>CM048826.1:24539719-27284719 GCA_026586065.1 Dioscorea zingiberensis
AACCCTGACCAACCAAACCGCCTGCTTCTGCTGCTTTCTTCCGGCCGCAGCTTCTGAGAGACTGGCGCGACATGCTATACATCGTCGGACTTGGTCCTCGGCGACGAGAAGGACACATCACCCCTCCAAGCGGCCTCGAAGCTGTCCAGAGCTCGAGCAAGCTCTACTGTTGAGGCCTATACCTCTCTTCTCTCCTTCGGCCTCTCCTCCGATGGTCTCCAGATTGGTACTTTTCTCTTTTTTAAGTTGGCTTTGATTCGGTTGGGGTTGCCTCTGGTGATGATTTGAGAGTGTTATGGGATTCCCAAGTTGGGCAGTGAGAAATTGTATGGGAAGCCAGTGACTGTTGCTGATAGAGAGATGGTGGAGGAACGGGCGGATGAGATCTTGTCAGAGGCTTCGGAGTCTAACGTGCCTTTTCTGGTTGTTGGTGATCCTTTTGGGTATTATTCCTCCCTTCTTTTCTACTTTCTTGGGAAGTATGGAAAAGTTTTTCATTGAAGTAGTTGTACTACTGTGAGGAAATCGGATGTTTTTTAGTCAAGGGATGAAAAAGGGATCCCTTTTTCTCAAAAATGTTTGGATGATGTTGTCTTATCATATGTTACCAAGTGCTGATTGTACCTCTCTCACCTTATGCGGTGATTTAGAGGTGTTTAATAAGTTATTGAGTTTTGTACTTGGTATATTTTGTATCTATGTTTGGTAAGATTGCTTGTTTGTACTTCTAGTGCCCTTTGGTGAAATAGGCTTCTTGGCATTCAGCTTCGTAGAGTGATTACGCCGCTGTTGTTTTGATCAATCTTGTTAGTGAGGGAAGTATTTCCAAGTTAAATTTTGATAGGATTGTATGTCATCGAAAGATTTATTTAATGCAATTTGAATAATACGTTGTTGAAAGTCGGTTACTTGTTCATCAAAATGAACAATCCTAGGACTGGATCAGTTCCTTCCTGATAATTTCTGATCCCTCAAGGCATAATCTTCACCCACTACTTATTGTAAGTTATCCCAAACATAAAGTTTATTTTTTTTTATCACATTCAGACATCTTTTGCCCTATTTTCTTTCCTCTCAGATAGGTATTCTCATATGTGCTAATATTGTATGTTCAATTAGGGGCATCACTAGGAAAATAACTTTTGAAAGAAATGAATTAGCTCTGGTATTGGTCATAATGATGCATTAGTAGAGGGATTTCTATGCAACTTTCAGTGGTGCTGCAGCATAGTTATTACTTGATGATCATGTCCTGTGGTCTAGTTTTCCTGTATAATATATAAGTAATTTTACTTCCGGAATTTTGTCACAATTGAGCATTGAACTCTTAATATGAAATGCAGAGCTACAAACACATACAGATCTGGTTGTACGGGCTGCAAGCAATTGGGTCTAGAAGTTAAGGTGATACATACCTAATGCATCTGTAATGAAATGCCATTGGAGTTTGTGGATTGCAGCTCTTGCCGTATATGGCAGTGAGATTACAGTTTCAATACCTTTTTCACGGAGACATGGAGACCAGACAGTTTCTAATGAGAAGATAAAAAGAAATAGAGAGCTTGGGTTACACACCCTTTGCTTATTAGGTAGGTTGGTAACGGATGTCTAACATTCATCTGACTTGTCTAGCTGGAAAAGGATCTTGTATTGCTTTTCTTTTTTGGATGATTCATCCTCAGTGGGCGTACCTCATGCTTTAGGGTATCCAGGTTGGAGTGTTTTGTTGCAAGTTCTGTTGTTGTTTACCTTCATAACATGCTGAGGCATATTGTTAAATGCGTTATTATCTATTTCTTATTACTTCTTGCCTGGGCAGTGCAAAGGTGCTGGCTGTTCCTTTATGCCCCATTTCATGCACTCTACTCAAGAGTTTATTGTTGGAATTCTAAATTTTGGAAACCCCTTCCTGCATACACAGTGATTCTTATTTTCTTGCCTTTAAGTGATGAACCTGCTAGTCATAGACCACCATACTGGTGCCCAAGGTTCACTCTCATATAAAAAACAATGGGCAGTAAAACAAAAATCTAGAATTCAGATATAACAACTCTTGAACATATTGATTCTCATTGTGGTGGTCGTATGGAAGATCAAATTGCTTTCTCTGTACCCTTTAACATTATGTTGATTTGGTTGGGCATTTATATTTTTGCATAAATATGTTCAAAAGGTATACAAAAAATTATCATTATTATTAAAAGCTACTTCCTTTTTAGATTTACATCTTGTATGCTTGTAGTAACACTCCACGCACATGCGCTTAATCTACACACACACATGTACTAGTTTTGGTTTTGATCAACATCCTTCTCTGAACATGCATTAGTCTTGTTTTGAATAAGGGACATAGAAAGAGTAATGTTTTAGCGTAAGATATATCTTCTTCAGGTTCTTAGTGGATTTTCCTAATTTTGCAGATATCCGTAAAGGAACCTTCATTGGAATCATTGTGCAGGTATGCATCTAGAACAATTTATCTTCCTGATCCTGATATATTCCGGTAGTATTGATGAAAGCATGAAGAAGTTTTTGATATTCTGTTCAGAACAGCTTCATGGATAAATTTTATGCTCTAAAATCATTTTTATTACCATTGCCCATGTCAGTTCCTGTGCCATCATACTTTGTCTACAAATAGAGGGACATTCTATTCTGTTGAGCTCATGTTATTATCATTATTTCTTGAATTGATTTTTGCTGTCTTCTTTGTTCTCTCTTTCTCAGAGGGAAGGAAATGTTATGAACTCCAAAAATATATGACAGTCCATATTATGATAAATCAACTCTTGGAGGTCGAGGCCTCCTAAGCTAAAAAGGATCTGGTAATTCATCAGTGGCTCTCTGAAAAGATTATTGCAATTTCATTTAAGAAACCAGGGATATCTATATTTCCTAGTCAGCCAGTCATAGACAATGTAATAAATCACTGCAACTGCTGTAATATGTCACTATTAAGGAGCACCCAATTGTTAGATGAACTGTGTTATAATTATTATTGATGTCATTCCACCCTTCCCCTAACCCTACACATAGCGGAACTTTGTAGTACCGGCTGCCCTTCTATTCTTTTACTTTCCTCTCTACATACCCAGAGAAAATGAGCCTTTGAAGTCTATATAGCTTAGATTAGTAGATCGGAACAAATTATCTGTTACTTTGTGGAGCAACTAATTAAGAATCTTAATCAATTATTTTGCCACCTCACTGCTTGCAGCTTATTGTGAGAAGTCAAAATGTGTTGGAATTGCTCGGCTTGGCAAATGAGGAGGATCAGTTGATAGCTTCTGGTTCTAATGACAGATCTACTTAATGTGGATTTTGGGGCTCCAATTTCACTGCCTTGTTATAGTTGGAGAGACTCCATCCCTGTGGAAGAGGAGATGCTAGGAGTTCTACAAAGTCAAATGACCAAGAAATTCACCAACTTCAATCCCACTCAATGTAATGACTGCCATATAAAGGTTGGTCAAACTACCAGGCATTGGAATCTGAAACAAATTCAGCTAGTCATCTTTCCTAGGTTAATGAACTATTAAGGTAGTCTAGACCTCTCTTGAATTTGTGGGAACTATCCCATGTTTTATAAGTTAGTATTCTTGTTTTCTTCCAGAATTTTGTACTACACCTCATGGGATAATTCAACTGTTACTTATATGATTAACCCTTTCTATGTGCACCTACCAGAAATTTTCTTCATAATTGTCCATTGTAAAATTTTATCAGAAAATGTTTTATGTGTGCTACTATCAACTTTAGATCACTTTGGCATGCATTGTTTTGAATGTTCAAAAGACTCCATATAAATGAGTACAAAGCTTAAAATGAACTGTAAGTCATTAATGAAAGAACTGACCAGATGAAAAATTTTGCATCATTGAATTATAAATGCATTTTGAAGAAAAAAGTGACAACTACTCACCATTGAACCAATGTCTTCTCTATTTATCCATTATTGTCCAAGAAATACCCACAGGCCACACCATTAATTTGATTGTCTGATATTTTACTTTTCCACAAAACTTTAGTCAAGTTCTTTTGTGATTGTAGAATTTGTGGTCTCAAATCATCTTTCATTTGTTCTTGTCTTGTTTCCAAATCTGGACTATCATATGCATCAACTGATCTTTGCCAAATTAATTTCTGTATCTTGCATCATTAGGAAGTAAAGAATCCCATTATCTTTTCCCATGCAATCATTAATTGCATTTGGTTATTGTTGATTGCTACTATGTCAGTACTACATGAGTAATACCATGAAATTCATGGACAAGTTTAGCTGTAGCTTTTTCAGGATTTTCCTTTCAGTTCTCTTTACAGGAGCTTTTTCAGTTTCTTTGTTTTGGAGAAAGAGTAAGAACCACTAATTCATTAAGAAAATCTAAAAGAGTGTGAAATTCCTTTATACAGCTTCCAAGGAAATGTTAAATAGACAATAATAGGGCCCTGACAAATAATCCCCCTAGAGAATGTTCTCTTAGGAGTTACCTGGTGAAATTTAGGATCTATATTTGCTGAATGTTTGATACGTTAATTGAGAACCATTTACACATCACACCGCAGTATATATGTTTTACCCCATAGAAGATTCTTTAGCTCATTTATACCTTTTATATTCTGAAATTTCTAGGTTTTTTCCATACATGTATTCTCTCCTTGCACTTGAAAATTTATCTGTCATGTTTCCTATGGTCGCTGAATTTTGGTCCATTGCTACAGCTGTCTATTCTTTGTACTGATGTTTTGTAGCATCATCAAAATACAGGATTTGTTTATGATCTATAAAAGAAGCATATCAAGGATATTCCCTTTTTGGGGATGGCAGAATTTTCTTCAATTATATCATGGTGGATTCTTCTTTATGATTCCTTGGATCCGTATCCAGATATGACCCAGATGCAAGGATATCAGTATGATTCTTAAATTGATTGTGTAACTTAAGTATGAGACAACAATGGTTCGCCACCTAGAGTCACTTGTAGAAATGGATGATATTTATTTTGAATTGATAGTGAAATTTTGAGCAACTAGTATTTGATCCGCTTGGAAAAACTTAAATTGTGATATTTTTATTTCCTATCCCAATTGGCAATTATCAAGTTCTATGAAGAATCAGAAGTTTCTTGAACTGATATTAAAATTTTGCAGCATTTCTTATAATATAGAAGGTCAAGAGTTCCAAGATGCTTCTTGTTAAATTCTATTCAGTTACAGAAAAGATCTGGACCTAATGAATCATGCTAATGGTATAACCTATAGTGCTGCTATAGGTTGCTTGAGCTGACCTCAATCAAAGTTGAAGTAATTGTTTGAGAACTTTTTATTTTGGAGAAAATTACTGCATGCTCTAAGCTTTATCACAAGTTATTGTAGTCTCCCTTATTCTTATTACAGAGTCTAGTCCCTAATTTTGTTGGTAATGCTTTCATCATGAACACCAACCGCAAAGTGAATATGGAATAAAAGAATTGAGAGACATAAATTGAGATTCTCATTTAAAAATATAAATTTCATGCATAGCTCGCTTTTTCTTCTTAATATTACAAACTTTTTTATTTATTAAAACGCCAAGATCTCAAGCATTAATTACCAAAATGCGTAGATGTACATGCATGCCTTTTGGTCTAACCATATAGGGTTATAGGTTGTTAGGCGGTTGATGGGCTAACCCTGCTAGTTGCTAGACAAATTGCATTTGTTTTGGAACTCAATTGCATTTGTTTTGATATCCAGCCAGCGGGTTAGACCATCACCACCTAACAACCTTAACCCCTATTAGAGTGATTAGACCAAAATGCATGCATGTGCGCATCCTGCAAATTTTGGTAATTAATGCTAAGGATGCTCATTTTGGTAAAATAAAAGAAAAAATTTGTAATTTTTTTTTTTTAAAAAGCTGCATAGCTCCTATCTATTATGAGCAATATTTAAAGATCAAGAAATTATGAAAATTGTGAAGTTCCTAAATTTATATATATATTTGTAATTTGAAATTTTAAACCTTTTGTACCAATCCATTTTCCCATTTCTCTTTAATTTTAATGAAAATGCCAAATGCTTATAACTTGCTGGGTACTGAATTGCATTCTGAATTTGTACCTATGGATACACATTTATCCGAAGCTTTGAAAAGTGAGCCAAAAAGTTTGTGTTAAATTAAGTTTTGGTTTATTGATTTTTGCTTTAATCTTTTTTCAGTAAAACTCTACCTTTTTGCTATATGTTCTGAGACGCATAAGTCTGTGGCTGTTTATCTCTTTTTAGGCTTTTTATAAACTCTACCCAATTGGCTACTATATCAATTCCTTCCCTAGTTTAGCTAACTTTCTACCAGCATGATTTCTTGAGCTGTGGAGTGTTGTTTGTGGGGCTCATCGTGATGTGTAAAAATCGGTTACTCCTGGCTACCTGCAGTGCTACATCAGTGCATCTTGTTAGAGTTCTCTTATGCTGAGCACTTGGCTAAGCATTGGTAGATCGCAGTGGACTTCTGAATTCCCTGCTCTTAAAACTATGTTCTGTGGTCTCTTACTTATACCTGGATGTTCTTGGCCTTCTAATTGTTTTGACTTTGTTAAATAGCCCTTAAAGAAGGATTGAGATTCTTGTTGTTTTTTTCTTAGAGTTTAGTTTGAGTCATGGAAACAACTTTTTGCAAAATGCAGGTAAGGTCACAGACAATAGACTCTAAGTTGGTCCGATCTGAGCTTTTCAAAGCACCGGCTGCCCCTTTAGATTATCATACCCCTTAAGTTTCTTATTAGTCTCTTATGTTATTGAATTATACTTGTGTTTACGTAACATCAGAAGTTTGTATTCTTGCTTTGCCTTTGCACTAGGTGTACTTAATTTCATGACTCCTGCAAGTAAGTACATAGTCAATAAAAGATTGTGGTGAAAGCTTTTAGCAAGTATTGGTGACCATATTAGGCATTTCTGGGGCCTACTTGTTCTGTAGTTACAGTTGTTTGAAAGCATAATGAGGTTACAGGTATCCTTGTTGCATATCATATTAATCTTAACAACTATCATTAGTACCCATCTTCATACACTAGTTTTCAGGTTAGAGCAAAGTAGGAAGTTGCATGATATACATACAAAACCATATCGGAAATGGTGTGTACATTCTTTTTTTGTTTTTATTTGTTTGGTGTTCTGTATGAAATCTCAAGTTATCATCTGGAGCATTTCCTTGGAGCATTTTTGCTAAGAAAGCATAAAATGTAGAGGCTAAAACATACTTAACTGTTGTTTCAATTTTACAAGGATAGCTCTCACTGCCACTCATGTGTTTATTGGTAACAGTTTCATGTCACACACTGGATGAGCTTAGCTTTGAATCAAGTTGAACTTTGGGAAGTCCTTTTCTATTGACATGACCTTCCTGTGCCTTGCTCTAATATCATATCAGGTGCAGTGTCCTTGTGCCTTTGCATTTGCACTCCTTCCTTTGGGATTCAAGTTATGCACTAGAGTTTTCTTTGCTTCTTTGACCATATTAGGTGTAGCAGTGACTATGAAATTTTGCTTATTGGCACATTCAACTTTTTTAGGCATGAATATTGACAATGAAAGGAAAAATATATGGTTACACTGATTTTCTTCTCGTAAGTTACTGCTGATTTGGTTTGATTTCTAGAGGTAGTAAAACCAAGGAAAAGCTTAGCTCAGTGTGTGGATATCTTGTATATGGTTTTGGGAGAAATGATAGGTGGTGGAATCTTTGTTCACAATGGAAATATGCTTTTTGTTTAAAACAATGCTAATGGCGGGTATACATTGTTCTTCTAACTTGACCTTATTTGAGGTTGACATTTTCAAACTTAGTGAGCATATGTAAGTTCTTTTCTTGTTCTTCTATGGGATTTATAATACTTCATTAATTGATATAAAAAAGAAGAAGGTTGCATTCTGCTTCTGTTCCAAGATATTGCTGACTAGATTTGAAGAGAATGCAATAAGAAAGATAAGCTAACCATTTCTTAAGATTGTGAATCTTAATTTTTGTTTACTACTTTTTCTAGGGTTTTTTTTTTTGTTGTCTTGTATTCATTGTCATCCAAATGAACAAATATGCTATGGAAAGAAGTTATTTCTGCTCTTTTAGTTTATTGTGGCTTGAAACAGGCAATTTACCTTGATGATCCATGTCTCTCTTTTGAGAATTTAATGATGTGAAGAGTGTTAGGTTTAGATACAAGATATATTGTTCTGCATTACCTTGACAATACCATGTTTCTCTTTGATAATTCAACAGTGTGGGATATATATTTGTGATTGCCATTAGAAGTTTGGAGGTTTTCTTACATCTAAAATTGGGTCTGTCTTTAGTTGTGTACAAGAATCGAAAATTTAGTCACTCAAGGATATGCAAACTCTCTTTGTATAATAACTACTTTGATTCAACTGTGTTCATGATTTGCTTATGTAGACTTCATTAGATCATTGTGGGAAATGTCACCCGGTCAACATTTGCATTTTAATTTTATTTTTTGCAAGATCTTCTATGTTGGCACTGTGTTGTATTTAAGCCTCAACCAAACTTTACCAGCCCAGTTCTATGAAGAATCAATTGCACAAGGCAACAAAGATCACAAGGAGGGTCTAAGCTTAAGAGTAAAGCACACACCGAAATCATCTCTCAATAGAAAGTAGAGTATCAAGTATTGTGCACGGTTACAGGGTTCTAGCGACAGCACACAGAAGAACATAAGGAAGAACCACCCCCCCCTACCGAAATCATCTCTCAATAGAAAGTAGAGTATCAAGTATTGTGCACGGTTACAGGGTTCTAGCGACAAGGAAGGAGTTACAATCAACTCCTGACTTGGAGAGATTGAATCTTGTGAACTAGGTCCGCTCAACAAGTATACTCATGTCTTACCCTGCATCATTGCCTCATAGGAAACCTCATGCAAGGCTCTTTGCTTAATAGGAGTGCATATGTAGAACGGAAGGTAATGTGTACAACAAAGACTCGAACTAAAATGATTGCTTCTATTTTCTTTCTCTCTCTCTCTCTCCTTCCCTTTGAAAGCTAACGGAGATACTATTATATGATTCATAGTTTTATTGAGCATTAAAATGGTTAGTTTGGCACAATTGTTCTAATAACTAATGATTTCTATTTTACTTTTGTCTAATACAAAATTGAATTTGGCTTAACATTTTGAAAAATTTAATAATTATTTAATTATATTTTAAAATGGTAATTTTAAAAACTCAGAAAAAATAATTATTAGAAATAACCCTGTTTGAAAACTGTTACACAAGCACCAGCCTATGCAAGGGCCCTAGTCCGACACACACAAGTGAGTGGGGCCAGTACCCAAAAGACCGGCTTAATGGGTAAGGTTATCCCACCATTTATATGCACAAGACACTCCAAGATATATAGCCGATGTGAAACTAATTTTGGGTCCGTTATAAAAACTATAATCTCTTTGGACTGATTTTAGACTGAGGTGGCATAACAGGAGTCTCATGCTACATTTTATTTTATTTTTACCAAAACATGAATGCTGGTTTAATACGGATATTCTTTTATATGAATTTTTTAAGAATAAAAAATTAGATGTTTATATTACTTTATCACCTTAATTTTTTTGAGAAATTCTAAAGAAGATTTTTCAAATTAAAAATTAATATAAATATTCATTAAAATATTAAAAACTAATTTTAAAAATCTTTAAAATATGATAATATATTTATCAAGTTATACTAAACGTATTTCCTAATTTTTAATGGTTTCTATGAATAATTTTAATTAATTTTAGGTTTTTAACTGTACTAACTTTAATATAGAAACTTAATGTTGTAAATTTTCAAATAGGATCATTTTGGCAATCCATTTCAAATAGGGTTATTTTGATGACCAAGTCTTCAAGGGGTGTTTGGAGTCGCTACATATATCGCCACTTTCTCTAGAGTTTCCTGATTTTTAAGGGTTCTTCGTAATTCTCTATAAGAACCTAAAATAAGCTGGGAGTGTATAGAAAGGTCTAGTTAGGATTTTATAGAAAGTTTTAGTAGGCTGGTAGAGTGTAGGAGGTTTTAGAACCCGGCCAAATACCCTGAATGGTCTCTGTGGTTTCTTAATCTTGCCCTTTTGGTCCCTCTATTCTCAATTGTCCCAATGGGTCCCTCAGATTTTATTTAACCTAAAAATCGTCCCTCCTCTAACGCCTCACATCTTTCCCATCCTAGTTCAATTTAATGTGGCATTTTTTATTAATATAATAATATTAAAATATTAAGTATAAAATTAAAACAACTTTCTTAACTAACCATATTTACTTATTGGATCCAAATCAACTCTTTATCGGATCCAAGGTAAATACCAAATCAACACTTATTAAAAATATTCTAAAAAAAGTTAAGACCTATTTAAGATATTAAATCTTATTTAAAATACTAAATAATATAATTAACAACTAATTAATCAACCTCAAATCCTAATTAATTAACCCTAACCCTATTCCCTCTTCCTCTCTCTCCCCCCCCCCCCCCCCCCCCAAGCTGCCATCACCACCCCTCACCCCTCTTGCCCATCAGCGACCGCCTCCCTCTCAAGACACCCACAAAGCTAAATCCTCCGCAAATAACCCCATCTCGACACCTGCCGCCATCGCCTTCTCGCTACGCTCTCCTTCTACACTCCAAGACGAGTCCCGAACGCCACTCGCCTCATCCTCTCCAAACACCCGGCGCCGCCATGATGGTGATCTTGAAAGTGCTCCCTACTCTTCTTGTCTCAAGCAACCTAATACTCACGAAGCTAGAGGTCATCAAACCAAGTGATCACCAACATGTGAAGTGGACCCATTATGGTCTTGGACGCCTATGAGAAAGGATCTCTCGTGAGCTTTCCCTCAAGTTTTGTACGTTGACTTTGAGGGTTCATTGGAGGACTCCAGAGTCAACTTCGCCGGAGGCACCTTGAAGCCCTGCAAGGGCCACCTACCAGGGTGGAGGGCTCTTGCCACTTGAGGAAGAGAGAGCTTGTTAGCTCCCGCGGATGGGGGGGTGGGAAAGAGAGGAAGAAGGGCGGATGGGGCTGGGAGAGAGGGGAAAAGGGATAGGGTTAGGTTAGTTAATTAGGGTTTGGGTTTGGCTAATTCATTATTAATTATATTATTTGGTATTTAAAATAATATTTAATATCTTAAATAGGGTTTAATCTTTTTATAATATTTTAATATTATTATATTAATAAAAATGCCAATGCTATCAAACCATATGGAAAAGATGACTCGGCATTAGAGGGAGGGACCTATTTTTTCCAGCCTATAAAATACAAAGTGGACACCATTGACTGTATAATTGAGAATAGAGGGACTAAAAGAGCAAGATTAGGGAAACCATAGTGCCATTCAGTGTATTTGACCTTTTAGAACCTATTCATGGATTTCCATGAATCTTGAGAAGTTTAGAGAGTTCAAAAGATCTATAAATAGGGAGGGCCCCCTCCCTTTAGGAATAAGAAATTGAGGTGAAAGTCTTAGATAAAAGCCTTCTTCGTTCCTTCTAGTTGCCTGGTGAGTTATTTTCCTCTAAATCTTCCTAGCTTATTTCTTCTACTAATCTAAGAGTTATCAAGGGGTTAGATTGTGACTTAGTTCTATTATTGGGCTAAAGTTATACTAAGTCCGCACAAGGGTGGTAAAAAAGGAACCGTTTTGTGACAGTCGGCTTTTAAAATTGGTTTTCCAAAACGCTAGCTTCCAAATCCTCATCCCTAATGTTTAGGAAGCTGGTTTTTGGGATTTTATTGAAAAAAAAAAAAACACGGAAACGCTACAGCCATCGCTTCTTTGCCATTACAAATGCCAGCTTCATGTTTTTTAAGGAAAAAAAAAATGAACATTTTTTATGGATAGGGGGTTGAACATCAATTTGTTTTATTTTTATAACATATAGATAAATTTTGCTTTATTTTTAAAAAAATTAAAATTAAAATAACATATTTAATTTTATATTACCTTTTTATTTTAAAATGTTAAATTAATATTGATTTCAAAAAATTGGCAAAAGTTTCATAAAATCAATATAAATTTTTATTTTTTAAAAAATATTAATTCTGTGACCTTAAAATTTTCTTTTTAAAAGTAAACTCTAAATTAATTATGGCAAATGAAATTAAAAACTATAGAAATTAATAATTACAATGAAATAATAAAAACTCTAAAAATCTATTTCTATAAACCCCTTCCACTTCAATTGGTGTTGGGGAAGGGCCAAGGTTTATGGAAGATGGTGAAGAGGTGGTGGCAATAGAGTGACTATACAGTGGAAGGGGCCTACAAATGGGCTTAAGAAGATTGCATTGTTATGGTGGCGCTTCGAAGTGGAATAAGATCTACGTAATTTGCACAATAGCAAAGAAAACGGAAGTTATGGCTAACATTGAGGAAAATGGATGTCCCAACAACAACCCTTCTTTGCCATAGACATAATTAGCCTAAAGGGAAGACCAATGCCGTAAATGTTCTAGGATTACCTCGTTGAAAGAAGCGGGATTGGAACACACGCTACTTCCATGTCAGAAAGCAAATTAGCTTAAAGACCCTAAACTGATTCACCACTTGTAACACCCCTTAATTTTTAAATAAATAACTCAAAATTTTCAAGAATTGCAAATGAGATTAATTAACACAGAAAATAAATTAATTACTTTAAAACTCAATTAACGGAAAATCGAGGATTTATGGACCTAAAATCCAGCTTCGCAATTATTTGGGCCCAGAGGAGGCCTTATTGGGTCAGGCCACTTCGACATGAAATAGTTGGAGATGGATGATAGTCTAAGCCTAGTTAATTAATTGAAAAATTTATTAGTGCTAATTACTTTAGATTAATTAAGTGAGAGATACCAAACAAAAGTTAGAGTCCTGGTAAAGTAGGTCCGGTCGGGTCAAAAGCCGGGAATTCCGGATCTCGCATGGTATGGCGACAAACCCCGTGATGCCACAAGATGCCCGTGGATCCATAAAGTATCGAGGGTCGGAAATTCCTAATTGGTCAGAATGGGGACGAAGTCAATTAATTGATTCTTGGCCTACCATGTGAGTACATAGTGGGAGAAAAATAAAAAATAAATAAATAAATAAATAACTTATTATAAAATTTATGGGAATTATTGTTTAATCTTCGGAAAATTAATCGGTGGTTATTAGTTCATAAACCAAGATTTTAAGATAAAGAAAAATTAAATAATAGCTACACAAATAAAATGGAATGGGAACAGTCCAATATTTCTTGTTTGGGGCCAACCCAACCATGTGTAAAGGGAGTAGGATCCAGTTGGTTTGGTTCCATCGATCATCATGAACTGAAGCCCACTTTGAATCACCACCATAAAATGCGCACACATCCCGGCAACATATGTGGTGGTGATCCAAAGTGGGCTCGGTTCCACTCGATGATCCAAAGCTGGAACCGAGACCACTAGATCACCATTCTAAAAGGGGTGAGACTTAATCAACTTTGGCATATGACAAATAATCTCAAATTATTAAAACAAAAGCCCTAGATTGGAAATAAAATCAAAATCTCATTCAACTTCTCCAACTCTTCTCTCTCGTACCCTAGATCGCTCGTGCCTTTTTCTCTCTACCTCACAAGCCCTCCCTGGTTGAGCACTCCGATGAACATCACTAGCCCAAGCTCCCTCCGACTACATATGCGCGAGTGCGCTGAGGTGTGGCCGAGCCGAAGGCCGCCAAGACCGCCTTTGGCTGCACTCACCGGCCGCCCCTTGCTCCTCACAAATAAGCAGCTCCACACCCCCGGGCCACCTTCCCTCACACGCACCCGCAAGCATCTGACGCATTCTCGACGCCGACGAAGCGCGGCCGAGGTCAAGCAAGCAGCCTCGAAGCCTCGACCGCTGTTCTCCCTTCTCCACTCGGCCCCGGCTGGACGCACAAACCCCTGCACTCATCCACGCAAGGCCAGCCTTCCCCTCAGCCACCGCGAGCTCGATTTCCCTTGCACAATTTTGCACACTCTAGTCAGCCTTTGGCCCGCCCGCACGCGCCTCAGCTCTTCACCTTTCTCCCCTACTCCAAAGGAGCTTCCTTCCTCGATAAGATCTAGCAAATATGTAAAATCCAAGATTTTAGGTTATTAATTTTCTAATTATTTTCCTAAAATCTTTGGTTAATAAAGAAAGTCCTCAAGGTTGGATCTAATGAAAATTTTGTTTTCTAATAATTGTTTCCTAAATATTCTTTAGTTAATTAATTAATTGAAGAAAATTCCCATATTTGGAATTAGTTGGATTTTTAATGTGAAAGGAGGTGTTAAATTGATTAATACCTTAATTAATTAGGGTCAAGTTAGGGACCTTCGTGTAATTTTAGGAAAAATTGAGGACTTAAAAGGAAGAATGCTCCTCTCACAAAGAGAGGGACTCTGCATGAGAGCTTAAAAATGTTTTGGGGTATATTAGCAAAAGGGTGGAAATTAGGATATATATATATATATATATATATATATATATATATATATATATAGTTGAAAAAATCGCTGATATTTAGTTTGTGATGAGTCAGAAATAGTTGATGAAATGATGCCATGGATTATGAGTTGATAAAATTTAGTTGTATATGCTTGTTTGTATTTGTAATGGTGATTGGTTGTATGATTTCGAGCCCATAAATAGGGAGGTGTTGCCCAATTTTTCTTGGATTTATAAGGTTAATCTTCCATATTTAGCTATAACATTTGATTAATCTTGAAGAGCATGTTAGATTCTTCAATCTAAGGATGAAGTTAGCAAAGTCATCAATCTCGAGTAATTCCGTATTTTCTTCATGCTCTTTAGAAATACCTAAATGCAAGTTAATTGTAAGCATGCTCTAGTTAAGTTAATGAAATTATTGTATTCTTCGAGTTTAAGTAAGAGTACAAGCAAAGAATACGGTTTCCATATTCATGATTTCTGTATTCCTGAGTTTTCCTATTTCGATTATCAGGAAATGGAAAAGGCAAAGGCAAAGGCAAGACAGCCGCTGCCGAAGGACCGAGCAAGTCCTAAGTTTCTACTAGACTCAGGTGAGGGAACGAAACTGGACATTTTCATATTTTCGTCGTATTATTTATGAAATGTTTGATTCTACTTTGAAAAGCATGAAATAGAGTTTTATATGAGATTTCCAAAGTTTGGAAATCGTATTATGTTTTTGAAAGATTCTTTTAGAAGTGAACTTTGAGATATTCATGAAAAAGGTTCCAGTAAAGCAATATGAAATGGAAAGAGATTAATTAGAAGTATTAATTCTCTGCACCGTACTATCATACTTGCTTGCAACAGTGGTGACACTTTGATAGCGCCAGTTAGTACGGTACTAGGTAGGAAAAGGGGTGAATTGTTAAACTCAGATTTTGCAAAAGTCCAAACTATCTGCTTTAAAACTTCCCATGTTTTCAAGAAATAAAACTCACTTCTTCCTCGTACTCAGAGAGTGCCTAGTAACGCTGTGAGCATATCTTATCCTAGAGATAATTACCTCGCGGGAGCTATAGTAGAACCGTGAGGGTAGAGATGGTACCCCGACGGGAGCCCTAGAGGACCATGAGGGTTCATCTTGATGACACACTGGTTCCGCAATTATTGAAGTAGAGGTGTAGGTGTAATTGATACTATTGAGATATGAGATATGTTTCTGTATATCCCACCTCACGGGAGCTATATGAGAACCGTGGTGGCTATTGGTGTTGACATTCATCCACCAAGGGAAAAATATAGAATCATACACGGTACCGATGATGAAATAAATAAGATGACCATGCATGTTATTTTACTTATGATTTTATGGAAACTAGTATAATTATATCCGATTGAAGATAATGCATAGATTGGACATATTATTTCAAAATGCATTATTTCTTCATACTTATATATCTTGTACATTTTAAAAATTTATTTTAGATTATACATTTTAAGAATTTATTTTAGATTATTTTTATTTGAATTCATACAGTATAGTATACCTAACAATAATCAAGCTTTTCCTCACTTAGCTCGAGTAGCTTATCCTTCTTTTATGTGAAATTTTGCGTGAGATAGGCGGTGTACTGATTATACCTAGAGTCGAGGAGAGAGTCATGTTACCTTTAGTTGGCTCTTACCATCCCTCTGCTATGATGTTATTTATTTGTGTACTTGATTTAGGAGACATGTGAACTCCTTCTTGGATTTATGTTTGTATAACTTCAAGTATTTGGTTTTGTATTTCCAACTGTTTGAGTATTTGTGACATTAGAGTTTGCTTATGTGTTAAGTTTAGTAGTTTAATAAAGCCTTAGGCCTAGGGTTCATCCCCTGACCTGGCTGGTGTGACACCTGTCCCCTATTTGGAGATGGGTGTTACACCACTTAAAGGTGGATAGTCGTATACTCAAGGAGCCAAAAACCATAGAGAGCGCGATCGTTGATCACTTCATCTACTTATTTGGAAGAAAAAGATTGGTCGACACTCTATGGACTAAAGGTGATGTATGAGGGCATGCAAAGAAACCAATCTCTCCCAGCTCAATAGTCCCTTTAACAAAGCAAAAATTTCAATGGCCATCCGTAAACTCAATCCGAAAGCACCGTGACCGGATGGTTTACCTATGACCCTTACCAAGAGGGTCAAGCTTCATAAAGGGTGAGATCATGCAAACCTTCGTGACCTCAGATTACAAGGCAAGTGGCAAACCGAGAAGTCAATTAGGCGATATTCTATTAATCCCTAAGATGAGCTCATCAACATTGATCATGGACTATAGGTCAATTAGCATAGTAAACCGCTTCTAAGTGAAAACCTTTACTAAGGTGTTGGTTAACCGCCTACAAAAGGTCATAGCCGTGCTAATAAATGAGAACCAAACGACTTTCATCAATGGCCGATGCATCCGTGATAGTATTGTATGCACCGAGGAAATAATTTACTTAGATGAAAACGGCGGAGGAGTAATCATGAAGGTGGACATTCAAAAATATTTCATACAATAGACCGTGAACTCCTCCTAGAGATACTTAAGGTAAGGGATTTGGACTATGATGTGTTAGTTGGATTAAGACGCATCCCCGCACACATCAAAGTCGCATCTCCTAATTAATGGCACCCCTATAGGATATGTGACGCCAACAAAGAGGGTTATGACAAGTCTGACCCACTATACCCCCGCTTCCTTCATCTTGGCCACCAATATATTTACAACCATGCTCACTAGAGCCTTATAGGCCAAACTATTCAAGGGTTTCTGTGCTTAACCAAGAGGGAGATGAGTAGCTATCCATGCACTATATGCGGACGCATCTCTTTGTACTTAGCTTCGAGCAATAGAGGACTTTAGAATCCTCAAACTAATCTTTATCTCGCTGAGGGACTAATGGGGCCGAGAATCAACTACTCCAAAAGCCATAGTTCCTATAGGGGTATCGCTAGTATCCCCTGCAGAGCTAGCCCCCTATAATGGGGTATCGGTTGACTACCCTCCTCACAACTACATAGCCCCACTATCCTAAAAATAGGCCTAGGAAAGAAGAATGGTCGCAACTCATACAAAATGTATGGAGAGGTAAGTTGTTGTCGATGGGGAAAAGAATTACCATTCTCAATTCAATCCTCTCACCATCCCCAATTACTAGATGGTTATGTACAAGTCAGCCGCGAATGGGTAACTGCTGCATCGAGGGCATTAGAAGGGACTTTCTATAGAGAGGGGCAAACCCCCACTCAAAAGCCTAACGAGTGGTCAAAATGGGAGACACTTTGTCGGGCCAAAGGATCTCAAGCAGTGGGGGATTCTCAACTGAAAAGCCTTTAATGAGGCACTCCTCGGTAAGTGGTGTGGAGATTGAGGAGGGGGAAACCAAAATATGCTGAAAGGTCATCCTGAAAGCATATTTCAGAAATTCATATATCAACCCGCTCAAGAAAACAATCGAGTAGAGCCTCCTAATTCCTCGAAGGGGGTAATCGCGACAACGGAGCTAGTCATGGCAAATATATAACCGCACCGAGAATGGGAGATAGATCCAAATACCGTTTGAGAACTGGGTTATTAGCCAGAGCCCCTGCAAGACCTTTCTGAAGCTCCAACCACTGCTGGGAAGTCGAAGTCTCACAATCCAGAAGCACAACGCTCTGGGTTCAAAGAGGTATTCCGCTACTTCAACCAGGGCTATTATTAGGCGTCACGGAGGAGATGATACACTGGATCCTGGAACATTTAACCCAAGGAAGTGTTGATGGCAAAGACTGCAGATACTGGAGGCTAACCCCAAATCGTGTGGTCACAATCAAATCATTATACCACTTCCGAATGAATAGCTGATATAGAAGCACCCTCCCTGTATCATTCTAGAAACATGCATGTCTCCTGAAAGTCAAACTTTTTACATGGTCGGGTATGGGAGAACAAGCTTCTCACACTTAATAACATAGGAAAAAGTAACTGAAAGGGGGACAGAATGTCTTGCTTTCTATATGTCCGGAAGATGAAAACCACGGAATACCTATTCACCTGTTGCCCATATTTGATAAACATTTGGGCATACTATAGACGTCTCTTAGGACGTGTACTCCTCCTTCCAAGAGATAAGATTTATGGGGGGGAGGAAATGCTCTCCAAACAAGTGGAGAAGGAACTCTGTACAAGGTGGAACCTGATGGTTATGGCCATCACCTGGAATATATAACTGGAAAGAAAAAAGAGACGTTTCGATAACAAACACCATGTTTTCAAGAAACTGATCCGACAAGCCAACTTCATCATCCTATCTTGGTTTGATGCTGTGCATGTTGCCAAGAAGCCACAGCTACAGGAGATACATGTCCTATGCAAAGCCTTGCCCTAACCAAAGAAGAACATACACCTAGGTTGCTGAAGGCGGAAACCGAAGAGGAGCAAGCCGAAAATCCCCAGGGGGTAGAGACATCCCCGTTTTAATGCAAGGATCGGATGTGAACTTGCGGCTTCTTACCAATTCTTTATCTATTTAATGAATGTGGTTTATCCACTTTTTCAAAAAATAAAAATAAAAATAAAATAAAATATTCATTCTTTTAAAATTTTAAATATTAACTTTTTTTACATCAAGACATTTTAAATTTATTTTGATAAAGTTAAATTTTATTAATTTATATATTTTTTTTTTAAATGAAGCCGTATTTGTCATATATTTTTTTTTTTTAAAACTATCGAACGCAATATTCAGAAAGCTGCTTTGGAGAGACCATTTTATGAAGATGGCTTGCGTATCATTAACTTAGCCCTAAAAGCTAACGTAATCAAAGCCAATCTTCGAAATGCCCGCTTTGACCAAAACATGCTACATTTACAAACTTCGGAATAAGGGTTTTCTTTTCAATTTTTATATTTTTTGTTTTTTAGAAATATTATCATAAAATAATTAATCATTAATTAGATAAATACAAGATGGATTTAAAACAATAATCAAAGGCCATAACTTTATTTTGCAAAATGTCATTTTTTTTGGGTAATTCTAAAGAGCTAACTAGCTAAATGGTCACATCCCTTCATTAACTCAAAATACAGTTCCTTCCAAGTAATCAGACATGCTTTGGATCTCTGTAAACTCTAGCCTGGTATTTAATTCTTTTGCCAATGCTACTAGTTTATTTGCACATTTGTTAGCCTCTCTTGGGATAAAAGCCAACTCCCAATATTGGATTTGGTTAAGCTGTTCTTTGCATTCTTTAATCCTCTTCTTTGTTGTCCTGTTTATGTCCTCTAGGTTTTGTTATATAAGGCCGGTCCCTGGTTTTCAATATGTATAAGGGCTCCAACTCCTATCCCTTGCAATGCAAAAGTGTCCCTTATTAGTTATAATTATAAATCCCAATCCAACTCTCCTTACCCCAGCATTCTAAGAAGAATCAGTAAGCAAAAGGTGGCTATATATTTCTCTATTCCATATCTTTTCCATTCTCAGGCCAACTTCCTCAATTGAGATTTTCTTTTGTTGACATTCCTCTACTATTGTGATTGCTCTACTTGCTACTATGAGGATATTACTCAGTAAGGACTTGAAAATTCAATTGTATCTGGCCTTCTAGATTTGCCATAGAGTATTAGTAATAACTAGTTTCTCCTTTGTTGAGCCATTGACCTCTGTTAAATCTCCTCTACTAGTATCCCAAGTCTTCAAAAAGCCTTTCTCTTTATCTCCACACAAACTCTCCTCCTCAGACCACATGCAATCATATAACAAATGTTTAGCAGTTTCACCTTGTAAATCACGCATTGGGTATGGGTCATTTGGGCTTATGTTCCTAATATACATCCTGGTTTTGGGTTGGTAAGCTTCCATGGAAGCATTTCCATAGGAATGTTTTAACTCTTGGTGCAATGTCAAGCTTCCATAGTAATTTCCATCCTTGCCATTCATTAAGCTCATATTTCCTTCTATGTGAATCATATATTGTGGTTGTTGTTGTTCTTCCTTTTTCTCCTTCGATCCAGCTCCATGTTTTCACTTCCTCCACCTAGTTAATCTGCAAACTTGTGATATATTGCACAATTGAACTAGAAAAATGTTATTCAGAAAGTCAATATCCCATTAGAATTCATCTGTTAGTTGTGCAATAATAGTATTGCAGAAGTTGAAGTCCATATTTAGAAATACGGGTTTCATGTGCAAAGGGATATCAAATAACCATGGACCAAGGGAATTATCAAATGATAAATTGATTGTTTATGTATATGATTTCTGATACTTTGAATCATATGCACTATCGTTCTAAAAATGTTTGAGACTTTAGAGAACTTAGAAATATTCCAAATATCAAAGGGTTATATTTATATCTCATATATTGTACCCAGTTTTTCATAAAGGTATTTACCAATTCTAATGCATGTTTTGAGAGTAAAGTCACTTCATTAACTTCAAATCCTTAACACCCAAGCCTCTCTAAATTTTGGGGTTAGTAAATCAGAAACCTCGCCCAAATAAATAAGATTTTTCCTAGAATTATTTAAATAGAAATTTAAATATGGTGTTTATGAAATTTGGGAAAATTATAAAGGTCTAATTAATCCATATTAATTAAGTATTAATTAATCAATATTAATTATTGAGAGAAAAATGTATAAATGTTCAAGTCCCGGAAAGGTGGATCCTGGCCTGGGACCGAGACAACCTCGTGATGCCATAGTGAGCCTGACTAAAGTAATTGATTAAAGACCTAGATTCACTTGGACTGGTCTGTAAGGCACGAGGACAATGAATTATCACTTATGGACCCCTAAGCATGAAATAATTCAAGAACCCGTGAATGAATAGTAAACATGGGACACTTATAGGATTTTACAATTATTAAGAACAACTTATTCCTTTATTATAAAGAAAGAGATGAGTGGAGCGAGAGAGAGATTAAAAATTTCTCTCATCTCCCTCCCCTTCTCTCTCTCGACCCCATCTTCAAAGCAGAGTATACCCACGCCGCGGAACAACCGGCTAAGCCACCACGCACACGGCCGGCTGACAAGACCGCCAGCGCCAACAGCAGTTTCACCCACACGCCTTAGGTCAAGGTGGAGGACTTCGCCTGCTCTCAAGCAAGACGCTGCCATGCTACGCCTATCCGGCCTGACCTTCACCGCCGCTACGTGCTATCCCACCGCAAGCCTACACAACCTCTGGCCAAGGCCTTCACCGCCCACATCGCTGCGTAACTCCACCCCTTGACGCAAGCCGACGCTGTGTGGACTTGTAGCCCTCGCGACATCTCCTCCTTTACCCCAACGACAAATGAGCCCTAATTGGGATTAACCCTTCTAATTATGGATTTAATGTTAAATTGGGGGAAAACCCTAAACGATTTTCATGAATCTAGGGTTTTGAATTGAATGGTTGATGTGCATGTGTAGGCTGTGAATGATTAAGAATTAGGGGAATGAAGTAGTTAAGGTCTATAGATTGTGTTACGGATATGTTTGGTAAGACATGTGTCATTGACCTAAAAGGCCACTTGTCACACACAGAACCGTGTTTCTTTGGCCACATGGCAATATTTGCACAATTTCATTCGGCAAATATCATGAGGATTCAATCTTACAAACAAGTCCGTCGGAATTATAGCAACCCTCTTATACAAGGCTGAAAGGAAAAAGAGAAATAAATATCTAACACCTCTACAAAGGCGTGCCTTATCCACTCCGCTACAATAGGCGTGATATTTACTCTATTTTACCCACGCTGCACCTACGCATTAGGCAAGAGATATTTTCCTACCGCCTTTAGGAGATATTTTAACTCACCGCCTTTATCTCACCGCTTCTCAAGACATTTTCTTGCCACCTTATATTTTCTCATCCATCAGCCTTTACTCCACCGCTTTTCCAAAACCGCCTTCAAGGTGCTATAAAAGGAGAACTAGAGGGGAAGAATAAGGGAAAAGGACCTCCGTGATACAAAGAACTGCCTAGTCTAAGACTTCGACTCGAAGCTTTTCAATACTTAAGCATCGAAAGTTAAATCCAAGCGTAAAGGCCCAATTCCGACACGCCTCTCCCTCCTTTTACATGTGTTCATCAATGGGTAATTCCGATCGGACTTCCGTGGTGTTTGATGAGTGTTCATTTGAGCATAATTCTATACTATATTTTTGTAGACTTGGCATAAGATTTAAGGATTTGTTGCCCACCGTGCCAAGATTTGCTTATTTTTATCAACAGCCAAAATAAGAGGACCCCTGAGGAAAGAAAGCATTTTGGTAGAAGCCGGACCCCGGGCAGCTTAGAAGGGCCTATACTTGCTAGTATAACGGGCCGACATACATGGCCAGAGATACTAGACCCTCGAGAACATACAGCCGTAATACGCTACTGCATAACAAGAAACCTGGGCATTAGCCCAATACGGTATATATATATGGCACTCGTGATATCGCCCAGATGAAGGGCGGTCGCCCCATATACTTGGCCGACATACGCCTGTGATACGGGCCCGTATATCAGCTAAAAATTGGGCGATCCGCAGCTCCTAGCCGAGGGTAACTTAGTAAATCGTGATCCTCTAAACCCCATGAGTATAAAAGGCTTAAATGTGGAGAGGGGTTTAAGGGGGCTTGGCTGCTAGGGGCAAGGGAGACACTTTGGAGAGGGCTTGAGGTTCATCCCCTTCAAGGCATAGGAGCAAGAAGAGGGAAGCTCAAGAAGGAGAAGCTTGAGAAGCTACTAATCTGTAATTAAGCAAATATCATTTGCTAAGTGTATTTCGCTTTCTTTTATCTTTGTTAGGATTGTCGCCTCTTTCACGGAGGGCTAATTTTGTAGATGCTTGGGTGGTTGGTGAACCCTTGGACATGTGCTAATTAATGTATCCTTTCTACTTTGATTACTTGATTGTATTGTTGAGTCTATTGGATGTTTTAATGTAAGTTGACCTCTCTCTACGCTATGAGAGCCCTGTGAGGGATCTTCGTAGTCCATACGGGAAGAAGTGAACGCCTCCCCGTGTAGACCATCTCCAATAGAAAGGGATTACGAGTACACCGGGAACCCGGTACTTAGGGAGAGCTTACCCCTTTAGACGTATTATTATTCCCGTAATCTTCCAAGACATTAGGTTCGAGAACATCATCAGTAAGGGCACTAGGATTAGTAGCTCACCCTCGATTAGAGAGTGAGTGAAAGCACGATAGGAACCCTCTTGGTCAATGTAATCCATCTAGTAATTAAATTAGAGAAGGGCATTTATATAATTGAAGTCCAAGGAGGATCCAACTACCCGGCATCCCCTCTTTATGATCATTTAACCCAAGTAGCATTCAATTCCCCAATCTAGGTTTCCATTAATCAATTTAGAGTTAGCTTGACCAATCATCGCCCTCGGATTGACTAGATAGTAGACAATTGGTAAATACTAGCACTTCTTTTCTCCCCTCGCGGGATTGACAACCCTACTTCTATGTCCACTCTTATTACTTGACACGCACCCGCACTCATGCGCGGTTTTATCGCATCGCTGTTCCCTCAAGGCTCCCTGCTCATAAGCGCTAAGTAAGGCCCACACCAACTATAAATTTTAACCGCTTGTCGTAAGGTCGAGGCCAGATCACGAGGCTTACAGTAGCCAAAGTGCCGAGGTGGACCAGCTTTTGGCATCAATCAGCCATACGCTCATGGGGACACTTACAAAAAGGCAAATGATTACTACTAGAAGGTCAAAACGATTCAAGAACAAGGAGCCAAGTAACCCTCAAGAACCCCGAGAAGTCCAAGGCATGAGGGAGATTCCGCGCAATAATCCACGATCTTACCTCCATCGAAAATCCTCCCGGCCCCACTCCAAGAACCCATTCCTGAGTTTTACCTCAACGCATAAAGCAGCTAGCTGGAAATAGCTTAACTCAAGTCAAGCTCATGCTTTAGCTCATCCGCCAGCCTTCCTCTCACACAAATTCCACCTAAGCTGCCAACAATCCCACCCAAATTAATTCGGAAAGCGTAGGGAGGACAAGGACTCGCACTCGTGGAGATGCAGAGAGAGAACCGCTTTGCTAGCTCAAACCCTCCGCTCGGACGCCGAGAACAAGCCGCCACAAGAACTCGAATAAAGATGCGAGGGCGGAGCGGACATGACCAAACGGAATAGCCTATCTATTCCAACGGCCAAATGTAATAGAACATACGCCGGCTGTGATCCCTCATGAGGAAACAAGAAGTCCTAACAAAGACGCTCTCAAAGATGTGTTCACCTTTATCAAGGAAATATTGGAAGCAGTAAAGTTCCCGAGCAATTTCGTGCACCCCTCGCTATGGTTGCATATGAAGGCGTAACCGATCCGCTCCTGCCACACCAAGTCTTTCCGATCAAGATGCTTCTCACGGGAATTACCGACGCCAGATGTGCCGAAGCTTTTCCCGGGCCACCTTAGAGGGAAAAGCTTAAGGTCGGTTTGTCGCATCTTCCTTCTAGCATACGCTTCCTTCTTTTCAAATTCTAAAGCAGCATCGCTTCCTAGCTTACTTTGCAAATTACTTCCAAAACAAAAGAAGAAGTATCAACCCCTCTTTGAAGGTCGATTTATCCGAGAGGTGAACTATCCCGACCGGGCTAGCTAATGTGGTTCTTGTAAAAACCGTCCTAAAATGGAGAATGTGCGTAGATTTTACGGACCTAAACAAAGCTTGTGCAAAGGGATTCGCCTCCGCCTTCCATCGATGGTTTAGTTGATTCTACGACGGGCATGAGATGTTGAGTTTTCTAGACGCCTTTCCTGTGCTACAATCAAATCCGAATGGTCAAAAAGACGAGGAAAAACATCCTTCATTACAAGCACCGGGACTTATCGCTATAAGGTAATGCCGCTCGGATTAAAGAACGCAGGAGCCACCTTTCGCAGACTTATAAATACAGCCTTCAAAGAGTAAATCGGCGTAAACGCTTGAAGCTTACGTGATGATATTTTGGTAAAAAGCCAAAAAGCCAATTTAACATCTACCTGGATTTACAAGAGGCTCTTTCTATCCCTTCCTGACTTACAACATGCGCTTTAATCCGAATAAGTGTTCTTTCTGTCCGGCCAGTGGAAATTTCGGGTTTGTATTGACACAAAGAGGAATAGAGGCAAATCCGAAAAATCAAAGCCATTCTTGATATGGGGTCACCCAAAACTCTTCAAGAAATACAATGGCTCAACGCGCCTAGCACTGGAAGGTTCATTTCTAAAGCCGGGAGAAGAACCTCCCACTTTTCAAGCCTTACTTAAAAGCCAAAAATGGAGTGGACAAGAATGTGAGAAAGCCTTTCACTGACTTAAAGATTATCTCCCGATCGCCTTCCCAAGCTAGCTAAACCGCAAGTAGGGAAGAGCTTTACATCTACCTAGCCACGCCTCCTCGAAATGTCACCGCTCTTTTCGAGAGAAGACAAGGGAGTTCGTAAAACCGCTTTTATTACACGAAAGTAAGATCCTTAACGAGGCTGGAGTCGAGGTATCTCGCTACTTGAAAAGTTGGCTTTCGCTCTCATCACATCCGCAAGAAGATTGAGGCCTTATTTCCAAAATCACAAAAGTCAATGCAGTTAACTCCGATCAACCACTCAAGGCAAGTTCTCCCATAAACCCGAAAATTTCTGGACGCCTAGCCAAGTGGGTAATAGAATTGGGTGAGTTCGATCTCACTTATAAACCCCCAACGGCCATCAAGGCTCAAGTGCTAGCGTAATTTTATAGCGTGAGTTAACCATGCCCACAAACGGAGATTTAGATCCCATCAAAGAAATCCGTAAGAAAACCCTAGCATCCTACGGCTCCTATATGTCAAATGGATCAGCTTACTCAAGAAAGGTCAGGGCCTGCTTTCGCCCTTTTATTCTCCCTCTAAGTGGAAGATTGCAACGGCATTCTCAAGTTCCAATTCGAAGCTTAATCTAATAATGAGGTTCAATACTAAGCCCCGATCGCAGGATCGCACTTGGCCGGGACTCGGAATTCAAATACCGTGCATGTATATTCGACCAAGTACCGGGTCGTGAAACCACACCTTGGGTAGTTTCAAGTAAAAGAGGAAAACATGGTCAAATACCAAGCCGTGGTAAAGAAGATAGTTTCATACTTCGCTTACTTTCGTGATTGAAAAAATCGACCGAAAGCACAAAATAAAGAAGCGTATCGCCTTTGTCTAAAAGGGCCACCACATCCAACGGAAATACGTAATCCTCTCTTTAACCTACGCATCTTCCCACCGTGACTATTGAAAGACTCAAGAGGAAGTGCAAAATACTTGCGGAAGAGACAAGCTCGGATTGATCCCATTAGAAACTACCGCAAGGTGGACCTCCACCGCCCTGACAAATGGAAGTTAGATCTGGATTGTCAGATAGATCCTGGGCCAATACACCATTATTGGCGAAAACCTATACAAAAGGTCCTATACACAACCCTTCTTATGATGCGTACGTCCCAAAGAAGCCAACTATATTTTGCAAGAGATTCACGAGGGCATAGGAGGAGGTCATATAGGAGGCAAAGCCTTGAGTTACAAAGTCCTGCGGTAAGGCTATTATTGGCCAACATTAACCCAAGATGCAGTGGCATTCGCCCGTAAGTGTGACGCCTGCCAACGGCATTCCAAGATCCAAAGACAACCGCCTACGCCAAGCATACACCCAATTATCACCCTACCATTTGCTATCCTGGGTTGATCTTCTAGGGCCATTTCCTACTTCAACTCATGAAATTTCTAATAGTTGTTATAGACTACTTCACCAAATGGGTAGAGGTCGCAGCCCTTGGCCAAGATCACGGAAAAAGCGTGTCAATGATTCTTATGGCGAACGGTTATCCACCGATTCGAATTCCTACTTCATCTCCTCATAATGGCATGCATAATTTGATAACAAGGCTTTCTAAAAGTTTCAGCCCGAAGCTCTAAATCGAATCCGTGCTGACTTCAGAATACATCCTCAAGCCAATGTACCGTGTAGAGGTGACAAACCGCATCTTTGCTCCAAACTCAAAACCCGTGTCCAAAAAATAGAACCAATTGGGTAGAAGAAATTCCGAAGCCTCTTTGGGCCTACAGACGACCGCAAGAACTCCCACAGAGAAAGCCCGCTTTCCTCACTTATGGGGTCAAGCCGCCACCCTCGCAGTAAATAGGAATGCCTACCCTACGGACACAACAGAAGTTTCTCATCGAGGAAAACGAGAAGAATCTCCGATCGAACTTGATTTGCTCAACGAATCTAAGAGAAGTCAAAGGAAACAAGGGAAGCTATCTATCGCCAAAGAGTAAAAAAGGTTCTACCACACAAGGGTGAAAAGAGTCTCTTCCAAATCGGCGATTTGGTCCTCGAGGAGAAAATGAATTTCAAGGAAATAAAAGCCTAACGGGAAGCTAACTCCTAACCGGGAAGGCCCCAC
The DNA here is from genome assembly GCA_026586065.1 of Dioscorea zingiberensis. NCBI lineage: Eukaryota > Viridiplantae > Streptophyta > Magnoliopsida > Dioscoreales > Dioscoreaceae > Dioscorea > Dioscorea zingiberensis. The sequence goes on from CM048826.1 coordinate 24,567,613, forward strand.
GCCATCCAAAGAATTGTCCGAATGTATTAATTTATTACCTCGTAAATATGGACGAAAAAACACTCAAACGTCCATTCCATGCTGAACGCTTACGACGCTACTATCAGTGAATTCCGTAGCTATCTCTTAAAGTTTCATGGAATAAAGCTCAAGTCTTTCCCATTCTACAAAAATGCGGTGAAATTCTCATTCTATAAAAATGCGGTAAAATTCCCATTCTACAAAAATGCTGTGAAATTCCCATTCCTAAGAGATAAGTCGGAATTATCCTACAAGGATAAGCGACAACTCTCATCCAAAAATAAGAGGCAAAAATCCCGATCGAAATATGAGGCAACAATCTCATTTATGAAGGCGAGTAGTCCCATGATTAGGCTAAGAAGAAAAGAACCTCAAGCATTTAAGCTTATCTTACAAACCAAATGAAGAAGGAAAGACTTTACTTAAGGACTTCACAAACACTTCTTTCTTACATGGTTAGAACATCCATTACTCGGGAATAAATCTTCACCAAAAATAAAGGTTTGTATTTCATTCATAATGAATAGAAGATACATTCCAAAATGACTAAAGATTTATAAGAACAAATCACAAAAATGCTAAAATATCCCTAAGAATCTAGGACCCCTCGGGCTTACCAACTTAAAGGAACTTGAGCTGAAGGTCTGAGGGCGGGAGCAGAAGCCTCTGGGGTCTTAATAAGTTGTTGCTCTTTTAGTTCCATGTAAGTCTTTAAAACCCTAGCAAGCCCCATAGACAACACTTCCGCCGGAGGAACATGGTGGCCCACCTGCTACACCATCGAATATATACGAGTGGCTCCTTCTTTAGCTTTCGCCCTAAGCCGGGCAACCTCCTTCTCTAGCTTATCGTTCTATTAAATCCTTAATTTCTTGCGAGTCGGATTTAGGAGCTTTCAAGCGGGAAGCTAAGTCTTCCTTGAGTGTGTAGCGCCTCTCCCCTTTACTCCGGGCCAACTCAGCCTTTGAACGTATGCGCAAACTCAAGCAGCCTTCATCTTTAGGTCCCATCGAAGGCATACTGCCATCCCGAGTAGATTTAAGTTCCTTCTTCAAATCGCTGACCTATTTTGCAATCAGTGTGATATTCTCCTCAGCAGTAAGAAGCCCTTGGAAATAGATAACTGGCCTCTAGATCGTTCTTCTCCTTTTCCATAGTAGCTACCGCTATGTACCACGGGCTTATCTCGCTTCAAGGGCCCTGGATAGCATCAAGTCAGTTCTTTCTCCTTTTCTTCTAAGGCCACCACCCTAGAGCTTAATCAAGGATGTCTCGCTGTTAAGCCTATATCTTTGCCAAATCTTCTTGGCAAAGATTACTAACTCGATCCGCCTAAAGGCGCATTCTCTACAAAATAATAGACAAATCATCGACAAGTAACAACCAAACCGTAAAGAACTAGAAGGTAAAATAAGAATAGCTCTTACCAACATGACCGAACTAATAACCGAGTAGGTGGAGCTTCTTCCCTCCCAATCCACGAAATTTAGACGCAGAGTCGCTCGGGTCTCATGGCTATCAAAACAGCCTTTGTAGCAAATGACATCCTCGAAAGGGGACATCTTCTGAGGGCACCTCCTTGAGGTGCCGATCCCCTTAAAACCGAGTCCGCCACCCTTAATTTGTCCAGGAGAGCCGCTTCTCCTGCCTCCGCCTGTAAAATAGACCCTAGGTTCAAGATTCTGAACGAAGCATACCCATAGAAAATGTATACGTCGAGGTTCTCACCTCCATGAGAAGGATATCCTCCGGCCGACTGGAAGAAGGACCTTCGGAAATTGGAGACAAGGCTGGGCGGACTTCTTCCGCACAGGCTTCTCCCGGAGGCACCTCCACTTGTTCTTCCCATACCCGTGACCCACGCGCCCTCGAATTCTTTCTCTTGTCCTCTTCTCCCGCGAGGACCTCGCATTAAGGTCACTTTTGACTCCCCTTCTTGGAAGAGTCAACTTTTTTCTTCCTCTTCCTCTTTTCCTCCTTGGAGGTATCACCAGGCTAGACACCGCCTCCTTCTTCCGCTCACAGGCAAAGGCGGATGAACTTCACCTTCAAAAGAGGCCAAAAGGCCCTTAACGTAGCTCAGTCCTCGCCCTCCATCGGATTTTCTGCAAGGGAATTCAAGCAAGTTAGCTATCATAGTTACAAGTTAAGCTAAATCGCAGACACGTAATAAGTCCTACCGCGCATACACTATTAAACGACATTTAACAAGATTTTCTTTTGTCAAGAACTCATCCATATACACTTTGATAGCCCTGGCCATCAAGTTAAGAAGAACCTCCTCTTCTTTCGTCATTTCCTCATGTGCAATATCCGCTCGAGAACCTCCCACTTGGTTCGACATCCCACTGGATTTACTTTTAACAAAGAAAAATTTACTCTTCCATCGCTTAATGGAAGAGGGAACTTTCCCTAAAAACTTCCTCCCGTAACGAAATAAAAGTAATACCGGGCGCTGGACTCTAAGCATAGACTAAATAAATATAATGGAACTAAATCTGACAATGGATTTACTCCGTAATTTTGAAAAACAACAACAAAACCGCTCAAGAATCTCCAAGAATTCGGGGTCAATCGCTGGCGACACAAGTGATATTCCTCTAGGATCGCCTTGGCAAAGTTAGAAAAGGGAAGCCTATACACCCGATAGCATGCATCCCGATAGATGGCTATCTCCCCTTCCCTCGGGAGAACTTGCCTCTCCCCTGCAATGTGGGAACCCTAACCTCAAACAGAGAGGGGTCTATCTCTATATCTTTCCACCAAAGCTATCTACATCCTTTTTCCCAATGAGACTCTATGAACGCACTGACCCCTACCCATTGTCCCAGACGCAGGATGAATTCGGCAGACTCAACTAGTAACATCCCTAGGTTCGCCCGAGCCGCACTGTAAATCACTCTGGTCGGGCCTGAAGGGATCAGAGGCCCATGAGAAGAACTAGAGGAAGAAGATGTCGCACTAGCCATTACCTTAGAAGGAAAAAAAGATAAGAAAAAGACACAGAAAGATTAGACCAAGGTTCGTCGGAGAAGAAGTCTTAGGAAGAAGACGACACGCTTCCACTTTCAAGATAAAACCTTTTCTTTTCTATCTGTACGATTCCGCTTATAAGCAAAGAAGATGGATCCTTTACCGTTGGATCATAGAGCCACACCACTATCGAACCATCGAACCAAAGGTCCTCGAATCGGGACCGTCCAAATAACCATCATTATACCTCCTCAAACAGCCTAAAATTCCGGCCCACGCCAAGACACCAAATGCCACCGACACACATAGAAAACCACGCCGGCACCCATCATGATGTTGACAAACGCCAAGCACGCCGCACGCCGCACCACTCATCTCCCATTAAAGCCAAATAGTAGAAGAGACACGTGTCTTCTCGTGGCTTTAAAGCCAAATAGTAGGGAAGGGACACGTGTCTTCTCGTGGAGCAATGAGTGTTATAATGGGAAAGTTGGAGCCCCCCGCTACAGTCAGTAAGACAAGAGACACACACTCCAACATAGGATCATCTGCTGATGGCCTCCTATAAAACAATCAATTCAAAGAATTTAGGCAAGCAAAACGCACAAATGATCATTTATTCAGTTACAGGATGATCAAAATCAATCAAAAAAAAACAAACAAACAAACAAACAAACACAAACAAAACAAATAAAGATAGCAAACCCTAGAACATAAGCTTTTCCTAATCTGACTTCTTAGCTAAACATTCATGACCCATCCTAAGACACGCCTTCGGATAAGACACGAGGGAGACATTACATTTGACTTCCTCGCAACTTACATCATTATCCTCATCATTATTGGGAGAACTGCGGTTCCGGGCGCTGGGGCTGAATGTGGGGGGCCCACCTCTCTACTGACAAGTGTGAGTCATCTCCCAAAACATCTCTAACTTCAAACGCATACCCCCGTGCATAAGTAAAAATTAAGAGGTCCTCCCGCCTCCACGGCCGCTGATCAACATAGAAAGCTTCCTACCACCCCTGCATCAATGCTCATCTCGCCCACACCCTTCGTCAATCAAACGTAATAAGCGGCCATACACAAATGCGGTCGTTGGATTCTTCTACCAAATGGATGCACTCCAGGTCCTTAATTCATAGATGCTCGTGAAAAGAACTAGAAAAAGTTCGTAAGTGCTCGATGGAACACTAAAGAAAAAGAAGTAAAAAATTTATATAAAAAGACAAAGCCGCTTGAGCCATGATGCAAAAGACAAAAGTTTTACAAAAAGATTTACGACTCAAACGCACTTTATCCATACAAGCCCTTAAATAGAAGAACCCATCGGCTACTCATAAAGTAGAATTCCCCGAGCAAAAATCTACCTGCGATAGCAATGTTAAAGGATAAATACAAGAAACGCTTGTCGGTCACCTATTAAAGCACATGTATTTTTAGACGTCAGAGACGTAAGACGTAGCCTACGCCTACATAGACATGGTGAAAATACTTGTTCACCGAACCAAGCGAAACGTCGCGATTAGGCCTCACCCCTCGCCAGATTTTTAGAACAAAGGTACACTTTGGGGGGACTGAAGCGCTACGGATATGTTTGAGTAAGACATGTCTCATTGACCTTAAAAAGGCCACCCGGTCACACCAATACCGTAACCGTGTTTCTTTGGCCACATGGCAATATTTGCAAGGAATTCCGCTCGCAAATATCATGCAGGATTCAATCTCTTACAAACAAGTCCGTGGGGAATTATAAAGCAACCCTTCTTATACAAAGCGCGCGAAGGTGGAAAAAAGAGAAATAAATATGTAAACACACCTCGTTACAAAGGCGTGCCTTAGTCCACTCCTAGCTACTTCTGATGAAAGAGGAGATATTTACTCCTATTTTACTCCACGCCGCACTTCCATTTATTAGGCAAGAGATATTTTCCTACCGCCTTAGGAGATATTTTAACCTCACCGCCTTATCTCTCACGCCTCTCAAGATATTTTTTCTTGCCACCTTTATATTTTCTCATCCATCAAGCTTTACTCCAACCGCCTTTCCAAAACCGCCTTGAGGTGCTATAAAAGGAGAACGGTAGGGGAAGAATAAAGGAAAAGGACCTCCAAGATACAAAAGAACCTGTCTAGTCTAAGACTTCCGACATTTCGGGGATTTTTACGACTTAAGCGCGCCGAGATTAAATCCGAGGCTGAGAAAGGCCCAATTCCGATCAATGCTTCCCTCTCCTCCTTTTTTTCACGGAGTTGCATCAATGGGTAATTCATCGATTGGACTTGTGGTGTTCCCTGCGTTGCCCCCAGACATAAGCGGTATAAGCGTCCACACCAACTATAAATTTTTGAACCGCTTCATTGGCGGAAGGTACGAGGCCGATCAATGAAAGGCCCGGCGGTTTAGGCCAAAGTGTAGAGGTGGACCCGTTTTGGCAATCAACAGATTGTATTAAAGCATGTATAATGTGGTTAAGTGAATATCATAGTGTGTATGTTATATGAGCTTTGATGCTTAGTAATGTATAAACTATGAAATCCATGTGTAATGGATACTCTAAGTGTGTATGGATTGTATAATTCTGGAGGCCCGATAAATAGGGGAGATGCCACTTGAAATTTTTCTTAGAATTTATACATCTTTTTAATCATTGTTTAATGGCTTTTCAAGCATCATTAGTGAGGTTAATCTCTTGATTAGAGATTATTAGGGGCCTCATCGGCCTTTCTTTAATTAGAATTTGTGATTCCAATGGAAATACGATCCAAGCTTAACCCGTGATTCTAAGAGGAATACGTGAACTTTGAAGTTCATAATAGAAGCTGAAAGTTGGGATTGGTAGAGTAGAAAAGAAATTAGTATTCATATTGATGTATGAAGTAATTAAGTATTATTATGAAACTAAGAGTTTCAATCCATCTACTAGATCCCAAAATCGGACGCCGTGAGACGGGGCGATGATGAGGAGATTTGCTTTCCTAGCCGTATTAGCTCGCTCGCGATCGGGGTTGTGAGTATTCCTTCCCTCCTACCTTGCTTATGATTTTGTGCTCTTATTTCCTTAAGATGTTTCCTATACATATTCAAGTTGGAAGTATCCTCTCATATGTATGTGTTGAGAAGCTTTACGTCTCGGAGGTAGATATTTGTTTTCTATGTTTTCATATTTCAGTATTTGAGTTAATTCGCCTCATGCAAATACGTATTGGCTTCCCGATCTCAAAGGGAGATCATTGATTATTGTCATATTCGAGATGTTGTAACGCTGATGGATATATATATATATATACCATTTGTTAGGTATTTGTACATCTTTAGAAATCTCTCTTACATATCTGAGTGCACTTGATACATCTAACGGAGACTCACGATCCCGGAGAGTGTATTTTCTCGACAAATAGCGCTATCCACATTGTAGAGGATGTAATATCTATACTCTAGAGAATATCGCGATTTATTATACCGGTGAGAGGTATCTTAGTATGCATATATGCCAAGAGATTGGAGTACATCCTACATGAAATTTATTCACACATCTCATAGACTTGTTATTTGCATTCATGTGATTTTGTTTCACTTAGATATATTTGTACTTGCTTTATTCTATTCAACTTTACTTATGAATTTCTCCACATTTATTGGTCTTTACTAGCTGATCCGTAATTCGGCCTTTTTTTTGCCTCATGTGCACTTGATTGATGTTTTCTCAAGCTGACTGACGCATTTGGCGAGTGAAAGGGTGGGCCCACATGTTTGACTTGGGAAACACTACCAAGTAGTCGTAATTCTGATTTGTTGAGTCAGATTTCTCTTGAGGTGCCTGTACCTCCTTTTATTGTGCGCGTGTGTGTGAGAGACTTGTATTCTCTTGGTTTGTACTTGGATTTCACTAGTGCGTAGACTCTGGGATAGATCCTTTTTTGTACGGGTCGTGGTAGACCTTAGTATTGTACTTGTATGGAGCTTGAGTAAACTCCCTTCTTTCATTATTTATATAAATTCCGTTGTTTTATTTATCTCCTGGATATTAGAATGTATAGAGAGTCTCCTAAGGCCTTGCACTCCTAGATGGGGACTCTGGTCCTTGTTTGGGTGTGGTTGGTCTCAATCAGCCCATGCGCTCAAAGCCGTGTTAGGAAGCGTGAGCCGATGCATTTGGGGCTTTGGTATCTGCAACGTCGATAAATTCAAGTCACCCTGAGTCGCCTTTAGAAGCAAATCTTAGGAGTTGAGTCTCCCCAATTTTTATTGAAAAGAGTGGGTTGGGTAGTGTAATCGACAACTTGAAATTTTCTCCCGATTTTCCCCGTAAGTCAATGCAATCGAGGGCGGACGCACCTGTGCCGCACCTCCCTCATAAGCCGGGGTGGAGACCCTCCTCCTGAGACCCATGCAATGGGATCTCGATGCGGGATGCCAGCTTGTTGGCCCCTAAGACAAAGTGTACCTTCTGATTCCCAGTATGGGCAGGGTTATCCCTGACACGCCAGAATGGGAGTGATACCACCTGTTACACCACGTGCCAGGGTATCCCACGGACTCGGCCGCTGAGGGTAAGCACTTGGGTCCCGCCCATCTTGGAGTGATATCCTAGACTGCGCAACCGATGGATACCCCGTTCAATTACGCCTTTCCACTTGGAGGATATCCCGGGCGCCGGCGGTGAGTAGCTGGGTGGATACCTGGCTAAATCGCCTACTTCGGAGCGATACCACCGTCCCCGCACCTGAGAGGATATCCACCGCCCCTCATCTGGGAGGATATCCACGGCCCATCACCAGGGGAGGCTTTTCTCGATCCTCAAGACCGATTGGTCCGGGGCGCAGGAGATAAGTTTATGATCTTGCGACACGCATCCGTGAAGCCTTGATAGCAGTAGCGTAGTAGATACCCCACCTCCACACCCACCTACAAATAGAGTGAATAATGTACCGCCGCGCTCGGGTCAGTGTTTAGGAGTAAGTACATTCGACCGCCACCCCTTTCAGAGATGTACAGCATCCGGCTGCCGTGGCGTAGTAGTGGATATATAAGATGAGGCTACCTTCCGGGTTATGCGAGCCGTGGAGGAGATATGGTGAGATTGGCTACTTACATGCTGAGGAACCGAGCTAGAAGCTGGTACAAGGCCGAAGTACAGAACTAAGGTGAAGAAGCTTTTTAGACCTGGGATCAGTTCTAAGCTGATTTCTTCAACAAGTACTTTTCAAAGAAATGCATAATAGTGGCTGCATGACTCAAGTTCCCCGAATCAAGTAGGGGACTATAAATCAATGGATGAGTATGAGCCGAAGTTTGAGAAACTATCCGTGTTTGCTCCTGCATCCGGGTAGGCGATCCATTGTTCAAGGCGAGCCGTTTGTTAGTGGCCTAAAGAAGCGCCTCCTGAGGCCGGCTTGTGATATCTTCTTTGAGAAGACCGCTTCATGAGTTGGTGGAGATAGCCAAGGACAATTAGATCGCCTTGGCAGAGACCCGTGGAGTCCCACAGGCGTGAGTGATAGAGCAGGCGAGAGGAAAGAACACCAGGAAGAGTGAGTCTTCCGGGGGCAGCTCAAGACCCTCCAGGAGTAAGCGTAGGTCACAGCCATATGGCAGATCACAGACCTCCTCGTCATCCGGGTCTAGAGGCAGGGGATCGTTAGGGCGTGGCTCCCGTCCATCTCATTGCGGCCGTTGTGGAGCCACACATGCTAGATAGCAGTGTTCGCATACGGCAGATATGTTCTTCCGATGTGATAGCACTGAGCACTTCAAGGCGGATTGCCCTATCGATTAGACCGGATAACCAGGAGGAGACGGGGCTCAGACAACATCAGGCAGACAATCATCAGGAGGGTCAAGACACACTACCCAACCATGCCGAGGCCAGAAAGGACGTTTCAGAGGGCGTGAAATTGAAAGGAAGGCGCCGTGATCTACCTTCTCCCTTCCACGACCACTGGGCTTGCCTAGGGTCGGTTTACAACCCTGACCTTGAGGATGCTTCAGCTCTCCAATGACATAGTGGCGTGTACTATCTCTATTTGCTCTCATTATGCATATACACTATTTGATCCCGGGGTGACACATTCTTTGGTATCTACTTCATTTATCGGGAGGAACAATTTGTATGTAATTGAACTATCACATGACCTGTGCATCAATACTCCGGTGGGAGCGACGAAGATCGTGAATAGGTTGGCACCAGGATGCTAAGTCGAGATCGAGGGTCACAGACTCACTGCCGACCTATACTTGTTGGAGATACGCGACTACGATGTTATCCTCGACATGGATTGGCTCTCCTAAGACTATGCAGTGTTGGACTGCAAAAGGAAGAGAATATACTTTCGAATTCTAGACTATGAAGAGTTTGTCTTCAAAGGCAGCAAGGGTTATGCACTAGCTCGGGAAATATTTGCTTGGGCCTAGAAGTCGATCAACGAGTACATGTTGGGTTTCTGGTATTTATTACAAAGGCAAGTGATGCTCAGTATATGGTGGCGCAAATTCGCGTAGTCTGCGACTTTCCAGATGTATTCCCAAATGACTTGCCAAGACTACCCCTAGAAAAAGAAATGGAATTTAGCATCGACTTGGCTCCAGGAACGACATCCATATCCAAAGCCCCATACCGAATGGCCCCGCCAAGCTGAAGGAACTGAAGCAACAACTTGAAGAACTTTTGGAGAAAGGTTTCATCTGGCCGAGCATGTCGCCTTGGGGAGCCCCGATGCTATTCGTCAAGAAGAAAGACAGATCGATGAGATTGTGTATTGACTACCGTGAACTCAACAAGGTGACGATCAAGAACAAGCATCCTCTACCAAGGATTGATGATCTGATGAACCAGTTACAGGGAGCACAAGTGTTCTCCAAAATCAACTTGAGATCTGGGTACCATCAGGTACGGATCCGGGGCGAGGATGTCCCGAAGAGTGCCTTTCGTACGAGGTATGGGCACTATGAGTTTCTAGTGATGACGTTTGGGCTTACCAATGCCCCGACAGTGTTTATGGACTTGATGAACCATATATTCAGATGTTGCTTGGATCGGTTCGTGGTTGTCTTCATCGATGACATTCTGATCTACTCAAAGAGCAAGAAATTACATCGCGAACACTTGAGGCTAGTGCCGAGACGTTGGAGACATGAAGAGGTGTACACCAAATTCTCCAAGTGTGCACTTCTAGTCGAATAGCGTGGCTTTCTTAAGGGCACGTTATAAGCGAAGATGGAGTTCTGTGGACCCCAAGAAAATTGAAGCAAGAGTAGATTGGAGTAAACCAGAGCCGCCGAGAGATCGTGAGCTTTACGGGATTAGCCGGGCTACTACTGGGGAGGTTTGTAGAGGGGTTTTCATGTCTAGCATTATCCATGACCGACGGAATTCAACCCGGAAGGGGTACTCCTTTATCCGATGGAGGACCTGCGGCAGTAGTTTTATGGAGCTGAAGTGTCGATTGGGTATCCGTGACTGCCTTGGCCCCTACCGTGAGAGTGGTGTGGATATGTGATTACAACGATGCTTGCAATACAAGCATGGGGTGCATTCTTATGCGTGAGTGGCTGGTCATTGCCTTATGCTTCAAAGCAATTGAAGTCGCATTTAGGAGAACTACCCCACACATGACCCGAGTTGGCAACCCTTAGTCTTTGCCTTGAAGATTTGGCACAACTTCCTCTACGGCGTGCCATGTGAAGTGTATATAAACCATAAAAGTCTAAAATACATATTCACACAGAAAGAGCTCAACATGAGCTAGAGATGCTGGCTGGAACTGATCAAAGACTATGACCTCAGCATCCATTACCACCCGAGCAAGGCTAACGTGGTGGCTAATGCACTGAGCAGGAAGGTCAACTACGGAGTTGCAACAAATCTTACTGATCAGGTATCTCTTCTAGAAGAAATGAGGAGACTGGAGCTGAAAGTGATCAAGCCGAGTTCGAAGGTGAGCATGGCTAGTTTGTGTATCCGACCCAATTTATTGGAGAGGCTCGAAGGCGTACTCCAAAATGCACAAGGATCCCTAATTATCAAAGCACTCTGAAGAAAATTCAGCAATGCATACAAACTCAACTCCGCATACATGAGGATGGTACCTTGAGATGAGAGGATCGAGTCGGTGTGCTTTGATGTCCCCGAGGGAAGTCCACTCACTCAAGCTACACAATCCACCCTAGAGGCACCAAGATGTACAAGGACCAAGACTACTTTCCGGTTGGTCAACATAAAGCTGAGATAGCCAATTTGTAGTTCGTTGCCTTATCCGCCAGTGGGTAAAGCGCAGAGCATCGGTCGGCCGGATTCAAGCCCCTACCTATACCAGAATAGAAGTGGGAACACATCAAGATGGACTTCGTGAGAGGCTTGCGTCGATCTCAATAGGGGAATGAAGCTGCGTGGGTGATCGTTGACCGACTGACAAAGTCGGCACATTTCTTGGCGTTAAGACCTAGGATGAGTCTGACGCGATTGGCCATGTTATACATGGACAAGATTGTTTGTCTACACGGCATACCGGTGACGATCACATCCGATCTCAGCATTCTGGGAGAGTCTACATGCAGCTCTGGGTACTCGATTAACCTTTAACACTGCCTTTCATCCTCAAACAGATGGTCAATCGGAGAGGACAATCCAGATCTTGGAAGATATATTGAGAGCATGTGCCCTTAACTTTACCGATTCATGGAATGAGCACTTGGGATGGCGAGTTCGCCTTTATAAATAAATAAGCATTGACTAGCGAAAGTATTGATAAGTGTTCAAATGAGCATATTTACTTATCACTTATACATTTTTTCATACTATCAAATGCATTGATTTATAGCCAATGCTACCGTACTTAAAATGCTTCATATTTTGTAAACAGGTATATATAAGCAACCCCGACGTAGAGGAAGCATTTATCAACAAAACGAAGCGACAAACGTAAGACATTTTGAAGAAAACAGGGTTAAACGGCCGGTGAACGCCATTCACACCTCGGCATAGGGTTGCAGTATTACCCAAGGAGATGAACGACCTTGTGAACGGCCGCCCAATTTGCCGCTCGCTCGAGCAAATCGTGAGCTGAATTGACCCGATGAACCGCCGGTTGAATCACGGTTCGTAGAGCAACTCGTGGTAGGCAACGCAGCCTCGATGAACCGCCACTTGAACCGCCGGTTAAGAGCAACCGCGAAAGCTGAACAAACCGGATGAACGCGCCGCTCACGCAGGCCGCTCAATCGTGAATCCCTGTAATTCCACGCCCAATCAAGGGCAATGTTGTAATTTCTTAAGTGAAACCCTAATACATGGGTATAAATAGTTAAGTATGAGAGTTTAGAGAGGAGGTTGGCTTGGGAGAGAAGCTAAAAGAGAGAGATTAGGGTTTGGGGTCATCTCCCCAAATCTTGAGGAATAGATAACCATTGGAGTTGCAATCTTGGAGGTAATGGTGTTCTCTATTACCTTTTCATTAGTTTGTAAACTTTTCCATTTTATTTGAGTTCCCATTGATGGGGAACTAATCTATTGGTACTCTGGGTATGATGAACTTTTGGATTATGCATTAATTGGCAAATGAATGTTTATGAGGATTTGTTGGTTTGTTCTTGAATGTCTAATGAATGTTTATTATTGATTGTGATTTCATTATTAGAAATTACTTGAGTGCATACAAGGGTTAGAGCGGACGCCTCCTTGTATTAGGAACCTACTTCATTAGAGTATTATGAGTACAATGAGGAATCGGTACTAGAATGGCGATGCAATCCACTCTTTCAAACTACTTCACCCCATAATCCTTCCAAGATTTGAATTCCCTTGATCTTAAGACAATCCTAGGAGATTAGTTATCCAATCACCTTGGAAGAGGGATTGATATAATTTAGGAATTCTTGGCACAAGAACTACCAACTTTGATTCATAAATATCCTTGTTTATCTAAAGAATTGAAATCCAAAAAGGGATTCATGCCCAAGTATCCTCTCTTGCTATTGATTTACCCCAATCAACTCTCGATTTTTCAGTTCTTACTTTCAACTTTTTAGTTCTTTAGTTTTGAAAATGAAAACCCCCAATTTACTCATTTAGACTAGGGTATTAAAGCTTGGTTTACACTTAGCAATCTCTATTCCCGGTGGTTCGACATCCGACTTCCCATAGTCCACTTTATTACTTGACCACGACCCGTATACTTGCGGAATCCACCCCATCAAGCATCCTGATGGTACCGTATGAAGCTCTGCACGAGCGACCGTGCCAATTTCCTATATCTTGGAATGATGTGGGAGACCGTAAGTTTAAAGGACTGGATGAAGTGGGGAAAGCAGAAGAACAAGTAAAGATCATCAGGGAAAGACTGAGGATAGCTTAGAGCCGACAAAAGAGCTATGCCGATAGACGCCGCTCTAAGCTGGAGTTTCAAGTGGGCAATAAAGTACTTCTGAGAATGTCGCCCATGAAGGGTATAATGAGATTTGGAAAGCGCGGGAAGCTTAGCCCGCGTTACGTTGGACCCTTTGAGATATTGGAGCGGGTTGGACAAGTGGCGTATCGGTTGGCCCTACCTCCAGACTTGGCTCAGGTTCACAACGTTTTCCATGTTTCCATGTTGAGGAAGTGCTCGACCAACCCATCTCAGATCATAGAGTATGAACCGGTGGAACTCCAGCAGGATCTGTCTTATGAGGAGCGGCAAGTAGAAATACTTGACTACAAAGAACATCAACTGAGGAATCGAGCTATTCCTTTAGTCAAAGTAAGATGGAACAACAACACTGGTGGTTAAGCTACCTGGGAGTGCGAAGCTGACATGAAGGAGCGTTACCCTAACTTGTTTAGGTGACCCCTGATGTGAGTTTAGGGGACTAAACTTTTATAAGGGGAAGAGATTGCAAAACCTGCCCCAAAATAAATAAGAATTTTTCTAAAATTATTTAAATAGAAATTTAAATATGGTAAGCGATGAAATTGAGAAAATTATAAAAGTCTAATTAATCTATATTAATTAAGTATTAATTAATCCAGATTAATTATTGAGAGAAAACAGACAAATGTTCGAGTCCCGAGAAAGGTGAATCTCGGCCTGAGGGACCTGAAAAACCTCGTGATGCCATAATGAGCCCGTGATTAAAGTAATTGATTAAAGGACCAAGGATTCACGGATGCAGGTCAGCACGCAGGACAATGAATTATCACTTCAGAGACCCCGGCATGAAATAATTCAAGGACCCATGAATAAATAGTAAACATGTGACACTTATAGGATTTTTAAATTATTAAGAACAACTTATTCCTATATTATAAAGAAAGAGATGAGTGGAGAGAGAGATAGATTAAAACTTTCTCTCATCTCCCCCCCTTCTCTCCCGATCTCATCTTTCAAACCAGGCATACCCATCGCCGAATTAAACCGCTACCACCCCACGCCGGCCTACAGCCGACGTCACGCAACAAATGGCCAGCCATGCCCCATCCACACGCCTGGGTCACGCGAGGACTCCGCCTTTGTTCATAGCTGCTGAAAGCAATTGCCCGTCCAACCTCTACCACCGCAGGTACTTTTCATCACACCGCCACGCTGCAAAATTTCTACCCCTTGGACGTGCACGCCATGGACTTGGAAATTTCCTACACATCTCCTTCACCCCCACGACAGTGAGCCCCAATTAGGATTAACCCTTCTCTAATTATGGATTAAATGTTAAATTGGGGGAAAACCCTAAATGATTCTCATGAATCTAGGGTTTTGAATTGAATGGTTGATGTGCATGTGTAGGCTGTGAATGATTGAGAATTAGGGGGGGAATGAAGTAGTTAGGGTCTATAGATTGTATTAAAGCATGTATAATGTGGTTATGAGTATCATGTGTATATGTTTGTATGAGCTTTGATGCTTAGTGATGTATAAACTATGAAATCCATGTGTAATGGATACTCTAGTGTGTATGATTGTATAATTTTGGGAAATAAGGGAGATACCGCCAAAATTTTCATAGAATTTATACATCTTTAATCATTGTTTAATGGCTATCAAGCATCATTAATTAGGTTAATCTCTTGATTAGAGATTACTAGGGCCTCATCGGCCTTTCTTAATTAGAATTTGTAATTCCAATGGAATACGATCATGCTAACCGTATTCTAAGAGAATAAGTAAACTTTGAAGTTCATAATAGCTACTTGATTGGTAGAGTGGAAAAGAAATTCGTATTCATATTGATGTATGAATTAATTAAGTATTATGAAACTAAGAGTTTCAATCTATCTACTAGATCCCGATTCGGATGCGTGAGACGCGACCAGAATCAGAGATTTGCTTTCTAGCTAGGTAGGCTCTTGCACGGGGGTTGTGAGTATTCCTTCCTCCTACCTTGCTTATGCTTTTGTGCTTTTATTTCCTTGAGATGTTTTCTATACATATTCGAGTTGAGTTTCCTCATATGTGTTGGTTTTACATCTCGAGGAGATATTTGTTTTCATGTTTTCATATACATATTTGAGTTAAGTCGCTCCTTAAATACGTATTGGCTTCCGCTCTCAAGGAGATCATTGATTATTGTATATTCGAGATGTTGCTACCTTGGATATATATGTACACCTGTTGTTAGGTATTCGTACTAGCAATCTCTTACGTATAGGCATGATACATCGGACGGAGACTCAGTCAGAGAGTGTATTTTCTGACCATGTATACATGATTGATATAGCGCTATCCGGCGTAGACCGGAGACAATATCTAGAGGATATCGTACGATACTGTAGGTATCTTAGTATCATATATGCCAAGAGATTGAGTACATCTGTGAATTTAGTCACATCCCAGAGACTTGTTATTTGCTTGTGATTTTGTTTCACTTGCATATTTGTACTTGCTTTATTCTATTCTTTACTTATGGTTTTCGCCACATTTATTGCTTTACTAGCGATCATATTGTGCCTTTTCTTTGGCTCATGCACTTGATTGATGTTTCCTTAGGTAACGACGAGGAGTAAGGTCGGGCCTAGACAGGGAACATACCGAGTAGCTGACTCAGATTTGTTGCATTTCTCTTGATGTCTGCGTACCTCCTTTATTGTGGGTGTATGTGTGTGTGTGTGTGTGTGTGTGTGTGTGTGAGAGAGAGAGAGAGAGACTTGTATTCTATTTGTTGTATGGATTACTAGTAGTGACTTGGATAGATCCTTCTATGGGTCGTGTAGACCTTAGTATTGTACTTGTATGGAGTTGTGTAAACTCCCTTCTTTTATTATTATAAATTCTGTTGTTCTATTTATCTATGGATATTGAATGTACATGAGTCTCTAAGGCCTTGCGCCTTGATGAGGACTCGTCTCTGTTTGGGTACTGCCGGTCTGTCCACGTACCAGGGCCGGGTTCGAGGCATGACAGTAATAGTCTTCCTACCTATAAGATGGCCACCATTACCATTACTCCAGCACCAAAGCAGTATTAAGGAAATGATCGTCCCCCATGAAAGGAAGACCACAAAGTCCAATCGACCCCAGTGTTGGACCAATCGTTTGGAAAAGATCATCCTCCATGAGGGTAAGACCACAAAGTCCTGACGATCGCATCTCTAGGAAAAGATCATCCCCCTCGAGGGGAAGACCACAAAGTCCTACTGATGCAGACGCTGAGTTGGCCCACGGGAAAAGTCATACACTCATAAGGGGAAGACTACAAAATCCTATCTATAGCATCTTCAGGGAATGATCGACCCTCTTAGAGTGAAAGACCACAAAACCCTATCGATCTTGGCACCAAAACCCGCTCTCGGGATACTTTCCCCTCAATTGGGAGGAAATCATCAAAATCCTTTCTAATTGCGGAGCTCTCACTACGAGCTCATCAAAGTCCCTTCTAAGGGCTGAGCTCTCCCTACGAGCTAGTCATAGTCACTTCTAAGAGCTAAGCTTTCTCTACAAGCTCATCAAGATCCCTTCTTAGAGCCGAGCTCTCTTTACGAGCTCATCAAAGTCCCTTCTAATGATCGAGCTCTTCCCTACGCCAGCTTCGTTAAGGTCTCTTCTAAGGGCCGAGCTCTCCCTACGAGCTTATCAAGGTCCTTTCTAAGGGTCGAGCTCTCTCACGAAGCCTGCCAAGGCCCCTTCTAAGGGCCCAAATTTCCTCCCTAGAAGCATGTCAAGTTCCCTTCTAGTCCCTTTTAATGGCCAAGCTCTCCCTATGAGCTCGTTAAGGTCCCTTCTAAGGATCGAACTCTCCGAACAAGCTCGTCAAAGTCCCTTCTGAGGGTCAAGTTCTTCCTACTATCTCGCCGAAGTCCTTGAGGCATGAACCCCTACCATGAACTCGGGGCCCAACCCCATTCTCCAAAATTTCTCAAACCTAGCCGGGGGACAAGCATGATGAAAAGGCCCTAACCCTACTCGAACACGATGGGATCAACAGGCAAAGAGGAGGCATGTTTAACACTAGAGGAATATGTACATACTGGAGGAGGCAAAGAGCAGCCACAAGCTCCCGATGCAGCCGCAGTACTCAAAATTTCCGGCCGCCTCATTTGTGCATCACCAGAGCTCCTAGTTTCTTCAACACTCTGACGAGGTAAGGAGAAAGGTCTAGCAGGAGCTGCCGAAGGACCGAGTGATTCCTAGGAATTTGCGAGGACTTCAGGCGAGGGGATTTCACCATAGATCTAGAGATATTTCATGTGTTTTATCGGTATTGTGGTTTTATCGTATGTTATTCGGTTTGTGAGTGCCGATTGATTTATGGTTATACTTGCGTAGTGTTTTCATGCCTGTATAACTGATTTAATTTTAAAGAGCATGAGAAATGATTCAGAAAACCCTAAGGGGTAGTTAAAGATTAATTCATGTATCATAAGCTGCACCTTAGTTAGTTATGTATAGGGACTCAAATGGGAGGGCCTCGTGGATAGAGCCCAGATATTTGAGTAGATGAGACCGGGCTAAGGAAGGGGATTTGTTTTCAATCGTTTTTCTTAAAACTAAAAATGTTTGCGAAAGTCATTTTTTTTATAAAAACCCCTTCCTGTCTCTTGAGAGAGCCCGTATCGGATACGAGATGCTCGCTTGACGTACACATGTAGATGTATGCCTCTTGTCGTCAGGCACCGGGTTCATGTAGATGTATGCCTCTGTTCCTGGCATCAGGATCATGTAGATGTATGCCCCTGTTCTTGGTGATTGCTGGAGACCTTACGGAGACATTTTGACTAGGGGTGCACGCTTGTATGATATGAGGTCATCGCACATATAGACTTACTATATGCCTGATATGAGATGAGAGTGCTTATGTGTTTGTACTCGGATTTCTGATTGTATTAGCATGCTTATCAAGATTAAAGATCACTATGTTGATCTTCATGATTTATACTTGCATTACTTATGTTCCAAAGATTTAGTAAATCGATGACTTATTGGTATGTATAATACCTGGCGGAGTAGTCTATAGTCACTGAGCTTGCATAGCTCAAATTCTCTATATCGCTTTTTTACATGTGATCTAGACTTGGATCAGGATAGTAGCTCATATCTCGAGCAGGGATCGAAGTCTAGTTGGCTCTAGTGTGCCTGTTTCCATGTTTTATTTCCTTGGGTTGTATTAAACCTTAGTTATGTTCTTTCCGTTGTATTTAGGGGCCGTAGTTGCCCATAACTCTGTGTGTTGCACTCTGCTATGACTTTGATTTGAATATGCCCCCGGTGTGTAACCGGGTATGCTTTGTCATTTGAACCTTATTCAGAGTACATGATTCTTGATTTCATGTTTATTTTGTACAACTTATGGGTTGGGTGCACTCCCGGCCCAACTGGTATGACATTTGTCTCATGAGCGAGATGGGTGTTACACCCAGAGACCCATGGTACGAGGCCCCAGATGACACCGAAATGGGGGAAGAAGATCGAGAGTTGGAATGGGGGATATAAGTCCGCCTCTTACGTACCCTTCTCTTGCGTCCCCCCACCCACCCCACAGCAGGCTCACGTAGCCTTGGTGAAGGCAAAAAGGAGTTCCCCGAAAACCCCCTAGAGCACCGCCATGCTCCTACACGCCAAGTGGAACCTCCCCGGGCTCTGAGGCAGAGGCAGGGGAGGCCCCTAGCTCCTTTGGAGGGGACATCGAAGATAGACGGTCCTTCTCGCGCTTGGACCTCTTCTCGGATTGGGAAACCCCTTCATCCTGTCTCTTTGTTTTCTTTGATAAGGAGGTGTCAGAGGCCGAGACCTTGGAGCCTTGATCACTCTTCTTCATCTTCTTCGACATAAAGGCGTCGCTAGAAGAGATCACTACAGAAGACATAAAGATGAGTCAGGATGAGTCATACCCGCATTGCTTCCTAGAATGGAAAAAGGGGTCAGTCCCTCAAAAGAAAGCCCAACCTCCAAGAGATCCTTCTTGGAGAAGATCTTGCTAAGGACAATGGAAAGGTAGGCAAAGAGGATGGCCTTCTGCTCCGTTTCTCCCTCAGTCAAGTTGGAGTCAAAATCAAGGCAGAAAAGTGGGCGCCCCATTGTGTTGGGATGTCCTAATCACCGCCACAGGAAGCCAAAAAGAAATGGGACTTCCAATCGTGGAGCTTTGAAGGAAGAGTGTTCAAGAAAAGACACTTCTTGACAAGGGTGGCTATGTAAATCCAACTGCTGCTGGACCCCGGGTTCTTTTTCATCTTGAAGAACAGTTGAACCTATTGAGGAGTGAGATCTATCCCCTCTTGCTTGAAGATGATTGCCAGGTAGCACAAAGTCCCAAGCCATTGGGGTGCACTTGTCCTAGGCTCACCTAGAAGAACTCAAAAATTCTTTGAAGGGTCTCGGGGATGGGGAACCGAAGACCCTCCTTGAGGGACTCCAAAAAAACTGTAATATCCCTGAGACAAGGGTGCTTCGCCATTTCTAAGGGAAGTTGGAACCAAAAAGAGGCCCAGACACCGAAACACTTCGAGTATTTAGCAAAGTTGGACTCCTTAACTTTGCTAGGGAAAAAGGTTGGTTCAAGGGGGAAAAGATGAAGATTTTGTCACCAAGCTATGAACTGAGAAGATAGAGCGTCGAACTGCAAAAGCCCCATGAGAACGTTGGCGAAGAAGAAAGAGAATACAAGAGCAAAGGCGGGCAAAAGCTTGCTAAAAAGAAAAGGAGAGATTGTGTCAGTAGATATGAATGGTTGGGATCCCAAGACCGATACCGCTTGATGAAAAGGAGCCCTTAGATGGTAGTCACGTGGGCCACCACCACTGTCGACCTTTCCAAGGGTAGTCTTTGGGGATGCACCAATCATAACTCCCACCACGTTTCATTAAGGCAAAGACACCAAGGCAAAGGCTCGGGAACCGAGATTGATCAACTCCGTAAATTCGATCTCGAAGGTCCCGCATTGGTTAACAAGGCATACGAGTCAGTGACACAATTGGGCCGAGGGCGATGGTTGGTGTATTAATAAGAGGAACCCCAGGCACGGGCTAGACAGTAAAAGAGGATCGTGGAACCCCCATGACCCGCACCCAAGCCCAGTCATGAGCCGGGCTCCACAACTAGGGGCCGAGAAGACTATCCTGCACTACTCGATTTAACCCACATACCGACGCATCTAACTTCTTTGGTCGCATCAAGGTCGAGAGCCTGCCGACCTATGGGAGATAGAAGTTATAGGGAAAAATCGGGTCATATACGTGGTGCAAATCAAACGTAATATGAGCAACAAGGTCGTGCATCAAGTTGATCCACTCATGGAAGGCCAAGCAGAGATTCCTCACTGCCTCTCTCTAAGTGGGTAAGCTACTACCCAGTGTCGGGTTATATGCACGGTGCACGCTACCCGACACAACCAAAATGGACGGTCAGGGGCCGGGGAAGGCACACCACTGTATAGTAGAGTTGACGCAGGTGTCAGGAGAGGCACCCATGAGCTAACCGGCTGATGGTGACTCACGAGGTATAAAGGGGGAAGAAAGAGAAAGGCAAAGGGATCTTCTTGTCTCTTGGATTTTGGACTCATCTTCAACCTAGAGATCATTCTGTCCTCCCCTAAAACTCTGCCTCACTCACCATCAATCTCATCTTCATCTTTTCCCTTCCTCCATTTATACTCAACTGACTTGAGCATCGGAGGGTCCAGGGAGAAGCCCTGGACTTCCCTTGCAGGAAAGCAAGTCCCGACGATGGACGTATCGCTATTTCTCTGCACGACGATCACCCCTACTCGCTGTCGAGCTCACAAAGTCCCCAATAACAAACTTCCCATTTCCACAGTCTCACTTGATCTTTGAGTGGAGTATAGATCCCGAGATCTCGCCTAGTTTTAAGCACCAACACTATAGATTATCTTAATTGTTTATAAGGTCATCTATATTCTCTGTTGCAACTCATCACAAATAAAAAATTCATGTCCAAAAACCGACAAAAAAATAAAATAAAATAAACAAGAATTACTGTTAAAGTTGAGATCAAGAATGATTCTATTATATCAGTAGATCATCATTTCTTATATTCTTTTATGTTCTTGTGTTCTTTTGTTTTTTATTGATCTCCAACAAACAATCAGAATATCTGTTCTCCACAGAGTAGATACCTACCTAAACTTTTTTGGAATAACTACTAAGGGTGAATAAGTAGATCATCACAAAGTTAGAAACAAGCAATTCCAATGAATTTTAGCAAAATGAAAATCCTCATCATTTCAATTGGAGCTTAGACAGATATATATTACAAGGTAACTCCTTGCTAACTCAAATAGTAAATTATTAGAGCTTAATTATGATGATTCTCTTCAAAGGTTCCCTTAGGAGTCTTAAAAAATCATACCATTAGATATAATAGAACAGCCAAACAAAAATCAAGGACTCAAGAGATCATCAAGAGAGAATAAGAGATAAGATAAAATCATACATAAATCATACCAAATCTACTTAAATATCCTAATATTTGAATATAATTATGATTAAAATACTATATCTAACCGGAAGAACACGAGGAGCTCAATAAACTCCCAAAAGGCAGTGGTATCTCTAATGTCCTCCAACGGATGAGGAAAACCAGTGTGCGGGATGAGCTCCAGCCAATCAGAGAGGTGGGAACTTTCAGGCTAATTGGCTGAAAGTTGCCATCCCAATTTCAAAGGATGGCCAGCTCCATAAGCACCCTCATCCATTGGCTAAAAAGGTCAACCAAACTTAAAAAAGTTAAAAAGGCAGGGATGGGGCTTTTCCCATCCCTCCTTATCCAGGGCAACATACATGCCTTCTGTTTAGTTAGGATGCCTGGCCTGGCAAATTAGTATATAACCATAGTGGGCTGTTTAGAGTCGCATAATAATGAAAAGGCTAACCATAACTTGAAAAGTTTTTGATAGTAAATGAGGAAGCAAGAATCAGATAGGTTTCAAAGATAACAGAGTTCAACAGATATTTGTACTTAAATACTCTGTGGCCAATGAAATCTCACCAATGGCTCTCATCTGGATGACCATAAGTCCGGGCAGATCAATTTTGCAGCTTGAAGTACCTATTAGAGCTCAGAGGGCCTGCAATTTAATTCTACCTGAACTCTTCTTGAGATCCTAGAATTTGAGCAAAAGCACGACCAGCATCCATCCTCATAATTCCCAATTTTGCAGTCACTGCATCAAAAGCCGATAGGCCTCATTGTTTATCTCGTACGCATACTCATATCCAAGGTTCTGAGCTTGATGTTGGAATTCTTTTCTCTCCTCATTTGGTACTTGGATTCCAACTAACACATTTGCGCCTGCCTCACCCTGATGAGATGAAAAAAGAGTGTTAAAGAAAAAAAGACATGAAAGACAAATTTTGAAGCTAATAAAAGAAACCGTAATCATACTGAATGTTGAAGATGGTGCATGATTCTTTTGACATAATTAAAAATTTCTCTATTTATTAACCTTGTTCATCTCATAAATTTGCCCTTTGTATAATGCACATTTGAGTTTGTTAAGGATCTTAAAGTACTTGAAATTATAAAGAAAACAGAAGTACCCAACCTGTGCTCGATAATGGAATAAGCTAATATTCCAACGGGGACTGAAGGCATCCAAGAATTTCAAAAGAGCACCTGGCTTCTCAGGAAACACAAACCGGCAAAGAAGTTCATTGTCCACATTTGACCTGCCTCCCATCTGAATATATGTCAAACTAAGTTAAAGAAATATAACACACAATTGACCTTTACATTTAAATTTTCATTTTGCAATAATAAATTTAACCTTGATTGTACATTCAGCAAAAAAAAGGTCAAATGAAATAATTATCACAGTGATGCAGAATGAAGCATCCTGTGATTTACAAATCTAACATGAAAATAAAAAAATGAAATATATGAAATTTGAACCTGTTTTTCTCAAAATCTAACCCAACTATACTCACGAGCATTCACACAAGAAGACAAGCCTACCAATGGGTATTACTGTAGTTCATCAAGCTTTAACTAGTGCAGCAATGCTATATCAAGATCGTATCATCAATATACGAAACAGCATAGATATAAGAAACATAAATACATCAGATGTGACCTAGAAATATATAACCTTTGAGAAGGTTGTCTGCAATCGTGAAAAACAATAATCTTGATTCATGTAATAATACACAAGTCATAATTATGATAGCAGTCAACTTTAAAGTTCATCGAGAATCTTTTAGTCCAATGAATGACTGTATATTCGGAGGATAAGTTCATAACTTAAGAGGATACATAAATGCAGGTTAATAATCATGGTGTATGAAAGATTCCTAGGACTCGAACAATTACAATGAAAAGAAAAGGAAACAAATGAGACTTCTGAGTCAAAGAATCTATGAGGAGAAACTGAAATCATTCTAACCATGCTTAAAGATTACAAAGTGAATTTCATATTCTTCATAATAAAAAGAAAACATCAATAACAGAATGACCATATTCTTAGCAATAACAAGTATTCATACAATTAGTTAACTTCTATAACCCTGAAAATTTAGTTAGAGATAGCAAGAAAAACCTATAATGTACCTGCTTGTATTACCACTTTCATAATTTAAGAACATTTGGGGGGCAACTAAATTTAAAAGCATTAACTTTATCATAATTTAACATAAAGAATGTGTCTCTATGTATTACCCTCAAATTTTGCAGAAAGTAGGTTGACGGTGGAAACATATAGAAGGAATTCTCTCAAGGCCTTGTTTAGATATTTGCAGTTCTAAACATAATCATTTGAGCTAAACCAAGCTGAAAGATATGCATGTATTTTTGGAGATTAGAGGAAAAGAAACTACTACATTTATAATATTTTTTACATTTAAGTGCTTTCTTATTGTTAAAGGATGCATGACAGATTATCAGTTAAGGGCAGTACAAGGTGTCGTAGGTGATCCTTTGCCAAGTCATTGTTGGTAAGGTTTAATGTTTTGAGTTGTGAGCTCTCCATGCGATTTACCATTGCTCCAAGTTCACTCTCTGTATGTACTCCAACACTACAAAACAAATGGTAAAAAAAGAAAATGAGTTCTACATATACTATATACATGCATAAGTATATTCCTAAAGGAATAAGCCTTTGAAAGCTAAGTTTAACTATAAAAGCCAAGGGCAACTGGAATAAAAGATGGCATCAATGGAATTTTGTTGAGAAAAAAAAAAAAAAAACCAGAAATAGTTGACATGACTAACTAGTTTGTGGAATCCTTCAAACGATCAGTGTAATAGACAACACAAAAGTAAAGAAAATGAGTTCCAAACAATATAATTTTATTGTAACAGATATAAAGCAACTGCTTACCTGTAAAGGACAAGTGCTCTTGCTTCACGGGCATCATATCTGTACTTGAATTCTGTGATGTTAATTGGACCAACCTAGCAAGAGTTGCCTTTAAGTTAAAACTAAAGAGAATAATTTGTAAAACCAAAAACAGAAAGAATCAAGCTTCTTTTTTCATCCTACCAATTCACTGAAATGTTTAAAACTTCCACGCTCCTCAGGGAGAAAAGTTGCAAGAACAGCCTCTCGTTTCCGACCAACATCAGCAAGTTCAGTAACCAACCTCAACCTATCAAAGTTCATATTTGCTCCACTAGTAATGGCAACAATATTCTCATCTTTCAAGCCATAGTACTTGCAATATGCTTCTGCACCAGCTAGGGCAAGAGCACCGGCTGGTTCCAGGATGCTCCTTTTCTCCTCAAACATATCCTGCAGAAATTCAAATATATTTCAATCACCAATATTAAAAAATCAATGTTTACATTGATATATTAATGAGATAACAAAAACATGCCAAACTCGTAATAAAAGTAGAGAAAGAACAAGCATGAGTACTTTGTTTTGCATTTGTCTAGAGTTGAAGAGAATGAAGCAACATAACAAGGAAAATCCATTCTCCAGATAGGTCTTTCATTTTGACAAAGACCATAAAAACAGAAGTTGAACTTAAAGATGTAGGGTAACGAAAGGCATTCTAAGTTTTCTTAAGTCTTTAAAAAGAAGCATTACTCGACAAAATTAAAAATTAATACACTTTGAAGAACTAGATAAGCCTTCCAGTAAATTGAACCAATTTTGCAACATATAGAATAACATGCTCCTGAAGTTCAAATAATGCAATATAGGGCACTTAAATTTTATTGTAAATAGTAATTGTTCCCTAGCAGGAGACTAAATTAAAAGCAGAAAAGTACATAATAACCAAACATATGTGGTTCGCTGGAGATTCTGCCAAGTACCATGCTTCAGAATACTACCATTTAAGAAACCAAAAGAAACTGAACACATTTCAAGGATATCAAGTCATTCTTTATAATAATTTTGAAAAGGATGGAAGGAAATAACTACATCTTATAAAATCTGAAAACATGAAAAGATAGCTTACAAATAGCTAAATTGTTACTATGATACTTTGTCCAGCAGGGAGAATAACAGAATCTGATAAGTCAATCTAACCATCATTCAATAATCTGACTTTATTATTAATTTGATGCCAAACATGAATAAGAACTTATGGTTTCATGTATCCTCCTATATCTTCATCCTTCTTCCCAAAACCTATCTCTATCATGTCTCTATCGCACCCTCCCCTTCTCAATCATCATTTCTCTTCAGTCTTCTCTATTCCATTCATTTTCTGAAATCATTTAGTTTAAGGCTTCAAAAAGGGCCATCGAACATGAAGCCGGTTGGTGGGGAGTGGCTAAAGTAAGGGACGGGGCTTTAGCAACTAGGTAAGACCACCAATGGTGTGGGTTGAAGAGTTGTACAAAAGGCATGTGCAATAAAATTTGAAGGAAAAGCAAGAATACTTTAGGTACTTAACAAATATAAAGACATGGGCATATGATTAAAAAAAGAAAACAATGAACAAATATTGGATATTGCCCTCCACTAGTAAGGAGCTAAGAGGAACCCCTCCCAGCTGTTGGACCATTCCAAGTTACAGGGGCATCTGAATGGCCTTCTCTTTGCTCCTGTGCAGGTTAATTAATAACCTGCACACAATATCGAGTGATTTAATCCCAGATTTGAGAGTTACACCAACCACAAATTATCAATTTTCTGATGTGGGTTTGGTTCTCTTTTTCTCACATTCCCTTGAATAGAATGCTCCCTCCCATCTAACAGTATGCTAAACCAAGACTCTCTTAAAAAAAAATTTCTGAAATGTGGATGGGCCAAGGGGGTGGTCACACAATACCAATTAGTGAGTTGATGACTAGCAAGGAATTAATAACAAGTGCATCCATAGCATAAAATCCATTAAATTATAGTAAGAAAGTTTAATCTCATGCAACAACACAGCACAAGTATCAATTAAATGATCTCAATGGATGATGAACAATAAACTTGAAAAAGATATCTAGCTAAATGCTAAATGGTCAAGATTCATAAATTTTTACCTTTGCATACTTGGCCTAGAGAATCAACTGTTGTCTTAGATTTGTGTGAAGGTCAGGAAGCTCATAGCAAACCACACATACAATGATCATAGTGAAAGCACTACAACATAATGAGGCATTTTTCCCCGTATTATAATACACACCATGCAAATGTGCAACCAGCATAGATGAAGTACACATCATTTGTGCCTAGTGTGAAAGGTTTCATGCAAATTGTGAATACATATATGCTTGGGTGGTTGGGGAACAAGTTAGGATAAATTTATCCCAACTTATTCCAAACACTCCAACAAAAAACCACTATTGAACCAACATGGAATAACTATAACTATTTTTACAAAATTTTATTGATTAATCAAGTATAATCATTAATTAAAAATAAGTATTTATTGTAATTAGTATTAATTAAATCAAAGTTTGGTCAAATTTAGATAAAAGTTTCCCTTCAATACAAATTCAAGCTTCAAAAAAACCAAACCCAACTTATTCAAACCCCAACTAAATACCCCTTTGGTATTCATAATCACTATGGATGTGTTTGGTTGAATAAAAGTGATGGCTGTGGTAGTTCCTGCATTTAAAAAAGTGTAAGTGTTTAAGGTGCTTGGTTGAAACATTTCAAGCAATAATTACTAAAATAAGTAATTATTGACCAATCCATCCGAAAGACTAATAAAAAGAAGAAATGTTAGATGTTTTATTTTAAGACTTCACAAAAAACTTGAATATAGATATTACAAAATATGTTATGTTGTCAAGGAATGGGTGTTGATTTAACTAATTATATTTTGGCCAAGTCTAGACGCAACTAATCCTAATTCCATGGAAAGTGTGGCTGCATAACAAAAAATCACTTCCAAAACTCTTACCCTTTTGGAGCTTAGCACAAACTTCGATATTGAGTTCCGACAAACCAAGCAATTGAAGTAACATAAGTGGCTCTAGTGCCACTTCCATCCCCATTTTAGTGCAACCGAATAAACCCTAATTAAAGCATAAAATTATACATATTATCCTAACTTCATCAAATGACAGTAATTTACATATGGTGCTCCCATACATAGATAGATCAAGCAGATTGTGGTTTCAAACTAGTATTCTACCAATATTTCTTAGATTTAGCGAGTTGTATCCTTGTCATTGTTTAGGTGTAATTTATCTATTCTGGATTTCGGTGGATTTCAGGTAAAAGGCCAACACTATGAAATATATTAAACTATTTAATTTCCATGTGTTATCAAGAATAAAAAGGAATTTAATTAATAATTAATTTCTAATATCTCAAATGCCTGAAACTTCTTAGTTTTCAGTTTGACAGATATATAAAACCTAATAGGTATTGAAAACAATCCAACGTCTAAAATTGAGATTAAGACGAATGTTGCTAGCATCATCTTATGAGAGTTTAGCTTTTTAACTAGGAGGATTTGGTGTAACACCGATTTAATTATAAATTAAGGATATATACTTCTTACCTCCTCTATTCCCTTGTTCATTTCCATTTGATGTCCCTTCTCAGAATCTCAATCCAGAAAGATCATTCTTCAATATCCTATTGTGGTTACCTTTCAACTTGACTGAAAAATTAAGATTGCCTGTCTTAGAATTTTGATCACAGACTCTATTACATATTCATGTGAATGTTGCATTTAACTCTCTTCTAAATTCTACAATTGTCATGCCTTCATACAAAACTTTCCTAGACCTCAATGTTTCTCCTTGGATATAATTTTGAAGTTTACGACCCCAAGCTTCTCATGCACCTCTTACAAATTTAATGTGGCTTTCTATCCTTAATACCTCACCAAATTTGACTTCAACCATGTACTTTTGTGGAGTTCATTAAGAGTATGCAAAGAACCATATGCATAAACACAAATATAAGTGAACCCACATCTAGTCATATGGTTGTAAATATAGCTTAGAAAATAAATGAAACTTTACCTTTATAGATGCACAAATAGCATCACGGCCAACAAGAACCACTCCATCTACCAATTCCCTACACAAGCGAAAAGTTTCTTCTCCAACAACCTTCACAGCCACACCATCGGCAAAGCCCCCTACCTGCTCTAGCATGATTCTCTGCCCATGATATAAAGATAACGCCATTGCATTTGCGTCATATGGCTCTACTCCAATTATCTTTACCTGCACTAGAAGGTAAAAAAGACATGAGTTCTATCCTGCAATCACCGTTTTTGGAAAATCAAAGTGAAAAAGGAAACCATATTATGGCATTATTCAGAATCTTAGACACTAAATCAGTTCCAACTAACTGTGTGTTAAGTGCTCTGAGAAAAACTAAGTAGTTGACAAAACACTAGATTGAATTTGAAGGGGCTTCATTACTATAATTGCCAAAATAATCAGATGCAAGCTTCATATTAGTGAGATTACACATTTATTATAGTTATTCAAAATGGAAGTCAGTTGTCTAGAAACCACACCTTAAATATCCAGTTGCATATGAATGTTTTTGAGGGCGACCAATTCAAAGTATTAAAATTGGAAATAAAAACTATCATTTCTCTGGGAAAGTGGCTCTACGCATACCTTTGTAATATAACATTATTTTCTAAAATTGATGGAGAAGATTACTATCCATTGAGATAACCCTTCATTTTCAATAAGCCGGATTGTGCATCTAGAAAAACGAGCATAGTTACTTATTCAATTCAATCTACTTGTATGTTGAAAACAGAAAAAATGTAGAATGTCTGAGTTTGATCCCTAATTAATTTTTGAAAAACTTTTTTTTCTTTGCTGAATAAATTTTCATGATAAATGGAACCTCAATCGATTTAAAGTCCTGTTTATAGTAGAATTGACACTAAAAGTTAATACATTTTGAAATCCGCTAAGATTTTACATGTGCTTACATAAAGAACCAAACTTGATGCAAAATAAGGGTCGGGCAGTATAATTTGACATAGTGTGGATCTAGAAGTTGTCTAAAAGTTAATAATATTTGATTTAATGAATTAAGTGTTATGGATTGTTGGGTAGTTTCAGATTTTGTCCAGCAAAAGTGTGTCAAAAGCAATAAGACCAAGAAGTCATGATAAAGTTCTGATTTAGATAAATTATGTCTTATTTATATTCAAACTTATTTGGACAAGATCTCTAATCTCCATAAAAAAAACACATGGATTTTTCTAAAGCATCTTAAGGAATGAATTCAGTTTTTTTAACTTTATGCTATTATCTTAGAGGTGTGACTGACTTTTTCTAAGATTGCTCTAAAAATCCTGTGTCATTGCCTAGGTCATTATGAATCAAAATTAAGTTTTTTTTTTTTATACAATGTCTAAAAAACTAAGTTTGGGGCATTTACATATGTACTCCTACAAAAACTGAATTGCGTGTATACCTACGTAAATAATAAAATTGCATGTATGTCACCATAAATAACTTTGGTTAAAGTGAAACTATGTTTTTAATAAAAGAAAAATTTCCCCTCTTCTATTTCTTTTACAGACCCAAGTGGTCCGACCCTTCCCCGGACTCCCCACAATGCAGGAGCTTTGTAGCACCAGGTTCCCCTACCCTAGATCATGGATTCCACCTATGTGGAAGGGAATTTTACTGCTTGTTAACAATACCACCTATGCGGAAGGGTTCCACTTTCCCATGGTTCTTGGGAATGTGAAGCCTATAGAGTTTGAATATTCCCGAGAATTTAATGTAAAACTATGAACTAAATATAGGGTTGTAAAAGCCCATAAAACATACTCAGGAATCCTAACAAAACCCACAAACCAAACATCTCCTCAAGGTTATTGTATTACCAAGTATTAAAATGAAGATATCCCTCAACTCTCCGCTATATTCTCTAACGTCCTTTCTCCCAATATCACTCAAAACTCTCTAATCTCCTATCTCATATTACCTAGAGAGATGAAGAAAAAGGTGAATAAGATGGGAGGAAAAAAAAAAACAAACAAACAAACAAATTGGGGGAGGGAGAAAGAAATGTTGAGGGATGAGATATAAAGAGAATAGAGTAGCAAGAGAAGGAAAAAGAGATGAAAGGAGAAAATTGTATTTTTAAAGAAATTTTGAGTTGATTTTAACCACATGGGTTATATATGCACAAATCCAAAGTTTTTGGGTGTATACATGTAATTTCATTATTTGTAAAAGTATACATGCAAATATCATTTTGTAAGGGACATAAAAAATTTTCCCAATTCTTTTCCCTCATATTTGTTTTCTTTATCTTCATCCCTATTTCTCTTCATAGTTCAAGGATGCTACAGTATAAGTAGCATATTAGCGATCAACAAACAAAAAATAAACATTGGGCATCATCATTCTTTTCCCTTAATATTGTTTTCACATATAGCTGTTATTAACTAAATGGATCTTGAGAAGCTACTTTAAAGGTGATTACGTTTACTCCTTTAGGTAGTGTTTGGTTAGGGTTAGGATTGAGGTTTTGAATTTGGTATGAAGGGGAATTTTAAAATGGGTTAACCAGACTTTGACTAAATTAATACTAATTAAAATAAATATTTGAAATTGAATTTATTATTTTCTAACTAATAATTAATATTTATTATTATATTATATTTAAAGAATGGGAGCCTTGGCGCAACGGTAAAGTTGTTGCCATGTGATTTGGAGGTCATGAGATCGAGTCATGGAAACAACCTCTTGCCAAAAAAAAAAACACAAGATAAGGCTAGGCTACGTACAACAGACCCAAGTAGTTTGACCCTTGCCCGGACCCTGCGCATAGTGGGAGCTTTTTTGCACCGGGTTGCCCTTTTATTATATTATATTTAAAATATTAATTAATGATTAGATTAATTTAATTAATTAAATTTTTAAAAATTGCAAAACGGAACCAAAAAGAGAAAGGATATGGAGATAACCCAGGTCCCCGAATCAATCACACCCTAGTTCATTGTTCTATGTCCAACTACAAATTTTGGCTCCATCATTAAGTTATTATGGTATAAAACAAAAACCTATACAATCCCACTTTCAAAAGTTTGGACGGTGGATAATTAACATACTGTTGTTCAGCTAACTATTCTCCTTAATCCCCATCTATATGTATTAGATCTAATGATGAGCCCACATAACTTTAAAGGGCAATAACTTTTTGAGTTGATGTTAAAATTATCTACCAACCAAAGTGATGGGATCAACAAGTATTTCAAGAGCCATAACTTAACCCATACACATTCCAAAGTACTTTAGGAGATAAAGGTGATGCATAAATAAATTCTAGCTTATTGTTGGCCAACACTTTTATGCTATTTCTAATACTTTTGGAAAATGTGAAACCACTGCACCTTGTAACTGCTGATTTCTGATTGTAATATACCATATTTCTCTTAATTTGTTTATTTTATGTAAACCAACTTCTTAATTCATTCTATAGTAGAAAGTAGAAACTAAGATCTCAAAGATGATATTCAGTTGGGTTTCTTAATAGTTGAAATAAGTTGGGTTAGTGGTTTTGAAGTGAAAATTGTTATGGTTAGAAACTTTTAAACAAAATTGGACCATGTTTTACTTAATTAATACTAATTATATAACTATTTTTAATTTATATTATATTATTATAATTAATGTTTGATATTTTTCATAATGTAATAATTTTTAAATATTAATTTTTAACTTTAATTATTTATTGTTTTAAATCTTATAAAAAATAAGTATTCTTATTTCAAGTGAAGTTTGGTTGGAACTGGCGGGATAAACTAGGATAACACAACCAAAAAATTTAGAAACCATAACCAGAAGGAAATCAAGGAGTATATGGTCACAGTTTTTCTTTTTTTTTGGAAGCGTGACAGAACTTAGCTAATATGGAAGAAGAAAAGAGTGTTCATGTGTACAGTAGAAATAAATATATAAAGAAAACAAATCACTGCATAAAGCTGAGGTAAGAGGAAACACATTAAAAGGGATTATTAATTAATAAGTGCACGCCATATTCAAGAGGACATGTGATAATTGTTAAGCTACATAACAAAAGACAAATGAATAGTATAACAATAAAGAAATTGAATTAAGAATTCATTCGATATTACCACACCCTTCAGCTTTGCATACTCAAAGTGAAAACTTTAGAGTTTTTGAGCATGTGTTTAGGAATGAAAGGAATAGGATCCTTTAAAACTAAAAAACATAAACAAGGCAATGAACAAACAAGTCCCAAACTGCATAAGCCATTTAATGAATACAATCTTCTTTCAATATTTTTCAATGTTAACAAATAAACAAGATTTTTGATGATTGTTTATAGGTTTTAATTCATTTTACATCCTCATAGTTTGGAAAATTTGTCAATTTAGTCAATGAAGTTCCATTTTTAGCATTTTGCCTCCTAAAGTTATAGTTGGCTCAGATCTTTAACAGAATCATTAAGTCAATGCTGACATGAATGATCAAAGCTGACTTGGAGCCCACATAGATGACAAGTGGCATTGATTAATAATGTGTCATGTGTCAACAGTTGCCACATAATAATGCACATGGGGAACAATTTTTTGGTGTAGCAAGTGCCCCATCAACAATTGCCGTGTGTTATAAGGTGTTGACGCAGCAACTTCCACATTTAAAAGTATCGTATGACTAATCACATGTGATAAAAGGTGTACTTTGACAACTTTCACAAAGTTGAGCAACTAAAGTAATATAAAATATAGACTAAGGGTTTAAAATGAAAATATTTTATAACTATAGGGGGCTCAAATGACAATAGTAGATACTTATAGGTGACTAAATAAAAAAAGTTTTCTATAGAAAAACGCAGCAAAAAATATATATAAATTAATAGGGCACAGCAATTATTTTATAATAGCTTGGTATCTACTTGAACCTTAATTATCTATAATGGGTTTTATATCTTTTAGAATATAAATTATTAATTGGTTCCTCCATTTATATATTTTTTGTCGGATCTTTTGTATAAAAAACTGTTGTCATTTTATTCACCTATGGGTATATAATATTGTCAATTTAGTTCCCTGTAGTTAGAGAATAATGTCATTTTAAACCACTAGCCTTCCCCCATCCCTTCTCAATCTATATTTTATATTTACTTTACTCCCATAATTTTGTGAAAGTAGTCAAAGTACATTATTAGTCACATGTGATTGTTTCGCATGATACTTGACATTTGACACTTGCTGACATGCATTATAACATGAGAGCAACAAATGCTACTTGTCATTAATGTGGGTTCTAAGTCATCTTTAACGATCCACAACAACATTGACTTAATGGTTCAGTCAAAATGTGATCTAACTAAAATTTTAGAAGACAAAATGTGCCAAAAAATAAAACTAAAACTCTAGAGACTAAATTGATCACTACTCCAAACTATGACGATATAAATGAGTTTAGTCCTTGTTTGTATTAATAATCAACCAATATAAACCAAGTGATGATTTTAGGAATATCCCTAAGACACAACATGCTCCCGTATTTAGGTATAAGGAATGAAATTGGTAATCCTTTTAATTAAGCTTTCCCAATATAGAATTCTCGAAGACTATATAAGCCACTTCCTACGAGGTATGCTATTATCAATGGTTGGATCATGCACAAGGAAAGCACAACAGAATTTGAGAAGACGTTAACTAACTAACCTCAGGGCGGACTCGCTTTACATAAGTGGCAATTCCTGCAATTAACCCCCCACCTCCAACAGGTACAAAGATTGCATGCAAAGGGCCTTTCAACTGCCGGGTTATTTCCATTCCAATAGTTCCTTGCCCCATAATTACATCAGGATGGTCAAAAGGAGGTATGAATGTTCGACCTTCCTGCTCTGCTCTCTGTTTAGCATAAAACTGCGCTTCATCATAAGAATCTCCCACAAGAACCACTTGAGCACCTAGCCTCTCAACAGATTTCCACTGTATGCAGATAAACATAAAGATCAGGCGGCAAAATGGAGAAAAACAAAAGAAGAAAAAAAAAATCTCAGAAAAGGAAGGAAGCTGTGCAGCTCAATGAAGTCACATAAATTTTGAAAATAATTAAGCAGAATCTGTGTTCCATTAGCTAGAATCAATTTAGAAATGCAGATCCTTCATGTAATAATTTAGAGTACTTTAATTTCAGTATTCTTTTCATTAAATCCTCATCCTTTTGTAGTACAGAATGATAAACAATTCAACACAAATTTGTTTTGCAATTTGAGATGTTGGGATCCAATCTTTCTCACACAAGCTAATAATGAAAACCAAAAATAAACTAGAAAGCAGTGCCATTACAGAGCTAAATTATAAACCTTAATTTCTGGAGTTGTGACCGGCATTGCAATCACTGCATCGCAACCTAGTTTTTGAGCAGACAATGCAACACCTTGAGCATGGTTTCCAGCTGACGAGCAGATAACCCCCTTTTCTAATTGCTCCTTGGAAAGCCTTGCCATCATATTATAAGCTCCCCTCAATTTAAATGAGAATACCTACAAAATTGAAATAAAAAAAAAACCTAAGCTACCCAAATTTAAAAATGAATTAAAAAGAAAAGAAGAGATGAAGAGAAAGGACCATTACTCACAGGTTGCAAGTCCTCTCTTTTGAGCCACAAACTGACCCCGAGCCTCTCGGATAGCTTCGAAGCAAGCTGAAGGGGTGACTCAATGGCCACATCATAAACCATAGAGGAGAGGATGCTCGTGAGATACGACATCGGATTAGGGGCACCATCACCGCAGCTTCTTTCACCGGACCGGAGAGGAGTCTTGTCCGAGATGCCACCAAGGTATCCACTCTCGTACTGCAAGGACTCCGGAACCACCTTCATCAGGGGAAGCGCCGGAGGGCGCGATGCCTCGAGAAGCGGCGTAATGGCGGCCGGGGAGGAGGCGGAGGCCGAGGCAGAGACGATGAAGCGCAAGCGATGTCGAGGAGGTTGGAAGGGGAGAATGGCCGCCATGGAGGTATTGGGGTGGGCAAAGGCCATGGACTCCATTGGCGGCCAGAACCTCGTCGGCGAACCAGGCAGAACAAAGCACGAAGGTGACGATCGAATTCAACATTCAGGGGCGGCGTTTATACTTTATATTCATTCGCACGTGGTAAATAACAAATTCTAGGAAAGTTTTCGTATATACCCCTGCAAAAGGGAAAATTGTACATATTTACTTATATACCTATAAATTCCTTCATTATTTGCCTCCATTCCATTCCCTACAAACCAGAAAATAAAAATTTATTTGAAAAAAGATATTTTCATTTTAATTTTTTCATGAAGTTGAATAAAGAATGATATATTTACACTCATTCAAATGAAAATTTTTATTTTTTATTTACTAGAAAAATCTGTTGAGTGCTCATCATCATGAAAAGTATATTTGTATAAATTTGATGGTTTGTAGAGTTTATAAATAAATATTACTTTATCAGATAAAATATATAGTTACCATTTTTATAAGGGGATAAGTGCAAAAATTACCCATTGAATCGTGATTCATGCATCCATAGTAATTGTTTTTCTTTTATTTTCGAAAAGGTTTTGATGTTTTCATTTAAATACCCTTATGTTGTCTTTACCTATGGAAGCACCCAGCAGCCCATGTGGCATAAGATAAGAGCGTTTTGAAATTATCATTTAAAGGGGAAAAACGTGCCTTTCAAATACTTGTTAAAATTGTTCATGCTTAGGTCCGTTTAAGTCCAATCAATACAAAAACTTGGTTTAAATTTAAACCTTAAATATTAGGACAGCACAACAAAACCAGTCAGAATTTTGTTTTCAATGGAAGATAATTTGTGCGGGGTATGCAGCCAGATGCCCTTAACTTTTTAGGCCGAGTTTGTTTGGCTGGATTTGAGTGAATGAGGATTTTCAAATACATCAATTTTTTAAATCCAATATTTATTTAAGTGGATTTAAAAAATCACTGTATTTTGAAATCTCTTATTTATGAGCTTTGATTTTATAATCAAATTGGTAGTAAAACCAAATCAAAACATTCAAATCCCTCATGTGCTTATCACGTGTGGGATTTTAAGAATATTTTATATTATTTTATAAAATAAAATATTATATATAGTTATTTTATAAAATAAATAATTTTAAGAATATTTTTTAAAATAATATTAAATATTATTTTATAAAATAAATAATTATAAAAATTCATGGAAAAATTTTAAGAATATTTTCTTAAATAATTTTTTTATTGAATATATATATATATAGTTATTTAATTATGTATTAATTAAGAAAATTTAATATGTTGATGTTGAAATTGGATTCACCTCGAGATCAAATCTAATTTCAAACCAACAGTTGAATTTGTTTTGATGTTGGGACTTAGAACAGTGAGAAAATCAAGAAGAAATCAATCAAACAAGAAGAGACGCACCAATTTAACGTGGAAAACCCCATCAGGAAAAAACCACAGGATCAGAAGATCAAATCCACTATCATCAAAATATTCATAGGCATTTCTACAGATTGTGGAAAGATCAATTTAGATTTGGAGAAAAATGGAAGAGAAGCTCAAATGAGACTCAGTCTTCAAAGAGACAGAGCTTCGCTATCTTAGATTCTTATCTCCCAAATGAACTGGAGTCGTCGCCTTTTATAGGCTTCAGTAGCTTGGGGAGGAAGCCAGGAATTCCAACACACGCTTTAAGGAATTTTGACATATGCTTTGCCACCTAAGCTACTAGAAGGCCAGCCTATCAACAACTATGTTCTTTCTAGAAAGTTAGAGCTGATGAATGGTTGATGCAGGAGGATCCGAACCAAATGATGTAATTTAGTTATTTGGCCTGTTTTTGATGCAAAATTCCAATGTTGGCCCTTCAAAACTTTGTTTTTGGATTTTTTTTTATCTTTTTTTGGTAATTATTAGTTTGTCAAATTATAATAGATTTAAATCCGATTTTATCTAGCATTTCGGATAAATATTTAGTTTGTTTTAAATTTTAAGTTTGGATAAGTTTAGGTTTTTAGCTATTTAACCCGGCTTGTGGGTTAGCTTTCTGTAAGCCTTGATTTTTATGAAATTGTTTTAAATTTGAGAGATATTTCTCTCTTGTGTGAATGACTTCTCGCGTTCTTCTTTGTGATCTTTAGGTTACAGCTAGCCAGCGGGATAATCACTACCCCGGGCGACGTCAATGGTGCTGTTCCAAAGAGTTGAAGATGTATCCAAGGCCGGTGAGATGGCGAACAATTCTGATCCGATAAGTTGGTGCAATATATCGGATAGGTTCGATATTCCGATCTGATATATCGATTTCCAAATATCTTGAACTTCCAAACCGATAAACGAGCAGAGCGTGTTTTGTCACGAAACATGTAGACTACCATCATTGAGGAAGCTGGTTGGGCCTGATCTGGTTTGGCGAGGAGCTTTGTGATATAGACACGTGGCTGATTTGGATGAGCACCACGTGTCCTACCATTTTTCCTCCTATCACAAGTCCCCCCCCATATGCTTGCGATGAGCTAAGCATTTGATCTGCCCGATGAGTCATTTTTCTTCCGATATTCATTCACCAGCTATTCTTTTTGTCATATCTCTAATGATCTCACATTCATCAGGATGCGGTGGGCTATAATCATTCTGAGGTTATGGCTGGAAAGCTTTGCATCTTTTAGGTTTAGTAGATTCTTGAGCCACAAGATATGCGTGGGTAAAATAGTCTTCCGTCTTGATCATTTATTACCTGTCGCTTTATGTCTGGGCGTCGTTTTTGAGTTGGGGTCGCGGAGTATGTTGGGGGTATGATGATGGTCTTATAATGATGGGTTCGCTAATCCACAGTCCACGTGTTGAAAATCTTAGCCGTCGAAGTTAATTTAGCCATGTAGATGACCCACGCTTGAGGGATTTTCAAAATCATATTGTTGCGGCGTCTCCTCCTTCGTTCCATACTTTTTCCTTACGTGTGAGCTTCTTCATCTTCTCTAAAAAAACTCTTGATATCACGAGCGTGTATCTTCTCAAGTATGGGATATCGATCTGTTCCTGCATTAGGGCCTGAGATTTCTTCTTCTGATATCGCTCCGTCGTCTGAAGATAGATCTCAGGTTAAGGGAATCAAACCTTGTACTGAGATTTTTGCAAACAAGCTTTTAGAGGATGTAATTGAGAAACTCGTTAAACATTATAAATTGTCAATTCCTCCTTTTAGTTTTAGAGTTCCTGCTTCTGATGAGTGGGCTTATTCACTGTCTCAAGGAGAAGACTTAGTGATTTATTATGATGCTTTGTTGGCCGGCCTTAGGCTTCCTTTTCGTCAGATTTTTGTTGATATTTTCCGCAATTATAATGTGTGTCCATCTAAGTTATCCCCCAACTCTTTAAGGATTCTTTGTGGTTTTGTGATAGTATTGCTCCACAATAAGTTTGAACCTTCTGTCCATCTCTTTAACCTTCTCTTTAGTCTGAATAAGGACAAGAATACGGACTGGTATTACTTCTGCTCTAGACAGGGTAGACAATTTCTTGGTTCCGTGAAGAGCAAGTTCTTTTTTGTTTCTAGTAGTGCGGGATGGGATTTTCTCATTAAGTTGAGATGTTCCCCAAACTCATGTAGAGAATAGGGAAAAACTTAGTCCTGATGAAGAAAAGATGCTGAAGAGGCTCAAGGAACTTCGTCTCCGGCCGATAAATAAATATCTAACTAATCAACAACTTCAGGACAGTGGTTTATACTCAACTATGGGTAGGATCATTTAGAATTTCTTACACTGTCCAACGGTTCATCGGTTCATAGGTTAATTGTTCCTCTTTGTCAATCCTCAGGTGACGAAATGTCTGTTGATAAGGTAGCTAGAATGGCTGATAGGTTGTGTGACGGTGTACGGGCCAAAAAAACAAAAAAGAGAAGGTCATCCCGAAGGGCAAAAGCCAAATTCCAAGTGGGGATTCTTCTCAAGCTGTGGTGAAGAAAAGCTCCAGAGAACATAATAAGGGGGCTTCAGTTGAGGCGACCTTTTTGTTGAAAGAGAAGGAGTCTGTTGTTAGAGAAGATCTGGGAGCCATAAAAAGAAGTGACCCTTCTAAAGGTTAGCTTTGAAGAAGAGGGGGCAAACTTCAGTTTTGGACAATGAATCGATTCCATCCGATGAGGAAAACCGTGGAGTTAAAGAGGTAGGTCGGCGAATTGAATATTCGGCTGTGGACGTTCCTCCGGCTCCAGGTACGTCTTTTTCTTCTTTTTTATGTGTAAACTAAGTTCATATCGGGTCTCTGAAAAATGTGCATTTGGTCTTGTAAGAAGAGAATACTGCAGATCAGACGGTTGATGATGGGATTCCTAGAACTGACTTTGGGGCTACCGGAGCAAGAGGATGAAGGTTTATTAACCGCCACGACTCTGTATTGCCAATTTAATATCATTCAATTGGTGATTCGGTCAGTTTCTGGAGAGGTGGAAATATCAATATCCACATGAATCTGTTTGGTGGCGCGGAATCTCTTGCTCATCTTCGTCTCTGTCTTGCTTCGATAGGTGTCAATTCATCCCCTAATGTTGAATCACTCTCTCCCTTCTTTCCTCTCTTTTTTCTTGAATTTACCTCCATTTGTTCTTTTTGTAGTCTCTTAAATAGACAAACCGTGTCGCCAAATCCATTGAGAGGAGAGACTCCGAAGTTGCCTCTCACATAAAGAAGGCGGAGGAAGAAAATGCATGATTGTTGAAGGAGTTATCTTCCAAGGATGAAAAAATAAATAAGTTGACCGATGAAAGAGATCGTCTTCTCGAGAAATGCAAAAACCTTGAAGAATCGGTAAAGGTTCTCGAAGCTGAACACGTTGGTCTCAGAGATTTTGTTCATTCATTGGAAGAGAGTATCTCGGCTCTAATGCGGAATTACTCACATAAAGAAGGCGGAGGAAGAAAATGCATGATTGTTGAAGGAGTTATCTTCCAAGGATGAAAAAATAAATAAGTTGACCGATGAAAGAGATCGTCTTCTCGAGAAATGCAAAAACCTTGAAGAATCGGTAAAGGTTCTCGAAGCTGAACACGTTAGTCTCAGAGATTTTGTTCATTCATTGGAAGAGAGTATCTCGGCTCTAATGCGGAATTACGAGAAGATCAAAAAGGAAAAGGAGATACTTTACTCGGATTTAACAGTGACTGTGAAGGATTGTGTTGCGTTCAATCAATCCAATGTTTCGATAAAAGAGCAAAACGCTATTTTGAATAAGAGAATTCAGAGCGCTGAGGGATCAATCCGAATTCTTGAGACTGAGAAGAGTGCTCTTCTGGTGAAGGTCACATCCGCGGAAACTGCTCTCCATTGTGTTGGTGTTGAGCATGCAGATGTCGAGGCGGCAAAGGATAAGGCCCTAGCCGATTTGTCATCTTACGGAACCAAACTTGGGCAAAGTATAGAAAGGATTACTGAATTAGAAGCCCATGTCGGAGTCTTGGAAGATTTGGTCAGGAAAATGAGGGAG
The DNA here is from genome assembly GCA_026586065.1 of Dioscorea zingiberensis. Taxonomy (NCBI): domain Eukaryota; kingdom Viridiplantae; phylum Streptophyta; class Magnoliopsida; order Dioscoreales; family Dioscoreaceae; genus Dioscorea; species Dioscorea zingiberensis. Next base: position 24,608,857 of record CM048826.1, read on the forward strand.
GGATTAGAAGAAGAACTCCAAAAACTTGGAGAAGATATTTATATGTTGTTCAACGAACTCCAATCTGCGGATCCCTCTATCATTTTTAAGAACATCAGTTATGCGGACGCTTTGGAGGAGTATTTTAAGAAGTATCGAGGGCATTCGCCTCCTCCAGGATCTGAAGAAGAAGAATTGAGTCTCGAAGGTAGATCCGATCGACTCGCGTTTCTATTTTGTTTGTGTATTGTTGAGAAGTTCCTTAATTCAATTGTTTTGGTTTTTGTAGAACCAGGTGACTCTATTCTTGTCAAGGATGAGCCGGTGATTGACAAAGTTGCGATTAATAGGGTTGTTGGTGAGTTGGCTATGATTGTGGCTCCTGATGAACCTCACAAGCCTGTGGGAGATGGAACAATCGACAGATCGGATGTCATCACAGAAAGGACGGTCCCCATGGCTATTGTTAGGAGTCCTGGTTCATCGGATGTGACTATTGAACCAGCCCCTGTCGTTACTAATGGGACGGTTGATTCTTCGGCGGGACTAGAAGAGTCGAGAAGAATTATCGATAAACAGTCGAAAAAGACTGCGACTACCACTGGTTAGAACCCGCTTTTCCAATTCCTTCCAATATTTCTTCTTAGATGTTACTTTATTTTTCCTATTGTTGTTCCCACCTGAGGAAGTATTAGTTGTTCCATTAACTGAAGAGGCTTCTGCCGGTTTGGTCGAGAGGGATGCATCTGAGGTCAAGCCGGAGGGAGAGGCCTCAAAACTTAAGTTGAAGGGGGCTTAGTATTGTCTCTAACTTCATTACATTGTTTTGGATTCTCTTTTTTGATATTGAGAGGATACCTTACTTACTGGTGTGGACGTTGCTGAACTAGTTTCCACTGATTTTAGAGATGTAGGATTCCAATTCTCCCTCCGATGCTTGCGGGCTAAACAACCTCGTAGAGGTAAGGAATGCGTTTTTCCTGTCTTAGTTCCTTCATATTGATTCTTAATTTCTTTCTTCAATAATGTAGGCGGAGTTGAAGCGGAGGTTCTTCATGAAGAAATTAAGGCACTAAAAGTTGAAATGATAAAGTGGGCCAAGAGGATGCCGAGAGGTCGTAGAGCTGTAGTAGGATCTATGCCTGCTTTGGGGCCTCAAAGTGAGCCTTATGCCCCACTTATGAAGAAAATCTAGGAAGAATTTGCTATTGCTTCAGATAAGAAGATTCAGGAAGAGTTTGATATTGCTTCCGATGAGCCTCCGAAAGATTGGAACATTGTCTTATAATGATGTACTCGGGATATTTTTGGGATTCATCCTCTTCTTGGTATGTAATCTGATGTGATGAATGATAGGGATGATCTTTCTAGGGGTTCCTGAGATCGTTCTAAAGAATTGTTTTTTGAGAGATGTCATTTGTATTTTTATAATTATACTTCGACTGTTACTCTGTAATCTGTATGAACATGTCTTCAATTTCTTCTGACAATTATCCATGAGACTATTCTTTAAGTGATGTTTGACTATTCCGATGTTGTATGTCTTGAGTTGAACGGTTTTCCTCGAGAGTTTCTCTGATCGGTCTCCATTTGGAGATTAATTCTAAGGTGTCCAAGTAGACTTTCTCTGATGAACGAAGGAGACTTATTGGTGGCTTGGATATCATCATTTAGGTGTTGTTTCAGGAGCACGGCTTGAGGGATTCGAAGCGTCTCCATAAATGTTGGTTTCAATCGAGGAGTCACCATGAATTAGGACTGTTCCGTTTTTTCGGGCGTCTATAAATGATGTTGAAGTGTCGATCTCATAACATTTCATCCTTTGGCTGTCATGGTGGATAACTGATTTCCTTTCTTCCATGTAGTTCTTAGGAGATCTTGTTTCAGTACTCGTAGACTTCCACGGTAGTTCTGTCGAGAGGTTGTGGATATAAGGAGCGGGACGACTAGGTTGAGAGGACCAAGTGGCTACCACTGGGACGTGATGGTGTATCAGGGGAATGTCTCCCCCAAATCTTTTTCCTGCATGGGTGGAGGGACTTCTTGGCGGACCATCGCGTGTTCATTGGAGAATATTTGATCTTATCTCTTTCTTTGTGTCATGACGTTTAGAGTTGTCATATATGAAAGGGACGGGCCCTTGAAGGAGCTAGCTTTCTGCGCTTGTCACGGGGATGATGAAGATGCGGTCTCTATTGGTTCTTCGTAATAATTTCTTTGCAATAATTCCTTTGGTCATTTATGTAATGACATATGGCGATTTTTCTTTTGCTATGTCTCTTTCATTTGTCTTCAATTTGTGATTTCGATTTGCTACTAAGAGAATGCTTCTATTATCATAGTGAGAGTCTTTGTGGGAACGTAACTATCTGGTCTCCTAGCGAGAATGCTTGGTACTCAAAAGAAATTTTTGATTGTAGATTGATTCTCGGGGTTTTGTTCAGATAGGACCCCCATTAAGTTTTTGGGCCGATGTGTTGTTTCTTGTTTACTGAGGTACGATTTTTCCGGTTCTTCAAGCTAGTATGATTCTGCTAAATTTTTAAGCTGGGATGGCTTTTTGGGATCTTTTAACCGATATAGCTCTTCGGATCTCTTAACCGATATGGTTCTTCGAAGTGCTCGAACCGGTATGGTTCTTCGGAATATTTGAACCGGTATGGTCCTTTGGAATATTTGAACCGGTATGGTTCTTCGGCCTTAAAAGGGATTTTCTTGTATTTATCTAGTGAGTATTTGGAGCGTTGTGGTTGTACTCGTAGATTGTAAAACCCGCCCCGAAATAAATAAAATTTTTTCCTAGAATTATTAAATAGCAATTTAATATGGTAAGCGGTGAAATTTTGGGAAAATTATAAAGGTCTAATTAATCCAATTTAATTAAGTATTAATTAATTAAAATTAATTATTAAAAAAAATAGATAAATATTCTAATCCCCGGAAAGGTGGATCTGGTCGGGGACTGAGACAGCCCCGTGATGCCACAGTATGCTCGTGACGAAGGAATTGACTAAAAGCCGATATTCTCGGATTTGGTCTGACGAGAGATAGATCCCGTGATCTCACACTACACCGTGCCACTGTAATTATTGACCCGAGATTTCACGGACCTCGGTCGAACCCCGACTTGGACTCCGTGGTCTCTCTATTAAGCATGTGAGGCTACAGGATTTCCATGGCCACACAGTACGCTCGTGAAGCTACAGTGGCGAAGATATTTTAATTAAAATATATTATAATCATAATACTTTTAATTGAAAAGAGAGAGAGTTTATAAAATATAATTTTTTATATTAAATATATTATTATATACAACTTGTCAATGATGGATGAGAGAAAGATTTATAAATCTCTCTTTCTCTCCCTCTCGTTTGTTTCTTAGACGACCTCACTACCGCCTCTCCTTCTCTTCCTCGTGCTCACGATCGACAATCGATCCGACGAGATCCTGCGAGATGTCATGGGCTCGCCCACACCCAGCGAGCCCCGCCTCCCGCAAGCAACCGTCGGCGACCCTCCACACGCGCGTCCGCGCGACAGGGCTTCCGTCCGTCCTTCTCCAAGTTTCGGCGAGATCCGGTGGCGAGGAGCACTGACGTCACCCTAGCGGCCGCCACCAGCCACCCCGACCGCGATCTACCTCCGGCCAGGCCGCTTTCGCGCTCATCCTCCTGCGCGCAGCCGCGACCCACGGCGGCTGGCCCCTGCTCCGCCGACCTGCAGCCCGGCGACGACCTCCTCCAGCCTAGTGACGGCTAACCCCTCTCCTTTTCCGTTCCGACGAAGCCCGTCGAGTTACAAACTAGATCCGCAAACCTTAGTCGCGGACGAACTTGGACGAAAACCGGCGAACTCCGACAGCACCGACGAGCAACTGAAACCTTTGGAAATCAGGTAGGAGTTAATTGGGCTGATATTTGAGAGGTTAATTGCAGGAATTGACGGATTAAATTGGGGAAAAGCTGTGAATGGAATAATGAGTTTGATTGGTAATTTGACGGTAAAATGATTAGATTGTTAGTTCTGAACATATGTATGTATTAATTAAATTGTTATGGAGAATGGCTGTATTAATTTCGGGGCTCTCCAAACAGAGGAGGTGCTGCCGAATTTTTGTAGAAAATCTTAAGTATTAATACTTAATTATATTCTCTATGAACTTGTTAGTGTTTAAGTGTTGAAAGGAAGCATATTAGTGGCCTTAATTCATGTTAAGGATAGAGATGAGTACATCTCGTACTAATACAGATTCATATCTCCGTATTAATAATTCATGTTGAAGACATAGAATTCATGATAAGTAAACTGATGCTTAAGAGAGGGATCTTAAGCACATTGGAGAACTCTTGAGGAGTTCGATTTTATTCATTGTGCTGGTAAAGATAAGTATTTTTTATTCTCTTGAAATTGGTCGTTTATAGACCTTTGTAGAACATGTACGTTACTTAGAGAAGAATACGATTTCTATATTCATATAAATAGATACGAAGTATTATAAAACTGAAGGTTTCAATCCATCTTCCAGATCCTGATACGGACGCGTGAGACGCGATGAGGATTAGAGGATTATTCTCTAGATCATGTAGGCTCTCGTACTCTGTGCCTTGTGAGTATCTCTTACTCCTACTTTGCTTGTGGTTTCTTTTATATATCACTTTGAGACTTTTAACATGTATTCGAGTTGATTTGCCTTTCCTTGAATACGTGTTTTGGTTTGGCTCTCTACATCTCTCTGAGATGGTTGTTTAATTATATATTCGAGTTGTCTATTATCTTGGATATATATATATATATATATAGGAATACCTATTCTTAGGTATTCAGTGCTGGTAGTCTCTTCATGATAGGCATGATACATTGGGCTGAGGCCCAAGCAGAGCAGACGTTACTCACATACAGGCTCAGTTAAGGAGCAGTATTTCCTGACCAATACATTGGGCAGAGGCCCAAGCAGAGAAGACGTTGCTCACATACAGGCTTAGTTAGGGAGCAATATTTTCTGACCATGTATACATGTTTGCTATAGCATTATCCGGCGTAGGCCGAAGACGGTATGGGTGATACCGTAGTATCATATATGCCGGAGACCCAGTACATCTGTGAATTTATTTCACTTACTTGAATTGTGCCGTTGGCTTGTGATTGTGTTTCATTTGCCTTTGTACTTGATTACTTTCTATTCCTTGCTTTATTTGGCTTTCTCAATATTTATTGCTTTACTAGCGATCCTACTGGGCCTTTCTTTGGCTTATGCACTTGATTAATGTCTTCTCAGGTGATGACGAGAAGTAGGGCCGAGATTAGACGGGGGCCCTCTAAGTAGCTGACTCGGACTTTCTTTATTTTCTCTTGAGGTCTGCGCACCTCCTTGCATTTGTGTGTGTATGTGAGACTTGTATTCTGTTTGTTGTATGGATACTAGTGGTGACTTGGATGGATCCTTGTATGGGTCGTGTAGACCCTAGTATTGTACTTATGGAGTTGCGTAAACTCCCCTCTTCTTACTTTATAAATTCCGTTGTTATATTCATTTTTGGTAATTGAATGTACAGGAGACTCTGAGGCCTTGCGCCTGAATGGGGATTCGTCCCTGTTTAGGTGCGGCCGGTCTGTCCACGTGCCCAGGCCAGGTTATAGCACTCTACTCCAGTATGGGTGAGTGGCTTACTTGTATTTTCTTTTTGATGAAGTGGGTGGTGGCCATCCTTGTGTATAGGAGAGTGACTTCTTTTTAGCGTTGAGGGTTGTCTCTACTTAGAGGGGTCTCCCATGCACGCCGATATATTGTGTGTTGGAAAATTATAAAAGATGTTAAAGAAAATAATAGGTCAGAAAGAAGTGGTCAACTTTATTGATAGTTCTTCCATAGGTGTTTGGCATGGTATAGATGTTTGAGATTCCGTCCACACATTTTAGCAAGCCAGTAAGTTCCTGGCCGTACAATCTCCTTGATGATGTAGGGTCCTTCCCAATTGGTGTTCAACTTCCTTGTTCAGCTCTTGTTACCTAGGAATTTGTTCTCCCGGAGAACCAGGTCGACAGTTGTAATTCTTCTAGAATGCCAGCCTGTCAAAAGCTATGTTCTTTCTAGAAAGTTAGAGCTGATGAATAGTATTGTTCCAAAGAGCTGAGGATGTATCCTAGGACAGTGAGATGGAGAACAATTCCGATCCGATGAGTTGGTGCAATATATCGGATAGGTTCGATGTTCCGATCTGATATATCGGTTTTTGAATATCTCGAACTTCCAAACCGATGAATGAGCAAAGCGTGTTTTGTCATGAAACATGTGAGGAAGCTGGTTGGGCCTGATCTGGTTAGGTGAGGGGCTTTGTGATATAGACACGTGGCTGATTTGGATGAGCACCACGTGTCCTACCATTTTTCCTCTTATCACAGATTTTATTATTAATAAAATTTAATAATTATTTATGGAAATGTATTTGACTTTGGATTTGACACATACTGTCCAAATCTAGATTTATATATCCCTCTAACCAAACACAAGATTCTATAATACAACACTCTAAATACATCTACCCAAACACTGGATTTGACTCTTCTGTATTTTCAAATACAAGGATTTTAAAAAACAATGTAACTCAAAATCCACTGTATTTGAAAATACATCTAACCAAATGCCCCCATAATGTTTTTCTACTCTCTATCAAGTTTTGTTACTCCCATGGACGGTATCACACTGTCGTGTGTTTAAGAACTAAGGGGCTGTTTGGTTACCCGTAAGTGGCTGTGATGTAATATGATTTACAGGTAAAATTTACTTTTGGACGTTTGGTTACCTGTAAGTGGACCACTTACATGTGAAACTAATTACATCTCACCCCCTTTTCCCTGCATTTCAACTCACGGCCAAATTGGCCGTGAGTTGAAATGCAGGAAAACTAGAGCGTTATACTCACCTATTCACAATTACATCTCACCCCCTTCACTCGTCCGCCACTCATTGCACGTTCCTCCCGATCTCTCTCTCCCCCTTGCCGAAACCCTAGTCCCACTAAGGACGACGAGCTGAGAAAGAGGACAGATCCAGGAAGTGTGAATCAAGGTAGGCAATTGCTTCTCTTTCTCTCTCTCTCTCTCTCTCTCTCTCTTTCTCTCTCTCTCTCCCTCCCTAGGGTTTAAGTCTCTTCTCCCAGGTATCAAATTTTCCTTCTTTTTCTTCGATTTATGGAGCTTTTTATCAAGCAATTCCAAGTTTTGTTCTTTAAAACGGATTTTTGGGAAGTCTATGGTTTCTGTGATTGTTCAAGATGATATTATTGTTATTCGTTTATGATTGAGTTTATCCTTGGTTTTTCTTTAGGAAAAACTAAGCTTATTATGTGGAAATGGTTGAAATGCTTTCAGACTAGTTCCTACATCCATTCGTATGACGTTGATGCCTGAAGCTTGTTAGGAGGATTGCTAGCTTTTTATTTTCCATGCATTTTATTGGACCAGATTTTTTTCATAGCTGATGACAATTAGAAAGAAGAATTTAAATAAAGCATGCATTCAAAATGGAATATTTCTTTAATATGTAGTTTATTTTTGAGAATTCTATGATGGGTGAAAGAAATCCAAATAGAAGAGGCAGTAATTAATGAGGTTGACTATATTGAAGCGGCTAGTAAGGATTTTCTGATTTGATAAAAATAAATAGATATTGTAAAGAAAATCTATCTGTATGTATAATATATGCTGTAATTATTTTTTTTTTCAGAAAACTGAGTTCCTTAGCTCACTATTTGAGGGTGATGCTTATGTTTAAAGAGTTGGTTTTGGGAAATAAATTGGAAGTTTGAAATAGAATCTGTTTGTTTCCATTGAACAGCTTATGTATTCTAAATTGTTGGAAAACAAGGCATAGTAGCTTATGTATTTTCCTATTGATATAAACACAGTGTAAAAAATGAATTGATTTTCCGAGGAAGAAATCGCGGGAGCAGCCTCGGCTGTTGTTGAAGGTGTTTGTGCGTTAAGGTGGTATACAAGAAGAAGAAGAGTCAATGTCCCATGGGAGCCTTATTATAATAGGGATCGACAACGTACAAACTATATTTCAAGAATAATACATGGATCCGAGGAAGCAAGTATAGCAATGTTAAGGATGAAAAGGGTTGTATTTTTTGGGTTATGTGATTTATTGAAGGCAAAGGGGCTGTTATGCAACACCCTACATATAAGCGTCGAAGAGCAAGTAGCAATGTTTCTTCACATTCTTGGTCATAATGTGAGAAATAGAGTAATTGGAGTAAATTTCCTACGTTCAGGAGAAACTGTTAGCCGATATTTCAATCACGTATTACATGCTATAGGAGAGCTTCGAGGTGAATTACTATTACCGCCTAGCACAAGTACTAGTTCCGTCATCACACGAGATCCAAGGTTTATGCCATATTTTAAGGTAAACAAATATTGATTTTTAGTTTAGTTTATGAACCAAATTTACATGATCTAATTAATAATTTTTATCCATTGATACAAATAGGATTGCATAGGAGCTCTTGATGGTACACATATTCATGCATCCGTGCGAAATGAAATTGTAGCTCGTTTCCATGGAAGAAAGCCTTATCCCACCCAAAATGTATTGGCCGCAGTTGATTTTGATTTAAGATTTACATATGTGTTAGCCGAGTGGGAGGGTTCGGCGCATGATGCACTTGTCCTCCGTAATGCTTTGGAAAGAGAGGATGGACTTAAAGTACCCGAAGGTATTTTATAGTTTGACAAAAAATTAAAATCATTAATCTATTATATATAATGTTGGAATAACTCATAAATATATTCTTGTAGGTAAATATTATCTTGTAGACGCGGGATACTCCACACGACCGGGTTTTATATCACCATTTCGTGGTGTGAGATATCATCTCAAGGAATTTAGTGCTCGTACCCCAACAAATAGCAAGGAATTGTTCAATTATCGACATTCTTCCTTGCGTACTTCAGTGGAACGAGCATTTGGAGCTTTGAAGAATCGTTTCAAAATTCTCACATCTAGACCATTTTTTCCATTTCGAACCCAAGTAGATATTGTGGTTGCATGTTGCATTTTGCATAACTTTATTTTACGAGGAGGAAATGATATTTATGTACCCGAACTTGAAGAATGGGAACCAAATGTGCAAGAGGTTCGAACTCAATCCCACACACATGATGAAGCAAGGGAATGGTTGGCAATAAGAAATGCGATCGAGGAGGGGTTGTGGAGTAATAGATAGAGTTAATTCTAATTTGGTGTGAATGCTTTGTCCATAATTTTGTTGTTGTAATGTGTAATGCTAATTCATGGTTTGGATTAAGCTAATACTCTGTTGAATATTAGGATTTCTTTGCAGGAATTTCTTTGAGGTTTTCTTGGATGTTCTTGGATTTCTAATTAATACATTCAAAGCTAATACTTTGTTGTAATGTGTAATGCTAATTCATGGTGTGTTGTAAAAGAAAGCTAAGTAGAATTCAGAAGGAACCTCAATTAGAGAAAGCATGGTAAATAATGATCAATTAGAATATTGGAAATAGGAAAACCAAACAGAAAACAAGACATACCATAAGGGATTTTATTGTTGAAAAGCCTTTTTTGTTTTCTATTTTCATGAATTTTATTCATAAAAAAATAAGTTAAAATGGAAAAGGTAAAAAAGGGAAGACTTTTCAATTAGAGAAAAATTTGCAAGATATATTAACAAAAAAAAAAAAAGGAAATGGGAAAAACTAGGCAAATGAAGAACCACAAACATAAAAAACAAAAGTTCAAAACATGGCAAGCAAATATACATTTTGATAGGAAACACAACTTTTTTTTATTTTCCCTTCTACATGCACTGCAGCTTTTTTATTTGTCACATGAGACTAGCATATTTACATCCATATCAATGCTCATGTAAATATGCTAGGCTTGTTTAATTAACATTTTACATGATTTTTATTCCAAATCAGCTGTTTTTTTCTAAACATTTACTGGCCGTAACAGTATCATTCCAACATGTTTTAATTCTTCATCTTTCAGTGATCTTTCATTGTTTGGTTTGATGTAACTTGGGTGATACAATCACCCCGTGAAGTAAGTGGTGAGATTACCCTCATGTTCATCTTTCAGTATCATTCCAACATGAGGGTAATCTCACCACTTACTTCACGGGGTGATTGTATCACCCAAGTTACATCAAACCAAACAATGAAAAGTGAAATGCAGCATTTACAATTACGGGTAACCAAGCAACCCTTGTAGTAAGTCAAAATGCAGTAATTCAAATTACATGTGATTCCACTTACACTGTAAATTTAAATACGGGTAACCAAACAGCCCCTAAGAGAGCAGGTTACTACAGGTGGCAATGAGTTGAATATAAACGAACACTTAGGTGGCGTTTGGTCAGATATAGTTTCAAATCCAGTGGTTTTTTAGTTATATTATAGTTGTAAATCCTTGTATTTGTAAATACAAGAGAGTCAAATCCAGTGTTTGGTTGAATGTATTTGGAGTGTTGGATTATAGAATCTTATGTTTGATTAGAGGGATATGTAAATCTGGATTTGGAAAATATCTGTTTGGTTTGATGTATTTGGAGTGTTGGATTATGGAATCCTTGTATATTGTCACTCATTGTGAGGTTACCCTTACCCTAGGCAACTAGTAGATTTTATTAATAATAAAAGCCCCATAAATTTTTTTTAATTAATACATAATTATATATATATATATATATATTCAATAAAATAATTTTTTTTTAAGAAAATAATCTTTAAATTTTTCCATGGATTTTTTCTATAATTATTTATTTTCTAAAATAATATTTTAGATTCTTCAAAATTTTAAAAGTTGTGAAGTTCTCAAATTTTTATTTTTAATTATTTTAAAATTTAATATTAGTTAAAAATAACTAATGGATTGTAAAATTAGTCATAAAAATCTAATAAGTTATACAATATATATTATTTTATTTTTATTTTTTTTATACCATCCTTGTTATATTTGTTTTTATGATGCTCTCATTTTGTTTATAACAAAGTTCTTTTAAGTTCATTTTATTTATTTTTTTATTTATAACAATTATGGCCTTTAATGAACATGTAGCTAGGACCCATGCTTTCGATGAAATGATGATCCCAGGCTTTAGATTTCATCTTATAGATGAGGAATTGGTATCTGAAGATAAATGTTTAGCAAAAGCCACTTGCCATTGAGCTCATCAAACAACTCCATATCTATAAATTTGATCCTTGGGATCTTCCAAGTAAGTCACTAATTAATTTCCTTTTCCAGACTACTTCCGATGTTTGTTTAACTACAAGTAAGAAACTCATTTGTAATTGCTTTCAAAACCTTTGCATTTCTAGTTCATTTTTCTAATGAATTTCCCATGTAGAAGAGCTGAGCGATGCTGGAGAAGAAATGTAATTCTATTGCCCATAAGGTAGGAAATACAAGAACAACAAAAGACCAAATAAAGTTACTAAAGAAGTATTCTAGAAAGCAACAGGAGCAGACAGACCCATCTACTCTGAGAAATCCAATTGCATTGGCCTCACGAAATCCCTGGTATTCTACAAAGGCAGAGCTGTCAATGGGACCAAAACCGAGTGGATGATGCATGAGTTCAAGATGCCAACTGATGTAATTTGTTTACCAATCTGTTTCCAATCAATTCAATTCAATTTTAATTCAATTCTTTGATTCATTGATTCATTTCAAGACTCCTTGGTAATCTTTAATATCTTCAAAAAATCAAGAGCTATAGAACAAAGAGCAAAGACTTCAACTAAAACAACCAATTCGAACCACATAAGCGCTGAAATTCAATATAATGATCCATCACTGGCTTACAGGTTCCCTGAAGTACCTGGTGGAGAAGTTAAGTTTCTAATAGTGGTTTCACAAACAGAAACTTTGAAGAGCCATTGTAAAGCATCTATGATAGCTTCTGAATCAAACATAAACATTATCAAATTGCCTTTCAAGTACATAAGTTTTTTTTAAGGCCTACAAAAGAGAGATTAAGATGGCTTAACTGGATTTAAAATTCAAGTTTCATACATAAGCATAAAAGTTAATTGATCACTTGGATGCTTCGACCTAAGAAATCCACCCTTAATTTGCAGTCCTGCTGAATAACCTTTGTTATCCTGTCGAAGTAGATACAATCATTTCAAGTAGCCTAAACAAAAGAAATAAGTCAAAGTCATGTTACTAAAATGCCACAGCTAAAATCTTAAATACTCAAACAAAATAATAAATAACCAAACTATTGTAATGCATCATACCAGCCATGGAACACAACCAAACTACAAAACAAGAAGCTAATATTGCCCTCGAGACCCTACTCCTTGATTTCCCATTGACATAAAAAATTCTTCCGCCCAATACATCCTGGGTCATCATCTCTCGCTAAGAAAGATATAGCTCTATTTTCTTTGGCCATCAACCATTCATATGCCTTGTTGATCTCATGGCCAGAGTAGCCATATGCTTGCAATTTCTTATACTCATTAACTATCTCTTTTGCAAAGGATAAATTTTCATTAGCAAAGGATGACTTTTCACTAGTGGAATTCATTGTTTCAAAGGCCTCCTTAATCATGCTATTCACCTCTTGTATTACCTTAACTTCGGATATCAACTTTCTTTTTCCTTTTTCTTGTCTAAGTGGAAGATGTTCCCCTTGGTTCTGTGCTTTCTGACTGCATATGAATAGGTGTTGACATATTTGCATGAAACTCCGTCTTCTCAAAAGACATGTCATCAAGAACACCAATTTTAGGTGATTGACAGATGTTGACATCATCATACATATTCTTACCAATTTCATCTCCAAAGTGAATAGCACATCGTCCAATGGCCTGATCATTTCCACAAATCATCTCTAGCAGGTCATGATCTTTGATTTGCTTGTTTAGGAATGATTCATCTTGTGGATGGATCTAGTATACAGAAACAAATTAGTAGAGGGTTTAAACAAAAGCTTCTTCAAATAAAAATATACAAAAACATAAATAAAAATTGATTACAAGTAAATTAATACCTTGATATAGTCCTGATACTCTGATTCTCCAATGATTATCATTTTCAATCTATCATCCCAACCCATTCCACTAAACTCTTTCGATTTTTTTAATTCTTGCCCATCGTCTGTGAATTGTCCTGAGGTGGTTGGACACATTTGCTTCAATAACTACGATGCCGAACTTTACTTTTATTGCCTGAGTTGTAGCATGGAGTGACTGTGGTTTGAAGCCCTTATCGACTTTAAAGCCTTGTTCAACTTGAGAAGCTATGAATCATATGAAGTAGCGGCTTTCAATAGAAGTCCATCTTTTATTGGTACTGGTTCTCTTATTAGGGTTTCTTACTATTGATATTTGGCTATCCTCTTATGCTCTTACGTTGTCCATTCCTACACATGACAAACTCATAAGCAAAATTTTTAAAGAATAAAACCGTTAGCTCATGACTCCTTGCTCACAATGACTTGCACTATAGGAAGTCCATGGATGATCCCCGAACTCTTCGACGATTAAGTTAGTCCTACAAGATCAAGGAGGATTAAGGGAGAAAAGAAAGAGAGAGTTCTGAGAAGAGAATTGAGTCAAGACTGAGAGGTGCGAGGAGGTGCAACGAGAGAAGAAGAAGAGTAGAGGCAGCTAATGAGAGGCCAAAAGAAGTCTCCGTCTTCTCCCTTCTCCCCCTTCATACCTTTTTGAACCACCTCATTGTTGTGAGTATCTCGGGCCCCAAGCGACCTCTTGCTTGGGCGCCAAGTAAGCTCCAGCTAAATGTCAGCTTAGACAAAGCCTTCTAGAGCCTTGGCCAAGCTTTCGACATCTTATGGAAGTCTGGTTTTACAGGTATTCAGTTGGGGGGCTCCTATGGATGTCCCCCATTAGTTATCGAGGCTTTACCACTTATTCCAACGTGTTCGCTGCCTAGATCACGCCATATGTCTCGTAGAATTCCCCCATAACACTTGCCCCTGACTTAGTAGGTCGTTTAGTCTTAGACTCAAGACGACCTAAAAAGGTTTGTCCATTTTGAGTTGGTGTGATCAGACTATGAGACGTGCCCATCCTTATTCTCAAGCCGCTCGTCAACCCAACTTTAGTTATGCGATCGTTGGCTGGCCCAAGGTGCACCTGTGAGTTGGCTCTGCCGAGGAGGATCAAAACATCTACGGACAGCCTACTCCTACTCACGTACCCCTTATCATTCGATCCTTTTCCATTTTCAAGACGCCCCCATTACCTTTTGTACTTTTCCAGATACCTGAATCATTACCCATGGATGCCTTCCCCCTTTTAGTCCCAGGGTGAGTCCATCCCTCGAGGATATCAAGGGACACCCTTAATGAAACTGTTCCTAATGCACATGGTATAAGGAAGTGGGGTGATCATGGCTTACGTGTCGCTTATCTGGGGGTGTTTATTAGATGCTTTCCTCTTTAAATACCTTCTGAAAGGGGGATTTCCTTCATTACCAGTGTTCTAAAAGGGCTCGTGTCACTTCTGGGAGGGACATTTTCCTTTCCTCACCCTTATCTATGTGCGTGCGACATTCTTTGTTGCGGCGAGTAAGATGGCCTCCTTCTTTTTTCTTTTGCATAATCATATGGTTCTCCACCTCGTGTCGTCCCTTATGGCCTTGTTCCCTCCGCATTGCCTTATGAATTGATGGCTTCGGGCTCACGATCAAGAAGTAGCCACCCGTGCCGTGGTTGACTTCAAAGCTTCTACAGCATTCCGAGACTTAGCTCGCACAGAGGCATGCCAGGGGACTATATGTAACAACAAGATTTTTGATTTACTAATAATGAGTAATTAAATAAATAAACATGTGTTTAAGGAATGCACTTAGTATCATTTAGGAGAGAATAAATGATTAAAATTATAGGGATTTGTATGCTGGAGTGATTCATAATCTTATGGAGGACAAGATTGGAAAGTATGGATTATAATTTAATGTTTAGGGATTCATGTGTGAATAGTCCTAAAATCAAGGGCTGAATTGAAAAGAAATGTGATGTTTTCTCCCCCACCCCCCTCATATGAATGTTCTCCTTGGTCATGATAACTAGGGGTCCTCCCTTGGTTTTGAGTGGGTTTTTTTGTTGCTTTGGCCTTAGGGCCTTTTTGTAACCAAAAAAAAGTTACAAAGCAAAAATATCATCACCCATTGAACTCTCTCATTCATTCTCCATTGTTATGCAACCCATTTGTATAGTATAACTTAATGGGTTATAACCTAATATGTAAAATATTTCTCTTGCACTAAGTTATAAGTTAATGGGTTTTATAAGTTGGATGGTGGTGTGGCACTCATGCATGCCTCCACACCATGAGACCAACCACCATTCTCAACCGGAGAAATGAAGTTGCTTAACTTCTTTAGTAAAACCTTTTGTTTTCATAGAAGAAGACCGGGAATTAGCTTGCCTTATACTTGGATTTTATGGGCATATTTGTGGCTAGGTTTTGCTTCAGTTGAAGAGGAGCTGTGGTGGATTTTATCTCATTTTGAGGTGGGATTTTACAGGTGATTTCATATGTTAATTTTTGTAGTTGGACATAAAACTATATGTCTTAGATGTTACGTTGATGGTTGATGGAGAAGATAATAGGTGATGTTAAATACCATGATAAATAACCAAAGAAAACATAGTTTCATAAATTTAAATTATAGTTGATTAAGGGTTATAAGAAGAGGTTAATATAAATCTTTAGTTAGTGATCCTATGAGTTAATAACATCTAAAGGATATTTTACTTGTTGTGAGTGGAGTTGATCTTGGAACATGTGAATCTTTGTTTAATAACATTTCCATAAGTTATATATTATTTGGAGCTGAAGATCAAAGCATTGAATGTATTCATGAAACCTATCCAGTTATTGTAGGGCACGTAGTGCAATAAAATTATTGAATTCTTAAAGTTGTAGTATATCTATATTTATATAGCTTTTGCTTAGACTTGATCTCTAGGTTCTCTGAATTTTGCATCCTATTTCCCTAATATAATTACATACCACTTAACCAAGATAATGCGTATATAGCTGATCTCTTTTAATTTAACATTGAGATAATGAAGAACCTCTATGGTATGGAGTATAAGAAGAGTTTCTAATTGTGGGTTGGCTTCTTATTAATTATATAGGGCGAGGTAAAAAAGTAAAGGATTAAGGAGGGTCTAATCAAGATTAAATACCAGAAAAACATCAAGTGAGTAGGAAATGGATGATCCCAGGTTTTCTTATTTTATCAATGCTTTATGGTATTTTTCAATGCAATGAATGCTTCAAAACATTATTTTTCAGTATTATGATGTGATTGCCCATATTTAGGGTAGTTTTTGACTTGCATTGCGTTTTCATAAACGGGGTGTATGAATTACCGGCTTTTGATATTAATACACATGTACAACCCTGGATGGAGGGTTGGATGTGGAATAATGCATATGGTTAATTACAACCTTGGATTATGGGTTGGGTGATAATGATGTTCATTATATGCTGCATTGTTAAAAATTGAATGAGTATGCAAATGCTTTGAAATAATTATACCAATGGGTAATTGGGTTGGTATGTCTATATGTGTAATCTCATCACATGTGCCAAGTTATGGTATCGTACGTACTAGATGTTATTATAGCCTATGAGTTGGCAGCAAACCTATGTGCTGGAGATATGATTACAACCTATGAGCTGGAGATGTTATTACAACCTATGAGTTAGATATATTATTAGAGCCTATGTACTGGGGATAACTTCGGTGATGGGGATGCATGTATGCATATAAGACATATATGTTTGTATAATACACTGCATCACTTAATTACATTATAATGTAATGTTGTTGGTTTTATTATACAGATCTTTATCGTGTTTTATCACCTGTTTGACATCATATCTGGATTAAAGATATGGAATTTGACTGGCATGCCTAACTTGATTATGTATAAATTAATCAGCATTACATGATGATTATATGCAAAGGGCTAGTATGTTTTCTATGCATGTGTTATTTTATGAAATGTATACTTCCATAAGTTAGCCCTTGAGTGGGATGTTTTCTCTCACTGAGCTTGTGTAAGCTCATTACTCTCCTCTTATAGATAGTAGGTACAACCCATAGTAGAGGGCAGTGACCGAGGTGAGGCATGTACCAAATATACATGGTATATATGTAGTTTTGCAGGCTCTGAGCAGGAGTGGTTTTGTTGTATATAGTTTACACTTAAGTCATGTCTAGGCTGTGTACTTTGAGGTTTTGTGCTATATAATATATGTTGCGTATATAGACATGTACTCTTGTGGTTATATCATTATATGACATGGTGCGTTTATTAGCTCTGATTTTTTTTTTATTGTGGTATTACCCTGTTATATAGAAAATGTTATCAGGAATAGGAAATTTAACATTCTGACCATAGCTGGTGTCAGGGAACAGTCCCAGTGTTGTACGATCGGTATGGGTCGTGGAGCTGCTCCTGACATTTGTGGAATCATAGCCTAGGTTACTAAATATACTGACAAATGTTTATATGGGTAGAATTATGTTGGTATTAGTACCTGGGTTATGAGGATTCTAGAGTTTAGAGGTTATGATTAATTTGCTTAGAGCCATAGGATGAGAGAGAGTCTGGTAGGATAGAGTCTAGTAGTGGAGAATACTAAACATTGATTTATTAATTATGCATATTTGAATTTTGATTATGATACTAATATATTAATTTTGATTGTAGAATATGGCCAAGGAGAGGAAGAGTGGGGAGACCACTATGGCAAGTGGCAGAAGATCCTCCAATGATTGAGGAGGAGGTGGAGCAAAGTCCACAAGTAGCTACAATATAGGTGGAGGTAAGGGAGTCTTCTCAGGGCCTCAGATTGTGGCTGACATTCTAGGATTGCAACGTGTGATAAAGCAGCTGGTGGATGATAAGTGCACAATTATACATATGTTTCCATTATATTTGCATGCACTTATCCCCTTTTTTCGCATCAATTCCTCTATTTTTGTGCTTCTTTGGGTTTGTTTTTTGATTGAGTAGGTAAAATAGGTACTCAAAGCAAAAGAAGCGAGAAACGGGACAAACCATGACGAAACAAGCTTAAAAAGGTCTCTATAGAGATGCACACGGCCTAGACATAGTTTAGCACGACCGTGCAAAAGCCCGTGCACATATCTGTACTCAAAATACGTCAAAAACATTTGGCACGGGTGTGCAGATGCTTAGCACGCCCGTGCACCCCACAGCTACAACCTATGAACAAGCTGTAAATTTCTAGAATTTATTCTAAAAGATATAGGTTTCCAAATCCAATCTCTATCATTCACATTGAAGAAGAAGGGGTTCAGAACATCTAGTTAAAATTTCAGATCAATCGAAGTTGATTTGGTCACCCGATCTATCACTTGATGAAGATTGCGAAGATTTGGAAATGCAGTCCAATTTATCCCAAATTTATCTCAAGATTATCTGGACCTACTCCAACTTAAACCAGAAGTTATCCAGAAGTGGGAGAATGATCATGCCTCATATTTCCAGCATATATAAACCCTATGGAGAAAGAGAATAGATCTATCTTTGGCGGGGGCTCGGATCATCTTTGGATGGTAGCTCGAGATCCGGACGTTGGGTAGAGTAGTAGAAGAGATCGAAGGCGGAGAAGACATCAAGCAAGGGAAGCCCTATTTTTTTAATCATGTCTTCTCCTATTTTCTCTGTTAGTGTATCCATTAGCATGAGAGGCTAAACCCCTTCGGTAGTGCCTCAGATACATGAACCCTAGGATATTTTATTAATTGAATTCGTTATTTATTAGTTTTCTTTTATGGATGGATCTTGTGATTCTGTGCTTGATTGATATGATTGTGTTGTGCATGAGTCATGGTCATCTACCTTGCTAGGTTTAGCAAAGCATGTTCGTGCTTAGGGTTTTGATTACATGCCTCTTATATGCATAGATTCATGTCTGTCTTAGTTAGGTTACAACTAGGCATAGGTAATAAGCTCGATCTGCATATCGAGAGATCGGATGTGGCATCTATTTGGTGCAATTGTCGAACTCCCAAGAATCCACCAATAGAGAACTAATATTTAGAATTTGATTGTTAATAAAAAAAATCCTAGGGGGATTGAGATCCGAGGAGCCTCACTTCATCTCTGATTTCTCACAACCAACTGTTCGCGTTAACTTCTGTTAGGATCAAACAACCAAACATAACCACTTTCCTTAGCTTCACACTAGATAGCAAGCATAGTTAGCACTAGTATTCCAGTCCTTGTGGATTCGATAACCCTACCTTTTGAGTACTTTATTACTTGATCAACCCCATACACTTGTAGCTAGTTGTCGCGCATCCTGCATATGAATCAAGTTTTTGGCGCTGTTGTCGGGGACTAGCAACGCTAGGAATATTAGGATTTCTTACTCTAGTAAGGTATTCTAGTTTACTTTCACTAGAATTCGAAAAAAAAAATCCAAAATTTAATAATTCCTGATTTTAGATTTTTGTTATCAATTGTGCCTAATTGAATATCTCTATTGAATTGATAATGGCTTTCCTTTCAGATGACGAAGATTACAACATGACTTTCTATGGACAACCCTCACTCATGGATCTTCTGGCGTTTTATACTAACCTCATTGACACAGACTTGCAATAACCAGAGCCCATAGAGTTCAAGAAATTGAATTACAAGCAGTTTGATGTGTCACTTGATGGGCAACTATCATTGGAAGATCTCCTTTTGTATCACACTTACCGTATTGACATAGCATTGCGAGAATAAGAATCTTGGGGGGTCAAGGGATTGAATTTGGAGGAAGTGGTGTACAAGTCCAAAGTAAACACAGATCTATTCTTGAAGAAGACAGTACCCGTTCCCCCCATTAGTAGTTTACGAGGCACCTCCCATCGAGCAAATTATGTTTAATTCCATGGACTTGGATAATTTAAACAGATGGGATGTGGAAAATCAGGAGGCTCAACAAGTCATCGAGACAAACTTGGAACAAAGCTTGGATATAAAAGAAAGGGAGTATTTTGAGGGGGAAGTCGAGGAAGCCTTTGGAGTAGCCAATCCAGGTGAAGATCTCGACAAGGAGACTTGGACACAATTGAGACCATCCATCGAGGAACCCTCAGAGTTGGAACTGAAGAAGCTACCAGAACACCTTGAGTACACTTCCTGGAGCGAGATATGGAGGACCTCCTTGAGCATGCACTGCCATCTAGTAAGGACAATGTAGACACTGATCCTCCTTCTCCTTTCTCTCAATGGGTACTACCACAAAAGCCGAATGATCAAGTCAAGTTTGTTTTCTAAGAAAAGAGAGAACGTATGGAACCTTGCTTTATGAACCCTAGTACGGAGGATGAGTATTATATCAACTAACACTTTATCATTAAGGAAGTATATAGATGGCATGAAAATCCAGCTTCGACGAGAAGAGCCGGACGAAGAGATCACATAGTGTTGTTGAACCATTTGGTGGGGTTAATTTAATTTCAAAGTGTACGATCTTCAATGATCACTGAAAGGGTAGCCCTGAAAGATGCAGAGTTATATGCCGAGCCTATCAAGACTGCGAAGAAGCAGCGAAGAACATAAAAAGGGGAAGGTCTTGAGAAGGATGTAGCGGCTCTGATCATCAAAGAGCCAGAATAACATAAAGGTATGTCAAGCTCATGACGTAAAACAAGCGCTTCTTGGGAGGCAACCCAAGTTAAGTTAGTTTTCTAGTATCGATATCACTTAAGTTCTTAGTAGAGATACAACTGTGGTAAAATTTTCCAATCTGATGATATTCTCAATAATTTTTACCTCCTATGGACTTAACGATTAATTCTCTATGTCTGGAGTCACTAAGATACAGGTCCAAGGGAAATTAAGCGAAAGAATGGCAAATACAGGAAGACAGAGATGTGTATGGCCTTAATTGAATTTGGCACGGCCAAGTCGATGGTCGTGCATCTCTTGGGATTTTCTATCTCACAAGAACTACTATTGCGCATGACCGTGCATCTCATTGGCATGACCGTGCCAAGTGAGGGACGAAAGACTTGGCATGCCCTTGCACACGCACATGAGCACGACCGTGCGCAAGACGACTTGGGGCGTTAAAACACTAGATAGAGCGGAGGACCCTTCATTCACCCCCTCTTTCGCACATGACCGTGCGCCTCCAACCTTCCTTTTCCTCCGCCGGTGACCCTTCTCTAGCGACCTGGGCCATCCACCACCTCCTTCTACAGTAAGCCACCACCTTGAAGCACCATGCCGCCAAAGAAAAGCAACCAATGAAGAAGAAGCAGAAGGGAGAGAGGAGCTCCCAGCCCCTGGCACCCTCATCCACAACCACCCCCATAGGAGCTTACATTCACTATGACTATGTTAGCCGGCAAGCACTTCCTTCTCCGAAGGTTGAGCTTAGGCGAGGCCGGTCGTATCAACTAGGGCGTGCTGGAGACAGTAGGCCTCGCCGCCGATGTATAGAGGTACTTGGACGTGGGCGGATAGCGGCTTCTCTTAGACATCTAGGAGACGACATACCTGGAGCTGATGTTGGAGGTGCTCTCGACGTTCCAGATTGCTAGATGACTCATCACCTGGCACCAACCGGACCAGATCGAGTTCAGGTTGGGCGGCACCATGTTCTAGATGAGCTACACCGATTTCGCTGTTCACCCGGGACTCTATAATTGAGAGTCATGCGAACCCAGAGTTCTAGGTTCTGAGGATAGACAGACCGGCCGGCGAGACACATGAATTCGTCTGGAAGAGACGATAGTGGGAGGACCCAGCACCTCATCCCTGCCAGCAGCACCAGAACTAACCCTGGCGGACCTCTATGCCCTTCTCCTCTAGCTGGTGTACACTACCTAGCTATCACTAGACCGCCAGGATATCATGTTTCCAACCCCACCACTACCATCAACCAAGACCACAGGGGGAGCGGGGGTGGTATATTGAGAAGGTGCGGCCGGGGGAGACTCTACAAAGGACACCGATGACATTGAGGAGGACAAGGACTTTGACATCAGAGCATTATCTATATCTTTATTTTATTTATTTACCAGTTTTGTGTTTTCCTTTTAGTTTAGTGAGTTTGTCATAAAGGGTTTGTGCTATGAAGTTTCACTTTTTAAGCCTTCCATGACCTCAAGATGTGTTGAAATTCACACTTGGCAGGAAACATAACGAAAGGACAAGACACATCGCGACGCACAACGAGCTAAGTCCACCTCTCCTACCTTGCTTTCACATGTTATATTCATTTTAGTTACATATAGCATGTGCATTGGGGACAATGCACAATTTTAGTGTGGTGGAGGGATTAACTATTGGAAATCTATATCGATTAAGATGAGTGCTGATTTATGATGATCCATGAGCAAATTAATGGGAGTCCTCTTTGATTGTCTAGGTTGGCATTAGCGTTAGGTGTCAAATTTTTTCAAAAATATATATTTAATCTTTCCTTTACTTGACATCTCACAAAAATTTTGAGTACAAACCCTGACTTTATTATCACTTGCCTGCTTAGGTTTTGATTCCAGTTAGTTTAACCATTAGAGAAGTGCTGATATTTTCTGATTATTTTGAAGAAAAAGAAAAAGAGAAAAAAATAGTTGAGGCTGCTGGAATAACCAGAAAGTCGGATCCGTTAAGGATGCCCTACTGGCCGGAAAGTCGGATCTGTCAAGGATGCCCTACAGGTATAGAAAAGATGGTAGAAAGAGCTATTACTTTTGAAGCGTGAAAGCTTCTCTTGAGTAGTCAGATCTTGGGCATCACAAATGTTCACTTGATGACCTACCGGGAGAAAATGCTACCTCATTGGAAGTATGAAGCTACTACCTTCAGCAAAAAGAGTAGAGGAAAGTAGTTCAATGAATAAGGTTCGGTCTAGCTCGGCCGGACCTGGGTTAGCAAGCAGTACCATAGGAAGGGTTACCCACACATACGTGGGGAGTTTGAGTGTATGGTAGGACCTACTTTCCATAAATACCTTCAAGTGTTTCCCCAGACACTAGAGAAACTCCCAACTATTTTGAGATCGAAGATTTGGCACTTATCTATTTTCTTTATATGTTTCCTTTGCTTGAGGACAAGCAAAAGCTCAAGTATGGGGGTGTGATAAGTGCACAATTATATATATATATATATATATATATATATATATATATATATATATATATATATATATATATTCATCATATTTGCATGCACTTATCCCATTATTTCACATCAATTCCTCTATTTTTGTGCTTCTTTTGGTTTGTTTTGTGATTGAGCAGGTAAAATAGGTACTCGGATCAATAGAAGCAAGAAATGGGACAAACCATGATGAAACAAGCTAAAAAAGGGCTCTACAGAGATGTACACGGCCTAGACATAGTTTAGCATGGCCGTACACAAGCCCGTGCACATCTCTATACTCAAAACACGTCAAAAACATTTGGCACGGGCGTGCAGATGCTTGGCACGCCCGTGCACCCCACAGACATAGCCTGTGAATAAGCTGCAATGTTCTGGAATTTATTTCAAATGATATAGGTTTCCAAATCCAATCTCCACTATTCATTTTGAAAAAGAAGGGGTTAGGAACATCTAGTTAAAATTTTGGATTAAAGCCATTTTTGGTCCCTGAAAACAGGACCAATGTTCATTTCAATCCTCAAATTCAAAATTTGTTCAATATGGTCCCTATTTATTGCATATTTTGACATTTTGGGTCCCTATATATTTCGTATTTTAGCATTTTTGGTCCCTATTGCTAACGTGGCGGTCATGTGGAATACCAATGAAATGCATATAATCTTTTTATTATTATGTTTAGGTCGTTATTTTGCAGATGTGGAGTGATAAGTGTCAGTATATGTTGATGTGGAACGTATTGAACAACTTTTAAATTTTTGGGATGGAAATGAACATTGGCCCTGTTTTCAGGACCAAAAATGGCTTTAACCCTAAAATTTTAGATCAATCGAAGTTGATTTGGTTACTCGATCGATCAATTGATGAAGATTTTATAGATTTGGAAATTCAATCCAATTTATCTCGAATTTATCTTAAGATTATCTGAACCTACTCCAACTCAAACCAGAAGTTATCCAGAAGTGAGAAAATGATCATGCCT
Organism: Dioscorea zingiberensis; assembly: GCA_026586065.1. NCBI lineage: Eukaryota > Viridiplantae > Streptophyta > Magnoliopsida > Dioscoreales > Dioscoreaceae > Dioscorea > Dioscorea zingiberensis. The sequence goes on from CM048826.1 coordinate 24,632,977, forward strand.
CATATTTCCAGCATATATAAACTGTATGGAGCAAGAGAATAGATCTATCTTTGGGTGGGGGCCCAGATCATCTTTGGACGATAGCTCAAGATCCGGACATTGGGTAGAGTAGCAGAAGAGATCGAAAGCGGAGAAGACATCGAGCAAGGGAAGCCGTATGTTTTTAATTATGTCTTCTCCTATTTTCTCTGTTAGTGTATCTATTAGCATGAGAGGCTAAACCCCTTCGGTGGTGCCTCGGATACATGAACCCTAGGATATTTTATTAATCGAATTCGTTATTTATTAGTTTTCTTTTATGGATGGATCTTGTGATTTTGTTCTTGATTGGTATGATTGTGTTGTGTATAAGCCTTGGTTATCTACCTTGCTAGGTTTAGCAAAACTTATTCATGCTTAAGGTTTTGATTACATGCCTCTGCTATGCATAGATTCATGTCTGTCTTAGTTAGGTTACAACTAGGCATAGGTAATGAGCTCGATTTGCATGCTGAGAGATCGGATGTGGCATCTAGATGGTGCAATTGTCGAACTCCCAAGTATCCACCAATAGAGAACTAATATTTAGAATTTGATTGTTAATAAAAAAATCCTCGGGGGATTGAGATCCGATGTGCCACGCTTCATATCTAATTTCTCCCAACCAACTGTTCACGTTAGCTTCCGTTAGGATCAAACAACCAAACATAACCACTTTCCTTAGTTTCACACTAGATAGCAAGCATAGTTAGAACTAGTATTCCTGTCCCAGTGGATTAGATAACCCTACCTTTTGGGTACTTTATTACTTGATTGACCCCACACAGTTGTGGGTAGTTGTAGTGCATCCTGCGCATGCATCAGTGGATAACCTGAGGGAGAGACCACATGCACTACCACTACCTAGAGAGCCTAAGAGGGAGCCAGAGTCACCCTATATTAAATCTAGAAGGATGGGAGCTACACCATTTTAGGGGACACTGGATCCCACTGTTGTTGTGGCCTGGTTCAGGTGGATGGAGAGAGTGTTCAACCTGATAAGGTGTTTGGAAGAAGAAAAGTTTGAGCAGGCATCCTTGTTACTGGAGCAGAGTGCCCTTCAGTGGTGGTATACAGTATTAAGTAGGTACCTCGCAGTGAGTTCTATCAAGTGTATGGATTTTAGGAGGGAGTTTTAGGATTAGTATATGCCTAGGGCCTTCAGAGATGCTAAATAGCGAGAGTTCACCCTTTTGACGTAGAGTGATATGATAGTGGCCCAGTATGAATCCAGGTTTAGAGAGTTGTCCTTATATGCACAGTCTATAGTAGCTGCCCTTGGGATAAGTGTAGGAGGTTTGAGGATGGCTTGAGGGAGGAGATCAAGAATATAGTTACTGCAACAAGCTAGAAAGACTACGGTAAGTTGGTACAATCAACACTGAGGTTAGAGTAGACTTCTCAGACTCAAAGGTTCAAGACTGACCAATGGAGAAAGAGAACTAGCTTGAGTGTTCGGACTAGAGATAGGAGGGAGGGGTCTTTGAAGAGAGGTAGTGGTGAATCTCTAGAGGAAGATTTGGTACTAGATGATTTGGTAGTGGGTCTAGAGATACATGGGCACAGAGTCAGGGAAACTAGAGTACGATACAACATGTACATAGGGAAGATGTAGAGACTCTGGTCAGAGGTATCGGTTAGGTGCTAGTGGCAGTTCTCATAGAGTACATGTATGTTATTAATATCAGTAACCTGGATATCTCAGGAGTCAGGAGGGACCGTCCATTGTATACACAGAGTGCCGAGGAGGTATCTAGAGATGATTATTCAATACCAGGTATGAGAGCTCCAAGAGTAGATCAGGATATACTACTAGAGGACATCGGGGTTGCAGGACTGGGTTATCAGGGGTCCATGCCAGAGCTTTTGCGAGGACACAGTAGGAGGCTATGGAGATACGCAACATGTTTGCAGGTATGATGCACATTTCAGATATTGATGCATGTGTACTGATATATCCTGGCTCCATGCATTCTTACATAGCCACATCATTTGCATCACACCTTGGTATGACACTTACGTCATTAGAGGATATTATGTATGTTGCATCCCCTATAGGAGATTTGATGATTGTTAGACAGGTATATAGAGGATGTAGGATAATTATTGATGATCAAGAACTCAAGGCAGACTTGATTCCACTGAGGATTATTGACTTTGATGCTATATTGGAGATGGATTGGCTGTCTAGGCATTATGCCATGGTGGGCTGTTTCAGAAAGGAAGTAAGATTCCAAGGGCCTGAACGAGAACAAGAGTTTACTATAAGGGGTAGACGGTAGTCTTCCCTAGTTAGCTTGATTACTACCAACAAGATAGAGAGATATTTGAAGAACATAGTATAGGCTTGTAGAGTTTGCATATTACAACAGTCATCACGAGAGTATTGACATGACACCCTTTGAGACATTATATGGAAAGAAATATAGAACACCTTTGTTTTGGGATGAAGAAAAAGAAAGAAAGCCCTTAAGTCAAAAGTTGATGCTGATCACAGCAGAAAAGATTAAAGTGATTAGAGAGAATGAAGACTGCTCAAAACAGACAGAGGAGTTATGCCAATAACATGAGACGTGACCTAGAATTTTTGGTTGGATATTGGGTTTTTTTAAAGGTGTCTCCAAGGAAATGTGTGATGAGATTTGTAAAGAGGGGTAAATTGAGAGTCCAAGATATATTGGACCATATATGATAGAGGCCAGGGTTGGGCCAGTGGCATATAGATTGGTTAATTTGGTCAGGGCCATATATAATAACTCAAATATCCCCTCTTGAAGCAATTGAAATTTTACACCCAACAAAAGGAACATTCAGGGTGAATAGATAGAGATTGAAATCGTATGTAGTAGGCAATATCACTCCCGGTGGGGAAGCTGAGAGGTACTACTTGTTCGAATCTCCGTGAGTGTACAGGTACGTCAAGCTAGTGACGTAAACCAAGCACTTTTTGGGAGGCAACCCAAGCTTAGTAATTCTAGGTAGTCTTCTAATTAGGTTTTATTATTAGGTTTATGTTAGGTTTAGGTTTAGGTATACATTAGTGGTGACACTATTTTCTTGATGATGTTTGGTCATAATATGAGTATATATAAAGATGATTAAAGGACTAAATTTTGTCTTTAGAGTCAATAACACTTTGGTGCAGGCTAAAACAAGGCGAAGAGCGAGTCTCGGGGGGTTACAGAGAGATACACACCTCTACACATGGCCATATGTCGAATCGTGTGACTCTCAGGATTAAAAGGAGAGACGAGTGGTAAAATACAGAGAGCTACATGCCCGTAGACATTGGAGTGTGCCAGACTACGCCCATAGACACGGGTGTGTGAAGGGCGTGTCATAATCGACACGGTCCAAATACTATTTATACGGCCATGTGCGACATACACGCCCCCAGACACGGGCGTGTAAGGTTCGTACGCGGTCAAAGCATCAAACCTTAGGGTTTTAAAGAATGGGTAAGGGGTCGCCGCTCTCCATCTTCGTGACACCTTTCTTCAATCCCGACTTTGATGACCTCCCTAAGACCATTTCCAGCCCTATCCGGTCGCCACCACCACCTCCGTTCATCAATTTTCTTCATCCACACTGCCGTGTCTGCACCCACACGCCCCTATCTACCATCTTCTTCTGCGAGGTAATGGTTTTGAAGAAGTATTGCCTTGGAAAGCCACCAAAGATTAAGAGAGGAGAAGGGAGCTCCCAAGAACCACCAACACCGGTCTTTGGACCCCAGTTTAGAACCAAAGGTATGACCTATTGAGGTAGAAGTGGTCCGGCTAAGCCTGAGCCATAGATTTTGGCGTGTTAGAGAACGTGGGCCTCACTAATGACGTCCCTCGGCTACTATTAGTAGTAGAATGGGGGCGATTGCTCACCATCGAGGAGATGGCGTACCAAGAGCTGACCTAGGAGGTCCTTACTATCATCACGATAATTAGAGGAGTGACCTCCTGGTACAAGCATGATCTGATCCAGTTTTAATTAGGAGGCTTGATGCACATAATGAGTTACATCGAGTTTGCCCTCCACATGGGACTATATGACGAGGCGTTTACCCGGATCCCTGAGTATGACACCCTCGACATCTACCGACCACACAGAAGGTCAGAGAACGATTACTGGTATGAGCTTAGTACCGAGGCGACATACGACCTGACGCGGTCGAAGGCCAACACACTCAGATCCCCTGCCCTCAAGTATATTCACTATGTTCTTAGTCTTCCTATCATAGGGCGGGGCAATAGCATTGGAATAGTTAGCACTAGAGATTTTCTATTCCTCTCGAACATGGCCGAGGGGTTCGAGATCCACTTTGGTTGGGTCGTTGCGCAGTTACTACTCCACTAGGGCACCTACTCATGGATCAAGTTCATCTTCATTGACCAGTACATCACGAGACTCGCTCGAGGGATTGATCTACTAGCCAGAGGTACCACAACATGGTTGACGATGATTGGAGGATCCCTGGAGATCACAGTGGAGACCCTCCGAGTGATAGGACTTGTACGGCTGATTTGCACTTCACAAGGATCATATATCGAGTCGTAGTCCCCGGAGAGACTCAGCAGCCTCAGAAGTGAGAGGGTCCATTAGCAGTAGGACCGAGCACCACACCACTGCAACCACCATCACCACCACGGCTGGCTACCGCACCAGCTCCAGACCGGACTCCAGCTGAGCGAGACGCACTTCTAGATTGGTTGGTTGGGGTAGTTAATCTTCTCCTCCAGCGCGATGGCATCCAATACCTACCCTTACTACTAGCTTCTACGCATACTATGAGAGATGTGGGGGTGGATACCTGCGACGACTTCGAGACAGCTGGGGAGGAAGAGGAGGAGCACGACGACTGATCATCATGAGATTTCTTTTCTTTATCACCACTTTTGTATTTTCTTTTATTTTCAAAAGCCGAGGAGCCTAGGGTATAGCCATCTCTATCTATTTTACTTTTGAGCATGTCTTACTTCCCTTCTATGTGATAAGGTATTTTAGAAATCATCGCCATGGAACTTGAAAGGAAACTTCACACAAGCACTAACACAACACAGTTATTTCGAGTAATCCCTTTTTTCTTTTAATCTTTCATATCATATTCTCTTTCGAAACATACATTGGGTACATTGGGGACAATGTACAATTTAAGCGTCGGGGAGGGATTAGCTATGTGTATATTGTTTATGATGAATACTGATTTAAGATGATCGATGATAGTTTTTGATTGGGAGTCCTCTTTATCTCTAGGTTGACATTAGCGTTAGGTGTCAAATTTTTTCAAAAATATATATATTTATTCTTACCTTTACTTAACACCTATCAAAAACTTTGGCACAAACCCTAACTTTACTGTTACTTGCTTGCTTAGGTTTAGACTCTTCTTAGTTTAGCCATTATAGAGTTATTGATATTTTTCTTATTATTTGTGGTAGAAAGAGCTATCACCTTTGAGAAGTGAAAGACGTCCTTGAGAAGTCAGATAATGCACAACACAAATATTCACTTGATGACCTACTAAGGGAAAGGGCTACCTCATAGGATGTATGCAGCTACTACCCCCAGCTACATGACTTAGGAAAATTGCTAGGAAGATAAGGATTAGACTAGCCAGGCCGGGCTTAAGTCAGTAAGCGACACCATAGGAAGGGTTACACATACACACGTTGGGAGTTCTACTGGAAGGTGAGAACTATTTTCCATAAAAACTATTATGATACCTAGCACTTTATTTCCTGAACACCAGAAGGACTCCCAAATATTTATGAGATCAGAGATCAAACACTCATAATCTTTTCTTGTATATCATATTTTTCATTGCAATATCCATAACAAAGAATAAAAAAGTTATTGATGACTTTATCAACAGATTTGATTATCTTGAAATAATCGGAGGAAATCTTTTAAAATATTAGGAAAATAATAACATTTAATGTAAGTTAGACATCCTTGTTAGAGATCCTTAACCCTGAATATATAATTAAAACAGGGAAAATTGAATATTCTAATCTAGATAGAGAAGATTTTAAGGTTCATATAACTGATTTATTAAAATTACAATTAATCAGAAAATCCATTTCCCCTCATAGTGCATTAATTTTTCAAACTAGTAGTCTCTAAACTGCCCAAGGGCTGGCATACATGTCCAGTTAGTTTGAAAGATATATTACTGTGGCCCCAGAATGATGTGGATTTCCACTATCATTTCTAGTGTGCAATAAGCCACAGCGTGAAGTTCAATTTAATCAAATTAGAACAAAGTTTGCCTTCAACTTCTTACTTGCACAAGGCACAGGTTGATCTTATCTGTGTAGAACCCCCTAAATGTACTCACGTCGATCTTGTCTGTAATGAAGCAAAAATGCCACATATTTTAGTACGAGTAAAAATTGTCTTGGCTAATGAATTTGAAGTTTTACTCAATGCCCTTATAGATACAGGTAGCACTCGATGTATTATAAATAGCATGTTCATCCCTGCTCAATATTTGAAAAAATCAAAAAAGATAACATATGGCCAACAAATGGATGGAAGTCATAGTCGAGAAACTAGATAAAATCCACAATGAGCCACAATATTGTTAATCAATTAACTGATATCTCATTAAAACTCGATTATCTAAAAGAAACTAATACTATTTTACTTTCTAAGTTAGATAAATTAGATAATCATCTAAAATTAGTGAATCTAGATACCTTTCCTACCTCTGAAATTAAAAATTTAGCTGATAATCTAAAAAATTTACAAAAATCAAAAGAAACTGAGTTATCAGACTTAATTAATAAATTTGATAATTTAAATGTAGAAGGACGAAAAGAAACTAAAAGTAAACCATGGCTCTTCTTCCAAGTTCCACCAGAACCCTTAAAGAAGTAGATAAGTCATGATTGGCGTTAGTGATCATAGATCTAGAAATTTCTTTAGCTTTATTTTAACCAAACAAAAAGAAGATGAGGTTCAGTTAGATGAGTTAATTGATATCGATAAAGATATCCAATTATTTAGTACCCATCAGCTTCATCTTTTAAATCCAAAAGTTTTGTATAAAACAAAGTTTTTCGAAATAAATAATGGCTTATTTAAACACTATCGAGAGGTACAGGTTAGTTGTACTAGTCATACAAAGATGGTATGAAAAACGAAGTAGTAAACGATGAGGGTTAAATTTGTTAGATAGAATTAATGATAATGGGTACGATATTAAGTTTGAGCATATTAAAGGTACAGATAATGACCTAGCAGACGCACTCAGTCATCAAATAATTATTTCTAATACTAAACAATATTTTTCAGATCCAGTCTTTAGCTAATAAAACAGGTACTTCGCATGGTAAACCGATAACAGGTACCTATCAACCAGACATTCTTACATTTGGTACAATTCCATTACATAGTTTTCGTCAGTCAAATTTATCTAATCAGGTTTTTATTTTCCAATCATGTTGATAGAGTTCGGTGTTCATGTATTTACTATCGATGTCGGATGTGTAATAGTTTAAAGGATAAGGATATGAGGCAATTTTATTGGATTCAGTAAAATAATCATGTGAAACTGCTAAGAAGTCGGATTGAAAAATAAGAGTCTGCTGATGAAAAAAATAAAAGTACTCAAATTGCGTAGCAATCGTAGTAGAATTTATGTAGTGTATAAGTGCTGGAGGAATGTTTGGGATCTATATTAAAATATTTTTAAGATACTGTTTATATATGTATTCTAAATATTTGTAATCAGCTGTTATATTTAAAATATCAGATGTATTATGCAACAATTGTAAATAGTCGGCTTGAAGCTGTTCTATTATTAAAGAACTAAAGAGGTTTATGTCTATATGTCTTTCATTATTCATGAAATTAAACTCTGGAAAGATAACATCAGTGTCTGCTATTTCATTGTTGAAGTTATCATCATCACTGTCTGACTCTAATTGTCATTCGTCTGCTTGAACAACAGAGACTATGCTATATATGGATTCAGTATCTGACATATACTCATCTACTTCTAATAAGTCCTCTTGTATTTAAGGAATATTTCATCCATTTTTCGCTGAAAAATAGAGGGAGCATTTTTTAGTCCAAAAGGCATAACTAGCCATTCAAAATGTCCCTCGAGACAAGAAAAAGCTATCCATTCTATACTATCGGGGTGCATTTTTACTTGCCAAAACCCTGATTTACAATCAAACTTATTAAAGATTGTGGCGTTTTGAATACTATTAATTAACTGGCCTTTATTTGGAATATCATAACTATCTTTCTTAGTGTTATCATTTAAGCGTTTATAGTTGATTACCATGCAAGATTTTCCTCTAACTATTTCGCTATGATTTCGGACTATAAAGGCTGTTGATCGATGAGGGGAAATGGATTTTCTGATTAATTGATTTCGGATTAATTCTCTTCCGGATAGTACTCACTCCACTTCAATATAGATACTCCTGGTAAGACTTTAGCTCTCTCAGTCAAGAAACTAGATAAAATCCACAATATTGTTAATCAATTAAGTGATATCTCATTAAAACTCGATTATCTCAAAGAAACTAATACTATTTTACTTTCTAGGTTAGATAAATTAGATAACCATCTAATATTGTAAATAGCATGTTAATCAATCAATATTGGAGTAGGTAGCACTCGATGTATTATAAATAGCATGTTCATCCCTGCTCAATATTTGAAAAAATCAAAAAAGATAACATATGGCCAACAAATGGATGGAAGTCATAGTCGAGAAACTAGATAAAATCCACAATGAGCCACAATATTGTTAATCAATTAACTGATATCTCATTAAAACTCGATTATCTAAAAGAAACTAATACTATTTTACTTTCTAAGTTAGATAAATTAGATAATCATCTAAAATTAGTGAATCTAGATACCTTTCCTACCTCTGAAATTAAAAATTTAGCTGATAATCTAAAAAATTTACAAAAATCAAAAGAAACTGAGTTATCAGACTTAATTAATAAATTTGATAATTTAAATGTAGAAGGACGAAAAGAAACTAAAAGTAAACCATGGCTCTTCTTCCAAGTTCCACCAGAACCCTTAAAGAAGTAGATAAGCTGCGATTGAGCGTTAGTGATCATAGATCTAGAAATTTCTTTAGCTTTATTTTAACCAAACAAAAAGAAGATGAAGTTCAGTTAGATGAGTTAATTGATATCGATAAAGATATCCAATTATTTAGTACCCATCAGCTTCATCTTTTAAATCCAAAAGTTTTGTATAAAACAAAGTCTTTCGAAATAAATAATGGCTTATTTAAACACTATCGAGAGGTACAGGTTAGTTGTACTAGTCATACAAAGATGGTATGAAAAACGAAGTAGTAAACGACGAGGGTTAAATTTGTTAGATAGAATTAATGATAATGGGTACGATATTAAGTTTGAGCATATTAAAGGTACAGATAATGACCTAGCAGACGCACTCAGTCATCAAATAATTATTTCTAATACTAAACAATATTTTTCAGATCCAGTCTTTAGCTAATAAAACAGGTACTTCGCATGGTAAACCGATAACAGGTACCTATCAACCAGACATTCTTACATTTGGTACAATTCCATTACATAGTTTTCGTCAGTCAAATTTATCTAATCAGGTTTTTATTTTCCAATCATGTTGATAGAGTTCGGTGTTCATGTATTTACTATCGATGTCGGATGTGTAATAGTTTAAAGGATAAGGATATGAGGCAATTTTATTGGATTCAGTAAAATAATCATGTGAAACTGCTAAGAAGTCGGATTGAAAAATAAGAGTCTGCTGATGAAAAAAATAAAAGTACTCAAATTGCGTAGCAATCGTAGTAGAATTTATGTAGTGTATAAGTGCTGGAGGAATGTTTGGGATCTATATTAAAATATTTTTAAGATACTGTTTATATATGTATTCTAAATATTTGTAATCAGCTGTTATATTTAAAATATCAGATGTATTATGCAACAATTGTAAATAGTCGGCTTGAAGCTGTTCTATTATTAAAGAACTAAAGAGGTTTATGTCTATATGTCTTTCATTATTCATGAAATTAAACTCTGGAAAGATAACATCAGTGTCTGCTATTTCATTGTTGAAGTTATCATCATCACTGTCTGACTCTAATTGTCATTCGTCTGCTTGAACAACAGAGACTATGCTATATATGGATTCAGTATCTGACATATACTCATCTACTTCTAATAAGTCCTCTTGTATTTAAGGAATATTTCATCCATTTTTCGCTGAAAAATAGAGGGAGCATTTTTTAGTCCAAAAGGCATAACTAGCCATTCAAAATGTCCCTCGAGACAAGTAAAAGCTATCCATTCTATACTATCGGGGTGCATTTTTACTTGCCAAAACCCTGATTTACAATCAAACTTATTAAAGATTGTGGCGTTTTGAATACTATTAATTAACTGGCCTTTATTTGGAATATCATAACTATCTTTCTTAGTGTTATCATTTAAGCGTTTATAGTTGATTACCATGCAAGATTTTCCTCTAACTATTTCGCTATGATTTCGGACTATAAAGGCTGTTGATCGATGAGGGGAAATGGATTTTCTGATTAATTGATTTCGGATTAATTCTCTTCCGGATAGTACTCACTCCACTTCAATATAGATACTCCTGGTAAGACTTTAGCTCTCTCAGTCAAGAAACTAGATAAAATCCACAATATTGTTAATCAATTAAGTGATATCTCATTAAAACTCGATTATCTCAAAGAAACTAATACTATTTTACTTTCTTACTTTCTAGGTTAGATAAATTAGATAACCATCTAATATTGTAAATAGCATGTTAATCAATCAATATTGGAGTAGGTAGCACTCGATGTATTATAAATAGCATGTTCATCCCTGCTCAATATTTGAAAAAATCAAAAAAGATAACATATGGCCAACAAATGGATGGAAGTCATAGTCGAGAAACTAGATAAAATCCACAATGAGCCACAATATTGTTAATCAATTAACTGATATCTCATTAAAACTCGATTATCTAAAAGAAACTAATACTATTTTACTTTCTAAGTTAGATAAATTAGATAATCATCTAAAATTAGTGAATCTAGATACCTTTCCTACCTCTGAAATTAAAAATTTAGCTGATAATCTAAAAATTTACAAAAATCAAAAGAAACCGAGTTATCGAACTTAATTAATAAATTTGATAATTTAAATGTAGAAGGACGAAAAAGAAACTAAAAGTAAACCATGGCTCTTCTTCCAAGTTCCACCGTAACCCTTAAAGAAGTAGATAAGCTCATGATTGAGCGTTAGTGATCATAGATCTAGAAATTTCTTTAGCTTTATTTTAACCAAACAAAAAGAAGATGAAGTTCAGTTAGATGAGTTAATTGATATCGATAAAGATATCCAATTATTTAGTACCCATCAGCTTCATCTTTTAAATCCAAAAGTTTTGTATAAAACAAAGTCTTTCGAAATAAATAATGGCTTATTTAAACACTATCGAGAGGTACAGGTTAGTTGTACTAGTCATACAAAGATGGTATGAAAAACGAAGTAGTAAACGACGAGGGTTAAATTTGTTAGATAGAATTAATGGTTATGGGTACGATATTAAGTTTGAGCATATTAAAGGTACAGATAATGACCTAGCAGACGCACTCAGTCATCAAATAATTATTTCTAACACTAAACAATATTTTTCAGATCCAGTCTTTAGCTAATAAAACAGGTACTTCGCATGGTAAACCGACAACAGGTACCTATCAACCAGACATTCTTACATTTGGTACAATTCCATTACATAGTTTTCGTCAGTCAAATTTATCTTTTAAAACAGTCCTTCATATTTCCGTTTTACTGAGGAAAAATGTTTGTTAGACAATCTTTGGTTAGCCAAGAATAAAATAAATTCAAATCCTCGATATTTTCACACATGCCTAAATGCTTTAGCAGAGTATTTTAATACGTATAACACCAGACAAAATTACAAATACTATGCCGCTATTGCTGGTTTTACCGCAGGTGTATTTGCTACATGGTTCGAAGTTTTAGACAGTGTTAAAAACTTTAAAAATCCACTTTACAAAGGTTTTAAAAATCTTTCAGATGCATTTAAATTTGCTAAACATCATTTGGGAATTAGCTATTATATATCTCCTACCATTACAACCTTTGATGGGGTGAGAAAACCATCAGCTAGTCCAGTGCAAAGAGCACTTGAAAAAAACATATCAAATCCGTTGAAGGCTCTGTATTTGCCAAAAATACAATCAGATGCTATTAATGAAGCTGATAAGTCATTGGCTAGTCCTGCTCTACAAGTAGCAGGTAAAGACTCATCAAATCCTGTGAAAGGTGTGGCTTTCCCAAAAAGCCAAGCCTAAGATACTACAGTAGGAGAAGATAACTATGCTAAGTTAGTACAAATGATTCAGAAAATAGTAGAAGAAACTCTAGATAGAAAAAGCCAGGCTAGTCTAGGAAGTTTAGGAATAATTAAAAATCCCGAATTATTACACATGGGACAGAAAAATGAAAGCCAAGAAGCTAGTAGTCCTAATCTTGAGGCTATAGAACCAATAATGCCAGAGGAATCTGATCCTAAAAAGAAAAAGATAGCCGAATAAGTAGCCATTCAGTAAAGCTTAGCCATTATCTTAAAGCCATCTAGTGTTATCCACTATCTTTCTTTTGTAGCCACTTATTGGGTCGATAGGGATTTAGAAGATAAGAGTTTAGCCTCTCTTTTAACTTTATAGCCAGTAAAACTGTCATTATATAGTTTTTATAGCCTTTCGCTTAGAATATGCTTTCACTTTGTTATAATGAGTTCTGCTTTATTCTTTTTGTCACATCACAGTTGCCTTTTATCTCTTTAAGTGGTCCATAAATATTTGCATTCATACTATGAACTGTAAACCATTTCCTCCACTATAGAACTTTAAGACAATTCCTCTATCTAATGGCAACCAACACTTCTCACTTTTCAGCAAGCATCGACATCCTCAGCAAACAGCTTACACCTCCACAGACAGATATTCTTGCCCACCTAAACTAGAACCAAGTTCTACAGCCCATTCAAGCTCTCCTTATCCATGAATTTGCTATCCTTAATGATGAAATAAACATCACCGCCGACGTCCTCAACCAACAACATCATATGATTGACGCTCTCATCAAAAAATCAAGAACAACGGCCCACCAAGAAGTCACTGATCTTAAAGAAAAACTGAAAAAGCTCCAAAAAGAACAAGATAATTTTCTAGTAAAATATCATGAATCACTGAAGAAGAAGAATGCTGGCTACCCTTCTTTCATTTCTCAGCTCATCCCTGATACACTCCGATTTATCTACTATGATCCCCTTTTACAACATACCATGGACTGCCCCTCCAATGGCTAGTGTACCAGTCAGCTTGTTTTAGCTGAAGCTACCACCGATACCATTCAATATCGCACAAACCCCGGGGATACATATCTAGTCGACTATCTTCACGATCAAAAAAGGACCCTCTTCGATGAAGTACATTCATGTGCTATGAAGGTTAAAATTCCAAGAGATGTTCCTGCTGCTAATGCTGCTCCAGATTCTACTGCTATTTCTTTACTTAAGACCTCTGCCAACACTCCTGTTGCAGATGCGCCCTGCCTCTGTGGTTGTGAAGGACCCCTTACGCCTCATGTGGATACCGACGGTTAACCATGGGAGTAAGGTTACTTTTTAGTGCATTAATTTTTAAAACTAGTAGTCTCTAAACTACCCAGGGGTTGGCGTACATGTCCAATTAGTTTGAAAGATATATTACTATGGCCCCAGAATGATGTGGATTTCCACTATCATTTCTAGTGTGCAATAAGCCACAACGTGTGTATCATGATAAGGATGGATTGATGACATCGTCATCTTACCACCTTTTCATTGTATGGTTTGTAATAAGCTACGTGGAGATGCTCTGACTTTAACTTCCTTCGAAGCTAAGTCCTCTTGTCCATATAAGAGACTCTCTTTGAGTTTCTTTGGCATCAATCACTTATCCACTTTGGCTCAGTTTGTAAGTGTGCAAGTTTTTAATGATGTATTCAATACTCTTGCTGAGTGTATTGTAAAGAAGTTTGCTTCAATAAACCTCTTTGTGCTTCATTCCCGAGTAAGCTCTCTTCTTTTGTCCCCTCGAAAGGGAACCCTCATTTGACTCTAAGGTATGGCCCGAAAAATAATTTATTTCTTGTAAATTTAAGATTACTTCTTTCCTTTTAGACATGTTGTCTCTCTTTTGATTTCTTATTCTACATATGTATCTCTGGCTTCGGTTCTTACTTAGTCGAGAAGATACAGTGGACTAGGAAGACTCCAGTAAGTACGAATATTAGTCTCAATAGGACATTAAGAGGTAGATTGAAAGTCGATGGCCTGGATGTAAATTCCCAGTTGATACCCATTATGCCAAGGGTTTTTTTGGGTGTTCGTAAAGAAGGACTTTGCTCTTCTTGTCAGACTTTATTCTTATTTGCTCTTCCATCTCTGCTGTTGACCTAAGTAAAGATGACGCCTCTACATATTAAGATTAAGAATACCTATTTGTACAAAGTTTAGCTAAAAATATAAAAACATAAAAAACCAAAAATACAAAAACATAAAAAAAACTTTAAAAACTTTGGCCATATCTTACCAGTCATATGAGTTAGTATCGAGTAGAGCACACACCCTCCTGGTTATCGAAGTATCCATTGAAATACGCCCCCTATTATATATATATATATAAAGTATCCTCATTACCTCCATTAACGTGTATGAATAGCTTCCACGAGTGATGTTTTGCAGATAAGTCCATCCCCCTTTCATTATTTATATGCAAGCCCTCCGATCATTTGTCTTTATTTTTTAGGACAGGGAAATTTACAACCTAGCTCTCCTACTTTCCTTAAATTACACATAGGTCCCTGAAGGCCCCAACTAACCCTAATTAGGAGATTAATCACTTTAATCCTTTTTTCCACATAAAATCCAAGTTTGAGAGACCTCTTTAATCAACTAATTTATCACCTAATTACTTTAAATTAGGGAATTTTATTCCAACAAAAGTTCGAACAAATCCTACCTTGGGAGACTTTCCCTTATTTACCAAACAATTAAGGAAAATAACTAATAAGAAAACAAAGACAAAATAATTCTCTAAAATCTCTGGATTTTACAATCCTCCCCCTTAAAAAAAATTTAGTTACCGAAATTTCTCCTAGTCCTTAATACCTAAACAGAGTCCTTGACAGTCTCAAGCGATTCTTGTACCTTCTTTGTGGCAAGAATATAGACCTGTCCTTGAGTTATCGGCATTTGTTGCAACCGTGATTGGTTGGAGGAAGACGGTTGGCCTGTCCTTGTTTCCTTGCCCTTACTGTCCCCATCCTATTGTCCCTGCACCGGTGCAACTGACTGTCTGGAGGCACCAAAGACTGCTGGGGACCCTGTGCTCTTCTATCTACACCCTAGCCCATCTGAGCCTGTGGACATTGGGTCTTCCTATGCTCTAAACTTCCAAACTTAAAGCATCCACCAGTAATTCTCAGACACTGCGCCTTCTTGTGTGGCCCTCAGCACTCAAAACATCGCATAGGCTATAACACTCTGCTAAAAGAACTTCTACCTCCAGATGCGGCTGACGAGCAAGAAGGTATGCCATATGGCTGGAACTTGTGCTCGAACCTCGATTTACCTGAACTCTTCCCCGCAAACTATCCTTGATTGTTTCCCTGCCCCTTGTCCTTCCTTTCTTTCTGAGGTGGCCCCTGAGAGTTACCCTGGCTAGAGGCGTCAATGTACTTGGCCCTAGCCACTACCTCTGAATAGCTAGTGCACATAAACCAAGCTATAATCTTCTATAATGACTGCCATAGGCCGGCCTCAAATCTGCGTACTCGGCTCTCATTTGTGGGTACTAGATCGGGAACGAAGCATACTAGTTTGTCAAACTCAACCTCATACTGCTCTACAGTCATCCCTCCCTCTGTGAGATGGATGAACTGTTGTTCCATAAGAAGAAGCCTTCCACGAGAAAAATATTTTGCAAAGAAGGCCTTCTTGAACTCATCCCAAGTCTCGAAAGGCACACCCTTCCAAGTTCATACCTCCCCAAGGTACCAATCCTCTGTGCTGCCCTGCATCAAGTTAGGCAGACGTCCTGACTCTATCTGGATCCTCGGCCTGATACATCTCGAAGGTCCTCTCTAGTTCCTGGATCCACAACTCGACCGCTTGAGGGTCGGCAGCTCCATAAAATGGGCGGTGAGAAGGGCTCTTAATCTCCCCTATCATGCCTCTATTAGAGGCTGGCGCAGCAGGCAGAGGCGGTGGTGGTGCTTGTTGTTTATGCTGTCTCTGCTCCTAGATAAGCCCCAGAATCTCTCTCATCAGCTTAATCATAGTAATGGGGGGTGCCTCCCCTCTTAGGTTTGAGCCTGCTGCCTATAACCCTGCAGCACTAGACTGAGCAAGCAGCTCCTGCTCGACCTCAATTTCCTCCGGGGGTTGCGGGGGTATCTCCTCCACCGGAGGTTGTGACACCTCAGCACGGCAAGGTCGTCCACGTCTACCACTCCCACGTACCATGATAGCTGTGAAGTATCAAAATTTTGAACTTCATTATTGCACACCACACCGCATAGTAAAAATCTATACTGTCAATAATGTTGTATATAAATAATATTAATGTCAAATGCTAACACATTGATTTTGGGTGTCAATTGACCCCAACTATCTAGCACAACTCTAACTCTATTCCAAAGTTGGAACGACAGTAGCTGTATTAAGGTAGCGATCCTACTCTTGGATGTGGACATGGCCTCCTTATTCATAGCCTTTTGTGCTTGTTTGGGCAATTGCTCTTGTGGTGGTCCGTGCTACCATAGTGATGACATCTTGGAGGGTTATGTCTGTAATCCACAATCGGGTATCCGATGGCCCCACAGAGATGATACTATTCCCTTATACAAAAGGTCCTGGTCAGGTTGTGGCAGGATCCTCCATAGTAATCACACCTAAACCTTTTCTTCCCTTTAGACCCTGGTCCCCTTGCCGTTGATATGTAGAAAGGAGAGAAACTATAGAAATCTAGCACTCAAAGCTCTAGTCGTGGCCTCGTTTCATCATCCAATTTCAGATCCAAAAATTACTCATTCTGGACTATCTATTGATTGTATTGCCTCCCTCTCCAAGTCGTTCCTAATTCATGATCAGACAGAAAATGCATGAATGTATTTATGCATTTATCAAATTCCCCCACACCTACACGTTTGCTTGTCCTTAAGCAATGAAAAATATAGAATACAAGCAAGTTGATGAGTGCCAGATTTTCGATCTTCATAAATACTTGGGAGTCCTTCTGGTGTCCGGGGAAACATAGTGTCAGGTGTTAAGACAGTTTTATTTGAAAATAGGTCCTACCTTACACTCGAACTCCCTATGTGTGTGTGTAACCCTTTCTATGGTGCCACTTATTAGCTCAGGCCCGATCCTACTAGTCTGAACCTTATTCATTAAACAACATTTCCTGAATCTTTTAGTTGGGAGTAGTAGCTTTATGCATCCTATGAGGTAGCCCTTTCCCCCGGTAGGTCATCAAGTGAACAGTTATGATACGAATTATCCGTCTACTCAAGGGCGGCTTTCACACTTTAAAGGTGATAGCCCTTTCTACTATCCTTTCAATACTGGTAGGGCATCTCTAATGGATCCGACTTTCAGGCAAGTAGGGTACCCTTGATGGATCCGACTTTCCAGTTGTTCCAGCAATTCTAAAACATTTCTCTCTCTCTCTCTCTCTCTTTCTCTTATATTTTCTTTCCTTTTCTTTTCCATTATTTTCAAAATAATCATACAATATCAGTACTTCTCTAAAGGTTAAACTAACTGGAGTCCAAACCTACGTAGGTAAGTGACAACAAAGTCTGGGTTTGTGCTCAAAATTTTTGTGAGGTGTCAAGTAAAGGTAATCTCACTAGGACTTTATTATCTAGCCTGGAAAAGATGGTTGATGAATTGTTTCTAACTAAAACCAAATCAAAATAGACTAAAGTGATAGTTAGCAAGTTGGGATTGATCAATAAGAAGGGCATGGCACCTTAGATCACTATCCCTCGAAGAATCCCTTAGGATCAATCCTCTAATACTAGTTTCTTGATTTATCTATTCTTGGACCGTGAAGAACCCTAATTTAGTTTGGTCCCGATCTCTAAGCAACGAAACCCTAATCGTACAAAGTCTGCTCAACATATGGTTACATTATTATTGGTGTTCTATGGTTCTTGCTACTAAGTTTTACCTGAAATTCGGAAAGTGTGTTAAGGTTGTAAAGCAACCCAAGGGACCACCCGATCTCTCGACATACGCCCCCCCTATTGTCTATGCTAAGACCTAGTTTGACCACGATCTCTCGTCATAAGTCAAACAAGTCAACTAGTATGGCCGGCATTTTTGCATTAACAAACCATAATAAGCATACATAAATAATTCTCAGAGATAAATAAGGAAGAACCTAATATTAAAGAGAAAGATTCACAAGTTCATCTAAGAGTTCAAGGATCCGGGGCACCACAAGGGGTTTAGCCACTCATGCTAATAAAAGACATCACAATAACTAGGAAAGAAAGCATAAGAAGATTCATAGACTCCAGGCACGATGCTTCATCTGCCTTCAACTTCTCCCAAAAACCTAGCCGTCGATTCCTAGATACGACAAAAGTCCTCTGAAAAGTAGAATCGACAGCCTTTTATAAGTTTCACACTTTATGCTACACGACCGTGTCATTTGTCCCACGGTCGTGTCCTTTTTTCACCCAGTCATGTCATTTGAATTCATATGCCTAGCCACACGCCCGTGTGGTTGGGTGTGTTGTACTTTGTTCTAGTACTTCTCGCTCCGAATTTCTCCAGAATTTGCTTCTTTTCTCCAAAGTACTGAATTATCTGCCAATTTACACAAAACACCAACAACAACAAAAGTGGAAGAAACTATGCTAAAATGGATACAAAAGTGCATGGAAATATGGTAAGAAAATATGTATAATTATGCGCTCATGAGTCCCTGAACTCCAATGCAACCAAGTCTAGCTCGGAATGACTATCAGAGATATCTTAAAAGATTTAGAAACCTTTCTTCGACAACTTTTTGCCCCTCCTCACAGACCAGTTCCTGGAATTCCTCCGATTCCTTGAACTTGGAGATAACATGGGAGGCGATCTCGTACTCTCGTGCCTAGTTCTCATTTGAAATTTGGTTAATCTCGACACCATGGTGAATATACATGCGGAAGAGTTGCCCATGTTTATATGCTGCCACGACGTCCTCTCGGATCCTTTTAAGGAAGACTGACTGTGCGGTACGTGGCTCCTTCTTCTCCTTCTCGGGGGCCTCCACACTCTGTCAGAGTTTGGGACTCGGGGCCGGTGGAGGTCCTGCGGCGAGTTTCCTTAGGGATCTGCGGAGCTGGTGAGGATTCATTTGAGGAGGATAGACCCTACTGAGGAAAGAGTGAGGAGGATGTGTCCCTATTGAGGCTTGTTTAAAGTGAGAAGGATGACACGGGAGGGTGCACATGCGATGCTTTGGTATCCGGGAAGTGTCATTATAACTTCGCCTGCCTACATGCAATAAAAGTGACCGCCGCTAAACATGAAGCGACACGGAGCAGGCCAAAGCCTAGTAAATAGAAAAGGGATTCGATATAATTAAATGGCCGTAAATTTAAATAAAAACTGAAGATAGTAAGCGGAAAACTATATATTTAAAGAGAAATTAAAAATGTTAAATGGAAACATTAGACAATAAGCGAAAACTCATATATTTAAGTTGAAACATGAAATGCATGAAATACAAGAAATATCAGATGAAGTATTGACAAGCTGACGGGTTGGTTGGTTAATGCAAAGAGAAGACATGATATTCACGATGGTAATGAGGAGCTGGAGGGCACGCCACAGCTTCTTCAACGGTATCAACAATGAGGTCGACGGTGGCACTGTTGAACATATGGTATATGAGGTAGATACACTAAAAGTCCACCTTCGTATCAATCGGGAAAACTGTTCGGTGTGCATCTGGTGTGACAAACTTCGCCCTTTCACGGGAAACTTCAAGACCCCACCGCTAACATATCTCGGTTAGTATTAAAACCTATTAAGTAAAAATGGTAAACTGCAATACTCGTCCCTCCCCCTGATATTTGGTGACTGCACAAAAAGTCTCCATTGCCAACTACAGCACCAGTGCCTTAAATTGGCATAGTTTTAAATTGCATGAGAAATGGAAAAAAATTCAAAAAAACAAGAAAAAGGAAGTCACGGCAAAAGTGTATGTTTCTTCGATTAGACTTGGGTAGTGACTCGCCAAGGAAGAGATCGTCATAGAGCTCAGCACACCAGGGGAGCAAATAGATGGTAGAAAATATAATTTTATCTGTGCCAGAAGAGAACAAAAGGGAAAAGAGGGATTGGGGAAGAAGAAGAGCAGAAAAGGCAAGGAAAAAAAACAAAAAATCACTGAAAAGCTAGCAATAAATTGAGATTTGATGGGTGGAATACAACATTCAAAAGTTAAGATATGACTTGGCGGGAAAAATCCCCACCAAAAGCAATGGCAAAGTTGCCATTATATCAGAAATTAACTGCCAGCGTAAGGTTGGAGGGTTGAAAAATAAGTCTACCTAAAAGGAGGGACTATTTGAGAAAGTTTAATATCAAAGTGACTATTTGGGAACTTTTGAAACTTCTAGGGACCTATAAATAGTTTTCCCTAATATGAACCACATTATTATTAAATTGATAAATTCGGTGTTCACATTTCTTGGGACACGATTCTACACAGTACGTGTAAATGGATACTTTAGCATCAAGGATGTTGGGGTATTCCTCTTTATATCTCATGATAACATATCCTATCTCGGCAATGGATAGTCTATATTTAATGTACAACCCACATTAATCGTAGTTTAAAAAAAAATTAATTTTTAGTCCCTGATATATTTACGTCTGAGCAACAAACCCTCTAACTTTTGATATTCCTTATTAGTCCCTTCTTTTTGAAAGTCTTCTTTTCCAGTTCCCCACGTTAGAAAGCTGTGAAGACTTTTTAAAAAATTTTACCTTCACCCCTAGGTGTTTTGGTGGGAGATCACCCGTCTAGTCATATCTCCATTCTTTCCCTTTGCTTGCCTAGAAAGCTTCCGCATGCACACCATGCTCCTCTGTTTAGTAAGAGTTTTTTTAGTTGAACATCTGCATTTTCATCTTTCATTTCTTTCCTTTACTCGTGTTTTTGAAAAAAATGTCCATCACCGCTTGCAAATGATGGTCCCCCTTGTTCTTCTTAAGCTGAGCAATCCGTCTAACATCTTTTGCTCCCTTGCTCCTTCAGCATCTTTAGCCCAGCAGTCCATGAAATTCTTTTTTCTTCCCTGTCCTGTTTACTCCTCTAATTGGACTTCCATCCTTTTGTTCCTTGTTGTCTGTTCCTTTAGCTGAACACCCTTCTTTCTTTACCCTGCCTTATCCTTTTTCGTGTTTGTAGAGTGTGTAATAGCCGCACCTTTTCTTAAAAATAACGAACCAACTAGTTTTTCTAGTTGCCAATGGATACCTTTTTGATGTTGTAAGGTATAAAGAAGAAGGTCATGTTATTGAGTTTAGCGTATTATCCATGTGACATTCTTTGTTAGAGGAAATATACAATCGTTGGAGTTTGAAAGCTTCCTGGGTAATAGTGAGTTTGTCATCCCAAAAAATCACACGACTATAATTTCCATTAAGTTAGATGGGGATTTCTTGCGGATGTGCAACACGTATTGTATATTCAAGAAGAAGGTAGCGTACATGATGGTTGAGGACAGGGGTGTCACAACGGAGGCCCACCCAGAGTCATCATAAACCTCATAATTAAGGCTACCTTTATATTTACTTTTGTTGAAACTTTGTATATTCTATGTTTCAAACAACTATATTGGTTTTTTAAAAAAATGGAAGTATGTTCTATATATATTTACCTATTATTGATAAGTGAAATAAGCTCTTCGTTGGGACTAGAGTTAATCCAGATCAACCGGGAAGATTTGATAGAGATGGTAGCTTATTTAGCTGAAAACGAGAAAGATATTCAGCTGCTGGTAATGACTTAGGTGAAAAGAAATCCCTATGGCGTTGAAGTCCGGCGACAAACACGATCTGCAAGGGGAGGTCCGGGGTCTATCCCTAAACTCTTCGATGATCAAGTAATCCAAACGGGATCAAGGAGAGGAGGAGAGAGATTGGAGATCTCTCTCAAAAGAATTTAGAGGACAAATTGGATCAAAGAATGAGTGGGAGTGAGATAGGAGCATGAGAGAGAGATCTCTGAGATATCTAGAGCTCGTGGGGTGGTTCTAGATCAGAGAAGAAGGTCCCCCCCTAGCCCCTCCCCCCCCCTCCATTATCTCTCATTAGCTCCTTTTATACCTTTCGAGAGGTGGTTGGACGGTTGGAGGTGACTTGGACGTCATGGCTTGGGTGCCAAGTAAGAGCTATGTCGGATGAAGCCTTCTAGCTTTATTCAGTTATAGGGCCGTTGTGGGTATTCCAATCTCTCAATCGCTAGGATCATGCCACGTGTACGATGAGATTTCCCCCATAACACTTGTCCCCCGACTTGTTAGGTCGGCAATTCTTCTGCTTAAGATGACCCAAGAAGTCAAGCAACTTTCAGGTGGCCTGATCACTTAGGGCACACTCATCTCTGTTTGGATATTGCTCAATAGTCCGACTCGGACTGCTTGGTTACTCCCGACTTCCAACTAAGAACGTACTTTGGCCTTGGGACGAGTTGGCTTTACCAAGATGGATTATGTTACCCAGTAGAATAATCCGACTTGGGAGTTTGTCCCCCACAGCTCAATCTCCACTTGCTTTCCAAGAGGGGTCATGGCTGTTAGCATTAATATCCGTATCTTCCTTGGTTTTTGGTTCTGGGACATTTTGGGTGCATCACGTTTTTCAAAGCGCACATCTTTTTAAAGGAATTCGGCAAACACCATCATGAAGTATGCCCCTAAGGCAACTTATTTGAAAAATCATAGATGTTGTAGCCTACGTGTTGTTCATCCTGAAGGCGCCTATTCAAAGGGATATCTCGTCAGTTCGATCGTAACCACCATCACTCAGAGGAGATACGTTGCATTTCCTTGCCTCTAAATAGTCTTATAATGGTTTCCACATTCACAACAACCTTCTTATTCACCAGTGTTTTCAAAGAGTTTGCTTTGTATTCAGGAAAAAGCTTCCTCACATTTTCATTCTCATCCTCGGAGTATAGGGTTCTTTGCAATGGTAGGTGAAACGACCTTCTTCTTCATATGTTATGGAATGGCTATTTGTATAGGCCTGTCTTATCCCTTTGACTTTGTTTCTGCAGAGGACTCGATGGATCCATACTATTTGAGGCAATCTTTAAGGGAGTTTGCTAGCAGTTCTCCTTTAACTCCTTGTTGTTACAGAAAAGAAAGCAACCCTAGGAAGACAGTCTCGAGCCAGGTAGGGAGATTCGCGTCCGATTCGAGTCGCTTGTTACTCGAGACTCCTTGTTGGCTAGCAAGAGAAGTATAATAGACGGATCAGTTTATAAACCTCAAGGCCCATGATAGGTTGCTTCCAAGGGGTCTCGTAAGGGAATGCTTGCACCCACTCTTCCTGCACAATCAGAGGCGCCAGCTCTCATGGTTCCAACTTCTTAATCTTAGGTTGTTGTAGTACCGACTCTAGGATCATCTTAGTCGAGGGACTCTTTTGGTACGCAAAAGAAAACCCCTGCCATGGGAGTCACACAAACAAAGTCCCTATTCTCTTATCTCGTAGCCGCTGTTGAGGTGCTAAAAGTTGTTTCTCTAGATTCCAACCTCGAGGAACTGGGAAGACTCAATGAGGAGTTAGCCTTGTGATTGAATTTGGCTGGAGTTAGTGTGAGTTGTGTTTTTCCTTCAAACACTTTTCCTACCCCTCTTCCCTTTGTTAATCCATTACTTGTGTGTGCAGTCGGCTGTCTTGATGGGGTTTGTCGCAACTTGGCTACGAGAGAAGATAGTGATCTACGACCATAAAGAAGTATCGGAAAAGGTCGAGGCCATCCTTAACAGGGTCGAGGATGACTTGAAGAAAGCTAAAGAAGAGTTGGCCCAACGTTGTAATAAAATTCTCCAGCTTGAGGAGCCGCTCTTCAAGAGACTCAAGATGGTCTAGAGAGAGACAGAGACTATCTAGTGAATTGGTTAAATCCCACCCCATCATAAAGTCCATCCAAAAGAGACTGTAGAAGATATCACAAGAGTGATCGACCAACCTCGAGAAGGCTCATGAAAGAGTCATGGCAGAATACAAGGGGTCCTGTGAGTACCATGATGGGCATAGAATGGCCATCCAGGACTACAAGCTTTCTAATGAGTATGAAGCCGACAAACAAAAGAAAGCTACCATGGCCATGATGGACTTCAATAGGTTCGATAAGTATCTACTTCTCCACCAAGAAGTGGTTGCTTGAGGAGTAGATAATTTTAAAGCTTCTGCTCAGTTTCAGGACTTAGGTTGCTTCAAGGTGTACCGGGGAGTCGAGGAGGACTTTAAAATTTTCAAAGAGATAACTTACAACAATCCTGGATTGGATCTTGCCTCTAGAATTCTTTGAGACCCTTTGGTATCTTCCTCTCCCGGACCCGAAGGAGGATGAGATGATAGTTTTGACCCTTCAGGAGATGGTGGTTGCCCTAGTTGAATCACTCGCCTCAATCATTATAGAGGAAACTGCTACCATTCTTGTAGGGGAAGCCTTCGACATCTTGTTGTCCGAAGAGGTGGGGGACCAGAAAGCTGTCCCCACTAAGTCATCTCATGAATTTTTTCCCCAAGTTCCTCCTGAATGAAATATGCATGCTCTTTTCTTTTCACTCTTGTAATCGCACTATTCTTTGAATGTAATAAGATTACTTCTTATAATAAATTTATCATCTCCTGTTCTTATCTTAGATAAGTCATTTGAACCAAGCATGTCATCCTATCCTTTTGTTCGTTCTTCCTCAGTATTATTGATGATCTTAATGTCCTTCGAAGAAGTCAGGAGTCAGATAAATTTCTATCTGCTTTGATATGGACCACTACTCAGAAAGAGAATTCTGACCCGACTATCCTTTCGTTGCACCATATCACGTTTTTGACCCTTGATGTGCCATTTTTCAAGGCACCCTCCTGACCCATGAAAAGCTCTGTTGCTTTTGTAGTTCTGTGTGCGTCCAATGTTTTGTCCACCCACTGGCCTACTTTCTTGAGACGTTCCTAGCAGTTGGATCTCGCAAGAAAAGGTTTGTAAATAGGCTCTAATGGGGTTAATATTTATCATTCTTTTCTATTGAGTTCTTCATAAAAGTATAAAACTCTTTGCTTTTCCTTCCTCCTTCGATTTAACCACAGGGATGTAGCTTTCATCCTTAATAGATCGAGCATAACCTCGTCCTCGTGATAGTAGCCTCTATTCAAATTTTCGCCTAACACAAAGTTGTCTTATTCCAATCCATTTCGATGAATATTTTTTTGAGCAGACTTCCTATGCCAGGTGATGACCGCGGACTATGAGTGCGAACACTCAAGCCACCGCATGCAAGCGTACATGGTCGCAAGTAATAAAATTTCGGTAAGTATAGTGTCGAATCCTCTGAGAACGGTAAACTTAGGTCTATTTGAGCAGAAGAGTACTAAGTCACTCGAAGAGTTAATCAATCACAATAGAGGAAGTTGTCTATATCTTAAGAATGCAAAGGAGGTACGAAGGTTGCTTCGGGTTTCATTCTCAATAATAAGCTTCTAGGGTTGTATGGCTCTAATGACTTATAGAGATTTTCTCCTATATTTTACGATGATGTTGTTGGTATGAATATAGGTTAATCAATGATAAGTCCAACACTTATATACACTTCGGGTATAGCCTACAAGTTCCTTATGTCTAAGGAACATGCTTCGATGTCCTCCCCACATGTCTATGCGGTAGGTGAAGCACCATAGAACCTTGACTCTATCATCACCATGGGCGGTCCCTGACTATGTCTAGGCTAAAGGCGTGTATGGCTATCACTCCACTCTTCCACCCTAAGAATCTAATGAAATTCTCGCATACATATGTCTATGCATAGAGAACAAAGATTTGTCATCGTCGGTCGGTGATGATTAGAGGTAGTATTAGACATAGGCATATCCATAACAACTCAATCAATACAAAGCATAGGATAATTGAAATATCAAGTCATTGAGTTCATACAAGCCTAGAATGGATGTTTAATCTACCATTACAAAAGATAGATTCATAACTATGCAAAGATTAACATAAACATCCATGTTTAGTTACAAGAGAAGGTATAAAAATAAAAAAACCAAAAGATTGATGAAACCCCCTCTTGTGTCGATTAACCACAACCTCAAAGCTGTTGAAGACCTTCGGATCATCACCCTCTACTCGCAGCCACTCCTGGAGACCAAAGATATCAAAACCTAGAAAATCTTGTCCATTTATACCCCTCCAGTTATCCGCATTGCGATGTCGGGTCGAGCATCACGATATGAATAAAACCTGGAAACCACTTATAATAGCATTGTGATGTTAGCTGCAGACATCGCGATGTTCCTGATATTTCGAAGAAGCTCAAAAGTTTCAGTATTGTGATGTGACCGGCAGGAATCACGTTGCTGCTCCAACTCGTGAGAAGGCTTCATATCTAGTTATTGCGATGCGACCTGCAGGCATCGTGATGTCGTTGAATTCCCGAGAAGTGCAATTTCATCCTCTGTGGACATCACAATGTGACCTACATGCATCGTGATGCCCAAGTTCTCCAGAGAGTTTGTTGGAGTCCTCTACAGACATCGTGAGGAATCACGATGCCGATACATAGCTGGTCAACTTTCACCTAATATATACAAAATTCACTTGATTTAGCATCAATAAACATAAAACAAACAGAAAACACACATAAATAGAGTGTGGAAGCTAATTTGGCCAATTAGCACATTTAAGGACCAAAATCATATAATATCCACTCAAAAACCATATATCTTAGCCCTAAACATATGATAAATGCTTACTAAAATAGCTCTCTTTTGAGAGCTATCACCGGGGCAAGAGTGTCATGGATATCTTTGATTCAGGGGTACCCGCCATATAGCGTTGCACGGGCGGAGAGATGGCAGCAACCCGCCGTGCCTCATCGCATTACTCGTCTCTCGGCTATACCTATTCCCTAGCTGGGTTGACCGGATGCACCCGAGATCTAAAGGAACTTTGTTTGGATGAGACCTACGCCTCCAATCCTTCGATGGGTCCCTTTTTTGTTCTTCCTTTGTGGCTACAAATCTCCTTGAGTTGCCTAGGGATAAACATTCCTTGTTCATTCGTCCCTTAAGCATGTAACTCTTGCCCTCCCGAGTTCTCCATCTCTGAGAATGAGTAAATGAGTTTTGTAGTTTCTCACTTGAACTGCTTGTAGTGTCTGCTTTGTATCTAATAACTCTTAATCCAGAAATTCTATAGATTCAAAAAAGTCACTGTATTCAGAAGAGATGACTTTTGGAACTCAGACATAATAAATTTATCTTAGTCGAGTAGAGAATTCCCTGATCTCTTCATTTCCTTGCTTGAAAACGGGTGAAAATCAAGAATTCCCAATTCGGACACCCCATGGGTTTTACTGATCATCATTTTTACTCTCATCAAGAGTAACAATCCGACAACTATGGTCCTGCTATCCCACAGGTTTTATTGATCAACATTTCTACTCTTGTCAAGAGCGACAATCCGGCCATAGTTGGTTGGCCAAATATCCCATGGGTTTAACTGATCATCGTTTCTGCTTTTATCAAGAGCGACAATCAGCCTGTATTGGATTAGTCTCATGTCCCATGGGTTTTTCTTATCGTCATTTCTACTCTTATCGAGAGTGACAATCACACCACAATGGGTTGGCATTTTGCCCAGAGATGGAGGTAGTCATTTTACACCGAAACAACTGACAGAGGATTATTGACCGGACGACATCGCGATTGGCTCGTTCCTAAAAAGATGGTTGAGCTCCAGTTCATCCCTTGAAAGATGATGAAATCATCCCTAAAGAGGTGATGATATGATTGTTATGTCCTTCAAATGGTAACAAAGCCCTTGTTCATCCGTTGAGAGTTAACGAAATCATCCTTGAAAAGGTAATGATCCAATTGACTCATCCCTGAAAAGGTTATGAGTTTGTATGTCACCCTAGAAAAGGTGTTGAGGTCCCCAAGAGCAGTAAAGGCTTGTTTGCTCGGGTTTCGGCTGAGCAGTGATTTCCCTCTTACCGATTTCGAGGAGACTTTAATACGAACATCGAAGTTCCTATCTATTCGGCCCTTTAGGACTTAGGCTTGAGTGCGTGGTCGTAACTTGGCCTATAAAAGAGAGGGATTTCAGTATGAGTAGGATTGAGTTACCAGGCCCTTGATGGGACTGATGTACGCTCAGAGTGCACGACAACTACCCATAAGTGTATGGGGTCGCTCAAGTAATAAAATACTTAAAAGGTAGGGTTATTTAATCTACAGGGACTGGAATCTAGTACTAACTATTCTTCGTTATCTAGTGATACTATGAAAAGGTTGTAGTGGTTGTTGATACCAACGAAAGCTACAATAAATAGTTAGTTGTGAGAAATCAGAGATTAAGCGTAGTTCCTCAAATCTAAATCCCCCTAGGTTTCTTCTATTAGCAATCGAATTCTCATTATTAGTTCTATATTAGTTGGTTCTTGGGAGTTCGACAATTGTGCCATCTAGACGATACATCCGATCTCTCGGCATGCAGATCGAACTTATTACATATGTCTAGTTGTAACCTTACTAAGGCAGACATGAATCTATACATATATGAGGCATGCAATCAAAACCCTAAGCACGAACATCCTTTGCCAAACTTAGCAAGGTATGTGATCATGGGTCATGCACGACACAATCATATAAATCAAAACATAGAATCACAAGAATTACCCATGCGAGAAACTAATAAATAATGAATTCTATTACTAAAAGAACTCCTAAGATTCATGTGTCTGAGCACCACCGAAGGTGTTTCGCCTCTCACACTAATGAATACATCAACAAAGAAAATAGGGAAAGATATAATTAAGAAACAAGGCTTCCCTTGCTTGATGTCTTCTCCGCCTTCGATCTCTTCTACTCCTCTGACCAACGTCGAGATCTCGAGATCTTGTCAAAAGATTGTTAATCTGGGCCCCCGCTCAAAGATAATCTAATCTCCTCTTCCCTTGGGTTTATATTAGGTTAGAAATCTCTAGCAAAAACGTCCTCCTACTTTTGGATAACTTCTTATTTGAGTTGAAGTGGATCTAGATAATCTTGAGATAATTCAGGATAACTAGGACTGAAATTTCAGGTCTGCGTAGTCTTTATCAAGTGAATGATCAGGTGACTAAATCAACTCGGATTAACCTGAAATTTTTAGTGGATGTTTCTAACCCTTTATTATTTAATCTAAATAGTTGAGATAGTATTTAAAGTCATGGATCTTTTTAAATAATTTCTGGAATATTGCAGCTTGTCTGCTGGATATGGCTATGGGATGCACGGGCATGCCAAGCATCTGCAGGCCAGTGCCAAATGATTTTGATAAGTTTTGAGTACCGAGATGTGTACGGGCTTGTGCATAGGCATACCACATTGTATTGTGGCGGTGCACATCTCTATAAAGGTCTTTTTTGGATTGTTTTTCCCTGATTTGTCCCGTTTCTCGTTCCTTTTGCTCTAGGTACCTATTTTACATGCTCAATCACAAAATAAACCAAGAGAAGAACTAAATAGAGTAATTGACACAAAATATCTAGATAAGTGCATGCAAATATAGTGGAAATATATGTATAATTGTGCACTTATCACACCCCCTCAATTGAACTTTTGCTTGTCCTCAAGCAAAGGAAAACATATAAAGAAAATAGATAAGTGCAAAATCTCTGATCTCAAAATAGTTGGGAGTCCCTCTGGTGCCTTGGGAAATATAGCGTTAAGTGTCTGAAGGTTTTTATGAAAAAGTAGGTTATACCTTATACTTAGACTCACCACGTGTGTATGTGTATAACCCTTTCTATAATGCTACCTACTAACTAAAATCTGGCACAGCTAATCTGAACCTTATTTTCTAAACTGCATTTCATTACTCTTTTTGTTGGGGGTAGTAGCTTCATTGATCTAATGAGGTAGGCTTTTCCCTCGGTAGGACATCAAGAGAACATTTGTGCTGCCCAAGATCCGACTACTCAAGAGCGTCTTTCACGCTTCATAGGTGATAGATAGCTCTTTCTACCATCTTTTCTATTCCGGTGGGGCATCACTAATGGATCTTATTTTTCGGTTATTCGGGTGGACATTCTTGATGGATCCGACTTTCCAGTTATTCCAGCAATTCTCCCTTTTTTTTTTTTCAATCTCTCTTTTTCTCTTTTTCTCTTTTTCTTTTTCTTCACAATAATCAAACAATATCAGCACTTCTCTAATGCTTGAACAAACTGGAATCCAAACCTAAGCAGGTAGGTGATAACAGAGTGAGGGTTTTGTGCTCTATCTTTTTGTGAGGTGTCAGATAAAGGCAAGATTAAATATATTTTTGAAAAAATTTGACACCTAACGCTAATGCCAACCTAGACAATCAAAGAGGACTCCCATTAATTTGCTCATAAATCATCATAAATTAGCACTCATCATAGTCAATATAGATTTCAAAAAGTTAATTCCTCCCCCATGCTTAAATTGTGCATTGCCCCCATTACACGTGCTATATGCAATAAAAAGAATATGAAATGTGAAAATAAGAAGGGAGAAAGAAAGTGAACTTAGCTCAGTATGCATCGTGATGTGTTTAGTCATTTCATTCTGTTTCCTGCCAAGTGTGAAGTTCAACTTATCCTGAGAACATTGAAGGCACAAAAGATAAGGCTCCATAGCATATAGAGAGACTAAAACCTTTTATGAAAAGACTGACTAAAAGAAAAAGAAAATACAAATGTGGTAAATAAAAATAAAAATGAAGATGATGCTCAAGGGCCGAAGTCATCATCCTCCTCGGAGCAGTCGGTATCCCCTAAGAAGTCTCCTTTGACCGACTCTTCTCCCTATGCCATCCCCGTACACCTCAAGGTCTTGGCTAATGGTAGTGGCGGGGGTGGGTATACAATGGCATGGTGGCCCAATCATAGCTGGGTGGAGTGCGCCAGCCAAAGGAGGAGGGCATCGTGGTCCGCTTGGGTCAATAATACGGCTAGTGCTGCTAGGGAAGACGTGCTCGGTCCTATCGCTACTGCCTCCTGCTCCTCCAGTTGGTTCGTGGGTGTCTGGGGCTCAGTAGGGGTTGTGGCCGTGTATCTGATAGTCTGAGCAGTTCGTACGGCTCGCAACATACCTATTGCCCTCAGTGTGTCTAAGGTGACAGGGGTGGAGCTCCCTATAATTGTCATCGACCCAGAAATATAGGACGAAATCACCCCCATGCCCTTGGCCAGTCTAGTGATATATGGCCCTGCGAAGATGGCTCTAATCCTGGTATGGGTTGGCTGATGTAGAAGTAGCTCCCCCATGACCCATCCCAGGTGGAGTGGGAAGCCGTCCAATATGCTCTGGAGTTAGAGAAAGTCTCTAGAGCTGACGACCCCCATGCTTCATCTCCACCCTAAGATCGAGTGACTGAGGATCATATGGATGTACTTGAGGGCAGGGAAGAGGAGAGTGGATACCTTCGACAAGCGTGGGTCGTAATGTGGATCCGTGCTGAGCCTTCTCCAGACAGAGTGCTGAGACTCGCTAGCTGGCCTGTCTATCCTGAGAGCCTGGTACTCTGGGGTCGTTGTGTACTCCCAGTCGTAGATTCCCATGGTGGACAACAAAATTAGTGTTACTCATTTGGAACATCGTGCCGCCCAACCTAAACTCTATCTGGTCCAATCGGTGCTAAGTGATGAGTCCCATGGCAATCTGGAATATCGAGAACACCTCTAGCGTTAGCTCTAGATATGTGATCTCCTGGATATCCAGGAGACGCCGCCACCCGCCTACGTCAAGGTACCTCTATACATCGACTATGATGCCTACTGTCTCCAGTATGCCCTAATCTATGTGGCAGGCCTCACCGAAGCTCAATTGCAGGAGATGAGAGTTCCTACTTGCAAACATAGTTGTGGTGAACATCAGCTCCTGTGGTGTGGTGGATGAGGGTGCCTGGGGTTGGGAGCTCGCCTCCCACTTCTGCTTCTTCCTCCTCAATTGCTCCTTAGATGGCTTCTCTGGAGGCATGGTGCTCTCAACAGAGGTGGCTCACCGGAGAGGGAGATGCGCGTGACTGTGCGGTAAAGGACATTGGGGTAGCGTTGGTGGAAGAGGGGCAGCGGCGCACTGGTGTGCTGAATGGAGAAGGAGAAGGTGAATGGGTTCCTCGCGCGGGCTAGGGCTTAAAAAGCCTTTTCAGTTTGTGCACGGCTGTGCGCACGCTGGTGCGCGAGGCCTGCCAAGCTCTTTGTTCGCCGCCTTGTTTGGCACGGCCGTGCCCAATTGAACAACAGCCGTGCATGTCTCTATTATGGTGTAGTGGTCCCTTTCTCCTCTAATTTCCTTCGGATCTGTTTGTTAGTGACTCCAGAAGCAAATATTTAGTCATTGAAAACATAGAAATCAATAGATGAGTTAGAGCATCATCTAATTAAAAATTTTACCACGGTTATATCTCTACTAAAATCTAAAGTGATACTGGAAAACTAACCTAACTTGGGTTGCCTCCCAAAAAGCGCTTGTTCAACGTCATTAGCTAGACATACCTTTTTGTTATTCTGGCTCTTTGATGACCAGAGCTGCTTCATTCTTCTCAAGACCTTCCCTTTTGTATGTTCTTTACCACTTCTTGAAAGGCTTGGCATATAAATCAACCTCTCACAGGGATACCTTTTTAATGAACATGGTGGATCGTATACTTTTAATTCACATTACCCCTAGCAGCTGTTTTAACAATATTAAGTGATGTCTTCGTTCGGCTCATTGTGTTGCAATAATTTACTGTGCCATATATCAATTTCTTGAATAATAAAATTTTGTTCCAAGGGTTCATATGTCACAGTGACATCTATATTGTGTTTGATCGAACACTCTTCCTACGGATTAAGATTCACAAAGTAAGGTTCCATACTTTCTCCCTTTTCTTGGAAAACTGACTTGACTTGATCGTTCAATATTGTGGTAGTGCCCATTGAGAGAAAGGAGGATGATGTCTTCATTGCCCTTACCAGATGGCGGTGCATGCTCAAGGAGGTCCTCCATGACTTGCTCCCGGAAAGAGTACTCAAGGTGCTCTGGTAGCTTATTCACTTCAAACTCTAAGGCCTTGCTTGGATAGGGGGTTTGGGAGGTTTCATAAAGTAAGGTAAGGGAAGGTAATGTTAAGAAAAGTAAGTTTTTTAATTAAACCTTGTTTGGGTCCAAGGTAAACTAACAGAAGGTTTTTAAACCTTGTTTTGTTTGGATTGAAGGTAATGGAAGGTAAGGTTATAAACTAATATTACCAAAATACCCTTGAATGAAATAACTTAATATTTATAAGATGTTATGTACTAATATTCAATTAATATTTAATATTATATACTAATAGATTGATTAATTTTAAAATTTTATTTACGCACCTTGTAATTTGACTTATAATTTTAATAATTCTCTTTTTCTAAAATGCTAAACTTCATTCTTATGTATAATGGAAGAGCTACAGGCAAGAAACCTTGAGCCCATCCACCTTGTTTAAATTATATGAAAATCTCTTAATATTAAGGAATCATAAGTAGGACTTTATAATTTTACAATAGCATTAAAGTTAAAATGATGATCTCATTCCTTTTATTCCCCTACAAATACACATGGCTTGTGTTTTGAGTTCCATACCTATGAGCATTTTCATACTTGTCACCAAGGTTATATACATGTGAGCATTTGTATACCTTTCTTGAGTTACAATTATATACTAATATGTTGATGCAAACATCAGGGATAACCCTCAATTTAGCTCAACAATTGAATTTGTAGATTGATTGGGGAGTGGATTTTGATGAGATTGAGAGAGATCGAAAGAGGAGAACTCAAAAGAGAAAAAGAGGGAGCCAAGATTTACGTAGAAACCCCAAATCGGGGTGAAAACCACGGTGGATCTCCATGATCGGAGATGAAATCACTACCAAATCAATAAGATTACAAGATTATTGGTGAAATTTGAGTTTCTGGAGAGGCAGGGCTTCGCCGATCATCTAGAGATTGAAGATGAGTTGGTGAGCTCCTCTATTTATAGGCTCCAGGGAGGAGGAGCTGCTTGGGAGCAAGCCACACTCAATAGACCATGTGGAGGCTAGTGAGCTAGCTCCTAATAGGCCACGTGTGTGCCAGCTGGAGTTAGTTAGGTTGACAGCTCATCTTCCTTCTAGATGTTTCTAGATTGCAAGGTTGGCATTCTGTTAGATCTTAACGGCTCTTTCTTCTAGATGCTTCTAGACTGCCAGGTTGGCATTCAGTTAGATCTCAACGGTCTCAATGGCAATTCCTTCTAGAAGGGCTTAAGTCCTTTGGTTTCCATCGCAGCCTGTGAGCTCGGGGTTAGTAGTGCCTTCTTCGGGCCAAGGGTGTAAAGCCTCTTGAATCTGAAGAGGTGAGCCTTCAATACCCAAGGAGGTCTGCTCTGACGGAACCGAGGCAGTTGCTCTTTTTCTATTTCCCGAAGGGGATGAATTTGGGCATGAACCCGAGGAGGTCACTGTTTTGTATGGAAGGACGAGATCGATCCACGTGTCAGTTGGTTGACTCCTCAGTTTTAAATCTCATCATTCAGTCCCCCCCCCCAAGTATGCTAAGCATACAGAGGATTGTTGTTCGGGTGTCCTGTCCTTGGTTATTTTGTGCCACAAGGTAGCGCTTGATCTGGAGCTGATTTCTCTAACCGACGTGGCACCCATTCATTTCTTTTGGCGGTAAGGGGCATTTAATTCGACACACTTTGTAGTACATCGTTGTGTCTTTTCAAAAGTATGGCAGTTCAAACAATGATGATTTCTTAGCATGGTGGCTGGTCCCATCATTGGTGACACGTGGCATTCATCTGACGGTGTCCTAGTTTGTGTTTTGATCTTGACCTCAAGATTTTTGAATTTGAACGGGCGTCTCGGATTATCCATTTCTTTGAGAAGGAATCTGGTCCGTCGAGTTTGATCATGACGGTTCAGATATCGTAACGCCGATTGAGTTCTATTAAAAGAGATCTCCCCCCAAACTGTCAAAGATTTGCTTTCTCCTTCGTCTTCCCTCTTTCGCCTATTTCTTGGAGCGGTCTGCGCTACGATTCATCTTTCTTTCTAAAGTATTCACATATGGTTCTAGGTACGACGTCTCCTTCTTCACCTGTTGATTCTGCAGTTTCTTCTCCCGAACACGAAGCTGAGGTAGTTCAAACTGTTTTTAAGAAACCGAGTCCGAATGCCTGTTCGAACGAGTATCCGTGCCTTCTTTCTGCTAACCGTATCAATGAAATAGTTGTAGAGTATAGTATTTCAGGAATCCCTTCTTCTGTCACTGTTGTTCCCGAATCCACAGTTCGGGAAAGAGCCTCGGGAAGTGTAGTTGAAGAACTACCTTCTGCCCCTCTTGCTCTCGAGGAGGCAAGAACTGTTCCTGACCCACCAGTTCCCCTAAGACATTCAAGTAGGGGACAATTGAGGATTGAAGAGCCAACAGGAATTGCTACTTCTGCCCCTCCTGCGCGGAAAAGTTCGGTTACTGGAGAGAAGGGAAAGGGCCCTGTTGCCAGCAGTTCTGCGGGGATGAACGTAAATCCCCTCAATGGACTTTTCTTCAACCTAGAGTCTGCAGCTTTCAGCTTGGAACTACTTCGTTCCGAAGATTCGGAAACGAGGTTGGACAAGTTGGAAGAAGATGAGATAACTGCCCATCTTCGAATAACGGCTGTTTCTGTAAGTATTTCCTTACTTAGTATTCCTCTGCGGTTCCTCTCTTGCATTGTTTAACATTTCGAGTTTTACTTTTTGCAGAATAGCATTCTTTCTGACAGAGCTGCCTGTCTGTTAGAAGAGAGGAAGGATCTCCGCCTTGCTCTTGCTCTACGGGAAGGGGATTTCCAGAATCTGAAGGATGAACTCTCTGCTGTAAAGGCGGAGAGAGATAAGATTAGAGCTTCTTTGGATTCCTCTACTGCTCAATGTTAGGGTCTTCTTAATGAAAAGAAGAGGTTGGAGGGGAAAATTAAGCCCCTGAATGATGAAATAAAGAGCTACAGGGCAGCTGCTGACGTGATGATTAAGAACCAAGAAGCCCTGGAAGACAGGTGCAAGTTTGCCGAGGGGAAGTGGGCGCAGCAGAAGGAAAACACTAACAAGGTGGCCTCGGAGCTAGCCCAGATCAAGGAGCAGATGAAGGATCTGTAAGAAGAGAATAAGAAGCTCCAGGAAGATTTAAGTGCCAAATCTGTCCTTCTTGATGAGGCGAATCGTCTGATCATTTCGCTGAAAGAAGAGAAAGAAAAACTTTCCTCGGATGTGGCTTCTCATCAAAAGACCTGTGCTGACCAGATCAAAGAAGGTGAAGCCATCTGTTCCAGTGAGAAGTCTGGAGGGTATGACATCGGTTTCATTGCAGGTGGGACCGATGCTTTCCGAGTCCTTCGGGAGTTGGTACTGTAGGTCGTTCTCAGGGAAACATTGAAGACCCTACCCGTGGACTTCTCTACTCTGACTTATAAGAAAGGGCTCAAGTTTCTTGCCGGAGAAGATCCTAATGTTGAGTTGGAGGATGAATGGCTAGAGGATCCTTCTTCGGGCAAGGAGGGAGAAACAGGTGCAGGGGGCGCCCCTACTGAAGGAGCTCAAGATAGAGTTGGAGATGATACTGAGGTTGTTGCTCCTCCTTTGGATCTTTCTGCTGTCACTGCTGAAAAAAGAGACACTCCCAAATCTTGAGCTCAAATATAATTCAATTGTTGTCGCAATCTGTTTCCCTTCCATCACTTGAATTGTAATTTGAATCACAAATGAATTGGAACTTTTTGAGTTGATTCCTTTTGTCTTCAAGTCAACTAGTCCGTTTCTACTTTTTCATTCATGCTTTAATCAACCCACCATAATACTTTATTGCTGCTGGAGTGTGTTATAGGTAAGTGACCAAGGCACTTCATGTTCCCCGAGGAAGGTTATAGTCAAGTAATCAGAATATTGTAAGTTTTCCCGAGAGGGGTGGTAATTGAATAATCGAAGCATCCAAATCTCCTCCCAAGTTGAATGGTAGTTAAGAAGCTGAAGTACTTGAATTTTCTTGAAAGGGGTTATAGCCAAGCGATCAGAGCGCTTAAAGCCTTTTCCCGAAGAGTACCATAGTCAAGCAATCCGAGCGCTTCAATTTTCCGGAAGGGGATTATAGCCAAGCGATCGAAGCGCTTCAAGCCATTTTCCCGAAGAATGTCTGGGCCAAACAATCAAAGCCCTTAAAGCCTCTTCCTGAAGAGGGTCATAACCAAGCGATCGAAGCGCTTCAAGCTATTTCTCGACGAGGGTTAAGGCCAAGTGATCAGAGCGCTTAAAGCCTCTTCCTGAGGAGGGTTACAGATCGAAGCGTTTAAAGCTTTTTCCAGAGGAGGATTATAGCCAAGCAATTGAAGCGCTTCAAGCTATTTCTCGAGGAGGATTACGGCCAAGCGATCAGAGCGCTTCAAGCCTCTTCCCGAAGAGGGTTATAGCCAAGCGATTGAAGCGCTTCAAGCTATTTCCCAAGGAGGGTTAAGGCTAAGCGATCAGAGCGCTTAAAGCCTCTTCCTGAAGAGGGTTATAGCCAAGCAATCGAGGTGCTTCAAGCTATTTCCCGAGGAGGGTTAGGGCCAAGCGATCAGAGTGTTTAAAGCCTCTTCCTGAGGAGGGTTAAGGCCAAGCGATCAGAGCGCTTAAAGCCTTTTCCTGAGGAGGGTTATCATTGCAAGAAGGTATTCACTGAAGTAACAAGGATGCTATTTTCAAGAAATTGCAATCGAAGGACTGATTTTATTGATAGTACCTTCAAAGATGTTCGGAGTGATATGGGCGCTTTAATCTCTTCCCATTCATCCTAGTGAGCTAGTATGCTCCAGGCCTTATAATTTCTTGAACAATATATGTTCCTTCCCAATTCGGGATCAGCTTTCCTGTTTGACTTTTGTTCCCGTCGAACTTGTTTGCCCTCAGGACCAGATCTCCAATCTGAAAAGTTACTTGCTTCACCTTCTTATTATAGAAGCGCTTCACTCTCTGGCGATAGGCTGCCGCCTTATGATTGGCTTCATCCCTCCTCTCCTCTAGGAGATCGAGTTCCACCTTGAGCCGTTCCTCGTTCACCTCAGGATCAAAAACTTGAGTGCGGGGCGTTGGTATGCTCATCTTGGGGGGAATCACAGCTTCAGTCCTAAATGCAAGAGCAAATGGGGTCTCTCTGTAGGAGTTCGGGAAGTGGTCGGATACGCCCATAGGGTCCCTGGAATCTCCTCAACCCAGGAACATCCATGACTGAGAACTCTTGTCCTCAAACTGTGGGGAAGAGTTCTATTGGTTACTTCCACCTGGCCATTTACTGGTGGATGTGTAACCGAGGTCAGCCTGTGCTCAATGTTGAATTTACTACAGAACGATGTGAAGGTTGAATTTGTGAACTGGCGACCATTATCAGTTATGAAGGCTACTGGGATCCCAAACTGACAAAGAATCGACCTCCACAAAAACGCCTCACAAGCCTTCTCCGTGATAGACTACAGTGGTTCGGCTTCGACCCACTTCGTGAAGTAATCAATGGCCACAATAATAAACTTCATTTGCCATACTCCGACGGGGAAGGGGCCCAGGATATCAACTCCCTATAAAGCGAACGGCCTCGTGCTTGCAATTCAAGTCAAGCGAGTTGAAGGGAGCCGTTGGACATTTGAGTGACGTTGGCACGCGTCACACTTCCGAAAAAATTTGACAGCATCTTTGGCCAATATTGGCCAGTAATAACCTTGCCGAAGCACCTTGTGACCCAGGACTCTTCCTCCGAGGTGGTCGCCTGCTTCGCTTCCATGAATCTCCTGCAAGATATACTCCGCCTCGAAAGGACGTAAGTATTTTAGATATGGCAAGGTGAAGGACCTTTTGTAAAGTTGTCCTTCGATTATGCTATAGCGAGCTGCTCGGACAATGATCCACCGAGCCTCCTTCGGATCGGTAGGGAGTACATCATTTTGGAGGTAATTTAATATAGGATCCATCCAACACTCCTCATCGGCGATCTCAAGGAGCTCCTCAACCGGTCTAGATTTGATTGTCCTCGCTGTGAGGTACTGAATATTGATGGGCTGCTTTATTTCTGCCTCAGATGTTGTCATCTTTGATAGGAGGTCAGCTTCTTGATTCTCCTCTCTAGGGACTTTGTTGATATGGACCTTCTGGAAGCTATCAATGAGCTTCCGAACCATCTCCTTGTATCTTTGCATATTATCCTCCCTAGCCTCAAACTCTTCAGTAACATGGCCAACTATCAACTATTAATCGGTGTTGGCTCATAGGTTCTGAACTCCTAGGCCTCGGGCGAGCTGCAGCTCTGCTATCATGGCTTCATATTCGGCTTCATTATTGGTTGCTTTGAAGTTGAACTTCAATACCGTCGAGGTGCTCAAGCCTGACGGTGATCGCAATACCACCCCAGCTCCCGAGCTCACAGAATTTGCCGACCCATCAGTGTAAAGAACCTACTGAGAAGCAGAATGGTCGTGCCATTTGGTCCCTCCTACCGGGTGGAAATGTCCCCCGTCTGTTATTGTAAGTTTTGCAATGAAATTTGTAAGTACCTGGGCCTTTATCGCTGTCCGGGGCTCGTAGCTGATATCATAGTCTCTGAGCTCGATTACCCACTTGGTTAGTCGCTAGGAGGACTCTGGACAGTGAAGTACTTACTTCAGGGGTTGATCAGTGAGGACTTTTATCTTCTGAGACTAGAAATATGGCCGAAGCTTTTGGGCGGATGTGACAAGGGAAAGAGCCAGTTTCTCGAGGGGGAGGTACCTCAACTCGGTATCAGTAAGAACCTTACTTGTATAATAGACCGGCTTTTGAATTCCCCCTTCATCCTTGATGAGTACAGAGCTGACAACCGAATCAGTAACTGCCAAATACAGAAGTAACTCCTCTCCAGGCTTCGGTTTCACTAGGAGGGCAGGAGACTGTAGGTAATTCTTCAATCGGTTTAGTGCCAACTCACACTCTTCGGTCCACGCCACCTTAGGTGCTTTTCTCAAGGCTCGGAAAAAAGGAAGGTTTTTCTCTTCAGATCTTGAAATGAATCTCCCGAGGACTGCCAATCTTCCGTTGAGGCTTTGTATCTCCTTTATAGTCCTCGGGGATCTGGTTTCCATGATTGTTCAGATTTTTTCGGGATTCGCCTCTATGCCTCGATGTGTAATCATAAACCCAAGGAACTTTCCCCATTGAACACCGAACGCACATTTGCTAGGGTTAAGGCTCATTCCATGAGGCCGCAATGCTGCGAACGTTTCCTTCAAACCCGAGGCATGGTTTTCAGCCGTCACACTTTTCACAAGTATATCATCAACATAAACTTCAACGTTCCTCCTAATCTGTCTTTTAAAGACTTTATTTACAAACCTCTGAAATATAGCTCCCGCGTTCTTCAATCCGAAGGGCATCACTTTAGAGCAATAAGTGCCTCGGGAGGTAATAAAGGATGTTTTCTCCTGATCGGATTTCGTCATTAAGACTTGGTTATATCCCGAGAACGCGTCCAGGAAGCTAAGCATTTCATATCCAGACGTAGAGTCTACTAGATTATCAATGAGAGGCAAGGGGTAGTAGTCTTTAGGGCAAGCTTTAATTAGATTTGTGAAGTCTACACACATTCTCCATTTTCCGGAGGATTTCTTCACCATGACTACATTGGAGAGCCATTCGGTGTATTGGACCTCCCTAATGAACTCTGCTTTAAGCAGTTTATCTACCTCCTCTTCTGCTGCTGGAAGGCGGTCTAGAGCATAGTTTCTCTTTTTTTGAATAACTTGCTTGACAGTTGGATCAGCATTGAGTTGATACTCGATCACTTCTCGAGGGACTCCAGGCATCTCCTCTGTAGACCAGGCAAAAACATCAGCATTATCCTTCAGAATTGCGAGGAGCTCCCTTTGTCTTTTCAACTCAAGTTCTTCCCCAAGGCACACAGTTCGCTCGGGAAGGCTTTCATTGAGTGGGTATTCCTTCAGACCCTCTACTGGAACAGGGCGGCGGGGTTCTCTTCCTTCATCTTCATGCTGGAGCTTCTCCAAAGTCAATGTTTCTGTAGCTCGGCTCGACTCTCCCATCTAATGTCTTAGAAGAGTAGAATAGCATTGGCGAGAAGATGCCTGGTCACCTCGTATCTCCCCATTGCCCTCTTCAGTTTGGAACTTCAACTTCTGGTGATAGGGAGACGGTACTGCAGCCAGCTTGCATAGTAAAGGCCTACCCATTATTGCATCATAGCTGGAGGGATACCGCAAAATCAAGAAGTCTATCATCACAGTAACCACCCGAGGAGGTGTGCCGAGTGTCGTTGGGAGAGAGATCATGCCTTCTGGATGACAGGAATTCCCGTCGAAGCCTACCAGATGTGATCGAACATGTTTGAGATTCTCTCTCCCAATTTTCATTCTCTCAAAGCAATCCAAGAAGATGATATCAGCCGAGCTCCCAGTGTCAACCAACACTCTATATATGGTGAAGACTCCGACCTTGACAGCCACTACTGGGGCATCATCATGAGGTTGATAGATCCCACGTAGGTCTTTATCCGAGAAGCTGAAGGGAGTAGATGGACGGCTCCTCTTCAATGGAGCTGTCTCTTGGACTTAAGCAACCATTCTCGTATACTGCTTCCTTGAGGAAGAACTCTCCCCTCCACAGCCAGGACCTCAAGAAATGATGTAAAGCTTGGTATCAGGATTTTCTTGTTCGGAGGGGCTTCTTGCCGTTGTTGTAGGTTCTCTTTTGTAGTTGCCTTCTTTTGCAAGAATTGATCAAGCTTTCCCAATTTGACCAGATCTTCGATCGCGTCCTTGAGCTGGATGCAATCTTCTGTATTGTGCCCCTTGACCTGGTTGTAAGCACAATACTTCTTGCTTTTCTTCATCGATCCAGACTCCTTGATGGGCTCGGGTTGCTTCAGGATTTTCTTGTTCTGGATCTACATCAAAACATTCTCTCTTGAGGTGACAAGGGGGGTGTAGTTCTCATACCTCGCCCTCCTTGGCTGCGTCAGGGGGTCTTGAGGTCTCCGATCATCTGAGCGAGGGGGTCTGTCATCTCTTCGGGATCTCGGATCGCCTCGGCGGGAGCTTCTGTATTCTTCCCGTCGTGGCTCTTCCTTTTGGAATTCCCGAACTTGTTGCAGAGCCTCCTCCCTCCGCCCAGTCTTGAACTCCTCAGCAGCAATGAACTGCTTGGCCCTACTCATCACTTCAGACAGGTTTCTAGGGACGTTCCCTGAAATAGAATCTAGAAAAGGACATTCCCGAAGGCTATCCATGACTGCGCCCACCACCATTATGGAATCCTGATTGCTCATCCCCGCTGCTTCTTTGTTGAAGCGATCCAGGTAATCCCAAAGACTTTCGCCCTCCATTTGCTTACACCTGAGAAGCATGACGGGGTTCCTCTTCTGCCTTCGGCAATTTGCAAATCGGCGTAAGAAGATGTCAGTTAGCTGGTCGAAGCTTGATATTGATCCTAATGGTAGGTTTCGGAACCAGTCATGGGCTATATCAGTCAAGGTCTTCGGGAATGAACGGCACAGAACCGCTTCGTCGATGTGGTTGTCCATAATCTCAGTACAGTACCGCTCCATGTGCTCATGGGGATCAGTGGTCCCATTGTAACATCTAATACTGGGGGCTCGGAAGTCCTTCAGAAAGGGGGACTCCCAAATCTCCCAGACAAAAGGAGAGTACAACCTCGATGTATGGGAGAGGGTCCTTCCCCTCCCTTCATCATAGGCTCGGTGAGGCGCTCCAGGGGATCGACGGAGTCTAGGTGAGCGGTGCCTCGTCGAAGGACTATCGGGTGAATCATACCCTGGGAAATAGTCCTCCCGACAGTAATGGTGTGGCGAGCGCCTCGAGGAGTAACGCCTCAGCGAGAGTTGCCGGGATGCATAGTGCCTCCCGCGTTGTTCGGGTGACCTGGATCCACCTGGAGAGGAGACCTGCCTCCTTCTCCGTGAATTCTCAGCTCGAGTACATCGTCAACGTCTCTCGGGCGAGGTGAATCAGAACTTTTAGAAGATGAGTT
The DNA here is from genome assembly GCA_026586065.1 of Dioscorea zingiberensis. Lineage (NCBI taxonomy): Eukaryota > Viridiplantae > Streptophyta > Magnoliopsida > Dioscoreales > Dioscoreaceae > Dioscorea > Dioscorea zingiberensis. Next base: position 24,676,392 of record CM048826.1, read on the forward strand.
TTGGCTCCTAACTCTTCTTGGAGAGAGTTCCCGTTGGCGCGGTGAGTGTACTGCCGATCGCTCGCGGCTCTCCACCGGTCGATGGACTGCATCCGGAACCGTGGCCTGGGAAACGCGCTTTTCCACCGCGAGAAGCGTTTGTGTGAAATCTGCGATCTGACGCTCCATTGATTTAAACATCTCCACCGATACCTCCATCATCCTGGGAGTCGGATCAGCAACAAGTGGGGGTGAGCTGGATGGAGGGTGATTCTCCATTGGTGGGATAATCTCCGGCGCCGGGATTCTTTGTTCTTGAGCTTGGCTCTGCTTCAATCTTCTCGTCATCATCATGGCTTCTTGTCCAAGCTCCCCACAGACGGCACTAAATTGTTGATGCAAAAATCAGGGATAACCCTCGATTTAGCTCAACAATTGAATTTGTAGATTGCTTGGGAGTGGATTTTGATGAGATTGAAAGAGATCGAAAGAGGAGAACTCAAAAGAGAAAAAGAGGAAGCCAAAATTTACGTGGAAACCCCAAATCGAGGTGAAAGCCACGGTGGATCTCCATGATCGGAGATGAAATCACTACCAAATCAATGAGATTACAAGATTATTGGTGGAATTTGAGTTTCTGTAGAGGCAGGGTTTCGCCGATCATCTAGAGATTGAAGATGAGTTGGTGAGCTCCTCTATTTATAGGCTGCAGGGAGGGGGAGCTGCTTGGGGAGCAAGCCACACTCAATAGACCATGTGGAGGCTAGTGAGCTAACTCCTAATAGGCCACGTGTGTGCCAGCTGGAGTTAGTTAGGTTGACAGCTCATCTTCCTTCTAGACGTTTCTAGATTGCCAGATTGACATTCGGTTAGATCTTAATGACTCTTTCTTCTAGATGCTTCTAGACTGCTAGGTTGGCATTCAGCTAGATCTCAACGGTCTCAACGCTAATTCCTTCTAGAAGGGCTTAAGTCCTTCGGCTTCCATAGCAGCCTGTGAGCTCGGTGTTAGTCGTGCCTTCTTCAGGCCAAGGGTGTAAAGCCTCTGGAATCCGAAGAGATGAGCCTTCAATACCCGAGAAGGTCTGCTCTGACGAAACCGAGGCAGTTGCTCTTTTTCTATTTCCCGAAGGGGATGAATTTGGGTATAAACCCGAGGAGGTCACTGTTTTGTATGGAAGGAAGAGATCGATCCCGTGTCAGATTGTTGACTCAGTTTTTACCCTCATCATAATAGAATTCAAATCTATCTCCAAGGTTATTAGTTTCATACCTGTGAGCATTTTGCATTAACTATTATAATAATACAACACACAAATTAATACTTCATTAATAAAGTGTTTTACATTACTAGTCATCAAAAACCAAGTCAACATTATTAGTCCAAAACAACCAAAATTACATGTTGTAACCATAAATGTTTCACATTACTAGTCCACATTACTAGTCAACATTACAAGTCCAAAACAAAACAAGCACAACTCAAAACATGGATGACTCCAAAAGACAAAATCAGTCAACATGTGCCCTCCAATTCCTCCCAAGAACCTGAAAGAAAAATTCTCAAAGTTACACATATGCTTTATATAAACGCATCTCCAATAATTATTCAAGTTTTCTAGAAGAGTTAAAGACATTTTTGGTCCCTAGAAAGAGGTCCAATGTTCATTTCCATCCTAAATTTCAAAAGTTGTTCAATACAGTCCCTGTATTTTGAGTATTCCGTCATATTTGGTCCCTGACGTTGATATGGCGCTAACATGGCATACGAATGAAACACATTATTTTATAGGTGGTATTATTTTGATGACGTGGCGAGCCAGCTGGATTGTTAACATGGCATGCCACATGGCAACTTTTTTTAATTATTTTTTATTTTATTTTATTTTATTTTTTATTTTTTATTTTTTATTTTTTTATTGTTTTATTTTTTATTTTTATTTCATTTTTTATTTTTTTTTTAAAAATAAATAAAAGATAAAAAAATATAAAAAATAAAAATAAAAATAATTAAAAAAAATTTGCCACGTGGCATGCTACGTCAGTAGTCCAGTTTGCCGACCATGTGATCAAAATACGGGCACCTGTAAAATAAAAAAAAACAAATAAATAGCATGTATTTCATTCGTATGCCACGTCAGCGCCACATCAGCGTTAGGGACCAAATGTGACAGAATAATTAAAATACAGGGATTGTATTGAACAACTTTTGAAATTTAGGATGGAAATAAGAATGAACCTCTTTTCAAGGACCAAAAATGGCTTAACCCTTTCTAGAAAGAGGATGTTGACCTCAAAAATTATTTTCCCTGTCATTATCATGGCGCATCAAGGTCGACAATAAATCTTAACGATGTTCATTTGGATATCTAATCAAACCTTCCAACTTCTTGGATTGCTCAATTTGGAACATGTAAGCCTCTCCAAGATATGGTTGTGAGATTCCTAGATCCGTAAGCATAGCCCACACATCAATAGCTTTAGTTGGATCTTGGTTACCAAAACATGTCATCAAAATATTTGTGTTGGTATGGGATGCTTCATTCATGGCATTGGTTAATTGCATCATAACACTAGCTAACGTATCAATCGATGTAGAAAACATGCTAATGTTGTCATGATTATCACATCCTTTACCTATCTTGGACTTAGAAGAACTTGGAGCTTCAGATTGATATTGTTGATTTGTAGGTAATGTTTCATCTTCAACCTCATTTTCACCCAAGTTCTCTAAGTTTGTGGTGTTTTGGGTAACCAACAAATCAATTTCATCAATTGTATTTCCAGGAGAAGGGGTATCAACAGTATTTTGCACTCTTCAATTCGTCTCATCTCTGATGCAGATTTAGCATGTTGTCCAGTTGTATTATCTTGTCCATTTAGTTGAACCAATTCATCATAGTTTCTAACACTCTTCTTCATCCATTTAGCAGCTTCCAGTCTTACCTACATATGAAACAATGTTGTTATCAATATGTACAATACATTGTACTTCTATGTCAAAAAAAAAGACTAACCTCAATTAGATGTTGCCATACTACAAGTTACGTACTCCATATTTTTGTAGTCGGATTCCATGAGAATCCATTCATTCCATTCTTGAAAATATCACAACATAGAAAAAATTTCTTTTTTATATTTTTCATGAGGGTTTGTGCCTTTTCTTTGTCTATAGGCTTATCTAGAAATTTACTCTTTAACTCCGTGACAATGTTCTCTAATCCATGTGTAGTAAAAGTTCCACCAACTCTATTGCCCATTGTTTGTTGATGCAAATAAGCATCAATTAAAGCATCATCCATACTTGATGTCCATGTGCACGTGGCATTTCCATCTTGATCATTTGAATGTGTTTCCTTATTGGCAATTTTTAAGTTACATCAAGAAGAAAACAAATACTAATGACAATGAAAATAAATAGACAAAGAAGAAAGATAGTTCACAAATTACAAAGTAAATGCCATATCTAGGAATACCATAAACTAATTTCCAAAGCTTTGAAAATTCAAAAATTTTCTCTTTTACATGCCTTAAAATAAGAATAGATTAATCGAGTATCATAGTATTTTGGAATATTACAAAGAAACAAAAATAAGAAAATAAACCGGAATGTTAACTACGCAAATTGCTAGCAATTTAGTAGAAATGTGTACAAGTGTATTATATTAATATACATAACAAAAAGGTAGATATGGCAAGAGAAGTATGTGTACAAACAATAATTTCAGATTTGAAGGGACAAGGCATATAATATTATCATATGCAAATATTGCGGACAAATGCAACATTCACAAATTATCTCGAATTCCTTCAGACAATATTGGTTTCATGGACTAGGGTACCTATGAGATTTTTAGATAAACTAATACCATAGTTCTGCCAATGATGAATCTTGGAGATTGTTGACCAGGCCAAATTGGCACCCCAAGTAAAATAGTTTATATTCAATAATTAAGATGGAAAATTTTGGTAGAAAGCATACGAAAACCAAAAAAGATATTACAATTTAAAGGTCTCCATGACTCAAAAGTATCTCTAAATCTTAAAAACATCATTGATCTACTTTGGCTCTCCTAACCTCACTCCATTCTATCTGTCTTCTAAGTTCTCAAACTTCTGTCAACCCCATCAAATCAGCCTAATCAAGATAAGAAAATACCAGCTCTATGGGAGTTGATTTTTCAAGACATAATACACCCACTGTATTTTGTGTAAGGTTGACTAGGAAATACACCCCTAGAGCTAAACAACCTAAATAATAAACACAAATTATGAAGTCTAGGACATAAAGAATCAATATTTTCATTGCACACAAGAAGGCCATCTTCACCCACACAACTGAAAAAGAAAATAATCAAAAAAGAAATTGTTGCCATTCAAACAAAATGCTGTGCTGAAGCGCTCACTGTATCCAACAGGAAGGAAATTTCACAAATATTGTAGATTTTCACTTTGTTGTGACCCAGGATATAAAAAACTCAGACATGCTTGTATTAAACTGAAGAAATCTATGCTGAATAAATTGTGTGGCATTCATATGCAAATTTTACAGAATCTCAATTCTACAAGAATATATAAAAACATGAACTCGCAAATTTAACATGTAAATAGATAAGCTTAATCTATTTATGTATCAATATTTGGCCATCTATAAGACTATTGAAGGAAAACACAAGAACCATGTAAATAGAAAGCAGAAGAGTGAAGACACAACATGAAAAAAGAGCTAGATGATTAGCAAAGATTTCCACAATCTAAACTGCAGTACCATTCAAGTTAACGGAATTACAACATTTATGCGCATCATAATAATCATTCCAAATAGTTTCAAAGAGACCAGAAATCCAAATAGTTCCAAACAGATGCTACATTTGGTAATTGAAACTTAAACAGATGCTTCATAATAATTAATCCACGACTCAGCTGATATGTAATCTTTAATAACCCCCCCTCCCTCTCGAATGCCTTCTTAATTATTTTCACCGCTACCATGATGTTCTTCTTGTGCTTCTTCCCCAAGTTTGTTCTCAGCTCGTGCAAGTATTGTATCATCAAAGTCTATACCTATTAAAAAATTATGCAAGATACAACATGCAAAAATAATTTTCTTTTGTGTTTCCAAACAATAATGTTGCTCCGTCAAGCTCCCTATTATAGGGAAACGCTTCTTGAGGACACCAAATGCGCGTTCAATAGTATTCCGTAAAGATGCATGGTGAAGATTAAATAATTCACGCGCATTCCGTGGTAGGTTTCTAGAGTACTCCTTCAAGTGATATCGTTCCCCTCTTTATGGTGTAATGAGCCTACTTGTCAACATGAATCCAGCGTCAACAAGATAATATTTTCCTAAATATAAAACAACTTTTTTATTAAGTTGTGTTAAAAAATAAATATGGTGTTTTATATAATATTATATTATATCAACTAGTACCTTCTCGAATTTTGAGAGGACAAGATCTCATTAATGCATTTTTCATAACTCTCGAATCAGATGTTGTGCCTTCCCATCCGGGTAACACATATATGAATTTCAAATCAAATGTGCATGCAGCCAACACATTCTATGTTGGGTATTCCTTCCTTCCACGATACTTAGGGGCTTCTGCGCCAGAAACTTTTACCCGGATATGTGTTCCATCAATGGCACCAACACAGTCCTGAAGAAAAATTTTATATTTCATTGTCACTATAGACAATTCTAGTAAAGTTGTAATTTAATTCAATAAACATTTGATTACCTTGAAGTATGGAAAGAATCTGTTATTGTTGGATATTTCTGAAGGGACTTGTGAGCCATCTGGTTGTATTAGGTATTTGTCCTCTAACTCCACTATAGCTTCTAATACATTATGAAAATTACGAGAAATGGTCTCACGTGAACGACGAAAGAAGAAAGATAGTTCACAAAGGGTGATATTATAACCTAATAAATAAAGTATTTTAGCAACTTGTTACTCTACAGATACTGTAAAAGTTTGTTTGAGACCACCCTCTCTGACCAATATATTACACAATCCTAGGAAAGCTGTAGGACTCATTCTTATCATGTTATGGCATTGATCACTTGACAGCAAATGTGGCATTAGTTCATCTCTTGTCTTTTCTCCTTGAAGTCGTATTTCAAACATTAGTAATTTTCATTGAGCACAATGGAGCCCTATGTCTCTTTATTTGATATGCAGCTTGAACTTGATACTATGCAGTAATTTCAATCTTCTCATTAAATCTTTTCCACTTAAATTTCTTCTATCATAGCTCCCAAAAGAAAACTTCTTTGGAGCATTCTATCAAACACCTGGAGTGTATTCCATACAACCAATCATTTGGCACAGTTTTTGTTAATGTATGGCTCATATTTGCTTCGAGCATAGTGGCAAAAGGGCAGATGCCGGAGTGAGCGGAGTAAACGACGACATCTGCCATACGGGGGACGCCGAATAGGGTTGGGGGTGTGGGGGCAACGCCCCCGCGGTATGGTACGATACGAAAAAAAGGGCAATTTTGTAATTTCCATACATTAGGGTTTTAGTATAAATACCTGTGATGTAACCCTAATTTTTTATATAGTGAAATTCCGTCGTTCGCTCCCGTGGATGTAGGCATATTGCCGAACCACGTTAATTCTCTTGTTTTCTTGTTTTTCTTCATGTTTTCTTTGCTTGGTTTGCTGCATGTGGGATCGAAAATACTCGCCTGACATCGTGTCTGTGAAGAGACACCAGGCGATATATCGAATCACAAATGTCATTTATTTTTGTTATTGTGGGTTCTTCCATTCCTAATAGAGGCAAGCCTCTATTATTAATTACCCCAGACATAGTCTTGGGAACCTCCGATTAAGGGCAAAAGAGTACAAGTAGAGGTAATGAAAAATAATTCACTTTATTGCAGAAAATGATAATTTATTACATATAGATATCTTCGTATAGATGTACATAATTTATTCATTTATTCATATAAATGGTGTCGCCTTCCGTCGTGGAATATATGCTCCATCACTTCAGAATTTATGATCCATCGGTTGCCTCAAGACGCCTACTTTATCGCCGCTCTGAGATTTGCATCGGTTTACATTATATCGACCATCTCGAGATGAATGTCATATCGCCACCCCGAGATATGTGTGTCGCTTTGAGATTTATGTTCATCGGCCGCCTCAAGATAAGCGCTCTGTCGCCTCCTCGAAACCCGTGCCATTTTTTGTGATTTATACTTCATTGGTTGCATCGAGATGTGTATTTCATTGTCGCATCAAGATGCGTGCCAATCTGAAATTTATATTTTATCATCCGCCTCAAGATGCATGTTTTATCTTTGCATCGACATGCGTGTCGCTTTGAGACGCATGTTACTTTGCCATATTGGAGGAATAGTATTGCATTTGGATATAACATGAAAAATAATAATTGTAAAATCTGTACAAACTATGGAGCAATTAAATCTTTAATTTGGTACTAATCATTTTTAGTTAAATAAGGGTCGAGTTTGAAAATTAATTAAAGAATAGGATTAAAATGGAAATGGACATTTATATATCTATATATATATATATATATATATATATATATATATATATATTGGTTCAGGACAGCATAATCACGAATTGTAGAATTATATTATATTATGTATAATATTATGTAATAAGATGTGATATATTGTATATTATATAATATGATATAATATATGATATTAAATCGTGGCTACGAATCTTAGTTGTCAGGGATTTAATTAGAAGATGAGACTAATATATATATATATATAGGATAGGAGCCCATGGTTTGGCTGTCCTTTGAGCCAAACAATCTTTGGGAGAATTACGTAATAGCAAAACCGCGTGGCATGAGTTGAGCCACATGGTGCTCATTAATGGGAAAAGCGGTCATCTTGTGAAAAGATAAGACCATACGATTAAATGTCAAACTCGTAGCGCCCGCGATCGGGACAAGGAGGGGCGTGGGGAGACCAATTTCGTGAGGGAAAGCTTTTCCGTTTACTCTCTGCCCGACTCTCTTAACTTCTCACAGGCGGCATGGCCTTCTATGCGTGTAGCGCAGATCCCGCATTACCTGCTATGCCTTTTATCAGTTCTTACGTACCGGACGAGGCGGTGCATGGCGATGTTAGGTCATGTCACCACACGCCACCCTCGAGCCTCCAAGCGCCGGTTTGAACCATTAAAAAGAAACTAAGTGGTGCTTTGGTTGGGTAAAAGCCAGATAAAAGAGCCTCACAAGTTCCACTCATCCACGATGCACTGTTCTCCAGGACAACACCGGCCGGAGAGGACGACCGAAGCATTTAAGCAACATCTCTGGCCGAGGCGGCGAAAGCTTGGATCGGGGAGAGAATCGGAGGTAAGAATCGGGGGGTCGACAAGGAGGTGCCGAGGAGCTCCGACAAGCCTTGCCACCTTGGATTCCTTGACGACGTTGCCTCCCGGTAAGCTCTTAACTCCTGAAGAGTAGTAGTGGCGTGGCGTAAATACATGTGCATGCATGAGTAGCTAGCTATATGAGGTATGCCTCACATATGTACTTTCGGCCAAGGAGCCATGTTGACTTGACTAAGATAAGCTTAATGAACCTAGTTAGTTGCATGCCCTTGCATGGCTGGCTTTGTGTACAAAATAGAGGAGTGCATAGAGGTGTCTTGAATCCAAATCGCATGCATGCTTGTATGTATGAACAGTGGGAATGGCCTATAAGTTAGAAAGATCATGCTTAGCCTTGTAATTATAGGTGTTGATAACCTTCACTTAAGATGATGATGGGGGTAGGTGGTTCAATGCATAACAAAGCCCATACACCAGTTGGTATGGATCGGGTAAGAGGCTAAGATAGTGAAGAAAGGTTAAGAAATAAGATAGAAAGAAGAGAGAGAAAAAAAAGGGGGGGTATATATATATATATATATATATATATATATATATATATATATATATATATATATATATGCATGTGCAGGAGAAGACAGTAAACAAAGAAGAAGAGGGGAAAACAATTATATATATGTATATATATGTTATGACGAATATTTAGAAACTTTTAATTAAATATCACACATCATATTAGAAGGGTATAATACATGCATCATTAATGTGAATACACCCAATCATGGGTGATCACTTTTTATGCATTAATGCAGTATCTTTTGAGAAGATGGATTTTATTATCAGATCCCGATTCTGAAGTGGAACAAAGAGTCACGTCAGCGAGAGTCACTGATCAATTGTTAGATCCTTCGGTACATTCAGTAAGTTACCTCTGCCTAGTACCCACTCTACGGAGTGTTTATTGGATTTGCTACTGTGTCTTTTAGTAAGTACCTTTGTTTCCTAGTCCTTCCCGAACATGGGCTTTGTTGGCATTACTTGATATTCTTACGATATCCATATTTGTGCAGCAAGTACTATTGTTCATTATACTTTCCTTCTTGTTGATGATGTGATCTAGTATGATTATCAAGTTGATATTCCTCTATTATCGCGTGGTGATATGCACATGCACATTTTCACGACTTCATTGGATTATTGCTCCTATATTTATGTGCATTGGTATGTTTGGTTGTTGGCATCTGTTGGATGTGGTTCTGTACTATCTTTCCACCGGATCGATTGGAGCGTGGGTGCTCCAACTTGGGCGTCTAGGGCCGAGGACACCACAGCGTTACGTTATCCACGATAGGGGGCGATACTCTGTCCATCCGGCCTTGTCGATTGGGGGCGATACCTTTGGCCAGGTGTCGACATGTAGAAGGGTAAGCGGTGACGCGAATTCCGACTCACGGGGCGATTCCGGTGAGGGTGATGGGCGGCCGGGGATACTCGAGAGTTCTACGCTTAGATGATCTTCCGGCTCAGGGCGTAGTTGAGATTAAGAGCCACGCCGTTTTGTCTGGGACTCCTAGATGCTTGGTTGTGCGGGGTGTAGCCCCATGTGCTTATTTGGTCATGTTTCTTGATTTGCTCTTTTGCTTATCTTTTGTTGTTCATGACTTGCTCACCCACCTTGCGAGGTGCTTACTGGGCTTTCTCTCCGAAAGCTCATACATTTGTTCTCATCCCTTTTCAGATCCAGCGGAGTAGACGACGTGAACCGCCAGGATCGTATGTGGGGCAGGGTGGTAGCCGAGGTTGGCGACCTCTTAGGCATTTTGTTTATGTGTGAGGACATCTTACTTGGATCCGTATAGGATCGGACCTGTATTAACTATTAGGGTGCATGTACCCTAGGCTCTCATCTTCCGCTGATACTATACACTGATTTATGTCATCTGACTTATTATTACTATTCCGCTGCTTTTGTGTTGTTGCTTTCTGATCACTTAGGCCTTGTGCCCGAGCGGGGCTCACCTCCGCTTAGGTATGGCCGGTCTGCTCACGCGCCCGAGGCCGGGGACTTTTGGGGCCGGGGCGTGACAATAATAGTAATAATAATAATAATATTGAAATCCCATAAAGGCTTTGAAGAAGCCATTAATGTTCACTTTGATACTTTCATTGGAATAGTTGTGAGTGGACTTAGTGAGCAACATATCCATATCTGCCTCTTCAAAAGTCAAAGGGATCAATAATATGCTTTTTGGGAAAGCCAAATGGCTAATTTCTAGTAATAATTTTATATATATATATATATATATATATATATACTTCCAAATTGTCCAACGCCCTCTAAAACAATGTAAGTTAATTTATGAACATATTTATTATTTTTTTTATTATTGTATTTTATTTTTGCTTGACATACTGGAGACAAATAAGCTTCCAAGAAAACATGAAATTGTTCATGATGGCATGAAGAAGCCATTAATATCCATGCATGGGAATGACTTTGAGTGGACTTGGTGGGCTGCCATTTCAAATCTTATAGCAGAACTCTTCCACCTGGGATGTACAAATCTCTTCATATACTTTGAAGTTGTATTCTTCTGCAATCTCTATAAGCCAATCTATTAGTATTGAGCACATGCTTGCATTGGTGTCCTTCTGTATCTTCTCCATGAAGTCCATTGAAGATCTTTTCTTTGCCTCTGAAATGTGTAAGTGCTTCAAACTGCAGTCCATTGTATCCACATCCTTAGAGATATGGAGGTTGTCACTTGCTTGCCTCTCCAAAGTCGCAATTATATATTTGTTTTGATTGTTGATATACACAACCTTATCTGCAGGATCTCGAAAAGCAAGGCCAAAGTAATTGCATTCAAAAAAATTTCCTTCTTTTGTCAAATTTGACATCCATTGTCATTCCTCTTTCATTCCTTTTCATAGAAGCCCTATGCCAGAAAGGTTTTGGTATTGGAGTAAAGAAATTTATATCGGGATTATTCATGAACTATTTCCTTTATGACAATGTTGTTAATGTTGTCATTTGACCATGACGTGTTTAGTTGATTCAACTACAATTGTCAAACTGCAGGTATTTGGAGCACAAGTATCGAATTCACAATCTTTTCGTTGTAAGACCTCTCATTTCATCTTTGCAGGTCACCTTCATCATACTTGGCAGAAATTATTAGATTCTCCAAGGAGTCTCTTTTAACAACTTATTATAGTTTGAAATTTCTTTGAGACATTTTGTCGAACAAGTCATGTGCACATTAGTTTCCGGCAGGAAAGTTCTTTGCCAATAAAGATGAATACCTTAACATACAATCTCCATCTTTAAAATACAAGTCACAAATGCCTGACAATATTAACTTTGTGGATTTGGCAGAGAAGGAACTAATGCATCTATACCAATCAATAAAATAGAATAGTTTTCTTCACTGGATTGTCAGCAGCCTTGTTCCTCCTCTTCTCTTTTCATCTTCTTTTTCTTCATCTTCTTCCTCTTAACTTTATTTTGTAGTTTGTGTCATTCTTTTTTCATCAAGTTTGATTGCTTTCTTCTTTTCTTCTTTTATTCTTTGCTTGCTTCATGGTATTCATCTTGCTCTTTGTCACTTTAATTCTTCTACTTTGCTTTCTTTGTTTTGCAGCCCTATCACTAATGTTCTTGCTTCTTTATTCTCTTCATGCTATTCGTCACGTTATCTTTGATGGTCACCAGCGATGCCTTTGTATCCTCTCCAATACCACCATGCACTGCTTCGAATTGGAGTCCCATCTCTCCTTCCTCAACACTGCTAATGTTTGAGGAAGGAGATGGCTCTGATGAAGAGGTATGCGCTGCAGTTTGACTTCATTAGCGAGTTTGAAGGTGCTTCGGTGCTCGTCATGGCGGATCTACAAAGTCCTCTGAAAGTCCAACATTGATGAGAAGCTTAGCATTTATAAAATACAGAAGCTAGATTGAGAGGTATTTGCTCTCAAAACATAGACTTGGACCTCCATCACCAGGATTACCATCAAGACACTTTACTCCGGCGAGCGGTGCTTCACTGATAGTTCTTGTACGATCTCCTCCTAATGCTTGAGGGCGATCCGATTTTCTTCCATCGCTTCATACCAAATAAAGAAGAGGTTGGCAGAGAGAGTTTTGATCTCCTGTTAGGGTATAGACACTTTACTCCGGCGAGCGGTGCTTCACCGATCACCGGGATTCTTCAGTGTTGGAACATGACAGCGGCTTTTTTTCTTTCGGGGACAGTAGGGCCTTGACGGTGATCATTAGTAGTTCTCCGACACCGCCACACTTTGGGACGGTGTCCCTTTCTCCAGTAACGACGGTCAACGGCGACGAGGCCTCAACAGCGACAATTGGGCTTCTTAACACCGCCATGCCTCGAGGCAGTGTCCTTTCTCCGGCGACGGCGTTCGATGGGTGAGGGCATGGGCGGCAATGATGGAAGGCAGTGGAGCTTTTTTTTAGGGCTCAATCGCCTGCAGGTCGGCATCTAGGCGGAGACGTGCACCTTCGGCGGTGAAGCTTCTCTTTGGTGGCGGCGAAAGGGGATGATCTTTATGCAGTATTACGGTTTATGGATGGACCCAAGTCTGTCTCCTTCGGCATGGCCATTAGAGACAAACTTGGTCCTGTCCGCAACCGAAAATACCTCTCTCTTTTTTACCGGAGTGGGGGGACTTCATCTCATTCTTTTTCTTATTGGCCACCATCCTTCTTCTTTCTTCTCCTCTCCCCCCTTTATTTATAGACTCAGAGAGGATTAGATCATAATTTAAATTTTTATTTGATTTAGATAAATCAAGTTGATTTGATTTGATTTTTTTTTTTTGAATTCTGATAATATCATGATTTAAGTCCTGATTTGTTTGATTTTTTTTCTCTTTCTTGATTTGACTTACATTCAAATTTTGATTTGACTGATCTTTTCTTTCTTGATTTGGCCAACATTTAAATTTTTGATTTAATTTGATTTTGATTTGATTGACCTTTTTTCTTTCTTGGCCAAGATCAATCTTTAAATTTTAATTTGATGAGATTGTTTTTTTCTAAATTCATCCAAATTTTGATTTGATTTTGATTTTGATTTTTTTTTTTTTTTTTTGGAGTTATATTTATATTTTCACATATTGCCTCAGGATTTGTTTTCTTGGATTGTCTTGGATTTGCCTCAGGATTTGTTCCTTTGGATTGACTTGGATTTGCCTCGGGATCTGTGCCCGTGGATTATCCTAGGATTTGTGTGTCCTTGCCTCGGGATATGACAGGATAGATATTTTTTATTTGAAATTAAAATATTTTAATTTCAACACATTTCAAAAATATTTCATCATAATATTTCATTCTTGGCTCCTTTCAAACATTGGCATTTATTATTTTCAATGTATATATATTTTTTATATATACATTTTTTAGACAAACAAATGCCCCCTTCATACTTCTCTCACGAAATTTATTTTTTGAGAGAGATATGTATGAACATACAAAATTTTCATCTTTATGGCCAATCCATGTTGGGAGACCTGAAGTCATCATCATTTACTTTTCCATCATTCTTTCATTTTTTTTTATTATTATTTTTTTCATTCATTCATCATTTTTTTTTTTTGATGATGATGGGTCTCCTTAGGACTAGAACCACCTCTCCCTTTGTAAGCCTGGGACATAGGACACATATGCTCTATTGACTTCAAGATTCTGCTGCACTTTTTATCTTTCTCTTGTCGAGAGAGTCCAATTCATCTAAGTAAAGTCAAATATTGCTTTCATTTGAAATTTCATGCCATTTGAATTTCGAGGGAGAGGGATGCTTCAATTCCAAACACCGAGGAGTATGGTGTGGATCGTGTTGCAATCCAACAAGTGGTATGACAAACCCACAACATGTCAATCTCCCTTTTTTTTTTTTTTTGGACATGGCTTTCTTTGGATTTGAATGTTGATGGATAATATTTCAATGTATTTGGCATAGATAACATCTTTTGGCACAGATAGCATCTTCTAGCATGTTCAATGCAATTTTTACCATGGTTGGCCAATGATATTCCATGCGCTCACTCTTAAGTCGCACCTTGGGCCTAGATTGATGTGCACCATATATCATGGAGTGTACATGGCTTCATTCACTTCTTCATATGAAAGATATCGCATATATGGGGGTGAATCTTAGGGCGCCTTGCTTCACCTGAAGGCCTTCTGATTTGTCCCCTGGGAGTTTATCATATCCCAAATATTTCATAAATGGTTGCCTCCAATCTTCCTCTGGCATTTCGAGGGTGAAGTCTTCCGCTTTGCCCCCAGCACTTTCCTCTTCGACATCATCGAGTATTGTACTTATGGGTCTTCTATTGATTTGAATAGTCTGGATTTGCTAGCTCCGAGTCTTCAAATATGTGTTTATCCTTGACTTCATCAACGGAGGATACAAGTTTGGAGTTTCATATTTCTTGGTTATCTCACCATATGAGTATTTGAGAAACCAAGAGAGCACTCTTTTTCATTTCGTCATTTTTTAGAAATCTCAATTCTATTTTTGGAATATGTGAAACTTCCAGTGTTATATTTTTACTTGACCTCATTGATGGAGGGTACAAGTTTTGATATTTCATATTTCCTTGGTAATCTCATCAGATGAGTGTATGAGAACCCAAGTGAAGAATTTGTATTTCATCATTTTTAGAAGCGTCATTTTTTACCTGACCTTATTGCTAGAGGATACAGGTTTGACACTCCATATTTCCTTGGAAATCTCATTACATGAGTGTGAGAGAATCCAAGTTTGACATTTCATATATCTGGTGATCTCATTATATGTTTGAGAACCCAAATGAAGATTTCATATATCTGGTGATCTCATTATATGTTTGAGAACCCCAGATGAAGATTTTCATCATTTTGTAGAAGCGTCATTAATGGAGGATACAAGTTTGACGTTCCATATATCTTGGTATCTCACTATATGAGTGGGTGAGAATCCAAGTTTGACATTTCATATATATTGGTGATCTCATCCTATGAGCGTCTGAGAACCCAAGTGAATTTCCATTTTCTTTATCTGACATAGCCGAATGGTTGTGTCAAAATATTTATGTCATATCCTTTTCATTTGATTTCATATACATCGCAGCTTGCCCCCATCCTTCTAAAAGGTTTATGGAGCTTCATGATAAACTTTGATATCTTCCGTCATTTTTGACTTTCTATTTCAACTTTTATGATTTGAAAGTCGGGTAACACCTTTAGACTAGTTTCATCCAACTTCTTCATATATGAGATTAGCTCTTGAAGTGTTATATGCTGAGAAAAGCCACCTCAAGATTTGTATTCTTCCTCAGTCACCTCTGGAATTATATTCTCGGGCAATATCAGGGGTTGTGTTGCTTTGAAATATGTGCTTCGTTGCCTCGGGATGCACACATACTTCATCAACTTTAAGATTTGTATTTCCATCAGTTGTCTCGAGATCCGTGCTTCATCATCGATTCGAGATTTGTGATGCATTCGAGATGCGTGCTTCACTGCCTTGGGATGCACACTTCACTATTTTGAGATTTGTAATTGTGATACACATTTTCTGCTTTGGGATTTATCACCACCTCAAGTTGCGTGCTACATCGGCGCCTTGAGATTTGTGGTTGCTTCGGGATTTATATTTCCATTGACCGTCTTGAGATGCGTACTTCATTGCTGCCTCAAAACTTGTGTCATTTCGGGATTTATATTTCATTGGCTGTCTTGAGATGTGTGTTTCACCATGTCTCAAGATTTGTGCCATTTTGGAATTTATATTTTTATAAGCCATTTTGAGATTCATGCTCCATCGTAGCCTCGAAATCCATGGCTAGTTTGATATTTGTATTTCATCAGCTACCTCGAAGTGTGTGCTCTATTGCCCCCTCAAGATTTGTGATGTTTCATGATTTATATTTCATTAGCTACCTTGAGATGTGAGCTTCACCATGCTTCAAGGTTCGTGCCATCTTGGAATTTATATTTGTGCCATTTTGGAATTTATATTTCATCAGCTGCTTTGAGATACGTGTTTGATCGTGATCTCAAGATTTGTGCTGCTTCGAGATGTGTACTTCACTGCATCGGGATGCACACCTCCTTGCTTGGGATTTGTATTTCATCAGCTGCCTCGAGATGAGCATTTCATCATCACCTTGGGATATGTGCTGCTTTGAGATGTGTGCTTCACTGCATCGGGATGCACACTTCATCATTTGGGATTTGTTGCCATCTCAAGAAGCGTCTTTCATCGTTGCTTCGAGATTTGTGGCTGCTTTGATATTTGTGTTTTATCAGCTACCTCGAGAGGTGTGTTCCATCCTTGCCTCGAGAGTTGTGATGCTTCGAGATGTGTGCTTCACTGTATCGAGATGCACACTTCATCGCTTGGGGTTTGTATTTTCATCAGCTGTCTCGAGAGGTGTTTCATCATCACCTTGAGATCTGTGCTGCTCTGAGATGTGTGCTTCACTGCATCGGGATGCACACTTCCTCGCTTAGGATTTGAGAATATTGTTGCTTTAGGATCCACACGTCCCCTTTGTTGATGTCGGATGAGATGTCCTTTCTTCTATGGGAACTGATGGAGGATTTTATTTCCCCTGAGCTGGATGGTGAGCTTCTTGCCCCCAGCTTTGGATAAGGAAAGATCGGCTCTGTCTCATCGACGGAAGAGAGAGTCCCATCGCGATCGCCAGTCACCATCTGAATCGACCACTTTGTTGCGTAGATTTCTTTATATCATTCATGCCCCCAGTTTATATCAGAAATGCGTCTTTTATCTGTGACCATATCTGAAATGACTTGAGTGCAGATTTGTGGTGTTCTTGCATGATTTGCAGTAAACTATTAAAGGAATGAGGTTTTACACTTGTATACCCACAAGTTGTCATAGGTGAGGCAAGTATCAATCCTCGTTATACCCTTCGAGATAAGGCATCATTTTCTTATCAATTTTAACAACGACCATCTGTGTGTCACTTGCCGGATCACTGTTGTCAACTGCTCAAGGATAGAGGCACTTGAGGTTCTTCTTTGTTCCAGTAGCTTGAACTTTTATTTATGCCGAGGGACAGGGTTATTCAACTTTTGTATGCCTTTAAGTTGGTATGCCAACAGACCCACCAACGGTATATTGCATGTTTCCATTTGTTGAAATTTCCTTAAGGAGGATTTTCGGTTGGAATGAAGATTTTGTTGTTGAGGTTCAACCCCGTTCATTGCCCCCTGTGTGGCACGTGGCTTGATCCTTCTTCTCTTATGCCCCCAGGATCTTATGAATGGTGTGCGTGATGGCCCTCTTCGGGCCTCAAAGGCCATCCAGATGATTTGAACTTATGCATCCTTGAAAATGTTTTAAGGAGGATTTTGGGTTGGATGGAAAATGGATTCATCCTCACTATCCTTCCTTTTAGGGACATTTTGTTGTTGATGATCAACTCCCGTTGTTTGCCCTCTGTGCAGGACGTGACCTGATCCTTCCTCTCGTATGCCCCCAGGATGGTAGAAATAGTGGGCCTCCTCGAGCATCAATGATCATCCAGAAGATAGAGTTGACTTAGCGTCATCTTATTGATTTGAGCTTCCTCGATATCATGCAGGGTCTTTTTATGGAAAAACCCTTGGAGGTCGACCACCCTTATATGCATCGGGTTGAGGTTATGACTCCGCAATAGTTGAGTTCTTCTCCACCAACAAAAGGATGTTAAAGAACACATTTGAATATTTTTAAAGTCTTGAAAGAGGACAAAATCCAACTACTGATAAGGGACCTGCATCTCTCAATAAGTGGACTTCAGATAATATTTTCTCTTTTTTTTAATTCCTGTTCTTTTCTTTTTCTTTTTCTTTTTTCTTTTTTTTTCTTTCTTTTTTTTTGATTTTTTTTTTGATTTTTTTTGATTTTTTTTTATTTTTTATTTTTGATTTTTTTTTATTTTTTTATTTTTTTTTTGCAAGACTTTAGCAGGTTTGAAGATTCCCTTCTATTAAACCTTTTGAAGATACGCTCATTGTCTTCCTATGTAGAAACTATTCTCTCAGGCTGGGCTGGGGTAACCTCTACAAAATGGAAGTCTTGATTCATTGGATATTCATATCAGACCAAGAGAATCATATTAAGTCAACGTCCCATGAATGGAAGTTGTGGGACTATTATGATCTCTATGGATGGTGAGTTTCCAACTGCAACGAAGACCCCTTTATAAAATTTATATGCCTCTACTTGTACTTTTTGCCTCAAAGATGGGAGGAGGAATGAGTCCCCACCGGGCGTGCCAGAATTTGTGGGATTAAAAATACGCGCCCGGCATCGTGTCTGTGAAGAGACACCAGGCGATATATCGAATCACAAATGTCATTTATTTTTGTTATTGTGGGTTCTTCCATTCCTAATAGAGGCAAGCCTCTATTATTAATTACCCCAGACATAGTCTTGGGAACCTCCGATTAAGGGCAAAAGAGTACAAGTAGAGGTAATGAAAAATAATTCACTTTATTGCAGAAAATGATAATTTATTACATATAGATATCTTCGTATAGATGTACATAATTTATTCATTTATTCATATAAATGGTGTCGCCTTCCGTCGTGGAATATATGCTCCATCACTTCAGAATTTATGATCCATCGGTTGCCTCAAGACGCCTACTTTATCGCCGCTCTGAGATTTGCATCGGTTTACATTATATCGACCATCTCGAGATGAATGTCATATCGCCACCCCGAGATATGTGTGTCGCTTTGAGATTTATGTTCATCGGCCGCCTCAAGATAAGCGCTCTGTCGCCTCCTCGAAACCCGTGCCATTTTTTGTGATTTATACTTCATTGGTTGCATCGAGATGTGTATTTCATTGTCGCATCAAGATGCGTGCCAATCTGAAATTTATATTTTATCATCCGCCTCAAGATGCATGTTTTATCTTTGCATCGACATGCGTGTCGCTTTGAGACGCATGTTACTTTGCCATATTGGAGGAATAGTATTGCATTTGGATATAACATGAAAAATAATAATAGTAATAATAATAATAATATTGAAATCCCATAAAGGCTTTGAAGAAGCCATTAATGTTCACTTTGATACTTTCATTGGAATAGTTGTGAGTGGACTTAGTGAGCAACATATCCATATCTGCCTCTTCAAAAGTCAAAGGGATCAATAATATGCTTTTTGGGAAAGCCAAATGGCTAATTTCTAGTAATAATTTTATATATATATATATATATATATATATATATATGGTCCAACGCCCTCTAAAACAATGTAAGTTAATTTATGAACATATTTATTATTTTTTTATTATTGTATTTTATTTTTGCTTGACATACTGGAGACAAATAAACTTCCAAGAAAACATGAAATTGTTCATGATGGCATGAAGAAGCCATTAATATCCATGCATGGGAATAACTTTGAGTGGACTTGGTGGGCTGCCATTTCAAATTTTATAGCAAAACTCTTCCACCTGGGATGTACAAATCTCTTCATATACTTTGAAGTTGTATTCTTCTGCAATCTCTATAAGCCAATCTATTAGTATTGAGCACATGCTTGCATTGGTGTCCTTCTGTATCTTCTCCATGAAGTCCATTGAAGATCTTTTCTTTGCCTCTGAAATGTGTAAGTGCTTCAAACTGCAGTCCATTGTATCCACATCCTCGAGATATGGAGGTTGTTACTTGCTTGCCTCTCCAAAGTCGCAATTATATATTTGTTTTGATTGCTGATATACACAACCTTATCTGCAGGATCTCGAAAAGCAAGGCCAAAGTAATTGCATTCAAATAAATTTCCTTCTTTTGTCAAATTTGACATCCATTGTCATTCCTCTTTCATTCCTTTTCATAGAAGCCCTATGCCAGAAAGGTTTTGGTATTGGAGTAAAGAAATTTATATCGGGATTATTCATGAACTATTTCCTTCATGACAATGTTGTTAATGTTGTCATTTGACCAAGACGTGTTTAGTTGATTCAACTACAATTGTCAAACTGCAGGTATTTGGAGCACAAGTATCGAATTCACAATCTTTTCGTTGTAAGACCTCTCATTTCATCTTTGCAGGTCACCTTCATCATACTTGGCAGAAATTATTAGATTCTCCAAGGAGTCTCTTTTAACAACCTATTGTAGTTTGAAATTTCTTTGAGACATTTTGTCGAACAAGTCATGTGCACATTAGTTTCCGGCAGGAAAGTTCTTTGCCAATAAAGATGATTACCTTAACATACAATCTCCATCTTTAAAATACAAGTCACAAATGCCTAACAATATTAACTTTGTGGATTTGGCAGAGAAGGAACTAATGCATCTATACCAATCAATAAAATAGAATAGTTTTCTTCACTGGATTGTCAGCAGCCTTGTTCCTCCTCTTCTCTTTTCATCTTCTTTTTCTTCATCTTCTTCCTCTTAACTTTATTTTGTAGTTTGTGTCATCCTTTTTTCATCAAGTTTGATTGCTTTCTTCTTTTCTTCTTTTATTCTTTGCTTGCTTCATGGTATTCATCTTGCTCTTTGTCACTTTAATTCTTCTACTTTGCTTTCTTTGTTTTGCAGCCCTATCACTAATGTTCTTGCTTCTTTATTCTCTTCATGCTATTTGTCACGTTATCTTTGATGGTCACCAGCGATGCCTTTGTATCCTCTCCAATACCACCATGCACTGCTTCGAATTGGAGTCACATCTCTCCTTCCTCAACACTGCTAATGTTTGAGGAAGGAGATGGCTCTGATGAAGAGGTATGCGCTGCAGTTTGACTTCATTAGCGAGTTTGAAGGTGCTTCGGTGCTCGTCATGGCGGATCTACAAAGTCCTCTGAAAG
This sequence comes from Dioscorea zingiberensis, assembly GCA_026586065.1. Lineage (NCBI taxonomy): Eukaryota > Viridiplantae > Streptophyta > Magnoliopsida > Dioscoreales > Dioscoreaceae > Dioscorea > Dioscorea zingiberensis. The sequence continues at coordinate 24,697,555 of CM048826.1, forward strand.
TCCACCATTGATGAGAAGCTTAGCGTTTATAAAATCCAGAAGCTAGATTGAGAGGTATTTGATCTCAAAACATAGACTTGGACCTCCATCACCAGGATTACCATCAAGACACTTTACTCCGGTGAGCGGTGCTTCACTGATAGTTCTTGTACGATCTCCTCCTAATGCTTGAGGGCGATCCGATTTTCTTCCATCGCTTCATACCAAATAAAGAAGAGGTTGGCAGAGAGAGTTTTGATCTCCTGTTAGGGTATAGACACTTTACTCCGGCGAGCGGTGCTTCACCGATCACCGGGGTTCTTCAGTGTTGGAACATGACAACGGCTGGGGTCATATAGTTACTGTTTTTTTTCTCCGGGGACAGCAGGGCCTCGACGGTGATCATTAGTAGTTCTTCGGCACCTCCACGCTTTGGGGCGGTGTCCCTTTCTCCAGTAACGACGGTCAACGGCGACGAGGCCTCAACAGCAATAATTGGGCTTCTTAACACCGCCATGCCTTGAGGCAGTGTCCTTTCTCGGGCGACGGCGTTCGATGGGTGAGGGCATGGGCGGCAATGATGGAAGGCAGTGGAGCTTTTTTTTAGGGCTCAATCGCCTGCAGGTCGGCATCTAGGCGGAGACGTGCACCTTCGGCGATGAAGCTTCTCTTTGGTGGCGGCGAAAGGGGATGATCTTTATGCAGTATTACGGTTTATGGATGGACCCAAGTCTGTCTCCTTCGGCATGGCCATTAGAGACAAACTTGGTCCTGTCCGCAACTGAAAATACCTCTCTCTTTTTTACCGGAGTGGGGGGACTTCATCTCATTCTTTTTCTTATTGGCCACCATCCTTCTTCTTTCTTCTCCTCTCCCCCCTTTATTTATAGACTCAGAGAGGATTAGATCATAATTTAAATTTTTATTTGATTTAGATAAATCAAGTTGATTTGATTTGATTTTTTTTTTTTTTTGAATTCTGATAATATCATGATTTAAGTCCTGATTTGTTTGATTTTTTTTCTCTTTCTTGATTTGACCAACATTCAAATTTTGATTTGATTGATCTTTTCTTTCTTGATTTGGCCAACATTTAAATTTTTGATTTAATTTGATTTTGATTTGATTGACCTTTTTTCTTTCTTGGCCAAGATCAATCTTTAAATTTTAATTTGATGAGATTGTTTTTTTCTAAATTCATCCAAATTTTGATTTGATTTTGATTTTTTTTTAATTTATTTTTTTTTGGAGTTATATTTATATTTTCACATATTGCCTCAGGATTTGTTTTCTTGGATTGTCTTGGATTTGCCTCGGGATTTGTTCCTTTGGATTGACTTGGATTTGCCTCGGGATCTGTGCCCGTGGATTATCCTAGGATTTGTGTGTCCTTGCCTCGGGATATGACAGGATAGATATTTTTTATTTGAAATTAAAATATTTTAATTTCAACACATTTCAAAAATATTTCATCATAATATTTCATTCTTGGCTCCTTTCAAACATTGGCATCTATTATTTTCAATGTATATATATTTTTTATATATACATTTTTTAGACACAAACACTGCACAATCCTCAACAGTTTTGGAATCTCTTATTAACAAGTTTTACAATCATACGATTTTAACATCATGGATTTAACAAAGAGATGCATCCATGTCCATATCATCTCATGAAATATACAACCCTCTTGTTCTTCTTCCTTTCATCTTCTTCTTCAATTCATATCCTTTTTTAGAATTTTTTCTTTGTCTTCTCAGCATCTTTGTCATCCCCTTAGCAGCATCTTGTCATCTCACAACTTTATCATCTACTGAATGGATGGTTGAAACCAATACTCCAACTTTGGTACTACATTACTTGACCACGTAGTGGAAGAACTCATAATCTCTTCCAGTCATGCATGTTCTCCCATAGGTGTATAGTACTTCGCCAAGTACGATCCAATCTCTCTAAATAGTTACATAGCTTCATGACTTCAGCTATACATAATTAAAGTGGAGATCATGAATTATGAGTAGACAAGCTTGGCACAGACAATTCATCGAACACTTTAATAGCAAAGTTGATGCTAGCTCCGTCTATGCAGCCTTGCCCACTCCGCCAGTGAGGAAGGCCATCAATAGGATCTGAGATCCAATGCAACATTGCGCCATCGCACTTCACCAAGTTCATGATGTCTGGGCGCTCGCGAAGCGGTGGAGATATGGTGTGGTTTGGATCCAAAAAACCATTAACGACTTGCCATGCAAGTGCAACCTTGGGGAACAATGGTGGGAGACCATAACCCCTTTGGGCATTTGGTGACAGCAGGGACAATGAATTCCAGAGGCAGCGATCGAAGTGGCTTAGCAACAATGATGATCAGAGTGGATCGGCGACGACGCCACCACGCTCCGAGGTTTGGTCTGTCATTAGAAACGGCATAGATCGAAGTGGACCAGTAACGATGCCGATGAGGGTAACTTGGCGACAACACCACCATGGTCCAAGGTGTTATCCTTCGTTGGAAGCGGCATGGATCGGAGTTGATTGGCGACGATGCCACCGTGCTCCGAGGTGGCGTCCGTCGCCAGCAACAACGACGATGAGAGTAACTTGGCGACGATGCCACCACGCTCCGGGCTAGCGTCCATCATTGGAAGCGGCTACGACGAGTGGCTCAACGACGAAGACGACAGTGGTAATGAAAGAAGGTAGGATTCTTTCTTTTTAGATAGTATTATTATCGGGAGGCACAGTGGAAAAATACCTTGATTTATGTATCTCTCTCCTCTTTCTCTCAAATCTCTCTTGATTCTTTTCTTTTTTTTCTCTCCTCTATTTATAGCTTTCAACTGATAACACTAAACATTTAATTTGAGATTTAATCATCATTAGATAACCTAGATTAGGTATAGAAAACTTAAAGTTTAATTTTAATCTTTAGGGGATAAGTGTAATCTCATATGAGATTAAATATTTGAGTTTTAATCATCATGAGATATTATAGTGGTGAAATTTAATTTTAATATGAAATATCCTAACTATAATGATAAAGAACAAGAATTGAAATTTTTATTTTAATCATCACAAGATGATCTATAGTAAGTGTAATCTCGTTACTGATCAAAATTTGAATTTAAATCTAATTTTAGATTAAATTTTAATTATCATCATTATTAATTAATACTGATTATTATTATTATTATTATTATTATTATTATTATTATTATTATTATTTTCATTATTCGAGATTTATGTTCTCGACTTATCTTGGGTTTTGTGTTTTTTTGAGATTGCTTCGAGATATGTGTTCTCGGGCCACTATGAGATTTGAGATCACCTAGGGATTTATATCATTGGTCTACCTCGGGATTTGTTTCCTTGGCCCACCTTGGGATTTGACCAGATAATATCATATTTGTCCTTCTATCTATTAAATCCTTATTTGATCAAGATTAAGATGCATGGATTAATTTTGTTAAGATTAAAATTCCCATTCTAATGGGATTGAGACAAGGATTTTTTTTTCTTATATAAACAAATGCCCGCTTCATACTTCTCTCACGAAGCCATCTTTAGTGAGATTGAGTGAGAGAAGTAGGAACCCCCAATTTTTTCCTTTCACCATGGCTAGTAACCCTCACAGTGAACCTTTTTGGGACATCAATCAAAGTATTTATGAGTTGCCTCAAAATCGGGTTTTTGTTCGCCATAATCCTGTTTTTGGTTTGGGATCAAAAACCATGATCAAGTATGAAGGAGAAGAGTACTCGGAGTGGGTGAAGTGCTCTTCGAATTGTGTAGCCGTAGCCCTATTGACATTAAACCGTTGGAGTGGAGATGGAAGTACCGCTCCCATATATTTGAAACTAGAGGGGAGTGCACAAGATCTAATTATGTTCCAATCTCTTAGACACAAGATTATTAACCACCATCGGAGGTGGAGAGGCAGAAATCCTATTAGGAGTGAGACGATTGACTCTCGAGATTATGTTGCTGGGCCGCGTATATAATTAGCCATTACTCTAGAGAGTTATCTCACGAAAAATTGATTGGCGGGGTCATATCTTCAGTTTGACGATATGATATTGAAATAAATTTCTATAAGTCATTGGTGGAGCTGTGGTGCAAGACACCAATACCTTCCACTTTTTGCATGGGTAAGTAGGGATTTCATTATGGGATATCATATAGCTCGAAGGGTACTGATCGTTAGTGACATGTATAATGAAGTCGCTCCACGTAACGAAATACTTTGCTGAAGAAGTAGCTCTGAATTTTTGGTTTTAAGAAGCTTGTTTGAGGCTTTTCAATGGCTTGCAAGAAGGAATCTTTCTTCACATAACAAGGGGGTGCTTTTTGATGACTGGACAACTTTTTTTACAAAATTAAGCAGAACAGGATTTGATTCCCGAAAGAACTAAAAGTCTGATCCTTCTACAACACAGTCTCTCAGTGCTGATCTTGCGGCTTTAGTGGCTCTATGGATCTAATATTTCGCCATGCCAAGTAGACGTGATGTAATTAGACCTGGAGTTTTCATGATGGCATGTGACATAGTGCACGGGAAGAAAGTGGTTTTTGCTCCTATAATTTTGGCGCGTATATACAAGGGATTAAATGCTATAGTCAACCACAAAAAAGGGCCCATATTTTCTACCATGGTCTTCCCCACTCATTTCCTGTATGCTGGGCCAGATTCCACTTCCCCAGAATATATCTCCGGAGGATACCATGGTCTTCCTCCGGAGATATATTTTGGGGAAGTGACATCTTCTAGTATCACAAGACTTTTGAGGATACCAAAAATGTTGTGCTATATGAACGCTTTTCCTACTCCATTCAACTACTCTTCTAGTATAAGAAGGTTTACTAGACATGAAGACAATTTCATGTGGCGTCCATTCCCATACCTTCTTCATAATGGCGAGATAGTATACGGGACTCCAGACATTTCGTAGGCCCAGAGGTTCTTTATTCTTATACTCTGGAAAGAATTATGTAACACCCATCTCCAATTAGGGGACAGGTGTCACACCAGCCAGGTCAGGGAGTGAACTCCGAGCCTAATGTTGTGTAATCTAACAAGTTAACCATAAGCAAACACTAATATCATAATTAACTTTATATCAAATACATAACAATACAAGCTATAAAGTCATACAATACAAGTCTGCATAGGAGTTTATAATTCTCCTAAACTTAAACGAACCAAATCAAATAAGACACAATTAAACAGACGTTCAGAGTCAACTAAGGATAGACAGGACTCTCTCCTCCACTCTAAACTTGATTAAGTACATGTCTACTACCTGCAAAATTTCACACAACAAAGGATGAGCTACAAGAGCTCAGTGAGGTACGAACACTACTGTCAGGTATAAACATACATGTATGTCATCGACAAATAAGAATCTCAAGTGAAATATAATTATAAACTGAGCAGTAGTAAAGTATAAAGATAAATGCAAAATATAAACATGTGGGTCAATGCATTATCTTCAATCGATTTACATGAATCATGCTAACATCAATAGAAAGCCAAAAATATGCATATATGAGTTTCTTTAATTATTTATCATCGGTACCGGCAATGATTTCCATAATTGTCTTGGCTAACCAATCAAAGCCGGTAACCATCACGGTTGGACCAATCAACAACCGGAAGGTTGACAATATGTAAAATCATATCATAATAATCATTCATATTAATGTCAGCTACATCTCTACTTCCATACTGTGGAACCAGAGTGGAAACGAGAGGACCAATCAATACCCGATAGCTCTCCAGTCGGACCAATCAACAACAATTGAGCTATAGTATATATACGTATACTAGGCACCCGACGGGTACGGAAAGGTGGTTTTATTTCTTGAAAACATGAGTGTTTGAAAACAAATAATTTGGACTAAAAACAGAGTTATAAAAACAACCCCTTCCCTACCTAGTATCATACTCTCTGGTTCTGTCATAGAGCCACCACTTGTGTAAGCAAGTATGTGGGTATGGTATAATGCATCAATATTTCAATAAATCTTTCATTTTCTATTTTGAAATATTTATGAGTTTTATGCATTATTTTCTAAAACATGTTTTAAATCCCAAAAGCTATCAATTATAACATGCTTGTAACATTCCAAAGCATTTATGATAGTTAATAAACTCATGTCTTAAACCTCAAATAAATAAGTATGGTAAAAACATATGGTAAAATAAATAAGAAAGATGTCCAGTCGTGTTCCCTCAGAGTCTAAGTAGTCTCTAAGGCTAGCTAGGTCCTTCAGTAGTTGCGGCCTTGCCTTTGCCTTTTTTTTCGTAATAATCAAAATACGAAAATTCAGGAATATGAAAATAGTATTCTTATCTTATACTCTAATTAGACTCTTTATAGCAAAATAAATTCATCTAGTTAACTCGAGCATGCTTCTAATTAACAAGCATTTTCATACTTCTAAAGAGCATAGAAAAATACGGAATTTACTAGGAATCGAAGACCTTGCTATCTTCTTTCTTAGAATATTTGAAGGATCTAGCATACTCTTAAAGGATTAATCAATTGTTATCAATAGACATGGAAGATTAATCAAGTATTATTACTTAAAATTTCTACGAAAATTCGTCAGCACCTCCTCTATTTAGAGAGCCCCGAGATTATATAATCATACATCATTAATCACTTAACTCATTCATACAACATATGGAATCTAAAATTCTTTTAATCCTCTACTTAGAAGCCTTCTTAACAGTCCCATAACCCTATCAATAATCCATCAATTTCATGTATAAATTTAAACCATTATCCAGGGTTTTCCCCAAATTTTAAGGTTCGTAGGAATTTTACTTAAATCCCTTGAAGTTCATGCGATCTGTCGCCGGTGATGCTTGAGTCAAGCAAGGTGGAGGCTTAGTCGGAGTTGCTCCCAAGTGTTCAAAAGGGAGGGAAGATAGAGCAGAGCTCTGGAGGAAGCCGACCATGTCGTCGTTGGAGGGTGGAGGACGAAGGTCGCTTGTCTGGCCGCAGAGTAGGCAGAGGAAGGCAGGGGAAGGATGGAGCAACTTGGTCATCGTTCAGATCTCGTTGGAGCTCAGCGTCTCAAGTCGTCGCCTCTAGATACGCAGTCCTAGAAAAGGAGAAGGGGATTGGAGTGATTGGGCTCCGGATCGAGGAGTTATCCATGAGAGGGGGTGACAGCACCAAGCCGGGTGGATCTAACGATTGCGCCGACCGCTGAAGGTCGAAGAAGGGAAAGAAACAGAAGAAGATGAGAGGGGCTCACCGGCCGTCACGGAGGCGCCATGGCGAGTAGGCCGGCCTTGAGAGGGAAAAGAAGGGTGGCTGCGAGGTTCCACGCCGAGACCGTGGTTCTTTGGAGTTGGGCTGGTCTGCTCACAGCCGGAGGTCAGTGGGGAGGAGAGTTAGGCACAGTGAAGCTAGAGCTCGGGCTCGTCTGAGAAACAATAAGGAGTGGAGATATTTATTTATCTCGTTTTTTCTCATCCATCATCTCAATTAAAATATTGCTATTAATTATTAAAATAATCATTTTCCACTATTGCTTCACATGCTTTGAACTTTTCTTCTGACCAGATCCATTGCGGTCATCTTCGAGTGCGCATGTTGAAACCCTTATCTCTTAAACAATTAAATAATTTAAATGGCCCCAATTAGACTGTAGTAACATAGGGGTCATTTCTGTACCGGACTAGATCCGAAATCCCCAGGTCAGATGACCTGATAAGGGTTCATTTGAGCATATTTTTATTCCACCATTCTTATATGCTTTGTATGTAATTGTGGAGATTTTTGGCCCACAGATACTTAAAATGTGTTTATTTCGATGAATAGGGCAAGATATCAAGGCTCCAGGAGAAAGGAAGCTTTTTGAGGGAAATTGAGGCCGAAATGACGTATTTCTGGAGGAAAAACCCAGGCATGCGGGCTTCCATACTGCCGTATGGACCTGGAGAGTCGAGGGCCAGGTGAGTGATTTCTTTTGGACCCGCATAGCACCCTGTATGGCTTGTACCGGCATCCATACAATCTGATATATGGCCGTATGGATGCACCAGGAAGCTATACGGGCCCGTACAGTGCAAGTTTTCAGCAATTCTGCAGACCTAGAAAGGAGCAAAATGGTAAATCTCGCCCTAAAAACCCTAGAGGTATAAAAGGCCGACTAATGAGGGTTTAGAGAAGGAGAGCAGCTTGGGAAAAGGTTTTGGGGTCTTGAATGAAGCTTGGGTATTTTCATCTTCAAGCCATTGGAGAAAGAAGAGGGGAAGACATTGTGGATGAATCAAGGAAGTCATCAATGGTGTATGCAAAAGTCTTCTTCATTATGGTTTCTTTGATTGCTTTCATCTTTATATTGGATTGTTGTTCTTCCTTTATGGAGGGCTAATTTTGTAGATGCTTGGATGATTGATGAACCCTTGGACATGATTTAATTGATGTTGTTTCTCTATTCTTGAATGCTTGGTTGAATTCATGAGTCTATTGGATATTTTAATGTAAGTGAATCCCTCTACGTTGCGACGGCCCGGGGGATTTTCATAGTCCATATGATAGAAGAAGCGAACATCTCCCCGTAAGTAGACCATATCCGATAGAAAGGATTATGATTACACCAGGAACCCGGGTATTAATGAGAGTGAGTCCTTTTGATGTATTATTCCCATAATCCTTCCAAGACTTAGGTTCCTTAGAACATTATCGTTAAGGGCACTAGGATTAGTAATTCACCTCGAGAGAGGGAATGAAAACACCGTAGGAACCCTTGGCCAAGGATTAACCAAGTGTCAAGATTGAGAGCATCATCTATCCTTTAGAAGTCCAAGGGGGATTCAATTATCAGAGCATCCCCCTTTTGTGATTGTTTGATCTCAAGAACAAATTTATTTTTTTATTTGTTTCTATAATTTCTTAGTTTAAAGTTTAGTATAATCACTCACATTTCTGATCGACTAGATAGTAGGTGAGTAGTGGGTACTAGTACTTCCATCTCCCTAAGGATCGATAACCCGACCTTTGAGTCCACTATTATTACCTGATTACGACCCGTACACTTGCGGTTGCATTGCATCAGGTTTTTGGTGCCGTTGCCGGGGAAAATTGGTCTACAAAAGGAAAGCAAGTGAAAGTAATTGGGTTTATTGATGAAGCCACAATTTCTGATCCCATTCTTGGTGAAAAGTTGGATATGCTAACAAGGAAGATTGAGCTACTTACATCCAATAATAGCTCAAAAGCGGCCACGGTGATGTTCTGCAATACTTGTGGGGGAGGATATGAAGCATCATGTTGTCCCATTGTGAATACCGAAACGATCCCGATAGAACAAGTATAGTATATGGAAAATGCTCAAAAACAACCGAATGGTCAATAGCGACCATATGCTCCTAAATGGACCCATCCGGCGTTGTCCTATGGAAATCCACAAGCGGGGCAATACCCTCCCAGTTTTCAACACCCTCCAAATCCGCAAGAAAGAAAACCCAACATGGATGAGTTGATCTTGAAGTACATGCATAGCAATGATACTACAATTCGAAATCTACAAGCTACCCTTTATAACATAGAGAATCAAGTTGGGCAAATTGCAAAGGCCCTAGCTGAAAGACCACAGGGTAGTTTGCAAGGCAACACGGAGGAGAACCCTCGGGGAGAACAATGCAAGGCCATCACATTAAGAAGTTTGAAGGAGGTGGAGCTCGCAATCTTAAGGCCTCAAGCAACTACTCCCATTGAAATTGAAGACTCCGAGCTCGTTGTTAAGTCCGAAGAGGAGAGGAAAGGGAAAGAGAAGCTCATAGAGACACCATCCGTACCTCCTTATCAAGCTCAAGTTCCCTATCCTGCGAGGTTGAAGAAAGACAAAGAAGATGCCCAGTTAATGAAATTCAAGGGCATGTTGAAGTAACTACACATAAACATGTCGTTGGTAGAGGTCCTAGGTCAAATGCCGAAATATACAAAGTTTATAAAGGAGCTCCTTTCCAATAAGAGGAAACTTGAAAAAGCAGGTGTTGTGACACTTAATGCTCAATTTTCGGCCGTTATCCAACAAGTTATGCCAAAAAAATTGAAGGATCTGGCAGCTTTGTGGTCCCTTGTGTACTTGGAGAAGGGGTCACAAAGAAGGCATTAGCAGACTCCGGGGCAAGCATCAATATGAAGCTCTACAAACTATATGTGAAACTCGGCCTAGAAGAACAAAAGACTACAGGAATAACACTATAACTAGCTGACAGATCAGTGACAAGACCGAAGGGGATAGCTGAAGATGTACTCATTCAGATCAATCGATTTGTATTCCCGGCCAACTTTGTACTTCTAGATGTTGATGATGATGTTGGCGTCCCTATCATTCTTGGGCGTCCTTTTCTAGCCACCGCTCAAGCTTTCAAGGACCATACACAAGGCAAGCTTGCATTGAGGATGGGAGATCAAGAGATTGTGTTTCAATTACCCGATGCAATGCGGCACACAATGGCTCAAGATGATACCTCATATTGTCTTGACGAGGTAGACATGCTCACATTTGAGTGCATGGAAGACTTGTTGATGGTAGACCCAATATACCCTTATTTGGGAAAACAAGAGGGGCAACCGGAGGAGATCCAAAAAAATTCCATTTCATCAAAGGAGGAAATGGTGAAAGTAAAGAAGAAGAAGCAAAAATCCAATCTCCCTAAGATATGCTGGAAAAAGGTGAAGGAGAAAGGAGTAAGCATGAAATCTTGGACTCACAACACTTCTAAGGAAAGCCCAAGTATGGATGACAACAACTGCTCAATCCATGCCAACTTGGGAATGTGTTTATTTGGACGATCCTTCAAGGGAGGAGCCGATGAGAGCTTCAAGGTATTTGAACCCCCACAAGGTAAGGTGAAGGTACGTCAAGCTAGTGACGTTAAACAAGCGCTTCTTGGGAGGCAACCCAAGTTCTTGGAAACTTCTTCTTTCTCTTTAGTTGCAATTTTCTTTTTATTAGTTAGATTGTGTGTGTTTGGAATAAATAAATGAGATGTTTTATATTCGTTTTCATTATCTTGTATCATTCTGCTGGTTATTGTTTATTCATAGCCCTAGATTCATAATTGTTGCTAGGTAGTGCGAGGAAGGTTCGAATAGCACCCTGGATTGGTTGCATAAGCCAAATCCAGGTCCATACGAGTTGTCATACGGGCTGTCCTACGGTCGTATGACCCCACCAGTAAGCTATACCGGGTTTCATATGGCTCAAATTGAGGCTCTATAAAGGGCGCCCCCTTCATTTCTTTTTCAAAACCTAACAGACCTCACCCCTCTCCACATCGATCCGAACCTCTTCCTCATCGGCGCGCCTTCTCTTCTTGATTTTGGGCTTCCTTCTCCCCTAGTTATGATCTTTAATGGTTTGATTTGTTGATTTAGTTCATCTTCTCCATGTTTAGAACAATAAGGATTGAATGAATGAATCTTGAATGAATGGGTGATGAATTTATGTTCTTGCGTCGAATCCTTATCGCAATACTTTGATTAAAGGCATGTTTAAGGTTTAGGATGTGAAATGGGTGTGATTTGGATGTAAATGGGGCAAGAAATCCCTATGGCCGCCGGCACCGCCGCGTCCAGGCATATACGGGCCGTATACATACCTGTATGGCTCCCAGGCAGAGTCATACGAGCCGTATATCAGCCCGTATGGAAGCCCGTATAGGGCCAATAAAGGGTTGTAGTGCGCATTCTTTATTGTTTTTTTTTTGACATTTTCTTTCGCACTAACACCCTTTTTAGTTATTTTGCAGACATGCTTCGAAAGCTTACTGCCTCGAAGAAGCGCAAGACCGGAGAGAGTTCTTCTTCCGGCGTACCACACTTTGAAGAGGAACGCTCTCCACCGCTACTACCGTTTGGCTGCCAAACCCTTCTGACGGACACGCCTTATAGATTGGGGAGTCGCCACTCAACTCGGGATTGCGGATCGAGTAAGAGGGATGATTTCGGTCGGTGGTTGGGGCAAGGTGTTCTCCATCAACCAAGAGGTGTTCCGTGAGGCCACCTTAGAGGTCCAGAGTACCTTCGTGGCCGATAGGAGCGCCGTCTCTGAGCGATCCCTCACAGCCATATCCTTTCAGCTCTTCGGGGAGCGGAAGACAATAAGCTACACTCGGTTCTCCATGTACATGGGATTCTACGATCACAAGGCCATAGACACTCGTGAGTGCAGAGAGCTCCTCACCGCTTTCCGTAAGCATACCATTGCAGGGAGGGATGATAGTACTGGTGTCGTCACCCACACAGACCTGTTCATCCTATATAGCATCTTCAAGCGAGTACCTATCCATCTAGGATACGTACTCGCTAATTATTTGGTACATCAAGGGACGCATACCCATCTCAAGGCTATCAATGCGGGACCCTACATCACTAGCCTCATCATTGGGATGGGCCTTGAGGAGAAGACGGAGAACATGTAGTGGCTCCAGCTTATGATAGCACTAGGGATGGGCACATTATGTCAAATGGGGCTCATCCAGCACTCCGGTAGCCGCTACACTCTCATTAGCCAGAGCACGGATAGTTTTGATGATCAGGATTCCGACTCTGAGGACTCCAATCTTCCATCACCTGTCAGCCAGCTCCCTTCCTTAGAGCACAGGAGCTGCTTCGAGCAATTGGAGGGGAAGATATTTGAGATCCGCGCAGTACAGGATACCATTCTCACTAAGTAGTGACAGATGCGGACCCAGATCCTCGCAGAGCAGCATCAGTTGAGAGACCAGTTCACTGGGCTATCTCTTTTCATCCGAGGGTAGGCGCAATTTACACCTCCTCCATCACAGGGACCCCTAGGAGAAGTACCCGAGGTACCAGCAGATGATCCTACCTTCTAAGGATTGAGATTTATCTTGCTCTTGACGTTTATGAGTCTGTACTTCTTGTGTTCTTTTATCTTCTATTTCAGTGTTCTTAAGACTTATCTTTCTTATTCATGCACCAGTGTATCAGTTAGCAAGGGCATCACCCTGCTAAATTTATCTTTGTTTTACTTTCTGTGGATTCCTTTGATTCCCTATTATCCCTTTTGATAGATCCACGATTTTTAGGGTTTATTTTATTTAGAGTTTATTTTGAGAATAAATATGTTTATTTGAATAAGAATTTATCTTTAGTTGACCTCTTTAATTAATTAGGGAATAGATGTTTTCTTAGTATTCTTTAATTAATTATTTAATTGAATGAATCCCGCAAAATTGAATATATATATATATATATATATATATAACAAGCTGATGATGATAAGATTGATTAAATAATATATAAAAATAAATATATATGTGGCTCTAGAGAGAGAAACATAGCCATGCACATGATTTTGGAAGTGTATAAAATAAGTAGCTGCAATGTTAAAATATATGAATAAATAAATATTTTAGTTTATGTTATTTGGTTCAAGATATAAATCAAAATATAAACAAATATTTATTGGTGTGAGTTAGATAGGATAAAGATTTAATATATATATATATATATATATATATATATATATATATATATATATATATATTAAAGTTGATTTGATTTAATGGATATACTTTATACAAATGATTTGGTTAAGATGATGATTTGAAAATAATAATAATAATAATAATAATAATAATAATAATGCAGCCTGCAGGATTGATTTTTGAGTTAAAATAAAAATAAAAATAAAAATAAAATAATAAAAACACGTGAAAGAAGAGGATGCCATCAGTATATATATATATATATATATATATATATATATATATATATATATATATAGTTTGGTTGAGTGCTTTGAAAGTGGGATTTGACTGATCGTATATTTATAAGAGGATCTGATTCATATAAGGTATGATTTTGAAATTCAAAAATAAAATAAAGGATAAATTACACTTTTCGTCCCTGAAAATGGTGTCATTGTTCACTTTTATCCTTGTATTTTAAAAATGTTCAATATAGTCCTTGTGTATTAGGAAATTTTGTTCTTTTCGTCCCGGAAAATGGTGTCATTGTTCACTTTTATCCTTGTATTTTTTAAAAATGTTCAATACAGTACTTGTGTATTGCGTATTCTGTTCTATTTTGGTCCCTAACATTGTATTGTGCATTACACAAGGGCCGTATTGAACATTTTAAAAATACAAGGATAAAAGTGAACAATGACACCATTTTCAGGGACGAAAAGTGTAATTAATCCTAAAATAAAAGAACACTTATGTAGATGTTCATGGCTGCCATTAATTGATGTTGGATTCCATTTGAAGCCAAAACGCGTGGGAATGGTTCTTTTGAATCAAAACACGACCAACACCCCCACATGGCTTATCTTTTCTGACGGACAACCGTAAAGTAAAATTTAAATCAATAGATAAGTCTTATTTACAGGATTTAGATCTTCTGTGATCTCCCACGAGTATTATAAATACAACCCTATTTTCCAAACCTTAATCATGGCTGAGAATAGGAGGAGCGCTGTCTCCGACAGCCGTGATCGAAGAGGAAGATAGAGAGAGTTCTGGGAGTCCCTCTGCCACCGCCCTCAATTCTAGACTCTTTCTTAGTATCGGATCTCTTCACTGCTGTAGATTCGACGTAGGAACGCGTCCGGAAGGAGTCTCGTGGGATTCAGGATATTGCTATTAAGGTAAGTGCTTTTGCCTAGTACCTACTTTCTTTGACCTTGCTTTTACCTAGTTTGGTGTGTTCTTTGTTGGTTTCATGCTTGTGCATGTTGTTATGATGCTTTGGATTTCTGTTGTTGATTCCCTGTTAGAAGAGGAAAAAGGGAAAAGGAGGATTTCAAAGATGGAGATAAACAAAGATGTTTATTGATAACAGCTTGCCCCAACATACAACAAACATGAGCTAATTTATAGGCTGAACAGTTAACAGAACCACTGACTTCTTAATCCTAGAAAGTAGGAAAGACATGACCACTACTACCATAAAGATAGCCACTAACTCCTAACAACCAAGACTTATTCAAACTGAAAAATATCAGGATTACAAACCAACACTTCCCCTTAATCCTGATTTTGTAAAGTAGATATCCCAAGCATGTTCCTTAGCTTCTCAAATGCATCAACCTACAATGGCTTTGTTAAGATGTTCACACCGATCTTGATTTTGCAGAACTTCAACTCAATCTTTTTCTTCTCAACCAAATCCCTTAAGAAATGGAATCGAATGTCAATATGCTTACTCCTTCCATGTGCAACTGGATTTTTGGCCAAATTAATTGCTGAATTGTTATCAACAAATATCTTCAGACTTCCCTTAAGTGGAATATGCATATGATTCAATAAGTTTGTCAACCAAATGGCTTGACAAGCACTGGAAGCTGCAGCAATATACTCCGCTTCGCAAGTTGAAAGTGCAACTGTGGATTGCTTCTTTGACGACCATGAACATGCTGCATTGGCAAAGATAAAACAGTAACCAGAAGTGCTTTTACGGTCGTCCACATCTCCAGCCCAGTCACTGTCTGAGTACCCTGCAAGTGAATTTTTAGTGGAAGAGTAAAGCAGACCAAAATCATAGGTCCCCTTTAAATATCGTAGGATGCGTTTGGCCACTTGCAAATGGGACTGACGTGGTGACTCCATAAATCTGCTAATCAAGCCAACCCCATAAGAAATGTCTGGCCTGGTGCAAGTAAGATACCTCAAGCTTCCCACAATTTGCTTGAAGTAGGTTGAATCAACAAGTGACCCTTCTCCTTCCTTTGTGAGCTTTGTGCCAACTTCTACAGGAGTCTTTGCCGGATTGCAGCCTTCCATCTGATACTTTTTCAGGATGTCAGTAACGTACTTCTTTTGAGATATAAAGATCCCATTATCTCCTTGAATTACTTCAACACCAAGGAAATATGACATGAGGCCCAGATCAGTCATCTCAAATTCCTTCATGATGCATTGCTTGAAGGTTTCAACCATGCTTGTACTGTTGCTTGTAAATATTAAGTCATCAACATATAAGCATACCATCAAAATATCACCAGAATTACTGACCTTCACATATAATGCATGCTTGGAGGGGCATTTGTTGAAGCCATCATTGAGGAAGAAAGAATCAATGCATCTGTTCCAGGCCCGTGGAGCTCGCTTTAGGCCATATAATGCCTTTTTTAGTTTGTAGACTTTGTCCTCGCGCCCTTGCTTTACAAAGCCAGGTGGTTGTTTGACAAACACCTCTTCTTCAAGTGGACCGTTAAGGAACGCCGACTTTACGTCCATTTGATGGATTTTCCAATGGTTTTGTGCAGCCATAGCAATCATAAGTCTGATTGTTTCCATTCGAGCTACCGGAGCGAATACTTCTTGAAAATCATAGCCTGGACGTTGTTCAAAACCTTTTGCCACTAGCCTTGATTTGTATCTTTCCACCACTCCATTTGCTGTCATTTTTGTTTTGAAAATCCACTTGACATCAATTGCTTTATGGCCTTGTGGGAGATCAGTGAGAACCCATGTATTATTTCTTTCAATTGCTTCAAGTTCTTCATGCATGGATCTCATCCATTTTGGATTTTGAAGTGCTTCCTCCAATGTCACAGGCTCAAAATCTGCAAAGAAGGCAAAATGCACCAACTCTCCATCATCATTAACACTGTCATCAAGATTTACCTCGTAATCTTGTAGGTGTGATGGTGGTTGTCGGTTGCGTTGAGGCCTCTCAGGTTCTGCTGGTCTTTCCGGCAAGATAGAATGTGGTTGAGGTTCTTCAGTAGAGCTGGGCAT
This sequence comes from Dioscorea zingiberensis, assembly GCA_026586065.1. Classification (NCBI taxonomy): domain Eukaryota; kingdom Viridiplantae; phylum Streptophyta; class Magnoliopsida; order Dioscoreales; family Dioscoreaceae; genus Dioscorea; species Dioscorea zingiberensis. Next base: position 24,714,275 of record CM048826.1, read on the forward strand.
CTCTGCTTCTTCTTCCAAAAGAGAAACAATACACCTTCTTTGATCTTCAGGGCTGTTCTCATTCCAGTCCCAAGTTTCTTCTTCAGCAAACGTAACATCCCGGCTGACGATGACTCTCTTCGTCATAGGATTGAACAGCTTGTATCCTCCTTGTTTATAGCCAATGAAAACAGCTTTTTCGGCTCGATCATCTAGCTTTGTTCTTGTCTCTGCTGGAATATGAGCATAAGCAACAGCTCCAAACACCTTCAGATGTTTTACACTTGGCTTGAAACCACTCCACGCTTCTGCAGGGGTGCAGTTTGGAACACCCTTTGTTGGAGCTCGATTCAAGATGTACACGGAACATGAGATGGCTTCACCCCAGAAAGAGTTTGGCATGCTTTTGGTCTTCAACATGCTTCTCGCCATATCCAAGATCGTTCTGTTCTTTCGTTCGGCGACTCCGTTGTGTTGAGGAGTATAGGGAAATGTGATTTCATGGTGAATGCCCTGTTCTTCACAATACTCTTTAAATTCATTAGAGGTGTATTCACCTCCACCATCAGTACGTAGCACTTTTATAGGATATCCACTTTGCCTTTCAACATGCAATCTAAACTTCTTGAAGTAATCAAATACTTCTGACTTTCTTTGAAGGAAATAAACCCATATTTTGCGAGTGAAATCATCAATGAAAGTCAAGAAGTACCTGTTGTTGCCGTTTGACATTACATTCATTGGGCCGCACACATCAGAGTGAACGAGCTCAAGTGATTGAGAAGCTCGATGCTGCCTTTCTGTTGTAAATGGTGTTCTGTGATGCTTCCCAACAGTACATGCTTCACATAGTTGTTCCGGATGCTGAATGCACGGCAAGCCTTTCACCAAATTTTCTTGAGCAAGCAATTTTAGGCTATGAAAGTTTAGATGACCAAACCGCAAGTGCCATAACCAAGACTCATCATTTATAATTGCATTGAGACAATGATAAACACCACCAGAAATGTTAACTTGAAACATGCGATTCTTTGTCATAGGAGCTGTAAGAATAGCTGTACCTTTTTTTATCACAAATGGAGAGTTTGCCATCATGAAGAGTCATACCATACCCTTTTTGCACCAGCTGACCCACACTTAGCAAGTTGGTCTTCATTCCTGGTACATAAAAAACATCAGAGATATATTTTTGATCTCCATTCTCCAAGTTGATAAAAATCTGGCCTTTTCCCATCACTGGTATGCTGCTATCATCTGCAAATTTGACTGCTGTATTGAAGGATTCATCAAGATCTGCAAATAGGTCCTTCTTGCCACACATATGGTTAGTACAACCAGTGTCAAGAAACCATGTGTGATTGTCAGATGTTTCGTTGGCCGAAGTAACCATTAAAAGAGCATGGTTCTCTTCCTCATCTTGTTGAATACAATGAGCCCTCTGATCATTATCTTTGTATCTGCATTCACTAGAATAATGACCGAATTTATGACATGAGAAACATTCAACATTGGATTTATCATACCGTCCTTTGCCACGTCCACGTCCGCGTCCACGGCCCCTTGTATTAGAATCCGATCTTTCTCGGTCACTGGTGTGGTTGCTTTCGGACCCAGAATTGTTGCAGTAACCACCACGACTTCGGTAGTTTTGGGATCTGCCGCCTCGTCCTCGTCCTCGAGAACTGCCTTGCCTTTTGCTTGCTTCATCATTCTGGCCATCTTTAATGGAAGCTTGGGCTTGCAGAGCTTGCTCAATTGGTTTTCTAGCTTTCTTCTCATTCATCCGTTGTTCATGAGCTTGCAAACTACCATACAGTTCATTTACAGACATCAGGGACAGATCATGAGCTTCTTCAATGGCCACCACAACGTGATCAAATTCAGAAGTCAATGACCTCAGAATTTTTTCAACTATGGCTTGCTCCTCTTGCTTGCCTCCATATAATTTCATTTGATTTGTCAATGCCAGTAACCGACTCACATAGTTTTCTATGGATTCAGTGGACTCCATTTGCAATATTTCATATTGACGCCTTAGTGTTTGGAGTCTCACCTTTTTTTACTTTGTCAGCACCTTTGTATGTTGTCATTAGAGTATCCCATGCTTGCTTTGAAGTGGTCGCAGCTGCAATCTTTTCAAAAACTTCATCTGTTGCTCCTTGATGTATGAGAAAGAGCGCCTTCTTATCCCTTTTCTTGTTGTCACGGTAAGCTGCCTTTTCTGCATCACTTGCGCTTTCTCCAGGTTCCTCAAGGCCATTCTCCACGACATCTAGCAACTCGTGGTAGTCGAACAGCACTCTCATCTGGACTGTCCACCGATTGTAGTTTTTTTCATCCAGGATAGGAACAGAGACTTGGTTCGAGCTGTTCATAGCCATAGCTCTGATACCACTTGTTGATGCCAAAAACTGGTCCACCTCACTCTTTGGCTACTGTGGCCTCGTGATCTGGTCTCAGCCTTTGACAAACGGTTAATATTTATAGTTGGTGTGGACGCTTACTTCTGCTTGTGAACAGGGAGATGCGGAGGGCACTCAGCAATTCCGTCCGGAATTATCCACTGATAGACCTGTGAAGAGGAGGAAAAGTGATCGGAATTGGGCCTTTCTGCCCGGATTTAACTCCGATGCTTAAGTCAGAAATCAGGGCGAGAAGTCCTAGGCAATGCTTTGTGTAATGTGTAGTGAGTGGTAGTGAGTGTTTCTTTTTTCCGGATCCCTTCCTTTTTGTCCTTCCGCCCTTTTTATAGCAAGTTAAAGGCGGTTTTAACAAATATCTTGCAAGGCGGCGGGGTAAGGCGGTGGGCTAGGTAGATATTTTCTAAGGCGGTAGGAAAATATCTGCCTAGCGTGTAGGTGCTCTGTAGGTAAGTAGAGTAAATATCTGCCCACTGTAGTAAGTGGATAGGGCCTACTTACTGTAGAGGCGTTAGATATTTACTTCTCTTCCTCCACCTCACGCCTTGCATAAGAGGGCTGTTATAATTCCGACGGACTCATTCGCAGGATTTATTCCCCACGTTATTGCCGAACGGAATTGTGCAAGGTTATTTGGTGATGTTGCCACGTGGCTGAAGAAACAAGGTCCTGTGTGTGACAGGTGGTCCCTTAGGTTAATGACATCTGTCTTACCAAATATATCCGTAACACCAGTCCCCCCTAAAATGTACTTGTTCGAAGAATCTGAGCGAGAGGTGAGCTAATCGCACGTTTCACTTGGTTCGAGAACAAGTATTCTTCTTAGTTGGCATGTCTATGTAGGAGTGGGTTTCGTCTATGGCTATGGTATACATGTTTTTAATAGGTGACCGACGTTTACTGTGTTCTCTTTGCGCTGTTATCGAAGTAGATTTTTCTCCGAAATTTTCTCCTATTTTTCTACTTAAGGGCTTGTATGGGTAACGTTCATAGTCAGAAATCTTTTGTATCATGGCTCAACGCTTGTCTTTTTATAAATTCTTCACTTTTAGCCAATGCTCTCTTCACTTGCCAATTCCCAGCTCCTTTCACGAACATCCGTTTAATTAAGGACCGGGTTTATCCACCTAATAAGTCCGAGGCAGCTGTGGCCGCGTTCTATTGATTAACGGGGACCCAGGTGAGATATGTATCGATGCAGGGTGGGAGGCTTTTCATGTTGATCACGGCATGGAGGCGGGGGACCTTTTAGTTGTCACTTATGCAGGGGGTGTACGTTTCGAATTTGAGATGTTTGGAGACGACTCCTGCCGTAGAGAAGTGGGTCCCTACCTTCGCCCCCGTGCTGATCCAGGTTCTCCTAGTGGGAGCGAGGATAGTAGTGGCCAGTTGGAGTCCGTGCATCTCCTCCTAGTCTCATTCGAGCGTGGCTTCGAATGAATCCGCGGATATTTAACTTTAGTCCGTCGGATAACATGTTTTTGTTATTTTTGCTTTGTTTGCGTTCGTCATGTAACCTGAATAAATGATGTTTGTCGTTTTGTTTGTAAATCCTTTGGCGTTTTTATGGCCTTCACTGGCGATCCTATGTTGGAATGTGTGTTTTGTCTTTTATGGTGTTGGTCCTATGGTATTGTGCTCATTATTTCTTTGAGGGACATGTGTCTTTGGCACTGTTTCATATTAAAGGGGGGATATGGCGTGACATGCGCGGTGTGCGTTTTGTCAACAGCATGATGGGCACGATTACCAATATGTGTCAGGCGGCGTTTGGTATGCTGACGTGGACGGATTTCTTGGAGGAGTAATAATGGCTTATTGGAACGGTCAGGATTTGGGGACCTTTGGTTCAACGGTTTTGATCGGAATGTAACATCAGATCTAACGGCCGGGGATTACGTTGCTTTTAGTATATATCTTGAAATCGTCTGAGGTAGAAAAAGGTTTATTTCGAAAGTTGAATCGTGTCTTCTTCCTAAGATTTCGTCTTCTTCTCCGGCGAGCTCTGGTTTCGAGTTTTCTGTGTTTGTGTTATCTTTTTCTTTCCTAAGGTAATGGCTAGCGCTACTTCTTCCTCCTCTAGTTCTTCTCATGAGCCCTCGATTCCTTCTCCGTCCAACCTTACGGTTTCTGTTGCGGTCCCGGCGATTCCGGGTGAACTTGGAGGCGTTCCGGTTCAGGGTTCGCGGGTTCATCCTGCTTCTAGGGCACTGGGTAGGGGGTCGGACACATTCATAAGTCTTCTTGGACAAAAGGAAGTAGATAGCCTGGTAGCGAGGTATGAGATAAATCTGTCCCTGTTTGAGGTTAGGGTTCCCTGTTCTGGGGAGAGGGCAAGTTCTCCTAGGGAAGGGGAGATAGCCATCTATCAAGATGCGCTATTGGGTGGCCTTAGGCTTCCTTTTCTGATTTTGCTAAGGCAATACTAGAAGAGTATCATTTGTGTCCTTCACAGTTGGCCCCAAATTCTTGGAGACTATTGAACGGTTTTGTTATTGTTTTCAAGCATTATGGAATAAGTCCGACTGTCCGTTGGTTCCGTATGCTTTTTAGCCTATGCCTAGAGTCTAACGCCGATTGGTATTACTTCTCGGCTCGTTCTGGGAGGAAATTTTTAGGGAAAGTTCCTTCTTCCATTAAGCGATGGAAGAGTAAATTCTTCTTTGTCAAAAGTAAGTCCGAGTGGGATGTCCGAACAAAGTGGGAGGTTCCCCGAACGGACATCGCTTGTGAGGAAATGACGGGAGAAGAGGAGGTTCTTCTTAAGTCAATGACAGGGCTATCCAAAGTGTACATGGATGAGTTCTTGACAAAGGAAAACCTTGTTAAATGTCGTTTAATAGTGTCCGCCGGTAGGCATTATTCGTGTATCTTGCTAGTCTGATTTTTAACTACGGTATCTGACTTATTTTGGCCCTTGTTTTGTAGAAAATCCGATGGAGGATGAGGACCTGAGCTATGTTAAGGGTCTTTTGGCCTCTTTCGAGGGCGAAGTTCATCCGTCCTTGCCTCGCGAGCGGAGGAAGAAGGAGGTGGTACTTGGCCAAGGGGCCGATACCTCCAAAGTGGAAAGAAAGAAGAGGAAGAGAAAGGAGACGGACTCTTCCAAGAAGGGTGCAGGGTCCTCACGGGAGAGGAGGACCAAGAGAAAGAATTCGAGGGCGTGCTCGAGGTCCCGGAATTGCAGAAGAACAGGTGGGGGTGCCTCAGGAAGAGGTTCGTGCGGAAGAGGTCCGCCCGGCATTGTCCCCAATTTCCGAGGGTCCTTCTTCTAGCCGGCCGGAGGACATTCTTCTCATAGAGGTGAGAATTTCTATATATATTTTTTTCTACGGGTATGTTTCACTTAGAATTTTTAACTTAGGTTCTATTTTATAGGCGAGGCGAGAAGCCCCTCTTAGACAAATTAAAAGTGGCGGATTCCGCTTTTAAAGGGATGCGCCACTAAGCAAAAGGAGTTATCTTACGAGGATACTCCTTTTCGCGACGCTGGGTCCGTAAGGACGCTTTGATGGCCATGAGGCCCGAAGCGACTCTCCACGAAACTCCTGAGGGTCGGGAGGGAAGAGGCCACTTATCAACTATTCCGCTTCGGCCATGCTAGTAAGGGTTGTTCTCACATTTCCTTTTACTTCTAAACTTGAGTGCGTTTTTACGAAGCGTCTTGTTATTCTCAGAGATCGCATTAATCGGGCGGACTGAAGTCGGCAATCTTTGCCAAGAAGATTTGGCAAAGATGGAAATGAATAGGCGGCATATCGCCCAGCTTAAGCTCTAGGGTGGCGGCCTTGGAAGAGAAGGAGAAAGAATAGCTTGATGCTATCCGGGCCCTTGGCGAGATAAATCCGGCGAGCTGCGCGGTGGCCGCTATGGAAAAGGAGAAAGCCGATTTAGCGGCCCAATTATCTGTTTCTAAAGGTTCTCTTCTTACTGCTGAGGAGGCTATCAAAGGGTTACAAAATGAATCCAGCAGTTTGAAGAAGGAACTTCAATCGACTTCAGATGAAGCGGCGGCGCTTCGATGGGACCTAAAGATCAAGGTCTTGAAGCTTACACGTGCAAGCTGAGTTGGCGGAAATAAAGGGGGAGCGTGACATACTGAAAGAAGATTTGGCTTCCCGCTTGAAGGCTCCTAAATCCGACTCGCAAGAAATTAAGGATTTAATAGAGCGAGTGGACAAATTAGAGAAGGAGGTTGCCCGGCTTAGGGTGAAAGTTAAAGATGGAGCCACTCGTATATATTCCGTGGTGCAACAAGTGGGCCATCACGTTCCTCCTACGGAAGTTTTGTCTATGGGGCTGGCTGGAGTTTTGAAGAAGTTCACGGAGCTGAAAGAGCAACAAGTTATCAAGACTCCAGAGGCTCCCGTCCCCGCTACCTTGGAGCCTTCTACCCAAGTTCCTTCAGAAGTAGGCGGCTGCCCTGGGGGCCCTAGCTCTTAGGATGTTTTTCTTTTATGAACGTTTCTGTAAATTCTCAATCACTTGGAAATGTAATTTCTATTCATATGAATGAAACGCAAACCTTTATTTTGGTGAAGATTTATTTCCGAGTGATGGTTGTCTTTGAACCATGTAAGAAATTCGCGAACTTTTTTATTCTTCCTTTGGCTTGTAAGCTTCGTAACGAGTCCTTAGTCCAATCATGGGACTTTGTTGAGTGAGGTACTCGCCTTCATGAATGAGATTGTTGCCTCATATTTCGATCGGGATTTTTGTCTTTTGAGAGTTGTCGTTTATCTGTGTAAGATAATTCCGACTCGTCTTTTGGGAATGGGAATTTCACCACATTTTAGTAGAATGGGAATTTCACCGCATTTTAGTAGAATGGGAATTTCACCGCATTTTAGTAGAATGGGAATTTCACCGCATTTTAGTAGAGAATGGAAAAGACTTGAACTTTACTCCATGAAATTTAAGAGACAGCTACAGAACTCATTGATAGTAGCGTCGTAAGTGTTCAGCATGGAATGGGCGGCTTGAGCCGTTTTCCGTCCATATTTACTAGATAATAGGTGTCATTTCGGACGATCCTTTTGCACGGCGTAAGGGCCTTCCCGCTAGGGAGTTAGCTTCCCGTTCGGCCTTTATTTCCTTGGAATTCATTTTCTCTTAGGACCGGTCACGATTTGGAAGAAGACTCTTTTACCCTTGTGTCAGAGAACCTTTTGATTCTTTGGCGATAGGCAGTGGCCTTTATTTCTCGCCATTTCTCTTACGTTCTCCAAGTAGGTCTAGTTACGCTTCGGAGATTTTTCTCATTTTCTTCGGCGAGAACTTACACGTGTTCGCAAAGTAGGCATTCCTATTTACAGGGAATGACGGCTTCGGCCCCGTAAGTAAGAGAAAATGGACTTTCCCCTGTGGGAGTTCTGGTAGTTGTCCTGTAGGCCCAAAGGGCGCTCGGAATTTCTTCCACCCAATTGGTTCCATTTTTGGATACCCGGGTTTTCAGAGTCTGGAGTACGGTACGGTTTGTTACTTCTACCTGGCCGTTGGCTTGGGGATGTGTCACAGAAGTCAATCTGGATTCAATTCCGAGTTCAGAACAGAAACTCCTGAAAGCCTGGTTATCAAACTGTCGCCCATTATCGGAGATGAAGGCGACTGGAATTCCGAATCGGCAGATGACCGTTCGCCATAAGAATCCCTGGCAAGCTTTCTCCGTGATCTTGGCTAAGGGCTCAACTTCCACCCATTTGGTGAAGTAGTCGATAGCGACTATTAGGAACTTCAGTTGCCGGATCGAAGTAGGGAATGGCCCTAAAAGATCAACCCCCCAAATAGCAAACGGTCGTGGACTGATAATTGGCGTAAGTGGTGCCGGTGGTCGTCTCTGAATTTTAGAATGCCGCTGGCAGGCATCACATTTTCGAGCGAACGCTATTGCATCTTGAGTTAGCGTTGGCCAGTAATAACCTTGCCGCAAGACTTTGTAACTCAAGGCTTTGCCTCCTATGTGACCACCGCCGATGCCCTCATGAATTTCTTGAAGGATATAGCTAGCTTCTGTAGGATGTAAGCATCGCAAGAAAGGTTGTGTGTAGGACCTTTTGTACAGGCTTTCGTTGATGATGGTGTATTGAGCGGATTTGTAAGCGATCCGTCGGGCCTCCGCTTTGTTGGGTGGTGCGGGCCCACCTTGTAGGAAACTTTTTATGGGATCCATCCAACTTGGCTCTTCGGCCACACTTTGTACCTCTCTTTCCAGTCTATCGATAGTCTTTGTGGGAAGGTACTGCAGGTTAAAAGAGGATTCTGCATCTCCGTTTGGCGTTGTGGCCTTTTTGGATAAGGCGTCCGCCTCTTCGTTTTGCGCTCGGCAAATTTTCTCAATCTAGAAATAGGCGAAGCATGGTACTATTTTCCTCACTATGGCTTGGTATTTGATCATGTTCTTTTCTTTTGCTTCAAAGCTGCCTAGGGTGTGGCTCACGACTAGCTGCGAATCGGAATACACATGCAGACGCTGAATTCCGAGCCCCCGGGCCAGGTGTAATCCGGCAAGGAGTGCTTCATATTCGGCCTCATTGTTAGTCGCTCGGAATTGGAACTTGAGCACTGTCGCCATTTTCCATTTAGAAGGAGAATAAAGGACAAAACCTGCTCCTGACCTTTCTTCAGTTGCCGACCCATCAACGTATAAAGACCACGGGATGCTAAGGCACTCTTCTGGATTCTGTGAAGGGAGTTCGCCCTCATTCGCAGGAAAAGTTAATTCTGCGATGAAATCGCCGATTTGGGCCTTGATTGCCGTTCGGGGCTTGTTGGTGAGATCAAACTCGCCTAATTCTATTACCCACTTGGCTAGGCGTCCGGAATTTTCCGGTTTATGAAGAACTTGCTTTAGTGGCTGATCAGTCAATATCGTGATCCTGTGGGCTTGAAAATATGGTCTCAATCTTCGCGCGGATGTAATAAGAGCAAAGGCCAATTTTTCAAGTGGCAGATATCTTGATTCCGCATCGTTAAGGATCTTACTTGTGTAGTAGACTGGCTTTTGAACTCCGTTATCTTCCCTCAAAAGAACCGCACTCACTGCTCGTGGGGCAACGGCCAAGTAGATGTAGAGTTCTTCTCCCACTTGCGGTTTAGCTAATAGCTGAGGCGATCGGAGATAATTTTTAAGCCCCTGAAAGGCTTTTTCGCATTCCTCCGTCCAATCCATTTTTGGCGCTTTTCGCAGGGCTTGAAAGAGCGGGAGATTTTTCTCTCCGGCTTTGGAGATGAATCTGCCAAGTGCCGCAAGGCGTCCATTAAGCCGTTGAATTTCTTGAAGACTTTTGGGCGATCCCATGTCAAGAATAGCTTTGATCTTTTCTGGGTTTGCCTCTATTCCTCTTTGTGTCAAGATAAATCCCAAGAACTTCCCTGATCGAACACCGAAGGAACATTTATTCGGGTTTAACCGCATAGTGTAACTCCGGAGTGACTGAAAAGTCTCTTGTAAGTCTGATAGATGTTCATCGGTTTTTCGGCTCTTCACCAGGATATCATCTACATACGCCGCAACATTTCTACCAATCTGCTCTTTGAAGACTGTATTTATGAGCCTTTGGAAGGTGGCTCTAGCATTTTTCAGGCCGAACGGCATCACCGTGTAGCAGTAAGTTCCAGTGCTTGTAATGAAGGATGTTTTTTCTTCACCGCCTTTGGCCATTCGGATTTGGTTGTAGCCTGAAAAGGCGTCTAAGAAACTCAGCATCTCATGCCCCGTTGTAGAGTCAACCAAACCATCAATTGATGGCAAAGGAAACGAATCTTTTGGACAAGCCTTGTTCAAGTCTGTGAAATCAACGCACATTCTCCATTTTCCGGACGGCTTTTTTACTAGAACAACATTGGCCAACCAATCTGGGTAATACACCTCTCGGATAAACTTAGCCTTTAGGAGGTTCGATACTTCTTCCTCTACGGCCTTCTGCCTTTCTGGAGCGGAATTTCTTCTTTTCTGTTTCATAGGCCTAAATGACTGATCTACGTTAAGGTGGTGTTCTATGATCTCGCGTTTTACGCCTGGCATATCCTCTGATGACCAAGCGAAGAGATCAAAATTTGCCCTTAATACTCTCATGGGTCTTCTTGCTGTGCGGTTGCCAAGTTTGCCCCAATCCGTACCGTGCGGTCTGCTCTGGTTGCGTCTAGGGGAACTGTTAGCAATTCTTCAACTGGTGTAGGTCGAAGTCCTTCATCTTCCCGTTCGGCTATTCTGCTGACTAGCATGGCTTCTGAAACCTTTGTTTTCCTTTTATTTAGGACTTTCCCTTTGAGGGTCGAGACGTAACATTGCCGAGCTAAGGGTTGGTCTCCTCTTACCTCTCCACTACAACTCTCAGTTGGGAATTTGAGGAGAAGATGGTAAGTAGAGATGATGGCTTTCAAGGCGTTGAGGGTTGGCCTGCCAAGGATCACGTTATAACTTGAAGCACAGCGTACAACCAAGAATTTCGTTGTCACGGTTGATGATCGTGGTGAGTTTCCTATTGTAACCGGTAGAGAGATCATCCCTTCGGGTCAGATCACCCCTCTGGAGAACCCTACTAAGGATGATTTTACCGGAAGTAAATCATCCGCGTCATACCTCATTCTTTCGAAAGCACTCCAGAAGAGAATGTCAACTGAACTTCCACTGTCTATCAGAACTCTCTTCATTTGGAAACTGGAGACCTTGATGGCAATAACCAGCGCGTCATCATGGGGGTGACGAACTTTACTAACATCGTTATCATAAAAAATGATGGGAGCCGCGGGTCGAGACCTTCTTCGTGGTGTTTCTGTCTCTTGCGTCGTTCCCACCATTCGGGCATAACTTTTTCGAGAGGCGGAGCTTTCTCCTCCACAACCAGGGCCACCACTAATAAACCCCACCATCTCCCCTTTTTCTTCTTCAGGTTGTGAAGCTTCAGGTTCCTCCTGAATCTCAAGGTTGATATATTGCTCCAACTGTCCTCTTGAGCGACATCTTCTATCGCATTCATCAAGTGGGTACACTTTTCCGTGTCGTGTCCTTTAGATTGATGAAACTGGCAATATCTCTTGCTATTCTTTTGCCGTTCGGTATTTCTCGCAGGCCCTGGCCATGTCAGAAGCTTTTGCTCTTTGATTTGCATAAGGATATGGCTTCTGGTTTGATTTAGTGGGGTATGATGATCATATTTAACAATCTTTCCTTCCTTTGTAGGTTCTCGGGGCTGCAGCATATGTCGTTGAGGGCGTGTTGAGGTTTCCAGATTTCTGTTTGTGCCCTTGTCGTCCCTATATGATCTTCTTTCCTTCCGTATATCCGGGGGCCTTCTGTTGACACTTTGGTAGGTTTTTCCTTTTAGGGTGTCTACAGGCCCACGTCGAGTCTCTTCTTCCCAACCCGTATAAATTTCATCGGAATTGATGTATTTTTGGGCATGGCTCATAAGGGCGGGAATTGTCTTTGGTGGATCCAAAGTGAGGGAGAAACGAAAGGGGGAGTCTAACAGTCCCTCCATTAAGAAGGTTACGGCCATTCGCGGAAGAAGGTCCGCAACATTTGCTGTTTCGTCTATATAACGATTTAAATAGGCTTGGAGTGTTTCTCCCTTTCGTTGTTTAACGTGCAAAAGGGTAGACGGAGTTTTCTTTTGCTTTGAGTAATTAGCAAAGTAGGCTAAAAAGCGATCTGCTAAAATCTGAAAAGAAGTAATTGTGCTAGATGGAATATCGACAAACCAGTCTTGCGCTTTTCCCTCTAAGGTGGCGGGAAAAGCTCGGCACATACGAGCGTCGGTAATTCCAGTGAGGAGCATCTTTGATCGAAAAGACTTCAGGTGACGGGACGGATCGGTTCTGCCTTCATATGCGGTCATAATAGGTGGCCTGAAGCTGTCAGGAACTCGTTCTTCCAATATCTCCTTGACAAAGGGCGAACACATACTGAGAATATGCCGTTCGGATTTCTTGTTTTCTTGGGAAAAGTCCTGCCGCTGGGTCCTTCTATCCACAGTTTGTATGGATGGGCTATTTTGTTCCGCTCTTGTCCGTTCGGTTCTTGTAGCAGCTTGCTCTCTACGTCGAACGGAGGGGGGTTCTGAGCTAGCGGAAAAGGCGGTTCTTTCTCTTTTCTCCTTATGGGTGCGGGTTCTTGTCCTCCCTCTACTTTCGGAATTAGCTAACGGGACCGTTGATACGTTTGGTGTTGGGGCTTGTGTGGGAAGAGGTGGAGGATGGGTCAAAGTGTGGACAGCTTGAGCCAATTGTTCCAGTTGTTGCTGCATGTTAAGGTAAAACTCCGGAATGGACCCTTGGGGTTGGACGGACGGATTTTCTGATGGGGGTAAAATGGGTGGATTGTCCGACCGGATTTCTTCATGTCTTTGGACTTCGCCAAGTTCGATAGGTCCTTCAGGGCTAGTAGTTGCTCCTTGTCCTTGGAGTCGTTTTGATCTTCTGGTAGTGGTCATTTGGCTTTTCGTAAGGGTTCCCACAGACGGCGCCAAACTGTTGATGCCAAAAACTGGTCCACCTCACTCTTTGGCTACTGTGGCCTCGTGATCTGGTCTCAGCCTTTGACAAACGGTTAATATTTATAGTTGGTGTGGGCGGCTTACTTACGCTTGTGAGCGAGGGGAGATCACGGAGGGCACTCAGCAATTCCGTCCGGAATTATCCACTGATAGACCTGTGAAGAGGAGGAAAAGTGATCGGAATTGGGCCTTTCTGCCCGGATTTAACTCCGATGCTTAAGTCAGAAATCAGGGCGAGAAGTCCTAAGCAATGCTTTGTGTAATGTGTAGTGAGTGGTAGTGAGTGTTTCTTTTTTCCGGATCCCTTCCTTTTTGTCCTTCCGCCCTTTTTATAGCAAGTTAAAGGCGGTTTTAACAAATATCTTGCAAGGCGGTGGGGTAAGGCGGTGGGCTAGGTAGATATTTTCTAAGGCGGTAGGAAAATATCTGCCTAGCGTGTAGGTGCTCTGTAGGTAAGTAGAGTAAATATCTGCCCACTGTAGTAAGTGGATAGGGCCTACTTACTGTAGAGGCGTTAGATATTTACTTCTCTTCCTCCACCTCACGCCTTGCATAAGAGGGCTGTTATAATTCCGACGGACTCATTCGCAGGATTTATTCCCCATGTTATTGCCGAACGGAATTGTGCAAGGTTATTTGGTGATGTTGCCACGTGGCTGAAGAAACACGGTCCTGTGTGTGACAGGTGGTCCCTTAGGTTAATGACATCTGTCTTACCAAATATATCCGTAACACCACTGTTAGAAGAGGAAAAAGGGAAAAGGAGGATTTCAAAGATGGAGATAAACAAAGATGTTTATTGATAACAGCTTGCCCCAACATACAACAAACATGAGCTAATTTATAGGCTGAACAGTTAACAGAACCGTTGACTTCTTAATCCTAGAAAGTAGGAAAGACATGACCACTACTACCATAAAGATAGCCACTAACTCCTAACAACCAAGACTTATTCAAACTGAAAAATATCAGGATTACAAACCAACATTCCCTGCATATACTTAGTGTGTTGCTTCCATATTTGTTAATTGGTTGTTTGTATAAGTTTGTTGTTGGATGCTTGCTGAGCATGCCACCGTGGACCGGGACATTACTGTGAGACTCGTGGTACTTGTGTTTAGGTTGGGTTGGTATGTGTCCGGATTGGGTATGCGTACCCATGGAGCATAGCCACCTGTTGTCCGGCACTTGACCATTGATTCGCGAGGCACTTGTGCTGACAGTGGAGGTATGGTTGGATGAGTTTAGGGGGCCCCATATGATTGGTTTGTTGTGCTGACTATTTCCTTGATATGTCATCCTTGACTATCTATTGTTATCTGGATTAGTTTCATTGTATTCTCTGCAGGGTACTTACTGAGCTTTCCTTTCGAAAGCTCACTCTACTTGATTTTCTCTCTTTCAGGTTGAGGGATAGTTGGTTAGAGTTCAGGAGCTACACGTGGGATTGGGATAGCTTGCCATGGTTCGAGGACCTCAGGTTGTTTTATGAGTGAGATTGTGTATGTTGTAGGACCTTATAGGGCCTGATTTTGTATAGACTACTGTAGGATATTTGGATCCATTTGACTTAATATTGATTCTGCTGTAAGAACTCTGATTATTATTGATGTTAATGGATTTATTTTACTGTATGTTTTGATTTACATAGGCCTTGTATCCAAGTGGAGCTCGTCTCCACTTGGGTACGGCCGGTTTGTACACGTGCCCGAGCCTGGAGATCGGGTCGGGGCGTGACACCTTTGTAGAGTTATGATGATTTTCTTCTCTTAGGCCTTGTTTGTTTCATGGTTTGCCATGGTTTCGTAATGTATGGTATGGTTTACTTTCCTGTTTGTTTTCATTTCCATTTAGATGGTATAGTTTTCTATGGTTTTTTGATGGTTTCCAATGGTTTAAAAACTTCCATTTTTGTTGGATTTTTCGAACCACCGATTTGGTGGTTTCTCATGGTTTTAATTTTTTTCTACCAAAAATATCCATACCAATTTACTTCAATCCCTTCTTTTACCCTAGCAAAATTAAAGAAAGTTATAATCTCCAAAAAAAAGTCTTATCTTTCGTTAATTTTGTATATTAATTTTATTATAATTTTATCAATTTTAAATTAATGGTTAATAATTTGATATATATTTTGTAAGATTTTAATAAAAATTATTTATACTTTAGTTGAATTTAATTTGTGATCATAAATCATTGAATTTAATATGGCTTTTTGCAGGTGTACCCCTGAATAAAACATAATTGCATACATACTTCTAAATAATAAGTATAATTATGTATATAGCCCTACGGTTAATCAGATGAAAAACCGTCAGTTAACAAACGGTAAACATGCGAAATAACCATTATACCCTTTACATATATACCCTGAAAGTTTGTTTGACTGTAAATTTACAAATACCCCCTTTAAAAATATGAAATTTAAAATAGCTAAGATATATAAAGAGAATTATTTTGGAAATTTTCCAACGCTTAACTGAAGTTGTAACCATGGTTAGGATAATCTTATTAACTTCTATCATCGAAACCTAACAATATGGGCATATCCATAATTCAACCTGTTTTTCAGGGATATACAATCAATTATGATTTTTTCAGGTGTAAATATGGAATTATGAAACTTTGAAGGATATATAACCAATTTTTTCAATTTAACATGATTTAATATTAATTTGTGTGAGGGTATTCTGATTATTTTATTATTTTTACAACCATACCATACCATCAAAACAAACACAAATAACTAGTTAACCATACCATACCATACCATCTTTCCAAACATGATAAACAATACTTACAATACCATACCATACTATACCGTACCATACCATACAATACGAAACCATAACAACCAATCATCCAAACAGGGCCTTATAGATTCAGAACTTGTATCACCCCCCCCCCCCCCCCCCTGGTAATGACCAAGCATTAACTTCATAGAAATCCATTGGCACATCAAATTCCCCGTGGAAGTTTTAGTTCACCTTTCTCCATGCAAATTTAATTTTGGAATTATTGCATACATTGAGGACAATGTACAGTTTTAAGTGTGGAGATGGGTGGCTACCTATACCTTTATGCATTCATAGCAAGTCTTTAAGTGTGGAGATTGGTAGCTATTGGTGAAATTCACTGCAAATCTTTATTCATGATTGGCATACCTCAATGAATGCCCTAAAGAAACATATTGGCAAACTCTATTTCTAGGCACCATCTTGGCACATAATTTTGTTAAATTCTCCTATGAAACGCTATAGGCACTTAGAGAACATCTTGTAATAGTCATGATTTTTAGAGACAATAGATAACCCATTGCTATGTTCTCTTGACTTTAATAGCTAAGCATAATCTTCAATGGCTCCAAGAGACTTTGTGGCACTAGTTCGATTCTCTAACCCCTTATAATATGATCTAGTAGACAAGGGGAGAATAAAGTTGTTGTACATAATACTTGTGAAATGATAAAGATAGTGTTTTCTGATGCTTGTTGTGATGGAGTAGTTTGGGGTTCTTGCTCCTAATAAGAGTGTTCCTCAATTCAAAAAATCACTACTTAGCATGAGCACAAACATGTAGAGTTCTAACCATCTTAGTAGCTAAGTGCTCCGATGCCTAACCACCATTAGCACTCTGCGAAGAGAAAGATCTACACTCTATATTGATTTTTAGTACAGAAAAGTCAGATCCATTAGGGATGCCCTACCCTAATAAAAAAATAAAATAATAAAAAATAAAGAAATTAGTGTCCCTTGATCTTAGGGGAAGTCTCCTTGATCTTAGGGCCTCAAGGATTCTCTAGAGTCCACTGAGGGTATGTTTGTCTTGTAAAGATTTTTGAACATGGTATGTGGAGTGAACAAGCTTTATCTATAGCTATATTGATGAATGTCACGAGATCTATCTAACCCCTGGCGTGGAAATAGGAGAACAAACACTTTGATGGTGAACTTGAGATAGAGTTGAGTCATGAAATCTATGGCCCGAGGATGAACACTTATCATCTTTTGGTAATTTCTTTTCTTTGCTTGAGGACTAGCAAACCTTTAAGTGTGGAGATATGTTATAAGTGTTCATTTGAGCATATTTTTATACCACATTCTTGTATGCTTTGCATGTAATTGTGAGGTTTTTTGGCCCACCGATACTTAAAATGTGTTTATTTCGATGAACAGGGCAAGATATCAAAACTCCAGGAGAAAGGAAGCTTTTTGAGGGGATTGAGGCCGAAACGAAGTATTCCTAGAGGAAAAACACAGGCATACAGGCTTCATACAGCCTGTATGGACCTGGAGCGTCGAGGCCCAGACAAGTGATTTCTTTTGGACCCGCATAGCACCCCGTATAGCTTATACGGGCATCCATACGGTCTAATATACGACTATATGGATGCACCTAGAAGCTAAAAGTGCCCGTATACGGCCCATATATAGCCCGTATACTTGCCTGTACATCATAAGTTTTCAGCAATTCTGCAAACCTAGAAAGGGGAAAAATATTAAATCTCATCATAAAACCCTAGATTTATAAAAGGCCGACTAATGATGGTTTAAAGAAGGAGAGCAGCTTCGGAAAATGTTTTGGGGTCTTGAGTGAAGCATGGGGATTTTTATCTTCAAGACATTGAAGCAAGAAAAGGGGAAGATATTGAAGAGGAATCAAGGAAGTCATCAACGATGTGTGCAAAAGTCTTCTTCATTATGGTATCTTTGATTGCATTCATCTTTGTATTGGATTGTCACTCTTCCTTTATGGATGGCTAATTTTGTAGATGATTGGATAATTGATAAACCCTTAGATATGATTTAATTGATGTTGTTTCTCTATTCTTGAATGCTTGGTTGAATTCATGAGTCTATTGAATGTTTTAATAGAAATGAATCCCTCTATATTGTGACAGCCCAGAGAGATTTTCATAGTCTATATGAGGGAAGAAGCGAACGCCTTCCCATGTGTACACCATCTCCTATAGAGAGGATTATGAGTACACCGGGAACCCGGGTTTTAAGGAGAGTGAGTCCTTTAGATGTATTATTCCCATAATCCTTCCAAGACTTAGGTTCCCTAGAACATCATCGGTAAGGGCACTAGGATTAGTAATTCACCTCGAGAGAGGGAATGAAAGCACCGTAGGAACCCTTGGCCAAGAATTAACCAAGTGTCAAGATTGAGAGCATCATCCATCCTTTAGAAGTCCAAGGAGGATTCAATTATCCGAGCATCCCACTTTTTTGATTGTTTGATCTCAAGAACAAATTGATTTTTTTATTTGTTTCTATAATTTCTTAGTTTAAAGTTTAGTATAATCACTCACATTTCGGATCGACTAGATAGTAGACGAGTAGTGAGTACTAGTACTTCCTTCTCCCTGAGGATCGATAACCCGACCTTTGAGTCCACTATTATTACTTGATTACGACATGTACACTTGCGGTTGCATCACATCATGACCCTAGTGTCACGGGTGATAATAATGTCCAACTGAGATCCATAAATTTCAGCTTTGACTCGGCCAGATTTATCGGACTCCAACTTTTGTCCCGTATCTCAAGCTTAGTTAATCAAGATTAATTAACAATTAATAAATTTCTCAATTAATTAACCGGGATTATCCTTTTAATCCACCATCAACTATTTCAAGTATAAAAGGTCTGGCCCAATACGGCCTTCTCTTGCCCAAATAGTTGCAAGGCTGGATTTTAGATTCATTAATTTCCAATTTTCCCTTAATTGAGTTCTAAAGTAATTAATTCATTTTCTTATCTAATTAATCTCATTGAAATTTTCAAAAATTTTTTAATTATTTATTTAAAAATTTCGGAGTGTTACAAATTATCTCAGACAGAATCGATTAGCGGGGTCATATCTTCGGTTGGATGATATGATAGTGATATAAATTTCTATATGTCATTGGTGGAGTTGTGGTGCCCAGACACCAATACCTTCCACTTTTTGAATGGGGAAGTAGGGATTTTATTATGGGAAATCAAGCAGCTCGGGGGGCTCCCCATCGTCGGTGATATGTATAATGAAATCGTTCCATGAAACGAAATACTTTGCTAAAGAAGTAGCGCTGAATTTTTGGTTTTGAGAAGCTTGTTTGAGGCTTTTCAATTGCTTGCAAGAAGGAATCTTACTTCACATAACAAGGGCGTGCTTTTTGATGACTGGATAGGTTTTTTTTAGAAAACCAAGGAGAATAGGATTTGATTCCCAACATAACTCAAAGTTTGATCCTTCTCCAACACAGTCTCCTAGTGCTGATCGAGCCGGCTTTGTGGCTCTATGGATCTGCTATTTCGCCATGCCAAGTGGAAGTGATGTAATTAGACCTGGAGTTTTCATGATGGCATATGACATAGCGCACGGGAAGAAAGTGGATTTTGCTCCTACAATTTTGGCTCGTATATACTTGGGATTAAATGCTATGGTCAACACCAGAAAAGGGCATGGATTTTCTACCACTGTCTTCACCTCTCATTTCCAGTATGCATGGACCGGATGCCACTTCCCCAGAATATATCTCCGGAGGAAGATCGACGATGATGAAATTGCGTCTTTACCAAAGCAGGACAAAGGTGGTTTTTTTTTTTAGGGCATGAATGTTGATAATTTTTTTTGAAATCTAGTTGCCCGAAAAGATGATAGTTCCTCGTCTTCTAAACGAACTCCTTCAGAAGAATTTATCAACGATGCCCCTTCTCTTGTGAGAGCATTGGAAGGTGATGGCGCTAATGCAAATGTTAACCATGCATCTTTGTCGAAGAGAAATATATATATATATATATATATATATATATATATATATATATATATATATATATTTGAAACGTTATTTTCACTATCAATGGCATATTTTCTCTATAGGTCAAAGGCGTATACCGGATGCTGTGTTATTCCAGCGAGACGAGGCGATCAATAGTATCAAATCCCTTGATTATCATAACTATCAAAGCGTTGTTAATGATGTGAAAGGATCAAATTCACTTTTTAAATCTCTTAGCATCAACCTGACTAGTCTTGAGAGTTTTTTGGAAAGAATATCCCGGTGTGCATCCTATATTAATGAAATTTCGAAGGATCCTAGCGTTCAAGCTCATATCCATAATCAACAAGCCGATGAATGTGTTCTTGAGAAAATCTTAGCGTTTGAAAGCCTTAATGATCATAGGACAGATTTGGCCAATAACATAAACATGCAAAAGGAGGAACGTCATAGGCTTGTAGCAGAATACCACCAACTTTACACCCGGGGTCATGAGATTTTAGATAGGGTGAAGACTTTGGATGATAGTATAGAAACTTCAACAAATTTTTAGAAACCACTAAGCTTACACAGACAGGTTTTCAAGTTGAATTGGATGAAGCCAAAAGACATCTTGCTGAGAATCGAGGGGATTATTAAGATACCCGTTGTGTTACTCTTTTCTCAAAATGGCTTGAAAAAATGGAGGAGATAAAGTGGGCATTTTTACAATTTCTTGGGCATTGAAGAACTTTCTCTTTTCTACTAGTTTATATTTGCTTTGGTTGTTAGTTTTGAGACATTTGCCATTAACATTAGATTTATGAATGTGATATGCTATATTTTTTTTTATTATATATATTTTTATTCTCTTCCCTTTTTTATTCCAGTTCCTATTTCTTAAAAGATAGCAAACTCAGGAAAATAACTTCCAAAATGTCAAGAACTAAAAGAGATAAGGTATATTGACTTAATGGAATCCATTAAAGCTCTATGTTTATTTTCACATATTCTGCTTTTGAAGTACTAAAGCAATCTGTTGTTCAAATTTGCCATTAATGAGCTTTATAACATTTGTATGATTAAAGCTAGCTATCTCTCTTTCCATACATATAAACGTATATATATATATTTGGCTTTTGAGTGGGATACTTGGGGATTTGAAGCTGAAAGGTCTTTTTTTTCTTGGGAAACATGGAGAATCGATGTATTTGCCTCAAGAAGTACATTTAATTATACATGACCAGTCTACCTTTTGCAAGGGGCCAGACATTCCGTCATAGGCAAACACATATCTCTTTATTTTTTTGGATGAATTTAATACAAAAGTACATGAAAATTATTGTTTTGCCTCAGGACATACGTTCAATCGTACGTGACTCATCTACCCCTATAAGGGACCAGACGTTGAGTCGTAGGCAAACATTTTTACTGTAAGATCAAAGGATTTTAGGGAAATAAATTTTTCTAGTAATTTTCCTTAAAAATTAGGTTCATGAATAAATGTCCCCAAAGTCGGGTCTGTTTGAAATTTTGTTGGAATAAAATTTCCTAACCACTCTTTAAGTAGTTAGTTGATTGATAAATGGATTTTTTTTAATTGTTCTTTAATTGTTGTGTTAATTAAAAGAATTCACCAACTTGGATTCTTATGAAGAGAGAGGTGTTAAATGAAAAATACTCTGATTAGGGTTAAGTCAGATCGTCAGGGACTAATTCATAAATTCAGAAAGTTTAGGGACTTGATGGAAATTTTGCTTCCCTCGCAAATGGAGGACCTTCTTGTAATTTCATAAATGTCTGAGGACTTGATTTGAATTTTACTTCTCTCACAGGCCAGAGACCTGAGAATAACCATGAAAAGATCAGGGGTTCAATTGCAAATGTTGCGAGCAAACCATGCAAGAGATGTAATAAAAAACGGCCAACGATCACGATCATAAGATCTTGAGATGTGAATAAGTTCGAGGCAACCATAGTGAATCATGGCCTCTTATCTATTCTTTATAATTGGAATTATCATGACCATTCAACTGATGAGTGGTGTTAAGTTCTAAGCAAAAGGTTTAATCCGAGCCTTTCATTCTCATCTCATAGGAGACGATCTAGATCATTTACCTTGAGTTTAAATTAAGTTCAAGGCATTGGGTTAGATCTGAGCCATCTATGTAATCTCATCACTGGGACTAAATCCAAGCCGTTGATCTCGGATGTGGTTTAAGTTCGGAGCACGGGACCGCAATCCAACTGTCCATCACTGTGTGACCACGGCCGTCCATCCAAAAGAGTGTCGGATCCAAAGCACCATGGAGAGGCAACCATCGTTGATCATTATGCAGATGCTCTCAGCAGTCCCTTGGAGGAAATCCTGATCGCGAGGCTTCTCCATGAGCGAGCTCCTCTTCTCTACCCGTGAGAGTCGCCGCCCGAGCTCGTCACCACCGCGATCAACGCCAGCCATCTATGGAAGGTGGTCAATTCGCTTGTGATCCCTGGGATCACGATCATGTCCGCAGTCATCTCGTGAGCTCCTTATAAGAAAGGCAGCACCTTCTGAAACCCTAGCACCGCTATCTCCCTTTCTTCTCCTTCTCCACCATTCTCCTGCTCCGGCCTAAGCCCATAAGCAACGACTATCAATGGTCATGGAGGAACACAGCGGAGCATCACCATCAGGAGACGCCGCAACCAAGTGGGGGAACGCTACCAAGGGACGGTGAGCATTTCTTTTTCTTTTCTTTTCCTCCTTTTTCTCCGTCTGATCTACGTACCCTCACGATAGGTTTCTCAGACAGCCAGAGACCCCACCAGGCAGATGGAAAGCCCTTTACGTAGAGCAGGGAACTGACTACACCCTAAAGGAGAACGAAGACTGAGCGAGGGAAGATCAAGAAACGTCGTCCCATCGTGGAAGCTCGTCGGGAAACTCTGAACCTCGGTGAGTCTCTCCTCCCTGTTCTTCCCTTAGGATAATCATGTATACATATAGGGAATAGAATAGACAACAGGGAAAACTCTGTTAGCCTCGTTCCTCTACTGTCACGGGACTGAATGCCGGAGGGAATCGGCATCAACAGTGTGCTCCGCCATCGGTCTTCAGTAGCATGGCCGACATTTGGACGCCAGGAGCTCTGTGCGGACAGACAGTGCTCCACCTGGAGACAGTGACGGGAGCAATACAACGGGAGCCGCTCAATCGCTGGCTCTGGTGCCACCACTTTTCTGGCGGTCTGATGCAGGAGATGCAAGATTGGCGGAGATGAAGACAAGAGCCAGTTAACATAGGAAGCTAGGGTTAGTCAATTAGAAATGGGTTAGAAAAAAAATTAAGATGGTTAGTTGATTAGGTTTAATCAATTAAGTGTGGTTTAAATTGGCTAAGTCATGGATTGGGTTCAAGGATACCAGATGGTTGGGTTTGACCGGTTTCAAAAGGGTTTGGATATGTGGTTTGACCCAGTTAACAAGTTGGGTCTGGTCTATAATAGTAGATCAAATCAAGTTGGGTTCAGTCACATTAAATCAAGTTGGGTTTGGTCAAGAGAATCAAACTAGATCAAATCAGTTTAAAAAAAAAATGGTGGGAGAGGAGGTTTGAAACCAAGACATTATGTTTAACATGTTGGGCCTTAAACACCATGGCCTTGTTTTAATTGTGAAAGATTGAGCCAAGTTTAACTAAGTAAGCTAGTCTAACCAGACTGAGAAATAAAAGGAAAAGAACAAAAAAAAAAGGTAAGAGAGGGGAATAGAACCAAGGACCCTTTACTAGTGCTTGATGGGCCTTAGCCATTATACTACTTAGTTCTTTTGGACTGAACAAACAAATTAAGTTAATAAAGGGACAGAAATTAAAGGGATAAAATTGGCAAACAAACGGAATAGAACCCATGACCTCCAAAGCATTGTAGTGGGCCTTAGCCACCAGGCTACCACGGTTTATCTGTGAAAACAAACAGGTTTAGTCATTTATGATAAATGGCATAGGAAACAAGGGAAGGCCCACACGGTTTGACTTGTGCCGCTAAGAGCATCTTGCATGTACAACTAGGAGACTTTAAGATGATGCCGGTACTGATATAGTTTTCTATTATTAGATTTCAGCATAGAAACGACGGGAGGGACTCCCGAGTGACTCCAGATACTGTTAGAAAAGGTAAGTATGCCTGCCTAGTTCCCACCCAGTTTTGGGCTTATTGACTTTGTAAAAACCAAGGTTTTTATAAATAATTTTGAGGTTTTAATGTTTTAATTATTTTATTAATGGAAGGAATTTCCTAAAGTTGATTAATTGGAAAAGAGGGGACTTAATGGAATTAAATTTTAATTGGAGATAAGTGCGAAAAATATGGAGGGTTGAAGTGCAAAAAGGTCATAAAACCATGCATGCTTATAATGGGTTGAATAAGGGAAATAAAATGGATTAAAATAATAATAATAATAAATTTTATTATTATTATTATTATTATTATTATTATTATTATTATTATTATTATTATTATTATATATAGTCATGTTAGAGTGAGGCCGACCGCAAATGCGGCCGACCCACTCTAACACCCAAAACCAAAACCAAAAAATAAATGAATAAAAGCCCAACACCCAGCCCACCTTTGGCTGAGTGTTAGAGTGGGCCGGCCGCAAATGCGGACGGCCTCACTCTATCATATATATATATATATATATATATATATATATATATATATATATATATGTGTGTGTGTGTGTGTGTGTGTGTGTGTGTGTGTGTGAGAACGTGATGGTTGTTTGTTGATTTGGTTTTGAACCAAAAGAATCAAATCACATGGAAAATAATAATAATAATAATAATAATAATAATAATATATAATAAACAAAAGAAAGTTAAGGAGTGAGTATGGCTGTCATTGATGGACTGAAAGCTTTTTTTTAAAAATCTAAGAGAGAGGTCAAGCACATAGAGGGTGTTGCTTTGAATCGACGGCTTGGAAGAGGGTTGGAATAAATAAAAGAGGAGGAGCATTCTCGACCGTTCGATCGCCCCAACCAACTCCTTCTTTCGCCAATGAGCACACTGTTGTGTGGTTTTTCTTTCTTCGTATTCGTTACGCGGCCAGCTCTGGGAGGAAGTTTAAACGAGGGGTACGCCTTATCCGATCGGGTGCAAATCTTATCCGTAGATACCTATAAGAGGAGGCCCTTCCCAAACCCTAGTGCCGTCTTTGTTGAGAGAGAGAGAGAGAGAAGGCGTCCATCTACAGATTGACGTCACGAGGCCGCCGAAGCGAAGGGAAGTGACAGCTCTGCACTGGTAGGTGATCATGCGGTTGCTGTGGGCGATCGACGCCGGCCACCAGGGAGCCATCGTCCAAAGTACCTGTGAGTCTCCTTGCCCCTGAGATTCTATGTTGAAGGTCTGTTAGTTGAATGAATGCGTAGAGATGTTTGAAAGTCTTCACGAATCATAGATATATGATAAACAATGTTACGAATCCAAAAGAGGATATTGATGATAAATCTCAGATGGGTAGGCATGTATGTTCATGGCACTTTTATATTTAGTATTCATTATTCTTTGTTGGTGTTTTGAGGTTTGGGTTTTGAGAAGATGATGTTGTGGGCATGAGTATTATTATAATACTTAGTCTTGTTCATTTTTATAGGTGCGAGCTAGAGGTTTGAGGTCATGTGTGGCTTGAGTGGGAGTGATCAATGGATGATGAATGAGATCTATTAAGCTAGAGGTTTTGCATGTAAGTAATTGATCTTTTGTTAATTGTTTAAGATAACAGTAAGTAGAGGATGTGGATCTCTGATTTATTCTTGGTTTCCATTAGTGTTCGTGTGAGAGATAGTACTAGGTCTTCTAGACTAATAGTATTAATAAGATTGTTAACTAGAACCCAGGCATGTGTGACTTTACACACAGACCTTCTGAGGATTATATTAGGACTAACATATATGAAATAGATATATTCAGGTAAGTGTATTTGATGAGAAAGAGAGAGAGTTCTTTTGATTAAGTGGTTTACTGTGTATGATGTTGTGAAGTTTAACTCTAATGTTTAGGAAATGGTTGGGTCTAACCATGAACCAATGGGTTTGGTTTAGAAGAGGATAAATCATGGGTTGTGGTCTTATTAAGTAGTTTGATTGGGTTGGTTAATGGGTTGGGCCCATTTAGTTGGACATGTATTGTAGACGTAATTATTTTGTAAACACTCATGCGTTTATTGAGTGTGGACCTATGGTTACCAGATATCGATGTGGAGCGCTGAGCTTCATCGGGACAGATACAGATCAGTCGATTGGATTGCGTTTAGAGGTAAGATACTCTTGCCTAGATTCCAACCATTGTTTGGGTTTCTTGTTTTGATGAATGTTGTTGGTTGGCATGTCTTTCTTTATGATACCTGTTGTTCTTGGATACATGTACATACATGATAGTTATTGCTCCCTTTCCTCGTATGTGTGTGATTGATGTGCCACTCTATTGGACATGCCCACCCGTGGGCCGACACTTGATCATGGGCACATGGACTTGTGTGCTGGCCAGGAGGTATGCACCAATTGAGTTTGATCTTCCGCCCGGTTCAGTGAACATTGAGGCTCCGGTTTGGGGAACGTTTGGGGATGGGACACCCTGGTGTTTTAGCTTGCCATGCCAGAGGGACGGTACTCTGGTTGTCCTACCTGTCAGAGAGGTTGATTCACTGGCCGTGTTGACACGTGGGAGAGGTGGCGCTATCGAGGTGCGACAAGTTTATCTCTTGCAGCCCGAGGCTGTTTTGCTCTCCGGGGGATTGTTGCTGAGCTATTCTTGGAATTCTCTTCTAGAGCACGAGGGTTGTTGCTTGATAGGAGTCGTACAGTTGCTGATGACTCCTAGGGTCTGTTTGTGCAGGGTGTAGCCCCATTGTGTTGATGATGTTTTTATGGATTTGATATCTTATATCGTCTTCATTGGAATACATCTTTGAGATCCTTGCAGGGTACTTACTGGGCTTTCCATTCAAAAGCTCATCACATTTCCCTTTCTCTCATTTCAGATCCTGAGGAGTAGGAGATTTGAGCATAGGAGACGTGCGAGAATTGGGGTCGGATATTTGCTGAGGTCGGAGGATCTCCTTATCTTTTATTTCTGCGTGAGAGACATTTTGTTTAGGTCCCATGCAGGGCCTGTGTTTGTTTAGTGCACATGGACCCTTTGTGACTTGTTTTATTTTCATGGTGGTTATCTTGAGGATATTTATTATTTTTATTGAGATTTTTTATTATTAATTGATATTTGCTTTTGATTATTTTGGCCTTGTACTCTAGTGGGGCTCGTCACTTGGGTACGGCCGATCTATTTACGTGCTCAAGGTCTTAGAATTCGGGTCGGGGCATTACAGACTTTGAATTCTTGATCTTACTTCATTGTTTGGATTGGCCTCGTTATTATAGAATATTAGTGATTTTGCTTCTTGGCTTGATGTTACCATGCTTTGAATACTATTGCTTAGATTTGCATACACGAATTTATCAACCTGCTTTGTTGAATTTCCATGTTAGTATATGCTTGATAATGTGATAGCTTTGGTTGAATACGTTTGTGATCGTTGAATATGTCTTCCCGTTGATCGGCACGTGGCTGTGGTAACACGTGAGCCTGTACTCCGTCCGGGTAAATATGTGCCGGTGGTTTCTTGTTGTTGATTATGCCTTCCCATTGATCGGCACATAGCCATGGACACACGTGAGCCGGTGCTCCATCAAGGTTGGTGTTCAAGTTCTTCTTGTGTTATGGATTCTCCCGCTCAGCGCATATTTTGATGCGGGCGTCAAAGGGAAGGACAGTCTGGACGTCCTGTAGTCCTATCAAGGGGAGGAAACTCTGGATGTCCACCGGTCAGTGGGATGATACGCTGGCCGTGTACGTACATGTAGGAGCGCTCCAGACTCGAGGTCCGGATATGATTGAGATCGGCCAAGGTCAATGGCTGCCAGGAAGATGACTCGATTGTTCTTTTATTGAACTCCTCAATGTGTATTTGTGCTCTTGGATAGTGTTCTTCTTGTGTTTGGACTTAGTCTTGTTCTTATTGTGTTTGCTTTGTGTTGGAACACTGTTTCATGATTATTTCTCTTGACCTCAATGCATTCCTTGCGGTGGTACTTACTGAGCTTTCCATCCGAAAACTCATTCCACTTGTTTCCTTCTTTTCTTTCAGGTCTTGAGGAGGTTGTGATTCAGGATTGGAAGCTCCGCAAGGGTTCGAGATATCCTAGTAGAGGTTTGAGGACCTCAGATTTTTTTGTGTGTGAGTTTATTTTGTAGGACCCTTATGGGGCCATTACCTTGTAGGGTGTCGATTTATATTTTAACTCCGCTGTAAAACTCTTATTCATCATTGATATTAATAAATTTTGTTATATGTTCTTGCACCATCTAGGCCTTGTATCTGATTGAGGTGCGCCTCTACTCGGGTACATTCGGTCTATGCACGTGCCAGAGGCCCTGGAATCCGGGTCGGGGCGTGACATTTACATTATGCACAGTATTTCTTCAGAAAGTGATCATTAATGGGTGGCATTGGTCTTTCTCCGTTGGCATCAATGAGTTGATATGCGCCTTCTTTAAAGACGATCTCCACGACACATGGACGATCTTCACGACAAGGATTATTTTTCTTATATAAACAGAGATTCATGTGTGTGTGTTTTTTCTAGCTTATGTTCTTCTTTTGTGAAAAAGGTTGCTTGTTTGCAAGTTCTTATACTACAGGTTCAACCAATTTTCCTTGATTTCTGAAATATAAATGTTTTTCTAATATGATGCATGTATTGAAATATAGTTTCTTTTCCCTGTTTAGATTGCACTTGTGCAGAAATTAACTGATGCATATTAATCTATTGTTTGTTGTAGAAATAGTCTTGGCGTGATTTAAATCCAATATTGGGTTTCTTTTATTTTTTTCAGAATTTTTATAAGCTAAGTTTGTTAGATGTTATTTGGCTACTATGCCTCAATTTTAGAAGCTAATTCAGGCCAAAGAATGACTTTAGAATTATTTTTCTCTTTTTCATAGATAGACAATGAAATGGAAATATTAGAGCAGGAACAAAATGGGGATGCCATGGTAGCAGCTCTTGCATGCTTGGTCCTCTTAAGATGGTACTACTCAAGACCAAGATTGTATGGACAGTCCCATTCTCCAAGGCAATCTGCAAGACAAAACTATGCATGTCGATTACGTAATGGTAACGACGCAACTAGCATTAACATAGTTAGGATGAACAAGTTTGCATTTTTCAACCTTGCGGCCATCCTACGCTTACGTGGTCTTTTGAAGGATTCAATACATGTTTCTATTGAGGAACAATTACTTATGTTCCTTCATACCATTGGGTATAACCAACATAACAGAGTTATTAGTCACAACTTTATTAGATTAGGTGAGACCGTGAGTAGATATTTCAACTATGTCTTGTGGGCGATATGACAGATACAAGGTAATTACATTAAACTACCTTTAACATCAGTATTGCCTTACATAGCTTGGAGACCTAAATTTTATCCCTACTTTAAGGTATGGTTCAAGCTATTTAAAAATTTAGTGGACTTTAATCATTTGACTATTCTCTTATGATTTTACTTACGTTCTTAGGATTGTATCGGTTCCCTCGATAGGACTCATATACATGTTAGTATCCCTATTGACATGGTAGCACAATTTAGTAGTTGAAAAGGTTTTCCCACACAAAATATTTTAGCAGCAGTAGACTTCGATCTATGATGTTAAAAAAATAAATATACTTGATATAGTGCCCATATATTACTCTAAGATTACTTTCAAGTTTCCATACAGACTTCTTTGGTATTTTTCATATTATATCCTGGTTTAATTTCATTTTTGCTATTTCGGATAAACTTTATATTAAGGAAACAATACTTTCGAAACTTTATGCTGGAATGTTAGAATGTTGGAATGTTGGAATGTCGGAATGTTTGTTTCGTGCGGGACATGTTACAATTTATGTTTGACAATGATGTTACCTTTATGTTACCTTTATGTTTTTTGGACAATTTGTGGGGCATGCTATTTTAAACTAGTAATATTTTCATGTTTGGAAAAAAACTTGATATTTCTTGCTCTTTGTTATATGTATATGTGTTGTCTTGATTGTTCATTCCAAAGGGTTTGTACAAATTTCTTGTTTGGAGATTTATTACAAATCTCATTTTAGATATGGAGATGGTTATGTGATGAAGATTAATTAACAGATGATGTGATTGATAGATAGTTATGTGCATGGTATATGAATAGAGATGGGGTTGTTGATTGATCCTTTGTTTGGATTTGAAATTTTAATTCTGTTGTGTAGTATTGATTGATAGTTGAGCAATAACAAATGATTGGAAATTTGAAGTAAAGGAATGATAAGTCACCATTATTATAGCAAACTTAATATATGAAACTTGATTTATATATATATATGGGGGGTGTTACAATTACGCCAGCCGCACATACGGCCGGCTGCTCTGTGACTGCACAATTGGGTTGGGTCTCGTGCGGTCCCGACACGGCCCAATATGTTGTCTTACATAGCGGGCTGGCTGCAAGTACGACCGGCCTGACAATAACAGGACCCTATATATATAGTTGTGATACGATCAGGCCGGCCGCAGTTGCGGCCGCCTAATAGTATCACAACTATATTACTATATATAATTTATGTTATATATATATATACGGGCATAGGTAAGGTCGGCCGGATTATTGTTCATTTGCGGTCGCCTCCCATTTGGCCCACTTGCACAGTGTTTTGAGGAAATCCAACCATATGGATGGAAAGAACATCAAAAACTAAGCTAGCATGTCAATTTACATACAATTTGGGAACTTGTAGAGTCTTCATCTTAAAGGGTGAAATTTTGAACCAGTAAGATTTCTATAAATTTTCACCCGCTATAAGATGAAGACCCTACAAGTTCTCAAATTGTATGAAAATTAACATTCTAGTTTATTTTTCAATGTTCTTTCCATCCATACGGTTGGAAATCCTTAAAATATTGTGCAAGTAATAAATGGGAACGACCTTACTTGATGATCCTCGACCTTATATTATCACTCGTATATATATATATATATATATATATATATATATATATATATATATATATATATATATATATATATATATATATATGCTGAAATCGTGTGGCCTCGAGATTGAGGATCAATCTCACATCAACAGTTAAATTTGTTTTGAGATTGAGACCTTGAACAGTATGAGGAAAACAGAATAATTCAAACAACAAGAGAGAGAGAGAGATATTTTACGTGGAAAACCTCCTAATTAATGGGGAAAAAACCACGGGAGGAAGAAGATGCATTAACATACAAATGTTTACAGACATCCTTACAGGCATATGAGAGAAAACCCCACGCATTTCAATGGAGGGTTGGGAATGGAGGCTGGAGACTGGTTCGTTTCCCAAGGTGGCGGCTCTCCTTCTTTCTTTTTTGTTTTTGGGTTTGATTTTCATGAGATGCCCCTGATGTATTGTGGTAGCTTCCTTATATAGACCTGGATTTCTTGGAACGTAAGCCACCATTTAGAGCACCTTCCCGCTGATTAAGCGTCCAGCTAAGCATTCATTGGACCTCTAGCTTGACCGTGATTATTATTTCCCTTAATCAGAACTGAAGAATTGGGTTCAACTCCCCTCTCAGTTGGCTTGTTTCAACGGGTAGGACCGGTGAGCTGCTCTTGGGTAAAGGAACGATCTACTGAACGGCTTTGGGGTTGCGGAACCGGTGAATCAATTGGTCGCGCCTCACTACTGGGCGGTTAGGCGGCATATGAGGAGAGGGGGCGAATCACGAGGCGGACCATCCTGATAGGGAGCGCTGCTCTACGACTTGGACACGTGGCTGCTGTGGATAAGCGCCACGAGTCTCTCCATTTTTACCCCCCCCACCCCCCTCCCCCACCCCCAAGTATGCTTATGGCGAGTCCAAGGAATGAGCGAACACTTCGGTCATTGTTCGGACTCGTATAACTAAGCATATGCTGAGTCCGGTATGCTAGTTGCATTGTTCAGTTCTTGGAGAGCCTCCGATCTGTATGCCTGATATATGCTTGATGGGGCTTCCCTGTTGTTCATCGCCATTTGGTATCTTATCCCCGGCCCACTCCCTGGGCAAACCGGTGTTATCCTCCCAAGTAATAAGTGCAGTCCAAAGATTTTTAGATGCTTGGGCCACAAGATTCATGTGTGCAAAGTAGTATTTTCCGTCTCCATCATTTAATGTTGGTTATACTTTCGCGCCCACGCACGGTTATCGAAAAGTGGCGTAGAGCGGCAAAGGGCATGGGCGAAGGTTAGTAATGATGAGTTTATTTTCTTCCGGAGCCACGCGTTTGTCATTCATCTGACCAATCACCTCCCTTTGTTCTCCACCGTTGGATAAGGATACATGTGTCTTCCCCATGTTTGACAATTATTCTACTAAGCGATCTAGGCCGTCGGATACATCTTGCAACTGTTCAAGACCTACACCCCAGGCTTTCGTCTCTTATTTGAAAAACAAGCTGTGGCGCTTCCACTTGCTCTTGCGTTTCGTCTGCGTGGTTGCTCTTCTTCTTCCCTGCAACTGGTGTTCCCGATTTCGTTTGCTCGCTCAGGTATGGATCCTGCTATATCTTCTAGGTCTAAAACGTATCTTCCCGGGGTTGCTTCTATGCCCTCTTCAGTTTCATCCCCTAGGGTTTCTTCCCCTAGAGTTAAATCCAAGGGGGCTAAGGAATCCAGACCTAGCTCTAATTCCTTTAGTAATATCTTACGGGAGTCGGAAATCGATAGGCTGGCTGAGAAGTACAAGCTTTCTTCATCCCCATTTTCTTATAGGGTCCCAACTCCTAACGAACATACTTGTTCCCCTTCCCGGAAAGAAGACCTAGTGGTTTATTATGACGCTTTGTTCGCTAGCCTTAGGCTACCTTTCCCTCCAATTTTTGTTGACATCTTTTGTCATTTCAACATGTGCCCTTCTCAGTTGTCTCTAAATTCTTGGAGGATCCTTTGTGGGTTTGTGATCGTAAGGTCAAGCCATTTGCCCATCTTTTCAACCTCCTCATCAGTTTGAACCAGGACAGGAACACATATTGGTATTATTTTTGCGCTAGGCAGGGTAGACAGTTCCTTGGTCATGTACCTGATTCGATAAAGGGGTGGAAGAGCAAATTCTTTTTCATTTCCAATAGTGAGGGATGGGGATTCACAATCGAGTGGGGTGTTCCTCGGACTCATGTGGCCAACAAAGCGAAGGTGAGTCCTGAGGAGAAGAGATGGTTGAAGTAGCTTAAGGAGTTCTAGAGTGTTCTGATTAATAGATATTTAACCGACCAGTGGCTCCGGGATTGCGGCCTCTACACCGCCCTGGGTAGGGACCTTCGGAACTCACTTATATGGTTGTATTTTGGTTGACCGGTTATTAACTCCTCGCTCTTTCATCTAACTGTAGGTGACGCAATGTCTGCAGATGGGATGGCTAATGTGCTATTGACCGGTATACTAGCCAATGAAAAAGATAAGAAGGCCGCTCGGGGGGGTCGAAAGAAAAATGCCAAGTTCGGGGGTCCCTCCGAAAAGGTGATTGAGGAGGCCATCGAGGGGGAGCAAGATGACATCAATGATGCCCCGGTTAACACCGTTCCTCAGGCACATAGAGACGCAACCTGCGACGAGGGGACTGAGGCTGTAGTGGGGCTGAGGGTGAAGGAGAAAAGGTTGGTCTCTAAGAAAAGGGGGATCAGGAGCCTAATCCTAGCGGTGGGTCGCGACATCCCGATGAGGCTCCTTTGGCTCTCAGAAAAAGGAGGTTAGTTAGGACGTCCAGTATGTCCAGTCCCATAATTGACACGTCGGATCCCATTCTTGCTTCGGATGCTACAATTAGTCGCTCCGAAAGAACCTTCCTTTCTCCCTCATCGAAAACGGTTGTTCCCATGGGGACGGTAGTTGACCGGATTGTCAGCTCGGTCGCCATGAGCTTTCGAGCCCTATGATTCCGCAGCAACTTGATGCGGAGCCTTCGTTGGGGAGGGTATTCGGAGAAGAGAGGGAGGGTGTTAGGACCGGTCGAGCTCGAGGTATGCTTTCTTCCGACATGGTGGAGTCGTTGTATACCAGTTTTCTAAGGAAGATGAGTGCTATTGACTCTTGTTTACCAACCCAAGATGCTGTGGAGACCGGGTTGACTAACTCGCTGGATGGGGCCGAAGGCCAGGGAGTAGGGGCGCATCGCAGTATCCGCCAGATCGACACCACCCTAAACGTTGTTTCTAAAGCGATCGACACATTCTTGGACATTCTCCGTTCCGATGACATACGCTCCCATGTTCAACAATTTAACAGGGAGGAGGTTGTTGCCAACCTGAAATCCTCCGAACTATACCAGAAATCCTTTTGTTCTCTGTTCGGAGGGCTGATAACAAAAGGCTTGCCGACAAGCTACACCAGAAATCCTTCGAACTAAGGAGATTGAGGGAGGAGAAGGACCGCGTCCTTAAGCTGTATAAGGAGGCTTTCGACCTAGCAAAGGGAACCTCAAAGGAGTGTGTGAGCTTAAGGAGTACCCTTCAACTCCTTGAGCGGAGCCTCGCCTAGTCGAACGCCCAACTAGAGAAGGTCAAGGAGAAGAAAAAGCTGGTTCTAGGAGAAAGGGACGCGAGCTTGCAGAACTGTGCCTCACTTAGGAAATCCAATGTCGCCTCGAGGCAAGCCTTTGAGGACGTGAAGGCTAAGTTTGAGGAGGCTGACTCAAAGCCCACACGTCTCAAGAGTAGGTGTAATTCCCTTTCTTCTGAGAAAGAAGTGAGTAATGAGTTCATCCGTTGTATCAAGTTAGAGCAAGGCTGAGCAGGAGAGGTACGACACCTGGTCGACTTTGGCGACTTACCGAGAGGAAGCTATTCTCCATGCGTGGGAAGTCGAAGGGTTGAAGACCCGGATTACAGTAATAGAAGAATCTTTAAGGAAGGATAAGGAGTTCGATGAGGATACCCAGAATGTTGCTTCGAACATATTTGAATTCTTCCAAACTTTATATGTGAGGGACCCTTCGATCGACTTCGGTCGCTTGGACTATGCCCGGGCGGTGAAATTATATTTCGGGAAGAAGAAGTTGTCCTCCTCTTCCTCTGATTCCGATGAGGAGATAGAGGCCGCCCATGAAGGTAACCATTTCTTACCTTTTGCTATTGTTCTGCTTCCTTGTTCGTAGGTTTGTTGGACTCAATCGTTTTAGGTATTCTAGAAACTGGCGCCGCGGTTGTTGAGGAAGGGGAGTCTTCGACCCCTACCGCCGCTGAGATAGTTGTCGGAGTGGTCACTTAAACAACTTCCAAAGGATCAGCCCCAGAACACATTATCACTGCGCCGATATGCGAGATAACCAGCGAGCTACCCCCGATTATCTTCTCTGGGGAGCTCAGTTTGTTATCGGGGACCAATGAGCAACCACAAGCTAGCGATGCTGCTTGTACCATGGCTGGTGATGTCTATGCGGTCGGACCTCGCCCTGTCAAAGCTCAGCCAGACAGTCCATGGCTGAAAGGGGCTGTTGTGGAGGTTCAGAATCCCATCAATGGGGCTGCCATGGAGACGGAGCCATCCACTATGGCTAGGGACTATACAGGGACTGCAGCGGGAAAGCTTCCTGTTAATCCCCAAGGATGTGACCCTGCCGTCATTGAAATTGATGAGGAAAACCTTGCAGGTATTTTTTGCTTCTCTCGCACTTTCCTAGCATCCTTTTACCGATATTCCGCCAGACGTTATTATTCTAATAACCTGTTGTAAGGTGAGGGAGTGGAGCCTGGGACTTGGGTTGAGATTTCTAGTTTCGAGATGGAACCAGATGAGGAACAACCTCGCCTTTATCATTCCCTATGGGGGCTTCCTCTCCCGTGATTAGAAAAGGTTTTATTGCTTTCTGATGTGGATACTGCTGAATTGGTTTCTGATACTTTCAGAGAAATAACTTATGGGGCAGCTCTCCGGTCATTGCGTAGCCAGGCGGCCAAAGGTAAAAATTCAGTTCTTGTTTGAATTTTACATTCCCTGGGACAGTTTCCGGGTGAAACCAATATTAGCTCTCACTTTGAAATCACAGACCATGAGGCCATAGAGGAGCTAAATAAGAGAATTTGGGGCTTTAAAGCTATATTGCTGAATCAACTTGACGAGATGGGAGAAGACCAAGGGGTCTCGTAGGAGTCTATGCTATCTCTTCCTTCAAACTGTGTCGGGTATGCTACGCTGATCAAGCAATGGCAGGAGGATAGGGCTGCTCAGGGAGTGAGTTCGAGGAAGGATGAGTAGGGTTTTGTTTTGTGCACCAGTTGTAGTAGCATCACAACCACTGTCTGTATTCTTAGATATTACAATTTTCATGAACGTGCCCCCTGTTCTTTCATTTAACCATGCGTGGCTTGTTCCCGATAAGTGTAACTCATTGTGAGAAGATCATTCGCCCTCCGGCTCCTTGTTCTGTTATTCTGCCTTGCTCCTTTATTTCCCTAGACTCTTCCCGATAAACGGATTTACCCCTCATCAGAGTGTAAGTGCACGGTTCAGGGCTGGCCCTCAGTTGTTCCGCTTCTTCCCGATGTATCTCCATTAATGTTGGGGTTAATAGAGCATCAGCATGCGCTGTGAGGCTACGATAGCACTATGCTTAAATACTCATTACCCAGGTTCATAAGGATCTATCTTTCGTCTTCCACATAGTTTTCAACTCTTCTAGCCACTTCTCTCAATTTCTTCTTCCCTGACACTTCAGTCACCATGTCGAGGACATCAGGAGTGGGAGCTCAATAGCGACTCTAAAGGGCCCCAGTGGTAATGAGTTGGACGTGATGTTGTATCGTGGGCTGATTTCCAGGGAAGTCTTCTTCTTACACGGGTGGACAAGTTTTTTGGCGGACCATCGCATGTCGGTGGGAGATTATTTAATCTTCTCATATCTCGGGGAAGACACGTTCCAAGTTGACATGTTCGAGCGAAATGGGAGTCCGAAGGTATTGGCCTCCCACGCCCGCCCTAGTGAAGATGAGGACGCTGCTTCTACTGGCTCCTCATGAATTTTTAGTAAAATACCCAGTTGTATGTTGTACTGTCGAAAAAGCTTTCTCCTCTATTTATTTTTCTTTTTTCTTATGTGTGGAATGTTATGGTTTTCTTCCTCTGTATCCTTTTACTCTCTCGTGGCATGCCGTCTTCATTCTCCCCGTCCGATCTACGAGGGCCCTTTAGTCCGGTGTCATTTTTCGGGGCTCCTTAGGTAAACAACTGTTCGACAGTGTTGGTTGAAGCCAATACATTCCCACTTGTTTGCTTTTGAATCGAAGCTAATTAGGTCACCGCATTAATTCCCCTTTTGTGCGAGATCCTGGTGCGACTTTTTGATGTTTTGGCCTAGGGTGTGGGCGGCTTTTGGATTCTCGACCCTAGCATCATTGCGTTTGGGACTTTCGCTGGAGTTAATGAAGAGCAGGTGACCAAACGTCGAGCGTCGCTTCGGGTGGGTGACCAAGCATTAAATGCCTCTCGGGATTCGTAGCGAAGCACCAAACTCTCCTTTTGAATTTCCTTCCAAGACTCTTTATAAATTAAGGGTGAGGGCGTTATCTTGGGAGACATATCCTGAGCACAATGAGTTGCAACAATCACCCTTCGTTCTTCCACTTCCTCTTTCCTGGCGACTCTTGGCGACGGCTTAGGATCCCAATGGCGTTCCATCGCAATATGCGCCACGTTCCTAACGGCCCCGTGCAATTGTAAGGACCCAGCAGGAACCGGCGGTGGGTGGGCTATATTGTGAGGGTGGATTCGGGGAGGTCATCTTCTCAAGCGGGTAGTCGATATTCATGAGCAACCATCACCTGACGGAAGGGGACCTCCTTGTCTTTGTCCTGTACGAGGATGAAGTCGTTGGCGTCTACATCTTTGGCCACGATAGGTGCTTGAAGAGGTTTTCCCTCTGTCCCCGGCCTGGTGGGGGTCCGAACTTCACAGCTGACGAGCCCCCGCAGGCTCTTTGTGAATAACTGATTTCGCTGTAATAGCTTTTTGCCATCTACTAATGAAAATATGGATTTCCTTTAAATTCATCTCTTCTTTTTTATCTTTTTTTATTGTGACCACCGTTTTGTTATTCGTGGGGAGAGTCTGTTACCTACCATTATCCATTTTCTGAGAGAGGGGGAGTCACTGTTCGGCTTTGTTCAACGATTGCTTTCGTTGTTCGAAGTTGGTTCTTTTGTTGATCGGTCATACGGTTATCGGTGCCGGTTATTTGTTAAACTGTCTGGCCTATGATGTTGACAATATCGATCCCTGTAGAGGGATGTTTGGAGTATCCTTCCTTACGAAACTAGACCGGTCTGTCAGACACTACGTCCAAGTCGAAGGGGATAGCACTCTTCCCCCGATATGGGCGAGTGGCTTACTTCATCCGATCATGGAGCGTATAGTTTGCACTTAGGTGCGAACAGTTAGGCTCTCAGGTGGATTGTGTCTTTAGGAGGACTTTGTTGGCCTTCGTTCTCTGGGTGTTTTATGTGCGTGCATTGGTGAATTACATTTTCTTTTCCATACAGATGAGCGACCGGTTTGTATCTATACGTTAGGGAGTGGATAACGTCCGACTACATAATTCTAGCGGGCGGTTTTACCGCTTAGAATTATTGGCCATCATCGTTTGGAGGAAATTTTTGCATGTTAATGAAACAAATCAACAGAATTCAGGAAAATCATGCAAAGGAAAAAGAAGGGGGTACCACCGAAGAAGTAAAAATTAATTTCATTGATAATACCTCCGCAAATGCTGTGCATGGTATGGACGCTTAAGCTTTCGTCCATCCATTTTAGTGAGACAGTAAGTACCTAGCCGCACAATTTCTTTTATGATGTATGGGCCCTCCCAGTTAGTCTTCAGCTTCCGATCATGCTCTTGTTGCCCTGGAATTTGTTCTCCCTGAGGACCAGGTCTCCAACTTGGAAAGTCACTTCTTTGACCCTGGAGTTGTAGAATTTTTTGACCTTCTGCCGATATGTGGCTGCTCGGATGTTTGCGCAATCCATATTTTCTTCCAAGAGATCGAGCTCCGACCAGAGTTGATCTTCATTACTCACTGAATCAAAGTTTTGTACAATGGGATTAGGTATGGTGACCTCTGCTGGAAGTACAGCCTCAACTCCAAAGGCTAATGCGAACAGTGTCTCATCGGTAGGTGTCCGGGCAGTTGTCCGGTTAGCCCACAAAGTGCTCGGTATCTCTTCTACCTAGGTAGTCCCATTTCGGAGGACTCGGGTCTTCAAGCCGTGGAGGAGGGTTCTATTGGTGACTTCAACTTGCCCATTAGCTTGGGGGTGAGTAACGAAGGTCAGCCCCGGTTCTATGCCCAGATCCGTGCAGAATATTTTGAACGCCGAAATATCGAATTGACGGCCATTGTCCGTGATGAATGCCACCGGGATTCTAAACTGACATACCACCAACTTTCACAAGAAGTTTGATATGCTTTTTCAGTGATGGATACCAACGGCTGCCTTTACCCACTTGGTGAAATACTCAATCACCACAATCAACAACTTTAGTTGCAGGACTGCCACTGGAAAAGGACCAAGGATGTCCACTCCCCACAGAGCAAATGGCCTCGTACTTACCACAGGAGTGAGAAGGGCAGCCAGGCCCCGTTGGATGCTTGAATGGTGTTGGCAAGCATCGCACTTCTAGGCAAAGCTCAATGCGTCCTTGTTCAGTCTAGGCCAATAATAACCCTGTCTGAGGATTTTGTGAGCCAGGGCTTTTCCTCCCAAGTGGTCTCCTACAATTCCTTCATGGACTTCTTGGAGGACATACTCCGCTTCAAAAAGACTGAGGCATTTTAAGAAGGGTAGGGTGTAAGACCTTTTATAGAGCTGCCCTTCCACTATGTTGTAGCAGGATGACCTGGTTATGACTCTCTGGACTTCCTTTGGATCCTTGGGGAGAGTACCAGTCTGCAGGTAACCCATGATAGGATCCATCCAACATGATTCATCGTCGATACCTATAAGCTCCTCAGCTGGTCGGCATTCGATGGTTCTCGTAGCCAGTTACTGAGTATTGATTGGTTGCTTTATGTCAGCATCCGAAGAAGAAAGCTTCGAGAGGGAATCAGCATCCTGATTTTTAGGACTGGAAATTTTCATGATTTGACACTTCTGAAAGCTGGAAACAAGTTTCTGCACCATGTCCTTGTACTTGGCCATATTCTCTTCCCTTGCTTCGAACTCCTCCGTCAAATGCCCCACTACGAGTTGTGAGTTAGTATTAGCCCTCAGATCCTGTACGCCAAGGCCGCGGGCCAACTGTAAACCAGCAATCGTAGCCTCATACTCTGCTTCGTTGTTTGTCTCTTTGAAGCCAAACCTCAAAGCAGTCGACATGCTCCCAGCAGGATGGTGACCGAAGAATCAGCCCTGCCCCTGAGCTATCGCTAGTTGATGAGTTGTCGATGTGCAAAACCCACGGAGAGAGAGGGTTTCCTTCTTCTCTGGGTTGCTCCTTATCTGAAACTTGATTATCATTGGTAATGGTTAGCTCGACAATAAATTCCGCTAGTACTTGGTCTTTTATAGCCGCTCTGGGCTCGTAGCTGATATCATAGTCTCCAAGCTCGATCACTCATTTGGTCAATGGGCCCGATACATCGGGTCGATGAAGAACTTGCCGCAGCGGTTGATCGGTCGATACCTTTATCTTATGAGACTAAAAGTAAGGGCGGAGACGCCAAGCAGAGACCACCAAAGCATACGCCAACTTTTCTAGGGGAAGGTACCTTGACAGCATGTCTCTGAGTACTTTACTCACATAGTAGACCGATTTTTGTAGACCATCCTTATCTTTCAGCAGCGCAGCACTGACCACCAATTCGGTGACAGATAAGTAGATATAGAGTTCTTCCCCTGGCCGCGGCTTAGCAAGAGCTGTTGGTGATTGTAGATACTCCTTCAGCTGCAGCAGCAACTTCTCACATTCATTGGTCCATTCAAGTTTTGGTGCCTTCCTCAGTGCTCGGAAGAACAGGAGATTCCTTTCCCCTGACTTCGATATGAATCTCCCCAGTGCTGCTAGATGGCCGTTGAGCCTCTGTATCTCCTTGATAGTCTTCGGAGATATGGTCTCGATGACGGCTCGGATCTTCTCCGGGTTAACCTCGATGCCTCGCTGGATCAACATGAATCCGAGGAACTTCCCCGAACGGACACCAAATGCATATTTGTTTGGATTGAGACTTATATCG
The DNA here is from genome assembly GCA_026586065.1 of Dioscorea zingiberensis. NCBI lineage: Eukaryota > Viridiplantae > Streptophyta > Magnoliopsida > Dioscoreales > Dioscoreaceae > Dioscorea > Dioscorea zingiberensis. The sequence goes on from CM048826.1 coordinate 24,755,239, forward strand.
TGCTGCTGTAGAACAACAAAGGTTTTTTGCAGATCTGCAGCGTGTTACTCAGCTTTGGCGCTTTTCACCAGGATATCGTCAACATATGCCTCAACATTCCGGCCAGTCTGATTCTTAAACACTTTGTTCACCAGCCTTTGAAAGGTTGTACCAGCATTCTTTAGCCCGAAAGGCATAACCTTGTACCAATAAGTTCCCCTACCGGAAATGAAGGAGGTTTTTTCTTCATCAACTAGGGCAATCCGGATTTGATTGTATCCTAAGAAATCATCCAGGAAGCTGAGCACCTCATAACCCAATGTGGAATCAACCATATTATCTATATGAGGAAGGGGTAGCAATCCTTAGGGCAGGCTTTATTTAGATCAGTGAAGTCAACACACATTCGCTACTTTTCCTAAGGGTTTTTTGACTAATACAATGTCTGACAACCAATCGGGATAATACACCTCCCGAACAAAGTCACCCTTCACCAGCTTGTCGACTTCCTCTTCGGCAGCTTGCAAACGATCTGGTGCAAAGGTCCTTCGCTTATGCACTACCGGTTTGTGCTCCGGGTCCACGTTGAGCTAGTATTCGATGACATCCCGTGGAACTACCAGAATCTCCTCTGCCGTCCAAGCAAACACGTCAGAATTGTCTTTCAGCGGTGTCATGATTTCCTCCCCCTGTCCGACACTCAATTCTACTCCCAACTGGACCATTCGCTCGGACTGCTCCTCCCTTAATGGTAGTGACACTAATTCTTCAACAAGTGTTGGCCGACGCATCTCCCTTTCTTCATCCAGCTGCTGCATGTCTTCAACGACCAGCGTTTCCGCTCTTCGGGTGTTTCCTTCCCTCAGATCTTTGAGCATGATCGCGTAGCACTGGTACGAGGTGAGCCGGTTGCCCTTTACTTCTCCGCAGCCATTCGGTGTGGAGAACTTCATCATCATATGATAACTTAATGGGACGGCTCCTAGAGAGTTGATAGACGGCCTTCCTATGATGACGTTATAGCTCGATGGACAACGAACTATAAGGAAGTTGATGAGTGCTATAGCCGTCTAGGGAGGAGTGCCAAGCATGAGCCAGAGGGAAATTAGCCCATCGGGCTGGAGTGGGCTTTCGTTGAAACCAATCAACAGGGACTTCACCATTCTCATATTTTCTGTATGGATCTCCATCTTATCAAAGGCGCTCGAAAAGATGATGTCCACGGAGCTTCCCATGTCAACTAGCACCCCGTCAACTGTGAAGACACCGATCTGCGCCGTGATGACTAGGGCGTCAACATGAGGGTGGCTCACCCCTCTGAGATCTTCATCAAAAAAGCATATTTCGGAAGAAGTGCGGGACATCTTCAATAATGTAACGTTCTGCACGAACCCCACCATGCGGATATAATTTTTTCTTAAGGATGAACTCTCTCCAGCACACCCCGGCCCTCCTGCTATCATTGTGATGCGCGGATTCTTGAGAGTTACATGTGGAACAGTTGGGGTGCCCTCAGTTGTTTGATCCTTCTTTAGGTACTGGGAGAGCCTTCCTTCCCGGATGAGGTCTTTTATAGCATCTTTTAGGTGGACGGACTCATCGGTGAAATGCCCTTGATCCCGGTAGAACTGGCAGAATTTTTTGCTTTTCTTCCTCTTCGGGTTTTCTCTCATCGGGGGAGGTTGCTTCACGATTTTCTGGTCTTGTATCTGTAAATAATATTCTCAAGAGAAGTATTAAGGATGGCATAGTTGCGGTACCTCGCCATTCTTTCAGGATCCCTTTGCTGCCGATGTGGGGGTCTTCTTTCATCGGATGAGAATGGTGCATCTCGATTCCACCAGCCACCTCCTCTAGATCTGTCCTCTCTTGGTTCCCCTTGCCGATATCCTTGTTGTTGTGGTACCATTCCTCAGATCATTTCCATCCTCAACTAGTCCACTTCATCCCATCGGGCGTTCATTTCTTCGGAGGCAATTTGCTTCGCGGCTCGGGCGAGGAATTCCACCAGATTAGCAGGGACGTACTGGGTGACTCTTTCTTTGAACGGGCCTTCCCTCAAGCCCCTTATCACCTTCCCGAAGACCATATACGAGTCGAGATTTGTCATACCGGTGATTTCCTCATTAAAGCGGCCAATGTAGCTTCGCAGGCTCTCTGTAGACTCTGCATGAACCCGAAGAGTATTAGAGGATCTTTACTTAGCCTCCTATTGTTTGCAAAACTGGTTAGAAAAAGATTGGTCAGTTGCTTGTGGTTTTTACGCTTATCACAGCTGCTCTTTCAACATCTCCGGATATCTAGTACCAAAACACTAGACACGGTCCTTGCAGACAAACTCGAGAACCATTCTAACGTCACCCAGCTCAGCGTTCGTGGGAAAGCCCGGCACATGACCACCTCCGTGGTCCTGTTTGTCATCATTTCAACACAATATCTCTCTATATGCTCCAGTGGATCCGAAGAGCCATCATAGTATCGAATATTTGGGGGCCTAAACTATTCAAGGAACGGGGCCTCCCAAATTGCTCTTATGAAAGGAGAGGTGAGCTCCAGTACCAGCTGCAAGACCTTCTCCTTCTCTGGCATGCGGGCAACAGTGAGTCATGTCGCGGTGAACGGTTGAGTAAAGGACATCTTACCGGTGAGCGGCGTCGGAGTGAATAATGATTAGGTGAACGATCACGGGATGATCGTTGCCCTAGAGAACGAGATGATGAAGGGCGACGCCTTCTCCTCTGTCGCAGAGGGGTTGCATGGCAACATAGGGATGGTGAGATCCTCCTTTCTCTCCTATCCCTTCCCGCCGACCGATGGTTTATGTCCCGACGTGATCTGGATGAGCCTGAACTCCCAGCCAAAGACTCAACTATTCGGGCTCTTATAGGGGAATGTGGTCGTCGCCCGGGAGAGAGGGTCCTTGGGCGCCCTCTCTGTTCATCCAGCGGTATTGCATCGTGTGGAACCGTCGTTTGAGAAACATGACCCTCACATTCTTCAACACTTGCTTAAGCTCGGCAATCTCCCACGCCATGGCTTGGAGGTGATCATTTGGGTGGTCCGCGTTCACGGGAGGTGCTTCCATTCTTTTCAGGACCCTAGGAGTATCCGCAGTTGGAGGGTCGCCTGTGGGGGAAGCGCTCGTCGCCGGGGGATCCGTTAAAGCTCCTCCTCTCTGCTCGTGGCCTTCTATCCTCTTTGACTTCCTCAAAGTAGCCATAACCTTTCGTTCTTGGTCCCCACGGACGGCGCCAAACTGTTGATGCTGAAATCAAGTGGCCTAGAGATCGAGGATCAATCTCGCATCAATGGTTAAATTTGTTTTAAGATTGAGAGCTTGAACAGTATGAGGAAAACAAGAACAATCCAAACAACCACAGAGAGAGAGAGAGAGAGAGAGATTTTACGTGGAAAACCCCTAATTAATGGGGAAAAACCACGGGAGGAAGAAGATACATTATCATAAAAATGTTTACAGACATCCTTAGAGATATATGAGAGAAAACCCTATGGATTTCAATGAAGGGTTGGGAATGGAGGCTGGAGGCTGGTTCGTTTCCCAAGGTAGCAGCGCTCCTTCTTTCTTTTTTGTTTTAGGGTTTGATTTTCATGAGATGCCCTGATGTATTGTGGTAGCTTCCTTATATAGACCTGGATTTCTTGGAGTGTAAGCCACCATTTAGAGCACGTGCCCGCTGATTAAATGTCCAGCTAAGCATTCATTGGACCTCCAGCTTGACCATGATTATTACTTTCCTGAATCGGAACTGGAGAATTAGGTTCGGCTCCCCTCCTTGTTTCAACGGGCAGGACCGATGAGCTGCTCTTGGGTGAAGGAACGATCTACTGAACGGCTTTGGGGTTGCGAAACCGGTGAATCGATTGGTCACGCCTCACTACTGGGCGGTTAGGCGGCATCTGAGGAGAGGAGGCTAATCACGAGGCGAACCATCCTGATAAGGAGCGCTACTCTACGACTTGGGCACGTGGCTGCCGTGGATAAGCGCCACGAGTCTCTCCAATTTTACCCCCGTCATATATATATATATATATAAAATTAAAATATCCTAATTTTGAATATTTTAAATAAATCAAAATATTTTAATTAAAATTCAACATTTAAATCAATTAAATTGTTTTAAAAGATTTAAAATTATCTAATCATTAGTTTTTTTCTTAAAATATTTAAATACCTATAATGTTTCAAAAATTGGTAATCTCACCACTAACAAAGGTAGGTAACTATAGCCCTCCATCCAATCCATCCTTTATTACAAACAAACATAAAAGTGTATATCCACTTTCTACATCCATCACTTTTAAACAACCAAACAAAAAAGTATCCATCACTTTTAACTCCCCATCCTTGTAACTCTCAATCCGTGGATGAAGAGTTATAAACAACCAAATACCCCCTTTAGTAAGCGGAAACTCCAAAAATAAATACTTAAACCGTTTAATAAGCAAAAACTCTAAAAAATAAATGCTTAGCCATTTAGTATGCGAAAAATGCAAAAAGAACCACTTAAGCCATTTAGTAAGCCAAAACTTAAAAAAATAAACTCTTAAGCCCTTTAGTAAACAAAAACTCCAAAACAAAAAAAACACTTGAGCTATTTAGTAAGGAGAAACTTCAAAAAATAAATGCTTAAGCTGTTTACTAAGCGGAAACTACAATAAAATAAATGCTTAAGCCATTTAGTAAGCAACTCCAAAAAAATAAATGTTTAAGCTGTTTAGTAAGCAAAAACTCCAATAAAATAAATGCTTAGGCCAATTAGGTGGCGTTTGTTTCAATGGTTTTGCAGTTACAATGTAACTTGAGTTACGATGTAATTACAAAACCAACGTTTGTTTGGATGTAACTTGAAACTCAGTGTAACTTGAAATACACCAAGTGGTGTATTTGGTCTTACATCCAAATTGGTTGTAAGACCAAATACATCACTTGAGTTACGTCACATGCTATGCATGTGACCTTACAATGTAAAAAAAATACATAATGTTATAATCATAATAATCACAATCATATTATTATTATTATTATTATTATTATTATTATTATTATTATTATTATTATTATTATTATTATTATTATTATTATTATTATTATTATTATTATTATTATTATTATTATTATTTTTGTTGTTTTATTGTTGTTGTTGTTATTATTATTATTATTATTATTATTATTATTATTATTATTATTATTATTATTATTATTATTGTTTTATTATTATTATTATTTTTTATTATTATTATTGTATTATTATTGTTATTATTATTGTTACTATTATTATTATTATTATTATTGTTGTTGTTGTTGTTGTTGTTTTATTATTATTATTATTATTATTATTATTATTATTATTATTATTATTATTATTATTATTATTATTATTATTATTTTATTATTATTATTATTATTATTATTATTATTATTATTATTATTATTATTATTATTATTATTGTTGTTGTTGTTGTTATTATTATTATTATTATTATTATTATTATTATTATTGTTATTATTATTATTATTATTATTATTATTATTATTATTATTATTATTATTATTATTATTATTATTATTATTATTATTATTATTATTATTATTATTATTATTATTATTATTATTAACTTGAAAGCCAAAAACATGTTTTCAAATTCCAGATTTACAAATCCCTCCAACCAAACACAAATTCCTGTAATACAGTATTTCCAGTTACACCTAACCAAACACCATATTTAACTGCATTGTATTTCGAAATACATGTATTTCAAGTTACAATGTAACTGTAAATCCACTGCATTTCCAGTTACATCTAACCAAACGCCCGAGGCCATTTAGTAAGTGGAAACTCCAAAAAATAAACATTTAAGTCGTTTATTAAATGAAAACTCCAAAAAATAAACCCTTGTGGGAGTAAAGTCCCAACGTCGGTGACCAAAAAAATTTAAACACTTGGTGAAATTTCAAAAGGCTAACTCAACTAGCAGATGAAGAATAAGGCATTCATTCAAAGTAAGAAAGTAGACAAAGTAAGCCAAACTTTATTTATTTATTAATCGGATGAATCCTTTGTAAGTTTATAAGTGAAAAGAATAAAAAAAAAAGTTGGGACAGTAACTCTTATAGAGAAAACAAAGAACTAGGAGACAATACACCCATAATTCCAACACAAAGATATGTGTTGAGGTAGAACCTAAAATTCAACCCTCTGGGAAGCCCAATCACACACACAACCAAGCTCGAACCCCTGTCAAAGATTATCTCCAAACACACATGCACAACTAGGGCAAAGATAGAGAAACAACCACAAACACAACACAAGGATATACGTAGAGTTCGGCACCTTGCCTACGTCTCCACGAGGGCGGGAACAAGGAATCCACTAGTATGAGTACCTTCGAGGCTTGAACAAATCTCAAGCTCGGATCAAGAAGAAAGCAATCACAAGAATACAACATCAAAGAAGAGGAAGTACAAGAACAACTCACTGTGCACCCTAATCACCTTAGAGCTTTCAAGTTGATCTCCCGAGCTCCCTTCTAATGGTTGCTCAAAGCCTCTCCACCAGCCTTCTTCTCCACAAGCCCTCAAGACCTCTTCAAGAAAACCCCAAATTCTGGATCTCAAGAGATTAGGTCTTCAGCCGCAACAGGGACATATTTATACTCGAGCGCCATACGGACCTGTATACGGGCCCGTATGGCCCGCATACTCCTTCATCCGAAAACTGGGCATTCCATATGGAGTTTCATACGACCCCATATAGGTTTCTGGTCGCTCCATACAGAGTTCGGACAGGTCGTATACTTTCCATGGCTGCTATATACGGCCTCTGGGGGTCCCATAAGACCCCGTATGGACTCTTCATCTCTGCATCTCTGCATCTCTGCATCTTCTCACAATTCTCCACCTCGTTTCTCATTTGACTCCAAATGTGGAACGAACATGTGTACTTCATTCTGAGAGAGACCAACAAGAAATAGCATATCTTCCCGTACTCATATAGATGATTCCTAACCCCAAAATTCCCCTCATTAGCATTTGCTAACCTTTAGCAAGTCCAAGCAATGTTGAAACTTGCTCCTTGGTACCACCTTGGTGAACATGTCTGCAGGATTTTCACTTGTGTGCACCTTCAGTAAAGAAATGGAACCTTCCTCTATGACATCTCGCACAAAGTGATAGCGGACATCAATATGCTTGGTACGAGCATGGTGAACCTGATTCCTAGCCAAGTGAATCGCACTCTGACTATCACATCCCAAGTCCACTGCATCTTGCTCAATTCCCAGATCGTCCAACAGACCCCATAACCACAAAGCTTCCTTCACTCCCTCTGCCAGAGCCATATACTCGGCTTCAGTAGTAGAGTGCAACCGTAGCCTGTAGCATCGATCTCCAACTAACTGGTACACCATATATCTTGAATACAGAACCAGTAGTAGATCTCCGTCTGTCCAGATCACTCGCATAATCTAAGTCCACAAATCCGATCAGCTGACATGATCCTCCACCAAAGCACAAACCAATGTCAGTGGTACCCTTCAAGTACCTCAAAATCCATTTCACTGCTTCCCAGTGAGGTCGTCCTGGATTTGCCATAAATCTGTTAACCACACTAATCGCAGCGTGAAATGTCGGGCGTCTGCACCATCGCATACATCAAACTCCCTACTGCACAAGCATACGGAACTCGAGCCATCTGCTCCTTTTCCTCAGTTGTAGTAGGTAATGACTGACCAGAGAGTCTGAAGTGTGGAGCCAATAGAGTCATCACTGGCTTTGCATCTTGCATCCCAAACCGAGCTATTACCCTCTCAAGATATCCCTTCTGATTCAAGAATAAAATTCGGCTTGATCTCTCTCTCTTGATCTCCATACCAAGGATCTTCTTAGCTGCCCCCATATCCTTCATCTCAAACTCCTTCCCAAGTTGAGACTTCAACTTATCTATCTTCACCTTGCTCTTACAAGCAATGAGCATGTCATCCACATACAACAAGAGATAGATAAATGCATCACCACGAAGTTGTCGAAAATAAACACAACAATCGTACTTGCTTCTGGAGTAGCCATTCTTGAGCATAAAGGAATCAAAGCGCTTGTACCATTATCGAGGCGACTGCTTCAAACCATAAAGTAACTTCCTCAAGCGGCAAACATGATTTTCCTTTCTCTCAATTTTGTACCCCTCTGGTTGATGCATATAAATTTCCTTATCCAAGTCATCGTGCAAGAAGGTCGTCTTAACATCAAGTTGTTCCAACTCAAGATCACTATGAGCTACGAAACTCAACAATACACGAATAGAAGTGTGCTTCACTACCGGCGAGAAAATCTCATTGTAGTCCACCCCTTCTTTATGTGCAAAGCCCTTAGCCACTAGTCTTGCCTTGTACCTTGTACCACTTGACTCAGATAAATCTTCCTTCTTCTTGTACACCCACTTACAGCCTATAGCATGCTTCCCCTTGGGCAATGGGACAACTTCCCATGTTTGGTTCTTCCGAAGAGACTCCATCTCCTCCTCCATTGCAACCAACCATCTCTCTCTATTTGAATCTCTAATAGCTTGCTTGAAGGTGACCGGCTCATCATCCTCCACCGAGAGAGCATACTCAACCAAATTTGCCTGCTCATAATGTTTCAGAGGTTCGTCGAATCCAAACTTTTGAACTAGTTTAATTTGCCTCTTTGGCCTAGTGGTAGCCAAAGACTCTGACTGCTGCTGCTGTAGTGACTGTGTACTGTCTTCCTAAACCTCCTCAATTTCAAGCTCATCATCATCCTCATCATGAGTATCTCCCTGAGCTTCCTCTTGAGCATGACTAGGACCTGGTTGGTCTACAGATCCATCAATCTCCACCACTTGAGTATTGGTGGTCAACTCATCATCAACACCATCACTGGGCATCATAGCCTTTGGCAAGGCTAATATGGAATTCTCATCAAAAGTAACATCCCTGCTGATTACAAACTTTGAATCTTCCAAGCACCAAAGGCGGTAGCCTTTCACACCCTTAGCATACCTTTCTTGGCTCTAGGATCAAGCTTATTTTCCTTAACATGGTAATAAGTCGTGCAACCGAAGATTCTCAACACATCATAATCTGCATGTTCCCCTGACCATCGCCGATAAGGCGTATCACCATCCAAGGTAGAATGTGGAGCCCTGTTCACTATGTAGCAAGCTGTAGCAACTGACTCTGCCTACCGTTCTCTGCACATACCAGAATTGGATCTCATACATCTTGCTCTTTCAAGCAATGTGCGGTTCAGTCTCTCTGTAACCCCATTCTGCTGTGGTGTATCTCTGACTGTCCAGTGTCGAACAATACCTTCCTGATCACAGAACTCCTTGAAGGCCCCCTCAATGTACTCAGTGCCATTATCTGACCTCATTGCTTCACCTTCCTCCCAGTCCTGTTTTCAACCATTGCTCTCCACCGCTTGAATGTCTCAAACACTTCATTCCTATGCTTAATAAAATACACCCAAGCATATCTAGAATAATCATCAACAAATGAGACAAAATATCTGGAACCTCCCTTTGAAGCAACCTTAGCCGGCCCCCATACATCCGTATGCACATAGTCTAGTACTCCTCTGCTTCTGTGTTTGCTTGTGGCGAACTTGACTCTGTGTGCTTTTCCATACACACAATGCTCACAAAACTCCATGCAAGGCTTCTTCATGTTCTTCAGCAAACCTTCTTTCCCAAGCAAAGATAGACCCTTTTCTGACATGTGCCCTAGTCGCAAATGCCAAAGTTTAGTGCAATCTGATGGGCTTCTGCTTCTTGAGATTCCAACTGAAGCATTATCAGTGACTGTTGTACCCAACAAAGCATACAAGTTACCATGACGAATACCCTTCATCATCACCATGGAGCCACGAACAACCTTTAGAACTCCCTTCTCGGCCACTATCTTGCAACCGCCGGAATCCAAAGCACCAAGAGAAATCAGATTCTTCCTCAAGTTGGGGACATGTCGTACATCTGTCAAGGTCCTGATCATGCTCAAGAGGAAGCTCAGGGAGATACTCATGATGAGGATGACATCATGATGAGGATGATGATGATGAGGAAGCTCTGATACCAATTGTTAGGACCAGGGGCACCCCTACATTCCACACTAGCAACAATATTGTCCGCTTTGGGCCTGAGCCCGCACGGTTTTGTTCTTGGGCTTAACCCAAAAGGCCTTATTACTATGGAATGTATCCCTCTATATATGCCCCTCTCACTTTCTCCAATTAGGCGATGTGGTACTAATGTTTGCACATCCCAACAATCCTCCCTCAAACAAAGGACCACATAATTAGCCTCCCCTCAGGCGAAACACTTGCTCCATCGACGCCCTTTGCACATCATTGCCTTGAAGCCACACGTCTTACATGGAACACCAGAGCTTTCCTCGAGAGCCAACTCGCCATACTTTGGGTCAGCCTCCCCTCAAGCAAAACACTATCGGCACCCTTGGACATCACTGCGTTGGAGCACACGCCTTACATGAATCACCCGAGCCTGTCGATCACACCGCTATACTTGGGAACTTCGTTCCGGCTTTTTCTTTCTTTGTTTAGCACTAAGGATCTACCTTCCCACATCACTGGAGAAACCTGGCTCTGATACCAATTGTTGGGGTAGAACCTACAATTCAACCCTCTGCGGAAGCCCAATCACACACACAACCAAGCTCGAACCCCTGTCAAAGATTATCTCCAAACACACATGCACAACTAGGGCAAAGATAGAGAAACAACCACAAACACAACACAAGGATATACGTGGAGTTCGGCACCTTGCCTACGTCTCCACGGGGGCGGGAACAAGGAATCCACTAGTATGAGTACCTTCGAGGCTTGAACAAATCTCAAGCTCGGATCAAGAAGAAAGCAATCACAAGAATACAACACCAAAGAAGAGGAAGTACAAGAACAACTCACTATGCACCCTAATCACCTTAGAGCTTTCAAGTTGATCTCCCAAGCTCCCTTCTAATGGTTGCTCAAAGCCTCTCCACCAACCTTCTTCTCCACAAGCCCTCAAGACCTCTTCAAGAAAACCCCAAATTCTGGATCTCAAGAGATTAGGTCTTCAGCCGCAACAGGGACATATTTATACTAGCGCGCCATACGGACCTGTATACGGACCGTATACGGGCCCGTATGGCCCGCATACTCCTTCATCCGAAAACTGGGCATTCCATACAGAGTTTCATACGACCCCGTATAGGTTTCTGGTCGCTCCATACGGAGTCCGGACAGGCGTACACTTTCCATGGCTGCTTTATACGGCCTCTGGAGGTCCCATACGACCCCGTATGGGACCTCGTATGGACTCTTCATCTCTGCATCTCTGCATCTTCTCACAATATGAATAAAATCTAAACCCAGGAGAATGGGAGAAAGGGAAAATGGAGTGTAATCTCTACCTTGATTTGCAGCCAAAGTTGGAAAAACATTCAAAAATGCAAGCTATGCCCTAGAATCTAAAATAAACTTCAACCACTCCATCACACACTATAAACCCACACTACAAAAATTGGGTTGCAACTAATATTAGCGGCGGATTAAAATATCCGCCGCTAAAATTATAAAATTAGCACCGGTTAGTAACAACTTATAACGATAGATAATATAATCCGCCACTACAAGTTCTATACCTCCCCCTTTCTAGCGGCGGATATTAGTATTCACTTCTAATAACTGAAGAGCTTCTTGTTAGAAGAAGCTCACTTGGGTCTAAGCACTTGAAAATGGTCGTTGATAGCTCCAAAGAGATGCTCTTCTCGACAGGTGGCGGAGACTGGATGCTGCAAAGTTAGGGAGAAGAACGGCAGAAACTCATTGGTTAAGCTATTTAAATAATCATAATATAGTTAATAACAATTGAAAGGTAGATGAGTGAGGTTTCAATATAAGCCCCATGATCGATCTGGATAAATTATAGATTTCGATATTGGTTGGACTCATTATTTCTTATTTTGATTCAGATTCCAAATCAAGTTTATTAGGTTAAAAATATTTTAAAATTTCGACAAATTGGATTTCAAAATTAAAGATTTTCACTACTAATTCCAATGACTGAAAATCATAGATTTTCCTTTGTTTAAAGATTTAGTTATATATTTTATTCTACTGATTAGTTTTTAATGAAATTATATTCATTGGAACTGTAGGTTCAACTCTAAATATAAATATTTTTAGACCATAGATCAAAGAAAAGTTGAGTGAAATTAGCCAAACTCAAGTTTTTGAAAGGTTTTAATGAACCAATTGTAACTTTTAATCTAGAAATCAGATTATAATAAAAGAAGATTCACTAGGTTCATAAGGACAAAAGAATTTAGATATGATTAGATGAAAGAAAAATATTCCCAATATGTCATAATTCTCTAGTTCTAGATCTCAATAAATTAATTCTCATTAATCTTAACTTCTCTAATGTCACCCAATAATTTATGAAGCATTTTAAATTCGGGATACCATAATCTATAAATGTATGTCTAAAATAAAATAATAAATATAAGTTTAAAAGCTAATTTGGATCTAATCAAATGTTTAATCTTTAGAGAGATTCATATAAAGATCCAAAGATGCATCAGTTTATCTCTTTTCTCTATTTGTAAAAGAGGAATAAATAAAACTAGAGAGGTGGCTAGGGTTTTTACCTTTATTTATAACATAATAATGACAGTAGATTTATATAATACCTTTCATAATAGTATAAAATTATATGAAAGCTCTAATCAAAAGGTTTTTAAAAAATTAGGATTTTACATATTAAAATATAAAAACGAGACCAAAAAAGTGAAACATGTCGACTTTTTGACCAAAGTTTTATAAACAAAAATATATGAGTGGAAGCATATATGAAATATATTTTTATAGAAGAGTGAATGAAATTATAAATTTTTATAGAATATGTTTTTGAAACAAACAAATAAGAAAAGAAAAAAAGGTGAGACCTTCAAAATGGGGGATAAAAAGAAGAAAAAAAAAAAATCAGTGAAAGGTCTATTGATAACCTCTTGGGGGATGTGTGTGAGACATTAAGACAGCTGCTAATGAATGGAAGAAGGTAGGAACGCAAACCGAAACGTAGGGGCCTGCTCTTTTCTCTTAATGCTTGCTTGCTTGCTTGCTTGCTTGCTTGCTTGCCCTAACAACTACCTCTTTTCTATGTATATACCAAAATTTTTAAGTTCACTGCATCACAGCAAATCGGTGGATGTTTTCTTCTCTTCATGTAATCTAATCTCACTGCAAGCTAATCTTGTTGAAAGATATTATTAAGATAGCTACCTAAAATTTTCTCTCTCCTAATTAAATTATAAGATTAATGCTGTCATTTCCAACCAGCAAGCTGTTGCAATTCCACACACACATGAGTGTCCAGTCTTTTGAGAAATTGACACCATTTCAAATTGACAATATATATATTTTTATTTAATTGTTTTCCAAAAAATTTGATAAATCTTACTTGTTAGTCTAGATAGATCTTTTTTTATACAATGTATATATATATATTTTATACACGGATTGATATGAAATTAGCTTTAAAAATAAGTATATTATAACCAGATTAAAATGAATAAATTTAAAATTTAAGAAAAATACCTCTAATAAAAAATCATGGGTACGTTAAAAGTGCTTTCTTTATTGGGTTGGTCAAGGCCTACTCACGGTTGCGGTGGTACAGTCAATGTATCCATCTATCTATCTGCCTGTGGCTGTGCCAAACAAATGAAGATGTTATATTATAAATATAAAATTTATTCACTTGTTATTTGAGAGTAAAAGCTTTAAATAAATATTTTCAAATCTAGTAAAAAATAATAATAATAATAATAAAACTAATTTTCTTCTCTTCCTTTCCTTTCACCAAAGCATGCTTTCTTGGTAAAATCTAGTCCCCACCCACCACTTCAATAAATCACTCAACCTTTCGTTTCATTCATGCCTTGCACCCACCACTTAGATCTCAAGTGCGCTCTCTCTCTCTCTCTCTCTCTCTCTCTCTCTCTCTCTCTCTCTCTCTTCCCCCCCTTCTACTTATATAAATGGCCACAGAGCAGCACCCATCTCCACCATCATTACATTACACTCACCAAAACAACATCCCATTCTGCTTTTCTTCTCTATCAAGACTAGACTAGACTAGTAAGTAACAAGGATATGGAGAGGGTGCGCAGAGGAGTAGTGGTGGCATTGGCAATGGCCTTGCTGGTGCCTGTCTCTCAAGGGCAACCCGTGGTTCCTGCAGTCATAATCTTCGGAGACTCAGTCATGGACGTGGGAAACAACAACCACCTACTCACCCTCGTAAAGGCCAACTTCCCTCCCTATGGCCGGGACTTCACTCACCACTCCCCTACTGGAAGGTTTTGCAATGGCAAACTCGCCTCCGACTACACTGGTACGTGTAAACCCAATTTTTTTTTTTTAAAAAAAAAATTCTACTAATTAATAAATCTTCCTATTTTATATATTTTGTTCATATATATATACAGTGGAGAATCTCGGGTTCACTTCCTATCCACCTGCATACCTAAGCAAGGAGGCCACTGGCCCCAACCTCCTCAACGGCACCAACTTCGCCTCCGGTGCATCCGGTTATCTGGACAAGACGGCAAGCTTATATGTATGTATTGTATACGCATGCATTTCACTAATTATATATAAATTTTTGTTAAGATAAGATATTAGATAATTTATGATCAATGATGCAATGTGTGCATATATGCATGGAAATGGAAATGGATAGAATGCGATATCACTGAGCCAGCAGTTGAAATACTACAAGGAGTACCAGGAGAAGGTGGTGAGCATGGTTGGGAAGACCAACGCTTCCACCATCTTCTCCGGCGGCGTCCACTTTCTCAGTGCCGGGAGCAGTGACTACATCCAGAATTACTACATCAACCCCCTTCTCTACAAGGTCTATACACCTGATCAGTTTGCTGATTTACTCGTCCATTCCTTCACCTCCTTTGTTGAGGTAAGTTACTCTCTACAGTATAGTTTATATATGGCCAAATTTACATATACATTTTATAAAATAAGCTAACCTGGTTGACTCATTTACCTGACCTACCTGCCTATATATGTATATTTTATAAATATATGATAATCATATGCAAATTCCTCCAAATTGCAAAACTCTTCCACATTAATGAATGTATTTAAAACAACATAACATCCTCCACCAACTTGGGCCTTAATTATTATTTCCATTTACTACTTACTCTTCAGTCTTCACATCCTTTCGTAAATAGAGAGATTAAAAGTATCTGTAGATTTTCAATGGTGTCCGGCAAGTACAATCCATAAATAGATGCACTCGATTTATGACACCTTAATCGCCTGCCTGCCTGCCTGCTTGTATCACTGCTAACACTTTCCGTTTGATCAGAATCTGTATACCCTGGGAGCAAGAAGGATAGGTGTAACATCGCTGCCACCACTTGGTTGCCTACCAGCAGCCATCACACTGTTCGGCGAGGGGAAAAACCGGTGTGTCCAAAGGCTCAACAAGGATGCAGTATCATTTAACAAGAAGATTAGTAATGCTACAGATTCACTGAAGAAGAAACACTCTGATCTTAAGCTTGTGGTCTTGGACATCTATGGCCCCCTCCTAGGCCTAATCAAGAACCCAGAACAGAATGGTAAATATATAACTGTTAGTTATCCTTTTTTATTTCTGTCTGTCTCTATGTAAATATAACCATCAGATGTTGTACCTGTGAAGGTTTCTTTGAGGCAAGGAAGGCATGCTGTGGAACAGGAACGATTGAGACATCGCTGCTGTGCAACAAGCGGTCGCCAGGAACATGTTCTAATGCCACCAATTACGTGTTCTGGGATAGCGTCCACCCCTCTGAGGCTGCCAACAAGTTCTTATCTGACAATCTCCTTGCTCAAGGCATTGATCTCATTTCGTAATCTAATTGCGCAACCTATCCTTAATGTCTAGCTAGCACTATACTCTGTGCTGTTATACTAAGCTGAATTTGGAAAGGCTGTGGTTGGATGTTCAACCACAGGTACTAAATTAAATAATAATAACTTATGTTGCAGATTTCAGCA
This sequence comes from Dioscorea zingiberensis, assembly GCA_026586065.1. Classification (NCBI taxonomy): domain Eukaryota; kingdom Viridiplantae; phylum Streptophyta; class Magnoliopsida; order Dioscoreales; family Dioscoreaceae; genus Dioscorea; species Dioscorea zingiberensis. The sequence continues at coordinate 24,771,326 of CM048826.1, forward strand.
GAGCTGAGAACAAAGCTTTCGATAGACACACCACAATTTCAATGCAGTAACTTGCATAATTTCAGTTTAAAATGAAAATAAGAAGGGGAATAAGTGAAGGATTAATAACAAGGAGATTCATATAAAGGTACATCCAGAACACATCTGTGCTAAATAACTGACTCATCATCAAATTACAGCAACATAATGGAGGGAACATCAGCACCCTGTTTATGAATACCTATTTCTCAATTCTGTGTTTATTCATTTACTAAAATAAAATATATAAGAAGATCAATGCCCTAGGTTACAGGTGGGATACTAAAGCCTAACCTCTACAAAATACTATCAAACGGATGATTTAAAGATGATTAAGAGCTGGTTTCTCAATAACTTAGATGGTGATTGGGCTGCACTAAGGCTGGAATTGGAGAAGATGCACTGAAGATGATAAAATAAGAAATTGATATTTACACATCTAGAGTAGAAATAATGCTTCTGTTATGCATCTGAAACATATACCTCACTGTGATTCATACCTATGTTATAATTCATTCCAAACATACATGACATGAATATGAAGATGAAGCATAAGACAATGTTATATTGGGTTGGAATATACTCGGATCTCTACGAAAGTTCAAATCCAGCATTAGAACTGATGGCATAGAGCAGTTTGTTCCTCAAAGTACTCGGTCTTCTGTATGTGGGCAGCTGAGATGTAGAAATGTGTAACAAGAAACAGATAAGCATGAAGTCATAAAACTTTTTTTTTTTTGTCACATATATTTGGTAAGAAATGAATTAAAGATAAAATTTATTACTGACCTTAAGCGTATTGTAACATGTGGAAGCTGAGGGAAGACGATCTACATCCTGTCCACCGAATGTGGCCCACAGTGGTGTATCACAGGGAACCTAAATATCAGCAGCGATATTGTCCATGAAGTCTGAAGGAAAATGATAACATATTGTACGTGCAATAAAAGGGGAGATTCTTTGTGGACCATCCTTAAGTTTAAAGAGTTTTAATTAGATACCCACACCATTAGGAGTAAAATCAACAATATGGGTGCTTCAACAAAGGAATAACATTGGTGAAAGCTTAAACATTTTAAAACCAACAATCGTATCCCTGAGTATTGTGAGGCCCATTGGAAAACCTAAATGTGATTATCCTAAGCAGGGATTTAGACAGAATTTTAGTCATTTCAACATAGATTATGTCAACCAAAGTAAACATAAGATTAGCCAAAACATGAAGTTGGAGGATGTAGATGACAAGACCAGAGTATTTAACTTGAACATGGGCATGCCATGAATTCATGTTAGCATAGATGTCTGACACTGCTAGATTTCTGTGTTATCCATCTCATTATATTGAGTTGTATGTAAAGAAAAAGCTTGGGTCAAAGCAAATTCCTCCAACAGAAGATGATCTAAACCATGTGACTCCTTTTTCTTTGAACTATATAGAACAGTAAATAAATAAAAAAGAAAGCAGTATCATGTGCAATCCTGCATTTAGTAGGCTCTGTATGCACACTCAAAAGGCATATACTGTTGAGATGAATTATGCGACTGGAGTATGTTGCTCAATAGAAACTTGGGCACTTTGAAGCAACAGCCTCCACGTGTGAGGATGATCAAGAACATTTAACCCCCATTATGCCTGTATAGCTGGGAACCTTGCACAAATTAGGTTTTTCTAGATGAACTTATATTCTAAATATCAACAGGTTCACCTAGGGTGTGTTTGGTTGTATGTAGGTTGAGTTTAATGTGTAAGATAACTTACATGTAAGTTGAGTTGCTGTAGCTTAAATTACATGACAAGTGTCTGATCGGGTGTAAGATGAGTTGTTTTACTTCACATGTTTGGTTAGACTTTAGAGGGATGTTATTACTTCACAAATTAGGTTAGACTTTAAAAAATAATGGTGTAGCCGCTATTTGCATCTTATAAAAATTCCTTCTTACTTGTAAAGTTGACATCCAAACACTATTTAATTCTCTAAAACTTTAATCATGAACACAAGGAATTAACTTTCATCATTTTCATATTATATGATTTTTTTATTAAAAATTAACTATAATAATTTAATAAATAATTTTAATAATACTGCCATAAAATATACATATTATTTTTTAAACTGATTGATTAAATAATTGCATACTAAATACTTGAATCGTATCTCAGACTAATGATGAGAAATTATTACTCAAGGAAAAATAGGTTTTGTAATTATAAAATAAATATCAAGTATTTTGATTATGAAAAATATTTTAATCAAGATAAAATAAAATAACAAATCAATTAAATTTTAAATCAAGTTAATAACAAGATAAAATAAAAAATCAACTATCATAATAGAACATTGGAGAACAAGAAGATATCCTCAACGATGCAAAAGTGGGACACCAAAGATCTATGTTAGGAGAGACAGAAAAGAGACCCAGGATTGCAACTCAACCTCTGTGAGCTCAACCTACTCATAAATGACCATAAGTGAAGCTGCAACAATTGTTAGAAAAAAATGCAAATTGACTTGTACTTGCAGTTAGTTTTCTACCAATTAAAGACTTGAGGTTGGTCACGTGAGGTAACTAAACTTACATGTGGGTTGAGTTACCTCTAATCAAAAACACCCTAAGGTTGTATCTAGGTTGAGTTTAATGTGTAAGATGACTCACATGTAAGTTGAATTGCCGCAGCTTAAGTTATATGATAAAATGTTTGGTTACGTGTAAGATGAGTAACATATTTTGACTTTGGACTTAAAGAAATGTAAAATGCTATGATGATTTACATCTTATTATAAAAATATTTTTATTTATTTTGAATTTTATAAAGTTATGATTTTGTATTTAGTTTAATGTTTATATAAAAAAATGATGGATAATATGGTTCTAGTTCACGGGGTAACCTCATCATTCACTTGTATGAGTGATTGTATCCTTAAGTTACATCTAACCAAACAATGAAAAACAATACACATCATTTCCATTTATAACAAAAAAAAAACTAATTGTGACCCATACACAACAGTCCAACTTACATGTAATTTTGCTTAGAGAGTAATGTAAAATACAGGAAATCAAACAACCTCTTAAAGATAAGATCTATGCACTATGTAGTGACAGAAAAAAAAATGAAAAATATACATTCTTTTCTTGGAAGAAGTCATAGTATTAAGACGCACAATGGTTGTATGCATTTTTCTTTGCAGTTCTTGAATGTAAAGCTATAACACTGGGCGGAGTTGTTGCTTTCTCTCAATGGCCTCTCTGGGCGGAGAGCCCCTCCCGTTCCCCAGGCCCGTCCTGGGCTAAAGTTGTTGGTGATGGAAACCGACAAACTGCGTCCCCACTGCCAACTAACGCCACCGTGCTAGAAAAACTCAAGACGACGATCAAGGACACCGTCAGTGTGGATGAAGATGGCAGGCAAAGAGCTCGAATGAGATTCCAAAATTCCTTGTTCGGGAAGCTATTTGGCAAAGCTCCACCGTTCGAAATCGTCAAAGCATCCCTCCTTAGGCTGTGGATTGCGATTGGTAAGACGCACATCTCCGATATGCCGAACGGATTCCTTCTAATCCGGTGCGAAACGGAGGAAGTCAAGGATCATCTCCTTTTTGGAGGTCCTTAGGCAGTCCACAGAATCACCCTCTAGCTCTCACCATAGCAGCCAGGCTTTGAACCCGCATTCACGAGGTTGACGAAAGCTATGATCTGGGTGCAGCTCCACAACCTCCCTGTGGATTATTGGGACGATGAATCTCTGGAGACATACACTGCATCCATCGGACGACTGGTTAAGGCAGATCAGTATACTACCTCATTATCCCGAACAAGGTTCGCAAGGGTATGCCTTAAGATTGACCTGTCTGTTCCTCTAAAACGAGGATTCTGGCTCGAAGATGAAGATCAGCGAACTTTCGTGATGGTTCTGTATGAAAGAACGCCGATCCTCTGCTATGGATGTGGAATGGTGGGTCACGGAGCCACCTCTTGTCCCAGCCGACGAGATCATCCTTCGGAGCAATCCCTTGCAGCTGGTCCGACCAGTGGTGGCGATGGAGGGTCTTCACAAGGTTTGGCTAAGCAAGGACCTTCGGCGCCTAGCAGAGAGGGTGATCCTCAACCCCAAACTCCTCTTGCGGAGGCGGATCAAACTGAGGAACAAGGTTGGAGATGGATACAGGCACCCCGCCGACGAGGGCGCGGTTGTGGCCGCGGTGGAGCTGGGGGCATAGCCTCACATGCTGCGCACCCACTACCAGAAGCTCCTCGTGGACGCCAGCAAGCTACTGATGTGGACGTCTGCCACGCAGCGGGCGTAGATCGTGATCAGCAGGCTTAGGTATCGGATAATCGCCACGTGGAGCGTGGGAGTTGTGAGGTGATGACGCGTGGCCGAGGCGGGTGTCACGGTCGTGGTGGGTCTTCTCATCAGCTGACCCGAGCCCCCCATTCCGGCCATCCCGTCCCCTCCAACCCATGCGACCAAGTGAAGATAGCTGGCAAAGGTCCCATCAGTCTGACCCTCTGCCCTCCTGCCAGTTCACGCAACACCAACGACGAGGAGGGCACGGATCCCATTCTCCCCTCTAATTCTCGTGTTCGTGATCTGGTTCGGGCCGTTGGATCTACAAGTATGGATGTGGATATCAAAGGAAAGGGTAAGCGTAAGTCGTGTTCATCACCCCCCTGCTCTTGATGTCGTCTTTGGACCAAAGGGCAGAGAGCTCCAACGATGTGTACCGGTTGTTTGTTGACAGGGTTGAGCAGGCTCTCAGAGCAAACATGGCATCCTCAGAACCTCAGAGTGATTCGGATAGCTTGGAGGATGACTCGGGTTTGGAGGACTCGGCGGATGAGCGAACCCTCTGGGAACTCCAAAAAAGCATGCAGAAAGGATCCCGAGCTCGCAAAGGGGTGCAAATCCTATCTGCAGTCCAGAAGAAGAAAGGCAAAGTCATGGCCGGAGGGAAGTGGTCTTGATTATTATGCCCCTGCTGGTTTCAGTGAAGTCTACATAACTCTGGTTGCTCTGTTTTATTATGCTCTGTTTTCTAGCTTTGAATGCTTCTGACTATCAGATGATGGTCAGTTTTTTAACTTTTTAATATATAGCCACTATGTGGCTCTTCTCTCCAAAAAAAAAAAAAAATGAAAAAGTATTATTTTTGGTTGTGTTGAATAGGACAATGCACATGGATGTGTGGGGAGGAATTTATTCATACCTATTAGTATGTTTGGAGGAAAGAATATAAGTAAATGGACGATCCTCAATCCCAAAATGGAGGATGAAACATCTCCTTAAAATGACATAATGAGTCTCATCACTAGGTCATATCATTCTTGGTTTCTAACAAAGACACCACTCAACTTTTACATCCTCTTTATTCCGCAAACCAAACATACGACATATAAATCTATATTCTTATATAATCCAAACTAAACACACTCATCATGTTCTCTTATCCCTTTGTATCCCCATCCTTAAAAGATCCTCATCCAGGGATAACCAAGTGCAAATATCCAAACACAACCTTAGTGTATACCACAAAAGTTAGAAATGATGAGATGGTAAGATAATAAACATGTCAATGAAATTGAGATATTTTAGCACAGTTATCAAAACAACAATTAGAGTAGGGGTTCAAATCTTGCATGTTGTAGACCACCCAAACATTAAGGCTAATCTTGGTATGGTGGAATCAGTGAGAAGGGAATGAGCATTCCAAGGAATTGTTTATTTTCACCATTAATAAAAATGAATAGAATGCCCATTTGGTCGGAATGAGATGGGTTCTTCTAAAATTATTTTTTCAACAGTCAACATATTCATAAGATGAGTGTAGCAGAAATGAGGATGTTAAGGTGGATAAGTGGTCATACAAGATTGGTTAAATTAGAAATGAACACATCCGACAGAAGGTGCATATTGCACCAATTGAAGATAAAATAAGAGAATGGCATTTAAGATGGTTTAGACACATGCGTCGTAGACTCCTAGGTGCCTCGGTTTGATAATGTGATAGTTTAGTAATAGAAGATAGGAAGAAGGCCAGAGGTAGGCCGAGGATTACGTGGAGAGATAGTGTCTAAGGACCTATGTATATTAGATATTGAGCCGGATCATGTCTTTGACAAAGCTACATAGAGACAGAAAATTCGTATAGCTGACCCCATCTAGTATAGGATTAAGGCTTAGTTGTTGTTGTTGTTGTAGTTGATCTAAAAACATAACCCCATTTTATACTTCACCCAAACATAGAAATGAGAATGGTTATTGTCAACCTTATTCAACTTATTAACATTCTATCTCGTTTTCACTTCTATTCCCATTCCTAACATTCTCATCTATATCACGTCCTAAACCAAATACGCAAGTAGAAGTACTATTAGTAAAAGTTAAATTCCAATAAAACTTACTGCCTATATTTTATAAAATAGGATTACTGCTAAAAGTATAAGAGGATGTCAGACATGTATCTATATAGTTTATCCATGTGAAAACTGTTGTTATATTTTTGATCAATTGCGCAGAAAAATCCAACAAGGAATAATACATTTGAATAATAGCCATAAAATTAAGTAAATGAGAAGAAAAGATGAGAAAAGAGTTAAAACCTTATGAATCGTGAAAGAAGGATGCAAGTGCTTGAATCCAAGTAGTGGGGCTCGAGAACAACTTGTTACAAACTTTAGTAACATGCATCTTTCAGTTGGTTTGAATCCTTTGATAACCTGCAAACATTAGTTAAAGCTAATATACAAGACCTCAATCTCCATTATCATTTACCATTGCATTAAAAAACAACACTAACCATAAAAGGTGGGAGGAAGCTCATATAATCATATGATATTAGTTGATTGGAATTATCTAAATGACAATCTCAGCTTTCTAAGGGTTCAAGAGATATATAGTCAAGTTCTTTAACATTTCTAGAGATCATAAACTGATATGCATCATAATTACACATGCAGCATTTAGAATTGTCTGGATGTAACAAAAAATAATTTCATAATTCCTAAACCTCTCTAGAAATAAGATTTTGGCACTAGAGTCATTTATGATTTCCAACTTAATTTAACTTGTAAAATTTAAGAAAAGAAATTGGCAAGTTTTTTAATGATTATACAAATGCTAATTCAATTTTATAGAATAAGTTTTTCTCCATGCATATCATGGAGATAGGTTACCAAATGGTAGAGTTGCTCCTGCTATTGAATCTCTCTAGCTTGGTAATTATGTATCACAATTAGGCATTTGCTATTTAAATATTCAGAAAGATTTAATTTTTCTCAAGGTGCTATTTTGCATCTACTATTAGCATGTTTTGATGCTATCTGCATTTCCCTTGCTCCATTGTTCCTCATTTCAAATAATTTACCATAAAATGCTATAAATCTAAATACAATTTTTGTAACTTATTGAGTGGCTTTTGATGAGCACATCTTACCAGTGATATTTATCGAATCAATATATCAGAATGCCACATTTTATAATACTTGAAACATGAACTAAAAATGGTAATATAATTAAACGAATGACATGATTGTTTTTTTTTTTTTTCAGAAACTGATATGACTACATCTTAAAATTTGTCCCAAGGTGGCCAGGTTATATTCTCTTTATGAATAATTTGGATAAATTATCATCTCTTGACTATAGTTGATAATCTTTTTTGAGCTATTTCTTCATTATCATGTCATTTTAATCTTATTGAGCTTGATGATGATAATCTTCATTTTATGATGAACTGTATATCTTACAAACTTGCGCACAGTATAAAGCCAATCAATAAATTCTTTCAGTCGATCCTTCCATCAATCTCTGGAATATTCATCTTGACTTGGCATACCATTGTAGGTAGTCATCTCAATGGTGAGAATAGTATAAAGTCTTTTTAGCCAAAACATGGTAAAAAGGTTTAGTATAGCCAAATTTCAAATTAAGACTTGCATCATAGATGGAAATCACCATTTGTTGTTAGACTTGCTTTCTCAAGTAATCTAATGTGACATCTCTAATATCATGCAATATTTGGTCAACTATTTAGTTTTTGAAGGTTGATTGACAACACAACCAACTCATTAAAAAGCATATGACAATCCTAATTGGATGCTTAAGTGTTATGCAAAGGCCGAATGATGAGCAACATCAAAAAAGTCAAAATTAAAAAATAGCACTTCGAACATCATTTTTGACCCAAAAACAAAACACTTAACCATGTCACCTACCAAGCTAACTAGGTAAGTTCTCATTAAAAAAGAGGCCGTTATAAAGAATATATTAGGGCATTTTAAATATATTTTTTTTTTATAGAATTGGAAAATTTTCAAAGTAATGTTAGAAAAACATGTTGCATTGGATGCATCTAAAAATTATGGTGTGACATAATTTTGAATAGGGACAATGAATAGGGACAATGAATAGGGACAATGGCAAGTCCTCGAAGGAATTAGAACGCTCAAAAGTTCATGCCATTTTGCTCTGGGATGATATGCTCCACTTTTCATGGACAAGTAGAGTTGTGGTGGGCTAGTTGGTTATTATATATTTTATTTTATGTTTTGTATTTTTCAAATAGATTGTATTATCTTTATCGTTTATGTCTTAACTACACATGTCACAGAGATTCCGTTCTATGTGAAAATCTTTGGACCTATAAATACCCTCTTTAGAAGAAGTTGGAAGATTATAAAAATATAAGAGTTTGCTCTTTTTTCTTTCATTTCTATCCTCTAAATTTGCAAGCTTCTATATGGATCAAGTTTTAGTATCTGAACACGATTCCAGGCTATATATAGTCTATACAAGGACTATATACCAAGGGATTGAAGAACTTATCACCATCTTGAAGAGATACTGGCAACCACTATAGCCAAAGATGAATTCCCTTGAGGAGCTAGTTCAATAAACAAATTGACCACTGAGATAAAAAAAGATGGAAGACCTAATAGTCGTACTTGAGTGGCATACATCGAGAAGATCAAACAACAACCTACACGATTGATTGATCCAACAACAATCGTAAAACAAGAAGTAGCGATAAAGGTTGATGATAGCATCCTCTGAGAGCAGAATTAACTCCCATAGAGTTTCTCAAAAAGCACTACGGGAGCAGACTCTGATATTGAATTTATAAAAGATAGGTGAAAACCCATGAGTCCATGACCATTCAAGGTCGAGATGATGATCGACATTCCCTCTTTCAATGGCACAATGGATGTAATAAAGTTTGACACTTAGATTAATCAATTGGAAATGTATTTTATCCTTTATGTGTGACTGAAATTAACTAAAACATGCTTTAACATTGTGGAACACATCTTCACACTAATGGATGTGTAGAGATTGAGTGGAGTGTGTTCAAGTGCCTTTTATTTATTCTTAAACCGATGGACGCCTTAGCATAACCTAAACTAAGGCCAAAACTAGTAAATACACAAAAATACCACAAAGTTCTAATGTCTAGCAATGGCATTGAGTATATCTTTTATTAATGAAGAAGATTTAACCAAGTTGATTGTTGGGTTGCACAAGTAAACCCAAACCGAGCTTCCCTTATATAAAGTGATAGACAAATCTAATGCCAGTATTACTAACATAACCATCAAATTGAAGAATAAGCCGGGGCTCCTATAAATGCCAAGGCTTCTAAGAAGGGTTGTCCTAAGTTGCACCGGAAGCACCACTCTAAGATGAACGATGATGTTGTATAAAAACAACTTATACTCTGATCATTATAAAACTAGGTCAGACGAAGAACAATTGCTGGAAATTTCATTTTGAACTTTTGCCAAAAAGGTTGGAGGAGAAAAATAAATCCAAGTATAAACTAACAACCATAATGGTGAGTAAAAGATAATGCCTCGGATTGGTAACAAAAACAGACATGAGCTTATCCATAATAGTTATGGCAAAGAGAGATTTGGTCGTCCTATTGATCAGAGAAGCTTCTTACCCTCAACATTCAGGTTTAGGACAAAGTCATCGACACTTATAGTAAAAAATAAATAAAAACTAATTTTGATAAGTCTTGTATAGATGTTTGGTTTAGAGACAACACAAGAAGCTATCATAAAGCATGCGAATCAAATGGTTAATAGCCAGTGCAAACTTTGTTTCGCGAGCACTGATTGTTACATCAATGAGGTAGAGTATAAAATGGGAAGCCTAGAGATATGTCGGGTGATACTTGGCATTTTGTTCCTATATGAACATAATGCTCACTTTCACCAATAAGCACAAGAGTATGAGCTCCCTAAAGAGTGAGGAAATTTATCATCGATAGAAAGTGAAAACAAGAACCTACCAATGTGGTAATTGCCTTCGAAAAACCTTTATGTTATAATAATCCAACATGTATTCTTTGCTACTAGGGTCTTTTTGTACTCAATATTATCTTGTATGGAACAAGAAGATAAGATGATAAACTCCATTATAACTAGTAGTGGGCTTTGAGAAGGTCCATGGTTTACAAACCAAATTGAGCGATGGAGCACAAGATCCAACTCATCTCTAATCAGTCGCTTCTTGACCTTAGTATGTACAATAACTCTATGATAAAGAATGAGATTAAGTTAGACGCAATTGAACTGCTTGAGAATGACATCATTAAGTGGAGTAGCTCTCCTTATGGTTCATCGGTGATGCTTGTTCCAAAGATGAATGACAGATAATAAAGTTAAAGTCCAACTATAACCAAACCCAAATCTGGATAGAGAATTGGAAAACTTCTTTTAAGACACGATAGGGGCTTTTTAAATGAATCATGATAGTTTTTGATTTATGTAAATATCCCACCACGTTTATGTAACATACGAACATCTTATTGCAATCCTTCCACAATTAATTCATCACTAATTTTGATGATATCCTCCTTTTCTCCACTTATGGGAGAAACATATGAAACCTGTTTGTTTGTTATCTCTTGCAGTTCATATATAGATTGCTTTTTTAGCAAGGATGAGAAAGGTTAAGGACATCTCCACCCTAGTTCAAAGAAAGTTGGCTTTCATTTGCTAAAAGTTGTCATCAAATCTCTCTCAATTAATTAATAAATATATATGATTAATTATTAAATTATTTATTAATTATTAAATATGATTAAACAAATTAAACAATATCCTCTTATTCAATATAATTAATACTTTATTAATATTAACTACTTTGACTTTTATATCATTCAAAAATATATTATGGTTTAAAAATTTGTTAATCAATACATAAATAATAGTAAATTATTTATCAAATTATTAAAATCTAATACTATTAGTACAATAATGTACATGATAATATATAACATTATCTATTGAATTATTAATATTTAATATTAATAGAATATTAATGTCCACAATTAAGCATTTTAAATTATATCATATCATCCAATATAATTAATTGTGTCAACTTATACACATTTTGAGATATGATGTTATGCATGAAGAGTTAGGATTAACACTAATTATATTACTAACCGTTCATATTATTTATTATACAAATAAAAAAGCACAAAAAAAAACATCCACAAACACCTAAAACAGCAAAAATCTACATCCCTCCTTTATCGTTCCACCAAACACTTTAATGAAAACCAGCTTCCTTGCTTTTTGACGTTCCTATACATCTCCATCTAAGGGGCAAGCATTTACAAGCAAATATTCACATAGTGCATGTCGAGTAGGTCTTGGAGGTGCTACAGTACCAACTATGTTTAAAGGTACGATTTGGCTATTGGTTTTGGAGTGGGTAAGCATGAGTGAGCTATGCATGGACAAAAAAAAAATAGAAAAATCAAAACAACAAACTGAAACTAATAATCCCATTCAAGTACAGCACTTAACTGAACTTATCAGTTTAGGTTTAGTTCGGATTTATCAGATTTTCGGTTTTGATTTCATTTTTGTTTTTATAACTAGTCTGTCATATAAACTGATCCAATAAATCATATCAAATGATTAATTAACTTTAAAATAATTACTTTTCAAAATTATTAAGGTTTTTAATTATTAAACACCAATTATCTCTTTAAATTGTCGGACATTATCTACTGCGGAACTAGCATGCTACATAACCCAAGAGTTGGGATGAGAGCTTGTCTTGTAACTTACCTTATACTAGAATCCCCTTTTGAAGTGTGTTTAGATTATTTACCACAAAGTCCATTTGACTTGGAATTTATAATAGGTTCTACTTTGCTGAGAAAAAAAGAGGAAAGGATCATCACAAGAGCCCAACACTCTTTAAAAAGATTCAACAAGGGTTTAGCTAGGTCAAACAAGATTTGTGGAAAACCCAATAAAACAACAAGGAACAATAATGATTGATGTCAAGTGGAGGCTAATTTCCGAGAAGATAACTTGTATTACAGAAAGGAATTGGGAGGAAGCTAAAACCTATTTGATATGAACGTTTCAAAATCCTTTCACATGTCAGTAACGATGCTTTCTAGTTAGAATTGTCATCTTCCACGAGAATCTACTCTATTGTGAATGCCGACAACTTAAGCCTTTTGAGCCGAGATATTGTCATTGGTGGACAACCCGTTCATTAACTGGGAGATACTTTGGTGGAGGATATTATTTTAGAGAAGAAAATCAGTATGACACAGAAAGACAATTAGAAATTTTCCAAGTCCAACAAAAGGACTAATGTCCGAGTACAGTCAAGTGGTTCAACCGAGAAGCGGCTCAAATTGTGTTCCCTGTTCTTTAGTTTTAGATCCAAATAGAGCTGAATCCTCTATAGAGGGGAAGCCATGATTGGGACAATATTTTACGCAAATAAGTGGAGTTATGTGGCATAGGTGATCACCACAACAAGCCTCATCTCTTTTCTGTTATTCAACTAGATTGTGTCATCTCTTTTTGGAGATTCTGTTGTGTGTAGAATCCCTTGAACTTAAAATAGAGGAGGTTGAAAGATCATCGGACATAGGAGTTTCCTACTTTTTCTTTCATTTCTCCTCTTTAAATTTGCAGGCTTCTATACAGATCACATTCCTTTAAGGCTTTTCCAATTCTTGGATGGTGTAGTTAAATTGTCTATAAAACTGCCCAAAAGAAACTAGTTGCACAGTAAAAAAAATCTGTCACTAGGAGTAGCAGCTCAGTCATTTCCCACGACATAATTTCTTCATTGATTGTGCTATAGACATTCAGCTTCAAACAATTAGACCAATGCTACTATCTGTTACAGAAAATGTTACGCTCACACTAACTGGAGTCAACTATGAATGGTTTGCTTTCTTTAGAAAAGCTCATAACTGTTCCAAGAATTTTCGGTCAAGAAATCATCACTTCATTTATACAGAGAGTAAACAAGAACTTGATCCTTGGGATGTTTCTTGGACTCAAATAGATGCATTGGACATCGTTGGTTTGTCAAAACAACCTTTGTTGGTTTAACCTAAATTATGGTTGAAAGAGGAATGCAGACAACAAGATATGGATGGTAAATGAATATGGAAGTAGCACAAGGTGGAAAGATAGTAAGAAGACAAAAAAAATACTCTCCATGAGGACCTAACCTTTCATAACCATCCAAAACAATCTCCAACAGAAACAAGTAAAAAAAATTAAAATCAGCTTAAACTCCCCTGATAATTATATAAATTAATATGTTTGAACTTATAACTAATGCTGCCCACTTCTTGTTAGCGATAAAGCAGCCTATTTCATAAAAAGCACTGGAAGCTGGTAAGTTTTGGCCCATGTTTGGTATCTCGAAATTCCATGCTGAATATGCCAAATATATCTAAAATCTTATGAAGGTAACCAATTGTTTACGGGGTCTTTTTAACTTCAAATATAATTGCTTCCAAATACAAACCCCTCCCAATAAATATTCTAACTAAAACCATGATGAGACAAACACCAAAAATTGTAGTCATTTTCATCCATATCTAGCATCTCTAACTTAATTTATGTATTTAAAGTTTTCTATGATCTGTTCATATAAAACAATGTTCATTACTATGTTTCTCAAGCATGAAATTTTTTTTCCAAGAAAAAACAGAAAATATATGATCCGGGTATTGATATCATAAAAAAGAAACTCCACAATAATCGACTTAAGGATAAGAAAAGTAATAAGCTCTTTAGAATTCATTGTGTGATACCTCCCAAAAGAGTTTAATTGTCCGACTTCCTTCAGAATAACCACCAGTATATTTAGTGTTGATCTTCAAATCTTCAACATCAAAGTCATGTTCTCCACCAGAGAGCAACTGATAATGTATTTATAGATCAGACAGAAAGAACATGTATGAAAACATAGTAAAAAATTAGATTCTCTTCATGTACCAATTATGTTAAGAGGAAAAAAATAGAAAATAAGGATAAAACATGAGGGAAGATTTTCAGGAAGACAAGAATCCACAAACAGATTAAACGTGCTTCTTGTAATGGTACAAAGAGATGTTAAACAAGTTTCATATGAAAGGAAAATATGAGAACAAAATTCTTTTAGAAGTCAAACTTAATAAATTTTATTTTCATTACTAAAAATGGAATATCTAAGAATCCACAGTGTTAATTAGCAGTAAAAGTTAACGAATAAATTTTTTGGTGGGTCACCCAAATAAGTTTAATTATCAAAACGGTCACCAAACTTTAATTTGTATCAAAAAGGTCACTTAACTTCAATTTGTTTTCCCCGGCAGGTCACTCATACGAATTCCAACCCCCAATTGAGTAATTTTGCTTAGCTGGCTGCTGGAGAAGCTGACGTGGCTTATTATATTATCCATTAGCCACGTCACCTTCTCATCCTCTCTTCCCTCTTATTCTTCTCAAGTTAGACGATTGATGCCCTAATGCCCTAATTCAACAATTCCGGTCCAAAGAGCCAGCGACGCCAAGCCAGGAGCTCTGATCTCTTCGGGAGGGGATGAAGCACTTGCCGAAGGGGAGAGAGGTCGGGTGCGATGGCGGTGAACTGGGAGATACGACCGGCGGGGTAGGACCCACCAGAGTACTGTAAGTGTTTCTTTCTAAACCCCATCGTGTTGCCTTTGTTGTTCAGTTTTCCCATGATGTTGTTGGATCTTTT
This sequence comes from Dioscorea zingiberensis, assembly GCA_026586065.1. Taxonomy (NCBI): domain Eukaryota; kingdom Viridiplantae; phylum Streptophyta; class Magnoliopsida; order Dioscoreales; family Dioscoreaceae; genus Dioscorea; species Dioscorea zingiberensis. The sequence goes on from CM048826.1 coordinate 24,786,375, forward strand.
TGGAGCATGAGTACACAAAGGATTTGTATGTCTTTTTGGAGACCATGAGGACACAAAGGATTTATCTTTGTTGTGGTCCCTAGCGTAACATTATAAAAACAAATTCAATTTTGACACCATACACCAAGCAGAACATTGTTGTGGTCCCTAGTAGAACAGATTTTGCAAATTATTGATTAATTAATTGGCCACCTGCAATTCTGCAATTCTGCAACTAATTGACCACCTTCAATTTAATTAATTATTTAATTAATTAGGTGTTTCATTAATTAAGTGAACAATTAATTAAATTGAAGGTGTTTAATTTATTAATTAATTGAACATTTAATTGAATTGAGGATTGCCAAGTGTAGTTGCAGAATTGCTGCAGTATATGGTGTTTGATTAATTAATTGAACAATTAACAAAATTCTTAAACTAAACTTTCTTTAATTACATACACAATTGTAAAAAAAAATTCAAGTTTGGCACCATACATTGGAGTTGGACTTTAATGACTAGTCAAAGAAATAGCTCAAATGTCTGAAACACAATTCTAAAGATTTATTTTAATAATACTACAGTACTACTATTTTGGAAACTTTGATGAAGCTTGGAAAATCAATATGTCATGGGAAAAGACACTTTGTTAATTTATTTCATTCATGCATGTTATAATTACATGTGTGATTAACTGGTCTGGGGTCATTAGACAAACAAATGTGAATCTAGTGGCATGAATAATAACCTAAATTTCATTCATGCATGCTTGTAAATTTATTACGTACTTACTTTTGTCCCCCTGTTCTGTTAAGGCAATAACTCTAATTTTAACTTGCATTTCAATACCAAACTCTGAATTGTTTACAATAAGGATACATAATATGATTGGGGATATAGAAGGAATGGCTGGTTTTGTGGACTATTGTTGTGCAGACCAAATGTCAAAAATTGAACTTATAAGCATGGCTAAAGAGTTTAAATTAGAGGCTAAAGGTTGTAGTATTTGGTGGCTAGATGTAAGTAGTGCAAATAAGGGTATAAAGGAAATAAAGTCTGACCTAGATGCTCTAAATATGGCTTTGTCAGTAAATTCTAGTAAGGAAGTATATGCCTACATTAAGATTACTAGTGGTGTAACTGATCATGGTGTTGGGCCTAGTGCTAACATTGATGGGGGTACTACCATGGGACAAACAAAGGCGGATGAAATGAAAAACTTAGAGGAAGAAGAAATGCATGAAGAAGATAGTGATTTAGAGGGTATATTACTTGGGAGAGATGGGAAGGGGAAAAAGAATGAAGAAGAGAGTGACCTCCATGATTCTGATTATAGTTTTGGTGATGAATTAGAAGAAGAAGCCATGGGCACCAGTGAACCACCCACAGCCAAGGTAGTTGTGGAGGGAGAACCTCCAAGAGTGGCAGATGAAGATGATAATGAGACAGATTATGCAGGTTCTGAGGAATTAAATTCATGCTCCTCAACAGATGAGGATGATTCGGTTCATAACATGCCTAAGTATTCAGAATTTAATGAAGACATTGACATGAAGAACCCTCAATTTAAGATTGGCATGAAGTTTAGGAGTTTCAATCAATTCAAGAAGGCAGTAAAGAATTATGGGATTAGGAACAGGTATGTCATGAAATTCAGACCTAACTCCAAAAAGAGATGCAAGGCATTTTGTAAGAAGGGATGCCCTTTTTATCTGTGGGCTTCACCTATGGTGAAAGATGGAAGCACAGTGTAAATTAAGTCAGGAAGGTTGGAGAATAAATGTGGAAAGGATCATAACAACAGGCATGTAAGTGCAGATTGGATAGCAAAAAACTATTTGGAACAGTTCAGGGCAGATCCTACATGGAAGGTAATTGGTATTATTCAAGCTGTCAAGACCAACCAAGAGGTTGACATAACCAAATTGAAAGCATACAGGGCCAAATGCATTGCCCTAAGGTAATCTATACACTCTCTCTGATAGGTATACAATTAAAATATATGGTAATTTATACAATTGTAATGTTTATCTTGTTTTATCTTTCTATATGTAACAAGACTCATAGATGGTGATGAGGAGACACAGATGACAAGGCTATATGATTACAAATTGGAGCTCATTAGGACTCATCATGGCTCAACTATAAGTTCAAATGTGATCAAGGTGTGTTGCAGTGCATGTATGTTTGCCTAACTCCATTGAGAGAGGGTTTCTTGGCAGGGTGCAGGCAGATAGTTTCTCTTGATAGATACTTCTTGAAGGGCCTGTATGGGGGACAGTTGTTGGCAGCACTTGGGATAGATGCTAATAACTGGGCATTCATGAGTGATAGGCAAAAGGTAATTGCTTGAATCATGTCTTTATTTGCTTATTGTAGATTATAATTCTATTTTCTAACCTTTTTTATATTTTGTTTGTTTGTTTTTTCCTTTTTCCCCTTGCCTTTTGTTTGTGATTTGTTTTCTCTTTATCTTTCCCTGTGGTGATTTTGTGTCCACTAAATAACCAACTTAGGGATTACTACCGGCAATAAAGAAATTATTTCCCCATTGTGAGCACAGGTTCTGTGTTAGGCACCCACACAATTTTAGACACAATTTTAGAGGAAAAGCACTCAAGGACCAATTATGGAATTGTGCCAAAGCAACCTACCTACCTGCATATGAAAAAGCCATGGACATGTTGAATGTGATGTCTACAGGTGCATGTGATTACATGAAAAATATAGATCCCCATCATTGGAGTAGGGCACATTTTCAAACCAAATTCAAGTGTGACATACTTCTAAATAATTTGTGTGAATGCTTCAACAGCAACATTCTTGAAGCTAGGATCAAGGGGATAGTCACCATGAATGAGATGATCAGAACAAAATTAATGATTAGGATACAAAAAAGAAGGGATGCCATGGAAAAATGCATAACCATTCATTACCCTAGAATACTTAAAAAGCTAGAGAAGTGGAAGCAATTAAGCTGGTTGTATAATACAATCTGGTCAGGGGGGGATCAGTATCAGGTTTTAGGGCCTGATGGGCAGTTTGTTGTTAACAGGGATGGAGGTGAATGCTCCTGTAGGAGATGACAGTTGACTGGGGTTCCATGCAGCCATGTCATTTCTGTTATCTACCATAACAAAAGCAGGCCTGAAAATTATATACATAATTGCTATAAGGTCACCACCTATTTAGAAACATATAGACACACATTAAACCCCACACATGACAGGGATTCTTGGCCAAAGTGTGACCAAGGACCCATAATCCTTTCTGATCCAGTGAACAGAACAAGAGGCAGAAAAAACTTACTTAGGAAAAGGGAGTTGGGTGAGGAAATCAGAGGATTCACCAAAGGGAAAGTTAGCAAGAAAGGTGTTACTATGAAGTGCAGCATCTGTGGCACTGCAGGTCATAACAAAAGATATCATGGACATCAGGTAAATATGTGCCACTCAATGCTAATTTATGTTCTTTTTATTTGTCATACAATTAATTAAATATGTTTTATATATGCATGTCAGGGTAACAAGGGAAATGCAAGTAGTCAGCAACATGGGGACCCAAGTAGAGCAGGGGCAGGATAATCCTATGGATACAATTGACTCACAGGAACATTTTGCAATGGTTAGTTAATTTTTTGCATTTTTAATGGTATCTATTTCAAACTTATGTGTGACTCACTTATGTTCTAAGTGATTTAATAGGTTGACCCTCTAAATAGAACCAGCCAAGATGAGGCACCCATATCACATACACAAACCCCTCAAGCACCCAGGTCACAGGTGTATGCTGCTAACCTAAATTTCTGCAACATAAGGACATTCAGTGTCTTACATTCCCATGAAATTGGGTGCTAACCTAAATTTTTGTTAACATTATAGGTAATTAATACACCTGTAATCAAGGTTGGGATGAAGAAGGAAAAAATTAAATGTATGGGTAGGCAAAGTCACAACTAGAAATGCTGAAAAAAATGGTTCTCAGATGAACCAGCCTGCTACGGAGTCAACTAATAGGTCTTCTAATCCAAATATTTCCAGACCTCCTATAATGAAGCCTCATGGGAAAGATAAAGATGTTGAGGAAAAAAACAAAAAGATAGATGATGCAAAAAGAAGGAAGATATATGTCCCTCCAGGAGCTTCTACTGGTGGAGGTAGTGGTTCACATGGGAGGCCTTGAAAGATGGTTGCAGTTTTAATTCTCTCAGTGAAGTTTTAGGTAGGTCTCAGAGAAATTTTGTGTGATGGATTATATGTAATTAGAGCTTTACATTTTTATTTTGTGTCATGGTTGTGTCATGGTTGTAGATACTTACAAGTAATGGATGAGTGCAGTTATTTTGAAAGATGGTTGTAGTTTTATTTTTTTTGTTGGCAGTACTTTCATTTACTTACTATTACATTGTTGTAAACACCAAATACAAAAAAGCTAATGTTGAGCATATGTTGTTTCATAATTTTGTTAATTGCTTTAGAATTGTGTTAATTGTTTTAGAATTGTGTAGATAATTAAAGAAAGTTTAGTTTTATAATTGTGTTAGTTGTTCAATTAATTAATCAAACATCATATACTGCAGCAATTCTGCAACTGCACTTGGCCATCTACAATTTAATCATAGTTTAATTAATTAATCAATTAAACACCTTCAGTTTAATTAATTGTTCAACTAATTAATCAAACACCTTCAATTTACTCCAAACATTCTTCATGCCCACCAAAAAATTTAGTTAATTGTTTAAGTAATTAGAAGAAGAAGAAGAATTAGGAGAAGAAGCCATGGGCACCTTTAATTTACTGCAAACATTCTTCATGCACCTTTTGAATTAGAAGAAGCTATGGGCACCTTTAATTTAGTTAATTGTTCAATTAATTAATCAAACATCTTCAATTTAATTAACTGCTCAATTAATTGATCATACACCTTCAATTTAATTAATTGTTCAATTACTTAATCAATCACCATTATTTTAATTAATTGTTCACATAATTAATGAAACACATTCAATTACACTGCTTCTAAACCAAACACCAAAAATTATGCATTTTACTACACTTGAACACCTTTAGAACACATTCAATTTAATCAAAGTACAAATTTTGCATACCTTCAATTTAATCAAAGAAAGTAAAAAAATTTGCACAAAACCTTCAATACACCGAAATTAATCCATCTTAATGCTCATGAAAGAAGAAAAACTCACAAAAGAAGTCTTCTTTCAAACACATTCTTCAACATTTAACCCTAATACACTTGAACATAAATCCGGCCTCTCTCCCCTCCGGCAAGTGCTTCATCCCCTCCCGAAGAGATCAGAGCTCCTGGCTTGGCGTCGTTGGCTCTCTGGACCGGAATTGGTGAATTAGGGCATTAGGGCATCAGTCGTCTAACTTGAGAAAGAATAAGAGGGAAGAGAGGATGAGAAGGTGACGTGGCTAATGGATAACATAATAAGCCACGTCACCTTCTCCGGCAGCTAAGGAAAATTACTTAATTGGGGGTCGGAATTCGCATGAATTCGCATGAGTGACCTGCCGGGGAAAACAAATTAAAATTGAGTGACCTATTTCATACAAATTAAAGTTTGGTGACCGTTTTGATAATTAAACTTAGTTGGGTGACCCACCAAAAAATTTACCCAAAAGTTAACCATCATTTGGAGTTGGATGACTTTCTAAGATATCTTATCTAGGCAAACACGCTGGTTTCCTTCGGGAGCGACACAATATGGAATGCAATGCAACCTTTTTATTGTTTAACATTGACACAGAAAATTAACAATGAAATAAATAGGAAGATTGATAAATAGCTGAGAAAGCATTTAGACACTTTGATAGAGCATGGCAAGAGAATAATATTCAAATGATATACATTCTCCTTAAAGCAGATGACTACTTGCCGCAGCAGAGTAAATGCATTTTTTGACATGAAAAAGCAAAATTTGTAGTTCGTCACCCTAATGCTTCGCAAAAGAATAAAAAAGTGGCTCCCAACTTGACAAAATCAGATGAGCACGGAACATTGATGGTGATTGGTACTGAGTCAAAGCTGAGCAAGCCAAGCCTATGTTGAGAAATAACCATGGAAAAGACATCTTTGGAAATTTTACTATGAAATGAACTTGGGTGCCAAATTTGAGTTTGGAAATTGTGTAAAAGTTGGAGGGGCAGCCTTAACCAATTTTCCACGGGAAAAATTTCTCCCAGGGAGGATAAAGTTTTTCACAAGCCCATAAATGACTAGGATTAGGGAGGATGGAAGCCCGGATGATGGATTTGTGTAGAGTAGACACATTGCAGGCCATACATTATGCCTCTAGTATGGATTTCTTCTAGAAAATCTTCTTAATCTCTTCTTCTACAAGCCAGTTTTTATCAAGAGGGTGGATTAAATTGAAAGAGCAAACCACATTCTTACCTAACACAAAGTGGGTGAAAGGAATCATACACAAGCTTACTTTCAAAAAAGAGTGCAGAGCTTCTTAACCTTAAAATGGCTTATACTCTTATGTATATTTGGAAAATTTAAAAATAAAGAAGAAAACCGAAAGAACCCGTAAATGGAACTGATGAGACTGGTGAACCAGTCTCACCAGATCGGACATTCCAGTTTCAAATAAAACAAGGGAACTGGCTTGCTTCCAAAAATAGCAGCAGTTCAGTTAATCAATGCATGACTACCCATGGAACAATGAATAGCTTATAAATGCAGTCAACATACAATCATGTAAAGTTAGATTTCTTATGTATATAATGTGATACTTTAAACCATCTATTAGTTATTTAAACATTTTATTTTAATTAAATACTTGGTAAATCAAGAGGCAAATGCTCTAGCTAGGGGAACAAGAAACATGGAGATGCATAAAGCAATAATCAATCTCCATAATGTGTCTAAACTTGTCCTGAGATTCACAACAGTAAAACCTAAGTAATTAATAAAGTAATAATCAAACATTAGCCAAAATTAAACACTATATAAAAATCTTAAAAAGTATGCAACACCTGCATCTCCTGCATAACACTCCTTAAAATTGTATAGAAGGATGCATTATGATTATTTTGACAGTATCATGTAAATAAATTGAAGTTTTCTCTTTAAAGACAGTTTATAATCACGTCCGGTGATTTGCAACAGTAAACCTTTGATGCATCTTAAAGGAAATTACCTGATTGAATTCATTCGCATTAAATAAGCTCAACCATGATGGTGATATCAGATCAATCAAGCCTCGGTAAAATGCATTTGCAAAAGGAAGTATCTGTACATTAACATAAAAAGATAAAATTCCAGTCCAAAGTGAAATCAATGGAATACAGAACACCAAATCCATGACATACTTGACGGTTGAGTTTGTAATCTGCAATTGCATGAACATATTGTAGCTTGTTTTCGTTTGCAACAGAGACATTCTTGCCGCCAGGTTTCAGTTCAGTAACAATCCGTTTTCCACAAAGCTCTTCAGTTACAGTAAAATCTAGTGATAATTCTGCGACGTCACCATCAAAATTCTGTTATAGAAAGGCATTGTTAATTAATGGCTCTTTAGATCAACATTTATGTACATTAAAAGCAAAGATCAGCCTAAGTTATATATGATAGCAACCTAATATGATCATCATCATCTTTTAGGGCTTCTCAAAAAAAATAAATAAATAAATAAAATAAAATAAAATAAAAAATTTAAAATTTTAAAAATTTAAAAAAAAATTTATGTTTAATGTAGCAATTGCCCCAAAATACTACCACCTACAATTCACTCTCTTGAACTCTTGTACTGACTGGGTTCAAAGTTATCTTGATCATAAAATTTTGAAGCCCAAGCAAATGCAAACATCATAGTTCAACTGAGTCTAGAGAACACTTGAAACCATGGTTTTTAATTTTCCATACTATCTTATATTTGACATACTATCTTCTAATCATAGGTTGATCATTGATAGTATGTGAATTCATAGTCTCCCACACCCGCACCCTAGTGCACTTCCAGCCTACTCATTACATAATAGTTATTGTCTATACTAGTCACAACATGATGCAAAACATCACACTGGCATGTTAATCTTGCAAAAAACAACTAAGAAATTCAAGAGCGTTGCATAATAAAAGTTAGACCAATAAGAAAGACTAGTTGCCAACTGCTTCATTCAAAGGCCTTGTGAATTGCATTTTTTACACTATGAAAAACTTAAAACATTCAGAAATTTATTTGCATGCCCAGTCCTCACTCCTAAGTCACCTACATAGTAAAATTATTCAGGATGCTTCAATAAATAAAACAAGAGCTACATAAGAATGCTGTATGAGGCATGTCATGGCTTCAAATCTATATAGTTATTTGCTATTGAAAAAATATCAGCAAAACAAAAGAAAGTAAAATATATAGTCTCACTCGCCATAAACTAGAGCAAGAAAGTTCACCTTGACATAAATCAGGCTCCTGTAAAGTTCAGAATCAAGGGCAGATAATTCATCAAGGAAGCTATAACGGCCTAAAAGTTTTTGCACAAAAACAAGTGAAAAAGAATAATCTAGCAATATCCCATCATAGAGAGCCTTTCCTACAACTCTTCCAAGGAATTCAATCATCTCAAACCCATTGTCTAATAGCCCAAGGGACATATTAGGAATTAAAAATCTCTCTGATGTAGATGTCTGAGAAAATATCCCATACCTGGTACAACAAACAGAGAGGGGAAAAAACAGTTAAAATACATAAGGTTCAATTGACAATTGATAAAGGCTCAGGAAGATCAGTTTTACTTACTGAGGATCAAAAGCAGCCCTTGCTAAATCAGTTAAGAATTCCTTTGACAGACCACCATAGTCGAGTCCAGCTTCAGGGAGACCACTCTCATTAATGAATGAAACATTGATGCATGACCGCAGTTTTGAACCAAGAAAATTCAACTGCCGAAATCCATCTTCAATTATATGTCCCCGACGAACAACAACCTCTATAGACCCTAAACCAGGTCCAGAAAATTCGCCCATTACTCGTCTGGAAGCTTTGTCCAATTTAATAAACTCCCTAAACATCTGAACTCTGTAAAACAAGAAATGTGATCATGAACAAACACAATGGAAAATAATCTCCAATAGACAATTCCAGTTCAGCTGTAGAATGTCACTTCATGGTTTCATAGTTTGGTTTACACATATTATTATTTTAATAAGAAAAATATTAATATTTAGAACATGTGGACAAATTGGGCAAAATGAAAAATGGAGATGCAACAAAAAACTAGATAAAGAGTACCCAATAATCATATTCATCAAGACACCATTTCATAATTAACCATTACAAGATAGTATGTCAAATATAAGTCATACAATAAGTGAGTCCAACCAGCAATCAGATTTTAGCTGCACAACTATATTGATGCAATTAGACTTCAGCATAAGAAAAAGAAAATGGAAAGACCTACGAATCAAATTAAGGAATCTCAAAGGCATAAAACAATCAGATCAAGTGGTATTACTTTGATGGACAACAACTCAAATTTCACTTTGGCTGATACATCAAGTTGTACCAAAAAATAAATATGAAATGATGTGGCTAAATTGAGCAACAGTGGTGGAATGATAGTGTTAGAAATATTTACACAAATTTTAGGATGGTGAACAGGACAAAGTGACTAAGAAAAATGCCAAATAGGCCATCAGATACGCAAAATCTAAGACAGCAAATTGTGTAACATCTTTTAGCACATGCTAATCTATTAACCAAAGAAACTACAAAAATAATTCTGAATTAGAATTACTGAAAGGTATGACCTCTTCTCAAGATTTTATGTTAAGTTGAAATAAAACCAAGTTTATGAAGCCAAATTACCTAAAGTAGAAAGCTATTAAAGTGTGGTAAATTACATAATGTAATTGTTTGAGGTACCTCAGGTCAACTATTCAAAAAGAATGGGATATTTAGAGAAATGCCAGACATATAATTAAGCCAGATGGATCGAGTGGAGAAAAAATGTTGAGTTTGAGGTGATTGTAGGGTCCATTCCATGTTAATTGGTAGATACTATTACTATGGGATTTGCATGCTTCATAGTAAAGAATATTTAGCCATTGTATCAGGGGTCATAAAACGAGCATGTCAAGATAAAAACTCAAGATGAATGAGTAACAATACAAATAATGACAAGATTATAAATGACAGAATTCATGTTAAATTTGTGTTTGGATAGAAGTACTATTCACAATGATTTGGTCATTTGCATTGTAAACCAACTAATGCACCCGCAAAGAGAGATGAGGTAATTCAATTTAGTGTGGCTAAGGCTGTGAATGGAAGAGATAAAAAGGCATGATTAAGAGTTTAATAATTAAGAGTGCTAAGAAATAGTCTATCGGTGAAGAACGAGTTGAAGGATATTAGGAGCAAAGTATGTAGTAATGATTGCAAAAAAAAGAAAAAGAAAAACTCCAAAGATAACCATACACACATTGAATATTATCTATCATTGTTGTAGCAAAAATTCACTGATTAAAGCCTAATTAAGCTTTACTTTAGCTTGAAGGACCCAATTTCATCAGCATAAATGAACTGTAAATTAGATAAATTGATCAATTTATGTAACTCAAAAAGTGCCAGACTTACCAGAATAATTGTGTTAATCAACAATTAGCCATTAATACGAAAATTTGAACCTTAATTCTATCAAGAAGACTCTAGATGCAACTGTCACCAGGCAAATTCAACAAAATTGGAGCTAAAGTCTCCATTTTCTTGAATTGCTGCTAATTCATTCTAATTAAGTTAATTAAGTACTAACTATACAGATTAAGCTGCTAATGAACCCCCAGACATACAATTAACCAATTAGTTAAGACGAGTCAATATTGACTAGTGTGAAATAGTGAAATATCCCTGAATTCACTAATTTCCTCAAAACTAACATAAAAAAGTATGCACTTAATTGAACCACAATTAAAGTATGGATGACCAAAATATCCGACCCTAATTTCTGTAAATCAAACTGATTCAGGTGAATTTTAAAGATGGGGTAACTGTAGAGAAGCAAAGTCCTAATGAGAAAAGTAAGAGACAGTTACAGAATTAAACACAGCTCTCATAAAAGATACAATCAAGACCTAAATACAAAAATTACCAATTTCTACACTATAATGCAAGTACAATTCTACATGTTTGATATTAACCCAAAAGAGTCCACCAATATGGAACTAATTATTACCTAATCGAGAAAAATAACAGTCACCTAAAGACATGATGCCAATATATATCATTTTTACTTAATATGGAAAAATATATATTTAACATTGAAGCACTAGTTTAATGTTGCAGGCAAGTGAATCAATCTAAAGAAAATAATTTCTAAACATGTTATAGTAATAAATAAATTTCCTGAGGACTTCCTGAATAACCTTTCTTCAAATGGGTATACATGTGGTACACTTGTAAGGATTGAACTCGTGCTTTGAGTGGAAAGACCCCCGGAATGCAAATTGGTAAAAGCAGCTTCATGAGCTCTAGCAGCAGCAGCAATTGGAATGCGGGTTTTTCTGGCAGGTGCTACCCACAGAGAAGAGGGGCAGAAATTTCGCCTGCAATCTCTTTCATACAGTAACTGAAGGCATCTAATGGCAACATCCACTATAGGTCTATTGGCATCTCTGGCATTATAGATAAAAGAATTATATACAAATGTATTAAGTACTGATGTGATCCTTCGCTGCTGCTGAAGTGAGAAAGGTACCTTGATTGGAAAAAAAGTAGATTAAAAAGAAAGTAAGAATCCTACAGGACATCTGCAGAAGGGACACATTTAGGATAAGCATACCTGTTTCTCATAGAACTCTATGTCATCTAAAACTAACAATAGATGTGTATATATAGCACAAAACAGATACAACATACATGACACGTCCTTTGAAAGACCTTGTGGGCCCAGTCTCATATGTTCAATATCCCAAAGATCATAATCACCCTCAATGGCAGAAGTAGGATTCACAGGATCATTGTTAGAACAGGAATCATCAATGTCAGCAGACTTTCCTGCAATCTTTTGCAGCACATTCACCCACTTGTTTCCAGTTTCCTTCACAATCTGTTTCTGCTTTCTGTCCCAGGCTGCTTCATGGTTATCTCCAGATTTTGGATTTTTGCATGATTTATCTTCATCAGGCAAATGACTAATCTCAGGGAAAATGGAATCTTCTAATGACCTCCATAGTTCAAAAAGAAATCCAGGTGTGAATGAAAGCACATTAAGGATAGATAACGAGCCAAAAGGGTCCAAATAAGAATATATTCTGAGCATGTAATAATAAAGATATACTATATCAAGTAGTTCCAGGTTCCCACAGTACTCAACACAGTTATTTGTACCAGAAGTATTTATCGCTTGGACTGGACCTTTCTTCTTTACCGAGGCAAGAAGCTTCAGGAGATGCCATTGTTGATGTATAGGTTTCAGAAGGTTGACATAGGATGCAATTACCTTACTGCCAATATCTGATTTGATAGCTTCAGATGAAGAATCATCCAAAGCCTGACAACCATTATTAACTCTTTGCAATAATTGTCGACTTGTCCCAAGGAAACCAAGAAAGTTCTGTGAAAGGCAAGTTATGACAAGAAGGTACAATTTACAATCTAAACCTTCAACAAAGCATCCAGAACTGTGAATATTATCATGACAATCTGTGGCCAAGTTTATAATGTTCACAAGAGCCCAACCAGAGAAGGAGATCCCAACATGAGGATAAGAGGATAACTCTAAGTGATCCAATTTTGATGTCGCATCAAGAAACCTATCCTTCAAAATCTGCCACCACCTGCTAGTTTGATAAGTTCCATGCAATCCGAAATCTAATCTTGCAAGTGATAATAAAATAAAAAGAGCAACAACATAGCAGCATAAGTGGCTTTTGCAGGATATGATAAACGCAATAACAACATGAGAAATGCTACAGTGGAAAGTTATGCAAAAGCATATTGTCCTAGAATTGATATTGATTACACTAAGTTAGGAACCATCAAACTACTGCCACAAAATGATTTGCTTACAAGATCAAACAATAAACAAAGAAAATAAAGGGTTCAGACTTAGGAAGCAGTAGAAAACTACAAGTGATAGTCACGACATTGAAAGACCAGAGTATGATTAGCTTCACTGCAAGGATCAAAAGGAACAGATCATAGCCACCTGATTTAGAATAATTTTAAGTCTTGTAGTAAATAAAATGGCAACCATGAAATAAACAGTTTTCACTTGAGCCATGATAATTGGGTGTTGAGTTGGTTTATGGCTTAATATCAAATATGAAGATGGCAAACACCAGAAAATACAAGGGCCACCTATTGAGGTAAGTTGATCCTTACCAATAAATTTTTTAGGCTTGGAAATAGTACCAACTCGTGCTTAAGAGCCGCTAAGAGGAATGATGGTAGACACTGAGTGAGGTATGGAATTGTTAGTATACATGTGAAGTACTGCTCAGAAGCATCACTCATAGCAATATCTCCGTCACCAGGTCCTGAATTCTTGGCATGAAAAGGACGTAAAGCTAATGTTACTGCACTTGCAGTAATCAAGAGATGGTCACTCGCTTTTGCCACAGTCTTGCTTTGCAGAGCAATGTGAGCCCCAAGTTTCATGATGTATTTGTGAATGCAACTGTAGATACCACTTCTTTTGGTGGTCATGAATCCTATCAATTTCTTTGCAGCAACCTCTGATTCATTCATATTCTCACTTTTACAAGACTTCCAGCAATTTGGATCAGTTAAAGAAACAGCCAAGCGCATTGCTAGAGAGGTAAGCAGAGCCATGTGTTCATCCTCAAGATTGGTAGGATCACATTCCGAAAGCACATAAAAGCATATTGTAAGAAGTTTTTTTGATTGATAAAGCCAGGCAGACCTTTCATCAGCAGTACCCACAGCTAGTGAGCAGAAATTGTTGACTGATTCTACATGTCAAAAAGGAATGACAATTAGTGGAGTTATAGTTTGAATCTGTAAAATCAGATTTATATGAACCACCAAAAATGCAATTTCCATTGCAGATAAATGCTGTGGTAAATATTATCACATCTCAATCAATACAAGTTTTTTAGGAAAATTTTACCAAATTGTTTTTTTTTTTTTTTTCTCTTTCTAACCACACAAGCATTAGACAACCAAATAATTTCTTTACATCTGGTAGAACATGAAGGTTGTGATGGTGCATGACAAAGTATTAAGGATGTCAGAGAAGTTATTCAAAAGTCTAGCAAAAGTTACCTCAAGGATCATGCTAATTTACAAATTGTACCTAGTATCTGTACAGTACACTTGCAGGTGGTGTTTAATTGGGTTTAGAATAAGTTGGGTTTGACTTTTTGAAGTTTGAATATGTTTTATAGAGTAACTTCCATCTCACTCTGAACCAACTTTAACTTAATTAATACAAATTAAAATAAATATTTGGTGAATAAAATTATATTTTCTAATTAATGATTGATATATTAATTAAATTTTGCACAATGAGTTATACCTATTTCATGTTATTTTAAAAGTGTACGTAGAAATAATTCAGTGATGATGCAGTACTGGACCATGCAATCACAGTAACAGCTGGAGACCTTAGAATCAATCAGAGACCAGCGAATCAATACTTCAGATAATTTAAACATTAAATCAGAACTTCAAACATGTATAAAATCAATCATAGCAGGCCATTGATGAGGTATCGTGCACTGAAATAATAGTCAAATAGTACAATTTCTGGGAAAAAAAAATCAACAGCTAAAAATAGATTGAACTGAATCAACATGATCCCTATTTTGTAACAGATACTAAAAAGAAAAAACCTAAAGCAAGGACTCAAGGCCCATTTAACAAGTGGCATAAAACATGATCAGTAGTAGGACAGAAGGCCAACTGCATCAAAAGATGGAATATAAAAGGAAACAAAGAAAACTTGTGGATTAGATGAAGGAAAGAATGTCATTTTTTTATTTAAAGGAGTAAGATTTTAAACTCTAGCAGGGTACAGAATGAAATTTAAGCCTTCCTATCCAACCGCTAGGATATAAAGGAATATGAGCTATAGCATATGTTATGATTTAATCCTAAACATGCTAAGCATCTCACAAGTTATATATACTAGAGCTAACTAAGGGTACAGAATGAACTTTAAGCCTTCCCTGTCATCTTTAGATACCTGAGAATTTGGTACACAGCCTCCATGTGTTCCTCCATAGGATGGTTCATAAATTGACTCACAACACTTACTGCAAAATCGATGTCAGGCCGAGTATGGGAGAGAAAAATGAGCCTCCCTACAAGACGTTGATATCTTTCTTTGTCTACCGGAATTTCTTCCTCTTCCCGACCTAACTTCCTTTTAGAGTCCATAGGAGTGCTTGCAAGTTTACATCCTAGCATGCCAGTCTCTTTAAGTAAGTCCAGGGTATACTTGCATTGAGAAAACAAATATCCTCTTCCTTGATCGAGCCACTTTCATCCTAGAAAATAACATAGAGGACCGAGATCTTTTACTTCAAATTTTTCTGCCAAGGATTGTTCAATCTTCAATAACTCTTCCTCATAATCTTCGGTTAGAATGATGTCATCAACGTACATAATGAGGACAGCTATTTTATTCCCAGTAGAGCATTTCACAAAGAATGTATGATCAGCTTGACACTGAATAAAACCATGTTCTTTTACTAACCATACGAACCTGCCAAACCACATGCAAGGAGATTGTTTGAGTCCATACAGAGACTGCAATAACTTGCACACCTCATTTTTGTCGTTGCTTATTTGTAGACCCAGAGGAATTTTCATGTAGACTCCCTCTTCAAGATCTTCATTAAGAAAGGCGTTCTTTATATCAAGCTGATAAAGTGGCTAGTCTAAGTTTGTTGCTAGTGAAAGGAGTATTTGAATGGTATTAAGCTTAGCAATTGGAGCAAAGGTCTCCTGGTAATCAACACCATAGGATTGAGTAAAGCCCCTAGCTACTACCCGAGCCTTAAGCCTTTCTATGCTTCCATCTGCCTTAAGTTTCACAATAAAGACCCATTTACAACTCACTGCCTTCTTTCTTGATGGAAGTCCAGTAATAATCCATGTACCATTCTTTTCCAAGGCCATAATCTCCTTATGAACAACCTGTTTCTAGCCCGGGTGACTCAGAGCATCTTAAATGATTGCTGGAATTTGAACATTATCCAGCCTTGAGGTAAAAGCTCGATAGGATTGAGAGAGACCTGCATATGAAATAAAACTCTTCATCGAATGTTGAGTACATGTTCGAGTATCTTTCCACAAGGCAATAGGTAGTTCCAAATCATCTATCGTTTGAATCTCCTCAAATCCTTTTTGTTCCAGCTTATTTTCACCTCATGCGCTAGTTTTTGCAGTCATTGGGTCTGGTTCAGATTCTTAGATAGGCGTAAGATGTGCCACGGTCTCAATCTCCCCTTAAGGTTGCCTTTTTTCCTAGAATATACCTGAACTTCTTTAGTTGCAGACTGAGGATTGGACATACTCGAAGAAGAAAGCAGTGGCTAATGAGAATTAGAATCAGGTTCACAAATTGGACTTAGTGGCTAATTTGTAGGTAACAAACTCAGGCTAGACACAGAATTAGATTCAGGAAGTTGTGGTTGTCTATTTGAGCTAATTGCAGGCTACTCTAGCAAGGGAGGAATCCCAACTCCAAAGCTGAAGTTCTTTTTGACTCTCCCCCTGAAGTTCAGATTTGGGAAAATAAGGATTTTGTCCAAAGAATGTCACATCCATTGTTTCAAATACCCTTCGTGTGTTAGGAAAAAAAAACACTTGTAATTTTTCTTGTTTGTGGAATAACAGATGAAGACACATTTTATGGATCTTGGATCAAGTTTACTCCTGTTTTGAGGGTACACATAAACAAAAGCAGAATACCCAAAAATTTTGAAAGAAAGATCAGAAGAAAAAACACAAGCATGAGGAATATTTTAATGAGGACTTGACGTAGTGTTTCAAATGTTAGAACACGATATGGTAAGCTATTGATGAGATATACAGAAGTAAGAATGGCTTCCCCCATAAATATTTTGGAACACCAAAAGAAAACATAAGTGATCAGGCTACTTCCAACAAATGATGGTTTTTTCTCTCTATCACTCCATTTTGTTGAGGTGTGTTGACATATGAAATTACTTGGACAATTCCCTGTCTAGACAAGTATTCACCTAGAACTGGATAGAAATATTCCCTTACATTGTCAGATTTCGGGATTTGGATTTTGCTATTAAATTTTAGGGAAATTCCGGTGGTTTGCCTCTATATCAATTCAGGGTCTGTGGTTTAAGTAGTAACAATTGAGTACCCTACACTTTACTCCGTGAGGAAAAAGGTGCCAAAAACTTAACCCCGTTAATATTTGTTGATGTAGCATTAAAAAAATAGAAAAAATTCAAAAAAAATACTAAAAAAATAGGAAAACATAGGAAAATTTCTGAAAAATTCTTAACAACAAAAAATCTCATATACTAAAAACTTCATAAAGAAAATCAGGAAATTACCAAAGAAACACAAAATCTTTAAAAATCCAAAAAATAGAAAAACTTATAAAACCCCCAGAAAATCGCTTAAATTCAAAAATAAAAAAATAAATTAAATCTTTAAACCCCCAAAAAATTAGAAAAAACTTCTAAAAAAATCCGTAATCCAAGAAATTCCAAAAAATAAAAATAAAATAATCCATGGAATTGAATGCCTGGATTATTCTATCAACTTCTGACTTTTCTTTCATAAGAAAAACCCGAGTCGTGTATGATCATCTATGAATGTTACAAACCATCGTGCTTCATTGATATTTTAATTCTAGAGGGTCCCCAAATGTCACTTTGAATTAATGCAAATGATTTTAATGGATAATAGGAAACACTCGGATATATAGAACGAGTGTGTTTTGCAAGCTGGCATATCTCATAGTTAAAAAAATTGTGAATTTTTATTGATGAATAAATGAGAGAATAAACTTTCAAGGTATCTAAAGTTAGGATGACCCAACCATTGATACTGGGATTGAAAACAGACGTAGGACTGAGATTATGAAATGACTGACTCTTAGATGAACCACTATTCATAACTAAAGCTTTTCCAAGTTGAGGTGTCTTGAAGAGATAAACTCCAGAGCACATCTTCAATCTCCTCCTCGAACCCAATTCCTGAAAAACGCACACAATCGGGAAAAATTTAGTTAAGCAATGATTATCACGAGTCAACTTACTGATGGATATTAAATTACAATCACGTTTAGGGACATGAAGCACGAATTTTAGAGTAATTCCGAATGAGAGTTGAACCAATCCAATCCCGGCCACCTTGGACAGTAAACCATCAGCGATTCATACTGAAAGATTTGTATGACACAAGTGACAGTCATGGAAAAGAGACTCATCTCCCATCATATGGTTTGATGCCCCTGAATCAATAATCCAATCTTTTGAGCGTTTAGCCCACATTGAAAATACCAAATATGAATACCTACTCGTGCGTGCGTGCTAGTGAATACAGCAGGGGCAGCATACTGAGAAAGTGTACTGCTTAGAAGCTTTTGGAGCACCTCAAGTTGTTCCTTGGTAAAAGGAATTGACTCAGCAGTGGCTGGCGATTCCTCGACAGTATTGGCTATGTTTGCACGGCTATCGTTGTCAGAAATTAACTTTGATGATCTCCAATCAGACGGTTTACCGTGTATCTTCCAACATGTGTCCTTGGTGTGACCAGGTTTAGCACAATAATCGCACCAAGATTTTCTCTTCCTCTGTTGGCGGATATCTTACTGATTTGGAGGATGTGGGCCACGGGCAGCAAGCGCGGATCCTTCCAATGTTGAAGATGAATGTTAGCTACCCGTCATGGCCTTTTTTTCTAAACTTCGGAAAAAGCTTCTAGAAGGCTCGGAAGAGGTTTAGTTCCTATCATTTTCCCTCTAACATCATCTAAATTCTTGTTCAATCCCAATAGGAACTTAAATTTCCTCTTCTACTCCACTATTTTGCGATATAGAGCAATGTCTTCGAGGCACTTTCATTCATGGTTTTTGAACATGTCTAATTGTTGCCAATGACAAGTGATTGAAATATTGTGTCACTGTGAGGTCTCCATGTCATAGATCATGAAGAATTAATTCTATCCCAAAGAGTTCCGATGTATTCTCATAACTAGAATAGGTTTCTCTTATGGCTTCCATATTTCTTGTGCAGTCTTATAGAGAAGAAAATTCTCATCAATATCAACATTCATCGAATTGATGAGTCATGACATAATATGATAATTTTCGGCCTTCTACTTCTTGTAACCTGGATCATCCTTCTTCAGAATTAGAATCTGCACTGTTAGATAATCTTTCTTCCTCTGCTACAAATGAATATCCTGACGGATTGAGACCATTGTAGAAAATTTTGCCCATTAATTCTGTGGTTGGTGATAAGAAGGGAGATATTTCAGAGGTTCCAGAATTTCCAGAATTTGAAAGAGCAATTGTTTGATTGGAATGTGAAGAGACTTCCAAGATAGAGTTGGTTGTTCCGGTTGCCACGTTGTACTTAACCATGGAGGACAGCTAGGAATGGTTGCTAGGGTTTTCCAGAGAACCTAGTTCTGATACAATTAAGATTTATGAGGAAAATGATCTTATTTCTCATTCTTAGCTAAGAAATATTATACCTTAATATACACTGTTTCCATAACTAAAAATAGTAACAAACTCCTAAAAATAAGAACGGGAAATTACTATCCTAAAGTAATCCAAATAGGAAAATCCGGATTCCCTAATCCCCTAATTTACTCACATAAATATTTATAAAATAAAATTTAAATATGGTAACTTTGAGGGAAATTCAACAGTTATGCTAGATTCCTCACAGATAAGGGATGCCATGGAAATTCCATATTAACCAAAAACCACATAGATTACCATAGATCTACATCTTAAGAGAAAACAAACTAATACTACCACACACTCAATCAATAAAAATTATTTACTGAGAACTTGAAAGAAAATTCAACCAAAATACATACGATAATTATAATTATGTCTTTAGTCAAAGTGCTAGACTGTTATAGCAATATAGTAACAATGGCACAAAAAATCTTCAATAAGTATCAACTATAATAACTAATGAAACACACACACACACACACACACACACACACACACGCGCGCACACACACACACACACACATATTGATGATTTAGCATGCTTGAATTAATATAAATTTTTATTAAGCTGATGTGAAAGTTAAGAAAACTTATGCTGATGAACCTCTTAATATTATCACAACTTTTGAACCATTATGGACGCATCCCATGGAATACACATATTAATGCAGGATAAGTAGCATGTTATGACAAACTTGAAATATTCTCCTTAGAGGTACTAACTAATAGAGAAGAAGCATACCAGGAGAATCGATGCTTTGTAGAAGAATTTTGAAGCATGTAGAGATACAGGCTACATTTTTTAATTGCATCTTATAATGCAAAGTTGATGATTGAGTGGCAACGAAAAGAAAAGGTCTTAAAAATCTTCCAGAAATCCACCCACTAGATTTGGAAGTAAAATTGTCCTGAAATAAATTCTCACATTCTTCATAGAGTTGTTCAGTCACCATTTTCATCACATGGAAACGCCGCCAAACACGCTAGACAAGAAAGAAAAGAAACAACCTCATATGGCGACAAAAATCTGAAAAGAAGTAATTAAAGCAATTAAATTCTAGAGGAACGAAAGGAATCAGTAAAACCAGGTGTACACATGATTCAACTAGATTCAATTCGAAAGTTTTTTTGCAAAAACAAACAAAACGGATCAAGTTTTTCATTTCTGAAACTAAACATAACTTATCTTGCTTAAGGTTTGGCTCAGTTCATTCTTTTGGCTCATTAGGGTTTCTCAAAAAATGTTCTAAGGTTTGAATTTTACTTAACTGACTTCAAGGGGATTGGTTTATGTGAAACACGATAGATTTGAAACCCAAAAAGTTAAAAAATGGTCATTGGAAAACAACTTTCTCTCTGGTAATGATTGGGGGGTTAGGACTTCTAAGTTTACACTTCTATTCAAATTCAGTTTGGTTTGGATTAGACAATTTTGTAGAAGTTCAAACCTTACTTAAACTATATGAAGCTCATTTTGAATTTGCTCGATTCGACCAAACCATAAAGAAAATAATATACAAACCAGATGGAACCAAAAGTAAACGTCCAACTCAATCAATTGATGTTCTCAAGATACTTGAACAATGAAAATAAAACATGAAAAATCACTAAAAATTAATTTGAATCACAATGTTATCAAGGGAAAAAGAAATCCTAAATGAGATCATTATGGAGAAGATATCCTGTAGCCAAAGAAAGTTTACATTGCCTATAAATTAAAACAAACAATATTTGAGTGTGTTTTGAAGCTTGCAATGTGTCGGTCCAGCTTAGGATCTTAATTTTGCTTTGAAGTGAATGAATAAGGTTTGTGGGCTCAGAGGAAGTGTCTTGTTGGAATCATAATGAGTTGTAGTTAAAAAATTTCCACAAAAAACAGACAAAATAAGATGAGAAATGGAAAACTACAATCTCAAAATTAGTCCATCAATATCTATAGCAAAGATATCATGAAAGCCAAAGATTAAAAATATTAACCTCTAAAAGCAAGTGAATAAGAAGTTTTGAATGATATTCTACCACTAAGAGGTGAGACCTTGGGCCTAACACATATCTCTAGTTAAGATTCTCAAAAGCATTCTATCTTTGGATGCCATCAGAAAAAAAATAACGACAGCCATGGCCAGAACAATTTACATGTTCTAAGAAATTAGGAATCAAAAGTTTACAACATGCTTTAAGATTATAACGCACATCACAAACAACTTAGCGACCCCTCAAATCATTTATTATTAACCTGCGGTATTTAGCCACCAACTGTAGAGGATAGAGCATGCAACTATGTGTTTGCTTTGTTGGAGTCCTTTGGAAATCAATCTGCAAATAGATATTCTAGTTTCGTCTAGAACCCTAGAATGCATTGCAGTGTCAGAAGACATATCTATACTATCAGAGTTCTTTTTTTTTTCTTTTTTATTTTATTTTTTTAAAAATATTTTTCCATTACTGTGCTATTAAACATCTTTGTGGAGGACTAGAAAACAGGAATTATTCTTTAAGTGAAAATAAATAAATATATCATCTTGGAAATGATGAATCAAACTAATTTTATGACAAATTACTTATAAAGAACTCATCTTAAATAGACACCAACTCATATTTTAAACCCGCATTAGGCTCTACAATATGCATGGGAGCCTACAGATCAAACAATTATTTTGATTACAAATGTTACAAAGGAACCAGATTCCCACACAATAGTCAACTGTCTAATGGTCAGATAGAAGTGTAACAAAGGAAAATAAAAAAATTGACTAAGTTTTTATTGCAAACAAACCTACAAAAAGAAATATTTTTGTAGCAATCTTCTATTATTCCATAGTTATTAGATAAAATATAAGTCTGCTTAAATATTTGCGCAATTTCATAATGTTCCTTGCCAATGATGCAAGGCTAAATTTCCTTTGTTATTATATGTCAAAATTAAATATAATAAGTCATATATCAAATTAATATAATAATCGAAGAGTAATTATTTGATTATGTAGAAACCTAAAATTAGAAATTTGTAGGATCTAGTAACCAATGTTCAAAAATCTGACCCAGGAACTACCAAGGAAGCTGCACATGCCAGCGCCATATCAACTTGGCATGGGTGCTTGACAAACGAAGTAGAGATGAAAAGATGAGTGCCTACTGAGATATAGGCCCAATTAAGATCTTGGATTTGGTCAGAAATAGGACCTAGTTGAGGTTCAGGTTTGCGTGAGCAACGGTAGCACCATTTACTAGTACAATCTATAACTTGGAAAAAGTAGTTAACAATTAAACCTGTTAGAAATAGCCTATCCACTTGATTTCATATTATCCTTATCAATATCTTATCCTTATCTAGTTATCTAGTTACTTGATCCTTATCTTATTAGTTAATTTGTCAACGTCATGACTATATATAGATATATATGGTCATAAGAAATCAGCTTTTGTACATGACATCATACCCAAGTTTGCTTACTGCTGCCACTCTATCAATCTGCCAATTATTCATGGTGACTCTATCTTTCTACTTGTGCAATGGCTAATCTAAAACCCTTTGTAGTTAACTTTATGGGCTCCAGAACCTTATTAGGGACTACTATAAAAGTGAATGGTGATAATTTCCTATTATGGACACAAGTGATTCGTTTTTTTTTTTGGAGTCTTAAGTAAAATTAGAGCATTTGACGTATGATCCATCTCCCAAGGTTGACATCCAACATGCTATGTAACATGCCGACTATGGAGTGACTTGGCTTTTTAACAATCTTTATGATAGGTTTTACAAGTGATGTATTTCTAAGATAACAATATTTCTAGGGTTTATTAGGTGTATGCAACGACCTTTAACTTCAAATAACCAAACCTAACAATTGAGAAAATAATTGTGCGTAAATCTCTTTAGTCTTGATGATTTTCTAACTAATATATGTACTCAATTTCTTGTAGAGATCTATTCCTTTTATATCTAGCATTTTCTCTCATGTCTTATGAGCTTAGCCAAGGTCATAATGGTGGTTGTGGTCAAGTTCATGACTCGAGGGGAAGTCATTCTAATGGCCGTCCCTACCGCCAGTGTATACATTGTGAGGATACCAATTACATATCCAAAAATTGTTGCACAAGTTTCACAGGCTTAAAAGCACGAATCAGGTCATAATTGTTCTGATATTAATGTTCCCACTACTTTGGTTGTTTACACAAAGATGGATATGGTTTCTTAAGAAGAGTATGAAGAATTGGTATCTCTACTACGCTACTAATATGAGTGAACAATCCACCACACAAGCTCATCATGTCTTTAAAGTTAAGTACTAATTGATGGATACAAGAGCTACTTCTTAAACGACAAATAGTCAATCCAACTTTTCTATACTTGCGTGTACTTCAAATTTCCTTCTGCTCTCTATTACTAATGATTAAAACTCCTTGGCTCTGGAATTAAAAATATTCATGTCAAGTTCCATCAATTTTCAGTTTCCAATAATTTTTATCTTTCAAGGATGATCACTCTCATATGACCTGGGTCTGCTCTTCTTCAAGACAATATTCAATTTTTGGATGTATTCAAATCTTTTCATTCGGAAATAAAAACACAATTTGGATTTTACCTTCATATCCTTTGTTCAAAAAATTCCTTGGAATATTTGAGCAACGCTCCTAACTTATTTTTTTATTTAGTTGGATTATTTATCCAACTATATTGTTTATACCCCTCAACAAAATGGGTTTTTCCAAATGCAAGAATCATCATCATCTTGAAGTTGCCTATACTTTTATATTTCAGATGAGTGTTCCAAACTCTTTTAGGGGTGATACTATCTTAATGGCTTGTTATCATAGAAATCGCATGCCTTCCATGGTTCTTAAGGGTATTTGGCCTTTCTCATGTCTTTATCCCACTAAAACACCTTACTTTTTATGTATTTAGATGTATTTGTTTTGTTCTTGTCTTAGGTACTCACAAAGATAAATTGTATTCTAGGTCCATGCTGGTTTCTGGATTTTTACTATAATGATCTGATGACTCAACACCAATTCATTTTGGTTGGCATTATCTTTTTCAAGGAGACCTATTTTTCAAGGAACTCCTCCTCATTGTCTCAAGAAAATCCTATATATTCTCCTCCATCCTCACCTCCCTTAAGTCTTACTAAACCACTATATGTCTCCACTCGGTACCTCGGGCCAAGATCTCTCACCTACTTTTCCTACAAATTTGTCAGCACTAGATTGAAATCTTGATCAGTTAATTACCCTCTTAAAAGATAAACAGTCTTGTACTTCTAATCTTATAGTTGATTTTCTTTCTTATAGCAATGTTTACCCTTTCTTTTCTCTAAATTTTTCTTCTATCCCTAGGAAATATCAGAAAGCATTAAAAGACCCTCTCATAAGAAAGCTATGAATGAAGAGATGGATGTTCTTATTTCTCATGGTACTAAGGCATTAGTGTCTGTCCTATTAACACTGATGTTGTTGCATATAAGTGGATGTTCACTATAAAATATAATCAAGTTGTTCTATCAATAGATACAAAGCTCGTCTAGTTGCTAAAGGTTTCAATCAAACTTATAGAGTGGATTACTTTGAGATACTTTAACCAATTGCCCATCTAAATTCTTTTTAAGTTTTGTTCTCTATTGCAATAAGCAAACACTAGGAAATGTATCAACTTAATGTTAAAAAAAAAAAAAAAGCCTTCTTATATCATGATCTTCTTGAAGAGATGTACATGGAGCAAAAGGAGTAATACAAATCATTCAATGTTTGGGAGGCATACTTCCAGTGCATAGTTGTGTTAGCTATATATGTGGATGATATCTTTCTCCCTGGCAAGTGATGTGGAAGACATTGAGGTAACAAAGTAGCACCTTAAGAAGCACGAGGAAGGGCAACATATTTCCGGGCAGAAAAGATTTTGCATTTGATAAAGAGAATTCCACAAGAGACAGTCGCATACAAAATACCTGAATGAAGAGAGCGGCTGCGGAGGCGCGGCGGGCATAGCTACGGAGATCCCGCTCGTGGGACACCTTCTGGAGGAGGGCGTCCCTCGAGATCTCCTTGGCGCTGGCGCCTCTCAGCGACACCTGATGCCATGCGACGAGGCAGTGGGGATTATCAGCTGAAGATCAAGAAAGAGATAGATAGATGTGTATTGATCGTAAGAAAGAGAGATACCTGCGGACGTTGGGACATCTTGGCTGCGATCGAATTCCGGTGGCGTCAACAGAGAACGATGGGGGACTTGCGGTTGCGGGACAGGAAAGAACGAATTACAAAGTGTCAAAAAGATTGTTCCGATTTGTAATCGGATCCGGTGCAGATTTGACCCGCTTATATCATATCAGCCTGGAGTTGTAACTGGTTTGGTTGGACCAGATGGATTTCCTTAATTGTGACCAAGGACAAGGGACCAAATCAAGAATCAGGATGGATACTGGGTATCAAAATTTGGGCAAAATCTACGTTAGAGCAGGCTCAACTTATAAAAAGGTGGGTCGGCCTCTCATTTGATTATTTGGAAAATATTTTAAGTATTTCCAACCGTACGAATGGGAAAATCATCAAAAAATGAAATTTAATACGCCAATTTTCATATAATTGGTGAATCGCTTAAGACACCCACCTAATCTGCTTTTTATTTTATAAAAATTTAATCTGCTCGTAATTTCAATCAAGTGAGGGACCAAACAGTTACCAAATTATATAAAAATTGACATACTAACTTATTTTTAGATAATCTTCTCATCCATACAGTTAAAAATTCTTGAAACACTCTCTATAGGTGAGAGTTTCACCGGAGATGGATGGAGCCGGCTCCATCCAATCCCACCTCCAGAATTTGGGTGAGGAGACCTTGCAAAATCTCATTTGTATGTGCCATATATGTATTTAACATTTAAAAAAGCCCTGACCAAAGTAAGGGTCATTTGCTGATATATGTTTTTTTCTTTTTCAAGATGATTTGAAAAATAAAAATTAAAAAAATTGCAAGCCAACCTCAATGAAATTGTTATTTCAAACTGCTCCTGTTAAATGTTAGGGGCAAACGATGTGGTGCTTCAAATGTTGATTTCTGGATTAAGATCGAATATGAGGTGACGTTTGGAAAGCTAGCTTTACCATTCTAAAATAATAATAATAATAATAACAATAAAAGAGATACAAATTCCGCTACCTAAAACCCACATTACAAATGCCTACTTTAAGAAAACTTTTTCTTGAAAAACATATATGAGCTAAGACAGCTATTATGGTGGAAATTCTGCTATACATGTGGCACGATCTGAATGGTTTAATCCGAAAGTACACATGGTGACACCCCAGTGACCTGGAAGAAGAGACACAGATGTGGTCTTTTCCCAACTGAATACCGATAAAGCCTGACCCCGAGAAGAAGACTCATTAGAGGTTGAACGAAGTGCAACAAGGGTTCTGGAAAGCTCCATCTGAGCTCGCGCCCAGCTGCTACTTACTTGACACCTAAGCAAGGGGTAGCTTGGGGAGCAACCCACCAGAGACGAAGGGGGGACAGAAAGGTATAAAAAGGGAGGAGAAGAGAGGAAAAAAGGGACCTTATCTACTTGAGCTCTAAACTAAGACTCTCTTTCTCTTTCTCCCCCTCTGGTTCTACTCTCTCCATTACTCTTTCATTGATTTTTCTCTCTTTTTTACTACTACGAATGCTCTCTTGATTCTGGCGGTGTTTTCTCCCTTGAATCCGATTGACTAACTTGATCGTTGGAGAGTCCGAGGAAAGACCCCCAGACTTCCCATTGTGCAGACTGCCGCGAGGGCCAAGGTCACGCTCTTCGGGGAGAAAGATCGTGGACTTTAGCTCTCTCGCCAAAGGATTCCTTCACGATCAACACCATCAAAAGTCACCCCAACTACAAATCTCACTCATTGATCCTAATCAACTCCAATCTAAAAAAGGAGCAGATTTCCGACATCAACAGCCGACGCAGTCTGTGGGGACTCTGATCAAACGGTTGTGTCAACCCTAATTATGGCAAGAGGCAAGAAAGATCTGATCCCCTTCTAACAGACGAAGGAGTCACCGAGGGAGGTGTAGAGCTTACTAACGAAGCCACTCCCCCAAAGTGAGCAACAGTCTTGGAGGAAGATCCCCGAGACCTTCGAATCTAGTGCTTACCAAAGCCCTCCATATACAAGACAAGTAAACCCCCTCGGATCTCTGGTCAGCCGTGATGCTCCAAAGTCCAATCGTCGAACATTAAGAGGCAATCGCCGCAGTGTACCCCTGGCCACCGGGCCCGAACTCAAAAAAAGGAGGGGAGTCCCCTCTCGGATAGAAGTGCCAGATTTACACGATCCCAGACTCATCTTGAGGAGCCACCCCGTTTGCGTCATAAGCTTACCCCTCACCTAGCAAAATGGCATGAAAGGTACGCCCCTAGGTCATTTCCTCGTTCGTTCCAAACATTTTCCAAGTACCTGTACCGCCCGGGTTCCGATGCCCAGGATGGAGACATACAACGGTACTTCAGATCCCTTGGATCATTTAGAAGCCTTCAAGGCGATGATGCTCCTTCACGGAGCCCGATGTGAGATTATGTGTCAGGCCTTTCCTGCCACTCTAAGAGGCCCAACCCAGACCTAATTTTCTAGCCTCAAACTAGAGTCTATCACATCCTTTAGAAGCTTGAGTGATCTGTGTTAGCTCTCTAACATACACACATTTATAGTGCTTAGTATGCATGATTGACAACCAAAATGAGCAAATAATGTTGTAGTCATGATGAATTAGTTTAATTGCATGCATTGGTTATATAAAGTTGTAGGAGCACTTGCTTTGGTGAATTTATGTATTAAAGGGATAAATTTATGCACTAATACAAGTTATTATTAATATTTACAGATGATGACAAAGCTAGGGATGACCATGTGGCTAAAGGAAAGGGTGTTCCATGAAAAGAGCCGAATACGAGGGGAGAGAGGGCAGCAGAAATCCTGAAAGAGCAACAAAGATCAGAATTTTATTATAAGAGTTACATAACTTTAAATCCGATCTCTACTGTTCAAATTGAAGACAACAAGTCAGGAATACTCAATTAATATTTCAGGTCAATACAAGGTGAAATGGTTATCTGATCAAACTCCTGAAGAAGACTGTGCAGACTAGGAAAATGCCGATGCGTTGGCCCTAAAAGCCGACAAGTCGGTTATCGAGTAGGAGGCATTTTTCAAGCCGAGAAGTGGCCAACGCATCGGTCCTAAAAGTCAACGTATTGGCTATCACTTATATAAGGGTTTCTGCAACCTTTTGAGGGGTTTTATCTTTAGTTTGGGCTGAACTCAAGAGGGGCGAGGACTAGAACTCCAAGGGCGTCATTTCCATCAATTTACCATCGATTCAGAGGGACCGAGCACCTCTTGAAGATGGGGAACTTCCATTAAGGACAAAGATATGCATCATTGTTTTATATCTCTATCTTTGTCTTTTATTTTGTTGAACATGGATGTTTATGCTTTGAATACTTTAAATGTTATGTTAAGAACCCCATGATTGTAGGCTAGAATTTTTGTTCTAGGGTTGTATGGGATGAAGACTTGAACATCTTTATTATTTAATATGTAATGGTTTATTAGTTGTCATGTGGTATGCTTGTGATACAATCTCCTTGAATCGTTAGTGACATAGTAATGGCAAATTTGCACACGTTAGTCCTAGATTAGTGTTGAAGATTGTTAATGCACAAAGTGGAAGTTGGGGTGACAGCCCGAAGCTCCATTCACATAGAGATATGCATTGGCTTTCCACGAGCAAGGTTTAATACTAAGGTCCAACAACACTTTGCCCTCGTGACAACAGAAGTTGAAGTGTATCCCTAGTAACAAGGAATTTGTATGATGCGCCTGGAGCGCGCTTAAGAACCTTAGGTTAACCTTGTGTGTACCCGTACATATGCAACTAGATAACTCCATTAAGTATTAGAGAAAACCATAATCAAGTCTGAACCCCATACAACCGTAGATCCTCTTGATTGAGTGTCTTCCCGATCTTGTCTTCCTTCATTATTGATAATTGATTTCAAGATCACTTTGTGTCACCGACTCTGATCGTATCTACTAAAGTAATGTAGTTCCTGATTAGGTTTTAGTTAGCTACCATCCCACTCCTTGTGTTTGACCAGGGCTTATCGGTATAAATTTTATTACTTTGATGATACGTACACTTGCATGAGTGTGTGTACGCACTCAACAAAGTAGACGTGTCAGTTATCTCTTAAGAGGCATTTTTCAGGCAGAGAAATGGCCGACGCGTCGATCCTAAAAGGCGACGTATCGGCTATCGCTTATATAAGGGTTTTTGCAACCGTTTGAGGGTTTTTATCTTTGGTTCTTGGACTGAACGGGTTGGGCGGCAACCAACACTTGGAGGGCGTCGTTTCCATCAATTTGCCATCGATCCGGAGGGCTCCGAGCACATATTGAAGAAGGGGAACATCAATAAGGGCAAAGATCTGCATCTTCTCCCATCTCATTTGGTTTTTGCTCTTGTATTATAAACATGGATGTTATTGTTTATGAATGTTTTGATTATCTTGTTATGAACTCCATGTTAGTAGGCTAGAACGTTTGTTCTAGGGTTGGATGGGATGAAGACTTGAACATCTATTTTATTTAATATTTAATAGTGTATTAGTTGTCATGTGGTATGTTTGTGAGGCAATCACTTTGAACCATTAGTCAAGTGACAATGGCAAACTTTCACATGTTAGTCCTAGATTAGCATTGATGATTGTTAATGCACGAGGTGGAAGTCGGGGTGACAACCCGAAACCCCATTAGCATTGAGATATGCAATGGTCTTTCACGGGCAAGGTTTAATACCTAGGTCCAACAACATTTTGCCCTTGTGACATGAGGAGTTGAAGTGTATTCTTAGTGAGAGGGAATCTGTATGATGCGCCCGGAGTGCACTTAAGCATCTTAGGTTGATCTTGTGTGTACCCTTCCCTATGCAACTAGATTACTCCATTAAGCACTAGAGAACATCCTAACCAAGTCTGATCCTTATACAACCCTAGATTCTCATAATTGATTATCTTCCCCATTATTACTATCTTCGTTACCTTACATGATCTTTGAGGAATTAATCTTACCAACTCTCGATTCTATCTTCTGAAGTAGCTAAGTACCTTAGTGGGCTTTAGTTTACTAGCATCCCACTCCTTGTGTTCGACCCGGGCTTACCGGTATAAATCATATTACTTTGATGACACGTGCACTTGCATGAGTGTGTGTACGCGCTCAATAAAGTTTTTGGCGTTGTTGCCAAGGAGTGGTTAGGTCTAGTTGACTTTAGCTCAATAGGGATATTACTATTTCAGTCATTCTTTTTTTTTGAGTTTGTAAATATCTTTTCAATTATCTTTATTAGTTTATTTCTTTGTTACAATCTCTTGGCTATTAACTACTTTCCTTGTGATCTCAAAGAGGATTCTCTAGTATTCATTGTATAAATTAAGATGAACAGATACACGTACCAACATGCTTCAATCTCATCATATGAAGAAGATCTCTTCTTGCCCGCATAGAGGAGGCAGAAGTTGACATACACAGCCCTCCTCCATCTAATGAATCGGCATACACAAGGAACAACAACTATACTTGGCCCTCCCCAAGAATGAATGTGGATGGGGATTAAGAAAGAGCTGTCTTTGGCAGAGTTGAATGTCCAAATAAAAGCACTAAGGATACATGCTGGAATAACATAGAAGACTGATATCATTGTCCTTACGAGTGGAACGATCACTTAGGCTTCTCAGGGATTAAAATTCAGGATGAATCATCTTCATCCCATCTTCATAAGCAGCCAAGATTTCAACATGGAGATCAAGCTAGCACTACAACAATATGATGCTAAACCTTCTCTAGAAGACACGCTGAGAGAATTCATGAAATTTGTGAGAACCACCGTGAACAATCTAACTTCCAGGATTGGGCAACATGAGGATCTCCAGGCTCAAAAATAGGCGGCAATGATGAAAAAGCATGTAGAAGAAGAGGAGGAAGAATCTCCACTAGAAGAGCTAATGATGCGATAGATGGATCACAATGAGGCATTAACACATTGACAATAGAGGAGATTACTGAAGAAGAACCTAATGACACTTTTTCCCCTCCACCTTTTTCTCAAGGGTTGCTAAAAGAAGGGCTTGATGCCAACCTCCAAGACTATAGTGAAATTTGCAAATTATAGCCAAGTCTAGTGGAGCAAATATGTGATGAGCTCCAGGACAGTCAAGTGGAGGCCTTGCCGCAACCAGGGTTAGCAAACATGGATGATGTTGAGCCATGCTACCCTCTTGAAGATGAGTACCCAAATAGAACGAGTCTCAACACAATTATACTCCTTGAACCCTTGAAGCGCCATTCCATTCTTGAAGAAATTGTGGGCAATTGTCTTGCCTAATTGTTGGCTCCATTAACACTCTTTTTATTGCACCTTAACCAACATAGCAGAGAAATTGATGGTCATATGTCAGACAATTTCATTAACTCCCTTGAGACTAATTGTAATATTGGTGGAAAAATATTTCATGGCTCATATGAAGATTGATATAACATAGTTGTGGATAAATTACTTGTAGAATTTTTTTCAACTAATTGCAGGCCTTGGAATGGTCATGTGTGTGTTAGTTTTGTAGAAACATTTGGTTGGCCTTCTCTTGCAAGTGTTATATATAGGTAAACACCATTTTATACTTAATTGATAGAAAGAATCGGTGGCTCACCTTATCATACAGACAAGGAGTAACATCTAAAAGCCTATCCAACTAACAAATGGATCTGTAGTGATTTGAAAAATTTATCAACCAAATAAAAAAAAACCCCTCCTTTCTGTATTCTTAAATTGTGAGAAGAAATATCTACATGCATTTTTTATATTTACATATATCAATCTTATGTTTTAAATATAAAACATTTGTACCAACGCCCATGATGGCCTATTGGTACCGACTTCCCTTGCTATAGAGATGGGCCTCAATCTTCGTGGAAGTCCAGGGATCGAGCCCCTCCTCTTACAAGGTGTGGACGCAATTGCATTGAAGGAGTTCCGCACCTGTTGCCCATCATTGACTTTTTTCCAGATTACTGTGTAAGTAAGGTCGCCTCCCATTTGGCTACTTGTATAGTGTTTTAAGGATTTTCAACCTTATGGATGGAAAGAACATCGAAAAATAAGCCAGCGTGTTAATTTTCATACAATTTGGGAACTTGTAGGGTCTTCATCTTAACGGGTGAAAATTTATAGAAATCTTACAGATTCAAAATTTCACCATTTAAGATGAAGACCCTACGAGTTCCCAAATTGTATGAAAATGGACATGCTAGCTTATTTTTCAATGTTCTTTCCATCCATGCGGTTGGATTTCCTCAAAATACTGTGCAAGTGGGCCAAAACGAGGCAACCGCACTTGCACAGTGATAAAGCCAGCTGCATAGTATCAATATATATATATATACTGCACTGATACAGTGCTGCCGGCCATAAAACTGTTCCATTCCGGTCACCTCCTATTTTGACACTTGGAGCATATTTTAAGGAATTCCAACCATATGGATGGGAAGATCATAGAAAAATAAACTAGCATGTCCATTTTCATACAATTTGGTGACCGTTTGGTCCTCACACTTAATGGTTGAAATTCTGAACTGTTAAAATTTCCCTAAAACAAGAACCATTAAGTGGGAGGACCAAACGGTCACCAAATTATATGAAAATGGACATGCTAGCTTATTTTTCAGTGATCTTCCCATCCGTACGGTTGGAAATCCTTCAAACATGCTCCAAGGGCCGAAATGGGAGGCCGGTCGGATTTGCAGGTACTATTCCAGTTAGTTCATTTTATGCCTGCACTTTGTTTGATCTGGGTGCTACACATTCGTTTATTTCCGCACTATTGCACGGAGACACTATCTACCAGTGGTGACGTTATCGTACTAGTTGAGTGTAGATACCCCGATAGGAGCGGCCAGATTAGTGAGCAAGATGGCGCCAGCATGTACTGTGGTGATTGAGGGCCGGGAGTTACCGGCTAATCTACATGTGATGGACCTAAGAGATTATGATGTTATCCCGGGGATGGATTGGCTCTCTTCCGTGTACGCGGTGGTGGTTTGCCACAGGAAGAGAGTGCATTTCAGGATGCCCCATGATGAGGAGTTCATCTTCCACGGCAGCAATGATTGCACGTTAGTGAGAGAAATTTCAGTCATCCAGGCGCAGAGGCTTCTTGATAATGGATGTGTAGGGTACCTGGCCTAAATTTCTGAGGCTCCACAGAGGAGTAGCCCCGTCATTGCAAACGTTCCAGTAGTTAGCGAGTACCCAAATGTGTTCCCCGAGGATTTACCGGGCATACCCCCACAGAGAGAGTTGGAATTCTCTATTGAGTTGATTCCTAGTACAGCTTCCGTGTCTAGGGCCCCGTACAGGAGGACACCCGTAGAGCTGAAGGAGTTGAAGAAGCAATTGGAGGAACTGCTGGAGAAGGGTTTTATTCGACCGAGTATGTCACCCTGGGGAGCTCCAGTGCTATTTTTCAAGAAGAAGGATGGGTCCCTAAGGCTGTGTATCGACTATAGGGAGCTGAGCAAGGATTGATGATCAAGAATAAGTACCCATTGCCAAGAATAAGTACCCATTGCCAAGGATTGATGATCTTATGGATCAGCTACAGGGGGCGCAAGTATTCTAGAAGATTGATTTGAGATCCGGATATCACCAGGTACGGATCAAAGGGGAGGACGTACCGAAGAGTGCCTTTCAGACTAGATACGGGCACTATAAGTTTTTGGTGATGTCGTTTGGGCTCACCAATGCCCCGGCCGTGTTCATGGATTTGATGAACCGAGTGTTCAGGAGATATTTGGACCGGTTCGTAGTGGTCTTCATTGATGACATACTTATCTATTCCCATAATCGCCAGGCACACGTGGAGCACTTGAGGATAGTGTTGGAGACTCTGAGGCAGCATGAGCTTTATGCCAAGTTCTCCAAGTGTGAGTTCTGGTTAGACAGTGTGGCTTTCTTGGGGAATGTTATCAGTCGTGTTGGAGTATCGATGGACCAAGAAGATCGAAGCAGTAGTTGATTGGAGGAGACCGACAACCATCAGGGAGATACGGAGCTTCTTAGGATTAGTCGGGTACAATCAGAGATTCGTTAAGGGCTTTTCTCGTATGGCAGCACCCTTGAAGTGGCTGACCAGGAAGGGGGCTCGGTTTGTGTGGATCGAGGCATGTGAGAGGAGCTTCCTAGAGTTGAAGCACATATTAGTATCCACACCAGTCCTTGCCTTACCACAAAGTGGGTGTGGTTATACGGTTTATAGTAATGCCTGTAAAACAGGCTTGGGGTGTGTACTGATGCAGGATGGGCGAGTCATTTCCTATGCCTCACGTCAGTTGAAACCATATGAGGAGAACTACGCCACACACGACTTGGAGCTAGCAACCGTCGTGTTTGCAGTGAAGATCTGGAGGCACTTCTTGTACGGTGTATCGTGTGAGGTGTACACGGCTCACAAGAGCTTCAAATACATCTTCACTCAGAAGGAATTGAACATGAGACAGCGGTGCTGGTTGGAGTTAATCAATGACTATAATCTGAGCATTCATTACCACCCAGGCAAGGCTAATGTGGTGGCAGATGCCTTGAGCAGAAAGTCCAACTATGGGATCGCCGTACTATTGACATCTCAAAGGTCCTTGTTGGAGGACATGAGGAGGTTGGAGTTGGAGGTCGTTTTGCCACATATAGAGGTCAATATGGCTAGTTTGTGTATACGACCTGCCTTGTTGGATAGGATTCGGGAGGCCCAGCCCCGAGATAGGAGACTACGAGAGATCTTAGGCAAGGTCAAGCAGGGTGAGTCGACACAGTTCCGTATCAACGAAGAAGGCACACTCAGATATGGTGACCGAGTATGCGTACTCAATGTTCCAGAGTTGAAGAAAGACATACTCAAGGAAGCTCACTACTCGAACTATGTAATCCATCCTGGGGGGACTAAGATGTATCGAAGTTTGAAGGACCATTTTTTGTGGAATGGCATGAAGAAGAAGATCTCAAGATTTGTGGCACGGTGCCTTACCTGTCAGCAGGTGAAGGCATAGCATCAGAGGCCGGTGGGGAAGTTACACCCCGTACCCATCCCTGAGTGGAAGTGGGAGCATATCAACATGGACTTTGTGACTGAGCTACCCCATATTCAGAGGGGACAGGAGTCAGTTTGGGTGATAGTGGACCGATTGACTAAGTCGACACATTTTATACCTCTGAGGATAGGCACTACATTGGAGTAACATTGGAGTCGCGATCTGTGGAATGGCACTATATTTTTTAAAATTATAATTTTAAAAAATATATATACATATCTAAATACTGTTTAAAATTTATAGATAAATCAAATTATATCTTAAAGCATTATAAAAAATATAATCTATAATTTATATATATATATATATATATATATATATATATATATATATATTAGATATAATATATATGTTACAATCGCGGTCGGACATCTAGCCGGCCTGATTATAATATATTTCTATATATATATATATATATATATATATATATATATAATGTATATATATATACACCTATTTTGGTGAGACAGATATGAGAGATTTATAAGAGTATATTATAATATATATGATATTATATAATATAATATCATATGATGTATTTTATATATATATATATATATAGGCTGGGAGGGACATTAAAGACATGATTTGACGTTTCATTACTTTTATATAAATATGAATACAAGCTGGCTGATTGGTGTGAATCTAAAAGAATAGATTTAGTGTTATTTTTTTTAAAAGAAAAAGAAAAAAAATGAATACGTAAATAGAGAGAGAAGGCAGCCATGCACGGGCTACTCTCTTCTCATTTAAATCAAAGGTTGTGATTGAGAAGATAGTAATAATTTACCATATCCAATGGTCATGAAGCGTTGGACCTTCTCCGCTACACGCGCAAATGAAACCATGATCTCACGGGGAGCGAGAGCTGTGCTTCTCCTCCTCAACGTATCTGGCGATGGGACGCGAATCAGAGTAGCGTTACGTTCGCGCGTACAGTGGGGATTCACCGGATTTACTGTACTAGATAGACCAGGGGGGAACAGCAACGTATGGTCTCCATTTCATTTACGAAGTAGTACAACGGAAGTGACCACCTCGAGCCTCAACCCCCTGACCGACTTTAAGAGAAACCAGGAGCCGCTACTCGTCAACTACGCCCTGAGAGCTCCTTCCTCATTTATGCGCATTAATGCCCTCCTCTATGCGTCTGGCAACGGTCAGAAGCACCGCCTCCTCCTTCCGGACCCTGCATAGCAACGGTTGCTAACCTGAAGAGACGGTCACGCAGGAGCTCGACAACTACAACGAGCTTGTGAGGACGAAAGAAGGCTCGCCGGACAATCACGAGCATGCCAAGGAACTGTAGTTCCCTGGTTGACCCAACCAACCTCCGAAGACCTTCCTTGGAGCACGAAAGCCACTATTTGAACGGTAAACCGTAAACCGTACTAAGTGATGAGGACATGGTTAATCTTAGACAAAATGGCATGCATGCATGGTATAGGCCTCGTATGGGTTGGGGAAGCTACAGGTAGTCTTACGCAGGCCTTGCATGAGAAAGCTCGGGTTTACATAACTCGGGCCAAGTAGGACTGCTAGAAGAGCAGTAAGATCGTGATAGAGGAGGTAATCCCCCAGTTGAACCGGTAGTAAACTTGTTGTAAGTGTTGTTAATAGGGTGGTAAAATGACTTGATGTTTTGACATGCAAAAGCAAGGACCTTGCAGTTAGAGAGAAAGAGAGAGGGAGAGACTTTAGTGGTGCTACACCTGCATCCTAGCAGTGTTGCATGATTATTAACAAGTATATGCATAGAGTGAGGATAAATGGAGGTGACTGTAACTCTATCTCATGTTCAATTATGGGTATGAGAATGCATGTGTTAGTTCAAGCATTCACACATAGAATAAGAGCTTGTTAATAGTTAGCCTGGTGAGTAACTTTGATACTTGGAAGGGAACCACATGAAGCCAATCCCTTACCATGGCCGCTAGGAGCAGACTAACACTTGAGTGGCAGGGCATTAATGCTTAGGTAGGCTTCCTTGAGATTAATGAACCAGTGGTCATGAGTTACATAGGCTGGAAGGTGGGTTGATCATGCATATGGAGTATAGTTGATGTGGTTCCATGTGCTTGTATGAGAGGCCATGGGATCTGAGAGGTTTACAAGCCTTAAACTATCAAGTAACGGCAAAAAGGATACATGGGTAGTTGCATGGATGGATTTATAAGTAAGGTCACATTCCACGAAGGTTAATGAAGATTGTGAGGGATTACATAGGTGGATTATAATCACCATGTGGAGTTCAAGGGTTGTAGATTGGTTGAAGGGAACCATAACGAGCATGTGATTCACGGGTTAAGAGTTTAAAGCATAAGACCTTGTAAATATCATAGGTTGGTATCTATTTCACCTCCAAGAGCATTCATAGTAGGGCCTTGTGTTTTAGGAAACTGAGATATGGATTCCCAGAATCATGGTTGTGTGCTAGGTCAAGGGTAAATGGCTAGTACGAACTTTAAGTAATTAGGCATAAATAAATAAATAAATAAATAAATAGGTATAAGTACATGGAATACTAAGATACTATTTTATACATTAGATACTGACGTGACGCTGAGGGTCACTTTGGGAGGGACATCGGACGGTAGTTAGACACTTCTACTTGTACAAGTAAGTGTCTCCGCCTCTCTCTCCTTTATCATGTTGATCATTAATCACATGCTTGTGTATTTCAAATCATTGGTTGATCGCTTCTTGATTCGTTGATGCCATTGATACTTATTTGATGCTTTGGATTATCGCTTCTGGATTTCATGCTTGATTGACTCATTGGAATATTATCTTGTTGATTCTATGCTTGTGCATGGGTGTGGTTGTATGGTATTTCCTTGCCATTCAACACGTGTTACTCTTGTGGAATCTTCCGCCCGGATCAGTGGAGCGTGGGGGCTCTTGTGGAGCGTTCGGGGCTGCGGACACCCTGGTGTTATGATGGTTCCATGCCATAGGGAGGATACTCTGGTCGTCCACCTGTCAGTTGGACGATACACTGGCCGTGTTGACACGTATGAGGGGTAGCGCTACCGATTTCCGACAAAGGGTCGATACCAGCTCAGGCGGACTGCTGACCGGGGGATACTTCGAGAACCCTATTTGGACTATTACTCTTTCAGGGCTTGAGGCCATTGTTGTATTAGGAGTCCCTATCTTTGATAATTATTTGTGGTAGGGTTGAGACTCCTAGGTGGTTGTTGGCGTGGGGTGCGGCCCCACTTGCTTAGTTTAGTCATAAGATTGATTCGCTTTACTTGCTTATTCTTTCATACATGACTTGTTTATGACCCCTGTGGGGGTACTTACTGGGCTTTCCTTTCGAAAGCTCATACACTTGTTCTCACTCCTTTTTAGATCCTGCGGAGGAGCAGACGTGAGCTATCGGAGCTGTACTTGGGGCCTTGGGATTGTTGTTGAGGTTGGCTACCTTATATTTCATTACTATGAGTGAGGACACTTGTGATTTGGTCTATACGGGCCAGTTATATACTTGACATTATAGGGTGCTTGTACCCTTAGGATTTCTCTTCCGCTGATATACTCTGACTTTATATTTATGTTTTACTATTCCGCTGCATATGTGTTGTTGTTTTATGATCACTTAGGCCTTGTATCCGAGTGGGGCCCGCCTCGGCTTAGGTACGGCCGGTCTGCTCACGTGCTTGAGGCCTGGGATTTTGGGGTCGGGGCATGACAGATTAAAGTGGTATCAGAGCTGAAGCGAATTAATCGACACTCTAGTTGCCCTAGTGACTTAGTCAAATAGGTTTGACTGAGTGTGAGGGTGGGTAGATTAGTTTGTTCCTGGAATGAACTAAGGGTGCTATTGTCTGATAGCTGACCATGTCTAATGAGGAGAGAGCGCAGGAGGTGGAGTTAACCCAGGAGGATTTTGGGGAAGAACAGGACTCCAAATCGGAATCAGATGTAGTGACAGTTGACCTGACGGGGAAACTTATGCCCTTCCTATTTGACCGGACATTGGAATTGACCCAAAGGACAAAGTGGTACATGCGAAGGATAGGGCACAACAACGCGTTATGGAAGCGACTCAGGAATTACAATGACACGTGAGTGCCACTACCAGTGAGTCGAGCCCGGATGTACCGTATACCAAATTCTATCTTATACTTTTCTGAGGCGAGAAAAACAAGGCCCAAGGTGAACGGTAAGACTTAGTGCCACTACTGCACCGGACTACATAACCTACTCCTTTGTAGGGCGGTATGGTGTCTTCGCTGCGGGGACTTCGGACACCAGCGGATAGACTGCCACAGTAACTCCCCCTGTGAATGCCCTGAATGCGACAGTGAGCATCACACCACGGAGTACGGCTCAAAGGATGCCATGGAACTGGAAGGAGGTGAGAGACTTCGGGCTTAGAAGGATCCCTACCCTCTGAGGACAAGCAGGGCGAATAGTATTGATGAGTGTGTTCCGCAAGTATACGGGTCGTGATCAAGTAATAAAGTGGACTATGAAAGTCGGATGTCGAACCCACAAGGACCAAGAGACACTAGTACAAACTATCAATCTATTATCTAGTCTAAACAAAGATAGTTGGTGGTTTGAATCTAATTCCTGACAATAAAGATAAGAAAACCTAATAATAGGGTATCGCTAATGACGGATTAAATCTTGGGTGGACCAATCATAGAAAGAGGGTACTCGCAGTGAATCCCCACATTATATTCTAAAGATATATGAAAATCCCTATGTTGATGATTAGTGATGTTTGTGCCAAGCATTCCTA
The DNA here is from genome assembly GCA_026586065.1 of Dioscorea zingiberensis. NCBI lineage: Eukaryota > Viridiplantae > Streptophyta > Magnoliopsida > Dioscoreales > Dioscoreaceae > Dioscorea > Dioscorea zingiberensis. The sequence goes on from CM048826.1 coordinate 24,826,966, forward strand.
AATTATATCCAATCCCTCTTCCAAGGTGATTGGATAACTAGTCTCCTAGGACTTGATATGAAGCTCAAGGGAATAATTCCTAAATTATATCCAACCCCTCTTCCAAGGTGGTTGGACAACTAGTCTCCTAGGACTTGATATGAAGCTCAAGGGAATTTATGTATATTGGAAGGATCATGGGGGTGAATTCGTATGAAAGAGTCGTTCACCCTTCTAGTACCTGATTCCTCGGCGTACTCACAACCCTCTCTAATGGAGCATGTTCCTAATACAAGCAGGCGCTAGCTCTAGCCCATGTATCGCACCCAAGTAATCTCTTCGAGCAATTCGCAACGTAGAGAGATTACAATCAATACAAAACATCCAAAAGACAATCAAACATACATCCAATCAATCAAACATAGAAATCAACATGACATTAATGCATAATCTAAAGGTTCATCACACCCAAGTACTTAACAAGTCGGGCCTCATGGAAGAGGAACATAAATCCAAGCAATGACAAAATGGAGACATGAAAATAAACAATAAAACTCCCTCTAGTCTCCACAATGTTCATGGTGAATCTCCAATGGATCTCCTCTTCCTGATGATTGATGTCTTCCAAGATGTTCCTCCTTCAAGCCCTAGCCGCCGAGGTCTCCCAAGGATCTTCAATGTTGCTCAAGACCAAACTCCTAGATCTCTAAGTCGGTTAAGAAGGTGGCCAAAGGCCAAGAGATACCTCATTAACCCTCAAACATTGGTATTTATAGGGTTTTCAACATTAGGGTTTGTGTGGGGCTAAATCATGTAAAAATCGGATGCGTGTCGGCCCGTAAATAGGTCGCATTGACGGGCCCGTGAACGGGCTGTTCATCAGCCCGCTCGTAACACAGGTTGCTGCTATGAACGGGCAGGTCAATCGGCGGTTCATCACCGGTTCAGCTCACAAAGTTGCTCTCAACCGGCAGCTTGAACGGCGGTTCATCATCCCGTTTAGGTTTTCTGCATCGCGCAGTCTTCATCAAGCGCCGATCGGATGACCAATTCTTGTCGGATTGACCTGAAATTTTAACCGAAAGCGTTCCTAACTTGTTTATCTTTAATCTGAACGGTGGAGATTCTGATTTAGAGTCCTATAATTATTGTAATAAATTTCTGATCTTTGCTGCTCTTTCAGGACTGCTGCAGTTTTCTCTATTTTCTCCCCTTTTCGCCTCAAATAATGTAGAATTTCTTCCTTTTTATTCTTGAGGCTCTCCAATGCCCTGTTTACAAAATATGAAGCATTTTAAGTACCTACAGGCTATAAATCAATGCATTTGATATGAGAACATGTGCATAATTGATAAGTAAATATGCTCATTTGAACACTTTATCAAGTATATTCTGATATCGCCATAGGGGCTACATGGAGTCATGGTGTTTGTAATGACACTTACCTAAGATGTTATAGTAGTCATGCGAACCATATACGTTGAATAAACTACTTTTGTTGTGAGAAATCGTATTTTGCTTATCTTAATATCAGTGTTTGAGGAATCTCTCTATTATTGTGTGGCATGAATAATGATTTTTATACTCCATCTTGTTAATACTTCATAGGCAAGATGAGGCTTGGTGGAGGACGACGGGGACGACCCCAACGAGTCGAGGTACCCCTGTCTCCAGCAGAGGAGGCACTCCCACCTCCTGAGGAGATAGAGGTAGAGCAAGAACAGCCTGCTCAGTCCAACGTCGCAGGGCCCCAAGCGAGAGGTCTAGACCCGAGGGGGGAGATACCCCCCATCACTATGCTCGAGTTGATGAGGGAGATGCACGACCTCATCAAAGAGCAGAGGCAACAACAGATGCCACCCCTTCCTACCACACCAGCCCCTCCAGCCGCACCAGCCACCGGTAGGAGTCTACTAGGAGAAATCAGGAGGCCATCTCCCCAACCATTTAAGGGAGCTGCTGACCCCAAGGTGGCAGAGCTTTGGATCAGAGAATTGGAGAAGGCCTTTGAGTACGTCTAGACGGATGAAGCCGAGAAGGTTTGGACCGCTGCCTACCTATTACAGGGCGGCACAGAGGATTGGTACCTCGGGGAGGCACGGAATGGGAAAGGAGGACCCTTCAAGACATGGGAGGAATTCAAGGCAGCCTTTTATGCGAAAGACTTTTCTCAGGGACGCCTTGTGCAGATGGAGCAGCAGCTTACCCATCTTATCCAGGGTGGGATGACGGTGGAGCAATACCAGGTTAAGTTTAACTGCCTTGCTTGTTTTGTCCCCGACATGGTGCCAACCGAGGCCGTCAGGGTACGGAGATTTGTGTGGGGCCTCCGGCCGTCACTCAAGAAGATCGTATCTAGATTTATGTGCACCAGTTACTCTGAGGCGGTGGCCAGGGCCAAGTACATTGAAGCCTCCAGTCATGGGGATCCACAGGGGCCGCCACAGAAGGAGAAGAAGAAGGATAAGGGCCAAGGAGCCAGTAACAGCCATTTGTCTGGCAAGAGTGCAGGGCTATCGAGGTCTGAGTACCGTTCGCGGCCGTACAGTAGGTCCTCCAGATCGTCAAGCGCCTCTGGAGGTAGAGGCTCTTCTGGCAGTGTATCTCAACCGATCCAGTGCTATACTTGTGGGGGGCAGCACAAGATTGCTACAGGTAGTCTTACGCAGGTCTTTGCACCCCTTTTTTTTTTTCAATTTTTTTATGAATTTGCTTGCCTCAAAGTCCCTTCACAATAAGGGTTTATCTAGCTCGTTCTCTCCCTGCAAAGTCCCTTCACTATAAGGGTCGAGATCAACACTCGATCTCATCTCTTAATTCAGTAACTATTCCACAAGCTTTGCCTCGACCATGCGGACCTCGTGGCAGGTTACCCTTTTCAGGGCTGAATTCGGCATCCCTTCTACCAGAGTGGCATTTACTCGGTATCCCTTCTATATGAGTGGCCTCAACTCTGCATCCCTTTTAAGGGAGTGGCCTTGACCTCGGTGTCCCTTTCACGGGGTTGGCCTCAACTCTGCATCCCTTCTACGAGAGTGGCCTTGTTCTCTGTTGGGGGAGTCTAATCTTATGCGTCTTAGCCCGATGATCTAAAAGACCTCAGGAATAAGACACTCACAAATGCTCGGTAAACTAAGCAATCAACATCAGGTAACTCAAAACATATTTCTTTAGATAAGTGTTTTTCAACAAGAGTTACATTAGTCAAAAATTACACTAGTAAGCGAAATGGTCCAAGCTATATAAAGAGTAAAAACAAAGCGGCTTAAGGCCGAGGCTCGTTTGAGGTCATCTCTCTAGCAGCATCGACCTGTTCCTCCTCCACGACCTCCTTGGCCGCCATGCGAGAGCCACCCTCCACGGAGGCCTCAGCCTCATCCCTCACCGCGACATAAAGCTTTAAAGCTTCAACATAATCCATGTCGGCGAGGTTGAGGTTGGGTTGAGCACGAGCAAGCGCTTAGAAGATGGCGAATCCATCCTAGGCCCCCTTCCAGATAGCGCCCTTGAACTCCTTGCTAGCCTTGAAGCTCGCCAAGGCTTTCTCCTCCGCCTTCTCTCGCTCGTCGCAGAGGTACACGTGGAACTCTTTGGACTCAACATGGTCTTCTATCACCTTCTTAAGGTCCCGATAGTCCTTTATATATTCTTCTATGCCAGCTTCTAACTTCTCCTTGATGAGCTCATCTCGTCGAGCCTCCTCCTCATCATATGCATTATGCACAATCTTCAGAAGGTCACAAGTTGCCCGGAGATCCTTGACGGTCTTCTTTTCTTCCTCCTCAAGGCACCCAATCCTCGTTAGGAGCTCCTTGACATATTTGCTCCCATTCCCACCTATAGTGGGCCTTGTCTAGGTTAGAAGTTGTCAATGCCACTTGAAGGTCATGTTCCTCCATCTTCAAAGGGGCAACCTCGGCCTCGAGCTGCTCCAAAAGCTCACCAACTGGACTCACCTTAACCACCTCCATGCGAAGAAGCCTTACAATATGGTTCAAGAAGAAGCCAACCTATGATAAGATGAAGCAGAAGGTATAACCAAGAAATTTATGAAGAAAGTAACGCGAAGTATGATAGAGATATACCATCAGGGAAAGTAATGAGAGGTTGTCAACCAATTCACCTTTCATGAGACCCAGCATCTTGGCCTCGATGACATTTGAGTGCATCGCTCGAAATGCCTTAGAAGCAATCACTGTGTCAATCGAGAGCTTCGAGATGCCTCTTGGGGCCTCTAAGAAGTAGCAGCTCCGGCTTAAGCCGAAGACGCCCTTACGGCACCTTGGGAGCTTCCGGCCTCGTCTCCCACATTCCGAGGAGTTACAACCCTGGTCCTCGCTATCCCTTAGACCAGGCATCTCGCCTCTATGAGATTGGCATTGAAGCTTTCTACTGGTGCCGTCTTGGTAGTTGACGGCGATTGTGGATAGGGGCTTGCCAAAATTGTGACCTCATCCACTTCAACGACAATGATCGCGAGTCGAGGACGTCGAGACAGAGGAACCAACCACAATGACGGATCTTCTACTTCAGTCTGAGAGTCGCGCCTTGGAGGAACAGGGGAAGCCTCCCTCGCTCTCTCATTCGGACGGCTCGACTCTCTAACCTCTTTCTTCTTTGGTGGCTCCCTATTCCTATTCTTCTTCTTCTTATCCTTCTTCTCAGAAGAACTGGGGGGGGGGGGGGGGGGGGGGGGGGGGGTGGGGGCCTCAAAAAGAAGGGAGTTCACCAAAGCATTCATCTCCATTCCGGGACCTACAAACACAATGTACTATTAGTATTCCATTTGACCTAATTCCGAGAACATAACATAGGATTCCCTACACATCGCTAAGTAAAGGGCGTGATTTCGGAGGCTCTCCGAGGTGATCAACCTATTAAGGGGAATCTTGGGGAAACCTGATCAAGCTGATACTACCGCAAGTGTACGGGTCGGACAAGTAATAGAGTGGATTGGGAAAAGTCAGGTATTGAACTACAGAGACCTAGAAATACTAGTACTAACTAGTTACCTATTATCTAGCCTAATCGAAGTTTGGTGGAATTTTGAACTAAACTAATTGCTAAACCTAGAAAGAATGTGAAACCAAATCTCAATAAGGATGCTGTGAAGTTGAAAGGGTAATCAATCATAATAGAGGGGTATCCGAGCAATGAATCCCCCTCGAGTTCTCATAAATATAGATCAAGAATGTCAAGGTTGATAGTTTTAGTATATTGAACCAAGAATTCCTATAGTGCTTTCATCCCTCTCTCGAGGCAAATTACTAACCTAGTACCCTTAGTGATTGGCGTTCTAGGGAAACTAATTCTTGGAAGGATTATGGGAACAAGGCACATTAAGGATTCGCTCTCCTTAGTGCCCAATCTCTCGGCACACTCATAATCCCCTCTATTGAGGTATGCCGGCACACGGGGAGGCGTTCACTTCTTCCCTCGGTGCGTCGGATTATATAATCTGGGTTGTTGCAACGTAGATTACCAATGCAATGAATGATACTCAATAGATTCAATATGAAAAGGCAACTAAATAACCATTAACATTCAATATCAAAGTTTAAATATTAACCCTAGTGTTCATCATGCTCTAGTACCTACAAAATTAGTTCCCAATCAAAGGGGAACACAAATCCAAAACAATGATGAAAGTGGAGCGAAACATAATGTGATACAATATTTCCTCCACCGTTGGGGCGGTGATAGGACCATTGGTGCAACCCCTCCAAGCCTCACTGTCGGAAAGGTAGAAGATGGTGCTCGGTGTCCTTACCTCCAAGCTACTTGATGCCCTCGATGGTGGATCAATGGAAGAGTCTCCAAGAGAGGTGTCTAGAGCTCTATGATTCCAAAGATGTCTTCAAAACCCTAAACCTGGGTATTTATAGTCCCAACGCTTCTAGAGGGTGAGAACACATTTTCCAAGGCATTTAGGTTCAATCAGCTCAACATACCCAGGTTCAAGTCCGAGCAAGACTGGATGGTAGACGGGAGTTTGCTCACCCGTTTAGCTCACAAGAGAATCATGAAAGCTAGTCTCCTGAGTCAGACGCGTCCGTTTGGTTCCCTAGGCCATATCTTTTGAGCAAGGCGTAGTGGCAGACGGGTGTCTGCTCATCCGTCTGGCTCCCAGGCGAGTCAGAGGTGTTTCTTTAGGCTAGACAGGTCCGTCTGGGTCTTCAATTCAACTTCATTTCCCTCGAATTTCCTCGAAATTGTTTCAAAAGTTTATCTCACCCTTGGAATGCCCCTAGTGTATCCCGTTACACAAAATTAGCACAATTAAAGTACCGATGGGCTGCATTTTATCAAAATCGCATACAAAGTGTACACTAATATGGTATAAAAAATGGCCAATTAAATACTTACCAAAACCTCGAAGAACCTCCAATTGGGCTTTCTCCTTAACTGACTCCTTAGTCCCATCTGAACTTTGTAGTTTTAGAATCTTGCAAGAAGTCGGGACCCTCCAAGGTCAATCATAAGAAACAAAGAAGATCTTATCCTTTCACTCATGAATGGAGGACAAGTCAGAACCTAAGAAAGATTTGCTGCCCAGAGCGATAAAGTAGTACCAGCCCAGGAATGGATGAGACCTCAGGGAAACAGGAGACGGAACCAACGAAGTGTCGGTTCATACCTGAAATGTTTTAAAACCATGATGAAACCGCATAAAACTCGCTGTTTGGACACAACTTATGGTACTCTAAGATTTCTCGGAATACAGACTGGAAAGGAAGTCGAAGACCAGCGACTAGGGCATCTAAATAAATTTCTATCTCGCCGTTTGGAGGAGAGTTTGCTCTCTCAGATGGATTAGGAACCCTGTGAAGGAAGATGAAGGAATCGAGAAGCGGTTTGCTATTTGGTGAAGCTCACCGGAAGAAAGGGAACTCCTAATGGAACCTATTTCGACCCCCTCCGGCACTGTGGGAGGAGACCTAGCTATGGCCTCCTCCGACTTAACAACTAAAAAATAAGTTTTCATTACCTTGAAGAAGAAGGATGAATGATTTACAAGAAAATTGAAGCAGGGAGCATTGAGAAACTCTTAGAAAAGATAGGCAGAGATGATGAAGCGAAAACCCTAGCGCGGGGCTAAACTTAAAGCCCCTAGGATTTACTTAGCACTTCGAGTCTAGATTCGCTCCTGGGATTTGGTTGAACGGCCGAGATTTACCCCCAAAATGGCACCTCTGCAAGAGCATGACATGCGGCCCATCGGGATTGCCTCCATCATTACTATAACCGTCGCGCTCTTTGCGTGTTCAGACAAAATACTTCAAAAAGTGAGGAGGCGTGTCCACTCATAGATGTTACACAACACTCAATGCGGATACGCTCTCTTTCCCCATGTCATTTGTGGCGTTTTGTCTTTTTTCTACTGGCTCTTCACCTTATCTACGACACCCTTGTTTTGCTAAGAGAGCCAAAAGTATGATTCCATCCTCACCCCAGGCCATGGGTTCCGAGATCATCTCTTGTCGACAAGAACCTCGGTTTCGTCATCTCGGTTCTCTCCCAAGAAAGCACCAAGGTCTATGATCTACCTAACAGCTCATACCTTGGTCACCCTGGTAGATCACATCCATCTGATCCGACCTGGCTCGAGATTCTGAAGAACTTGAGAGCAAAAGGGGGGGCAAGTGATACTACCAAATCTCGTCACACATATGTCGGCATACCCCCGCTTTCCGTAAAGACAACCCAAATCCCCAAAAGCCTCCATACCACTCCATGGTAGTGTATGGTCACCTTCACCTCAGAGATAGAATGGTTATCCACATGCCTTTTGTTATGATGAATGATAAGATGGCAAGTGGCGATGGGACCAGGCCCCGGTCCCATGATGCTCCCACGAGCACAAAGAGAGAAGGACCTCTGACGAGAGGAGGTACGCAATACCTAAGCCAAAATTCTCATCATCCCTTCTCTTCTCAGGTGATCTTTCCACTAACTTTACTGTCGGAGCCGGATCTGGGCATCAACGCCCACCCCCTCGTATCATTCTGTTTGCCCCTCTCCTTTCATATGGATTCTCAGAGAAAACACTAACGCGACCTGCGCCTCAAGTTATCAGATTCAGGCATCTGCTGTGGTCTCTTTGGGGACCCTGTGGGCCTCTAGAAGAGCGGGGATGGGTTCAGCGACTGTAGGGGCTCCCCCAGTATCCGTCGTCGAAGGTGCCTCCGCTTGGGCCTTTTTTCCTCTTGCGATCAGTGTACTTCTTCCAGGCTTCTTGCTTGCATCCCCACAAAAGGCGCCAAACTATTGATGCTCAAATCGGTCACGGTCTGGGAGACCGCTTCTCCGTTAAGAGTTCAACTGAGAAGTAAGTGTTGTGGAGGTAGATGACGTAAGGGACGAGAGCTTCCCACGACTGTTGGTCGCCTGTTGGCAAGGAGGCTGAGAGGTGGTTCTCCGGGTGGGCGTTCTTTCCTACAAAACAAAGAAGTCCAAGGGTTCCTTCCCCTTGGACCATCCGATGCTCAAGTTAGTTGGTTGGAGGGTACGAAAGAGCAGGAGATAGGAGATGAGATAGTTGAGATTAGAGATGACCCCCATCTCCAGGGGAAGGATCCTCCTCTTATACCTGAGAGGTTGCCCTCGCGGCCAGTGTCTAAGGATGCCTTTTCTGCCTAAAGACCATGCTTTTGTTGGGGGGCTCACCGGCCTGCACTGCAAGGTGGCTGGCGTTACACAGTCACACGTACTTGCGCAAGGGATGTCCCTGCCTCATGACGCGGGTGCCCTCCTGTTAGTCAATCGTGGTTGTACTTCCATGCGTCTCCCCAAGAGGGTCAGGAAGATCTCAGTGGTCCCGGATCTCACCGTCACCCGGGTGATGCCATGTGTAAAGTCGGATTTTATCCTTTAACAAAAATGATTGAAATAGTAAAAGTTTTTTTTTCTCTACATGTTATACAAATATTCAATATATTTATATAAATATTTTGTTATCAACTTCTACAAGACTAAATTAACCTTATTTTATTGAAAAAAATGCAAATCCTATAATTCTTTGATAATTTTACATATGTATTAGTAGCTAATAATATTAAAACGTATAGGACTAAAAAATTGGAAATTGGTTCAAAAACTTCAAGATAACATCAAGTTTCAACAGAATGAATGAGGGGGAAGAGAAAGGATTGGAAAAGAGAATTAGAGATTTAGACAAGTAAAAAATTGTTAGATAAGTGTAGGCCATACGCAATAATATTGCAAACAAGCAAGGGGTTATTTGCAACAGAAATAAATAATGGGAATTTTTTTCATCAAATATAAATAAAAGAGGTCAAAAATCAAAATGAAAGTACAATTCTCCAACAGTAGTAAACAACAGCCAAACAATTGCATGATCATAATCTAACCAAAGTTGGAGGATAATTCCAAGTTTCAAGGATGAGAATAAGATTACAATCAGAAGACAAAAACTCATGCCAATGAACGGGCATATGAAACAAAGTTGGATGCTAATTCCATGTCTTAATTTTCAACGATGTGATGAGGATTTTATGATGGGGGCCAAAAACAACCATAAGCAGCCATAAGAAAGAAGATTCAGCTAATGGGAAGGGCAGCTTGAATATCTTGCAGCCTATGAGAGTAACTGCTCTTTTATGAGCCTCCAGCCCTTCTACTTCTACCATCATGGCCACATATGAACCTAATTTTCTCAAACCTTCTTCAGTTAAAGATTGCACTTTGATATACTTAAGGAAAGAGTCTAGCGAAACCCCACTATACATCCTTGCGTAATCATATGTAGGAAGAACATGGTTTGCTCCGCTGGCATAGTCACCCACACTTTTTGGGCTCCATTGCCCTAAGAACACAGACCCTGCAAAGAAGTAATGTAAGTTAGGCTATCTCCTATTTTCTTTGGTTGTGAAAGCAAAAGGTTTCTACGAAAATATATGTTACCTGCATTCTCGATGAGACTTTCCCACCTCTCTGCATCTTTGATGTTGATTATCAGATGCTCTGGAGCATACAAGTTTGAGAAAGACACGGCCTGTTTAAAGGATGGAAGGTTTGAGCATAGGTTGTCCAATAAATAATCACATGAAATCCCTAGATGCATTACATACAATCAACAGCTCTACCACTATTCATACTTCAAAATGGTTTTGCAAAAGCAGATGCATAAAGAAACAAACATATGCAAGTGTTGCAGATCAACCATGTTGAATGCCCTAGAGACATCGGGACAGAGAGAGAGGATTCGTGGCATATAGTTAAACTAAATATGATGTTACAATGGTCTGAACTGTGTGATGATGTGCATATTTAGAAGTGCCCAAGATTACTTGAAAAATCACACATCATCCATTTCTGACAATTGCAAAGATATTAATCCATAAGTTGGGAGGAAAAAAAAATTGAGCTAGTGACAGACCTCAAACATATCTTGGGAAAACAACATGAAACTGTGGCTAAGTGCTTTGGAAGCAAACTCTCCTCTTGGTAAACTGGCGCATTGCTTGGTAATTTCAGACTCGATGGCACTGAGATCCACACCATCTCCAGCAATAACAAGAATCACCTGACTATTAGGGCCATGTTCTGCCTGATAAAAGCCCATCAACCATCAAAATGTGATGTGTACAGACACCAACTGTCCGAATTGTGAAATAATCCAAAGAAACCAAAGAAGACAGAGGAGAGAGAAGAAAGAGAAGAAAGAGAAAAGAAACTAGGTTTTATTCAATTAGCATAATGCAATCTGAAAACAAAGTACATCAAAAATCCTAAATACAAAAGAACTATATATAGGCTAAAATAAAGAAAACTGAAAAGACTATTATACCCTTAATAAAACAAAATAACCAAACCCTAATAAATCCCTAAATATCTCAACAACCCCCCCTCTCTAACTCACAATGCAACAGCTACAAGCATCGAGAGTTTGCTAACTAAATAACAAAAGCAGAAAATGGGATGTGCCTTGGTAAAGAAATCTGCAATCTGCCAAGAAGAAGAAACAAAGGGCAATGTGATGGTGCCATGCTTGAGATGATGATGTGTAAGGTGATAATCGATCTAAATATGCTTGGTTCGTTCATGAAAAATTGACTTGTGAGCAATCTGAATAGCACTCTTGTTGTCACAATATATAGGAGTGGGACGAGAAAGAAATACTCCCATATCCACAAGTAACCAACGTAACCAAACAATCTCTTTGGTAGTAGATGCCATAGCACGATATTCCGCTTCAGTTGAAGATTGAGAAACAATAGATTGTTTCTTGCTTTTCCAAGAAATAAGAGAATCGCCCAGAAAGATACAGAAACCAGTAATAGACTTTGCAATCTGTGGGATCACTGCCATGATCAGCATCGAAGTAGGTACGTTACTCCAAGGAAGAGGTGGATGAAAGTAGAAGGCTCTGAAAGGTTGTACCTCGAAGATACCGCAAAATATAAAGAACAGCTGCCCAATGAACTGTAGTGGGAGAAGCTACAAACTGACTAATAATATGAGCAGCATATGCAATATCTGGACGAGTAATAGTAAGATATACCAAACTCCCAATAATAGTACGATATAAAGTGGGATCTTACAAAGCTGTACCATCAGAAGAGGAATACTTTACATTAACCTCAATAGGAGTATCAACAGTCTTATTATCGGTAAGCCTGGCCCGCTCAAGAATATCTGCAACATATTTTGACTGAGAAAGAAGATAACCTCTGGGTGAGTAGGCTACCTCAATGCCCAAGAAATATCGTAGAGAACCCAAATCCTTCATTTCAAACTGCCTAGCTAACTCTGTCTTCAAAACTGAAATGCCATCAACATCATCACCAGTAATAATCATGTCATCAACATATAAAGAAAGAATAATACGACCTGCATCAGTGCACTTAATAAAGAGAGCGGAATTATGATTACTGGAAGCAAATCCAAGAGAAGAGATCACAACAGAAAACTTCTCAAACCATGCACGAGGTGCTTGTTTGAGACCATATAACGCCTTCTTAAGCTTGTAAACATACCCAGAACTATGTGAAACACTAGGAGGAGGCTCCATATAAACTTCTTCTTGAAGATCTCCATTTAAGAAGGCATTCTTGACATCAAGTTGAGAGATAGACCACTGTCGAATCGAGGCTACTACAATAAGAGTATGAATAGTAGTCATTTTTGCAACAGGAGCAAAGTCTCCTCATAATCCATACCACATTGTTGAGAATACCCTTTTGCAACCAACCTAGCTTTGTATCTCTCAATAGATCCATCAGAATTAGTCTTGATCTTATACACCCAACGACATGCAACAAAACTCTCACCAGGAGGTAGAGGAACCAAATCCCAAGTACCTGTCTTATACAAAGCAGAAAGTTCCTCATCCATAGCTTGCTGCCAATGTGGATCAAGAATTACCTATTTATAGGAAGAAGGCTCAGAGAGACAATGAATAGAAGCTAAAAAGGAAGTAAAAGATGAAGAATAACAAGAATAAACAAAATCTGGTAAGTTTGTGGACTTACGAATACGTGTGGATTGACGTAGAGGTGGATCCACAATCTCAGACGAAGCTTGAGGGACCATAGGAGAAAACATAGCTTCAAGTGTGTCAGTATCTGCAGAACTATTAGTACGACGAACCCATCGAGTATAATATAAAGGTAACGGAGGAAGAAGATGCGAAGGCATATCTGAAGTAGTAGGAATTTGAGATGACAAACTATCAGAATCCTCAAAAAAGGGATCAATACGAATAAGATCAGATCTAGTCAAACTATGAGTAGTAGATGGAATAGAAAAAAAAAAGGTATATGTTCAAGAAAAACAACATGACGATACACATAAAGTTTTTGAGTAATGGGATCAAAATATCGATACCCCTTTTGACCTTCACCATAACCTAGAAAGACACAAATAGCAAACCAAGAGGACAACTTGTTGCGTTCTACATGAGGACGAAGAACGAAACAAGTACAACCAAAAACTCGAAAGAAAGAATGATCTGGGGCATACCCATATAATTTTTCAAAGGGAGAAATACCCGAAATATGAGAAGTTGGAATTGCATTAATTAAGGTTACAACAGTAAGAACAGCCTCACCCCAAAACTCATTAGGAACAGAAGCAGATAATAAAATAGAGCGAGCAGTTTCAAGAATATGCCTATGTTTTCTTTCAGCAACACCATTTTGCTCAGGAGTATCTGTACATGAAGTTTGGCGAACAGTTCCATCTAAGGCAAGCAACTCACAGAATTCATTAGAGGTGTATTCCCCACCCAAATCACACCTAAAACATTTGATAATAGTAGAATGTTGAGTTTTGACAAGAGCTTGAAAAGCTGTGTATATCTCAAAGAATTCAGAACGATGTTTCATTAAATAAATCCAACAATAACGAGTATGATCATCAATAAATGAAACATAATATCGAGACCTTCCTTTAGTGGGAACAGGAGAAATCCCCCATACATCAGAATAAATCAAATCAAATAGAGAAGAAGAAACATAAATACTTAGATTAAACGGTAAAGCTAAGAATTTTTTCAGTTTACATCCACTACAATCAGATATATCATGAGTTTGCAAATTTCCTAAAGCGCTTGTGGATGCTAAAAATCTCAAACGAAAAGACGAGAATGCCATAAATAAAAACTAGAAGAAGAAGGACACAAACGAAAAGAAGACAAATCAGCACTAGTAGCAGCAGTAACTGGCACTTTCAGCTCATCCAAAACATATAGTCCTCCTTTCCTATGGCATGTCCTAATCAGCTTCTGAGGCTGCAAATCATGCACATAACAAGAAGAAGAAGAAAAGGTGACTATATTACCACAATCACATAATTGACCAACAGAAGCTAGATTTAATGTGAGTTTCGGGATAGAGACAAGTGAGGAGTAACAACAGAACCAACACCTGCTAAAGGCATAGGAGTGCCATCAGTAGTCATAACATGAATAGAAGACGAAGGAAACATAGAAGTAAAAGATGAAGAATTTGGAGACATGTGTGAAGCACCAGAATCCAAGACCCATCTAGATGATGACATACCTGAAGAACTATGAGGCAACTGACCTACAAAAGAAGAGGCAGACATAGCTTGGTGTTGTAAAGAGAGAAACTTCTAGAATTGCTCAGCTAGAATACCAGGATCAGTGCAAGGACCTAAAGAAGCTACTGCAGCAGCGTTAGACTGTGATGGTTTGTAACCCTGAGGTGGTATATTAGTATTAGATTGTGACTGGTTGCCAGGTCTCCAAGCTTGAGATTGCTGTTGCGATTGATTCTGTTGTCTCAACTTAGGACACTGAGCCTTCCAATGACCTTTCTTCTTACAAAAACTGCACTCGTTAAAGGAAACATTTATGTAAGGCTTATTCTGATTATTAAAGGGAGGCTTAGAGGGCACTACCAATACGGAAGGATTTGGAGCAGAAAAAATCTCTTTTTCAGAAAAAGGTTTAAGACGAATTTCTTTAGCCAATAACTCATTGATAATTGAGTTAACAGACGGAAGTGGAGAACGATGCAAAATTAAACCTCTAAGTCCTTCAAAATCACTTCGAAGAGCCTTTAAAAATTGCACCAACCGTTGTTGCTCTCTACGAGCAATATAGACACCACATACTTTTAATTCATCAGATTCTGTAAGAGCCAATTGATCCCAAAGATCCGTCATAGCAGAATAAAACTCCTACACACTCATAGTCTTTTGCTGAAGGGCTCGTATGTCGTTCTCCAATTGATACTGTTTTGCAAAATATAATTGAGTGAATAACCTTTGAAGATGATCCCAAACCTCCTTTGTTGTCTCATACTTTGCCAACTGTGTGCCTATGGAGTGCTCAATAGAATTGTTAATCCAAGTAATGATTTTTGCATTATTTTCTTCCCAAACATCTATCGTAATAGCATAATTCACATAGTTACTCTTAGGTTGCTCAGAAGTTCCACTAACATATCCCCACAATTTTTTACCCTTAAGAAAGTTTCTCATCACATAACTCTAATACGAATAATTCTTTCCATCCAACCTCACACTCACAGACTGAAGCGAATCATCTCTTTCAGTAGCCATAATCGAAAAACAAAGAAAACTAGAGTACAAAAGAAAGGATACTGAAATACTAGATACAAACCCTCAAGCAACTCACTGTGAAGTTGGATTCGCGAAAACTGCTTTTGAGATTAAACTTTCTTCAATGCAACCCTCTCTGATACCATGTGAAATAATCCAAAGAAACCAAAGAGAGCAGAGGAGAGAGAAGAAAGAGAAGAAAGAGAAAAGAAAATAGGTTTTATTCAACTAGCATAATGCAATCTGAAAACAAAGTACAACAAAAATCCTAAATACAAAAGAACTATATATAGGCTAAAATAAAGAAAACTGAAAAGATTATTGCACCCTTAATAAAACAAAATAACAAAACCCTAATAAATCCTTAAATATCTCAACACGAACAATCAGGCAAATCTTGAAACTTATAGAGGCCCAATGTAATCCAAGATGAATGACATGGCATACCAAACCAAATAAGCATTTGCACTTATTACCAAAAAAGTTTTAAATGAATTAATGTTTCAACATTAATAATTTTGGCAGCCTCCCAACTCACATTTTCTCATACATCATAGGCTTTGAAGTATTTTAGTTACTTTTGAAAACTACCATAGAAGTAATATCATTAGGGATCATTTAAGGGTCTGTTGTCATCCATCAGCTTCGAGCTCATGACTACTTGGTGAAATATATAATGGACTTCCATCAGTCTCAAGCCAAATACTAAACTTCTGATGGGCCTGCAAGAAATCAAAACCTGAGAAAGTAGATCTGCAGCAATATGTGCAGGTTTGGCATATTTGTCAGCAATGACTAAAACTTCTAATGGGCCTGCAGGCATGTCAATAGAAACCACGGCTTCAATGTTCTGCAAAATAAAAGAATATATGAGGATGAATAGGCCAGTAAGCAATAGGTGACATTTTCAATGTATGAAATTTTCACCAAAAGCAAAAGAATTTAAAATGACAGTTATCTGATCACAGAAGGGCCATTGCCTCATAACGAAGCAACAGTTCTTAACTTTGTGATCCCATCCATGGATCTTGTAAAACAGAAAATAATATAAATGAAGTAATGATAATGTCCATGTAGCAAATGCTCAGTGGGTGAATCAACTTAGAACAACAACAAAAAATGCTACATATATTAATTAAATTTCCCCCATCATACTTCTAGAAATGCCACAAATGCTTGACTGAGAATATTTACAAGTCAAATTGTAGTTCATTGTAGCTTATAGATTTATAACAATCAAAAGCAAACAGGAAAATAAAAAAAGCCTTCCTTATGAAAGAAAAAAATATATGAGGGAAAAAAACAGATTCAAAAAAAGATAGGACATACTTGCAGAATCATTTTTGCAGCTATAACGTATTGATTTCAAGGCTCAAAAACTTTTTCAACCTGCAATTGTCATGAAAACTCTTGGAAATTAGAAATTTAGAGTAATGATAAAAAAAACTCTAAAACAAAGATACGAAAAAGATAGTAATTTGGAAGAGAAAGCTTAGTCAATGCTCCATGTCCTTGAAACATAGTAAAAGAAAATATATCCAGTTTATGTTGTAGGATTTTTTGGTGGATTATATTTCTCACACACACACAATATAGAGAGGAAGAAGATGATGAAGATGAAGAACTTCTCGAACCCTTGTTCACTTTCTCATTTCATCATATCCTTTTGTTACAACATACATATTTTGAATACTTTCAAACTTGAAAAGACTATGCTACTACCTTGGAAAGTACAACACTTTACTACTACTTATTATTCTACTACCGTTACTTTTCCATATTCCTAGAGACAATACAACTTGAGAAGACAACACATCTTGCTAGTCATAACGGTGCTTTCCAACTTCCAAAGCTCATAATGAAACTTTTCAAATTTTCAAAACTAAGTTTATTTTTCAACATCCCCCCTTAAACTTAGTTTACTCCCATCTATCATTCCAAGTAACATCTTGAACTTGTTGAAGAGATCAACCTTGAGTGGCTTGGTGAGATATCCGCAATTTGGTCATTTGACTTTACATAAGTTAATTCAATCTCCTTCTTCTTCACATGATCCCGAATAAAGTGGAATCGAGTATCAATATGCTTACTCCTTTCATGATGCACCGGATTCTTTGCTAATGCAATTGCTGATTTGTTGTCAACACAAATCTTGATAACTTCATCATGATGAAAGTGAATCTCCTTGAGTAACTCTCTAAGCCAAATAGCATGACAAACACATGAAGATGCCGCCACATACTCCCCCTCATAAGTAGACAACGTAACAATTGATTGTTTCTTTGAAAACCAAGTAAAAACCGTATTTCACATAAAGAAAGCAAATTTGGTGGTGCTTTTTCTATCATCCAAATCTCCACCCTAATCACTATCCGAATAACCAACAAGATGGGAATTTTGAGAAGATGAGTAAAGTAAACCATGACTAATGATACCCTCAATATAGCGGAAAATCCTCTTTGCGGCTTGTAAATGAGATGTCTTTGGTTCCTCCATGTAGCGGCTCACCAATCCAACACTATAGAGAATGTCGGGTCTTGTACATGTTAAGTAGCGCATGCTTCCCACCATGCTCTTGAATAGAGTTGTATCAACAACTTGGCCTTCACCATTCTTAGAGAGCTTCACTCCACATTCAACCGGTGTACTTACCGGCTTGCAATCATTCATATTAAATCTCTTGAGAATCTCCTTTGCATATGCTTCTCGTGAGATGAAAATGCCTTCGTTGCTTTGCTTCACTTCAATACCAAGAAAAAAAGACATAAGTCCAATATCCGTAATCTCAAACTCTTGAGTCATTGCTTGTTTGAACTCCTTGATCATGTGAGAGTTGTTGCCGGTGAAGATCAAATCATCTACATACAAACAAATTAGCAATACATCTCCATTGCTAGTTACCTTCATATAAAGAGAATGCTCATGTGGGCATTGAACGTAGCCATTTTCTTTAAAGAAATCATCAATCCTACTATTCCAAGCCCGGGGTGCTTGCTTCAAGCCATAAAGTGCCTTCTTTAGCATGGGTTTTTCAACATAGACCTCTTCATCAAGATAGCCATTCAAAAATACCGATTTCACATCCATTTGAAATATTTTCCAACAATTTTGAGCCGCCAAAGAAATAAGCAATCTAATAGTCTCCATTCGAGCAACGGGAGCAAATACCTCATCATAATCTATACCGGCACGTCTCTTGTAGCTTTTGCCACCAATCTTGCTTTGTATTTCTCCACCTCACCTTTTGCATTCTTCTTAATCTTGTAGACCCATTTGACTCCAATAGCTTCATGCCCTTTTGAAAGAGTGACAAGCTCCCAAGTCTTGTTCTTTTCTATTGCTTCAATCTCTCCATCCATAGCGGCCTTCCATCTCTTGTCTTAATAAGCATCTTCAAACTCTATTAGCTCACAATCGGCAAAAAGACAAAATAGTGTTAAATCATTGGTTACCTCATAAAGCTCTTGGAGGCTTCTTGTCTTCTTTGTTCTTGAGTTATCTTCCAAACATAATGATGGCGATGAACCAACATTAGAAGGTGGTGATGGTGGTGGTGAGAAATCATGAATCACCATCTCTTGGTCTTCTTGAACATCTTCTACATGTATACCCCAATTCCATGAATCTTCTTCTTTGAAATCCACATCCCTACTCATGGATCTTCTTTATAAGTGGATCAAACAATTTGTAGGCTTTTGCTCAATGAAAATGTACTTTGTGCTTCTATCATCAAGCTTGGTTCTTCTTTTCTCCGGTACATGTGCATAAGCAATGAACACCTTCAAGTGTGAGATATTTGGCTTCAACCCACTCCATGCTTCTTGAGGAGTCTTGTTCTCTAGACTTCTTGTGGGGCATCTATTAAGCAAGTAGACGGCACAATCAACCGCTTCCGCCCAAAACTCCTTTGGCAAGTTCTTGCTCTTCAACATACTTCAAACCATGTCTAATATGGTTCGATTCTTTCTCTCCGCAACTCCATTTTGTTGAGGGGAATATGGAGCCGTTAAATGGCGTCGTACTCCATGTTCTTCACAAAAAACTTCAAAAGATTTGGAAGTAAATTCTCCACCACGATCGGAACGCAAGGCTTTGATGGAGAGACCACTTTGCTTCTCAATGTAGGCTTTGAACTTCTTGAAGGCCATAAAAACTTCGAACTTCTCCTTCAAGAAGTAAACCCATGTCTTCCTACTAAAATCATTAATAAAAGTGAGAAAATATCGGTTCTTACCAAATGAGGTAGGAGTGATTGCATCGGCATGAATGAGTTGTAGTGGCGGCCTCCTCGATCGGTATGATGCTTCCTTTGGAAAACTCCTTCTAGATTGCTTCCCAAGAACACAACTTTCACAAAGTTGCTCTGGATGATTGATGAATGGCAAGCCTCTCACCATCTCTTTGTTTGATAATAGCTTGAGACCATCAAAGTTAAGATGACCATACCGGAGATGCCATAGCCATAAAGAATCCTTCATACATGCATTCAAGCACTTAGCCACTTCACTTTTTATGTTCAATATGTACATTCTATTCTTTGACATTTCAACCTTTGTTATGAGAACATTTCTCTCATCTCTTAAGAAAAGACTACGATCTTTCATGTGTATATCATAACCTTTTTCCAAAAGTTGTCCCAAGCTCAAGATGTTAGTCTTTATGTCCGGAACATAATAGACATTGGAGATGAATTGATGTTGCCCATTCTTCAACTTTATCAAGATTTTACCTTTGCCTTTGACCGAGATCTTTGAAGAGTCACCAAAAGTAACTTGCCCATCCATTGATTTATCAAGCGCAAAGAACATTTCTCTTCTTCCGCACATGTGATTGCTTGCCCCGGTATCAAGATACCAAACTTCTTGCTTGTTTTCTTCTTCTCCTTTGTATGCTAGCAACAAAACATCATCTTCATCCTTTTCAACAAGATTAGCCTTCACATCAACTTTGTTATTCTCATTATACCAACAATTTGAAGAGTAATGCCCAAACTTCTTGCATGTATAGCATTGAACATTTTGCTTACTATACCTTCCTCTTTCTCTTCCTCTTGTATATGCTCCTCTTCCTCGTCCTCTTGAAGTTTGGCTTTCATCTTCATAATGGTGTGTGAGAGCTCCTCGTCCTTGTCCACGTCCAAAACCATGACCGCTAGCACAACCTCGTCCACCTCGACTTTGGCTTTGACCTCCTTTGAAGTCCTTCCTCTCTTCCTTCAATGATAGCTTGAATTGGAGCACTTGCTCCAAAGATTCTTCTTTCTTCTTAGTGAACCTTTGCTCATGTGCTTGTAACGAACCCATGAGTTCATCAATGGACATGGACTCCACATCTTTGGATTCTTCAATAGCAACCACTATGTAATCAAATTTGGCTCCAACGAGCGCAAAATTTTCTCTACAACTCGAGTGTCAACAATCTCCTCACCATTTCTTTTTAGTTGATTGACAACCACCATGACTCTAGCAAAATAATCCGAAATACATTCGAACTCCTTCATCTTCAATGCTTCAAATTCACCTCGAAGTGCTTGTCAACGCTTTTGTATGAGTTCTTTAATATGTCTCATATTTGCTTTGATGTGCTTGCTTGAGAAATCTTCTCAAAATTGGATTCCTCTAATCCTTGGTAAATGAGATAGCGAGCTTTGCTATCCTTCTTCCTTGCATCTTATAGGCTTTGCCTTTGGTTTTCCGTGAGAATAGCATCATCTTGAGGCTCTTTATAACTTTTCTCCACCATCTCCCAAACATCTTGAGAGCCAAGCAAAGCTCTCATTTGTATGAACCAATTATCGTAGTTGTTTTTTGTTGAGTCGGGGCACCGAAAATTACATCATTGCATTTGCCATTTGGATCACAAGGCTCTGATACCACTTGTTGTAGGATTTTTTGGTGGATTATATTTCTCACACACACACAATGTAGAGAGGAAAAAGATGATGAAGATGAAGAACTTCTCTAACCCTTGTTCACTTTCTCATTTCATCATATCCTTTTGTTACAATATACATATTTTGAATACTTTCAAACTTGAAAAGACTATGCTACTACCTTGGAAAGTACAACACTTTACTACTACTCATTATTCTACTACCTTTACTTTTCCATATTCCTAGAGACAATATAACTTGAGAAGACAACACATCTTGCTCGTCATAATGGTGTTTTTCCAACTTCCAAAGCTCATAATGAAACTTTTCAAATTTTCAAAACTAAGTTTATTTTTCAACAGTTTAAATGGACTAACTAACCACTTCAACCTTGAGAATTTTGTAGAAAACAGAATAGAAATAAATGTTCTTTTGGTCAATATATTATTCATTATACTCCCTGTATTTTCAAAATGTTCAATACAATCCATGCAGTTTGCATATTTTATTCATTTTGATTTGCATATATGATGTGTTCTATGTGTGCAATACAACAGTTGTATTTTATTTTTTTATATAAATTTTAATGACATGGCTTTTATAATCCAGCGTGGCAATAACCGAGGCATCGCCATATGGCAATCTCTTCCACCTCTTCCATGCTGGATTAAATAATATTTTAAATAAAAACATTCTTTTAAATTGTTGATAGGCATTATTTGTCATGTTAGCAGTAGCATGGACATGCTAATATTCGCCTCGTTCTTTAAAAGGAAAGAAAAGGGGTTCATGCTAACATTCATTAATGCGTTAATGAATGTCATCTTGACATTTAAAAAACAAAATACCAATTCTTTTCAAAAAACAATTATTTAATTCAACATGGCACCTAATATGGCAAATATTAAGCCACGTGGCGCCACTAGGGGTGTTGTCATGCTGGATTACACTAGCCACATCATTAAAAAAATACCAAAGAAAGGTGGCATAAGACAGGGGTTAATTACATAAATGGTCACTCAACTTTGACCCGATTTCACTTTCGTCCCTCAACTTCATTTTGTAACAAAATCGTCCCCCAACTTTCAAAACGTAACAAAACGATCCCACCAGCCGGTTACCGGTTCTAAACGTCTGACGTTGCGGTCGCTATACTGACTCACGCTGCTAAGTCACTCACCCCACTTGGCTGAGTCACCCCCACTTTGCTGAGTCACCCCTTTTCCCTCTTAAGACAATATAATTAAAAAAAAATTAAACTCTTTTAAATTTAGCCCTAACCCTAACCCTCTTCTTTCCTTCTTGTCGCTATGGCTGTCGCCCAAGAGCTTCCTTGTCAGGTGGGAAGTCGGTGCTCCCACACGAGAAGGTGACGAGGAAAGAGTTGGAGGGGGTGTTGCGGAGGTTGGGGCTGGATCTGCTGACCGAGGAAGAGGTGGCGGCGATGCTCGGTAGGGAAGGGGTGGATTTGCTTGGAGGCTATCGACGTGCTCGGCGGTTCGGCGAGGAAATTCATGGCCGGGATCAAGCTCCGAGAGGCTTTTGCACTGTTTGATGAGGACGGGGATGGGAGGATCTCAGCGGAGGAGCTGATGAAGATGTCCAAATTCCTCTTCCTCAACATCTTCTTCCCCACCTCTTCCTCTTCTGCATGAGATTGTTTGTTTGAAGACCTTCTCAAATTTAGGGTTTTATCAGTATTTCTTTGTTTAATTTAATCTAGGATTTCAATCGGAGATGTGGATGTGGGATCTAGGATTTGGAGATTATCAGTATTTCTTTGTTTAATTTTATTTAGGATTTCAATCGGAGATGTAGATGTGGGATCTAGGGTTTGGAGATCGAAGAAGCATCGATGAGGGAGATGCAAGCTTTAGATCTAGAAATGTGGAGGTGCTCCTCATCGTCTTCCCCGCTGCCCTTCCACGACCCTCACAAGTTTTGCGCCTAGATGGAGACCCTCGGCCGGATCCACCATCCGAAGAGAAGACGAAGCTTTGGGCGGTGGCTATGGTGGCAAGGAGAGCGTTAGGTTAGGGTTAGGGTTTACATCATTAGATTGTAATTAGTTTGTTAATTTGATTTGATTTGATTAGAGAGTTTTGTTTGGTAATTTGATTGTAATTAGTTTAGTCATGTTATTTTATAATTTGATTGTATTAGTTGTAATTGGTGTATTAATGGTAATTATTTATTTAAAAATTTAATGCCACATTAGGATGCTATGTTTCCAATTTAAAAATCATATTATTATTTTTTTTTTAAAAAAAAATTACCACATCAGCATGTAACAAAAATGAGTTAGCATGGGTACCGCCACGTCAGCTCATTCCAACCGGCAACCGGCTTCGGGGGACCACTTCGTTACATTTTGAAAGTTGGGAGACGATTTTGTTACGTTTTGAAGTTGATGGACGAAAGTGAAATCGGGTCAAAGTTGAGGGACCATTTATGTAATTAACCCCATAAGACAATAAATAACAAGATAACAGGTTGGTGCAGAATCATTAGGCTTGTGTTCCTAAGTTCATCACTTGGAAGAAGAAACTCCATTGGTAGATGGAATAATAGCATCTATTGAGATAAAAAAAAATCACATAAATGATCATAAACATACTTCCATACAAACTTATCGATCATAAAAGAACATGCTGAAGGATATATGTAGGATAAATGCAATCAGTGCCTTGATTATTTGAAGGCTTAAAGAATTGCCACACTTTAGCAAAACATTCCAGACCCAATTATTAATGTTAAACCTGGGCATTTTTTTTTATAGTGATAGACATTGGCCACAAATCTGTGGTGCATGTGTGTGTGCACGTCTAAAAGAGAGGTCTGGAATTGATTAGTAACTAACCAGTAGCAATGTAAATCGTTACCTTGGGACAGGATGCAGTTCGCCAAGCCATAGCTGCAATTGCCTGATAATAATTTTTTTTTAAAAAAAGACTAATTATTACATGAATAATTTAATTAATAAAGCTTATAGTGAGAAACAATAACAATCATGATCCTCTACCTGAGCTCCACCAGCTTTCTTCGCACAGTAGAGTACTTCCTGCAATAAATTAATGATCATCTCTATCTACAATAGAAAGAAACAAGAAAGCCTTATGAGGAGATACCTTGCAAATACTACCATCACGACCGGGGGGAGTTGCAAGAACAATAGTTTTGCAGCCAGCAATCTGTGCAGGTTGGTGAAGATAGGAACCAAGGTCAATAAAAGCTATATGCATCAATGACATAAAACCCAATTTGAAAGATATATAGAAACTTACCACCCAGGAACATAAAGACCCACAAAGGTAATGCACCTTGCTATTCTTTTGTATCTTACACCCTATCAAGATTCATCACCTAAGATGACATTATTGATGAAAAACAAAAACTGGTGAGAAAATAAAATCAGTTGCTTATTCTCATATTTTCAATACTCTTCTCATGAACATTTTGTGCATCAGGGAAAGCATATATATTGGAATAAGCTACATAAAATGCTTCCCTGACAGTAGGATCAAGCTGCATTTACACTAACATTATCACAACTTTAACAGGTCTGCAAAAGCTGCAGAGTTATGTATTACAAATTATTAACATCAATTATAATATCTTTGATTGCTGTGTTTTGTGATGCATCTTGGTGCACTGATTCAAACTGCTGTGGTATAGGTTTCATGGTGGTCAAGGGTACTAATGAAATTATAAGTGCTGGAGCAACTTGGACCAATGCAGAATCCAGCCTACAAGCTGAAATGCTGGCCATTGGAACTGTTGTGGAGCATTGTGCAGCATGGAATTTGAAGCCAACCAAAGTCTTCTCTGACTGTATTGAAGCCCTGGAGATGCTGGAGAAGCCTAACCCATTGGTCACATGGAGAAGCCAGATGGATATACAGAAAATCAAGAGTTTACTTACTTTATTTCCTGAGTTGGAGCTTGAGTATTGTCCAAGGGAACTAAACAACATTGCAGATTTACTTGCCAACTATGATAGACGACATCCACAACTGTCTTTATTTCACCAAGGCACTGATAAGCCAAGATAGCTTGAAGAGGCAGTCATAACAGCAGGGTTACATTTTTGATTGAACTCTTGTGTTTGCTCACAGTTCTACTTTTTTTACTTTTTTATAGCTTGTTTCAAGCTCTTTGTTAGTCAAAAAAAAATTATAATATCTTTGATAAAACAATCATGTTCTTCACAAACTAAACAGCAACAAAGACATGAACAGAACCTTAAAAAAAGAAATAAATATCTTGATAAAATCAAGACAACAAGGAAAGCAGATACAACAAGGTTACTAATTAAATTATAAAGGATTTCCAGTTGAAAGATTGTCTTATCATAAATGTCAAAATTCTGTAACAATATAGATACAATATAAATCATACTAATTACTGAAGTACATAAATGCAAAAATCTTGACATCATCTTACAGCTAAAGCATAAGATGTAACTGCAAATGTCTTCTCAAAATTATAAAAACAAAACATGGAATGACACAACCTAGAGTTAGGCAGCGCTAAATACAAAGGATGTGGATATGAACATCATGTTTAGATGAGTTGATAAAATAACAGAAATTTATAAGAGATAAAAAAAATGTATTTTATTGAAAGCCTGGTATTTACTAATAAAGAAGTAAGTCAATGGCCAACAAGCATACCTCTGGATCTGGAAGATCAGAAACAACTTCAACAACTTTTTCCAAATCAACTTTGTCAAACCTTCGGGTGTAACTCAGAGGAGAAAAGAGAAACTTCAACAAATCATCTATGGCATGCCAATTAAATAGGCTAACAAAGCAGTGTATGAGAGCAAGTTGAGGAATATGAAACTCTGCAGCATCCCCTTTGGATTGCACGTCATCCACTATTGGCTTCACCTAATGCACAAAATAGATCCTATTAGAAATCTTGATCAAGAAAAAGGTCAATAAGAGAAGCACTCAAAGTGTCAAACTCACTGTACTAAAAATGGAAGAGAAATCTATACGAGGACGAGCCTTAAGGCCATGAATCTCAGTATGGCTAAGTTCTGACAGCTGATAAGATTTCATAGCACACGTAGCAACCTGGGTTTTGAAACCTGTAACAGCATCATAACATTTTGCACATGATTCCCTTTTCAAACATACTTATATAAAAGTGTTTCACCAAAAAATACAAAGGATATAGCCAAAAATAGAAATAAAAAGATGCTTCTAACTCCAGTAAACTCTTGTGTCATCAACCAGAGTAGCGGATCAGCATAAAGAGCTTGAGCTAACTAAGGTTCAACAAGTCCAATACTAAATGACCCAAACAAATTAGTAACAAGAGCATTATATACTAGTCAATGGACGAGACGAGTGATATTTCAAAAAACCGTTGGGGCCAAATAATTGTGAACGCCAGGTAATTCCTGAATTGATAACTTTATTAGTTCCTATACCATACACAAATCCAGTTTCCGTCTAATAACTCCAAGCCTGCACCTGGATGCAGCAAAAATAGGGAAAGATACATACAAAAATCAAATAACTAAACAATAAAAATAAAAATAAAAACAATTTTTAATAAATTTAATTTCACTGAAAAGAATGTGGTATTTGTTGCAAATAACACAACATTTGAGAATGTAGTGAACAACAAATTCCTAATAGAGAAAAAAGATAGTTTCTCTGAACAATGATGGGATGCATCAGCTTTCCAATTAAGAAAATCATTTGATACTTGACTACCATAGACAAAGAAAATTTTGACCAAAGCATTGACTTCCCATGTAAACACATTAAAGACTTTGAGGAAAGAAAGGAATTTAATTTCAATTTCAATCAATGTCAAGAGGATGTTAAGGTGGATGAGTGATCATACAAGATTGGACAAGATTTGAAATGAACACATCCGACAGAAAGTGCACGTAGCACCAATTGAAGATAAAATAAGAGAAGGATATTTAAGATGGTTTGGACACGTGCGTCATAAACCCCCAGGTGCCCCGGTTCAAAATATGATAGTCTAGTAATAGAAGGTAAGAAGAAGAGTAGAAGTTGGTCTAGGATTAATTATGTGGAGAGAGGTAGTATCTAAGGATTTATGTAGATTAGATATTGAGCCGGATCTTGCTTTTAACAAAGCGACATGGAGCCAAAGAATCCATATAACCGACCCCATCTAGTATGGGATTAAGGCTTAGTTGTTGTTGTTATTGTTTCTCAAGAGAAACAAAAGCTAAGCTAAAAGGTGAGACATGTTTTTGAAGTGTATATGGAAGAAATATAACATAAATCATATAGAATCCCAGTGAAGAGTCATTTCCAAATTCCTTATCATTCTGTCCGCAAAAAATCCTAAATTGTGTGCTGGTTCACATAAGTGATGGGACAGTTGTAATGGATGAAAAACATCCATGCTGTTTCATCTGAAAGAGCATAATTGGCCTAAGATTTGGGCCAGATTTTGAAACAAAGGATAAATAAATAGTAGGGAAAAATGGGTACTCAGCTAAAGTTGTTAGGATCATAGCCAGTTGGTTTGTATAATATACAAGAATACAATCAAATTTTCATATTAAATCTCTCCAGATATTTGAAAAGGAGAATAAATCATTCTACTTTTTCAAGGGAGGTTAGCAGTAAATGGCTAAAGCTGGCAAAGAATAAGGATTAAAGCACATCAAGAGGAAAAATAAAGTCATCACTAGATTTGCAGGAGATAAAAAGTCCTAATAGGCTACACTAGTCTTCAGGCAAACTAGGACACTATAGGTGATAAAGAAGAGAGAAGAAAACATATAGAATATAGAGAATGAGTAAGATAACAAATTGATTTTCAATACAAAGACAATCAAATTAATACTGTGTCTAATAAAAAAAAAATAAAGTTTCAAATTTTGAAATCTACCATTAGGTTTGACCATGCGTCACCTGATATAATTACTATTTAATGCATTTTTAACAACATCCTAAGCTTTGGTTTTTACTCATAGTAAACTACTCAAAAAAGGATATTCAGCTTTCCTGATACAATCTTAGAAGTAATTTAACATAAAGGAACATAAACTATAAAAGAAAATATTTAGAACAAATGAATGAGCAAACTCCCAGATCCTGTACAAAATCCCCATATTGCCTTTATGGGAGGTACATGAAATATGTTGACTGAAAATTAATGTGACTGAGTCTTGGTATCAGTGAATGTTGATAGGCTTCATTTAACCATTTAAGTATCTATCTATCTATCTATCTATCTATCTATCTATCTGTATATCAAAAGCCCTGCTCTATTTTCCTCTCCATTCTCTATTAACCCAGCAATATCTTCTTCTTACCTACAATGAGCTATCATTCATGTAAACCATCATCTAGATTAACCTTAATTCAGTAGTCAGTTACTGCTTTCGATTATTCAATACTGCTCTCATGCTTTGTTATCTGACTGGCTGATTTCCCCTCAGGCTGTCAACTGGTCAACGGGCTAGCACTCTGGTGGTTGGCTTGTCATACTCTTTTTTTGCTGTTTTTAGCCTTTTTCATACTTCAAGTGGTCTTTTTTAAGGTTGAGCATTTGCCATATTATTTGGCTTACGGAAAAGATAAAAATAAATGAATAAATAAATAAGAAGAAGAAGGGTGGGGGCATCCTTTCGGGAAGAAAGTAATAAAAACTATAAAGCAAGAGCTAAATTTTTAACTTCATAACTTCTCTCATGCTTAAATTCGTAGTTGATCTTTCTCCAAACCAGTTTGCTCAAATGAAGACTTTGGTCAAGCATTTCGTCAAACATTCACTAGGCGCAATGTGTTGATGTTGGGCTTGCAAGCATATATCCTAAAATAATATTGCTCAAATGGAAGCTCGGTTCAAAGATTTCATCAAACATTTTTGCGTGTCAGTTGGAGAATTTCCTCAAACACAAGACAAGCTTCATTTTACTAGATGTAATCCCCCAATGCCCGAGGGAACTACTACTTCTGAGAAGATTGCATTCCACTCATGCAGAGAATTGAATCACCAATAAAAGCAGCCCCAAGTAGGCAGTTCAAACAATCATTGAGCACGCCTAAACAAGATTAAATCCAAGATGCACCATAAAATGAACTACTTTTCACTAGAGAAAAACCCGATTCCTCGAAGGAGTCCTCTTTCTATGATTCACACCAACCATCATTTGAAAGAACTTAATGGGAAGAAGATATTAAAAACAAAGAAGAAGATTGGAAACACGTACCTCGGATCCGATCAATGGAGCAATTAGGGTTTCCAAGTGGAGGGAGAACTCCTTACTATTGAGCAGATGAGGGGCCAAACCACAGCTCAGAATGGAGGGGAGGGGGAGAGCGACAACTTGAAAATCAATGTGTTGTTTGTGGACAAAGAAATTTTATAGTGTCAAATGGGTCCTGCAGTACCAGCACTGCCCGCGACCCCGGAGGTCGGCCCAGCACAGGCACGGCCCAGCTCCATTGGACTCATGTCGTGCCACGGGCCATACCGCGGGCCGGCCCAATATTAAAAAAAAAATCCACAACCACACTAGGAGGTGGTCGTTGAGGGACGAGATGGAGTCGAGGTCATAGAAGAGGAGAGGTGAGGCGGTGAGGACGACGGCAAGCCAGCGAGCCCGGATCCAAAAGCTAGAGATCTTCCTTATTACCTTCGCTTTGATCTCTCTTCTCTCTCTCTTTTCTTCAACAAGATTTGGGAGAGAGTTGGATGGAAAATGAAAATAAAGCTTTTTTTTAGAATATTGTAAAAAAAATTAATTACGAAATTAAACATTTCAGTGATTAATTACCAGAATGCGCATTCGGACAGTGTCTTTGTTTTTTTTAATTTGTGGGTTCCACACATTTTAATATAATAAAAATAATAATAAACAATTAAATAACGTGCAGGTTTGTTAATATTTGTTTTTTAGTTCATAGGTCTCGTGTATTTTAATATTATAAAAATAATAATAAAAAATTAATTAACTTGGAATTTGTTTTTTTATTTGTGGGTCCCACTATTTTATATTATAAAAAATAAAAATAAAAATAAAAATAAACAGGATAGGGTATTGTTTTTAATTAGTGGGCCCACTTTTAATATTAATAAAAAATTAATTAAAAAATAAATAAATAATTTTTTTTTTAAATTAGCCGGACAAGTGATACCACGAGAGATTCAAGGGGCAGGCCTTGGAATTAGACGTCCCAAATGATGGCTCAAACCCGAGACCACCCGTCTGACGCAAAGTAGTGGTACCGCCAGGTCAAGAGGCCTTTGGTAAATTAATTAATTAATTAATTTTTGGCCTGGTCGTCTTCGCCACATCTGATCTCGTCATCTTCGCTACACCCATTTTCATTTTGTTCACACTCTTTGCTCCCAGTATTTGCCTGAGTTTTAAGCTTTTGTTGAGCAAGTCTCCGGCCATTTATAATTTACCAAAATGTGATATTATAATATTTTATAATTATTATAAATTATCAAAATAAGGTAGCAATTACATATATTATAAAAAGTTTGCAACAGTTATAATGTTTAGACTACATTATGACCGACTACTTGGACCATCAATATTGGGACAATTTTGACGACTATGACCTTCATTTCGACATAAACCACAACGCTTTGGCTGACCACCTTCCTTTATGTCCATTTCATTACGAATCCTCGTAGATTTTGGGCGTCATGTGGATGGTAATTCTCATTGTAAGATCAGGATATACATGTGGACCATTATAAGGGTTCTAGTAGCTCTCATTTGACATTGGTTGAAATTCTTTATAATATACATTAAAAATTGTCCCAAGCCTATAAACATTGTCCACGTATTCCTGCCAATGTAGATGAATGTAGGGCTGTCGAAAGATCAAGCTGTTTGTGAGCAGCTCGAGATCGGCATGGAATTAGCTCGAGTTCGGCTTGGAATTTCGAGCTTTCGAGCCTAGCTCGAGCTTCAATTTCGAGCCGAACTCGAGCCGAGTCGAGCTCGATCGAGCTCAGGCTCGAAAGCTCGAAATTTAATATTAATATATTAATAAAAAAAATTAATAAAAAAATTAATAAATATTAATAAAAATTTAATATTTAGTATTCATATATAATATATAATATAAAAATTAATTTATAAATAAGTTTTTAATTTTAAAATAAATATGAGATTTCAAAATTATAATTAAGTTTTTAATTTCGATCTTTCGAGCCGAGCTCGAGCTTTTGAAATTAAAATCGAGCTGAGCTTGAGCAAACTTATTCGAGCTAATTTCGAGCTCGAGCTAGTTTATTTCGAGCAGAATTTGAGCTAGGCCTAGCCTGATCAAGCTCGGCCCGTTTACAGCCCTAGATGAATGTATGCACATGATGCAAGAAGGTGGCGGCAAGGAAAATGAAGTGTTTGAAACCCGCCGCAATCACACCATCGTGCTCTCAAATCTATACGGTAAGTACCAGCTATACCAGTACATTGCGGTGGTGCCATTTCATCTACCATGAAAGAATTTTCATCACGATCAAATTGATGAACATGAATGTTGCATGTTGCTTGTTGGTTTTCTTGAATTATCTTCATTAGTGCTTCAGAGAATATTTGACCTGATGCGATTTGAGCTTGTGCCTGTACATCTTTCCTTACAAACAACTCAGCTAGTCGAAAGTAAGTTGACTTAATCAAAGATGTTATAGGAAGGTTCCTTGTCCAATTTAGCACTAAATTAACACATTCGGCAAGGTTGACAGTCAAATGACCATACCTACGATCTTCGTTGTCAAAGGCTAGAGCCCACTTCTCCCGTGGTATATTATCTAACCACCTCGTTGTCTCTATATTGTGCTCTCGAAGTAAGTCATACCAGTAGTTAAAATAAGAAGTAGTTAAGTTTTCGAATAAACTACATTAATAACCATAAGAAAGGTGAAACAACTTTAAAACATAATAACAATATGCACTTAAATTAATAAAACTTAAATTTAATGTTAACAATTATCCGTTGCATTTCTTTATTTTTGAACCGACGCATGAAGTTTATAGAGATATGTCTAATGCAATAAACATGGTAGGCATGAGGAGGATTCATCTGGTGACCAATTGCTCTGAATGCTCCTTTGATAGAATCATGACGATCAGATATAAAACATAATCCTTCCTGTGGTGTCACGTTCGCCCTTAAATGCTCTAGAAAGAAACGCCATGCATCTAACGTCTCGCTTTCTACAATAGCAAACACAATCAAAAGGATATTCTTATAACCATCTTGTGCAATTGCCATCAACAAAGTCCCTTTATATTTTCCATAAAGATGGGTGCCGTCTATCTGCACTACTAGCTTGCAATATTTGAAAGCCTCCACGCATGAGGGGAAGCTCCAAAAAAGCCTATGAAAAACATAAGTATCACGTACTAGGTGATTTCCATCATATGTCGGTTGAGTCTGGAGATCAATTATTGTCCCAGGAAGAAACTGTTGTAATGTTGATAGCCATTTTGGTAACTCATTATATGACTCCTCCCAATTGCCGAATGTTGCTTCATACTTTTCTATATATCGGGTGTATCCGTATTGATTCTTGATCTCAACTATCAAACCAGATACATTAATGGATGACTTCTCTTTGACCATGGCCTCTATTTGTCGACAAATCATATTTGAATCCAGCTTAGAATGGTCTTGGAAGATCATTGTTGATGCGCAACTGTGAGGACCGTTGTATTTTGTAATCTCCCAAATCTGCTTCCTCTTGATGTAGGATGCACGAACCCTCCAACTGTATCCATCGCCATATGACTTACATCTTCCTGAATACCGAGTTGGATCAGACTCGATTACCTTATATTCCACCGACTTTTGTAATAAATAATGCTTAATCGTTGTTACAACATCATCTTTGTTTCGAAATTGCATGCTTACATGCAATTCTCCATCTATTATTACCCCTCTAAATGTGTGGACATATAATGAAGGGTATTCAGGGAATTCTAGTGCAGACATTGCTTCCAAATTAAGTTCCCTCATATGTGCTAGAGGCTCAAATGGTAACATTGGCTTTTCTACACTTTGTCTGGCAACATCTTTCACATTGCAATTTTCTAAGTCAAGATCTTCAGCACTTGTTTCACTATTCTCCGTGTAGTTATCATCGTCGTGGTCATCCCCACTCGAGCTCCCATATTCACCAAATTCATTGACTCGTTCATTGACTGGTTGTGCAGATGAAGTCGTCTCCCATCTCATATTATGTGGAATGTTGCAATCTTTGTTGATTTCATGTTGAGAAGAAATACCAGTGGAATTTGCAATACCAAGCTCGACATATAATTCTATAACTTGAATATCGGGAAATGTTTGGTTGGACTCGAACATTGTCTGAACATTTCGATAATTACGTAATTTGAAAACCTGATAGTAAATCTTGTCATTGCCTAAAGAAATAGGTAGACGGTTGTTTATATATAAAAAATACATGTCCCAATCCTAATAGGATTTAAATTCCAATTTAAATAGAATTCATATATATCCCAATCTTGATATATTTAGGATGTTTATGATAAATAAATAAAATTTAAATATGCCCTAATCTTAATTGATTTGGGATTCTTTATAGATAAATTGATAAATTATTTGGTTGTATCTTGGGCCAAAATACAAATCCCGAGGCAATCTCAAATCCCAAGATGGCCCGAGAACACATATCTCGAGGCAATCTCAAAATTCCCAAACAGCCCGAGAACAAATCTCGAGGCAATACAAATCTCAAGATGGCACGAGAACAAATCTCAAGGCAATTTAAGAAAATACAAATCCCGAGGTGATGGAAATATAAATAAATTTTAAAAAAAGAGGGGAGGGGGGGTTAATTAATTAATTAATTAATTGAATTCGAACTTACAGTCTTATCCGGTGATGAGGTTAATGGGGTTACGATCTCACGGGGAAGGACTGATCTCACGGAGTGGGAGATTTCCTCTCTCATGAGGATAAAAAGGCAAGGGGCTGTGGAGACAAAGGGGAGTTTTTCAGAGAAAGGTGTCGGAGAGAAGAGAGGAAAGGAGAAAAGAAGAAGAAAGATTGAGGTAAAAAAAAGGGTATTCTAATATATTTTGTTATATACTATTATATACTATATATTATTATATATGATATATATATATATATATATATATATATATATATATATATATATATATATATATATATAAAGAAGAAGAAGAAGACCGCCCCCTGTTCTGTGCTTCTACGCCGCCAAGTCACCAGAATCCCTATTGCACCCCTCTGTCGCCGAATCGCCACCCGACGGTACCAACGAAGGAGAAATATATATACTGTTAGTTCGAAATTCGGATCAAACCCCAATTTCAAACAAAATTTGAATTTATATTTGTGGTGGGAAGAAGAAGAACCAAAGAATGAAGGAAAAGAACTCCAAAAAACTCAAAACACCCAGGAATTAACGTGGAAAACCCCAAAAAATGGGAAAAAACCACGAGCCCCTCTCATGGAGGCGAAATCCACTAGCTCTCCTTCAGATCTACAAAGTAGAGCTCCATTGATGAGCTCTAAAGAAAGAAAATGGAGTTGGAGAAGAAGGAGGAGAAGATGATGGGAGCTCAGCTCTCCAGCGGAGCAGGGCTTCGCCAGCACTTCAATTTGTTTCCGTTGAACTGGGGGAAGGGGGTATTTATAGGGTTTGGAGGCTGGGGTGAGGCTTGGAGGGCAAGTCACTCAATTCGAGCACGTGGGTGCCAGCTCAGCGCTCCAGCTCAGCAAATTCGGGGAGGAGCTCGGCATTTGAGGTGTTTTCCGAGGTGGGAGGAGCTCGGCACCTTAGTAGGGAGGAGCTCGGCCACACAAGGGAACTAGACAGTGTGCTGTGGAGACTGCCACGTGGTGCCCACGTGTCTGATTATTTGGTTGCCACATGTCTTCCTTTATATTCACTCCTATCATATACAAATATGTATAATATGTGGATATGGGAGTTGCTCCAGTGTGCTCCCTATCGCCGCCGAATCGCAGCCCGACCGATCACCAACATGCCACCGGAGACGAAAGCAAGAGCCGTCGAAGAAGGGTCGTTGCCACACCGGAGGATATGTTGTATAGTATAAATGAAGATAGAGACCTTGGCATCCCTGCGCCGTCGAGTTGCCGGAGAAGGACCGTTGTTGAACCGCTGGAGAATGAAATCGAAGGACTATATATATAAATATAAATTATATGTAAGCTATCCACCTATTGATCCCGCTGCTGTTTTCCACTTGCCATCGTTGTCTGCCATCATTGGAGAAGAAAACAGAAGCTATGAGGACGGTGTTTCCCTCCATCGCCTCGTCGTCGTCGGAGAAGATCGTCATTGCCTACATATAAATATAAATATAAATATTATATATTATGTATTATGCCTTAAAGGAAGAAGATCTCTCTTCTCCTCCGTTGGGCATAAGGCATCAGAGGGGAGCCTGATCGCCTACAAGCATGGCCACCCCTATTGAAGTCTATTGTTTCCTGCACCATCAAGCCGCTGGAGAAAGATGTCGAAAGAACACGCACCTGCCATCACCAGAGATGCCTCACCATCTGCTGCCCTTGTTCGTTGCCGAATCATTGGAGAAAGAAGCCCATCCGTCGGAGGAAGCTAATATTATAACTATATATGTTATGTTCTCAAGGGATGGGAAGGGGAAAATCCACCCTCTATCCTGTATACATCGCCAGCGACGCTGCCAAAGAGAGAGAGAAGGACTACGAAGACAGAAGCCCGACTGATCGCCGATGAGCTACTGCTAGAGAAGATTAATATATATATATATATATATATATATATATATATATATATATATATAGATTCTTTAAAAAAAAAAAGGAGAGTCTGTCTTGCATTCTTTCGCTATTGAAACTCCAATGAATGTCATCGCCTGAGAAAGAAACAAAAGCTCCAGGAATTATTGTTTACATTGAAGCTTCAGACAAGATTCATGTTTGATTAGAGAAGCGACCCAAAGCTATGCTAAATGTTAAGTTATATAGAGCGTCCTTCAGATGCTCGATGAAGTGCCTCAGAGATGATTTTGTCTTGAAATGGAGTTGTCGACAAAATGGATTTGAAGGCAATAGATGAAGTGAATGAAGTAGAGGTTTTCTAAGAGAAGGAAAGAAACATTGAAGAGGTCATTGCATACTTTTGAGCTCTTTCTAAGGAAGCCAGCAGCCTATACATTATTCTGCATCTCTTGGCTGTTACCAAACTCTGACGAGCACTGTTGGAGGCGATTGACTAACGGGATGTTTCAGTCCTTTGTAATTCCTGACAAGATTATTGATGAAGTTTCTAAATAAGTGGTTGAAGCTGCCAAAAATGAGGGAAAGTGGGGTGAATTCTAACATTCCTTGGGTTATACCCAAGGTCGCCTAACTTGGGTTTTTGTGACCGGCATTGACAGGTCACAAAAAAACCAAGTTCAAAATCTCAAATTAAAAAGGTTAGCGTCTGGGTCCGACCAGACAAAGCTTGGGTGCGGCTCTATTCAGATTGAGTGCGAATTTTTACTATTTGTTACTGTTTATTACTGTTCATTACTGTTCATTATTGATCACAATGAAGAAGTCTTGACGAACTACTGTTAATTACTGTTCATAGGCGGCGCACCTCGTACCGTAAGTAGGTAGGGTCTGGGTGCGGCTAGACAGAAATTAGGTGCGGCTCTATTCAGATTGGGTGTAAATGTTTACTGTTCATTAATGAAATGGTGGCCCACCCAATTGGTTAAGGGTCACACCCAATTTGCACATGCTCGCACAGTAGTAGGTAGGGTCTGGTGCGGCCAGATAGAGATTGGGTGCGACTCTATTCATATTGGGTATGAACTTTTTCTGTTTATTACTGTTGATTAGTTGAAATGGCGGCGCACCCAATTCATGAAAGGTCGCACCCAAATTGCACATTCTCGCACCGTAGTAGGTAGGGTCTGGGTGCAGCCAGACAGAGATTGGGTGCGACTCTATTCATATTGGGTGCGAACTTTTACTTTTTATTACTATTCATTAGTTGAAATGGCGGCGCACCCAATTCGTGAAGAGTCGCACCCAATTTGTACATGCTCGCACCGTAGTAGGTAGGGTCTGTGTGCGGCTAGACAAAGAATGGGTACAAATCTATTCAAATTGGGTGCGAACTTTTACTGTTTATTACTGTTCATTAGTTGAAATGGCGGCGCACCCAATTTGTGAAGCGCCACACCCAATTTGCACATGCTCGCACCGTAGTACGTAGGGTATGGGTGCTGCTAGACAGAGATTGGGTGTGGCTCTATTCAGATTGGGTGTGAACTTTTACTATTTATTACTATTCATTAGTGAAAATGGCGGCGCACCCAATTCGTGAAGGGTCGCACCCAATTTGCACATGCTCGCACCGTAGTAGGTAGGGTCTGGGTGCGGCCAAACAGAGATTGGGTGCGGCTCTATTTTGATTGGGTGCAAACTTTTACTGTTCATTAGTGAAATGGCGGCACATCTATTGGGTGCGGCTAGACAGAGAAAATGTGAGGCTTTATTCAGATTGGGTGCGACCGGTCAGTGCCGGTCACAAAACCCAAGTTAGGCGAACTTGGGTAGATACCCAAGGAATGTTAGAACGCACCGGGAAAGTGGAGGTCTCAATGGAGAATATGATATGTATGCATGGTTGTAAATTCTGCTAAAGAATTATTCCGAACGCACAACAGTCAATTAGATGTGTACAGTGCCTTTAAAGTGCTAGATGAAATGCTCTAAAGAGGTTTTGGTTTGAATGGGTCATACATTCTTGTTCTATAACTGATTGAAGATGCAACTAGTATCATTAATTGTGGAAATATGTTAATTCTATATGATTCAATGAAGTTATGGAGCCAATTAGTATCACAACAAGGTTTCCTGAGATGAAATCTCAAAAATTATCATAATGGATATTTCCCAAAGGAAAAGACGAAAGCGGGTCTTATAGATCAAGTGGGTGAACTAGAATTTGATGGAGCTGAAGATGTCAAATAGGTTCAGGTCAATTGTTGTGAAGCCAATATAAGACTTTCTAAAAAAAGGTTTTAATTGATACTTACCAAGCCATATTGCCCAGTACTGTTTGGAAAGCCATATGTATAATCATTACTTTGAGTGGAAGGAGAAGAAGTTCTTTGCACTATGGATTATATATGGATGAACTGTGCCCAGGCTTTGGCAACCACTGTTTACCAATTCCAATATCTCAAAATAATATATATGAGTGATTCTAAGTATATGATAATATAATATATGATATCGGATGAGATTCATTTCAGAATATATTATTTCAAAACAAAAAGGATGAATGAAACGGAATTTATTTCTCATTCTTATGGCATGGATTATGGAGCAAGAGAATTGGACAGTAATGAGAAAAGGAGTGATCAATAATCTCAAAACAGTAAATGGTTATCATGATGATGGGAAATTAAACAAGGCATGTGATTATGCTCATTTATTTCACCACCTTATTAATTGTGGAAGATTTTGAAAGTGGTAAAAATATGTTAGATGGCTCATGAGGTTGTGGCTAATATGATGAGTTGGCTGTCAAAAAAATATATTATAATTCACTTCCCAATGTCAACTTTTCATTAAATGGCCATAGTGTGTAAAATTGTCAAAATGATGGGACATCTAGTCCATTTTTAATGGATATTATTCTCTCTTGTTTGAAAATGGTGATGTTTGAAAACTAGTGACCGGTTGAATCCATGGAAGGGGTTCATTTTAAAGGCATGATATCCTCACACCATTCATGAATTATGAGAAATATGAAAATAAACTCATTGACGCTTAGTGAATGCGATGTGACACTTTATCCTCATGTTAACATCTATGGTGACATGTGGCCCTTGATGTTGATTAAGGTGTCATTGCTTACAAAATATATATGGAGATTTTGAAATAACATGTATCTCGAGGCGGTGACGGAGTACACATCTCGAGGCAACTAATATATATATATATATATATCCCAAAATGACCAAGTCTTGGGGTGACTACGAAACACCTAGCAGCTGATGAAGTATAAATCTCTCAATGGCACACATCTCAGGGTGATAGCGAAACACTCACCGTAAAGAAGCTGATGAAATACAAATCCCAAATTCATATACATCTCGATGCAGCAATAGCATACGCATCCTGAGGCGGATGATAAAGACACAAATCTCAAAGTGACGGTGGACCACGCATATTAAGGCGGCACAAATTTGAAGGCGGTGATGGAGCACATATTCCAAGGCGAAAGGCAGCATCATTTATATAAATAAATAAATAAAATATATATTCATATTTATATGATATATATGTAATAAATTATTATGTTTTTGCAATAAATGAATTTATCAAATTCTTATTGTCTCTACTTGTACTCTTTTGCCCTTAATCGGAGATTCCCGTAATCTCATTCGGGGTAATTAATAATAGAGGCTTGCCTCTATTAGGAATGGAAGAACCCACAAATCTAAAAATAAATG
The DNA here is from genome assembly GCA_026586065.1 of Dioscorea zingiberensis. NCBI lineage: Eukaryota > Viridiplantae > Streptophyta > Magnoliopsida > Dioscoreales > Dioscoreaceae > Dioscorea > Dioscorea zingiberensis. Next base: position 24,866,361 of record CM048826.1, read on the forward strand.
ACATTTGTGATTCGATGTATCGCCTGGTGTCTCTTCACAGACACGATGCCAATGGGTATTTTCGATCCCACAACGGTATTTGATATGTGAAACTTTTTGACCGTCTACCATTCCTATATTTTCTTCAATGATTCTCTTTAAATTTTCTAAGGAGATATCATTTTCTACATAAGAACAAGCTTGATCATCGGAGAAAAATATGACAGTATCCTCGCTTGTAGTGATTGAACCATTGTAGTTAACCAAAATAAATAATCTTTCTGTCATTACTGAAAATAAAGAATTTGAAATTAGAGAGTATATTTAAAGAGAGTAAGGTGAGAATAGAAATAGAGGAGTGTGATTAGGAAAAAGGAACGAGGGAGAGAAATTAGGGTTTGGGGGTTTGTGTAGGAGAGAAGCAAAACATTACATCTATTTATAATAACATTAACAATAACAATTTAAAATAATAAATAAGCACATTCCCTCACCATACTTGAATTATATGGTATTAATGACTCTACTTATAGTAATAACAAAGGTAAGAGAGTCCTCTTACCTATTCCAGTAGTCAGATTATACCAGTCTTGAGAGGTTTTCCCCCTTCCCAACAACTTCATAGTAGTCCTCTCTACTGTCGAGACTCCAATGCACAAGATATGTTAGCCATGTGAGGTTATGAACATGGATGAATGCTCAGATAGCAGGGATAGGGCTCTAGCTTACCAACTATGTCCTTTGAATTGCAGCTCCGGGATGTGAAAGTAGGTTCCACGGCTGCTTCAACCACTAGCAAGTCAGTTTCTCCCCCTTGAGGACCTATATCTCCTTCTCCCTCCAATCTCTTTCAGACCTTCACAGTAGTAACCTAGCATATTGTCACGCCCCGACCCGAATCCCGGGACCTTAGGCACGTGCACAGACCGGTCGTACCCAAGTGGAGACGGGCTCCGCTCGGATACAAGTCCTAGTAATCATGAACATATAACATTATTTCCATTAATAACAATGAGGTATACAACGAAAATTAAAAACTTAAAAGTACAAGTCATGGCCCTACAAGGGTCCCAAACAAAATACAATGGTTCTCACAAAAACTATGTGCTCTTCGAATCTCTATGCGTAGCTCCTGTATCTGTACCCCATGTTCTTTTAATCTTGAAAAGAAAAGGAAGACAAGAAGGATGAGCTTTCGAAAGGAAAGCTCAGTAAGTTCCCCGCAGGGATCTCAACAAAGCCAGTCAATAAGCAAGATAAGCAATAAGCATAAATGCAAGCAACCGGGACTACGCCCGCACAATCAAGAACCTACGAGTCTATCAAAAATAATCAAAGCAAGGACTCCTAGTCTTAAGGACTGGCCTCAGGCCCGGAACGGAATTCCAAGAATCGATATCAGCAAACTTTCCCGGTCAGCACCCAGCCTCTCCTGGAATCGACCCTCCGGTCGTACCTCGGTGCGCCACCTTTCTTACGTGTCGACACGGTCGATTATGCCGTCCACTAACAAGTTGGGTGCGAGTATCCTCCTCCGACGCGGAACCATCGAAACGCCGGGTGTCCTCAAATACGAGCGCTCCACTTGAGTATTTGCTCCACTGAACCGGAAAACGAACCCGTCTGGAGCACACTTACCCAGCCAGCACACAAGACCTTGTGCCCATGGTCAAGCGTCGATCACAGGACAGCATGTCCAACAAACATAACAAGCAATGAATAAAACTCTATCTCTAGCTCTCAACCATGCACGTACAAAGGAAGGAAAACAAACAACTTGTAGGTACGTGCATGCATCCAATAACAGAAGTTCCACAAAACATACTAAAATAAATAGCAATAACAAAAAAAAAAACAAGGAAAACCCAAAGATGGGCGGGAATCGAGGCATAGGTAACTTACCTCTATCAATGATCTACTTGAGATCCCACTTGGCGTGTCTCCACTCTCTACGCCGAAATCTGATAACAAAACCTATTGTTTAATAATAATACAATTATTCATGTCTAGATGCACATGCAACTCTCACTAACGATCTATAGACTAACCATACGTCCACACTTATGTAGACAGAGTCCCACTATTTTTCTAAACATGACACTATAGTCTAATGGTTGGGAGGTTCCACTATTATTATGGGGTCTTGGGTTTCAATCACAATAGCTACATGGTTTCATTCCCTCTCTTTTTATTTTCTATCACTATTCTGGCCCACTACCAAGGCCCATCAATTTGGACCATACCCAATTGGTTTACTTATGAACCCAACTTGGCTAGCCCCAACCACTCCTATTAACTAAGTCAATTAATTAGTTAAGATAATTGATTAATTCACCAAACTAACTAATTAATTATCCAAATCAGTTACCCACTTAATCAATCAAATTAATTAATTAAATTAATTAATTTATTACTTAACCAAGTTTTTAAATCTCTGTCTCTCTCTCTCTCTTTCTCTCTCTGTGTCTCTCTCTTTCTCTCTGCAGCATCTTCTTACTTTCTCTCTCTCAAGTTTTTTAAACCAACATCCCATTACTCTCCCTCTCTTGCACAATAACAGGCTTTACTTACCAGTGTTAATATTCCCACTACTAAACTACTATAACCTAAGAGGTACTGTAATCATGCATATTTGCATGTATGCTTCTAACATTAAATCAACTCCCAACAAAGGCCCACCTCCTTATTAACCTATTCTAAAAGCATCTTCACTGTCATAATAAAATCTGTTAATGTTCATGTCCAGGCATCATAATAAAAATAACTCAATATCCATTAATAAATATTAGTTCATCACTTAACACTCTCTGGCCACTCTCATCTGGCTCTATTCACTGTGAATACAATCACTAAACTAACCCCCTATCTCTCTATACCATACATGAATCTTTATTACTAAACATGACTATCCAGACAACCATCAACTCCCAAACATATACAGGTATATTAAACTACTCTTGCTCGTCCATACTCTACTCCTACTACACATGAATGATGGTTCTAAAACGGGGAAGAGGGACTCACCAAATGAAAGCAACAATCCCAGAGAGACGCCTCGACGGTGCTGTTACTACACCGTTCCTCGTGTCCCTGCCCTTCCCTCTTGTGTGCCTGGAGACCACGCCGAACCGACCGTCTCCTCTGCTCGTCCCTCCTTCCACTTCCTCTCCTCCTTGTCACTCTCTGGCTCGCGGTGGCGGCGGTGATGACCACTGATCTCTTTCAGAACTTGTTCCTCTTTTTATAGAATTCATGGATGGATTTCGGATAAAGTTTTATCTTCCTATTTTAAATCCCAAATCGTAAGTGGCCGGATCACACTTGAATGGAGGAGATAAACTTGTGTTTTCTCTCTCTAGATGTCTCTCCATCTATTTAGGTTTATCTTACATATAGAATATCCCTATTGACCATTGCACCCCCTCCACATGAGTTCCCAAATAAAAAGAAAATTCTATTCAATTTGTTTCAAGCAACACTCAGCCCATGCATGCATGTCCACTCTCTCTCTCTATATCTCTTTCTCTCTCTTCTTATATATATTATATCATATATATATATATATATATATATATATATATATATATATATATATATATACATATCTATATAAGTATTTGTTAAGTTTCAGCCACACATTTTTTTTATTTGATTTCAAAGTCAATCCCATCAGTAGCCGACATCATCCCCCCTCTTTTCTTTTTAAATTCAAAGCTCTGAATGTAATATATATATACCTATATATATATATATATATATATATACACAATATCCTTCAAATCATTTTATCCATCTCCTTCTTATATAAATATATTTAAATATATACAATTACTTAAGGAATATTTCCTTTTATTTTAATCACCCTCTTATCCTTATCTCACCAAATAAATTTTATTAAAAGATATCATTGAATAAATACAAGGTTTGATTTAAATCCTTAAATTCATCCTTACCCACAAATAAGATAAAATCCAATTTAAATACTTTTAAATTTAATATTTGGAACACTTTCAATATTCTAAAAAAATCAAACCACTTTTATTCTAGCTAAAATTTAAATAAATCATCCATGAGAGACTCTCCCTTATTTTCTAAAAATTCCAAAATCAATTAAAAATCTAATAACATGAAATTCTAAAAATACCCTGGGCTTCACACACATAAGAAGCCTTTGATCTCCAAGTTCCAAGAAGTTTTGAGTAGTTGGTCGAAATCTCTCAAGGACAGTAAGGGGGAAAAAAGAAAGCTAGTGTTGGGGAGAAGGAAAAAGATTCAAAGCTTGGTTATAAGGATTGGAGAAGAATGCAAGGGAATTACAGAAGGTTATCTCCCTGAGGGTTTGGTGCAGGGTTTTATGGAGGGAAAGAGGAGGCTAGTTAGAGCTTTGCTTTTCCTTCTTTTTCCAACTCCCTTTTTCAACCTAAGGTATGGCTTTTTAGAAGCCATTATAACTTAGCACATGGGGGCTATGGAAAATCAATCCATGATGCCTTCACGAGAAAGCCATCAACTACAAATCCCTCCAAATTAATAACAAGTCCCCATGTTCTTTGTTGTTTAGTATGTAGCTATTGGATCATGAGCTCTTTGCTTGTAGTGTCACAAGACTCACAATCTCTCCCCGTGAATCAACAGGCCCCAAATTGGAGTTTAGTTGGGTCTACCACCCTAGCATAGACTTAGTTAGGGTTTAGCCATTTAATGGGTTCCTAACCCCAGTTTGCATGTATCATGACATGTGGTATTAAGATTTTGCAATTTAGCCCCTATATTAGGTTATTTTATGGCATTTTGCATAAAACTCCCTATTATTGGTAGCTATTAAATTCATGTCAAGTGGTCAGGTAGATAATCATATAAAAATTCCAAAAAATTATAGAATTTAATGGGGTTGGCCTTTACACTCCCTTTCAAGCTCAACCGTGATTATATATGTTGAAGGTGCATTTGAGTTGGGAAGGTGTAGTGTTTAGCCTGTTGTGGAGGTGAATCAGACCCATCTCCTTACGGGCAACCCTTGGTCACAACCCTCTATCATCTTCTGCTTCACGGGCTCTAAACCGGAGATGAAGAGATAGTGAGCACGCCCTCACAGGTTTGACAGAAGCATTTGTCTCTTCTTTCCCCTTTTCTTTTCTTTTCTCAATGTGCTCTCACATCTTGGTTTACCTTTTGATAAATAAAGTCCCAAATTCATGGAGTCATAAGTGGGAGTTCACCTTTTCCATTTAATATTTTTAGTTTCCTTTTAATGTAATTATTTTCCACTTAATATTATACGTTTTCGTTTAAGATTGAAAGTTACCGCTTAATTTATAGCTTTTCCACTTAAACCATTTGGTTTCCATTTAATATGCATGTTTACTACCCAGGACATTCACGTGCGGCGTGTTTACCAAGTTTTCGTTTAACAAACATTGTTTCCATTTAACAAAAATTGTTTCCGTTTAACAAACAATGTATATGGTTTTTCCATGTTAGAAAGTATTAATGTTTAACACTCGTAGTAGTCGTTGATAGGAGAAGAAGAAAAATATTTCATTCATAAACGGTACGATTAAACAACACACTACAAAAATAGAAAAGAAGACTGTGGAATAACAACACAAGAATGAAAGAAGAGAGAAAGGATGATGCAAATAAAGCAAGTAAAAAAGAGAAGGGGGTCCAAAACCAGCAACAACATTTGTTTAATCAGTATCTTCAGCAGAGGTACTAGGTGGGAGATACTAAAGGACATCCTTGAACTCCAATGAAGTCAACCCTAGCTCGGGATGACGACAAGAGATATCTTGGAAGATTTTGAAACCTTTCGCGACACCTTTTCACCCCTCCTTGCAGACCAGGTCCTGGAATTCGTCGGATTCCTTGAACTCGGAGACATCACTGGAGATGATCTCGCGCTCTCGGGCCAGGTTCTCATTCGAAATCTGGTAGATCTTGATAGCGTGGCGAATATCCATGCGGAAGAGTATGGAGCGTTTATACTCCCCCACGGCGTCCTCCCGAATCCTTTTTGAGGGAGACCGACTGTGCGGTAGGTGGCTCCTCGTCCTTCTCGAAGGCCTCTGCAACTTGTCGGAGTTCAAGGCCCGGGGCTGGTGAAGGTTCTCCGGCAAGTTCCCTTAAAGATTTGCGCAGCCGGTGAGGATCTATTCGAGGAGGATAGCCTATGAACCCTGTAGAGGAAAGAGTGAGGAGAGTGTGGCCTCATCGATAGCTATTTAAAGAGTACGTAGGAGGGTGCACAAGGGATTCACGTGACGCTTTGGGTAGTGGACAATAGAAAGGAATGAATAAGGAAAATAAATACTATTTTGGTGCCTTTAATTTTCCGAGTGAATTAAATTTGATCAGATAATTATTAAAAAAAATAATATCTCATTTGTTGGTTGTTGCCAGCTCGCAACTACTCACGTCTTCAAAAAATTTCTCGTGTTTGTTATGACAATAGAAAGGAATGAATAGGTATTTTTTAAAGACGGAGTCGTTGCCCAAAATCTACGAGGATTCGTAATGAAATGGACATAAGGGAAGATGGTCAGCCAAAGCGTTGTGGTTTATATCGAAATGAAGGTCATAGTCGTCGAAATTGTCCTAATATTGTTGGTCCAAGTAGTCAGTCATAATGTAGTCTAAACATTATAACTGTTGCAAACTTTTTATAATATATGTAATTGCTACCTTATTTTGATAATTTATAATAATTATAAAATATTATAATATCACATTTTGGTAAATTATAAATGGCCGGAGACTTGCTCAACAAGAGCTTAAAACTCAAGCAAATACTGGGAGCAAAGAGTGCGAGCAAAACGAAGATGGGCGTAGCGAAGATGACGAGACCGGATGTGGCGAAGACTACCAGGCCAAAAAATAAATAATTAATTAATTTACCAAAGGTCTCTTGACTTAGCGGTACCACTACCTTGCGTCAGACGGGTGGTCTCAGGTTCGAGCCATCATTTGGGACGTCTAATTCCAAGGCCTGCCCCTTGAATCTCTCGAGGTGTCACTTGTTCGGCTAATTTCAAAAAAAAAAATTTATTTACTTATTTTTTAATTAATTATTTATTAATATTAAAAAGTAGGCCCACTAATTAAAAACAAAACCCTATTCCCTTAATTTTATTTATTTTTTATAATATAAAATGTGGGACCCACAAACTCCACGTTAATATTATTATTTATTATTTTTATAATATTAAAATACATGGGACCCATGAACTAAAAAAACAAACATTAACAAACCTGCATGTTATTTAATTATTTATTATTATTTTTATCATATTAAAACATGTGAGACCCATAAACTAAAAAAAGAAACATCAGACAGACAGTGTACAAATGCACATTCCAGTAATTAATCACTGGAATGTTTATTTTAATAATAATTTTTTTTTACAATATTCTAAAAAAAAGCTGTGAAAATAAACCCCTTAACTTTTAGCATTTATGGTTATGTCCTTAAGTAAATAGATCAATCTATTCAAATATATGGTCAAAAAAAATTATTTAGTTTTTATTATTCTTCTTTCTTTTTTTAATTTCTCTAATACAATTGAAGTAAAATCTATATAAAAGAAAATAAATAAATATTAATAATTAGTGGAAAACCAGTATTATTGATAGAAAAAGTTACGCTTGATAAATTTTGTATAATTTAAAAGAGTATTTAAAAAATAAATGCTTGATAAAGCAACAATCAGAATTGTGCCCAAACATGTCAATGACATGATTGGGCTGTGTTGTGCGGACCAGCGGGCCGCACATAGGCAGCCCAACACAAGCCTTTCCCGAGCTTTGTGTGCTATAGTGCTCGAGATGTGTTTTAGTACGGCCCGGTCGACATCTCTACAAAGAATATTACAAATATACTAATATACCCTCAAAAATTGAAAATGTTTTACAAAAATTATAATATATATATAATATATTATGCTCCTCTTACTTTTAATTATTTTTTGTTTGTATATATCTTAACTTTTAAGGAGTATATATATATATATATATATATATATATATATATATATATAATCGCTCGTAGGATTCTTATGCAGTAAGCGCCATTCTCTCATTTACTACTTATGTTTTAAGTATTTCCAATCGTATGGATGGAAAGAACATCGAAAAATAAGCTAGCATGTTAATTTTCATACAATTTGGGAACTTGTATTGTCTTCATCTTAACAAGTGAAAATTTATAGAAATATTACCGGTTAAAAATTTCACCCTTTAAGATGAAGACCCTATAAGTTCCCAAATTATATGAAAATTGACATGCTAGCTTATTTTTCAATGTTCTAACCATGCATACGGTTGGATTTCTCAAAACATTGTGCAAATGGGCCAAAACGAGGCGACTTAGACTTGAATGATGATAAGGCCTACAGTATAAGACGTTCTCTGGTATATATATATATATATATATATATATATATATATATATATATAATTTCAACATTTAATGGCTGGTATATTTGCAAAAACAAACGCTTTATATATCTTTTGAAATGAGATTTACCAATATATCCCCATAAAACGTGGGTATATACATTTGTGATATTAACTTTAATTTGTTGGACTCTTGCATGAAGAAAGGGAGGGGTAAAAATCTTGGTGGGTACCGAATGATGCACTTGTGTAACTGATTATCCAAGGCATTCTGGTGAAATTAGTCCTACGTTGCTGCCAGAATGACCACGTCTCTCCTTCATTTTACCCCTTTTCTTCTTTCACCGGAAAGAGGCTGCAATAGAGAGGGTTCTTCTCGGCAGGAGGGTTCTTCGGCGTTGTTGAGGATCAATGGCCAGCTGGCAATGATCGGGTTTGTGTCGGTATTGGCGTTGGAGGTGGCGAGAGGTGAAGACCCGGTGATGTAGCTGATGAATGGAGGGACAAAAAATAAAAAAGATAGAAATAGTAAAAATTGGTATCCAACCATGTCTATGTCTGAAGACACTAACAGATGAAATTGCTGGAAGTACATGAGAAAGTACATGCCCCAATATATGTCTTCTGCATCTTGATGAAAGTCAGATCCAAATTATACAAAGACATGGCGTGACAGAGATGATGATGAAGATGTAAAAAAATGTTGAAGAAGATTGATAAGTGTTCATTTGAGCATAATTCTATACTATATTTTTGTGGACTTGGCATGAGATTTTAAGGATTTGTTGCCCACTGGTACTCAAGATTTGCTTATTTTTATCAGCAGGCCAAAATAAGAGGACCCCGGAGGAAAGAAAGCATTTTAGTAGAAGCCGACCCGGGCGATTAGAAGGACTTATACGGGCTAGTATACGGGATGACAAACGGCCGTATACTAGACCCCGGGGAACATACGGTCCAGAATACGGCCCGCACAACAAGCAAGCTGAGAAGTAGCCCGTATACGGGCATATATACGGCCCGTATATGGGCCCGTATGGAGGTGGTCGGCCCAGTTATCTGGTGACATACGCCCGATATCTGGGCCCGTACATCGTTAAAATTGGGCGTCTGCAGGGCCGAGGGTAACTTCAAGAATTGCACCCTCTAAACCCCATGAGTATAAAAGGCGAATGTGAGAAGGGTTTAGGGGGGCTTGGCTGCTAGGGCAAGGAGAGACCTTGGAGAGGGCTTGGAGGTTGATCTTCTTCAAGGCATAGGAGCGGGGAAGAGGGAAGATCGAAGAAGGAGAAGCGAGAAGCTATCAACGGTGATTGCGTAAATCTCATTTATCATGTATTTCTTGCTTTCTTGTATCTTCATTGTGGATTGTTGCCCCCCTTTCATGGAGGGCTAATTTTGTAGATGCTTGGGTAGTTGGTGAACCCTTGGATATGTGCTAATCAATGTTTTCTCTCTACTTTAATTACTTGATTTCATTGTTGAGTCTATTGGATGTTTTAATGTAAGTTGATCCCTCTACGTTGCGAGAGCCCGGAGGGATCTTCGTAGTCCATACGGGGGAAGAAGCGAACGCCTCCCCGTGTGTAGACCATCTCCAATAGAAAGGATTGCGAGTACACCGGGAACCCGGGTACTTAGGAGAGCGACCCCTTTAGATGTATTATTCCCGTAATCCTTCCAAGACATAGGTTCGAGAACATCATCGGTAAGGGCACTAGGATTAGTAGCTCACCTCGGGATTAGAGAGTGAGCGAAAGCACGATAGGAACCCTTGGCCAACAGAACAATCAAGTAATTAGAGTAGAGAAGGGCATTTATATATTTGAAGTCCAAGGGGGATCCAATTACCCGGGCATCCCCTTTTCATGATCATTTAACTCCCAGAAGCATTCAATTCCCCAAGTTTAAGTTTCCTTGAATCAATTTAGAACTAGCTTGACTACTCATCGTCTCGGATTGACTAGATAGTAGACAATTGGTAAATACTAGTACTTCTTTCTCCCTGTGGATCGACAACCCGACTTCTATGTCCACTCTTATTACTTGATACGACCCGTCCACTTGCGGTTTTAGCGCATCAAAGATGAAGAAGTGAATGTTAAGGTTGTTGCATATAAAGGAAATTGTGAGCTGAGGGCTGCTGCAAAAAGAAAGAAGGAGAAAGAAAATAAACAAAAGGAAAGAAGCTTGTTAAGCATGATGTGTTTGATGGACTGTTTGGGTATATATAGAAGCCTCATGTATGTGATTTTTATGTTTGAAGAGATGCTCATATAAATTGATAAAGTTTTCAATGGAAAAGATTTCATTTTCTGTTGGAAATTAGTGTGCATATATATATAACCTGTTTGATAAAATGGCTTAGTGGTTTATGAGGAGCAGCCCTCCAATAAAAAAAGTATGATGTTTGTTTCACCTGATTTTGGGTTGCATATGACGTGCATTCTTTTAGAGTTATCTCCACTGCATGAATCTGGAAGCCAAGTGAATGAATTTATATTATGATATGGAAAAATCTAGCATAACACGTGTCATTGATCCCTTACAACACGTGGCACAACCCCCTCCAGCCACTTGGCATCATCCTAAACCAAACACCTGTTATTAATCCGACCCTCCACCCCACTTCCCCAAAAACCTCCCCTGGACCGAAGAATAGGAATGAAATACCCACCCTCCTTCTGACAAAACTGACTAAAATCACAGTAAAAGTACAGAAAATATCTCCTGTCAGAACAAATCCGATCAAATCCGACCAAAACGACAAAGCACTATAAAACATTCTGACAGTCGATGAGACAGGAATTTAAGACAAGAACATCCACTTGCCCTAACACAGCCCACCTACGCAAACAGATATTTCCCACCGCCTTAACCGTAATAATAAGAAACCAAACCCAGGAGTTTTTCTATAAAAGGGGAAGAACAACAAAGAAACAAGCACAAGAATTTTTTGAGAAATTAAAATCACACTTTTTACTCTTTTCATCATAACCCCTCAGCCATTCCTCATCCACTAACTTGATCGTCGGAGTTAAATCCGTGCAAAAAGGCCCAATTCCGATCATTTTCTTTTTCCCTTACAGGTTTTCTACAAGATCTCCAGAATCAAAGTAAGCGTCCACACTAAAAACAAATCTCAACCATTGATAGAAGTCTGAACCAGATCACAAGGCAGATCCAGTTTCTGACACCAACAGTTTGGCGCCGTCTGTGGGGACGATTACTAAAAGCCAAATGACGACTACAAGGAAATCAAAGGGTATCCAGGAACAAGGAGTGCCCAGCAACGAGACCAGCGCACCAAGCGGAGCCAAGCGAATGAAGAAAACCGGCCAGTCTTGCCTCAAGACGAAGCCATCCACGAACACTACAGGAGCATAGAGCGACAGTTGGATCAACTAACCTGAGTTGTTCAAAACATGAGCCATCCACCAACCCAGTTCCACCTCCCCCAATCCAAATCCCTATGGTCGCCCCAACCGCCCTCCCGGTAAATTTCGAAAGCAGGGGACGATCCACCGCTCACACCCGTAGAGAAACAAGGCTGGGAAGAGAACACAGAAAAAGGACCCTCTTCTCCGCAAGCTCAGAACCTCCTTCAATTCGACGCCGGAACCAAACCCCACCAAGAACGCAAGGATACAGTCCGTCTTTTGACAGAAGAACCCAACGACAGGTCCCGTCCCATAGGAACCTGGAACATAAAAGGTACGCCCCTCATGGAATTTCTCCATTCATAAAAGAAATACTTGAAGAGCGGGTTCCCGACAATTTTCGATCCCCCACCATGACTACTTATGAGGGAAAAACAGATCCATCCCGCCACCTGAAATCTTTCCGTTCAAAAATGCTTCTTTCGGGGACCACCGATGCCCGCATATGCCGGGCCTTCCCGGCCACTCTGGAAGGGAGAGCACAAGATTGGTTTGTCGACCTACCATCTGGCACAGTCCCCACATTCCAAGTATTAGAAGACCTGTTTCTTGTCAACTTCGCCAATTATTCGAAACAGAAGAAAAATCCATCTACTCTTATGCGTATCAAACAACAGGGAGGAGAAAATCTTAGCTCATATCTTGATCGTTTCACTGAAGAGACATCGAACATCGCGGATCTCAGCCCCCGTATGGCCGTTACCATTTTGATTGAAGGCCTACGAGAATCCCCTTTTCGTTTCTCCCTCACCCTGGATCCACCAAAAACCATGCCTGACTTCTTGATCCATGCCCAAAAGTACATCAACTCCGACGAAATCCACGCAGGCTGGGAAGTAGAGGCTCGACAAAAGTCTAGAGAAGAACTGAAAGGAAAGGCACCTCAAAATCCCGAAAGAGGACCCAGAGAAATCCGACAGGAAGGAGCGCGCAGGGAGATCAATCAAGGCAGGGAACCCCCGCCTCGCCCTCGGCAATATATGCTCCAACCACGAGATTCCCCAAGAGTTGGAAAAGTAGTAAGGTATGATCATCATACCCCTCTAAACCAGACCGGAAGCCATATCCTGATGCAGATCCAAGAGAAGAAGATCTTAACATGGCCAGAACCTACAAGAAATCCCGACCACCAAAAAGACAACAAAAGATATTGTAATTTTCATCGAGCCCGAGGTCACGATACAGAAGAATGCACACACTTGATGAACGCAATTGAAGACACCGTCAGGAGGAGAAAGCTTGAGCAATATATTGATCTCAACCCAAAAGAAGAAAGGCCACAATCACCAAAACCGGCTGAAGTAGACAAGGAAACCGTCGGCTTCATTAGTGGTGGACCAAGATGCGGTGGGGAAAGCACTACCTCCCGTAAGACCTATGCCAGGATGGTCGGAGTCACCCAAGAAACACAACATCCGAAGAGATCCCGGCCCACACCCCCTATTATCTTTTATGACGATGACACTGGTAGGGTCCGCCACCCTCACAACGATGCTCTAGTTGTTGCCATCACGGTTTCCAATTTTCAGATGAAGAGAGTTCTTATTGACAGTGCAAGTTCAGTTGGCATACTCTTTTGGAGCGCCTTTGAAAGAATGAGGTATGACACAGATAATTTACTCCTGGTAAAATCCTCTCTGGTAGGATTTTCCGGAGGAGTAATCCAACCCCGAAGGAATGATATCCCTCCCAGTCACTATCGGAAACTCACCTAGATCGTCCACAGTAATGACAAACTTCCTGGTCTTTCGCTGCGCATCTAGCTACAACGTCATCCTTGGCAGACCAACCCTCAACAACTTGAGAGCAGTGATTTCGACCTATCATCTTCTACTAAAATTCCTGACCGAAAATGGCAGTGGAGAAGTAAGGGGAGACCAGCCCTTGGCCCGCCAATGTTATGCCTCTACACTCAAAGGCAAAGACCAAGACAATAGGAAAACATCATAAGCTATGTTGGTTAATGGGGTCAAAGAGCAAAACAGAGATGAAGAACTCCGACCAACCCCAGTGGAAGAGTTGCTCACACTCCCCTTGGACAAAACAAGACCAGATCGAACGGTCCAGATTGGCCCAGACCTGACAACCGCGCAATAAAAAAACATCATGGCAATACTACAAAGAAATTCCGACCTCTTTGCTTAGACCTCAGAAGATATGCCGGGAGTAAAGCGAGACATTATCGAACATCGCTTCAGTATAAACTCATCTTTCAAACCGATAAAACAAAAGAGACGACATTTTGCCCCGGAAAGGCAAAAGGCCACAAAAGAGGAAGTGGCCACTCTTATGAAGGCAGGGTTCATCAAGGAAGTGGATTACCCCGATTGGCTGGTTAACGTAGTCCTGCTCAAAAAACCCTCAGGAAAATGGAGGATGTGCATCGACTTTACAGACCTAAATAAAGCCTGCCCAAAAAACTCTTTTCCATTGCCTTCAATTGACGATCTGGTCGACTCCACGGCAGGACACGAAATGTTGAGCTTGTTGGACGCCTTTTCAGGCTAAAATCAAATCCGAATGGCAAAAATCGACGAAGAAAAAACATCTTTCATCACCAGCAAAGGGACCTACTGCTATAAGGTAATGCCGTTTGGTTTAAAGAATGCAGGGACCACTTTCCAGAGACTCGTAAGCAAGGTATTCAAAGAACAAATTGGAAGGAACGTGGAAGCCTACGTAGATGATATTCTCGTAAAAAGCCAGAAGACAGAAGACCACCTAACTGACTTATTGAAAGCCTTCCAATCCCTTCGGATTTATGACATGCGCCTAAATCCCAATAAATGTGCGTTCGGCGTTCGCTCCGAAAAATTTTTAGGCTTCATACTAACCCAACGCGGCATAGAAGCAAATCCTGGAAAAATCAAAGCTATTCTTGAAATGAAGTCACCAAAGAACCTTAAAGAAATACAACGACTAAATGGACACCTAGCAGCACTTGGACGCTTCATCTCAAAAGCCGGCGAGAAGAACCTCCCACTTTTTCAAGCACTACGAAAAGAGTCAAAAATGGATTGGACCGAAGAATGTGAAAAAGCTTTCCAAGAACTCAAAGATTATCTCAGGTCACCCTTATTGCTGGCCAAACCATAAACCGGAGAACTCTTTACGTACCTGGCCACCACCACTCAAGCAATTAGCGCGGTTCTTTTAAAAGAGGAAGAAGAAATCCAGAGACCCATCTACTATATAAGTAAGATCCTCAGCGACGCCGAGGCAAGGTACCTTCCTCTCGAGAAGTTAGCTTACGCCCTTGTCACCTCAGCACGACGATTAAGGCCTTATTTCCAATCTTACAAAATCACAGTCTTAACCGACCAACCCTTGAAACAAGTTCTCCACAAACCAGAGAATTCTGGGAGAGTGGCTAAGTGGGTAGTAGAGCTGGGGGAATTCGATCTTACTTATACACCCCGGACTACAATCAAAGCCCAAGTATTGGCAGATTTCATTGTAGAACTAACTACTCCTACAGATGAAAGTCCATTACTAACAGAAAAGCCAGAAAAAGAAGAATCTCCATCCAACCCCTGGACCTTATACGTAGATGGGTCAGCAACTGATGAAAAAGCAGGAGCAGGTTTTGTCCTATATTCCCCCACAAAATGGAAAACTTCACAGTTCTTAAATTCCACTTCAAAGCGACCAACAACGAAGCCAAGTACGAAGCTCTCATTGCAGGACTACGCTTGGCCCGAGGACTCGGCATACAAGACCTATACGCTTATTCTGACTCACAACTGGTTGTCAGCCACACCACGGGAAGTTTCGAAGCTAAAGAAGAGAATATGGTCAGATATCAAGCAATAGTAAAGAAAATAATCCCATACTTCGCTCGTTTTCAAATCGAGAAAATTCCTCGAACCCAAAATGAAGAAGTCGATGCTTTATCCAGAAAGGCAACTTCACTCAGCAACAATTTGGAACATTCTTTCAACCTCCAATACCTCCAGACAAAAACTATGGAAGAATTGGAAGAAGAAATACAGAGCTTGGAAGAAGAACCATACTGGATTGATCCCATCAAGAATTATCTACAAGGTGGGCCCGGCCCATCCAACAAAATAGAAGCTCAGCGCATTTCCAACAAATCCACCCATTACAGCATAATTAGCGAACATCTATACAAACGATCGTATACACAACCTTTTCTAAAATGCTTACGACCAACAGAAGCCAATTATGTCCTCCGAGAAATCCATGAAGGCATCCGAGGAAACCACTTGGGAGGCAGAGCCCTAAGCCATAAAGTCCTTAGACAAGGATATTATTGGCCAACTTTAGCCCAAGAAGCAGTAGAATTTGTTCGGAAATGTGACGCTTGCCAACGACACTCCAGAATCCAAAGGCGACCACCAACTCCCCTCACCCCAGTCATAAGCCTAAGACCATTCGCGCTTTGGGGGGTTGATCTCTTAGGACCGTTTCCTACGTCAACTCGACAAATGAAATTCCTAATTGTCGCCATCGACTACTTCACCAAATGGGTGGAAGCCAAGCCCTTGGCTAAAATAACAGAAAAGGCATGTCAAGGATTCCTATGGCGAACAATAGTCTGTTGATTTGGAATCCCAGTAGCCTTCATCACCGACAACGGACGCCAATTTGACAACAGAGCCTTCAAAACTTTTTGCTCTGAGCTCGGAATTGAATCAAGACTCACTTCAGTAACACACCCCCAAGCCAATGGCTAAGTAGAAGTAACGAATCGCACCCTATTACAAACTCTCAAAACCCGAGTGTTAAGGGACAAAACGAACTGGGTGGAAGAAATTTCGAGTGCTCTCTGGGCCTATAGAACAACTACCAGAACCCCAATAGGGGAAACCCCTTTCGCTCTCACCTATGGCACTGAAGCAGTTATCCCAGCGGAAATAGGAGAACCTACTTTACGGACACAGACTTTTTCGCCAACCACCAATGAAGAAAAACTCCGAGCGGAACTCGACCTCCTCGAAGAAAGAAGGGAGACCGCCGCGCCAAAGCGGCAGCATATCGTCAAAAGATGAAAAGATTTTACGACTCTAAAGTGAAGAAAGTTTCTTTCCAAATCGGAGATCTTGTCCTAAGGGAAAATGAGTTTCAAGGCAACAAAAGCCGAACGGGGAAACTGATCCCAAACTCGGAAGGCCCATACATTGTAAAGAATATCGTTCGAACAGGCACCTACTGGCTCACCAACATGGATGGAAAAACCCTCAAGCGCCCATACCATGCCGAACACTTGCGACGCTACTATCAGTAAGCATTGTAGAAAAATCCTACGTTTCATAAAGAAAGTTCCTCCATTTAAAAAGATGAGGCAAAAATCTCAAAAATAAAAGATGAGGCAAAAATCTCACCCCGAAATCAAAAGTGAGGCAAAAATCTCATAAAGCCAAGACCAAACTCGAATAAAAGTCCCGCCACGGGGCGAAGCCAAAAAACCTCGAATGAAAGTCCCACTACTAGGCCAAGGCAAACTACAATCAACCATCACTCAAGATAAAGAACACATCAAGGGGGATCATCGAATAGTTATTATGACTAAGACCTAGAAAATAAATCGTCTTCAAGAAAAAGGTTCGGTTTTCTCACTCCATTCAAACTTGAAGTTAGATTACACAACAAAAACAAAGAAAAATTACGAAGACAAGACTAAGACACTACTTACAAAACTATAAACCAACTATAAAAAGAAATACATTCTATGACGCATTAGAAGTCCCCGCACCAACATCTTCAGCCTCTGCATCAACGTTTTCATCACCTTCACTAGGAAGGCGATCCTCGCTCCTTCTTAGATCACTGTGAGGAGGATTAGAAGCTTCAGCCTATGAAGCTTCAATCTGAACCTTTTCACCCGGAATTTTATCCCTCACCTTTACATAGGCCTTCAAAACAAAAGGGAGTCCCATAGATAGGGATGTTCTGGAAGAAGTATGAATGCCAATAACTTGAACGATAGAATAAATTTGCGTAGCCGCATCCTTCCTCTCCTCCTTCAAACGCGTCACTTCCTTCTGCAGCTTATCCACTTGATTTTCAAAATCCTCTATGTCTTGTTGGGCTAATTCTAAAGCTTCTTTCTCCGAGGCCAAGTCCCTCTTAAAACCATCTCTTTCTCCCTTAACGTTTTCGAGCTCTGTAGAGATTTTACCTTGCTCTTCTTTGAGAGACTCAAGTTCTCCCTTCAAACCCGCCACAGTACCCTGAAGTTCTTTCACTGTCGCTTCGGCGGTCTCAAAGGAGTCTTTAAAACGAGAAGACTTCTCTGACAGATCATTTCTCTCTGTCTCCACAGAAATCAAGTTCGTTTTTCTCCTTGGTAACCTAATCAGTTACCTTGAGAGCCTTGTCTTTCTCCTCTTCCAAGATAGCAATCCTAGCCTTTAGTCGAGCAATTTCCGCTCCACTCTCCCCTATAATCTTCCAAAGGGAATTATCAATAGCAATCTCCTCTCGAAAAAGACTGTAACACCCTTATCCTTTTCAGGACCCAGGTGTCACACCAGCCACGTCTAGGGAATGAACCCTAAACCTAAGGCTGTAGACTACAATTTACTGTAAATTAATAACATGCGGAAGCTAAGTAAAGCAAACTGAATACATTAAAACTCAAACTCAATCGGGTTTAATACAACACCATATAATATTGTCTTAAACTTAAAGTCTCACAACCACTCATAATCAAATAACATAATTCTAAATACAGGAGTCAGAGCCAGCTATAGAACGTCTCCACTAAACTTGCAATCAGACCAACCTCTATACTGTCCTCTGTCTATCGCATGCAATCACAATGTCAAAGAAGAGGGGGCTGAGCTACTGGAGCTCAGTGAGTTGGAAACATATCTGTCGGGTGTAAACTGTACCCGTATAATAAGTAAAACTGTAAATCTGACGTATAAAAATATGTATAGGAAATAATTGCATTTAAATACTGAAATCTGTACTAAATACTGAGCAAGTAAATACTGATCAAGGTATTCTCTTTTATATGCATTTCTGATTTTCTGTTTCTCTGTCTTGTGAATTATTTATGAAACCGACATTCCCCCTGGGTAATCTGTACCTGTGCCTTCTCTCTGTCTGAGATGAACTCTATCTTTAGAAGGCGAGGAATGCGGCATCATCTGATAAACACAAGACTAATTCTCAGACTACACATCTACTTCAATACTGTATGACTAGTGACCAATGAGTATATCTGATACACGAGGTCGACTATATATATACGTACACTAAGCATCCGAAAGGATGGAAAGGGGGTTTTGATTTTATAAATAGAAGTGTTTTAAAAACAGATAGTTCGGACTTAAAATCAGATTTTAAATCACCCCTCTCCTAACCTAATGCCGTACTCTCTGGCTCTACACGAGCCACCACTGGTCCATACAAGCATATCAATAAAGTGTAATCTATCTGTTTCTATATCCGTTTCTCTTTTCTGTTACTGAATACTAAGCATGAAATGGTTTTATAAAACTCTAGAAATTTTCACAAAACTCCTAGTTCATCTTTTCAAAACTGAAATCTATACTGTATGAAAATACGATAAATCAAACAAAACTGTACAGCTAGTTCCCCTCACCTTAGTCTGGTTCGAGCTTAAGTCTGGCTCGGTCCTTCGGCAGCGGCGGACTTGCCTTTGCCTTTTCCTGATAATTGAAATATGAAATCTATAAATACGGAGTCCGTATTTCTAACACGTACTTAAATCTAAACTCCATAAATACGGTAACGAATACGAAATCTATCACATGCTCGTATTTCTCCATACTTCTAACTATTCTTCACTTATATTTAATCATCACCTTCTTAACTTAATAACTAGCATTTAAACATGGAAAGAGAAATTAACTAAACATGGAAGCATAAAACTAGAGATTAATAGATCTTTAACTTCTATAATTTCTATGAAAATTTGGCGGAATCTCCTTTGTTTTTAGGGCTTAAATTCTAATACAAACATTCATCACAAGAGTTAATATCCATGCCTACAACTAAGTCCATCTTTTATACATGCTTTTCATCCATCCAAGCATACAATTAAACATCATCAAACCCCTAATCCATGACATTCAAGTTTTCCCCCAATTTCATAACCCTAATTAAAGTTTTCCCCAATTCATCTTCCAATTAGCTAATAAAAATGAAGTTCTTCCATAGATGTTCACAATAGGGGAAACGATTGTCGGCGTAGGCTGCAGGCTGAAGGAGCACCGATATCGGGCGGCCGGCTGCTAGCTGGCGTGTAGCACCGGTGAAGGGGCGAAACCGGTAGCGGCTGAGGTCAGCTGCGAGGCGCGCGCGCTGGGCGAAGTAGCTCACGGGGTAGCTGCCGGCGTCGGGTGTGCTGCGCGCGCGTGAGGAAGAGGCGGACTGGTGGGATCTCGCAGTGGGGCGTGACCGGACTGGCCTAGGGCGCGGGTAGCCTCACCGGCAAGGCTCGTTGAGTTGGCTGAAGGGGAGATGGAGAGGGAGAGAGGAAAGTAACTTTTCTTTCTCTCTCTCCTCTCCTCATGTATATATATATATCTATAAATTAATAAGATCTTTTAATTTAATTAATGTAAGAAATGTTTAAAATCATATATTAACATATCTAATTTAAAGTATTTGATTTAATTTATTTATTTTCTAAAATATCTTCTACTACAAGTCGAACAACTTTTCGTTGATCTTATCTTGTTACTGTGCAATCACGAGGGCGACTAATGATATTATTTCGCTTGTCTTTATCTCAGACCAGATCAGGGAATCCCGGGTCAAACGACCCCGTGACATGAGCTGACTGTAGCATCACGGGTCGTCTCTTCTCCCGACCCAGATCCGTGTATCTCGGCTTTTGACTCGGCCAGATCTACTTCATCGGGACTCTAACTTTGTCCGATATTCTTACTTAATTAATCTTGGTTAATTAATATTTAATTAATCTCACTCGGCCGACTATCCATCTCCAACTATTCTATGTAACTTTGGCTTGGCCCAATAAGGCCTTCTCTCAGCCCTATAGTTGTGACAATGGATTTTGAACCATAAATTCTTGATTTTTTTAAACTTTGAGGTTAATAATAATTAATTTGATTTAAGTTAATTAACCACATTTAAAATTTCAAAATTTTACTGTATTTTACTTAGGAAATTTTGGGATGTTACAATTCTCCCATCCTTAAGAATTTCGTCCCCGAAATTTCCTTACAATAAGTAACTAAAACAACTGAGGGTACTGTTCCCTCATCTAGTCCTCTCTTTCCAAAGTGGCTTCTTCCTATCGAGGATGCGTACTGGCCCCTCTACGTAGCTCAAATCCGGTACTAGTTCTATAGCTGGTCCCACCAAAACTTTATTCGGATCCTTGATGCACTTCCGCAGCATCGATACATGAAAAACATTATGTATCCTCGACAACGCTTCTGGTAAAATAAGTCGATATGCTACAGGACCTACCCTGTCAACTATCTTATACGGCCCGATGTATCGTGGGCTCAGCTTCCCACGCTTCTGGAATCGAAGTACTCCCTTCCATGGTGATACTTTCAGGAACACCTCGTCTCCTACCTCAAACTCCAAGTCTCGACGATAGTTGTTGGCATAGCCCCGCTGCCTGTCTTGAGCTTTCCTGATGCGCTCTTTGATGAGTTTGACTTTCTCTGAGGTGATTTGTACTAATTCTGGGCCTAGGATCTTTCTTTCACCTTCTTCATCCCAGCATAATGGTGTCCTGCATCTTCTACCGTATAATGCTTCATACGGCTGCATATTGATGCTCATCTGTTAACTATTATTGTAGGCAAACTCCAACAATCCCAGATTCTCATCCCAGCTCCCGGGAAGTTTCATAACACATACACGAAGTATATCCTCAAGTATCTGGATGGTTCTCTCTAATTGTCCATCTGACTCCGGGTGGTATGCCGAGCTCAGGTTCAGTCTTGTCCCCAAAGCTTTATGTAGACTCTCCCAAAAATGGGAGGTGAATCTTGGTCCCTATCAGAAACGATAGATACAGGTACTCCGTGTAGCCTCATTATCTGGTCCACGTACAACCGTGCCAACCGATCCCGAGAATACGTCATCTTGATCGGAAGGAAGTGAGCTGACTTGGTCAATCAATCAATGATTACCCAGATAGCATCCTTGCCTTGACTGGTTCGGGGTAAACCGGTCACAAAGTCCATGGCTATCCGCTCCCACTTCCATTCTGGAATTTGTAGAGGTACTAACAACCCTGGTGGCTTCTTGTGCTTAGCTTTGATCTGCTGACAGATTAAGCACCTGGCCACGTACTCAGCAATGTCCTTCTTCATACTCCTCCAGACGTAGTTTTCTCTGATGTTGCGATACATCTTTGTGCTCCCTAGATGCATAGCATAGGCCGAGCAATGAGCTTCCTCCAATATCAGTTTCTTGAGGGCTTCCTCATTGCATGGCACATAAATTCGAGCACCAACCATCACTGCTCCATCTGAAGATAAGGAATAGTCACCACGTCTTCCCTTCTGTAGCTTCTTAGCCAGCTTCATCAACTTGGGGTCTCGCATTTGAGCCTCCTTAATCTTGGTCAATATCGTCGGGTACAGGTGGAAACTTGCTAGTAACACCCCTAGCTCATCCACTGAGAGCTGGACCCCAGTGGATCTCAACTCGTGCAATTGGGCAAAGTCGGTGGTCCCTAACCTTGCCATTGTCTTCCTACTCAAAGCGTCAGCTAGAACATTCGCCTTGCCGGGGTGGTACTCGAAAATACAATCGTAGTCCTTCAGCAACTCTATCCACCGTCTTTGCCGCATATTCAGCTCTCGCTGGCTCATCAAGTACTTCAAGCTTTTATGGTCGGTGAATACGCGATGGTCTCCGCAGAACTTGGCTCAAAGCCCCGGTATTCTCAGGAGAAGGAGGATCCCCAGAAACAGAAGGAGCCAAGACCGGAAGATCAGGAATAACTTCTTGACCGGGTGAACTCATCCAGTCTTCCGTGATTTACTGACCCGATTAATCCCCAGATTTGTCTTTCTTTTTTCTCTCATCCTTTTTGGGGAGCCCCACAGCAGAATCGTTCTTAGCCTTTTTTTGTCTCGGAAGGGCCATCATCCTTCCTCCCCTCCTTCTTCCTCTTTTTCCTCTCCTCTCTAGAGGTACTTTCCCCTCTTTTTTACTTCCCAGAAATATCTTCTTTCTTCTTCCGTCCTCACGGTAAAGGAGCTTCAATAACACCTTCGAGATCCGCCAGAATGCCCTTCGCAATACCCAAATCACCCATTGATTTATCTACAAAAGCAGAAAATAAAACCCATCATCATCAAAACTCAAAATTTACAGAATAAAAGTACAAACAAGTCCTACCAGCAGCTACAAACAAACGACATCTCAGAAGGATTTCCTTCGTCAAATAAGTATCCACGGAAACCCCTGAAATCCCTTTAAAACTTTCAAACACAGATTTCTCCTCAGCCGTCATCCCTTCCTCACAAATGTTGTCCGTCCGAGGAACTTCCCATTTAGTCCGGACGTCCCACTCGGACTTACTACTCAGTACTCACAAAAAAGAATTTACTCTTCCATCGTTTGATGGAAGAAGGAACCTTACCTAGAAATTTCTTCTTAGAACGAGCCGAAAAATAATACCAGTCAGTATCCGGCTCAATGTACAAATTAAACAAAAGACGAAACCAACGAATGGTCGGTTTTACGTCATAGTTGTTGAGAACAATGACAAACCCGCTCAACAATCTCCATGAATTCGGAGTCAACTGGGAAGGGCATAACTGATAATACTCTAAAATTTCCTTAACAAAATCAGAAAAAGGAAGTCTAAGACCACCCAGTAAAGCATCCTGATAGACAGCTATCTCGCCCTCCTTAGGTGAACTAGCCCGCTCTCCAGAACAGGGTACCCTAACTGAAAAAAGAGAAAGATTGATTTGAAAACGATCCACCAATTCATCTACCTCCTTCGAATTTAAAATACTCAAAAACATTTCAGACCCCCCACTCTCTATCCTAGACGAGGCAGGATGAACTCTCAAACCTTGGACTGGTGTACCCCCAACGCCGCCTGGTGCCGGAACAGGAATAGAAGCAGTAGAGTTAGAAGGGGACGGTGAATGAGGAAACCGTAACGAATGCGTAGCAGAAGAATCAGAAGATATAGGAGCCATAGAATCCATGGAATCAGTTTCCATTACCTTAACAGAAAACGTCAAACAAAGGATGCCAACCATAAAAGCGCCGGAGAAGAAGAAGAAAGAACTGCGAACGAAAAAGAGAAGAATGGCACGAAGATGATACAAAGAAAAAACCCTTAATCCTCATTCATAAACCCAATAAAAGAGATCCCAACCGTCAGATTACAGGAAGAAGCCCAGATCGAACCCTCCAAAAACATAAACCGCGATTAGATCACGACCGTTCATACCAAACGTCATGTAGAATCGTACCGCCCATATCAAATTATCGGAACCAAAAGCCATGACCTTCCTCTGAACGGTCTCGATCTCTCCCCCAAGCGGCGGCACACCAAACGCCTGACAGCCTAGGAAATAGGATACCATGCCACCCATCATCATATTGACCCACGCACGCCACACCACTCCCCGCCTTAAATGTAGAATAGTATCCGAGACAAGACAAACGGGACAATTATCCCCCTCAACCTAGGAATAAACGCTCGCCCACTCTGTTTAAAGGATAAAATTAATTGATCTAAGTTGGATACACAACTCTCAGATTTGGAATCGAACACACTGCCATCTCATCACGAATCCCAAAAATGATTACGAAACACAGATATTAAAGCTCATTACGAAACGTTAGAAACAATTACACATCTCCTAAGATACATCATCATTACAACAAAGAGAAAGAAACAGCAAACAAATTTCTGAACTCCAACTTTATTCAAAAACAACAAAAATAATTACAAACTACTAAGCCGATGGCTAACAACATACCGATGGCTGATAAAAAAAAGAGAGAGGAAGACAAAAACAGACAAAACGATAAAGAATGAAATGCTTTAACCCGATGACTCTCCTGAATCAGTCCCTTCATCTTCTGTCCCTCCGCTCTCACCTTCAGTAAAATCCGGATCTTCATGAGAAGGAAAAGCAAAAAAGGGCCACTCCTTCAAGCATTTATTCCTCCCGAAAATTGCCACCTTGAAGAAAGCCCCACCCATATAAGTAAAAGTCATCAGATCACCTACTTGCACGTGATAGTCCACAAAAAAATCCAACCACCCGTCCCCGAACCAGATTTCCTCCTGAGCTTCATTTCGAATCAACGTTGCTCTCCACACATGCTCGCTAGGTCCCTCCAAAACAACAACTTCGCCATTCACCTGGTTCATAGTTGTATGAAACGCCGACGGAATTTTAAGCCACCTAATAGAACCCCTCAAACCAAACACTCTATAGAAAGAAGGATGGAAAGGAGAAGCCATTGGATAATGTCTCTACACAAACTTGAAATACAAATATCTTACCCCACTACCCATTTATAAAGGAACCTCGTAGAGCCATTCTCCTTGGGGTTACCCCCTACCCCTTGGGAAGGAACCATACCTACTTCCCAAAGTAACGCCATTTATTGAAGATTTGACTTTTGGGGAACCTACTTATAGCCTTAAAAAAATAAAATAAAAAATAAAATTAAAAAAACCGTCCGGTTTCCAAGATTAGAATTAACATAAAACAACAATAGATTAGCAAAAGCAAAAGAAATAGTATTACATTAAAAAAAAAAAAAGGCTATAAGAAAAGCAAACATACAAAGCAGTTACAAGGAAATTTCAACATAAGTAAAAAATCCGTCCATCTACCAAATCGATCCAATCGACGACCCAGACGAGCCACAAGGAAGTGACTCAGAAGTAACGCACGGACTTCCCCCGCCAACGCTGTCCTCATTATCACTAGGAGCTTCAGCCCAACCTCGGGGTCGAACCTCCTGATCTACCTCCTTGCGACAAGAGTCCATCCCAAATATGTCCACTTCAAAGTTTATGCCCCCCAGATGGGAAAAAATTAAATAATCTCCCGCAGACAAGGAATGATCCGTATGAAACTCCCTCCACCCCTGCTCGAACCGCATCTCGGCCGCATCCTCGTTGATATCAAGTAGAACCTGCCACACACAACCGTTTGGACCTGTTAACTAAGTTAACAACCCTCGATCCCAACGCTTCCAGATGTTCGCAAAAAGAAGAAGGGATTCTCATATGTCGCACGGAAATACTTGGGAGAAAAACCTTGAGGAAAGACGAGCGATAATGAAAAGCCATTACAAACAAACAGGAAAGATGAACAGTATAGCCCACCCCCACAATGACTTAAATAGATAAGAGCCCTATCAGAATAGTAAATCCTCCCAGGAAGAAAGTTCAACGCACCCATCCCTCGATTCAGACTAATGAAAAGACAATTCAAAATTCTGGATAAGATGAACAGGTGTCGAACACCCACTAAAACGCACGTGTTATATCTTTTCGAGACAATAATATTTACACAAATTTAGATTAGCCGACTAAAGGAAATGCTAGTTCTCAAGCCAAGCGAAAAGCGAACTCCGTCCGCTTATCACTCAGACTTATCAACAAGCACACTTCGGGGGGACTAATGATATGAAAATATCTAGCATAACACGTGTCATCGATCCCTTACAACACGTGGCACAACCCCCTCCAGCCACTTGGCATCATCCTAAACCAAACACCTGTTATTAATTCGACCCTCCACCCCATTTCCCCAAAAACCTCCCCCCTGGACCGAAGAATAGGAATGAAATACCCACCCTCCTTCTGACAAAACTGACTAAAATCACAGTAAAAGTACAGAAAATATCTCCTGTCAGAACAAATCCGATCAAATCCGACCAAAATGACAAAGCACCATAAAACATTCTGACAGTCAATGAGACAGGAATTTAAGACAAGAACATCCACTTGCCTTGACACAGCCCACTTATGCAGACAGATATTTCCCACCGCCTTAACCGTAATAATAAGAAACCAAACCCAGGAGTTTTTCTATAAAAGGGGAAGAACAACAAAGAAAAAAGCACAAGAATTTTTTGAGAAGATTAAAATCACACTTTTTACTCTTTTCATCATAACCCCTCAGCCATTCCTCATCCACTAACTTGATCATCGGAGTTAAATCCGGGCAGAAAGGCCCAATTCCGATCGTTTTCTCTTTCCTTTACAGGTTTTCTACCATATCTCTAGAATCAAAGTAAGCGTCCACACTAAAAACAAATCTCAACCGTTGATAGAAGTCTGAACCAGATCACAAGGCAGATCCAATTTCTGACACCAACATATTAATTTATTTTTAAGCATCCCTAGCATATAGTCCATTGTGTAATCTTTCATATAGTCCATTGTGTAATCTTTGTTGGTGATAGTGGCTGATCCCTTTTTATGCTGACTAAGGAGTCAAATGTCCACTGAATTGCATCTTGTGGAACACCAAAATGAGAACTCCTTGTTGGTTAGCTCCTCATGCCAACTTTTGAGTCAAATATTGTTCATGAAAAGCATGAAAATCAGAGCTTCTCATCTATTGGTGCACTACCTATTACCATCTACTTGTGGTGACATTAGTAACGATAACTAATAGTGGGCAATCACGGCATAAATTATGAGAAGAAACGAAGAAGAAGAAGAAGGAGATTAAAAATTTCAGTATTGGAAATATATGATTATAAACTGGGTTGAAAACACATTCCCAAATATATGTTGCGGCAGTGCCCAGGAACCATGGAAATCCTCCATTCATCAGCTACGCCACCAGGTCTTCACCTCTTGCCACCTCCAAAGCCAACGCAGACACAAACCCGATTATCGCCAGCCAGCCGTTGATCTTCACCGGTGCCGAAGAACCCTCTCTGTCGCGGCCTCTCTAGGGTGAAAGAAGAAAGGGAGTAAAAGGAAGGGGGTGACGTGGCATCCTATGTGGCCATTTCGGCGGTCACGTACAATTAATGTCACCAGAATCCCTTGTTGTAGTTTTAGTGGTAAAACTAGGATTTTTTTTTTGGAAAGTTGCATACCTATTCCGAAGAGGCCCACCAATATTGGTGACCTTTTATGTTCTATCTCAAAATCAAGCAACACAACTCTTCACAAAGGTTGTGTCTTTTGTTTTAAGTGTCTATATATAGAGGTTTGCAAAGGAATACATATCATAAGAAACAAATTTCAGTTTCATAGAAGTTATTGACTGCAACATATATTCATTTTAGAGTCTTTGAGAGAAAACACTTAGTAGATTGCCGGACTTCGAGGAATGAGTACTCGACCTTGAAGCATAGATAGTTGTATCCTGGCTTGACAGCGTCTATCGAACCACAAGTACATGAGTGGGGACAAATTTCTATTTAAGGACATTGCATAGCAAGCCTCTATCTACATCAAGTTAGTATTTACTTTCATAGTTATTTTAATTTCAGTTCTTGTGATTATTCTTGTATCCTTGTAATACATTCAAGTTATTCAATAAAGAAGTTGTTTCTATTAATCTTTGATTGATTTTTCGCCAACATCCCTTGGGTAACCTCCCAGTGAAACAAAATCGATCTTCGGTATCCAAAAAGAAACAAATTAAAATTCGGTAACCAAAGTGAAATAAGTGCATAGTTCGATACCCCACCAAGATTTTTACCCAGAAGTATTAGATAAATATGTTTTTTATAAAAATTTTAAGTTGACTTTTGACTAAAATTCAAGTAAATATCTTACAAACTTAGGAAAACAATTTTCCACTTTTGTGAGGGGCATATATTTGCACTTTTCCAGTTATATATACCTTACAAAACTTTTATTTACTTACAAACCTTTTTGAACATTTGAAAATTTTCCTGGTCTTACTAATCAGAACTTTTGGGGAAATAAACTTGTTCATGAACTGATTTACCGTTTAATGTTTTCATATATTCAGCAATTTTTTTTTCTTCTTGTTTTTACTCAAATATGACTTGTTCTCTAAAAAGAATGATCCATTGACAACTAAATAATGATTTGAATAACTTTATTTTCGAACTTTAACCTGTTAGCATTTGGTTTACATTGTAGCATTGGCAAAGATTAAAACATAAGAAAACAATTTTCCTTTTCTGTTACTAATCAATCTATAAAACAAAAAAAATTGTTCAATTTAGTAACCAGCTGCACAGCCCAACAATCACCAGTCAAAGATTTTGAAGGCACGAAGAAACAGCAGCAAATTGCAATGCGCAATGCCCGGCCTGAATTTATCTTAACCTGCATGAAATCACTTGCACAAATGCCTAAATCGGTCCAGAAAATAGGCTGCTGCCAATAAGTTGATCAACATAGCAATGTAATCTGATCAACATATGTGATGCAAGAAGTCTCATTGCAGTCAAAGCAAAAAATGCAATAGTTTTAAAATTCTGATGCAATACTTCACAAAAAAACTGATGAATCATATGCTAGTACATTATAGTGGCATTTACAAGTTTACTATGAAGACTAGAAAGGGTATGGAAAACTCGTTCTTTTACTGCTCTTGATAATCAATCAGCCAAAGTAATTATTTGCAACAGTTATACAATGAAGCTCTAGTTCTACATTACCATCTCTTGTGAGTGAGAGAATGGAAAAGATAAAATGTTGATCAGAACAAAGAATTTAGAACTAGAAGGCTAAGCGATATGTCTCAGAGAGTAGCTGCAATTGCAACAGAAACCTGAAAGAGCTCTAAAAGAACACAATATACTAGGATTATATTGAAATAGTTAGTCATAGGATTTAAGCATGTATCAAGAGGGATTATAAATAAATTTATTCTTCGTGCATTTCTTAGGTGTTATCTGTTGGCATATAGTGTTAAATAACTTTGTATTTTCAATATGTTTTGGAACAGAGAATTTAATTGCAAGATTTGGATACTTCCAAAAATACGTCTGCTCACAGGGTTAAGATATCATACCGTAAACCACTACTGGACCTATTATTTGAGCCTTACACTTTCAGCAACTAAATTCTAACAATCCTGATGGTCCAGTAATGAAGATAACACTTCCAATGTAACAAAGAAGGATAGTTGAAAATGAAGGTCATGGCAGAATAACTAAGAGGATAATTGAAAAAAGAATGCATTAATAGCATGGCAGTGATAAAAACAGTACTTTGATGCAATTCATTAAAAAAACCTAACTGCGGTAGTATTCTAGTGATATCATTCATCTGAAAACAGTCATTGGACATGAAAGCAATACATCTGATATTGGTATTTGAAAATTTAAGAAAACTTCAACAAGTAAAGCAAGGAGAAAGATTGATAAAGTATATCTTCAAAATATAACAATGTCATAGAAATACCAGTATTTGTTTAATAATTAACCAAACAACTGCTGATAACATGCACTAAAGATTTTAGAGCTTTGATTGTTTATTGGATAATGAGCAAAACAACTTATGGGAACATGCACCAAAGATTTAAGAACTTTGTTAAAAGAGTCAATAATGATAGAAGCCATCATAATGTCTAACATCCAACATTCTTTTCCTAATCAATAGACAGATACTTCATATAAAAATGGTTAACAAATACATTCTAGGATTTTACACGTGTACATACTTGGAAAGGTACAGAAATCCATGTTACATGGCATCAAGAACTAGCACTTATGGAAAAAAAGGTCAGGTTACTCGGACCGAATAAACTACTCAGTTGTTTCTTCAATGAGAACATCATAACAGGACTGCAAGCAGGAAATTCCACGATTTGTAGAACTAACCTTCATTAAGGATTAACCAGCTGTGGTTTCTAAAAAGCTCTGGATGCAAATTTCAGTCACAGCCCGAATTAATCTGTAAAATTTCAGTTGCTTCTTGATATATCTGGAGAAGCCTCCTCCCCTTCTTTGACCAGCGGGAGACTAATAGCCATATCAGCAAACCTCACCTCACTCTTTGAAAGAGACTCTATGCTTAAATTTTCTGTATATGCTTCATGCAACTGCAAAGTATACTCCAGGTGCCACAGTACTTCTCCCATTGTAGGCCGATTCTTCCCCTCATCAGCAAGGCACTTCTCTGCAATTTCTCCGAATTTCTTAAAGGACTCCAATGAATAACTCCCTTCTAGATGTGGATCCATGATAGTCTCAAGTGAATGCTGCCGTTGCCACCTGATTGCCCATTCTGCAAGGTTGATCTGATCCTTTGGCAATGTTGGGTTAATTACTGAACGAGCACATACAACTTCAAACAACACAACACCAAAAGAATAGACATCAGATTTTTGTGTTAGTTGTTGCCGTCGGAAGTATTCAGGATCAAGGTAACCAAAACTCCCTTTTACAGCCGTACTGACATGTGTATGGTCCAACCCTGGGCCAGTTTTGGACAGCCCAAAGTCGGACATTTTCGCAACAAAGTTCTCATCCAGCAAGATGTTAGTGGTCTTAACATCCCTGTGGATTATGCATCTTTCTACTCCAGTGTGAAGATAGTGAAGTCCTCGCGCAGCACCAATGCATGCCTCGAGTCGCTGCTTCCATGTCAGAGGTGGGAGAACACTACCAAAGAGATGGCTTCTAAGAGTCCCATTGGCCATGTACTCATAAACCAAGATCATCTCATTCTGCTCATCACAGTATCCAATCATAGAGACCAGATGTCGGTGCCGGAGCTTCGAGAGCATCTCTATTTCCGTTTCAAATTCTGCTAGACCTTGCTCTGACTGTGGATTTGCCCGCTTGATTGCCACTGGAGTACCTTCCTCTGTTTCACCTTTATAAACTTTGCCGAAACCACCAGTTCCAATAACCAAGGAATCATCAAAGTTATTTGTAGCACTTCTAATTTCAGCTATAGTAAACCTCCTTCCTGTTCTATTAGCTAACGAACCATTAACACACGATGGAGACTTGTATGCCTGAGCATTCGTTGTGCTTCCCATGGCCCCATGTAGGGAAAGCGGGAGCCAACCAGGTGGAGTCTCTTTCGCAGGAACTGCTGCTTTCTTTTTACGAATGTATAAGCAGAAGATAAAAGCACCAACTAATGAAAGGATTATCACAGAAAGAATACCTGAACCAATGATCACCCATAGAATCTTACTCTTTGGTGGACTAGCAGTTGATCCTCCCTGATCAATGGTGATTCTATCTGTAGCATGAGCAAGATTCCCATTCCGACTAAGTTTGAAGATTTCCATCCCATTCAGAAGTGCATCAGTAGTTGAAGAACTTGTCAACAAATCTGGCCCAAGCTGAACCCAAAGAGTGTTTGTCTGCTGTGA
The DNA here is from genome assembly GCA_026586065.1 of Dioscorea zingiberensis. Lineage (NCBI taxonomy): Eukaryota > Viridiplantae > Streptophyta > Magnoliopsida > Dioscoreales > Dioscoreaceae > Dioscorea > Dioscorea zingiberensis. The sequence continues at coordinate 24,898,432 of CM048826.1, forward strand.
AATGGAATCCACATAATCTTCATGATAAGCTTTGTTCATCCCTCCTGCCCGCACAAACACATCATAATTCTCAGCTGCTGTCTTGTTATTGATGTAAATCTTGAAGAGCCTCTGATTTGGTTTATCATAGATGAGCTCACAGAAGTGCAACCTGATCAAATAGTCAAAGTTGGGATCCACATCAAATTTCCATGACATGTTAAAATGCTTCTCAAGGACTTCATTATTGGTCATTGTTCTTGCTGTTTCATAGACAAGCAGAGGTGCAACAAAGGAACCATTGTTCGAATAACTAATGCTTGATGTATTAGATAGAGTGGTTGCCGCATTCACTGAGAACATATATCCCTCATCTGATTCCCATTTCCGCCACATGTCTTGGTCTTCACTTGATTCAACCGCCGGCACTCCAACATTCAATCTAAACATGGTCTCCATTCCCCAGTCATCCAAATTCAGATTAGCTTTAAGACCATTGCCCCCAACTTTACTGACAGAATCAACAAACAACTGATCGATGACTGACACGATCTCAATGGCATTCACAAATGCAAATGATCCCAATTTAGGAACAAAAATAATCGCAAGTTGATTTGAGCTGACATTGACAAAATACTCCTTCACCAGAGAGGAATAATTTGAGCTGTTTTTTGTATTCTTCCATGAAATCTCTCCTGGAACATTGAATGCAGAGAGAAGCTTCAGACCATTCGCACTCACATCAAATGCAGATTCATTAGCATTGAAGCTCTCAAAGGAAAATGGGAAGAAGTGAAGCCTGACAAAATAAGTCCTAGGGAACACACTTATGTTGTAGGTTGATGGAGCATCGAAGAACCGGGCAGTTTGATACAGACTTCCATAAGCAGGCTCACCATCAACCACGGCAACAGATGCAACAATTCCGGGATAACTCAGAGTAAAATTTTCTATTGGAGAGGTATCACCAATCCATTTCCTACCATCAACATGGGTGCTTGAATTAGACCCGCAATCAATGAGAAGGGCTTTCACTTGTGCCTCTCCAACACTTGAATGAAGAAAGAGAATAACAGCAACTAAAAACAGGCCATGCCACTTCATCCTCCAGATCTTGATTCAATTTTTCTAAAGAACAAACACTTGTAACCAGATCCTTGAATCCAGAATATAACTACAAATTCACTGGAGAGCAAGAAAACCCCAGCAATGCTTGTGATGCGACAAAACTCATTCCCAATCAAAAGAAATTTGTTCATACAAGCAGAAAAGAAGACATACTCATTTCCTGAACCACTCCAAACTGCTCAATCCTCAAAGATTCCAGTTCCATGTACAATGCAATTAAAAAGCTGGGATCTTTTACCAACTTCCTAAAGATTTCCAACCAACAACAAGCAAAGCAGCAGCAAGCTTTTCAAACAACAGAGATCCAAACCAATGGTGCACCACCTCAGCTAACAACAACCAACAAGCATTTCCATTTTAAAAAAAAAAAAATGCAATGCAAAACCGAAGATATACAAACAGATCTAATGAGCAGGAAATCCTCCAAAAACAAACTGGAGAATCCAACAAAAACAGAAGTGGGAAAAGGGTTGGATTTTTGCACCTCAATCTTCACCAAATATGGAGAGAAGGCACAAGAAAGAGGCTAAAATACCCTGTGACTTCTCCTCAAGCGGGCTTCATACACCTGCTTTAGGAAAGACAAGATCTTGAGAGTGTAGTGTGTGTTTGTGTTTGTTTGTGTCTATTCACAGAAGCTAGAGAGCAGTGAGATTGAGAAATTTGCAGATATACCCTGTAAAACAAATTAAATAATTACTCACATATCTCAATCAAATCATATTTGTATAATATATATATTTTTGATAGTGAGATTTGTTCCTCTTGTAGATCTAGACTGATCACGATCATTGATCAACATGTGAGACAGTGGCGGATCTATATGTATTTTTGTGGGCCCCACAAAAATTTCCAAAACTTTTAAATATATATATACATATGTTATTTAAAATAGTAAATGAACCCCATTATTTTGAAATCTTGGGTCAATAAGTTTCATCATCTGTCCAACGACGATAATGAAACAATCATCCAACGGTTTCAAAATATGAAATCTCGTCGTGGACAACTATGAATGATAGGTATAAGTTTGATAAATATCTTTTTTAGTTATTTGTATTTTTAACTTTTTTATAATGTTTTAACTATATTTCTAAATATATATATAATTTGCTTGTATTATAGATGATGATAATATGTTAAGAGACTTATTGTAGGAATTTTTGGTTTTCAAACTCTACATAATTGTAAAATATTGACCCCATATTATAAACTTCCTGACTCCGCCACTGATGTGAGATGAACTTCACTTGAACTGGTTATTGGGAAAAAATTCTTTTAGCATCTTCTTCTTCTTAAGTAGCGGTCTCTTTGTAATATTTCTACTTAAGGTGACAAGAGGAGGTTTGGAAAGGAAAGGGGTAGAGAAGAAATTGGAACTCAGTGGCCTAGCTGGAGAGTTAGGAGTGATTGGAGGGAGTATTTTCATCTCTTTATTTTGTTATTAATCTTATTATGGAGTTGGAGTCTGTTTTTAACTTGTCGTATTTATGAACTTCTTAATTTTGGAAGTATGATAGGTCCCAACCAAAGCTAAACTAGAATATATTCTCTTCGCGTGAGAATGAACCACAAATACAATAGTTTGGATAAAAGATTTGCTACCTTATCCTAAAGCCATCTAACACCATTTAAAATAAACAGAGAATAAACTCTGCAATCCATGTTGATTGTTATTATGGCAAATCTGATTTTCATAGATCAAGCTAGTACTCTTACTATTGCTTAGAAACATATCATATTATTTCACAGAATCATTAGATAGCTTCGACGTTCAAGTTAGTGAAAGAAAGAGTGTGAGGAAGAAGAAGGAAAATGAGAGTTTGAGTTGATTGTACAAAATGAAAGGAGTTCGGTCCTTGGCTTGGTAGCTTCTTCATTTCTTTTATAGCCTCGAGGGAGCGTTGGTGTTAACGACAAGCACAAAGCTGTTGGCCATGGTGTGCCCACAGTGTCCTCGTCATGAACCCAAGAAAGTGAATCGGCTGCTTGATTCGAACGGCCAAGTTATACTCGATCCGAAAGTGATAGCCTAACAATTTGCGGATATACACTTGTTGATCCGGCCTCTAAACAACTTGTTGAAGGAGTTCCTTGATACTTTTGTGGTCGTGCGTAAGATGAAGAAACTGCCCAAGAGATATTGGCACCACTTGTGTACGGCCTCGATGATGGCATGAAGTTCTTTTAAGTAAGTGGAGGAGTCTAGGAGTCTCGGTCTAAACTTCTTTTTAAAAAAGGATATGGGATGTCCCTCTTGCATTAGGACTGCCCCAATGTCAATATCTGATGCATTGGTCGCAATGACAAACACTAAAACAAGTGCTTTAACCATGGCTTGCTTCAAAGCGTCAAAAGCAGCCGTGTTGCCAATATCCAGTTGAATGCACCCCTACCCAACATGTCTGTGAGCGGAGCCATGCACCAAAGTAGCATGCCCTCGAATAAATTGCTTGTAATACGCCATGAGGCCCAAAAAACCCCGGAGCTATTTTAAGGTTTTAGGAAGCTAATTGGCTATCGCTTCAATTTTCTGAGAATCGGCTTGCACACCCCCAGCTGACAATATATGGCCCAAATAATCTATCGTCCCTTGGCAAAAAAGGCACTTTGAGAGTTTGGGAAAAAATTGATGGGAGTGGAGGCATGGTGGCACCTATTCAAGGGGTGTGATATGCTCCGAATCCGAGGCGCTATAAACCAAGATATCATCAAAAAAGATGATCATGAACTTACACAAGAACGAAACAAAGAGCTAATTCATAGTAGCTTGGAAGGTTGAGAGCGCTTTTGTAAGACCAAACGGCATGACGAGGAATTCGTAGTGACACTCATGAGTGCGAAAAACCGTTTTGTAAATATCCTGAGCATGCAACTTGATTTGATGATATCCTGCTCGCAAGTCCAACTTGCTAAAAACTGGGGCACTACCAAGCTCATCTAGGAGTTAAGCAATGGTCAGAATAGGGAATTTGTCCTTTATGGTTATGACATTCAAAGCCTGGTAATCCACAAAAAAAATATAAGTGCCATCTTTTTTCTTTACCAATAAAACTAGAGAAGAAAAAGGAATTTGGCTTGGCCAAATAATTCCTTGCTCCAACATCTCACGTAGAAGTTTCTCTAGCTTTGTCTAAGTCTTTTGAATGTGAGGATAGAGGTAGGGTCTCACATTGACAAGTTTAGTGTTTGGGAGGAGGTGTATCTTGTGATCAATAAGGCAATAGGGGGTAGGCTAGTGGTTGGAACAAGGTACTGTACTAATGGAGGAGCTGAGATATACGATTAGGTAAGTTGTTGGGAAACTTAAGTGAGAATGAATTGGCTGAAGTTTTCTTGGGTTGGTTCTCATCTGCTAGCTAGCAATGCTTGTAAAGCAACCATACTGTGGACATCTGCACTTTGTAGCAAGGCCTGAAACTGATGAAGAGTAATCAAGCTTGGAGTATTAACCAAGTCACCATGGAGGATCAACTTCTTTTCCTCCCAAGTAAACTCCATGGATAACGTTGTTTGAATAGTCATGGGCAACACGTCCAAGTTGTTGGAGCCATTGAATTCCGAGGACCACATCCGAGACCTCAATAGGCAATACAAAGAGATCAATTGGAAAGACATTCCCCTATAATGATAGAGCAATCCGAGGGCAAGAAAATTGACAAACTAAAAAATCAACATTGCCAACATAAACCTTGAATTTAGAAGTTGGCTCCACCCAAAAGAAACGCAGAAAATCCGAGAAGGGAACTTTTGTGGAATCTCTTGTGATTAGGTATATATGTGTATATGTATATGTATATATTCTCTTCATGTCACATTAAGAGGTATTTATAGGTTGATTGCGATAAAGATGTTATAAGAAAATAAATCCTTCATTAATTATAATTAACCACACATACGATATATATAGATACAATGATGTATATCTATACAGCTGGATGGATATGGATATATATACAGATATATATGGCTAACACCCCCCCCACAAACTCACGGGGGATCAGACACCGAGAGTTTGGACAGAAGAAAATCATGTTGCACACGTGTCTGAGACTTGGTGAACAAGTCGGCAAGCTGGCGCTCAGAAGGAACAAACTGGGGAGCCAGGATGCCTTTGTTGTACTGGTCACGTAAGAAGAAGGCATCAACACCGATATGCTTGGAGAGTGAATGCTTTACCGGATTCAGGGTAATCTGAATAGCACCGGTGTTGTCACATTGAAGGGGAGTCGGAGCAGGAGACGCCACACCAAGGTCCTGAAGGAGCCAGCGCAACCAAACAATCTCCTCAGCAGCAGTAGCCATGGCACGGAGCTCAGCCTTGGTGCTAGATCGAGAAACACCTGTCTGCTTCTTGGACTTCCAAGCAATAAGAGAAGAGCCCAAGAACAAGCAGAAACCAGTAACAGAGCGATGATCAGCGGGATCACTAGCCCATGTAGCATTAGAGTAGGCACGAAGCTGTAAGGAGCTGCTACTGGAGAAAAAGCGACCACGAGACTGAGTCGCCCGGAGGTAGCGTAGGAGCCGCAACAGATGACCATAGTGAACAGAAGTAGGCGCACTAAGAAACTGACTCAGAACATGGACAACATAGGTAATGTCAAGCCGAGTGATGGCAAGATAGACCAGGCTCCCAACTAAGTGTCGGTAACGAGTCGGATCGGGCAAGGGAGGCCCATCATCAGGACGCAGCTGAAGGTGAAGCTCCATAGGAGTTGCCCCAGTCCGGGAGTCAGAGAGTGCGGCTCGAGTCAGAAGATCAGAAGTATACCGTTGCTGGGAGAGCTGAAATCCATCAGTAGTAGAAGTGACCTCGATGCCCAAAAAATAGCTCAACTGGCCAAGATCAGTCATCTGAAAATGCTGCCGAAGGTGATGCTTGACAAACTCCACATGAGTAGGGTCATCACCGGTGATAATCATATCATCCACATAAAGCAACAAAAGAGTCCGCCCACGAGAAGAGGAATGCACAAATAGAGCCGGATCATGCGGACTCTACCAAACCCAAAGCCGTCCTGGCCACAAAGTAAACCGACTCAAACCAGGCCCGGGGAGCCTGTTTGAGACCATAGAGGGCCCGACGCAGGCGGCAGACAAGGCCAGAAGCAGAGGAAAGGCCTGGGGGAGGAAGCATGTACACCTCCTACTGAAGGTCACCGTGAAGAAAAGCATTCTTCACGTCAAGCTGAAAGAGAGACCAACGGCGAACGGCAGCGACAACAATAAGAGCGCGAACGGTAGTCATGTGAGCCACAGGAGCAAAAGTCTCATCATAATCTCAGAATGGCACTGCGGAAAGGAAACACCGTCATATCATTGAGACTGCTCGTACCCTCCTTATTGCCTCCCATGTTCCACCTCACTTTTGGGTTGAGGCTGTCTCCACTGCTGTCTATCTTATCAATCTTCAACCTTCCTCTTTTCTTCAGGGTCGCAGTCCTGGCGAGTGTCTTTTCTCTCGCCCTCCACGTTATGCTCACCTACGTGTGTTTGGTTGCCTGTGTTATGTTCTTCTTTTGCCTCGTGAACGGACTAAGCTCTCTGCTCAGTCTGTTCCATGTGTCTTCCTTGGCTACAGCCCTGAGCATAAGGGCTATCGGTGTTACGATCCTGCCGCACGTCGCATTCGTATCTCGCGCGATGTCACTTTCGTCGAGGATCGTCCTTTCTTTGTCCCTTCTACCTCCTCATCTTCACACTCCTCCACTACATCGGCTGATGTACGGTTCCTCACGGTGTCACCACCACCTGCCTTACCACCTCCTGTGTTACACCCACCATCTCCCCCTTCCCCGCCCCAGTCTGTCTCTTCGCCTACATCTGTGTCTCGCCCTTCCTCACCTCCACCTGTATCTTCCTTGCCTGCTGATCTCCCTGTACCGGTCCCTATCCTCGCCCTACCGTATCATTATGTTCGTCGCTCCCGCCCTCCAAAAGAAACACCCAAGAACTAGGTCAAGAGAACAATAGAGTCACACAATTGCATTTCAAATTTCCTACAACTTAAATAAAGCCAAGTTGAAATGCAATAGTTATTTGGGAATTTACAAGTAGAGATGCACTTGTCTTCCACTAAACCAAACAACTAAGATTGGTAACTGAACTTGCTTGTAGATTGAGTTACTTCCAACCAAACATGCGCTTGGTGCCAAAGACCATTTAGTCATGACTTTTACCATACACCATTTTTCACTTTTTAATATATAAAAAAAACTCTTATCATATGAAACTATAAAATTAATAAATAGTACCTGTGTCATAGGGAATCTCAAATTGTTTTTTTTTTTCACGAACTAGACTCATGAAAAGATTTCATGTTAAGTTGAGTGGGATGAGAAACTACAAAGGACATATTTGCCCAAATATTAAAGAAGAGTTAGAGAAAATCAAGGTAGAAAGTATGAGTTTGATTTGTACAGCAGCTGGTAGATTGAAGTATGAAGTTGATGATGGTAACCACAAGTCTGTAGTTGATTTGGATGCCAAAACATGCAATTGTAGGTGATGGGACCTTTCAGGAATTCCATATAAGCATGCATATAAGCATGTTATGTCAACAATATTCACTAACAAACAACAGCCAGAGTCATATGTCCATAGGTATTATAGCAAAGAAACATACTTGTTAGTATACGTGCATGTCATAAATACTATACCAAGTCAAGCTGAGTGGGAAAAGATTGATTTACCTGATATCCACCCTCCAATTATTCGTAAACCTGTTGGTAGGTCTAAGAAAAGGAGAATTAGTGGAGTTAATAAACCCAGGAATCCATTTAAGATGACTAGAGCAGGTGGTTCTATTATATGTGGAAACTGCAAAAACCATGGCCACAATTCAAGAAGCTGTAAGGCTGTTATAACAGGGGAAACACCATGGCAGAGAAGGCAGAGACTTAAACAAGCTGAAGAGACAGCTGGCTCATCAAGAGGAAGAAGAAGAATGAGATCAACTGTTGCATCTAATATAGAGGTACATCAATTACTTATTAATAAATCTGAGTATGTGGTTTGTGTAAGCTTTGGATCTCATGTGTTGAACTTAACTATAACTATTTTTGGAATCAACACAAACTGATGCTCCAAGCTCAACAAGAGGAATGAGGAAAACCAGCAGTGAAAAAGTAAGGAGTCTCCAACTTTGGTTTCTGCATCCCAGCTACCACCTGCAAATGCATGCTCGAGTACCATTCTTATAGTATTTAAGTTCTCAGACCAATTTTTTGTTTGAGGCATGAATCAGGTTATTGTTCAAATGTGAATTATTGTTTTTAGGAGTCAGCAAATGCAACAAGGTTTACAACTAGCTAGCCTGAACCCAGCATTACTCGATTTAACCAAACACAGGTTTGGAATACATACTTGCTTTCCAAGAGTTAACAAAGTACGCAATGTATTGGATAGTGAATTTTCTTTATTATTTTAGACTTCACATGGAGCAAACTAATTCATACCACCAAGGCCCACCGTAGCAACTAAGAAGCTTGCCATCAAAAGGCCAAAAATTTCAAGTTCAACAAAAATAAAATTAAAAAAAAAAATCCAGGAAATACTGTTGCAGAGATACCAACATCAAGTTACACAAATTTTAAGAGAGCAAGTGAATTGGCCAAGTATGCACAGCCTCCTAATGCCAAGAGAGCCAAGACTACATCGCAAACTGCACCTACTCGAAGCACTTAAGTTCAAAACCTGTGTTTGGCTCATGGATATGTAATGGATATCTTTTGGTTCATGGAAAACAAATTTTGTGTTCAAGGGTTATGAAATTTCCCCTAATGTAATTCAGGTTCAACAAAGACATATTTTTTATGATTTTGTTGGTTTTGTAATTTTGTGTTTATGTTTTCTGAAATATCTTACTTTTTAGGTGGTTGTTTGTTGAGCAGCATCTCCTGTTCTTGCAATGTTACAACTGAAACTTTCAATTGCAGGAGTCTCTTTCTCCTATACCATGTTCCTGATTATTTGAGAATTGGATCTAGTACATTTAGTTAAAGTTTGGTTGCATTTAGTAGCGCCTGTGAGGAGCATGTCATAAATCCTGTATTAATTTGGATTTTGTGTTCAAGGTATCCTATGTAAAACTCTATTACAGTGTATCAATGGAGCTCTTTTTGAATCTAGACGACAAAACATCAATGATTTTGTTTTTATAATGTAAAACATGAGAAATGTAATCTTGATTTCAAACTCTTTAAATGGAGCTCTTTGGTTTCTTTTCTAATAAAAAAAAAATTGAGTTTCTCTTTGGCCTCTTCAGGGCTTGTGGTTTGTCTCTTTATATCAATTCAAAATTTGTGGTTTGAGTAATGTAAACAATGATAAAAATGTTATGTCACGTCTTTTTTTAATGCCACGTCAGCAAGTTTAACTGGGTTATGGGTTTTGGCACCAATACGCTCACAGAGCACAACACATGGTACTAAAGTGCTCAAAGTCAAACAATAGACACTAAATTGATAAAAAGGCAAACCATAAGGTAGTTTCTTGAAATTTCCCCAAAATAATTTAATATGAGTGTGATTCCTAAAAAAGCATAAAAAAAGGATGAGAGGATGAAAGGGGAAGGAGAGGGATTAGAGAAGGGGAAAAAGAGATAGAAGGTAATGACATTTTTATCTTTTTAATTTTAATTATTTTTTTGTTATAACGCGAATTAAGCTCCAAAGGCTATAGGCACAATCTCTGGTATGCACATAATCATGAAATTTATTAATAAGCTCACCTTTTTCAAGGGCTATACATGTAAAAACTACTTTATAGATTAGTAAGCCAACAGCTGGGTATCTTCTATAGTACTATGAAATCACCGGTGTCGTGCAAAACTAAGCGCCCAATTTTTATATAACCAACACCCAACCTCCACCTTAGTGGCACCCCATGGTACGGTGTCGTGGATTAAGAACCATGACACCATAGCATTTCTACGATAGCTGTCCAAATTAGCTAAATCAAATTTTGAAAATTTTATTATTTAAAAAAGGGCAATTTGTCAAAATGGCCCTAAGCCGTTTATTTTATTATTTTTTTAGTCCTAACTTGAAAATATTTGTTGAAATGGCCTTGGGTTGCCCAGTCAGCAACCAAATTGTTAACTTTGATAGCTAATCTGCATTTGAAATATCGATTAGCTCCAGAGACTTCATTTTATGCTCTTCGGAGCTAATCTGCATTTAAAAGGCCGATTAGCTTCAGAAAACTCATTTCGTGATCTGTGGAGCTAATCAGCATTTCAAAGACCAATCAGCTCCAAAGGGTTCATTTTCATGTTCTCTGGATCTAATCGGCATTTGAAAACTCAATTAGCTTTAGAGAGCTCGTACATAGTCTGTGGAGTTAATCGGTTTTTGAAAGACCGATTAGCTCCAGAGAGTTTGTTTTCATGTTGTGGAGCTAATCGGCATTTGAAAGGCCTATTAGCTCCAAAGAGCTCATTTTTTGGTCTCCAAAGCTAATTGGTGTTCCACATGCCGATTAAATCCATGAATAATAATTTATTATTTTTTATTAATCTAATCAGCATTATGGCTGCTTATTAGGCAGCATGAGGGCCATTTTGATAATAAAATTGGATCTGAGGTCAAAAAATAATAAAATAAATGACCTACCGTCATTTGACAAATTACCCTTAAAAAAAAGTAAAAATGAGGTCACTTTGTCTTTACTTCCCCAATGGAGATATTATATAAAGATAGAGAAAGTGTTTTGATTCTTTTGATTGTAAAATATGGAATGGAGGAAGATGTTGAAGATATGGGGGAGTCCATAACATAACATGAAAGGTGGGTGAGGCACATGCATTTGTCCATTTGCTGGATCAACACAACACCATTATCTGACAATCACTAGAACCTGCATTCATATTTTATCTTATTTGTTTTATATATATTTTTTTCCTTAGATTTTAATAATTAAATATTTTATTGTTATTTGTATTGAATAATTTTATAAAAGCACTTCCCAAATCAATGATTTTCATCCAAATTATTTTTTTAAGTCGGGGTGTTGTGATAGTATGCATAGAAAAATAAAAATTAAAAAAAAAGGTTCATCAATTATTTATAATAAAATAAAATCTGTTGAATATAATATTAAACAGAACAAACTTATTGGATAGACTTCAAATCAATAAAACTGTTTGTCTTATTTATTTTTGTAATGATCTCCAACCAATCACAATGTGACAAGATCAGTTAATGAATTAATTAATGAGAAATGTATATATTGTTAAATCAATTTAATAAAAATTACAATCAAGTGGTTGATGGATGGCTTTTTTCTTTATGAAGACTTTGATTGCAAAAGACCATATGAATACTATGTTCAATGAAGCTCATTTAGTTAAAAACATTGCTTAAACTTAGTTTGTCATATGTTGTTGCTTCAACAACAAATTGATTTTCGAAGATTTGATAGTCGATTTGATCGTTAGTTTAAAGAGATGACGCTCTCAATATCAATATCATCACCCAGACAATGTTCATCAACCAGTGGAGTGCTAAAACCCTTTTTTTTTTTTTTGACAAATATTTTCACTCTCAGCCAATGCATACAAGCCACACACAAATAATAATAATTATTATTATAATTATAATAATAATAATTATTATTATTATTATTATTATTAAACACCAACTAAACCTTAATCCCATACTAGATGAGATTATTAAAATTAAAAATAATATTCTTACATCATTGAGTTGTATCTAACCCTGATTATACTTTTGTTTTTTGTTTTTTTTTGACTTAGACCCTAAAAGACCCCCCATACAGGTCAATTAGGGACGTGATCATAGAACCCGAGGAGTAAACTCACTCCAACATCCCTAACTCATTACCGTACATGTATAAAACTCGAGGAGTAAACTCCACTCAAATACCGTTAGGCTGAACACCTTTTGGCAACCCTGGTTATACTTGACCTGAACTAATTAGTCCCATAATATATTTAATATATTTATTGTATTATGCATACATTTTAATTTATTTAACTTTTTAATAATATATGTTATATACACAAATCTTATTTTGAATAAACAATTTCATTTTCTTAATATGGATCAGAAGTTTTCAGTTATATATATATATATATATATATTAAAAAAGGGATCACTCAGTTTGGTCTACAAATAGAGTCCAATATGGAGAACCCTTCCCTATTGTGAGTATTGTGAGTGCATTTAATATCAAAATGACACAAGGAACACATTTGGAAATCTGGAATAGTAATAAGTTTTTCAAACTAGATAAATAAAAACCAGAGTGATGTTCAGAGAGAGAAGAAACGAAGGCCTAAAGATGACCAATATGAACAAACCTAGAGAGCTCTGGATCAGGTTAGTCTACACAAAATCAGAAGACTTTCATCGTCTTCTGATAAGCCAGCCTCCTCTTCTTCCTATGGAGCTTTAGTTGATGCATCATCAACAGGAACATCGTCGTCATCATGGTAAATGTTCTCTGCCATCTGCCATATTTGGAGGATGTTGTCTTCGGCCACGCTGGCGATGACCCAGTCCTCAGAAGGATTCCATGAGAAATCAGATATCTTGCTTGTATGCCCACCGTGAATGAATAGCAGCTCTGGTGGCCCATCTTCTGCATCCTCTGGTGTCTGTTCCTCATCAATCCTGTGGATAAGAGTATCAGAATGATCATTCCTGGACTGGAAAGATGAGCATTGAATGATATTTCTATGCGAGATATGTTGTGTTGCTAGTGTTTTATCAGAAAGATGAAACATAAATAATATCCATGATCACACTGCAGAACACATGCATTGAATTCAAGTCATGTGGATGATGGACAATATGATCTCCATTCAAGTCCATCCTTTTTCTAAGGATAGATCTTGATCAAAGATTGTGTTTAACATAAAGGTTATGGAAAGAGCATAAATATTAGAGAGTCCATGGAACTAAAATCTAATCATGGAGTTCAATTACTGTATTATGACCTACATTATACAGGTTCAATCTACAGCCAAGAGAGAGCATGGAAATTCATAGAACTACCAACCAGCTTATTAGGGGAAATGTGTGCATGAGTAGGGACCAAAACTGATAAAATTAACACAAGTCAATTGAGGCATATTATTAGTCAATCAATTGAGAAAGAAAAAATTGATGTATTAATTGAAGTGCAATAAGGATAACATAGATATTTTCTCAAAACAACTTTATTTCAAAGAACATAAACCAGATCTGAATGCAGAATCAAAGATAATGCAAAAAGAAAAAAATAATAATAATAAGGAACTAAGTGCCAGAAAAACACACGAGCAGTTGCCCAGAGAAGAAATTCAAAGTAGAGGCAATGCATGAAAACTTTCAATGTGAATGACTTTGGGTTTTAGAATTTTGAGAACAAAGCTGAACATGTAAAGAGTTCATGTTATGAGAACATGGGGGGCATCACAGCTGCAAGTTTACGCCACAAAGGCTTTCACTCTGGTTGTGAGGGGAACTACAGGTACACATGGGACATATTGATCTGCTAAAGCGGACTTACAGGTTTTTGAATGTTCCATCAAACTTAGGTTTTCCTTGTATCTTATCTGGTAATCATGCTTCACAGCTTTTCAACAAAAGGCAGTAAATTGATATTTAGTGCAGAAAATGACACAAGCACAAGAGAGCATATTGAAACAAGAAGAAACTTTCCAGTCATTTCCACTAAAAAACTTCAAAGCAAAAGAACAAAGATACCTGCTAAGATCCCACACCATAAGCCTCCTCCCGAGGCAGCATGAAGCTAATATTGTTTCATTCTTTGGATTCCATCCTACTTGGAAAACCTCTTCTCTGTTCATCAGGCAAATCATATTAAATTTTGATTAAGTCTCACGGGTTCAACTAACAAAAAAAACTAATCAAGCATGCACACCAAAAGGAATACTACCATACACTCAAGGTAAGGCTTACTTGTGAGCGTCAAAAGTATATAGGGCATTACTGATCTTCCGGAGGTCAAATAATTTGACAGTCTTATCAGTTGAACCTGTTGCTACAACCCACTCATTGAAGGGATTGAAAGCTAAACAATTAACCTGCCAAAGAATTATAAATATAGCAGTGAAACAAGAATAGTGAACTTATGAATGTCTCGTACAAGATGAGGAAAGTAACTAGAATAATCGACAAATGATGATGTCTTAGACTGACTTCTAACTTCTCTCTCTCACACACACACACCACCAAAATAAATAAATAAATAAAATACAGAGAAAGAATGCTCCTCACTGGTTTTTTGGATAAAACAAAGATTACAACTTACAAGTTTCAAGCGGTCTTGATCCACAGTGAAACGGCGCCATTTAGGCTTTCTAGATCACTATTTCTTAATTCAGATGTTACCTAACCGTCATAAATTTGGTGCAACCAAGTTTAATCTAGTGAGACATGGCTGGAACAACATAAAGGATCTGCCAAGGAAGGTCAAGGCTAGTTTCAACATGCAAATCTTGTTTCCTGATTATCCTTTAATTGATCGATGCTGACTAGCCCTCAAAAAGCTAATTCATTCTATGTCAGTTGATATGGAGAAAAAACAGGGTTGATTTTGAAGTGAATCATTTGAAATAAGGGTGTAGATACGAAATCAACATCCCCCAAGTTCCATATCAGTCTGATTGAATTTTTAAATCATGGTTAGAATTCATTAGTTTAATGAAAATGGAAAAGTTTAATCACTTCAAAGACAGTCAGGAACAGTTCAATTTTGTCTGCAATCAAAATCTATAATAAAGAAAATTGTAAGTACGAGCCTTAATAGCTATACTTACAAGAAATTTCGTCTTTGTATAAATAATCAAAGAGGAACTGTGACTTGTCAATGCAATGACTAAAAGACAATGTCTTTTCCACAGTGGATTACAAGAATTAGGCAGACACACAAATTCTACATTATATGAGCTCTAGCGAATGCTCAAAAATACTTTTTGTTTATTCCAGAAAAAGAACAATATATGTTATGTTGGTTAATCTGGAAATTATTCTCTATCTTCTCATTTTTATACTTGTTTATACTTGGTAAAAATTCATAGCCCGTGTGGACAGTTTCAAGTTCTGAGTGAAATCAGTGGGGTTACCTGGTGGGTTTCATTAAATTATAGAAAAATGAAGAGAACAAAGCATGTAATGTAGAAGTAGAAAAGCCAGCAAACACTAACATTAGCAAACCATAAAAAGAAAGTATATGTGTTGATCATGATACTCACCTCACCTTGATGAGCAACTACAGATTGAGCTGGCTTGTTGGCTGCTGGTGTACGCAGATCCCATATAAGCAGATGATGGTCATCACCGACAGAGCCAAATAGATATTCATGCCTCAAATGCCATGCAACATCTTCAACAACACCATCATGAACCTATCATGAAGGAATTTCATAACAGTGTTAGCATTCAAAATTGTCATTGAAAGAACAAAATAACAAAATGGTCAGACTATAATATAGCAGAGATCACACTTGCAATAATCTGACATTGTACATTAGACAGAGTTCTCAATGAAAATAATTCTGGGAATAAGCAAATTTGCAGCAAATGTGAGCATTGATAAAACAGCTAAAGCCATTCAAGTTGAAGAATAGTGTGTGATGAGTTATGTTTGGCAAGTTATAACACATGCTTGATTATTATTTATTATAATGTATGGGAATCCTATAGATTGATGACAATATGAGATTATGAGGATGCTCTATGATGAATATCATGATTATTTTTCTCATTTGTACTTGTTTATATTCTTTGTTATGAAATTTGAAATTGCTTACATAATAACAATCCATTTAACATGAGAGTATGCATAAAAAACTATCAAACCAGCATCAGAATTTAGAAAATTATGAAGATAAAAGCATGAAAGTCGTATGAGACATTTACTTTATACCTTTTAATAACTGTAAGCAGATTTTTTTAATGCTTTTGAATCCTAAAATCCTAACATTTTCAGAATAAAAAATCAATATGAAATACACCTCATGAACAAAATGAGCATATTAGAAACAAAACATATAGGATTAGGTTCCATGCTATAGTGCTTAAAACTGCAAAGCAAAAACATCTCTAAAGTATGTGGTAGCACACAAGTGACAAAGAATTCAAAAGTGCATCAAAATTTACTATGACATTAAAATCAATTAAAGCAAAATCAAATGAGTTGTAGGAGGCGAGATAACTTCTTTTATATCAATATTGAAATTAGATTGACATAGGACTAGTCCTGCTAAAGTTACATCCACACATTAAATTTCTATCTACAGACAACATAGAATATGACATCAATTTTCAAACCTTGATCCCGACTAGGCATTTACCTTAGGGTTTTTATCACAAAAAGAAGAAGAAGTCAAAAGATAAGTCCTCATAAGCATTTGGTGTTCTAATCAAAGAGAGAGATAATTACAATATGGGAATCAATCTAGACCGAGAAGGTAAAATTTGTTTAAATGTTTTTTGCATTACATAAATATTTCATAAGCTTGATTTTGCAAGTACTTCAACATATTATTTGCAATTTGAACAAGCCAATTTTTCAGCCAATAATGGCATTGATGGAACTCGATATGCTAATGGCAAAAAGATCTAACCTTAAAAACCTGCAGAGCATCCAGAGATTTATTTTTTGGAGATGCCTTAATGTCCCACAAGCATATTTGAGCATCATCAGAGCCACTTAGTAGATGACCCTCCTTAAAAAGGCTCCAAGATAAACCATATCCTTCAGTATTGTGGCCTTTCAACCTCAAATCAGGATTGCAAGCCCCATCTAGAGGAGGCTTGGATGGATGCTTGCTGTAGTCAAACACATACACCTCTGCGCTAACTGTCTTTGTTGCAATTATAAATGGATTTTGAGGCATATAGCGAGCTCGATTGACCTCTCCCTCATGATTTATCTGCTGAACTATTTGCACCTGCAGAGAAAAAATTGAAACTACATTGGAGCACTACCAGGGGTTATCACATCATATCAACACATCCTGACAAAGAAAGTTCCATTGAAATCTATCAATCATACATAAACAGGAAAAGTCAACCAAGCACTTGACAGAATTGAAGATTTAAGCAATAATGTAACAATTCAAAGACAATTATTTTAGAAACTAATTTAGTCACAAAGTACGACAAGTTCAAAACCCAAGAAACAATCCGTCTCATAGTCAAGAGCTTGGAAATCAATTATTCACACTTTAAATCTACACGCAACTATGTTATGAGATAATCTTTTTAACATAAATATAATTTACACCTGGCAGAGGAATAGCAATTATGAGTTTGCCATGATTGTACAATAAAAATGCAGAAAAACAAGAAAAATAGAACAATGAATATAGATTTTGGATCAGCTTTAATTCTCTCCATTTGTCCTTTAACAAACCAAGTAAAAAAAAAAACAAAACAAAAATCAGTAATAAAAGTGAGTTTTAGGCTTCTAGAAAATAGCCAAATCAATTCTTAAACTAAAATATGTAAAACCAGCAGGCTACCAACATAAAACCAAAGTTGTTTCCAAAAAGTAACTGGACACCTTAGATAAACATCAAGTGGTTGATGAGAAAAGTGACCTGATGCGATAGACTCCAACATGAAACTAAAGCCATCCACAACAAAAATAACTGGATGTCACAGATACAGACATGAAACAAAAGTTGTTGTCAACAAAAGTAATTGGATGCCTTAGATTTCCATAAAGGAGATACTTAGTCAATTAACAAAAACAAATAATCAGATCTTTTAAACAAGCACAAACAACTTCTGTCAATAACAGATCAAAACAGGAAAATGCACATCTTGCAAACAAGACAGACAAACCAACAACTCAAACAAGCTAAACCATTATAAAGAATCTGAAGAGCACACACATCCAAAGAGCATTAGGTTATTGCAATGTTCAAAAAATTTGATATTTTGCAAGGTGTCTAATCACCCCATTCTCGCATTCCCTATGGATTCAGTAAATTTCACAAGCAAGAACAACAAAAACAATAATTGGATGCAGAGATCGCCACAAATTGCAAACTTTCCGAGTACCAACCTAACAGCAACAATGTTCACAACATTAAACCAGTCAAAGCCCTAATACATAGGAAAAAAGTGGCCTTTAGAGCACATACCCAGCCAAAGCATCAAGAAAATCAATCGACCCAGAAAAAGTCCGCACATTTCATCAAACATAAGACGAAACAAACCTTGCCACTGGCCGAACCGAATCCACCAATCTCGCCACGCTCGTCATCGTACTGCCGCGCATCATACTCGGCATCCTCGAGGGGAAGCTGGACCTGGGCAAGCATCAAGTAGTTCGGCTCATTGTCGGAGGTGTGCGTGCCGAGAATCATCTTCTGAATGGAGTGGTCGCGACCGGGGGGTTCCTCGCGGTCCGGCAGCCACTGCACGGTGAGCGAAGGCCACTCGAGCGCGTGGGTGATGACCAGATCGTAGAGGAATGGCGTGTTCTTCTTCCATATCTTGTACTCCTCGTTTATCAGCCGCTCTTCGATCTCTCCGCGGAACTCTTCCTCGTCCTTCGCCATTACAGATCGATGCCGAGGAACTCCGAGTGGTTCCCTCTCTGGATTGCGAGCCTTGTGCTTGCGAGGGTTTTTGGGCATTTATGTTAAGAGACTTAGGGGGTAGAAGTAAATAGCTACTAGAGACGAGGGTCTTTTAGTCATTTCGATTCAAAATATCCATATTTAGACAAAACAAAAGAAAGCTAATTTAATGTTGATTTTAATTTATCAAATTTCTTAATCACATTTTTTCTCAAAATTCTTGGCAAACAAAACTTTTGTAATTAAATATTTTCAAAACTAATTTTATTATCCATTTACTTATACAAGAAAATTGCTTGTATATCCATCCAAAATCACATATTTACTTAAATACCCCCCCAAAAAAATGCTATTTTCATAAATACCCCTATAAAAATACTATTTTGACAATTTTAATTACAAATAAAATTTCCCTCTTTTCTATGAAAAAAAAATATAGGAGGTAGAAATCTAAATTTCAACTCCATTGTCCTACTCAAGTGAAAATAAAAAATTATTATCATCATTATTGCAATATATATATATATACACCCATATTAAAATAAATATTAAAATATGGCAAATTATTTATTAGTCCCTACACTATTTGTGCACTGTTCACCTTTTTCCCCTACCCACCCAAACACCTATTTACACTAAACCCCTACCTAAGGACCCTAGGGGATGGGATGAACAGTGTCAGGGACCCTAGGAATAAAAGTGAACAGTACAAGGATAAATAGTGAATTATCTAATTAAAATAAGGATGTTTATTAAATAGATGATAGATTTTAGAGAGTGTTATTTGTGAAAATTTCTTTAAATATCATTTATAATTATAGTTGACAAAAAAAGGAGGGAATTGAAAGCAATAGGTTGTTTTTATGTTAACTTTCAATACCCCTAATTCTAAAAGGGCAAAGATTGACATGATTAATTTTTGGATTTTTTTTTTTTGGGTATATGGGGCCACAAGCGATTGACTAAACCATGGGCGTGCTCATTCCCAAAAACGTGCCTTAGCCGTCAATCAAACTCGCTCCACACTGGTGTGGAGCTCTTATAGAGACTAGGGTGACCAATAGACTCATGACTAGTTGGCAACTAATTTTTGGAATTTTATTTTATACCTATAAATCTCTACCTATGAACAATACTAATAAAAAAAATGTAGTTACTATAGTTGTAATTACTTTTGTTGTCGGTTACTAATAATTTTTATTTTTATAGTTCCACCTACCAATTATTTATTATTTTTAACCAATAAATGCATGAGAAAAGTACAGATTGACCTTATTTTTAATTCAAAAAGACAAGCCCTTTAAATTTTTTAGAAAATACAATAACAACCCTCATTTTAATAAAAACTACCAAAATCCCCCATTTTCTTTTTTTACATTTTTTCTTATTTTCTAAATTGTGAGTGCCCTAAAATACGGACTCAACCTGGTTCACCACTGGTTCACCAATTGTGTTTTGACAAGTGGTGAACCAGGATGCTGCCACGTGGCGGGGAACAATTTTTTTTAGGTTTAGAACTTAAAGGCGAGAGTTGAAAGTTTCCACAATGGATTGGGCTATATTCATTTGTACTCTTCTCACTAATGCTTTCGTAATCGTGTTTTCCTTTCTCTCTGCTCGGATCACCATCGCTGGCGAGCTTCGAGGTTTGTGCTACTCATTGGTTCCGACGATGGAATGAGTGGAGATAGAAGAGAAAGCTAAGAGTTATGCCCTCGTTTTCGTCTCTTTCTCTCTCTGCTTTGATCGTCGTCGCCAACGAGCCTGACATCGGCGTGATCCCGCCATAGGAGCAGCAACCACCGCAGGTGAAGGTGGAGAAGAGTTGGCAGGGGCCGAGGTCCCGGAGCTCGCAATACCTTGGGGCCACGTTCTACTACCGTACTGGGTGGTGGGAATCGTATATCTGTTTTGTTTCCTTTTCTTCTCTTTCGAAATCTCTGTCAAATTTGTTAAGTATCTTTGATCTTACAATAGTTTGGTGCTTGTTTGTAGGGATTGGATTTGGGTTTCAGGGGATTTCGACACTGCTTATGTTGCTGTGAGGTTGGATTTGTTCTTCTGATTCTATTGCTTGTGAGATTGAATGTTCTTATTAGAAGTAGTTCTTGGTTGGGATTGCAGGGCTTATGACAGAGCTGCCATTAAGTTCAGGGGAATTGATGTTGATATTAATTTCAATCTCAATGACTATGATGAAGATTTGAATCAGGTAGTCTCAGGGATTGCATAGTTATTTTGGTTTTAGATGTTTTTAGGCTGTGAATTCAACATTGTTATGAGAATTACTTTTTTTATGCAATTAGTATGATCAGAACTTGTTGGATTAATTGGATGCAATCCTTTACCTTACAATTCATTTGTTATGTAGAGTAAATGAGTAATTTTCCTGAAAACTTTTTATGCTTTGAATTTGGTGATATATTCCAGTGTGTTTGAAGGTTCCCTTGAGTACTTTCTTTTGGACATTAATGGTTTAATTTTGTTTATATATCCTGAAAACATTGTGATTGACCATTAACTGAGCTTGTTCTTTTGATTCTATTGCTTATGAGATTGAATGTTCTAATTAGAAGTAGTTCTTGGTTGGGATTGCAGGGCTTATGACAGGGCTGCCATTATTGTGGTGCAACATTTGAAAGTCTAAATGTTGGCTTCATGTAAATGTTGGCTCCCAATTTTTGTATATCAACATCTAAAATAGTGTGCGTTTGTCATGGTTTGTAGTGCAGAGGCAAGCATTACTAAACTTACTTTAGATGCAAGAGAGATGCAAAATAACTTTTGTTGAAGCAAAAGAATCCATTTCATGAAGTGGCTAAATTAGAAATATAGTTAGAAAGGTGTTAGTTTTGATGTTGAAGTTTCAAAATGTGAGATCGAATGTCGTTTGTTTTTTCTAGCCTGTATCACTAATTGTTTTTCATGAATAATTTTATGTCATTTATATTGATTTTTTTACGCTACACTGTATAGTAGATTGATCAATTGTAACCATTTCCTGCCCAGCTACCAATAATTTCATTGGTAATAGTCTTTGTTCTAATTGTACATATATGAACTGTGTAAAGAAGGTTACTAAGAATCGAAATCCTGATGATTGAATAATCAATGGATGAATCAATTGTAAAGACTGATTGTACATATTTGAACTGTGCTGGGGTTGCTGGATTTGAAGTTCTAGCTTCATTTTGTTAAATGAATTGTGTAACTATTTCCTACTATGCTTATAATTTCATCCCCATATTCTTAGTCCAATTGTACATATTCTAGCTTAATGCTTTTGATCAGAACATAATCAGTTGAATAATAGCAGGTGCATGCAAATATTTCTGATTAATTTCTATAGGTTTGTCACTCTTTGTTTGTTCCTCAGTACTGCTGAAAATGTTCAAAGCCCCTTGATAAAGAGATTGAACTTGACTTGAATGTGGATTAGTTTGTAGGGACCTGGTGCTCTATTCACTGTTGGATCCTGATACCCTTCCTTATAAGCAATCATAGTGTGTATCTATGATATATAGTTTGCAATTTCTAACTAAAACTAATGTAAAATCAATTAAAATTAAATTTTTCCAAGAAAAAGCAAACAAAATAAGGAGATGGATTTATTCAAGTGCTTCACCGGTAGAGCCCAAATATCCAGTAAAACTTCAATAGTGAAACACTACATGAACAATGTAACAAAAAGACTCAAATTGCCTGAGAAACAACATTTAAAATCCAAAGATTTTGAAGAAATAAACTTTTCATAAATTCTCATAAAGTATATTATTAATTAAATTAGTCCTTAAGGTATGAGGGACGGACGATTAAGGGTAAAAAGGGGAATTAAATTGATCATGATCCTAATTAGGGTTAATTAGGGGTCAAAAGGACCATTTGGTAATTCTCAAAAAAATCAAGGGCTAAGAGATAATTGTTCTCTCTCATAGGAGAAGGACCGGTTTGTAACCTAAGTGGTTTGGAGGGCTTTTGTGCAAAAGAACGAGAGGAAACCTTATAGAATTGGTTCAACGGCTGAGATTAAAACATCTCAGATCTACGCTGATCGCGGAGCGTTATAACGGCATCTGTGAGGCCACGTGGCAAGCCGATAGTTAATCCATCTGATCGAGTGTTGGATACGAGGCAAAGGAAACGATTATGTGTGGCGACCTCACGGTGCGGATTGATGAGAACCATGCATCTCTAGATTGTCTCAAGTTCGAGGCAAGTTTAATTAATCTAACCGTTGGTCATGGTGAGATCTGGACCGAGCATCTCGGATTTAGTTTAAGTTTGAGGTAGCGATTTTAATTCGAGTCATCCATCTATTCTCAGAGGATGGACTTAATCGTGAGCGTTCATCTCAGAGAACCGTTTAAGTTCGAGGCAATGGGAGAAGATCTGGCCGTCAACCTCTAAATAATCTCGGCCGTTGATTTGGAGAAGTGTTGGACTCAAGGGATTATGGTGGGGTATCCACCGTTGATCTTGATCAACGTATCTCTGCCGCTGGATCAGACCAAAGATCTATCACGAGGCAGTGTCAGTTTCCCACCGTTCCGGCCGCGAACGCCACCGCGCGCCCCGCCTTCTTCCTCGGGCGTTACGCGCGGGGAAATCGGCCGTCAGCCGGCGGATCGTCCCGCGAACACCGCCATCACCTTCATTGCACCCCGGCCTATAAAAAAACTCCCACCCTTCAGTCCATATGGTTGCACAGAACATAGAGAAGGAATCGACTGGCGACAGAAAGACAGTGGGGCTTCGCTAGCTGCCAGAGAACTTTCGGGTGGAGCTTGGAACCGCCCATCATCTTCTATAAATTCTCCTTTCCCGTTTTAAGTTTTTAAAAAACTTAGTTTAATGCATATAATCTCGAGATCGAGTTCGCCGGAGAAAGGGGAAGCCGGCCGAGAGAGAACACAGTTCCGGGGATCACGACAGGAGCCGGTGATCTCTCAAAAAAAGGGTGGAGACGCGCGGGAGATTCCCCGGGCCGAGCGAAACCCGGCGCAGGAGGAGGTCGGCCTGTTGCAGACGTGCCAGCGAGAATCGCCTTCTCCGGTGATGCTCCGACGAGTTCCCGTCTGAGAAGAGAGAGAGAGGGAGAGAAAAATATAATTAATCGATTAATTAGTTAATTAATTAATTAATTTGTAAATTAAATTAGTTTAACTAATTGAATTAATTACTTAACTTGGTTAATCAAGTTCACAATTAAGTTGGGTTGAGTCCAACCAACTAACCATGTTTTGTTCTAATTTGGGTTAGATTCAGCCAGGTTATGTTTAAGTTAGGCTAGGCTAACCTATTTGTTGGGTGGTTGGGTTAGCCAAAAGGATTCAATTAATTATTAACTTGGGTTGAATCAGTTAGGTTAAAATGATTTGGGTTAACCAGCTTATAAAGAAAATAAAAATAAAAAATAAAAAATAAAAGGAATAGGATGTAGGGGGTAGGATTCGAACCCAAGACCCCTCAACCATCATAAGAGAACCCTAACCACTAGGACATGGAAAGCCACAGTGATAGAGACCAGTATTTTTAATATAAGTAAAGTTGGGCCTGATTGGATCCAGTGGGCTTGGTGGACCCATTTTAATGGACTCGATTTATTTTAAGTGATTAGACTCGATCAAGTAGATGTTGACCCATAATTAATAGGTCATTAAACTGACTAATAGGCCTAGATTGACCAGGTTTAAGTTGAGAGTCAACTAAGGACACAGAATTGAGGAAAATGGGTCGTTGACCAAATAGTAGGCCTTCGGGGCCCATTTAACAGGGCTATGACCCACGGGAGAAAGAGTCATTCATGTGCATATAGAAGTGTAGGGTTTTATTAGGATTTTGACACTAATAGAAACTCTATTACCAGATAACGACGTGGAACCTAGAGACACGTCAGGAGGAAACCTAGAGGAAGGTTTCAGGTTTGTTGACTGAGGTAAGTGCTCTTGCCTGGTGCATTATTTGTTGGCTGGTTGTTTTCTTGATTTCATGCTTGTAAATACACTTGTCTTGTACCCAATCTTTTGAGTTTTTTTGGCTTTGTTACTATCATGGTTGATGATATTGCCACATTGTTTTGTTGAGTTCATACATGCTATCCTTGCTGTTTTAAATTCTTGTTAAGCATGTTTGACTGTTTCGGGAAGTTGGTATCCCTGAATTATTGTTGGTCTTCCGCCCAGACTCAATGGAGCGTGGGGGCTTCGTTTGGGAAACGTTTAGGGAGAAGACACCCTGGCGTTTCGGCTTGCCATGCCAGAGGGACGATACTCTGGTTATCCTGCCCGTTAGTGGGGATGATACGCTAGCCGTGCCGACACGTACAAGAGGTGGCGCTACCGACTTACGACCGGAGAGTCGTATGACCGAAGAGTCGTACTCCAGCAGGTTGCTGGTAATACTGATCGGGGGTGATGTTTGCTGAGCTTTCTTTGAAACTCATTAAAGAGAGATCTCTAGAGATGATTTTTGAGGGGCGTGACCCTGTTATTTGACTTATTATTTCTATGATGACTTGTGATCCCCGCAGGGGTACTTACTGGGCTTTTCATCCGAAAGCTCACGCACTTGCTCTTTTCTTTTTCAGATCCTGAGGAGTAGAAGATTAAGCTGAGGAGTAGATCGGGGGTCAGGTTATTTTGTAGAGGTCCGAGGATCTCTTTTCCATGTGTGTGAGAGACACTTATTTGTAGGATCCTTGTAGGGCCTGGTTTTATATAGGGCTTATAGACCCTTATGACTTTCATTCCGCTGAGATTTGTTTATGTTATGTTTATGTTGTTATTTGTTATCTGTTGTTACTTACTTAGGCCTTGTATTCGAGTAGAGTTCATCTCTTCTTGAGTACAGCCGATCTATGCACGCATTCAAGGCCTGGAATTCGGGTCGGGGCGTGACACAACAAGTAAAGGAATTTGATACTACTATATATACCAGATTCTCAAAACTTTATTTTAGTTGACACTTAATTCTTCACTGTAAATAATAATTTCCAAAAGCTATTCTAGCTTCAATTAATCTTGCAACAAAAAAACAATCAATATTGCAGGTTTAAGATAATATGAGAACAAGATCAAAACTAAAAGCTTAAACTGATAAAAAGACGCCAGTTTATTCATTATAAGCTTTTTAAGTGTGGATGATCCCATGAATTGTATCTAATATCTTCTGAATCTAAAAATACTGTACATATAAAATAAATAAATAAAGAATAGAGACACATAAGAATGACATACTTTGAACAATCCATATTGAGGGAAATGGCGTAGGGAAGGCTAATGCCGCAACTACAAGGAAAAGCCTTAGCAGCAAAAGCAATAGGCTTGATCTTCTAAGATGCAGAGACAAGACATTTTCAGGCGGCCTTCCTACAAAATACTAAAAAAACAAATATCCTCCTTTCTTTTCCTCCAATTTCACTCAACCTAAACAAACTCAAGATGTGTGCCAACCACAATTCAAATATAAACTTTTTAACAGAAACCTCAATTCATACCTTACATGTGATTCTGCAAGTATCCATATATGATTTATCAAAATACATAGAAACCACAAACCACACAAGACCACCCCAAAACACATCATCATAAACAAACCAACATAAAAAAGAAATCAAAAACTTTAATTCCTCACACTTCTCCATTGCCTCCTTTGAACGCGAAAATCACTCACATGTTGATATATAAAAATATATCAATTTGATATAATATATAATTTCAATGCAAGTCAAAATATATATATAATTTCACAAAGATTGTTATTACAATTTGATATATAAAAAATATATCACTCACATGTTGCTTTTTGCTTCTTCTTAGATTGCTCTAATGCCGCTTTTATTCTTTTATTGCTACAACCTCCACAGCTTAGCTTATCCCTTATAGCCAATCCTTTGGTACCAGAATAGTCAAAATTTAAATTCAGATTAGACATATCATCTAATAATAGACCGTCTTCTCTCCTTGAACAAGACATATTCGCAATATCTTTCACCCTCAAATCAAGCACAAAGTAATGTCGCACAACCTCTTTATAAGCTTCTTCACATTCAGATGCTTTTGAAATTAATTTTTGGTAACGATGGCACATATCCATGTCTCTCTTGCTCTTTGCCACCCTAGGGTCTTCTTCTATTGTAGTGGATACAAAAATGCAAGTATCCATAGATCGTGCTTTCCTAGTCCACCTTTTCATTATGTACTTTTCAAGAAGCATAAATTTCTGATTTATATCTAAGATACGCAACATGTGCATACAAGGAATCCCATAAAATTCAAACTTTTTACAGCTACACTCAATTGTCACAGTCGAGGAATCAAATGTCACTACACTAGCATAGCAAGGAGCATCAACATGAATAGCCTTATAGGTCTTCAGATTATTTGCTTCACTTAATAATTCAACCATCACATAAAGAATCTTATTATGTTCCTCCTTCAACTTCAAAAAAATACTAGGAGTGTATAATTGCACCATTTGTCTCAAGATTGGGCATAACTCCTTTGATGGTACTGATTGATCCATCATCTTGTAATCTTCTTGAAGCTCTGCATACCGCCTATCTTCAAGAACTCTCTCAAATTGTTCAGAAAATCTGCAACCCCTACTTTTGATGTCAAATAATTCCTTAACATACCATTGAAACTCTCACTTCTTTCGGTGCTCATCATATTTCCGCAAAAAATATGCCGACCATATACCATCACCCACTTTTTTTTCTTCAAATAATTTCAAAAGCCATCGGTTCTCTCTTAAGTTATATTTTTAAATTAAATTTACCCATGCTTTAAGAAAAGATGCCTCATCCTCATAGGCATATATAACTTGCTAAAATGCAACAACAAACGAGCACATACCAGAAAATACATGCGCCAAGTGTTTGGCTGCATTTTGGTATATATGCCAGATGCAGAGATGATAATGAGTAGTTGGTAAGGCTATCACTATTGCTTTCTCCATTGCAGCACTCTGATATGTTAGAATTATAGTCGGATGCTTCCCATTCATCACCCCTATGAATGTCTGAAATAACCAAACAAATGAGTCCACATTCTCTTAATAAAGAAGAGTTGCGCCAAAGACTATTGTTTGACCATGATTATTGATCCTTAACAATGGAGAAAAAGGTCTATCATAATTATTTGTTCGATCAGTAGTATCAAATGTAACTACATCACCAAAAACTTCATAATCAGATCTTCCTCTCCCATCTGCCCAAAAAATATTCGTAATCATCCCTTCATCATCCAATTGCATATCATATACAAAAAGTGGGTCTTTAACCCGCATCCTGTTGAAATATTACATTATCGCTTTATGGAGACCCTTCTCTACCTGTTTATCCATTTTTCTTCCCAAATGATTTGCAATATCCTTTTTTATAAAGCCAACATTTGATCGACCTCAACCCATCTTGCTCTTCAACTCATATATTTCTGTTGGTGTAAAACCTGCCTCATAAGCCAATTCTACCTGTATTGCTTTAGCTGCACTAATTTTCCGATCACTACAGGAAAATATGTATTTTGCGGCTAACATTTAGCGGCGGTTTTGCATAAACCGCCGCTAAATGTAGCATTAGCGACGGTTTACAGAAAACTACCTCTAAATTCATAAGATTTGCGACAGTTTCATAAGAGCCGCAGTTAAATTGTGTGTGTAGCGGCGGTTTTGGAAAAACTGTCGTGAATACAGTTGCATTTCGTGGCAGTTTATCCTAAACCCTGGCAAAAGAATTGGAAAATTTAAATTCACGTCTAAGATTTTAATTCTCCCCCCTCTGCAGCCCTAACCCCCCTCCCCTCTCCCCTCTCTCTCTCTATCTCTCTCTCGATGTCGGCCACCCAAGCTCTCCCTCCCCCGCCCCCCTTTCCGATGGTGATTTCATCAAGACCAGCGAGTCTACCTCCATCTAGATCTCCTTATTCGCGCTCCTCTCTTTCTCTTACATTCCCCAATCGCTAGGGTTTCTAGGGTTTCTCACTCTCGTTCGCTCATCTCTTCTTCGACGGCGGAGAAGCTGCGATTAGGACGATGAGCGGTGACAAGAAGCTAGACGACATCAATATCGCTGATCTCGGCTCCGCCCTCCCCGCGAACGCCTCCGGTTTTGAATAAATTATGCTGCAGTTCACAATGAAATCCAAGGCTAGTTCTTATTCATCTGCTTGCTTGACTTTGAGATAAATTATTGCTAAGTCAAATTCAAGCAGATAATGTTGCTTGCTCGACTTTGATTCATCTGCTTTCTTAGATAACTTAGTTTCCTTTGTGAATAGGAGTTTACTTATTACCTTTGATTTTTTAAGCTTCATTTTCTTGTTCCTTGCAAACTATGGTGAGGAAACTAGAAGTTGTGTTTGTTGTTCTCATTGCAACTATGCCCTTGTCCTTCACAAGGATGGGAAGGGGCTTCTACTTTGTAGGTATTCCTTGACTTTGATTCATCTGCTTTTCTTCTCTTCCTGTTCGTTTTTCTTTTTGCTTGGGAAAAAGGTTGTTCCTTTGTGCTTGCTAACTTGAAGATTTGATAGATGGATTCCTCTAGATATGATTGTGGCTCCGACGTTGAGCACGAGAAAATCGATCCTACCGGGCGCTATATCCTGGTATATATATATATATATATATATATATATATATATATATATATATATATATATATTTTTTTTGTAAAAAATCATTCGTTTCATTTTTGTGTTGATTTGTGATTTGATATATTTTTTCAAGTTTCTAAATTCAATTCTTTTTGGTTTGCTTGCTTGGTTTATCAGTACAAAGAGGTATTAGGGAAGGGTGCCTTCAAGACAGTGTATGCTTTAATTGAATGGCTCTCTTGTTTCATTTAAAATCTCGTTTTTATTGCCAGAAGTGTATATTATGATTTGGTATCCTTAATTCTTTGTTTTTCATAGTTATAAGGCATTTGATGAGGTTGATTGGATTGAAGTTGCATGGAACCAAGTGAGGATTGATGAAGTATTGCAATCACCGGTAAACCTGGAGAGATTGTACTCTGAAGTTCATTTGTTGAAGTCTTTGAAACATGAGAACATCATCAAGTTTTATAGCTCATGGGTGGATGATCGAATGAAGACAATTAACATTATTACTGAGCTCTTTACCTCTAGAAGCTTGAGGCAGTAGGTTTTCTACAAAATTATCTTTCTCATACCCATAGATTTGTCACAATTGATTTACTTATGGATGTGAGTTCCATTGGTGTAGATACTGTAGGAAGCACAAGAATGTGGATATCATGGCGGTTAAGAATTGGGCAAGGCAAATTCTTCGAGGATTAGAATTTCTTCATGGTCACAATCCACCTATTCTTCAGTGATTTGAAATGTGACAATATCTTTGTCAATAGAAATCAAGGAGAATTTAAAATTGGAGACTTAGGGTTGGCTATTGTCACGCAACAACCTACTGCCCGCAGTGCGATTGGTAAATTATCCTTATGATTCTCATTTTCTCTTAAGGACTTAATCATGTGTTCACTCAAGGCTGTGGATATGTTTTACAAATTGGTGACTTTTAGGTACCCCTGAGTTCATGGCCCCTGAGCTCTATGAAGAAGAGTATAATGAACTTGTAGACATTTATTCCTTTGGAATGTGTATGTTGGAGATGGTGACACTTGAATATCCATATCATGAGTGCAAAAATACAGCTCAAATTTACAAGAAAGTTACTTCTGTAAGTTTTTACATGGTGAAATATCTTATAAAAAATGTTGTAGCTGTATTTATTACTAAAATATTTTTCTTGCTTAAATTTGATTATTGCTAGGTCAAATTTAAGCAGATAATGTTGCTTGCTTGACTTTGATTCATCTTCTTTCTTAGATAGCTTAGTTTCCTTTGTGAATAGGAGTTTACTTATTACTTTTGCTATTTTACAATTCATTTTCTTGTTCCTCGCAAACTATGGTGAGGAAACTAGAAGTTTTGTTTGTTATTCTCATTGCAACTATGCCCTTGTCCTTCACAAGGATGTTTTGTGAGACCAAGCCTTGTGGGTAGGAGCTTCTACTTGGTAGGTATTCCATTGCTATGATATTACCATCTCTAGTAAGGTTATGCTTAGATCTTTGCAAATTGTGTTTAATTCCTGCATCTTTTGTCAGGTGTTTTAGTTCCAAACTAAGATCAAAAACCATAGGACAAGCTGTGGGAGTTGTTGGTTGTGTCATTACACCCCATAACATGTTCTTGCATTTTGCTCTTGTGCTGTCTAGACAGATTGATACCACCACTCAGCCAAATACTTCAGTTTTATCTTCAAGAGTTTCAATAAAAGATGCAGGATTTCTTGAACTTTCTTTATCTCACACATTAAGAACAAGGACATACTGCTGAGACACCAGCTGCATTTTCTTAACAAAGAAAGCAAATAATTTGAATTTTCTTATATTTATATTTTGTTGGAAGTTTCCTGCTTTTCTTGTTCCTTACCTGCTGGACTACCTTATTATCGTATACTTACTGAAGCTTGCTTATTGTTGCAGTGTGCATTGGCTGCCATTGTAATCTCTATTGGCATCAGTCTCGTAAGTATAGTTTAATCTTTCTTGAATGTTTTTTATCGGTTGTGTTTAAATTGTCTACTTCTGCAATATGACTCAAAAGAAACTGCAGTGGCAGCTGCAATTTATATATATATATATATATATATATATATATATATATATATATATATATATATATATAGCATTGAGAGGAGAAGCAACACTACAGGGAAGACCATGTCAGCAGCAGGAGTACGCCAATAACATCATTCAATGAGCATGACTTCGACTTTGGAAGGTGTAAAGCATCACTAGCAAAAGGCGAATAGTTCTTTGTGCGAACACCGGATGGTAAGTCTTGTGGTATAACATAACATATGCTATATATGTTTCAGACATGGCACTAGCACTCTTAAACTAACTCTTATCTGTGTTTCTGAACAGGAAACTGCAGACTGAGATTGGTTTCCATTTTGTTAAATATAGATGCAAAAGTTATTCTGAAAAGGAGAAAAACCAGGATTCTGATGAGCTTTTCAAGTGCACAAGAAAGTAAGGGCATGCTCTCTTCCTGTCAACTTAAGCTCTTAAATTAAATCAACCTATCAAAAAATCTGTGTCACAGGTTACTGTCTATGACATGCAAATAGATATGCTTGAAAGGCAGACCAAGGATCAAGATTCATTTTATTCTATTCATATGAGAACAAGTGAGGGAAAGATTGGGCTCAAAATCAGAGACTATGTTCAGTATAAGAAATGGAGTATGACCATTAACCATATGCTAAGCTAGTTCAGATGCCTCTGTTTTTTTTTCTTTTCTTTTTTCCTGTTTATTCTTGCTTATAAAGTTGTGAACAAATGTATAAATTGACATTTTGTGATTATTTATGAATTATCAATAAAGTTTTTATGTAGTTCAATAGCTTTACTGTATAATAAAGCAGGATTTTTATTATTATAAAAATAATAATTGATTAAAATTTTAAAATAGTTGTAAAAGTAAAATCGCTGCTTATAACTCACGGCGGTTTAGAACCGCCACAAAATGAGTTAAAAAAGAATTATATTAATAAATAATTAAAAAAAAATCACATGGTGGTGCTGCATTTAGCGGCGGTTCAAAACCGCCGCTAAATGCAGCCCCTCACAAACATGCAATTTAACGGCTGTTCTGAACTGCCGTGAATTGTGATATGCATTTGGCGGCGGTTATTCCGGCGGTTCACAAAACCGCCGCCAAATGCAGTGGCAACGCCGATAATCGCGACGGTTTTCTAACTGCCGCACAAAGCATTTAGCGGCAGTTTGAACCACCGCTAAGTGACTATAAAACCGCCACTAATTACCTGTTTTCTTGTAGTGGATGTGATTGTAACATATGCACAATCTCTTTATGTGCAAGTTCATGATTATGTTGCCCTTCAAAACTTGAAACTATAAACATCTCGCTATCTTCTCATAAAATTATCATATGAGCTAAATAACCTGTTCGTGTCTCTGCCCGATGAATTTTCAAATTCTCATACCTCTTGTCTTGAATACGTTTCCCTTCTTTGGAACAACAAAATCTCCTACAATTCACCAAACCATCTTTGTTTCTCTTCACCCATCCATTCCTTATGCCAAATCCAACTTTCAATGCATATGCAATATAAAAGGAGTACGCTTCTTCCTCGTTACTAAAGATTTTACCCAACTTGGGGATATCATCACAAAAAATGTCACCATTCTGTTGTGAAAAAATTAAATCAAGTTATTTATTATTTTCTAATCAGTAATATTATGTATCTAATTCTACTCAAAATTTAAATATAAACTTACATTCTCATTCTCATGACTGCATTGGTTCAAAATTTTGTCTGCATCTTCAAGTTCTGTCATATTTTTCTCTGAATGATATTCCCTATTTTAACACAAATGACCATAACATAAATTAGTGAAATTCAATAATTTTGCCTCTACAATAACTATAGATAATAATATTTTGCTAAAGTATATACCAATCAGAGCTTCCTGCTAGAGAGCTTTCCACTACCAAACTCCCCTCCCCTAGGCTTCTCGCCTCATAGCTTCCTACTACCAAGCTTGGTGGTATCGAGTTTGCTACCATTGAACTTCTAACCACATCAACTGGACTAATGGGGAGCAAAAGATTAGTAAAGTTGCGCTCGTCTAGCTCTATCTGACTTAATGACAACCCTGTCATAAGCCCTATGATCCCAACCAAGAACTACTTCTAATCAGAACATTCAATCTCACGTGCAATAGAATCAGAAGAACAAATCCAACCTCACAACAGCATAAGCAGTGTCGAAATCCCCTGAAACCCCAATCCAAACCCTGAAAACCACAATCCAATCCCTGCAAACGAGCACCAAACTTTTGTAAGATCAAAGACACTTAACAAATTTGATAGAGATTTCAAAAGAGAAGAAAAGGAAACAGAAAAGATATATGATTCCCACCGCTTAGTGTGACGATAGAACGTGGCCCCACGGTACTGCGAGCTTCGGGACCTTGGCCCTCGTCGGTTCTTCTCCACTGCACTCAAATGGCTATTGCTCTGCTCCCGGGATCACCGATGCCGCCTATTGGAGACTGATCGAGTACGTGAGAGAGAGAGAGAGAGATGAAAACGTGGGCACAACTCTAAGCTTTCTCTTCCATCTCTGCTCATTCCATCACCGAAACCAATGATTAGCACAAACCTCAAAGCTTGCCGGCGACAACGATCGGAGCAGAGAGAGGAAAACGCGAGCACAAAGGCATCAGTGAGAAGAGTATAAATGAATATAGCCTAATCCACTGTGGAAATTTTCAACTCCCGCCTTTAAGTTCTAACCCTAAAAAATTGTCAAGTCGAGTCCCTAAAATACCCCTCTTTTTTGCTCTTTTCACCATTTCCCTAAACTGCCATTGTGGAACTATTAATTCACCTTCTATTAATTGAATAAAAACAATAGAATTTTCCATGCTTACCTTTGGTTTTGAATATTATTTTTCATCTATATATAATTTATTTTCTTTCCTCAAATACAATTACATAAAATCACAGGCAGGTAGAAATTGTATAAATTGTAACACGTAATTTTCAATAATTATATTTAATTATTACAATTGTCAAAACTATTTTGTCTGAAATTACATATAATATTGATAAACCATGAGATTCTAAGTATAAGATGTTGATTTATAAAATATTGATTGAAGAAACATTCAATTAATGATAATACAATTACTTAATAACAATCGAATTATTTTTTATGTAATTAAGATTTTTAGTTTAAAACAAAAAAGAAAAAAAAATCTCTTTTCTATTTTCTTACATGTATATTAAAAATTCTTAAAATTTTAACCATGTATAAATTAATAAAATTTAGCTTTATTTATTAATATAATAATAAAATTATTAATATTTATGTGTCAACTCATTAAAATTTATAATAAGTTTTAACTATTCCTACAATGCATTAAGCAGGTGTAGTAAACAAAATAGTACGTAAAGAAAATCGGGGATATGAAATAAGCATAGTTGGTGCATCAGACGAACATTAGGTGGTTGATATTAGAATTTTGAGTCAATTTATCTCCATCTTACTCTTGTGCACGAAATTTAAATGAGTTTACAATAACAATCATAAATTGTAGCAACAGGTCATGACCACATGCTAATTGATACAATTCTATGTTTACCTATGTAAAGACCACCCCTATTAATACGATAAGAATTTGAATTTTAATATGTTTGTCTAAAGTATTTTGCTACTTTGTTATGAAATGAAAGAATTTTAGCATGGAGGATTGTCATGTATAATATCCTAGATAAGGGTTTTCATGTAAGTGGCTCTAAGAAAAGGGGGTGAAATGCAAATGGTATGGTGACATAGTTAATGGGCTACAGCTAGGTTCACACAAATGATGAGTAGTTAAGTAGGCTTTTGGAGTTAATTTAAACAATTGGCTAACCTCTAACTTCAGCCATTTACATTCTTATGCATATGAGATTTACAGGTCATACCCTAGAGCCCCCAATATATCTACATAGGGATGGAAAATCCTCCAAAAAAGCTAAGATTTGCTTTGAAGAATCCATAGCCTCTCACCAGCCTAGTAGTCAACACCTTTAAGAACCCAGTTGAGTGTTTTGTCACATGCTTGAAGGAAAGGGCAGTAAAGGAAAAAGTTGCCCATAATCTTTGAAAAGGGAGAGGAGTGGGAGCCTTGTCACTTCTGAGAGATATCCACTCGCACCTGCCTCTCTCTCTCTCTCTCTCTCTCTCTCTCTCTCTCTCTCTCTCAACCATCAGCCCATGATTGAGTTTCTTGGTCTTTTTGGAAAGCTTGAAAGGAGATAATTCCCTATCTCATAGCTAGTGATAGTCATCTGCAGACACTTAGCTACAAAAACCTCTTCTTCTCTTTGTTTCAGCCTGCTGGGAGTCTCCCTGCCCCTTCTCTTTCTCTTGGTTAAGAAAATAGTGGCTAGAGATCTCATTGGTCTCTAATATTCCACATTTCTTTCTCTGTCAGCAACTTGAACCTCTATCGAAGCTCCTCCCTTCCCTCCCTCTAGCTACACAGCGGGATTTCTAAAGGGTACTAGTGTGCTGTGAAGTAGTTAGCAACCTCCTTTACCAACTAAGGAACAAGTAAGGATGGATGGTCATATCCTTTCTTAGTTCAGTCTATTAGAAGGTTAACTCCTTAGAGTATTGATAAAGAGGTTGTAAACTTTATGAAAGGTTGTTACACTTGAATCATGACAAATGTAGCAATTGAACCTGTGAGAATAGGCATAATCTGAACTCTATGTAAGTGCTACAGACCCGCCTCTTGTCTTTTGAGTCAGTTGCTGCTACTCTTTCATAGACTGAGAAAATAGAGTATAAATCTAGTTTGCTATGTAATCCAAGGAAAAAACCATGCCTCTCTCAACATGCGCTATTGTGGAAGTAGGATGATTCCAAGATTTTTGATTTTTGTCATGCTGCACCCTATGATTTCAATTAGATCAGTGCCTCATTGCTTTCTCTAAATTGATGAGCTAAATTATCCCCATATTTACATTCATTTATTGTCAAGGTTTGGTGTACATGCTAATCTAGAATGTTAAGATCACTAAGAGTAGAGCATTGGTGTTGATCTGTACAACAACTATCAAGGAAACCCATTTCTGTTCATATCTAGGCCTGACTGAAGATTTGTTCTTGCTACACATGATGTTATGCATGAGTTTTTGAGGGACTATGCAACTTTAATTGTTGAACTCTTCCTTATTAGAAATTGTGGATTGATGTGTCTTTAATTCCCTTCAACTTCCCTTAGATTGGAGTCGTCCCCTATGTGATACAGTTGCAATCTTTACTTACAAACTTGTAACTGGTAACATGAACTACAGGAACTGCAATTTAATACATGGGGTGGGTACTCATTGACCTGGGAATTATTGTGGGGTTGATGCTAGTGGCTGCAAGCTAAATTTACTTGGATAAATAGATGTATATAGCAATAGTTTTAGAGTATTAGAATGGTGAGGACCTGCTGGCTAAACCTGTAGGAATATTTAATATAGATACATATGTTGCCTTAAACATGAAATGTTGAATGCACTAGGATGGCTGCAGATTTCTTGTGGAGAATGATAAGATACATCACTGTAAACTTCAAACTCACTACCACTTGTAGGCAGAGTAAGCACTAGTGATGACACCAACCTACTCTTCAGCTCCTGGAAGCAATTCTTATATTCCTCAGTTCATTCAAACTTGACATTCTTTCTTAGCAGCTTTGTCAAAGTTCATTCAAACTTAGACTATTGTTGAAAATCTTTCAACAAACCTCCTGTAATATCCTGCCAATCTCAAAAAACTTTTGACCTTTGTCACAGTGGTTGGAGTTCTCCAACCCACTATAGCCTCAATCTTCTAAGGATACACATATATCCCCTCAGCTGAAATCATATGGCCAAGGAATTTCACCTCCTCCAGCCAGAATTCACACTTGCTCAGCTTAGCATAAAACCTCTGCTCCCTAAGAGTCTGCAATACAATCCTCAAGTGCTCTATATGCTCCTCCATAGTCTTGGAGTAGATCAGTATGTCATCAATAAACACTACTACAAATTGATCAAGATAGATTGCAGATACCCTATTTATCATCTCTATAAATATTGCACGAGCATTAGTCAGCCCAAATGGCATGACTAAAACTCATAATGACCATATCTGGTCCTAATGACAATTTTCACCACATCTTCATCTTTGACCTTCAATTGACAATACCCCGATCTCAAATCAATCTTTGAGAACACTTTGCTCCTTACAACTGATCAAATAAGTCATCTATCCGGGTGGTGGTATTGATTTCTCATAGTCACTCTATTTAATTGCCTGTAATCAATACAAGTCTCAAAGATCCATCCTTCTTCTCCACAAATAACATTGGAGCTCCCCATGGGGATGTACTGAGCCTTATGAAGCCCTTGTCTAACAACTCCTGTAGCTGAACCTTCAGCTCTTTCAATTCTATAGGTGTCATCTTGTATGGTGCTTTCGATATAGGCCCTGCCCCCAACATCATTTCAATCACAAGCTACGTATCCCTAGAGGGTAGTAACCCTAACAAATCCTTAGGATACACATCTAGAAAATCACAAACCACTATGATACTTTGTATATCATCTCCAGACAATTTTATGTCTATTACATGAGCCATGTAAGCCTCCACTCTTTTCTTCAAATATCTTTCTACCTTGTTGGTAGTAATCAAGCTAACTAGAGAAGATGATTGTCTATCCCAGAAAGGAAACATGTGTTCCTGTTCAATCCCTTGGAATATTACTTCCTTCATGAAATAGTCCACCATAGCATGATGCCTAGACAACCATTCCATCCTCAATATAGCATCAAAGTCAATAATCCTCAATAAAATCAAGTCTACCTTGTGCACATGATCATCAATACATATTCTACATCCTCTGCATACATGTCTAACAGTCATCGAATCTCTTATAGGGGATGCAACATAAATGATATCCTCTAGTGAGGTAGGTGTTATGCCAAGATACGATGTAAACAATGTGACTATATATGAATGTGTGGAGCCAGGATCTAGCAATACACAAGCATCAATATCTGAAATCTGCACCATACCTATAACCATGTCAGGTATATCTACAGCCTCTTGCTGTGTCACACAAAAGCTTTGACACAGACTCTTGATTGATGATCCAGCCCTGTTACCCCGACGTCCTCCAACAGTGAATCCGGCTCGACTCTGTCCAGCATCACTAGTGCTTGCCACATAGCTCCCACTCTACAGAGCTTCCATATCTGGTGCTACCTGGGCATCTCTAATCTGTGATCCTCCTTATGCTTCCCCAATACCCAGCACACGGTGAGGGCAATCCCTTATGATATATCTAGGCTGTTGGCAATGATAACACACTCCCACAGCTTGATCCCTAGTTTGAGAACTACCACTAGCAATTGACTGATACTTCCGACAAGAGTATCTGCCTCTATCCGGTGTAACCTGTTGTATCATGCTCTGGCTACCCTGACTCTGTACCTTGGTATCTTTATACCCACTATCAAAGTCTATTGTAAAATCTCCTTCTAGAAGATTTACCACTGTCTCTCTTCAAAGACCCCTCACTCATGTCCCCAAACTGAAAACTTAAGCCAATCCTCTTCCTCCACTACTCAGTCTTGAACTTTTGAGTCTAGGAGCTCTACTCTACCTTCAATGTTGATTGCCCCAACTTGCCATAGTCATCCCAACCTGATGTAGTAACTATGTTCTTGATCTCCTCCCTCAAGTCATCCTTAAACCTTATGTATTTCTCCTCGGGGTCTGTCACCATAGATTATGTATATAAGGATAGCTCTCTAAACCTGGCCTTATACAAGACCGCTATCATACCTTCCTGAGTCAAACAGGTGAACTCCCGTTGTTTAGCATCTATAAAGACCCTGGGAAGATACTGGTCCTCAAACTCCCCCCTAATATCTACCCACTTGATGGACCTCACTGTGGGGTACCTGCTCAATACAGTATACCACCACTACAGGGCAGTTTGCTCTAATAATAAGGATGCTTGCTCCAACTTTTCTTCTTTAGGGTATTTGATCAGGTTGAAAACCCTTTCAATCTGCTTGAACCAAGCCTCAACAATAGTGGGATCTAGTGTCCCCTCAAATGGTGTAGCTCCCATCCTTCTGGCTTTAATGTAGGATGTCTCTAGCTCCCTCTTAGGCTCTCTAAGTGGTGGTGGTGCTTGTGGTCTCTCCCTCAAGGTCTCTACCAACTGCACCATCACTCAGTGCAACCATGGTATATTTGCCACATTTTGAGGCCCTTGAAAAGACTCCCCTACCTCCACCTTTCCTGCAGCTACTGGTAGACTTCGCTCTACCTCCTCCTCAATCACTAGAGGATCTTCTGTCACCTGCCGTGGTGGTCTGCCCACCCTTCCTCTCTTTGAGGCTTTCTACAATTAAGATTATCAACATGTCAGTAACATAATCAAATAAGTTAACATGTCAATGTCTAGTATTCTCCACTACTAAACTCTATCTTAGGACTTTGTTCTATACCAACTACATCTAATGGACTCTTTCTCATCCTATGGCTCTAAGCAAATCAATCACACTTATAAACTCTAAAATCCTCAAAACCTAGGGAGTAATACCAACAAATGTCTACCCATATAAACATCTGTCAGTATATTCTGTAACCTAGGCTCTGATACTACAAATTTCAAGACCCGTCCTACAACCCACACCGGCCGTACAACACCAGGACTAATCCCTAACACCAGTCATAGTCAAGCTGTTTAATTTTCTATTTCTAATAGCATATCCTATATGACAGGTTAATATTATGATAATAAAATCGAAACCTAATAAACCATCCTGTTACATAATAACATAACCACAAGAGTAAATGTCTACAAAATCTCAGTGTACATAGCCTAGACTTGTCTCAAGTGTAAACAATATACATCAAAATCACCGCTAAACCTCACACAATAAATGTAGATTTGGTACACACCTTAACTTAGGTCTCTGACCTCTACTCTGGGTTGTATCTATGATATATGAGATAAGAATAATGAGCTTACACAAGCTTGGGTAGAGAATACATCCCTCTCAGGGGTTATCATATGAAAATATACATTTCATAAAAATAGCATATGCATAGAAAACATGTTGGTCCTATGCATATAATCATCATGTAATGCTAGTCAATTCACACAAAATCAGGATTTAAATGTTGATCATTTCCATATCTTATAATCAAGATATAATGTCAAATAAATAGGAAAACACAATAAAAACTGCATATAAGCAACACCAGCATCACATCACACATACACATTAACTCATGTGTATAATATACAACCATGCCTAGTATGCACCTACCCTCATGCCCTATGTCCTACCATCTGTACAAAGCAATACTCTACATGAAGCAACACAAAGCAATATGCACGAAATACTGCGCGAAGCAAAATATGACACGTGTGTACGGTCACCACCAAAGGGGAAGATAACCAATACCATGCTCCCAAAGAGTATAGGTAGGGGGTTTTAAAAGAAATAACTGCTTTAAGTTTTGAAATCACTCCTCCCAAATATGGTACCGACTGCGCGCGGTCCCAAAGACCTATATAGAGCTCATACACTGTGCCCATGGTAAACACTAGGACAACTCAACTGGATGCATCTTAGAGATATAATTAATATCATGCAACTTGTAAAAGCCACCCCTTTGAAGTACTGTTTCTGTGTGAATTTTTCGGGTATAAATAAAGACTTGAAGTTGTTTTGGTATCAATATGGAGTAAAAACAAGGGCTTATTTGCAAATCGAGAACAATTAAACCATAATGAGAGTGATGGTTTAATAAAACACATGTATAGGGGTTGAACTACAAAAGTGTTAATATGATAGTGGAAAACTGGTTTAATTGAACGCTTTTGCAAGGACTAAGAAATAAAGTTATTAAATAAAGTTGGGGTTCTGATTTGCATATAGTTGTAATAATCTAGTTAAGGGATTGAAATGGATTAAGAAGTAATAAATTATGTTTAACCCTAATCATATTAACAGAAGAAGGTAAGCCATGATTGGAACTATTTAACTTGATTAACTTGATTAAACCTTGACTAACTAGGAGATGAATTGGTCAAAGGCTGAATAGAGAGGAAAGGAGATGAGGTTCCACGGGTGGCCCGGAAAAAGGGGATCTGGCCGGCTTCTACTCCTCCATCCCGTGAATCCACGGCGATGGCCCCCGCCCATGAAGCAGCAGTGGCCAATGAGGCCTTTATAAGTGTGATAGAGCAACCATTCACTAGCTACACCACCATCCTCCTCTTTCTCTCCAAGCACTGAAAGCCTCTACCCTTTTTCTCAAATCAATTGATCCCTAGAACCCCAATCGAAGTTATGAGAAGAAGCCCAAGACCAACGCTTGCACGTAAGTGGGAAATCGAGGAGATCATCTCAACGCCCTTCGCAATCTTCTTCTATAACCTCTGGTGAGGGCATCTTTTCATCCTATGAGTTCTGCTTCAAAAGATGAAGAAGATTTGTCTAGTGTTGATGAGATTGTTGAATGTGTGGACAAATTGGTTGAAGTGATCTTGGGGACTTGGAATGGAGACACTTGCAGTGTTACGCCCAGACTCGGTTTTCAGGACCTCGGACACGTGCACAAACCGGCCACACCCAAGTGGAGACGAGACCCACTCGAATACAAGGCCTAAGTAATAAAAAAGCATTCAATAAAATAGATCCAAATATTCATAAATAATCAAACTCAGAGTTCTACAACGGAATATAAAAATCAGAGTTTACAATACCCTATAACAATCTATACAGAGTCATGCTCTATAGGGTCCTACCAACAAAGGAAACCGGAGGTCCTCGAACCTCGGTAAGCTGGTCCCAAACCCTCGCGCAACTCTTGGAACCAACCCAGCTAATCCCTCAATCCTGAAAGAGAAGAAAAAGAAAGTGGAATGAGCTTTCGAAAGGAAAGCTCAGTAAGTACCCTGCAGAGGACACAAAGAATCCAGTCCAGATAACAATAGATAGTCAAGAATGACATATCAAGGAAACAATCATCAAAACAAACCAATCATATGGGGCCCCTAAACTCAACCAATCACACCTCCACGGTCAGCACAAGTGCCGCGTGTCTTGATGGTCAAGTGCGGACAACAGGTGGCTATGCTCAGCGAGCTCGCTCACTCCACTAACACATACTGACCCAACCTAAACACAAGCACCATGAGTCTCACAGTAATGTCTCGGTCCACGGTGGCATGCTTAGTGAGCATCCAACAACAAACTTATACAAACAACTAATCAACAGATATGGTAGCAACAACCAAGTATATGCAGGGAATCAACAACATAGATCCAAGGCATCATAACAACATGCACAAGCATGAAACCAACAAAGAACATACCAAACCAGGTAACAGCAAGGTCAAAGAAAACTCATAACTGGATGGGAGCTAGGTAAAGTACTTACCTCTATTCGTGATCCAACCGAACAATCTGTATTTGTCCCGACGAAGCTCAGCGCTCCACGTCGATATCTGGTAACCACAAGACCACTCTCAATAGATACACATGTGTGTTAAAAGTAACTACATTTATAATACATGCTCCACTCAATGGGCCCAGCCTATTACCAACCCAACTTAATTATCTCAACATTGTGCAGAATTCTTCTATCAATTGCGCAGTCCCAAAGAACAACTCATAAATTTTTATCTAGGAACCCATTTGAGTTGAT
This sequence comes from Dioscorea zingiberensis, assembly GCA_026586065.1. Classification (NCBI taxonomy): domain Eukaryota; kingdom Viridiplantae; phylum Streptophyta; class Magnoliopsida; order Dioscoreales; family Dioscoreaceae; genus Dioscorea; species Dioscorea zingiberensis. Next base: position 24,941,433 of record CM048826.1, read on the forward strand.
CCAATGCTTGTTGGAAAGATCTTTTCCTCATATTTCCAACGCTATATTATACTAACGGGTAATCATAGACTACCCAACAGTCCCTTGAAGGGGACAGCCAGGCTGCAGCCCTCTTATCCCTCTCAACTCTATTAATTCAACCCATTGTCCCAACCCTTTTTAATTTGGTTCCACATAACCTGACCTATTGGGATTGACTGATCTCCACTCATTAATCAACTTGACCAAATCCATTTTATAACTTGATTGTAAAGAAACTTTTATTTGATTGAACCCCACTTCTTATTAACCGAATTTGACCCTTTAAGAAACAAACCCACCCTCTAGTATCTTTATTCAATCAACCTTCAAGAGAAGACTCATAGATCCACACTGATTCAGAAATGAAAATAGACGTTCATAGACTCTCTTACAAGACAACTAATTCTGTCAGCCAACCTCACCAGCTCATACATACATGCATGTTTAAAAGGAAACTTAGGTAACCTAACCTCTTCCTGAGAATGCAAGCTTACAAGATGAATTGGCCAAGCCCATTGTCCCTCTCTAAACAGACTTGTATCCACGCTTGTTCGGTACCATCAACGAATAATAGCCCTCACATGCATAACACCACACACTCACAACACTCTAAGACAATTAAATCTCTCTATCAAAGTCCTTGCAAGACACCAATACTTTTCTGAGTACACCTGCACCTATGAAGGGTCAGTGAAGGATTTAAACTCATAAACATCCCATTGCCTCCTTCTCATGAACAACAATGAACCATGTTAGCAACTTAACAATATACCACCACCAACCCTTCTCCATTCTAATCACAAATCGATGACCCTCATTAACCCTTGCATGTACACTATAACAATATACCCCATAACCATAATTCCAAATATAGAGAAATTCTTTAATTAATAAACTAATTAAAGATAACTAGGAAAATAATTAAAGATTTTAGGAAAATAATTGTAAAATCATAACCTAAAATCTTCGGATTTTACATGCATGCTCTTTTTTATACTTCTAGGGGGAATATGAAGAAGTCCAAGTTGTTGATTAAGACCATCTTGGACAGAGGCCTTTGCTCGTTAGAGCTTTGCATGTGAGTTGTCTTAATTACTCTATTTACTGGTTTGGTAAAAGAATATGCATACAAGATGTGTGGATCCATTTTTGTTCCTAGTTCTAATTTAGTGGAGCGAGCTACCTTGCTTTAGTTGATGCTTGTAAAAATGAGATTAGGCTCTAAAGAATGTGTGGTTGTATACTTAAAGGTTTGGATTATGGCTGCTATATATTAGGAATGTAATGGATTATTAGTGAATAGATATTGGATTGATTTGGATTAAGTGTATTTTCTCTAGATTGCTAATTATTCTATAATAGATTGTGGAGATGTTTAAAGATGCAAGTTAAGTATATCATGAAATGCCTCAGTGAACCCTAGCAATATGTTAGATAGTTGTTCATGTTGGAATTGATGGTACACCCAATATAATCATGATGTGTAATGGTGTTACAATGATCTAGAGAAGCAGCTGGTGTTTTATGGCTAGTTAGGTTAATAATTAGCTATAAACTCTCCGATTTCTAAAGACAACACATGCTGAAATGTCTAGTTTCTAGGTTGTTAATTTCGGGGATATTTTAGGGCCTCTACATTTCCCTGATCATAGCTTATAATATACCATTACAAAGGGTATGAAATTTCCAACAAATCTTAGATCAACAAAATCTGACTTGCGGATTAAGAGATATGAACAGTCCTTTCGGACTGTGCACAATATACTATTGAAGTTATAGTTTTCCAGGCTACTAGTTTTTAGGGGTAGTTTGGTCAATTATATTAGCCTGATTAGGACATATAGCATGTCGTTAAAAAGGTTATGAAACTAAATTTCTAACAAATCCTAGATCGATAAAATCCGATGTCAGGATTAGAAGATATGGACAGTTCTTTCCGACTGTGCATAACCAACAAAAATTCTGATTTGTATTTGGGATTTCAATTAATACATGTAGTGTATTTCCATTGTTATGAATATACGTGTAGTGATTATTAAGTACTATGTTATCTAGATCCCAGCATGGAATATTGAGGCACGATATGTGCTTTCTAGAAACTTTGCATGAAAACTTTTTCGTAGTAAAGGTATGATTATTTTCATGTGTGTATGTATGGAAATGTATTTTCATTGTACGGGGTTTTATGTGCATATTCGTGTTTTGAGGCTCGGCTCGATACGGGGAGTAGAATTGTAGTTACATAGACTCTTTCCACCCAGGATCGGGATCCGAGGGTTGACTCGATCCGTAGTGAGAGCAAGTAGTCGGGTAGACTCGGCCTTCTACTGGATCGGAGTTAGGACATGTGACGGTACGTGCCTGAATGCTCCATCCGATTGGGTGATTAATCGGGGGCCACACGGGGGCTTGAGTAGGCTTCACGGGGGCTGGAAAGGGCCGTGAACCGAGTGGCCACTCGGGGATCAGCAGTGTTTTAAGATTTGAGCCGCGGGCTCAGTGCTTATAAATATTTTGGGCCGCGGGCCCCGCAGATGGCATTTATGTTTCTTGTATGCACATGTTTTGTATGTGGTGCCCACTGAGCCTATTTAGTGTGCTCAGTGCCCCTTTGTGTTTTTGATCCCTCGCTATAGGTGAGGAGGAGTAGAGGAGTGCCAGATGCAGACTAGGAGGAAGTTGCGTGCAAGCTTTGGGACTTTGCTGATACCCTGGCGAGGTTGGTAGCGCCATAGGGGATTATGTTATCTTTCTTTGTGTGTGAGATTTATAAACCTTGTAGGATTGTTTTGTATTTGAGGTTGTATTTGAGACGTGATATGTATCGCGGTTTGTTGTACGGTTATGTAGAACCCTTTTATACTTCCGCTTATTATATGACTGGTTATTAGTATTATTATTATACTGTGTGAATTATAATCAGGTTAATATAACACTTAGGTCTTGCATCCGGGCTAGAGCTTGTCTTTGGTTCGGGTGCGGTCGGTCTGTCACGTGCTTGAGGGGCCCAAACCGGGTTCGGGGCGTGACACAACCTATGTAAGCTTGTATTTCAAATACAACACATTAGTGGTATAAATCATTTTCCAACCAATCAAACTTATTCTTGGGTCATATCTGTTTCATAAAACACATATAGTGCTAACCCTCCGTCTAGGGTAGTTAAATATTCATTACCGCCAAATACAAGCAATGCATGGAAAATCTGTTATATAAATATACTGTAGTGATCATATAACAACCCTAACTAGGGAAAACACGTCATAAATAGTGAAAATAGTATTTAGAAATATGCATCATCACATTTATTGCAAGAATAAAAGAGAAAAACCTATGGCTCCTCTGCATTCTACTCACCTCAGTACAAATATATACTTTTCATTATACCGACTTCAGCTCTTCGGCCGAGTCTACAACGCCTACAAAATTTATAACCAACTTTAAGACTATCTTCAACTTAAGATTGATTCATTACTGAATATAACCTAGAATGAATATTCTCTTAATTCAGTGGATATAAATATATAACTCAGTTCCTTTTTGAAAAATATGCAAAAGTTGTTGCTCTCTTCATAGACAAACTTGTTTTAAAGAGATAAAGAAGTTGTTGGACTCAACTATACCATATTGGACATAAAAATGAACCACATAAGATGGTTGAACTACCTGGAATAACTATAATAGAAGTTCAACTCCAAGACTATGAGAAATCATCCAAATAGAGTATAATTCATATTCTTAACCTTCAAAAAGGCAGTCATACAAAAACCTTTCAGTTATAAGGCAAAATGGGATGACTGACTCAAATCATCCATTTTTTCAAACCAACACTATCAAATGATTCAATTGATGGAAGAAAGTCTACATAATGAAAGTAATGAATGAAATCATCACCCAAATTATCATAAGCATAAGAAGAGAACAAGTGCTTGTGAACCTATGCTTTTTGGGTCTAGTAAAAAATAAGATGTTTGATCGACAAGTGTTCTTGAGCAACCTTTCATAGGAAACGTTCAGCTTTAGCTTCTATTTAACTATTTGATAAAAGAGCAAAAGAGAGACGAGAAATGAGAGATGTGAGATGAGAGCTTTAGGTTTTTTTGAAAAAATGTGAATTAATGCTTTGACTCATGCTATAAAGAAGTCATGGAAGCCTCATCAAAGATTGATAGTGGATGCTGTTGTATTTCAACAAATTTGCAGTTTAGTCCTTGACTTATGGATTATTACAAGTAGTCCAACTTTTCCCAAAATAAAACAATTTCCATATTCTTATTTTCATTTCATTTTTCATTTTTTTAGTTCTTGTTAAACGTATATTCTTTCAATCTCTAATCCCTTCATTAACTAATGCTTAATTTATTTAATCACCAATTATAATAAGTCAAAAAAGTCAGGATGTTACAATTTGTTATTGATTTGGCCCAAACCACGACTCATACATCCAAGGCACCTTATCGGATGGCGTCTGCTGAACTGAAGGAGTTGAAGAAGCAATTGGAGGAACTCCTGGAGAAAGGGTTCTGATAAGTGCACAATTATACATATATTTCTATCACATTTGCATGCACTTATCCTGTTGTTTAGCATCAAGTCTTCTATTTTCATGCTCCTCTGTGTTTGTTTTGTGATTGAGTAGGTAAAATAGGTACCCGCTTAAAAACCTGGACATAGAAAGTAGGTTAGTATTGGTTACCCTGATAAGAGGTTTTTCTTCCCGGCGGGGTGCCAACATGATCCTATTCCCCTTGATGCTGAGGGAATAAGTATTCTTCCTTCCATCATAAACTACGCTCATGATTGGTGGTCTTCTATTCTGCTGCTTTTCAACAGTGAGGGCGCACTGGTATGCCTCTAAAACAATCCACAACGTGTGTAGACTGAGAACATCCTGCAATGCTTGGCGTAGACCTCCCAGATATTGTGTAAAATCCAAGAAATTTTTTGGAATAAAAATATTCTAATATTAGTACGAAATAAGTGATAATTAAATTGGTCCCTAATTTAGTTGAGTTGGTTGATTAAAAATTTTAAAAGGGGATTAATTTAATTAAAATGTAATTTTAAGTTAAAAGGGGTCTTCAAGGGCCATTTGGTAATTAGTTAAAGTGTGGAGGACCTAAAGGGAATTTGTCCCTCTCACAGAAGAAGGACTAGGTTATAATTTCAATAAGCTGGGGGACTTCTGTGTAAAAGTATAGAGAAAAACTCTAATACAAATGAATGGATAGCTGAGATTAGATCCTCTCAGATTGTAGCTGATCTCGGGGAGTTATTAGAAAATATGTGAAGCCATGTGGCGCGATGAGAAGCGCACATCTGATGGAGGCTAATCGCGAGAAGACAACGATGGAGATCAGGGCGGCTACGTAGCGCACTATAAGGAGCTCATCTAATTTGGTGTGTGATGCGAGGTAGGAGATTAAGATCTGGTCTTCCCACTCCAAACAAATCTTGGCCGTTGATCAGACGAGTATTTGATTCGAGACGTTAAGAATCAATCGGAGCTATTAGAGTAGATGCAGATGATCTCCACCGTCCGTCTGGGAACACCAATCGGGAGTTACCACCACCCCCTCTAAAACGCCTGTGAACGCCATCGCAAGCCCCACGTCCTTCTCCAGCCGTTACGCACGGGGAAGCCGGCCACCAGGGTGAAACCGTCCCGCAATTTCGCCCTCCTCTTCGTCTTCACCAGTTTATAAGAGACGACCCCATCCTCGAGCATAAACAGAAAGAAGAGGAGCCATCAAGAGAAGGAAAACTCCGGCGCCGGCAATCAGAAGAGGAGTGAAGTACAGGCTGCTGGCGTCCATCGACTTCTCGACGTCCATAGTTGTCTCTAGGTGGAGTAGAGGCTGAGAGAGGAAGAACTGAGCTGTTGTTCAGTTACCGGTGCAGCGAGCTCATCGGACAACTACTGGAGCTTCGTCAGTCGTAGGAGAATCCTCTGGAGGTGCTGAGAACGTCGCAAGCTTTCTGTGAGTCTCTTTTCTCCCTACTGTAGTCTTTAAAATTTAGTTTCATGCGTTTTGACGCTTGCTCGAGCTCGCCGAAGAAGAAGGAGGTTCCGACAGGGACAGAGAAGCTCTAGAGAGGGTGGTGGAGCCGGCCACCTTCCCTGGAGGAGCCCAGCGTGCGTGTTATCTCGCCTAGTGGTCAGAGGAGCGTTCAGGCCAGCTCTCGGTTGACTGCGTGCTCGCCGATAATGGCTCCGTTGAAGCTCGGCCTAGAGAGAAAAGAAGAAGAAGAAGAAGATAACGATTAATTTAATTAATCAAATTAATTAGTAAAGTATGGTTAATTTAATTAGTTTAATTGTTTAACTAAATCGATTAAGTTAAATAGGTTTAATCTAAACCGGTTTGGTTATTGGTTGGGTTTGATCAATTTAGTTAGTTGGGCTAACTAGGAGTCAAAAGGATTGGATTTTGGTTAACCAAATGGACTAGATGGGCTTGCTTATTAGATCAAGTCTAATTGAGCCGGTTTGACTTAGGTTCAAAATGATGAAGACTAATTAACCAATCAAAGTAATTTGATGGAAGAGGTTAAGTCTAACCAAGTCAGTTATTAATTTGATTAAATTAATCAAGCTAAAGAGCCAAGGTTTAGACCTAAGTTAAAAAGGTAATTAAATTGATTAAAATCAATTAAAGAGAGGTTGAGTCGGTTAGGACTATGAGATTGGACTCAATCTAATTGGGCTTAAATGGTTGACCCACTAAACCAAGTTAGGTTAATCAAATGATTCAAAAAAATAAATACATAAATAAAAGAAGGAAGAGGTTGTAAAGGGTGGGAATCGAACCCATGACCCCCCAACCCTCATAGTAAGGCCTTAACCGCTAGGCCATGTGAGGCCGCTGGGATAGTGGTTGGCCCTTTTATTTAAATAGAGTTAGGCCAGTCCGAGTCCAATGGGATTGTTTAACCCATAAAAGTGGGCCCAATTAACTCTAAGTAGTTGGACTCAACTAAATAGAATTATAAACACAATGATGGTGTGTCAAGGTTGGTCGGTTGACTCTAGGTTGACCAGGATAAAAGAGAGTCAACTTATAGTCCTAGTTTTGAAAAGGAAGAAATAGTAGCTCAATAAAATATCATGTGGGACCCGTTTGACTAGGCTATGGCCCACTGAGAGAGAGAAAGAAAGAGTTAGACATATGCATATAAATAAGTAGAGTCTTATTACTATTGTTGACACTAATAGTAGACTTACTTATTACTATTGTTGACACTAATAGTAGACTTACTACCAGATATCGACGTGGAGGACTAGTGACACATCAGGAGGAAGTTAGAGAGGTTTCAAGTTTTCGACTAAGGTAAGATACCCTTGCCTAGATTGCACCCGTTGATGGGTTTCTTGCTTGAATAAATGTTATTCTATTTGGTATGCCTCACTTTCATATTGATTGGTTACATACACATAGTTGCTAGATGTTGCCATCTTTTCCTTATGTATATGTGATTGCTATGCTAGAGATAGTGTTGCCACTATCTGTTTGTTGGTATGCTCTTTGGACAAGCTCACCTGTGGGCTGACACTTGGTCATGGGCACATGATCTTGTGTGCTAGCCGGGAGGTATGTGCCAACTGAGTTCTTTCGTCTGCCCGGTTCAGTGGAGTGTGGGGACTCCTTAGAAAAAAGTTCAGGGCCGAGAACACTCTAACGTTCTGGCATTCCTTGCTAGAGGGGTTGTAATACTCAAGTTGTCCAACTTGTCAGTAGGGTTGATTTGCTGACCATGTCGACATGTACGAGAGGTGGAGCTACCGATTCACGACCGGAGGGTCGTTTCCAACCAAGGGTGTTGGAGCTGTCCGGGAGATAGTTGCTTGAGTTTATTTTCATAACTGTGGACATTGTTTTTACTTTCTCTTACTTGTCATGATTTTTTATATTGGTATTACATGCCTGTTGGTTTCCCTACTGGGTACTTACTAGGCTTTCCTTTTGAAAGCTCACACATACTTGACTTTGTTTCAGATTCTAAGGAGTAGACTCGACGCAGGAGCTGTTCGAGTGTTGTCGTTGCTGAGGTTCGAGGACCCAGCGCTTTTATTTATGAGGGAGAGAGTTTTGTTATGTAGGACCCTTGTAGGGCCTTAACATTTATGCTACTCTACATTTTGTTATCATGCTACTCTGATTAATTATATTTGGATTTGTTGTTATCTGTGACATTTTTAGGCCTTGTATCCAAGTGAGGCGAGCCTCTACTTGGGTACGACCGATCTATTGCTCGAGGTCCTGGAATCCGGGTCGGGGCGTGACATATCGAGCCACCAGTTGCTCCTCCGTCTCGGATAAGTCATTCCGCGTGATCAATTGGTAGAAGTTCTCTGTATACTCATCTACAGATCTTATGCCCGTCTCATCATATGAAGCCGTTGAAACAAGGTCTGGGTATAGCCGAAAGGGAGGAAGTGCCCCTTCATCTTCTTCTTCATCTTGTCCCAATCAACGATCTTCGGTTTGCCTTGTCGATCTCGTGAACTTCGCAGCTGCTCCGACCACGCAGATGCTCGGCCCTTCAACTTGATAATAACTAGATTCACCTTTAGACAATTTGGGACCTTCTTGTGCTCAAATATCCTCTCTATTTCATTAAGCCAGTCGATGAAGACTTCAGCATATATAGGGTTCTAGTAAATTCAGGCAACTCTACCCGAAAGCCGAGATCTCCGTGACGCTTCTCTTGTGCACGGTGCTCCTTGGACAGCCCATGCCGAGAATAGGGGTTGACGAAGGTGGACTAGGAGTCTTGGTTTGAAGCCTTACGACCCTCCGAATCTCGTGTCGCCAACCGTTGTGTCAACTCCGAGACTTGTCTCTGTAGATCCTCGTTCATCATTTCCAAGGCGATTGGGTCTCAGGACAGACCTTCCTCTTCTGGAACATGTCCACCATGACCTCCAGCCATTGATGTCGATGCCACAGAAGATGATCTTTGATACCAACTGACGCTGGGCAGGGTAGTAATTAACCAACATGCTATGACAACCAGAGGATTGACAAAAGAATAAGAAAAGGAGGAGACAAACAGTGAAGAAACTCTCTGAAACTTCAAAGGAAAACTATTATTCAATAATCAATGACTAAAATTCAACCCACAAGCCGGGTTTAAATAGCTTCAAAAAAACTAACCTAGATAACCTAGAAAACCTATCTTCTTATCTAAATTTGCCCAAATCGGAAAATTTTGGTTAAAAAGAAAAACTTATATAATTTTAAAAAAACTAAACAAATTAGATAACTCCTAAAAATCCGAGATCAAATCGGATTCAAATCATATCCTAAATTGGCATATAAAGTATTACCAAAAATAAAAAAAAACACCAAAAAATGAAGAAGCGACGGAGAAAATAGTGGAATTTGAGGATGAAGGAATCTTGATGGACCCCACGTGCGTGTCGAGATGAGCTTTCTGAATTGGGGTTAAGCCTGTGAATCCGATGCATGTAGCCAAAGTTATGGTCAAAATACCGAACCGTCCCCAAAGTGCTCCCCAATTCCGGACTTGTCTCGATCACGTTCCGCCTTTAGGTCGGTCTGCCAAGTCATAGTATGCTAAAGCTCTCATGGTGCAATCAGATAGTTCAACATTATCTGACTCAGGTTCTCCTGCATCAACTAGATAGCAAATGATAGTACTAGGATTCTAGTCCCTGTGGATTCAATAAACCTACCTTTGAGTATTTTACTACTTGATCGACTCCGTACACTTGTGGGATAGTCGTAGCGCACCCTGTGCGTGCATCATGTTCATTCGGCCGAGCGTGTCACCTTGAGGAGCTCACGTGCTATTTGTAAAACCTGCCCCGAAATAATTAAGAATTTTTCTAGAATTATTTAAATGGAAATTCAATATGGTAAGCAATGAAATTTGGGAAAATTATGAAGGTATAATTAATCCAGATTAAAGGTATAATTAATCTTGATTAATTAAGTATTAATTAATCCAGATTCATTATTGAGAGAAAACAGACAAATGTTTGAGTTCCAGAAAAGGTAGATCTGGTCAGGGATTGAGACATCCCCGTGATATCCAAGTGCGCCCATGATTAAAGTAATTGATTAAAGACTGAGATTCACGGATCTGGGTCGGGGCACGAGGACAATGAATTATCACAGTGGACCCCGGCATGAAATAATTTAAGGACCCGTGAATGAATAGTAATCATGTGACATAAAGGAGAAAAAGCAATATAATTAAATAAAAAAATATATGTTATTATATAACATTAGAGGAAAGAGAGGATGAAATATCTTCATCTCTCTCTCTCTTGATCTAAAGATTTTCAGATCTAAACCCCTCATTCTTCGATTGAGCACACCTACGCTCGACGAGCTCCCCACCGACAGCCTGGAGCCCCGCCACCGCCGGCTTCCTGCTGTGACCAAGCCACCCCAACCTTACCCGCGCCTAGCGCGAGCGTCCCAGCCCGCCGCCAGGCCGCGAGCACGCCGCCCCATGCTGGCGGCTAGTCCCATCGCCTTTTGTGCCCTTACCAACGCCGAGCTCCGCCCTTACTCCTCACCGGCGAACTGCCAGGCAGCCGCCAGCACGCGTGTAGGCAACGTCCGCTCTCTTCGGCATTGCCCCTTACCCAGCCGGCTGCGAACCAACACAGCCCGAGCACAACCAAGGGACAGCTCCGTCCCCTCCCCATTCTGGCCAAATCTCTTTATTTCTCAGATCCGGCAACCACCTCGCTGCTCCGGCGAGCAGATCTGATAGTCCCAAGAGCTATGCTGTTGAATTCCACCCTTCTCCGGCGAAGATAGTGGGAGCAAAATTGAGCTTGATGAAGTTCGAGATGCTCCAATAGACACAGAGCAACTGCCTAACCCGAATCCACAACCAGTTACTCATACTGATAAAGTAACGGTTGTACCTTCTAATACACAAGAGCTTCGTAGATCTAGTAGGATACGTATGGTTCCTGAGAGATATAGATTTCTCATGAGTGAAACTAATGACGCATTACTCATAGAGGATGAGGAACCTACTAATTATGAAGAAGTACTGAATTGTTCAAACTCAGATAAATGGCTAGGTGCCATGAAATCAGAAATGGATTCCATGTATGAAAACCAAGTATAGTCTTTGGTTGATCCACCTGAAGGAATTAAGCCTATTGGGTGCAAGTGGGTTTTCAAGAAGAAAACCGACAAGGAAGGTAACGTAACTACCTATAAAGCTAGGCTAGTGGTGAAAGGATATCGTAAAAAACAAGGTGTTGACTATGATGAAACATTTTCACCTGTAGCCATGTTTAAATCTATAAGAATACTCCTAGCCATTGCTGCTTATTATAACTATGAGATTTGGCAAATGGATGTGAAAAGAGATTTCCTTAATGGAAATCGAACCGAGGATGTGTATATGATGCAACTCGAGGGATTCAAATCTAATGATGGCAATAAAGTATGCAAGCTTCAAAGATCCATTTATGGATTGAAGCAAGCATCCCGGAGTTGGAACATCCGATTTGATGAGGCGATCAAAGAGTTTGGTTTCTCACAAAATCCGGATGAACCTTGTGTATACAAGAAGGTTAATGGGAGTGCAGTAGTGTTCCTTGTATTGTATGTGGATGACATACTACTAATTGGAAACGACATATCTGTCCTTCAATCAGTCAAAATTTAGTTATCCAAGAATTTCTCCATGAAGGACCTTGGAGAGGCGACCTACATCTTGGGGATAAAGATTTATAGAGATATATCTAAAAGGTTGTTAGGTCTTTCGCAGTTTACATACATAGACAAGATGCTGAAGAGGTTTAGCATGGAGGAGTCTAAGAGAGGGTATGTCCCTATAAGACATGGGATTACACCCTCGAAGTCTATGTGTCTAAAGACACAAGATAAGAGGACTCACATGAATAAGATCCTATACTCCTCAGCTATAGGATCTATCATGTATGCTATGTTATGTACGAGACCTGACGTATCATATACTCTAAGTGTTATGAGCAGATACCGGTCTGATCCCAGTGAGGGTTATTGGGTGGCTGTTAAGAATATCCTTAAGTACTTGAGACAAACTAAGGATTTATTCTTGGTATATGGGGAAAATGCTCTTGTAGTAAGTGAGTATACTAATGCCAGCTTCCAGACCGACAAGGATGATTCCAAATCCCAGTCTAGTTATATTTTCACTTTGAATAGAGGGGCAGTCAGTTGGAAAAGTTCCAAACAAGAGACGACTGCAGATTCAACAACTGAAGCAGAGTACATTGCAGCTTCTGAAGCAACAAAGGAAGTAGTTTGGATAAAGAAGTTCATCACTGAACTAGGAGTGGTTCCCAACATTGTTGATGCAATACCGGTTTATTGCGACAATAGTGAAGCCATTGCGCAAGCAATGGAGCCATAGTCTCATCATAAATCTAAACATGTACTCAGGCGATACCATTTGATTAGGGAAATCATTAGTAGAAATGATGTAAAGATAGAGAGAGTTCCCACAGATCAGAATCTAGCTGCAAATGCCCATGGTATTAGATACAAAGGCGATTGGCTTTTGTTCAACAGGGAGATTGTTAGGAAAGTGCTCTAAAGATAATTACCTTTGGCACTTTATATACAAATTTATTTATGTAATAAAAGGCTTCTTCATTATTTAGATGTTCACTACTATGAATATGATATGAGATTTTAAATCTAATTACTGAAGTCCATGATACAACACATAGCATGAAGGAAATTATGATAGAGATCATAATGTAGGATTCCTATCATGTGTAATTATGTACGTATCTAAATAACCCTAGTCAAAGGATCAATGAGACGGGACATTATTGATCTATCAAGACTAGCACATGTTATGCTCCTTGATCTGATCAAGCCGTTGGTCTCACAAGTTGTAAGCATGAAGATGTTTTGAGTGAACATGTGGATACTTGCTAAGGGTAGCAAGTTCATTAGATGATCTACCATGAGTCTTCACATAGTTATCTTATTAAAATGTCAGTGAAGATCTCATTGCAGCAATGGTGTAAATATCCTTAGACCTGAGGTCAGGGGCGGAGGGAGGGGGGGTCAAGGGGGTGCTCAAGCACCCCCTTGGCTCCAGGACCAAGAGAGCCACTATGGCCCTCCCTCCATGGCTACATGCAGGGGACAAGAGGCAGCGCCCCCTGTGGCCCCTTGTCCCTTTCATTAAACCACTATAGAATTTTTTATTAATTTTTAAATTTTGTTTTTTTAAAGCTAATAATGGAATAATAATCTGGAAAAAAAAATAATTTTTAATATTTAAATAATCTGAGATTTAAATTCCAAAAAAAAAAATCTAATGGTTGAGATAAATTTTGAAAAGCATTCAAACATTTATAAACTTAAAAAAGGCACAATTCCCTATTTGGAATGTATAAAGCATTAAAAACCCCTCACCAAAGTTTTTAGGAAAAATCTTGGGGCCTTCACTCCTCTGTTCTCTCAGCCCCTGGACAAATTGCACAGCTTTTTTTTTATTAAGATTCCGGTAAGTACAATCCATAAATCTGAAATATTTTTTCATGATTTGTCGCTTTAGATCTTGTAATTATCATGATTTTTATTGTTTATTCTTTTCTTTATGTATTTAGGATTATTTCAATAGGTTTTGGGTGAATTTTTAATGAATTTGTGGTGTTTTAGAGTAATAGATGGTGGATTGTTTGGATTAGGGTTTGTAGGAGTATTGGAATTTGGAACTGTTGATAAATAATTTTAATTGGTGTGAAAAAAAGAAATTTAATTTATATGTCAAATATATTAGATTATTTATTGTAGATAATAAGATTGTGAATAATTGAATTGAATTAATTTGTATTTATATTATTTGTTACTTTAGTTTTTAATTGTTAGTTGAATTAATTGTTAATTATATAGATATGGAGAGGTTTTTTAAACCTAAATCAAAAAGTTGTGAATCAAGAACACATGTTTCTTCTGAAGCGAGCACTGCAGCACAAAAGAGAACTCGTGTTGAGTTCAGTCCAGATGATATCATTGTTGATCCTGGACTTCGAAAACCAATTGAAGAGTATGATGTAGGGCTTAGAGATCAAGTTCGAAGAGCGTATTTATTGAAAGGCCCGTGTCAACCATGTGGATATGACTTTCCCAAAAAACAACAAGGAAAAGAAATGCGGCGTTTTCAAGAAGTGTGGTTTCAGAAATTTGATTGGTTGGAATATAGTGTGGCAAAAGACGAAGCCTATTGCTTTTATTGTTATCTTTTCAGGCAAGATAGAAGTGAAAAAGGTGCAAGTGATATTTTTACAAGAAGAGGGTTTAGTAATTGGAGGAAAGCACTTGAAACTTTTAATCAACATGTAGGCCTAGTAAACAGTACACACAACGATGCTAGACGACATTGTGAGGATTTTAAAAATCAAAGACAAAGTGTGTCACATGTTTTATCTTCTCATGGGCGTTAGATAGAGATTAATTATCGCTCTCGGTTGACAGCTGTTTTGGATGTTGTTCGAATTCTTTTAGTACAAGGTCTTGCTTTCCGTGGTCATGATGAGTCTTCAAGTTCCAGAAATAGGGGGAACTTTCTGGAGATACTCAATTGGTATGCAAAAAGGGTTGAAAGAGTTGGGAGTGTTATTAATGAAAATGCTCCTGGGAATAATCAGTTAACTTCTCCATTGATTCAAAAACAATTGGTGAATGCATGCGCAACAGAGACAACATTAGCAATTATTAATGAAATTGGTGATAGTAGCTTCTCATTAATTGTTGACGAGTCTCGAGATAAGTCAATAAAGAAGCAAATGGCTGTGATTTTAAGGTTTGTGAACAAGCAGGGGTTGGTTATTGAAAGATTTCTAACTATTCAGCATGTAAGTGATACTTCGGCATTGTCACTAAAAGTAGCTTTAGATGAATTGTTTGCTCGTCACGGTTTATCAATTTCAAAATTAAGAGGGCAAGGGTATGATGGAGCCTCAAATATGAGAGGGGGATTTAATGGTTTGAAGATATTGATTTTAACTGAAAATCCCTTTGCATTTTATATCCATTGCTTTGCCCACCAGCTACAATTAGTGGTTGTTTCAGTTGCCAAGAGTATTTTGGTTGTTTCTGATTTTTTTTTTTGTTATACAAATATGATTGTGAATGTTGTTGGTGCTTCATGTAAAAGAAGAGATGCATTGCTTCAAACACACCATCAAAAAATTGTAGAGAGATTGGAGACACGTGAGATTTTTCAGGAAGAGGCAAACATCAAGAGACAAATCTTACAAGACCAGGAGATACTCGTTGGGGTTCACATTTTACAACATTAATCCGCCTCATTACTATGTGGGAATCAGTTTTGGAAGTGTTGCAAAATGTATGTCAAGATGGGTCTGTTGTAGATTAAAAAGGTATAGCATCAAGTTTGATTGCTAAAATGGAGAGTTTTGAATTTGTATTTGTCTTGCATTTGATGATGAAAGTGTTGGGGATCACGAATGAATTATCAAATGCTTTACAACAGAAAGATCAAAACATTGTTAATGCCATGGCATTGATTGATACTGTGAAAGGTCGCATACAAGATTTAAGGGATAACAGATGGAATGAGTTATTAGAAGAGGTTAGCATCTTTTGTAATAGAATGTGTATTCCAGTGCCCAACATGGAAGATAA
Organism: Dioscorea zingiberensis; assembly: GCA_026586065.1. Taxonomy (NCBI): domain Eukaryota; kingdom Viridiplantae; phylum Streptophyta; class Magnoliopsida; order Dioscoreales; family Dioscoreaceae; genus Dioscorea; species Dioscorea zingiberensis. The sequence goes on from CM048826.1 coordinate 24,957,104, forward strand.
AATACCAGTTCGAGGGCGTTCTAGGCGTGATGGGCAGTGGGTTAGTTATTACCATCATTACCATGCCGAAATTTGTATTGCAGTTATTGATTTAATTGCTATTGAGATGAATAGTCGATTCAATGAGACAACTACAGAGTTGTTAACTTGCATATCATGTCTTGATCCAAGAGACTCATTTTCTAGATTCCACCATGGTAGGCTATTTCGCCTTGCTGAAATTTATTCTGATGATTTTTCAGTACAAGAACTTCAAGTCTTAAAAGAGCAACTTCACACTTACATTCATGATGTCAGAAGAAGTGTTGATTTTGTTGAATGCCGTGATCTTGCAAGTCTTGCTGTGAAGCTAGTTGAAACTAGAAAGCATTTGGTTTTTACATTGGTTTATCGCCTTATTGAATTGGCTTTGATCTTACCTGTGGCAACGGCATCAGTTGAAAGAGCTTTCTCAGCAATGAACATCATCAAAACCGAGTTGCGCAACAAGATGGGAGACGAATGGTTGAATGACATGATGATATGCTACATTGAACGACAGGTGTTTGAAACAATTGATGATGAAACTATTTTAGTGCGATTTCAAAATATGCAAAGCCGAAGGATTCAACTCCCACCTCATAATGGTAGTCATTAGTGGTATGTATATTTTATATTTTAAAAATATTAATTATTATAATCTTAAGTTTGAATTAATATAATTTTTTTTAATATTTATGATTTTTTTAAAGTTAAAGTCAGCACCCCCTTAATTTTGGTTCTGGTTCCGCCACTGCTTGAGGTATACAAGTTATCTTGGATATGGATCTTGTGCTTTGACGCCATTCCTACGTTTCCCTTCAGGGATTACTTATAGGGTAGTGATTGGGTACAACCTTGAAGTATTCGAAGGTATTTGGGTAGCCAACAGAGGATTTACAACTCTTGATAGAAGGAGAGTATACCCATGGCTACTTGTTGGGTCATTACTCAGGAATCTCTGGTCAGAGTAACTTGTCATGAAGATGGTCTTCGATTATATAAGTTTTGAGTAATGGATCCCATAGGACGGGGAACTAATACTTGGGCTAGGTGTGACATAGTAAGTCTAGTGAGAGTTGACACATAGGCCATACTCCGAACCAAGTTGGTATAAGATGGTAAAGGACAAATTACACGCTGACATTGGCTACTGAAAGGTTCCAAGTTAGACCACATGACTTTTCGGTCAATTGGGTGTCATGATGTATTGCTAGATATCACTCATGATCTATTTATAATCAATGGTTGATCATGAATGACCAATATAACCGGGAACCTAATGAGTTACACGCATAGAAGATATCAATGAGGTATAAAACGAGTTTTTAGGAATAGATCCTCAAACGCGAGAATTAAAGGGAAAAGAAAGATTGTAAGTCGAATTTGATTATAAGTCAAATTTGATTGTAAGTCGAATTTGATTATAAGGCAAATTTGATTATATGTCGAATTTGATTACAAGTCAAATTTGCTTGGAGATCGAATTTGATTATATGCCATATTTGATTAGATTGCAAGCCAAATTTGATTTGGGCTTCAATCAAAGTCTCATTCCGAAACAAACCCTAATTTGATTAGGGAGGCCTATAAATATATGATATTCTTCGCCATAAAGATACACAACTTCTTAGTAATTGATAGAGATCAATAGCCTTTTCTCTTCTCTCCCAAATCCTCTAAAGAACTTCCACCATAGCTAGCACCTTGCGTGGAAGATCACCCTGTCACCTTTGAGGTTGCTTCTGCCGATCTTCGCGTGGATCACCGTTAGAGGCACTCCGTCTACGGATTGCTGTGGTTGATGCAATATTTTCTCCGACTTAGAGAAGGGAATTCAGTGCAGATATAAAAAAGTACATACCCTTCAACTTTACTTGCTTGTGTTTTGATAAATATGGTGAGATCCGTTTGGGCTAGGGTTTAGAAAATTTTTAATTTTTTCTTTGTGCCATGTATATGATGCATGCTTTTGATTTTCTACAAAACGCTACACTATAACCATAAAATTCTGGTCCTTAAAAATTTGGGATATCACATAATTAATTATTATAATAATTATACTAATTATTGGGAGGGAAAACAAAAAGTAAAAAACAAAAAAAGGGAAATTTTTTTAAAACCCTAAACAGCTTCTCATTTCGCGGTATGATGAGAGAAACGAGGCGATCTTGTGAGAAGAGAGAAGTCGGCTGGCCACAAAGCCGAGAACCTCGACATTTGGAGAACTCGGGGAGAACCGAGACGAAGGGCAAGAGACTCCCTATCACCATCTTCGAGCACATGAGGTGAGTGTTGCCGTTTCTAGGGTTTCAGATCGTTAATGTTTCGCCTAATTTTCTCCAATTTTGATAGCTTTAGCTATCCTTCATAGATTTTTTGTGAGGTCTTTGTGAAATCTATTGGTTTTTATCAAGTATTGATGAGAATCTCGAAATTGAAGCTTTACATCATGTGTGTTTCTCTGTTTAGTGCTTTGATTTGCAAAGATATGTTATCTTTGCATGATTTGATCCAGTTTCAATATAGATTTATTTGGGGTCCATATATGACCTTGTATAGTTGGATAAGCTTATTTTAAACTTGAAACATATCTAATTCGAATATACCAGTTCTGCTCCTATGTATTGTGGATTCAGTTGTGAGGTACGTTTGGTTTTTATGATTATGAAAATTAAATAATAGTTAAAACAAAGAAAATTAATAATGTTTGCACTAAGAGTGGTAATGTTGCTATGTTATTATGTTTGGATATGTTATTCTGGTTTCCTAGTGGTGGATCACATTCTAGTCTAACTATATATGTGTGCATCTATGGATCAAATATCATATGGTTATTGGCAGTTTATCAAGAAATTGAAGGAAAGATAATTTTGAGATCTCAGGAGTATATTGTATGATATATATGTCATAATCTGAATGAACACTACTTCAACCAAATTTATTACTTATTAGATGTTGAGACCATGATATTAATTTTCAATTGAGAACTTTTCATCTAAGATAAAAAATATTGATATTCTCAATGCACCTTGTGTGCTATTCATAAGAGAAATAATTGACCCTCTGATCGTGATGGTACTTTGTTACAATTAAGCAAACATTTCCATTACAACTTTGAACTTCAATTTGAGATGTTTTAGTGAGACCGATTCTTCTGTTAATGGGACTTGATATACATTATGATAATTGAATTTTAATTTTGAAATGAATTTCCTGCTCTTACTTGGTTTTTGTTTTGATATATCAACTCCTATGTTTTTTTTTCTAATTCTTTTCCTTTTTGGGCAGTTGTACACCATGGATTCCTCAAAAAGTTGGCGTCAAGCTGGGTCTGATGGAAATAATCAGTTAATCTTGAAAGAACCCACGACCAACATAGTCTTACTGGACTATATTTCCTCTGAGAAATAGCTAGGAGTTGTAGAATTTCGATGAACATCTTGATGACATTAGCAAGTAAGTTCACGTTGCTTGCATTTTGTTGTGAATTGCCCTTCAAATATCCATATTATTGTTGGAGCCACATGATGTACATTTTATTAACACATTTACGATTATTTTTTACAGGGACTGGTTGAATCCTAATCTGTTCAAATAGATCATATCTATTCTTAGTTTCAATTTTTGCAGGTATGATTAGGGTATCATACTTGTTACGGGTATATTTGGTGAAGACAGGTGTCATTAACCTAAAGGACCACTTGTTCCTTTGGCCACATGGCAATATCACCACCTTTGCACAATTCCGTTCGGCAAATAACGTGAGGATTCTATCCTGCGAACAAGTCCGTCGGAATTGTAACAACCCTCTTGTACAGGGCGCGGGGTGGGGAGAGGGAGAGAGAGAAATATCTAACGCCCCTACAGTGAGTAGGCCTTATCCACTTGCTACAGTGGGAAGATATTTATCCCGTTTTACCTGCGTGGCATCTACGCGCTAGGCGGCAGATATTTTCCTACCGCCTTAAGAGATATTTACCTAACACGCCGCCTTATTCCACCGCCTTTCCTGAACCGCTTCTAAGGTGCTATAAAAGGAGAGCGTTAATAGAAGGAAAGGGGATCCGAAAAACTCATCACACAGAGAATTGCCTAAATTGAAGACTCTTTACTCAAGTTTTCTGACTTAAGCATCGGAGCTGAATCCGGGCAGAGAGGCCCAATTCCGATCACTGCCCTCTCCTTTTTACAGGTTCGCTCATGGGTAATTCCGACCGGAGTTTTCATGATGTTCTCCGCGCTCCCTGTTCGTAAGCAGAAGTAAGCGTCCACACCAACTATAAATTTTAACCGTTGGGCCCGAGAGTGAGGCCGATCACGGCGAGGCAAACTTGATGGCCAAAGCGTGGCGTGGGCGATTTTGGCATCAACAATTTGCGCCTTCCGTGTAGGGACCTTACGAAAAGCCAAATGACCACTACCGAAGATCAAAACAAATCCAAGAGCGAGGGGAGCCCCAAGTAATCCCGAAGGACCTGGCGAGGTCCGAAGACATGAGGAAATCCGGTCAGATAATCCGCCCATCTTACCCCCATCGGAAAATCCTTCCGTCCAACCCCAAGAATCTGTTCCAGAGTTTTACCTTAACATACAGCAACAATTGGAGCGGTTGACTCAGGCTGTTCATACTTTGACCCATCCTCCGCCTCCTCCTACACAAGTTCCAACACCAAACAAACCAACAGCCCCACTGGATAATTCTGAAAGCAGAGGGAGGACGAGAACCCACACCCATAAAGAGAGGAAAGAAAGGACCGTCTTTTCCGCTAGTTCAGAACCCTCTACATTCGGCCTTGCAGCAGGCCACTACAAGAACCGAGCGGACAAGGACGGAATGGAATAGTCCTTCTGTTCAAATAGTTGATAGGAGGACTCAACGACAGGACCTCTCTCAAGAAAACAGAAAGTCCGAGCGGCATATTCTCAGTATGTGTTCGCCTTTTGTCAAAGAAATATTGGGAGAACAAGTTCCTGATAGCTTCGGACCGCCGGTTATGACCGCATATGAAGGCAAAACCGATCCGTCCCGACACCTGAAGTCTTTCCTGTCGAAGATGCTCCTCACCGGAATCACAGACGCTCGCATGTGCCGAGCTTTTCCCGCCACCTTAGAGGGAAAAGCGCAAGACTGGTTTGTCGATCTCCCATCTAGCACAATTACTTCTTTTCAGATTTTAGCAGATCGCTTTCAAGCCTATTTTGCCAATTACTCGAAGCAAAAGAAAACCCCGTCTACCCTTCTGCTCGTTAAGCAACGAGGGGGGGAAACGCTCCAGGCCTATTTAAGCCGTTACATAGACGAGACAGCTAATGTTGCGGACCTCCCTCCGGGGATGGCCGTGACTTTTCTAATGGAAGGACTATTAGAATCCCCCTTTCGTTTTTCCCTCACACTGGATCCACCAAAAAACATTCCCACCCTTATGATCCACGCCCAAAAATACATCAATTCCGAGGAAATTTACATGGGTTGGGAAGAGGAGGCTAGGCGTGGACCTGTGGACACCCAAAAGGGAAAAACCCACCACAACGCCAATGTAAGGCCCCGGATGTCTACGAAAGGAAAAAGGATCGCATTGTGGATAACAAAGGTGCAAACAGAGGTCTGGAAACCTCAACACGACCCCAACGACATATGCTGCAGCCCAGAGAACCTTCAAAGGAAGGAAAGATTGTCAGATATGATCACCACACCCCGCTGAATCAAACCAGAAGCCATATCCTTATGTAAATCAAAGAACAAAAGCTTCTGACATGGCCGGAACCCGCAAGAAATGCCAAACGACAAAAGAATAGTAAGAAATATTGCCAGTTTCATCAATCCAGAGGACATGATACGAAAAAGTGTACCCACTTGATGAACACAATAGAAGATGTCGTTCGGAAAGGACAATTGGAGCAGTACATCAATCTTGAGATTCAAGGCGGACCTGAAGTTTCACAACCTGAGGAAGAAAAAGGGGAAATGGTGGGATTTATTAGTGGTGGTCCCGGTTGCGGTGGTGAAAGTTCCGCCTCTCGGAAAAGTTACTGCCGAATGGTGGGAACCACACAGGAAATAGAAACACCACGGAGACGATCTCGACCTACGGCTCCAATCATCTTTTATGACAATGACGTCAGCGGAGTTCGCCACCCTCATGATGACGCGTTGGTTGTCGCTATCAAAGTTTCCAGTTTCCAGATGAAAAGAGTTCTAATAGACAGTGGGAGTTCAGTCGATATCCTCTTTTGGAGTGCTTTCGAAAGAATGAGATATGACGCGGATGACTTGCTTCCGGTAAAATCATCCTTAATAGGATTCTCCGGAGGGGTAGTACAGCCAGAAGGAATGATCTCCTTACCAATTACGGTAGGGAACTCGCCAAGATCATCAACAGTGACAACAAATTTCTTGGTTGTGCGTTGTGCTTCAAGTTACAACGTGATCCTTGGCAGGCCAACCCTCAACGCCTTGAAAGCCGTAATCTCTACTTACCACCTTCTCCTCAAATTCCCGACTGAGAGTGGTAGTGGAGAAGTGAGAGGAGATCAACCTCTGGCACGGCAATGTTATGTCTCAACCCTCAAAGGAAAAGCCCTCAACAGCAGCAAGACAAAGGTTTCAGAAGCCATGCTAGTCAGCAGAATGGCCGAACGGGAAAATGAAGAGCTTCGACCTACACCTGTTGAAGAATTGCTAACAGTCCCCCTAGACACGACCAGAGCAGACCGCACGGTGCGGATTGGGGCAGATTTGACAACCGAGCAGCGAGAAGATCTCATGAGAGTATTGAAAGCAAATTCCGACCTCTTCGCTTGGTCTTCAGAAGATATGCCGGGCGTAAAACGCGATATCATCGAGCACCGTCTCAATATCGATCAATCGTTTAAGCCTATGAAACAGAAAAGGAGAAATTCAGCACCAGAAAGGCAGAAGGCCGCAGAGGAAGAAGTATCAAACCTCCTGAAGGCTAAGTTTATCCGAGAGGTGCATTACCCAGATTGGTTGGCTAATGTGGTTCTAGTAAAAAAGCCGTCCGGAAAGTGGAGGATGTGCGTTGATTTCACGGACTTAAACAAAGCTTGTCCAAAAGATTCTTTCCCCTTACCATCAATTGATAGTTTGGTTGACTCTACAATGGGGCATGAGATGCTAAGTTTCTTAGATGCCTTCTCAGGCTACAACCAAATCCGAATGGCCAAAGGCGACGAAGAAAAAACGTCCTTCATTATGAGCACGGGAACTTACTGCTATAAGGTGGTGCCGTTCGGCCTAAAAATCACGAGCCACCTTCCAGAGGCTCATAAATACAGTCTTCAGAGAACAAATTGGCAGAAATGTTGAAGCCTATGTGGATGATATCTTGGTGAAAAGCCGAAAAGCCAATGAACACCTATCAGACTTACAAGAAGCTTTTCAGTCTCTTCGGATTTATACTATGTGGTTAAACCCGAATAAATATTCTTTTGGCGTTCGATTGGGAAAATTACTGGGGTTTATCTTGACACAAAGAGGAATAGAAGCAAATCCAGAAAAAATCAGAGCTATTCTTGACATGGGATCGCCCAAAAGTCTTCAAGAAATTCAGCGGCTTAAAGGACGCCTCGCCGCGCTTGACAGATTTATCTCCAAAGCCGGAGAGAAAAATCTCCCACTCTTCCAAGCCCTGCGAAAAGTACCAAAAATGGAGTGGACAGAAGAATGTGAAAAAGCCTTTCAAGGGCTTAAAAATTATCTCTGATCGCCTCAGCTACTAGCTAAGCCACAAGTGGGAGAAGAACTCTATATCTATTTGGCGGTCACCCCGCATGCGGTCAGCGCGGTCCTTTTGAAAGAAGAAAATGGAGTTCAGAAACCAGTCTACTACACAATCAAAATCCTTAATGATGCGGAGTCAAGATATCTACCGCTTGAAAAGTTGGCCTTTGCTCTTGTCACATCTGCACGGAGATTGAGGCCGTATTTTCAAGCTCACAGGATCACAGTATTGACTGATCAGCCGTTAAAGCAAATTCTTCATAAGCCCGAAAACTCCGGACGCTTGGCCAAGTGGGTGATAGAGTTAGGCGAGTTCGATCTCACCTATAAACCCCGAACGGCAATCAAGGCTCAAGTACTGGCAGATTTCGTCGCAGAGTTAACTTTTCCCGCAAATAGGGACGAACCCCCGTCGCAGAGTCCAGAAGGAAGCCCCAGCATTCCATGGTCCTTATATGTTGACGGATCAGCAACGGAAGAAAAGTCAGGGGCATGATTCGTCCAATAGTCTCCTACCAAATGGAAAATTGCGACAGTACTGAAGTTCCAATTACGAGCAACCAACAATGAGGCCGAATATGAACCCCACATACCAAGATTATATCCGCCCGGGGCTCGAGATTCAACATCTCCGCACGTATATTCCGACTCATGATTAGTTGTGAGCCACACCTTGGGCGACTTTGAAACGAAGGAAGAGAACATGGTCGATACCAAGCGGTGGTAAAGAAAATAGTTTCATACTTCGCTTACTTCCAAATTGAAAAATCATGGCGAAAGAAACGAAGAGGCGGACGCTCTGTCTAAAAAGGCCACAGCCCCGAACGGAGACACAGAGTCTTCCTTTAACCTACAGTACCTTCCCGTAAAAACCATCGACGGATTGGAGGAAGAGGTACAAAGTGCAGCCGAAGAGCCAAGTTGGATGGACCCCATCAGAAATTATCTACAAGGTGGACCTGCACCACCCAACAAAGCAGAGGCCAGACGAATCTCCTACAAATCCGCTCAGTACACCATCATCAATGAGAACCTATATAGAAGATCTTATACGCAACCTTTCTTGCGATGCTTGCGTCCAACAGTAGCTAGCTATATCCTTCAGGAAATTCACGAGGGCATCGGAGGAGGTCACATAGGGGGCAAAGCCTTGAGTTACAAAGTCCTACGACAAGGTTATTACTGGCCAACACTAACTCAAGACGCAATAGCGTTCGCTCGGAAATGTGATGCCTGCCAGCGACATTCCAAGATTCAGAGGCGACCACCGGCACAGCTTACGCCAATTATTAGCCCTCGACCATTTGCCATCTGGGGAGTCGATCTTCTAGGGCCATTCCCCACTTCAGTTTGACAAATGAAGTTTCTGATAGTCGCTATTGACTACTTCACCAAATGGGTGGAAGTTGAGCCCTTGGCCAAAATCACGGAGAAAGCTTGTCAGGGATTCTTATGGCGAACAATTATCTGTCGATTCGGGATTCCTACCGCTTCATTTCTCGATTAATGGGCATAATTTGATAACAAAGCTTTCAAAAGCTTTTGTTCAGGGCTCGGAATTGAATCCAGATTAACATCTGTGATACATCCCCAAGCTAATAGCCAAGTAGAAGTGACAAACCGCACCCTACTTCAAACGCTAAAAACGTGGGTATTCAGAAATGAAACTAACTGGGTAGAAGAAATCCCGAGCTCCCTTTGGGCCTACAGGACAACAACAAGAACTCCTACAGGAGAAACCCCATTCTCTCTCACTTATGGGGCGGAGGCTGTCATCCCTGCAGAAATAGGAATGCCTACCTTATGGACACAGCAAACCTTCTCGCCAGAAGAGAATGAGAAAAACTCGAAAGCGTAACTTGATCTACTCAAGAAGAGCGGAGAAACCGTGGAAACAAGGGCAGCCATCTATCGCCGAGAGTGAAAAGGTTCTATGACACAAGGGTGAAAAGAGTCTTCTTCCAAATCGGCGATCTAGTCCTGCGGGAAAATGAGTTTCATGGAAATAAAGGCCGAACGGGGAAGCTAACTCTTAACTGGGAAGGCCCTTACGTCATACAAAGAATCGTCCAAGCAAGCACCTATTATCTAGTAAATATGGAAGGAAAAGCGCTCAAGCGTCCATTCCATGCTGAACATTTACGACGCTACTATAAGTAAATCCTATAGCTCTCTTAAAATTCATGGAATGAAGCTCAAGTCTTTCCCATCCTACAAAGATGCGGTGAAATTCCCATCCTACAAAGATGCGGTGAAATTCCCATCCTATAAAAATGTGGTGAAATTCCCATTCTTGGAAGATGAGTCGGAATTATCCTATAAGGATAAACAACAACTCTTATAAAAAAAAAAACAAGGGGCAAAAATCTCGATCGAAATATGAGGCAACAATCTCATTCATGAAGGCGAGTACCTCACTCAACAACTTAAAGTCCCATGATTGGACTAAGGACTCGTTACGAAGCTTATCTTACAAGCCAGATGAAGAAGGAAGAAGTTCGCGGAGGACTTCAAAAATACTTCTCAAACGAATTTCTTACATGGTTAAAAGATAACCATCACTCGGAAATAAACCTTCACCAAAATAAAGGTTTGCGTTTCATTCATATGAATAGAAGTTACATTCCAAGTAATTGAGAATTTACAAGAACGTTCATAAAAGAAAACATCCTAAGAACTAGGACCCTCAGGGCAGCCACCTGCTTCTGAAGGAACTTGGGTAGAAGGCTCCAAAGGGGCGGGGACAGAAGCCTCTGGGGTCTTGGTAACTTGCTGCTCTTTGAGTTCTGTGAACTTCTTCAAAACTCCAGCCAGCCCCATAGACAAAACTTCCGTAGGAGGAATATGGCGGCCCACCACTGTACCATCAATAAATGCGGGTGGCCCCTTCTTTAGCTTTAGCCCTAAGCCTGCGACCTCCTTCTCTAATTTATCCGCCGCTTCTACTAAATCCTTGATTTCTTACGAGTCGGATTTGGGAGTTGTCAATCGGGAAGCTAAGTCTTCTTTAAGTGTGTCAGCGCTCCCCTTTAGCTCCTCCAACTCACCAAAAGCATCAAGTTCAAATTGTTTTCGGCTTCAGCTCCCATCTAAGCTTCAAACTTGCCCTCTCGGGTAGATTTGAGTTCCTTCTCCAAACTACTAGAGTTCTCCTGCAACGTTTTTATATTCTCCTCAGTGATGGGAGAGGGAACCCTCGTAAATGCATAACTTGGTCAGCCAAATCATCCTTCTCCTTTCCCATGACGGCCGGTTGTTGGAGCCGCTTGGCTTTATCCTTCTCAAGAGCATGGATAATGGCGGTACGCTCTTTGTTTTCCCTTCCGGGGCCGCCACCCTAGAGTTCAATTGGCGATTTCCGCCCTAAGCGCTTCCATCTTTGCGAATCATCTTGGCAAAGATTGTCGACTCCAGTCCGCCCGGTCAAATACAAGCCTACGAAATAGCAAATAAATAAGTTAGTAGCATTAATACCGAAGCTAAAAAGTAAAACTAATACGAGGATAATCCTTACCAGCATAACCGAACGGAATAGCTGAGAAATGGCCTCTTCCCTCCCAGCTCTATGAAGTTTGGAGGAGAGCTGTTCGGGTCTCATGGCCATCGCAGCTTCTTTACCGAAGCGGCATCCCGAAAAGGGACGTCTTCTGAGGGCACCCCCTTCCCGTGAGATGTCGGTCCCCTTAAAACCGAGTCCGCCACCCTCAATTTATCCAGGAGAGCCGCTTCTCCTGCCTCCGCCTATAAAATATAACCTAAGTTAAAGGTTACGAGCGAAGCCGCGAAGCACCCATAGAAAATGTGTGTGTAGAAATTCTCGCCTCTATAAGAAGGATATCCTCCGGCCGGCTGGAAGAAGGACCCTCGAAAATTGGGGATAAAGCCGGGCAGATTTCTTCCGCACGAACCTCTTCCTGAGGCGCCTCCACCTGTTCTCCTATAATTTCGGGACCCGATACGTCCTCGGAATTCTTTCTCTTGGTCCTCCTCTCCCGTGAGGACCTCGTGACCGGGTCACTTTTAACCCCTTTTTGGAAGAGTCAGTCTCCTTTCTCTTCCTCTTCTTTCCCTCCTCTTTGGAGGTATCGACCTTGGCTAGGTACCACTTCTTTCTTTTTCCGCCCTTGAGCTAAGGCGGATGAACTTCGCCTTCGAAAGAAGCCAGAAGACCCTTAACATAGCTCAAGTCTTCGTCTTCCATCGGATTTTCTGCAAAACAAATTCCGAATAAGGTTAGACATCACAAATCAGAATCAAACTAAATTAGGTACGCGAGCGAATCCTACCAGTAGACACTATTAAACGACACTTAATGAGGTTTTCCTTGGTCAAAAACCTATCCATATAGACTTTGGATAGCCCCGTCATTGGCTTAAGAAGATTTTTCTCTTCTTCTGACATCTCCTCACAAGTAATGTCCTCACGGGGAACCTCCCACCTTGTTCGGATATCCCACTCGGACTTACATCTAACAAAGAAAAATTTGCTCTTCCATCGTTTGATGGAAGAAGGAACTTTCCCTAGAAACTTTCTCCCAGGGCGAGCCGAGAAATAATACCAATCGGCATTAGACTCCAAGCAAAGGCTAAACAACAGGCAGAACCAACGGACGGTCGGATTTACCCCATAATTCATAAAAACCATGACAAATTCGTTGAGCAGCCTCCAAGAGTTCGAAGTTAACTGCGAGGGACACAAACGATATTCCTCTAGGATTGCCTTAGCAAAATCAGGGAAAGGAAGCCTAAGCCCACCTAGCAACGCGTCCTGATAAACAGCTATCTCCCCCTCCCTGGGGGCACTCGCCCTCTCCCCTGAACAAGGAACCCTAACCTCAAATAAAGAGAGGTCTATCTCGTATCTCTCTACTAGGTCATCTACATCCTTTTGCCCTAGAAGGCTTATGAATGTGTCCGACCCTCTACCCATTGCCCTAGAGGCAGGGTGAACCCGCGAACCCTGAACTGGAACGCCTCCAAGTTCACCCGGAATCGCAACAGAAACCGTGGGGTTGGACGGAGAAGGAATCGAGGGCTCATGAGAAGAACTAGAGGAGGAAGAAGCAGCACTAGCCATTACCTTAGGAAAGGAAAAAGACAAGAAAAACGCAGAAAGCTCAAGACCAGGGCTCGCCGGAGAAGAGGAAATCTGGAGAAGACGCTGACTCGATTTTGAAACAACCTTTTTGCCTCAGACGGTTCCGCTTATATACAAGGCAACGAATCCGTGGTCGTTAGATCTTAGAATGGTATCCCGATCGTAACCGTTGAACCAAGGGTCCACAAATCTGAACCGTTCAAATAACCATCATTACACCTCCCTCAAATAGCTTCAAAATCGCCCCACGCCGCCAATACCAAGCCACCGACACACATGAAAAGCCACGCTCATCACCCATCATGACGCGTTGACAAACGCCAAGACGCCAAGCGCGTCAGCGCCACTATCCACCTTTAATGCTAAATAGTTGAGGAGACACTCGTGTAGTCTTAGGGAGCAAGGAGCGTTACGTGGAAGGTAGAGCACATGCACTGTATGAGACAAAGCACACACTCCAACATAGGATCGCCAGTGAAGGCCTCATATAAATGCCAAAGGATTTAGAAACAAAACGACAAACGTCATTTATTCAGGTTACATGGCGAACGCAAACAAAACAAAAATAACAAAAACATGTTGTCCGACGGACTAAAGTTAAATATCCGCAGACCCGTCCGAGGACACGCTCGGATAAGACTCAGAAGAGACGCACGGACTTCCGCAACCGTCACTGTCCCCATTATTACTGGGGGAACCGGGTTCGGCACGGGGGCGAAGGTGGGGACCCACCTCTCTGCGGCAGGAGTCGTCTCCGAACATCTCAACTTCGAAACGCATACCCCCTGCATAGGTAAAAATTAAGAGGTCCCCCGCTTCCACATCGTGATCGACATGAAAAGCTTCCCACCCAGTGTCGATGCTCATCTCACCAACCCCCCTATCAATTAACAGAATAGCCGGCCATACACAGCCGTTCGGACTTACCAAGTGGATTATTCCAGTCCTTAGTTCCGATAGATGCTCGTAAAAAGAGCTGGGAATTCGTGAGTGTCGAGAACATTGAGAAAAAGTAAAAAACTTATAAAAAGACAAGCGCTGAGCCATGATACAAAGATACAAGAGTACAAAAAGATTTCTGCCCAAACTCGCCATTCATACAAGCCCTTAAATAGGAAAACCTATCGGCACTATAGACGAGAATTCCGGAGCAAAAAATCTACCTCGATAACTTGTAAATGATAAAAGCGTCGATTAGCCTATTAAAACACGTGTACTTTAGACGTAAGTAACCGTACACAAAGCCTACGCCTACATAGACATGCCAACTAAGAACGATACTTGTTCTCGAACCAAGCGAAACGTGCGGTTAGCTCACCCCTCGCTCAGATTTTTCGAACAAGTACACTTTGGGGGGGACTAGTGTTACGGGTATATTTGGTGAAGACAGGTGTCATTAACCTAAAGGACCACTTGTTCCTTTGGCCACATGGCAATATCACCACCTTTGCACAATTCCGTTCGGCAAATAACGTGAGGATTCAATCCTGCGAACAAGTCCGTCGGAATTGTAACAACCCTCTTGTACAGGGCGCGGGGTGGGGAGAGGGAGAGAGAGAAATATCTAACGCCCCTATAGTGAGTAGGCCTTATCCACTTGCTACAGTGGGAAGATATTTATCCCGTTTTACCTGCGTGGCATCTACGCGCTAGGCGGCAGATATTTTCCTACCGCCTTAAGAGATATTTACCTAACTCACCGCCTTATTCCACCGCCTTTCCTGAACCGCCTCTAAGGTGCTATAAAAGGAGAGCGTTAATAGAAGAAAAGGGGATCCGAAAAACTCATCACACAGAGAATTGCCTAAATTGAAGACTCTTTACTCAAGTTTTCTGACGTAAGCATCTGAATTTGAATCCGCAGAGGCCAAATTCCGATCACCCCTCTCCTTTTACTGTGTTCGCTCATGGGTAATTCCGACCGAAGTTTTCATGATGTTCTCCACGCTCCCTGTTCGTAAGCAGAAGTAAGCGTCCACACCAACTATAAATTTTAACCGTTGGTCGAGAGCTGAGGCCAGATCACGAGGCAACAGTGGCCAAAGTGTGACGTGGGCCAGTTTTTGGCATCAACAATACTTATTATTAATTTCCATAAATTAGTTTGCTCTGACTCGATTTTGGTGAGCTCGACCTGGTTTTTATTATTGGTTTATGATGACTTACTATGAATATCAAGCGTTTGACTGTAATTTAAAGTACTTCTTCCCCTCTATTTAGAGAATATCTTTGATATTGAATCCCAGTGAAGTATGCTTGTTCTCAAATGTTGGTTATCTTATGCTATTGCCTCACCAAAGAAATTGTTGCAACAGTACCCATTCTTTAGAGCATAGAGCATGTTAACATACCATGAGTTAACGCCTGAACTGAGTTAATGTTTTCAATGCCATTGTTTATAACACCCATGTCAAGCAAGTGGTGGTCTAATAGGCCACTCCCCTCAAAAAGATGGATGCTGGCAAATTAGTTGGGTATGATTTCTATGAAACAAATAAAAATACAGTGCATGACACACTTGCATTTTTGCGGCATTTGCACTTATCCTATAATTTTTTTGTTTGATAATATAAGTGAATTTATATGCTTTTTTTTGTTTAATATGAGTGTTATAATCACCAAATGAAAGTAAATACAAGGTTTCCCTAGTTTATTTGGTATATTAAAAACCAACAACATCTAAGCTTAGATTATTGTAAAATTTTGATTATATACCTCTGTAAAAGCATACATTTGTATGTATAACTGCATAAAAATCATGACATTGAGTTTACAGGGCAATGGCTACGCTAAAGTGGTATGTTCTTAAAAATATATATATATATATATAATATTTTTAGTTGATATATCTTTTGTAGAATAAGATCAAACCTAATTATTAATTCGAAGTATTTCATAATTTGTGCTTGACATCACTCACATCAAAATAAGTTGATTCAAGTAAAGAACTCCTTTGCAGCAAATTCATTGGTGATCTTTTTACTGCTTATTTGTTGCGGATTCAAATTATCTCCGTGTGACTAGATGTTTACATTTATCAATGATAAAATAAAAATCATTTTATCAAAGAACACAAAAATTGGTGGTTATATATATGACTTAAGTACTAGAATCTTGATTAATGTAAGAACAGAGCATCCTTTTATGTTTGAGTGAATCTTTTTGAAACTTAGTGAATGTGGTCTCCATCTGATGATCACGGGGATATCATTTGCTTGCCAAACACTCATAAACAATCTGGTCCTTAAACTTTTCTTATACTTCCATATTCTAATCGTAAAAAATTCAATTCATCATTGTTTTTAGATATAAAGATTTTATTTGTTCTGTTAATATTTATATATTTTTACTTGATTTCATTGTTATAATATATTATGAACACCATGTCCAACTGCTGCAGTTTTCTCATTTTGATGGCAAGATTGGATGTTTTAATTGCATGGTTTCTTTTGCATAGCAGGAGTGTTTATTATATATCTGATTTCCACATGTTATATTTTTAGAAGTCAAGAAGTTCAAGGGAAAACTTTAGCTTGTAATTGTGAGAGTTTGAAGGCAAGAGTGCTGCTCTAAGGCTTGGACAACATAAGGCAAGGTAAGGCTAGACTTTTACTTCTTGTTGTGTTGAATGAAAGCCAAAGACTCAAAGCGAATGATCAATACTTTTGTTGCATGAGTGATCTGATAACTTATTGGAGCTAACATTGTTGTCTTCACATTCTCAGTGAAGATTATAATAAAATGGTTTCATTTTCAAGGTGTAATATATTTCTAAATACCTATTTATATCTTGGGGAAACTGTTAAAAGCTCAGTACAAAACTTCTTCTGTCTTAAGTTCTTAACAATCCATAACATTTCTCCATGTTTGTTAGATTTATTGTTTTAACAAGGTGGATATATAGTTTAGTGAATGATAACTATGTATCTTTATATATTGATTGAGATTATATTAAAACACTTAACTTAGTAGCAACACTAAAATATATAAATTAGTACTCAAACCAATTTCACAGAATTATGACTAACTTGATTTACCACCATGTATGTAAATTAACAAAGTTTCAATTAACAAAATATGATAATTTATCAATACATTTAAAATTTTGACCATAATTAAATATTATTAAATATTAAAATGAATTTGGAAAATTTAATTTTAATTATTAAAAAGTTATTTTAGTTAATATTAATTAAATCAAAACATAGCTTGTGTTGTGAAACGCATTCAAGGTATAAACAAGACTGAGGCTCAAGGCTTACATGATGGAGGTTAAGACTTTCTATGTGCCCCTTTGTTGAATGCTTTGGTGGACCATGTGCTTAAAGTCAATGTCACAACTAGAATTTTGTATTATTTATTTTTGGCTAACTAATTCCCAATCTTATTTTCTTTGAGTTTCCTTGCCCCATTGTTGTATGTAAATGTACATTTTTGTTTTGCAGGCTAGCTGATGTGCAAAAAATATCCATTGAAAGTAACAAATATCTTGGAGGTTGGTCCATTTCTTGTCTTATTTTATTTTCTTTTATAATCTAAAAGATGCACGTCCTCTATGTGAAGCATGATTGTTATTTGGATTGTCTGTTGACCGAAAAATGAATTTTTACGCACTATTTTCAAAACTTTCTGATTTGCATTAACTATATACTAATTTGGCTTTGTTTCACCTGTTAGGTTTTGACCCTTCATTACATAGCCAAGGGTTCATATTCATTATTTTTCATAAAAGTGTCTCAAGTAGGATGAAGATATATCAGATCCTATTGAACTTTTTTTTATTTATCGTAAATTTCAATCTGATCAATTGTTTTAAGAATGGGTTCATTTTCTTTTTTTCTCCATTAATTAGATAATAGGGAAAATCACCGTACAATCCCTGATAATTTAGATTCTTCTTTTTCAGTCCCTTTGACAAAAATATATATTTTTCAGTCCATCTTTTTTGAATTACTTACTTTTCAGTCCCTCCCATTACTTTACCGGTTAACTTTTTGAGAAAACCCTGAATTGTCCTTGTACTTGTTGCACAAAGTCTTCTTTTTGCTGAAAAGACAGGTTCCTATGTTAGTTTTCTCTTCCCTTTGTATAGGATAGTAAACACTTATTATAGGATTGTAAGCACTTCGTATAAAGTAGTAAACACTTAGTATAGGGTAGTAAACACTTTTAGTATAGGATAGTAAGCACTTCATATAGGGTAGTAAACACTTAGTATAGGATAGTAAACACTTATTATAGGATAGTAAGCACTTCGTATAGGGTAGTAAGGACTTAGTATAGGATAGTAAATACTTATTATAGGATAGTAAGCATTTAGTTTACGATAACAAGCAGGTGATATCAAAGAGTAAGCGGTTACCGTATTATAGTACACGATAATGTTTACCTAGTAAACTGTAAGAATCTATTGCGGATGTAAATGAGACTGAATTTCTTATGGCTATTTCGTCAAGTGTTAAAGATATACATAAGACAACAAACAAATGCGAGCGAATAATAAAGAGATATTGCTAGTAGTACATAGTTAACGGAAAATAATAAATATTTACAATGAGAGTTAAAACATTCCGCCGATTGTTAGACATTATTCTTTGACAATACTTCGGTCGCTTTCCTGATGCCTGGCGCAGCTGTTCGTTTGAAGCCGTCTCCAAGTATGTGCGTGACGTACTCCAACTGTAGATGCGGAATATCAATGCGGGCCAGGCGAAGCGTCTCACCGTTCATGACTTGTTCCATGAATCGCATCACAAACAGTGGATTAGAGAGAGAAGAGAAAAAAATGTTTAGAAATAGAAGATAAGAAAAACGAGAGAGAGAGAGAGAGAGAGAGAGAGAGAGAGAAGAGTATAAAAACATAGGCTTAGAGAGAAAAAATGAGAAGAAATAGAGATTCAGAGAGAGAACAGGGGTAGAGAGAGAAGAGAAAAGAGAGGTTTAGAGAGAGAAGAATAGAAAAACAGAGGTTTAGAGAGAGAGGAGAAGAATAAACATAGGGTTGAAGAGAGAGAGGAGAAGAAATAGATTTGAGAGAGAGAGAGGATGATCACCTGGCATTTCTCCGGAGGGCAAGATGGTCGACTATATGGAGATACTGAAAGCTACGGGGATAGTATAGGGATTTCAGAAGTTTGTTGGGATTATTTGTTACTTATCTTTAGATAATAAACTATGATCTTATGTACTTTAAATCCTTCTATGTAAATATCCTGGTTTATTCTGAGTGTATGATGTATAAGCTAGTCTTTTAAGGTTTGTTTAACAAGTCATCAAATTTCTCGATAACCGATTTGATGTGGGAATTAGCATCTAGAAAACATTCATGATATCTACATGAAACTTGCAGGATTTAAGCATTTTTTTTTTAAACTTTTAGTGAATAACATTTGATTAATGGTATGATGTTCTTTTTTAAAAAGTCAAGACTAAAGAGTATATAATATCCTCTCTGAAACTGTTTCTATTTCTCATGAGATATTGAGCATACTCATTTGGTCAAAGGGTTGGATTATGCTTTGCTTCACAAGGTGAGGAGTGAGATGGATAAGAAACCAGATGTTGAAGATGAAACTAATGGAAAATCTAGGTAAAATATAAATGCCTCTAGGCTCTAGCATGCTATTTACTTGTAATTTCTTAATAATTGATCACTTGTTTTGCTTTGTAGATCTCTCTCTTTACACATACACACACACACACACATTGTTTAGTAGATTGGAATTGCGTTCTACTTCTTTTCATTAAGGCAGGCACATGTGCATTAGATATTGGTCTTGGGAGAACTGGCACCAGCTAATGATCTTATACTGACAAGTATACATTTCTTTTATTTGTGCAAGACAATAGATCATAATCCGCCTTTATTGTCATTCTTGTAAATTTAGGATAATGTTTTAGAATTGTCTTATGCTTATCTTTTACATATTTCAAATTCTAGTAAAATCCATGAAGTCGTCATACTGTTGATATCTTTTTGTTGAACTAGTAGAATCCTTCTTATCATGTGTGATATTTATCTTTCTGAGAAGCTGAATGCCAATTTTCACAATATGTTAATTTTATTTGTTAGCTGCTATACACCACTTAATGATGTGAATATTTTTTTTCTTAGATCGTCCAAGGAAGATCAGACAGTGACCTTTTGTACTGTAACTACAAAGGTATATTAATTTAATATTTTTGGGTAAAGTACTTGGATAGTCACTAAACTATGGGGTCCATTCTATTTTGGTCACTGACCTTTAATTTCAATTAGGTTACTAAACTTTTTAATTGTGTCCAATCAGGTTACTGAGACCTATGACGTTAATGGCTATCTGACGTGGCAAGCTACGTGGCCATGTTGACTTGCCACATCAGTACCTTCCTCTTTAACTTCTTCTTTACGTTTTTACCCGATCGTCTCTCTTCTCTCTCAATCTCTTTCTCTCGGTTCACCTGGAAAACCTAGCTAGCGTTGACCCTCATGGTGTTGGGCAGGAGGCCGAACTCTCTCCGGCGAGCCGGCAGTGCCGATGGCCGCATCGCCACACCATTGAGAAGCCCTAGAGGCAAAGGCAAAGCTCCAAATCCATAGAGAAAGGTGCCTTATTTTGTCCTTTTTTTTCCACCTAGATTCTCTCCATCGAGGAACGATTCGAAAAAGAAGGCTCTTTTTTAATCCATCTTATGGTGTTCTTTATGTTTGACTTTGTGGAATCTAATCTGAAAATGAGGTTTTGATTTGTTTGTTTAGGTTGTGATCTTTAAATCGTTGATTTCGGTTGAGAATGGAATTGGAATCTATTTGAAAGTTGTGATTTTGGGTATGGTCTTGGAGTTTGGGGCTGATTCGGGCTTCTGGAGAAGAGGAGATCCTTTTCGTGCCGCAGCAGCTGAGATGAGCTTAATAATCCCTGCCATCTCTCTCTACACTACTTCTTCGATTAGCCCCCAAACCACATGATCTTCCGGCAAGAAATGACAAACCAGAACACTCAACTCCTACCAAACACTCCCATGCCAAAAGCTATCAAAGACCTTTTACTTTCTGGTCTCCCTCTTCGTCTATCTCTTCTCATGTACCATTTTAGAACTCTTTTATACATGTTTACATAAAAGATAACAAAGATAATTATTAGTTAGATTTTCTTTGGTAATAATTAATATATAGGTGATTTAATTTCACATAGAATTTTGGGTGGGTTTCATCTTTGAATGAGGGGAAAATGCATACAAGACTTTCTTATGCACAAATGCTTCAACATTTCATGAGATTTTATTTATTTATTTATTTATTTATTTATTTATTTATAACAATATTTTATACTAAAATTATTCTTCTCGGCATTTAATTATCAACAAAACATGTATTTTGAAAATCGATGAGATGAGGCAACGGTGGAAGAAGCCACAAGTGATTGTTCTAGGCCCAATACTTATTTTATGTAGTTCGCGATTGATCATCTCCACGACAACGCTAACACAACCTCTTTCATGCAGAATCATTCAGTCGTAAGATGGACATCAACACCTGCTAACGCAGTGAGCAGCGTTAACTCCATCCTCTTCGCTGTCTGTTCATCTACTTCACTCTGGCCGCCGCGGCTTTATGCACGCCGAAAGTCGGTGAGCCGAGAGGCTGCTGGAGTCCATAGCGTGAGAGGCCGGCGGTGATGAGCAGAAGTGGCAGTCTTGAGCCAATGGTGAGGATGAATGAAGATGGCGCGTTTCATCAGCTCTGTTACGATAGTAGAAGAAGAGTGATGAAGATGGGGAGGTGATGAGGCGGCGTGTCATATGAATGTACCGCGGAACAAGGAGCATACAGTGGCTTAACCTTTAGTACCTTAAAACGCTAAATGCTCCTTGTTCCACCCGGCTGTATTCATATGACACACCGCCACCGCCTCCATCATCACCTCCCCATCTTTTCTCCTTTCATCCTCACCCTATACCCTATCGTCTTCTCTACCGCATGACAATAGAACATCGTGTAAGCATAAGCCTCAGTAGAGCACGCCACTATCCTCTTCCCATTCATCCTCTCCACTCCATTCAAACTCCTAATGCTGTACTCCTGCTTCCCGCTCTCCTTATCTACCATCGTCGACACCGTAATCACATCTCTCACCCCAAGCTTTTCCATGCTGAACTCTACCATGGACTCCAACAACGTAGCGCACTGCTTTTCCTCCCCTTTCATCCCCGGCTCCTTGCACTTTCTCAGCGTGAGGATGAATCCGGGTCGATGGAGAATAGGGCGAGGATGTCGTGGAACTTGGACAGCGAGAAGAGGATGGAGTTAGCTTTCTCGCAGAGTATGAATCTTGCTCCTCCCTTACCGTTAGTACTCTTTCTTAAGGTGCTGATGTCCATCTTACTAGTTTCAGAATGTAAGTTCTTTTGCATGAAGAAGAGGGTTGTGTTTGCGTTGTCGTGGAGTTGATGAGTCACCGAACCCCCATACCTAAATATAAGTATTAGGCCTCGAGGAACAATCACTTGTGGCTTCTTCCTCGTTGTTACGTGTGCCTCCTCATCTCATCTGATTTTCAAAGTATACATGTTTTGTTGTTAGTTATTAGAGTACCCAGAGAGAATAATTTTAGTATAAAATATTGTTATAAATAAATAAATAAATAAATAAAATCTCATGAAATGTTGAAGCATTTGTGCATAAGAAAGTCTTGTATGCATTTTCCCCTCATTCAAAGATGAAACCCACCCAAAATTCTATGTGAAATTAAATCACCTATATATTAATTATTACCAAAGAAAATCTAACTAATAATTATCTTTGTTATCTTTTATGTAAACATGTATAAAAGAGTTCTAAAATGGTACATGAGAAGAGATAGACGAAGAGGGAGACCAGAAAGTAAGAGGTCTTTGATAGCTTTTGGCATGGGAGTGTTTGGTAGGAGTTGAGTGTTCTGGTTTGTCATTTCTTGCCGGAAGATCATGTGGTTTGGGGGCTAATCGAAGAAGTAGAGTAGAGAAAGATGGCAGGGATTATTGAGCTCATCTCAGCTGCTGTGGGGTTTGGTTTGCATGGGTTATGTGTTGTTCATGTGTCAGGAGAAGCTAGCAGGTATATGTTTATATGATAATATAATAAACGTAGCAGAGATGGAGTTTGGGTTGATGATCAGTACTGATGGAATATATAGATCTCTGGGTTAATTGTTTGTGTCTACTATCAATATACATGCTGTTGCTACTGTCCCCTGCAAACATATTTAATTATTATGGTTAATTTTCTAACTCATTATATATGCATGTATGCATACATGCACTGAGCACACAAATTAGATAAGAAAACATCTCTAGCATTCAAGTCATCAGGAGTTATAAACATATATATAATCCTAAGCAGAAACAAGTGGTAATTAGATATAATACATGTCTGCAAGTGATCTAGGGACTGAATTTATATATAATATTATTGAGGTATAAATTGACAAACTTATGCATGTTCTCATGAGAATTAATTAAGCTTATGACCACAAGCACATGAAAGATAAAGAAACATGAAGGTTGGGAAGGATTCCATGCATGTAAATGAGGAAATTATACCAAACACTACAAGGAAGTTGTGCTATTGCGGCTGATATTAGCGGCTATCTTTTATCTATAATGGCGGATAATAATATCCGTGACTATAGAACCCTTTATAGCTCCGGACTGTAGTTTATAGCGGCAGATAATAATATTCACCGCTAAAAACCTACAGCTGCTCATCTATAGCGGTGGACCGCAATAGAACTTAACTAAATACTTACGGACCTTATTTAGTAATGAGCGGTGATAAGTCTATAGCGGTGGATAACATTATCCGCCGTTATAAGCTTGAGAAAACAATCCGTGCCCGCGAGACCTAAGCCGCCAACTCTATCCTTTTGTTTTCGCGGAAACCTTAACCCTTTTCAGTTCTTCCTCTCGACGTCCTCCGGCGACCTTCTCACCAGGTTAGGGTTCTCAGTCTCATTCTTCTTCAACTCTCTTTGATTTCCTATTCTCTCACACTACAAGAGAGATGAATTCTGGAGTTAGGGTTTCTATGATTTTGGGTCCTGATTTTGATTTTGCAAAGGGAATTGTTGTGCAGTGCCAGGGGACAGCGAGATCCGTGCAGATTGGTTCTAGTTCTAGTCATTCATCTATCTCCCTATCCAAAGGTTTGTTTTCAATCGTTACATTTCTAGCTTAGCTTTTGAATTGTGGTGATTCTTTTTCCTTGTGATTTCGGGATTCATGAGTAGTTTGATGGATCATATATCTGGATTTATTTTAGTTTATTTATTTATGTTTTTTACATGTTCTTAGATGCTTCCATTGGGTTTTAATTTGGGAGCTAAATTGTGTTTATCTTTGCTTAAGCATGGTTGGCATGAATTTTGGGGGAATTTTGAATTGTTGATTTGGATACTTCCATTGGAGTTTTATATATCATCCATTAATTTGGTGCACATATATGGTTAACTGCATTGAGTTATTTCTATATCTGATATGATAATGTTCATTCCCATTGTCTTGAGAGAAGTACTTTAGAGAACTTCATGCATGATTTTTCTTATTAATTTCTCTTTCTATTTATGGTTTTAAATAGTTATACAGTTGTGTTATGTTATGAATTATCGGTAAAAGTTCAAAATTATGTGAATTAAGTCTCAATTGATGTTTAATTTTTTCCTGTTAATATGCTAGAGATAAATGAGCTTATATGCGAGACAATGGAATAAGCAATGAGATTATTTCATTGACTCTTAAAATGTAAAGGCATGAATTAAAACTGAAAAACTTCTGAATTTCTATAATGTATCTTTTGATAGATAGACATGTTCAATTTCGTATTATTAGTAAAAGATTGAAACTATGTGGATCAAGTCTAAAGAGCTTACATGAGAGGCAATGAAATAAGGAATGAGGTTGAGGGCAAAGCCCCACCAGATTGTGCTGAATATATAGCCGGTGACTTTCTGCATTCTTCTCATGACATAGATAATGTGGTAGACCTTGGGAAGGAATTGGAACAAGAACATCAGCAAAAGTATTGTCATTATGAGCCTGATTTCTCCTCTCTGATCAGTTTTGGAAGCACCAACCAGAACATCATCTTCATAAACTAAAATAATCACAAAGTTCAGTAACAAATTACTTGAAAAACAATCAATCAAAGAAGAAATTTAACCATGAGGAGTGAAACTTCACTTTTCAGCAATTAAAAGATTAGCTTGGTTTGCATATTTATGGGTTTTTTTTCTTCTTTTAATTTCATAGTGAATTTTGATCGTTTTGTTTGTGTGATGCTTATGAAATATAATATATACCAATTAAAAGATTAGCCTCATTCATGAATTTGGTGGTGGTTTAGAATCTTTAGATATGTGTGTGTACTTTCAAATATAATCAGTCTATGTTCCATTTCACAGTGATGTTTGATCCTCTTGTCAGGATATCTTGTTTGCTTCTTCAATTCATTTGAATTCTTTTATTTTCCTGTTGGTTATCACTCTTCTTTAATTCAGGTGGCAAAGATAATTGTGAACTTTCTTGTGATGGGTTCTGGGGTACTAGGAAAGGTTGTAGGGCTGGTTGATTAATGAAGGATTCTTTGATGTTTTTGTAAAGTAGATGTTTTTTCACGACATGCTTTTTATATACCAAATCTTGATTAACTAATGGAATTTATATTTTATTAGTCACAAATCTTAAGTAGATATGATCATGAACAATTTTTTACAGTAGATGATCCTTACAATATTTTTATTGAATTTAAGGACAAGTTCCGTCTTTCTCTACATTTAAAAAAAATGAATTTGATGTTCATTGCTATGGCATCTTCAGACAATTTTCTTTTTTTGACTTCCAAATGCTTGTTCTAAAAACAAGAGTGTTTTGTTCATTAGAATAATAAACATGCAAACTAGTGTTGAAACATATAACAAGAGTGATTAGTAGTATTGTAGTACCCTGAAACATATAACAAGATGTTCATGGCTATGGCATCTTCATGTTATCATCTTTTCTTAGTAGTGATGAAACATATAACAAGAGTGATTAGTAGTATTGTAGTACCCTGAAATTTGATTTATGTATGTTCAATAGTCTTTCCTTGTTTGCATTTGTCTTATTATATATGTAAAGACAATTTGACCATTTTCCATTATTATCTTATTGACATTCCATTGCTCATTTATTCTATTATATTAATGATAACACTTGTATTATTTTTGCATCTTATAATGTTATTATTGAGTGGTATTATGTTTGTTAATTTTGCTTCTTTTATGGTGTAGCTAAATGTGGCGCTCTACAAGGCGCAGTAGGGTATGTGGTGGAGGAGGAGTCCCTACTCACTCAAATCCAAGCTCAAGTCATACTCCTTTAATCCAGGCTAGTATATCTTTATTAGGTTTTCATAAAAGTTTTCATGAAGTTTATAATTATACTCATTTGCATATTTATAAATTTTATGAAGTTTTTAAAATTCAATATTTGATATATCAAAGCATTTTACAGAAATTCATAGGAATGTTAGGGGACACACACGGCTTAAGAGACTCTGGAATAGAGAAGAAAATGCACCAAAAAAAGTTGTCCGAAGTAATAATAAAGGGCAACCAGTTGGTGATGGTGCTAGAGATCTGGGACAATTTCTAGGTACTATGGTTCGTAGACCTAGATTTTGTTGATTTAGATACTCTGATTGGAGGTTTGTGCTCCAGGAAGATAAGGAGAGGGTGTGGCAGAGAGTGTAAGTATCATTTTAAAGTTTAAATTTTTTTTCAAAGTTTGATAATTTGAACTCATGATTTTTTTTTCTTTATTTTATCATGGGTTAGGATGATTTTGAAATCGAGTTGCAATCTTTTAATAAGAAGTGGAAAAATTATAAAGTCCAAGTGAAATGGGCTAATTACACATGATGTAGTAAGAGCCAAAAGGAATCGACCCTTTGAGCTTACCCAGGATCATTTGTATCCTTATTCAAGTAAATTTTTATATGACATGGTTAAAATATTAAACACAATTGTTATATTCTTTTGAGTTTAGATGCGTGAGGACAAAAAGCAAATTAAATCGTGGAAAACAAGCCATGCCTCACACTTTTGGAACAAGCAAGAAGAATCGACGAAGAGGTAAAAAATATCATTTGTGGTTGGTAATAAACTGTTATTTTTAATTTATTTAAAAATATGATATTATCTATTTTGTACTAAACGATAAACAATGATGGAGTGGAATCGTCACGCGTAGAAATTTTCTGTAAGCTGCATCAAAGAAAAGATGGCACATTTGTCGATGCAGCGGTGGAAGAAAAGTTTGTATGTATCTATCGAATTGCTTTCTCTACTTATACAATATTTACATCATCAAATTAATTTATATTTTTTTTTAAACGGTCTCAAATGAATGCTTTAGTGTCCCAATTGCCATAAGAGTCCCAAGATATCCCTGTAGCTAAGGATGAAATCTTCTCCCAAGTCATGGGAGAAGATAGTCATGGGCACTGCAGATTATGTGGTCTAGGTGTTTCACCTAAAGATATGCATGGACCACGACCTACGCGCCGAGAGCTGTTAGAAGAGAATAAAAGCTTGAAGTTTGATAAGGAAGACACGAGAAAGCAATTTAATATGGTAACTTCAATTCTTGGCCAACTCACTGGTGTAGAAGGTGATCTTCATGATATTATGGCTAACCTATCTAAAAAGGTATATGTTTTTAATTGAAAATTGTTTTATTGTTAGGTTAATTTTTAAGATTTAAGTAACTACCAGTTTTTATTTGTAGGATCGTGCACAACCTGTTGATGTCGGATCTTCTAATTTATTTGAAAATGAAAAGCAACAAGATTAATATGGAAAGTAAGGAGGGAGACAATTGTCCCGACATTGCATCAAAAGGTAATTCTTAGTCAAATAGTTTTGTATTAATTAAAATACGTGAAACTAATCTTTCTTTTTATGAACTTTTATGAACTGAACTTCAATATCTTTCTTGAACACTGTGAATTTCTCTTGAATTTAGTTAATCTAGATTTGCATTTTACCACTTCCAACCTTTTTGTGTGGTGCATTTATTGGTCACAGAATCTTGAATTTTGGATTGGAGATGGGAAGGAATTTAATTACTATGTGTCTATGTCATTCCTCTCAGTGTCGCGTGCCATATCAGTCGATGGAACTTACTTCTTATTCTCTTTGGTTTCTGCTTTTCAGTTGTGTTTGTGTATAAGTATGTTCCAGAAACAAAAGGGAGATCTTTGGAGGAAATAGAGATGTTCCAAAATGGAAGAGAATGGCAAAAAGGTGAAGTAGAGCTTGGAGATGTTGAGCATTTGGTGCAGGATAAGTGATTCTTGGAGAGTACCAATTGTAGCATCATTCTTCAAAGCAACAGTGCAGGTATTACCAGAGATTGGATTGGATCTGCAAAGATTGCAAATCAAATGCTCTAGTTTTTCATCACTAATATTCTGATCACAGCCACTGCTTGCAATTCATTGATTTTGAAGCCGAGAGCACGGAAGAGACCTTATACGAGTTATGCCTTCACTTATATTCATCGGTTCTACAATATTAGTAACATGAAACAAGTGATTTTTTGAATGAATTATTTCTGATTTCTTGTATTCTTAACAATCAAACACTTGCATCATATTAGAAATTATACAGCAAGAAACAGTGGCTTGTTTCTGTTACCTTCATTGTTTAAATTCTGCAAGTTAGGCTATTGCTTATAAATATTATGTGAACAATTTGTGTTGTTCATTGGCAATTTTCCATACATATTGTATCATTGTTCTTGAGATATTATTGGCATGTAAATTAGATTATTGTCTGTTGATTCATAGATGCAAATGTGAATTATTCCAATTACACTAGTTGAGAGTTTGGTAGTAGTTTTCCCTGTTTTTGGCAAGTATGAGTTTACTAGTGACATTAATTACTGTTCAATTGAAACTATTCTAATTAGTTTGTTCTTGTTCTTCCAGGTACGGAACCTATGGAATGAAGGCAAAACCTTGGAACTAATTGGTTTGTGTTGAGCATGAGCATTGACTTACAGAATATATAGTCCATGGACATTCTGTAAGTTGACATTATTATATGCTTTAACTCATTAAATGAGCTAAAAACTATTCTGGATCGATATGCACTGCATCCAAAAATAACTCAAAGCTGTAAAATATATGAGCTCAGTCCAAATACTTGTTCAATTCATGTTTGGTAGAATAATGAAAAAGAAGTTATTGATACAAAAATAAAGTAGGAGTTGGTAAAATAATTTCAATAAGATTGTGATATATTGTCAGTTCTTTTCTCTGACAAATGCAATATATGTGTTGTAGTCTGTCATGATACATGGATTTCAACTCCTTGAGATTTGGCATCGGCATTATATTGAGAGGTGGGGATTGTGCAGGATCTCAAGCTACTTATAAATCAGCTGCAGGTTTGTTGTGGTTGATATCTTCTTCTGGATTCTTTATTATATTGCAAGCTTTCACTAGTGAATATGTAAGAAAGGGCCTAGGTGTATCAGATTACAGACAAGTTTATATGCTGAAAATAACACAATCTTGACTAGTTTCATATATACTGACAATTCAAAAAATTTATATACTGAAAATAACACAATGTTGTGGGGCATTCAGCAGGAGCGCAGGTCATTAGAGTTCTGCAGCAAATGCTGGCTGATAAGGTGCTCAATTCACTTCTTTGTTTTAAAGTTCAAACCTTTTGGTTCCATTCCTTTTGTATTGTTTTGGTGAAAGGGATATCTTTTTATATGTAATTAGGCCTTTGAGGGTTATGAAAACACTTCTGAGGATTGGGTTTTGAGTGTCACTTCATTGTCTGGTGCTCTGAATGGAACCACAAGGGAACTTATATCATTTAGATTTAAGTAGGTTTTTGGCCAACATTTTATCATTTAGATCCATCATTTCAGATACTGTTTCAAGGGCACTTTCTATCCCTGGTTTACTCCATGCTATCCAAATTGGTGGCTATGTTTGAGATGTTGATTTCTCTTTATTATCAGCTATAATCATTCTTTTCCATTTTGTGTTCAGGTACAAAGAATACCATCTTCAAGATTATAGTTCCTGGTTCCTAAAACGAGTAAGGCAACTTAGATAATACCATCTTCAAGGGCACTTTCCTGGTTGTGCTTGCTTGATTTATCTTTTTGACTATAAGATTAAATTCCTGTTTATTTTGCCCTGATTTTAAATACAAGTTCATGGGTATAAGTAATATTATTATCTGGATTTTATTTATACTGTGATTCATTTGAGGTGTTTGATTATGGTTTGTTTATAGTTCTAATGTATAGATGAATTTAGATTATACATATATGCTTGTTGCTTGCTTTTCTTTCCGATGATTGCTCGAGAACCAATTGTGCTTGTAGTGATTAAGAAACTGCTGTTTTATTACATCAAAAGGTAATCTGATCATTTATGCTCATATTGAATTGCCAATTCAATGTTTTATTTTTTTTCAAATACATACAGTGGGATACATGGCTCCTGAATATGCAATGGATGGTGTTTTCTCAGTGAAGTCTGATGTATTCAGCTATGGTGTTCTGGTCATAGAGATCATAACTGGTCAAAGGAACAAGGGGGTTTATCTTTCCAATCCAGACTTCTGCCTTCTAGGGAAGGCAAGTATGAGTTTACTAGTGACATTAATTACTGTTCAATTAAAACTATTCTAATTAGTTGGTTCTTGTTCTTCCAGGTATGGAACCTATGGAATGAAGGCAAAACCCTGCTACTGTATTGTACATCAAGAACTTGGCAAAGGATGTTGTTGATGATTTTTACTTCGTATTTGGTAACTCTCAAAGATCACTGAAGCAATCAGATGTCTGCTAGTTCATACTCCCGAGTTTTCATTTTATCTAGATTATCACTTGAGCTGATATCTAATTCTCTGGACATCTTATTGATTCTTTGCATTCAATACTGTTGAATAGGAGGAATATTCCCTAGAAATTTCTCATATATATCTCTTGGAAAGATTTATATTTTGAATAGAAGATATTCAGTTTTAACCAACTAGATATTTGGGGATGATGGAGAATCAGAAAAATTAGGATTATTGTTAGTGTACAGTTGTAATTTCCTTATGTATTTTTTCCTATTTAAGGAGCAGCTTTGTAACTCATAAAATATGGCAATATACAGAGCAGAATAAACTTTCTGCTTTTCCCAGTTTTCAAGTTGGTATCAGAACCACAGAAAAACCCTAGCCGTATTTTCTAATCAGCCTTTCACCATGTCTGACAAAACTTCTGAATCTGCCACCTCCTTCACTAGCCAAATAAAACCCTATGATTCTAGGACTTCAAACTCTGAATCACACTTTGTTTAGATTACCACAATCCGATTGAATGGAGAGAATTTCCTTCGTTGGTCCCAATCCGTGAGGATGTACATTCGAGGTAGGGGCAAGATTGGCTACTTAACAGGAGAAAAGAAAGAACCACAACCAGAGGATCTGTCTTATTCAACCTGGGATGCAGAGAACTCAATGGTGATGACTTAGCTGGTTAATTCTATGGAAGAAGACATCAGTTCTAATTATATGTGTTATCACACTGCAAGAGAACTAAGGGAGAATTTCAACCAAATGTATTCAGACCTGGGAAATCAGTCCCAAGTCTATGAATTGACGCTGAAACTTGGAGAGATTCGCCAGGGGATAGACAACGTTACAAAATACTTCAACTCATTGAAGCGGCTATGGCAGGACCTTGATTTGTTCAATGATTATGAGTGGAATTCACCTGAGGATTGCAATCAATACAAAAAAAACTGTAGAAGATAATCGCATCTTCAAATTCCGCATTGGACTCAATGTCGAGTTTGATGAAGTGCGAGGCAGAATTATTGGGAGACAACCACTGCCCTCGATTGGTGAGGTTTTTTCTGAAGTTTGAAGGGAAGAAAGTCGAAGGCTGGTTATGCTTGGGAGAAAGGGGTCCATTGGCGCTATTGAAACCTCTGCTTTAATGACATCCGAAGCTAATATTGGCCAAAAATTTGATGATAGGCCCCGTGTGTGGTGTGAGCACTGCAATAAACCTCGTCATACTCGAGAGAATTGCTGGAAAATTCATAGAAAGCTAGCCAATTGGAAGAGTAAGCAAGAAGGTAGGTTGCAGGAAGGCAAAAACACTCGTGCACCAACAACCCATGAAGCTGAATTGTTCCCTTTTAGTAAGGAACAGGTGGAAGATCTTCTCAAATTGCTGAAATCCACTTCCTCATCTAGTATTCCTAATGCTTCTCTTGGTCAAACAGGTAAAAACCCAAGAGCCCTATATTCTCGTTCTAATTCTCGTGCCACCCCATGGATCATTGATTCGGGGGCTTCAAACTATATGACAAGTTTTTTAAATTTGTTTCAAACTTGCTCACTCTGTTCTGGTTCTGAAAAAATCAGAATAGCCGATGGTTCTTTTTCTTCCATTACAGGCAAAGGTTTGGTCAAACTCTCTTCCTCCATTAATCTAAACTCTGTTCTACATGTTCCAAAACTTGCTTGTAACCTGTTGTCCGTTAGTAAATTATCCAAAGACTCTAATTGTCGTGTTATTTTCTTTGAATCCTACTGTGAATTTCAGGATCATAACTTGGGGAGGATGATTGGCAGTGCTAAGATGATAGATGGTCTCTACTATTTTGAAGATGATATTTCTGAAAATAAAAGGGCTTAAGGACTTAGTAGTATCAGTTCTATCCTGGTTAGAGAACAAATTATGTTATGGCATTTTAGACTAGGGCATCCTAATTTTCACTATCTCAGGAAATTATTTCCTACTTTGCTTAAAGGATTGGATTGTTCATCTTTTTATCGTGAGAACTGTTTTTTATCAAAAAGTCATCGTGCTACTTATTTATCCCGACCTTATCAAGCTTCAAAACCATTTTATCTAATACATAGTGATGTTTGGGGCCCTTCTAGGGTCACAACTTTTCTGGTAAATAATGGTTTTTTACCTTTATTGATGATCACACTCGTTTGTGTTGGGTCTACTTAATGCATAAAAAATTCGAGGTTGGAAAATTGTTTAAAGACTTTTACATGTTAATTGAACACCAATTTCAAACAAAAATTGGCATCCTTCATACTGATAATAGTACCGAATATTTCAATGAAGTCTTAGGAAATTTTTTGACAGAAAAAGGAATTTTTCATCGGTCTACATGTGTTGACACACCTCAACAAAACGGAATTGCTGAAAGAAAAAATAAGCATTTACTTGAAGTTTCTCGTGCCATCATGTTTTCTATGAATGTTCCTGCATACTTATAGGGTGGTGCAGTCCTAACAGCATCATATCTAATTAATAGGATGCCTACCCGTGTTCTTAACTATGCTACACCCCTTGACTGTCTCAAAAAGGTTTTTCCTGAAACTCGGATTTACTCTAATCTACCTTTAAAAGTTTTCGGATATACTGTGTTTGTCCATTTACCTAGCAAACTTCGGTCTAAGTTGGATCCTCGAGCTGAAAAATGTATTTTTGTTGGGTATACTCCCCATAAAAAAGGATACAAATGTTTCAATCCTAAATCAAAAAAACTTTTTATCAGTATGGATGTCTCTTTCATTGAACACCAACCCTATTTTCAGAAAAATTTGCTTCAAGTGGAGAATAACAGTGAAGAAAATTTTTGGGAGATTTCTGAGATTTCTGATATTCCCTTACCTAAAACCATTGTCTCACATCCTAGCACCTTAGACACAGATATCTTTAAACAAGACCAAGAATTTGATAACCTTGATATTAATTCGCCAAACATAGTTGCATCTTCAACAGGGGAAGAAATACTACCTGTTCAGATAACCTCAAATCCTAAGCTTCTAGTTTATAACAAGAGAAAGACTCTTCAAAAGAGTAGAGAGCCTACTACTGTATCAAAGCAAGGCCAATCAGAGGTTCCGAATGATGACTCACTGGTTACTCAAGGTACTCAAAATTCTAACTTGCCTGCAATTGTCCCTAATAATATAAAATTGTCTAGTCAAGTCCCTGTCAATTCTAATCTGCTAATAGCCCTTAGAAAAGCAACCCGAACCTGTACCCAACATCCCATTTCAAAATTCTTATCTTTTGAAAAACTGTCCAATAAACGTAAAGCGTTCACTTCAAATATCTCTTACTTGTTTGTTCCGAGAAATATTCAGGAAGCACTAGATGATCCGAAATGGAAATCAGCAGTGTTAAAAGAGATGAATGCACTAAAAGACAGCAAAACGTGGAAGGTAGTTGATTTGCCCAGAGGAAAGAAGATTGTTGGGTGCAAATGGGTGTTTACCATCAAGAGTAAAGCTGATAGAAGTGTGGAATGGTACAAAGCAAGGCTTGTGGCAAAAGGTTTTACACAAACCTATAGCATTGATTATCAAGAGACATTCGCTCCCGTAGCAAAGATCAATTCTATCCGAGTCTTACTGTCATTGGCCGTCTACTTCAACTAGGCATTACAACAATTAGACATAAAAAAAAATGCTTTTTTGAATGGAGACTTGGAAGAAGAAGTATTTATGAGTCTACCACCAGGGTTTGAAGGGAAGTACGGCCAGAATAAAGTTAAATCCCTATATGGCTTGAAACAGTCCCCAAGGGTGTGGTTTGAACGCTTTGGACATGCTGTAAAGAGTCATGGATATCACTAAAGTCAAGCTGATCATACCATGTTCTATAAACACAGTGAGGAAGGGAAAATTGCTGTTTTAATTGTATATGTGGATGATATAATTTTGACTGGTAATTGTTGAGATATTTATGGATTTATTAGGATTTGGTTATTTTATTTTATTAAGGGTATAATAGTCTTTTCAGTTTTCTTTATTTTAGCCTATATATAGTTCCTTTGTATTTAGGATTTCTGTTGTACTTTGTTTTCAGATTGCATTATGCTAGTTGAATAAAACCTAGTTTCTTTTCTCTTTCTTCTTCCTCCTTTGTTCTCTTTGGTTTCTTTGGATTACTTCACATGGTATCAGAGAGAGTTGCATTAAAGAAAAGTTTAAGCTCAAAACAGTTTTCGCAGATCCTACTTCGCAGTGAGTTGCCTTAGGGTTTGCATCTGGTATTTCAGTATCCTTTCTTTTGTACTCTGGTTTTCTTTGCTTTTCGATTATGGCTACTGAAAGAGACGATTCACTTCAGTCTGTGAGTGTGAGGTTGGATGGAAAGAATTATTCGTATTGGAGTTATGTGATGAGAAATTTTCTTAAGGGTAAAAAATTGTGGGGATATGTTAGTGGAACTTCTGAGCAACCTAAGAGTAATGATGTGAATTATGCTATTGTGATAGATGTTTGGGAAGCAAATAATGAAAAAATCATTATTTGGTTTAACAATTCTGTTGAGCACTCCATAGGCACACAGTTGGCAAAGTATGAGACAGCAAAGGAGGTTTGGGATCATCTATAAAGGTTATTCACTCAATCAAATTTTGCAAAACAGTATCAATTGGAAAACGATATACGAGCCCTTCAGCAAAAGACTATGAGTGTGCAGGAGTTTTATTCTGCTATGACGGATCTTTGGGATCAATTGACTCTTACAGAATCTGATGAATTAAAAGCATATGGTGCCTTTATTGCTCGTAGAGAGCAACAACGGTTGGTGTAGTTTTTAATGGCTCTTCGAAGTGATTTTGAAGGACTTAGAGGTTCAATTTTGCATCGTTCTCCACTTCCGTCTGTTGACTCAGTTGTTAGTGAGTTATTGGTTGAAGAAATTCGTTTTAAATCTTTTTCTAAAAAAGGGATTCTTTCTGCTCCAAATCTTTCTGTATTGGTAGTGTCCTCTAAGCCTCCCTTTAATAATCAGAATAAGCCTTATATAAAGGTTTCCTTTGACGAGTATAGTTTTTGTAAGAAGAAAGGTCATTAGAAGGCTCAATGTCTTAAATTGAGACAACAGAATCAATCACAACAACAATCTCAAGCTTGGAAACCTGGCAACCAGTCACAATCTAATACTAATATACCACCTCAGGGTTATAAACCATCACAGTCTAACGCTGCGACAGTAGCTTCTTCAGGTCCTTTCACCGATCCTGGTACTTTGGCTGAGCAATTCCAGAAGTTTCTCTCGTTACAACACCAAGCTATGTCTGCCTCTTCTTCTGTAGGTCAGTTGCCTTATAGTTCTTCAGGTATGTCATCATCTACATGGGTCTTGGATTCTGGTGCTTCACATCATATGTCTCCAAATTCTTCATCTTTTACTTCTATGTTTCCTTCGTCTTCTATTCTTGTTATGACTGCCGATGGCACTCCTATGCCTTTAGCAGGTGTTGGTTCTGTTGTTACTCCTCATTTGTCTCTTCTTAATGTTTATCATATTCCGAAACTTACATTAAATCTAGCTTCTGTTAGTCAATTATGTGATTCTGGTAATATAGGCATCTTTTCTTCTTCTTATTGTTATGTGCAGGATTTGCAGTCTCAGAAGCTGATTGGGACAGGCCATAGCAAAGGAGGACTATATGTTTTGGATGAGCTGAAAGTGCCAGTTACTGCTGCTACTAGTGCTGATTTGTCTTCTTTTCGTTTGTGTCCTTTTTCTTCTAGTTTTATTTATGGCATTCTCGTCTTGGTCATGTTTCGTATTCTCGTTTGAAATTTTTAGCATCCACAGGGGCTTTAGAAAATTTGCAAACTCATGATATATCTGATTGTAGTGGATGCAAACTGGCAAAATTCTCAGCTTTACCGTTTAATCGAAGTATTTCTGTTTCTTCTTCTCCATTTGATTTGATTCATTCTGATGTATGGAGGCCTTCTCCTGTTCCCACTAAAGGAGGGCCTTGATATTATGTTTCATTTATTGATGATCATACTCGTTATTGTTGGATTTATTTAATGAAACATCGTTCTGAATTCTTTGAGATATACACAGCTTTTTGAGCTCTTGTCAAAACTCAACATTTTGCTATTATCAAATGTTTTAGGTGTGATTTAGGTGGGAAATACACTTCTAATAAATTCTGTGAGTTGTTTGCCTTAGATGGAACTGTTCGCCAAACTTCATGTACAGATACTCCTGAGCAAAATGGTGTTGCTGAAAGAAAACATAGGCATATTCTTGACACTGCTCGCTCTATTTTATTATCTGCTTCTGTTCCTAATGAGTTTTGGGGTGAGGCTGTTCTTACTGCTGTAACCTTGATTAATGCGATTCCATCTTCTCATATTTTGGGTATTTCTCCCTTTGAAAAATTATATGGATATGCCCGAGATTATTCTTTCTTTCGAGTTTTTGGGTGTACTTGTTTCGTTCTTCGTCCTCATGTAGAACGCAACAAGTTGTCCTCTCGGTTTGCTATTTGTGTCTTTCTAGGTTATGGTGAAGGTCAAAAGGGGTATCGGTGTTTTGATCCGATTACTCAAAAACTTTATGTGTCTCGTCATGTTGTTTTTCTTGAACATATACCTCTCATAGTTTGACTAGATCTGATCTTATTCGTATTGATCCCTTTTATGAGGATTCTGATAGTTTGTCATCTCAAATTCCTACTACTTTAGATATGCCTTCGCATCTTCTTCCTCTGTTATCTTTACATTATACTCGACGGGTTCGTCGTACTAATAGTTCTGCAGATACTGACATACTTGAAGCTACCTCTTCTCCTATGGTCCCTCAAGCTCCGTCTGAGATTGTGGATCCACCTCTACGTCAATCCACACGTATTCGTAAGTCCACAAACTTACCAGATTTTGTTTATTCTTGTTATTCTTCATCTTTTACTTCCTTTTTAGCTTCTATTCATTGTCTCTCTGAGCCTTCTTCCTATAAAGAGGCAATTCTTGATCCACGTTGGCAGCAAGCTATGGATGAGGAACTTTCTGCTTTGCATAAGACAGGTACTTGGGATTTGGTTCCTCTACCTCCTGGTAAGAGTGTTGTTGCATGTCGTTGGGTATATAAGATCAAGACTAATTCTGATGGATCTATTGAGAGATACAAAGCTAGGTTGGTTGCAAAAGGGTATTCTCAACAATATGGTATGGATTATGTTGGTGCAAAAATTGGATCAAACGACCGACACTTTGAATTTATATTGAGATGGAAAAGAGGAGAATCAAGAGATCAAAGAGAAAAACTCAGAAAGTAAAGGAGGCTCAGCAAATAACGTGGAAAACCCCAAAAATGGGGAAAAAACCACGGTCATCTCCATGAGAGATGAAATCGACTAGATCTTCCTTCATGATTACAAAATAGAACTCCATTGATGAGCTCTGGAGTAAGAAAATGAAAAAGGAGAAGAAGGAGAGGAGGGAGAAGGAAGCTTCAGTCTCCAGAGCAGCAGGGCTTCGTCGGATCTGGAATGAGATCCCTTTGAACTGGAGAAAGGGGGTATTTATAGGGTTTGGAGGCTGGGGTGTTGCTTGGAGGAGAAGCTATCGAATTCAAGCACGTGGGAGCCATTTCGGATGCCACCAAATAATCCAAATTTCAAGATGTCTCTAGAAGCTTCTAGACTCTAGGCTGGCACCACAACTGTATAATTGCTTTGTAACTGCCTAACTGTTTCTCAACCGTTTAACCGTTTCTCTAACTGACTGGGCTTCTAGAAGATCTCGAAAGATCCCATGTTGAGAAGCGCTGGAAGAGGAGTTGAAGGCGGCTTGCTTTCACATGAGGAGCCGAGGTCCTTCAAGAGGACCTCGGAATTTAGAGCATTTTCCGAGGTGGAGGAGCTCGGCCACAGACAGGAACCAAGTAAGGTGCTACAAAGACTACCACGTGGTCTGAACATGCCTGGTTATCTGCGTGCCACATGTCCTTATTTATAAACACCCTATCAGATTATGAGGAGACTTTTGCTCCTGTTGCAAAAATGACTACTATTCGTACTCTTATTGCAGTAGCCTCGATTCGACAGTGGTCTATCTCTCAACTTGATGTCAAGAATGCCTTCTTAAATGGAGATCTTCAAGAAGAAGTTTATATGGAGCCTCCTCATGGTGTTTCACATAGTTCTGGGTATGTTCGCAAGCTTAAGAAGGCGTTATATGGTCTCAAACAAGCACCTCGTGCATGGTTTGAGAAGTTTTCTGTTGTGATCTCTTCTCTTGGATTTGCTTCCAGTAATCATGATTCCGCTCGCTTTATTAAGTGCACTGATGCAGGCCGTATTATTCTTTCTTTATATATTGATGATATGATTATTACTGGTGATGATGTTGATGGTATTTCAGTTTTGAAGACAAAGTTAGCTACACAGTTTGAAATGAAGGATTTGGGTTCTCTACGATATTTCTTGGGTATTGAGGTAGCCTACTCGCCCAGAGGTTATCTTCTTTCTCAATCAAAATATGTTGCAGATATTCTTGAGCGGGCCAGGCTTACCGATAATAAGACTGTTGATACTCCTATTGAGTTTAATACAAAATATTTCTCTTCTGATGATACACCTTTGTCGGATCCCACTTTATATCGTACTATTGTTGGGAGTTTGGTATATCTTACTATTACTCGTCCAGATATTGCATATGCTATTCATATTGTTAGTCAGTTTGTAACTTCTCCCACTACAGTTCATTGGGCAGCTGTTCTTCGTATTTTGCGGTATCTTTGAGGTACAACCTTTCAGAGCCTTCTACTTTCGTCCACCTCTTCCTTAGAGTTGCGTGCCTACTCCGATGCTGATCATGGCAGTGATCCCACAGATCGCAAGTCTATTACTGGTTTTTGTATCTTTCTGGGTGATTCTTTTATTTCTTGGAAAAGCAAGAAACAATCTATTGTTTCTCAATCTTCAACTGAAGCGGAATATCGTGCTATGGCATCTGCTACCAAAGAGATTATTTGGTTTCGTTGGTTACTTGCGGATATGGGAGTATTTATTTCTCATCCCACTCCTATGTATTGTGACAACAAGAGTGCTATTCAGATTACTCACAACTCAGTTTTTCATGAACGGACCAAACATATTGAGATCGACTGTCACCTTACACGTCATCATCTCAAGCATGACACTATCACATTGCCCTTTGTTTCTTCTTCCTTGCAGATTGCAGGTTTCTTTACCAAAGCACATCCCATTTTCCGTTTTCGTTATTTAGTTAGCAAACTCTCGATTCTTGTAGCTGCCGCATCGTGAGTTTGTGAGTTTGAGGGGGGGGGGGGGGGTTGAGATATTTATGGATTTATTAGGATTTGGTTATTTTATTTTATTAAGGGTACAATAGTCTTTTCAGTTTTCTTTATTTTAGCCTATATATAGTTCCTTTGTATTTAGGATTTCTGTTGTATTTTGTTTTCAGATTGCATTATGCTAGTTGAATAAAACCTAGTTTCTTTTCTCTTTCTTCTCTTTCTTTTCCCTCCTTTGTTCTCTTTGGTTTCTTTGGATTATTTCACAGTAATGACATTGAGGATCTGACAAGATTAAAGAAGAAACTTGCTGAAGATTTTGAAGTTAAAGACTTAGGAACGCTGAAATACTTCCTCGGAATGGAATTTGCTAGGTCAAAAGAAGGGATCTTCGTGAATCAACGGAAGTATGTGCTTGATTTACTCAAGGAGACAGGACAGCTAGGGGCTAAAGCTGCAGACACTCCTGTTGAAGTAAACCTGAAGTTAGAAGCTGCCAAACCCGAGAATGTAGTTGACCTATAACAATATCAAAGGTTAGTAGGGAGACTAATATACTTATCCCATACACATCCAGATATATCTTTTGCCGTCAGCAAGGTGAGTCAATTTATGCACTCTCCTAGACAGGAGCATTATGATGCAGTTTACAGGATATTGAGATACCTAAAAGGCTCACCAGGTAGAGGACTTATGTTCAAAAAATGAGACCATCTACAGGTGGAGGTATACACTGATGCGGATTGGGCTGGATGCACCATTGATAGGCGATCAACCTTGGGATATTGTAAATTAGTTAGAGGGAACTTAGTCACTTGGCAAAGTAAGAAACAAAGTGTAGTAGCAATGAGTAGTGCGGAAGCCGAGTTTAGAGCTCTTGCGCATGGAATATGTGAAGCTATATGGATAAAGAGACTACTAGAAGATTTGAAGGTCACTGTCTCTCTTCCTATGAGAGTCTACTGTGACAACAAGGCAGCTATTTCAATTGCTCATAATCCAGTTCTTCATGACAGAGCCGAACATATAGAAGTTGACAAGCATTTCATCAAAGAAAAGCTTGACTGTGGTATGATTTGTATCCCTTATATCTCCACCATTGAGCAAACTGCAGATATCCTTACTAAAGGATCACACAGAAGATTGTTCGAAGACTTAAGATGCAAGCTAGCTATGGAAGACATCTACAAGCCAGCTTAAGGGGAGTGTTGAATAGGAGGAATATTCCCTAGAAGATTCTCATATATATCTCTAGGAGAGATTTATATTTTGAATAGAAGATATTAAGTTTTAACCAACTAGATATTTGGGGATGATGGAGAACCAGGAAAATCTGGATTATTGTTAGTGTATAGTTGTAATTTCCTTATGTATTTTTTCCTATTTAAGCAGCAGCTTTGTAACTCATAAAATATGGCAATATACAAAACAGAATAAACTTTCTGTTTTTCCCAGTTTTCAAGTAATACTTATTTTAGACTGTTTGCTTCAACTTCAAGTCCTCATGTTAATCCTGTTTTTCGGGATCACTTTTTGAAAGTGGATAGGCTGTGAGATCTAGTTTGAGTATTAAGTTAATGCAGGTGAGGTGTTTTTATTGATACTTTTTTTTGGAGGTTGTACATATCTTTAAGTTCTCAAATGGAGTTAATGTTTTGTTAATATCAGGCACCCTTTTTAGATTGAGAATATCTTGGGCATTCTTACTCAAAACTGATTACTATCTGGAAAAAAAATCACAAAAAAGACCATTTTGAGTCTTTTACATTGCAGTTATATTTTGTCTAACCTATTCACTGTGATTCAGTGATGTGCTTGCTATTGCCTATTTTTCAGTGATGTTAATGTTTAATTTGTGGAGAAAATTAAAGATTTTTTTTTAATTAAAAAGGAAATTATATGGTTGATAAGAAATATGACTAGCAAAAAATTGATGTTAACCTATTCATGCTTTTATTTCAGTAGGGATGAATGAGAGGTCAAGCTTTTGTAACATGTTCCTGATTCCTTTTGAGTCAAAAAGATCAGATTGTAGTTCCAATAATCTGGTAGCCTTTAGTCAAACATATGTCCACATGAATATATATATATATATATATATAAACTTTATAAACTTAAAAAAGAACTAGTTGTTTGCATGCTATATGACTACAAAATTGTCTTATATATACTGTTGATGATAATCAAACCACAAGTACTGTCAATCAGATGGACATTGAGGTGCTTGGTGATATGATCATGAGAATGGACGTAGACTTCATTCAATCTCTAAATTTCACTAGTCATGCTCTTTCTTAAATGCTTGCACTTTAATTACTTTATAAACTTAAAAAAGAACTAGTTAGTTTGCATGCTATATGACTACAAAATTGTCTTATATATACTGTTGATGATGATCAAACCACAAGTGTCAATCAGATGGACATTGAGGTGCTTGGTGATATGATCATGAGAATGGACATAGACTTCATTCAATCTCTAAATTTCACTAGTCAT
Source organism: Dioscorea zingiberensis (assembly GCA_026586065.1). Lineage (NCBI taxonomy): Eukaryota > Viridiplantae > Streptophyta > Magnoliopsida > Dioscoreales > Dioscoreaceae > Dioscorea > Dioscorea zingiberensis. The sequence continues at coordinate 24,999,591 of CM048826.1, forward strand.
GCTCTTTCTTAAATGCTTGCATTTCAATTATTGTCTTCTGTGATTTGGAAAGATCAAGGTAATATATTTCTACATGTGTTTTACTGTAATTATTGTCTTCTGTGAAATGATAAGCTGATGATAATTTCAATTAAATGCTTGCACTTTAATGTTTGCTTTAATGTCTGCTCGGGTATTGAAATACAATAAAAAAAGCTTTTAGAAGCCCAAGAAGAGCTGCAGATGGTAAGCCCTAAGATTAAAAATAAAATAAAATCTGAAACTTTTATCTCCCAAACATCAGTTTGTTGTATTTCTTTACTTGCTGTAGAAATTGTACAGGAGCAAAACAACACCAGGTTTAGTTGGCTTAGCATTGGATTTTGAATTTAGTTGCATGTTTTAATGAATTTAGTTGGCGTAACATTGGATTTTGAAGTGCTTTGAATTTTGGTTTAGGCTTCGAGGAAGAACAAGCCAAAAGAACCTCACAAAATGAGCAAAACCAATTAAGGAAAGGAAGCTAAAACAGATTCAGGTCTGTGTGGGGTGAATGGGTGCAAGTATCTATTATTCTGTTTTGATGATTATGCCTTTCATGCTCCTGCTACTCCTAGCTGTGTTATAGTTCCTTAGATCATTTTTAAATTTTTCAGGAGAAGGAAAAAAGATTGTTACTATCTAGGTGCATTGAAGTTTTAGAGTTTGTTAATGCTGATTTTATTTTATAGTCATCCATAGGTTGTTGCCAGTGTCTTTAATGTGTGCATGTGTGTTTTTACACAAGCCTATTTTTTAATTCATTGTTTTCTTTTTAGTTTTTTTTCCTATGTTTATTATTTGTTTTTTGAAGCATTTGCAGGAGGTACTGGAGAATCATAAATTGGAAGCCTTATTATTTGTTTTTCTTGTTGTATGTCAAGCACAAGTGTTTGTTGTGGGTTGTTGTATATCAATATTTCTTTTTTTTTTTTTTAATTTCTGAGTATTGTATCATTGGATAGTGAATTTTATGTGTACCAAACATTTGTTTAGAAATAAAATAGATTTTTATTATTAATTAATTTGATCTTCTCAAGGTATTTGTGTATATAAATTAGCAGTATTATGAATAATATTAATATTATTATAATTATTATGTACAACCCATTAACATCGTTTGAGACTTATAGATTGATCCGTCGCTACAAGGTCTCATTAACAGCTCTTGAGAGACCTATAGTGATAGGTCGCCGTTAACGACGTTATAGCCCTAAGACCTATAGCGGCGGATATATCCGCCGTTATAAGTCGCAATCCACCGCTAAGTACATCTTTTTAGCGGCGGATATATCCGCTGCAATAGGTAGATTATCCGCCGCTAAAACCTATACCGACTGAGGTTTTAGCGACGGGCGATATCCGTGTAATATCCGCCGCTATATATCTATAGCAGCGGAAAAATAACCTATAGCAGAGGATATATCCGTCGCTATAGGTTATATTTCCTGTAGTGACTCTCGGAATTTCGGTAAAATTTAAAATTTTTTTGTACATCTTTTATTTTGTCCGGTTTAGTATTTTTCTCTTTGTTGGATTAATACTAATGTTTGAGCGATGTTTTGACTCCCGTAGCTTATTTGGAGTTTATCGGGAAAGTTCTGGACTTGCATGTAAAAGTTTTAAACTGATAAGGTTTATAATGTGGGTCTAAGGGACCTTAGTGTAATTATCCTAAAAGTCAGGGGCTAATTTGAAAAATTTAGTTGTTGTACAATGAATTCATAACTTTCTTGCATAATATAACTTTGTTAGATTGCATATAAGGAACCAGCATGAATCTATCTGTACAAGCTTGAAAAGTAGCTAAACAAGTATTTTTGTTTTCCAAGTGTTATGTATAAAACTAAATGCTATTGTTTACATACTAATATCAACAAATATGTAACATAGCTAATTCATAACCCTAATGATGGGATATTAGTGCCCTTGGCAACTATTTCTGAAACTGATGCATACTGTGGGTATGACTACTGTTCAAATGAAAAACACTAAAGAAGAATGTAAACATTAGACTTAAAGGTCGCTCTACTGAACGTAAGAAAGCCCCAAAAGGCTCTAGCATAAGGATATCTTATCTTACTTTAATGCTAAATTGTGATAGCACAAGAACATTAATATAATATCTCAGCAAGTGCAACCTCACTAAAATGCATAGGATATAAAGAATGGGTTTACTAACATTGCAATGTGCCTATGAAACCAACTACATGTATGAATCATCACTTTCAGAGCCTTGATTAGTTTGAAGTTCATCTTCCTGCATATGTTCACATGTTTTCATATCTGAGTGGGATGGCATGAGTGGCAAGGTTGTTTTGTATCTGATAAATTCATAATTAGCAATGTAACATGTTTGTAATGGAGAATATATCTTGATAGTACTATGTAATGGAGTAACTTATCTTATCTAACAAGTTTGAGAATATGTGGGATAGAAATGCTTCTATCTACCATGTTCTTGCTTGTAGGACGATCTCTTTAATTTTCTAACACCAAAAATTGCTACATGATGAGTGCATAATTATACATATTTTTATACCATATTTGCATGCACTTTGCTTGTTCTTTCACATAGATTTCTCTATTTTTGTCTCTGTTGGGTATTTTCTTGTGATTGAGCAGGGAAAAAGTGCCTGGAACAAAAGTAGTGAAATAAGGACTAATTCGGATCAAAAAGAGCCAAAAAGACAAATATACGACCATGTATACGTCCGTGTAGAATGACAGGACTACTTTAGGGTTAAATCAGAGTGTGCTTAAAGATACAAATAGATACATGGCCTGGTGCACGGGCGTGCACTTACTCGTGCATCTCTTGGAATTCTAGAAGACCGCATAAAACCGCGTTGCAGAAGAGATGTACGGGCATGTTTAGATCTGCATGATCGTGCAGATAGAATTTTAAAGTCTATAAAAGGGCGTTTAATACGACTTTTGAAGGGACTTTTCGGGGAGCAGCTTTCGATAACCTTCCTATCGATGGCTAGGGTTTTGGTGGAGATTGAAGGCGAAGGAGAAATCGATAGGGGAAGTATCATAGTATCTTTAATCATGTCTCCTCCTTTAGATCTTGTGCTAGGTTTTCATAGTATGAGAGGCTAAACCTTTTGTGGTGCCTCGGGTCCTTGAGCCTTAGGATGAACTTATGAACTTTTTTCCGTTTTCATTAATATAGGTTTTTCTATTTTGATTATTCTTGTGAACTATCTATACAATGCTTAATGCTTTTGATTTGTTAGTTCGAAAGCACCGGTCACATAATCTGTAGCTGCTTGATGCATGAAGAGAAATCTCGGTCAAGCTAGATCTAGGCATAGATAATAGGGGTGCGCGCACGCCGAGTGATCGGGTGTGGTGGTGGCAAATCATAACACACTCTCTAGATTAGGGTAAAACCTAAAAGTAGGAACCACAAAACACTCAATAGTTATAATGCAATCATATGACGAAGTCACTATATTGGACTAGGGTTTGAGTATTACAAGAGATTGGGGTCAAACTAATTTAGGGTTCCTCGTGGTCAAAGAATACATCATTAGATAGCCTGTATTAGGAATTGAGTCAAGCAGGGGATTCTTGAAGGGATAGTCATCCGGGGTGCCATGTTCTCTATATTAATTATATATAAATATATATATGATTCAATTCATATTTCAATAGAGCAATAGAGAATTCTGAAAGAAGCATTGGTATTATTTATTTACCCATACTTTTGCACCTGGTTCCCATTTTATTCTTGTAGATGCCACTGAATAAACTCTAGTCAAAATGCATAACTCTAATGGGGTCTTTTAAGTTCCAGCACCTCTACCTTTGAGAGGTTTTACAAAATTCCAGAACATGTCAAGGAGAGAATGCATAATCTACTCATTGAGACCAAATTGAAATTGTACTATGACATTTGTCAGAGAAAACCATGGTATAATAAAGAAGATGAGAATCAACTAGTTTGGTTGAAGGTGCCAATGGTCGTCGCCCTCACCTGATGCAAGATTAAATTGCTTTTGTTCATGTATATGAAAACTGATTAATTCTAACCCATACTTAATTTTATTAATTATGAAATTAATTAATTTTATGTTAAGCTATGTTATAGAATTTTTTAAGATAATGATTTACATATTTAATTAAAATATCTTTGTTTTTCCCACTTTTATTCCCTGTAAGTAACTTTTAAAAACATTATATATAATTTTAATAAAAATATTATAAATTCTCACAAAATTGTTTAACTATAAAGAACGTGAAAAAAATTTATACCTAGTTTTATTTGAAAAATTATTTGAAGATAATATTATATATATTAAATTAAAATATCTTAATTTTAAGTATTTTAAATTAATCAAAATATATCTTAATTGTTTTGTTTGTTTGTTTTTTTTTTAAGGCAACACGTGCCCCTACAAGGGATGTCAAGGATGGGCCCAAACGTAGGGCCCATTTGATGCGCTTGAGTTCTTGTAATTGCAAGAGGGGGGCTGGATCTCGGGTTCATTCCAAGAGAGTGGAACCTCTTAATAAGTAACTTGATATCAATAGGCCTTCATAACCGTTGGTAGCTGTTTAGTTGTTACTTTGTTCCGTTTAGTTGTTAGTTTGTTACGATTTTGTTGATTTTGTTAGCACATGTATATAATAACAGAGTTGATGAAGAAAGTGTTCATGATGACATTTTCCATTTGGTGAAACCTCAATAGGCTAGAACTATAATACCCAACTTGTCTTGAGCCTAAAATCTAAGTTTGGACCCTCAACAATCACATGCTAATAGAGAGATGATGGCCTAAACTAAAATATATCAAGTGATTTATTTTAGTTTAATTTAGATATTTTTAAAATTGAAAAGCAATAGCAAATGAGAGAGATTGTTTTGTTTTATAGTGTTTTGGTTGCATTTAGTTGTCCTTTGCAAGGAAGTGCTCCCATTGGCAGCATGAGATGAGATTCACACTCCTCTTCAACATAAACTATAACTAAGATGTTAAAATAATAAATAAACAAAACAAGAATGGAATTCATTATACTATTTACAGTTAGGATTCAGAGTAAGTGCCAAAAATTATATTTTAGAATTTGTTTAATTAATGAAACTCTTCTTTTGAACTCTTTGATGTAAACAAAATATATATGAAAATTTAGATATACACCCTTTTAAATCAGAAAATTATGTTAATGCCCCCGACAAAGACCAACGGAATTAATAAGAAAGTAAATTTTGTAATATAGTAGAATGTTAATCTATAGCTATATGCCTAAATTTTAATTGTTTTTTGGTGTTTATAAGTAAGTATGATTTCATGAAGATATATGCCTAATTACTTGCTTTTGCTAGGGTATATATGTGAAAGTCCGAATGCATATTTAGGTGTTTTATTTATTTATTTCTTGTTTCTTGTTTTAATTTCTTAATATAAATTAACACCATTTTATAAGGAATGATATTTAGGGTCCCATAAATCAATGGAAACTCTCATAATTATACATAGGCACTTATGAATTTGTAATGTAAAATTTCATATATAACCTATAAAAGTGCATAATTATCTATATTCCCTCACAACAAACAAATTTATGAATACCTCACAAAAAACCAACATCTATCCATGCAAACTTGTTTTGGAAAATATTTTTTTAGCATCATTTCTTTTTATTATGATACATTTTTGTAATGAAACTAGAATGAAATGAAAATTTTTTATATGTTCTCAAATATCCCATTAATAATTCCTTTTTATTGTATGGAAAATCAAAATTCTTCAATGGCCTTGAAGACTTAATATGACGACGACCACTCGTTTGTGAAGACGAGACTCCTCTTGACGATGGATTCTATCAGCATCAACTCTTGCTTCTTGGAGGCATGAGCTGTATCAAACCAATGTAATATTAGAAAGTTAATCCCTCAAACTACTCCAATTAAAACACATTGTTTTCCGCGGAAGCATCTTTAGATCTTTTTTGAGCTAGGTGCTCCAAATGATAGTCATCATTGCGAGGTTCTAACCTAGTTGAGCTTTTTTTTTTTTGAAGTTTTTTACCCATATGATTTCCTCCCCAGAGATCTAATATCGTCTGCAGGGTAGTTTCCAGACCGAACCTTGGACAATAGTGCTCCAAAATTTTTTGAGTTTTAGTACAATTGATGAGTAGATGTTGTGTTGTTTTTGCTGCTTCGTTGCATAAGTAACACGTTGTTTGTATTCCTTTCTAGTGTCTTTTTATCAAGTTATCAAAAGTGAGTATTTTGTTATCCCAAGCAAGCCAAACAAACAGTTTGATCCTTTTAGAACATGGTAGTTTCCAGAAACCCTTTGAATTGGACACCGGATTCCTCCATCTATTATAAGGTTGTATAATGATTTAACTGTGTATTTTTCCCCCGGCCTTAAGAGCCATGTACGTACATCCTCCGTGTCCCTTGGGTCATAGCCATTTTTTGTGTTAGTTCTCTGAGTTCTTGGCTTCCCTCCTTGGTTAGAGACCCTTGCTTGAGGAGCGAGGTTCCTCTAAAGTGAAGGTTTCAAGCCTTCTGTAGCGGGATATGCAAATCTTTGATCATGTGCGCACATGAGGGAGGTAAATAGTAAGGTAGGAGCTTTTCCTCCAATCCATTTATCGTTAATTAGTCTCCTTTTTTGGCTTTTACATTGATGCCCATTTCAAACGTCCTCCAATGTGAAGTGATCTATTTTAAGAAGTACAAGGCCCGTGCCTCGGGTTTTTCGTGGGGGTTGAAATATAAGTTCTTGAAGTAATTGTGATGGATGATTTTGCGACATACTCCGATCTCCCCTATGATTAGTCTCCACCACCATTTCGCTAACATTGTCGTATTTAAGCAATGTAGGTCAATGATTTCCCACCTACCACACTCTCCAGGTGTACAAGTCCCTTCCAACCTACTATTTGGTATGTTGTACTTTGTAGGTCCGATCCCCTCCATAGAAAGTCTCGTTGTAGGGCATTGATGTGATTTATGACCTATATTGGGAGCTTATATATAGCCAACTAGTAGTTTTGGGTTGTGGAGAGAACTGAATTGATTAAGGTGATTTGCCCACCTATGGATAGCAGTTTAGCCTGTCAGGTTCCAATTCTTCACATAACTCCGTCGATGAGTAGCAACCAGTCTTCCTTCTTGGCTTTGTTCCTGTTAATGGGATTCCTAGGTATTTGACCGATAATCTTTCTATTTTGCAGTTCAAAATTTTGCCATTGATTTTGGTGAATATGCTCTAATTGGGATAAGTGAGTTTTTGTGGTAAGTGATGCGGGGACTAGATATTCCTTAGTAGAGATAGAATATTGACTTCATTGTTCTCAAGTATTCTTTCTCCCCTGTACTGAGTACAAGTAAGTCATCTTGTTATTGTAGAGATATTATTTCTATTGCCTGTGCCCCTCCATATTGGATTCTTTTAAAGATGTTTGTCATGTTTGTCGTGGTCAACATTGAATTGAAAACATTAACCGCAATGACGAAGCGTAGGAGGGATAGGGGATCCCCTTGTCTTAGACCGCTTTGGTATCTCACATATCCTTTGGGCATTCATTGATGAGAATTTTTAATTTTGATACTGTGAGTATTTACTTGATCGATGAAACCCACTTGGGACCGAAGTTTCTTGTGACAAGCACATCCAGCAGGAAATCCTAGTCAACCATATCAAATGCTTGCTCCAAGTAGACTTCGAATAATACCCTATCTTGGTGCCTAGTTTTCATTTTGTGAATTACTTTTCTGCAACCACTATGTTGTCTTGAATACATCTCCTTTTGATGAAGGTCGTCTGAGATTCATCGATAAGTTTGTGGATTACTGCTTGTAGTCTATTTGTTAAAACTTTTGTGATGATCTTCACTGAACAGTTTATTAGACTTATTGGCCAGTAATCCTTGATTTCTATATGTGCTTTCATTTTGGGTATGAGGAGAATGTCTGCTCAATTTTGTGTTGTTAGACTTTTGTGTTGTTGTCTCTTTCTCTTAGCCATGTAATTATGGAACATTGTCTTCATTTTGCTTCTTCCTCTCTAATGCTGTCCTCATATGCCCTCTTGTATGCTTTTCATCTCCTAGAAAGTCTCTTGTTTCTTATAGGATGTCCAAGGCTTCTAACTTTTCCAGTAGCTCTTCTTTTCTTCCAATGGACTTCTTGTGGTTTTCCCTATTCCACTTTCTTAATTGTTTACTTAGGAGTGTTAACTTCTTAGCAATGAGGAAGGCCCCATTTTCTGTGTATTTTTTCCACCATTCCTTGATCATTTCCCAAAAGCCTTCTTTTTTTTTCTCCCAGTATCTATTGAATCTGAACAAGCCCCTATACTGTTCATGGGCTCCACATTCTAGGCTTATAGGTTCGTGATCTGATTTGATTCTTGGGAGAGTAGTTTGTTAGGTCCTAGGGTAGTTTGTGAGCCATTTCCTGGATACTAAGAGTCGATCTAGTCTTTCCATAGTCGACCTAGATCATCCATTTGACCAAATGAATTGTCATCCTTGGAGGGGTGGATAAAAAATCTTGAGATTTTGGATTATATTATCAAAGTTTTCTATATCCAATCAGTTTAGAGGGTGTCCATATTGCATTCTTTCCTATTTTCGATGGTATTGAGGTCCTCCCCCCCTCCCCCCAACCCCAATCTTGTTATGATGGATTTGACTTCTTCCCAAAAGGTGTCCTTTTGGAGCCTTTCACATAATCCATATACTATTGTCAACATCATTTTAGTTCCCTCAACAACGTCTTCTAGAATGATTGCGAGTGAGTAGATATTCTAGTAGTTGTTTAACATCCTAAACTTGCTATTGCTCCATCAAATGTAGCATCATCCTCTTTTATTGTTGGTTGGTGGTACTATTTTTTCATTGTATGTGTTCTTGTCAGCGATCTCCATACCTTGCCATCTATTACTTGGAGCTTGGTTTCTTGTAAGTAGAAGACATTCGCTTTGTGGAGATGCAAGTAGTCTCTTACCAAGAACCATTTTTTCCTCTTTCCTAATCCTCTCACATTCAATGAGATTAGCTTCATTAATTGACTAGTTGCGGTCCTTTCCCATGTACTCTTGTTCCCAAGAAGGCATAGTTGCACCCCTTGGAGTGCCCTTCACTTGTGTAGAGGGTCTTGCCCTCACTACGTGGTCAGTCCTGGCTTCGTCAGCACGAGCTTGAGTACATTAGTTGCGAACGTCTCCTGGGTCATGTTGGGGTGAGTTGGCTTGTTGTGGCTCGTCAGTACTTGATGAGTTGTCGCTACCTCAACGCTTGTTGCGTTGGTGTCCTTGCCACTTGGCGTGTTATTAAATAATGGTGTGGGCAGCCACATGTTACGTTCTTCGATGTCTATCTCAACATCCTCCATATATCGTAGCGATACCTTTGTCCACCTAGGAGACTTTATTTCTATTAGCGTCCCCGTCAAAATGTTCCCTCCACTAAGGGAAAGACACATAGCTGGCTCTATCGTACCCTGCTCTACTGTGGGTTGCAATAAGCCCATTGACACCTCGGAACAATGCTAACCTATCACATGCGGCCTCAAGGACCCCGTCTTTTTCATAGTTGTGATCACTAGACGTCATGGAGCGTTTGACTGGTCCATGTTGTCGATTGTTTGTTCTCGTGGATGCTCCCATTCCATGATAGAGATTCGGACAATGATCTTTACCAAAATCGCTCTGTTGGTCGCCCCTGATCCTTGACAATACTTTTCCCTTTATTCTCTCGCATCAGGCAATTGTTTACCCTTCTTTTGGGGCCTTATGAAGCTCCCCTTCCCTGTCACGATGACCTCACCGGAGCTGCATCTCCGGCGGTTCAATTGACTTCTTCTCCTCACTGCAAGGCAATTCTTCTTATCCTTTCTCCATCTCCATCATGAAGGCATGCTTGCGGCTACCTATGCTTGCCTTGATTATGGTTGGGAGCCTTTTTCCTTGTCGAAATGGATGACTGCTGATGCACGCAAAATTATACGCGACACTTCTCTCGCAAGTATATGAGGTCGATCAAGTAGTAAAGTGAAGATCCTAAACAAAACTAATGTGAACAATTGGTAGATTGGGGTAATCAGAGATGAAAAGATAGCACCTCGGATCACAATCCCCTAGGATTCCCTTACTAATGATCTATTCCTTATTACCATCTAATTGCTACAATACGCTTCTCAGCAAAGTACCCGATCTCTCGTGATGCTCATGCACATCCTAGCACCCTTGTTTGACTAAAAACCTATCTAGACGAATCCCAAGACCAATGCGACACTCTAGCCGTTCTAAATCACCGCACAAGCACTCGTGGTGTTGGGTGGTCTAACCTATTGAGGTGATGATTCAAGACCCACGCAAAGGAAAGCTATATAGAGATATCTAGACATATAATAATTCTAGACTAATGTAATAAAAACTCCACAACTGTTCAGCGGGAACATATCCATGCCAATGCTATTAGACGGTTGGGCTCATGATATAAACTCCATAACCATCAAGCAGGAACATATCCATGTCAATGCCATCGGATGATTGGGCTCATGCATAAGATAACCAATAAAGAGAATTGCAAGCACAAACAATCAAGATACGACACAAGGATTATTTAATAAGCAAAAATTGAATAAATATAAGAAATAAGTAACAAGTTCATCCTAGGGTTCAGGTGTCCGAGGCACAATAAAAGGTTTAGCCTCTCATGCTATGATCTATCGTAACTAAGATACAAGAGGAGGGTATTAATCAGACATAGAAATCTTCCCTTGATAGCGCATCCTCTACCTTCAATTCTTCTCGTCAAACCCCAGTCGTCGCTGTGAAAATAGCCCCGAGACTGCTTTGCAAAAAGTTGATCATTAGGGTTTTGTAGATGACCTTTTATAGATATTCAAATCAGCAAAGCACTATTATGTTGACCTAAACACGCACGTGCCCATGGTCTAGCGACGCGGTTAACGAATTTTAAATAAACAGAGAGTTGTGCGGGGTTGAACACACCCATGCTTCATCACCACACTCATGTTAAGTGGGAGCACGGCCGTGCTCTTCTCTACATGTGCACTCTTTTGCCCTTTTTACTTTGAAATTTCCGATTCCTGTTCTTTTTGCTCCCGGGTACCTATTTACCTATTCAATCACGCAGAAATACCCAAAGTAGCACAAAAATAGAGAATTGATGCTAGGAAACGGTACAAGTACATGTGAATATAAGGGAAATTTATGTATAATCATGCACTTATCAACTGCTCTCACATCATCAACAAAAACTACACCTCGCTCGTCAATGAAAACTAGCTCCCTAATTTGTTTCAGGAGATGAGTGACGGTGTCTCGATGCTTATAGAAGAGTGGAAGACCTCTAATGAGTACCCATCACCGTTCCTCGTTGGCCCTCTCCGGCCTTGAGATACCCAGCGTCCATGTCTCGAAGCTAAGCAAGAATTAGGGCAAGTGGATGATCCCTACCTTTTCTAATTCACACGCCTCCTCCGATGAGGGGCATGCGACTATAAATTAGTAGTCCCATAATTGTTTTGAGCTCCAGCTCCAATTCCGGTCAAGCCCTACCTATAAAGCCATTGCAGGACATTTCCGTCAATGATACCCTCTCTTGTCTCTGTTATCGTTGCGATTTAGTTGCTTTGTAGGACCTCTTCCCCCTGATCATCTCAAGATCAAGTGATAATGAGATATGGTGCATGTTTTGATCTTTTGGCAAGGTGTTCATCTTCTCCGGTAAGCCTAGGGATCTCACCACCCTTTTTCCTTTTCTCCCCGTCTCGACCTCGCTCTGATTCTTTTATTCTTTTTTTCCCTTTCCTCATGAATACTCGCCCTCGCTAATCTGCATTGTGATCCTTTGTGCCCAGTTCCTCCACAATGACAGCACATCATAGCTTACCGGCACTTATCTGCTTGGCGCCCGGGATGTAAACACTGCAAACACACCTACACGGGACCATTGGGAGTATAAATTGCGGGCGAGGAACATCGTGGAGTTGCTCCCATCCCTGAATCTATTCTCTGCGGTTGTTCATTGACATTATGACACCTGTGACTTTTAAAATGGACTTCCGTGCATTCTTCCTCATTGGAGCTAACCTCCAATGGCTTGTACGGGGTCGTGAGAGCCGCGTTGATGAAATTTGGCCCTCCTTCCCCTCTGAGTGCTCTGGCATATGAGAGCCCCTCTCGACCAGGGCTTCTTGTCTTCATAGTGAATCATTGAGGCTTTGGCAACTAGGGGTTGACTTTGTTGCCATTCCTCTAGCCCTCGGGCAATGCTCGATGTTTCACCATCCTTGTCATTGCCTCTCCTCCGTCTCGACTGTCAGTCACCTATATCTCTCGGAGCACCTTCTGACCCCTTCATCTACTTCGCCATGTGCTCTGCCTTGTCAACTCTATGCCATGTTTATTTTGAACTACATTCTATAAATGTTTGATATCATCATCAAATCACCAAGGAAGATGCAAATAATATAATATGTTAGCTCGAAAATTGGATCAAGCCCCAATTTCGAACAACATTTTGAATTTATAATGAGATGGGAAGAAGAAGAATCGAGGAATCAAGGAGAAAAACTCGAAGAAAAGAAGAGCACCCAAAAAATTATGTGGAAAACCCCAGAAATGGGGAAAAAACCACGATCCTCTCTTCAGAGGATGAATCCACTAAATCTCCTTCGAAATTACAAGGCAGAACTCCATGAATGAGCTCTAGGAAGAAGAAATAGAGATAGAGGAGAAGGAGAATGTGGTGGAGAAGAAGCCTTCAGTCGCCAGAGCAGCAGGGCTTCGCCGGATCAGAGATGAGATGCTTTTCAATTGACGAGTAGGGGTATTTATAGGGTCTGGAGACTGGGGTGAAGCTTGGAGAAGAAGTCATTGAATTCGAGCACGTGGGAGCTAGCTTAGCACGCCAGCTCAGCAAATCCAGCTCAGCATCCTTCTAGATGCTTCTAGACTCCAGGCTGGCATAATAACTGTATAACTGTTTCGTAACCGCCTAACCGTCTCGCAACTGCCTCACTGTTTTGCCAACTAACTGGGCTTCTAGAAGGCTCTAGAAGATCTCATGCGGGAGTGTGCTGGAAGAAGAGCTGAAGGCGGCTTGCTTCTCATGGGAGGTGCCGAGGTCCTCCCATTGGAGCTCGGAATTTGGGAAGTTTTCCGAGGTGGAAGAGCTCGACCACATACAAGAATCGAGTAGGGCGCTAAAGGGATTGTCACGTGACTTGCACGTGCTTGGTCACATGTGTGCCACGTGTTCCCACTTATATCAACCCTGTCATAATATTTAGAAATTTTAAAAATTTTAAATTTTCTTTTTTATGGAATGAGGGTTTGGAACATCACAATAAAATAATTTTATAGTTATTATCAGAGAATTTTTTATGTCTTACCAAGTCCATAATTATATATGTACCCCCATAAAAGTTATATTTACATATCCACAATAGACTTAAGTGGTTCGATCTTTTCCCGGACCCCACACATAGCAAGAGTTTTGTAGTACTGGGTTGTCTTTTTTTACCCTACAAAATACCAATATTATATATATGAGTCTATGGTTAAGTTTCAGCAAATTTTTTTAATAAAATAACCATTTTACCCTTGTTTTCCTTAATTGTTTATATATAGTTTATTGGAACATGATGGAGTTATTGATGTTTTGTGAGGGTATAATGATCATTTTTACTACGATTTGTGATAAGATGTGTATATATGCAATTATAGACTCTCGTGGGGGTATATATGAAAATTTATTTTACATTATTATTATTATTATTTTAAATAATAATAATAATAGGGGCGAGAGATAGAGGGGGTGAAAAACACATTTACACATTATTTTAAATAATAATAATAATAGCGCTACCAAGAGTTAGGTCGGACTATTGCCCAATCATGTTAGACTGCAGCCCCCACATGCCACTCAAGCTACCTTTCAGATTTAATAGGGCTTGGCAATCACATGATGGGTTTTGGAACATGATGAGGGATTGGTGGGAAAACTCCTCCTTCGTAGGAGACGAGCAGTATATACTCTCCAAAAAACTCACACTGACAAGGAAAAGATTGATACGGTGGAACATCCAAACACGACAAGAGACAGGAGCCAGAAAGAAGGAAATTCTTGACACCACCCAACTACTGGATCGGAAGGAGGAATTCGACAGACTTAATGCTGAAGAGGAGCTGGCAAAGATGAACTACAAAATGGAATACGATAACTTGATAAGAATAGAAGAAGCCCACTGGAGAGAACGGTCCCGGATCACCTGGCTAAAAGAAGGTGATCAAAATACAAAGTTCTTCCATGCCGTTGCAAATGAAAGAAGGAACCGCAACTGGATCAACAAAATAAAGGTGGGTGATAACATGATAGAAGGCCATGATGAAATTGCAGCTACCCTCAAAACACATTTTACTCAACTCTTCGGCACTAAGAGACAACATAGAATCACACCAAACTGGAGTAGACTCTTTGTCCACAAAGAACAAACTAATCTCCAACACCTTGACAATCCCTTCACAGAGGAAGAAATTTGGATGGCAGTCAAAGACCTTTGTCCAGACAAAGCCCTAGGGACTGATGGTTTTTCGATGACTATATATCAGCAGGGGTGGAGATATATGAAGGAAGAGCTGATACAAATTTTCGGAGATTTACATTCAGGGCAAACGACTCTAGAAAGACTTAACTGGGCATATATCACACTTATACCAAAGAAGAATGCACCTGTTCATTTGACAGACTATAGACCAATAAGTCTGCTGAACTGTTCAATGAAGATTATTACCAAGGTCCTGGCCAACAGGCTCGGGTCAGTGATAGATGAGCTGGTAGACCACACTCAAACGACCTTCATCAAAGGAAGATGTATCCAAGACAACATTGTCACTACTGAGGAACTCATTCACAAAATGAAGCATAGCCAGTCCGATGGAACACTTATCAAAGTGGACCTGGAAAAAGCCTTTGATATGGTAGATTGGGAATTTTTACTTGATGTCCTACAGGCACGAGGTTTTGGCCCTTGATGGATTGCATGGATTAAAATAATCCTCACCTCATCCAAGGCCAAATTTCTTCTGAACGGGCGCCCGACGGGATATGTAAGACACCAGAGAGGAGGCCTCCGACAAGGTGACCTACTATCACCGCTGCTCTTTGTACTAGTAACTGATGTATTCAACACCATGATGACAAATGCGATGAGAGCCAACCTATTCCGAGGCATTCGGTATGGCACTTCTGAAGAGGAAGAGATTGCTACGCTCCAGTATGCCGACGAACTACTGATCTTTTGCTCAGGGGACCTACAACAATTCAGAATCTTGAAAATAATCTTCTTCCTATATGAAGGGCTATCTGGACTTAAGATAAATTACCATAGAAGTGTTATCATACCAATTAAAGCTCTCACATCTACCCCCCTAGAGCTTGAACAAACGTTGGGCTGCAACGCTGGGACCTTGCCAATAGTACATCTGGGTCTATCAATTTCTGGTTCCAAGCCGAGGAAGGAGGACTGGAGGACACTCATCAACAAAATCAAAGGGAGGCTGACTACTTGGAAAGGAAAGCTGTTATCACTAGGGGGAAGAATCACTCTACTCAATTCTGTACTCACATCCATCCCAAATTATTGGCTTGCTATCTATTGGCTACCTGAGTGGGTTATCCAACAAATTGATGGGATAAGGAGAGATTTCCTATGGCGTGGCGCCGAGGGAGACAAGAAAGCAGACGGGCTTGTCGCTTGGGACCGGTTATGCAGACCAAAAAGTTTGGGGGATGGGGAATTATTAACCTGTGTGGCATGCTGGGGAAATGGTGGTGAAGGATACTCACCGGACATGCAGGCCTATGCGCAAAGTTGCTAAAGCATTTGTACTACAGATGTAGGGCTTTTGACCCTTTCTCCCTAGCTCCACAGGGCGCCTCTTTCTTTTGGAAAGGGGCATCCAAGAAGCAAGAAGCTTTTGTACACAATTTAACGGCCAAGGCTGGAGTGGGAAATTCTATCTATTTTTGGCCTGACAATTGGGTGGAGGGTAGGGCCCCACGATACACCCACCCAAATATTTATGAGATGGCTCGCCAAAAAGGGAGCACAGTGCAGGAAGTGAGACAACAACTTCAACAAGGCACACCGATTCTTTTAGAAGGCCCACTTTCGGAGGAAGTTGAGAAGGAGCTGGAACAACTTACTAGAATGACACATGAGTGCCCGGGGACTGATCAGGATAAAAGACTCTGGAACCTCACCTCCCAAGGAAGCTTCACAGTTAAATCATACTATCAATTTCTAATGAACGGAGGAGTTCGAGCAAAGGTGGGGAATAGCTTCTGGAAGCTACCAAAATCAAGGCTTTTTACCTGGCTTGTACTGGATAACAAAATCCTCACCCTAGACAATCTAAGGGCGAAAGGTTGGAACGGGACACGCGCCAATTGCTATTTGTGTGAAGATAGCGAGGAAACTGTACAACACCTGTTTCTTCTCTGCCCATAATCCATGAGGGTTTGGCAGCACTTCACACACCTGCTTCAACTGAACGTAGTCTCCTCACGGATACAAGATCTGTGGGGGAGAACTGCGATTGCCAACTCACTTCCCAAAAATGATGGTCTGGGTTGGAACCTACTCACTATGGCCACACTATGGACTCTGTGGATGGAACGCAATCATCGATTTTTTCACGATAAACGTCGTGTTTGCATGAAAACGATCTGCGATATTGACTTCCTAACACTGTCTTGGTTTGATGCAGTTCACGCGTCAAAGAAGCCGAAGTTGGTCGAGATGGAGACTATAGTGAAAAGGAGCCTTGCATTCACTCGGGATGACGAACCACAACTACCGCCGGGGGGTGATTTCGAGGACACCCAGGTAGACTGAAGGGCTACACACATCACACGGAGGGGGAAGAACTGTGAGAGCATGGGATCATGGGGCACTACTTTTCACGAAATATGTATCGGATCCAACTATGGATCCACTTATGTAACCGCTACTTTCTTTAAATAAATGAATATGGTTTATCCACTTTTATCAAAAAAAAAAAACACATTTGTGAATTTCAATATAAATAAATAAATAAAGACGCTATGACCTTTTTACATTTTGCTATAGTAAGAATTTTCACCATAAATTACTTTATCAAAATAACTATAATAATATTTTCCTACCGAATGTTAAATTTTATAGGAATTTCGGAATTCATATAAAAATTATGACGGGATTTTTTTTATTTAGGTTTTTTTTTCTTTACGGTGCTACATAACTACTAACAAAAAAAAAAAAAGAAGGATCTTATGTAGTTATGAATTTCAGAATTCACATAAAAATTATAACAGTAAGAATTTAAAGGGTTTTTTTATTATTGTAAAAGTCTATAATCGCGGTTACTAATATTTATACCTCATAAAGTGTATAGTTGCGCATATACTTCCACAAAATATCATATTTTGTTTTTAAAAAATATAATTTTACCATCTTTTTCTATTCTATTATATATATTATAGATATATATTAAGGTGAAAATATGAGGTTAAAATAGTACTTTTAAAAAATCAGTTGATTTTGACAAAGGCTTATATCTATAAATATACTCAAAATATGAAAAAAAATAAAAAGAAAACTAGAATAAACTCAATCAAGCTAACACTTACCGGCCACACTATCACTACTTATATATACTAAATATATATAAAATATATATATTATTTTTTTTATAATATATTTAGATTTATATTGATTTATTTATATATTTTAAACAGTTTTTAGATATGTATATATAATTTTTAAACTATCTTATTCTTAGAATAGTACATATAAATTTAAAAATTATATATACATATCTAAACATTGTTTAAATTATATAAATAAATTAATATAAATGTAAATAGATTATAAAAAAATATAATATATAATTTTTATATATATTAAGTATATATAAGTTGTGATAGGATGAGGAGGCCGCAAGTGCAGCCTGCCTCATTCTACCTCATCCTATCACTACTATATATATATATAAATTTGTTACAATTGGCCGACGGCATTTGCGACCGGCCCATTAACACTCTTATCTATCAGTTGTTTTGGGGTGTATGGGTATATGGCTTGCCGCAAGTGTGGCCGGCCCACTCTATCACTCATGCTCATTGGGGGGGTTGGGTTTGGGGCTTTAATTAATTTATTTTATTTATTATTTTTTTTTTGGGGAGGTGAGGGTGGGTCGGCCGCAAGTGCGGCCGGTCGGACCCTAACACACCCCTATATATATATATATATGTATATATATATATATGTATATATATATATATATATATATATATATGCACATCATTTAGGGTCGTCCCACAGTGTCGTTGGATTTTTTTCATCTACTATAGTGTATAGTGTCAAAACAGAGAACAATACTCTAGGGATGTCCTTAGGTGACTTAAACACATATATATATATATATATATATATATATATATATATATATATATATATATATATATATATATATATATATATATATATATAGTCATGATACAGTTCGGCCAGCCTTATCACTATTCATTTACGGTCGTCTAATTTTTGAGGCATTTGGAGAGTATTTTTTTCAAATCCAACCATATGGATGGAAAGAACATCAAAAAATAAGATAACATGTCGGTTTTCATACAATTTGGGGAGGCGATGATCATTCATCTTAAAGGGTGGAATTCTGAACCGATAAGATTTCTATAAAATTTCACCCTTTAAGATGAATACTCATTATCTCTCCAAATTCTATGAAAATCGACATGTTATCTTATTTTTCGATATTCTTTCTATCTATACGGCTGGATTTGGAAAAAATACTCTCCAAATCCCTCAAAATGAGGCAACCTTACTTGCACAGTGATGCGCCCGGCCTGACTGTATCAGAATTATATATATATATATATATATTGGAGACAATGTTATTTAGATCTAATACTATGATCACATTAAAAATTGACGAATGTGCAGCATTGTTTAAAATAGTCATGAAAATAAAAAGTTTGTGGTAAAGAACTAAGTTTATCATATTTTTGGCGTTTGTCCTATGGGGGGAGACTAAAGTCAATGATCTTTGTATCTTTTCCCAAGGTACTTAACCTTGCACGCAAAATAGCCCTAATAAGAAGGGTAATTTTTAAATTAATATTATTATTATTAATTTATAATTAATTTAATTAAGGATGTTGAAGATATATTTGATAATTCTGGTAGTCCCTATGCCACCTGACGTACATGTTTTGAAACGATGGCATAGTCAGCCATGCGTTCCGTTCTCCCATGTCCATCTCAACATCCTTCATCGTGGCAATACCTTCATCCACGTGGGAGATTTTATCCCTGTCAATGTCCTCGTCAACACGTTCCTTCCTCTAAGGGAAAGACTGTAACGACTTGATTTTTTGTGAAATTTAAAATTCCAAAATAGTACAGATGCACAGTACCAATAGAGAATGAGTCTGGAGAATAATCCTGTGATTTGGAAAAGAAATTAAGCTTAAAAGAATTGAAAAGGATATAATAGATAGAAACCCCATATTAGGGGCAAAATGGTTAGATAAAGCATATTTGAGGCTAAAGGAGTTAATGAAATGATATGAGGATTATATAAGTCATTGGAGCCATTAATGGAGTTAATGAGAACTGAAATGGAGAAAAGACCAAAATGTCCTTAGTACAAAAGTTTTCATTATAAAGAGTTGAATGGAGGAGAGAGAGAGAGAGAGAGTGCATAAGAAGAATAGAAGAGAAGCCGATCGGTTATTGTAGAAAACTCAAGGAAAATTGAAGAAGAGCGGAGGTTAGAAATGATTGATCTCAACTAAAAGTATGTTTGAGTAGATTGAAGGCTTTAGCCCATGTTTTCTAAGTTTTAAGTTTGATTTTGAAGAGTATGTGATGAAAACCTCATTCTAGGTTTTGAGAAACATTCAAAGAAGAAGCAAAAGCAAGGAATACGAGGTTGAAGGGCTTCAAATACACAAAGTATTAATAAAGGTAAATAGAAGCATTTGAATGGTTTAAACTTCATATTCATCCATTTTAGGTCTATGGATTGGAATTGGATATTGATGATCAAATCCATGGATTTAATGGATGAAATGGTGTACAAATGGATAAAAATGGATGTGAAACCCTATATTAGAAGCTTAGAAAGATTTTTATGAAATTTAGGCTTTGATTTAGTGCTGGAAGTTCATCAGTACTGTAGTGATTACGATTGTAGTACTATAGCAATGCCCTAAATCGGGCCAGCAGACGATTTGCGATGCATCTCTTGAGAGGTGAGACGCGTCACAAAATCTCGGGAAAATCAGACAATTGTTAATGTAGTATTTTACTATAGCAAATTCATTGTAGCGTTTTACTTTAGTAGACGTGTGACGCGTCGCTCGAGGGAAAGAGATGCATAGCAAATTCTTATGAAAATCATAGAAGAGTCAGCAGTGTAGCAAATAACTATAGCACCGGTATTGTAACAGTACTGTATTATTGGGGAAAATTCCAAATGGACCAAAAAGGGTATCATTGGAAAGGGAATACATAGGAGATGACAAATGTAGTGTGTGCGGGCCTTAAAAAGGGTCGGAGAGCTTAGTAAACCATCAAAAAGCTGACATTTTAGTATAGGCATGAATATGGCCTTTTTATACTTAAATTGATTTCCAATTGATATATAGTGATGAGAAATGCTTCAATATCAAGTTTAGGACGTGGTAAAGCGCTTGAGGACCCAACAAGAGGGCCCAGATCCAATTAAGTCACAGACAACTCAGAGGTGAGTCAAAGTTGGATGAACTCTAGGTTTTCAAATGTTTTCAAGAGTAGAATGTTTTCTAAAAGTTTCATGGATGTTTTGATGAGATATTTTTAATATTTATGAATTGATTGCCCCTAGTTAGGGCATGCTCAGATATGATTATATTGATTTTCACAACATGGTTGACATTGTGCATATGGTTGTGATGCATTTACTGTAGCATGCATAAGACATATAAATCCTGGATAGAGGGTACTAACAACATATAGATTATAGATTCATAGCAAATATAGAAATATTATAGCAACAGTAAATAGATGTCTAGTATGCACCTTATCGGTAGACACATATGAGAATACTAGGGCTCGGTGTAGGAGCTCTTATAGTAGGTCTTTGGGACCGCATATAGTACCTATTTGGGAGGGGTGAGTTAAAAGTAAAACAGTAATTTAGAAAAAACCCCTACCCATACCTTTTGGGAGTATGGTATCAAGTGTTTTGCCCTTTGGGTGCGTCCGTACATACATGACACAGATACAAAGTTGTCCTAGATAGCATAAACACAAATACTGAGCTGCCTTAGACAACATAGAAACAGATAAAGAACTGCTGAGACCGTACAAGCAGATATACAACGGTTTAACGTATATTGATGAGGTTAGGTGCATACTTGACTGATCATTATTGATTGTTTTGTATGTATTGAATGTTATATTACCATGTTTCCTCATATTTTATATCGAGTTTTCAGCTTGAATGCCATTCTATCTAGATTCAAGAGGCAGTTTTCATATTTTGTTGTGTATATATAACTTGGGATGATCTCTCAGTAAAGAATGTATTAGTACTCCTTACGAATCTTAAGATTTTAGTTTTGACGTAAATCTTCATTTCTAGGTGATAATATCTAAACAGATCAATACAGGAAAAATAACCTCAGTGTACTTGTGTGACAGGTCCATCTCGACGTAGGTCAGCCGGTGAGGATTGTAGAGACAGGGCGTTACATAGACACGTAACTAGCTCCGTCATCCCCTGCTCTACTATGAGCCGGTAGTAAGCCTACTAACACCTCAGAACAACACTAACTCATTGTTTGTGGTCTCAAGGACCCCGTCTATTTCATAGATTTGATAGTCGGGATGATATGGAGTGCTTGACTGGTCGATGTTGTCGTCTGTTTGTTCCCGTGGATGCTCCCATTCCCTAATAGAGATTTTGGCTAGCGATCTTTGCTAGATTAATCCCTCTGTATTTGTCGCCCTAGTTCTTGACAACACTTTTCCCTTTATCATTTCACGTTAGGTGATTATTTCCCCTTCGTTGGGAGCCTTCCGAAGCTCCTCTTCGTTGTAGTGATGACCTCGTCGAAACTGCATCTTCCGGTGGTTCAATTGACTGCCTCTCCTCACTCCAAGGCAATTATTCTTGTTCCTTCTCCATTTTCATCAGGAAGGCATGGTTATGGCTACCTATGCTTACCTTGATTATGGTTAGGCACCTCTTTCCTTGCCGGACCAGATGACTGCTCTCACATTAGTAAAGACTGTTCCTCGCTCGTTAATGAAAATTAGCTCACCAATTGGTTTTAGGAGGTGAGCGACAATGTCTCGGTGTTTATAGAGGAGTGGAAGACCTCTAATTAGCACCCATCGCCACTCCTTATCGGTCCTCTTCGACCTCCAGATTCTTAGCGTCCATATCTCCAAGCTAAGTGAGAATCAGAGCAAATGGATGGTCCCCACCTTTTCTAATTCATGCGCCTCCTCTGACGAGGGGCATGCGACTATGAATCGACAGTCCCAAAATTATTTTGAGCTCCAACTCCAATTTCAGCCGAGCCCCGCCAACAAAGCCATTGTAGGACATTTCCATCAGCGATAGCCTCTCTAGTCTCCATTATCGTGGCGATTGAGGAGCTTTGTAGGACCTATTTCCCCTTGATCATCTCACTATTAAGTGATAATGAGATATGGTGCATGTTTTGATCTTCTAGCGAGGTGTTCTTTTTCTCTAGTGAGCTAGGGATCTCGCCGCCCTTTTTCCTTCTCTCCCCGTCTCAGCCTCACTCTGATTCTTTCATTCTTTTTTTTCCCTTTCCCTATGAACGCTCGCCCTCCCTGCTCTGCATTGTGATCATCTGTGCTATGTTCCTCCATAACGGCGACACATTCTGGCTCATCGACACTTATCTGCTTAGCGCCTGAGACGTAAACACTGAACGCACACCTGCACAAAGCCATTGGGAGTATGAATTACGGGCGGGGAGCATCGTGGGGTTGTTCCCATCCCCAACTCTATTCTCCGCAGTTGTTTGTCTGCACTACAACACCTGCGGCGTTTGAAATGGAATTCTGTCCACTCTTCCTCATCGAAGCTAACCTTTGATGGCTTGTATGGGATCGTGAGAGCCGCATTGATGATATTTAGCCCTCCTTCCCCTCTAAGTGCTTTGGTATAAGAGAGCCCCTCTCGACCAAGGCTCCTTGTCATAATGGATTGTTGGTGCTCCTGTGACTGGGGTTGGCTTTGTCACCATTCACCTGGCACTCGAGCAATACTGGACGTTTCCCCGCCCTTTTCATTACCTCTCCTCCGTCTCATCTACCAGTCACCTGCGTATCCTGAAGCTTTGTTGTGTGCACCTCCCGACCCCTTCGTCTACTTCACCGTGTGCTCTACCTTGTCAACTCTATGGTATGTTTGTTTTGAACTACATTATAGGAATGTTTGATATCATCATCAAATCACCAATGAAGATGCGAATAATATAATATTTAATTAGAAAATTTTAAATTTTAAATTTTCTTTTTATAGAATGAAGGTTTGGAAGATCACAATAAAATAATTTTATAATTATTATCAAAGAAATTTTTATGTCTTAACAAAGTCCATAATTATATATATACCCCCATAAAAGTTATATTTACATATGTACCCAGGCTACATATAAATATATAATAGACCTAAGTGGTTTGACCTTTCCCCTCCATATATAGTGGAAACTTTGTAGCACCGTGTTGCTTTTTTTTGCCCTACAAAATACCAATATTACATATATGCTCCTATGGAAGTTTCAACAAATTTTGTTGTTAAAATAACCATTTTATCCTCATCTTTCTTAATTGTTTATATATAGTTTATAGGAACATGATGGATTTATTGGTGTTTTGTGAGGGGTATAATGATCATTGTTTTCTAAAATTTGTGATAAGAGGAGTATATATACAATTATAGACTCACATGAGGGTATATATGAAAATTTATTTTATTATATTATTAATATTTTGAATAGTAATAATAATAATAATAATAATAATAATAATAATAATAATAATAATAATAAGAATAGGGGCGAGAGAAAGAGGGTTTGAGAAACAAATTTGTGAATTTTAATAAATAAATAAATAAATAAATAGATAAAGAAGCGATAACCTTTTTACATGTTCCTTTAGTAAGAATTTTTCACCATAATTTTTTTTATCAAAGCAACTATTATAAAACTTTCATATAAAATGTTAAATTCTATAGGAATTTGGGAATTTCTATAGATTTTAAAAGGGTTTTTTTTATTGCAAAAGTTTATAATCGCAGTTACTAATTATATTTATTCCTCAAAAAGTGTATAGTTGCCTTTATACTTCCACAAAATATCAATTTTTTTAAAATATAATTTTACCATCCTTTTTCTATTATATTATATGTATTATAGGATTGGAGGTAAGCCTCAAAGGAAAATGAGAACCGAACACCGCCCCGTGCACCGCCGTGGCGACGAGCACTGAAATGACCCACGCCAATACGACGACCCTTGGCGCCATGAACAGAGGCGTACAGAGACGCAAAGGGACGAAGAGGGAAGAAGAAGCGAAACATAGAAAAGGAAAGCTCCCCTGGAACACTCACTGGAAGGGTACCACGACGACCAGATGGAACGCTCTTCCTCGTATGTTGATGTTGTGCGAGGAGACTACGCAAGTCGACACCACCCACCACCGCCATCAGCAGTAGGGAGAGACTCGAGGAACAGGGGCCCCCCTCCCCCACCACCACAACCCCACCTCCACCACCAAAGCACGACACAGAGGAAGCAGGATGGCAGACGACGCCCCACAAACGCCATCGTCGCAACCTTAACACGAACTGGCCAACAAGAAAGGAACACCAAGTTCCCCATCGACGCTCCCTACCTACCCTGCATACCCCAGCTGGCACGATAAACGTGTGCGCCAGTGTCTGCGCCCAGGGCACCGGGCTGACGAGTGCCATCGGGCGGTCACTTGCCAGAGGTGCGGTAGGGTGGGCCACAAGAGGAATACATGCCGAGCGAAACGTCGGAGCACCTTTGCCGACGTCAGAACACCTATAGACATCCAAACACCCACCGAAGTGGTACCACAGCCAGTGAAGCCCAGGAAACTGAAGAACAAAAAGGCCAAAGCTAAGCGCCCAGAGATGCAAGTCCGGCCAACGGTGGTGGAAGCTGTAGACTGGAAGAAGGAAGACCATATTGAGGAATTAGAGCACCTCTTCATCTCGGTAGCGCTTGACATCGAGATCCTTAAGGGATGAGAGCGTATGAAAGTCTTCTCGATCATCACCGTCGTGGACTGGCAAGAAGGCATAGTGGGGGCACAGGAGATCAAAGACGTGCTCTCATGCATCGTCGACGAGCACTAGTGTTGGGAGGTCAAGCCACTCCGTGATGGCCGCTTTATCACAGCGTTCCCGTTGGTGGAGCTGGCGACAAAAGCGTCCGGACCCCTCCGAATGCTGACTTTTGCCCTCCGGTTCAAGCCCTGGACGTCGGATCTATGGCAAAAAGGGAAGGCCGAGGGTGTAACTCGGTGGATGATAGTGAAGAACCTCCCCATAGACTGTTGGAGTCATGATGCGGCGGCGCGCCTCCTCAAACCGGTCGGTGAACTCGTGGCTGTGGACAGAAGGGAAAACCCAATGGAAATGACCTCCGGCTCCTCCTGCGGATCAGGCGGCTAAGGAAGATGCCGTCAAGCATCCACAACAGCATGGGTGTTCGCCAGTTCACATATACTGTCGACTTGGATGACGGCCAGCCGCCGTGGGGCGTAGACCGGAGAAGCTCCACCCCGCCACTGAAACAAGACCTGGCACAGTGATAGGAGGACCTTATCAACCACCGGAACAACCCCCAATGAGTGAGGCTGATAAAGGTAAGGCACCGACATCAGAGACCTCAGAGAAAGATGTCGATCCGGTGGAGCTTTTCAGCCGTCATCCAACCGGGATCATCATTGGGGAATGGAAAAACGCCGGAAGCTCTCTTTGAACCGCCACCAATGCTAGGAAAGATGACGGAGGTATGGAGAAAGCGTACACACAGCAAGGCCATCTGTTGACGGAGACAATGATGGATAGGGATGGGACGCAAACCATGCGGCGGAGCTGACAGGAGGTATGGTGATGGGAGCGGTCGAGTCTAGGCACATGGAGACCTTTGTAGGCATTGACCCAACAACGAAGGTTGGCGACGTGGAGGATGATGGCATCAACCCGATCATGGCGGCTACGTGGGGAGGAGGTCAGACACAAATTTGGGAATTGGGCTTGGTCGGTTCACCAGAAAAGCTGGTCCCGACAAGCCCAGCGCTGTTAGGCGCGAACCACTTCCTCGCCCCCACGCAAACCCGCCTAGCTATTCAGAGCAGTGGACCCCACCAGAGGACGCGCATAGGGCCGGGCAGGGCTGAGGCACAAGGCCCGCCCATGCCCGCTAATGCATAGTCCCCCCTCATCCTTGGTTAGGCCCATCTCTCAGATCCAACAAGTCTACCTGAAGCTACAAGAGGCCCAGCTAGGGGCCAAGCACACTCATGCGCACATTATCCCTCACAAAGCCGAACCCACCCCAGCCGAACCCAGGCCCAAGCCCACTCCCTTAACCAAACCCAAGCCTAACCCACTCTAGCCAAACCCAACCCCTCACAGTGCCCAACCCACTCAAGCCAAACCCAACCCCACTCCCTCAGCCAAATCCAAACCCACCTCAGCCAAACCCAAACCCACTCCTCAAGGCCCAGCCAGCTGTCTGTACCAGTCTACCACTTGGGGCTCCAGCACTTAACACTGTAATGGGAGATGTTCTTAATCTATCTAGGCGCCTGACAAGGCCTTCTAACTACATAATGGCCCACTACAATCCAAATGATGAAAACATGATGGCTATAAAAAACGGTCTGGAGATAGACTTAACCAAAGCAACGTTAAAAAAGATCGGGAACACATGGAATCTAATTACAGAAGTGGCATGGGACCTCATAACAATTGGGAAACTACTCATGGAAAGCCAACCCAACCCCCTCGGTACGTAGGAGTACACACATATGCTATCCACATCACCGTCAAGCCCACTGAAAATACAAGTACCACCCCCAAGAACAAGAGGAAGGCCAAGGAAGTTCTTACCAACAGAGCCTCCCACACCATTATAACCCAAGAAGCCCATACCTAAGGCCCCAAAAAAACCAAGGCAAGCGAAAAAAGGAATGCAAGGGACAAACCTCACAATCTCACCATAGTTCCCCTTGTCCTTTCTCAGTGTCGGGGGAGAATATCATCAAGTCAGCACTAAAAGTGGGAGTTGAATTGGATGTCACCGGGGGCAATGCTGACCACGTCATCAAGCACTTAAGGCTGATGGAAGCTTAGGAGTGCACTGAGGGACTAGAGGGCATCTAAGCTACTCTAGTTGCCAGGGATCTACACCAGGGCATCAATAGTTTCCCAATGAAAGTAATCTCATAGAACATCAGGGGCTTAGGAAAACTGGAAAAATGTTTTCTAGTGCTAGACTTTATCACAAACCACAAAACATACATCTTTTGCATACAAGAAATGAAACTATAAATCATTGACAACTGTATTTGGTGCTCGATTGGGGGAAGCTCCTACATTGAACGTATCACGCTACCAGCAGACAACACACGGGGGGATGCTGCATTGGCTGGAATGCAACACAGTTCAGCCTTGTAGAAGATTTCACTGACTCCTTCTTGACAACAACTATCCTCGAATGCAAGGATGACCGTACCAAATGGATGATCGCCATTGTATACGGCCCATGCGAAAGAGGACTCAAAGGGGCGTTTTGGGATTAATTAAGAGTAATTCGATAACGTTGGTAGGGGCCTTGGCTGATAGGTGGCGACTTTAACTCGACCAGAGACCAAGCATAAAGGAACACAAATGCACGTGACAATCAAGAACAACAGAGTTTCAACGACATTATCGTAGAGCTTCAATTCCCCAAGGATATGGAAAATAACACTCCCGAGGATACGATCATATCATATACCCATCGCCTTAGAATGCGGAAGGCATAAACCTAAGCAATTCCCCTTCCGCTTCAACAAAGGTTGGGAAAGAGCTGAAGCCTTCTGGAACATGTTAAGGCAATGGTGACAGTTGAACAACTATGAGGGAACCGGGGCATACAAATGGGCTAAAAGGCTAACCTTCCTAAGAGGCGGATTGAGGAGATGGAGCAAGGAGAAACAACAGGAACAACAATCCAGAAAAGATGAACTCCTACTCTCTATAGAGTACCTAGACACTAAAGCAAAGCAACAACTATTATCTATAGCAGAAGAGGAGACATTACAAGCCAACAAAAATGAGTATGACAACCTGATCAGACAGGAGGAGGAGCATTGGAGGCAATGCTCAAGAATCACATGGCTCAAGGAGGGTGATTGAAATACAAGATTCTTCCACTCCGTAGCCAACCAGAGGAGAAACAAAAACTGGATCCACCAGCTAGTAGTGGAGGACCAAATGCACTACACCCCACCTGATATAGGGAAAGCTATTAATGAACACTTCTCTGCATTGTTCGGAAATAAAAAGACAAACAGATATCACACCAACTGGTCCCGAATGTTCCTAAGTGCAACCCAAGTCAACCTATCACACTTAGAAAACCCTTTTACGGAGCAGGAAATCTTTGCAGCAGTCCAGGAACTCAATCCAGAAAACACAGCAAGACTGGATGGCTTCCAGATGTCCCTCTATCAATAGGGATGAAATTTCATAAAGGAGGACATAACAAGACCTTCCTAGAGCTATAAGAGGGATCAGCAGACCTGGAGAGGCTAAACTGAGCGCACATTATTCTGATCCCCAAGAAGAGCGAAGCACTATCAATCAAGGACTTTCACCAGATAAGTTTGCTCAACTGCTCAATCAAAATTATCACGAAGGTTCTGGCAAACCGACTTCAGAACGTTATTGCAAGCCTGATAGATGAAAATCAGATAGCCTTCATCAAAAGCCGCTGCATCTAGGACAACATCGTGGCAGCAGAAGAAATTATCTACAAGATGAAGCAGAAAAGTGGGGTACTGATGAAGGTGGACTTCAAGAAAGCTTTTGACATGGTCGACTGGGAATTCCTCCTCAAGATCCTACAGGCAAGGGGATTTGGGTCATGATGGATCGAATTGATCAGAAAGATCCTGCATTCATCGAAATCTACTTTCCTAATCAATGGGACCCCCACGGGATATGTGAGGCACCAAAGAGGACTCCTGCAGGGCGACCCTCTCTCACCTATGCTATTTATTCTCGCGATAGACGTGTTCACCACTATAGTGAAACATGTCGTTCGCGAAAACATTTACGAGGGATTCCGAGTGGGATCAACAAGGGGAGAACAAGTCTCTTTCCTATTCTATGCGGATGACCTCCTTATGTTCAGCTCAGGGAAGAATAGTGATTTTACAACATTGAAGCTCATTTTCCATCTATTTGAGGGACTTTCCAGGCTGAAAATCAACTACAACAAAAGCACTATCATACCCATAGGAATATCGGACGAGGATTCGAGGGATCTGAACTCGACAGTGAGATCCCAGCTAAACCCCCTTCCGATAAACTATCTTGGTATCCCACTTACGGGTTAGTAGGTCCCGCAGGATAGAATGGAATATACTCATCCAAAAAGTAAGGAATAAGCTGGGGTCATGGAAAGGGAGACTGATGTCAATGGGAGGCTGCATCACCCTACTCAACTCCGTCCTCTCAGCAATCCTGAACCATTGGATGGCGATGTACAAGCTACCACAATGGGTACTCCATCGTATTGAAGGGATTCGAAGAGACTTCTTATAGAGAGGAACAGCCCCGGACTCCAAAGCTTACCATCTAGTGAAGTGGGAGACTATTACAAGACCAAAAGAGTTTGGAGGATGGGGCATCCTCAATATCAAAGCCTTCAATGAAGCACTACTCGGAAAATGGTGGTGGCGTCTCCTAAAAAGAAAGACCGTAATCTGCTGAAGGATCATCTCACAAGCCTAACCCTTTCAAGCCTGCACCCAACAGCGCCTCTTTCTTCTGGAAAGGGGTCATGGAACAACGTGACCTCACCATGACAAATGTGGTAGCCACCCCCGGATCAGGAAGCGCAATACGAGTCTGGTTTGATAACTGGCTCGGTAGACATAGCCTCTACAGAACCCTCCAGAAACTCCAAACTCTATGGGTGAAGGAAGGCCTTATGATCTAGGAAACGCGACAGACCAACGCAAGAGGAATACCCCTGTTTAAACCGGGGCCCCTATCACAAGGGGCAGGGGAGACGTGGAAAGGGCTACAAGAGCACTTTGCCCATGACGAGGCTGACCAATCAGACTCATGGCAATGGAGACTCAACTAGTCCCAGAACTTCTCAGTCAAATCCCTCTTATCTTTTTAGGATTGATGGTGGCATGAGAAGAGCCCTCCCCATATCCTTCTGGAAGAATGCGGCCGCTCGAAAGTCAAGCTCTTTACCTAGCTTGCGTGGAAAGACAAACTCCCCACGCTCCAAAACCTAGTGAAGAGAAACTGGCAAGGAGAAAAGACACATTACTACCTGTGCAACCTTCACGAGGAAAGCACTGACTACTTGTTGCTCAAATGTCAATTCTCTGAGGAAATTTGGTCCCACTATTCTCAACTCCTAGGGCTTGAGGGCATCCCCAATAGGATATAAGACTTGTGGGGATACTCGTCCATGGAACAGAAGATAGGACAAGATCTCTGAAAGGAACATATGATGCTTCAATAACAAACGACGTGTTTGTTAGAGACTTATCCGTCATATAGACTTCCTGTTCCTCTCATGGTTCGATAGTGCCCAGGTCAACCATCAGACACATTTGCAACACATGGACACCCTCATCAAGCGTAGCCTCTCCCTCACACGAGAGACACATGCGTTGAGTCGCCTCGGTAATAATTTCGAGGATGAGGAGGACGTCGGGGCCACACCAACAACGGGAACCCTAACCCCAACCCAAGCCACCAGAACTTAAACTATAAAATCTGGTCCAGCAAGGGACCTCTTAATACCTCTATCTTATAATTTTCAATAAACGAATGTGGTTTATCCACTTTTCTCAAAAAAAAAATAAATGGGGTTAAAGCCATTTTTGGTCCTTGAAAACAGGACCAATGTTCATTTCCATCCCAAAATTCAAAATTTGTGCAATATGGTCCTTATTATTGTATATTTTGACATTTTGGGTCCCTATATATTTCATATTTTGGCATTTTTGGTCCCTATTGCTGACGTGGCGGTCATATGAAATACCAATGAAATGTATATAATCTTTTTATTATTATGTTTAGGTCGTTATTTTGTTGATGTGGAGTGATAAGTGTCAGTATATGCTGATATGGACCGTATTGAACAAATTTTAAATTTTTGGGATCGAAATGAACATTGGCCCTGTTTTCAGGGACCAAAAAAGGCTTTAACCCAAAATAAATGTATTATAAATATTTAGGTAAAAATATGAGGTTAAAATAGTACTTTAAAAAAATCAATAGATTTTGACAAAGAGTTATATCTATAAATATACTCAAAATATGAAAAAGAAAAAACTAGAATAAACTCAATCAAGCTAACACTTAATCAATGTTAGGTTATATATATATAGTCATGATACAGTCGGGTCGATCTTATCACTATTCATTTACGGCCGCCTCATTTTGAGGCATTTGGAGAGTATTTTTTTTCCAAATCCAACAGTATGGATAGAAAGAACATCGAAAAATAGGATAACACGTCGATTTTCATACAATTTGAGAAGGTGATGATCATTCATCTTAAAGGGTGAAATTCTGAACCGATAAGATTTCTACAAAATTTAATCCTTGAAGATGAATACTCATCACCTCAACAAATTAGATGAAAATCGACATGTTATCTTATTTTTTGATGTTCTTTCCGTCCATATGGTTGGATTTAGAAAAAATACTCTCCAAATGCCTCAAAATGAGGCAACCTTACTTGCGTAGTGCTGCGGTGTATCAAGATTATATATATATATATATATATATATGCACATCATCTAGAGACATCCCATAGTGCCGTTGGATTTCCATCAAAATACCATGTTATTGTCTGTACAGTGTCAAATAGTAGTGAAGAGTAAAATGATGAATAATACTAAATAGTAAAAGATAAACAGTATCAAACAGTAATAGTTGTACTCTAGGGAACAGTATCAAACAATACTCTAGAGACGTCCTTAGGTGACTTAAACCTATATATAGATTGGAGACAATGTTGTTTGGATGTAATACTATGATCTCATTAAAAATTGCCGAATGTGCACCCTTGTTTAAAATAGTCATGAAAATAAAAAGTTTAGGGTAAAGAACTAAGTTTATCATATTTTTGCCATTTGTCCTATGGAGGAGACTAAGATCAACCATCTTTGTATCTTTTTCCATGGTACTTAACCCTGCACCCAAAATAGCTCTAATAAGAAGGGTAATTTTTAAATTAATATTATTAATTTATAATTAATTTGATTAAGGATGTTGAAGATATATTTAAAAATTCATATTTGTCTTTGGGTTACTGATTTTGTTGAACTACCAATACAACAAAAATATATAATCATATAAATTAATACTCTCTTTTCAATATTCAGAAAATGGAAGTTCATATTTCATTTTGGTCTACACAATTTAAGTTTTGCTGTTTAAAAAAAAATCTATCATTTTTTTTCTTACATCATTAGTCAAGAATCATGCATTTTATGAATCTATCTAGAATGTATAAAAAAAGAATAATTCAACATTTTATCAATTTTTGTGTGAGCAAAATGTTTTATGATGATGTAGCTAGATCATATTTATTGGTTTAGATTTTAAGAAATTAAAAGAGTACTCAAACTAACTGGCTGGTGAGTTTCAACCTTGAATCTAACAAAATGATGAGGTTTGGTATAAACAGAAGAAAACTGAATATTATATTATTATCTCATTATCCTCTTCTGTGCAGATAGATAGCCACTTTGTCAATTTGAAAAATGTCAAATGACTAAAATAACCATAACTCTGTCTAGAATTCAATGCTTGTACATTTGTTACTTTTGAAAACATTATTTGAGTTCTTGTCAAAAAAAAAAAACATTATTTGAGTTTTGAAATATATTATTATGTTAAGTTAATGTTTATACTTTTTTTTAACATTTTCTATAAAGAATTGTTGTTTGGATATCTGTGATAAAAGAAATAAAATAAATCACAATAAATAAATAAATAAAGCAAGGGGACTGACTATACATGTTATATAAACTGGCATCCTTGATCACCCAATTCTTTTGTT
This sequence comes from Dioscorea zingiberensis, assembly GCA_026586065.1. Classification (NCBI taxonomy): domain Eukaryota; kingdom Viridiplantae; phylum Streptophyta; class Magnoliopsida; order Dioscoreales; family Dioscoreaceae; genus Dioscorea; species Dioscorea zingiberensis. The sequence continues at coordinate 25,033,053 of CM048826.1, forward strand.
TCCTTGGTGTGAAGAGATTTCACCCTCCTAAACCTTTGGATTCCAACTCAACTTAATTTAATTTAATTTGTTTGTTTATTATATACTAACTCAACTTAATTTATTTGTTTATTACCCAAAAAATAAAAAATAAAAAAAAATTATTTGTTTGTTCAATAGAGTTTAGTTGGACATTTGAGGTTAGTGGGTCCATCAAGCTGACCGAATTGGACCCAATTGCATGCTCATTCATTTTATTTTTCAGCAAGTATATATAAATATGTAATATCTTGATTTTATAGGGGTATCAATGCAATTATACTTTCTGTATGAAGGGAATTCGAAAATTTTCAGGGGTATATATGGAAAAGAAAAAGTATTGTGAAAAAAAGAGGGAAGGTTTGTATATTTGTATAGGGAATTTCTATCATTCAAAAACAAAACAAATTCATTTTTATACTATAATAATAATTTCTCTGGTGTTCTCTCTCTCCCGGCCTTCTTCTGTCTGGCTTGTAGCTCCCACGAATCCATACATTTAGTCGCCATCTGCTTCTCTCCAATCCAATCCCTCTTTTCGATTCTCTCGATCCCTCTTCTCATCGTCATTGCCAATCGAAAGAGCCACAAAGGTTGTGCCTTTTTCTTCTCTTCTGTTGGTTTTGGGTCCTTTTTGGGGATTTCGAGGGATTTGTGGGGATGAAGAGGTACAGGAACCGCGAGGTATGGGACTTTGAGAGCGAGATGCCGGCGGGCGTTCGAGGTGTCATCCTTGGCCTTGATGGTGGCACTACTTCGACTGTGTGCATCTGCATGGCGGCTGAAAGGCCTGGGCCGTGTGGTCTGTTGTCTGAGCCCTTTCCAGTCCTCGCCCGCGCCATTGCTGGTTGCTCCAATCACAACTCTGTTGGAGGTAGTGAAATGCTTCTCTTTGTCATGTTTTATCTAATATTCGTAGCACAGATAAGGAAATCTTATTGCCGTTTAATTTTATATATATGTGCGTTTATTTGAAGATTATCAAATTTGATTTATGAAAGTTCCTGGCACAAAGACGGAAGCTTTATCCCTGTGTGTCTCTCTGTGTGTGTGTGTGGTCACTGTGGTGGCACAAAGATGGAATCTTTATCGGTCTTGTGTGTACGTGTGCATGTGTTTGCTTTTGTGTGAAGATTATCGGCATTTGATTCATGAAAGGTTGTGGCATTATCTTTTTTCTTCGTGTATGTTTTTGTGTCTGCTGTTTTCATTAGTATGGAGGTATTCCTTGGATCTCAATTGTCATGTTTCAGATTGTTGAGACTATTGCTTGCATGATGTTAAATTTAATTTTTCTTCTCTGAAATGATCTTTGTGGAACCAATCTGTTGTTGGACATAGTGAACCTGCATGGGGGATGCTGGAGAAGTGGAAACTTTTGCCATGCAATGAAATCTAGGTTAGGTTACATTATTGTGAATGGTAATGCACCACATGAGTAGCAAACGCTATGGGGCAGGGGCAACATACTAGATATTTTATGGATCTCACCTATTTATCGAATTATGATATTGTCTTTCAGACATACTTGTCTTTTGTGGGAAGAAATTTTAACCATTCTGACTTTTAGGTAGAAATAAAAACTGATGAACAGGGTTTGATGGCTAAACGGAGTTAAATTCTGGTGTCCAATGATATGCGCTAAATGATACGAAATGGATGACTAAACCTCAGCCATTACCTACTTTGCAGACCATGTGGATTGTGATGGATTTTTCATTAATTCAAAATTTTTAAAGTCAAACTTGATTTCTTCTTGTATGGAGGTCTAACTGTCCTTTCACCAGTCATCTGAAATGTAATTTTTGTGCTTCTAATGCAGTAGTGCTTATGTTAATTCCAATTTTGCAGAAACTGCGGCCAAGGAAACAATAGAGAGGGTTATGGCTCAGGCCCTTTTAAAGGCTCGTGCTAGTCGTTCTGTTGTTCAGGCTGTTTGTCTAGCAGTATCTGGGGTCAATCATCCTTCTGATCAAGAGAGAATACGAGATTGGCTCAGGTTCATCCAATTTTTCTTTCAAAACTATGCAACTTAGGAACAATGCAAAAATTTGTGTTTCTTCTATTTTCATTTTCATTCTCTTTATTTACTAACCCACATGCTAGCTCTCAAGAATCAAGTCTGATTCAAATAGTTATTTTTCCAATTGAATGCTTCCATTTGTTGATTCCTTTGTTAACCTGCTCTAGCAACTTAATTGTCAATAATGGAATAATAACAATTTGTATACCACTTATTCTTGCATTGAATTTACTTGACTAATATATTAAGCACAATATGTCTTTTTCAAACTTACATCATCCCTGAATATAGATGTCATGTTGCAAGTTTTAGCATGACCATCACTTTGTCTCTAAATCTCGTCTACCTTGATTTTCTTGGATGGCAGATTTGCATTATCTTGCCCCTTATCCTTGTCAGAGACTGAAACTCTTATTTCCAAATTCTTTCAGAGATATATTTCCAAGTCATGTCAAGTTATTCGTGGAAAATGATGCCGTGGCAGCTTTGGCCAGTGGGACAATGGGAAAGCTTCATGGCTGTGTGTTGATTGCTGGTACAGGCACCATTGCTTCCGGATATACTGAAGATGGAAGAGAGGCACGAGCTGCAGGTGCTGGACCTATATTAGGGGATTGGGGGAGGTCAGTTCTCATTTTGTCTACTCTAGGGTATTGCCTTATGAATTAATCGGCATCATACCTTAATCAACCTTACTCATGTTCAATTAATGGTATCTTAGCAAGATTGCATTTGTCTTCTGTAAGATGTGCATTGCAAAAGCCCTTGATTGTGATTAGTGACCTTATTATTCACCTCAAATCCCAAAATTGTTTTTGAAATTGAAACTGATTCATAATTTTTACCTAGATTCTTTTTCCTTTATTGAAGTTCAGTGCTAAATGATTTTCAAGCATTCCTTTAAAGTTTAAAGTGCCGATTACAAAGTGTTTGGGTAACATTTAGCTTTCTTGGCCATTATGTTGTGCAAACTATGATAAAAGTATGGTCTTGTTATCTAAGTCATTACTTTTAGATTTTATGTTATTTAGGTTTTGTTAAGATGATTAAAATTTGATTTACAATTTTCTGATATACTATTATTGCATATTACTTATAAAAGTATAACTTTAAACATTATCTAAAAATAACTAAGCATAATAAAGTTCAGTGTGAACTCATTGATCCTTCCATGAATAATAAATGATTGTCCTGTTTTGAATGATCACCTATTTGGAAGTCTTAGGCAATGACGATCTTCATTTGGCTTTCTATGTTTACAAGCTATCATGATATGCTGTTGCATTTTTGAAACTGATTTGAAAGTTTTTAGCATTGTTTATATGAATGATTAGTGCCTTCCAGAAAGCATAGAGCATGGTGGTGCCATGAATGTGCGCTAGAAGTTTTTAAATATTATGTGCTTTATGCAGTGGATATGGAATTGCTGCACAGGCATTGACGGCAATAGTGAGGGCTCATGATGGTCGAGGTCTTCAAACAACGCTCACATACAACATCCTCAGAGAGCTCAGGCTTTCATCACCAGATGAACTGATTGGGTACATATCTATGGTGCCCTTTTAAAATTGCCATGCTTCATGTGATACTGATGATTGGAATGAATGCACATTCGGCCATACTTTTATACACTTACATTTTGGAAGGTAACTGGCGTAATGCATATCTGCGTGCACTTCCATAATGGAAGTTCACACTGAGCTAACCTATAAACAACAAACTGTTTTCATGGGCATCTATTATGATAATTAGGCTTTTTCCAAATGTAGGAGTCACCATTATATTTTATTTGGAGTAGGTGGACTTATTCAGATCCTTCTTGGGCTCGTATTGCGGCACTTGTTCCATTGGTTGTATCTTCTGCCGAGGCCGGTGATGAAGTTGCAAATAAAATTTTACATGATTCAGTGCTAGAGCTTGCTGATAGTGTCAAAGCTGTTGTCAAGAGGCTTGGGTTGTGCGGTGAAGGTGCAGTTACTATGATCATCATCACAAGTTTTGTATTATAAGTTTCACATATTTTGCAACATGCTGTACAACAAAACTGTTATAATTCCTATTATTGATGTAAATTTAAAAGGTGCTTTCTATTGCAGATGGAAAAGGCTCATTTCCATTAGTTATGGTTGGAGGAGTTCTTCAAGCTAATCGGAGTTGGGATATTGGGAAAGAAGTAGTCAAATGTGTCTCTAAGGTATACCCAGGAGTTCAGCCAATTCGCCCCAAGGTGCATAATTTATTTATTGAATTTGTATTTATTCATAAATTTAGGCAAGAAGATGCATGCAGCACATGAAAAAAACAACTTCTAGACATTCCTTATTCTGCAGTAAAGCAAATGAGGATCTGCACTTCAGTCTAAGATGCATTTTCTAACATTCTTATTGAGTCTACCTTCATTTTATTTGTGGCACACTTGAATTCTCATTGTTTCTGTTCATACAGCATAAAATTATGTTTGAACTAGTGTAGCATCCAACTACATTGATTTCAATATATTAACTCAAGCAGCCTTCAACATCTTAAGTGAATTTACCTGGTTACCTATAAATAACTTCAGAATTCAAGCGGCATTAAGGCTTTCTATATAGATGCTATATCTCTTAGCATTGCAAAACATTCTGTGTTTTTAATTTATTAAAGTGAACCTCAGGCAAAAGTTCACATTGTGTTTCATCCATCGGTTAAAAGGTCCACATCGTATTTGAAGAAATCTCACATCTTTTTGTGTTATTTTTCTCATTAGCAGGTGGAACCAGCTGTTGGCGCAGCATTGCTAGCTTGGAATTGTTTCATGAGGGACTTTGCCAATGAACTTGTTTGCTGATGGATTGTTTCCTGTCCTGAAGAGACCCCTGTACAGCAGCAATGTTCACAATTTCGGTCAACATCCATCACAAAGATTGTGAAGGATTTTATTTTTTTTGGTCATTAATTAATGAATTGCCATTTAAGTTTTTGGTTTCCATTCAAGTTTGGGTAGGGAACCAAATTTCAATCATGCAAATGTTTGCCTCCTTTCAATCAGTTGTATTGCATAAGTTTGTGGGTTGTGTGTCTGATGTACAAAAAATTATAAGTATAGAAAGTGTGTTTGCTGGGCTTGTAGTTGATTGTTCCTCATATTATTATGGGGAAATTGATTATATACCCCTCAAAAGTTTCATAATTGCATATTTACCCCTGAAAAAATCATAATTGCTTGTATACCCCTGAAAAACATGTTGAATTGCGGATATACCCCTACTGTTAGGATCCGTTGACAGAAATTAACCAAGTAATCTTAACCATGGTTAAAACTTAGGTTAAGAGTTGAAAAATATCCAAAATACCCCTCTTTATATATTTTTTAACTATTTTAAAATTTAGATTTTTAAAAGGATATTTTTAAATTTATAGTCAAACAAATTTTTTAGGGGTATATATGTAAAGGGTATAATGGTCATTTTGCATGTCTACTGTTTGTTAACTTGACGGTTTTTCATTTGATTTTAACCCCAGGGTTATATACGCAATTATACCTATTATTCAGGGGTATGTATGCGATTATGTTTTATTCAGGAGTAAATACACAATTTCAAAATTATTCGGGGGTACACTTGCAAAAAGCCCTATTATTATTAGAGATAATTGCATTCAAGCAAAAAACCCTTATTATTATTATTATTATTTACAAAATTACCCCTGTAAAACTTCAGAATTGCAGATCTGTTATTAAAAAATTTGTAATTGTTTTTTTTTTTTTTTTGATAAAGTGGATAAATTACATTCATTGATAACGGTTTTTAAGAAAACTCGGTTACAAAAATAGGTGTTATTTTGGCATTACATGAATTTCAGTGAGCTTTCATTAGGTAATTTTAATACAATGCAACAGATTGTTTGGGTTGCCTTTGTTGGCTTGTTGCTTGAATATGATGTGTTCAGGGTGAGGGTGTCTTGCGGGTATTGTTGGTCCTCTTCCATAGTAAATTTTGGGCTTCGTTTGACAATTGATTCCATAGCCAGTAGTATCGACTTTTTGGTATCATGGGTTGTATCAAACTGGGAAAGTATCAATAAATCAATAGCATGGATAAGTTTCCTGAGAAACAAGGTCTTTATCATGGAAGCTTCTCTTGTTTTTTTTTTTTCCATCAAGACACTCCAGGTGAACGCCATTACAACCAAGTTTTACCTTGGACTAGCATTTTTTCTCTACTTGATTGGAAAAAATACTTTGGTGCACCTAGATGTTGCATATGTATGGGCATTGTAAGAGTAAGGGGGTAGTTGTTTAATTCTCCCTTTCACATAGATAGCACTTAGTCTTTTGCCCTTCCATTTTCTTTTTAGTAAATTTGTTAGGGTTAGGATTTTGTCATCCTAGGCTAACCAAGAAAAATATTTAACTTTTGGAGGGCATAATGTCTTCCAAAACTGTACTCCTAGTGGACACCTTATGCCCCTATCCACCGTGAAGTTTTACAGTGATTTGACTGTAAACATGTCGTTTGTGGTAAGTCTCCCCAGTTATGTGACACAGTAGCTCGTCTCATTGCGTAATGTAATGTTGGAGCATATTCAAGTATTGCATTCCTTTTGGGGCGAATGACCCTGGTTTAAGAAGTGTTGTTCCTTCTTGTATTTGATGGTGGGCTTCTTTTATAGTTAGGTTTTCATTTTGGATCATTTGTTGTAGGTCTAGGAGGGAGTTGATTGGTGCCTAGCCTTCCATCCAGTTTAATTGCCAGCAGTTGATTTTCAATCCCTTGCTTACGTTCACCAGTTTGTTTGCTAGGGTGTTATCTCTCTACTCTGATTTGTCTTTCCAAAAAAGTGATCTCCTTCTTGGAGGCTTGCTGAAAGGATTTATATTGATATTGTTGAAGTAAGTCGTTGCAAGCACTTTCCTACATAAGTCCATCTCTTCTCTGAGGAGCCTCCACCAAATTTTCTCACAAGAGATTCATTGAAAGTTTTGAGATTTATGATACCCCCTGGTCCTTGGTCATCATATTCTATTCCAATTGGGCAGACGATAAGCTTTGAGAATCTGGTTTGTTTCCCTCCAGATAAAGTTCCTACGTATACTGTCGATGCACTTTATCACCCAATCTAGGAGCTTGTATCTTAACATCCAATAGTTTGGGATGGTGGTGAGCACAGAGTTAAGTTACTTTTCTGCCGATTGATAATAGTCGTCCCTGTTAGCTTGTGTTTCTTCCTTTGATCCTATTGATGAGCCTCTACCAATCCTCTTATTTTGAGTTTGGCCCTTGATAGGTATACCCAATTAGTCAATGGATAGACTCCCAATCTTATAGTTCATTATTTCAGCTAGTGTCTTCGGTGTATGCCCAATCTTGTGTATTGGGATGATGGCACCCTTGTTTCTTAAGCCCCGATAGGCTTTTATACAGATAGAAAATAAGCTTCAGAGCTCTAAAGTCAGTAGCGTCCTCGGAGCATAGCACTAAGAGGTTGTCTATGTACTATAGAGATATAATTTTGTTTGAGCCTACTGGTTCACAAAGTATTCCACTAAAGATGTTTGATGCCGATACTCTTAATAGCACGACAGGAAAAACATCTAAAGCCAATATAAGTAGTAGTGAGGATAGGGGATCGCCTTATCGCAACCCTCTCTTGTGTCCTACATATCCGGTTGGGGAGCCATTTATGAGGAAATTTGCTTTGGAGGAGTGTAGGATGACTTATCCATTTGATCCAATTTTGTCCAAACAACATGCTTTCATATTGTCCAAAAAGAATTCCTATTCAACAGTGTCAAAAGCCTTTTTGATGTCTACCTTCATAAGTGCTCTTTTGCTGCCCTTCATACAGTAGATGAGTTCTTCTGCAACGATTATATTGTCTTGTATGCATCTTCCTTTAATTAATGTTATTTGGCTTTCATTTACCAATTCACCGGTGACCTACTGTAGTTGGTTTATAAGAACTTTTGTGATGATTTTCATTGAGCTGTTAAGGAAGCTGATAGGTCTATAATAGAAGTATAGAAGGATGCGGAAACAAACCTTTTCCTATATATTAATGGCTTGCCAACATAATTGGGAAAGATCAGGCAACTAGGATTGGAGCACAAACACCAGTTGACATGGTTGAAGATTTGAATATGGAGAATGAAACTGAATATATTCCGGATGCACCATATCCAATGCTAGGGCCGACATGGGTTACTGGTCTGGTCTCCTGGCCGAAGCTAGACTCAAAAATCACCCTTACGCGCTTGGGTACTACTGCCGCTACTTTCGGGTCAAATTTTGTTAGCCCAAACCCGGCCAATCGGAATTTTGTTTAGCCCAAGCCCAGCTGATGCAGGAGGCTCGAGTCAAATGTTGGTGTCAGGTTGGCGGGTCAACGTAAAGACGGGAAGTTATCGAGTCAATTTCAAGATTTGGTCAGTTTTGGGTGTGGTTCAGTATTTTGGCCATAACTTTGGCTACCGATATCGACATGCTCAACCCCAATTCGAAAGCTCTTTGGCGGGCGCCAAGCATCTATATGGGGACATCATATTAGAGAGAACTTTAGTTATTGTTTTCTATTTTTAGAAATATTTAATCCGTCAAATTAGGGTTTTTGGTCTTTTTTTTATTTTTGGTAATATTTCATATGCCAAATTAGGATAGGATTTGAATCCGATTTGATCTCGGATTTTTAGGAGTTATCTAATTTGTTTAGAGTTTTAAATTTAGATAAGTTTAGTTTTAAATAATAATATATCAATTTTAGCAAATTTAGATTAGATGATAAGGTTTCTAGGTTAATTTTAGAGGCTATTTAACCCGGCTTGTGGGTTAGTTTTTTATTATTGAATTTTGATTAATAATATTTTTCTGAATTTCAGTAGTATTTTCTCCTGCTCTTTTGGTTCTTCGCTTGTTTTCTTCCTTGCGTCCTGATCCTAGCTTAGCTCATGGAGCAATCGCTACCTCAGCCTACGCCACCAAATTTAGTCCAACCCAAAAATAAAATAATTTTATTTTTTTGCTAATAATACAAATAATTAAATAAAACATATATTAGACTATTATATAAACAATTAGAATATAAATAACACCAGTGGTTCAAATAAGTACTACACAAATATTACATCAAGAACAAGTTGAATATTCTTAATAAAACACTAATTGTTTCATAAAACAAATACTAGGGTTTTGGTCAGGTTAACATTATATATTGTTGATGCAAGAATCGGATGAATCCTTGACTCAAATCAACAATTGAATTTGTGATTTGACTGGGGATCGATCTGAGATCGAGAAGGATCGAGAGAGAGAAACTCAAGAAGGAGAAGAATCAACACAGGATTTACGTGGAAACCCCAAAATCAGGGAGAAAACCACGGAAGATCTCCTAAAATCGGAGATGAAATCACTATCAGATCAAAGAAATCACAGGTTTACAAGTGGAATTTGGGTATCTGGAGAGGCAGGGCTTCTCCGATCATCCAGAGCTTGAGGATGGCTTGATGAGCTCTTCTATTTATAGGCTCCCAGTGGGGGGTGTTGCTCGGGGAACAAGCCATCCTAGATAGACCACGTGGAAGCTAGTGATTTAGCTCCTAATAGGCCACGTGGATGCTACCACCGGAGTCGGTCTACCTTTGATGCCTCACCTTCTTCTAGACGCTTCTAGATCGCCGTGTCAGAATCTCAGCTTAGATTTCAACGGTCTTCTCTTCTAGATGCTTCTAGACCGCCAGGGTGTCAAGTCCTTCGGTTCATAGTGTTTCCTGAGGGCTCTGGATCCATGGTGCCTTCATGGGTCGTGGAGTGCCGCCTTGTGAACCAAGAGATAAGCCAATCCTTTCCCAGGAGGTTCACCAAGTGAACTCCAGAAGGCTAGCCTTCTCTCGCTTCCCGAGGAGGGTAACTCAAGAAGGGGAGTCCCGAGGTTACCGCGACGTGATCACCTGGAGCAGGATCGATCTACGTGTCAAGTGTTAGGCTCCTCGGTTTTTACCCTCATCAATATATATATATATATAATTTTTTATTTTTTTATTTTTTTATTTATTCGGGCTGGGTCGGGCTGGGCTAGACCAAACTCTATATAACCCAAGCTTAGCCCGAAATATAATTGGGCCTGCTTGGTTTAGCCCAACCCAGCCCTTTGGGTCATTTTCCTAAGCCCAGACCCTGTTTTTTTCGGGTTGGGTTCGGGCCAGCCCATGGGCCACCCGGCCCATGTCCACCCCTATCCAATGCCAGTTAATTGGACACCATCTCATACAATTGGTAGAAAGAGAACAAGAGGAAATGATGATATAATAAAAAGCTTCAGTGAGGTTGCATCTCAACTATTCAAGAACTTTGCTGAGAAATTTGACAAGTCTGAAGTGAATTATCTTGAATATTTAGCCGAAGAGCTAAATAGGTTAGGTTTTTCAGTGCATGACAACTTAAAAATATCAAAGGCAATAAGATCTTAGTCTTCAAATGTAGAGGTCTTCAAGATAATTAGCACTGATGATGAGAAGATTGCATTTGCTAAATCATTCCTTCATATGTAATTTGCTTTGAAGTAGAGCGGTGGAATTTATTATGCTATAACTTTGATTGTATTATTTGCCTGCCAATTATTTGTCAAAATTATGTTAAAATGTGCTTGCAAAAATATATAAAATTTGTATAGTGTTTTAACAATTAAAATTGCATATTGTTTTACTAATTAAATTTTGACAAATATGGTGTTTGGAAGTGAAAAAAGTGCAATATATACAATAATTTTGTACGAATAATTTCTAGGGAAAATTGGTTATTTACCCCTCAAAAGTTTCATAATTGTATATTTACCCCCGAAACAATCATAATTACTTGTATACCTCTGAAAAACAGGTTGAATTACGGATATGCCCCTATTGTTAGGGTCCGTTGACAGAAGTTAACTAGATTGTCTTAAACATGGTTACAACTTAGGTCAAGGACTAAAAAATGTCCAAAATACCCCCTCTTTATATACTTTAACTATTTTAAAATTCAAATTTTTAAAGGAATATTTTTAAATCTACAGTCAAACAAATTTTTCAAGGGCATATATGCAAAGGGTATAATTGTCATTTTGCATGTCTACCATTTGTTAACTGACAGTTTTTCATCTGATTTTAACCCCAGGGGCATATACGTAATTATATATATTATTCAGGGGTATATATGTAATTATATTTTATTTAGGGATAAATACGTAATTTCAAAATTATTCAGGGTTACACCTGCAAAAAGCCCTAATTTTTAATATGTATTTACAAAAGAATTTTTACAAACTAATTTGTGAAACATGATATAAATAATAACTTAAAAATAAATATTAACATGTGTGTATATTAATATCCGGGATTAAAAAATAATTTTCTATCACGGTTACATGTGTGTATACCACTAAAACCCTAACGAAGCCAACACTGAAGCCTCTTTTCTCCCCAATGGCGGCAAAACGCGGCCCTCCAAAACCCTCCGCTCAATCTCCATCGTCCTCGTCCTCCGACGAGGAATCCGAGCAAGAAACAGCTCCCTCTCCCATCAAGAACTCCTCCGGAAAAGACCAAGAAGGAGAAGGAGCCAGCTCAGGCGATGAAGAGACCGAAGACGAAGAGCAGGGTTCTGGATCCAGTTCCAGCGATGATTCCGATTCTGAGCCCAAACCCTCTGATCCCCCCATCAAAGCTGTCATCCCCCAGAAGCCCTCGCCTCCCACCGCTGCCGCTCCCCAAGCCAACGCATCTGAGAGGAAGCCGCGTAACAGCGGAGGCACAAAGAGGAAACTTTTCGAGAAGTTATCCGGTGAGGATCAGGCGACCCCATCGAGGCCTCGGAAGCTAATGGTAATGGTGACCAAGGGCTCTAAAAAGGTTGCTGTTGATAATGGTGATGATGATGATGATGGTGATAATTTTGAGTATTTAAGGGGTGAAATTAATCGATCAGATAACAAGAGTGTCAAGGATTATGTGGCAAAGAAAGGATTTCGTTTTGTGGATAGATCCAAGGCAAAGAAGTTGGATGCTGATTTTCGAGAGCTTGGTCTTATGGACATGAAGTTTGATTTACAGTTGACAGGGCTGACCAAGGAGGTTTTTAATCTCATTGTGGAAGGTCTTGAAAAATCAGGTTGATGACTCTTTCCTTCTTCCAATTGCATGCAGAATTTTTGGGTGTTGCATTGGTATTTGGCATGCAAAGAACAATGGTGAAGTCATGGTATTATCTTATGCTCATATGGATGCCTTCTTTTAGTTCATGCTGTTTTTCCTGCTAAATTAGTAGTTGATTGGGTGGGCATGGTTGTAAGCATAAGATTTTTGACTCTGTTGTGTTTTTAGTGGAAATTAATATATTATATTAAGTTAATGTTCTTGTTGGCTTTTGTTGGATTTTGAACTTGTTTGTATGTTGTAAGTTCTGTTATTCCCCTTTCAAAATTTTCTTCTTATTATTCAGTTGCTGTCTGCTTTGAACTTGGGTTAAATATAGGCAAGCCAAGCAATGTGTTGGTCTTAAAATTTGATATGACAGTCAGTAAGACAATTACTGCTGTATTCCCATGTGAATACTTTATGGGAAAACATCAATGTAGATAAAATGCTAGATTTGTTTGGATGCCTTTTTCCAAGAGGAAAAGTTGCTGATTTAAATTGTATTTATGGCATCCATGAGCTATATAAATTCTTAGCAGAAAAGATCATATTCAAAATTTGCTTCATGGATAGAAGATATCTCACATTCATTGGAGTGGGATTTGAAGGATTTGGAGATTCCCTTCATTGCGAAATCTTACCAAACATAATACATTTATGGTTAATAAAGAAGAAATTATGCAGTAGTGCAGAGAAGAGGATGGCATGTCAGAGTAGTCTGATAGTCAGCCTATGGAACCTTTTTTTTATGTTCTTATTCAATACACAAGTTAAAAGGCTTTGTGATAGAAATAGATGCACCTCTTATAGTGACTTGGTGGTTGCCATTTTTAGATTAAATGTAGGATCATGCACCCCATTCATTAATATATTATAAACTTTCTTCCCTGTTCAATCTTTCAAATTGATGTTTAATCTGTTATTGTTGCTTCTTATCACAAAGATGAGGCCCTTTTATAGCCAATGTGGCTCTCTTTGTTAGGACTGTGTGCAATAGTCATCAAAGAAGGAAATAGGTGACATATTTACTTGTTAATAACTATCCTTATTGAATTGCAGAATGTCAAAGCACTTTTTAATCTGGTTGTAACTAGGACTTAATGTAAACTGTTGTAGATAGGGATCCCATAAGAACTTCTCTAACAATAAGTCCTTTTATTTACAATACTTATCAGGAAGAGGGAACAGCTAGACGGGTATGAATAGTGGTGAAATAGAAATAGAATATGAGTTCTTTTCTGCTCTCAGATAGTTTGTGCTATTAATTTAAAAAGTTATGAAATTTATAGCTTGGAGGACCCAATTTCTTGTTTGAGAGTTGGACTCTGGGCTGTGGCTCTCAACATTTGTGGTGGTTCAGTGCAGACAGCTTGCTATAGTCTGTAGGTATAATCAAAATCTGATAATTTATATTAAATGGCTACTTTCCTTCATTTTTATTGTATGTATTCTTGAGAACGAGAATGTGAGAATTCCACTCACTTTGTATCTTGTCTGGATCTATATGTATATACATATATGAACACACCTTGTAATCTATGACCTGGGACTTTTCTTCTAGGATGAGATAGTTCCTGGCTTGCATGTCCATGCTTGGCACTCAGACCTGCGAATTTAGATATGAAAGAATCTGATGCTTTATTTTACTTGTGAACAAAATTTCCAATTGATTATATAAGTCAGAAATATATATATATATATAGACATGAGACATCTATCTCATGTTAAAACATGTCCCTTATTTCTTACATGAATCCCCATTTTGAAAAGATTTTTTTAAATTATGGATTACTTATCTGTCTGTCTATTAGAGTATCTCTCCATGGATTATGAAAGAAAGATGTTACAATAGAAATATTCTTGTTACTGCTTGGACTCATTCCCCCAAAGTGGATACCACTTTAATAGCTCCAAATAAATTAAATGCATGTGTTATGATGAAAGGCTTTAATCAGGCTCATCTAAAGTTTAGATGGATCAATTTTGTAGCATGATTTAAATGTCAAAGTGCATATCATCTTTATTCCATAGTTGTTGCTCTTATTTATGCATAGCAACCATCAATGTTAGTTGATTCCCATTAGCTGCACAACTCTTTAAATGGCTAGTACACAGTTTGGTCCTAATGAATGCCTTAAAAATTCAATTTGGACATTCTGATCTACTCTTGTATGGTGTATATTATTCTACCCTATATCTTGGGACAAATTGGTGTGCAAATCTTCGATGATGAGGTATTCTGCTCAACTATAATGTTCATATTGGTGGATGCTTGCTACCTCATCAGTATTGTTTTTTCCAAGTCTCCTAGTGTCCTTGCATAAGAGAATCTGTTATTTAGGCTTTAGCTGTTTCTCCTTGACTTAGAGCGCCATTTTTCTGTTTTATTGTGTTTGCTTATTTTCAAACTAATTACTATAATTATTTGGCAACCTGCTTATCTTTCACAGGTTGGAGTTTGGATAGAGAAATAACATGCAGATGAAACCCCTTTTCTCATCTTATTCCTCTTATTCCCTTGGCAAAGAAGAAGAGGGCTTAATCTGAATTATCTCATTTATTCATCTATTTCTAAATTTGATTAGCTTATTTAGGATTACAAGGATGAGGCTCTTTTTTGTGTGCCATATTTATCTTTATTTTTTTTGACACCCATATTGTTGGTTGTATACGATTCTGTAAATTAATTAAGCAATGTTCAGAAAAATAATTTAAGACAGTCTATTATAATTTTGATTCTGTATTTTAGGATTTAAGTATTAGAGACCAATGCATTTCATGAATCATGATGGGAATACTATGTATGGATGGAAGAAACCCCATATGTAATTATATATATTTCTATGTATCTATATACATACTATATATACATATATACATATACACACCATCAATTATCGCCCTTGGTGAAGTAAATTAAGTAAATACTAAACTCTCCCCAACCACATATTCGAATCTGAATAAAATAAAGTGGTAATAAATAAGTTCTCAATTGATTCACGGTCAAATCCCTCTAGGATGTATTTTAGTAAAAGTTTAAGGTTCGAAGTCTTTTGTTCTTCTTGGCATATGTGATTTGATACAAATTTTTTATTTAAAAAAAAAACAATTTGGAAAGGTTCAATCATAAATGAATTTCTAGATCCAGATATTCCTTGATGGCAAAGTTGTTACAAAGATAGCTAAATATTTAAAACTTTAAACTTCAGATGTTCATAAAATTTCTTTTTGCATCTTTATATTGTAGGTGAAATATCATCTATACATCTATATTTATATTTGTATATTTGTATATATTACTAAGCGAAAATGGGTCTAATTTTAATTTAAAAAAATATAAAAAAAATCAAAAAATTAGAATGGAGTTTTGGAATTTTCTCAAAATTTTAGTTTTATTAATTTTAAAAAGTCTATCTATGTTATTAAGCGGGAGTATTTTTAATTTTAAAAAATTTCTATCCAGACTATATGATAATTTAAATTTAAATTTTTTTTTAAAAAAATTGAGATTTTGAAATTTTTTCAAATTGTAGATTTTTCAATTTTAAAAAGTATAATAACTACCAACACATTTGTTTCTATTAGCTATCCTATCTAGAGCCTCATCTCCTTGAAGTCTCCCAAACTCACACCTTTCCATCTGCCCTTAGGCCAACCGAGATCAGGAGAAAAGAATACCTAGGGTTTCGTTTAATTTCAACCCCTAATCACAGATAAATTTATGAACTTTCTTCACCTCTAATGTGTTCCGAGATTTGAGAATCCTGGGTTACGCTCCTCTTTTGATCGATTTGTGTTGTCCTTGTGTAGTTTAATAAATTAATTTATAAATTTTACCTCAAATTTATAATACACAATGATGAAAAAAAAAGTTTTTTCTTTTAATCCGCTACAACTTTTTCTTACTCATTACAACTTTTTATTTTTAACTATTTTATTTGTTATATAGTTTCAATATGCGGACAAAAGAATACATAAAGGAGGAAGAAGTGGTTTCATAAGCAAATCAATATTTTCATTTAGTTTTATTCAATCATAGGTTATAGATTTTTTAATTTTAAAATATCATCATATATGTGAATACATATCAGATGAGGCAATTATTTTGAAACACAAAGCAGGAGTGTTCAATTTTTATAAAAATTCCTTAAAAAATTATCTTTAGACTTATTGAGGGACAACAATTACAATATCTTTTAGAAAAAAACTGTGAAATAAATCTCAAACTTTAAGTTGCTCTTAAGAATGAAAATTTTACAAATTTTATAGTTTTCCAAGTTTAATTTAGTTTTGTAAAAATTATTTCATATATTTTATAAAAAAAAGTGAATAGATAAAAAAATAAAAATGGTATAATTTAAATTTTATTCAATATCTTGATTTATCTATCTATATTACTAAGCAAAAATGAAATGTTATAGATAATTTTAATTTTGAAAAATTCTAAAAAACCATAAAATTAGATTGAGATTTTGAAATTTTCTTAGAATTTTGAATTATAAAATAATATAAACACTGAAATTACCAAAACAAGCCCTCAAACATTTCTTATGTGAAAATAAATTAGTTTTTGATGTAATTAAATACTCGATTCTCAATCCATGCAGGCAAACAAGATCATACAATAGGGTCAAGTGTACGCTGAGGGTTTTGGGTGGTGACCTACACTAGAGGGTTTAGGGCATTGTTGTGGGAGTCATAAAAGAGCTTTGAGGCGTTGTTATGGGAGCAGCTGAAAGACCTCCACCAATGGATGAAGAGTGGCGGATTGATGGAGCACATGTCACAAGGGTAAGATTAAGTGTCTTAAGGAGATATATGGGGGGTTGATAGGTTTGTGATTGGACAATAGCGGGTGAAAAATATAGGATATTTTTAATTTTTCTATTGTTTTTGAAATTTATGGTATGCAGTTTGCTCAAACTTATTTAAGGTTGATTTACACATTGATTTTAGGTTTGTTGAAATTGAGGCATAATTAATATATATTAGCAAAGTCATCACATTATTCAGGATTTATTTAATTTTAAATCCTGAGCAATACAAAGAGTCGTTTGCTAGTTTATTATTAACCGAAAGTGAGACTAATTTTAATCTTTAAAAAATCCAATAAATCAGAAAATTTGGTTGAGATTTTAAAATTTTCTCATAATTTTGGATTTTTTAATTTAAAAATTAAAAGTGAGACGGTTATAGATCATTTGAATTTAAAAAATTCTAAAAAACAAAAAAATAGATTGGGATATTGAATTTTTTTTTTAGAATTTTGCATTATAAAATAATATAAATAATGAAACTATCGAAACACTCACTCAAACACATACTCACGTGAAAATAAATTAGTTTTTGATGTAATTAACTATTTGATTCCCAATCCTTTGAAAATTCTCATGGACCAATGAACGCTGACGGACAAGATCGAGTGAAGTGTACACTAGAGAGTTTTGGGTGTTGTGGTGTATACTAGCTAGAGGGTTTGGGGTGTTGTTATGGGAGCGGCTAAAAGACCTCCCCTAATGGATGAAGAGTGGTGGATTGATGGATCACATGTCACATGGGCAAAGGTAAATGTTTTAAGGAAATATGCAAGGGGCTTGATAGGTTTGTAATCAGACAAAAGTGGGTAAAAAACTTAAGATCTTTTTATTTTTCTATAACTTTTGAAATTTACGGCTTCTGGTTTGCTCAAACTTATTTTAGGTTGATTTGTTAACATTGACTTCAGGTTTGCTGAAATTGAGGCATTATTGATTGAATTAATATATAGTAGTAAAGTAATCACTAATGTTTGGTTGGGGAATAATCCCGATTACACTACCTTTGGGTACTTTACTACTTGATCGACCCCATATACTTGCGGGTGAAGTGTCATGTACACTATGCGTGCATCAAATTTTTGGCGCCGTTGATGGGGATTGGCAGCGCTAGGAACATTAGAATTCGTTATTCTAGTTATTTTAGTTCATTTTATTTCTTTAAAATCCAAAAATCCAAAAAAAATTGAGAAAATAAAAATACAAAAAAAATATATATTTTGACTTTCAGATCTAACTTTGTTTTCCTTGGTTGAAGGTACGAATGCATGACCAGAAGCAAAGTTCCATACTCAGTGGAAATACCTGACCCAGATTTTTAGCGTTACCTTCGCCTTCAATTGAGGGAAGCCCTTTTTGAGAAGAACAGGAAAACAGAGTCTAGTGTGGAAGTTAATAAACTAGAACCAATGGCGGCACCAACCCGATCCATATCAAATTTTTCTAAGCCGAACTTGGATAGAATTGGCTCAAGCATCAACTTACTACCAGTCATAGGGCATAATTTTGAATAAAGCCTTTGTCATCTAGATGGTTAAACTGTCATGCTAGTTCAACGATTTCCAGGATGAGGACTGGTATGCACACTTGCAAAGCTTCTTGGAAATCAACGATACAATTTCAGTACACGGAGTATCTAAAGACACCATCCGCCTCAGGCTATTTCCTTTCTCAATCAAGGGATGGGTGAAACAGTGGTTAAGTTCTCTACCCCACAGTTCCATCACATCATGGGCTCAATTGACCGAGAATGGCCGAGAAGTTTCTAATGAGGTATTTTCCGCCAGCAAAAATAACAAAACTGCGAAACGACATATGGAGTTGGAAACACTATACAATATATGGGAGAGGTACAAAGATATGCTTAGAGATGCCCACAACATAGTATAGAAGATTGGATGGAAGTCCAAACATTTTACAACGGATTGAACGTTGCTACAAAGCAAATGTTGGATGCAGCAACTGGTTGTTCACTTTGTAGCAAGGATCCCGACATGGCCAAAGAACTGATAGATGAGATGGCCACCAATGAATATCAGTGGAGTTCTGAGAGAACCAAACCGGGCAGAGTAGCCGGAGTCCATGATATGGATGCATTAACAGCCCTAGCAACCAAGGTGGAGGCAATCAACCGGAAGTTGGAGAGTATTAGCTCTCAGCAACAAGCATCGATGATGATGTGCGGTGCATGTGGGAGTAAGCAAGAAGAGGGTAAAGCGGATCAAGTGAAACAAGTCGATTTTGTAGGAAAATTTCAGAACAATCCATATAGTTCTACATATAACACCGGATGGAAGAACCACCCTAACTTCTCCTATAGTATTCCAGTGCAACATCTAGGACAACCAAAGACAAGCCCACCCCAGGGAAGTCAACTGCCATACCAGGGCAGTCAGCCACTACTGCAAGAAAGGAAAGGCCCAAGCTTGGAGACTTTGCTTGCACAATACTTCTAGACAAACGAAGCATGACTCACCAAGCATGAGGAGATAATGAAAAACCAACAAGCATTATTACAGAATCTCAAACATCAAGTTGCTTAGGTAGCTAAGTCCCTGGCAGAACCACCAGCATGCACTCTTCCAAGTAATACAAAAGTCAACTCAAGAGAATCTCTCAAGGCCATTGCTCTTAGAAGTGGAAAGGAGTTGACTCCATCGTAGGACAAGGAATTAGGAGACACGCATGTCACACACCCAGAGGAAGATAAGTTTGATGCTGAAGTAATAAAACTCCTAATGGCTAAAGAAAAAGAAAAATAATGAGAAATAATAGCTAAAGTAAAAAACACAAAGAAAGAATGAGAAATAAAAAGAATAAACTCCTAGCTCCAAAGTAGTCAGACCCGGACCCACCTGGCCAGTTCAACCGAAAAAATCGGGAACCGGCTATATGGCCGGTCCGGGTATGCCCATAGAACCGGATATGGATTGAACCGGCCATAAACCAGTGACCCAGACGGTTCAACTGGGAACCGATTGACCCGAATGAGTCAACTGGGTTATGGTGTACTCTCTCCAGGAGGGCCTTGCGGTTTTTGAGGGGGTGTTCGGGCACGGATCATAGATATGGGAGAGGTCGGTCGGCTGAGAGAAGGAAGGGGGGGGGAGGTCGGAGGGGCGATACTCGTCAGAAAACATTAGAGAGTTTGAGATGAAAAGTGATCGATAGACCTTGAGATCAATAGCAATGATGGAGACCCAAACCATACTCCCTTCACCATTATCACAAGCGGTGGCCCAAACCCTACTCGAGCGAATGATATTCTGAATTTATAGGACACTCAACATGTTTCATATTAGCTGTTGGATCAAGATTGAATGGTGTTCATTTGCTAAGCATGCCATCTAAATTGATGATATACGACCCTGGTTTTTCAAAAGAATTTATTTAGATTTGCATTTGCCATTGTTTTGTTCCACTATTACAATGAAAAAAAAAGTGTATTTTTTTATGGAAAATAAAATTCATAAAATTAACAACAAAAGCCCCTGCATATATGTATCTCATATTTGCAAATATAACCCAATAAAACATCAATACTCATAAATGTTGTGCTTTGTGAGAATATTACTATAATATGAGTTTGATGGGACTATTTTAGTAATATTAGTAATTTTTATAAATTATTTTTTAATATTTTATTATTGACCCCAATTCAACCCCGAGTTGAGTTTTAACCCCTGACCCCTGACCCCTAGGCTTGGCCTGGTCAATGCCCAGCCGGGTCTGACTACCTTGCCTAGCTCTCCTAGTAGTCTAAGTCCCCAGCAACGCCGCCAAAAACTTGATCGTCACCAATGCGACCGCAAGTGCACGGGTCAGATAAGTAATAAAGTGGACTAAGAAGTCGGGTATCGAATCCTTAGGGACCTAGAAATACTAGTACTAACTACTTTTCTATTATCTAGACTATCCAAGGGTTTGTGGGTAAGTATTAAATCTAAAGAAAAGATGAAATCAAGTCTAAATGAATATGTGATGAAATCGTAGGGCAATGAATTATGAAAGAGGGGTATCCGGGCAACGAATCCCCCTCGGGTTCTCACAAAAATAGACAAAGAATGCTAAGATCACTAGTTACACTAATTCGGACCAAGGACTCCTAAAGTGCTTTCATTCCTCTCTCGAGGCGATTACTAACCTAATACTCTTACTGATAAGCGTTCTAGGAAATTTATTGCTTGGAAGGGTTATGAGAACAATGCATATTAGGGAGTCACTCTCCATAGTGCCCGGTCTCTCAGCGCACTCATAGCCCCCTTTATTGAGATATGCCCTCACATGGGGAGGCGTTCTCTTCTTCCCCCAATACGTCGGATTGGATAATCGATCACAAGATTAAGATGCAACTAGATAACCATTAACACTCAATATTGAAATTAAACTACAACCCGAAGGTTCATCATGCCAGAATACCTACAAGATTAGTTCCCCATTAAAGGGGAACACAAATCCAATACAATGATAGAATCAAAAGAAAACATAAGAAAGTGGTATGCCGTTCCCTCCACTGTTGGTGAGGATTGTTGGCGAATACCTCTCCGATGCTTTACCGCCAAGCGACGCTCTTCAATGCTCCGGTGTGCCCTAATAGATGGATGATGGTGGATGGTGAGAGCCTCTAAGGATGATGGATGAGATTAGAAGCCCTCTCTAAACCCTAAACCTCGATATTTATAGTCTCAAACGCGATTAGGAGATTAGAATACAATTTCCAAGGCGTTCAAGCTTAATCAGGTCGACATAACCGAGTTTAGTCCCGAGCCAGACGGGACCTCAGATGAGCGTCTCCTCGCTCGTCTGGTTCATTGGCAAGACAGACAAGTCATTTTCCAGGTTCAAACGGGACCGCTTGATAGCAGACAGGTTCGTCTGGGTATTTAAATTGACGTCTTCAAACAAGACGAGACCTTAGATGACCGTCTACTCGCTTGTCAAGTTCACTAGCAAATCAGAAGTGAGCTTCGAGGTGTCATGCGGTCTAGACGGGACCGCCTGGTTCCAAACAGTTCGGTCTGGTTTTTTATTTCAACCTTTTTCTCCTCAAACTTGCATGGAATCGCTACAGAAATTGAACTTGCCAGTGAATCATCCATGATATGTCCTGTTTCACAAGATTAACGCAATTAAAGTGCCAGCGGGCTAAATTACATCAAAATCACATGCTAAGTGTATGCAAATAAGATATAAAAATATGATCAATTTAACACTTATCATGCACTATAAAACTTATTGACCTAATGAGCTGGTTGGGAGAGGGGAAGGTTAAGGGGCAGCTACTAATGGCTTCCGGAGAACTGCAGAAGATTCCCCCAAAGAGGAACAAGGGGCTAGCATATGCTTGGCGCCCAAGCACTTATCCCCTCCTTTTTCTTCCTCTCCGACTACTGATTCACTCTCTCAAGAGAATCTTCATCTCCAGCACCTCCTTCTCCCATCAAGCTTGCTAACTTGAACATCGGAGCGTCCACGAATAGATCCCTGAACTTCCCTTGCAAGACAACTGCTCGAAGTTTGCTCTTTCAAGCTGGAACTCTCCTGAAGTCGTCCATGGATTAGCTCAGCTTCCCCACAAATCATTCGGAGGTCTCCTTCATTGTCAGACCTCACTAGTTGATCTGGATTCCTATCGATCCCGAGGACGCACAGATCCTCGGCATCAACATATCATAAACACAAAAAAGGCTCAAGTACCTGAGAAGAGTTGTTACATGGAATGATGAGAATCAACTTTGAAACCTAGAATACCTGCATTGAGATTTAGATAGTGTTTGTACTATTTTAGAAAAAAATATGTAGAGCCTACACGTCCTCAAGCCAAATAAAACTTCAGAAAACAAGGATTAAAATTCAAGTCATGTTGAAGCAATCCAGGATCAGCATGAATTGTTCTTCTGCAGAATAAATGCTATTATATGACCTCTGTGTTGAATGAATCCAAATACAACCATCAAAAGAAAAGAAACAGAATTCATTGATACACACATCAGCTCACCAAAAACATGGCACATCCAAACTAGGTTTAATGAAGAAATGCATTAACCTGTGGAATCCATTTTACAGTTGCATGTTTCTTAGACTTGGACAAAGGAAAGGAAATGTACATCAGCTAAAACCAACTACCTAGAAGAGCCAATGTAAAACAATAAAGAATTTAACTATAAATGAAAATGAATGTCTAAGGTCTACCCACTTGAGCCGCATGGTGCTACTGTTCACAGAGCGGTGAGAAAGCTAAGAACCAACCAAAGCTATTTGAAAATGTTGAAGAAAATATTTAGCAGAGACAATCAGTCGGAGCATCTGATGTTGCCAGGAGATGAGATGAGAAATCAGAGCTTTGGTGCTGAAAATTTGGCATCTTTGCAATTTGATCCCCACATGATCGAATATGGCAATGACATTTTCTTGAAAAATTCAACAGTGACAATATTTGTTCAACAGATGCTCGCACGGTGAAGTGGTGTGTTCTGCCACTCTGAAGTGAGAATGTACACATGACTGAACCATCAAAAGTTTCAGAACTAGAATTTTTCATGTAAACAGCTAATTTCAACGTTTTGCAGTGTGTTTTTGCTTTATTTTCTTCATTTTAAATTGTGATCTTTCCCAATCAATTCGCGAGCAAAACTAAAGTGCAGCATTGAATTGCATCAGAGGATATTTATGATAAAATCATATCATTTGATTACCTGGAAGAACAAAATGATCACACTAATTTGGCATTCTCCCCTTTTAGTTCTCTCTGAACCAATTTCAAAATCTCCACAACCTGTTCAAAAGAGAGAAACTTGATGAATAAGATATACTTACATAATCAATCAAATCAATCTCCAAATATCTAGTGTGTGTTAGCAAAAAACAAATCGATGAAGTGATGCAGGCCACCATCTTCTATACAAGAGCTCGGTAGCCATAATGAGCTCTTGGTGTTTATAACTACCTAACGCCTAGCCAAATTTCAAAACAGTTACATATTTAAAAGAAAAAAAAAAGAGAAAAACTACTAAATTGTGGAAATTTTATGAGTGCACAATTTAAATAAGATATACAAAGCAAAAACTTACTTGATTTGATGTTCCTAAGGCTTGGTATGCACCAATTGAATAAAAGCATATATTTAATTGTAAGAGTCACAAGAGAATACGAAACTATATTGGTAACTAAAAAATTTCATCACAATTAGGATTGGTAAGGGCAATGCCATAAAAACACAGGGGAAAGGGGGTTCTGTGTTAGCTTTCAAAGTCCAACTTTGACATAGCATTATATTGTGTATGGGATTTTATGGACAAGTCCATAAAAAGGATAAAAATCATCAACCTTTAATCTTCTCAAGTAAAACAAAAAGATACCCTCACTCAAGAAAGCAGCAGCATAATACCGAGTAACATTTACTTCAACAAGCAAATAAAAACTTTTCCAGTTTAAGAGTTTAACAGTTGACATAGCTGAGGCACAGCCAAAATATGGTTTTGGGAGGGTTGAATCTATCACATCAACCAATATGCGTTTTAAATTTTCAAATTTCTTCTCTACAGAATAGGCAATGTCCTCCATTTTCATAAGAATGGAGTAGTTGCCAAATCTAAGATTCTAAATGAGTTGAGAAAGAAATGAAATGTCCAAACAAAAGGCAAAAACTTCTTACCCCAGGATAATGCTGTAATACTGGAGAGTAGTGATCAAGAGCTATGTATATCTTTCCAAGAAGACTCAGGAGAGCATCAACCTCATCTCCTAACAGATCAACCTTAATTCCAAACAAATAGAAAGTCAAATGCTAAATTAAAATAAAATAGTATATTTAAAGCATAAATTAGTTTGATTTTGAAGATTAGTGGAGTAATGCACTGATTACATCACCATAACATGCCTAATGAGGTTAAAAATTATAGCCTGGTCATGTATAATATAGAATACAAACAAATGGGCCACTTGAGACTTGATAAAAATGTAATTACTATTTTTGTCAATTCCATACCAATATTCTTACATTCAACCTCTATCCATTAAGTTTTTTGTTTCTTGTAATATTATATATAGTGCTTCTCACCCACCTAACAAATTAAAAATCCCATTTTCATAGGGACTATCATGCACACATTTTCCCGTTTTTAAAATCACAGTAAGAAGAGGGGTAGGGGTAGGCCTAGGATTACGTGGAAAGAGGTAGTGTCTATAAGGACCTACGTATGTTAGATATTGAGCCGGATCTTGCTTTTGATAGAGCAACATAGAGACAAAGAATCCATCTAGCCGATCCCATCTAGTACAGGACTATGGATAAGTTGATTAAAAATCTCTCTTTCATTAGTTTTGTTTGTGGGGAATACTTTTCTGCTTTTAACATTCCAATTTATTATTTATTATTTATTATTATTATTTATTTATGTATCTATTTGTTTATTTTTATTTTTTATTTTATTATATCCTATTTCATTTTATTATTTTTAATTTTATTTTTATTTTTATTTTATTATTATTATTATTTTTTCTTATTTGAGAGCAACATGGAGACAAAGAATCCATATAGTCGACCCCATCTAGTATGGGACTAAGGCTTAGTAGTTGTTGTTGTTGTTGTTGTTGTTGTTGTAAAATCACAGTAAGACCCATGCTCAAAATGTTAGAAAATTATCAAGAAAAAATCTAAGGGAATGGTAACCTAAGAAACAGAGCTCAACTAATGCCCAGTTAGAATCTATCTTTAAAGCATGCTTTAGAGTTGTCTTATGAATAGGTAGAAACAAAAGGCAGTTGACAGTCTGTCAAAGAGGCTATCAAATGTCCAAGTGCAAGTGAGCAATTTCTAGTATCAAAATATAAAAAGGTTCCTCAAAATTTGATAGATACAAAAATAATTCAACATGAAAGAATAACATCCTCTCAGGGCGGGTTCTGTTATACTAAAAACGAGTAAGTTAAGATACAACAGGACAAAATATATTGCTGCCATTTTGATTTACTTTCAATCATGATTTGTGTGTTAACCTTGCGGCTGTTTAAGAGCTTCAAATAAGATTTTAAATAACAAAGTGATGGGAAAAATTAAAGAATTTTCTAAGAGATGGTACCAGAAAAGGCTGAATAAGAAGTTCGAAGTGTTGCAGATTAGCTACAGATTAAGAAATTCTACAGATAACTTAGAGCAATGTATATTAGTGACAAGATGGCCACATCCTAGAAAGTCATTAGGCTAACTCTATCATTAATTTAATGGAATTTATGTTAAACAAAAGCGAAGAAATAGTTATCTGAAAACAAAAACTTCAAACCAAAATATAGAACCATAGTTTCACTAAACAAATAGTTTGAAATTTATACCTCAGCCTCAGCCTTCTGAAGATTCGAACATCTTATTTCAAGCATTTGCTTGTACCATAATTCCTTTCTCTTAAGTGTACCATACTGACGCATGGCTGAATTGCATTGATGAATCAGTATTTTCAACCTATAAATAAAATAATAGTATCTCAGAGTTCAATTAATAATACGTTGACTACAAGATCCACCTTACACAAAATAAAGAAAAGGGAAGAGAGAAAAACTGGCATATTTAGTGATATTTTCATCTAAGGATAAAAAATACACAGGACTCTAAGCAACAGAAACTAAACACAAACATAATTAACAAATCCCGATTATGGGTAAAGGAAAAAATAAAAACTCATGGGTATCTGCACAGGTAGATTAATGTCAAGGATGATTTTTTTTTTTTTTAATTCAGAAGAAATCTTTAGCTATCAACATCAAAGAAATTCACAAGACTTTGCCAAGGAATATTGATTACCTTATAAATTAACTTTTTTTTTTTCCACTGATAGACTGATGTCAAAGATGATTTCTTTGCTTAGGAGAGAACTTCAGCTATCAACTTCAAAGAAATTCACAAGTCTTTGCCAAAGAATATTGATTAACTTATAATTGACCTTTTTCTTCTTCTGGCCATGATTAAATCTACGCATACACCGACCACAAACACATGAAACTGTGTTCCTTTTTAACTTTTATTCTCTTATGCATGTCAGAAGTCAGAATCAAGAGAAAAGCTTTGTGCACATTGGATTTTCATTGTCTAGCAATCAACACTAAAAGAGGAATAAAGAATATCACATGCCCCGGTACTGCAAGTAAGCTGCCACTTTTTTTTTTTTCTTGAAGCAAGTAATAAAGGTTACAAGGTCATTTTTACAACACTATCCCTCTATTATCCAGCCTTTTTAGTGTTTTATCTTTGTCCCCTATTAAATTAACTAAATGTGTGTGCAACCTGTTAACCACCAATTAGCTGCAACCAGTAAAATCAATAAGCAGCAACTGAGATGAGCCCGGTTAATACAGCCAAATTTTTCCCATTGAACTGCCCAAGATTCAAAGGACAACATATCATACTCGTAATGTTAGTACGTGGTTTTCCAATCCATATATGTGACATCAGAAGAGACGGCTAACAATCTTGTCTTAAACTAACAAATCTTAGAATATCAGTTCAAGCAAGAGTAAATAAGTACCTAGATTTGTTTTGTTCCATTTTTTCTTCCATCTTAGTCTCCACATCGGCAACTTGTTCTGATAACTTCTTCAAAGAAACAATGATAGAATCCATCTGCCTTGCTTGAACTTCTCCCACAGAAACAGATGATGATAGTGACTTCTGCTTCTCTTTGATAATACTGTTAAGCACACTATTCTGTTTGTGTGCTTCCTCCAAAGCATCAGATGTGATCCTAACTTTCTGATTCAAATTATTTATGTCCACTACATATTGGTTGTTCTGCTGCAAAGCCTCATTCAATTTGTTCTTGGTTGAATCCATTTCTATAGTTTTTTCTGAAATCAATGTCTCTTGCTTGCCAACTTTGTCTTTTAGCATGCCAAGTTCCTGACACACCAAATCAAACCTCATCTTTTGTTTGTTCAATGTTAACCCAGTTTCTAGTTCTATCTTTTCCTTTTCTTCCATCAGTACTGATAGTGATGATACAACTTGCTTTAACTTCTTATTTTCATCAGTTAACAAACAAATATCTGTTTCCTTTTGTGAAATCACTCGTTCAAGTGAAGCAATTTCTTCTTGATGTTTCACTACAATAGCCTTCATAGCAGACATATTATCTTCAGCAAGTCCTCCAAATATTACAGAATAAATTTCTTGTGAAACTTTGGCCTTAGTCTCTATATCATCTTGACTGTGTTTGTGATGAGCAATGAAATCTCTTAAAATAATCTTAAGCAATTCATCTCCAATGGTAGTTTCAATATTCATGTCTCTTATATCACACTTTAGTTTCTTAATGTGCTTCAAAAGGCTTGCCTTTGTTGATGAGAGAAGTATCATCTGGCTGGCTGCTTGTGAAACTTGTGATGACAAGTACAAAACCTCCTTTCTTTTATCTCCAAGAAGACCTTTCAGATGTTGATTTTCAAAATACAAGGCATCGATTCTTTCCTTCAAACTATTAAGCAGCTGATCATCATGAACCAAAGGAAACTTTTTGTCCTCTTGGAGGACTCCATCCAGCTTCTGAATGACTTCTGGGATTTTCTTTCTCAAAAGTTCAAATTCCTTATCTTTCCTCAAATGTAAAGAACCCCTTTCCTTAAGAAATTCACGCTTGAGGCTGAACAATTCTTCTGTTGTCTCCTGCAAAGCTGAATCATGTTGTCTTCTCATCTTGATTATTTCAGTTTTGTAGTACGCTATGACTTCTTCTTTTGTCATGCCTTTCAGCTGGGGGGAATCAGCAACCTCCAACATGGTTTTCTCAGATTCCTTAGCTCTCTCCATTGACATAAAACCATTCTCCTCAGGATTGGCATAGAGATGATTTCCCAGCACCTTCCAATGATTATGGTCCTTCCTCTTCCCATTATTCCATTCTTCAAAACCATCATGGCTGTTTTGTGAGAATAGTGAACCAGGTTCGTGGCTTAACAAGGACCTAGAAATTGCATCAAGCTCTCCCCACATCTGAGAAAGCTCATTAAGCTTTTCCTGCCACTTCTTGTTTAGAGCGTTAATAAGTCTCGTTTGCTCCAATAGTTTTGTTTCAAATTTATCATGAAGGCCTTTAATATAATCTTGAACCAAAATGGTGTTGACTTCATTCTGAAACTCATTTTCCCAATGGGAGTCAGACGAGGAAACCTTCAATGAATCAAAGATACAGTTGACCTGTTTGAATACTGTGGCCACCGTTCTTCTTAAATCATCAACATTTTCATCTATTTCAGTAACCTCTTCTTTGCATTTTCCTGAACTTGAGCTCCTTAAACTCCTGAGGTTCTCTGTTAACCTTTCAAACTGTTCTTCAACTGCAGTTCTCAAACCAAATAGCTGCTCGTTACAATCTAATTTAAAAGTTGACTTGTCCAGTTCTCCTGCAGCCCCTATCATTGAGGTTTTTGGCATCATTATGAATGGCCCCAATTTGTTACATTCAGCAGCCTTGGCTTCATAACATTTTAATCTATCACTCAGAACTGCCACTTCTGCTTCCTTCAAAGCAATTCTCTCTGCAGCATCCTCTGCTACAGCGCTCACCATTCCTTTGATAACAGAATCACCCACCATCCGTGAGACAGTCAGACGAGCATTAAGATCATCCCAGTACGAATCCAAGTCATCCAGGAGAAATTTTTCATATAAAGCAGAATCATTCCCGAGGTTATCACTCTCCTTAAAACTACTACTTGCAAGCATTGCCCCATCCACAGTATTACCGAGCCTTGCATCCAAAGGTTCCAAATTCTCCATTGACTTCGTGCATAACTAACCAAAATAACAAACCAGAGACAAATGACTAAAGTTCACAGCAGTGGATACCGGAATTTCATAGCAGAACATTCAAATTCAAGAGAACAAGAGAATACAAACCACTTGACATACTGTGAAGATTTCGTCGTTAAGTTCAAAGAATTCATGGTAAAACACAATTTGCTGTTTAAAGCCAAAATCCCTTCAAACAGCACCAAATCAAAGGCAGACTTATCTAAATCCGTTCCTCAAATAAAAAAAAACATCTTTCAAGAACAAAGGAAGCCCATTCACAAATATCAAATACAAAACAAGAAAATTCTTCACCAAAAAAAAACAACAACAACAACAACAACACAAACTAAACCGAGAACCCAGACTACAATAGCAAAAGAAATGTTCATATCACAACAATACAGAATCAAATACTGACAGTTTGAATCCCCTCCGGAAGTTGAAAAAGAAAAAAGTCCAAATTTCACAAACACTAAAATACAGTTCATCACTGAGTACAATTAGCTTATTGAAACAAAGAAAACCAATTTCATGAATATAATTTTTTTTTAAAAAAAAAAAACAAAACAAAACAAAAGAAGTCTTCAAAAAATTCAAGGAACGCACTCTTCCAACACAAACTAAAACCAAATTCACACAAAAAAAAGGGAAAAAATAAAAGCTCATAACACAACCGGAAAACAAAGAATTCAGCCAAACAATTCAAGCAAGAAACCAGCACTTACGAGTCAAATCCAGCGCAAAATTTCCCGCTACAGCCAATTCAGGCCTCTATGGCAACCTTTTTTCCCGCGCAAGACCACCTCTCTCTCCCTCTCTTTATCTCCCCATAATCCGAAGCAACTGAAGAAAAAGGCGAGATCTTTTTGGTTCCCTTCTCTAATTAAAATCCCCTCTCTCTCTCTCCATTGCGTCCACAGGTGGATTGTCAGAGGCTTAGGGTTCCCAAGGAAAGGGGCTCCAATGGAGGAGAGAGAAGAAGAGAAAGGTCATCAATGGTGGGCCTCGAGGAAGAAATAGAGACAAAGAAAACAGTGTCAGAGAAAGAAAACCAACAATTCAAAGTTTCAAACTACCATGCCATGTAGCAGTAGCACTGTCAAAAAGAGAGAAGCGACCGCTGTAATTAAGAATGAGTTATAGAAGACTCCAAACTAAGTACATCGCCGTCACGTGTATTGCACGTGAACAGAAGTGGACATTATGAAATGATTGCGTTTTTTATTTTTTATTTTATTTTTTATCTTTTGGGTTATAATAAAATTTGATGATGAAAATTCAAATCCGGGTTCCCGTTGGAAGAATTAATTACTTGCCATGGATTGGATTGTGCACGTGAAGTCCGATTGCATTATTTTTTTATAAAATTATTTACCAAATAATTTGAAGTACATCTGGGAGGAACATTATGGATGGGTAAAAATGAAATTATAACATGATTTCTATCACTATTATTCTTTAATATATTTTTGTACTTTTATGTCCCTCTCACGGTTATTACACTAAATCATTTATTTAATTTATAACAAAAGTTTTTATTCATGTGTTATATAAATCATTGATGCAATGATTTATTTTTTTAAGAATCAGGAGCATATTTTGATTTTTCGTTGTGAGAATTTTTGAGAGGATTTCGATGAAAAAGGTTGATCATGATCATCAGTGATCCTTCTCCTTCTTCCCTTCGTCCGCTGGATCAAGTACTCCCTCAAAGATTGGTCTTCACAAATTGAACCTTCTCTAAAAGAGAAGTGAATCATGAGAGAGAAGAGGTCTAAACACTCATGCTCGGAGGAGCTTGACCGTCTGAACTTCCTACGGTCAAGTCATGACTCTATGAGAGAGAGAGAGAGAGAGAGAGAGAGTTCAAAGATGATTTATTGTAATGAAAGAATTCGTCAAAAAGGATCCTCTTACCAATGAGCCGGCGACCTTCTTTTATAGCTTACTAACCTGATTCACTCGGTCTTGGCGTCCTTGGAAATTCATCCTCTACCATCGGATGACTGGACAATTAGTCTTTTATCTTAATGGTCTGGATCGTACCACGTGTTCGGGATTATTTTTCCCCCCATAACATTTACGCCTCAACTCTCCAAGGTGACCTTTGCGGTTTTAGCTCGGTATGGCTTGGGGAGTTCAGTCTTTGGTCAAATCATAATCTGGTTAGAGAATCATCCTTGATTGCCCGATCATAAGCTGTCGTTTCTGGGTGAAGCAGAGCTGATAGGGTTGTTGCTTAGTAGTTACATCAACCGACGGGTCATGACTTTTGATGGACAAAGCATTCCAACTTTTGAAGCATCTTCGGCTGAAAAGTAATTGTAGAAGTTAGCAAAGGAGATGATGGGCGCGCTTCCCACAGGGTCTTCTCGAGGTGTTCCATATTCGCTAGTCCATGCATCACTCATCCGTTGGTGTGTTTGTTTGGCGATTCACTTTGGCCACGATATTTGAATTAATTACCCTCGGGGAAGCACATCTACAACTATCATCTATAAATAGGCATGTTAAGGGCTAGTGTTTCACTTTTGTCATCCTTGTATTTTACTCTTGAGAGCATCTACCACCGCTTGAGAAAATTTTTCACCAAGCGACTTCTCTTCATCTTCCTAAATTGAGGTAATGGAAGCTCTTTTTTTTAGCTAGTAGGGATCAATCCGCCGACGTCGAGTCGTTAGCCTCTAACCTCAATTTCCCTGGACTCATTCAGATAGGTGATGATTTTATGATTCAGCCTCCCTTTAGGGCCAAACTCTAAGGAACTAGTAGGTTCTCCTCGGACCGGGGAGCTGGCCTTGTATGTGTCATTCCATGATGGTCTACATCTTCCCCTTCATCTTCTCTTAGTTTAGCACGATATCCTCCGTCAGGATCGACCTTCTGTGAGATTTTGTTTTTCATTATCTGACCCCAACCCAGCTTGTCTCGAACTCATAGAGGATTCTCTGTGGGTTCGTCATCCAATTTCTCTTATCGTGTCTTGAGCCTTCCTTCTATTGGTTTCGTCTTCTATTTGCATTAAAAAAGCGTCCTCATTTTGGTGATTCGTATTATTTCTCCCCCAATCCCCGTAGGTCTTTCTTAAGAAAAGCCCCTTCTTCCATCTAGCATTGGAAGTCGGGGTTCTTCATTTTCACTGAGTTTTGGTAGTCCCGGTCTCCTAGGGTCCCCCTAGAGGTGTCAAACGGGTCGTGCCTAAACATGGCTTGGACTCATGCCCATGCTGGGTCGACTCCAAACAACCCATGAGCTGGCAGGATACGTGATGTGCTGCTAGGGCGCAACTGCACTGGGTCGCTCAAGTAGTAAAGCACCCTGAGGGTAGGGTAGTCAAATCCACAGAGAACGACAAAGCAGGTACTAAATTATATTTTGTTATCCAACCTAAAATATGTTTGGTGTTTTTGTGATCCTAACTAAGTAATCTAAAGAAGTACTAGAACTAAAATGAACAGTTGGAAAATCTAGGGTTATCAGTCAAGAGGACATGGCACCCTAGATCTTTATCCCCCTATTTACTAATTTCCTAATATTGGCTATCTAGTGGATATATTCTTAGATCATGGAGAATCATAAATTAGTTTGACCCTGATCTCTCTTGCAGCCAAACCCTAGTCTCATATAGCGACTTCGCCGTACGACTGCATTATTCTTATTATTATTTGTGTTTTTTGGTTCGAACTATTAGGTTTTACCTAATCCAGAGAGTGTGTTGTGTAATTACCGCGATCACCCTATTTCTCAGCGTGCGCACACACTTATCACTATGCCCAGATCTAGCTTGATTGAGATTTCTCTTCATACATCAAGCAACTACAACTATATGATCGATACTTTCGTACAAACAAACCACAAGCATTAAGCACGCATAAAAAATCCACAAGGATCCTAAAAAAAAACCTAACATTAAAAAGAAAGGAAAA
Organism: Dioscorea zingiberensis; assembly: GCA_026586065.1. Taxonomy (NCBI): domain Eukaryota; kingdom Viridiplantae; phylum Streptophyta; class Magnoliopsida; order Dioscoreales; family Dioscoreaceae; genus Dioscorea; species Dioscorea zingiberensis. Next base: position 25,066,753 of record CM048826.1, read on the forward strand.
GAGTCACAAGCTCATTCTAGGGTTCAAAGATCCGAAGCACCACAGAAGATTTAGCCTCTTATACTAAGAGAAGCCCTAACAAGATTTAAACGGGAAGACATAATAAAAGAAATCAAACTCCATTGATTAATGTCTCCTCAGTCTTCGATCTACTCTCACAAACCCTAGCTGACGGCCAAAGAATCTCCACAAAGTTGATCCGCCAAAAGTCTCCTTTTAATTTGCATCCGACGGCCTTATATAGACTTCAATTTTATGCCACACGACCTTGTCAGGGTCATGTAGACCTTGTGTATAATTCTAGAATCTTTAGGAATTTATTCGGCGCGATTTTAGTCAATTTGAGATGTACACAGCCTAGCACACGCCCATGTCTATGAGCGTGTAACTCTCTACAAAGTGCCTATTCAGCTTCTTTTGCTTTGGTTTGTCCGGTTTTTCGCTTCTTTTATCACGGGTACCTATTTTCCTGTTTAATCACAAGAAAACACCTAACAAAGCACAAAAATATAGGAATTTATGCGAGAAGGCCAGAAAAGTACATGCAAATGTAGTATGAAAATATGTATAATTATGCACTCATCAATACGTGGCTCACACGGGCCTTGCGGACCTAGGCACGTAGGGAGGGTATGACACTTGATCGTATATCGGCCAAGCATACGGTGAAGCGGGTCGTGCCTGGCATGACCCACGCGGGTTATGTTAGGAACGACATGCTTTTGGTTATTGCAGACCGTGCCTGGCATTAGGGATGTAAATGATACATCATTACTTGTAAGCTACTCGAGCTCGACTAGAGAAAACCTCGAACTCGATCATGGTCGAGTAGAGCTTGATCTCGAGTAGCACGAGTAGTCGAGCGAGCCGAGTTTGAGTATCTTAATACTTGACTCGAGTGCTAGCGAGCCTAACCGAGTAGTTATATATGTTATTTTCTATTAAAATTACAATTTTATCCTCGGATCCTCCAATAATATTTAAAACTTTAAAATATCTTTTTTATTTATTAAAAAATTTAAATATATTAAAACTTAATTTTTTTTTAAAAAAAAACGCTAACTACGCTTCCATCTTCTCTGTGGTGCCGCTATGCTTCCAACTTCTGGACACAGCCACCAGCCACGCTTCGTTTTCTCTCTCTCTCTCTTTTAGTGGAGGAGTTGTACGTGCTCTCACGGGATCCCAAGCCTCGTCTCCGGTGGACGCTAGACCTCCATGATCACTTTGTCGACATTGTAACCAAGCTTAGCGGCCCTAATTGTGAGCAATTGTCTTTTCTTTTTGTTTTTTTAGCGCTCTCTCTCTCTCTCTCTCTCTCTCTCTCTCTCTTAACTGAAAGTGGTGGTTTTTTTGTAAGGTTGTTATTCTTAGAGCAACTTTAGTGGTTGAGCTATACAAGAGCTCAATGCCCATGCCACCTCATCAACTCATTAACCTCATCTCAATTAACCTTTCCCCTGTAGTGGTTGAGCTATCCATTATACTATGATATGGGACCCACTTCATATCATTCACTATTTTAATTTTTCATAATAAACATTTCATTAAAATGTATTTACCTCACAAAAATATTTTAATATTTAATAATAATAAATAGAATATATATGAGAAATTAAAATATTAAAATATCTAAAAAATTATATGTTTTTTATGAAGAAATATGAAACAATTTAATATAAATTAAACATGATTAAACATTCAATTGCAGTACATTCAGCAATCCTTAAATATTCGTCATAATGATCAGCCGGTGTTCCGTATGCTAATTGCCAAATAGCAGCAGTACATTTTTGAAGTGGTGAAAGCCCCCGTTTACCAGTTGCGTCAACCCTCAATCGAAAATATTCTGAATGGTTTTCAAGGGCTTCCACAATTCTTAAAAACAACACTTTACACATGCGAAATCTTCGACGAAATATATTATCAGGATAAACTGGTTCATCGGCGAAGTAGTCACTTACCAGTCTTTCGTGTCCAGTTTCACGATCACGATTTAAATGCCTTCGACTTCTTCTACGATTGTTGGACGTCTCGCTTTCTTTCCGCTTTTTCCATTCTTCTAATAACATACCCATCTTCTCTTCGGAATCATCCATCAGCTCATCTATTAGAAATTGTTTCACTTGTTCCATATTTGCAGGATTCATTCTCTAGAAAAATATGGAGTTGGTTGAGTGGGAGATTGAAAGAGAATGAAGAAGAAGTGGAAGAAAAAGAATGAAGAAGTGGTAGAAGATTGAAAGAATGTAGATGTATTTATAAGAATTTAAAATTTAAAATAATAAATAAATACATATATGACCGATGTTGCAATGCAACGGTCAATTAATCAATTATTAGAATTGTTTTTTAAAAAAATTCAAACATGTAACGGTCATTATTTGAAAAAAAAATATATAAAAAAATGAAAAATTAATGAGCGGCCCCACCATTGAGTGCTCAATCCTCACCGAGCGCCTCTAATGGCCGCTCAGTTGCATGAAGCGCTCAATGAGCGCTAACTTCACACCATTAAAGTTGCCCTTATATTTGGAACACATAGGAAGTATTAGTAACATTCTTGTGTAGAAAAGTCAAGAGACTTGAGGTTTGAGATACATAAACTAATTTTTGATATGAATTCTTTAGTAGAAAAGGAGATGGCCTTCTCTAGTTAGCATAAGTATGTTCATGTTTTAGTTTTGCTATTTTTCTACTATATGTCTGCACATGTTATTCATTTGGAAGGAGATGGTTTGATCTATGGAGCAATTTGCTATTTTGTGAAGTAGAGCATTTATATTCCTCAAAAATTTAGGACACAATTTTGCAACCTTTTTCCATAAAATATATTAGCTTAAGCCTATAGAATTTCAAGATAAGTATTTGCTTGATTTTTTTAATGAATGATTAAATTTAACTGAAGCACTTATTGGCCCACATGTGCGTTGTGGTTGACATTCTTCTACTGGACACAATGATTGCATGGGAATGGTTTCTATATGGATATGCTCTAAGGTTCGTGCTTTCACCTATGCTGCTGGTGTGGACCGTGTGATGGTTGGTTCATGCTAGAGCGATGCTTCAAATGAACTCTTGAAAAGCTACTAAAGGATTGAAGGGTTATATGAGGTAAATCAGCTTCTAACCTCAATATAGGTTCATGTCGAGTAGCTTGTAAAACTATGGTAGTGATCTAAGGATGATCAACAATGCATTCTTTTTAACCTCAACATTTAGCCTCATCTCTTATATGTAGCTACATAGCTTTTCTGTTACATGAATTTTGGCCTTGAATTTTTTTTATTATACGGGTTATCTAGCCCACATGAATTTCGTCAATTAAACTTTATACTGTGTGATATATAGCCCTCGATCTTGACTCGCTAATCTGGAATTTTACCTTCTAGATTTAAGTTTTAATGGGAGAATATTAAATTATTGTGTCGTTCCAATTTATGCATCTCAAATACTTGCTTCAAAGTTTTATGGATTCTTATAACTAGCTCCCTACTAGATGTTTTACATCTAATGCATCATCTTGTGTATTAGTATTATATTTAGAAAAGTGGATGATATTTTTTGCTCTCTTTGCAAGTAGTAGGTTTTAGAAAAGAATTTTTCTTGTCCTAGGGAACATTCCAGTTTTTCATACAAGGTCCCTTTTTTATTTATAGTCTATATGTTATTCAAATATTAATTCAAATGTTTAATTACTAAAGATATAAGCTGACTTTTATTTTTTAATTGGTGCTAGGCAACATGTCATCAACTACACAAAATGTCTCTACATCATTTCGACCTAGAGCAAATTCATCTACCAGTCAAAATATGTTGGATGGTGATTCTTCAAGGAATGAAAGTTTAGATGATGATAAAGCCACTAATCCCAATGATAAGGAATGTGATGCTATTGACCTTGATGATGGAGAGGAAGAAGACGATGATGAAAAAAAGAGGGCAAAAACTTCTACTGTTTGGTTGGATTTAAGGAAATCACTCTTCCTGATGGTTCTAGAAAGGGAGAGTATGTCCACTGTAAGAGGAAGTTGGCTATAAGTGTTAGAAAAAGCAGAACTCAATTTAAAAGACATTTGTCAATTTGTGTGAAGAGAAAAGTTTATCAAAATCAGGAACAAAGAATCTCTTTCTAGCCTGTAGAAGCAGGAGGAAGTGGTAATGTTGAAATGATACCAGCCGTGAAAAATGACAAATTTGATATGGCAAAAATGAGAGGGGCAGCTGCACATTGGATACTCATGCATAAGCATCGCTTTTCGATAATGGAAAAGGAAGGTTTTAATATGATGCAAAAATATGGGATGCCTAAATGGGAAAAAGTATCACATGTTACAATCAAGAAGGATTGCAATCAAGTTTATAAGGCCGAAAAAAAGAAATTGAAGGCATTGTTGAAGAATTTAAGTAAGATAAGTTTGACAACAGATTTGTGGAAGTCAAACAATCAAAAGATTGAGTATATGGTATTGACGAACCATTTTATCGATTCTAATTGATGCTTGTAAAAGAATGTTATCAATTTTGTTTACATCCCAGCTCCTCGTCGCGGTGTTGAGATTGCAGATTAATTGTATTTTTAAATATTTGAAGACGTGGGGAATTGTGAAAAGCGTTCAATTTATCATATTTTTAGGGTTTAGGGTTTAGGGAATTGTGATAAGCGTTCAATTTATCAAGCGATTTGGAGTAATTTTGGCTTGTCGATGCTTAATTTGTGTTAATTTGTATTTACAGGGCGACGGAAGGCCTCAAGCATCAAAAAAAAAAAAAATTGGCAACATTTGAGGCGATAAGGAAGCAATTTGAGGCTGTGCGGGAAGGCGTGTGGGTGCACGCACCCGCACGAAGCAAATTTCCAGCGGCATAGTCATATGTGCACCCGCAAAATTCAACCGCGTGTGCTACAAACAACACCCAATGCAGATAGAGAGATCGCGCGCAAGGTTATGCGACCGCACGAAGGACCGCACGATGCGAGAAGCGCTTCTTCAGTAATCCTGCAGACGGCTCTGCACCTGCACAGCTAGCGTGTGGACTACCCTGACTTCGCCTGCGGCAAAGGTACGCATAACCCCGCTACCAAGACGCATACACCCCCTCGCATGGGATCCAGACCTAGTTAACCTAGTTTTACTCCAAAAATCAAATTCCTACAATCCAGATTGGACCAGATCCGTTCTGATTTTACTGGTGGACTATAAATAGATGATTTAGGGTTTTAGAAAGGAGCTTTTTTTTTCATTCTCTTGTTAATCTTGGAATCTTGGACAACACTCTTGGCCTCTTGGAAAGATCCACCCCTCTACTCTTGTTGGATTAGGGTTTCATTGAGCATCTTTGGAGCAAAGTCGTGGCACAACCATTGAAGGCACGCTGCATACTCTGCCAACGGTCCTTTCAACGATGGAGGGAATTAAGTGATATCTACTTAATGTTTGCTTTCTTTCTCTCTTTTCTATTGTTGGATGTTTGTTCCCCTTTGATGGAGAACTAATTTGCTAGATACTTGGGCATGATGAACCTTCGGATTAGAACTTAATATTGTGCTATGGATTCTTATTTTGAATTAATGCTTATTGTTATGAGATCTATTGAATGTTATGTATGGAATTGATTATCTACGTTGCAATAGCCTGGATAGTCAATATGGCTCATACGAGGGAAGAAGTGAATGCCTCCTTATATTAGAACAACTTGAATAGAGAGAGTTGTGAGTACGCCAAGAGATCGGGTACTAAGGTGAAAGAATCCTCCAAATTTCTTATTCCTATAACTTTTCCAAGATATAGGTTCCCTATAATGCTAATGGAATGAGTGTATTAGGTTAGTAATTGCCTTGGGATGAAAGCATTGTAGGAACACTTGGTCCATAACTTAGCAATCCTTATTGTAGGAATTCATACCCATATACTTTATAACATCCGAAGGGGATTCATTTGCCGAGTGGCTCCCTTTAAGGATTGGGTGCATTCACCACTTCACATTTTCCTTGTGCATGCTAATTCTTAGGCTTTCTTTAGTTGTAAGCATTTAGGTTAGTCCACCACCATTACTGTTAGTCTAGATAATAGACAATTAGCTAGTATTAGTACTTCTATGTCACCAAGAATTTGATACCCGACTTTCCCATAGTCCACTTTATTACTTGATAAGACCCGTGTACTTGCTGTAACATCGGCAAGCGATCAAGTTTTTGGTGCCGTTTTGGGGGACTTAGCCTACTAGGAACACTAGGAGTTTATTACTTTAGCCATTAGTTTAGGAAATTTTCTTTTCTTTTCTTTTCTTTTCTTTTCTTTTCTTTTTTATCTTTCTTACTTGCTAAACTTGAGTCCTTGTGTTTACTAATTTTTCTATTTGTCTTTTTTGGAACCATTGCATGACCCGAGCTAGACCTACGGGTTTTGTTGAAGAGGACAGTGAGATTGAGCACACATTGCATCAAAGACTTAGAGAAACAGAGGAGCCAGTCCAAGAACAATCTTTGGAGGCGGAGAATCAAAATCCAAGGAAAGTGAACGTTGAAGGTGAAAACCCTTCAGTCATGGTTGAGAGGCGGAGAAGATTGTTAAAGTATAAACGGCTAGACTTTACGTGGGAAGAATTCAACATCCACCCTTCGCAGTCAATCTAAATAATTTTGAAATCAAGTCAAGCACAATGAACATGATCTAGAACCAATGGCAATTTTATGATCGGTTAGACCAAGATCCACAAGCGCACCTGGCTCGCTTTATCTAGATCTGTAATATGTTCTGAATCAATGGAGCGACCGATGATGCCATCCGGCTGCGCCTATTCCCATTCAGCTTGAGAGAAATGGCATACAACTTACTTATATCACTACCAGTGTTGAGTATTTGAACATGGAAGGACATGTCAGATAAATTTCTACCACCTTGCATAGTAGCACATATAAGAGTAGAAATCTCGTCGTTCAAGCAAAGGGAAGGAGAATCCATGTTCGAAGCACACAAGCGATTCAAGGATTTAGTCCGTCGATACCCCCACCACGGTCTTGAACCATGGTAAAAAATCCACTCGTTTTATAACGGACTCGACATGCAGTTTGTGAATGCAGCCGATGGGGGCTCAATCAACAACAAATATCGCGATAAAGCATAACAACTGTTCAAAGATATGGCTAGCAATGAATCACTCTGGTTCGCAAGGGGAAGACAGTCTCTTACTGTGAAAGTGGTTACGACAAGCACGAACTAGAGACTTGCGGCCCAGGTAGATGAATTATCTCGAAGGCTCGACCGTTTAATTGCCAGCAGCTTGAGCTCTGTGGCATCTATTTCTTGTAGTACCTGTGGAGGAGGGCATGCCACATTTCAATGCCCTATCTCTAGTATCGAGTTAGCTCTCTTCAAAGAGGTACAATAAATGGGCAACTCTCAAGACCTCAAGGAGCCCAATTCAGGCCATACGCACCCAACTGGAATCACCCGGGGTTTTCTTATGGAAATCCTCAAGGAGTTGTGACACCCCTGGGATTCAATCAACAACCTCTTAGACCTCAAGGACAAAGGCCTACTACTGAAGATATTTTGGTCAGGTTCATGGTGACCACAGATGCCAAGTTTGATAGTATCACTAGCACTCTAAAGAATGTGCAGGCATCCATTCACTAATTGGAAAATCAAGTGGGCCAATTAGCAAAAGGAGTGTTAGAGAGACCTCGCGAGCACTTGAAGGCAATTACGTTGAGGAGTGGGAAAGAGGTAGAGCTGCTGGTGAAAAGTTCCCCAATTAATGCTCCACAAGTCAAAATTAGTGAACCTTCTGGGACTAAGAAAATAGTTGAAGCAGAGCGATTGGTAGAGAAAGAAAAGACTGCAGCACAACCACCCCCTCCAATCATATCAACCCAAGATCCCATACCCTGAAAGGGTAAAAAAAGACAAGAAGGATAAGCACTTCAGAAAATTTTTGGAAATAATTAAACAATTGCAAGTCAGTTTGCCTTTGGTTGAAGTCCTTTCTCATATGCCAAAATACGCAAAGTATATGAAGGAACTTCTTACCAATAAAAGAATTAGAAGAAATCGTAGCTATGACCCTTAACAAGCAATGTTCAGCGATTGCACAATCTAGATTGCCAAGAAAACTAAAGGATCTAGGGAGCATGATCATACCATGTGTCATTGGAGATGGTATTAAAGAGAGTGCTCTGGCCGATTCGGGAGCTTGTATCAATGTCATGCCTTACAAGTTCTTCATAAAGCTAGGATTTGGAGAACCAAAGGCCACAAGAATGACTTTATAGCTCGCCGATCACTCCGAAAAAAGGCAATTAGGGATCGTAGAAGATGTACTGGTAAGTGTAGATAAATTTGTATTTCCTGCTGATTTTGTTCTTCTCGATGTAGATGATGACGTAGAGATGCCGATCATCCTAGGCAGACCATTCCTAGCTACTGTGAGAGCTCTGCATGATCATCACGAGGATAAGATGTCCCTTAGAGTAGGAGATAGTAAAGTGGTATTTAGACTTCCTGTGGAGATGTGTCATACACTAGACCATGATGATACATCTTATTGTATTGACGACATTGATTAAATTTCTGAGGACTGCATATAAGAAGTATTTGCCATTGACCCACCTACAAGAATATTTAGGAGAACTGTACCATGACCCAGGAATTATAGAAGGAGATTATGTTACTGTTGGAAAAAAGGATGAATTTCAGAAAGCTGAGAAAGAGAAGGGTAAGGCATCAGCTTGAGTGAAGTTTTGGAAGGAAAAGGAAAAGAATAAGAGCAACAAGGAGCATGCTTCCCGAGTTAAGTTAGAGCACTGTGCAAGTGTCCGTTATGGTGAGCCTCCCATATACTCCAGTCTAGGATTTTCACTGTTTCGTAACTGTTTCAGGGGAAGGGCTAGAGATGGCCTTCATGTTGTTGACCCACTGTGACGTATGCAAAGACACGCCAAGCTAGGGACGTTAAACAACCACTTCTTGGGAGGTAACCAAGGTCTCTTAGAATTCTCATAGTTTGCGTTAGATAGTTTAGTTCCCATAGTTTAATAAGATGATGAAATTTCTTGATCCATCGAGCATTTAGTGAGCCCTCGAGTTTAGGTCGATTGGGTGAATTCTTAGAGTTTGAACGCATGATAGGATTAGAGGAAGACATTGCACACGAATTTACTAAGAGTGAGCTACAGGAAAATTGATGACAGAAGGAGCGTGTGGAGTACCATGCAGGCACACCAGCCTGCACAGTGTGGAAACTTGGTCATGCAGGAAGCTTGTGTAGGTGTACATTAGTGCACCATCGGTACGCGCGGAGGATAGTATAACCGCACGGCCCGCATAATACGCGGAGCGTTGCCATCCTACACTTATTTACTTGTGCGGGAAGTGTGCGCGGCATACAGGGGGCTCACCTAACTCTATCGTTGGTTCATGCAAAAAGCTGCCAGGCATGGGCACTCTTGTTGAAATTCCAAACACTTGCACCCCTTCCTATCTTTATTATAACGACAACCGCTACTTATTCCTTCTCACACTCTATCTAGCGTTCTAGAACCCAAACCCTCTCCTCCTCTTCTCCTCCAAATCCAATTTGGAACTCACCAAGGCCGGAATCAAGGTAATCTTTACAACTTAGTTGTCATATTCTCATTCTCCGACCCTAGGCTTTTAGGGTTTTTTATTGCTGTGTTCAAGTGATTATACATGCTTTAAGGGTGAAATTAGATTAGATTTTTCCCTTGGATGTGGTTGTATGTAGTGAAAATGGAGTTTGACCTTCTTCTTTGCATTTTACATGGAAATCATGCATGCGGTGCCCTTATTGCGGGCTTGCTTGTAGGCGATCTCCACACATCATGCGGACAATCGTGAGTCCGCACGGCAGCGCAGTTTTGGGAAAAATTGGGGCCATGCCTCATTCTTCATTTATCCTCTCTTTTCAATTGTAGGCATGGCGTGCACGAAACAAGTCCGCGGGAAAGGGTAGAAGAGAAAGTGGGACAAGGGCACATCTTCCTCGAGACCCTGCCTACTCTATAGCTAGTACCGGGAGCGCCATGCCACCCTCGCCTAGAAAAAGTTTGGTGCCACATGTTTCATTGATTGGGCGGTACTGTGCGAGCTTGGGATTGAGGCGGTCGTGCGTGAGAAGATCTCCTTCGCTGGCTAGGATAGAGCATTTGGCATTTCAGAGCCAGTTTACGGGGATCTGACACTCGAGGTGCGGTGCAGCTTCATGGTCTACAGGAGCCATTTCACTATAGGGAACCCACATGCGATCCGATTCCAGGTCTACGACAAAATGAGAAAGATTAGTTTTACTAATTTCAACATATACATAGGTCTCTATGACTGAGCATTTACTAAGACGGACGAGTATCTGGAGTTTGTTATGGACTTCCCCGTACACACATCCTTCGCACACTATTGAAAGCAGGCTACCCATGACAGGAGTATGGCCTCGAGGAAGGCTACTTACGTCGTGACCCAGTCCACTGCTACGTACAGGCATTGATCAGCCGTTCTTTGACAGGGCAGGATGAAAGCACCGACCATGTCAGACATAGTGACTTACTTATGATCTACAACATGGCCGAGCGCATCCCACTTCATCTCGGCCATGTCCTCATCGATTTTCTTGCCCGCTAGGGGCAGTACGCGAAGTTCAGGACAATCTCAGCAGGTCCCTACGTTACGAGGCTTCTACGAGGGATGAACCTGCTAGGCGATCTACAGGGTTTACACAGGATCCACATGATGGAGCCCTTAGTTTCTCCATCCTTAGACTAATGCAGATCGTTGAGCACACACCCACAGGATTCACCATCAGAGCCCGCTAGTAACGAGGAGTTGGAGCCGTCAATCGAACCTTATTGGAGCGCGAGGGCACCTCAGCTATACCACCTCCACCCAGAGGCCGCCACGCTCGCCATCAACAAATTCTCTAGCAACTTGAGGAGCTTAGGGCTGAGTAGTGGAGCATCTCCAAGGAGTTAAGCCTCATTTTGGTTGATCAGCGGGCACTTCTCGAGGCATAAGGCCAGATCCACACGGATTAGCAATGCCTTCTTGCCGGCCAGAGCCACCTCCACGAGGAGCAGCGCCGGATTCACACAGATCAACAACATATATGATGGAACATTCGATAGATCTTATCTCTCCTCCGTGAGCGATCCGTGTCTCTAGCGCAGCATGCTCCATGAGATTCATCTTCAATGTTGCTGCAGGCACATCCGACTCCACACTCCTCAGCCCGAGACCCTCCTCCAGCCGCTGCAATACCACCTTTGGAGATACCACCACAACTTGAGGTAGCACAGGTAGCCCCCGAGGCTGAGTAGCCTTGAGATGATGGATCAACATTTGTATCACTTTTGCACATGTAGCAAGGGCCTATACTTGCTACTCTTTTGTTTTCATGATTTTTCTTTATATTTCCCTTAGAGACTCTTTACCTCCCTTTTTATTATGCGGGTTATGCATTTGATGTCTCTTCTTGCTTGCAGCTTTAAAGATTATCTCTTTTTGTGGTTGTCACGACACTTCACCTCGAGTTCAGGCTCAAAGTGGAATTCATCCTTCTAACTCGGGGGAATTTTTATCTGCCCTCTTCCAATTCATATATTGCATTTATCATTATTTTTATGCTTGATTGTGTGCATTGACGACAATGCAATTTTTTAAGTGTGGGGCTGGGCACATATGTGATGCTATGAAATTTGTTGAATATATTTATAAATTAATTCATTGCCTGAGTTTCACCCATAGTCTAATTTTTGAACGCTTCTCACCCAGAGTTTGAACGCTTCTCAATTCTTTAATTTTTGTTTCTATTTTCTTGAGGACAATCAAACGCTTAAGTATGGGGATGTTTGATAAGAGTTCAATTGATCATATTTTTATACATGTTTCATGTAAACTTTGCATGTGATTCAGAATAATTTTGGCTCGCCGATACTTAATTTGTGTTAATTTGTATTTACAGGGCGACGGAAGGCCTCAAGCATCAAAAGGAAGAAATTAGGCATTATTTGAGGAGAAAAGGAAGCAATCTGAGGTTGTGCCGGAAGGCGTGAGGGTACACGCACCCGCACGAAGCAAATTTCCAACTGTACAGGCATCTATGCACCAGCGCAATTCAACTCCACGCACTACAAACAACACCCAACACAGACAGAGAGATTGTGCGTAAGGTCGTGAGGCCGCATGAAGGACCGCACAATGCGAGAAGCGCTTCATGAGCAATCCTTTGGACGGCTCTACACCGGTGCCGCTAGTGTGCGGGCTACCCTGACTTCGCCTGTGTAGTGCGTGGACAACCCCGCGCCTGCATGGCATGTACACAGCTTGGCACCCAGACCTGGTTCACCCGATTTTACTCCAAAAATTAGACTCCTACAACCCAGATTGGACCAGATCCGTTCTAATTTTACGGATATACTATAAATAGATGATTTAGGGTTTTAGAAAGGAGTTTTATTTCATTCTCTTGTTAATCTTGGAATCTTGGACAACATTCTTGGACTCTTGGCAAGGTCCACGCCTCTTCTTTTATGAGATTAGGGTTTTATTCAGAATATTTTGAGCGAGGTCATGGCACAACCATTGAACGAACGCTGTATACTCCACCAACGGTCCTCTCAACAGTGGAGGAAAGTGATATCTACATGATGTTTGCTTTCTTTCTCTATTTTCTATTATTGGATGTTTGTTCCTCTTTGATGGGGAACTAATTTTCTGCATACTTGGGCATGATGAACCTCTGGATTAGAACTTAATATTGTGCTAGCAATTCCTATTTTGAATGAATGCTTATTGTTATAAGATTTATTGAATGTTATGTATGGAATTGATTATCTACGTTGCGATAGCCCGGATAATTAATAGGGTTCATATGAGGGAAGAAGCGAATTCCTCCTTGTATTAGAACAACTTCAATAGAGAAAGTTGTGAGTACCCGAAGAGATTGGGTACTGATAAGTGCACAATTACACGTAGATTTCGATCATATTTACATGCACTTATCTTGTTGTTTTGCATCAATTCCTCTATTTTTGTGCTTCTCTTGGTTTATTTTGTAATTGAATAGGTAAAATAGATACCCAGAGCGAAAGGAATGAGAAACAGGACAAACCAAGGCGAACAAGCTAAAAGAGCCCTTCACAGAGGTGTGCACGGCCTCAGTAGAATTGTGCACGCCCGTGTATACGCCTGTGCAACTCATTGGTTTCAAAACACGTAGAGGATGATCCGCGGGAGTGTGCACGGTCGTGCGTTAGATGCATACGGCCATGCCAAATCAGATGAAATCCTATATAAACCAGCCGAAGGCACAAATTTCGGGGACTTTTGGCAGAGTAGTCTGTGCTTGATTTATGTGATTATATTTTGCATGAATCATGGTCATATAGCTCGTTATGTTCTAGCAAGGCACATACATGCTTAGGGTTTTGACTTGCATGTCTCTTTTATGCATAGATCCATATCTCTCTTAGTTAGGTTACAACTAGGCATAGGTAACGAGTTCGATCTGCATACCAAGAGATAGGATGTGGCATCTAGATGGTGCAATTATCAAACTCCCATGAATCAATCAATGGAGAGCCAATACTTAGAATTCATTTGTTAATAAAATAATTCTAGGGGAATTGAGATCCGAGGTACCACGTTTTATCTATGATTGTTCACAGTCCACAAATTATTCACGTTAGTTTCCTTTAGGATAATCAACCAATCACAACTACTTCCATAGTTTTAAACTAGATAACAAGGATAGTTAGTACTAGTATTCCAATCCCTATGGATTCGAATAACCTTACCTTTGGGTACTTTACTACTTGATCGACCCCATACATTTGTGGGTAGTTATCACGGACCCTATGCGTGCATCAGGTACTAAGGTGAAAGAATCCTCCAAATTTCTTATTCCCATAACTCTTTCAAGATATAGGTTCCCTAGAACGCTAATGCAATAGTGTATTAGGTTAGTAATCACCTTGAAAGAGGGATGAAAGCATTGTAGGAACCCTTGGTCCATAACTTAACTTAGCAATCTTTAATGAAGGAATTCATACCCATATCCTTTATAACATCTGGAGGGAATTCATTGCCCGAGTATCTCCCTTCAATGGTTGGTTGCATTAACCACTTCACATTGTCCTTGTGCATGCTAATTCTTAGGCTTTCTTTAGTTGTAAGTAATTAGGTTATTACACCACGATTACTATTTGGCTAGATAACAGACAATTAGCTAGTATTAGTACCTCTAGGTCCCCGAGGATTCGATACCCGACTTTCCCATAGTCTACTTTATTACTTGATACGACCTGTGCACTTGCGGTAACATCGGCAAGCAATCAAATTGAGAACAAAGTGTTCACTATTTCTGTTGACAATGCTTCAAGCAATGAGGTCGCAATTAGAATTCTTAAAATTACTTTTTCAAGAACTATGAAGTTTCTTTGTGGAGGAAGTTATTCTATGTTCATTATTGTGCATACATCCTAAATCTCATGTTTCAAGATGGTATTTCAGAAATTGAAGATATAAATGAAGATATTCATGAAAGTGTAAGATTTATTAAACAGAATGAGGCAAGGCTTAACTCATTTTCTAATATTGTGTAGCAGTTGCAGTTGCTAGAGAGAAAATTTATTCTTGATTGTAAAACACGTTGGAATTCAACATTTGAAAAGTTATCAGTTGCAATAAAATTCAAAGAAGTCTTTCCAATGTTCAAAGATGGAGAATCTCTTTATCAATGTTGTCCAAAGCCCTAAAGATTAGGAAAAAGTGGGAAAAAATTAGTGAGATTTTTTATGTGTTTAATACAGTTACAAAAATTATCTCTGGTAGTGATTATACAACTTCCAACTTATTCTTAAATGAAGTATATCGGGTGAAAGTGCTGCTTGATAAAAAGGAAAATGATGCAAATGATTTTATTTGGGTAATCATTGGTTGCATGAATATTAAGTTTGATAAGTATTGGGGGAAATGTAATTTGCTAATGTTTGTGGTTGCTATCTTGGATCCAAGGTGCAAAATGAGGGCTGCTGAGTTTTGTTTGACTAGGATGTACTCAGATACAAAAGCAAGAGGAAATATTATCAAAGCTCGAGAGGCTCTATATGAAATTTGTGAAGAATATGTTTGCGAGTCAACATGGTAGTGAGCATAGTGGTGAAACACCAATGATTAACAGTGATGACATTTGTAGGAATAACAAAGCTTCTAGTTCAGGTTGGTCTGAATTTGCAAGTTATGTAAAAGTTATTGAAAAGCACCACCAAAACAATCTTATTTTTATGCCTGATTGAAGGTTGTTTTACTTTTTAAGATCCTAATTTGTTTGATGCTTTAGAATGGTGGAAATGTAATACTTTAAAGTATTGCATCTTGTCTAGAATGGCTTGTGATGTACTCTCAATTACTATCACTACAGTGTCTTCAGAGGCTACCTTTAGTGCATGTAGTAAAGTTATTGATACTTATCATGCTTCATAGGTCCTGAAACAGTGCAAACATTACTTTGTGGAGGAGATTGGTGTCGAAAAGTAGAAAAAAGTGAGTTCATAGTTGCTCTTTTTCTATTTCAAAATGATTTTTTTTTGCCTAAGTATTATTATTATTTTTCTTTAAGGTGATCAACTTTTGATTTAATTTAATTGTAATTTTGTTATAATTAATTCTATTTTTTTCTTTTATTTTTTTAAGTAATGATTTAGTATGATTTTTTACTATTTTTATTTTTAAACTTTGTCTATATTAGAAAGTGAAGAAGCCGGTTGAAATTACACTTAAAATACCTTGATGTTGAAGTAGTCTTAAATGGTATGAAGCACTACTTTTGCATATTAATAATATTTAAGTCATTTATTAATGCCTTACTATTTTCCTTACCATTAGTTATTAAAATGTTTTGTTCTTTAATTATTCTTTTTTGTAGGTCTGATGGAAAATATGGGGTAAACCTTTACTTCAAGACACTTTGATCCTAAATATAAAGACCACCCACAGAAATTTTGTAATTTTATGAAATTTTTAAATTATGTATTTTATGTGGTATATCTGGCCAACTAAGCATGAATTTAAAACTTCCAATAATGAGGGTCTTCATGCAAATAACCGAGGATAATAACTCGCATGTGATTATATACTAAAGCAAGGGTTGAAGTGTAAAAAGCACATTACATTTGTGATAATGAATAGAGTGATGCTATATAATCCAAATTGGTTGTCCGAATGGCATGTCTGAATGAGTGTTATCCACTCATCTTTCTCGAGATGGTCATGTTGATAATCCCAAGAAAAGATGAGTGGATAGCACTCATTCGGACAACCCATTTGGACAAGTTTGTCGTTTTATATATACTTACTGTAATGAATAAAGGGTTTGCATGTAGTGGTGGTTTGGAATAAGGGTCGAATTGCATATATTCAATGTAGTATGAACCATCATCACATTGCTTAAGGTTGGAACAACTTACTTAAGCCTAATTCAAATTAACACCATCCCATTGATGTTAATACTTAAGAGGAGGCTAGTTGAGACATCAGTTGGAGCTTCACCAAGTCACGAGCCCACATGGAGTTGTCTCCAAGCATGTTCTTCCACAGGGCTGGAATGCAAGGAAATGATAGCACATGTGATAATAACCCATAACAAAGGCTGAATGGATAATGAGCAAGGAGTTATAACATCATGGTCACATGAAATAACTAATTTTATTTGAGTTGGGGTTGGTTAAGCACCAGCTAACACCAGATTACACCCCCATAAACATGAGGTTTATAAATCGGTCAAATGCTACATGAGCACACGCTCAGGACGCTAGGAACCCTGGATTTTCGCCTTTAAAAAGAGGGGACTGGATATGACTACAATCTAATAAAGGACAACAACCATTTCTGACTGAATCCGAGCCTTGGATCCTTAAAGCATGGAGGAATCCTGGTGTTCATCACTTACCCTCCATTAACAACTACCCTTCTCACCCTCTCCTTCCTCTTCTCTGTGACCGGCCTGAGTTCACTGCCGAGTACCTCTCACTGTCTTCTCTAAACCAGCCTGCAAACATAGCAGACGGGACAACTCCCCATTGAAGTCTTGAGAAGCCATCAGCAACCACTCCCATCAATGCTGTCACGCCCCGACCCGGATCCCGGGACCTCGGACACGTCAACAGATCGGCCGTATCCAAGTGGAGACGAGCCCCACTCGAATACAAGGCCTAAAAATGATAAGCAGATCACAATAATAATCAAATGTTCATTAATAATAAAGAACAATATCAGAGTTACAACGAAAATCTAAATCAATAAGGGTTTACATACCCTACACATGGGCAAGGCCCTATAAGGATCCTACAATAACACCACCTCAAGAACAAGTATGACATGAGGTTCTCGAACCTCTACAAAATCAGCCCAACCCCTCGCTCAACTTCCGAGTCCGAGTCACCTACTCCTCGGGACACGAAAAGAAAGATGGGAAGTAGCGCATGAGCTTTGAAAGGAAAGCCCAAGTAAGTACCCTACTGGGTCACAAAGACATAAATAGGAAATATGTCATCCAATGAGGTCACAATAGCAACAATATAACCCTAGGAGTCTACCGAACACAAATCAAAGGTAATGACCCCCATACGAGTAAAACCCTTGGGCTCAGAATGAGTTTCAAGAGAACTTCAAGGTTCACTCCGGTAAGATGTCCAAATTTGGATGTAAATACGACCTAGTTGGTCGCTTGACCCTCTCCTGGCCACAAAGGTCGGTAGAACTACCTCTCCCACGTGTTAACACGGCCGCCCAAGCCCACTGACAGGTAAGACCTTCAGAGATTTGTTTCTCTGGTAAGGCTGTCTGGAAAGTCAGGGGGTCCTGTCCCTGAACATTCCTAAATTGGAGCTTCCCTAGCTCCATTTGAGTCCCGCAATGAGAACATAGCAAATAGGGACACCAACGTCCGTAAACAAGCATACATGCTTAATGTGATTCAAGAATGCATAAGAACAAAGCATGTATGGCATCAACAGTGCATGTAATAAGAATACATAGCAAGTCCAAGAAATTCCGTCACCGGGTGGAAACTAGGCAAGCGAACTTACCTCCGGTTCGTTGAAACTAGATGTCCTTCTAGTCACCTCTTGAAACGCCTCTTGGACTCCCCGAGAGTATCTAACAAATAGAGTTTCTATTAGAGTTAAAATTCTAATAAAACCCTAAGTCTCTAGCTTCACATGCATCTACTCGTTCTTGTTGGGCCTAGGCCCACTAACGGGTCCCAAGACCATCTCTCGGGTTACTAATCCTTATTCCATCGTTCTTTAGTTGACCAAGTCCCTATCTTGGTCAAACCTAGTCAACCTTACTCTACTTGCCGAAGTCTAGACCCTACTTGGTCACCTCTTGTCATTTTAGTTGAATTCGCCCATTTGAAGCCCACTACACAATCTAGCTTGACTTTAGCCCTTTTAACTAAGAAAGGGCATTTACATCATTTGAGTGGCTATGATCCAAGGGTTTAAGGTCCTGCCCTACTACTTGAGTGACTAAGGGCTCAGTTCCTCCCTACCAACATCCCTTTATCTTACCTTTTATTTCTTTGTTATTGTCTAATAACAAAACTGGTTTGATTAAACCAATTGAGCCCAACCCATTGGGCCTTTACAATATTGGACCCAATTCCTACTTTGATTGGTCCATAATTTGACTTAGGGATCTTGATTAATTAATCTAATTAATCTTCTTAGTTTGGTTAGTCCCTTGACCTAACCATCATTTTTTTTTTCACCCCTTTCAGTTGGTTCAATTATCGGATTGAACCTAACCCATTTGATCCACTTGACCAAAACCAACTTGTTTCACCTAGTCTTATTCAATATGCTTATTCGATTAATCAAATATAATCGACATTTGAGCTAGGTCATGTTAGTCATTTTGATTAGACTAATTGGGTTCACCTTATCTTAACCCATTTTTGTCGACTAACAAACTAACCTACTCATTTAAGTTAATAATTTACATTAAGGCCTATTTGGTTAGACCAACCCAAGTTCAATTTCCAAACGATTAAATCCAATTGAAACCAATCTTTTAACTTTCAACCAAGTCATTTTAGTTTAATTAACTTCATAGATTGGATTTACACTTCTCATGATCATGTATATAAATTCAATTCATGAAACCACCCATGGAGATCAAACTCCAACCCTTGGACCAATTCTTTACTCATTCATTCCCCAATCTATCCTTATAACCAATGCATGCATGCACATATGAATCCTCATATTTATCACTACTCACAGCTAAGATGCAGGAATTTAGAGAAACTCACCGAGTATAAATGTAGACAGACACTGAAAACAAACTGACCGTCCAAACTAGATCTCCACCGTTCATATTGGGTCGAGACAAGTCTTCACTATGCTCACCAAAAATCAGCTCGATCAGACTAGAAATGATCATCCGATTGAAGCATATGATGGAACTGGTCGGTGCAGGAAATCAGCGGTGATAGGCTCTGTTTCACACCCCAGAAACCTACTCTACCGGACACCAAAAACAATCTTAACCGTTCACATTGAAGAATAAGGAGTCAGGAACAATCTCACCAAAAATCAGCACGATCCAACGGTGAAAATGATGGAAATGGAAATGAAAAATAGAGCATGCTCAACACTCCTTTGAACAGAAGATCCTAGTCTCTCAAGCTTTCTTCTCTTTTCTTCCTTCCTCCCATCTCTCTTCTTGATTCCCAATGGCCCATAAACTTTCTCAAACTTGCTATTGCTCTATGCCAAGCTTCAAGATTACATGCTTTATATAGGCCTCACAAGTGTAACATCTACAACTCTTCACATTCTTAACCTCCCCCATAAATCCCAAGATAACACCCAAATAATTCCAACCTTTCAAATTCATAACCCCATGGGACCCTTCCCATTCCTTAATTATTGGTCCTTAAAACAAATCTCATTAAAATATTTAGTATCCTTACTAAATAATTTTAATCATACTAAACTTAATCTTGTCTCATACTATTAAGTTTAGTTAAATAACTTTTTAACTTTCATTCAACATCCTAACTATACAAGTTAATTTAATTAATCCATTTGGTTAATTAGCCCTTCAAGCTTAATTAACCCTCTTAGTTAAAATCTTTGATTAGTTTACAAATCAAGTCCACACATTAAATTGATCAAGATGACTAATATTTCACCAAACGATTGAGCTAACTCAAATTGACCCAAGTCACCTTAAACCAACATAATTAGACTAAGTAAACTAACTCCACACTTTTCCTTTAATCACGATGATTAAACCAACTTGATAGTTAGGTTAGACCCAAGCCCAAAGTGTTTAGTCTAACCCGAGTCCATTTACTAACTCCAATGTCCACACAGATCTAATTAACTAGGTTAGCTTAATTAACCAATCAAGCATTCCCACTACATTAGTTAATTAAATCAATTTCATTTTGACATTTTATAAGGTTTCAAATGATCAATTATTCATCATCACCATAACCAATATTTCCTTTCTAACTTGATTATACTAAATAATCAACTTGATTTTGTCACACTACCAATGCTTCAAAAAAAATGTTTAAAACTATACTACCAATTAATCAAAATAATTGTCACAACCATAAAGTTCCATAGGATTATTTACTGATTAATCAACAAATATTGTCACACTTTATAAACTTAGTCATACTAATTAAACTTTTATTTTGTCACACTAGTATAGTTTAAAAAAAAAAAACGAATTAATCAAATAAAATAATTATTATTTTATTTTATTTCAATTCATCTTCCACCTCTCTCCCTCTCCTTCTCTTGCCCGCGACCGCGCCCTATTGGGGTCACGGAGGCCGGCAGCAACTCCCTCCACACTGGAAAAACTCGGGCCGAGGTCGCGCCCCTTTTCCTATGCTCCGTCAAGCGCTGATCTCCTCCCCACCACCTCCGTTGACGACCCCAAACCTCGGTCTCGAGCTACACCACTCCAAATGATCCCGCTCTAACATCACGAATGCATGACGACGGTAACTAAGTGTCTCAAGGAAGTAAGGACTTACCTAAGACCGAGGAAGATAACCGGCCCCACCAGAGGGCCTCCCGTCGTCGCTCGGAAGTTTCCTGACTTTCCGGCGAGCTCGAGCCGCAGCCTCTTTCGCTTCCCAGTCCCGGCTCCTCCTGAAAAACATCAACGACGACCACGAGTTCAACGATGGACGCGAATTCGGCGGTCACTAGCGAGAGAATCCCTCTCTCACTCCGACTGTCACCTCGCCGGAAAGACAACTTCTCTTGTTCGTTCTCCTCTCTGCCTCTCCTAGGTCCTGGGGCCTTCATCTTATATAGGCGAGGGGAGACGAAGGGCTCGCAAACTTCTCGGAGCGGTTGAACGACGTCAAGCGGCCTCCCTCGCCAGAACGGCCGGAGGTAGAGGACGCCACAAGCAACCAGCGCCGACGGCTGTGGTGAATGATGGGGATGCCTCGAGATTTGATCTCACAAACAAACGGTAAGGATTTCTTGATCTATTCTAACGGCGAGGATTTAATTTTTTTTGATGCCTTGTATCGAGCAAACCTCAGATGGAGATCCTGGATTTGATCAACAACTAACGGTCTGATCCCAAAACTTTTGCCTCGAACTAAACGTGATCACGAGATGAACGGCTCACAGACACCCGCACCGTGAGATCATCCCATATTAACCATCCCCCTTGCCTCGTATCTGGTCTATGATCAGATAGATTGAACTCACACTTGCCACGTGGCTCCACTGAGGCCGTAATAATGCCTCAAGATCTGCTACGATCTGAGATCCTTTAATCTCAGCCGCTCATCCATTACTAATAAGGTTTTCCCTCAGAAAATTTTCTTGGGGTCCTCTTTCTCTTTTTAGGTTACAATTTAGTCCACCTTTGTGAGAGAGAATAATTTCCGTCTGGTCCTCATAACTCTTAATAATTACCAGAAGGTCCTTTTGACACCCATTAACCCTAAGTAGGGTTTTAGCCCTTTTAGACTTCCATTTTCCCCTCTTAACTCAGTTACTAATTGATCAACATGAATTCATCCATAGAATTCATTCATTCCTTTTTAATATCTCCAATCAACTTATAATTACGAAAATACCCTTGGTAGCCCTAATTATACCCAACTAGGGCTTTTAACTTGTTTCTTGGTTTAATTACCAAGCTAAATAAAGGAATTAATATAAATCCAAGTATTCAAAGTTTGGGGAATCTTTTAACAAATTTAGAACTTTTGTTTCTCCAAATACAATTTCATTTTGATTATACCTTGGGGGTTTTTCCTCATTTTTTTTTTCCAATTAAATAAAAAAAACAAAACCCAAAAAAAAATTTAATCCCTAAAAATTCGTGGGTTTTACAAATACGTAGTCTGATCCCTAGTAGACACTTCCTTGAGCTATACTCTACTGAAAGATCGGCCACAAGAGATCCTCCTTCCTACCTTGCAGGTAGTCCTTTAGTCTTCTTACCGAACACCTACAAAAAGAGCAGCTCTGACCCCTCATTGTTACTTTTGGCAGCCTTCTAAGAGCAGCAAGGCTAACAAACCTGAAGCACCAAGTGCCAGAGCTGCACCCCTCTTGAGGTCAGTTAAATGAACTCCCTCCTGACTTTAATAATACTAGTATAATTGACAAGAGGGGAGCCATATGATGTAGTTTCTTAGATCTGCAATGCATCAATACAACTGATGATAATATGTTAGTTAAACCTAGTAAAAGGTGCATGAGTGTGTTACCTTATTCCTTCTAGCATACCGAAGGACATGGAGCCTTGCTCCTTATCCCTACTCTTTTAGCCTCTTACCTTGAGATTTCAACCATTGGCTAACTTTAAGCCAAACCAGCATCCTTCTCCCTGTCTATATGTTGACAGCCCTCCAAGTTGAGGATGAAGACATCCTGAGTGATGATTGAGAAAACATCTAAACCCCCATTAGTTATTAAATATGTTAGTATGTCAGTAAGGGCACAATTACACCCCATCCTAAGTCGTAAGCTCCAAACCAAGCAAAAATGCCATCTTTTAGTTCGATGGAGAGTTTTCACTTAGCCTTGAACTGGGAGAGTAGTTAAAGACTAATAGTCCCTTCTACAGGGTCTTTGTGGAAACTTAAACAACCTTGTATAACATGAAACCCATTAGAGTTATGATGGAGGCCTTCTAACCATGCCTAGGACTCTTAGAGCTCATTAGTGAGATCTCAAGTGTCCCTAGTGTCCAACTAGGCCTCAAGATTGTGGTGGGTAGAATTACACTTGATGCAGGAGGTGCTGTGTTAAGTTATAGGCTGACAAACCAAGGGGAGAGTTGGGAATGATCTACCCTAACTCTTCTCAACTTCACTCTGCAAAAACCCAACACCAACCTCACCTTCTTGTAGTTTGTTCAGTAGTCAAGCCATGAGCTGAAGTGCCAAACCTATCATTAGTTGGAATTTTTGAGTAATTGCTAGTTGAGTTGTGGAGAGGGTTAGGTTTAAACCAATGTTAGGAGGACTTCACTTAAGCCTCAGAGAGCTACTAATTAAGTGTTGGATTTTAGAAAATACCTAGATACCTTAGAATTATCCTCTAATAGCCAAAGTCATCCACCTTGAGCATATGCAAAGACTAAGTGGCTTACAACAACTTACTTAAAATAACAGATAGTATAGATGTTGTGTTGTCAGTATAAGATGACAGTCTTAGTCAAGCACAAAACCCATGTTTATGTATGGATAACTTCATAATACCTTGATGATAATTTGTTAAGCTATCTACTTTAGACTCATGTGAACCTAACCACCAAAGGCTGGTTATTTGTTGACACTCATGTATATTATTATAGAGATAGCTAGTAGCAAAAGGTGATTATGGTGATGGACTATCATGCATGAATAATTGCATGCAAGTTCGGAAGCTAACTAACACTACAACATAGGGTGTAAGACCTTAAGAGTAGTAGCAGTGAATTATAGGCAATGATAAGTGCAGAAAAGAGTGGAGGAGATAGAGCTGTGAGCTGTATGAATAAGATGCAGAGGTAAAGATTTTATTACAAGAGCTACGGGACTCTAAAACCAATCATCACCGTTCAGGTTGAAGAAAAGGAGTCAGGAATACCTAGTTAAAGTTTCAAGTCAATCCGAGTTGATTTGGTCATCCTATCGAACATTTGACAAAGACTACACATAGCTAAAAAGTGCACAGCCTGATGCACAGGCGCGCACTTGCCCGTGCATCTTTGCAGACTCTAGAAAATGCATAACACTGTGTTGTGAAAGAGATGCACGGGCATGCTTAGATCTGCATTGCTGTGCTCTGGGGTTTTTAAAGTCTGTAAAAGGGCGCCCAACATAACTTTTCAAGGGTATCATTGGGCAGAGACCGGGAACTTTTGGGGGATTAGTCTTGGGCGATCTTCACAGCGACAGTGGGATAAGATTGAAGACGGAGGAGATATCAGCAAGCGAGATTCTCTATGTTTTTCTTTATGTCTTCTTCTTGTATCTCTATTATGGTTTTCCATAGTATGAGAGGCAAAACCTTTTGTGGTGCCTCAGACACATAAACCCTAGGATGAATCTGTTATTGACTTTCTTTTTATATTAGGTTTCCTCTTCATTGATAATTCTTGTGCATCATCTATATGTGCCTATGCTTTAGATCTGTGTGGTTTCATGTGCATGAGCCCGGATCATCCACTTCTATTTTAGATTTCAGTACGAGGTGTGAGTATCTTGACTGGAGGGTCGGGAACTTGTAAGAATCCTGTAGTGCAGAAAGTGTAAGTATTCCACGCTATAAATCTCTTTGAGTATTTCTAACTCAAAATACCTATATTTTGAAAAGGTATATATGATTTTTCTGAAATTATCTTAATCTGGTTATTTTTATTAAAAGTTTGTATTTCTAAGAATCGACATTTCATTATGCAAGTTTTTATGCCTAGAAGTGTTCACTGTTTTATTGCATTTTACCTATAGTCTGGTTTTATACATCTCCTATACTGGCACATGTATTCCTATCTTGTTACCCAACCAGGGGGAGTAAGCCCTGGTCATGTGCACATATTTTCAGATAGTAGCGCTACCAGACATACGTGTTCACTCCGATTGTGGTCGACGTCGGCTGCGACCGAAGATCCGGCTAAGGCCGTTGATACTCCTGTTCAAACACTTATGCACTTACACTGCATATCATATTATGCCAGTGAGACATATTTGATATTTTATCTGCACATCCTGTATTTCCTGTTCTATTTACATGTATCCTGCGGTTTATCTATCTATTTGATATCTGTTATCTAATGATGGTTGTATGGGCAACCATCTTTTGATATCCTATATTCCTATATCATGTTCTTTTCTGCCACTTACACAAGTTATTCCTGGATTTATTTTATTTTTCTATCTCGTGAAATCTATAGCGGGGATTTCTAAGAACATTCCTGTTTATTAATGCCTCATGTATATTCTGTACATGTTTTTCCTGACTTATTGATTTTATGGTGGGATTTCCCTGAAATACTCCTAGTGCTTTCTGTGTTCCTGTTTATACTGTGTTTTTTTTACATGTTTAAACCTGTATTGGCATATGTAAAATCCAAGAAAATTTTAAAAAAAATATATTGAAATTTGTCTTAAAATTACTTATAAATTCCCTAGAGTATGAATGGGGAGTTAAATGAGGAAAATTAAGTTTAAAGGGACTTAAAACCCTAGTTAGGGTTTATGGTAACCAGAAGGACTTTCTGGTAATATTGAAAAGTCTATAAAGAGATATTCAACGGCTGAGATTAAATTATCTCGTGCCATGCTATATCACGAGGCGTTATAACGGCTGTGGAGGAGCCACGTGGCGAGCTCAGATCGAATCCATCTGATCGTATACCAGATACGAGGCATGATAGATGGGCAAATTGGAGATGACCTCACGGTGCGGGTGACTGTGAGCCGTCCATCTCATGATCACCTATATCTCGAGACACAGGATGGAGATCGGGCCGTCGATCTTCAACCAATCCTGACGGTTGATCTCGGCAGATGCCGGATACGAGGATGAGAGATTAAATGGTAACCGTTGATGATAATCAATAAATCTCCGCCCTCCATCGTCGGATGTTGATCTCGAGGCAACGCCTGTGTCTCTCTCTCAGTCGCCGGAAACGCTCGCGAGAGCTCCGCCCACTTCCGGCCGTTACGAGCGGGGAAACCGACCGTTGGTCGGCGTGGCATTCACTAACGTCTGTCCGTTCGTCTAGCCATGGAAGGGTCTATAAAAGGGGAGTTTTATCTCCCTGTTCTGGTATTACAAACCAGCGAAGCTCTTCTCCGGCGAGGTGACGATCGGAGGAAGAAAAGGAGTTCTCGGTGGAGGACGTCGCTCTGCGACCACAGAGGGGCACGTGAATTTTCGCGGCGAGGTCTCAGCAGGAGCAGAGAAGGGCCAGAACTGCGACGGAGACGAGAGAGTGGAAGCTCGCCGGAAAGAGAAACCGAGGCCTGTCACGACATTAACAGCGCCGTTTGACGTCGGAGAACACCGGTAAGCGCATCAAACTCCCTTTTAAATTGTTCGGAGCATTTACGTGTGAGGTTTAGTCGTCGGTGAGCTCGCCGGAGGAAGCTGAACACGCGGCCGAGCATCTCTGCAGCTCTGACGAGAGGGTGCGGCCAACGGCACTGCGGAGGAGCCGGCTGAGGTCGTGAGACCTTCTGCAACAAGGTCCAAGCATGGGCAGGTGTCCGGAGCCGCCGGAGAAGAAGACCGGAGCCGCTGTAGCTCTCGGTCGCAATAGAGAGAGAGAGAGAAACGAAGAAGAAGGTTAAATAATAAAATAATAATAATAATAATAATAACGTGTAATGATTTTTAATTAAATCAGAACTTAGGGGTGTGACAGTCAAATAATTAATTAAAATAATTAGTTATTTTCCTCTCTCTTTTTAATTAAAACATTAGCTAATTATTATTATAAATAGTAATTAGCTAGATATGATATTATATGGGAAACTATGGACTTGTGACACATATTTTTTATAAATCATTAGTAAAGTTTTGCGGATTATTTCTATAACATTAGAAGTGTGACAATAGACAAAAAATTAATCAATTAATATAGTTACACTAACTATAGGTGACAAAATCAAGTTGAATAAATCAGGAATGATTATTCCTTGGAAACTATAGAGTGTGACACTTAATTTATTTATTGTGGAAATATTTATATGGAGCTTTGTTAGTGTAACAATAGCAAGTATAATTTTAATTATTTGTGAAGCATAGGTAATGTGACAAATAATTAATAGTGACTATGATAGTGTGACAAATAATTGAATGGTTATTTGCATAGTTAAAATAGCTAAAAAGAGACTTTAGCTATGTGACAAATATTATGATGGAAAATATTTCGGTAGCGTGACAAAATAAAATCAATTACTTGATTTGAATAACTTTGTCTCTAACTATATTAGATGTGACAAAATTAAAGAATAATTGCTTTAGTATAGTTGAAATGACTATATGGAACTAAGGTATTGTGACCAAATAAGTTTAATTAACTTATGAGGAAAGACATAATCTTTTAATTAATAGAAATAAAGAAATTCAAATGTTATTGTGGAAATAACTATCATAGTGTGATAATTAAAAGATTATGTGGCCACTAGTGTGACAAAATTAATTTTCCTGAACTTGGATATTTGATTAATTACGGAAATTATTTTGTAAGGTGGCTAAATAAGTTCAAAGGGACTAGGTAGACCCTAAACAAGATGGACCTTAAGGTCATAAACTACCTAATGACCAAAATGCCCTTCAAGGGACTAAGGTCAAGTAAAATGGTACAATGATCTTGAGACGGGCCCAACTCAACTAGAGTGACCAGAAATGACTAAATAAAGTTTGGACACGACAAGTAGACTAAAGTTGACTAATTTTGACCAAGCTGGGTTCAAGGTCAACTAAAGGACATGGAAACAGGGGAAAAGGGGCAGTAACCCGAGAGATGGTCCTTAGGACCCGTTAGTGGGCCTAAGCCCAACAAGAACGTTGGACATGCATGTGAAACTAGAAGCTTGTTGAAAAACTTGACTCTAATAAGGGTCTGTGTATGCCAGATGCTCTCAGGAGAGACGTAAGGCATTCCAAAGGATTCTAGAAAGACATTTAATCTCACCAGGAGGTAAGTACACTTGCCTAGTTCCCATCCGGTTTCGGGTTTTTCTTGGACTTGCTATGTACATGCTTTGCTGATGCCATACATGCTGTTCATTTCTGTCTTAGATTCCTGTTGAGCATGTATGTTTGTTTTCGGGACGTTGGTGTCCCTGTTTGTTATGTTCTACTGCCCGGACTCAGTGGAGCTAGGGGAGCTCCGATAGAGGAATGATCAGGGACAGGACCCCCTGGCGTTCCTGTCTGCCTTGC
Organism: Dioscorea zingiberensis; assembly: GCA_026586065.1. Taxonomy (NCBI): domain Eukaryota; kingdom Viridiplantae; phylum Streptophyta; class Magnoliopsida; order Dioscoreales; family Dioscoreaceae; genus Dioscorea; species Dioscorea zingiberensis. The sequence continues at coordinate 25,095,206 of CM048826.1, forward strand.
CAGAGAGGCAAATCTCTGGAGGTCTTACCTGTCAGTGGGCGTGGTACACTGACCGTGTTAACACGTAGTAGAGGTAGTTCTACCGACCTATGACCGGAGGGTCAAACAACCAAAAGGGTCGTTCTTACAGCTAATAGCTGAACATACTGGCCGGGAGTAAACTTTGAGTTCTTTTGAAACTTATTACAGAGCCCGAGGGTTTCTGTATCAGGGGTCGTACCTTTGATTCGTTCTGGTAGACTCCTAGGGTTATATTGTTGGCATTGTGACCTCCTTGGATGACTTATTTCCTACTTATGTCTTTGTGACCCGCAGGGGTACTTACTGGGCTTTCCATTCGAAAGCTCATGTGTTTCACTTTTCCTCTTTTACAGATTCCGAGGTTTAGGAGGGAGTGGAGCCTGAGGGGAGGACACAGGGAGACCAGAGGTTTTAGGAGACTCCTTTATCTTTTACTTTATGAGCATTGCTATTTGTAGGACCCGTATAGGGACCAAACTATTGTAGGGCCTACGGACCCTGATAACTCTAAGTTCTTATGAACTCGAGATTATCTTTATGTTATGGTTTTTGTTATCTGCTTATCACCTTTTTAGGCCTTGTGTTTGAGTGGAGTTTTCCTCTGCTTAAATACGGCCGGTCTGTTGACGCGCTCGAGGTCCCGGGATCCGGGTCGGGGCGTTACAGCATACCTTCATTTTTATATCTGGGTACTTACCAAGCTTTTTAGCTCACCCCCCTTGTTTTATCTGTCTTTCCCCCCTGTTGTAGATCGCGACTTGTAACTAGGATCGGGGAGTAGGAGGGGGTTCCCTGCGCATCTTCTTGTTTATATTCTTGAGTTTATAGTGAGGTCTATGAACCTCTTATCTCTGTGTGTGTTTTTCTGTAAGACTTGTTATTTTGTATCCGTTATAGGACCGTAGGAGTGACACTCCGTGTAGTAGGGTTGTGTAAACACTTTGTTTATTTTTTTGTATATGTTATAGGGTTGTGTAAACCCTATTATCTCTATTTATTCCACTATTATATTTTTGTAATAATATCTGTACCAGATTCTAAGGCCTTGCATCAAGGTGGAGCTCATCCCTATTTGGGTGTGGCGGGTTTGCTGACGCCCGAGGCCGAGTTCGAGGCGTGACAATAAGAACATGTTGATGTGTTGACTAGTTATTTTTTTTGTTTGTTATGGACATCCTTGATTAAAATTTAATGTTATGTTTGTATTGCCACTTGCAAGTGGTAGAGTTAATGTTGTATTTTCTTGTTGGAAGTATGAATTGTAAACTTTTACTAAAAAACCAAACAATATTGTTGTTTGTTAGTTGTTCTATTTGTTCAAGGGGAGTATTGTTTGCTTTGATAGGTATCTTGATGATATTGTAATATTGGTAGTTATTGTCATTATTAATTTATGATATTGATGTTATTATAAATTTGTAATATTGTTCCAGTTAATTTATTTGGTCAAGTGGAACATTGTTTTCTTTATTAGGTATATTATTGTTGGTATTTATGATGTTATTGTTGTAATTGTAATATTGCTTTATCTTGATGTAGAAAAAAAGTTTTTATTTAATAGATGAAACTTAGGGAAAAATCTTTGAATAATAAAGCTAGAGCTCGAGTTCGAGTTGAGCTACGATCATGCTTGAGCTCGAGTTCGAGCAGAAGAATATTTATAATCAAATCAAATAAATATCAAGCTTAATCGAGCGAGCTTAAGTAGCTTGATTTATGTATTGAGCAGAGCTCGAGCTATAAAAACAAAACTCTGTCGAGTACAAGCCGAGTTTCGAGCAAAATTTTTTCAATCGAGCTCAAGCACCTTACTACTCGGCTCGAGCTCGATCTCGATCAATTACACCCCTACCTAGCATGTTCTGCAACGGTTGTTTTTTTTTTTGTGCTTTCATTGCTTTTTAAAGGTAAGAAGTCCTTTTTGAACCCCTTGATACCTATAAAAAGGCTATTTATTAGGTTGTTCGTGTCTTTTGGGTAAAATGACATTTATACCCTTACTAACAACTATAAATGGATAGTTTATGAGGGTATTTTGGGTATTAGAAATTTAAATAAAAAAATATATAAATAATCTCATAATTCATCAAAAAAGTTTTTCTTACACCAAGAATTTAATCTCATCTCATTGTTCTCAATTCTCTCATTCTAATCTTCAAGCAAGCTTCTTCAACAATCAAGGCATCAAGGTCCAAGGATTGATTCAAGGCTTCAAATCTTCAAAATTACTTTTAAATTACTATGTTCAAGCCTTCAATCTTCAAGTGAAGTGATCAAGTCTTTTTTATTCCTCAACTACATTTCAAGGAGACCTACCGGGCTTATAATTTTCTATTTTTTTTTTGGCTTTCTTCAATTCTTCATCAAGTAGTTGAGGTAATTCGGAACTTGTATTTTTAATTACATAATTAATGTTCAGCTCTTCGAATTTCCCAAATGACAATACCCCTATTTTATCTTTATGAAAACATTAACTTGAGTATTGATGAATCTGATGTTGGTAATGTTACTAGACCATCTACTAGTTCCAGTGGCAATGCCAAGAATAGGAAGAGAACCTCAGGGGTTTGAGTATTTTATGTTATTGTTGAAGTTGCAAATAAATGCCCACGGGCTATTTGCATAAAAAAAAGACTTTTCATGCAAAACTACTGGTGGCACCAACTAAATTAAAAGACATATCAACAAGCATGTTTCGACCCAAAATGATTTAAATTAAACCCAAATAACTAATCTTTCTACTTCCCCTCTTCGTAATTTTCATTTTTCTAATAAAAATGCAAGAAAAATAATAGCTAAATTTATCGTGTATAATGAACAATCCTTTAGTCTTTCCAAAAATCCTAGGTTTGAAAAAATTATTCATGATGATTTTTGTCTCAAATTTAAAATGGTTCCCCGAAATACTATGAAGAAAATTGGATTTTCAATTTTTAATAAATATAAGGAAAAACTAATTTATGATTTATCTAATATTTCATCTAAAATTTCTATTACTTTGGATGTTTGGACTTCCAAATATCATGCAAGTTTATATTTGTGTAACTGCATATTATATTGATAATGATTGGAATTTACAAGACGTATTTTGATTTTTAATGAATTAGAATATAGGCACATTACTAATGTCATTGTCGCATGTATCACGAACACAATTTAAAAATATAAAATTGAATATTTTATTTTTTCGTTCTATTACTTTTTATAATCCTTCTAGTAATAATATTGCAATTGAAGTTTTAAAAAATCATTTAAAACCTATTTTTTCTGGTAGATTATTTCATATTAGATGTGCATGCTATATTTTAAACTTATGTGTGCAAGATAGACTAAAAATAATCAAACATCACATACAAAAAATTAGGAGTTGTATTTTATTTATTAGAAACTCATCTAATAGAAGACAAGAATTTAAAAGATTTATATACAATATAGTAAAAGAATAAAAAAGTTATTGTTGATGTTGAGCATAGGTGTAATTCCACCTATTTCATGTTAGATTGTGTTTATGAATATAAGGACATTATCACAATTTTTTGTAATTAACAGTTTAGAGAAATTGAAATTAGTGATTTTGATTGGGAAGTATGAAACATGATTAGTGATTTTATAGAATTTTTTTTTAACATAACAAAAATTCTTTCTTAACTATCATAGTTCTTTTTTGGGTGTTTATTATCCGATTTCTTTTTTAACGATTAGTCATTTGTATTTTATTAATGACATTTTTGTTAAGTATAGATATAATGAAGGTTTTGCTCGTATTATTGCTATTATGGAACAAAAATTTTAAAAATATTTTGGAGTAATTAAACTAATTTATATTTTATCTTACATGATAGATCCTAGATTTAAAGTTGAATGTGCATTTTTTATTTATTTTAGATTCATATGATGAAACTATGGGTGTATACCATAGTCATTTAAAAGAGGAATATAAATCCATGTTTTTGAAATATATTATGATGTATTTTCTCTCTCGCAAGTGTATGGGGGTCGATCAAGTAATATAGTACTCCAAGGGTAGGGTAGTCAAATCCACAGGGACCATCGCTCTTAGTATAATTCCCCTTCTATTATCTAGTCTAAAAATATGGGTAATGGTGTAATCCTAACTAAGAAATCTAAAAAAGAACTAAAGTGAGCAATTGACAATTCTAGGGTATATCAATGTAGAGATTATGGCACCCCAGATCTCTATCCCATGGAATTCCCTTGCAACCAATTTCCTGATATTGGCTATCTAATTGATATGTTCTTGGACCATAAGGAATCCTAATTAGTTCACCCCTATCACTAGGAGGCCAAACCCTAATCCCATACGACGACACTAATCGCCCTATGGCTGCATTAGATTATCTGATTCCAACTATTAGGTTTTACCCTAATGGGGAGAGTGTGACACCATACACCCGATCTCTCAACATACACTAACCCCTTACCATCTATGCCTAGATCTAGCATGACTTAGATCTCTCTACAAATCAAGTAATTCAAATATGCAAATTGGGGCTCTCGCACGAGCAATCGCAAGCATTAAGTACACATAGATGGCTCACAAAAACAATCAAAGAAAAGCCTAAATATTAAAGAGAAAAAGAGTCACAAGTTCATTCTAGGGTTCTAGAATCCAAGACACCAACAAAGGTTTAGCCTCTTGATAAGGGTTTAATTGACCATATTTTAATATCATATTTATATACTGAGCATATTATTTTGAGGAAATTTAACCCACCTATACTTAATTTGTGTTAATTCTTTCAAACAGGACACATCTAGGGCAATTCGAGGGCAAGATCCATTTTTGAGGTGATTCCTAGCAGAATTGAGGTAAACAAAAGTTGAAATGAAGAACTAGACAGAACCGTTTAGATCGCAAAACTTCTTCTGAATTTCCTGGGAATAAGATGTGTGATCAGACGCCCGTCCAGTGTATCTTCTAGCTCATAGAGGGCACCTGGGTACGCTAGACAGGACTATCGGAACCCAGATGGAACCGTCTGGCCTGGAAAATAGACCCATCTGATCTATTAGTGAACCAAATGGGAGAGCAAATGGTCCCATCTACCACCTCGTCTGGTGTTGGCCTGAACTTGGGAATACTGAGATTATTACACCCGAACGCCTTGGAATGCGTGTTCTCAGCCTCTTGAAGGAAGGGGCCTATAAATATTGGGGTTTTTAGGGTTTTAAACATCTATTTTTGGACACATCCTTGGTTGGAGAGACCCTCATCACCCATCATCATTCATCCACCATCGAGGGCATATCGGAGTATTGGAAGAGTGTTGCTTGCCGACAGAGCATCAGAGGGGTATTCGCCAACGGTCCTCACCTAATGTCACTCGCAAACAATGGAGGGAACGGCGTATTACTTTCCTATGCTTTCCTTTACTTTTATCATTGTATTGGCTTATGTTTCCCTTTGATGGGGAACTAATTTTGTAGGTATCCGGGCATGATGAACCCTTGGGTTATGTATAAATTTTGATTTTGAATGTTAATAGTCATCTAGTTGTTTTCTATGATTGAGAGATATTGCGTGTCATTCATTGCATTGGTAATCTAAGTAACAACGGCCCAGATTATCCAATCGGAAACACTTGCGGAAGAAGCGAACGCCTACCTGTGTGCGGGCATACCTTAACAGAGAGGACTATGAGTGTTCCGAGAACGCAGGCACTAAGGTTAGCGAATCCTTAATATGCATTATTTCCATAGTCTTTCCAAGATCCAGAACGCCAATCGCTGAGGGTACTAGGTTAATAATCGCCTCGAGAGAGGAATGAAAGAAATTTAGGAATCCTTGGTCCAATTTATTGCAACTAGTGACCCTAGCATTCATCATCTATTTTTAGGAGAACCCGAGCGGGATTCATTGCCTAGATACCCCTCTTTAATGACTGATTGTTATTTCACCACCTTCCTTGTTTAGATTGAATGCAATTTTCTTCCTAGTTTTAGAACTTAGTTTAGTTCACAATTCCCCTATCTTTGGTTTGACTAGATAGTAGGCAAACAGTTGTCACTAGTATTTCAGTCCTTGTGGATTCAATACCAGACTTTTCCTAGTCCATTTTATTACTTGACCAACCCGTGCACTTGTAGTTGTAAGCATACATAGTAGCAATCAAGTTTTTGGCACCTCTGTCAGGGACCAAGATTAGTAGGAGAACTAGGAGTTTACTATTTTAGTAATTAGTTTTAGGGTTTTTCCTTTTCGTTGAATAATTTTGTTCCTTTGCACTAATCATCTTTTCTCTATCTTTATTATGTGAGAAACTCGTAAATAATCCATTATAGACTCATGGCCAGCATGGAGCAGCTATTAGCACTGCAACTAGTATTACCGGATGAGTGGATCGACAGCAAGCAGTTTTAGTCTGCATATCAAGAGTGTTTACATATGAGTTTCCATGATGACGAATCATGTATAATGTGTTACTCACAATGTTGGGGAGAATGCAATCACCTAGAGCACATGGCCACTTTAGAAAATATTAGTTTGGAGCAAGTCTTCAACAATTTTGTGCATTAGGAGCAGGAATACTTTCAACAACTTGATGACAAGCACATTGAACCGACCACTTCTGATACGGAGGAAGTGATCAGGTTATCATACATGTAAGAGGAGACTCCCTCAACCTCCGACGAGGAAGATTATGATACAGATCAATATTCGGAAGACCATCCAGGTCTGGAGTTTGAGAAGGAATTTGATGAGATGCTAGTGGATAATGCGAAGAAGATGAAACCAACCATAGAAGAATCTCCTGAGCTAGAGTTAAAAGAGCTTCCTGCCATCTCGAATATGCTTCCTGGGTGACAACTTGAGGTTACCAATTATCATTGTTGTCGATTTGTCCGCTCGACAGAAAGTAAAACTACTCTTGGTACTCAAAAGGCATAAGAAGGCAATTACATAGAAAATTTCAGTTATCAACTGGGTCAATCCATCATTTTTCACTCATAAGATTTTGATAGAGGATAATTACCAGCATGTAGTTCAACCTCAAAGAAGACTCAATCCAAATATGAAGGAGGTAGTAAAGGCGGAGATCATTAAACTCTTGGACGCCGGTGTGATCTACCCCATTTTAGACAGTGCTTAGGTGAGCCTAGGGTAGGTAGTACTGAAGAGAAGGGGAATCTGCATTGATTACAAGAAGTTGAATGACACTACAAGGAAAGATTACTTCCCGTTACCATTCATCGACCAAATGCTAGAGCATTTAGCAGGGCACTCATATTACTGTTCCTTGATGGGTTTTCAGGGTATTTCCAAATCCCCATCGCTCCCGAAGACTAAGAGAAAACTACATTCACCTGCCCATATGAAATATTTGCATACCGCTGAATCCCTTTGGGTTATGCAACGCCCTTGCTACATTCCAACGATGTATGCTTGCAATTTTTGAGGATTTCGTAGAGGACATTATGGAGGTATTTACGGATGACTTCTATTTTTTCGGGGACTCCTTCGATTTATGTCTTGAAAATCTAGAATGAGTACTGACAATGATGTGAAGAGACAAATATGGTCTTGCGTCGAGGAAAATGTCATTTTATAGTACAAGAAGGGATAGTTTTGGGGCAAAAAATCTCAAGAGCGGGCATCGAGTGGATAAGGCAAAGATCGAGACAATCGAAAGGCTATCCCCGCCCACCACAGTCAATGCAATTCAGAGTTTCCTAGGGCATGTCGGATTTTAGAGGCGCTTCATTAAGGTTTTCTCCAAGATTGCTCGGCCGTTAACCAAACTACTTGAAAAAGATGCCCCATTTAACTTCGACAAAGAATGCTTAGTGCCCTTTACTAGCCTGAAGGAGAAACCTATTCAAGCCCAAATCATTATCACACCCAATTGGAATGCACCATTTGAACTCATGTGCAACGCGAGCGATTATGCGGTTAGGGCGGTTTTGGGGCAGTGAAGGGATAAATATTTCTGACTTATCCACTAAGCTAGCAAGACCCTCACGGATGCATAAGAGAATTATACGACCACCAAATAGGAACTCCTTGTTATAGTGATTGCTTTCGATAAATTCTATTCTTATTTAGTATTGTCGAAAGTCATAGTCTATACTGATAATTCAGCTCTACATTATCTCTTAAACAAGGCCAACGCCAAGCCATGACTAATCCGTGGGGTCTTGTTATCGCAGGAATTTGATTTGAAAATTAGGGACAAGCGGGAAGAAGAAAACTTGGCCGCCAACCATTTATCTATGCTCGAAGATCCGAATGAGGGTATTTTGAAAGAAGGAGATATCAACGAGTCATTTCCAGAGAAGAGTATGTACAATATACAGGTGGTAAACTAAGAGTTGAAATCGGTAAGTGAAGAAAAAGGGTCCCTTTAGTTTGTCGATTATGCTACTTATTTAGTTGTAGGGACCCTCCCCAACTGGTACACGCATCAGCAAAAGGAAAAAGTTTTCCACGGACCTAAAACACTATGTTTGGGATGACCCATATCTTTTCTGAATTTTTGCCGACCAAATAGTGAGGAGATGTTGATGCACGCACAGGGTGCGTGATAACTACCCACAAGTGTATGGGGTCGATCAAGTAATACAGTACCCATAGGTAGGGTTATAGAATCCACAGGGACTGGAGACTAGTACTGATTATCTTTGTTACCTTGTTTAATTATGAAAGTGGTTGTGTTGGTTGACTAATGTAAAGAAACTAACACAAATAATTGGTAAGTTGTGAGCAATCAGAGATGACCGTGGCACCTCGGATCGCAATCCCCTAAGATTTCTTTACTAATAATTGAATTCTAAATATTGGTTTCCATTTATTAATTCTCGGGAGTTCGCCAGTTGCGCCATCTAGACGTCGTATCCGATCTCTTTTAGTTCGCCAGTTGCGCCATCTAGACGTCGTATCCTATGCCTAGTTGTAAACTAACTAAAAGAGATATGGATCTATGCATAAAAGAGACAAGCAAGTCAGAACCCTAAATACACATGCTTGTCATTAGAATCTAACAAGGCAATTGACCATGGCTCATGCAAAGTATCATCACATAAATCAAGCACAGACTTCACAAGAATTATCAAATAAAGGAAAACCAATAAATAACAGATTCAATTAATAAAGAAATCTTAGGGTTCATGTTTCTGAGGCACCACCGAAGGGGTTTAGCCTCTCATGCTAATGGATACACTAACAGAGAAAATAGGAGAAGACATAATTAAAAACATAGGGCTTCCTTTACTCGATGTCTTCTCCGCCTTCGATCTCTTCTGCTACTCTGCCCAACATCCAGATCTCGAGCTCCAGTCCAAAGATGATCTGGGCGCTCGCCCAAAGATGGATCAATTCTCCTCCTCCATGGGGTTTATATTTGATGGAAATATGAGGCATGATCATAAACCCACTTCTAGATAACTTCTGGTTTGAGTTGGAGTAGGTCCAGATAATCTTGAGATAAATTCAGGATAAATCGGACTGAAATTCCAAGTTTGCACAATCTTTATCAAGTAATCGATTGGGTGACCAAATCAACTTGGATTGACTTGAAATTTTAACTGGATGTTCCTAACCCCTTCTTCTTTAATCTGAATGGTGGAGATTGGATTTGGAGTCCTAGATCTCTTGGAAGAAATCCCAGAACAATAGTTCTTGTTCATAGGCTGTGGCTATGGGGTGTACGAGTGTGCCAAGCATCTGCACACCCGTCCCAAATGTTTTTGACAAGTTTTGAGTACAGAGATGTGCATGCGCTTGTATACGGGCTTGCCACATTGTACTATGGTTTGCACATCTCTATAAAGGCTCTTTCTGGCTTGTTTCGCACTGGTTTGCCCCGTTTCTCGTTCTTTTTGCTCCAGGTACCTATTTTACCTACTCAATCATAAACAAACCCAGAGAAGCACAAAAATAGAGGAATTGACACAAAATATCGAGATAAGTGCATGCAAATATGATGAAAATATATGTACAATTGTGCACTTATCACACCCCTCACTTGAACTTTTGTTTGTCCTCAATCAAAGGAAAACATATAAAGAAAATAGATAAGGGCAAATTCTCCGATCTCAAAATAGTTGGGAGTCTCTCCGGTGCCCAGGGAAACATAGGGTTAAGTGCCTAAAGGTTTTTATGAAAATGTAGGTCTTACCTTACACTCAAACTCCCCACATGTGTGTGTGTACCCCTTCCTATGATGCCACTTACTAACTCAAGTCCGACCCAGCTAATCTGAACCTTATTCACTAAACTGCTTTCTCTACTCTTTTTGCTGGGGGTAGTAGCTTCAAACATCCATTGAGGTAGCCTTTTCCCCCAGTAGGTCATCAAGTGAACATTTTTGATACCCAAGATCCGACTACTCAAGAGCGGCTTGCACGCTTCAAAGGTGATAGTTCTTTCTACAATCTTTTCTATACATGTAGAGCATCCCTAATGGATCCGACTTTCCGGCTGGTAGGGCATCCTTGACGGATCCGACTTTACGGTTATTCCAACAAATTCTTTTTTCTTCTTTCTTTTTTTTCTCTCTATTTTTTTTCTTTTTCTCGTTTGCTTTTTCTCTTTGTCTTTCAGCACTTGTCTAATGGTTACACTAACTAGAGTCCAAACCTAAGTAGGCAACTAATAACAAAGTCAGGGTTTGTGCTCAGGATTTTTGTGGGGTGTCAAGTAAAGGCAAGAGTAAATTTATTTTTGAAAAAATTTGATACCTAATGCTAATGCCAACCTAGATAATAAAAAGGACTCCAATTAATTTGCTCATAAATCATCATAAATCAACACTCATCATAATCGATATAGATTTCCAACAATTAATCCCTCCCCCATACTTAAATTGTGCATTGTCCCTAATGCATATGCTATATGCAATAAAAAGAGTATAATATGTGAAGCAAAATATGAGAGGTCAACTTAGCTTATTGTGTGTTGTGATGTGCCTCATTCTTTGCATTGTGCTTCCTGTTCAAGTGTGAATTTCAACTTTTCCTAAGATCATAGAAGGCATAAAAAGTGAACTATATGCTCTAAACCCTTTTATGAACAGACTGACTAAATGAAAAAGAAAATATAAAAGTGGTAAATAAAGATAAGGATGAAGATGATGCTCAAAGGCCGAAGTCACCGTCCTCCTTAGAGCTATCGGTGTCCCCTGAGGAGTCTGCTCCAGCCACCTCGTCTCCCCGTGCTATCCTCATGCCCTTCGTGGTCTGGCTGATGGTAGTGGTGGGGGTGGATACGTGATGCCCTGGTGGTCCAACGATAGCTGGGTGGCATCCACCAACCAGAGAAGGAGAGCATCACGGTCCTCTTGGGTCAGTGTTGCGGCTAATACTGCTGGAGGGGAAGAGGTGCGCGGTCCCGCCGCTGCTGCCTCCTGCTGCTCGAGCCGCACTGTGAGTGTCGGTCGGTCAGTGGGGGCGGAGACTGTGTATCAGACTCCCTGAGCTTTCCGTATAGCCCGTACCATGCCCATCAACCTCAACTTGTCTAGGGTGACAGGGATGGAGCTCCCTACGATCATCATCTGCTCGAACAAGTGTGGAGGTAGGACCGCCATGTCCTGGGCCAGTCGTGTATTATACGGTCCGACGAAGATCACTCTGATCCTTGTATGGGTCGCCTAATGTATCAGTAGCTCGACCACGACCCATCCCAGGTGGAGTAGGAAGCCATCTACCATGCTCTGAAGGTAAAGGAAATCTCTGGTGCTCCTGACCCTCATGCTCCATTCCCACCCTGTGATTGAGTGACTTAGAATCAGATGGATGTACCTGAGGGCCGGGGAACGTAGAGTGGACGCCTTCAACAGGCGTGGGTCGTAATGTGGATACGTATTGAGCCTCCTCCAAACAGACTCCTGAGACTTGCCGGCCGGCCTGTCTACCCTCAGAGCCTAATACTCTGGGGTCATCGTGTACTCCCGATTTTAGAGCCCCAAATAGACGGTGAAATAGGTATAGCTCATCTAGAACATCATGCCGCCCAACCTGAACTCGATCTACTCCAGTCGGTGCCAAGTGATGAGTCCTCTAGCAATCTGGAATATCGAGAGCACCTCCAATATCAACTCCCGATATGTCATCTACTGGATGTCAAAGAGACGCCACCATCCCCTAGATCTAAGTACCTCTACACGTCGGCGGCGAGGCCTACTGTCTCCACCATGACCCAGTCAATGTGGCCGGCCTGGACAAAGCTCAACCGTCGGAGATGAAAGTTCCTGTCGGCAAACATAGGCATCGTGAATGTAAGCTCCTGTGGGGTGGCGGTGGATAAAGGTGCATGGGGCTGGGAGCTCCCCTCTCCCTTCTGCTTCTTCCTCCTTGGTTGCTCCTTTGAAGATTTCTTCGGCGGCATGGTGCTTCAAGGAGGTGGCTCACTGGAGTAGAAGGAGGTGGACGACTAAGGTTGCTGGAGATGGGTCGTCAGTGAAGGAAGAGGAAGGATGGAGGCACATGGTCATGCGCAAACAAAAGAGATAAATGAAGGGCCTCCACGCGATCAGGGGTTTAACGCCCTAAGTCATCCTGCGTACGGCCGTGCGCGTGTGCGTGCGCAAGGGCTTGCCAAGTCTTTTCTTCGCAGTCTTGTTTGGCACGACCGTGCGCAGTAGCGTCTTCTATGAGAGAAACAATCTCGAGAGATGCACGGCCATTGGCACGGCCGTGCCAAATTCAATTGAGGCCGTGCTGAGTGTTGCATTCGCTGCCTTGCTTGGAACGGACGTGTCAATGAGATGCACAGCCATGTGAAAATCCTGAGAGATGCATGCTCCTCAGCACGGCCGTGCCAAATTCAACTACGGCTGTACACATCTCTATCTTCCTGTATTGGCCCTTCTTTTGCTTAATTTCCCTTGGACCTGTGTGTTAGTGACTCCAGACATAGAGAATTAATCGTTAAGTCCGTAGGACCCAAAAATTATTAAGAGTATCATCAGAGTTGGGAAATTTTACCACAGATGTATCTCTATAAGAATCCTAAACAAAGTTAAAAAGGTGAACTAGAAAACTAACCAAACTTGGGTTGCCTCCCAAGAAGCGCTTGTCTTATATCATTAGCTTGACGTACCCTTTTGTTATTCTAGTTGTTTGATAATCATAGCCGCTGCATCCTTCTCAAGACCTTCCCTTTTGTATGTTCTTTGTCGCTTCTTCGCAATCTTGATAGGCTCGACATATAACTTAGCATCTTTCAAGGCTACCTTTTTAGTGAACATGGAAGATCATATCCTTTGAATTCACATTACCCCCATCAATTATTTTAGCAACACTAAGTGATATCTTCGTTCGGTTCTTTGTGCTGCAATTGATTTACTATGCCATTTGTTGATTTGTTGAATAATAAAGTTTTGTTCCAAAGGTTCATATGTCATAGTGGCATCTATGCTGGATTTGATCAAACACTCTTCCTCCTTGTTAGGATTCATAGAGCAAAGTCCCATACTTTTTTCCTCTTCTTGGAACATGGCCTTGACTTGTTCATTCAGCTCTTATGGCAGTACCCTTTGAGAGAAAGGAGGAGGATAATTATCTTTATTGTCCTTACCAGATGGCGGTGTATGCTCAAGGAGGTCCTCCATACCTCGCTTCTAGAAAGTGTACTCAAAATGTTCTGGTAGCTTCTTCAGTTCAAACTCTAAGTGTTCCTTGATTGATGGTCTCAATTGTATCCAAGTCTCCTTGTCAAGATCTTCACCTGGTTTGGCTTCTCCAAAGCTTCCTCGCCTTTCCCCTCAAAATAGTCCCTTTCTTCTGCATCCAAGCTTGGTTCCAAGTTTGTCTCGATATCTTGTTGGGGCTCCTGATTTTCCATATCCCATCTGTTTACATCACCCGAGTCCATGGAATTAAACATGATTTGCTGGATAGGAGGTGCCTCGTAAACTACTAATGGGGGAACGAGTAATGTTTCCTTCAAGAATAGATCTGTGTTTACTTTGGACTTATACACCACTTCCTCCAAATCCAATCCCTTGACCTTCCAAGATTTTTGTTCACACAATGCTGTTTCCATACGGTGAGTGTAAAATACAAGGAGATCTTCCAATGAGGGTTGCCCATCAGGTGACACATCGAACTGCTTGCAATTCAATTCCTTGACCTCCATGGGCTCTACTTCTTTCAAGTCTGTGTCAATACTGTGAGTGTAATACGCCAGAAGATCCACCAGTGAGGGTTGCCTATAGAATGTCATGTTGAAATATTTGTCACCTAAAAGAAAAGCTAGTACCACTTCAATAGAGATATTCAATTAGGCACAATAGATATTGAAAATCTAAAATCAAGAATTTTTGAATTTTTGAAATTTCTAATTTATTTTTTTTATTTTTTATTTTTCAATTCTAGTAAAAGTAAACTAGACTACCTAACTAGATTAACAAATCCTAATGTTCCTAGCGTTGCTAGCCCCCGGTAACGGCGCCAAAAACTTGATGCACGCACAGGGTGCGCAACAACTTCGCACAAGTATATGGGGTCTATCAAGTAAAACAGTACCCAAAGGTATCGTTATCGAATCCACAAGGACTGGAGACTAGTACTGATTATCTTTGTTACCTAGTTCAATTACGAAAGTGATTGTGTTGGTTGACTAATCTAAACAAACTAACACAAATAATTGGTAAGTTGTGAGCAATCAGAGATGACCGTGGCACCTCGGATTGCAATACCCTAAGATTTCTTTACTAATAATTGAATTCTAAATATTGGTTTCCATTGATTAATTCTTGGGAGTTCGCAAGTTGCGCCATCTAGATGCTGTATCCGATCTCTTGGTATACGGATCGAACTCGTTACCTATGCCTAGTTGTAAACTAACTAAAAGAGATATGGATCTATGCATAGAAGAGACATGCAAGTAAGAACCCTAAACACACCTGTGTGTCGTAAGAATCTAACGAGGCAATTGACCATGGCTTATGCAAAGTATCATCACATAAATCAAGCATAGACTTCACAAGAATTATCAAATAAAGGAAAACCAATAAATAACATAATTCAATTAATAAGGAAATCTAGGGTTCATGTGTCTGAGGCACCACCGAAAGGGTTTAGCTTCTCATGCTAATGGATACACTAACAGAGAAAATAGGAGAAGATATAATTAAAAACATAGGGCTTCCCTTTCTTGATGTCATCTTTACCTTCGATCTCTTCTGCTACTCTGCCCAACATCCAAATCTCGAGCTCCCGTCCAAAGATGATCTGGGCGCTCGCCCAAAGATGGATCTATTCTCCTCCTCCATGGGGTTTATATATGATGGAAATACGAGGCATGATCGTTCTCCCACTTCTGGATAACTTCGGGTTTGAGTTGGAGTAGGTCCAGATAATCTTGAGATAAATTCGAGATAAATCAGACTGAAATTCCAGGTTTGCGCAATCTTTATAAAGTGATCAATAGGGTGACCAAATCAACTTGGAACGACCTTAAATTTTAACTGGAAGTTCCTAACCCCTTCTTATTCAATATGAATAATGGAGATTGGATTTGGAGTCCTAAATCTCTTGGAATAAATTTTGGAACATTGTTTCTTGTTCAAAGGCTGTGGCTGTGGGGTGCACAGGCATGCCAAGCATCTGCACGCCCGTGTAAAATTTTTTTGATGAGTTTTTGAGTACAAAGATGTGCACTGGCATGTGCACCGGCGTTCCACTTTATAGTATGGCCGTGCACATCTCTATAAAGGCCCTCTTTGGCTTGTTTCGCCCTAGTTTGACCCGTTTCTCTTTCCTTTTTCTCCGGGTACCTATTTTACCTACTCAATCATAAAACAAACCAAGAGAAGCACAAAAATAGAGGAATTGACAAAAAATATCAAGATAAGTGCATGCAAATATGATGGAAATATATGTACAATTCTGCACTTATCAGATGTATCTCGAGAGAAGAGGGTTGGAGGATCTTAGAGCACTATCATTCAGGACCAGTTGGAGGACACTATAGGTCCAATAAAACTGCTAGAAAGGTCCTCGATTTGGGATTCTATTGGCCCAATATATTCCAGGATGCTAATAGGTATGCTTGATTATGCAATAGCTATCTACGTGCAGGTAACATCCCCGTCGTGAAGAAATGCCCCAACAATCAATTCAGGTATGCGAAATCTTTGACGTTTGGGGAATAGATTTTATTGGACAGTTCCCGAACTCTCACCGGAACAAGTTCATATTATTGTCCGTGGATTATGTTTTTAATTGGGTATAAGAACAAGATCTATCCACGAGTGACGCTAGAGGGGTAGTCAATTTCTTATGAAAATTGTTCTCCAGGTTTATCACCCCCCGAGAAATAATAAGCGATAAGGGAACCCATTTTTCTAATAACTAGTTTTCAAGGGTCCTAAAGCAGTATGGAGTTATCCATAGGACCTCAACTTCTTACAACCCTCAAACGACTAGACAAGCTGAGATATCATATCGTGAACTGAAACGAATACTCGAAAAAAACAGTGTCGCACAATAGGATTAGGCAAACAAGTTGGATGATGCACTATGGGCCTATTGCACTTCTTACAAAACACCAATAGGAAGCATGCCATATAGACTAGTCTATTGAAAAGCTTATCACTTACTCAAGGAACTTGAACATAGAGCCTATTGGGCTATCAAATTCTTAAACATCAATCTCTCTCTTGCAAGCTCAAAGAGAAAGCTACAATTGAATGAGTTGGGTGAATGACGCTCCGCAACTTATGAGAATTCCAAACTGTACAAGGAGCGAACTAAGCTACACCATGACAAGCTCATAAAATAGCATAAGAAATTTAAAGGAGGTGATCTAGTGCTCCTGTTCAATTCAAGGCCCAAGCTACTTCCGGGTAAACGAAAATCGGGATGGTCAGGAACTTTTATAGTCACCAAAATTCACCCACAAGGGACAATTGAAAACCATCACGAAGACAAGGGCGTATTCAAGGTAAATGGGCATCGATTGAAACTATATTACGAAGGGGGTACCCCCGGGAGTGCCAATAAGGAATTTCATTTCTTCAAGCCTCCATGAGTTAAGAATAAGGTACGTCAATCTAGTGACATTAAACAAGCGTTTCTTGGGAGGACACCCATGGTTTGAAATATTTCTAGTTTCGTTTCATTAATTGTTAGGGTAGTGGTAGGAATCAATAATTCGATGGTGTGACTGATCCTTAATTCTAGGTGAAACTCCTCAATTTCCAATTCGTGGATGTAACCTAGGAATCTTAAATATGAATTTCCAGAAGATAACTTAGAAACCCATGGGAACATGATGCCCGGCTTCCCTGCGAGCCAGATGGGAGACTAAACGGGTATCTCTGATCCCTTCGGGCTCCCAGCAAGTGGAAAATGAGGAGATAAACAAGTCAAACGGAACTGTCCCATGCTAGACAGTCCCGTTTGACTCTGGGAACCTAACCTGAGGAGTTAAATGGGATCGTCAATGAACCCGACGAAACCGTCTGAAGCGGTATATTATGTCTTTAAGAGGGGTGTGGTTGTTCACAGTCTTTGTTTTCCCTATTTATAATCCCTAACGACCATTGCAGCTGTATCCATCCTACATATAGATTTTCGTGCCTCACCCTCCCCTTCTCTAAGACCTTTATTCTTACATAAACATACTAGAATCTTGAGGAACGTTATATTGCAACAGGGAAATCAAGCAAATCTTGCTGCTATATTTCACATGTTTGTACCCCATTCACAGATACCACACTCACCACGGACACCAACATGAATCGAAGCCCGTCGTCTACAATTAGAGCTAGATAAGGAAGACAGAGGGATCTATGACTTGGTGGCCACCCTAGCAATTACTAAAATTGATGATTATTCTCCCATAGCATCACCACCTCCCCGCACTTCACTTGTCGATCGAGAGTTAGAGGAGCTGCGAGCTGCGAGCTTCAGATCATCAAGACCCAATAGTTATTTAAGGAGGCGTAATAGCAGATGAACGCAGACATCCACCAGCTCACAGACACACTTCGGGCTCGAGTCCCCTCTTTATCATCTGCACCCTCATCAGCGTCGATCCTAGCACCTACACCACCTGCCACAGCACCACGAGGACCCCGCTCTAGTTACCCCAACAATCTCCTCAGATGGGGAGTAGTTTGTAATGTCACAAATCAGGACGTGTCATTTTATTTTGTATTAATGAGCAAGTGCTTATCCCTGCTCAACTTGTCATCTTTTAATCTTTTATTAGTGGTTTTGCAGACTTTATACAACTTTTATTTTTATTTTCTTAAGCTATATTGATCCCTCCATATTTCGCAAGTTAAGCAAACACTCACAATTTGGCCCCTAAATAGAACTTTACCCCAAGATCGCACAAATTATGGAACACTCAACCTATTGGAATAGGGGAAGTTTCAGTTTGTCCTTGTCCTTGTTCTATTGTTCTATCTTTTACATGCTTTGTTGTGTGCGTTGGGGACAATGCACGATTTTAAGTGTGGAGATAGGTAGCAAGTTAAATTTTGAATTCATTGTAAATCCTTACATGTGTGGAGATGGGTATGAGTAGTTTTTAAAATTCATTGAAAATCTTTAAAGAATTCATTGCAAATATTTTTGTAAAAATGCATGCTAGTGTAAACTGATGATGGCTTGTTTTAAATCTACAATTATATTCTACTTTCAGTTGCACCATATAGCGAATTTTATTTTAGATTCTCCTATGAGACACCATGACACTTAGAGAAAATCCCATAGTGTTTAGAGACAATAGATAACCAATAGCCATGTTTCTTTGAATTCGATTGCTAAGCTTCATTTTCAATTTTTTTACTTCTAGCCCTTGCAAATAGAGTCATAGTGTATATTGAAACAAATAAATAGTGTATATAGAATAGGAAAATATGAACTAAGATAGTGCTCCTCTACTCATGGTGATGAAGTAAATGCGTGGTTCTGGCTCCTAATTAGAGTGTCCCCCAAGCTGAAAAGTCTCGTTTGAGTATGATCGCATGCATGTAGAGTTGTAATCTTCTGAGTAGTTGGGTGTTTTGGTGCCTAATCAAAATGTGCATCCCTTAGAAAGGGAGATCTGTACTCTATATTCATCTTTGGTTACTTGGAAAGTCGGATCAATTAGGGATGCCATACCGGAACAAAAAAAAAAAAAGAGATTTCGTCTTCTTAATGGCCTAGTTGTCTGCACTTAGAGTCCCAAAGAGCCTCTAGAGTCCACTGAGGGTATGATTGTCACTCTAGGATTTGGGAACATGGCATATGGAGCGAGTAGTTCTGTCTAGAACAATATTGAAACATGTCACAAAATCTATCTAAGTCCTGGTTTAAAATAGGAAAATACATATGATGATGGTGAACCCATCAAACTTTCTATACCACTACCTTGGAGCTTGCTTCAACCCATACAAGCTCTTCTTCAACTTATAAACCAACTTCTCCTTGCCTTTCACAATGTATCCCTTCGGCTAATGCATGTAAATCTCCTCCTCCAAATTAACATGAGGAAATGTAGTTTTCACATCTAACTACTCAAGGTGGAGGTCCTCCACTGCTACAATGTTCAAGATAGCTTGGATGGTTGTGCTCTTCACTACCAAAGCAAAAATATGTGTGAATTCTGCTCTATATTGTTGCTCAAAGCCCTTGATGACTAGCCTTGCTTTGTAGCCCTTGCTTCCATCATCTTCTTCCTTCAACTGATAGATCCATTTGTTGTGCAAAGCCTTCTTCCCCTCGGGCAGTTGAGTTAACTCCCAAGTTTGATTAGCCAACAATGAGTCCATCTTATCATCCATGGCATACTCCCACTCAAGAGATGAGTCTACACTGCATTCTTTTTCAAAGCTTTCAGGCTCTCCACTATTTGTTACCAATATATAGTTAAGGCTGGAATTGTACTTTGGGTTTAGTTTGTGAGCTCGGCTACTTTTCCAGCCGACTAGTGTTTACAAAGGAACTCCCGATGGCTATGGGTCTTCACCGTCATCACAATCGATCGCTTGACCTTTATGAACATTACTCGCCCGAGTTGCTTCTCAGTTGCCTTCATGAATATCAGTCGGCAGAGATGCTTCTCTGCTAGAACTGGACTCGGTAGACTCAACTTCAATAACCTCATCTCGGTCGCTCACTTGTACTCCTGAATACTTGGGGATTTGCTCACCTCAAAATCTACAAACCCAGAGACATTCTTCCCCTTTGTAGACTTTGTCAATCTTTATACAAATCTGCCTCACTGAAGACAACATCAGTACTCCAAATCACCTTTTTCTGCTCAGCATCTCATAATTTGTACCCATAGTTGTTGATGCCATAGCCAATGAAATAGCACTTGCTCAACTTTGGGTCGAGTTTCCCTCTATTCTCAGGCTCAACATGTACATAGCCTACACATCCAAACAACCTTAAGAAGTCAAGTTTTACCTCCTTCTCGGTCCATGCCTCTTTGGGTAACCCTCCGACTAGAGAGTAAGACAGAGATTGGTTGATAAAGTATGCAGTTGTGTCTATGGAATAGGTCCAAAACGTGGTCGCCAACCCATCATGAATCCTTATACTCCGAGCTCTCTCCAGAAGTGTCTGATTCATCTGTTTTGTCACATTATTTTTCCTTGGCTGTCGGGGGCTCTTTCAGAGTCTTCTAATCCCGTGTTTATTACAGTAGGATTGAAACTCTATATTGTAGTACTCTCCTTCATTGTCGGATTTCAGGCACTTCAATTTCAGCCCTATCTCATTCTTAGCAAGAGATTTCCATTTGACAAACAAGTCAAATACATCTGATTTATTCAGATAGAAATAAAACCAGAGGTTGAGAGATATACCATCAATGAAAGTTACAAAGTATAGAGCACTGCCGAGGGACTTTACCTGATCTGGACCCCAAACATCCATGTGAACTAGCTTCAGGTGTTCTGATTTCCACTCCTTGGCGACCGTGGTAAAAGTAACATTCTTCTGCTTTCCCATGACACAGTCTTCGTAAAAGTCCATATTCACCTTTAGGGCGAGGAGCTTCCCTTTGTTCATCAGAACTTGCATGTACTTCTCACTCATGTGGCCCAATCTCTTATGCCATATTGTGGTGTCAACTGCCGATGATGTAACCGAAATGGATGATTGTTCTCGATCCGAGAACAAATAAAGTGTCCTCACTTTCTTCCCCTTGGCTACTATAAGGGAGCCGTCACTTATGCTCCATGTGTCACCTACAAACTTGGTAGCCACTCCAACCACAGCCAACTGACCGAACGAAATTAGATTCTTTGTTAGACAAGGCACCGGTCTAACATCCTTCAATACAAATATTTTGTTGTCCTTTTGCAGCAGCTTCACATTACCCTTATCGACGACATCACATATATTGTTATTGTCGAGATAGACTTTGCCGAGGTACGTTGATACATAATTATCCAGCAACTCTCTGTCATATATAACATGAAAGGATGCACCAGAATCCACTATCGATAGGTCATACCAATCTTCCATTAACAATAGTATACAGTCGGTATTCCCGGTAAGGGTCATAGTATTTTTATCTCTCTTGTCGCCCTTCGCCGGAGCAGTGCAATCCCGCTTCATATGGCCTGCCTGGCCACAATACTAGCAAGAGTCATCCCACTTGCCTTGTCAAGATTTCCCCCAACTGACCTGCCTTCCTTTCTGTAACCGTTGCTTGCGGTCGTCCATAGATAAGGCTGAGCTTGAGCTTATGGAAGTCTCGTTGTCCTTTCTTCTGATCTCCTCTACCAACATCTGTGTTGCCACATCACTCAACTTCAGGTCTACCTTGCCCTTCAAGTTGTACACCATGGTCTTGAAGATTCCCGAACTCTTCGATAATGACTTGATAAGGCAGATATCATGTACGTCCCCCGAGAACATTACACCCACGGTATCTATGTCACACCCTGACCCGGATCCCAGGCCTAGAGCATATGCACAGATTGGTTGTACCCATGTAGAGGCGCACCTCACTCGGATACAAGTCCTAAGTGAATCACAACAGATAACAAATAATAACAAAATAACTCAGATAACGTATATAAATAGTTTAGGATCACAAGAAAAATAAAATCAATAAGGGTTCAGTCACCCTATACAAATCTAGGCCCTACAAGGGATCCTATAATCAATGTCTCACACACAGAATAAATGAAGTCCTTGGATTTCTATAAGCTATCCCAGTCCCTTGCACGACTCTTGAGTCTGAGTCACCTACTCCTCAGGATCTGAAAAAGAGAAGAGAAACAAGTGGTTGAGTGATAAGTATTCAATTGAGCATATTTTTTATCATTTTCATGTATGTTTTACATGTCATTTTGATAAATCATAGCCTTCCGGTACTTGAAAAGCTTCATATTTGTTAAACAGGGCATATTGAAGGTATTTTGATTAAAAGGAGACTTTTAAAGGCTTTTTAGGGGAAAAAATGTCAAAGTTAGGAGCTACAAAGGACCTACAAATGCCCCCATACATTAAGGACAATTTCCTCAAAGATTTGGAGCCAAAACGTGGCTTTTTGAGAGGCATACGGGCTACTATACGGGCTATATACGGGCCGTATGCTACAGTAATTTCAGCTTTTCCTATATGGGCCATACGGGGTAGCATACGGCCTGATATACGGCCATATGAAGGGACCTGTAGCCCATACGGGATCTCATATGGTCTGTATGACTTGGGGAGCGAATTCGCAGGTATATATGGGCCCGTATATGCTCGTATGGAGGCCCGTATAGGCTATTTTTTGGGCCCGATTTTTACTCGATTTTCACATGGTTTGGCCCCATACGAACCCTAAAGAGAAGACCCCTATAAATACCAATGTTTTAGGATTAAGGAGGCCATCTCTTGGCCTTTGGCCACCTTTTTGGCCGACTTGGAGATCTCGGGTTGGATCTTGAGCAACAATGAAGATCTTTGGATGACCTCAACGGCTAGGGCTTGAAGAAAGAACATCTTGGGAGGCATCAATCATCCGGAAGAGGGAAGATTCGTTGGAGATTCGCCACCGGAGCATCGTGAAGACTAGAGGGAAGCTTTTATTGTTTATTTCCATGTCTTTACTTTGTTATTGCTTGGATTTATGTTCCTCTTCCATGGGGAACTAACTTATTAAGTACTTAGGTATGATGAACCCTTGGATTATGCATTAATTTGATGTTAATTTCTATGTTTGTTGGCTTGGTTGGATGTTTGAATGTCTATTGGATGTTTTGTATTGATTATAATCTCTCTACGTTACGGGATGCCCGAAGAGATTACTTGGGTACAATACGAGGGCTAGAGCTAGCGCCTCCTTGTATTAGGGACATACTCCATTAGAGAAGATTATGAGTACGCCGAGGGATTCGGGTGCTAGAAAGAGAGCGACTCTTTAATATCACTCATTCCCACAACCCTTCCAAGATTTAGGTTCCCTAGATCCTAATGCAATTCAAGGAGATTAGTTATCCAATTACCTCGGGAGAGGGGTTGGATATAATTTAAGAACCCTTGGCACAAACATCCCCAATCATCTACATAGACATCTTCATCTATCTTTTAGAATATAATTGAAGGGGATTCATTAACCGAGCAACCCCCTTCTATGATCGATTGCCCAATGATTTCACCCAATCTTTACTGAAAGCTGACCCTTAACTTTTCTTAGTTTAGTATTTAGATTAGGACAACACCAAATCTTTGTTTAGACTAGATAATAGATGAATAGTTTGTACTAGTATCTCTTGGTCCTTGTGGGTTCGACATCCGACTTTTCATAGTTCACTTTACTACTTGATTACGATCCGTGCACTTGTGGGAATCCCATCAGTGAGCTTTTGAATGGAAAGCCTAGTAAGTACCCCACATGGATAACAATGAAGCAAATCCATTATAGATGATAAGTCATAATATGAACGAATCAAACATCATCAATCCAAACAAATGGGGCCACGCCCAGCATAATCCAAATCCTATGAGTCTACCACAAACATAACAACGGTAGCGACTCCTATCCAATAGAGGCCCTCGGTCTCTTGAAGAGAGTTCCAAAAAGAAGCTCAACAAACGATCCCACAATCAGCAACAACAATATCAGCTGAAGTCGATCCTCCGTTCATACGGCCCTCAGGTCGTATGTTGGTAGCGCCACCTCTCGTACGTATCGACATGGTCAGCGAATCACCTTCACTGACGGGCAGGACAACCAGAGTATCGTCCCTCTAGAATGGCAAGTCAAAATGCCAAGGTGTCCCATCCCTGACCATTCCCCAACGGAGCCCCCATGCTCCACTGAATCTGGGCGAAAGAATAACAATCAACCAGGGATGCCAACATCTCAAAAGCAACCATACATGCTCAACAAGAATCCAACCAAACAAGGAAAGAGATATGTATTTGAAATAACCCAAGTAACAACCCAAACAAATCAAAGTAATATGATAACAATAATATCATGAAGCACTCAAACAAGATAAAAGCAAAACCAATAAATACTCCGTAGAGTGGATACAAGGCAGAAGTAACTTACATCTACTAAAGATCTACTCGATCTGACTGCATCCCTACTGATGAAGCTCAGCGTTCTACATTAATATCTAGTGACAACAACCATGTCTTAGTACCTCCACTAAAAGCCAAAAGTGGCTTATCATTATCATTAATATAAATGCAGAATTATGGCAATTCTGCGCAATCATAAAGAAATAAAGAATAGCTCATATCTTCTCATCCAGGAATCCCTTCTAGGTGATCTAAGATTCATTAAAAAGATCTTTTCCTAACCTTTCTAACAGTATACTACATATCCTGATCAGGTAAGTATAAATGACTAAACTGTCTCTCGAAAGGGACAGCCAGACTGCAGGGCTTTAACTATTTCTAACCTGACTAACATAACTCAAAGTGATCGAACCCAACCATGACTTGATTAAACCCAATCAGCCCATCCTTATGACTTGATCAACTCCTAATCTACTTGACTCAGCCTAATTCATTTAGGTTTAAATACAATCCAGACTTGACCTAAACCTAACCCGCTAATTCTTTGTAATTACCTTCTCTTTATCATTGCAGTTGATTAAGGGATTAAAAGTTTCATTACCCTTGATTATCAAAGTCCAAAAACTCTTCTCTTATACTCACTGGAGTTCTATTTTAATCCAGGCAACTCAATGAGGAATTACCCATCACTCCACATCCTATTCATGCTCTACTTTCAACCTCTTCAATCCCATAAACTATTAAGCTTAACCAAATAGTTATGCTTTATATAATATATTCCCATGTCTAATTATACTTCCCAGTCCGACAAGACCATTTCATACCTACGTTATAGACCAAAACTAACACTATTAGCTTTCTGGCTTGCTCCACATGTGGCGCTCACAGCCCCATCTTTCACCTTCCTTGAGACAGGAACAAACTGATATAAACTTGTGCCTATTGAGTTCTAATAGTGTATCACTCTTGACCATGGTGTGCCGATACATCACTAACTCATGCATGCATTTCTTTCACCCTAACAGTGTACATATTATCATGCATGCAAGGGTATAACCTTGCAACCAACCCACGTCTCCAGCCTGAGCATAACCTTCAAACTTCGAGGAGGAAATGGACAATAGAGGGAAGGAGCACTCACTAAACAGTTAGTTCACGGTACACTGGTCTGCAACCTGGCCCCTTGTCACTGGACCTCCGTCGTCTCCCTTTCACGGCAGTAACGCGATGAGGCCTTGCTGTTATCCCGAGTTATAGAGACGCTCAGGCAAGGCGAAGGCGGCTCGACAGGCTTTTGGGGAGGGCACCAGCGATTTGGTGCTTCTCCGACGATGCAGACCGCTCCAAAGGCTTGCGCCAAATCCTCTGAAACTCGATCAGCGCACGCTTGAGAGAGGGAAAAAATATCAGGGAAACGGCCTCGGTTGCTAGGGATGGGGTCTGACTGGCCTTACCTTACTCTGGTCGTGCCATGGCGACTCAGCAGTGGCGTTGCATGAGAGACAATAGACAATGGTGACTGGGGTACATGGGATCCGCTTCTTTTATAGAGGGCCACACAGATGATCTTCCAATCCAACAAATAAGGTTACCTAGCGATTCGCTTGACTATCAGCGTGAGATCAGATCACTCCGCGACTGGCCGGCGTGTTGATTGCAGAGGTAACGGCTGCCATGATCGCGGCTGCGCACTAGCGAGGAGGAGAAATCGCGCGTGGAGGAGGGTTGTCTCCGCTTCGTGATCAACACTCCGTTGGGACTGACGGTGGTGATGCCTTGCATGAGATCTAGTGGTGTATTGTCCCCGGTGTGTCTTGGATTCGGACTCTGTTGGATGAATGGTCACGATCTCCAGGTGACGAGCGGTCGGATTCACAACCTCTGCCTCGAACTTAATTTCTCTGGGATGGACGACCCAAATAAGGTGGTAATCATCGGTTGGATTAGATTTGGTTGCCTCGAACTTACTCGTTGTCCTCTTGATGAACGACCAAGATTGATTACATCAGATGGTAGAGTTGAGCGGCTTAGATGTATTCCCCTACCTAGAACTTAAGACATATCAACGGATGAGCGGCTTAGATCCGCCCTCACGGTAGGGATACACGCACCGTTGCCTCAATGATCGAGATGAACGGTTGGATCGCGCCTCGCTGTCAATACACTCTCAAGATCTTTTAATCTCATCCGTAGGTTGTTTGAATACCACTTCCACTGCATGGTTTCTCAGAATTTTGCAAATAAGTCCTTGCTTTTAAACTCTTTACATGCAAGTCCCTTACCATAGAGAGAGACAAATCTCCTTTTAGTCCTCATTATTTCTTAAATTACCAAAAGAGGACTCCAAATAACCCTAATTAAGGAATTTAACCATTTAATCCCTCTTTTTCACATATAATCCAATTAGTTCCAAACATGGGAAACTTATTTAATTAATTAGTTAATTAAAGAACAAATAGGAAAAGTTTTTATTTCCAATAAAAACTCAATTTAAACCCAAGTATTCAGTAACCTAATAATTAATGAAATTTACTAGAAAAATAATTTCCCTAAAATTTTCCGATTTTACAATCCAGCTGATTGTTTAACTTGTGGAACTAATTCAAATGGTTGGCCATTTCTCTTCTTCAAACATCTTCAAATCCATGAAACTGGTGACCATGTATGCTTTGTGTGTAGAAGAATACCAGCATACATCTCCACCAAGAGATCAAACAACTCCTTCATTGTTTTCGCCTTCAAAAGTTCGAAGGTACTGTAGCAAAAATCGCCAGACGCACAACCCCAAGAGCCTTCCGGTCAAGTAGCTTCCACTCCTCATTTGTGGAGTCTTTGTCCTTCTCATCGGTCATTGGGCACCATAGGTCTTTCTGGTATAGGTAGTCTTCTATCTGCATCCATCAAAATGCATACTTCTCACCGTTGAACTTCTCGATCTTGTACTTGATGTCGTCAGCCGTTTCTTCTCCAGCAAACCACAAACTCTAATACCAGTTGTTTGGGGGAAATGAACACCACTCAACACCAGCGTCGGCTCTCAATAGAGGCTCCTCAAGTCTTACCCTGCAGCGAAATGGATCGATGGAGGGGACTGACCAAACAACCAAGGAAACAAACCCAAGAACAAGCAAGCAATAACACACACACAAGATTTAACGTGGTTCGGCAACATGCCTATATCCACAACCTACACCCTTCACTATATTCAGAGAGGTTCATAGGAAGAAGAAGATACAAGGAGAAA
Organism: Dioscorea zingiberensis; assembly: GCA_026586065.1. Taxonomy (NCBI): domain Eukaryota; kingdom Viridiplantae; phylum Streptophyta; class Magnoliopsida; order Dioscoreales; family Dioscoreaceae; genus Dioscorea; species Dioscorea zingiberensis. Next base: position 25,122,909 of record CM048826.1, read on the forward strand.
GCTCTCTTCTTGCTCTTAGTCACAGCAATTGCTCAACTATTTTCCACACTCTTTGATGAAGAAGACAATCACATGTTTTATCTCCCTCACCTGTGTATAGTTTCCAAGACACCTTTCCTTGCGTGATACTCCACTGTCACTTCGCCTGTACTGTCAGACTGTACTGTTAGACTTCAGGTTCTTAAGATACGGTTCCTCGGGATTACCGCCTTGAACTTTCCTGCCTTGGCTTGTCCTCGTCAGGTCTTCACAAAAACCTCTTCACTCGAACATCTTTAGATAATGATCTCGGCTGGCCATCTCGGCAGCACCTTACATGACTCCTTGGCAGTACCTCGGTAGCTCAGCCTAACATGCTCGATCACTCGCCAACATGTTCGATCATTTACCCGACATCGGAATCGGTCGCCCTTTCAACCAGCACCTCGGTTGATCGCCCGACTGATTGATTTCTGTCAGATCGCTCAACCATCACCTCGATTACTCCTTGGCAAGGTCGAATAAGTACTGCAGCTCATCACGAGCTCAGCTTTGAAACTCGGCAGGCTCCATACTCCTCACATCTTTGGCTCAATATATATATATATATATATATATATATATATATATATATATATATATATATATATATATATATATATATATTTTTTTGTGTTGCCTTTTTGTGGATTGTCAAGCTGTTTCTTATTAAATGATGAATTATAGTTCTTCATGGCATGAGTCTTAAGCTATGGTGATGAAAAATCGGTTGGGATATCGTTTCAATGGCAATCAGGTACCTGCCATGCTCCTGGTTCCAAGATCAGCCAAGGTACCTTAATCATATGCAACCATTGAATTCTTTTTGTCTGGTATCTTCTATGCCCGTTCGTCGTGTTTGATTTGTAGATCATGTTAATGTTTCTAATACACCAAGTTTACTATTCACTTGCACTTGATGTGAGCTGACCACCACCACAAAAGACCCAAGCCCTTAGGCCAATGGGTGGTGGCCCACTCCTATATTTATGCATGTGATTTTCTTCTACTCTCCCGGTGTGGGACTAAAGGAACTCCAACATACTCCCCCTCAAGTTGCAACTAGAACTTTGCCAGTTGTAACTTGTTATCTGGCTAACTTTTTTTTGCCAAGTCTCTTTTTTTTTCGTCATTCAACTTATTCAACTTGGCTAGAACTCTGCCAGTTGAGCACTCAATTTTTTTTCTTCTCGTTACACCTGGCTAGAACTTTGCCAATTGTAATTATATAGAAATATTTTTTTTAGGGGGTTACATGATGCTCTGCCCAGGGTTATATTAGTCCAGGATCACTGTGCCCGATTAAAGGACTTACAGGTTCTGATACCACTTGTTAATGTTTCTAATACACCAAGTTTACTATTCACATGCACTTGATGTGAGCTGACCACCACCACAAAAGACCCAAGCCCTTAGGCCAATGGGTGGTGGCCCACTCCTATATTTATGCATGTGATTTTCTTCTACTCTCCCAATGTGGGACTAAAGGAACTCCAACAGTTCATGGCTGGAAATCGGGTAGATTTTTTCAAAAATATATTTTTGGTTCTTTTTTGTGTGGAAATTTGATTTATCCTCTTGATGTGTATTTCTAGGAATGAACTCCAATTTCTTGGTTGTCGGCATTTATTTTATATTTTGTGTTGCTATTGTTCATGAAGAATGAATTTTTTTTTTATTTCTTTCTATGATTTTCGTATGTTCCGGATCCCCCCATTGTATGTTTGAATGTTTGTTGGATATTGTTTCTTATTTTTAAATTCTCTTATGCTCGTGTGTGTTTGTTTTTGCTAGTGAGTTAATGTTTAGCTTGCCCCTGATTTGAAGGATGCTTTTCTTTACTTGTATAGTAAACTGTTTAGTTTGGATTTGTGAAGATGATATGACAAAGAAGCGAGTGGTGCTATTTAAATTGCTCTATTTTTTATTTTTTTTTATATTTTTTTTTTAAATTGCTTCCTATGAATGGTATGCAGATATAGGAGGGAAAGAGAATACGATTCTAGGATTACTTTACTTGTACGAGAGTTGTTGCCAGTTTCAAATTTTAATTCAAATCTTCTTATGAAGCAAGTAATGTTTCTAGTATTTAATTGTATGTTTTCACGAGTTGCAAGATGGAAAAGGTTACCTTTGGTGTATGATCTTGCTATTAAGGTAAGAAACTGTGAAGAAGAAATTTTTTAGTTAAGGAAACATCTTGCTTCTTATTCTGTGAAGGTAAAGAAAGCACATTCGGAGATCAATATTTACATTATCCAATTACTTGTGTTGTATTGATACCCAAATTCGGTTATGTTATTTTTTAGGAAGAACAAATACATAATGAGAAATTTGTTCTAGAAAAGCGCATCTCTTATATGCGCATGGTAAGCAAGAATAGTTGTATTCCGAGGCTTTCCTAGTTTGTGAACAAAGAGTATTTAGATAAATTTTCAGCCATAGTTATTTGATCGGCAGTAACAGGACTTGGTTATTGCAGCATCAAAATCTCTTTCCTACAGGCATGATATAATGAAGGAGAATGTTCGTCTTACATATCCATTGGAAGTATTATTTCTTTCTTATAATTCACTTGAATCCTCTATCACTGAATGTGGAACATTGTTTTTGATTGATCTATTTTGATTGTGTTGTTGCCAACATGATTTTCTACAGTCAAGTTTCAGTATACTAACTCATTGGTTAATTTTCATTTTAAATAAAATGTATTCTTTGTTTATAAAAAGTAATAAATTTTACATTTCTTGTAAGCTTATACATCCTGCCTAATACTTTGTAAGCGAGGGCATTTCTTTTGTGAAAAGTTTCACTTTCATTATTTATTCTTGAAGTAACTAAATTTGTTGATGTCATTTTGGTTTCTTTGGTTAAGGTTTTAACTATATTTAATTTTCTTCTTTACCTTGGATTATACTTGTTATTGACAGCAGAAATTTGGGTATTTCTTCTTCAGTATGTTGTTCACTGCATATTAGCATGAAAATTACTGATTGTAAATCATGTTTTACAGGCAACACATGACGAAAGAAAAACTTTTGTTTCTTCTTTGTTGCCTCTCCTGGCAGAATACAGTCTGCAGCCATCTGTCCTTGATGCTTAGTCCATTGTTAGCAATCTAAAGGTTGGTTTCTATTTCATGGATGTGGTTGTTATCCTTAATTCATTGCTTTGTATTTATTTTTTCTCATATGTATATATAATTATTATTAGACCATGCTATCTCAATGTTTTTCCATACATGGTTTATGGGTACACTATCAACTTTTCAGATCCAAGTTACAAATCTAGTTTTACTAAGTTGTTTAACCTTCTTGAGGAGAACTCTTTGACTTAAGGCTCATTTAGATTGGCTTTTTGTTTTGTTAGACATAAGTACTTATTTTATCCAAGAATGCCAAATCTAGCTCTATGATTCTAGTTGACACCAAACTTGTCGCAGATTCAACTTAGAGAAAATTTTATTTGCTCTGTGTATAGTTACCTATAAAGCCCCTAAATGTATTTCAAATTAAGGAGCTTTGCAGTTCACTTTTCCTATAAATTCTTAAACATGAATAATACATTGAATAGTGATTTTTTTTTTTTTTTTTTTTTTTGTGTGTGATGCTCATATCATGTGTCTTTGACCTTAGATAATCCATTTCAGTTTCTTTAAGTTTTCAAAACTATCATTTAATGTCTGTTGGGTCTAGGGTTGTCAAACGATCAAGTTGTTATTGAGCAGCTCGAGATCGGCTCGGTAAAAGCTCGAGCTCGGCTCGGAATTTCGAGCTTTCGATCGAGCCAAGCTCAAGCTTCAATTTCGAGCTCGAAATTAATTTCGAACCGAGCTCGAGCTCGATCGAGCTCAGCTCGAAAGCTTGAAATTTAATATTAATATATTAATATATAATATAAATATTAATAAAAAATAATAAAATATTAATACATATTATAATATATGAATAAAATATTTAATATTTAGTATTGATATATAATATATAATATAAAAAAATTAATTTATAAATAAGTTTTTAATTTCAAGCTAATCCGAGATTTCAAAATTATAATTAAGTTCTTAATTTCGAGTTTTCGAAATTAAAATCGAGCCAAGCTCGAGCAAAGTTATTCGAGCTAATTTCGAGCTCGAGCTAGGCTATTTTGAGCCGAATTCGAGCTGGGCCCAGCCCGATCAAGCTCGGCCCGTTTACAGCCCTAGTTGGGTCCCCTATTATATGGAACTTGGTAAGATTTGGGTGTAAGTAAGACTAAGTAATATGATATTTAAAGCCAATTTTGGTCCATGGAAACAAGTTCAATGTTCATTTCCATTCTTAATTTCAAAAGTTGTTCAATATGGTCCCTGTGTATTACATATTCCGTCACATTTGGTCCCTGATGCTGATGTGCCGCTGACGTGGTATACGAATAAAATACAGTGTATTTATTTATTTATTTATTTATTTATTTATTTATTTATTTATTTATTTTACTGAGGCGTACGAATCATGATATTGGAATTAAATTTAAATAATAAAAGAAATCACTGAGGAAAAAAGAAAAGGATTTATTGGGAATATATAAGCAAAATTTAAATTTTATAAGTGATATCAATACTATTTTTTTTTTTTACAAAAATAGTGTCTGTCGAGATTTGGACTTAGGTCTCCACAACCACAACATTGAATTCTAACCTCTACACTACAAAATCATATTAAGTAGAATATGGTTATAATATTAGATATTTATACCTGTAACTTTATGGAGGTAGAAGCCCTCCTAGAGCCATGGAGGTAAAGGCCATCTTGGAGCCAAGGGGGTGCTTGAGCACCCCCTTGCCCCCACTCCCTCCCCCTTTGAACCTATGTACTATCAGGTAGTGTATTGATCGAAGGTAATTCTGAGGCATATAATATCTGCAAGTGGAGTAACAAGTCATATATCACCAAGGTTATCTTCAACAGAGACACCTCCAGTATGAAGTGCTCTTGTTTAATGCTTAAATCATGTGGTTTTCCATGCAGACATCTTCTCACAATTTCCAAGCTTGCTGGCTTGCCATGTATACCATCTTACTTCAGTTGGTGGAGGTGGACAAAGAAAGCAAAGCCATCCTTCGACATTCATATCGACCATCCTAGATTTTATACCATAGATGGTTAAAATGGTCCGTCCAAATGCGGGAGCATTTATGAACTTGCTTCTAGGAGCAATGAGGGCTTCCAGTTATTGAACAACGAGATCCATCGCTTGGCTAACACACTACAACAGTTACAGCTTGTTTCAGGAAAAACCATGTACAACTATTCGTATGTGGAAGTTCGTGATCCAATGGTTCCGAAGAACCCTACCACCAATATCCAACACAAGCGTACAGAATAGTTGTACATAGTTGTACAAGCGTACAGAATAGTTGTACCAATATCCAACACAACTATTCGTATGTGGTAATTTTCATGAAGTGGGACATATTAGGACAAAGTGTCCTCACCAAGGTATCGATGTACACTCGAGCATCCAGATCTCCTCAGTTCAGTACGGGTTTATATATTATATTGGGCGATGTGGGGATAGGCAATGGAGTCTGATCCAGCAAGGTTAGTTTTTTCCCCTGTGAAGTACGTATTATATAATTTTTTATGCTTAGATGAATATGCTACATATGATGTTTTGGCTCACTGTTAAATGTTTAGATGGGCATGCACCCATTAACCAGTTCATAGTCAACCCAGTGTGAGACCCATGCCTCCTTGTTTGATATAACAGTTACTAGCTCACCTTTATTAACCATAAATATATAATATGATTTTTTACAAAAAAAAAATGCCTCCCTTTGTAAAAAGGCAGTTTAAGTTCAATAGCGTCATCCCGAATTTGGAATAACGGGCTGAAAGCAAGCTGTACGAGTTCATTATCTTTATGTTGACGTTTAAACAATTATGTGTTGGTGTTTAAGAATACATAATTATGTCAATGCTTTAACAGGTGATGACTATTAGCATATTCATATGAATGTTTTTGTTGGACAAGTCATAAAATTTATCCAACTTGCCATAAATTAACTAACATGGGTGTGGTCCGTAGCCTTATATATATATCCTTCTATATTAGAATTGCGAACAGGTATAATTTCAGAGCAACTAGCTCTGTTAGATGCATGCATATCATATTAGACATATCTTCTTTTTTTTTCTATAGGATCACACCTGCTAAATTGTGCTTTTGATCTTTATTGACATATTACAAGACTTGGCTGGATATGGATTTGCTAGGGCTGTTAAGGGAGTATTTGCTTCTGCCGTTGCGGGCCGTACTTGAATTCAATCTAATTTACTTGATGAAAGAAAATGGGAGAAATGGTTTTTTTTTTTTTGACAGAAAGAGCGGCTAGCCACGTGGCCAGCTACTAAGTCAAAGTCAAGGGTGTGCACAATCCTAGTCATGAAATAGTATGGGTGGTGTCCATGCATAGTAGGCTAGAAAGTTCCACTCACAACCATTGTTCATGCACTCAGAAAAGTGCTCGCACCAACAGTTCGAACTTGAGCCAAACTAGGCGGAGAGCCCTTAGTGGGGACCTGAGTACCAATAGACCTTATGGTCATTGGTGGAGAAATGATATTGTTGCAAATCTTTGTTTGACAATTTTATCTTTTCATGATTTTTTGCCTCTCTTAGGTGGGATTAGCAAAATGCTTTTGGAATGATAGGAAAGAACAATGGAAAGGGGTACTACTACATTCATGAAAAGGGTAGCAAGCAAAAACCTGTTCTTAGTGTGGTTTCTATCATTGATGAATCTCAAAGACGCACTAACATCATACCTAATGGAAAGGTCACTCTTGTGTGCTACTGCCATTGCATATAAACTTAATGGGTTTAATTTATTTTTTACTTTTACCTCTATAATTGCCTAAATTGCTTGTATATGATAACTTGTATTAGTGGTGTCAAACGGGTCGTGGTGGCCTTGGCGCACACGGGCCAACACGGCACGGCCAGTGACTCGATGGGCCAACACGGGCCAACACGGACCCCACCAACACTATCTCATGATGAGGACTGTGCACACCCTTGACTATCACTTAGTAGCTAGCCGCTCTTTCTGTCAAAAAAACAATACCATTTCTCTCATTTTCTTTCATCAAGTCAACTAGATCAAATTCAAAGGTACGCCCCGCAGTGGCAGAAGCAAATACTTCCTTAACAACCCTAGCAAATCCATATCCAGCCAAGTCTTGCAATATGTCAATAAAGAATAAAAACACAATTTAGCAAGTATGATCTTACAGAAACACAAAAAATAAAAATAGAAAATAAATAAATAAAAATCCTGAATGTCTAATATGATATGCACGCATCTAACAGAGCTAGTTGCTCCGAAATTATGCTTGTTCGCAATTCAAATATAAAAGGATATATATACGGCTACAGACCTCACCCATGTTAGTTAATTTATGGCAAGTTGGATAAATTATATGACTTGTCCAACAAAAACATTCATATGAAAATGTTGATAGTCATCGCCTGTTAAAGCATTGACATAAACATGTATTCTTAAACACCAACATATAATTGTTTAAACGTCAACATAAAGATAATGAACTCATATAGCTTGCTTTCAGCCCGTTATTCCAAATTCGGGATGACATCATCTAACTTAGACCTGCCATTTTAGAAAGGGAGGAATTTTTTTGTAAGAAATCATATTATATATTTACGGTTAATAAAGGTGAGAATATAAATACTGCATCGTCGAACAAGGAAGCATGGGTCGCCCACTAGGTTGACTGTGAACTTGTTAATGGGTGCATGTCCATCTAAACATTTAGCAGTGAGGCAAAATATCATATATAGTGTATTCATCTAAGCAAAAACATTTATATAATACATACTTTACAGGGGAAAAAAAACTAACCTTGCTGGATCAGACTCCATCGCCTACCCCCACATCACCCAATATATTAGACCCGCATTGAACGGAGGAGATCTGGATACTCGAGTGCACATCGATACTTTGGTGAGGACAGTTGGTTTTAATATGTCCCACTTCACGACAATTACCACACCGACGAGCGGATGACTTACGCTTATGTTGGATATTAGTGGTAGGGTTCTTCAGAACCATTGGATAATGAACTTCTGCATACGGATAGTCGCACATGGTTTTTCCTGAAAGAAGCTATAACTGTTGTAGTGTGTTAGCCAAGCGATGGATTTCGTTGTTCAATAATTGGAAGCCCTCATTGCTCCTAGAAGCAATCTCACAAATGCTTCTGCATTTGGTCGTCAATGAGCCATTACAGACAATTTTAACCATCGATGGTATAAATCTAGGATGGTTAATATGGATGTCAAAGGATGGCTTTGCTTTCTTTGTCCACCTCCACCAACTGAAGTAAGATGGTATACATGGCAAGATAGCAAGCTTGCAAACTGTGAGAAGATGTCTGCATGGAAAACCACATGATTCGAGCATTAAACAAGAGCACTTCATATTGGATGTGTCTCGATTGAAGATGACCTTGGTGATATGTGGCTTGTTACTCCACTTGCAGATATTATATACCTCAGAATCCCCTTGGATCAATACGGTCCCTATGAATTACGTATTTCGTCACATTTGGGTAGTAGTTGCATATACTAATAACAACAAAGTTAGGGTTATTACTAAAATTTTTTTGTGAGATATCGTGTAAAGGCAAAACTACTTTATATATGTCGAAAAATAACATTTAACACTAATGTCTACTTAGACTCAAAGAGGATTCCAAATAATAACTATCATAGATAATCATAGATTAACACTCATCATGGATAATATAATCACTAATTAATCCCTCCCCCAAACTTGAATTGTACATTGTCCCCAATCTAGACAATGTATTCAATGAAAAGAATGTGACACATAAAACAAAGAGGGGAAAATATTTCAGTACTTTTCTGAATATACTCATGGAGCGATATAGCTTTTTTGAAGGGAGAGTTCCTGTCCATGTTTCAAAGTTCAAAAATTACACTTTTTCCTGAGAATCATCAAGGGCACACAAGTGAGGCTCAAGAAATAAAACCAAATACTAAGTTCGAACTGCTACATATGCAATATGAAGATAAAAAGTAGAAAAATGGTAAAAGAAAAAGTCTGTTATGATGATCATGGGTCGAAGTCCTCGGCATCATCCTCCTCCGAGAAGTCATTAGCCTCCACCCCCATGTCTCTCGTGGAACGTGCAGAAGATGATGGCGGGTGTGGCACTTGGATCACGAGGTGGTCAGAGATGTGAAGGAGTACTACCGCCACCTAGTCCTAAAAAGTGGCACAGTCATCTGGAGCTAGAGCAGGGACTGGAGGTGATGGCGGTGGAGCGGTACTGGGCCCTACTGCTGCTATTGGGTCCTAGTGCTCGTCGAGGACTACGGGCCTATAGATTATGTCGTGTGTTGTCCTCGTGGCTTGCAGTATCCCCATCGACCTTATTGTCTCCGCAGTGACTGTTGAACCCCCAACCACTGTCATCCTTTCGTGGACGAGCCGCGTGATGTAGGGACCTGCAAAGAGGATTCCAATCCTGGGATCCGTCTCCTGATGTAGTAGGAACAATGTGACGACGTATCATAGGTGAAGTAGAAACCCATCAGCCATGCTCAACAAGAACTGGAAGTCCTTGGAGCTAATCACTCCTGTGTTGTCTCCCCATCCTGTGATGGAGTAACTGAGTACCATGTGAATGTACCTTAGGGCAAAGAAACGGAGAGATGAAGCCTTCAACCGCTGGGGGTCATAAACTAGATTTGTGCTGAGCCGCAATCAGCACGTTCTTGCGCCTCACCGAGCAGTAGACTGATCCCGAGCTTGTCATACTCGGGCGTTTGGGTATACTCCTCGTCGTACAGTCCGAGGTAGATAGTGAACTGCGTGTAGCTCATCCTCTAGAGGGTCCCGCCCAACTGAAGTTGTATCTGATCCGCTTGGTGCTAGGAGACTGCGCTTTTGACTACTGTGAAGGTCGACATGACCTACAGGGTAAGCTCCCTATATGTGATATTGTCAATCGACAAGAGGTGATGCCACGCCCCCACTGTAAGGAGCTGACGGGCCTTGCTGACAAGACCCACGTCCTCAAGGACGTCCCAATCTATGGTACGAGCCTCGCCGAGCCGCCGATGGCTCAAACGGTCATATCGGTCCTGGTAGGCTGGCACGTTGAAGCTTGTCTCCAGTGGGGCGGGTTGGGAGCTCCCCTCGCCGAGCTGCCGTTTTGGTGGCTTCTTCGCGAGCGTCTTCAAACGATTCATGGTCAGCCAAAGAAGAAGATAGAGGAGCTTGGAGAAATCTAGGTGAAATCTCGAAAAAAAAAAGTACGGAATACTCGAAGAAATTTCTTGGGTGAGGTCGCAAGAGGGAGAGAAATAAGGAGAAAGGGTGAAAAATGACCGACGGCAGCCATAAAAACATAACAAAAAGCCCTAGATTTTCGTTCATCAGGCCGAGCATGGGCTAAGCACGGTGTGCTTAGACCGTGTTATAGGAACACGGGGGCATGTTGTGACCGTGTTCAGCCCGTGCTTCTCTCTGTTTGCGCTAAATTACACTCAGAAAAATAGTACGAATGTACTCGGGGCTCTGTGACCGTGCTTATGAAAGCACGCCCGGAACACGACCGTGCTTAGTGTTAAATAATGGCTTTCTTTGGGATGTGATTTAATCATTGGGATGAAGCCAAATCTTCATCACTTTTAATCCAACAGTCCATATTTCTCTATGGTTTATATAGGGTTATGTTTGTTGGGTTTTGAATTAGAGAGTGTGTGAAGAAAGAAAAGAGAAGGTGAAGAAGGGTGAAGAAACCCTAGATCTCATCTTGTTAAGGTGCATTCCTTGGTGTTTGGAGATGAGGGAAAAGTGGTGTCTCTTGTTAATCTCTTGTGGCTTGGCTTAAGCCATTGTTTTCTCCTTGTTGTTCTTGTAATTCCCCAAAATATAGTGAAGCATTGTTCTCCCGTGGATGTAGGCTTTTCTTGGCCGAACCAGGTTAAATTTGGTGTCTTCTTTTGATCTTGTGTGAATGGTTGTATATGTTTTTGCGTTGCCCATCCATTGTGCTATTGCTAGGTGGATGTGCAGTTGCATATCAAGTGTTTGACACATTGCCGCACTCGTTCCGTGCTTGCTCACTTGCAACACTTAGGTCGTGTTCTACCCCAACATGTATGTTCCTATTTTTCCCCAGATAAGCACGACTGAAACACGGCTGTGCTTTACCCATGCTTACTTTAAGGACTTCCATGGCCCTAATTTTTGCTCTGTGTACACCTATAAATATGTGTTATGTATTCCAAAGATGAAAATTTGATTGATAAGCTTTTAGAAAACACATAAACATCAAGAAATCATCACCGGCGCTAACCTAAACTCTAAGACTCTAAAACTAAAAATGAACTGCGAAAATCACATGAATGAAAGACCCATCTATTGTTGGGTGAAGTCGGCTCCATCTAATTTTCAGACCATAAGCGGCTAATGCTAGTATCTAGAGGCTCCTTTGCAGCAGGAGGCTAATGCTAGAGGCTCCTTCGAGGAAGTTCGCACGGCATGGGCTGAAGGCTCGCATGAAAGTGAGGATTGGGGATTACCTGGAGGCTTACATAGTAAGTGAGGACTGGTCAAAACGGATGATAGAAGCCAAACCTCCTAAGGATACTTCACCTACAAAAAAGGTATTGTATAATTTATGTATAAAATCATTTATAATGCGATATACACAAATTTAATGCTATTTTTTGGGTATCTAATCAACCTTTATTTTCTTTAATAAAAATTTGGTTCTGCTTGTTTAAATTTTTTTTAAAAAAAATTAATTAAAAACCAAACAAAATTAAACTCGACCTTCGGTCCCTCGACGTATTTGAGGTCAGCAAAGACTAAATTTATAATCTGTGGAGAAGAGAGCACAAATCAGTTTTCTTGGAAAACCAACTTTCCAATGGAGGATGATACACCTGGATCATTACTGGGCATGTTATTCCCCCTCACAAGTAGCATGAGGCCCTGAAAACATACCATCAACCAACCTACCGTCAAGTTCCACATTATCGTAGTGTACAACAAATGCGATGTATTGCCCCCATCCAAAGGCCCGTGTGATCTATTTACATTTATTCCTTTCATCCTCAAAACTTTTTATCCCTTTGCATCACAGTAGAGACGAAAGAAATATACCTCCCCTCATGCATGATAACCATCCTGCCTTCCTTTCGGTGCATTATAAAGGTGCTAGCAATACCAAAGCTCAAATTCAAGTGAAACAGATCGCAGAAATAGAGCCAATGATTGTTGAGAAGTTGCTTGAGAAAACGGATTGAGCTCCTATGTAAAGAGGATTTGTTGAAACACAAATGTTGTACCACTGCTGCCGAAGGATGCTCTCCTGGAGATGCATGGTCGGTTCAGAACCAGAAGACAAACTTCATGTGCCATTTTTATCTTCTTTAATGTGAGAAGATAAAAGTGTGAAGAGATCATATACCCCATGTCGTGTCAATAGTGTTTATGGAGATCTCCGCCATGGTTTCAAGCCTTTGTGATTCATCTTGAATGGGCTCCAGCTTTTCCTCCGTTTTGGGGTCTCAGAGAAGAGACCAGATGCTAAGGCCTGTTGAAGCCACAACTCAAACTCATCATCTTCAGGTGCCATCTCAGCATCCAAACCCCAAGGGAATCTGGTGGGATTTGATCTTGGCATAGTCTTGTCCAAACCAACCATATTTACAAAAAAGCTTGGCCGATGAGTGTTCTCCTTGCACACCATTCCCTGCATAAAATGACTTGCGTATCTCAATAAGAAGACTAAGAACAACAAACTACTTGTTTGGTCATGATAGGTACTTATTTTACTAAATCTTTTTACATCCGAGAAAATATTTCATTACTAATGTCATGCTACTGTGCTTATGACCAAGAATCAGACATCCAAAAAATGCAAAAAGAATGCATCACTCATATAAAAGAAAGAAAAATCATTGTAATAAAGATCAAGCAAAAATTCTTTTTCTAGGATAAAACAATATTTGTTTCCAACTTAGTTAGGCTAGTGAACTCCAACTTGATTCCCTATTAGGAGCTACTTTTCTAAGAAGAAACACTATTTGATAACCAAAAACACTTGATTCCATCTTCATTGATTCAGTGAACTCGGAAGACTTGTTCAGTTCATCCTGTGTCTAGATAATCAACTATATATTGGATATATCCATAAGTTTCACTCCTTTAACTAAGATGACAATGTTTCTATGCCTATAGTATGCACCATGCCACTAGCATCAGTCAACTACTGACCTGACAGCTGGCCCATTCGGACACATCAAAGATCTTGCTCTCAGCGCAGACAAAGGCTCGTGGAATTTCCACCTGAATAAAGGAAATAAAAACTTTTCATGGCAACAAAAAGGACACTGCTTCAACATGTAACATTAATCTCAATCTCATATGGCAACATATACAAGAATAACAAATGCAGGATAAAAGCTTCTTTCCTGACACTACAGATTAAGCTTAAACATTGCGCCAGAAGACAATAGATGCACCAAAAGTTATTCTTCTTGACTACAGAATAGTTTTATTTGCTTATACATCTAGATTTCCATCTTTCTAAGATGTAAGACACATCATAGCATCTACCATGGTTTAGCCAAGCTAATAATGCATCTTCCAAGGAAATCCTGGTAATTAAAGAATTCAGGAACGAAAGCTTCTTTAAATAGATTAACTACAACAATGACAAGTTGCATACTCCTAGCATGTAAAAATACTTGGAAGAAAAATTGAAGGGGCCAAAAGTAATGTACAAGATATTACAAATAATTCAATGAACAAAAGAATAATTAAAATAATATATCGGTCACTATTTAACTACCAAAAATAGTTCATATATATCAAGCAATGATACATTCGATGTAAGAATTGTTTCATTTCAGAATTTAAACATGCAGTTGAAAGTTATATGGTTAAACTAGATGATACTGATAGTATCGACATGAAGATGTTGTAGCGATCAAACTTCACTAGAAAAATAGGTGACTTTTTGGAGTGAATAACCTTACAACAGCCAACACTTATTTTTTATTTATTCAACATATAAAATAAGATACTAAGAATACTTGTCATTAAAATGTCAGAGAAGAAGTTACTAAGAATTTAGATGCAAATATCAGCACAAACCAAGGGGAAATCAGAAAAATGTTAAAGAGATCAGCCAAAAATACCTTTTTAGATATTGCAGATAGTGGTGAACAATCACATTCAACCCATCCGTCTCCATCTTTAGCTTGATGATATATGGAGCAATCCTAATGGAAGAGAGTATCCATATCACATATCAATTTAGAATACTTTTTACCGACTAGAAGAATCTTTCAATATAATAGTCTCATATCATCCTGACCTGACACCACCTTGCCCTGGCCTTGCTTCTATTAGTACATATCCAGTAATGTGAATTCCCACACTTTGTGCACTCAATACGCCTGGATTCTTCGGAGCGGTAAGCTACCCCATCCTGTAACAGATAATCCTCAATATATCGGTCATTCCCATTGGTATCCAAGGTTAGACAACCAATATTAGTAATCAAGATCAAGAACTTCAAACCAATGTTTCAGAAGCACCATGCATCTATAGTTGGTTAGGTAAATACACACCTAATATGTTGTAACCAGTCACACTAACATTTTACATATACATTTTTTGAAATTTTCTTAAAAATGGTAAACATTCTAACAAATTTTTGAATTCAGAAAATAACCTTTATAGCATTATTGTATTTTTTACCAAAATTTAAAAATTATAAGGCCACATGGCTCAAATACACAATCCCCCTTCTTCTCATAGCTGAGGTTTGGAGAGATCAATACCAGTCTTTTTCCCTATTCCACTCCTTCATTCATAGTATTGGGTGAATATCTCGAGCAAAGAAATACCAGAACAACTATAACATATAAAGAAAACTATGTGAAACATGCAAGGTCAGAAAAAGTGATGAACCAAGGCACTCATTTTCATGCCACTAATCATAGTATTTAAGAGAGATTGTTCAATCCAGTGTTCAATGCGAAATATCAACAGTACTCTGAAGAACACAGCTAGACCATCATTTACAAAGACTACTCGATGTAAAACAAAAATTCATAGATAAATTGAATAACTCAAAACATAATTATATTCTTAAGTGCCTGTACCTGTTGTGAGGTAACCCGAGTTTGTTGGCTCTCTCTCCCAGACTCTTCCCGCATCAGCTGTTCATCATAGCTTTTCTTCTTTGACAAATCTGAAAGAACCTGTAATACATCAAACAAGATACAAAGAACTATTTTAGGATCAAGAATAAATGCAGGTGTTCTTTGCAATTTAAACAAAAAAGAAGTACAGAATAATCTCTTAGAAATGGAAGAATTAATCTTGCCTCATACGCAGACTGGAGCTTTTTGAATGATTCACTAGCTAATGGATTTCCCATATTCTTATCAGGATGCACAAGTACAGCCTATACATATAAAAACATGCATAAGCTAATTAATGATGATTGTGCATAAACTAACATAAAAATGCTATATGCCCAATAGAAGTAAGAGTCCAAGATAGAATATGATACCTTTTTGCGATACTCTTTCTTTAGTATCATGAGATCAATAGTCCTATTTCGAGGAAAGCCCAAAGCTTCATAATGGTTAGAACTATTCAATATCCTTTTCATCTCATCTAGAGAACCCGAGTCAGATTTAACAACCTTACTTGAAGAAGCATCCTTCTGTATATTAACTAAACTTGGAGTATTGTTAGCTTTGCTGGATGATTTACATGGAGCCACATTTTCAGCTTCACTAATTGGAGGAGAATAGTCAAAATCTTCTGAGAAGTCTTCCACAACTGGCTCTGATTCTTTGCATTGTTCAAACTGTGTGTTTTCGCCAGCACTATCATAACCTTGAAGCAACTTATTCAGAAGATCATGCGAAAGGAAAGCAAGATTTAATGAGAGGAGAATTCCAACCCAACCAACACGAGCATTGACACAATAGATAGCATATGCAGTAGACAAGAGTATCAGAAAACGTGCGTGGTTGAGGGAGAACATATATCCTGCATAGGTATAATTAATTATCAACTGATCATAGATAACTATAATTTGATACATGAGAACGAAAAAAAGAACGCAAGGTCGGAAAAGTGAAACAAGATAATCAGTAAGCATGGTTTAATTGCATCTCAAATTAACCCAATGATCAGTGAATGGTTGCATACCTCCAACTATAAACAACATTCCAGTAATCCAGAAGTTGCCATATAACCACATCATTAGAATTCCAAACAATCCAACAATAAAAAGCCCAGGAGTGTAACCCAGGCAGCGAATGGCAACTCCAGCAGCACCCTGAATCAACCACCAAAACACAAAATCACATGTCAAATTTCATGCCTTAGAAGACCCACAATTTGTCTGCATTGTTCACATCATAGATATAAGATAATGCGCATTGAACAAAATACAACCTTTGATTTGAGGGAATAGGGCTATAGACATGAGATATCCGCATCAAACTAGGGCTATAAACAAAGATAATCACAAAAAGATTGAAGTCTCTCCTGATAAGAGCTTGTTTATGTTATAATTATCAAGTAATAAGCAAGCTCCTAAATGAGCATATGTACATGTTTATGTATAGGCTTTTAAATGAACTCTATATAGACTTGTACATAATTAGACTCACGAAAGCTATACAACTCTATAAATGAAAATAAAATTGCAAAAATATGAAGGATCAGTTAATCATAAAAATATTTTGCCTTCAAACAGTACCAACTTAATAGTTTGACTTAGACATAATAGGTAAAGAGGATGATGAGTGCACAAATTATCATATAATTTATTAGATATATTTGGTATCCAAATCATCTATAGCCCAATCTTGAAGTATCTGATGACTTAGATATTATTTTATATTTTATATTTTATGTCCGCTTCAAAAACCAAATGAACATATCTACATACTAAAGGTCAAGAAAGATTATATCAGCAACTAAAAGTTGCAGCAAAATTAGGAAATCTCATTAGTGGCATAATTAATTCGATAAACGGTATAGTAGAAATGACACAGTTATTTACACATCTGTTGTTTAATGGCAAGTGATGTTTGAACCCAGACCTCAGGCCCCTAGGAGGAAAGGCTTCTAAAAATTAGGCAAGTTCCATAAAGTATCAAAAAGCTCAAGCTCAAGCTTGTTTTAACTGCCTGTTTAATAAGTTAAAAAGAGCCAAGCTTGAGTTGCTTGCGATTTGAACAAGCTCAAAGGAAGCCATGGGTTTTGCCAATTTCTTTCAAGCAACGTTTGGATCTGTTCAATCTCAAGCAAAAGGCTAAGCATTAGAAATACTAGCAGACTCAAGCCTAAAAATGTCAAACAAGTCAACTTAATTAAAGCAATAAATGTCACTTATCATCACATAATCATCCCTTCCATAAGCATTTTGCTATGAATAATAGGTGTTCTTGAAGAAAATGAAGAATCCATAAATCCAACACTGAAAATTATAACAAAAGTGATATTTCAAACACCATAATATAAGAATTTGACAACTATAGAGATAATGAATCTGTATTTCAAGAAGCTCTTCTTACGTGACAATCATATCCGATAATTACCAGAGAACAAATACGAATTCAATTTATTCCATCATCAAAGAGTAAACAACAATGTATCAAAAGGACATGCTTGGTGCTCATTCAAGAGCATACAAGACTGCTACCACAATCCAATGACTTAATCAGATGAAACGGGAAATGTGACATGCAATCAAACTCATACCGCCACATCAAATGCATGCCCTTATCAGCAAAAAGTTAATTAACTATTCAGAAACAAGCAATCGCTATTAAAGAGTTCATATCAAGATTGGTCAACTAACCAGGCTTAGAAGTACATAAATAAGGCAGGGCGTCGAAGTCAAGCTAAGAAAGCAGCTCCACATGATAAGAAACAGTGCCGAGGGGCCCAATTTGATCAAAGACCCGAATCCCCTCACAAGACAATCCCTCCATTGTAACACCAGCATCCAAAGAAACCTCCCAAAACTCCCACTCCATTTGGAAACCATCGGCCAGTGCCGATCTACCAAAAACACGACCCTGTCCCCGGCAAAGCTCAACACAACCCGAGCACCAACCAAGGCCTGCTTCTGCGATTGCACCCATTTCCATGCCTGCTTCCACAAGGCTATATCCCCCATCAATCGAGCATACCAAAACCACCACTCACAACCTCATACCAAATCACCCCTACTCCAATCCCATTCTAATCAACAAGAAATCATTTTCACCATCAACAAAATCTAAAGAACAAACCTTTTTCAATTCCTCAAAACAGTCTAGAAAAAACAAAAAAAAACCAATCTAATCCCACATGAGAAAACACAAAATCTCATCTTTCTTCCAAATCCATAGGCCGGAATTGCCACACAGACATAAGAAGAAGAAGAAGAAGAAGAAGAAGAAAAGCAGGAACTTCACAAGAAGAAACAAACTCTAGAAAGAGAACCAATCAAGTCCATTCCACCATTCCATAAACCCAAAAACCACAAAAGAACCCAACTTCATAAAAAATAAAAATAAAGAACCTTCCCAAAATCACCAGACGAACAACAGGACTCCAGAAGCGTGATCTGAGAGGTGAGTGCCGATGCCGACAAAATAAATCCCTGAAGCCCTAAAGAACCCGAAAAGAAACGCACGGGAATCTGAATGACACCATGCTTTTCCCTCTCTCTCTCTCTCTCTCTCTCTCTCTCTCTCTGGGGCACAGCTCGTGAAAAAGCAAGAGAGTGGAAGAGAGAGGAAAGGAGATCTAATCTTAAAGAAGCAAATGGCGAGAGAGAGAGGATTCCATAAATATAGCTCCGAGGAGAAGAGGCTGAAGAGCGGTGTGACTGTGAGAGATATCTAAGGAGAAGAGGGCAAGTGGAGTCGATTTACTAGGCAGTCAAAAGAGTTATTTAATCAGAAGAAAAGAAAGGATGCTGGGTTGAGGGTCTCTTCAGAGAGAGCTTGAACATTAATTACACACACATTTGTATATTTTATCTGCAAAAATAAATAAAATATTTGGAATCACTTATTAATTATAGCCATATAATATGGTCTACAATAAAATTCTCCTTTTGTCCTAAACACTGGAATAAAACACTCCATAAATCCAGTTAAAATAACTGTTTTATTTTGGTGCAGCAAAAACAAAAGTTTTGTTCAGCTCCATTGGACAAAAATTTAGATATCTTACGGACTTTCACAAAAGAAATTAGTTAGCTCATTCACAGGTCTAGGGTTTCTAGTGGCTTGTCATATTTATCAAAAAAAAAAATGAATATATATATTTTTGAGATAACTTTATCCAGGCAAACGAGTATTTCAAATAATTAATTTATGAAAAAATTTCAAAAAAAACCCATGTGATTTCACCGATTTGTAAAATAGAGAAAAACCGTTAACTCCCATTAACGGTGTTAACTTATGCTTAGTTGGTAGGGGCATTTTTGTCCATTTTTTTGGTTTCGATCTCTCAAACCGATGGAGATTTGAAAAAAATTCAATTTAGGGTAATTTTTTTATAATTTTTGGCATCTATTTTACAAAATTTGACAAAAATACCCTTGTCAACTTAATGGTGTTAGTGAGAGAGTTAACGATTTTTCCCCTTTTTGCAAATCGGAGAAACCACAGGTTTTTTTTTTTGAAAAAAAATACCACATTCCCTATTTTGCAAATCGGTGAAACCACATGGGTTTTTTTTGAAATTTTCCCTTAATTTATTATTGGTTTTTGAAATAGTGCCTTAATTGTTTTGAAGTCCTTGGGGGGTGTTTGTTTATTATTTAATGTTGTATGTATGTTTGACTTTAAGGTATTTAGAAACAGTGCCAGGGACCTATAGATAATTTCCTTTTTTTCAAATGCATATTATAATTTTATTTTTTAATATATATTAAAATTAATTAAAAAATTGTAATGATGTATGGTTAAAACTTAAATAACTTTTGATATTGTTATTGTTTTGCTATAGTGAAAACATTTTAAAAATAATATATATTTTTTAAATATTAGTAAAACTATTTTAATTAGATTAGATAATTTATTAGATAATTTTATATTTGTAATCAACATTAACTATTTAAAGTTGAATAAACTGAATTCATGTTTTTTTTTTAATAAAACATCAAAGAAATTCATTATCTGATGAGAAGGGCATTGTAGACATTTGATAGTTTTGTGATTTGTTTGAGATATACTTCACCAAACACATGTGAGAACAAAAATATTGTTTTATTATGTCCAGTATTGTTTTCTTTAGTTATATCCATTTGTTTCTGTCTATATTGTGAAACATTAATTTATTAATATAAATATAATATACATTTAATAAATATATGAAAAATTCGGGAGGATAGAAAAATGTGAAGTTAGTGAGCACAAAATCTAAGGTCTACATGAAAAGTAAAAAAATAATTTAAAACATAAAAAAATATTTATATATCTATAGGATTCATCAATCAGGTACACAACTGTGTGATACAAATAAATAAAATAGGTTTTAAATATATATAATGATGTTGAAAAAAATAATGTAAAAGTATATGTATATGTACCTATGTTCCAAAGTTTTATATAACGGTAGTCAAACTAGCTATACGGATGCGAATATTGGGTAACTAAAGTTCAATATACTTATAAGATAAATGTGACAGAAATGAGGATGTTAAGATAGATGAATAGTCATATAAGATTGGACAATATTAGAAATGAACATATTTGATAGAAAGTACATGTTGCACTAATTGAAGATAAAATAAAAGAAAAGTAATGATATACAGCCTGTCCAGACTTCCCGAATTGGTTTCCCGAATCTAACCCTGCTAGCTGGATTACCAAATTCAGCTACCTGGTTAAAAATCCAGCTAGTGGGGTCAAGCTAGCGGGGTTAGATTCGGGAAAGTAATTCGGGAAGTCTTGTCGATATATCATTATTCATAAAAGAATGATGTTTAAGATGGTTTGGATGCATGCATCATAGACTCCTAGATGCCCCTGTTAAAAAATGTGATAGTTTAGTAATAGAAGTAAGAAGAAAGGGTAAAGGTAGACTTTAGGTTATGTGGAGAGATACTGTGAACCTACATATATTAAATATTGAGTTGGATCTTGTCTTTAACAGAGGGATATAGAGATAGGGAATCCATATAGCAGACCCCATCTAGTATGGGATTAAGTCTTGCTTCTTGTTGTTGTTGTTGTTGTTGTTATTGTTTAGTTTTTACTTTTTTTATATGATATTGAAATTAAAAAAACTTCATCCATGGGATTTATATATTTTTAATATTTTTAATTATTTTAAAATTTGTATTGAACTAACTGCATATAATACAAGATTAATTTTGGGTAAACTACCTGGATAGTCACTAAACTTTAGGGTATATCCTATTTTGGTCACCCAACTTTAAAAAATTTCAATTGGGTCACCTAACTTCTTAAATTCGTCCAATTGAGTCACTGACGCCAACGCCGTTAACGATGGTCTTACATGGCAAGCCACATCATCACCACTGGTTTACGTGGCAAGCCACGTCATCACTACTATTCACTTGTAAACTACCTGGATAGTCACTAAACTATGAAGTATATCCTATTTAACTTCTTAAATTCACTATCTCAGATTTAATATGGTGTTCATCTGTAGTTACTATGGTGGATTCGATGTGTGATTCATAAAACTTTAAAATATTCTTGTAAATGTATTGAATTACTATTGATAAGAAGCTAAAACAATGTTGGATATTCAAGAAAATCAAGAATTCATATTAATCAACTTGCAAAGACACTTTTGATGGATTAGTTCCTCTATTTCACTATCTCTAATTTCATATAGTGGTCATCTGTCTGAATTTGAAGTGTGATTCATGAAACTGAAAAGATTCATGTAAATGAATTGAATTAGTGTCGCTAAGATTCTAAAACAGTGAAAATTTGCATGAATTTGTAGTGTGAATGCTTGATTTTACAAGTTGTAATAGTAGGTGACTGACGCCCGGCAGGGTAGTGATTAACCTGCAGGCGGTGGTAAACAGGGGGGATTGATAGAAGAGCAAGAAAAAGGGAGGACAAACAGAGAAGAAAAGTCTCTGAAACTTTAAAAAGAAAACAACTCAATAATCAATGAATAAAATTCAACCCACAAGCCGGGTTTAAATAGCTAAAAAAAACTAACCTAGATAACCTAGAAATTCTATCTTCTTATCCAAATTTGCCAAAATCGGCAAATTTTGGTCCAATAGAAAAACTTATCTAATTCTAAAATAACTAAACAAAACAGATAACTCCTAAAAATCCGAGTTCAAATCGGATTCATATCCTGTCCTAAATTGGTATACGAAGTATTGCCAAAAATGGAAAAAAAAAACACAGAGAAATGAAGAAACGACGGGGAAAACAGTGGAATTTGAGGTTGAAGGAAGGGTCCATCTAGCAAATGGACCCCGCATGCGTGTCGAGACGAGCTTTCCGAATTGGGGTTGAGCGCGCGAATCCGATATCGGTAGCCAAAGTTATGGCCAAAATACCGAAACGTGTCCAAAGTGCTCCCCAATTCCGGACTTGGTTCGATCACCTCCCGCCTTTATGTCGGTCCGCCAAGTCGTGGTATGCCAAAGCTCTCATAGTGCAATCAGACAGCTCAGCATTGTCTGACTCGAGCTCTCCTGCATCAGTGACCCAATTGAAATTTTTTAAAGTTGGGTGACCAAAATAGGATATACCCGATAGTTTAGTGACTATCCAGGTAGTTTAAAAGTGAATAGTGGTGATGATGTGGCTTGCTATGTAAACCAGTGGTGATGACATGGCTTGCCACGTAAGCCCACCGTTAACAGCGTTAGCATTAGTGACTCAATTAGATGAATTTAAGAAGTTAGGTGACCCAATTGAAATTTTTTAAAGTTGGGTGACCAAAATAGGATATACCCCATAGTTTAGTGACTATCCAGGTAGTTTACCCATTAATTTTTTGGGTAACGACATAGATGGTCACTAAACTATGTACGAGTTTCTATTTTGGTCACTCAACTAAAAAAATTTCAATTGACTCCCTTAACTTATTATTCTTTTCCAATTAGGTCACTATGGCCTACGGCATTAACAACAAGTTTATATGGCAAGCCGCGCCATTGGGTAAACAACATAGATGGTCACTAAACTATGTGTGAGTTCCTATTTTGGTCACTCAACTAAATTTTTTTTTTATTGTGGTTCATTATTGTTGTAAAATGCTTATTGTTGTGTAAAAGTTAATAAGTTTTACTTGTGGTCCTTGTTCCATGATTTTTGTCTTGCTGTTTTTTGATATCATGGTTAGCAGCAACTCATGTAACTATCAAATATTTGAATGTCAACTGATTTGCCTTCTTTATTTTGTGTTGCAACAATTAATCCAGTTTCCTTGTTCATCACAAGTGAGGATGAGTCCTTGTAGCTGTGAATTTAAATATTATTATGATTCACAGAGAGGATCAACTATACCCTTTAGAAACTTCTCAATGACACATGATGCTTCTTGTGTTTCAACAAATGACAAACAAATCAAAAGAAAGAATAACTTTGGCCTATAACAAACTTTGTTTTTGTTTTTTATATCTGTCTCTACAACCAAATGAAAGATTTTCATAGAGGGGCATATTGTTTTGTGACCATTAAGCTTCAAAACTTGTTCTTGAAAAGATGAATGAGACAAGAACATGTTGAAGTTCCTGTGCAAATTCTTCTACCTTTTGT
Organism: Dioscorea zingiberensis; assembly: GCA_026586065.1. Classification (NCBI taxonomy): domain Eukaryota; kingdom Viridiplantae; phylum Streptophyta; class Magnoliopsida; order Dioscoreales; family Dioscoreaceae; genus Dioscorea; species Dioscorea zingiberensis. Next base: position 25,146,774 of record CM048826.1, read on the forward strand.
ATCTTTTATTTGTGTTAGATGCTTTGCTTGTGGAGTTGAAGATAGAATTCCAAATCCCATGGCCTATATAGTATTTATAATTTATGTATGTATTATTCCAGTTGTCTAGTTGAAAGCTCACACGTCCTTTCACAAAGAGCACCCTGTCTTCATTCATCTCCAAGCTCACAAGTGCTCTTGTTAAGCTGCATCCATTATTAACTTTTATAAAACAATAAGCATTTTACAGGAATGAACCACAAAAAAAAAAAAAATTTAGTTGAGTGACCAAAATAGTAACTGACACATAGTTTAGTGACCATCTATGTCGTTTACCCAATGACGTGGCTTGCTACGTCTGCTTGCTGTTAACGCCGTAGGCCATAGTGATCTAATTGGAAGAGAATAATAAGTTAAGGTAGTCAATTGAATTTTTTTTAGATGAGTGACCAAAATAGGAACTCACACATAGTTTAGTAACCATCTATACCGTTTACCCTAATTTTTTAGGCAATTCTTGAATAGGCAGACTAGCATCTGTCTAAAGGTGATCCAGTATTCCTATTTTAAGAATGCATACATCAACCCCCATAAGAAACACCCAATATGGGTCTCTTTCTGCGGGAAAGGAATTACATCACAATGGAAGTCTCTTGAAATGGGTCTTAGGGTCTAAGCAAGAAAAAGAAACACCGTTAGCTTTTAGAATGATAAGTGGATTAGTGGAGTGATCACCAAACTCTACGATACTCTGCCACACTTGATTAGGGATCCACATATCTTAATACAATAGGCCAAGAATCAACAACAAAAAAATATCCCCTACTTGAGGAAGGTCCCCTTACAACCCCCCCCCCCAAGGGAATATGGAGCTTGACGAGTTACTCGATGCTTTTATAAAGGCACAAGAAGATACTGAGGATGAGCACTACTGGAATCTAGGATCGAGCTCCAGATTTCTGGTCAGGTTCCTTTACAACTTCCTAGTAGATAGTGGAATACGGTGTCCCATATAGAATGACTTGTGAAAACTAGCGTGCCCAAAAAAGGTAAAACATTTTTCTTGCCTCGCATGTGACAACAGGCTGTTAGCACTGACAACCTGATCACAATACAATGGAAGTGGGTGAGGGCCCAGTGCTACCTTTGTAACAAAAATACGGAATCCATTGAACATCTACTCATTAGATGCCTTGAAACATGAAAATTTTGAGAACACTACTATTCGCTCTTTGGGCTTAGCATCACCCCCAGAATGATATAAGATATATAGGGGTAAACAATTTAGGGGACAAAGCTTCACAAGGATGCCAAAGCATGATGGTAACTCGTAGTAATGGCCATTATCTAAAGCACCAAGCTTGATAGGAACCAAAAATGCTTCCTAATAAAATGATTATTCGAGAAATTGACTTTTTAATGTTGTCTTGGTTTGATGAAGTTCACGGGTTCAAAAAATCGAGGTTGATTATGATGGAATCCATTGTGAAGCAAATACTCGCCCTCAGCTTTAAAGATCATGGGGATCATAGGTCGGAGGGGATAACTTTGCGGACAACAAACAAGGGGGTGTATAGCAATTCAGAAGAGGGTGCTCCACTGCACGCCACATCCTCGAGACCACCCAGGGTTCCGGATTAGTAATCAGTGTAACTTTACAATATATCAAAGCATATGTCATGTACCTCTTCTAATCTTTGAATGAATGTGTATCTTTAAAAAAAAATCTTTAGGAACTTAAACACATTAAATAGAAAATAATTTACCCAAATTTGTTGCACTCCTTGTGTGATTTGGATCTGGATATGGATAACATATCTTTAAAATAAAGAGAACCGAGAAACTATTTAGTCGTCAGGGCTTATGTACTCGAGGTGCATTTATTTGAAAATAAAATAAAATAATTATTAATTTAAATATAAAAAAAATTTGCACAAAAATATCAGTAAATAGCTACAGATTGTATAAAAAAACTCAATTTGCTTAAAATATAAAACATCAAAATCAAGTAAAAAAATACTATCATACTATTTTAAAGATTGATAATATTTAAAATATAATTTTATTCTCATACTTTACTGAATGTAGAATCATAATATGTTTTTTTTAAAAAAAAATATGCACTAAAAGAAAAAAAAAACCTTCAAATTAAATAAGTGTAGTAAGTGAGATTCATGAGCTGTATGTCTTGGTGGATGAAGAGGTTTGGTTGCCCAATATTTGTAAAAAATATCGACAGGAGAAGATTGTGGAAATAAGTATGAGAATATATTATAAAAATATATAACTTTTACGTGTGTTTCTTCCGTCATTGAAAACAATCAAATTAAAAAAAATAAAAGCAGCATAGTGCTACAAAGATCCCACATACACCAGATGGGGAAAGAATTGGACCACTTGGTCTATTATACGTAGCCTACAATATATTGGCACTATTATAAATCTACCCTAAATTCACCCTTAATATATTGTCCCGAAAAGTTTTTGAGAGATTTTATACCCATCTCCAAATTTATTTAGTGTAAACAAAAGTGTCCCTAAATATACAATAATTAGGGATAAAAAACTCTGTACAAATTAGTAAATATAGAGAAAAAACATTGTCCTTCAAAATATCAAAAAAGTCTCAACAACTATTATATAATGAAGGGGTTTTCACTAAATTAGTATCTAAACCTAATATATTAGAACTTTGAATGCTTAATCTATAATTTTTTTTTTCTATTTTTCATTAATTATAAATAAAATGGTATTCAAATTCAAATAAAATAGATAAATAAAAGACTTTAATCGAAATAATTAATGGAGGCCAAAAGAAAAAAAAATGTTCTAACAATTCAAATTTCATGAACCAAACCCGCTTTAATTGAAATTCATATGGTTCACTAATCTCATAAAAGAATTGTTAAAAATAAAATAAAATAAAATCAGCAATAAAAACAGTGAACAAAACATTCACAAAAAAATACCTTTGACTCGAACAAAACACGGGTGGAGAGAAAAAAATTCACCATGTCAAAAAAAAAAAAAATGAATACAACATGAGAGAGTTTTTTATAAGGAGCAACCCTACAAAATAACCTCATAACATAAAAAATAAAAAATAAAAAAAACATAGTGAACATAAAAGATCTATACCGCAGGGTGGATTGGATCTATCAGCCCGATACTTTCAGGGGGTGTTCACTTGGGGGAAAGTACAGGGAAGTGCGAAGTGGGCTGAAGTGGGCGGAAGTCTTAGTTCCCGAAGTGGGCTGAAGTGAGCACTTCTAGTGTTTATTTCCACCGAAATGAAAGGGCACCGAAGTGTCCACTTCTCCAAATGTTTTATAATAATAATGACGATGATGATAATAATAATAATAATAATAATAATAATAATAATAATAATAATAATAATAATAATAATAATAATAATGATAATAATAATAATAATAATAATAATAATAATAATAATAATAATAATAATAATAATACCCACTCGGCCACTTCGGTGCATTTTTGGCCGAAGTGACCCTAGTGCAAAATGGGGGAAGTGCCCATTTCACCGAAGTGGGCTGAAATGCCACTTATGTGCAAAAAAATGTCAGAAGTGACTGAAATGGACCACTTCCCCACTTTCCCCAAACACTTATCCACAAGTGAACGTCCTCACTATCACAACAGAAACCCAAATTTTCTTATAATTTTATTCACCACAAAATATCACACTAAGAGTTTTTTTTGTTGATAAAATCAGACAGAATTCGGTCATAATCTCAACAAAATCACACTTAAATGTGAAATAACATAATTGTAACGCTCATGAGTTCATTTTTTGCTATTAATTATGGGTGCCCTCTATGGTACCTTGTGCCTTGGCATGCCTTGGCACCTGTAGTACCATGCCCTGTACCTAAAATATTACTACCAAGCACTTACAACTACCTTAAGTTACACCTCTAAGACAAAAAGCCTTGGCTTCTGTAGCAAAGTATCTTAAAATTTACCATTAATTATGTGCACGGAACTGATGATCTTCATCTGAAGTGGGCCCGTTTACAACTTCAATATATGACATTAATGACATCTATGACATCATATATCAACATATGCCAGCATAAATTATTAGCACAACACAAAGTTCATGCATAAATATCATTAATGACAAACATATCTAAAAAAATGATTTATCGTTTTAACTTGGTTTACAATATTGGACTTTTTAAAGAAATAAAAAAAACAAAGAACTAGTGCGATGAAGTAAATATTAGGTATATTTGTAATTAATTTATTTTTTATAGGGTATGGTTTGAGTCAGGTTTTGAAACTAAATTTGTGAGAAATAAATTTTACTATGTTATGAGTATGATCTATTTAATTTTGATTGATGTAATTGTTTACTGACCAATCTTTGAACCTTGCACAATGTGGGAGTTTTGTTGCACTGGACTACCTTTTTTAATTATTTTCTGAAATGATTTACAACATGGATTTTATGCACCAATAAATAAATCATCCATACTCATCTATTCTTAGGTGGTGTTTGGCACCTGGGATATCTTGGAATGGGTTCCATTCGGTAGTTTAGTTGCCTAGATGTAGCGGGACTAGGATGCACTTCGTCCCTCGAAATTGGACGAGCGACGTCCCTCCAAGGAGGGACACCGCTCGTCCCTTGGAGAGGGATGAGGTTGTTGAGGATAGAGAAGTAGGTTTCACAGACTTCAATACCTCAACACCCCTCTCTAGAATACTCGGGAGGGGGCAGAGGTCGGATGCCCGCACAGGGAGATCCATCAGGAGGATGGAAAAGGGCAAGAGTAGGGTCACTCTGGAAGCAAGTACTTTTGGATCACCACCACCTCAGCAACCATTGAAGACCTTGTCGTTATCTCGACATGATAACTCTTCTCGGGGAAAAAGGGAGGACCCAAGAAGAGAAAGCTCATGGAGGGAGGACTCTAGAGGTAGTCGTCGCCCGCCCTCCCCTTCGTGCGGGAAATTATGGAAGTATATCTCCCCCGAGGCCTCAAAGCTCCCTCCATGGAAACTTTTGATTGTATGACGGATCCGAACGACCACTTGGAAGCTTTCGAGACCTTGATGCTTGTGGATGTATTTTCTGACGCTATGATGTGTCAGCTCTTCCCGATAATGTTACGCGGAACAATATTGGTATGGTTGAAGGGCCTCCGCCCCAACACCGTCTCCTTATTTGAGGAGTTAGCCGAGCTCTTTGCTAGTCACTTTGTTAGTGGCAATAGGTGGAAGAAGACCTCGGCCACCCTGATGAGCATGCAACAACAGGAAGGAGAGTGCCTCCGTCGGTCTGTGCACCATTTCACCCAAGAAACTCACGCCATTCTGAGGCTCAACTAGCTCATTGCCAGCATGGCACTCATGAAAGGCCTGCATAACTTACTATTCAAGTTCTCCCTAGCTAAGAACCAACTAGAAGATCCCTTTGAGCTCCTCGCGCGCACTGAGAAGTACATTAACGCGGAGTAGATCTAACATGGATAGATGAGAACAAGAAAGGGAGGCAGTCAAATGAGGGAAAAACATTAAGAGAACCCCCGAGGCTGCCCCCCAAACCAGCGAAGGGCCGATGTCCCTCCCAACCTCCAGATACTAATAGGGCAGAGGAACAGATGAGATATCAGAACTTTGCCCCCTCAATGACACCAGGACCAACGTCCTCATGGAGTTGTAGAACCAGAGGATCCTGAAGTATCCCATCAAGTCTAAGAACCCCTCGGGTCGGAAAGACAGCAGCAGATACTACTCTTTCCATCGAGAACACAACTATGACAGCTAGGAGTGCTATCACCTTAAGGATGAGATCGAGGATCAAGTTCGGAAAGGGCGCCTCGACCAATTTCTCAATCGTGACTTGCAAGAGGAAGGTCCATCCGCCTCAAAGCTGGGCCCGACTCCAGTCGTATGGTTTACTTCATAGTGGGAGGACCTGGAGGTGGGGGTGCTAACACGGTGGCCTGCAAGTCACATGCCCGCATGACGGCCTGGGTGGAGCTATCAAAGAAGAAGTCCAAGGCCTGTCTTGCCATCTCTTTCTTTGATGAGGATCTCAGATGAACTTGCCATCCCTATGGCGAAGCATTGTTTGTCACCGTGATCATTGTGGACTTGGAAGTAAAAAGAGTCCTCGTCAACAGCGGAAGTTCGACCGACGTTATATTTTGGGATGCTTACAAGCAGATGGACTTTGGATCTCGAGGTCTCAATCATGTAAGGACCCTGTTGGTTGGGTTCTCTGGAAGTGCAGTACAACAAGAGGGAGTAGTCACACTCCCTGTGACAGTAGGAAGTCACCCACGCGAGAGGACTATCACAGCCGACTTTATGGTTTTTTTTTTGCTTCTGCAGCTATAACGTCATCCTTGGGAGGCCGACGTTGAATGCCCTGAAGGTGTTCATCTCCACATACCACCTTCTTATGAAGTTTCCCACCGAGAGAGGATGTGGAGAACTTAGGGGAGATCAACTTGCAGCCCACAAATGCTATGTCACCCTTCTTAAAGGCAGAACTTCAGAGACATTGGTAGTGGAAGCCTGACTTGAAGCTGAGAAGCTGACAGAGCAGGAAACGCCGGTCGAAGACTTAGTGAAGATCCCTTTGACCGAGGACTCCCCCGATCGAGAAGACGGTGTATATCGGTTTAGAACTCCTGCCTGAGCCTCAGGATGAAATGATACGCTGCCTGCGGAGCAATAACTACATCTTCACCTGGTCCTCTGAAGACATACTTGGGCTAGACTGGAGTGTTATGGAGTATCGCCTCAACACAAACCCTACAGCCAAGCCCATGATCCATATGCGATGACATTTTGCTTCGGAGCGTCAACAGGTTGTATGTAAAAAAGTCAAGAAACTCCTTAGGGCATGTTTTATGAGAGAAGTCCATTATTCTAAGTGGTTGTTGAACGTTGTACTTGTCAAAATGCCTTTGGGAAAATAGTATATGTGTATCGACTTCACAACCTTGAATAAAGCTTGCCCTAAGGACTACTACCTTCTTTACTTGATTGATGAGCTAGTCGATCCCACCTCGGGTCACAAGATGTTAAGCTTTCTAGATGCCTTCTCCGGCTATAATCAAGTTAAGATGGTGAGATTTGACGAGGAGAAGATATCTTTCACTATGGCCAAAGGTATGTTACAAAGTAACGCCTTTCGGTCTAAAAATGCGGGAGCCACTTTCTAGTTACTCGTGACTCAGGTATTCAAGAAGCGTCTTGGGAAGAATGTCAAGGCGTATGTAGATGACATCCTTATGAAGAGCAAAAGAGCAGACCAATACATTGCTAATCTATAGGAAACCTTTCAATTGCTCTGATTTTACGGGATGCGCCTTAATCTTGAGAAGTGTGCCTTCGGTGTTTAGTCTAACAAGTTTCTAGGGTTCATGGTGTTACAGCACAACATTGAAGCCAACCCCGAGAAAGTCAAAGCAATTTTGGAGATGAGCTTCCTGAGGGCTATCAAAGAGGTCCAGACACTAAACCGGTAGTTAGCCGCCCTTGGGCGATTCATATCTAGATTGAGGGAAAGGAACCTGCCTTTTTTTAGGGTACTACGGAAGGTACCAATGATGGAGTGGACTGAGGAATGCGAAGAGGCCTTCAAACAACTAAAGTAGTACCTAGGCTTGTCACTATTGTTGATCAAGCCTCAATATGGTGGACTATAATAGATTTTTTTTGGTTGTTGCGACATAGAAAAACTATTGCAATACAAAACATTCAATAGATATGCGAAACTAATTCAATCATTCACTATTAGAAATTAGTATCAATGTTAAGCCCTAACCCGAGGGTTCATCATGCCCAAGTATCTAGAATGTTAGTTCCCCATTATAGGGGAACACAAAACCAATACAAAGCAATATACGAAGGAAATAAACGTAATAAGATACGCTATTCCCTCCACTGTTGGTGGCCTCTAGAGATTGGAACTTCGATGGAGCTTTCTCCTTCCTTGACGTCAAGCCTCGTCTCTCTAGATGGATGGAGTAATGTCCAAGGATCCAAAGATGCTTCCCCAAACCCCAAAAGTCAGTATTTATCTCGTGCAATACAATGGGGAAGTGTTTAACATGTGCCACGTCCGCTTGGGCCCACTGTATAAAAGAAATCAGGGTCGACAGAGAGCCGTATGGGATATCTATATGGGCCGTATGGGAGCCTGTATGGCCGCCTGGAAAATCAAATCTCGTCCTGCATCAACTCATACCAGATCGTATAGGCCCGTATGTGACCCCATATGGGCTTGTACGGACCCGTATATCACTCCGTTCGGTCTTTTGAAAAGTCACAAGGGGACTTGTTCTGCTGCCTTGATCCATACGGGTCGTATGGGAGCCCATATGCACTTGTATAAACTCTAGAAATGCTTTGTTTCGGCTTCAAATCATCCTAAAAAGCCCCTTTCTCTTGGCACATCATCATTATGCCCTGTTTATAAAAAATAACACTTTTTAAGCACTGGTGGGCCATATTTTTACCAAATAGCATGCAAAGTGTATGTGAATATGATATAAAATTATGACCAATTAAACACTTATCAAAGTCTGAGAAGTATCAATACTAACAATCTATCTATTATGTAGTCTAATCACAATTGGATGGTTTTCTAAACTAATCTAATCACTAAAACTAAGAAAAACTAGGAATCAGAACACATTGATGATAGGATGGAATAGCTGGGGCAATCAATCATAAAGAAAAGGTATCCAGGAAATAAATCCCCCTCGGGTTCTCATAAAGATATTAGTAAGGACCTTAAAGTTAATAATTACAAATTTTTGGACTAAGGGTTCCTAATATTTATCCGATCCTTCTCTCAAGGCGACTAATATCTAGTACCCTCACTGCATTAATATTCTAGATAACCTAAATCTTGGAAAAAGTTATGGGATTAATGCGTATTAAGGACTCGCTCTTCTTAATACCCGATCTCTCGGCGTACTCATAACCCTTTCTATTGAGTTAGGTCTACACACGGGGAGGCGTTCGCTTCTTCTCTCGGTGAATTAGATTGGACATCTAGGCTGTCGCAACGTAGAAATCCAATGCAATGAATGACACTCAATAGATCTCAAAATAAAAGCAACTAAATAACCATTGAGAGTCAATATCAAAAGAAATTAATAACTCAAGGGTTCATCATGCTCAAATACCTAACAAATTAGTTCCCCATGAAAGAGGAACCCAAATCCAATACAAAGTAATAGAAGAACGAAATAAAAATAATGAAATATACTTTTCCCTTAACTATTGGTGTGGTGTATAGATCTGCGATGAAGCTTCCTCCAAGCCTCATTGTTGAAGAGTGCTTGATGACAATGCCTAAGACGATGAATGATAGCCTCCAAGATTGCCGATAGAGATTCGATTCCTTGATTGAAAATTAGATCCCTCCAACACCCAAAAACCCCCGTATTTATAGGCCCCCATACTTCTAGAATATATTTGGTATGATTGGATCCGTGTGGGTCCAACCAGGTCACAAAAATTGGGTTTGGGTTCGATGTAGAAGGGGCCATGGTACACGGGCAAGTACACGGGTGTGTGCTTGCTCGTGCCCTTCCCTGGAGCTTGTTTTCTGGCTTCAGTTGCTCCAGGCCCGAGCGTGGCTCCTTTGTAGAGCCGTTTGAATCCCTAGGTGATACTAGGTTGCTTCATTCTACTGCTGAGACTTCCAGCTTCAACACTTTAGCCTTGAAACAATCTTAAATATCCCTTTTGCTTGCGAAACACCTTTGATATGCCCTATTAATCAAAATTATCACAAATTAAGTATCAGTGGGCTATGTTTCCTCCAAATAACATGCAAATGTAGATAAAATTGATAGAAAATTGTGAGCACTTAAACACTTATCAAACATCTCCACACTTAAGTGTTTTCTTGTCCTCAAGCAAATAAAAAGAAAAATAAAGAATTGATAAGTGTTTAACCTCTAGCTAAAGAATGAATGATTCTACTCTACTCAAAGTTTCATTGATGACATGTGCATTCTCCTAATTCAACCCCTAGACTCAGATCAATCCCGTGACATAATTTGATATGGCTCTAGACAAAATTTTCACTCTACGTACCATGTTCTCAAGTCTTAAAATGACAAGTGTTACGGAAATATTTGGCAAAACACGTGTCGCCTGCCTAAATGGCCACCTGTTATACACAGGGCTACATTTCTTTTGGCCACAAGACAGTCAGTCACCACCAAATTCATTAGCATAAATTCCGTCCGGCAAATAAGGAGGGCTCACCCCTACAAAAAGTCCGTCGGAATTATGCAAGAAGCAAGAAGGTGATAGCCATCTGGGTAAGAGCGTATCTAACGCCTCTACAGTAAGTAGATCTTATCCACTTGCCTCTACAGTAGGCAGATATTTTCTACTTACACATGTAGTACCTACACAGTAGGTAGATATTTTCTACTTACCTACGTAGCACCTACACAGTAGGCAGATATTTTCTTACCGCCTTAGAAGATATTTTCTTACCGCCTTAGAAGATATTTTCTCATTCACCACCTTACTCCACCGCCTTTCCTAAACCGCCTTTAAGTTGCTATAAAAGAAGAGCGATAATAGAAAAAGGGAGGATCGGAAAAATCATCACACAAAGAGCTAACTCATGTCTAAGACTGCCTTCTTACAAGTTTTTTGACTTAAGCATCGGAGCTGAATCAGGGCAGAAAGACCCAATTCCGATCACTCTTTTCTCCCTCTTACAGATTCATCCCAAAGGAAAGCTAGGGTAATTCCGAGCGGATTTCCATAGGGTAATTCCGAGCGGATTTCCAAAGCATTCTCCGTGTTCTCCGTTCAGAAGTTGAAGTAAGCGTCTATACTAACTATAAATTTCAACCGTTTGTTGAAGGCTGAGACCGGATCACGAGGACACAGTAGCCAAAGCGTGAGGTGGACCAGTTTTTGGCATCAACAACAAGCATACCCTCAGTGACCTCTAGAGGCTCCTTGGGACTCTAAGGACAAAACAACTTACCGATAATGAAAAATAAAGTATCAAATAAAGTTGCCCCTTTTTTTTCATTTTTTTTTTGTTTTTTCATCTTGGTAGGGTATCCCTAATAGATTCAACTTCCCGAGTGGCCAAAGACTATTATAGAGTGTAGATTCCCCTTTTTGAGGGATGCACATGCAGATTAGGAACCAGAACACCCAACTACTCAGAAGATTACAACTCTACATACACGTGCTCCTGCTAACATGAGACTTTTCGGCTTGAGGAACACTTTGATAAGGAGCCGGAACCCCTAGCTTACTCGTCACCACGAGTAGAGGAACACTGTCTTGGTCAATATTTTCATAACTTCTATGTACACTACCATATTATTCTTTCCCTTATTTGTCCACTAAAATTCTAATTGAAAATAGTCCGAAGCTTGAACTAGTGTCAAGAAACCTCTTGGAGCCATTGAAGATAATACTTAGCAAATCAAGTCAAAAGAACATCACAAAGGGTTATCTAATGTAACTAGAGAATAGGAGTGTTGCGAGGATTTTCTTTAAGTGTTTGAGGTGTTTCATAGGAAAATTCAAAAAATTTTGTTCTCAAATGGTGTAAACTAAGAGTGGAGCAAAACTGAAAATTTTCAATAAAGCCATTATAGGTTTAAACTAAGAATGTATTTCACAAAAAGATATTCAATAAAAATTGAACTATTTATAGTTACCCATCTCCACACTTAATATCATACATTACCCTCAATGTATCTAATAAAGCATAAGAGAAAGTGAGAGAGGTGCAATAAAAATAAGGAGAAGGGTGAACTTAAACTTCCCCGATTTAATAATGACGATTCCAATTTGAATTCGAGTTTAGGGCGATCATCCTTGTCAGCCAATATATTAGCTATCTTGATCCTGCGAGGCATGAAGGGATCAATGTAGCTCAAGAGTGGTGATGAGTGCATAATTATACATATTTTTATCTCATGCCCATTTGCATCCATTTTGGTATAGTTTCTCCCACTTTTTTGTGTTGTTAGGTGTTTTGTGTAAATTGGCAGATAATTCAGCACTTTGAAGAAAAGAAGCAAATTTTGGAGAAATTCGGAGGGAAAAGTACCAAACAGAGCACGACACGGCTACCCACATGGGCGTATCCCTGTGCGTGTAAATTCAAATCGAAATCAGCTAAAGAAGCGCGCATTCTGTAGATGGCACGACAATGTGACAGATGACGCGACCGTGGGACAAAAGGACAAGACCGTGTGATAGATGACATGGGTGTGCGACGTAAAGTCTAACTTATAAAAGGCTATCGATTCCACTTTTCAAGGGACTTTTGGCGTATCCAGGAATCGACCGCTAAGGTTTCGTGGAGAAGCTGAAGGCGGAGGAAGCATCATGCCAGGGAGTCTATGAGTCTTCTTATGCTTTCCTTCTTAGTTATTGTGATGTCTGTCATTAGCATGAGAGGCTAAACCCCTTGTAGTCCCTCGGGTCCTTGAACCCTTAAATGAACATGTGAATCTTTCTCTTAATTATTAGTTTCTTCTTTATTTATCTCTGAGAATTGTCCATGTATGCTTATTATGGTTTGTTAGTGTGAAAACACCGACCATACTATTAGAACTGTTTGATGCATGATGAGAGATCGGGGTCAAACTAGGTCTTAGCATAGACAATAGGTAGGGGGCGCACGCTGAGAGATTGGGTGGTCGCTTGGGTTGCCTTGTAACCTAAACTTACTTTCCGGATTAGGGTAAAACCTAATAGCAAGAACCATAGAATGCCACTAATAATGCGGTCGTACATTGAGTAGCCTCTGTACAGCTAGGGTTTGGTTGCTGAGAGATCGGGACCAAACTAAATTAGGGTTCTTCATGGTCCAGTTATAGATAAATTAAGAAACTAGTATGAGAGGATTAGTCATGAGGGATTCTTAGAGGGATGATGATCCGAGGTGCCATGCTTTCCTAATTGATAATTTCCAACTTGCTAATTGTCACTTTAATTTAGTTTGATTAGGTTTTAGTTAAGATCAATTCACCAACATCTTTTTCAGGCTAGATAATAGAGTCATAGTAAGTACTAGTGCCGGTCCTTGCGAATTCGACTACCTTACTCTCAGGGTACTTTACTACTTGAACGACCCAGGGCACTTACGGGCTAGCAACACTATTAAGTTTTTGGCACTGTTGCCGGGGATCGGCGTTCTAGGAACATTAGGGTTTTATTACTTTGGCTTTCTTGGTATTAGCTTAGTTTTATTTTTCTTTTGTTTTATTTTTATTTTATCTCATCTTTTCTTGCTGATTTAGTTCTCTTTCAATGAAGGTACCAGTGCATGACTAGAAGCAAGGTCCCATATCCTGCAGAAGTACCAGATCCAGATTTTGAGCGCTACCTTCGTCGCCAAATTAGAAAAGTCATTCTCAAAAAGCAAGCAGACGTGGAGAGCAGTACAGAAGTGAATCAATCAGTAGAGATGGCGGCACCAGCCTGTTCTATTGCAGAGTTTTCCAAGCCAAGCCTTGACAGCATTGGCTCAAGCATCAACCCTCCACCCATTGATGGACACGATTTTGAATTAAAACATCACATCATCCAAATGATTCAAAATCAGTGCCATTTTGACGGATTCCAAAATGAAGATCCGTACACACACTTATCAACCTTCTTGGAGATCAGTAACACCACTACAGTTAAAGGAGTACCTGTCGATGTAGTCTGTCTCAGGTTATTCCTATTTTTACTTAGAGGCTGAGTCAAACAGTGGCTAAATTTATTACCTCTAGGATCGATTACCTCATGTGGACAGTTAGCTAAGAAATTCCTGACAAGATACTTCCCACCGTCGAAAATCACAAAATTGAGGAGTGACATATCATCCTTCTGACAACTAGAGTCAGAAACACTATATGACACCTGGGAAAGGTACAAGAAGATGCTTAAAATGTGTCCACAACATGGGATAGAAGACTGGATACAAGTCCAGACTTTCTATAATGGACTCAACATGGCTACAAAACAGTTGCTGGACATAGCAGCCAATGGATTACTTTGCAACAAAGAACTTGAAGCGACCAATGAGCTAATAAAAGAGATGCCTGTTAATGGATATTAATGGAGCTCTGAAAGGAACAATACTAAACCAAGCCAAGCCGTAGGAGTCTCTAAAATTGATGTGCTGACTAATTTGGTAGCAAAGGTGGATGTGTTGAGCAAACGGATAGACAATATGTCCCTTCAGCAACAAGCACCATTTATGAATTATGGAGAACAATCAAGTACAAAAGCAAGTATGGTGCCAATCGAACAGGTTGACTTTGTAGGTAGTCAGAACAAATATCAGAATAATCCGTACAGTTCTACCTACAACCCCGGATGGTGGAATCATCCAAACTTCTCATGGAGCAACCCAGGGCAAGATCAAGGACGATAGAAACCAACTCAAGCACCCGGATTTCAGTAACTCTCACAAAACAAGAAGAGCCCAATCACAGAGAACATCATTGCACAATACATATCCACCAATGATGATCGCATGAACAGAAACAAAGAATACATTAGGAATTACCAGGCATTATTACAGAACTTGGAGCACCAGGAGACCCAAATTGCAAAATCTTTGGCCGAACGACCACTTGTCTCTCTTCCTAGCAATATTGAAGTGTATCAGTGAAGGCTATCACCCTCAGGAGTTGAATAGTATTATCCCCACCTCTAGCCAAAGGTCAGAAGGAAACAACAGAAGAAGAGGAAGGGGAGTGTTCAGATGAGACAAGGGATCCAAGCATGGGAAAGGAAAAGCAAGCTCCAATGGTGCGAGAGTACCAACCAAAACTACCTTACCCCGCTAGGTAAAGAAGGACTAACAAGAGGAGCAGTTCAAGAAATTCTTAGAGATTTTCAAAACACTACACATCAATGTCCCATGAGTGGAAGCTCTCTCTTAGATGCCAAGATACGTAAAGTTCTTGAAGGAGCTTCTCACTAACAAGTGGAAACTGGAGGAGGTGTCCAAAGCAACTCTTAGTGAGCAATGTTCAACATTCCTCACCAACACAATCCCAAAGAAGGAAAAAGATCCAGGAGGCTTATAATCCCATGCACTATCGGAGGATTGGTAGATGAGAACGCATTAGTAGATATTGGAGCAAGTGTCAACCTCATGCCATACAAACCTTTGCAAAAAGGTAACTCTATAGATGACCGACCGATCAATCCGTCAACCATGAGGAGTCATTGAGGACGTATTATTCAAAGTAGAGAAGTTCATCTTCCTGGTGGACTTCATCATACTAGACCTAGACGATCAAGTAGAAGTACATCTCATCCTCAGAAGACCGTTCCTGAAAATAGCACAGGCTTCATTTGACATCAAGGACGGACGGATGACACTAAGAGTCGGAGATGAGCAAGTCGAGTTCAAGCTTCAATCTGCCATGCGATACCCCATAGAGTCTAACGATTCTTGTTACTTTGTTGAACATGTTGACGATCTCGTTTCTAATTTTGTGCAGGATGAATTGCTAAAGGACCAACTGGAGGATATCTTTTCTGATGAACCACCTCCTTGGGGGGAAGAGGTTACGGAGGAAGATAAGAAACATGAATAGCAAGGTGCTTTCACAAAAGAGAAAAATCCGTGAGAGACAAGGTGGAGGACAGGAAAAAAGAGAAACCCACTACCGGGCTCATCATCTGTGTACAAATCTATTTCCTATTTAAGCATGCAGACCTTGGAGAACCTCCATCCCGACGGGGAAGCTGAAAGGTATCACTTATTTGAACCCCCGTGAGTGTACAGGTACGTAAAGCTAGTGACGTAAAACAACTACTTCTTGGGAGGCAACCCAAGCTTATTAATTTTAGGTAGTTCTCTAGTTAGTTTTCATGAGTAGGATTATTATAGGTTAGTTTTAGATATACAGTAGTGGTGAGACTATCTTTTTGATGATGTTCAATAATTATATGATTCTGAAGTGTTTTAACGACTAATTTTTGTCTTTGGAGTCTATAACACTTTGGTGCAGGTGAAAACAGGGCAAAAATGACATATCGAGGAGTTACAGAGCACCACACGCCCAGCGACACAGGCATGTAGAAGGGCGTGTTGCGCTCGGGAAAACACAACGAAATAGAAGCCAAAATACAGAGCACCACATGCCCATCGACACGGGTGTGTGACAGGGCGTGTCACGCTCGTGAAGGAAACGCAAGACATCAGAAGAAAGACAGAGCGTCACAGGCCTAGAGACATGGGCGTGTGGCACCCAGCTACACTTTATTAGATACGACCATGTGGACATCAACACGCTCCGTGTCCTGCTTGGAGATTCAAAAATCAGGGGTTTTAATCTTGAAGAGAGGAGCACTGCCACCACAACCGACGCCCCTTTTCTTCTTCATCCCTCACAAGAACCCACCCAGTCTTTCTCCTCCCCACTCTGGCGAACCCTCCTCTAGCGACGCACACCCGTCTGCAGCACCATCGTCCCGACCACCGTTTAGATTTGCCACCACAGTTTATCGACATCGCCATGTCACAACCTTACACTCCCGTTGATAGCTCTTGGAAATGTACCACGTGACTATAATTAATGTTGTCTTATATGCTTTCATAATGCTTTACATCTGTTTTGATCGATAAATGCTAAAATAAGTGAAGTTTGTGTGCAACAAGTGAATTGAAGCAACACAGAAGTCAACATCGTGATGTCGTTTTTGGACATCGCAATATTAATTGCAGACAACACCCCTATATTTGGCAGAAATTGACATCGCGATGTTCTTTTTGACATCGCGATGTGAGGATCTATAGCAAGATGAACTGGAAGCAACATCGCAATGTCGCTTTTAGCCATCACGATGTTATTTAGGATCTGAGAGTCCTTATGCAGTTAAAATCTCAGGTCATGATGTCTCGATTTTGGGGGATTCTCAGAGTAAGTTGGATATCGCGATGTAACTTTTTGACATCGCAATGTCAAGGATGCATGATATAAAAGTTGGCTGACTTACTAGGGTTTGTGTCTTTGAGCTGAGCTGGCGGCTGCAAGCTAGAGCATTGATCTGGAGCGCTTCTTCCAGCATCTTGGTGCTGGAGATCGCATATTTTATGAGGGGGAAACATTAGATTTGTATCTTTTATGTTTAGAGTCTCTTTTAGTTTGATTATGGATATTTATGTGATGGATTCTATTGCTTGTGATTCCTCTTTTGCAATGGTAGCTTAAACACCCTTTTCTAGGGTTGTATGGATGTTTTGACTTGAATTCTATATTATCCTTGGTTTTGTATTGTTATCATGTGTGTAGATATGCCTATGAATCTACCTTGTTTATCCTTGTTGGTCGAAAGACGACAAGTAGCTTAAGCTTCAAGCATATAGAAATATAAGCTTGAAGGTAGAGTAGAGAAGTAGGCTGGACGGAGTAACATCAATTTGTTCTTTAACTTAGGTATAAGTAGAGACTTATCTATGGTATTGGTAGAGAGTTGCCCTATAATGCTTCTAAAGTGTCAATAGAAATATGGACCTTAGAGCATGATCCTTAAATAAGATCTTGTATGATGCACTCGGAGTGAACTTAAGTGCAAATCTCTACCTTTGACACACCTATATCCACAACCTTGATAACCTAGCAAACAAAGGAGAAGATCTTAACAAGTCAATTAACACCATACAACCCTAGATTATTAATCCTAAGAGTTTTCCCCTTTGAATCCTTCATTCCTACAAACTCTATTTGACACTTGATTACAATCTTCACTACTTCACATATCAATACCACAACCTCTTAGGCATAACTTAAGAAACCTAATCTGCATAAGTTAAGAAACCTAATCTCCGTTCCTTGAGGAATTCGACCCTGTACTCACCGGTTTTACTACTTGTGACCACGTACGCTTGCGTGCGGTAACTTGAGAGTTAGGAAGCTGACTACAAATTGAGAGGGGCTGAATGTTATAGAGGAAGTCGTCCAATCAGGGACCTACTACATTGATCGACAAAGGCTTCCCCGACCTTTCTATTTTGAACATCTCAGGTGGTACTATCAATAAAGCATATTTTTTTGCTGCATGTATTTTTTGGGAGTCTATTTTTTCTAAGTCCCTTGGCTATAACAGCTGAGTCACGGTGCTCATTCTCTCTAAAGTCTCTTTCCTATAAGAGCCGAGCTACCTAGCTCGTTCCTTCTTGACAAAGTCCCTACAAACTACGGGCCGAGTTCTCAAAAGTAATTCTTCTAGTCCCTTTGTTACAAAGG
The DNA here is from genome assembly GCA_026586065.1 of Dioscorea zingiberensis. Lineage (NCBI taxonomy): Eukaryota > Viridiplantae > Streptophyta > Magnoliopsida > Dioscoreales > Dioscoreaceae > Dioscorea > Dioscorea zingiberensis. The sequence goes on from CM048826.1 coordinate 25,165,010, forward strand.
CTGAGCCTTGGAGCTCGGTTTAGTCTTCGAATTCGGCAACTCTCGTATGAGCTTTGCCTCGACTTAATAGGCCTCATAGCAGGTCACCCTTTCCAGAGCTGAATCAGGTAGCCTGTGTAAGGCTTTCCCTCGACTCGGTTCCCTTTGATGGGAATGGCCTCGACTCGGCATCCCTTCCATGGGAGTGGCCTAAATCGGTAGGAAAAACAATTGAAGGATGGTAACAAAATTCATTTCATATGCTAGCAAAATCGCTTGAGTTACAAAGATGGTTACATGGATTGTCAAAGCTACTTAAGCTACAAAAAATGGTAAAATAGCCTAAGGTCAAGGTTTGGTTGGGATCGGTTCTGCCAAGGTCGGCTTCTCTGCGGTATTGTTCACACTCTCCTGCGCTCCCCCTGCTTTCTCCTTCTCCTTCTTGGCCTCCTTTGCCTTCTCTTCTTTCCTTATCTCTACGAAGAGCTTCACAGCCTCCACATAATCAACATCAGCAAGATTGAGGTCGGATCGGACTCGGGCCAATATTTGGAAGGCAAAGATCCCGTCCATCGCTCCCTTCTGGGCGACCCCCTTGAATTCCTCACTGACCTTGAACTTCACCATCTTCCTCTCCACAACTACTTCCTACTCCTTCCAAAGTTATCTCTGGAAGTCATTGGACTCTATGTGGTAAGCTATGGCCTTTTTCAAGTCCTCACCCTAATTAGGTCCCCCTTTATAGTTATCGACTCATTCCTTGATCCCGGATCCACCCGCTCTTGGATGATATCATCCGGTCGAGCCTCCTTATCATCATAGGTATTCTGCGTAATCTTCAAGAGGTCACGGGTCACCTCTAACTCCTTGTTGACCTTCGCCTTCTCTTCTAAGAAAAGTGGCACCTTCGCGCACACCTCATCGACCAGCTTCTACGAGGATTCCAGCTCTACAACGATCTTCTCCTATTCGTCGGTTGTTCTCTTTATCTAAGTTAGAAGAGGTCAAAGATACTTGGAGGTCATGTACCTCATTCTTCAAGCTGGCAACATTGGCTTCGAGCCTCTCCAACAGTTCTCTAACTGGATTCTCCTCGGCCACCTCCTTGTGGATTCGTCTTGTACTGTGATCCAAGGCAAAGGCGACCTATGATGAGATGTACTAGGGAAAGTGATGAGGGAATTCACAAATAAAGCATTGAAAAATATAATAAAGTGTGGCATATCGTTAAGCTAAGGGAAGAGAGATGGTCAACCAATTCATCTTTCGCGAGGCTCATCATCCTAGCCACTAAGGTAGGAGAGTGCATTGCCTCGACTGCCTCTGAGGCATCCCCTGCGTTGATCGAAAGATCGCAGATACGTCCTTGGGACCCTTAAGGAGAAGCAGCTCCAGCTTCAGCCGAAGATGCCCACTGGACACCTCAAGAGTTTGCTACCCCGTCCTCTTCATGCTGAAGACTTGCGACATCGGCTCTCCCCATCAGTCATCCTACCTTGGCAAGCTTGGCGTGGAAATCCGCCTTTTGTGTAGACTCAGGCCGTGCGACCTCGGGAGCAGGTGGTAGTTGCCGAGGGGAACGTATGGCAATCACATCATCATCTTCGTCGGTCACAGCAGGTAACGCCCCGACCCGATCCCGGGACCCCGGGCACGTTCATAGACAGGCCGTACCCGAGTAGAGACGGGCCCCACTCGGATACAAGGCCTAAGTGAGTAAAACAGATAATGCAATAAAACAACTTAATTATTCAAGAATAACAGAGTTCAGCTGAAAAACATAAAAGGGTTCATATACCCTACAAATACTAGGCCCTATAAGGGACCTACAAAATAAAGTATCTCGCACACAATAAAAAAAGATAAAGAAGGTCCTCGGACCTCTACAAATCCTCCCGACCCACGATCGGCTCCTGCGTGCTAGAATCCTACTCCTCAGGATCTGTAAACAGGAAGAAAACAAGTGCGTGAGCTTTCGAATGGAAAGCCCAGTAAGTACCCCTGCGGGGTTCAAGAAAAACATGATATCAACAAGTAAGAATATCAAAGTCAAACTTGGGGCACTCCCCTAAAAAACAATCCCTAGAAGTCTACCACAAAAAAACAAGCAAGGTAACGACTCCTAGCTACAGAAGCCCTGGGGCTCTGATATGAGTTCCAATGGAAGCTCCTCCAATGTCTCCCTCGGTCAGCTTCATCAGCGAACTTGCAGAAAACATGACCATCCGGTCGCTACGGCCTTCAGGTCGTATGTCGGTAGCGCCACCTCTCTACGTGTCGACACGGCCGGCGAATCATTCCCACTGACGGGTAGGACAACCAGAGTATCGGTCCCTCTGGCATGGCAATGCCGGAGCATCAGGGTGTCCCGTCCCTGAACGCTCCGTAAGGAGCACCCATACTCCACTGAATCTGGGCGGAAGAGCAAACAAGTGCTAGGGATGCCAACAGCCCAAAAAGAACATACATGCACCAGAATCCAATCAAATCATGAAAAAGACATGCATGTATCCAAATCATAACAAGGTATGATATCATCAGTCATAAACATAAGCAAGTCCAAGAAAACCCGAAACCGGGTGGGCACGAGGCAAGTGTACTTACCTAAAATCACAGAGTTTCGTATTCCACGAGACCTCCCGATGCATCCACGTCAATATCTGATAAAGACAATTCTATAATAAATATACATGTCTATGCACATGATGTCTACAACGCATGCTCTAATGGCCCAAGTCTCACTCGTGAGCCTTTCCCCGTGATCCCGTGTCATTTTACCTTAAATGACTATGCTTATTTATTTTCATTTCTAAAATCTGATTAGTCTAGCTTTTATAAATATTCTAGATTTCCTTCTATCACAAAAGAAATTGGGCTCTGGTGGTTAGAGCCTACCAAGCCCATGAGATGGGTCTCTAGTTCAAACCCCCTCTGCTACAACCTCTAATATCTTTTTATTATTCACTTTTTGACCAAGTCCAACCTGGTCTAATGGTCCCCTTGAGCCCCTTTTATTTGATTGAACTCGACCCATAGATCTGATTTTTTTTATGGTTTGGTTCGAGACATTTTTAAATCTTGATTGAGCCTACTTCGAGTCCATCTCTATTGGATCAAACTCAACCAAATAGCTCTTTTAAACCCCATCCAACCCATCACTAAGTCAAATTGATCTAATCCATGTGACTTGAATCTAGATCCGGACCCGATCTTATTAAATTGATTATCTTTAATCAACTCATCATTTTAAATCAATCCAATTCATTTAAGTTGATTAACCCAAATCAACTAACCTTTTGATTAGCCTAAGCCCAATTAGACAATTGACTAGCTAACCAAAACAATTGATTTTAACTAATTATCCAATTAGTTGTTATTCAATTAATTATTCAATTAACTAATTTATTAGTTAATTAATATCTCATTTGATAAATTTATAGTTAGCTAGCTTGCTAATCAATTAGTTACCAAATAATAAACTAATTAATTAGTGAGATCAAATAATTTAGTTAACAATTAATTAAGTAGACTAATCATCATTAGTTATCAGTTAATTAAATTTAAAATAACTAATTATCTAACCCCTCTCCCTCTCTCTCTCTCTTTTATCCTTCTCTCTTCTTAGGCTGTGCGTTGACGGTGGCTGGTGGTTCTCCGGTCATCTGCACCAGCCCCCTAGCACTCCTGTGCTTGATCGTAGTCTTCCTGCCGCCGGGCTTCCTCCGTCCAAGAACTCCTTCCCCGACGCCGGTAAGCACCGCGGCCTGCAATAGCGCCTGTCCCCCACGCCCGACCTACGGCCGGACCACTCTCCCTCCTCAACGGTTCCACTAATCTATATGGATGAAAGCTACTCAAAAACGAAAGAGAAGAAGGCTCACCTGAGGGAACCGATGTTCGCTGACCCTTCGAAAAGCTCCGCCAGTACCACCACCTCCGGTGAGGTGACCTGCAGGCGTTCAGAGCACCCCTTAGTGCCTTGCTTCTCCTCGCGAGCCCGCCGTGACCCCTCTGAGATCCTTCCGAAGCTTCTGGCCACACTCCGCCACTCGATCCTCGGCTGGTGGTGATGATCGGAAAGGAGATGGTGAAAGAGATGAGCGGTGGTGCTTTGGGGTACCACCGCTTCTGGTTTTATAGGGGGTTCGCGGGGGAGCTCCTCGCGATCTGATCCCGATGATAGGGGAGCCAGACATGCAGAATCCCTCGTCTTCCATATTTGCAGCTCTGGTGATCGCGTGCTCGCTGGCGGAGGCAGAGAGGCTAGGGTGTGCCTCTGTATCGGTTCGCCAGAGATGAATGGTGGATGGCTTGACCGCACGGTGAGGGCTCTCATACGCTTGCCTTCGTGGCTGGAACGGAGGGTCGGATCGGTGCCTCGCGATCCGTATTTTCACGATCCTTCAATCCAGGCCGTTTGTTCTTTCTTTATACAGCTTCTCCGATCTTTTGCGCAGAAGCCCCTCAATTTTACAACATTTATAGTTGGGTCCTTGATTTGTGAGAGAATGCACAATTCTCCTTAAATCCTTGTTCTTTTTTACTTTCATATTTAGGTCCTCCACATAGAGAGAAGTCGTTTACCTCGCAGTCCTCATCTTTCAAAATATTTTCTTTAAGTCCTTGGCAGCCAAGATAATTCAAATTAATAATTTAAATCACCTTCCACCTTTCCTTTTAATTTTAAATCATCCATTCCATCATAGAATTTCCCTCCAAATTGATTAAATCAATTTGAGTCCTACTTCCATCTTAGTTCCAATCAACAATACTTTAGAAGCTTCCCATATTTGATTAAATTGGTTATTTCCAAATTTAATTAAATCAATCACTTAGATAAATTATCTCAATCAATCACTAAGTTACTAAAATAAATTATGAGATAATTTATTCATACCCATTTTTACCAAAATGCCCTTGGAACTTATTCATATCCCCATAATGTCCTTTCGCACTTAAATTCATTTCGAAATAATTTAGAGGAAATATTTAAATCCTTTATTTCATGAAAAACCTTGGGTTTTACACAGTAGTCGCACTTCGTGAGCACCGACGATGAAGCGCCAAGTCGGCCACCTCCTCCTCTATCTCGAGCGATGTATCACCTCTTGAAGGCGTAAGAGAAGTTTCCTGAGTTATTTTCTTAAGGCGTCTTGATTCTCCATCCTTCCTTTCTTTCAATGGTTCCCTAGAAGCCTTCTTCTTTTTCGTCTTCTTCTTCGGAGAACTCGGAGGAGCAGCCTCGGCGACAGAGATCAGAAAGCTCATTTGTTCATTGATATCCATTCCGGGGCTTATAGACACAAAATGAGGTTAGTACACCATCTAACCCTGTTGAAAGAACAGAACCCAAAACACCCTACCTATGGCTAAGAAGAGCCTATAGTCTCGAAGATTCTCCGGGGTAATCAGCCTGTGAAGCGAAATCTTGTGGAGACCTTGGAGAACTTCAAATTAGGCTTTCTCCGCAATTGACTCCTTAGTGTCGGGCAAAGTTTTGAGTCTCGGAGTCCGGCAAGAAGTCAGGATGAGTCAAGAACAGTTATAGGAAACAAAGAACTTGTCCTTCTACTCATGAACGGAGGAAAAGTAGGGACCAAAGAAAGATTTTCCTCCCCAAGTGGTGAAGTAATACCAACCCGGGGATGGGTGGGTCCTCAGAGAAAACAGGAGACAAAGCCGACGAAGTGTCGGTTTATACCTGAAATGTTGGAAGGCCATAAAAAAACCACACAAAACTCGCCATGAATTAGGAGCCAACTGGGTGGGACATAGCCTATAATGCTCTAAGATTTCTCAAAAAATAGACAAGAAGGGAAATCGAAGATCGGTAACTAAGGCATCTAAGTAAATCCCAATCTCACCTTCGTGGGGATTGTCCGCTCTCTTAGAAGGACCAGGAACCCTAAAGGAGAAGGAAAATAAAGGAATTGAGAAACTGTCTTCTAAACGAAGAAGCTCACAAGAAGAAAGGACACTGCTAACGAAACCTATTCTGGCCCCCTCGAGCATGGTGGATTGAGAGCCAGCAATGGCCACCTCTGCCCTATCAACTAATTAAGAAGTTATTATTACTTGGGAGAAGGAGTATGAAGGATTTGCAAGAAAACTAGAGCTGGGAGCATTGAGAAATTCTCAGTGGAAACAAGCAAAGACGATGGAGGGAAAACCCTAGCGGGAGACTACACTTCAAACCCCTGAACTTCGCTTCAATGACCAAGATTCATCCCTGGGATTCACTTCAACGGCCAAGGTTCACCCCCATAAAGATAGCTCTAAGAGCACGACACGCAGCTCCTCAGGGTTATCCTCATCATTACCTTTACAGTTGCGTCCAACCACCTTTTAGACAAAACACTTTAGAAGGCACATTTGCTCATAAATGTGACACAAAGCCCCAAGCTGATACACGCTTCCCCCTACGATGTTGGCACGACTTTCCTAGTCCCGTCGATTTTCCCGCTCAGACCACAAAATCGGTCCTAAGATAGTCTTTTTTTAAAAAGTGCCTCGGATTTACCATCTTAATTCACTCCTGGAAACATGCCAAGGAGCATTTTCTAGGGGTCTTCTCGCCATATCTCGGTGACTCCGGTGAAGGAAATCCGACAAAACCTCGGGAACCTCGGGAGGTTAGTGATATGGCTAAATCTCGCCACACATGTGTCAACACGCCCACGCTCTCCATAAAGGCAACACGAATCCCCAAAAGCCGCTATATCACCCCATGGTAGGGTAAGGTTGCCATCCCCTTAGAGACTAAAGGGTTTTCCGCACATCCCTTATTATGATGACTGACATGACAACAAAAAGTGATGTAATGGGGCCCGGATCCCAAGGCGCTCCAATAGTACAAAGGTAGGGGGATCTCGACAGGGGAAGGGTAAGCTCACTTTCAATGGCAAACTTTTGCTATACTCCCTCCTCGCTTCTTCTCCAACGATCTCTCGGCTGATTAAACCGTCGGAGCTGGATTTGCGTATCGATACCCTCCTCCCCTTATCACAGTTGTGTTCGTGTCCCATTTTCAGGTGGATTCTCTGAACATCTTCGACACATCCTTCAACCGTAGAAGACATAGTTAGTTGGCTTTGTCCAGAATCAACTCCAAACATAACGGTTGTTTTGACTAACATTGTACATATAACTATTTTTATTATTAAAATCCAAATAAATATTATTATTTTTTTTCTTATTCACATATACCATTTACTACCCAAATCATCTTTAAAGTCTATAATTGTCATCTATTCCATCAAAATCTATCGCAAATCATGGTAATGCACAAAAAGGAAAAAATAAACTATTAAAAGACATGAAAAACCAAAGGACATTGGTGCATCCTTTGCCTTAATGGGATAGGCAACAATACCCCATCCTTTATTCTCTAGTTTATATTTTTTTTTAATGTGTTAAGGACACAAAATTTTTTCCCTTCTTGAAAGCCATCGTTAACTCAATAGTTATCTTGCTACTCTTTCATGGTAATGTTTCATTCTTGTCTCGGTGTTAAATAGACGGTATGTACTTCTTGTTTTCTTCTCTTGTTTAAGTACTAGAATTATAATATCTTTTGTTAAGTCGTTGAATTTTGGTGATCTTGATACATGAGACATTTGACTTTTAAGGTTAAGTTGGGTGCTATGTTTTCTTTTGCTTTATGATGGTGGTGTGAATTTTAATGTGTTGCTTTGTTGTTCTTTCATTGCTATAAAGTATGTTTTGCTTTTGGATTATGCATTCAATGCCACTTTGATAATTAGTATTAGGTGTGGAGATATTGATGTGTAGCTAGCTATCTTTGAAAGGGACGAAAGAGCTTTCATTCTTTCTTTATTTTTACTATTGATTTATTTTAATACAAGAAATTTATCATTTTCTGTATAATCTTGAATAATCAGCTTTTATTGATGATTTTGTTTCACATCCTCAATGATGATTGATATAACAAGTAAGAGAAAGAAAAGCTTTTATATTTATACATTTATTCTTTACACTTTATTTAATGTTGATAATGGGTAAAATCTCTGGTCGACACGTGGCATGTCAAGCATCTAAACAGATCATGGGTGTTATGAGATCACAAATCCCTTGCATGTTGTGGAGACAACCAAAAATACTGGCCCAACATCATAAAGAGCATTGCGGTAACAATCGGTGTCACAATTCGCCATCTTGCGATAATTACCGAAATTATCGCCAACGCTCCCATAGGGCTATAGAAGGAACAAAGAAGTGACTACACCAGGGACCGAAACCTCTCATTTGATATACTTTTCTCCAAAACTCTCATATGTCTTTTTCTCCATAAACTCATTATCATAGCTATCCCCGGGCATGAGTACTCGCCCCTTTGTTTCTTGTCTCTGTGGATCTTGTTCCAGATAAGGAGCGAGAACTGATTGCCTAGTTCCAAAAGAAGATCACCATCCGAAAAGAAGGCGTTTGATAAGTGCATGATTATATATATATATTTCTGTCATATTTACATAGACTTATTCTGAAATCATGTATCGATTTCTCTATTTTCGTACTATATTGGTTGTTTTGTGATTGAGTAGGTAAAATAGGTACCTGGACTGAAAGGAACGAGAAACGGGATAAACCAGGACGAAACAAGCTGAAAAAGGCATTCACAGAGATGTACACGGCCTCAGTAGAATGGTGTACGGTCGTGCATCCCTCTGATTTCAAAACATGTGAAGATCGAGCCGTGGGAACTTGTACGGGCGTGCATTAGATACACATTCCCGTGCTACATTGAATTGAAATCTATATTAACCCACCAAAGGCACAGATTTCGAGGACTTCTGGGGTAGATTGGTCTTTGGTGGGTGTTCCGTGCGACGGCTAGGGTTTTAGAGAAGATTGAAGGCGGAGTAGACATCGAGCAAGAGAGTCCCTATGTTTTCAATCATGTCTTTCTCCGGTATCTTTGTTATGGTTTCTGTTAGTATGAGAGGCTAAACCCCATTGGTGGTGCCTTAGACACATGAAACCTAGGATTATTTGTGAATGTAATTCTTTTATTTATTGGTTTTCTTTTATTGATGATTCTTGTGAGTATGTGCTTGATTTATGTGATTGTATTTGCATGAGCCTTGGTCATATACCTCGTTATATTCTAGCAGGGAACATATGTGCTTAGGGTTGGGACTTGCGTGTCTCTTTGTGCATTGATCCATATCTCTCTCACTTAGATTATAAATAGGCATAGGTTACCGAGAGATCGGAGGTGGCATCTAGATAGTGCAATTACCAAACTCCCAAGAATTAATCAATGGATAGACAATTCTTAGAATTAATCAATGGATAGCCAATAACAAAGGAATCCTAGTAGGATTGTGATCTGAGGTACCATGTCTCATCTCGGATTGCCCATAACCTATAAATTGTTCGTATTAGTTCCTTCTTAGGATATTCAATCTAACTACAAACAATCTCTAGGAGGGACAAATCTCAACATCAATTATATATATATATATATATATATATATATATATATATACGGGGCTGATGCTATGCGGCCGGCCTTATCAGTGTGCAAGTGCAGTCACCTCGTTTTGGCCCACTTACACAATATTTTGAGGAAATCCAAACCTATGGATGGAAAGAACATCGAAAAATAACCTAGCATGTCAATTTTCATACAATTTGGGAACTTGTAGGGTTTTCATCTTAAATGGTGAAATTTTAAACCGGTAAGATTTCTATAAATTTTCACCGGTTAAGATGAAGACCCTACAAGTTCCCAAATTGTATGAAAATTAATACGTTAGCTTATTTTTCCGATGTTCTTTCTATCTATACAGTTGGAAATCCTTAAAACAATGTGCAAGTGGCCAAATGGGAGGTGACCTTACTTGCACAGTAATCCGGCTGGCCTTATAATATCACCCCGTTATTTATATATATATATATATGATGTACGAACAGGGTGCGCGACAACTACCCACAAGTGTATCGGACGCCCTGAGCCGTTCGTGTGGCCCGTACCATGCCCATCGCCCTCAATGTGCCTATGGTAACTGGGGCGGAGCTCCCTGTGATCATCATCTGTCTCGTCATATGCTGTGACAAGACATCCATGCCCCGGGCTAGTCGTGTGATTTCTGGCCCTACGAAGATCACTTCGATCCTGGTGTGGGTCGCCTAATATATTAGTAACTCAGCCACGACCTATCCCAGGTGGAGTGAGAAGCCATTTACCATACTTTGGAGGTAGAGGAAATCCCTGGTGCTCACGACCCCCATGTTCCGCCCTCGTCCTGCGAAGGAGTGGCTGAGGATTAGATGAATGTACCTGAGGGCCGGGGAGTGGAGAATAGATGCCTTCAACATGCGTGGGTCATAGTGTGGATACGTGCTGAGCCTGCTCCAGAAGAACTCCTGAGGCTCGCCGACCGGTGTGTCTACCCTTAGAGCATGGTACTCTGGGGTCAGCGTGAACTCTTGATCGTAGAGTCCCAGGTGGATGGCAAAGTTCGTTTAGCTCATCTGAAACATCATGTCACAGTCGGAACTCTATCTGGTCTGGTCGGTGCCATGTGATAAGTCCTCTGGCTATCTGGAATGTCGAGAGCACCTCCAGTGCCACCTCTCTGTACATCGTCTCCTGATATTCAGGAGGCGCCGCCATCCACCCACGTCCATGTGTCTTTATACATCGGCGGCGAGGTCTATTGTCTCTTGCATGCCCCAATCGATGTGGCCGGCCTCGACGAAGCTCAACTGACGGAGGCGGAAGTGTTTGGCGGTGAACATTGGCATCGTGAGTATGAACTCCTATGGGGTGGTGGTGGATGAGGGTGCCTGCGGTTGGGAGCTCCCCTCTCCCTTCTCCTTGTTCCTCATAGGTTGCTTCTTAAATGGCTTCTTTGGCGGCATGGTACTCTCAACAGTGGTGGCTCAGCGAAGGGGATGGTGCACGACCGTGCAACGAACAGAGACAGAGGAGCGCTGGTGGGGAAGAAGGCTGCGGCGTATGGTCATGCGCGAAGGAGGAAAGGTAAATGAGGAGTCGGCCACGTGGTCTAGGGTTTTAAACGGCTTTTCGATTTATGCACGACCATGCACACGATCGTGCGTGAGGGCGTGCAAAGCCTTTAGTTCCTCATCCAGTTGGGAATGGCCGTACCAATGGGATGCATGGCCGTGAGTAGTATTCACTGTGAGAGGGGAATCCCGATAGGTTTACACTCTTCTGCATGACCGTGCTTAATTGAACTAAGGCCGTGCCGAAGCTCTTGGACTTGTTGTGTTCGCCGCCCCTCTTGGCAAGGTCATGCAAGTGAGATGCAGGACCGTCTGTAATAGAGTCTTATGTGAGATGAAAAATCCGAGAGATACACGACCTTGGGCACGACCGTGTCAGACTCAACTATGGCCGTACACGTCTTTGTTTTGCTATGTTGGTCCATTTCTCCTTCAATTTCTTTCGTATCTATTTGTTAGTGACTCCAGAAGCAAATATTTAGCCATTAAACACATGAGAATCACCAGATTAATTGGAACATCATCTAATGGTAGATCTAACCACAATTGTACTTCTACTAAGAACTAAAGTGATAATGATACTAGAAAACTAAACTAACTTGGGTTGCCTCCCATGAAATGCCTGTTTAACGTCACTAGCTTGACTTACCTTTTTATGCTCAGTGGGGCTCGAAAAGATGGAGCCTATTTGCTTCCCTGCTGGGAGGATCACGCCCTGCAAATTGTATACTTAATGAAGCAATGAATTTATACTCACAGGGATTAGTCTTGAGCGGTTCCGGTCATTGGGTTGAAAAGGAGGAGCACAATTCTTCCTCCTTTTGATGAATTTCTGCCACTACACCTTCCTTTTCTCTACTCGAGTCATCAGTTTTGTTGGTGCCTCTGCTTTTTGTTCCTTATCGGAGTCCTCCTAGGGTGGTGCATCCTTGAACAGGTCATCTAGTTGGACTTTTAGTAGTTCATCCTACACAAATTCAGAAACACATTCATCAGTATGATCAATAAAATAACAGGTGTCGTCGAGCTCCATGGGGTATCGCATGGCATCCTTGAGCTTGAAGACTACTACTTCTTCTCTGACCCTCAATGTCATTTGGTAGTATCTAATATCGAATAGTGCTTGTGCGGTCTTTAGGACGGATCTTCCAAGAATAAACGGCACCTCCACCTAGTCATCCAATTCCAAGATATAGAAATCTACAGGGAAGATGAACTTGTTGATCTTCACTAGCACGTCCTCGACTACTCCTTGAGGGTAACAGATTGATTTATATGCTATCTGAAGTATCATCTTTGTTGGTTTCAGCTCCCCAATTCACAGCTTTTGGAGTATTTTGTATGGCATGAGATTGATGCTTTCTCCAATGTCATCTAGGGCTTGTTCGTCTACCAATCCTCCAATTGTGCATGGAATTATGTAACTCCCTGAATCATTTTCTTTCCTTGGTAGTGCGTTGGTGAGGACGACCGAGTATTGTTCATTCAATTTTGCAAGAGACACTTCCTCTATTTCTCTTTTATTGGTGAGTAGTTCTTTCAAGAACTTCGCATATTATGGCATCTGTGCAAGTGCTTCCACGAAAGGCATATTGATGTGTAGTGCCTTGAAAACATCCAGGAACTTTCTGAACTACTCATCCTGTTGGTCCTTCTTAAGATAGTTGATTCGTCCTCATCGGGGAGTGCAGAGGGTGCTTCTTCATTTTCCTTGCCCCTTGGTTTTGCTAGTTCTGTTCCACTTCTGAGATGATAACCTTGACGGCTTCTCTTGGGTTCATCTCTGTGTTGCTTGGTAATATCCCTGCTGGTCTTTCTGCCAATATCATAGCTATCTGAGCAACTTGGTGTTCGAGATTCTGCAGGGATACTTGTTGGTTTCTCATCATCTCCTCATACCTTGCAGCTCATGCTTTATTGTGTGTAAAGTACTGTGTGATCAAGCTTTCCAAGCTTGCTCCCTTCTTTTCCTTTGCTGGTGGTTGGTAGCTTGAAGATGGTGGCTGGCTGCCTTGGGGTGGATTTGTCCTTGGTTGTCCTGGGTTGCCGTAAGACAAGTTGGGGTGGTTCTTCCATCCAGGGTTGTAGGTAGAGTTGTATGGATTGTTCTATGATCTTCCTATGAAATCAACTCTTCTACTTGTCCAGCCTTCCCTTCCTCGGTCTTACTCCAACATCCATTACACATCCATACCGGTGTTTGTTGTTGGATATTGATGTTATCTATCTTTTTGTGGAGGGCTTCTACCATAGCTGCCAGGGCTGTTATTGCATCCACATTCTTAACTCTAAGTACCTTGATTGGTTTGGTCCTTTCAGAGCTCTACTGATAGCCGTTGGTGGCCATCTCATCCACTAATTCCTTGGGCGCTTCAGGATCCTGGCTATAAAGGGAGCCACCTGTTGCTGCGTTCAACATTTGTTTGGTGGCTATAATCAGACCATTGTAGAAAGTTTGGACTTGCATCCAATCCTCTATCCCATGCTAGGGGCATCTTCGGAGCATGTCCTTATATCTCTCCCATGTGTCATATAAAGTTTCCATCACTAAATGTTTGAATGAGGAGATATTGCTCCACAGCTTTATTATCTTGGTCAGTGGAAAGTACTTCATTAGGAACTTCTCAGCCAACTGTGCTCATGTTGTGATGGAACCGTGTGGTAAAGAGATCAGCCACTATTTTTGCTCTACCTCGGACTGAGAACAGAAACAACCTGAGTCGTATGGTGTCGAGATACTGCGTTTTGAGATTATGTCACTGATCTCTAGGAAACTTGACAAGTGTGCATACGGGTCCTTATCCTGGAATCCGTCAAACTTGCACAACTGTTTGACCATCTGAATGACATAGGGCTTCAATTCGAAGTTGTGCCCGGTGACTGGTGGTGGGATGATGCTTGAGCCGAGGCCGTCCAGGTTTGGCCTCGCTAAATCTGATATGGATCGAGTTAGGGCCGCCATCAGTTTTGGTTGATTGACTTCTATGGTATATTTTTGGTGTTGCCGTCTTTTTTAGAACGTTTTCTCGTATTTGATGATGAAGGTAGCGCTCAAAATCCAGATCTGGTACTTCTGTTAGATATGGAGTCCTGCTTCTAATCATGCACTGGTACCTTCACAGAAAGAAACTGAAATCAAACCCTAAAGTAAAAGTTTTTTTTTTTAAAAAATAAAATAAAACTAGACTATGTAACTAGAATAACAAATTCTAATATTCCTAGCGTTGCCAGTCCCAGCAACGGCGCTAAAAACTTGATGCATGCATAGGGTTCGCGACAACTACTCACAAGTGTATGGGGTCGATCAAGGAATATAGTACCCAAAGGTAGGGTTATCGAACCCACAAGGACTGGAAACTAGTACTGACTATCTTTGTTACCTAGTTCAAAACTACGAAAGTGATTGTGTTGGTTGATTAATCTAAGAAACTAACACGAACAATTGATAGGTGATGAGCAATCAGAGATGAGCATGGCACCTCGAATCCCAATCCCCCTAAGATTTCTTTATTAATAACTGAATTCTAAATATTTGTTTCTATTGATTAATTCTTGAGAGTTCGCCAGTTGCGCCATCTAGACACCGTATCCAATCTCTCGGTATACGGATCAAACTCATTACCTACGCCTAATTGTAATCTAGCGAAAAGAGATATGGATCTATGCATAGAAGAGACATACAAGTCAAAACCCTAAACACACCTGTGTGTCGATAGAATCTATCGAGGCAATTGACCATGGCTCATGCAAAGTATCATCACATAAAGCAAGCATAGAATTCACAATAATTATCAAACAAAGGAAAACCAATAAATAACAGAATTCAATTAATGAAGAAATCTAGCGTTCATGTGTCCGAGGCACCACCGAAGGGGTTTAGCCTTCATGCTAATGAAAACATAGACAAAGAAATTTGAGGAAGACATAATTGAAAACATGGTGACTCCCTTGCTCAATGTCTTCTCCACCTTCAATCTCTTCTGAAACCCTAACGTTTCTCTGAACACCCCCCAAAGATTGCTCCACCAAAAGTCCCTGAACTCTATGACTTCGATGGGTTTATATAGGACTTTATTTGATTTGGCACGGTCGTGCGCATCTCACGCACGCCCGTGCCAACTCCCGTATCTTAATCTCTTTGTTTTGAATTTCTTGAAGTGCACGGGCGTGCCAAATTGTACTGAGGTTGTGCACACCTCTGTGAAAAGCTCTTTTTACTTGTTTTGCTATGTTTTGTCCCGTTTCTTGTTCCTTTTACTTCGGGTGCCCATTTTACCCGCTTAATCATTTTTTAAAAAATGATTTAAAAAATTGTTCTCTTTAAAAACCTAAATATGCATATCTGATCTAGATATTTATATATTTGCTACATGGTTTGAAATATAAGTTATCATGTTTATGTTATTTGAGTTATTTTTGATTTTGGATACTGAGATTTTGATTTTTTGTTAAGTTTACTAGTATGGCACCAAGAATATATTATTTGGTAATATATATGTATCTAATAGGAAACTACTTTTAATTTTCAAACTGTCTATAATAGATTAATGATCTCTGATTGTCTGTCCTAAACTACTAGAGTTTTTTTTTTTTTTTTTTTTTTGTGTGGGGGGGGGGGGGGATAGATAAACCCCATTCTTTAAGGTAAAACTTGATCTTTATCGAACCATGTTATATGATCCTTGACTCAAATAACGGTTTGGAACATTTTACAGGCAGGGTTCCAGTTTGAGGAGATAAGTAGGAGAGTAGGAGGCATATTTGTTACCCTGGTTGTCAGCAGTCCTTATTGACCTTACTCGCTTAGGCTTGCTCATGCGGCACCTTACCTTCATAGTCGACGTCAGGATCAGGAAGGCATTGCTGGTCCTTGTTGTGAGTGAATTCCAAACTCCTTTGGACGTTGGATTTCATTTCTAACTACTTTGGCTTTCATTGTTGCATGAGCTGCATCGAACCAAGAGAGTATAAGGAAATCGATATGACCGATTAGTTTTGTGTAAACACGTTGTTTAGCTTAAAAACATCTCTAGTTTTGTTCCAACCATACGCTCTAGGTTATTTCCATTACCACAAAATTCCACCCCTTATGGGCTTGCCCCGCTACTAGTTTGGAGAGTGTGGAGTCTCCCCATAGATCTTGTATCCATGTGGGGAGGTTACTAGTTGCAAAGAGGTCACAGAAGTGGCCTCAGATGTGTTGGGAATATGTGTATTGTAGGAGTAAGTATGCCATTGTTTCCTCTGCGTCATTGGAGAGGTGGTAACGTCGGGCGGGATAGCGATTATCCCGCAAGCTAGCTGTAACCTAAAGATCTCAAGGAGGAACATAAGAAGTCCTCCACACAAGAGAGAAACATCTCTCAAATTTAAAACAATTTCATAAAAATCAAGGCTTAGTGGAAACTAACCCATAAGCCGGGTTAAATAGCCAAAAACCTAAACTTATCCAAACTTAAAATTAAAAAAAACTAAATACTTATCCGAAATACTAGATAAAATCGGATTTAAATACTATCATATTGACAAATTAATAATTACCAAAAATGATAAAAAAAATATAAAAAACATAGTTTTGAAGGGAAAACATTGGAATTTTGCATGGAAAATGGGCCAAATAACTGAATTACATCATCTGGCTCGGATCCCCTACATCAGTTACCCCAAATTAAAAAGAACTCACCCTCGAGTTCACAACAACGTCTTCAGAATCCATGAAACAATCATGGTGTTGGAATTCCTCATTTGGAACCTGCCCACGATGACCACGATCAAAATCATGCACCGATAGACCCCGAGAAAACCTTGTGACTTGCCTTTGCGAAGCCTCAATCATCACCTTCTGAATGTTACAATAATGGCGTTGGACTTCCTCCTTCGGAACCTGCCCATGACGACCGCGATCGAAATTGCCTGTCGTCAGACGCCAGAATAATTCTGCGACTTGCCTCTGTAGATCCTCGCTCATCACATCCTTGACGTCTCGATCATGGTTCTGGACCTCCTCATTCAGAAACCGGCCACGATGACCGCGACCTTGACCTCGACCTCCATTAGCCATTGATGCCAATGTGATCTCGACCCAGGAATATGTTGAGCTCTGGTACCAACTGACGCCGGACGGGGTAGCGATTATCGTTCAGGCTAGCTGTAACCTAAAGATCGCAAGAAAGAACGCAAGAAGTCATCCATACAAAAGAGAAACATATCTCAAATTTAAAACAATTTCATAAAAATCAAGGCTTACTGGAAACTAACCCACAAGCCGGGTTAAATAGCCAAAAACCTAAACTTATCCAAACTTAAAATTTAAAACAAACTAAATACTTATGTGAAATCCTAGATAAAATCGGATTTAAATCCTATCTAATTTGACAAATTAATAATTACCAAAAATGATAAAAAAATATCCAAAAACAAAGTTTTGAAGGGAAAACATTGGAATTTTGCATCGAAAACGGGCCAAATAATTGAATTACATCATCTGGCTCGGATCCTCCTGCATCAGGTGGCATATAGTACATTCATCTTTCCAGTTCCTCTTTGCTAGATTTCGCAACATAAGGATCTTGTCATCCCATGCTAGCTAGGTGAAGAGTTTGACTTTAATAGGGCTTGAAGACTTCTAGAGAGATTGTCAGTGGAGTCTGCATTCCTTCGTCAATCTTGAAACTGTATAATGATATAATACAGAATTGTCTATTTGGAGTGAGTCGCTACTCCTTGGAGTCTGGTCCACGGTTGATACTTTGTTGTAGGTGTTGGAACAAGCTCTTAAGTTTTTTTTGCTTCCGCTATGGTGATGTTTTCATTAAACATTAGTAGTTGAATATCTGGAATAAATTGTGTAGTGTTTGTCCATCAACCCCAATTTTCATCAAAACAGTTGGTTGTGTGTTTGCTTCCTAATGATACATTCATATTTGCTATGGTTATGTCCCTTTGGTTGAGGACACCATTCAAGAAGTAGGAGATTTTCCTTATGGGTTATAGTAGCAGACCGATACTACCATTTTGAAAGTAGGCTTGAATAATGACTTTCCTACAAATGCTACCCTCCCCTTATAGTAGTCTCCATTACCACTTCTCAATTAGTGCCTCATTAAAGGATCTAAGATTAATGATTCCCTATTCCCCTTGTTCTTTTGGTCTACATATTCTTTTCCAACTAACCAGTTGGTATGCATTTGGTGATTGTTTTATGCACTTTTCCATATGAAATCTTTGCGTATCTTCTTCATATCACTGACCACCCACTCAGAGAGCTTATAAATTACCATCTAGTAGCTTGGGATCACTGTAGGTACTGAGCTTAAGAGGGTTAATCAGCTTCTATTGATAGCAACTTTCCCTTCCAACTGCTCGTCTTCCCTTGATTTTGTCCCTTAGATGTTTCCAGTTACTTTTTTGGTTTAGCACCTAATTGATATGGGTATGTCCATGTAGTTGTGGGAAGGGTTGTTAGTTTACAATTTATTAGCTGAGCTATTGGTTGGGGGTTGTAGTCACTTGTCTTTGTTGAAATAATGACACTCTTACTGGAGTTTACCTTGATGCTTGAGAGTCCTTCATATAGGTAGAATATGAGTTTTTGGATACAAAATTGTATTATTTCCCCCGTGTATAGCACCGATAAGTCATCTGCATATTATAGTGAGGTAATTTCTTCCTTCATACTGGGTCTACATGGTATTCCTTTGAAAATGTTAGGCTTCATAGCTTTTGCTAGGATGGCGGAGAAGATGTCAGTGGAGAAAGGGGGTCTCCCTGTCTTAGTTCTCTTTTATGTAGTACATATCTCGTGGGGGTCCCGTTTATGAGAAAGGTCACTTTTGAGAAAAGAGGGTTTTCTCTTATCTACCCTATCTATTGGGCACTACAAGAAAAAAGCAATTAGGGGCGGTTTTAAAGGCATTTCACGGCGTTAAAACCGCCACGAAATGCTTTCGGTGGCGGTTAGAAAACCGCCGTGAATACCAGCGTCGGGAAGACATTTTGCCGGGGTCTTGAACAACCACCGGAATAACCGCCTCTAATTGCACATGCAATTAGCAGCAGCTTAGGATACAATTAGTGGCAGTTATAAACTGCTGCTACATGTCATGGATGTTATGGGCTTGAATTGAGATTCCTTGGTATTTCCCGGCCATTTGGACCGACTTGAGTGGCATTCAATTTTTAAAACTATTTTATTTTTATTAATGTAACACCCCCGATTTTTAGAGAAATTTTAAATTTTATTTGATAAGGGTAAAGAAGTAAATTAATTCACGATGAGGATTTTGGAAATTAAAAGAAATGGAAAAGAATTAAATAATAAGTTGTAATGCATCATTGGGTAATTGAAAACCTTGGGAAATAAATAAATAAAATATGACAATAATGAGAATTAGTAGAAATAAAGCTTAGGTGTGACAAAAAATAGAATTGATCAAAATATAGTATATTTAGATTAGTTGGTCCATGTGACAAAATAACCAAAGATAATAAAAACAAACAATATTATATTAAAAGTCTTGATTATAAACTTAGGGCCTAAGTTGTAAATTGAAATTCAAGGGATTTGAGCCCTAGCCCTCCTTCTCCATCTCCATCTCCCTCCTATCCATGCTGTACCCATGCCCGCCGGCCACACTTGTAGCGCCCGGCCGCCGACCAGTGACATCGCTTGTGTTGCTCGCCCCGCCTCGGACAACTGCCTCACGTCATCTGCCACCTCGCCCACACCTTGCGCCACTCCACAGCTCCGCCCCAGCCTGCAGGCTAGCCCGCCACCTCGACGCCTCCACGAGCCGGCAGCCCTCTTCTCCGGCAGTGCAGCCACCGAGCGCGGCCCTGCAAGCTAGTGGCGCCCCGGCCGCGAGTGCGCCTGCAACCCTCCAAGTCGCCCCTCAACCGCGCCGGCTCCGCCGTCGATGCCTTGCCCACGTTAGTGTCGCCTGAGCACCACCGCTCTCCTCTGCCTTTCTCTCTCTCTTCAACCAGTACTCTCCCTCTCTGCTCCGACGAACTCCTGCCGGCCAGATCTGGTTTGCCGACTATGTGCTCAAGAACATCGAGAACTTTAGTAAATTTTCTATAAACCTTAATTGGAGGAAACTCTGAACTGAATGCATGAATTAAAGCATGAAATTATGGGGAATGTATGCTTGTATATTTGAATGGATTATTGGGCGTATAGGGCTGTGAAATAAGTGGTCAATGATGCCATGGATTGTATGTGTAACGCCCCGACCCGGATCCCGGGACCTCGAGCACGTCAACAGACCGGCCGTATTAAAGAAGAGATAAACTCAACTCGAATACAAGGCCTAATAATGTGATAAGCAGATAACAATCCATAAAATATACTCGTGTTCCAAGGAACATAGAGTCAACAGGGTCCATAGGCCCTATAATAGTATGGTCCCTATACAGGTCCGACAAACAACAATGCGCATAAAGTAAAAGATAAAGGACAAAGTAGGCTCCTAAAACCTCTGGTCTCCCTGTGTCCTCCCCTCGGGCTCCTCTCCCTCCTAAACCTCGGAATCTGTAAAAGAGGATAAGAAAACACATATGAGCTTTCGAATGGAAAGCCCAAGTACCCTCATAGTCCAGTATGTCATAAATAGAAAATATGGCGATGTGGGATCATAATATCAACAACATAGTCCTAGGAGGTCTACCACAAACAAATCAAAGGTGCGACCGATATGAAGCCCTCGGGCTCGATGAGTTTTAAGAGAACTCAAAGTTTACTCCCGGCCGATGAAGTCCAAATATTTCGTTAATGGACGTCCTAGATGGTCGTTTGACCTCCGGTTGTAGGTCGGGTAGAACTACCTCTCCTCACGATGTTAGCTGCGGTGCTGTACCATGCCCAGCGGCGGTAAGACCTCCAGATTTGCCTCTGGAAGAAAGTGAGAAACGCCAGGGGGTCCTGTCCCTGAACATTCCCCTATCGGAGCTTCCCTAGCTCCACCGAGTCCGGGCAGCAGACTATGGCAAACAGGGATACCAACATCCCATAAACAACCATGCATGCTCAATAGGATTCCAAAATAAATAATGACGCATGTATGTTATCAACGAAGCATAAGAAATCAAGGCATAAGCAAGTCCAAGAAAACCCGAAACCGGGTGGTAACTAGGCAAGTGAACTTACCTCTGGTTCGTTGAAACTAGATGTCCTTCTAGTCTTCTTTAGCTAGTGTGCCAACAACTTCCCGTGAGTATCTGGCATACATAGACCCTTATTAGAGTCAAGATTTCGATAAGTTTCTAGTTACTCATGCACATCTACCGTCTCTGTTGGGCCCAGGCCCACTAACGGGTCCTAAAGACCATCTCTCGGGTTACCAGCCCTTATTTCTTGTTTTAATGTCCTTGAGTGGACCTTGGACCCTTTCTTGGTCAAACCGAGTCAACTTTGCTCTATTTGTCGAGTCCAGACCCTATTTAGTCATTTCTAGGCACTCTAATTGAGTTAGGCCCGTTTCAAGCTCATTATATAGTTTAACTTGACCTTAGCCCTTTTTTTTTAGCGAAGAAAGGGCATTTTGGTCATTTGGGTAATTTATGACCCTTAGGGTGTAGGGTCTTACCCTACTTAGGGTTTAGTTTCCTTCCCAGTACCCTAAATTCTCATTCTTATTAACTTAATAATAAACTTGATTCAAAGGGTTATTTTAGTGACCCTTTGAGCCCCCAAGTAATGGGCCCCATTCCCTCTTTAATCGGCCATGTATTATCTTGAATACCTTAGACTAATTAACTTGTCACACATATAGAATAATTTAATTGTTCCATATAATCGATTATTCTAATAACTTGCCACATTACTAAAGAGAATATTTAGTAACCTTACTAAATAATCATACTATGTAACAAGTTAAATTTTTGGTCACGTTATTATAGTCTCATACAGTCATTGCAACTATTCGAAAATCCATCAATTTAATTATCCCACATATGAAAATATCACTTCAATATTTTGTCACACTCCAAGGAATTATTAACCATTCCTAGGTTTTACATTTTGTCTCATTACCAAGGTTCCACAATTAATCAAAATAATTGTCACATTTCTATAGTTTCCAAATTTATTATTTCAACTAGCTATTTACTATTTGTCACAATAACTAGCTAGTATTTCAGCCCAAGAGAGAAATATACATAATATGTCACACTAAATAATTAAATCATACCATTCTATTAATGTGTCACACCCCTATAGTCATTATATTTTAATTAAAACATTACCCTTTTGATATTTATTATTATTATTATTATTATTATTATTATTTTTTTTTTTTTTAAAAAAAAAAACCTTCTTCTTCTTCTCATACTTCACTATTCTCTCTCTCTCTCTGTAGCGACCAGTGCCAACTGATGGCCCTTCCTCTCCAGTGCTTCCCGGGGTCACACCGATTACTTTCGGTCCGTCGGCGAGGGCCACTCATGCGACCACGACCAGCCCCTCTAGTGCGCCGCCAACCTCGTCTCCAACACCGGAGTTCTTAAAGTGCTCGGCCGCGAGAACATTCTCCGGCGAGCTCCCCATCGAGTAAACACACATTCTAACGTTCCTAATGACATAAACGAGGGTGTAGGTTAGTTACCAGGTGTCTTCCGTCGTCGAGCGGTGCTATTGAGACCGAAATGAGCCTCGGTCACGCTTTTTCGGCGAGCTCTGTCTCACTGCGTAGCTCCTTCGTTTCCACCGCTGTCTCTGTTTCCCTCTTCGCCTGGCAATGTTTTGGACACCGTCGATCTTGGCGACTGAGCGCTCCTCGCTAACCACTCTCTCCTTCACGTTCCCCACCTCACCGGAGAAGAGCTTCACTCCCTTTGGTTGTGGTGCGGAGACAGAGAGGGATTTCCCCCCTTTTTATAGCCTCGCTCGAAGTCAGACGAAAGGTCGGCCGTTCAAAACCGTCGCGCCGCGGTGGCGGCCTTCCAGCGTACAGAACGGTGGACAGCGGTCGCCTCTTGAGGGCATTCTGGCAGGGTGGTGGTGGTGCCTCGGGATGAGATGCCTTGAGATGGACGGAGGAGATCTCATGATCAGTATCCAACGGCCGCGATTATCTCTTATTGTCTTGGATCTGGCACCCATCAGATCAACGGTTCTAATCCAAAACAGGATCCAACGGCTTGATCACCATTGTAACACCCTAATCCCAAATAGGGGACGATGTCACACCCGGCCATTTCGAGGTGAGTTCCACAGCCCAAGGTCGTCAAAACTGAAATCGAAACCTGCGGAAAGAACTGGAGACAGAGATAATAAAACATAATAAGTCTGGAACTCATCCCAAAAGGAGAGTCATAACTGATACAAACTCCCTACAGACTACACTTCTGTATCTAGTCTCCAAAATAAAATACAACATCTACAGAGTGCACAACATAGAAGCCAAAATGGGACGCCAGAGCCAGCTAAGAGTCCTCACATCTCACCGTGCCTAGCTTTGCACGAACTCACATGCGCTACACACAAGGTGAATAAGAAAGAGGGGCTGAAAGGCTGCTGAGGCTCTGATATATATGAACCCCACCGCCGTCGAATAGGACCCGTGCATCACGAAAGGTATAATCTTGTATATGAAAAATATTACGTACTCCTTATACATGTAGGAATTACGTGAAAAGCATGGACGTCTATGCATTATCCTCCCTAATCGGGATGATTATCTAATGCCTTGTCCAAGAAAAACCCGAAAAGTCATCAATCGAAAACATGCACGCCTGCCTATGCTCATGAGATGTCTAGATATGTGAGCGTCTATCGCATAAGAATGCAACTCTGTAGGATCAACTTGCTAAGATCTCGGATAAATAGCCGCAAGGTATCCCCTGACCGGGCGTATGTGAAGCCTTGAGGTTTCCCGATCTGGTCTTCGCTCACCGTGGTACCGAGCACTCCAAAGAGTTGGGAAAGGGTTTTAAGATAAATTCATTTTGAAAACAAGATTTTGATGCTAAATTCATTTTGAAAACAAGAAAACCTTTCCCCTACCGGTATCACGCGTTGGTCTTAGCTCAAGCGAGCCGCATCCGGCATAGCAAGGATCGTCTAACGAAGCAAAGATCGATGCTCACGTCCTATATCTATCTCATGTCTATCTCGATGATCTACAGCTTAGTCATATCTGAGAAAACATCAACCTACAATAGGCGTAAATAATCAAAAACATTCTCAAACCGGGGAATAAATCATAGGCAGGAATATAAACTGAAAACCCGATAAATCACGATAAACCATAAGAATATACAGTAGGTCCACTCACCTGTAGTCCTAAGCAAGTCAAGTCTGACTCGGAACTCCCGGGGTTCTTAACTTGCCCTTCCCGTTTTTACCTAGCAATCATAACCATGTCTACATTAAACTCTAGTTCTTAGTCATAATGTCTTATCGGGCCCAAGTCCATATAGAAGTAGGCCCAATGCCCAAAGCATATCAGGATCCACAAAGACAAGGCAGATGCCTATAATCAAGAAATTCTAACATTGGTTAATTGCCATCATATACTATATTTAAATTCAACAAATATTATAGGAGCTTTTAATAACTTTCTAAAGTTTAGTTCTTCAATAACTCTTGTCCAATATCGGACAACCATATACCGATCCGGCATTTCCATGGCATGCTTTCATTAACAATTTTCATTGAATCATTAGAAACAAAGGAGATGTTCACAAATCTATCTCTCAATTGGCAGAACCTTTCCTTGAATCTTGAATTCCAATTCTATACAAGCAACAACCTTAATCACCTGATAAACATGAGAACATTACGTTGGCAAGACTGAACCATTACAAACTCTACTTAGAAATTCAAGCTCAAGCCCAATTTACAAGCTAGTAGTACCACAACCCATTGAGTCATTTTATCAAACACTAGATCTACACAACCAAAACTTAGCATGAACTCCTCTCTTTAAATTACTGAATCGGGTCCATTTATTTTGTTAACAAGTTGAAGATCAACAGCAGCCCTGCAAAGTTAACTAACAATGACCAATTGCAAAGGATTGCAAAATTCTGACTATTTGCGCAGTTGGAAAGAACTGGTCACAACTCCTAACCCGTAAATTGGATTCCTCACATCTAGGGCTTGTTGGAAAGTAGACTTCAAGCCCTTCCATTGATATGTAACACTCTCCAAACAGGAAATGTCATTGTCGGTAATGTCAGTCCACGAGGGGACAACCATCTAGGCGCACATGGTTTTCTAAGAGCAACTACTTCACATCGACAAAATCCTCTCTATGAACCCATGAATACGAAGTTTACAAAGTGTACAACATCTAGAACATCATCAACAGCAACAACAACTACTAATTAACTATTCATAATTTCACAAGAATCTCATACATTCTAAACGCTCCTGCAGCCACCACAAAGTACATCACCTCCTCTTAGTCCAATGATCAAACTAATGCACATGTCCATCCCCTGGTATTCTTCAGTTAAAAATCATACTCAAACCACTAGGCTAATACTTGGCATTCTATCAAACACCTTCCCTCTTTGTGAGCACTGCATTCCGCTCGTTTATAGAGCACATAAGAACCATTGCATCACGGTGACAGCGACAAATTGCACTATATCAACTACAACTAAGCTCCAATATCATCAGCCCAATACACATGATCATAGCTCACTTTTATATAATCGCATAGTAACCTTTCAACATTACAATCCTACTTGAGGAACAAGAAAACTAATCCACTGACAGTTCAAAGCATTCTCCAACCAATCTCTCCATTGACAACCCAATGAACACTTGCTGGACATAAGCAAATCCAACAGAGCACCTCCCCTCTTTGAGTTCTTAACTCCAACTAACTACAAAGCAAGTTCCAACTCCCTTCCAGAAAGAATCACATTACAATCCCAACATCAACAGCACAACAAAATAAAAACTGAAGCAAAACAAAGCTCCTCCTACAAGCTCTTTATAGACATATCAACAAACACCTGTTGGGCATAAGTAAATTCAAAGAACATCTCTTCACTTTGATCTCTTAATTCCAAGTGAATACAAACATACAACCATGGTCACATTGTCAAGAATATCAATAACTACAACAGCAACGCAGCATGGACAACACTACAACCAAGACCAACCTCTACTCAATCACAGTAAGCAACCAACACTTTAAGAACAACGGCATCACAATACGACCAAGTATTCTACTATAGACCTCTGAAATTCAGCAATAAGTACTTCTCCGACCTTATACTTTGCTGCGGGGTTGGTGCTTGCCGGGTTGAACACAAAGGCGAGATCGATGCTCTAGCTTTTGCGTTGAGCGGTGAGCCGGGACGGGAAACAGAGGAAGCGGGAGCCCTGAGCTTGACGAGGAGCAGACTCCACCTCCCGGCCTCTTTTCCCTTTGTCTCGCTGCATGAGGGCTCCGTGGCTGCTCCCTGCACATGCAAAGTGCCGCCACCTTGACGCCACCTCCTCCTTCTCCAAAAGCCATGCCGGTACCTTCTCTCTCTCTTTTCCCCATTCTATTGTCTTTAAACATCCATTAACCCATATTGAACCCGGCCCAAGCTCCCTTTAAGCTTTTAAAGCCCAATGCCCAATTGAATCAATATTAAACCTAGGTCATGTTATTTTGATTATTTGGTCACACCCATTATGTTAATGATTTAATTAACCCATTCCCTTTATCACCAACCTATATTATTACTTCCCAATGTAATTCTTTCTTCTAACTTTGAGCCCGGCCCATCTAGAGCCTTCCTTGCATAATTTTGAGCCCATTAAAGCTTGGTGTTATGTTATCATTCATTTAGTCAACTTATTAATCATACACTATATTAACCAACTAATATTTGCCACACCATACCTCAATTCTCATATTATTACAATTTAAGTAGCGTAATTACTCATCACATAGCTTAATTAACTAATAAGGTACCATTAGATAATGTCTACCACCTTCGTTATTTCACCATTTAATTGTTAAAGTCTTTTTAACTCAATTACTATTTTCTCATAACCTCCGGTATTTATTTAATATTTGTAATATTCTCAGGGGAAAAATCCGGGGCGTTACAACCATCACTGGCCTCGTATCAATCGCTAGCCTTGATTAACGACCACGATCACAGCACGTGGTTCCTTTAGATTCCTTTATAATCGCCTCGCGATCAACTACGATCTGGAGCGCATCTTAGCGCGCCACGTGTTGTTGCTACCTCCCTCCGTCTCTTCTCAAGATCATCTCTATCTGGGATGATCAAATCTTAGCCGTCCAACCAACACATTATAGGACAATTTTCCGGAAATCCCTGAACATATTTATTTCACAGATAGGTCCTTGTTATGTGAGAGGGAAAAATTTCCTTAAGATCCCTTTATCTTCCGGAAATTACCATTAGGTCCCCGCAGACCCCATATTAACTTAATTTCCATTTTAAACTAAATAAACCACTTTTAAATCATTTAATCCCATATCAACACTAATCAAGGGACTTAAATAATTTAATAAATTTCTCAAGGGGAATATTTTTAAATATTTATTGAAAAAATTTCATGGATCTTACAGTATGTAGGGTGAAGTTTAAACTGCATATGTTTAGAATTGTGTATTGTGTGTATGTTTGTATTAATGATGCCATGTTTAGAGTTTCCTCCAATTAAGGTTTCTAGAAAATTTACTAAAGTTCTCTCTATGTTCTTGAGCAGATCGTCTGCAAACCAGATCTGGCCGGCAGGAGATCGTCGGAGCAGAGAGGGAGAGTGCTGGTCGGAGAGAGAGAGAGATGGAGAAGAGCTATGGTGCTCAGGCGGCGCTAACGCGAGTAGGGCATCGACGACGGAGCCGACATGGTTGAGAGGTGGCTCGAGGGCTGTAGGCGCACTCGCGTCCTTGGCGCGGCTGGTGTGTAGCGCCTCGCGTGGTGGCTGCAGCTGTCAGAGAAGAGGGCTGCCGTCTCGTGGAGGCGGCGAGGTGGCGGGCTGGCCTGCAGGCCGAGGCGGAGCTGTGGAGTGGTGCCTGGTGTGGGCTCGGTGGCGGACGGTGTGGGGCAGCTGTCGGAGGCGGGGGCGCGCAACACAGGCGGGGTCGCCTGGCGGCTGCCGAGCGTGGCAAGTGTAACCGGCGGGCGTGGGTACGATAGGGAGAGAAGGAAGATGGAGATGGAGAAGGAGGGCTAGGACTCAAATCCCTTTATATTTCAATTTACAACGCAGGCCCTAAGTTTATAATCAAGACTTTTAATATAATATTGTTTGTTTTTATTATCTTTGGTTATTTTGTTACATGGACCAACTAATCTAAATATACTATATTTTGATCAATTCTATTATTTGTCACACCTAAGCTTTATTTCTACTAATTCTCATTATTGTCATATTTTATTTATTTATTTCCCAAGGTTTTCAATTACCCAATGATGCATTACAACTTATTCTTTAATTCTTTTCCATTTCTTTTAATTTCCAAAATCCTTATCATGACTTAATTTACTTCTTTACCCTTATCAAACAAAATTTTAAATTTCTCTAAAAATCATGGGTGTTACAATTAACCTTTTTTTTTTAATAAGAAGAATTTTTAATATTGAACTCCATTCAATTAAATTTCCATGTCACACAAGAATTTCATGAAATCACAATTTTTGATTTTGTTTTCTTGGTTCCTGGAATGCCAAACTATTATTGAATTTCAAACACAAAAATCACAATTGCCAAACTATCCTTGAATTTCAAACCCATAAAATCACAATTGGAACATGAGATGAAATTTTAAAGAAATTGAATTCATTTCATTTTATCAAGTCCAAGGCTTGATTCAAGATTTACATAGAAAATGAAGAAACACAAAGATGAAACCCTAACACTAAACTCAAGTGTAACGGCTGCGACAGCTGCGCTCAGCCACCAAAGCTGTAGGAGTTCATCCTTGAAGCTTGAGGATGTAGACGGCGTCCTGTCTTTCTCCTAGTGTCACAGATGACGTTCTCAAGAAAGATCATGAGGACCTCCCGTGTCTCCTCATAGATTAGCCCATTGATGCGCTTGACGTTGCCGCAACGAGTAAGATGACGGATCGCCGACTTCGTGATGCCATGGATGTTGTCACGGAGGACCTTACGATGGTGCTTGGTGCCTCCCTTGCCGAGCCCTTTGCGTCCCTTGTCGCGCCTCCCTTGCCGCGCCTCCCTTGCCGGCTTCCTGATACCTTGGATGTTGATCAATCGAAGAGAAGAAGATTGATTAGAGACATTCATATCGGAGGATTACTGGGAGAAATCGCGAGCATTTATAATTGATGGATGATGAATGGACAGTTGCGATTGGAATTTGGGAGAAACATGGATCGGTGACGTGGCTGGTAAGACAGGGATTTTTGTTTCTTTTTTGCTTTTGATCAAATCGAGAGGATCGCCTTTTTGGCCATTGGATTTGAAATAGTATTTATTTATTCTTTAGAGATGGAGGTGATAAAAATTAATAAGCTGGTTGTTGAAGATAACTGATATATATATATATATATATATATATATATATATATATATATATATATATATATATTTATATTTTTGATGAATGGAATTACAAAAAAGTCCTTTTGGCAAAGTTTCAATTTAAAAAACATCAAAATTAAAATTAAGTGATTTAAAATATTATTTATCAAATTAAACAAAATTTTATAAGATAAATTATCTTAGGATTTCATTAATTTATTGTCACTTTTAATTTTTCTTTTTTCAGTTAGAATGCTACAGGAAAATGCCACTTGCATGCTCAGGATTTTTTTATAATATTTAAATTATTAAATATGCTAATATAAAAAAAAAGAAAATTTAATTATTTTTATAAAATATTATGTTTTCAAATGAATAAAAAAATAATATAACATATTGATTTTTAAACAAAATTTCTAAACTAATTAATGAGTTTATGTATTAGTTTCGATCAATTAAAAAATATAAATATTTAAATTATTTAAGTATTGAAAAATGAATTTTCAACCGAATAATTTAGAATAAAGTATTCGATTATTTGAATGAATTTTTTAAAGTAATGAAATATATTAATTAAATAATATTTGTATTGTTTTTAAAAGGATTTTGATATGGTTTGAGAGGTTTTTTATAATAGAAATTTATATTTTTATTCGTTTTGAATTTAAATATTTTTATTTGCACTTTTAATAGATTATTTAAAGGGATTAAATATTCTAAATTTTAAGTATTATTTTTTGAGATTAAAAAAATATAATTTTTAAATATTATTTATCATATTAAACAAAACTTTTTATGATAAATTATCTTAGGATTTTGTTAATTTATTGTCACCTTTAAATTTTTTTATTTAGTTAGAAAATATGGTGATATGACTCAATTTATATTTGTTGGGTGGCTATCCTAGTGAGAAATTGAATGAGAATCCAAGCAAGAGAAGGGAGAAACCGGATTTACGTGGAAAAACCCCTAATCGGCGGGGAAAAAAGCACGGGAGAAAAGAATCTCACTATGAATCAGCGAAGATACAAGAGATCTTACAAGAACTCCACGAATGGAAAGCAGGAAAGAGAGAATAGATCCTGTCTCGAAATGGGCAGAGCTTCGTTGCTTGGATTTCAGATTGTCTGAATGAACTGTGATCCTTGCCTTTTATAGGTATGGGTTGCGTGCTTAGCACGCTCCTCAATTTAGTCACGTGTTTGCCAGCTCTCTTTCCAGCTAAGCGCCAGCTAATATACCCGACTAAGTATACGAAATGTCTCCGGTATAACTCTTCTAGAAGGCCGGTACATGCAGAGTCGTACTTCTTCTAGAAGGGTAGGCACCGATATAGACAGCCATCGGTTCAGTATTCCTTTTCTGGTTGACACGTGTTGGTTTGGTGACGTTCTTCCCGATCCCGATGAGTCTCGCAACGGTTCCGATATATCGTTTGTGCATATCGGATTGGCAAGTCATTCCATAGCGTGTCTTCCGGATCGGGTAAGCAATCCATATCGGAACCGTTCCCTGTGGTAATAGTTGAGGACCCTATCTTGTTACTTTGATACGTGGCTTGCTTGGATGGATGCCACGTGTTCCACTACTTTCATCCCTATCAATAGTCTCCCATCAAGTATGCTTGCGAATTAATTCGAAGGATGATCAAATATTCTTTGATCACTGTTCGAGTTAATGAAGCTAAGCATTACTGTGATTAGATCTTTCTGGGACTATCGGGTCGATATCCGCTTCAATGTTTCATTTAATGATCTTTCTTCTTCTCGTACTGTACTTCTGTGACTTATTTGTTCCAACATTCCTCTTCTTGTTTTCTCGGATTCTTAGCTCGATGATCTTATTTGATTCGTCAAGTCAGGTACATAGCCCTTTTTACGAATCAGTGTACGGCTGCTTCTTTTAGGGGTAAAAGGGGCTTTATCGTTTCTCAGACTTTAATGGCTCACTATTTGGCATTGATTATCCGCCATTCTCCATTATCAAGATACTTTCTTTGGGGGCTGTAGTGAGATAAGGCTTGTGATGTCATCGCCTTTCCATTTTCCATGCGTCGAGAATTTGAAATGTCTTGAACTTTCGTCTATCCCTAACCGTCGGATGAAGGGTTTTTCACAGCCTTTTGGATTGATCTTGACCGTCGACTCGATTCTCAAATAGTTTTGTAGAGCCCACCATCGAATTTTGAAATTATACGAGTGCGGCGCTTTTTGTGCGGAGATCTTCTTGTCTCATTCTTCGATTCGTCTTGTCTCTTCTTCAAGAAGTCATCAGTTTCTTCGTTCTCAGTAGGATCTTACTTTCTCAGGTACGGGGCTTTTTCCCTTCTTGGGTTTGGATCTTCTCCATTTTAGGGTTTCCTTCGCTGATTTTTCACGATGCCGAAGCTTGCCAAAGATCCCTAGCGTTGCTCTTTCTCCTTTACTAATACTCTCTCTGAGGCCGAAATAGATGACTTAGTTGAGAAGTATCATCTTTCCTCCGCTAGTATTTCTTATAGGGTTCCTTCCCCTTCTGAGCATGCTTGCTCTCCCTCTTAGGGAGGGGATTTGGTGGTTTATCAAGATGCTTTGGTGGCTGGTCTGAGATTGCCTTTTCCCCAGATTTTTGTAGATATTTTTCATCATTTCAGCTTAAACCCTTCTCAACTGACTCCAAACTCTTGGAGGATTCTTTGTGGTTTCGTTGTAGTTTCAATTCTCTGTGAGGTCGAACCAACTGTCCATCTATTCAGCCTTCTTTTCAATCTTAATCAAGATAGGCAATCTGATTGGTATTACTTTGGTGCTAAACCCGACATGGTCTTTCTCGGTTCTGTCCCTGATTCGATCAAAGATTGGAAAAACAAATACTTCTTCATTTCCAATAGCAAAAATTGGGGCTTTAGTACTAAATGGGGAACCCCTTGTACTCATTCAGGCTCCAAAGAAAAGATATCATCAATTGAAGGAGGATGGTGGAAAAAGTTCAAGGAGTTCAAGAATACTCTGTTAGATAAATCTTTTCTATCCGATAAGAGACTTCAAGAGTGTGGATTATACTTAGCTTTAGGTAGGGTTGCTTCAAATCTTTGGTTCACGTTATGTAATGGCTCCGTTCTGCTGTCTGATCCTGATCCGTTCTTTTTATCCTTCTTTCTTTTACAGACGACGGTATGGCTCCAAAGACTCTAGCTGAAAGGATGTGCGCCATCTCTCGTGCAGATAAATCAAAGAAGAAAGGAAAGGAAGCCTCGAGCGAAGAAGTTCCTAGTTCGGATAGCAGAGAGGTCAAGAGAATTCCATCTGATATTATTCCTTCTCAACAGCTTGGTGTAAGTTAGGGGAATAAACCTGATGCTGCCATTAACTTCGAAACGGTGGTAGCCCCTGTTATTGCTAGCCTCCCTCCTCCTGTTTAAGACGAGGCCCCAGTTGTTAAGAGGAGGCGATTAATAAAAGCTGCTGAGAAAGCTAGCTCTGCTTCCATTACGCCTGCGCGCGTTACATCAGAGATAATTGTTAAAAAGTCAACTAGTCCTGTTCAAGAGGAACCCGTCATTCCTTCTTCTTCTCTTCCTGTTATATCGGGTTCCAATGTTTCTGTTCCTGACGCGTCCATTATCTTCCCTCATATCCTCCCTATCGGATCGGGTTTCGATATTCCTATTCCCGATGTGTCAACTATCCGTAGGCAGGGAGATCCGCCCAGATTGGAAAGCGGTATTCCTTTGGGAGCTGAATCCGATAATAGCCAAAGCCAAGGTGACATTTTGAAGCTCTTCTCTCTTTTATGATTCTTTCTGCTCGACCTTCCCGACGTTGATTAACTTATTCTGCATGTCTTGTTCTTTAGAAGTGGTTAGAGCCACAAAACTTTCCGTTGGTGGTTCGAGCACCCAAGGATCTGAAACTCGGAGAAGAATCCATCGAAGGGACAATGCCCTGCCCCTTAATACTCAACTTGTCAGAGATTCCCTCTGTTCGTGGCGACAAGACACCGTTAATACTCACTTAAATCAGTTCGGTATGGAGGAGTCTTGCGCACATTTTCGATTGTCCCTTGCTTCTGTATGTCTTTGTCTTTCTCATCGATTCATAATACAATCTGCTAGTTTGTTCTTTTGAATGAAAATTTCCTTTGCAGACTGCTTTATGGGGGGAACGGGTCATGAGATTTTGTGAGCGGGGGCGATGCTGAGATGAAGGCCAAGGTCTCCAAATTAGGAGAGGAAAATAAGAAGCTTCTGGAGAGCCTTTCCACTAAGGATGCTGAGATGACCAAGCTAACTGAAGAAAAAGAGCTTGTTACTGTTGAATTAGGGAAGTCGCAAGGAGCATACAGCGCATTGAAAGTTGATTATGAGAGTCTTCAGGCTTCTCTTTCTTTATCTGAGCAGACTATTACTGCTTTGAGATTGGATCTGGATCAATGTAAAAGTGAGAAAGATTCTACTATTGGTGAAAAAGAGAAGCTTTCTGAAAAAGTATCTGTGCTTGAACGAAAGACATCCACTGAAAGAGAAATGAAGAAAGTTTTGAGAGCAAAGCTCAAAACTGCTGAAGATTCAATCAGTAAACTGAAAGAAGACAACAATCTCTTGTCTGAGCAACTGAAGGCCAAGGACAATCTCCTCTCGCAGGCTCGGAGCGACGCTCTCCTTGTGCAACAGTCAAACGAAAATATTAAGAGTGAAATGTCATCCATGCTATCGGATCTGAACAAGAATTGGAAAAGATCCATGGAGTTGGAGGAGAAACTTGCTGCAGTTGAGAAAAGAGAACTTTCTGATGACGAGATTCGCAGAGTTACGTCGGAAGTTTATTCAATTCTGAGCAACATTCATTCGGTTGACCCCTCAGTTAATTTTCATCAGACTCCCTATGACGTTGCCGTGGAGCTTTATTTTGAGAAATGTCAAGGAGGAGAAGGAGGTAAGGATCCCGTAATTGAAGAAATAAAAGTTGGGGATCCAGTTGCTGAAGAAGTTGGACCCGATGTTCCTCGCTTGGAGGAAACTTGTGCTGTATCCGCATCGGAGAAAGGTGCTCCCGATACGACAATTTCTCCCTCAACCATATCGGATCTGTAGAAAGTC
Organism: Dioscorea zingiberensis; assembly: GCA_026586065.1. Taxonomy (NCBI): domain Eukaryota; kingdom Viridiplantae; phylum Streptophyta; class Magnoliopsida; order Dioscoreales; family Dioscoreaceae; genus Dioscorea; species Dioscorea zingiberensis. Next base: position 25,199,538 of record CM048826.1, read on the forward strand.
TCAGAGCGTGAAACAGTTATATCTGATCCAGATCCAATCTGTAAAGCCATCATGGCGGATTCAGAATCGGTCCTTGAAGATACGGGGCGTCGCAGATAGATCACATCTGGTCCAGAACCAATTCATCGAGAGAAGGAATGCGCGCCTCCAAGTGAAGTTTCTCCAGCTGTTATCGAGATCGAGGATGACGTAACAGCTGGTACATGTGAGTTCAAATTTTCCTCCCTTTTGACATTTTAAATTGTATGACTCCTTACTTATCATTCCTTTATTTGCTTAAAGCCACTTCTGCCATTTCGAGCGGAGAAAGAGCTTCGGAGGCTATTAAGGCTATTTCTGTTGAGCTAAGTGGAGAAAAAGCTTCGGGGACTGATCAAGGGAATATATCTTTCGCTGTGCATAGGAGGGAAGGTTAGCTAAATTTCTTTAGTCCTCCTTTACTTACCTTTAATTATTCCACTTTTTCTGTTCCTTTTTGTCAGATCAACCTGAAATAAGACAGCTCCGTAGTGAAATTGAAGAACTAAAAGCCGTACAAGAGAAGATTTTGAATGATCGGGCAAAGAAATCTGAAGAAGCCCTCTAAGCTAGGCGGCGTGCGGAAGCCCGTCGGAAGAGTGCAACTAGATCAAGGAACTGGGATTTTGTTTAAATGTAACACTTGTAATCCCTTTCTGATTCTTCATTCTGCTATGGAAACGTGATCTAAATTGTAAAGTTTGTTGCGAGTGTGTCTTCCATAAAAACATTTTGACTGTTTCTCTGTCTCCTTTTCTTTTTGAGGATGAATGAAATCGCAATTCGATTTTCTTTCAATGTTCACCAAGGCATGATGAATCTTTTGATGTCGATCCATTCCTGATAATCCATATCGGATCGGGTGATGTTCTTGATATCTATCGATCACTAAGACATTATATCGGATTGAATGATATTTTTTGCTTCAATCTCCGCATCGGATCAGTGTACACATCGGATCGGGGCTGCAATTCCCTTTTATTGACCCCTTATTCTTGTTTCGATTTAATCCAGACGTTTCTTGGGAAAAGGAGCCATTATTCTCTTTTATTGAGCCTTGAATTCTGAAACGTTTCCAAGGCAGTTCTAACGAAACATTCTCTTCAAGGAGTCAAAAGACGTTCTCGTTGGGTTGAAACGAAGCATCTGAAGTCTGTTGGTATTCTGGGTGCGCATTAACTGCTTCTGTAGGAATCATACTATAAATTGGGGCGGTGATGACTCCTTTAAGGCATCTTCTCTTTTGCTATGGGTAACAACAGTTGCCCCTCCTTTTATAAATTCTTTCTTGGCGATAATTCTCGTTACCTGTGGATCCCTAGAGCTTTTCAGGGTCACATGAGGATGCTCTTCGAGAAGGGACTCATTAGGTTGCAAGGGCCAAGTGGAAATTTCTGGTCGGTGATGTTGTCCATGCTGCCTGAGCTTGGGGAATTCCTGTTTACTGAGGACTGGGCGAACTTTGTGAGGGACCACCAATTGGAAGAAGGGGAGCTGCTTGTTTTTGTCCTTCAAGAGGACATGTGTTTTGAAGTTCACATTTTCGGAAACAATAGATGCCAAAAGGTGTCGACGCTTGTAGCTGCTCCTGCACAAGCTCCTGACGATGTTTCCGACTTCGATCCTTCTGCTTCCTCTAACTCTTCTTAATTCTGATATTTCCATTGTACTTGCATATTTTAAATCAGTAAACTTCTTTTTTCTGTTGATATGTCTCTTTCTGGTTGTCTCACTTTTGAAGTACTTTAGCATTCTTGTGTTGAATGAGCTTTTCTTCTTTTTTTCGCTCCCAATGTGATGAGTTGTCGTGTTGTTGTAAAAATGTAGTGCTTGGTTTTGTTTGTATGAAGTTGATACGGTTTGTCGATGTGTTGGGCTTGTGTGATGACTCTTGAGATGATTGATTGATTGCGATTGATTGACCGGTATGGTAGCTTCCACCGAGATCTGTAACAGTTTGTCCTCGTTGTAGTTTTGCATGATCTTCAGTGGTGAAAGGCTGACATAATCATCTTCTTTCTGGGAGCGGTATGATCCGTTGAGCCCGGTATGGGCGTTGGGACCGGTATGGTCCGTTGAGCCCGGTATGGGCGCTGGAACCGGTATGGTCTGTTGAGCCCGGTATGGGCGTTGGGACCGGTATGGTCCGTTGAGCTCGATATGGGCATTGGGACCGGTATGATCCGTTGAGCCCGGTATGGGCGTTGGGACCGGTATGGTCCGTTGAACCCGGTATGAGCGTTGGGACCGGTATGGTCCGTTGAGCCAGGTATGGACGCTAGGACCGGTATGGTCCGTTGAACCCGGTATGGGCGCTGGGACCGGTATGATCCGTTGAGCCCGGTATGGACGCTGGGACCGGTATGGTCCGTTGAGCCTGGTATGGGCGTTGGGACCGGTATGATCCGTTAGGATCGATATGGTCTGATGAGACCGGTATGGTCTATCGAGGTCGATATGGACTTTTGGCTCCAGCACGGCTTTTGATGTTGATTTCCTTTCTTTTTGTTGTTAAATAAAATTTTCTTGAAACATAATAGAAAAGAAAAAGGAATAAATGTATGGAAGTAACTGATTTTATTGATAGTACCTCCGTAGATGTTTAGAATGGTATGGACGCTTGAGTCTACGCCCATCCATTTTAGATAGCCAGTAAGTACCGGGCCTTACAATTTCTTGCACAATATAAGGGCCTTCCCAATTAGTATTCAGTTTCCCTGTCCGACTCTTGTTGCCTTGAAAGATATTCTCTCTTAGCACAAGATCTCCGACTTGAAAAGTCACTTCCTTCACCTTGGCATTATAGTACAGCTTGACTTTCTGCTGGTATGCTGCTGCTCGAACGTTAACACAATCCCTCTTCTCTTCAAGGAGATCCAGCTCGGCCCGGAGCTGCTCTTCATTCCTCACCGGATCAAAGGATTACGTTCTTGGTGTAGGTAAAGTTATTTCAGCTGGGAGCACAACTTCGACTCCAAACGCTAACGCGAATGGAGTCTCACCAGTTGGGGTTCGAGCAGTTGTCCGATATGCCCATAAAGTATTCGGAACTTCTTCTACCCAGTTTGACCCATTTCTGAGAACTCTCGTCTTCAGACCGTGAAGGAGAGTCCTATTGGTTACTTCCACTTGTCCATTCGCCTGCGGGTGAGTAACGGAAGTTAGCCTTGATTCAATACCAAGATCTGTGCAGAACTTCTTGAAGGCCGGATTGTCGAACTAGTGACCATTGTCCGTGATGAAAGCGACGGGTAAGCCAAAATGGCAAACAATGGACTTCCATAAAAAGCTCTGGCAAGCCTTCGCTGTGATCGACACTAGTGGTTCCGCCTCTACCAACTTAATAAAGTAGTCGATTGCCACAATTAAGAACTTCATCTGTCGGACAGCTACAGGAAATGACCCAAGTATGTCTATTCCCCATAAAGCAAAAGGCCTTGTACGCACAACTGCGGTGAGTGGTACCGAGGGACGCCGTTGAATATTGGAATGACATTGACAAGCATCACATTTTCTGGCAAAATCAATAGCATCTTTATTCAAGGTTGGCCAATAATACCCTTACCTCAGGATCTTGTGACCCAATGCTCTTCGTTCCAAATGATCTCCCGCAATTCCTTCATGGACTTCCTGAAGGAGATATTCTGCCTCCTAGGACTGGAGACATTTTAAGAGAGGAAGGATGAATGACCTTTTATAGAGCTGCCCATCCACTACACTGTATCGTGAAGCTCTGATGGTGATTTTTCGAGCTTCTTTGGGGTCTTGCAGGAGAGTTCCATCTTTCAAATAACTCAAGATCGGATCGATCCAACATGGCTCCTGATCGATGTCCATGAGTTCTTCAGGTGGTCGACAATCAATTGTCCTGGTTTCCAGGTACTGAATATTCACTGGTTGCTTAATACTGGCATTTGCTGAGGCCAACTTTAGATAGGAGGTCCGCCTGCTGATTCTCCGCTCTAGGAATTTTAGAAATGTGGAATTCTTCGAAGCTTGTGGTGAGCTTCTGTAACAAAGATTTATATTTCACCATGTGGTCTTCCCTTTCCTCAAACTCTTCGCTTAGATGGCCCACAACAACCTGAGAATCAGTGTTAGCTTGCAGATTCCGTACTCCAAGACCGCAAGCTAACTGCAACCCAGCTATCATAGCTTCATACTCAGCCTCATTATTGGTTTCTTTAAACCCAAACTTCAGAACAGTAGAAGTGTTCCATCCAGATGGTGACTGTAGGATCAGTCCTCCCCCCGAACTGTCTCCTGTAGAAGATCCATCTGTGTGCAGAATCTACTGGGATGAAGAGTCGTTTCTTGTCTCAGATAATTTGATGTTTGTAGGATCATCATCAGTGGTGGTCGTAAGCTCAACAATGAAGTCCGCAAGTACTTGTGCCTTTATAGAAGTACGCGAATCATAACTGGTATCATACTCTGCAAGTTCGAGCACCCATCGGGCGAGGCGCCCCGATGTGTCTGGCCGGTGTAAGATCTGCTTCAACGGCTGATCGGTCAACACCTTTATCCGATGTGATTGGAAATAAGGGCGGAGCCAACGAGCAGAAACCACTAAAGCATAGGCCAACTTCTCAAGGGAAAGATATCTGGACTCAGTATCAGTGAGGACCTTGCTTGTGTAATACACCGGTTTTTGCAAATTATCCTCAATCTTTACCAATACTGAGCTGGCAACAGCATCAGTTGTAGATAAGTAAACATAAAGCTCTTCTCCCGGTTGAGGCTTTGCCAATAAAGCTGGTGACTGCAAATACTCCTTCAACTGTATGAATGCTTTCTCGCATTCTTCATTCCATTCAGCTTTGGGGGCTTTTTTCAATGCTCGGAAGAAAGGAAGATTCTTCTCTCCTGACGTCGAAATAAACCTCTCTAAGGCTGCAAGTTGGCCATTAAGTCTCTGTATCTCCTTGATTGTTCTTGGGGATCTCATTTCTAGGACTGCTCGTATCTTCTCCGAATTTGCTTCAATCCCCCGATGTGTGAGCATAAATCTCAGAAATTTTCCAGATCGGACTTCGAACGTACTTTTATTGGGATTGAGGCTCATCCCGTGTGCCCGAAGTGCAGCAAAAGTTTCTTGCAGATCGGCAACATATCGTTCAGCCTTATCACTTTTTACCAAGATATCATCAACATATGCTTCCACATTTCTCCCAAATTTGGTCTTTGAAGACTTTATTCACCAATCTTTGAAAAGTGGCCCCAGCATCCTTCAGGCCAAATGGCATGACCTTATAACAATATGTTTCTCTCCCGGTGATGAAAGAGGTTTTCTCCACATCGGCCTCTGCCATTCTGATCTGATTATACCCAGAGTATGCATCGAGAAAACTTAGCATTTTGTACCCTGATGTAGAATCTACTAAGTTATCAATTAGAGGTAGGGGGTAGCAATCCTTAGGGCAAGCTTTATTCAGATCAGTAAAGTCCACACACATTCTCCACTTTCCTGTGGATTTTTTCACCAGTACAACATTAGACAACCACTCAGGGTAATATACCTCACGAATGAAATCCGCCTTCAGAAGTTTGTCCACTTCTTCTTGAGCAGCCTGGAGGCGATCAAAAGCAAAACTTCGTCGCTTCTGTATGACTGGTTTGTGCCCCGGATCGACGTTGAGTCGATGTTCTATAACCTCCCGTGGGACTCTTGGCATCTCTTCAGCTGTCCAAGCAAAAATGTCAAAGTTGCTCATTAAGAGACTCAGTATCTCTTCTTGCTGGTCCGATGGGAGGTTTGCTCCTATCTGGATAGTGCGCTCTATTTGGATAGTGCGCTCAGGTTGTTTCTCCTTCAGAGGTATGGCCTTGAGCTCCTCGACCGGAGTGGGGCGACGCTTCTCCCTCTTATCATCTTCTTGCTGTATATCTTCCATAGTAAGTGCTTCCCCAGATCGGCTACTCCCCTTGCTATGTCCCTTGAGCATGGTGGCATAACACTGGCGAGAAGCCAGTTGGTTGCCCTTCACTTCACCGCAACCAGTGGTGTAGGAAATTTGACCACCATATGATAAGTTGAGTACACAACTTTCATCTGATTGATCTATGGCCTCCCAATGATAACATTGTAGCTCGAAGGGCATCGGACAATCAGAAAATTAATTATGACAGCAGTAGTAGTTCTCGGGGGAGTGCCAAGAGTCAAAGGTAGAGAAATCATACCGTCGGGTTGTAGTGGGCTGCCATTGAACCCGATGAGAGGGGACTTTATCGGCTTCAGATTCTCAACTGGAAGTTTTACTCTGTTGAATACAGAAGAGAATATTATATCTACCGAACTCCCGGTATCGATAAGGACTCGCTCTACAGTGAAGATCCCGATCTGGGCAGTGATCACTAGAGCGTCATCATAGGGGTGGTGAACACCCTTCAGATCTTCATCCGAAAAACAAATTTATGTGGGGGTGCGGGGCCTCTTCAAGGATGTGACGTTCTGGACGGACCCCGGCGCCCTCACATAATTTTTCCTTGACTTCGAACTTTCTCCCCCGCACCCCGGTCCTCCGGCAATAACAGTCACATGTGTGTCACTTGGGATAATTTGCTGTGGAGGTGGGATATGCTCAGTTTCTGGTTTCTGCTCCTCTTGTAGAAACTGATCCAGTTTGCCATCCTTGATCAGACCTTCAATGGCATTCTTCAATTGGATACAATCTTCTGTTAAGTGCCCCTTGTCTTGATGAAATTTGTAGAACTTTTTACTCTTCTTTCGCCTTGGGTTGTCCTTCATGGGTTGTGGGGGCTTCAATATCTTCTGGTCCTGAATCTGGGACATGATGTCCTCCAGTGAGGTGTTAAGGATAGAGTAATTGTGGTACTTCTCTGCCCTTTAAGAATCATATCCTCGGTGTTGTGGGGGTTTCCTTTCATCAAACCGATTTGCCTAGTTTGAATTCTGGCCTCCTTCTCTTCGAGGTTTTTCACCTCTCGGAGCTCTTTCTCTCGATTCCCGATATGGCTGCAGGTGGTGATTCTTCTTTCTGATTTCCTCCAACTGCAAGAGGTCACTCTCGTGCCATTTGGCCTTCATCTCCTCCGAAGCTATGTACTTCGCATCTGTGGCCTGGAAATCCGAGAGACCTGCCGGAGGCTCTCGAGAGACCTTCCGGAGGCTCTCGAGTCAAGGAATGTTTAAAGGGCCCATCCTTCAACCCTTTGACAGCTATTCCCACAACTATTGTAGAGTTTATATCCACCAAGCCATTGATCTCCTTATTCAAGCGGCTTATGTATCCGCGCAGACTCTCCTCTGGTCTCTGCCTGAATCCCAGTAACATCATGAGATTCTTCTTCAGTCTCCTGTTGCTGGCAAAATTGCAAAGAAAAAGGTCAGAGAGTTGTTAAAAGCTGTGTATGGTTCCCGGGGGAATCCCCCTAAACCAATCATGGGCGTCTCCAATGAGTGTCTGAGGAAAAGCTCGACACATGACGGCCTCAGTGGTTCGATTGACCATCATCTCATCACGATAGCTTTCCAGATGTTCCTGGGGATCAGATGTCCCGTCATAAGAACAAACATTCGGGGGTCTGAAATGTTTGGGGAAGGGGGCCTCCCAAATTGCCCTTATAAAGGGAGAAGTGTCATGCCGGACAAGTTGTTAAACTCTTTCCCTTTCTATCATATATCGCCGTGGGGAAGAATAACAGCGATATAGTGAATCATGCTGTAGAGACCGGCTTATGGAATGGAGATGGTGTGGAGATCGACCACGAGGGGAGTAACACCGGTCCGATAAATGATATTGCCCCTGGGACCGATGTGTCGGTGATAGGGTCTGGCGCCTCTGACCTATCGAGCGATCTGGAGAACGGGAGATCCCCCTCTTTCTCTGCTCTCCGATCTCATCCCCTCGAACGTGGCGATCCCGATGGTGATGCGCTGAATCTGAGCTTCCAGTGGAAGACTCCATGCTCTGGTGTCTCACAAGAGAGCGTGTTCGGTGTCTAGGGAAGTGAGTAACCTTCTTTTCCCCACCCTCCTTGAGAGGTCGCGCATCGTGAGGAACAGTGGTTTGAGAAACGCGCTGCTGACGCGCTTCCTGAAGAGCCTGCTTCAGCTCTTCAATCTCCTGCGCCATCCTTCTGACGCGATCAACATCACTCTGAACTCCAACATTCGTTGGAGGGATCTCAGCTCCAGGAGGTGGTACACCTTCGACTGGAGAGGTTGCTGAAGCTCCATTTGCTCCCTCCTGGGTTTGGAACCTCTTCGATTTCCTCTGTGTGGCAGCCATGGCTTTTCGCTCAAATCTCCCCACGGACGGCGCCAAATTGTTAGAGCTAAAATTGGATTAAGAGCCCAATTTCAACCTAACAATTGAATTTATATATGTTGGGTGGCTATCCTAGTGAGAAATCGAATGAGAATCCAAGCAAGAGAAGGGAGAAACCAGATTTACGTGGAAAAACCCCTAATCGGCGGGGAAAAAACCACGGGAGAAAAGAATCTCACTATGAATCAGCAAAGATACAAGAGATCTTACAAGAACTCCATGAATCGAAAGCAGGAAAGAGAGAATAGATCCTGTCTCCAAATGGGCAGAGCTTCGCTGGTTGGATTTCAGATTGTCTAAATGAACTGTGATCCTTGCCTTTTATAGGTATGGGTTGGGTGCTGAGCACGCTCCTCAATTTAGTCACGTGTTTGCTAACCGATCCGGCTAAGCGCCCGATAATATGCCGACTAAGTATAAAAAGTCTCCATTTTGTAACTCTTCTAGAAGGCTAGGCTGTCTGCAGCTGTACTTCTTATAGAAGGGTAGGCACCGATATAGACAACCATCGGTTCAGTATTCCTTTTCTGGTTGACACATGTTGGTTTGGTGACGTTCTTCCCGATCCTGATGAGTCTCGCAACGGTTCCGATATATCGTTTGTGCATATCGGATCGACAAGTCATTTCATAGAGTGTCTTCCGGATTGGGTAAGCAATCCATATCGGAATGGTTCCCTGTGGTAATAATTGAGGACCCTATCTTGTTACTTTGACACGTGGCTTGCTTGGATGGATGCCATGTGTTCCACTACTTTCATCCCTATCATATATAAATCTAGATAAAAATAAATTCATAAAAAATTTAAAAATTTAGCAGGAGGAACTACCATCCGCGGCGGTTATGGGAGAACCGTCGCGAATTGTATGCATGTAGCGACGGTTCTAAAAAAACTGTCGCTAATTGCATACATTTACTAGAGGTTTTGATTAAGCCGTAGCAAAATGCATGCATTTAGCGGCCTTCCACTAAACCGCCGCGATAATCCCCGCTAATCCTGTAATTAGTGGTGGTTTTACAAAACCACTACGAAATGTCCGTCGCGAAATGCCTGCTTTCTTGTAGTGGGGCACCGAGCCCTCATGCTTGTCGGATTTCTAGTAGGAAGTCTCACTCGACGTCGTCAAAAGCTTTTTCAAAGTCGATCTTTATTAATGCCTTATTACATCTTCCCCCCTTCATTCGGTGGATGAGCTCTTTTGCTGCCAAGATGTTATCCTGTATAAATCTTTGTTTTATGAAAGTTGTTTGACTTTCATGTGCCAGTTTTTCTATGACAACTTGAGCTGATTTGTAAGAACCTTGGTGATGATTTTCATAGAGCAGTTAATGAGGTTGATGGGTTTGTAGTAACTGATTACTAGGTATGTCTCTATTTTCTAGATGAGGGTGATGTGGGTCTAGTATATTCCTTCCAGGTTCACCCTTCCTTGGTGAAGGTCCTGAAATGGTTGTTGAATCCCTTCCCTGATTAAACTCCATTCTTCTTGATAAAATGTTATTGGGAAGCTGTCCAGACCTAGTGCTTTGTCTGAGTTGAGGTCTTTTACTACCCTGTAAATTTCCTCTTCTATAAATTTGTCCTCTAGATGTGAGAACTCAATTCTTTCCCTATTTTGGTATAGTTGTTGCCAATATGTGGCGAGCCTTTGAGTTTGAGAAGTTCTGAATAGTTTATGAAAGTGTTCCTGAATTGCATTTGATATCTCCTAAGGGTATGTGATAGTCCTTCTATTGTGTTCGATTAGATTTATCTAGTTTTTGCTCTTTCACTGATTTACTACTGCGTGGAAGAACTTTGTATTTTGGTTGCCCTCTTTTAGCCATGTGATCCTAGAGCATTGTCTCTATAAGGACTCTTCTGTAGTGATAATTAAGGTTGTCAAACGATCAAGCTATTTGTGAGCAACTCTAGATCAGCTCGGTAAAAGCTCAAGCTCGGCTCGGAATTTCAAGCTTTCGAGCCGAGCTCGAGCTAGAAAGCTTTAATATTAATATATTAATATATAATATAAATATTAATAAATAATAATATATAATATAATATATGAATATAATATATGAATATAATATATAATATATAATATATAATATATAGTATATAATATTAAAAAAATAATTTATAATTAAGTTTTTAATTTTGAGCTTAATGAACCCAACTCAAAATTTCAAAATTATAATTAAGCTCTTAATTTCGAGCTATTGAGCTGAGGTCGAGCTGTTGAAATTAAAATCGAGCCGAGCTCGAGCAGACATGTTGGAGCGAATTTTGAGCTCGAGCTAGGCAATTTCGAGCTGAATTCGAGCTGGGCCTAGCCCAATCAAGCTGGACCCGTTTATAGCCTTAGTGATAATGCTTTTGTATTCTCCTTTATGTGTCTTGTACCTCTATTCTTTCTCAAGCTTTAGGAGTCTTTATTTCGAGGTGATATCAGCTAACTCAATCCTTTTCAGAAGCTCATCCTTCCTCTCAGCTTGGCTAGCAACCATTTTTTTGCTCGATTTTCTCAACCTTCATGTCGTAAGGGTGATCTTCTTTATGAGGTCATAAGCTTCATGACCATGGAAATCACATCTTGTCCACCAAGTCTTGACTTGCTCCCAAAACCCCTCCTACTTGGTCCACTCTTTATTGAATTTGAAAGGGTAGTACTTGACAGTGTCTGGGCCACATTACAAGCTTATTGGAACATGGTTGGAGAGTATTCAAGGTAGGGCATTTTTCCAAATTCGTGATGAGGTGGTTGCCCATTCAATGGAAAGGAGGAACCTGACGCCGGGCGGGGTAGCGATTATCCCGCGGGCTAGCCGGATCCAAGGACCGCAAGGAAGAACAAACAAAGAATCAAAGAACCAGAGAAAATACTCTGAAATTTAGGAAAATATTATTACTCAAAATTCAATAATGAAAAACTAACCCACAAGACGGGTTAAATAGCCTCAAAAGATAACCTAGAAACCTTATCATCTAATCTAAATTTGCTAAAATTGACAAATTATTATTTAAAAATAAACTTATCTAAATTTAAAACTCTAAATCAATCAGATAACTCCTAAAAGTTAGAGTTCAAATCAGATTCAAATCCTATCCTAATTTGGCATATGAAATATTACCAAAAATAGGAAAAAGACCGAAAACCCTAATTTGGTGGATTAAATATTTATAAAAATAGAAAAATAAAATTCTATCTAATATGATGTCCCCATGCCATACGCGCCGTAAAGAGCTTTCCGAATTGGGGTCAAACGGCCGATTCTGATATCTGTAGCCAAAGTTATGGCCAAAATATCGAACCACACCCAAAACTGACACAATCTTGGAATTGACTCGATAACTTCCCGTCTTTACGTTGACCCGCCAACCCGACACCAATATTTGACTCGAGCCTCCTGTATCAGACACCCTGGGTTAGAAAGAACTCGACCCCGAGTTCGACTGCATGTTTGTTGGTAGTCTGGATCTCCGTGCTTGATCTCAATAAAAACCCTAGAGATAGAAAGTAGGTTAGTAGTGTTGGTTACCGGGCCAGGAGGGTTTTCCTCCTATCGAGATACCAATACAACGCTAGTCCCATCATCATCATAGATGGGCTCACCAATCTCCTCCTCGGGCTCGCCAATTTCCTCCTCGTAGTCATTGTAGATGGGCGAGATCTCCTCCTCCACTTCATCGTTGAAGATGGGCAAAATCTCCTCCTCCACATTATCGTTGAAGTTGGGCGAGATCTCCTCCTCCACATTATCGTCGTAGATGGGTTGGCCAAACCTTTGATCGCTATGATTATGGTGCTGGACTTCCTCAGCCGGAAACTGCCCACGACAACCACGATCAAAATCGATTGCTGCCAGACGCCTTGATAATTTCTTTACTTGCCTCTGCAAATCCTTGATCATCAAGCGTTGGGTTAACTCCGTGACTTGCCTTTGTAGATCCTTATTCATCGCCTCAAGGGCGCTTAAGTCTCGGTACTGGACTTCCTTAGTTGGAACCTGTCCAACCCGATGACCATGACCACCAGTCATTGATGTCGATGATGACGCTTCCTAGGAAGATGATGAGTTCTAATACCAATTGACGCCGGGTGGGGTAGCGATTATCCCGCGGGCTAGCCGGATCCAAGGACCGCAAGGAAGAACAAACGAAGAACCAAGGAACCAGAGAAAATACTCTGAAATTCAAGAAAATATTATTACTCAAAATTCAATAATAAAAAACTAACCCACAAGCCGGGTTAAATAGCCTCAAAAGATAAACCTAGAAACCTTATCATCTAATCTAAATTTCCTAAAATTGACAAATTAGTATTTAAAACTAAACTTATCTAAATTTAAGACTCTAAACAAATCAGATAACTCCTAAAAATCCGAGATCAAATCGGATTCAAATCCTATCCTAATTTGACATATGAAATATTACCAAAAATAGGAAAAAGACTGAAAACCCTAATTTGGTGGATAAAATATTTCAAAAAAAAGAAAAAAAACTAAATTTCTCTCTAATATGACATCCCCATGTCGTGCACGCAGCAAAGAGCTTTCCGAATTGGGGTTGAACTCCCGATTTTGATAACGGTAGCCAAAGTTCACTACAAGAAATTGCATCTTTTGTGGAGACAAAATTCGTGACTAAAAGTCTAATAAATAGCCACTACAACTTATAGTGACATTTTTTCATTTCGTCACTTGCCGTCACAAATAACCCCGTCACCATTTCATTAGTGGCCACATTTAAAAATTGTCACAATTATGTAACACTTTTGTGACAAATATGTTGATACTAAAAAGTAAAATATTAGTGATGAAATTAATGTAGTCACAATAACTAAAACCAATTGTGACAATTGTATTGTCACAAAAAATTCTCAATTGTGACCGAAAAAATCATGACAATAGCGTATATTGTTGTGACGACCGTATTGACACTAAAATTATTGAGAACTGTGATGATGAAATTTGTCACTAATATTTTTTTTATTAGTGAAAGTTATATCGTCACTAATGTTTAAAACAATGGTGTTCAACCAAATTGGTGTAGTCACAATAACTCTAACCAATTGTGTCAATTTTATTGTCTCAAAAAAAATTAAATTGTGCCCGAAAAAATGGTGGCAATAGCATATATGTCGTGATGACATTATTGGCACAAAAATTATTGAGAGCTTTGACGATAAAATGCGTCACTAATATTATTTTCATTAGTGAAAGTTATATCGTCACCAATGTTCAAAACATTGGTGTCTAACAAATTCGTCGTAAATATGGAAGTTATGTGTTGCAACAATTTTGGCACAAATGAACCCATAATTGGCACAAATAAAAATATTGATTTAATAATTTAATTGCATTAATGTCTAACAAATTTGGTCACAAATATGAAAATTATATCTTACGTGAATTTTGTCATGAAATGTATCCATTGTTGTCACAAATAAAATTATTGATTTAATAATTCAATTGCATTAGTGGCTAGCAAAATTTGCATTAGTGGCCATAGTATTTAACAAAATTTATCACAAATGTGAAATTTTTATCTTATGACAATTTTGCCACCAATGTTCATTGTTGTCACAAATTAATGGATTTAATTAAAAACGAACATAAAAATTATTAATATTAATGAAAAGTAAATAAAACTTAATTAAATTGTTAAATTCTTAATTTGCAATAGAAAAAAGTGCAAAATAAAATTCTCAAATACAATTATGAAATTAATAGAAATATGTCTCACAACCATTCAAATAACTAAATGACTAGTTAATATATATATATATATATTCTCACATTTCTGACCAAGCTAGAAAAATTAAACCAAATAAAGCACAAGCTACAACTTTCTTTTGGATGATGACTAAAACCCATGCCCACTATGCAAGAATCCAACATTTTTCCTGGGTTGTAGATGTCATCCCTTTAACACCTACGCCACATGAGTGATTAGACTTCTTCCCAAAAACAAGAGAGAAACGTTCAACTAGTGGTAGAGGTGCAGAGGAAATCTTTTCCTTATTTTTCTCTCCCTCTTCTTGAAGCTTGTTCTGCACGTTTAAATAAAAAGCTAAGATTTTAATAAATAAATATTAATATTATTATAAAAAATTTAAAATTGATTACAATTTCTATATATACCATTATTTCTTCTCCATTTGAAACAACCCAAGTTGCATCTGGTTTCATTCGTGTCGCTTTCCATACTTTGACAGCATCGGGCCATTCTTCAGAATCTGTCTTTCTAAAAATATAAAACCAAAAAATAAAAATAAAAAATATAATTAATTAATAATTTCTCAAAAAATATTAATTTACCATCTCAAATACCATTTGTACAATTGATGTTGTGCCAACAACTAATTTCATCTCTTGTTTTCCCCTATTACTTTTGTTTTTTTCACTTTTATCCTACAAAATGATAAACAATTAATTTTCATATGAAATTAACCGGAAAAGATAAGATAAGATAAATTAATTGAATACTAATGTTACCTTAAATTTTGGTGTCTCCCATTTATTCTCAATCAACCATTTCCAGTCACCTTCATTTACATCTTCAGGGCAGTCTTTTCTCATGAGGTACTTTTGATGCAAATGGAATTGACGATTCTTATACTATGCTTGTACTTGTTTCATCACATAAGGTTGCACCTCATCAGAAATATTAAATTGGACCTAAAATTCATATAAAAGGACATAACATTATAACCTTAAATAGCAGTTCAATTAAATAAATTTAATATTTATATATTAAAAAATACTTTTATGTTTAATCATACCTTTAAAACTTTCCATATTGTCTTCACTCTATCTTTAGGAATATCTTTCCATTTAGTGATGCGAAGAGGTGCATGTTGCCGAATGCACACAATGACCTCTGCCTTGAAAAGTTTAGCATGCTTACCACATGGCTTATAATATGGAGGAGGGAATTGAATATCAATTTCTTTTCCTTCTGCTCTCTTCTTAGCAAGCTTTGTATTTATTGTTGGTCCTCTCCCTCGTTTACTAATTCTTCCACTCCTTAAAAGAAAAAAAAAGTTTTAATAATTGAAAAATATATAATATTATAAAAAATTAAGATATACAAGTGTTAAAATGATAACCTAACCTCTTGTAGGAACAACATGTTCAGATGTGTCATTAGAAGTGCAATTGGTAATTTGTTGATAAAGTAATGAATTTGTAGTTTCAACCTCATCCGCTTATATCACGAGTTTGTTGCTCATCATCAAAGTTTGTCCAAGATCTATTTGAAATTTTTACCATTTTGTGCCTATAGATTTTTAATGCATTTAAAAAATATAAGTAGATAATTAATTAATAATGACATGTTAATAGGCAAATCTTTTAATAAAATATGCAACATGATATCTATAAGCAAATTTTTTAACAAATCTAAATTTCCATTTCAAACTAAAAGAAATAATCAGTATTTAAAACAAAATTTAAAATCTACAACTAAGCACGTAGAATTACAAATTTTCTGTTGGCGGGAAATTCTCCCACCAAATTATTTTTGGGCAGTCAATTTATTCATACATGGTTGTGTCTCTATATATATAAGATGAAGTTGTTATTATATATTTCCCGTAAAGATAATTAATTCTATTATTAATATAATATATATAGATATATATAAATAATCCAACTAGAGGTTGTCCCTAGGGAAGGAACATATAAAAATTAAAGAAATTTTTAGTTATTTAATCCGAATAAGTTACATGTTTCCCACCACTCTACAAAATCAATTAGACCTCTAAAAAAAATCTATTATAAATAATTGGAGGAAGGGAAAAAAAAACACAACACTTATTAGAAAATAACTCAAGAATTCAATAATGTTCTTCTATCGGTGTATTGAATCAAAAAGACTTTGGTGATGGAGCTTCCTCTCTCTCAACTAAACTTGCGGAAAAACCCTAAGCATATAAATATT
Organism: Dioscorea zingiberensis; assembly: GCA_026586065.1. Classification (NCBI taxonomy): domain Eukaryota; kingdom Viridiplantae; phylum Streptophyta; class Magnoliopsida; order Dioscoreales; family Dioscoreaceae; genus Dioscorea; species Dioscorea zingiberensis. The sequence continues at coordinate 25,215,774 of CM048826.1, forward strand.
TTTTCAAAGAAAATTTTATATCTATAAATTACATATTCATATATCATAAAACAATAATATCTATTAAAATAATGCACAAAAGGAGGAAGAAATTTTCTATTGTTTAAACATAAAAATTCACATTATCCTATAAAATTCAATCAAACATCTAAAATTAACAAAAAAATTGAGAAAAAAATATCATGAATCAAACTATTATTGAAGAAAGATAGAATCAACCTATTGTTTTTTCAATGGACAATTTTTATAAAAAACAACATAGTTTGTCATTGAGAACAATTAGATTTGTAGAAATCTTCAAAAATACTTACTTGAGAAGTGGCTTCCACGGAAGTTGTTTTGTTCTGCTTGACACTCTCTCTCCAAATCTTTTTTCTCTATATAATCATGAAAATTTATATGGATTTGTAATTTTATACTCTTATTAGTGAGTTAGAGACAAAGAAATATGAAGTTATATATATAGATAACTTTTTTTAAAAAAGTAGATAAACTACGTTTTATTTTGTTATAAGATAAGCCTCCTAATTTAGTTGAAGATTACATGTAAAAAGATTACCAAATAATAAACATGGGTGATTACCAAGTAAATAAAGATTAAAATCATAAATATAATAAAATAAAATAAAATTAATGTGTTACGTATAATACATGGTATTAATAGGTTAATGGTTAAAATCTATTAATTAACTAAGGCTTTAATAAATTAAGGTCTAGTGTGACAAAACTAGTTGATTTAAAAGTTAGGTGTTGTAATGATAAAATAAAACTGAATATTTTGTCACATTGGACTTAAGTGGAAAAACATAGGGATGGCTGGCACATGGAGAAATAAAATATAATTTAAATCACACATGACATGATTAATTATTAGATAAATTATATTATGGGAAATTTTGAATTTAAATACTTTAACCCAAGTATGTGACAATAATGAATAGTTAATTAAAATAAAACAAATGAGACAAATAAGGGAAACAACACATGGATGGTAACCTAAATCCCTTTCTTATCCTCTCTCCCTCACGACCTCCTCCCTCCACGTGCCGGCGGCCAGATCCGAGCCTCTCACTGGCGAGCAGGCCGGCAACCGGCCTAAGCTCCCTCCGGCCACTCCTTGACATGCGAGCACGCATCCACCGCCGGCGGCCCCTGTCCGAGAGCACGCGTGTGACCTCTTCTCCTACAGCCGCGCCCCTCACGCGCACGACTTCTTCTCCGACGAGCAGTCGCGACACCCCCCCTTCTTCCTCTTCTCTTCTTGTAAAATCCATGAATTTTGGAGATAAATATATTGTTATTTCCTTGAGAAAAGTATTTAAATTTTTTTTTGCGCAATTAGTGTTATTGTGGGATTAAATGATTTATTTGAATTTAATGGAAATTAAAAAAATTATTTGGAGTCTGTAGGGACCTAATGGTAATTTTGAAAGAATTGAGGACCTTGAAGAAGTTTTCCCCTCTCACAGACTTGGACCTAAGCGTAATTTTAAAAGTGTCAGGGACCTCTCATAAAATTTTGTGAGAGAAAAACCTTTTAGAGAGAATGGGCGGCCGAGATTAAAAGATCTCAGACTGAAGTAAATCGCGAGGCATTATAAAGGACTACAGAGAGCCACGTGGCGAGCCCAGATTTGATCCATCTGGTCGTGGACCAGATACGAGGCAATGAAGGGAAGGATGGTGGAGGCGATCCCACGGTGAGGGCTCTCCAGAACCGCTCATCTAGGGATAAATCACAATCTCGATGCGTAAAGTGGTAATCTGGCCGTCGACTGCGATGCCGTCTGAACCGTTGATCTAACTTGTGGTCGATCCGAGACTCGTTGGAGCCGTTGATGGAGATCAAGACATCTCCACCGCTTATCGGAGAATGCATATCTCGAAGCACCACCACCATCTCCCCCAGCCCCCAACGGCTGCGAGAGCCTCGCGCCTACTCCGTCGATTCGCATGCGGCGTCGGCCACTAAGGCAGGTCGTTGAATGGCGACCCTTCGCCTAGCTCCTCGAGGTCTATAAAAGGTGGAGTCATGGCTCGGTGTTGAGTACGGAGCTCCAGTGAGAAGTTCTCCATTTTCCGGCGAGGTGACAGTCGGAGAGGAAGAAGGAATTCTTGCGCCAGTAGCGGGGTTGGAGCTCCTACCGAAGCAGGCCGTCGTGTCCAATCTCAGGAGAAGGAGTGGACGGGAACAGCAAGGGAAGACGTGAAGTTGGTCGTTGCCGAGACCGAGCTCGCCGGAGAAAGAACAGTAGAGGTTTACCGGCGTCTCCAGCATTCCTTACCTCCAGAAAACCCACGGTGAGTGTTCAAAAACCCTGTAGAACACGTAGAGTTAGTTTTTGCATGCATTTAGTTGGCGGTGTGAGCTCGCCGGAGAATTCTTTCTCACGGCCGAGCATCACCGATGCTCGATGGGGAGGACGTAGTCCGGCGGTGCAACTGAAGGCTCGGCCGAGATCGAGAGGCCGACGGTGGCAGCTCAGTAGGGCAAATGGCATGGTGGCGGAGAAGGGCCTTAAAGCCGTGGCTTCGATTAAAGAGAGAAGAAGAAGAAGGAAATAAAATGAAATAACTAAATTAAATAAAAGTTATTAATTTAGTTATTTTAGTTATTAACTTAGGGGTGTGACAACAATTTAGTTAATTAAAATAATTTATTCATTTTCTTCTCTCTTTAATTAAAAAAAAACATTAGTTGATTGTTATTATAAATAATAATTGGCTATACATGGTATTAAAATGGGGAACTTTGGACTTGTGACATTGAATAAAAGTTAATAAATTATTAACTTAGTGTGACAAATAGCTAGTAGAGATAATGAATTTGGAAAATATAGAGTGTGACATTTGTTTAGTAGAAACTATAGAATAGTTTGCTATGTTAATTGATTAATAGAGGGTTAATGTTTTAATTAAAATATTAACTTAGTGGTAGTGACAAATAATTGGTAAATGGCTATTATTTGATTAATTTGTTCCAGAGGTTGGAAAGTGTGACACTTATTCAATTAATCAAATAAAGTGTATGGAACTATGGGTGTGTGACATAATAATTAATAATTATTATGAAATATTGAAATGAAATAAATAGAAATTAATTAATTAATTTCTTAAATTTGGATAATTGGTTGAGTGATAAGAATTATTTAGTAAGTAAGCTAAATAAATTCAAAAAGGACTAATAAACTCTAAGCAAGGTGGAGCCTAAAACCTTAGGGTCAAAAGGTTGTAAAATGACCAAAATGCCCTTCTAGGGTAAAAAGGGGTTAAGATCAATTTAATGAGGCTCAACTCAACTAAAATGACTTAATAAAAGTCAGACTCGACAAATAGACTAAAGTTGACTAGGTTTGACCAAGGTAGGACCAAAAGTCAACTAAGGGACACTGAAACGGGAATAAGGGCCGGTAACCCGAGAGATGGTCCCTAGGGCCCGTTAGTGGGCCTAAGCCCAACAAGGATGTTAGGCATGCATGGACACTTAGAGAGATAGAAATTATTGGAACGATGATTCTAATAAAACCATTATATGCCAGATACTCTCGGAGAGTTGTTGGCACGCACAAAAGGACTAGAAAGACTTCTAGTTTCTTCGAACTAAGGTAAGTACACTTGCCTAGTTTTCACCCGGTAACGGGATTTCTTGGACTTGCTATGTATTCTTATTACATGCACTGCTGATGCCATACATGCCGCTCATATCCTGCTTTTGAATTCCTGAGCATGTGTGTTTGTTATCTGGACGTTGGTGTCCCCTGCTTGCTATGTTCTCTTGCGGGACTCGGTGGAGCTAGGGAAGCTCCAATTTAGGAATGTTCGTGGTTAGGACCCCCACCTTCCCGACCTCACCAGAGAAGCAAATCTCTCGGAGGTCTTACCGCCTGGGCTTGGTACACCAGGTGTTAACACGTAGGGGAGGTAGTTCTACCGACATGTGACCGGAGGGTCAAACGACCATCTAGGTCGTATTTATATCCAAAAGCTGGACATACTGGCCGGGAGTAAACTTTGAGTTCTCTTAGGACTCACAACAGAGCCCGAGGGCTTCTGTATCAGGGGTCGTACCTTTGACTTGCTTGTGGTAGACTCCTAGGACTTTATTGTTGATATTATGATCTCGTTGACTGTCATATTTCCTATTCATGACACTGTGACCTGCAGGGGTACTTACTGGGCTTTCCTTTCGGAAGCTCATGTGTTTTCTCTTTTCCTCTTTTTACAGATTCCGAGGTTTAGGAGGGGGAGGAGCCTGAGGAGAGGACTCCGGGAGACCAGAGGTTTTTTTTTAGGAGTCTCCATTATCTTTTATTTTTATGAGCTTTGTTATTTGTAGGACCCGTATAGGGACCTGACTATTTTAGGGCCTATGGACCCTGTTGACTCTATGTTCCTTGGAACACGAGTTTTATTTAATTTTATGGATTGTTATCTGCTTATCACAATATTATGCCTTGTATTCGAGTTGAGTTTATCTCTTCTTTAATACGGCCGGTCTGTTGACGTGCTCGAGGTCCCGGAATCCGGGTCGGGGCGTTACACTTCTCCTCGTGGAAGCCGTGGCCGGGCCGAGCTCGCCGCATCCGCTCAACTCCTCCTCCCCGGCGGTCCCGCCGCCCAAGTCGGCTCCACCTCGCGAAGTTGACGCCCTGGCCGCCACACTCCGCCCGAAGCTCCCTGGCCGCCACGCCGCCTCAGGCCGGCCGCCTCGCTCGATGACCCATGAGCCCGGCCAACTCCTCTCGCTGCCGCGCGACAACAAAGCCGCCCGCCATGAGCGCCACGCCTTTGCGCCACCTCCACAAGCCTCCTCCGCCACCATTACCGCACGCCGCCTCTTCGAAAAATTTATGTTTTATTTATTTGGGTTTGAACTTTGCTGAAATTATAGCAGATTTGAAAATTATCATGGAACTTTATGTGCCATTGGTTTTGTGATAGAGTCTATGACAGCAGAATATGGTACTTAAATTTTGCTAGGTTTCTGCAGGAAGTGTGATTTATACTTCTACATCCATTGTTCAATTGTTCTGTTTTCAACAACTGATCAATAAAACTACTAGAAAACAAATAGGAGAAGAGTTGAAAACAAAACACAATATCAACGTGGAACTTCTTAGTACAAATTAAATATTTATTCTGTAACTTAATAATTTTAAGGTAAACTGTAAATAATATGGCAAATCTTTTATAGTATCGCTAATAAGAAAAACTTATGGTTATAGTTTTGGCTTTGACTGAGAATTGAAGACAAAAACATATGCTTAGATGAAAACCAAAATAAAATTGAGCGAGTAGAAGATGAAAATCAAACAATGTCAACAAATCATCTACTAGAGCATCTTAATCTAAATTATGCATTCATTCTTTTAAACCAACCTTTGCGGTTGTATATAATATGACAAAAGTATTCATAATTTTCTACAAAGAGCTCTTAAAAACTTAAACTTAGATCCATGATTGCTTAGATGCAAAGCAAAAATAAAATGGTGTAGTGGAAGAACCATGAAACACTGCACAAAATGGGCCATTCATGAAGGACACCAATTCATATAAACCATATATTACTTCGATAGTTGAACATCTTGTGAAAGTGGTTGAGTCAGAGAGTGCTAATTTGGGGAAATTTATTATAGTAATGAGTTGATTAATTGATGAAACTATTATAATAATTCTTTATTATGTCTTGTAGTTCTAATTTGTCTTTTTTTTTCTATTCCTAGTTTAATTAGGTTTCCTAGTCACAGCTTAATTAGGTTTTCTAGTCCTAGTTTGTTTTTGTTTCCTATTCCTAGTTTAATTTAGGTTTCCTATTCCTTATTTGTTTCCTCTCGATTGTAAACTCTATTTAAAGGCATGTTGTGGTTGATTAGAGCAAGCAATAAAAAATTTACTTTCTGAATTTTTCTTCATCTTGGCATACGTACTAGACATGGCCTCCACAACCTCAAGGTTCATATTTTACTTCTTTTTTCTTAGTAGTATTAGGAGTTCTTCTTAGTATTGTTAAGGAATTAATAGTTTTACTTTTTGATTTTGCTCGGTGTATATCTTATGTGGAAATTACCTTTATTTTTTTTTTTTAAATTTCACTTATAAACATCACCAAATTAACTCTTCAAGGTACACATGGCTCTATTAATATGGAGCTTCTCTTATGTTGAAATTGCCTGTATTTGTATGTCTACACAACAAATATGTATTTATCTATAGATACATGCATATTGTCTTGATTATTATTATTTTTTCTTGGGATTTTTTTTTATCATTGGTCGTCTATTAATAATTTTGCTTTTAAATTTTCGTTATCATGTCTTTATTGGTGTGCAGGATGAGATTTCATTCTTAAATTCAATATTGTTGTAACGCCCCGGATTTTAAAGTAAATAAATCAGAAATTATCTAGTAATTAATGGGATTAATTAACACGGAGAATAAATATAATTTAATCTAAACTAATATTTTTAACTAGTGGGTGTTACAGTAGGCCCTAATGGGCCAGGCCGCGTACATTTACAATAGTTGGAGGTGGACGGTAAGGATAACCTTGATTAATCAACTGGGAAGATCGTAAGTGATAATTAATCAAGATTAATTAAGTAGGAGAATCGGACAAATGTTAGAGTCCCGATAAAGTAGATCGGGCTAGTAAAAGATCCCAGATTCATGGATCCGTCCCACGAGAGACACCATCACGCTACGCCGCACCCCGTGACATCGGGATTATTGACCCCGTGAATTTCGGATCGGGTCGTGAATCATTGAAAAGATAGTATTTAATAGAGGGCGATGGGACATAAAGTAGAAATATAATATTAAATAATTAAATGGATTGCAGTGGGACAATAATTGAAATAATAAGTTTAAATAATAAAAAGGGGAGAAATAATTGAAGGGATAGTGTTGATAAGCCCATGTGACATTATTGGTATAGTGGGTCAATTAATCTAAAGGCATCATGATAAGTTAAGTTGGTGGATACATTAAAGGATTAATATGTTATATATATATGTATCTAGGTTGGCAGCCCTAAGTTAGAGAAAAATCAAATTCAATTGAGAGAAGAGCTCTCTCTTTCATTCTCCCTTTCTCTCTCACGAACCACTGTGCGCGTGTTTGGGCTCGTCGCCGTCCGGAGCCGCCCTGCTGGCCCCTCCTCCGCCGCACGCAAGCTACCACGGCCACCGACCTCCGCTGCCTGGACTCACGCCACAAGAAGCTAACCCACACCTGGCACGAGCCGCCCGAGGAGCCGCCTTCGATACCCCAGATCACAAGGCTCCCAACTCCGGCCTGCCGGCGCCTCGACCGCCAGGCGCCCAGTCCTGCCTTCCCCGCCCCTTGTAGCCCCTACCAACTTATCCCTCTACTCCTCGTGGAGGTTCAACATCGAGGTTCATTTCTCTTCTTTGGAGTTGGAATTGGGGGAAGCCCTAACTAGATCCATGAATTTGGTTGATATGGTTTTCTTGATGGATTGTGTTGCTAGGGATGTGAATTAGAGGGGAAATCAAAGAGATTGATATATGATGGTGTGTTATGAACCTTTAGTTGTTGGTAAGATCATTGAAATTATTGAGATGCATGTTTGTATGAGATTTCGGAGCCCAAAATACAAAGGGGACTCTGCCGAATTTTTCCTTGCTAAACTGAATTAATTTTAAGTAATACTCCATGATTAGGTATGGTTGTTAATTACTAGTAACGAGCATGTCAGGACCTTCTTAATAGCAATAGTCTAATTAGACTATTTTCCTCTATTTGAGAAATATAGTATCTTCTGTACTCTCTGGAAAGCATGACAGTACTCTCTAATAAAGGTTATGCTGTAGTTATTTTAAGGAATTCATTGTACCCTAAATGAGTTTAGATTAGAGTATACTTTAAATAATTGAATTCCGTATTATTAAATCTTCGTATTATGATGGAATGGAGCTAAGTTAGGTAAAATATGACTTCCCTGTTTACGTAGTGTTATTATTGGCTCTAGGAAAAGGAAAGGGTCCAGCGGAAGCTGCTGAAGGACCAAGCGATTCCTAGGAAATTTGCGAAGGACCTGAGAAGGATTTAAGGTGAGGGGACCTTACCGTAAACATGAATTTAAATTGTGCATTCATCGGGATTCTTTTTGGTTATATCGTATTCTACGAGTTTTGATTCGGTTTGTGTATGCCGAATGGTTTATCGTTATACTTGTGCTACGTTTTCATGTTTGTATAATGTAATTAAACTTCCAATGCATGAGATATGATTAAGAAAAACCCTACAGGGTAGATACATGATTTAGGAAAACCCGAAGAGGTAATTAAAGATTATTGCATGTACTGTAAGCTGCACCTTAGTTAGTTAATGTATGGGGGATCCAGCAGGGGCTCAAAATGGAGCCCGGGCATTGTTAGTAGAAGGGACCAGTGAGAAAGGGGTTTTGTTTTCAGCCGTGTTTTCCTTTAAAAAAAAAAAAACTAAACTAATAACAAAAGAAAAATGTTTGCGAAAGTCGTGTTTTTTTTATAAAACCCCCTTTCTGTCTTTGATACGGAAATTTACCGGACTTATGTAGCGCCGGTCATCAGGATCATGTAGAGGCATACCGCTGTTCCTGATGCTTGTTGGAGTCCTTCCGGAGACATTTTTAACTAGGGGTGCACACCTTTAGGATATGTGGCCATGGCATGAACATATAATCAACTTAAGTGTGATATGATTGGGAATTGTCCATGAGTTTTCTTTGGGTTTACGATTGCATGGCATACTTATCAAAATTGAAGATAATGAAGCTGACTTTCATGAGTTTTACATGCACCACTTATGTTTAAATGTTGAATACATATCGTAGGTCGGTATAAGACCTAGCGGGGTAGTCCATACTCACTGAGCTCGTATAGCTCAGCCCTTCTCTACACTTCTGTTTTCTGTTACAGGATCTAGACCCGGAGCGAGTTAGTGATTCATGCTTTGAGCAGGGATTGAGGATTTAGCTGGCTCAGGCGTACCTGTCTTTTAGCTACTAGTGTGGAGTTGTATTGAACCTTACTTATGTTATCTTGTGTTGTATTTGGGGCCGAAGTGCCCATGACTTTGTGTGTTGTATCTTTTATGCCTTTTATTTGAATCTGATCTCCGGTATGTAACCGGTTATAATATGTCATATGCATCTCAATTAAAGTACATAATTATGGATTTTAGGTTTTACGGCCCAGCTTATGGGCTGGGTGCACCCCCGGCCCAGCTGGTGTGACATCTATTTCATTAGCGAAATGGGTGTTACAATTGTCTCATATTAAAATATTTTTTATTATTCAAAAATAAGAGATAATATAATTTACAATGTTTTTAAAACCGGACTAGGAAGTGAACCGGTCTTACAACTGGGTCACGGGTCAGTCGGTCTGACCGGATGACCCATTCCGGTTTGACCGGATGACGTCATAAATAAATAAATAAATAAATAAATAAATAATATATATAAATAACCTATAAAATTTATGTATTGCAAAATATCATGGATATTCATGTGGCCACTCCATTAATTTATGAATTGCAAAATAAAATTAAGTATTTATTTTACTTTGATAGAAATTAAGTAGTTCATAATCATACTCAATTAATGTGATTATCACTTAATTTGGTTTATTTGAATTAATGCGGATCTAAAACTTAAATTTCATTGAATAAATATTAATTAAATGTATAAATGTTCAACGAGTCCACTCATCATGCATGATAAAAGAACACGTGTCAAAGCTCAACACATCATGAATATTCATGTGGCCACTCCATCCCCTCGTCACTCCCAAATATTTTAATTAATATTAATTAATCATTGCTTAAAAGTGAAGCGAATAATAATAGGTTAAATAAATTAAATGCGGCCACTCCATCCTCCGCCGCAAGAGGCTCACCTTCTCGCGCCTCTTCTACCACTCAATCCATCTCTAGATGTCGTTTCTTTGGCTGGAATTCTCTCAATCATTCCAAGTCCTCGCGATCTTATCCACCACGCTGGCCTATGTCGTCGTGTTTGGGTACCGGTTCGTGAAGTCCTCCAGATCTGAGATCTGGGAGAGGCATCGGACAGCCCACGGAAGATCACGGCCATGGGGGCTTGATCAACGCCGGGTGGAGCGTGGGGATCGAAGTTCTCTTAGAAGCGCTGCAAACGAAGGAGAAAGAGAGGGTTTTTATAAAAATATGTTTATTAGTATATTATGAGATTCTTTGACAAAACAATATGTCCATTAGTATTTAATTTATAACTATATTTACAAAATATAATTGGTATATATAGATATTGATCATTTCATATCTCCATTGTTTTTTTTCACTTTGGTTAGTTTTCTTAAGTTTCTAATTTCTTTGAAAATCTTTTTACGATTTCAATTTTTGGTTTTTCTATTCAATTGTTATTTGAATTTGATGATGTAAGTTGTGAAATTAAATCTATTTATTTTAGTTTTTTAAAATATAAAATTATTTACGGTTGTCTTTTTATATACCTAATAAATTTATAATTTTGGTAATATATTTGAATAAAAGATAAAGTTTGAATAAATTTTTTAATTTGATGGGCAAAAATCTAACTAGTTAAGGGGTTCTAACCAATGCGCACTTCAGTTTAGAATATCTTTAGTCTTCCCCTTTACCACTTAGGCAAACCAACTGCTTGTACACTAGGAACTAATATTTAACTTGAATAACTGGGACCGGAATGGACCGGACTAGTCCAAAACGGCTTGGACCAGTCTGATTTTTCCTCTTATTTTGTCTGGTCCGATCCAAATTTTTTCAAACTGGTTAAACCGGCTTGGTCCGGTTTCAAGACAAGTTTGGGACCGGATCAAACCATGCACAACCTTATTAGCTAGTGGGATTTTTATTGATGAAAATATTAGTCACAAAAAGTAATGGATTATGTGACAAACAACTTCCCGTCACAAGAATTGAAAATAATAGTGACTAAAATATGATTGGTCACAATTACATTTTATAACGAAACTATTCGTCACAAAAGATTATTAAATTGGGTGACAAACCAGTTTCTCATCACAACAAATAAAAATAATAGTGTTACAAATACGTTTCGTCACAAATATAGTTCATTCATACAAAAATTCTAGATCACAAAAGTTTCTACATTATTAGTGACAATTTTATTGTGATAAAACAGTTTTCAACACTACTAATGTGTTAATTGTGACAACTCATTCGTGAAAGGCCTTAAACCGTCACAATTAGTAATATATTAGTGACATGCAGACAAGTCATCACAATTAAATCAAACAATTGTGCCATATAATTATTTTGTCACAATAAACTTTATATTTGTCACTAAATGATTGGGGGCCACAAAAAAATTGTCACTATATGTCTTCACTCTTGTAGTGGTTATGGCCAAAATACTGAACCACACCCAAAACTGGCCCAATCTTGGAATTGACTCGATAACTTCCCGTCTTTACGTTGACCCGCCAACCCGACACCAACATTTGACTCGAGCCTCCTACATCAGTCACCCCGGGTTGGAAAGAACTCGACCCCGAGTTCGACTGCATGTTTGTTGGTAGGTCAGGATCTCCGTGCTTCATCGTTGAAGATGGGCAAAATCTCCTCCTCCACATCATCGTTGAAGATGGGCGAGATCTCCTCCTCCACATCATCGTCGTAGATGGGTGGTAGATGGGTTGGCCAAACCTATCTAGATGCATGAAGGTTGGGGAGGCACTTTCATTCAACAATGTCTATTTTCTCCCCCTAAGCGCAGGTCAATTAACTGTAGCTTATGTATCATTTTATTGAACCACTAGACTTAATTAGTATAAATTATAATATTTTGACATTCGAAGTGATGATTTTATATTTTGACTAGTGCTAATGAAATTAATTATTGTCATAGTATATTCGGGATATTATAGACTTTTTGATTAAAAATATAAATTTTGATTTAAGATTCTATGAAAATTTTTTATTCAATTCTGGAATGTTATATTTAAATTATGCCCATGATTAAGTTTCTTTGCTGGGATACTTGGATTTTAAAAAAAGTTTTCAATTTTAGATTAAGAGAATTAACTAATGTACAGGAACTAAGTCCGATATCATTTTATTATTAATTATTTTCAAGAAAGAAAATAAAGTTTTAATTTTCAAAATGAGAATTATTGATGTGAAGATCTGCTCCTTGGGATCAAAACAGATCTAGATCAATGGATGGGAAAGATCGGTGGAGATAGAGAAACTTCAAAGATTTGTAGGGAATGATCAATTGTGTGGACAACTCTTCAGACTAAACTCCTTGTTTCGTCGGATCGTCTTCTACTCCGGGGATCAGACCATCAAGGATCGCACTTCATCGGAAGTGATCTACAGAGAGATAAGGAACGCACACTCGTGCCTCGGGGTAGCCTCCAACGCTCAAGTCAGAGAGGCTCCAATGAAGGAGAGAACAAGGAGGAGAGTGAGAGAGAGTAGGAGAGTGAAGAGGATTCCAATTGAGAATGAAGTGCCAACTGTAAATCAACCTAAGTCGAATCAGAGGAGCATACCAGGTAGTCTAGATCAAGATACCAGCTTGCCTTGTTGTGAGTGAAGGTCTTCCTTATATAGTATGTTGAGGTAGTTAGCCACTAGGATCCAGTCGGATGCCAGCGGGGCGACAACTCGAATCCACCAAGGTGCTAGTAGGGTGCCAGCTCGAATACATCTAGACACCTGGTTGGAGACAGTTAGGTACCAGCTGTTAAAACTTTATAGGGTCTTCTAGAAAGTTTATATCAGCCGTCAAATGACTAGACGGTTAGATGACAGTTAAGTCTTTATTCGAGCCCTTAAGATCATGCCATATGTACTTTAATAGTTTTATCGCATAACACTTGCCCCCTAACTATCTAGGCTGGCCTATCTTCAGCGGCTTGGCCTGGAGAGATCGGATATTGTTGGCTTTTGTAAGTGAGCTATTTTGGTGGGTGTATAGTCTTGGTTTACGACCGAAAGCTGTGGTTTTAAAGCCAAGTTAGTATGATTTTGGTCATGTTATATGTAAATTTGTAACTTCAGCTGTTACACTTGATTTACATGTATTTCTCCATCTATTGTGTATTGATTGATGCTAAATTGAGTGAGTTATGCATGTATCAGGTGACACCTAGCAAGGGCCGAAAGGTTAGGAATAGAACTGTGGGACAAGTCACCAGACAAGGCAACTTAGGTCTAGATCAGTCCCTTTTTCTCTTTCTTAACACATTGTGAATAAAAATATCTTGTTTGCTTACTTGCATAGTATAGCATTACTTTCGTTACTTGTTAATAGAGAAAAACAAAAAAAAAATTTCTTTCTAGATTCTTTTGAGTAATACATAGCAAAGTATTCACTTCTTTCTTGATACTATTACAGTGTATGAGCGACAGTAAATTACCACATTTTGATCTTGAGATTGAGAGAACACTTAGGGAACTTCGAAAAGAGAAAAGATATTGGATTGATAATCCAAGTTCATCGTGGTCAAACATAATGGAAGACGGGGAAGATAATCGCCCGATATTCGTATATTCCACTCCCTTTGCTCAAGGATCCTATTCTAGTATAAAAAGGCTAGGTGGTCAAACCACAACTTTTGACATTAAACCTGCCATGATTTAGATGATTCAAAATGTGGGCTAGTTCTCAGGGCTGTCCAATGAAGGCCCGAACATACAATTAAGAAATTTTCTGAAAATTTGTGATACATTCAAGTGCAATGGTGCATCGGAGGATGTCATCCGATTGAGAGTTTTCCCTTTCTCATTGAGGGACCAAGCTATAGAGTGGTTGTATGCACAACCCCATGCTTCCATCACCACCTGGGAAGATCTAAGGCAGAAATTCCTAATGGCGTTTTATCCACCATCAAAAACTGCACGATTTTGCCATGCAATTATGTCATTTGTACAGAGGGATGGTGAATCTTTATTAGAAGCATGGGAACATTTTAAAGAGCTGTAGCGTCAATGTCCTTACCATGGGTTTGTGTAGTGGATTTTTATTCTTTTATTTTACAATGGGTTACATAGTCAGACCAAGTCAGTGGTGGATGCCGCTACTAGAGGAGCATTGAGTACCAAATCACTAGATGAAGCCTATGAGTTCCTTGAGATGATGTCATCCAATAGTTTTCAATAGCTGGAAGAAAGGCCAGCACTAAGGCAAGTGGCGAGTGTACAAGAAATAAAGCATCTCATGGAGTTTCAAAAAAAAGTTTACAAGTCTTGAGAAGAAAATTGATTATATTTCATTTTATTTGGGTAGGCTGCCTATTCATCCTCCAGCCTTTGATTTGTCACAATAAAACCAATGTGCATCTTCTAAGGAAGTTAAAGCAGTTATGAACATCTATCAAGGGCAAACAACAATTTCTCTACCAATTGGACTCCCAGTTGGCGACCTAACTCATCGTTCAATCAACATGGCCCCCTACAGGCATTTGGGTCGCATGGGCCCTCCCCAAGTAAACCCCTTAAGAAAATGCCAAACTTGGAGCAGAAGATGGACTTTTTTATTGCTGAGTGTCATATAGTGTTCCAAACATAAGGCAATGCTATAAAAAATCTGAAAATTCAAGTGGGGCAGCTAGGGACAAAAATAAGGATCGGGCCTGCAGGTGTGCTACTATATAACATTGATGTCAACCCTCGTGGGGAAGAGAAGGGGCAGCTAAAACCAGTAACACTCAGAAGTGGCAAGCAACTTGTCGAATCATTGAGTAAAGAACCTGAACCCACAAGACCTGTAGAGCATCCTACTGTTGACAAGAGGGTGGAAAGTGAAGAAAATAACGGACAACTACCCCGATCTTCATTTCCTCAGAGATTGAAGGATGACAAAATAGATAATAAGTTTGACAAATTCATGGAAGTATTCAAGCACTTGTAAATCACTATCCCTTTTGTTGAAGCACTAGAAAATATGTCGAGCTATGCCAAATTTACAAAGGAGTTTTTGTCCAAAAAGTGGAAGCTAGGTGCTCATGAGATGGTGGCACTTACAAGAGAGTGTAGTCATGTACAACAAAGACTGTTACATGCAAAGCTGAAAGACCCTAGATGCTATACTCTATAATGCTCTATTGGTGACAAATTCGCGGGGCCAGCTTTATGCGACATCGGAGCAAGTATAAATCTAATGCCTCTGATTGTGTACACTAGGCTAGGATTCAGTGGACTGAAACTGATAACTGCCACATTGCAGTTAGCCGATAGATATATTGCTTAACCCGATGGTATTGTGGAAGATGTTCTTATCAAAGTGGGCACATTCATTTATCTAGATGGTTTTATTATTCTTGATTTTGAGGAAATTAAAGAAGTTCCCATCCTTTTTTCCGACCTTTCTTAAGAACTGGTGGAGGCAATTTTAATATGGAGAAGGGGAAATTATTGTAAAACATGGCGATGAGGAGCAAATTTACACACAACTTAAGAAGTATGAGGCATCCTCAGCATCAACTGTGGCACACATCAAGGCATTTGAGTCTAAAGAGGTACATGGCCCTCACACAAAACCCTGGCTGTTTGAAGGACTTTGTGAATGCTGCTAGCATCCTTACATTTGGAGGTGCAAGGAAGGACCTTGAAGGTATGCCCTGCTCACATTTGGAACCCAAGCCAATACATGACCCAGGTGACTGTTTTCAATCCAATTGGGGCATATGGACTCCAACAATTCAGATGTACCATTGAGGAAGTGTGATGCGGCGTACCCATCGCCTTATCATAAAGAGTAGGCTGACTGGAAGTCTAGCTAGGGATTTAAACTCAAGCACTTCTTGGGAGGCAACCCAAGCAAAATAAATACTGACAAGGGAGTATTTACGGTTTTCTTCTTTTGGTTGCGCAATCATGTTTTCTTATCAGTTTTGGTTGTTCTGCATCTAGAGTAGTAGTTGTGAATAATTCCCCTATTTGTCTTGCAGAGTGCTAAGAAATTTTTTGGGGGGAGCGTCAAGGGCGCATAACACAAGAAATCGTTGGAGGGAAGGGTTAAGGTTCGGAATAGGTTTTAATGATCACACTAGTGGAATATAGTAATGACCTCACAACTCCTATTTTTTAAAATGAGTACACCAACACCAGCAGAAGGGAGGAGGTTAAGGCTCTACAGCTTTACTGCAGAATTCATCGCGATGACTGGTGAGAGTATCACGATGTTGTTGCCAGGCATGAGAACCAAAATTCTCTGATTACATACCTCGCGACGTCCATTTATGGAGTTACGACGTTAGTTCCAGGCCCGGAGCACAGTACCCTGACCCCATACACCACGACGTCACTCCTCGGCATTGCGATGTTATTTCAATACTAGGAATAAAATTAGGTATGATGTCTCGACGCCCGTTACTACATCGCGATGTAGTTACCTAGTAATTTAATCAGGGGGTATGTAGTAAACATTTCACTATGGCTTCCTCTTTGGCTGCACGACCACACTGGTGGGTGGCGAGTTTCCATATCTCCTTTGCCATCTTCCTTCACTTCTAGATCTTTAATCACTAAGGTAAGCACCTTTACCTCATTGTCAAGGGCTTTCATTGTTGCATATTTACATAGTTGAACTACATGTGTTAGGCTAAGCTGTTAATGCTTTATATTCCCCCTATTTAGTGTCATTTAACCTCAACTAGAGGCTTTCAAGGAGAGGATTTGCACTACAAGCTCTCCCTATCTCACAAGGGGAAGCTTTGCCCAATGTGTGAGCCACTCTTCTACTTCAAAAAGATGTTAGGGTTAGAGGTAATCCCAAGTTAGCTTAGCTTGATAGGCTAACATTTACCTCCAATCTGCCTTCCACTCCCTCATCTTGATATGTCATTTGCTTTTATTATGTTCTAAATTATGGTAAGCTCATTATCTCACTTTTCAGTGCAGGACACCATGCCTTAAGAGAAGAGAGCAAGAGCCACGAAGGCCCCAACTTTATGTGTGCCCCTACTACGGCTGCCACATTTTCATCTCCTACAGCTGAAGAGCGATACAAGCTACTCTTAACAACGATAGCTATTCCTGAGCGCGAATCGATTTTGGAGACCTTGCATTAGAAGCACAGTAGGAGCTTATTCGGGAGCGGGGTTGGGAGTTGTTCTGCTTTAACCACGAAGAGACGGCGGTACCCGTGGTGCAGGAGTTCTAAGGCAACCTTCCTGACCACCCTGAGGATACAGTGATGGTGCGATGACGAGTAGTGCGATATGATAGAGGCAACATTAAGTCTGTCCTTGGCACCCCGTTGGTAGAGCCAGATAAGTATCAGGAATGGCTTCGTACACACATTGACATGGAGGATGTTTTCAGTGCCATCACGTGGTGGGGTGATATTTGGGACCATAAGAGCAGCCACCCTAGTTCCTTCGACCGTCGTGCTCTGAAGAGGGAACTGCGGGTCTGGCTCTACTTGATTTCAGCAGGGCTCTTAGTTACACAACACACGAGCAATGCCAACATGGAATGGTGTATGGGATACGGATTACTGTGGTACGCTTTATTTGTTTTTATATATTATAAGCTGCCTAGATAAAACCGAAAGGACTTTGTTACCCATCGCTCATCACAACCCTTTGCGCTAGGGCCTAAGTGGAGTGAGGGGCGACAAAGCTACAACTTATGCCAAACATCCTCCTCATTTCCGCAATCCTCTATCGAATGGCACCCGATCCAATAGAGCGAGCCATTAGGGCCCATTCACCGGCTCAGGCACTGACTCCTTCAGCAGCACTTGCCCCACCGTCTCAGTCATTTGGTAGTAGGATGTCACAGTTAGAGGAACAGGATACCCAGCTGTGGGACGTGCTTGGCTATGTGCTTTCGATAATCTTAGACCTTGCTACCAAGACCAGGACTGGCTTTCAGGCTCTTGGCATGGCTGTAGAGCTACTTCAACCGTTGCCACACACCAGCACCCACCACCTTTCCCCTGGCATCGGCTACATACTAGGTGGATCTAGAGGACAGGTATGTACCTGATGAGGACCTCGCCTCTTACGGTATTCTGATTCTTGCTTTTTTTTGTTTTTTTTAGTGCATGCTTTTTGTCTACAGGAATCATTGGGGACAATGATCTAATTTTTTTTTTTTTTGGGAGGAGGGACTTAGTTACTTCAGTTTTGGAGTTCATGTTGGAACTATTTTGTTATGCTTGCTTGAGTTTATTGTACTGAAACTTTTTACTTATGAGTTTGGCTTTTGTTAGGTTTCAGCTATTTCTTTTATTTCTGAGCATCTCTTGGCATTTATAGTACACACTTGAAACACCTCATATACGGAATTATAGCAATCCTTTTTCCAAATTGTTAGGGCATATGATACAAAGAATATAAGGGCGCTAAATTTGTCAAACTATAGGAAGATTACATAATTACTTAGGCCACTAGAATCTCTTGCAGAACTTCATGGTTAACCCTAGTTAAGTATAGGTTGTACGAAGAATATATATGCACTAGAGAATTAAATATAGGGTATGAACCTCATTGTAGTTGAGTAGCACTCGACACATAGGAGGTACGGAGAAACCGGGGGTACAGGTGAGCACAAATTAGGGTGATGTATGTAAAAAAAAATAAAATAAAAATAAAAAAAGAGAGAGAGGCCTCAAAAAACAACATGCTTATGTCAATAAAGAGCATACCAATAGAAGGAGAGCAATAGCTTGCCCTAGGAGTAGGATCTTCTACTAGTAGAGGGTAGTAAAAAACTAGACTGTGTAGATTTATGTTTCTAATCTTATTCTCTCTTGCATGTATTCATCTGTTCGACCTACATTTTGACTATGTGCATTACATCGATAGACTTCTATGGCTTGTAAAACATTTATCATTGGTTGGTACTTGTGTTTGACATTTTCAGCTTATTGCTTATGGTGTCTTATGGCGTTCCTTAATGTTGTCAAAGGAAAATAGACCTAAAAACAACTTGTAAATTATAACTATTCTTGTTGTTTTTTTCTATACATTGCCCAAGGACAAGCAATAGTTCAAGTTTGAGGGTGTGTTAGCTCTCATAAGAGAGCTATTTTAGTGGGTCTATAGTCTTGGTTTAGGACCAAAAGGTGTGGTTTAAAGCTAGACTAGTATGATTTTTTCCTATATACGTAAATTGGTTACTTCAGCTGCTACACTTGATTTACTTGTATTTCTCCATCTGTTGTGTATTGATTGATGCTAAATTAAGTGAGTTATGTTGTATCAAATGACACCTAGCAAGGGTCAGAATGTTAAGAGTAGAATGGTGGAACAAGTACCCAGACAAAGTAGCTGAGGTACAAACATCACGACGAATAGCATTGTCGTCACAACAAATAGATGTAGACAACACCAGAGTCTCAAGGAAAATTGGCATTGTGATGTTCTCATAGACGTCACGACGTATTAAATTTGAAGCATTCGTTGGAGATTCAGGACGTTGCGACGTCGTATATAGCCCTCAGAACGTAATCAAGCGAAGAAGTGAGATTTTCTTATCCTTGCTCAGATATCGCGACATTCTTTACAAACATCGCCATGAAGTCAGTCGATATGATGGTGAAACACCCTGTTCATCGCAGATGTTACGATGATCCTTTTTGGACATTGCGACGTTATCTTCTGGGTATATAAGAGCAGGATGAGCATTAGGGTTATTCATCTTTGGACTAAAGGCGTGACAACAAGCACATGGTGGCGGCTTTGCGGCTCTAGAGGTCATTCACAGTGAGGTGAAGCTCCAATGGTAAAGGGGGATTACTTTCATCTTTATTTTTGATTGTTATTCTCTCCCTTGTATTGTTAATGGATGTTATGCCGAAAAGGCGCGATACTTTTGATTATCCATTGATGATTATAGCTTAAACTTCTAATTTAGGATTGTATGAATACTATGGTTTGATATCAATCTATCTTATATCTTGTATGTTGTGTTATGAATGGATGTGTTATGTTTTCATGTGTGCTTAATCATGTACAGGACGGCAATGGCGAATTTGTATCTGTACATGCATAGGCATATGTATGTGTAGTAGTATTAAGAGCATTTGAAGGGAAACTGGTGTGATAGGTTGGAGTTGCACGTCATAGGCATATGCTTGTGCATGACTCGACTAGAGCAGGGATTAGTAATGACTCACCCAACCATAGGCATATGTGAAAGGGATTATAGGCGTATTCCTTAGGAATAAGTAATCAGCATCTGTACCCCCATTACTTGAAGTCCCCTATTAGCTATTGGCTAGCCTACATCCATATAGACACAACCTCTACAAGATATAAGAGTAAATCTCTATAAACCATAGGAAGCATACAACCCTGGATTCATTCACCTGGAGAGAAAACCCACGTGAGCTTATTACTGTTCATTGTTTTCTTTCGAGCATTTTAATTACCAATCGGATTGACTGACTATATTGGCAATTAAGTAAGTTAGTGCTCAAGTAGTTCTAGTTTCTGTTCCATGAGGATTCAACCCGGTTCTTGGTGATTTTTATTACTAACGACCACGGACGCTTGTGTGCAGAGGCTAGAGTGTTTGCACTCTTAGCTGATGGTAAACAGTTATCTGTTGACGGCGTGAGTTTGGAGCTCTCATGTATTCGATTATGAGTTACTTTTTGAGAAATGATCGAGATGATGTGGTCAGATGCTTCCAATAATCCTCGATTGATGAATTGCGACCCTTGAAGGACACAACATTTCGAATTCCAAGGTGTCCTTGTGGGATAAGTTATGAAAAAATTCAATGGAGGAGGTCATGGGTGTGATTCTCAATAGATCAATCCCGAATCATCCATGAGATAGTGGTCCATGTGTCACTCATATGTGGGTGTGTCCATTCAGAGAGTCTCCCTAGATATTGGATCCCAGCCAATCAATTTCTGAGAAGCATGTCTGTGTGTTCTACTTATAAATAGGGCCGTAGAGAGCTAGGTTTTCTCTTAGTGATAGTTGTCTTCCTTTTTGCTATTACTACTCCAGAGAATTCCCTGTCTTCCCTCTGAGCAATTTTTCTTCTTCCTTTTTGCTCGGTTAATAGATGTTTTACTCCTAGCTTCTACCGAGGAGAGTTCTTGGGTAGAGTCAGTCACTTGCTCTCTTAGTTACCCTGATGTTATCCAGGCGGCTGATATCTTCACTATTTTTCCTGTCTTTCACTATAGGTGTCCTTCATCTAGGGAGAGAGCCAATACCCCTCGTCCTGGTGAAATACTGGTGTATTTAGAGTCTTTTAGGGTTGGCTTTCGCGTTCCTATTCCTACTTTAATTTTTTGAAATATTATTTTTCCATAATTTGACGCCTGTCTAGGTAATCCCAAACTCGTGGAGACTTGTTTGCAGGTTCGTTATAAACTTCCATTATATGGGCTTAACACCTTCTCTGTGTTGGTTTCGTATCTTTTACCTAAGAAGATATCCAACCCTCAAATACTGGTATTATTTTGCTACTTGGGCCAATAGATCTAGGTAATACCTCATTTGACATATCATTGGAAGATGGTGTTCTTCTTTGTCTCTTGTGAATTTGGGTTGTTGGTTTCCAATATAGACTCTTCTTCCGAATTAGAGACGTCTCTCGTTGAAGCAGAACAACTAACTAGCATCCAAAGCAATAAATCTCATCCACTAACCTAGTTGATTTTGGAAGAAACCCTATGAGACAGTGGACTCTCCCTTTCGGCGAGTAGGATGTTCTTCGATTATGTTGAACTTGTTTGGTTCTATAATTTTGTATGTGTCTGACTCATTAATTCTTCTTTTGTAGTGAATCCAATGGACCACCAACTTCTTATGTGCAACTTGAGGAGCAAATTTGGTGAGTCTTAGAGTCTAGCCTCGTCCAGCTGAGGAAAATGTTCGTCGGAGGAGCAAACTCATCTAGTAAAGAAGCCCCTGGCTCATCCTAAGGCCTTGGTGGCATTAAAGGCTCCAAGGACTAGGGAGCTAGAGACCTTGGCTGACTTTGTGATGAGGTCTTGACACCGAATAGTACTGGAGGTAGAGTCCGATGTTGAGCTTGACTTTTCTACGTCCATACCTAAATTGATTGTGCTGAGGTCAGGGGTCCCTTCTACTTCCAAAGAGGACATCCTGGCTTCTACTGTTATTAAGGTGAAGTCTCTCTTTATTGATGAGGTAGCATCCACTAAGGCCCTAGAGGTGATTATCTTGGACGCCAACCTGGCTACTTTAGAAGGGCTCAGCAAGGAGGAGCAAGCCTCCTAGCTAATACTGTCGTGCGTTAAGGTAAGCTTTATTCTTCTCTTTTGTTCTGATTTCTTGATGTTTTCTTAGTTGGTTGCTAACCTTATTTTGTGTAGTCCGCCATTCTGATGGGCAATATGGCAAAAAAACACTATCAGCAAGTCATGATGGGTGATCCTTCGAAGAAGCTGCTACAAAAAGCTAAGGTGGAGTTAGCCTAACATATAAAACAAATCTTGGACCTCAAGAAGGCAATGAAGGTCAAGAAGTGGGGAAAGCTTCTTAGCCCTTGACGAAACAAAATATATCCAAGGTCTCCTGTGAGCCTCCAAAGAGTATAGTAGTCATCTTGAGTAGAAACAGGAGGCCATGGGAATAGGCCGAGGAGAGGGTTGCGGACAGAGCAGTGGCGTCATTCCGGTTCTCCCAAGAGTTCTGTGATGAGCTTTAGGCTTCTAACAAGAAAGCTGTGGAGGAGTTCAAGAGGTCTTGGGAGTTTCGGGAGGCACTAAAGGACGCGGTGACAAACTTTAAGAACTTGAGAGAGTTCCAAGAGGAGGTTGTCGAGCGGGCCACTATGTGAGTGGGGGACGGTTCAACATCTTCAAGGATATCGTCCATGGTCATCCGAAGCTAGATCTTTCTACTCTAGATTACAAAGCTATACTCCATTACCTTCCTCCATCTATTGTAGACGAAAATGCCGAGGTCAGGGTCATAGCCAACCTTGAGATGCCTTCACTACCTGCTCTCGAGGCTTTGCTTCTGCCTAGGGCCATGGTATTACTGACTAGGGCTGAGGTCGAAGTGGTAGTCGACCTTGGGGAGCCGGTTTTTTCGAGTCTTAAGGTATTGATGCACGAATTCCACAAGTATACGGGTAGTACAAAGTAATAAAGTTAACTCAAAGGAGTCGGATGTCGAACCAACAAGAACTAAGAAGTACTAGTACTAACTATTGATCTATTATCTATTCAAATCAAGAATTGGGTGTACTAATCTAATCTAAACACTAAAACTAATTAGAACCCACTAATAACGGGATGAAGTTTTGAGGGAAATAATTTATATAAAGGGGGTATTCAGGCAGTGAATCCCCCTCGAGTTTTAATAAATATATAGATAGAGATCTTAAGATTAATAGTTGCAAGGTTTTTGATAAGGGGTCCTATTGTGTATTAATCACTCTCTCGAGGCAACTAATACCTAGTACCCTCACTGTGTTAGCCTTCTAGGGAACCTATATCTTGGAAGAGTTATGGGAATAAAACATATTAAGGAATTGCTCTCCTTAGTACCTTATGTGTTATGCTCACCCGCAAGTGCATGGGGTCAATCAAGTAGTAAAGTACCCTAAAGGTAGGGTAGTCAAATCCACAGGGACTGGCAGAGCTACTACTATTTTATCTTATATTATCTAACCTAAAATATATTTGGTGGTTTTGTGATCCTTACTAAGTAATCTAAAGAAGAACTAAAACAAAGTGAACAATTGGCAAATCTAGGGTTATCAGTCAAATGAACATTGCACCGGGGATCTTTATCCCCTAAGAATCCCTTGTTGACTAATTTCCTAATACTGGCTATCTAGTTGATATATTCTTGGACTGTGGAGAACCCTAAATTAGTTTGACCGTGATGTGTTGCTATCCGCAAGTGCACAGAGTCGCTCAAGTAATATAGTACCTAAAGGTAGGCTAGCCGAATCCATATGGATCGGTTCTACTTGTACTAAATTGTCCTCTATTAACTAGCCCGAAAATAGGCGTGGTGATCTTATCTAAACGAAAGAAACCTAAAGAAGAATATGGTGACAGATGGTGTTTTTAGGGTTTTATCAATGCAGAGATTATAGCACCACGGATCTATGTTCCCCTGGGAATCCCTTACTCGACTAATTTCCTAATACTGGCTATCTAGTTGATGTATTCATGGGTCGTGAGAAACCCTAAATTAGTTTGATCCTGATCTCTCGGTAATCAATCCTTAGTCCCATATGGCGACTTCACCATATGAATACATTATTGTTATCATTAACAAGTTCTGTGGTTCCTACTATTAGGTTTTACCTTAATACAGAGAGTGTGTTGTGTTAATCCCCGTAATCACCCGATCTCTCAGTGTGCGTTACCCCCTTATTATCTATGTCTTGATCTAGCTTGACCGAGATTTCTCATCATACATCAAGCAATTGCAGATATATGATCGGCGCTTTCGCACTAACAAACCACAAGAATTAAGGACATAGATAATCCACAAGAATAATCCATAAAAAAGCCTAGTATTAAAAGAAGGAAAAAAGTCAAAAGTTCATCCTAGGGTTCTGGAGTCCGAGGCACCATAGGGGATTTAGCCTCTCATATTATGAAAACCTAACACAAAAACTAAGGAGGAGGACATGATTAATGATAAGATTATACTTCCCAAGTCGATGTCGCCTTTGCCTCCAATCTCCACCGAAACCCTAGCCGTCTCCCAAGAGTCGCTGAAAGCCGATCCACCAAAAGTATCCTTCAAAGATGCAATCGGCGCTCTTTTTTAGACTCAAAAAATCCTGAATCATGACTTTGCACAACTAAGAACGCTCGTGCATTGTCCTATAACTCAATTTTCTAGAATCCAAAAAGATGCACTGAGAGAAGCATGCCCGTGTACCAGGCCATGTACTTGTCTTTGTTGGTTCTGTTCGCTCCAAAATGTCCTAAATTTTGCTTCTTTTGTTTCGGGTGCCTGTTTTCCTATTCCATCACAACAAAATACTCAACAAAAAAAAAATGTAGAGAAATCTATGCCAAAGAATATGCTGAGCGCACACAAATATGATATGAAAATATGCATAATTATGCACTCATCATAATACCCTCACACATGAACTTTTTCTTATCCTCAAGCAACGAGAACATGGCATAGAAAAATAGATGAGTGCATGATCTCCAATTTCAAAATAGTTGGGAGTTTCTCCAGTATTTCCGAAAACACAGTACTAAGTGCTATAAAATTGTTTACAGAAGATAGGTCATACTTTATACTCATACCCCCTCCCGCCCCCCTCCCCCCCAACGTGTGTGTGTGCAACTCCTTCTATGGTGCCACTTACTCACTCAAGCCCAACCCAACTAGTCTGAACCTTATTCATTAAACCACGCTGTTTTGTCTTTTTAATTGGGTAGTAGCTAATGAGGTAGCCTTTTCCCCTAGTAGGTTATCAAGTGAACATTTGTGACGCCCAATATCCGACTACCTAAGAGCGGCTTTCACGCTTAAAAGGTGATAGCTCTTTCTACCATCTTTTCACTTTTTTCGGTTGGGATTCCTGATGGATCCGAGTTTCATGCCGGCCGGGCATCCCTGAGGGATCCAATTTTTTGGAGTTATTTTCTTTCACTCTTCCTGTAGGGTATTCCAAATAGATCCGACTTTCCTGATTTTTTTTTCTTTTTCTTTTTCTCTTCTACTTTACTCTTTTTTCCATAATAAATATTAACTCATGGTTACAAACTAGCTTGAATTCAAACCTAAGTAGGCAAGTAACAACCGAGACTGAGTTTGCGCTCAAAATTTTTGTGAGGTGTTTGGTAAAATATATAATATAATATTGAAAAAATTAGCCCCTAAACACTAATGCTCACCTAGACTCAAAGAGGACTCGCAAACAATACTATCATAGATCATCCTAAATCAACACTTATCATGAACAATATAAGGAATAGCTAACCCTCCCCCACAGTTAAATTATACATTGTCCCCAATGTACCTAATGTATAAAGTGAAAAGAATATGACATGAAAAATAAAGGGAAAAATGGATTAGTAGAACTTTACTCAACTAAAATGGGGTGATGCAGCTGCTCTCATCACGTGGGTCCCTGTCCAAGTTTGAAATTAAAGAATTCCACTATCATGAGAATATTGAAGGCACGAAAGCGAAGTGCAAGTAATATAGATAGAGAAGACTAAACCTTTTGTGATACAAGGCTACTAAACTAAAAAGAAAAATACTAAAGTGGTAAAAAGGAAAAAGATAGTGATGATGCAAATAGGTTTGGTTCCGGGGCGTCATCTCCGTCGGTGTTGTCCTTGGTGTCCACCCCCATATCCCTCCTAGTCAAAGCTTCCAATGGCGGGGGTAGATACCGGATCCCATGGTGCTCAATAAGGCGCTATACTCCTCCTACCAGCAAAAGGAGAAGCGCTCAGTCGATCTGAGCTGGATCTGGAGCGAGATCTTGTGGTAGTGGCGCCATGTTGGGCCCGACTGCTGCTGCTAGGTCTAGTGGCTTTGTAGGGGCTACAGCTGTGTAAATTATGCCTCGTGAAGTGTGCGTGGCATGCAGCATCCCCATCTCCCTCATAGTATCCATAGTGATTGGGTAGAACCCTCAACCATTATCATCCTCTCTATCACGTCCGGTGATAAAATATCCATCCAGCCGCGTGATAGAAGGTCTAGCAAATAACAACCCCACCATGGAATCTGTAGCTTGATGTAGAAGAAGCTGTATGACGACCCATCCCAGGTTGATCGGGATCTCTCAGCCATGCTTTGTAGGAATAGGAAGTCCCTAGTACTGGCGATGCCTGTGCTATAGCACCGCCATATGATAGAGTGATTGAGTACTGTGTGAATGTACTTGAGGTTAGGGGAAAGGAGGGTAGAAGCCTTCAACCTCCTCTGGTCATTGATCGGATCGGTACTGTGCCTCTTCCAAAATCCCTCCCGTGTTTCCTCGGAAGATATGTGAATGCTATACCCATCATACTCAGCCGCCCTAGTGAAGTCAGCCTCATAGAGTGCTAGACGGACGGCTAAGTGTGTGTAACTCATATGAAAATGGGCGGCGCCAATTAGGAACTTGATCTTGTCCTTCCGGTGTCATGAAATAGCCCCTCTGATGACGTGGAACATAGACATAACCTCCAAGGTGAGCTACCTGTAGGTCCTCTCTCTGATGGCCAGGAAACGGTCCCATCCTCCTACCTCTAAGAGCTGAAGGATGTGGGCAGTGAGGCCTACCTCGTCGAGGACGTCCCAATCGATGTATTGGGCCTCGCTGAATGTCAGCTGGCTTAGGCGGAACTGTTGGGCTCTACTGGCTAGTGCAGTGAGGTTTAGTTCTGTTGGGGAGGTGCCGGCAGTGGTGGTCGGGATTAAGGGCTCCCCTCCCTTTGCCTTCTCTTCAGTGAAGACCCAAAGGTATCGAACTTCCTGGGCGACATGGTGGTCATTGGCAAGTGCTTGGAGGTGATCCAAAGATGCTAGAGTTGAAGAACACTATCGTGCTCCTCAGTGGTGAAGATGGTGTTGTTAGCCTAATCTGAGCATAATCAGAGGCGAACTCCGCAAGGCTTGCCGAAGGACAGGTAAATGTGTAATCACAAGAGAGTAGTGAGATTTTGGTCGGCAGCGGCTCGATTTCTAGATTCAAAAGCCCTAGATTCAGACGGTCGGCTTGAGAATGGCTTTAAGTACGGGCATGTTAACGCCCATACATCTTTCTGTTTAGCAAGATTGTGTTGTAGAAAACAATACACACCCGTTTAGAGATTTGCATGCCCGTGCATTTCAAACACGCCTGGCAACATTCTCGTGTTCTGTTCACCCTGCAAACACTATATTTTCCAGAGAGTTGCATAGTCTTGAGCATGACCATGTTCATGCACATGCACATGCACATCTCGGTATTCTTTATGAGTGTAGTTTTCTCCATGTCTTTACCTGCATCTACATGTTATTGTTCCCAAAGACTAAAAATTGATTGTTGAGCACTTTAAAAACATATAATAAGTTAAAAATCATCATATGATCTATTTTACCACTAATATATTCCTAGCCTAAAACTAGATGACTGTAAACTAGCCTAGAAAAGCTAATCTAAAAAGCTTGGGGTGTCTTCTAAGAAGCTCTTGTTTTACGTCACTATCTTGATGTACCTGTTATGTTCATGAGGGTTTGAATAAGTGAAACTTCTCAGCTTCCCTGCCGGAAGAAACATTGTTGACAACCTGTATACTTAGAAAAATAAATTCACACTCACCGAATTGGCTCATGGGTGGGTCTGACAGTGAGTTTGTGGGTGAAGTAGGTTGACTCGTTTTCTTTGGGTTCAACTTTTTCCAATAATTCATTTTCTTTCTTGAGTGAGGAGTGGGCCTTGCTTGTTCTGGCTTTTCAGGTTCAATATTAGTTTCCCAAGGTGGTGGTTCATTATCGAAGAGACGCTCTAGTTGGTCCTTTATGAGTTTACCCTACATAAAATAAGGGACACAATCGTCAATATGATCAATAAAATAGCAAGAGTCATCAAAATCCATGGAGTGTCCATGGTCTTTTGGAGTTTGAATTCGACTTCCTCCTCTCCAACTCTCAAGTCATCCGTCCGTCTTTGATGTCCAACAATTCTTGTGTAGTTTTCAAGAACAGTCTCCCAAGGATTAGCGGTACTTCCAGTTTGTCATCCAAATCCAAGATGATGAAGTCCACTAGGAAGATAAATTCACCTTCCCTAACACGTCTTCAACAATTCCTCTTTGGTGGTGAATTGATCTATCAGCTATCTGAAGTGTCACCTTGTAGGTTTTGGCTCCCCAATTCCTAGTTTTTTTTAGCATCTTGTATGGCACGAGGTTAATACTTGTTCCAATATCTACTACAACTTTCTTATCTATCACTCCTCCGATTGTAAAAGTTATTATATAACTCCCTGGGTCCGTTTCTTTCTTTTGGGAGCTTATTGGTGAGGACGGCTGTACACTCCTCACATACCGTTGCCTTTGACTCTTACTCCAACTTCCTCTTGTTGGTGAGCAATTCCTTTCGAAATTTGGCGTATCGTGGCATCTCTGAGAGTGCTTCCACAAACGGCACGTTGATATGTAATGCCTTGAACATCTCTAAGAACTTCTTGAACTGCTCATCACGCTAATCCTTCTTGACCTTGGTTGGGTATGGTAGTTTTAGCTTGTACTCGGGCACCTTTGGTGCTTCTTCCCCTTTACTCGTGGCAGGTTTTTTTGAGACATCTACCTCTTTTTCTCCGTATTCCTCACTGTTGGTCAAACAACCTAAAATCCCAACCTAAGCGGAAGAGTGGCAACTAAGTTAGGGTTTGTGCTCAAAATATTTTATTTATTTATTTATTTATTTTTTTTGGTGGGAGGGGGAGGGGGGGTTAAAAGAAGACAAAACTAAATATATAATATATTTTTGAAAAAATTTGGTTGTCAACTCTAATGTCTGCCAAGACATAGAGAGGATTCCCAATCATTATTGTCATAGGTCATCCTAAATCAACAGTTATCATAAAAACATAAGCAATGATTAACCCCTCCCCCACACTTAAATTGTACAATGTCACTAATGTACACAATATATGCATTGGAAATAATATGGCATGCAAAACAAAAAGGGAAGAGATTTTGGAACTTTACTCAAGAACATGGGGTGACATAGCTACTCTCGTTGTGGGTTCCTGACCATGTTTTGAATTCAATTTATTTTGGAGTATTGAATTTACAAAAAGTGAAATTCCAAAATATATCTAGATGACTAGATCTTTTGTGACAGTTAAACAAAATGAAAAATACAAAAGTGGTGAAAAAAATGAAAAATACAAAAGTGGTGAAAAAAAAGAGAGTCATGATGCTCACGTGTCCGGCTTGTCATCGTCATCGACGTTGTCATCGGATGAGTCCTTAGCATCCACCCACGTATCCCTCCTAGTCTGAGCTGCAGCGAATGGTGCAGGTGGATACTCGATCCCATGTTGCTCGAGAAGCCGCTACACCAGTCTATTAGCTCTTATAGGACAAGTATTTTAGTATGTGTATAGTCTTTGTGTTGGTCCGAAATGTGAGGATTAAAGCTAGTTTAGTATGATTTTGTTCATATTATGCATCAAGTGATCACTTTAGCCACAACACTCGATTTACTTGTATTTTTCCATTTATTGTGCATAGATTGATGCTAAATCGAGTGAGTTATGCATGTATCGGTGGCGCTTAGTAGGGGCCGAAAGATAAGAGCAGAACAGGAAATCAAGTTAATAGGGAAATGATGCTAATGGACCAACGTCGCGATGAGTGTCTCGGTCGTTGCGACGAACAGATGCAAACAACTGTAGATTCTCAAGGAAAATGCGCATCGCGACATTCTTACATACGTTACAATGTATTAAATCAGAAGGACATATTGAATTCTCAGGAGATTCAGGGTATCATGACGCTTGTATAGTCGTTGCGATGTATTAAATCAGAAGATATGCCAAATCTCTCTGGAGATTCCGCACATCGCGACGTGGGGCATCGCGACATAATTAAGCTGAGTGCGGTTATTGTCTTCTCAGACATTTCAATCATCACGACTTTCTTTATGACATCGCGACAAAGTTAGCAGCCGCTATGGTGAAACTCCCAGTTCATCAAGGACATCGTGACGTTATTTTTTGAGCATATAAATACAGGCTGAGGGTAGGGTTGGCATCTTTGGAAGGCGCGGTAGCAAGCACATATTGTTGACTTCATGGCTCCAGAGAGCGTTCATAGTTGGGTGAAGCTCCACTAGCAAAGGGAGATTAATTTTACCTTTAATCTTGATTGTTGATCTCTCACTTGTATTACTAATGGATGTTATGCCTAAAATTGGTGGTAATGTTGATTGTCCATTGATGATGGTAGCTTAAACATCTTATCTAGGGTTGTATGAATGCTATGGTTTGATATCAATCTATCTTATATTTTGTATATTGTGTTATGAATGGATGTGCTATGTTCTCATGTGTGGTTACTCATGCGCTGGAAGTCGATGACGAATCTGTAGCTATTTATGTATAGGTATATGTATGTGTAGTGGTATTGAGAGCATAGGAAGGGAAACCGGTGTGACAGGCCGGAGCAGCAAAGCATAGCTATATGCTTGTGCTTCACTCGGCCAGAGAGTAGGATAGGGATTAGTAACGACTCACCCATCCAATAGGCATATGTGGAAGGGATCGTATGCCTATTCTTTAGGAATAAGGAATCAACATCAGTGCACCTAACACTTGAAGTCCCCTATTAGCTACTGGCTAGTCCACATCCAAAGTGACACAACCTCTACACGATATAAGAGAAAATCTCTACAAACCATACGAAGCATACAAACCTGGATTTATTCACCTAGAGAGAAACCCCACCCGAGCTTATTACTGTTTATTTTTTTCCTTTGAATATTTTACATTACCAATTGGATTGATTGAATAAATTGGTTATTAAGTAAGTTGGTGCTCAAGTAGTTCTAGTATCTGTTCCCTGAGGATTCAACCTAGCTCTCGCCGGTTTTATTACTTGTGACTACGTATGCTTGCGTGCAGCAACTTGAGTGTTCGCACTCACAGCTAGAGGTCA
This sequence comes from Dioscorea zingiberensis, assembly GCA_026586065.1. NCBI lineage: Eukaryota > Viridiplantae > Streptophyta > Magnoliopsida > Dioscoreales > Dioscoreaceae > Dioscorea > Dioscorea zingiberensis. The sequence continues at coordinate 25,247,344 of CM048826.1, forward strand.
ACACCCTCCCGCAATACAATAGAGAAGTATATCTCGATCGGTCTGAGTTGGGATTGGAGCTGGCGGTGGCGACACTGTGCTGGGCCCGTCTACTACTACTAGGTCCTGTATCTCATGGGGGGGTTACAACGGTAAAGATGATGCCATATGAGGTATGTGTAGCGTGCAGCATCCCCATTGCTCTCAATGTGTCCACAGTGAGCCCCCAACAACCATTATCCTCTCGGTCATGAGCACTGAGAGGATGTCTATACCCTGAGCCAGTCTCGTGACTTGCCCTATGAAAATAACTCCCACACTGGAATCCGTTGTGTGTTGTAGAAGAATCTGGGTGACGACTCATCTCAGGTGGAGTGGGAATCTATCCATCATACTTTGCAGGAGGAGGAAGTCTCTAATGCTGACGACTACCGTGGTATCTCCCCGCCTCGTGATTGAGTTGATCAGAACCATATGGACATATTGAAGGACGGGGGAGCGATGTGAGGATGCCTTTGACCGTCGCAGGTCGTATATTAGGTCTATACTAAGCGTCATCCAGATGTACTCTTGTGTCTCTCCTCCAAGCCGGTGGATGTCTAGAGCGTCATACTTGGCCGTCTTGTTATACTCGATATTTTAGAGGCCGAAATAGATGAAAAAAATCCGTGTAACTCATTTAAAATTAGGCTATGCCAATTTGGAACTTGATCTAGTCCCACCGGTGCCATGACACTGCACCCTTGATGATGTGGAGAGTTGATAGAACCTCCAGGGTCAGCTCCTGGTAGGTCTTCTCCCTCATGGCTAGTAGGCGGTCTTATATTCCCACTCCAAGTGTAAGAGGATGTCTCGGCGTGGCCCACCTCCTCGAGGACATCCCAATCAATATGTCGGGCATCGTCGAAACTCCTCTGACGAAGTGTTCGTACTGTTTACTGTGGGTTAGCGCGGTGAAGGTAAACTCCAGTGGGGTCGTTCGCAATGGTGGTAGTGGTAGGTAAAGTTGTGAGCTTCCCTATCCTCATGGTCGCTTTGATGTTGGCTTTTGTTCTAGCCCCTTCCTCTATTTATCCATGATGAGGGCAAGAAAGGTTGGAGATTGCAAAGTGATGGTGCATGGGGGCCGAAAATGGGGAGCACAGTCATTCTTCATGAAGATGATGACAGTGTGTTCTGGCTGAATCACAGTTAAATCGGTGAGGGACTCCAAGAAATATCACTCCAATTAGCTCGACAAAGGTTGGGAGGGCGAGTATTTGGAAGACAACGTCAAAAATTTGGGCGTCGTTAGTGTGAAATCATGATTTTAAAAAGCCCTAATCTTGCAGCGCTAGCCTGAGCACGTCCTTAAACATGGGCGTATTGAAGCCTGGGCATCTCTCTGTTTCGCGATATTACACAGTGCATGCCTGTGTTTTTTCTTAATATACATGCTCGTGCATCTCAAGCACGCCTAGGAGCACAGATGTGTTGATCTAAGCTTGCTCGTGTTCTATCCTGAAACACGTTTTCTAGAATCCCAAGAGTTGCATGGGCATAAGCACACCCATATTCTTTGTGTACGCTCAGGAGCACGCCTGTGTACTTGTCTGTTCGGCTCTTTTCACTCGAAATTGTCCTGGTTTTCGCTTGATAAGTGTTTAAATGTTCATATTTTTATATCATAGTCATGTATATTTTTCATGCAATTTGGTGAAAATGTGGCCTACCGCTTAATAAGTGTTACTTTTGTCAAACAGGGCACATTGAAGGTATTTCAAGAGAAAGTAGACTTTTGAAGGCTTTTTGGAGGCAAAAATGTCAAAGTTAGGAGCTATAAAGGGCCTACAAATGTTCCAATACATTATGGCGAAGTTCCTCGACGATTTGGAGCCAAAACAAGGCTATTTGAGAGGCATACGGGCTAGTATGTGGAATCATACGAACACCCATACTGACCATACGAACATATGCTACAGTAATTTCAGCTTCTTCTATTTTTTTCCACACGACCCGTATACACCATATGGGGTGGCATATGGTCTAATATACAGCCGTATGACGGCACATGTAATTCATACGGGATTTCATACGGCCCATACGACTCGGGGAACGAATTTGCAGGAATATATGGGCCCGTATATACCCGTATGGGCCTTTTGTCCCAAGTGCCGGTTTTGTTGTTCAATCACAACAAAATATAAAATAGAGCATAAAAATAAAATAAAAACTATGTGAAAAGATATGTTGAGTGCATGCAAATGTAGTATGAAAATATGTATAATTATGCACTCATCTGTACCCGATCTCTTAGCGTACTTCCAACTCTCTCTATTGTGGTAGATCTACACATAGGGAGGCATTCGCTTCTTCCCTTGTATGAATTGTATTGGAAATCCGGGCTGTCGCAATGTAGAAATCCAATACAATGAAAGCACACTCAATAAATCTCAAAACTAAAGCAACAAATTAACTATTAAAAATCAATGTAAAAAACAACCATTAACTCTAGGGTTCATCACGCCCAAATACCTAGAAAGTTAGTTCCCCATGGAAGAGGAACACAAATCCAATTTAAAAAGATGGGAGGAAATCAAAATAAACATGAACAAACATTCCCCCGATGTTCCCTCCACTGTTGGCGATGTGTTTGGATATGCAACAAAATCTTTCTCCTGTCAAGGCTTCCACCGTCCAAGAGTAATTCTAATGATAGATGGTATGAGAGGTGATAAGAGATGATTGCCCAAACCATGGATGCCCCTATTTATAGGGCTCTCGGCTTTTGGAAAATATCTAAGTTTCATGGGTCTGTGTGGGCCCACCTTGTGTGAAAATTAGGCCTATGACCGTCTACATATGAGGGTCATACAAGCGCATAGTACGCCTGTATGGGCCTATGGAAAGTCAGAGTGATTTCTTTTCTTGGCTTGGGAAGCTTACGGGGAGCCATACCGGCGTATGCTTCTCCAGTATGGTCTTTTGGAGAAGTCAGACGGTTGTTTTGACTTCAGCCTAAGGAGTGAATGAGGGGCAATATGGGTGCATGGCTTGCACGTATGCCCCTCTGGACAAAACAATTGTTGGGCTTTATTAGACCAGACGAGCGCATACTCCTTTTATGCTCGTCCGTTTACTTCTCTAGCATTCTGATTTTGACTTGGTTGATGCTAGGGTGTTTCCTCTTGCTGCTTGGGGCCTTCTCGAATCCGCTTTAGCTCCTAGCTTCAACATTTTATTTTTGAAACACCTCTAGAAATACTTTTTTCTCTAGAAATGCCTTTGATATGCCCTGTTCATTAAAATTATCACAAATTAAGTACTAGTGGGTTACATTCTCACCAAATAACATGCAAAGTGTACATAAATGAAATATAAAATTATGAACAATTAAACACTTATCAATTATCTCAACACTTAAGCGTTTGCTTGTCCTCAAGTAAAAAAAAAAAACATTAAAAAATAATTATTGATAAGTGTTTAACCTCTTGCCAACAAATAAGGTGTTTTATTCTACTCAAAGTTTTACCATTGACATGTACATTATTCTATTACAACTCCTACGTTCAGATCAATCCTGTGACACATTTTAGTACAACTCTAGATAAAAATTTTCACTACACATACCACATTCTTGATTCTTAAAGCGATAAGCATACCCTCAGTGGACTCTAGGGGCTCCTTGGGACTCTAAATACAAAAACTAACCCATAATGAAAAAGAATATCTCAACTTGAAGCTTTTTATTATTTTTATTATTACTTTTTACATCACATCGGTAGGGCATACCCATTGGATCCGACGTTTTGGGTAACCAAAGACAAACATAGAGTGTAGATACTTAGCGAATCAATCCCACTGACGGGCTGGACAACCAGATTATCCTCCCTCTGGTATGGAAAGCAAGAACGCCAAGGTTTCCTCTGCCTTAGGCGTTCCACAACCAAGCCTCCGCGCTCCACTGATCCGAGCAAAAGGAATCACAAGAACTGAACTTAGCTTACGCACACCTACCCAGCCTGTCGACAAGTACCACGTGTCCCCATAGTCAAGTACCGGTCAATGGGTGGCTATGTTCAGCGAGTACGCATACTCAGCTAACGCAAACCTACCCAGCCTGCGCACGAGCACAGCGAGTCTCTACGGTCTTGTCCCGGTCCACGGGGAAGTATACTCAGCGAGCAAGAACATACAACAACCGATGCAAACCTCTAATAACTCGATGCACATACACCGAACATGAGAACAATAAATCGATAATGTATGTGCATGAAATCAACGAAATAGTAACAACGAAAGGCATCATGAAACATGCATAATCATATCACCAACACATAGAGATCCAAGGCATCGAGGAAATGTTTACAAGCGCAAAATCAAGAACACATTGAAGCAAGAACATAACAAACAAGGCAACAACAAAGCCAATAAATACTCCGTATAGTGGGTACTAGGAAGAAGTAACTTACATCTATCAAGGACGTTTGGAACGCAAGACTCCTTCCTACTCTATGCCGATAGCAAATCCTTCACTAAATTTTATCCCAATTATCTCGTCAAATCCCCCTTTATATAGATGAGAGCATCCTATTGTTACTCAAATTTTAAATTCGAGATAGAGATAAATCTTAACTGGTTTGTAATTTATCTCCATGGGATAAATTTTCATCCAATTCAAGTTCAGATTTTTGAACCTTAATTATATAAAATCTATATTCGAGATAAAGATCAATTATAAATGATTTATTATTATCTACAGGAGATAAGTCTAATTCAACTCGAATACTATCTCCCAATCGATTTCCAATCCCTATTGTAAATGATTTCTACTAGATAATCCTGATTTAACTCAAATACTGAATTCTAATCACATAGCAATTCATATTTGAGATATAAATTTTATAGTTCTCTATTTTATCTCATATCAAACCTTACAAGGTTAACCCATGTCGTATGGTATGATGAATTAGACCACATGTTGGTTTCGTAAAATCCTCTTTGCATCTCAACCCTTACCTTGATTTAAAATCAATCCAAGATCGAGGACTTAACTAGATCACAACATAATTAAGGGGTATTTAGAGACTTAAATAATTTTATAATTTTTTACGGATTTTATATTGTGCCTAAGCATGGCTTGGCATTGTAGCAATTTAGTTGTGCCTAGGCATGACTTATACCTGAGCTCGTGTTGGGTTAGTCCCGTGCGGCTTGTTGTTTGACACGACACACGACCCGCATGGGTTTTGTTGGCACAGGTACATGGGTTGTGGCCTGCGGCCCATACCACGCATAGCTCGGTGGCTGTGTGGACAAGGGAGTAGACCTCAAGTTTGGGATCCATCGATTTCGTTATGGGATTGCACTGAGTGTGGGTATCCTTGGATGTGGGACAACTCTATCTTAGCACGCAAGACCTCCACTCCTTCCCACCATCATCATACGGATCGTAACAACAAACGGTGTGGTAGCACCAAAGTGCATCCCCTCACTCTAATCCCTCTAATCACTCTAATCGCCCATCGCTCATGAAAAATCTGTTAGATCATAGAACAAAATAGGTAGCACGCGCAAGAGAGAGAATCATGCGTGAGTACATGACGAGAGATCCCCTCGCCGCTATTGTAGATAGCAAGGAAGACATATTGAACAACCAGGAGATCACAAAAAAATGAAGATGGGGTACCGAGCAAATGAGAGAAGAGAAGAAGAGCAGATCACGTACAGAGTCCTCCAATATAGGAGGGAGCTAGGTCAACCACCATGTTTCTCGTCAAGGTTGAGGAGAATAAACGTCATTGTAGCATCGCCCGGGCCTTGCCACGGCTTCAGTATGAGGGTTGGCCAGGCACAACACGAGCCCAACATAGCTTGGTGGTTGTGTGGAGAAGGGAATAGACCTCGAGTTAGGGATCCATCGATTTCATCATGTGATTACACTGAGTGTGGGTATCCCTTGGATATGGATGACTCCATCTCAACACTCAAGCCGTCCACTCCTTCTTCCTACCATCATCATAGCTAATCGTAACAACAAACTGTGTGGTAGCAACAAAGTACATCCCCTTGCTCTAATCCCTCTAATCACTCTAATCCCCCATCTATCATGAAATTAATTTCAGTCAGATCATATAACAAAATAGGTAGCGCCCAGAAGAGAGAGAATAATGCATAAGTACTTGAGAAGAGATCCCCCGTCGCCATAATAGATAGCAAGGAAGACATTTTAAACAACCCAAAGATCACAACAAAACAAAGATAGTATACTGAGCGAACGAGAGAAGGGAAGAAGAGCATATCACATGCAGCGTCCTTCAATGGAGGAAGGAGCTAGGTCAATCATGATGGTTCTCATAAAGGTTGAGGAGAATGAAAGTCAAAGTAGCATTTCCCGGGACTTGCCATCGCATTAGTACGAGGGTTGGTGTCACGCCCTGAACCCGGCCGAGCGCGTTGACAGACCGGCCGCACCCAAACAGGGATGAGTCCCCATCTGGGCGCGAGGCCTCAGAGTTCTTGTACAATATTACCTAGAGATAACAACAACAGAATATATAATAAAAAGAGGAGTTTATACAACTCCGTACAAATACAATACAACTAAAACACCCGGGTTTACACAACCTAATACAAGGATCTAGTCAAGTCACCCCTAGTAATCAATACAACATAAATATAACAAGTCTCAACATTCACATATACAAATAAGAGGTACATAGACCTTAAATAGTAAAGTAGGAGAATCCAACAACTCCGAGAGGGGTCCCCCAACTAAGCCCGATCCTACTCCTTGTCGTCACATGAGAAAAACATCAATCAAGTATATGACCCTAAAGAACATGCCAAGTAGGATTGAAAATAAAGCAATAAATATGGTGAGAAGCCATAATCAATGAATAGAAAATAAATCAAGTGCAAAAGCAAGTGAAACAATGTCACAAGCAAGCAATCTGGCTGTGAATAAATCACAGATGTACTGCATCTCAGGCGTATATGATACTACGATATCCTCGATATCATACGACACCCTCGGTATCGTCTTCGGCCTAAACCAGATAGCGCTATAGCCAACATGTATACATCGTTAGAATGTCTCACTCTCTGATTGAGCCTTTATCCGATGTATCAAGCTTGTCAAGAAGAGACTGCCAGTACCGAATACCTAACAACAGGTGTACATATATATATCCAAGGAAGCAGCATCTCGAATATATAAGAAAAATAATGATCTCTTCTTGATTGGAAGCCAACACATGTTTAAGGAGTAAACTCAACTCAAACATGTAAAAGAAAATATGGAAGACTATGATCTCCTCGAGATTGAAAGCCAATATATATTTAAGGAGTAAACTCAACTCAAATATGTATTAAATGCATCACAAGGAATAAAAGAACAAGAATCATAAATGAGGTAAGAGGAAGAAATACTCACAACCCCCGTGCGAGAGCCTACCTGACTTAGAGAGCAATTATCTGATCCTCGTCCTGTCTCATGCGTCCAAACCAGGATCTAGTAGATAGATAATAAATCTCAGTATCTCTACACTTAAATACTTCATATCAACATATGAATGTAAGTGTCCTCGATGCTATCTACTAACTTACTACTTAATTGGCTACTATTAATAACAATGATCATGGACTCTTCCGGAATACGGCTAATGTCATCGTATTCCGTCCAAATCACATTCTTTAAATAAAGAAAGGTCCATGAAGCCCTAATTATCTATAACAAGAGATTAAATTACCCAATGGTGGTTCTCTAAGGTTAAACATGCTTGAAAACCATTAACAAGCAATTAAGGAGGTATGAATTCAAAGTAAATTTCGACAGCATCTCCCCTATTTATCGAGCCCCGAAAATATACAAGTATTCTCCATTAATATGAAATTCATGCATTCATACACCCTTAACTCAATACAAGTTAATCATACAAGAGAAATACACTAATTCTCCCCAAATCCTCCTTCATAACATGTAATTAACCCACTTAATTACCCATGTTAAACTCATGCTCATTTCATGATTTTAGCACAATGAACATCAATCATTCCATAATCCCAAGCAATTAACCTTAATCCCATTCTTCATACAAGTTTAAGAATCCTCACTATTGGGGTGGAAGGAGGTTGCCGGAGAAGAGAGCAAAGGCACTGCTGTCCGCGAGTAGGGCTGCGGCTGAAGATCAGGTCGACGGGGTTGTAGGCGGCATAGATCTAGGTGGAGTCTGAGGTTCTTTGGATCTGGGTAGAGATGCACGCCTTGCAGTGTTTGCTGATCCAGTGGCCGGGGAGGAGGTCACTTCGCTCGAGGGGCTCTCCATTTGGCTGAGGCGAGGGTGGGACTCCATTAGGCTGCGGGATATAGGCCTTCCTTGAGTGGCGGCGTGTGTGTGTGGGGCTGGCACGGGGCTACGTGCGGGCTGTGGGCGAGCTACGCGTGGGGCTACGCGCGGGGCTGAGGGTGGCCAGTGGGGCTTGCCGGCAAGGTGGTTGCGGCTAGATGGTGAGCTAAGGCAAGGAGAGGGAGAAGACACGGCTTCAATTGAATCGATTTCAATTGAAGCCCTAAGTCTGCCATTATATATATGAATATATATTATTAAAATATTTAATTTTATTATTAAATTCCAAAAGTTGTCACATGTGTTCTGTAGCCTCACGGGTCCTTGAATTAATTGATACCAGGTTCCACCGTAATAATTCAGTTGTCTTCTCGCCCGACCCGGTTCCGTGAATCTTGGCCCTTAATTGATTTCTTTAGTCACAGGTTTATTGTGGCATCATGGGGTTGTCTCAATCCCCGACCACATCCACTTTTCCCGGGACTCAAACATTTGCTTGATTTCTCCCACTTAATTAATCTAAATTAATTAACACTTAATTAATCTGGATTAATTAACAATTAATAAATTCCAGGTTAATCGAGCATTGAGCTTAATTAAGTTCAAATAATTCAATTATCTAAAGACACCCACATAACTTGTTAATCTTAAGTGGTTCATTGTTTTAGCCATAACTTTGGCGACGGGTGTCAGAATCACGCGTTTAACCCCAATTCAGAAAGCTTATTCTAATGCTCATATCTTGGTCACAAGCTATGCTGTGTGGGCCTCATTTTCAAATCTCAAAATTTCATCGTTTACCCCTTCAAATTTCTAGTTTAAGATTTCTAGGAAAAATACATATTTATTCCGGGACAGGTTTTATAGTTGGCAAGGCACGACACAAGCCCAATGGAGCTGGGTCATGCTTTGTGTTGGGCTAATCCCTCCATGGTTGCGGGCTGTGTCATACCGGGCCAGCCGTTTGATACCTCTACCGGAAAATGTCACCTAAGTAGAACTAGTTATTAGGGTAAAATTTTAAATCTATTACAATATTAGCAAGATTTTAAAATTATTTTTAATGTTTATATTAACTTTTAATAGGAGAACCTAATTAAATTATTTTTTTAAACATGTGATAGAATTTGTAATAGATATTTAAGTTTGAATTTTTTTTGGGCAAATTATCTATAGGTCCTTAGAAATAATAACCAAGGACCCCACACACACTATTAGCTACACCTCCAAACCACACCCACCCGAGAGACTTTTTGGTCATTTGAGCACTGTAGCAGGGACTAATAATTAATAATTCTTTTTTTTAATTTTATATAAAACCTTTTTTTAATAAGTATAGTTATTTAATTATTAGTCCCTGACACTGTTTTTTTTTTTGCATTAGGGTTTTTGGGAGGTGTGTGTGTAGGGGTTTAGTGTAATAGTATGTTGGGTGTGTATATTTTAGGTGGAAAATAGTGTCAAATATTATCGGGGCCTATAGATAATTTGCCTTTTAAGTATGATGTAGGTCTTTGAAATGTTGGCTGTATCTTGGATTTGTTTTCAAATCCGATGCTTGAAAAGGAAGCTTCATGCTTAAAAAAAAGAAACTTTTTTATCTAGCGATAGGCATTACACCTCCTTACAAATTGGATTATTTGGGCAATTACTTTTTTTTTTTTTTTTTTTGAAACACAGTCGTTTTGCAAATTTTTTTTTAATATTTTTTTCATTTTAAAATATACCCTATATTTAATTGTTAATAAATTCAGTTTTATCTTTTCTCAAACATAATAGAAATTTGTCCATGTTAATTGAATTTGATCACTTCATTTTACTGGATGTGAATCTAAGAAACAGTTACCTTGCAATATATTTACACAGACAAAAAATGGCCACCCAACAACATATAAAATCCATAGCCATGACAACAATGTCTCATGCCTTTCCAACAATGAACTTTGAGAAAAAAAAAAGGCAATTATAAACCAACAATGGAAACTACAATTCAAAGTTCAAACATAAGAAAAAACAAAATCAAGGACCTTAAATTATATAAAAGCATATGAGCCAAAAGCTCATGATTAGCCTAAACATTGTGTACAAATGTCATAATCCAATGTTGGAACATCAAGGAAAAGCAAGAACAGATGAACACCAACATCACTACCTATAAATTAACAAACAAGACGTATAAAAGTAGACAAATTTGGACAAAAATGTTAGTTTAAGTTTTGTTGCAATCCCTATCTAAATGGCTAAGACAAGTCAACATCAAACGTATCATTAAAGTAAATTTTTTTAGATGTAGTTATATAAAATTTTTAATTTATTCTGTAGTATTATAAATATGCTGTTGCAATAGTATATCAGTACATGACCTTGTTGGAGGCAAATACAAATAATGATGAATTTGAAGAGGTTTGTGCAACAAATAAATAAATCGTTACAAGAGAACTAAAAAATAAATCGTCACAAGAGAACTACAAAATTATATTATGTTGATGCGAAATCAGGGAGAAAACCCTAATTCCACTCAAGCAATTGAATTTGTTTGTTTTGTGTGGCTAGATCAGGAGAAAATCAATCAAAGGACAAAGCAAAGAGAGAAAAGAGACCAGATTTACGTGGAAAAACCGCTGAGAATTGGGAAAAAACCACGGAAAGAGAGAATTCCACTATCATCAAAGTAATTACAAACATTTCTTACAGAAAGAGATGAAGATCAATCAAGATCTCAAAATGAATAGAGAGAGAGAGCTTGATTTTTAGCTGAGATGGAGACTAGTCTTTAGTGAAGCAGGGTTTGGTGTCTGAAAATGGAGATCGTTCAAATGAACTGTTACTCTTGCCTTTTTTAGGCTCTGGTAGCTTAGGGCGCAAGATTGTGAGTCAGATGTTGCCAGGTTGGCGGGTCAATGTAAAGACGGGAGGTGGTCGAGTCAATTCCAAGATTGGGTTGGTTATGGACACGTTTCATTATTTTGGCCATAACTTTGGCTACCGATATCGGATTCGGGCGCTCAACCCCAATTCGGAAAGCTCGTCTCGACGCGCAAGTGGGGTTCATGGAGACCCTTCCTTTATCCTCAAATTCCACTATTTTCCTTGTCGTTTTTTCATTTTTTGGTTTTTCTTTCATTTTTGGTAATACTTCGTATGCCAATTTAGGATAGGATATGAATCCGATTTGAACTTGGATTTTTAAGAGTTATCTGATTTATTTAGTTATTTTAGAGTTAGATAAGTTTTTCTATTGAACAAAAATTTACCGATTTGGGCAAATTTGGATAAGAAGATAGGTTTTCTAGGTTATCTAGGTTAGTTTTTTTAAGCTATTTAAACCCGACTTGTGGGTTGAATTTTATTCATTGATTATTGAATAATAGGTTTCGTTTGAAGTTTCAGAGACTTTTTTCTTTGTTTGTCTTCCCCTTTCTTGTTCTTTTGTCAATCCTTCTGGTTACCACCGCCCGCAAGTTAATTACTACCTTGCCCGGCGTCAACTTGGAATTCCAACAAGTGTTTGTCAGGCTGGCTGCAGCTAGGCTTCCAGCATACTGCCAGCTAAGCATCCAGCTAAGCGACAGCTGTAGTTCTTCTAGAAGGCCAGCTAGATGTCAACTATAGATCTTCTAGAACGCTTTTCGGATAATAGCTGTAAATCTTCTAGAAGCGTAGAGCCAACTAACGGATAGAGATTTTCCAGGGTCGTAGAATGAATAAACTGTCTTGAGCCGAAGAATGAATAGGCTGCTTTGGACTGAAGAATCGACAAAAACTGCTTCAGGTTGAAGAATAGATAAAAGTTTCCCAATGGTAGAACGGGCGGATATCTCGGAAACGATGAACAAATTTACTATTTTGGGCTATGAAATGAGTTTGGGAGTAATTCTGATTAACACACTAGGGGACTTATGGGTTGGATACATGGGTGTTTGAATGAGGGCGACGTGTCCTACCATTTTCAACCATTACAATAGTCCCCCCCCACACACACACACCCCACACACACACACCCACCCACACCCACACACATACCCAAGTATGCTTTCGATGGGGATTCGAAGAATGAATAATAATTTTTTTTCATTATTCGGACTAGTGAAGCAAAGCATATGATCAGCCAGAGAAGTTATGAGATTCATTGAAATCTTTTAGGGATTCTTGGAATCATTTGTTAGGGCTTCGGAGGTATGTTCCGATCATATGATCTTCTTCTTTGTTTCGACGGCTCGGTGTTCATCGGTATTGTTGTTGTTCGAATGTCTTCATCGGGATATTAGTGTTTCAAGAAGCTTTGGTTGTAAGTTTCAACTGGGTAAAAGGGTTCTTTCACTGTTCAACATTTATTATCTCCCGCCTTTCTGTATTTGACTACGGTTTCCAAAAATTGGCGTTAGGGTAAAGAAAGGAGGGGGGGAGGGGGGTGGGGATGTTGCTAATTATGAGCACATTATCGCATACTTCCACATGTCTATCATCTGTGATGTCAAATTCTTTTCTTCGTCCCCAACCATTGGATGGGAATCCATGTGTCATTTTCTGATCACGTGTTGTTTTGTGGGTCAATACAAGCCATCAAATTCGAGGACTTGGGACTGTTCAAGAATCATACCCTAGACTTTTTCTATTTGAAAGCAAATCACGGCGTCTTCTTCATCTCAGTGTTTTATCGCTTTGCATGCAAGGTTCCCTTCATCCTCCTTCAAGATTTCTGATTTGAGTGCTATTCATCTGTTCAAGTATGGAATCTGTTCCAGTTTTAGGACTTAAGCATCTTCTTCTGGTGTCACGTTGCCGCCTAGGGCTAAGTCTAAGAACCCTGCGAAACCTAAGCCTCGTTTTGATTCCTTTGCAAATACTCATTCTGATGATGGGATTAAAGCTCTGGCAGAAGAGTGTATGCTTTCTTCTTATTCTTTTTGTTACAGAATACCCTCTTCGGATGAACATGCTTGTGCTCTTTCTATAGAGGGGTTAGTAGTTTATTACAATGCTCTATTAGGGGGCCTTAGATTGCCATTCCTTCAACTCTTTAAAGATATCTTTCTCCATTATAACGTGTTCCCTTCACATTTATCTCCTAATTCTTGGAGGATCCTTTGTGGGTTTGTAATGGTGCTGTCTTACTGTAAGGTTGAGCCCACTGTTAATTTACAGACTGGTCTTAGCTTTGTTGTTGGCATAATAGGCAGTTCCTCGGCCCAGTCTCGGATTCGATTAAGGACTGGAAAAGTAAGTTCTTCTTTGTATCTAGTAAAAAGGAATAAGATATTCTGATTAAATAGCGCATTCCTCGAACCTATATAGCGAATAAAGAGAAGTTGACTTCTGTCAAAGAAGGTTGGTTGAAAAGATTTATAGAGTTCCATCTCGTGCCGATTAATAGCTATCTATCCGATCAACGGCTCCAAGACTGTAGTCTATATTTAGTCGAGAGTATGAAGGCTTAGAACTTGTCTTTTCGATCAACAAGCAATTAATTGTCTCTCCGATTCTTATTTCTTTTGTTTGTTCTACAGGTAAAGTGATGCTTGCCAATGAGATTGCTTCAAAACTGTTAGCCGGTATACAGGAAGCTGAACAGAAAAAGAAAGTTGCTTCAAAGGGAAAGAAGGGGAAGGCTAAAGCCATATGTTCCTCTCGAACAGAAATTTAGTAGATTCCCAACGAAACGAGGGGAGATGAAGTGAGAGTTCTCGTAGAGACTGTTCCTCATCCAAAGGACAAAAGGCCTACTGATTAAGGAGATTCTATAGTTATAGATGGTGTAGTGCAAAAAAGGGAATAGTCATCTTCAAAGAAAAGGAAGGGTCCTGAGCAAAGACCAGGGGATGTGTTGCATCATCCTAATGAAGGAAACAAAGAAGTTCCTTCGGAGTATGCGATTATTTACTTAACCGTGGAAGCCCCAGTTATTGCGGATCTTCCTTTTTTGACTAACGAAGTTCTCCCAACTGCTAAGAGGAGGAGATTAATAAAATCTATCGATATATCGGGTCCCACTGATCGTCCTAAAGAGGTTCATCATGTTCAATTATCGGGATCAATCATCTTGAATATTCCTCCAGTCAAAACAACCAGAGAGATAGTTCCTTCTGTAGTACGTAGTTGAAGACTCGAGGTCATCCGCTCCTCAACGATCAATTGATATAGGACCGTCGAAGTAGAATATCCAAGAAAAGGAAAGAGGTCACTGATCTCCCTAAGGACTAAGGTATGTCTTCTTTCGATGAGGTGGAGTTGGCTTATGCCAACTTCCGAGAAAGGGAAAGACGAGTATTGTCGATTCACTTTTATAGGACAAAGTTATTACAGAAGCAGAGAAGACTAATCGAGTGTCCTTATTTGATACTCAGGGGATAGAGACATGAAGATGTATCCATCGTATTGATACAACATTGAGTGTTGATTGTCGGGCCATCGATTCGTCATTGGGCATTCTTCGCTCTAAGGATATCCGCTCTTATGTGTGTCAATTTTCAAGAGAAGAAGCTGCTGCTTATCTCCGATTGTCGATGGGTTCGGTAAGTACCCTTTTGTTTATAATTATCGAAATAACATGTCACTAATGTTTGGCTATTAACCATTCTTCCGACAGTCTTATTTATTGCAAGATCGGGTAGCTTGCCTTTTTGAATAGTGGGATCCTCGAAGTGCTTTTATTGATAAATTGGAGGCGGAGAGTAAGCGGTTGCTTGAATCATCAGCTCAGAAAAGTAAAGAGGTGAAAGAGTTAATTGAGGATAGGAACCGCATCGATGAAAAATGGAGGAAATCTGAGGAATCGGAGGGGGCTCTTAAAGAAGAATGTTCGAGCGTCCAAAATACCAATGAATTGGTGGAGAGGAGGATTGCTGAGTTGAATCAAAGTTTTGAGCAACTTAAAAAATAAAAGGAAATTGTTCTGCAAGAAAGAGAGATACTTGCCAATAATTGAACTGCACTTAAGAGCTCTTGTAGAACTGTGAAGGACTTGAAAAACACTGATCCTATTTCTGCTGAGGAAAGGATAAAAATTTTGGAGAATGAGAATGAATCTATTTCCAAGGATCAGAAGGTGAAAGAGGGTGTTCTCCGATGCTCCACAATGGATCATGATGCAGTAGAAGCAGCAAGGGACAAAGTTTCAACAAAGTTGGTATCTTGTAAAGAGGAGCTCGAACAACATCTGAAGAGGATAGATGAATTGGAGGCCATTCTAAAGTCCTAGAAGGCGAATTGGGGAAGAAGAATGAGAAGTCCGATGAAGAGCTCCAGAAGGCTGCAGCGGATATTTTTGAGATATTCCGTGATCTTTATCTGAGAGACCCAGCAACCAACTTTGGTCACTTGAATTATGCTAAAGCCGTGAAGCTATGTTTCAAGAAGGGGCAAGAGGAGTTTTCTTCATCGGATTCCGAGGAGGAAGATCGAACAGATGTTGGAGGTGAAGTCTTCTTTTCTTTTCCCTTTCTTTATTTCCTATTTCAATTATTGACTAGGGAGCTTTTTAAAGTTCATTATTCTTCACGTTCTAGAATCAAGTACTGTAATTTCTAAGGAGAAAGAAGTTCCTATTTCTCTTGCTAGGGAATGAATTACCGAAGAAACAATTACCAAAGCGGTTGCCGAAGAACTTATTCCAACAGTAGTTGCTGAAGAGCGACCATGTGCGGTTATCGAAGAATCAGTTCCGGTTAATATTATTGAAGATTCTGAACAATCGGAGGAAATTGAAGGGCAATTATGTATTGCAACCGATGAATAAACTCCAACTATTGTTGTTATTTGTTCCGATTTATCTATGGCAACCGAAGAGTACACACTAGCTATCAAGGAACTGGTAAAGATAGCTGATGAACAGGAAAAAGTTGTAGAGGAATCAATTTTTGTTGTTGTTGAGGAAGCAGATCTCTCAATCATCAAAGATAAAGCGGAGACCGTTGCAGGTTAAGATTTCTTCTTCATATATTTTCCTCTTTCTTGGTCCTTTAGTAAATATCATTCAGCTCTCTTTCTAACGTTGAAGAATGCAGTTTTGTTCACTAATGTTGATACCTCTGAATTAGTTTCTACTGATTTTAGAGAATTAGGATTCGAATCCGCTCTTCGGATTTTGCAGGTCAAACCACACAGAGTTAAGAGATCGGTTCTCTTTACATCATATTCCAGTTTCCTTCTCGGACTTGTGAGATCTAATCTTTCTTTCTTTGATGACGTAGGTGGCCTTGCTGCAGAGGCTCTCCGAGGAGAAATTGAAGTTTTGAAGGCCGAATTGATGAAATGGGTCAGGAGGATGCCTAGAGTCGAAGGAGCTGCTCGAGGATCAATGCCAATTTTGGGTCCCAAAAGCGAACCTTATGCTTCTCTTATTAAAGAGATTTTGGAGGAGGTGTTTGTTGTTCCTGAAGAAATTCGAAAGAATGTAAACTGGAATGTCGTGGTCAATAGCTCTTTGTAATTCAGTTCCAACTTGGACTTTTAATATGTAATCCACGTAGATATTTCTGTTTATCCTCCCAATGATTATTCGAGTAGTTGTTTTTCGGTAAATGTTTGATACGTTTCGGACAATAGCGGTTGATCCTTGGTATTCTGGAGTCGTTTGAATATTTGTCATGCATCGGATTGTAAGATATCTGTTGAACGGTTTCTTGAGAGAGTATTTGACTGATCGGATTTGAACAAGAATTATCTGGCCCATTTAGTCACGGATGTTCACTTCTTTCACTCTGAGTGTAAGCAACCTTGAGATTTTTGAAATCCGGATGTAATCCTCATTATAATTTTTGTGATACATGTCTTGAACAATAGTTGTTGATCTTCGATATTCTGAAGTTGTTCGGCTATCCATCATACGTTCACTTTTAAGATATCTCTTGATCGGTTCCTAAGGGAATATCTGACTTCTTCTCTCACTCCAAGTATAGATAATCCAGGGGGTTTCGAATTCAGTGTAGTTAAGGGATGGTCCCCAAAATATCGTTGAGGAACATAAAGTTCCTCATTAATATAGTGGGTCATGAATCATTGATAATTGAAGCGCCACTATCCTTTATGAAGCGTTACTATAGGTCATGAGAACGTCATTATAAATCGGGAAACGTTTCCTTGGGACAATTGCCAATTTAAAACTGAGAGTTGGGCCTATAAATAGCAATTGATGATGGCTCTTGTAACTTATCCCTTGGAGTATGATCGATGACGATAGACGTCTTCCCTTATTTTCCATAACTTTTACTACAGGTGTTTCTTCTAATCAACTCAAACTCCCGTTGGAGTTCTGTCAAGCTATTCGGCTTGTTCAAAGTGGGACAACAAGATTAAGTGGGCCGAACGGCAGGGAGTGGAATGTGATATTATTCCATGATGTATTCACTAAGGAGATCTTTTTGGAGGACGGGTGGCCTGATTTCTTGGCGGACCATCATATAGTATTAAGCACAATATACTATCAAATAGAGTAGTTGTGGTACCTTTAATGTACCCTGCTATCAAATAAGCCCAATATATCTAGGCTTTACAAAACCTTTAATTTACCCTCATAAATTTCTTACTTTTCGTATTCCAAGATAACTTTTTATCTTTCAAGAAAACTTTTCATTCTTCAAAACTACTTGTTTTCCAAGGCAACTCCTCTATTTCCATTGCATGTCATTAACTTGTCCTCACCAACAGTTTCTTGATTCAACTCAACATCATTGCTGTCTTTAGAAACTTCAGCATCTTTTCTTTTCTTCAATTCTTCTAGCTCCTTCTTAGCGTTAGAGAGGTAGTCCCACAATTCTTCATATGCCTTCTTGAGTTCTTCAACCTCCTTTTTGTTTACATAACATATGTTAAATTTGTAATTTTGTTTCAATAGCCATATCACACGCAGTGCAGCTTCATTCTCTGCCTCTTTATTAATAGGTCCAGTAAGTCCATGCGACTCTTGTTATTCGTACCAATCTTCATACATAACCTTTGCTGCAAAATAATTAGGTGATCAGAGCCAAACCTATTGCATTCATATTTTTCGGTGGTAGCCCGACTTTCTCCAATATCTCTTTGAGCATCACCTTGAACTGAATAGTCACAACAACGGGTCTTTCATCTACCATCTCTTCTTAAACTCTTTAGTGATCTTCTGGACTTGTACAACAAGCTTTGATCCTTAGAGGCCCCAGGTCCCTTCTCTTTGACACGAGTTGTGCTTCTTCTTCTGGCTTGTGTCTCAGCGGTCCATATTTCCCTAATATTCTAGACTTTTACTCGTTGAGTCTTAGAGATTCGTCTCCTTCCCCAATAGTACGGACTTGTACTCGTTGAGTCTAAGAGGTCTATATATCTCCTTCCAAGATCGAGCCAATACTCTATTACCTCTATGTGGGAAATATGCCGAGGGATAGGAGGACGAGGAAGAGGATTACATAAAAACAAGACACTTCTATTAATTTTTTCCTCTCTTCACTCTTACAAAATACCACTAAATAAGCCAATATATATAGGAATTACAAAACCTTTTACATATAATCATAAATTTCTAACCTTTTCTATTCCAAGATAACTTTTCATCTTTTAAGAAAAGTTTTCATTCTTCAAAACAACACCTTGTTTTCCAAGGCAACTCCTTATTATTTTCAACTTGCATGTCCTTAACTTGTCTTCACCAACAATTTCTGGATTTACCTCAACATCGTTGACGTCTTCACAAACTTCACCATCTTTTTCTTTCTTCAATTCTTCTAGCTCCTTCTCAGCTTTAGAGATGCAATCCCATAATTCTTCATATGGCTCCTTGAGATCTTCAAACTCAAACTTGAGTTCTTCAGCCTCTTTTTTAGTGGGTGTGGTAAGTCTATGCAACTCTTGTTTTTTGTACCAATCATCATACATAATTGCTGCAAAATATGGTAGGTGATCAGAGACAAACCTATTACATTTATATTTTGCCGGTGGTAGCCCGACTTTCGCCAATATCTCTTTGAGCATTGTCTTGAACTGAACCGTGACAAAAATGGGTCTTTCGTCTACAATCTCTTCTTCAACTCTTTAGCGATCTTCTGGACTTGTACAACAAGCTCTGAGCCGCAGAGGCCACAGTTCCTTTTTCTTTGCCTTAGCTTGTGCTCCTTCTTCAAGCTTGTGTCTCAGCGTTCCTTCCTTCTCCAATATTCTGGACTTGTACTTATTGAGTCTTAGAGATTTGTCTCCTTCTCCAATATTATGGACTTGTACTTGTTGAGTCTCATTGAGTCTCAGTGGTTCTTCTCGTCCCAGATCGAGGCTACGCTCTTATACCACTTGATGGAAATATGCCGAGGGAATAGGAGAAAGAGGATGAGGATTACATAAAAACAAGACACTCTACAAATTTTTAAGTCGCTTCTCTCTTACAAAATACTATCAAATAAGCCCAATATAAATAGGCACTACAAAACATTACATATACCCTCATAAATATCTGACCTTTCCTATTCAAAGATAACTTTTCATCTTTCGAGACAACTTTCATTCTTCAAAACAAATCGTTGTTTTTGCAAGGCAACTCCTCATTTTCAACTTGCATGTCATAATTAACTTGTATTCACCAATAGTTTTGGGATTCTCCTCAACATTATTGTTGTCTTCACAAATTACTATATCTTTTCTTTTCTTCAATTGTTCTACCTCCTTCTTAGCTTAGAGAGGCAATCCCATAGTTCTTCATATGCCTCCTTAGAGAATTTTAAACACAAACTTGAGTTCTTCAACCTTATTTTTGTTTCATCACATATTTTAATTTTGTAATATATTTTCAGCTGCCATATCACAGACAACGTCGCTTCATTCTCTGCATCTTTTTTAGTGGGTGCGGTAAGTCCATACAACTCTTGTTTTCTGTACCAATATTCACATACAATCTTCGCTGAAAAATAAGGTAGGTGATCATAACATAACCTATTGCATTCATCTTTTGCCGGTGGTAGCCCGACTTTTTCCAATATCTCTTTGAGCATCGCCTTGAAATAAACCGTCACAACAACGGGTCTTTCGTCTACCATCTCTTCTTCAACTCTTTATCGATCTTCTGGACTTATACAACAAGCTCTGAGCCTTAGAGGTTGAAGGTCCTTTCTCTTTGACTTGGGTTGCGCTCCTTTTTCCGGCTTATATCTTAGCGGTCCTTCCTTCTCCAATATTCTGGACTTGTACTTGTTGAGTCTCAAAGATCCGTCTGCTTCTCCAATATTATGGACTTGTACTCGTTGAGTCTAAGAGGGTCGTCTTCTTCCAAGATTGAGCCTACGCTCTGATTCCCCTTTGTTGGAAATATGCCACGGGATAAGAGAAAGAGGAAAAGGATTACATAAAAACAACACACTTCTATTAACTTTTTCCTCTTTTCAATCTTACAAAATACTACCAAATGAGCCCAAGATATATAGGCATTACAAAACTTTTTACATACCATCATGTTTTTCTAAACTTACCTATTCCAAGACAACTTTCGCTCTTTCAAGAAAAGTTTTCATTCTTCAAAACAACTCCTTGTTTTCCAATGCAACTCCTCATTTTCCAATTGCATGTCATTAACTTGTCTTCACCAACAGTTTCTTGATTCACCTCAACATCATTGTTGTCTTCACAAACTTTAGTATCTTTTTCTTCCTTCAATTCTTCAAGCTCCTTTTTAGCTTTAGAGAGGCAATCCAACAATATCTCCTTGAGATCTTCAAAGTCAAACTTGAGTTCTTCAGCCTCCTTTTTGTTTATATCACATATGTTAATTTTGTAATTTCTTTTCAGCTACCATATCACAAATAGTGTTTCGTCATTCTCTGCCTCATTTTTAGTGGGAGTGGTTGGCCCATGCAACTCTTATTTTCCGTACCAATCTTCATACATAATTTTTGCTGCAAAATAAGGTTGGTGATAAGAGTTCTATTGCATTTATATTTTGTCAGTAGTAGCCTGCCTTTCACCAATATCTCTTTGAGCATTGCCTTGAACTGAACCGTCACAACAATTGTTCTTTCATCTACTATCACT
Source organism: Dioscorea zingiberensis (assembly GCA_026586065.1). Lineage (NCBI taxonomy): Eukaryota > Viridiplantae > Streptophyta > Magnoliopsida > Dioscoreales > Dioscoreaceae > Dioscorea > Dioscorea zingiberensis. Next base: position 25,268,631 of record CM048826.1, read on the forward strand.
TCTTTAACACTTTAGCGTTCTTCAGGACTTGTACAATAAGCTCTGAGCCTTAGAGGTGATGCAGGAGGCTCGAGTCAGATGTTGCCAGGATGGCGGGTCAACGCAAAGACGGGAGGTGGTCGAGTCAATTCTAAGATTTGGTCGGTTTTGGACACGTTTCGGTATTTTGGCCATAACTTTGGCTACCGATATCGGATTCGCGCGCTCAACCCCAATTCGGAAATCTCGGCTCGACGCGCACGTGGGATCTATTGAACCTTGCTCGATGGACCTTTCCTTCATCCTCAAATTCCACTGTTTTCCCCGTTATTTCTTCGTTACTCGGTGTTTTTTGCTATTTTTGGTAATACTTTGTATACTAATTTAGGATAGGATATGAATCCGATTTAAACTCGGATTTTTAGGAGTTATTTGTTTTGTTTAGTTATTCTGGAATTAGATAAGTTTTTCTATTGGACCAAAATTTGTCGATTTGGGCAAATTTGGATAAGAAGATAGAATTTCTAGGTTACCTAGTTTAGTTTTTTTTTAGCTATTTAAACCCGGCTTGTGGGTTGAATTTTATTCATTGATTATTGAGTTATATTTCCCTTTATAAGCTTCAGAGACTTTTCTTCTCGGTTTGTCCTCCTTTTTTCTTGCTCTTTTTATCAATCCCCCCCTGTTTACCACCGCCCGCAGGTTAATCACTACCCTGCCCAGCGTCAGTTGGTATCAGAGATTATCTTCTTCCTGTGGCCTCGGCATCAATGGCAGGAGGTCGTGGTGGCCGTGGTGTTCATCATGGTGGACATGTTCCGACAGAGGAAGGTTCGTCTCGAGACCCAATCGCCTTGGAAGCGATGAACGAGGATCTGCAGAGACAAGTAGCGGAGTTGACCCAACGGTTGGCGACGCGAGATTTGGGGGATCGTGAGGTTTCAGACCACAACTCCGAGTCTACCTTCGTCAACCCCTATTCCTGACATGGGCAGTCCAGAAAGCACCGTGCACAAGAGGAGCGTCACGGAGATCTCGGCTTTTGGGTGGAGTTGCCCAAATTCACTGGAACCCTACATGCTTAAGTCTTCATTGACTGGCTGAACGAGGTCGAGAGGATATTTGAGTACAAGGTGGTCCCTAATCGTCTAAAAGTAAAGCTAGTTGCCATCAAGTTGAAGGGCTGAGCGTCTGCGTGGTGGGAGCAGCTGCGGCGTTCACGAGATCGGCAAGGCAAACCAAAGATCGTAGATTGGGACAAGATGAAGAAGAAGATGAAGGGGCACTTCCTCCCCTTGGGCTATACCCAAACCTTGTTTCAATGCCTTCATACGTTGAGACAGGGCACAAGATCGGTAGATGAGTACACAGAGGACTTCTACCAATTGATCGCGCGGAACCACTTATCCGAGACAGAGGAACAACTGGTGTCCCGATATCTGGGAGGTTTGCGCCAACCACTACAGGATGTTCTCAATCTGCACTCTTTATGGACTGTTTTGGAGGCATATCAGCGTGCCCTCACTGTTGAAAAGCAACAGAATAAAAGACCACCAATTAGGAGAGATCAGAACAGCCAACCAGTTCGTCACCAGGACTCCCGCCCCATTCAACAACCAACGTCAGGTAGTTCTAACTCCGCTGTTCATTGTTATCGATGTAGTGAGCAGGGGCACAAGTAACCTGAATATCGGAAACCCGCTAGTCAGAAGGGAAAGAACCTGCTGATTGAAGAGGACAAGGCGGACGAGGCTGAGGAACCAGTTTATGATGATTATGGAGATGATGATGAGGCTGGTGACGTGCTGGTTGGGGATGGTCATGAGACTTTTGTTGTTGGCAAGAGTCTGTTGGCACCCAAGGATGAATCAAGGGACGACTGGCTGAGAAACAGTATCTTCCGCACGACATGCACAATTACTGGCAAGGTATGCAAGTTGATCGTTGATAGTGGCGTGAGAATATGGTGTCGAGGAGGCATCCGGAAATTACATTGAAGACAGCTGACACCCCAAGCCGTGCAAGTTATCATGGTTAAGTAGAGGCAGTGAGGTAAAAGTAGACAGACGATGCCTCGTGTCTTTTTCCATTGGCGAAAAGTATTTTGACAATGCTTGGTGTGATGTTGTGCCTATGGATACCTGTCATGTATTGTTGGGGCGGCCTTGGCAGTATGATCGTGGTGTTATTCATGATGGGAGAAAGAATACATATTCCTTTAGCATCAAAGGGAGAAAGATTGTGTTGACACCTTGACGGGATGAAGCCCCTCCTGACCGGGTAACCAATACTACTAACCTACTTTCTGTCTCCAGGGTTTTGAGTGGGATCAAGCACGGAGATCCAGACCTACCAACAGAGGTGCATTCGAACTCGGGGTCGAGTTCTTTCCAACGCGGGGTAACTGATGCAGGAGGATCGAGTCAGATGTTGCCAGGATGGCGGGTCAACGTAAAGACGGGAGGTGGTCGAGTCAATTCCAAGATTTGGTCGGTTTTGGACACGTTTCAGTATTTTGGCCATAACTTTGGCTACCGATATCGGATTCGTGGGCTCAACCCCAATTCAGAAATCTCGGCTCGACACGCACATGGGATCCATCAAGCTTTTTTCGATGGACCTTTCCTTCATCCTCAAATTCCACTGTTTTCCCCATTATTTCTTCGTTTCTCGGTGTTTTTTGCTATTTTTGGTAATACTTCGTATACCAATTTAGGATAGGATATGAATCCGATTTGAACTCTGATTTTTAGGAGTTATCTGTTTTATTTAGTTATTTTGGAATTAGATAAGTTTTTCTATTGGACCAAAATTTGCCGATTTGGGCAAATTTGGATAAGAAGATAGAATTTCTAGGTTATCTAGTTTAGCTTTTTTTTAGCTATTTAAACCCGGCTTGTGTGTTGAATTTTATTCATTGATTATTGAGTTATATTTCCCTTTAAAAGCTTCAGAGACTTTTTTTCTCTGTTTGTCCTCCTTTTTTCTTGCTCTTTTATCAATCCCCCCATGTTTACCACCGCCTGTAGGTTAATCACTACCCTGCCCGGCGTCAAGAGGCTACAGGTTCTTTCTTTTTGCCTCAGTTTGTGCTCCTTTTTCAGCTTGTGTCTCAACGTTCCTTCCTTCTCCAATATTTTGGACTTGCTCTCGTTGAGTCTTAGTGATCCGTCTTCATCTTTAATATTATGGACTTGTCCTCGTTGAGTCTTAGAGGGCGTCTCCTTCCAAGATCGAGCCTATGCTCTAATACCACTTTGTTGTAAATATGCCGAGATGATAGGAGGAAGAAGAAGAGGATTACATAAAAACAAGAAACTTCTATTAATTTTTAACTCTCTTTACTCTTACAAAATACTATCAAATAAGCCCAATATATATAAGCATTAGAAAACCTTTTACATACCCTCATAAATTTCTAACCTTTCTATTCCAACATACTTTTTCATCTTTCAAGACAACTTTTCATTTTTCAAAACAAGTTCTTGTTTTACGAGGCAACTTCTCATTTTCTACTTGCACGTCATAATTAACTTGTCTTCACAAAAAGTTTCTTGATTCACCTCAACATTATTGTTGTCTTCACAAACTTCAGTATCTTTTCGTTTCTTCAATTCTTCTAGTTCCTTCTTACCTTTAACAAGGCAATCCTACAATTCTTCATATTCCTCCTTGAGATCTTTAAACTCGAACTTTAGTTCTTCAACAGCCTTTTTGTTTACATCATAGATGTTAATTTTTTAATTTCTTTTTAGAAGCCATATCACACACATCACTGCTTTATTCTCTGCATCTTTTTTAGTTGGTGCGGAAATTCCATGCAAGTCTGGTTTTCCGTACCAATCTTTAGACATAATCTTTGCTGGAAATTAAGGTTGGTGATCAAAGCTAAATCTAATGCATTCATCTTTGGCAGGTAGTAGCCCGACTTTCTCCAATATCTCTTTGAGCATCGCCTTGAACTGAACTGTCACAACAACGGGTCTTTCGTCTACCATCTCTTCTTCAACTCATTAGTGATCTTCTATACTTGTATAATAAGCTCTGAGCCTCAAAGGTCGCAGGGTCATTTTCTTTGCCTCCACTTTTGCACCGTTTTCAGGCTTGTATCTTAGCAATCCTTCCTTTTCCAATATTCTAGACTTGTACTTGTTGAGTCTCAGAGATCCGTCTGCTTCTTCAATATTATGGACTTGTACTCATTAAGTCTAAGAGGTCCGTCTCCTTCAAAGATCAAGCCTATGCTCTGATTCCACTTTGTGGGAAATATGCCGCGGGATAGGAGAAAGAGAAAGAGGATTACATTAAAACAAGACACATCAATTAATTTTTTCCTCTCTTCACTCTTACAAAATACTACCAAATAAGCACAATATATATAGGCATTACAAGTCCTTTTACATACCCTCATATTTTTCTAACCTTTCCTATTCCAAGAAAACTTTTCCTCTTTCAAGAAAAGTTTTAATTTTTCAAAACAACTCCTTGTTTTCCAAGGCAACTCATTTTCCAATTGTATGTCATTAACTTGTATTCACCAATAGTTTCTTGATTCACCTCAACATCATTGTTGTCTTCACAAACTTTAGCATCTTTTCCTTTCTTCAATTCTTCAAGCTCCTTCTTAGCTTTAGAGAGGCAATCCCACAGTTCTTCATAAGTGTCCTTGAAATCTTCAAACTCAATCTTGAGTTCATCAACCTCTTTGTTGTTTATATCACATATGTTAATTTTGTAACTTTTTTAAAGTTGCCATATCACACACAACGTTGCTTCATTCACTACCTCTTTTTTAGTGAGTGTGGTTAGTCCATGCAACTCTTATTTTTTGTAACAATCTTCATATATAATCTTTGCTACAAAATAAGGTAGGTGATAAGAGACAATCAAATTTTGCAGATGGTAGCCTGACTTTAGCCAATATCTCTTTGACCATTGCCTTAAACTGAACTGTCACAACAATGGGTCATTCTTCTACCATCTCTTTTTCAACTCTTTAGCGTTCTTTAGGACTTGTACAACAAGCTCTGAGCCTAAGAGGCTCCAGGTCCTTTCTCTTTGCCTCGGCTTGTTCTCCTTGTTAGGGCTTGTACCTCAGTGGTCCTTCCTTCTCTAATATTCTTGACTTGTACTCGTTGAGTCTTAGAGATTCGTCTCCTTCTCCAAGATTATGGACTTGTAGTCGTTGAGTCTCAGAGGTGCATCTCCTTCCAAGATTGAGCCTACGCTTTGATTCCACTTTGTTGTAAATGTGCCGAGGGGATAGGAGGAAGAGGAAGAGAATTATATAAAAACACGACACTTCTATTAATTTTTAACCCGCTTCACTCTTTCAAAATACTATTAAATAAGCCTAATATATATAGGCATTACAAAACCTTTTACATACCTTCATAAATTTCTAACCTTTTACAAGATAACTTTCCATTCTTCAAAATAACTCCTTGTTTTCCAAGGCAACTTCTCATTTTGCCCTTGCATGTCTGATTAATCTGTCTTTACCAATAGTTTCTTGATTCACCTCAACCTCATTGTTGTCTTCACAAACTTCAGTATCTTTTGCTTTCTTCAATTCATCTAGTTCTTTCTTAGTTTTAGAGAGGCAATCCCAAAGTTCTTCATATTCCTCCTTGTGATCTTTAAACACAAACTTGAGTTCTTCAACCTCCTTCTTGTTTACATCACAGATGTTAATTTTGTAATTTCTTTTCAGAAGCCATATCACATACAACGCCCCTTCAATCTCTGTATGTTTTTTAGTGGGTGTGGAAAGTCCATTCAACTCTTTTTTTTCGCACCAATCTTCAGACATAATCTTCGCTGCAAAATAAGGTTGATGATTCGAGCTAAACCTATTGCATTCATCTTTGGCTGGTGGTAGCCCGACTTTCTCCAATATCTCTTTGAGTATCTCCTTGAACTAAACTGTCAAACAAACAGGTCTTTCGTCTACTCTCTCTTCTTCAACTCTTTAGCGATCTTACGGACTTAGTACAACAAGCTCTATGCCTCAAAGTTCGCAGGTCCTTTCCCTTTGCCTCAACTTCTGCTCCTTTTTCAGTCTTGCATCTTAGCTGGCCTTACTTCTCCAATATTCTTGATTGTATTCGTTGAGTCTCAAAGATCCGTATATTTCTCCAATATTATGAACTTGTTCTCGAGGTCCGTTTCCTTCCAAGATCGAGCCTACGCTCTGATTCCGCTTTGTGGGAAATATGCCGCGAGATAGGAGAAAGAGCAAGAGGATTACATAAAAGCAAGACACATGTATTAATTTTTTTCTTTCTTCACTCTTACAAAATACTACCAAATGAGCACAATATATATAGGCATTACAAAACCTTTTATATACCCTCATATTTTTCTAACCTTTCCTATTCCAAGACAACTTTTCCTCATTCAAGAAAAGTTTTCATTCTTCAAAACAACTCCTTCTTTTCCAAGGCAACTCATTTTCCAATTGCATGTCATTAACTTGTATTCACCAACAGTTTCTTCATTCACCTCAAAATCATTACTGTCTTCACAAACTTTAGCATCTTTTCCTTTCTTCAATTCTTCAAGCTCCTTCTTAGCTTTAGAGAGGCAATCCTACAGTTCTTCATATGCGTCCTTGAGATCTTCAAACTTAAACCGGAGTTCTTCAACCTCCTTTTTGTTTATATTACATATGTTAATTTTGTAATTTCTTTTTAGTTGCCATATCACACACAGTGCTGCATCATTCTTTGCCTCTTTCTTAGTGCGTTCGGTTAGTCTTTCGGTTTGTCCATGAAACTCTTATTATCCGTACCAATCTTAATACATAATCTTTGCTGCAAAATAAAGTAGGTCATAAGAGCCAAACCTATTTCATTCATATTTTTCCTGTGGTATCCCGACTTTCGCCAATATCTCTTTGACCATTGCCTTGAACTGAACCATCACAACAACTTGTCTTTCATCTACTATCTCTTCAACTCTTTAGTGATCTTCTAGACTTGTACAACAAACTCTGAGCCTCAGAGGCCGCAGGTCCTTTTGTAGGGAAATGACGAGTTCTTACATGTCTACTATAGTTGTATGCAGCGGAAATTCAAAACTAAAGTCGATAAAACCCATCCAAGATCCAAGCGAGAAAACACCGCGATCAGGTTAGGTTTCAAATAAACAAACCGTAGCCAATACTCGTATATCAACGCCATTGATTATTTGACAATACTCCAGCGATCCTTATCACGATTTCAGCGAGGATCAATGGATCCTCGCCTCTATCAGTATCCACTTGGAAGAACTGAATCACCTCGTTCGTCTTACAAGCAAAACTGGAACATTTATTCTTCGACTTTCGGTGCTAGCTCATAGTTGAAGAACTAACTTGATGGCCTTTTAAAGAACTCGGCAATAACTCTCCTCTAATGGTTGTCCAACTATTGGAAACCACCCTCATAAATGAACAAGAAATAGTCTTTTCTCTCTAGAAGAAGAAGAAATGGTATTCTATGTCAAGGTTTAGAAATAGTTACATAAACCTAATTATGGCTGCCCTAAATATCTTTAGATATAGCATATCTATATGTTGTCGGAGCTAGCTTCACAATTAGGACATAGGATTAATTAGGGTTCCATCAAATTGAGGCCCGGCCCATATATCCACATGTATATATATGCTCTTACTTTGTAAACCATTTTCAAAGTTGGATTAGTGTTTGGACCATGTATAGGACCCTCTTGTATACTTATACTGTTCTGACTATCAAAATATGACTCAGTCAATAAGGTCCAAATCCAGTTCAACCTTTGAGTGTGACCGAATAGGTTCTTGTGATGTTGGCAATGACATAAAACTTCTTTTAATGTCATAAGCAATGAGCGGTGTCTAGCAACACATTATTGCTACCCAAACCGCAAGATTATCGTGATAGACATAACCTGTTCCTGTGATTAATACCGAGTATCTAGTATCCCTTTGTCCTTGATATCTTTGATTGAATACTAGTCATGGATCAGTTATACTTGTATAATTCAATCAATATGTTCCTTTATCTCAAGTAGACTAATGAAAACAAATGACATCAATATCTCGTAATGTTTCAACTGGGTGTGCCCACACACTTCTTAGTCTCACTCATCAAGAGGCCCTAATATCACTTCTGTTATATAGGAGGGACAAATTCTATCTTGATCACTCACAGTCTACCACATGGTTCATGACATACCCAATGACAACCTTTATAGTTCACCCTGATACCGGTAAAGTTTGGTTATATCAAAGTATGATACTTGCCATGTAAGGATCCATGATGACCTCAAGTCTAAGGATCATATACTTCTCTAACCACTTATGAGAATTTCTTATAACATTCATATAACAATCCATGTAGTAATTCTCATGACAGGTGTATCCAGCATAAGTTCTCCAACTTATACTCACGTGTTGACTCAACATCTCATGTCCATGACAACTTTTGTCATCAGTCACTACATATACTAGTCTCATGTGCAACATTACTATCCTAGATTCCTCAATGATACTTGACTAGGGACAATTTAAGAATAGTAAACTATTCTAGGGACATTATTATCAATACTTATACTACGCAGATATCAAGTAAAGCATAATAATGAAAAAAGCCTTTATAAATGAACATGAAAATCCACAAAATCAATCACCTTATGATTTGTCTCTAGGGTATACACTAAAACCTTTGTCTTCGCCTCGGGTTGTGCTCCTTTTTTCAGGCTTGTATCTCAGCGGTCCTTCCTTCTTCAATATTCTTAACTTGTACTCATTAAGTCTTAGAGATCTTTCTCCTTCTCCAATATTATGGACTTGTAGTCGTGCAGTCTTAGAGGTGTGTCAACTTCCAAGATCGAGCCTACGCTCTGATACTTTTTGTTGTAAATACGCCGAGGGGATAGGAGGAAGAGGAAGAGGATTACATAAAAAAAAGAAACTTCTATTAATTTTTAACTCTCTTCACTCTTACAAAATTGTATTAAATAAGCACAATATATATAGGCATTACAAAACCTTTTACATAACCTCATAAATTTCTAACCTTTCCTATTCTAAGATAACTTTTCATCTTTCAAGACAACTTTCCATTCTTCAAAACAACTCCTTGTTTTCCAAGGCAACTTCTCAATTTTTCCAACTAGAAGAGGTGAAAAAGAGTTTGCTTTAGAAAATAAGGTCTATAACTAATAGAGCCATGATTAAGTCAGTAAGGTGCACCATGGAAAGGATCACACACACACACTTGTGGGGGCTTTGAGTACAAGGCAAAACCTATTTTCTATAAAAACTATTTGTAGTAATACTCAACATTGTGTTTTCTAGGGCACCGGAGGGACTCCCAACTATTTTTAGATCGAAGATCTTGCACTTATTTACTTTCCTTATATGTTTCCTTTGCTTGAAGACAAGCAAAAGTTCAAGTGTGGGGGTATGAAATTGTACAATTATACATATATTTCTATCATATTTGCATGCACTTATCCCTTCGTTTCGCATCAATTCCTCTATTTTTGTGCTTCTCTGGGTTTGTTTTGTGATTCAACAAGTAAAATTGGTACACGGAGTGAAAGGAATGAGAAACGGGAAAAATCAGGACGAAACAAACTGAAAAGGGCACTCATAGAGATGTGGATAGCCTCAGTAGAGATGTGCACGACCAAGCACACGCCCGTGCACCTCTTTGTCTTCAAAACTCGTGAAGATCGACTACGGGAGTTAGCACTGGCGTGCATTAGATGCATACGGCAGTGCTAAATTAAATCAAAATTCTATATAAGCCGCCGAGGACACAGATTCCGACACTTTTGGCAGATTAGTCCTTGGAGGGTGTTCCGAGCGACGGCTAGGGTTTCGGAGTAGATCGAAGACAGAGTAGACATTGAGCAAGGGAGTCCCCATAGTTTAAATTATGCCTTTCTCTAGGATCTTTGTTAGTGCTTCTATTAGCATGAGAGGCTAAACCCCTTCGGTGGTTCCTCAGACACATGAACCCTATGATTATTTGTTAATTGAATTCTTTTTTTTATTTGCTTTCTTTTATTAATGATTCTTGTGATTTTGTGCTTGATTTATGTGATTGTATTTTGCATGAGCTATGGTCATATACCTCATTATATTCTGGCGAGGCACATATGTGCTTTGGGTTTTGACTTGCCTGTCTCTTTATGCATAGATCCATATCTCTCTTTGTTAGATTATAACTAGGCATAGGTAATGAGTTCGATCTGTATACTGAGAGATCAGATGTGGCATCTAGATGGTGCGATTGTCAAGCTCCCAAGAATTAATCAGTGGATAGCCAATACATAGAATTCTATTATTAACAAAGGAATATTAGGAGGATTGTGATTTGAAGTGCAACGTTCATCTCTGACTGCTTACTATCTACCAATTGTTCATGTTAGTTTCTTTTTAGGACAAACAATCAATCACAACTCCTTCCATAGTTTTAGACTAGATAATAAGGATAGTTATTACTAGCATTCCACTCCTTGTGGATTTGATAACCCTACTTGATCGACCCCGTACACTTGCGGGTAGTTTGTCATTCAGCCTATGCGTGCATGCATGCATCAAGTTTTTGGTGCAGTTTTTCGGGAACTGACAACACTAGTTACATTAGAATTTGTTATTCTAGTTAGTCAGCCTAGTTTACTTAAAAAAAGGTAGAGAGAGAGTGTGAGGATTTTATAAGCTTGGTTGACTATATCGTACCGAATTAACAATGTTTGTCCTTTCAGGTAACGAAGATTACGACATGGCTCGCTACGACCACTTGTCATTGGAATATTTCTTGGCATATCACATTCATCACATGGAGACAGCACCGAGAGAATCAAGGGTTGCAAAGGTTAAGGAAACCAACTTGGAAGATGTAGTGTACCGCTTTAAGGAGAATATAGAATTGTTTCTGAAATCAACATAAGGCGAAACCACCGGCATTGAGCAGATCTTCTCCATTTCTAAGAAAGCCATGGATTTGAATACTTGTAATGTGATATATTCAGAATACCTACAAGGTATAGGAATAAATTTGAATGCGTATGAGTAATCAAAGACAAGGAAGTGCCTTGAGAAAGATGCTGAAAATACCTTCGGAGATATAATCCCAAGTAAATACTTGACTAAGGAGGTATGGGTAAAAATAAAACCATCTATTGAGGAACCTCCAGAGTTGGAATTGAAAAAGCTACCTGCACACCTGGAGTATGCCTATCATGAGAGGGATGCGAAACTCCCAGTCATTATCTTCTCAAGCATTAAGACACAGCAAAAAGAGAAGTTGCTGACAATGCTGAGAAGGCATAGAAGAGCGCTGGCATGGAAAATAGCCGACATCCAGGGGATAAACCCAGTCTTTTCTACACACAAGATTCTTATGGAAGATGACTACAAACCTAAGGTACAACCTCAGCGAAGACTGAACCCGAACATCAAGGAAGTGGTGAAGGCAGAGGTAAAAAAATTGTTGGACACTGGAGTGATCTACCCCATTTCTTATAGTTCTTGGGTCAGCCCGGTACTGGTAGTCCCTAAGAGAGAAGGAATGATCGTTATGGAGAACGAAAGAAACAAGCTTGTCCCAACAAGAACTGTCATAGAATGGAGGGTATGTATTGATTACCGGAAGCTCAATGATGGCACCCGTCAAGATCATTTCCCGCTACCCTTCATCGATCAAATGCTGGAGCGACTCTCTGGCCATCACTATTATTACTTACTATATGGGATATCTGGATACCTACAGATTCAAAAATATTCACATACCCATACGTTGGAGCAGTTTTAGGTCAAAGGAAGGATGGACACTTTTGGCCAATCTACTACGAAAGCAAGACTACAAACGCCCAAGTTCCACTCTTATTTAGTTTTGTCAAAAGTCATTATTTACACTGAACATGCAAGGAGATATACAAGCTGTCTACCGCATATAACCCCAAGCAAATGGTCAAGTGGAAGTCTCAAATAAGGAATTAAAACAGATCCTGGAGTAAACAGTATAACACAATAGGCGTGATTGGTCAAAGAAATTGGATGATGCTCTATGAGTATATAGAACTGCTTATAAAACCCCGATCGGAAGCACCCCATACAGATTAGTCTACGGTAAGGTATGTTATCTACCAATAGAACTGGAACATCGAGCATATTGGGCTACAAAATTCCTGAACTTCAACCTCGAAAGAGCTGGGCGAGAGCGGAAATTTCAGCTGAACAAATCAGACGAAAGATAAGAGAACGCTTACGAGAATGTCAGGCTATACAAGGAGCAAGTCAAGTGATTTTATGACGGACACATAAAGAAGAGTCCGCAACTCCAGTTAGGCGATCAAGTTTTACTTTTCGACTCACGGTTATGACTATTACTGGGCGAGAGCGAAAATTTCAGCTGAACAAATCAGACGAAAGATGAGAGAACGCTTACGAGAATGTCAGGCTATACAAGGAGCGAGTCAAGTGATTTTATGACGGACACATAAAAAAGAGTCGGTAACTCCAGTTAGGCGATCAAGTTTTACTTTTCGACTCACGATTATGACTATTACTAGGAAAACTCAAGTCAAAATGGTCAGGACCTTTCACCGTAACACAAGTTTTGCCTCATGGAGCAATTGAAATCACATATCCAACCAAGGGTACGCACAAGGTAAATGGGCAATGATTAAAGCCGTATATAGTGGGCGACATATGTAGGGTTTTGTAGAAAATCAAGAACATGTATCATATACATGGCACAGCAGAAAAATTAAAATTTTCTAAACCCTAGCCCAAACGGATCTCCCTACGTTTATCAAAACACAAGCAAGTAAAGTTGAAGGGCATGTACCTTTTGAGATCTGTACCAAATTCCTTTTCTAAGTCTGAGAAGACGCTAAGGCCAACCACAGAAATCTAGTAGACGGAGTGCCTCTAACGGTGATCCACGCAAAGATCCGCAGAAGCAACCTCAAAGGCGACGGGGTGATCTTCCACGCAAAGTGCTATCTATGGTGGAAGGTCTTGAGAGGATGTGGGAGAGAAGAGAAAAGACAATTGATCTATATCAATTACTAAGAAGTTATGTTGTTATTGTTTCTTTATGGCCTAGAGTATCACACATATTTATAGGCCTCCCTAATCAGATTAGGGTTTGTTTCGGATTGTAACTTTGATTAAAGCCCAAATCAAATTTGGCTAACAATCTAATCAAATTTGACATATAATCAAATTCGACTCCCAAGCAAATTTAACTTATGATCAAATTCGACATATAATTAAATTTGTCTTATAATCAAATTCGACTTACAATCAAATTTGACTTATAATAAAATTCGACTTACAATCTTTCTCTTCCCTTTAATTCTCTCGTTTGAGGATCTATTCCTAAAAACCCGTTTTATACCTCATTGATATCTTCTATGCTTGTGACCCATTAGGTTCCCGGTTATGTTGGCCGTTCATAATCAACCATTAATTACAAATAGATCATGAGTGGCATCTAGCAATACATCATGACCCCCAATTGACCGGGAAGTCAGGTGGTCTGACTTGGAACCTTTCAGCAGCCAATGTTAGTGTGCAATTTGTCCTTTACCATCTTATACCAACTTGGTTTGGAGTATGGCCTATGTGTCAACTCCCACTAGACCACCTATGTCACACCTAGCCCAAGTATTAGTTCCTCGGCCCCATGGGATCTATTACTCAAAACTTATGTCATCAAGACCATCTTCATGACAAGTTACTCGCCGAGATTTCAAGAATGACCGGCCAAGTGGCCATGGGTATACTCTCCTTCTATTAGGAGTGGTAAATCCTCTATTGGCTACCCAAATACCTTCAATACTTCAAAGCACTCCAATCACTACCCTATAAGTAACCCCCCAAGGGAAACGTAGGAATGGCGCCAAAGCACGTGATCCATATCCAAGATAACTTGTGTACCTCAAGTCTAAGGATATTTACACCATTCATTGCAATGAGATCTTCACCGACATTTTAATAGGATAAACCATGTGAAGACTCATGGTAGGTCATCCAATGAACTTGCTACCCTTAGCAAGCATCCACATGTTCACTCAAAACATCTTCATGCTTACAAAAGAGAACAACCGCTTGATCGGATCAAGGAGCATAACATGTGCTAGTCTTGATGGATCAATGATGTCCCGCCTCATTGATCCTTCTCGACTAGGGATATTTAGATATCGCATATAATTACACACACATGATAGGAATCCCACATTATGATCTCTATCATAATTTCCTTCATGTTATGCGTTGTATCATGGACTTCATTAACTAGATTTAAGATCTCATATCATATTCATAGTAATGAACATCTAAATAATGAAGAAGCCTTTTATTAAATAAATGAATTTGTACATAAAGTGCCAAAGGTGATTGTCTTTAGAGCACTTCTCCAACAACATACCCTTTACCAAGGAAGAAGTGAAGCTCTACCTATTCGAGCCTCACTGAACCTACCAGGTTTTTCAAGCTAGTGGTGTTAAACAAGCACTTCTTCGGAGGTGACCGAAGTTAGGTTAATTTCTAGTCATCATCTTTGGTCTTAGTAGAGATACAATTGTTGTAAAATAATGCAATCTGATGATACTCTCAATAATTTTGCCTCCTACGTACCTAACAATTAAATCTCTGTTTCTAGAGTCACTAACACACAGGTTTAGGAGGAATTGATAGAAAGAAGGATCAATACAGCATGACAGAGATGTGCTTGTCCTTAATAGAATTGTGCACGACCGTGCACATGACCATGCACCTCTTGGGATTTTTTCACTCACCAGTGCTACTACTATGTACAGTCGTTCAAGGGATTTTCATGGGCATGCATCCGCACGTACGTGCGGCAGACCGTGTACATCTCGGGAAATCCCAGACATGAAGACCAGGATTACGCACGATCGTATATTCCATATACACGGGTGTGTTCTGTGGTTGGTGAATGGGGCGAAACTAGGGAGGTGCACAAGGCATCTTCAACCCTATTCTACACAAAATCAAATTCCTACTTCAAGTTAGCATCAAACCTACTTCAAGTGGGTATCAAACTTCACTCATATATAAGACTTGAAGGGCTAATAGGATCAAGCATCATGCTATCCGACGTCCATCATGTCTAGCAGAAGGCAACCAGCGGTCAAATCCATGATAGAAAATAGCGAGAAGAAAACCTCCACCTCCCTCAACTGAAATCACTAGCCCACTGCGAAATATATAACCAATTACAACAAAGGAGGTTCGGGGAGTTTTCAACCATCGATTGGAAGGTCCTCGCAAAAGTAGGTCTTGCTAGCGAGGTCCAATAGATACTAATCGCAGGAAGATGGCACCGTCTACTATCAATAAGTGAGACTTTATATCAGGAACTCACATTGGAGGTTCTTTCGATACTCAAGATCATAAAAGAAGAAAGCTCTTGCCATCAACAAGACCAAATTGAGTTTCTGAAAGGAGGGACTCAAAGACAGATGAGTTACACAGAGTTTGCTATCCACCTTGGTCTGTATGATCCAAATTTCACCAAAACATCTGAATACGATTCTCCGGCCACCCGCACACAGATACATCCATACCATCCTCAATCGTTCAATCATAGGGAGAGGAAATAGCATGGGGGTAGTGAGCAACAAAGACTTCCTATTCTTACGGAGCATAGTAGACGGATTCAAGGTGCACCTAGGATAGGTCGTGGCACAATTTCTCCTTCATCAAGGAACAAACCCCAGAGTGGGAATAATCTTCACTGGACCATACATCACAAAATTAGAAAAATGGATGTAAATATTATTTGACGCATTGATAAGAAAGATGAGAATCATCGGGCATACAATACAGATCACCATAACGACCATGCGAGCGATACAGCTACAGTAAACCGCACGTACCTCACAAGGAACAACCTATACTATCGCCATCCCAGTGGAGGCACAAGAACCAGCAACAGCAGGTGGGCCCAGTACATCATCCCCACCACCAGCACACAAAGACCAAAAGATACTAGTGCAAACTATCCATCTATTATCTAGTCTAAACAAAGATTTGGTGATGTCCTAATCTAAAAACTAAACTAAGAAAAGTTATGGGTCGGCTTTCACTAAAGATTGGGTGAAATCTTGGGGCAATCGATCATGGAAGGGGGGTACTCAGTCAATGAATCCCCCTTGGATTATATTCTAAAAGATAGATGAAGATGTCTATGTAGATGATTGGGGATGTTTGTGCCAAGGGTTCCTAAATTATATCCAACCCCTCTCCCGAGGTGATTGGATAACTAATCTCCTTGAATTGCATTAGGATCTAGGGAACCTAAATCTTGGAAGGGTTGTGGGAATGAGTGATATTAAAGAGTCACTCTCCTTCTAGCACCCGAATCCCTCGGCGTACTCACAATCCTCTCTAATGGAGTAAGTCTCTAATAAAAGGAGGCGCTAGCTCTAGCCCTCGTATTGTACCCAAGTAATCTCTCCGGGCATCCCGCAACGTAGAGAGATCACAATCAATACAAAACATCCAATAGACTTTCAAACATCTAACCAAGCCAACAAACATAGAAATTAACATCAAATTAATGCATAATCCATCATACCCAAGTACTTAACAAGTTAGTTCCCCATGGAAGATTAACATAAATCCACGCAATAACAAAGTAAAGACATGAAAATAAACAATAAAAGCTTCCCTCTAGTCTCTACGATGCTCCGGTGGAGAATCTCCAACAGATCTCCCCTTTTCCGGATGATTGATGCCTCCAAAGATGTTCTTCCTTCAAGCCCTAGCTGTTGAGGTCATCCAAAGATCTTCAATGTTGCTCAAGACCCAACCCTAGATCTTCAAGTCGGCCAAAAAGGTGGCCAAAGGCCAAGAGATAGACTCCTCAACCCTAAAACATTGGTATTTATAAGGGTCTTCTCTTTAGGGTTCGTGTGAAGCCAAACCATGTGAAAATCGAGTAAAAATTGGGCCCAGAAAATGGCCTATACGGGCCTCCATACAAGTGTATAAGGGGCCTTATATACCTACAAATTCGCTCCCCGAGTCATACAGGCCGTATGAGATCCCGTATGGGTTACAGGTCCCTTCATACGGCCGTATATCAGGCCGTATGCTACCCCGTATGGCCCATATAGGAAAAGCTGAAATTACTGTAGAGGCTAAAATTACTGTAGTATATGGCCCGTATATAGCTCGTATAGGCCCGTATGCCTCTCAAAAAGCCACGTTTTGGCTCCAAATCTTTGAGGAACTTGTCCTTAATGTATGGGGGCATTTGTAGGTCCTTTGTAGCTCCTAACTTTGACGTTTTTGCCCCTAAAAAGACTTCAAAAGTCTCCTTTTAATCGAAACACCTTCAATGTGCCCTGTTTAACAAATATGAACCTTTTCAAGTACCGGAAGGCTATAATTTATCAAAATGACATGTAAAACATACAAGAAAATGATAAGAAAATATACTCAATTGAACACTTATCAAATATCTCCACACTTAAGCTTTTGCTTGTCCTCAAGCAAATAAATCAATTAAAATGAAAGAATTGATATATGTTCAACCTCCAGCTATAAAATAATTGGTTCTACCCTATCCCAAGCTCACCATCCAAGCATTCATTCTCCTATTTCCATACCAAGACCTAGATTTCATCTTGTGTTTCAGTTCCTCACAGCCTTAGATGAACATCTTCACTCCACATAACATGTTCAAAAGTCCTGTCAAGATAAACATTCCCTCAATGGACTCTAGAAGATTATTGAGGCCCTAAACTTCAAGACAACTAACCCTCTATTGAGTACATAGTGAACAAGTTCGAGAAACTTCAAGTTATGTGCACACAAAACCTTTTTTTTCAATTTTCGAGCAGGGCATCCCTAATGGATCCGACTTTCCCGTGCTAAAGATCATTGTAAAGTGTAGGCCCTCTTTTCTTCAAGATGCACATGTTGTTTAGGCACCAGAGTACCCGGGTACTAAGAGGGTTTCAACTCTACATAGATGTGTTCATGCTTAGAAGTGATTTTCGAATTGAGGAACACCCTAATTAGGGGCTGGGACCCCAAACTACTTCATCACAACAAGTAGCGGAGCACTGTCTTTATTATTGTAGCAACTCAACTACTATGTACATGCTATTTTATTCTTCTCTTACTTGTCCACTAGGTTAGGTTATGAAGGGTTAGAGGCTCAACTAGTGCCACAGATCCTCTTGGAGCCATTGAGAGTAATTCTTATCAATTAAGGTCAATAAAACATGACAATGGGTTATCTATTATCACTAGGGGTTTTGAATTCCACAAGGATTGTCTCTAAATGTCCATAGTATTTCATAGGAGAATTCGAAAAAAAATTTGGGTGCTAAGATAGTGCACTATGAATAGAGTGAATCAATAAATTCTCTAACAATGCCATCATAGGTATATGCCAAACATGCTCATGTATATAAAGATTTGCTATGAATTTCAAAAAGTCTATTTATTAGCTACCTATCTCCACACTTAGAAATTTGCAATAACTCGATAAGTGGATAGGTAGCTACCCAAAATATCTCCATACTTAGAATCGCACATTGTCCTCAATGTACACAATGAAGCATGACAAGTATACAATATGCAATAAAACAAGGAGAAGGGCAAACTGAAACTTCCCCGATTAATGATTCTGTGTTTGATTCGAATTCGGGGTGGGTATTCTTAACAGCCAATATGTCCATGCTCTAAATCCTGCAAGACCTGAAGGGACCAAAAGAAAACTCAAGAGCACCATCATTTTATTAAAAAGAACAAAACAAACTAAAACTACTAAGAAGCAAAATTAAGAAAATTTCCCAAAAACCTTGGATTGCCTCCCAGGAAGCACTAGTTTAACGTCACTAGCTTGACGTACCATGTTCTTACCTCATGGAGGCTTGAAAAGGGTGTATTCTTCTCGACTGCACCTTGCATAGCTACTCCCAAAAAATGAAAAACATACCTGCCGGGGTTGTGTTGTGATAGAGGTTTTAATACAGTTACCTTTAGGCCTCCATGGGAATAATTTGGGTTAGGAATTGTTCAATCTTGGCTTAGGCGGATCCTTGGATTGAATCATCCTCCTCGCTTCTTTTGTTAACCCGAATATGTCTCCTCTGTGCTTGATGTGTATGTCATCTTCAAGGTAGAGGATTTCTTCAAGTGTTTTCGGTCGTGCCCTTTCTACCTCTTCATCCTTTTCTGCACCAAAATATTCGTCCACCTCTTGTTCATAAGGATTCATTTCAAGAGGCTCTCCAATGTGTTTTTCAAGCTTGTGAAGAGAGGCTTCCATATTAGAAATTGCGGCGCCAATGGCTTCAAATTCAACTTCTGTTTGTAGTGTAAATTTTGCCAACTCCTCCATGAATGCCGAGACTCCCTCTTGTAATAGTGGAAAATCTGACCACTCTTTTGCCTCTTCTTCTTCTTTTGCAGGGATGATGCCAGGTGGAACTTCTATTACTTGTTCATAACTCCTTTGTTCGTTAGAGGATTTTTTCAGAGCTTCATCCACCTGGTCCTTAAGCTTTTGATGAGAGGCGTGGAAGCTTGTATTTACGGCCTCCATGCTCTGTATAGACTTTAGCAAAAGTTCCTCAACGGATGTGGAGAATTCTTCTTGTGGGTCTGATGTGTGCTAAAAAAATCGGAGGATAGTCGAGCCATTGCTGTGAAGGTGGTGAATATGAATTAAGCCCTTGTGGAGGACATCCCCATTGTTGTTGATAGCTTGAATAGCTTGGTTGTCCTCTCCAATGGATAGAACATGGTGGAAACTCATGCCATAGCTCTTAATGTGGGGGAGAAGGAGGAAACCCTTGTTGAGGACAAATCCATTGAGTTTCATATTGATCACCTGGATAGTTTGGTTGTCCCTTCCTATATGGATCATGAAAATTGTTGCATGGGCTTCTTTGAATTGTTTGGTCACATAAAAGCTTGTCGACCCTTTCTGCAAGTGCATCAATTGCAGCTTCTAAATTCGACTTTATACAAAATATTGTACCTTGCATAGAAGAGATCACAAAAGAACAAGTCAGATCTTGGTCCCCGGCAACGGCGCCAAAAACTTGATGGGATTTTCGCAAGTGCACGGATCGTGATCAAGTAGTAAAGTGGACTATGAAAAGTTGGATGTCGAACCCACAAGGACCAAGAGATACTAGTACAAACTATCCATCTATTATCTAGTCTAAACAAAGATTTGGTGATGTCCTAATCTAAAAACTAAACTAAGAATAGTTAAGGGTCTGCTTTCACTAAAGATTGGGTGAAATCTTGGGGCAATCGATCATGGAAAGGGGGTACTCAATCAATGAATCCTCCTTGGATTATATTATAAAAGATAGATAAAGATGTCTATGTAGATGATTGGGGATGTTTGTACCAAAGGTTCCTAAATTATATCCAACACCTCTCCCGAGGTAATTGGATAACTAATCTCCTTGAATTGCATTAGGATCTAGGGAACCTAAATCTTGGAAGGGTTGTGGGAATGAGTGATATTAAAGAGTCACTCTCCTTCTAGCACCCGAATCCCTCGGCGTACTCGCAATCCTCTCTAATGGAGTATGTCCCTAATAAAAGGAGGCGCTAGCTCTAGCCCTCGTATTGTACCCAAGTAATCTCTCCGGGCATCCCGCAACGTAGAGAGATCACAATCAATACAAAACATCCAATAGATATTCAAACATCTAACCAAGCCAACAAACATAGAAATTAACATCAAATTAATGCATAATCCAAGGGTTCATCATACCCAAGTACTTAACAAGTTAGTTCCCCATGGAAGATGAACATAAATCCAAGCAATAACAAAGTAAAGACATGAAAATAAACAATAAAAGCTTCCCTCTAGTCTCCACAATGCTCCGGTGGCGAATCTCCAACAAATCTCCCCTCTTCCGGATGATTGATGCCTCCAAAGATGTTCTTCCTTCAAGCCCTAGCTGTTGAGGTCATCCAAAGATCTTCAATGTTGCTCAAGACCCAACCCTAGATCTCCAAGTCGGCCAAAAAGGTGGCCAAAGGCCAAGAGATAGCCTCCTCAACCCTAAAACATTGGTATTTATAGGGGTCTTCTCTTTAGGGTTCGTGTGAAGCCAAACCATGTGAAAATCGTGTAAAAATCGGGCCCAGAAAATGGCCTATACGGGCCTCCATACAAGTGTACAAGGGGCCTTATATACCTACAAATTCGCTCCCCGAGTCATACAGGTCGTATGAGATCCCGTATAGGTTACAGGTCCCTTCATACGGCCGTATATCAGGCCGTATGCTACCCCGTATGGCCCATATAAGAAAAGCTAAAATTACTGTAGAGGCTAAAATTACTGTAGTATATGGCCCGTATATAGCCCGTATTCCTCTCAAAAAGCCACGTTTTGGCTCCAAATCTTTGAGGAACTTGTCCTTAATGTACGGGGGCATTTGTAGGTCTTTTGTAGCTCCTAACTTTGACGTTTTTGCCCCTAAAAAGACTTCAAAAGTCTCCTTTTAATCGAAACACCTTCAATGTGCCCTGTTTAACAAATATGAACCTTTTCAAGTACCGGAAGCCTATAATTTATCAAAATGACATGTAAAACATACAAGAAAATGATAAGAAAATATACTCAATTGAACACTTATCACTCTTCTTGTTGTTCGATCTCTATCAGTGATGCAGAGGTCCTTATCATCTTCTTGCTGGCCGAAAAATGTCCGGCGAAGAAGGCCACCAGCTTCTCAAATGAGGGAATAGAGCTCACTGGCATGTGGGAGAACCAAGTCAAGATGACGCCTCTTAGTGTTCCTGAAAAGGCGTGGCACAGGATCTCGTTACATAGCTCGTAGGGTAACATCACAGCTATGAAGGACTCCAAGCCTTTAATTGGATCCTTGTCTCAACAATACGCCTCCAGTGATGCCATCTAGAACTCGATCGACATAGGGGCCTCTAGGATCTCCTGACTGAAGGGGGAAGTAACCCTAGAGGGATACCTTTGTGTCTCCACGGCGGTAGGTAGGACCGTTTGGAACTGAGGTTAGAATGACTTCTCCGAACGGGACCCTGATAGCTCTGGCAGGCGGTCCCCCTGCTGCTTTGAAGGTAGATGGGCATGGCCCCACTCTTGAAGGGTTCTTGCCGGTGCTTCGAGCATCGTTCCGAGTTCTTGGGTCCTTGTCTCCCACACATCTTCCTCCTGGATTGTTGTCGAACCTTGGGGGATATTCGCATCTCCGGAGGCTGTAGTGACTCCCATGGCATCTCCACCTATGGGATCCGCCGGCAGGCTTCTCCGGTCTGTCGCCATCAATGATGTTACAAAGCTTTTCGCTCGACGTCCTGACAAATGACGCCAAACTATTAGTACTCAGAATGGATGGAACCTTGGGATCCAATCTCCACTCAAAGACCAACTGATAAAAATGAAGAACGAGGGGGAATAGTTCAGGGACTGTAAGCTTGTTGACATATTCAGGTGATCTCTAGGTAGAGAGGCAGCGAAGCGTCAGTCAATAAAGGACTCTTTTCCTGCAAGGGAAGTATGGGGGCTTCTCCCTGAACTCACCGACGGTCATATTAGTCGAGCATATGCGAAAGGTGAAAGGGAGTAGTGGAGAGAAAGCGAGAGAGAGAGAGAGAGAGAGATAACTTGCTTAGGGGAGGAGAGAAAGAACCTAGGGTTAGAGATAAGTCCCCCCTTTCCTTTTTGGATCAGGAGAAGATGAAGAAGAAGATACCTTTGCCTTTCTCTTCTCTCCCCTTTTATACCTTGCATGTCACCATCTAGGGGTTAGTCATGGGGTGTCGCTCTTGTCTTCCACGCCGGCTCACCCACAAAGGGGTGTACCTTACCTGGCTCTTGACCATCTGCTCTGTTGGAGCGCGTGTCCCTATTAGACGCCCCAGCCCTGACACCGGTACGGGCGCATACCTTCATGCAGAGAGGTAGTTGAGAATCTCCACATGGCATAATATGAGGGGATTGGTCTGATGTGGGGCTTCGCCAGCCTTGTTGCATTTGATTAATGCAACGTGTACGGCCCGATTTTTGTCCCACAACAATACACATTAATATGATAGTATGCTATTTGAACAATGTGCAATTTGAAAAGTTTCTCTTGGAGCTTAAATAGTTAATCAACCCCAAAAAAAAATGAACAAATATATGCAAGATTTGAATAGTTGGAGGCAATGAGTTGGATAGTTATCTTTTCTATGTTTCAGTAACAACATACTGTAACTTTTAACTAAATTGCATATTTTTGCAAAAATAACACTTCTCAAATTGAAAAATACACAAACAATAACATCAGCCTAAAACTTCTCAATATCACCTGTAGGAAGGGAATTTTGATATGTATAGAAAAATGAGTTTGGGATACCAAAAAAGTTAGGACATCTCTATTTGTGGGTACTTAAAAAAAGGTGAAATTAATGTCCTTATCCTTTAATATTACAATTCATTCCATTCCAAGATAAATTATAATCCACACTAGAGAATTGAAAAAGATTATTATTTATACTCAAGATTCAAAAAATGGTTCGAGAATAGATATTCCATAACATGATTGTTTTTTTTTTTTTTTTGAATGGTGGATGAACCACATTTATTGATATGAGGATTGTCCTTTGATGGACTGAGTTACATGTATCCCGATCATGGTTGTATCGGGTGAGTTACATGGGTAGGAATGGGGATCCTCCCTGTGCTTGCGTGGCCTCGTCCTCAAATTCTGAGCTGGTATCTGGTGGTCTATGTTGTCCCGCAAGGTCTCGTGTGGATGCCAGGCTCTGTCTGATCATGGGCTCCAATGTCCGTAGTTTTGTCTTTTTGGTTTCGGGTGCCGTGTCAAACCATGAGAGCATTAGGTAGTCGATACTTCGGATCAGCTCTCGGTAAACACGTTGTTTAGACTGAAAGCATCTCCTATTGCGTTCTATCCATATACTCCATGTGATCGCCATTACCACCAGATGCCAACCCGTTTTAAGTTGTCGTTCCATGTGGTTGTCCAGTGTGTCATCCCCCCAGAGATCTTGTATCCTGGTAGGGAGACGGCCAGTCGCAAAAAGGTTGCAGTAATGCTCCCATATATGTCTTGAGTAAGCACACTGTAGGAGGAGGTGGGCCGTTGTCTCTTCGGTGTCGTCACAAATATAGCAGTTCCTGCGTTCTCCGTTCCATTGTCTCTTAGCCAGGTTTTGCAATGTGAGGATTTTGTCATCCCATGCTAACCAAGCAAAGAGTTTGATTTTGGTAGGGCAGGGTGTTTTCCAGAATGTGTGCGGCAGCGGACACCGCATCCCCCTGACGCTGAACTGGCCATTCGAGGTTAGTTCCCATTTCCTTTGGTCAGGCTCTTGGGTGGGGTTGTTGAGTAGGCATTGAGTCACTTGGTCGTAGTATTCAACCATCTGTGCCGTCAACGGTCCCGGTCTGAGTAGGGAGACCCCTATTTGTGCCCTCTGGCTCGCCTCCGCGACAGTGAGGTCCTCTTCAGCAATCAGCTCATGCAGCTCATGGAATAGGTTTTGGGGAGCCCGATTCTCTATCCATATTTCGTGCCACCAGTTGGTGGTTTGTCCATTACCCACCTTAACCATCATGTTAGCCATGGTTATGTTTCTCTGTTCCAATACCCCCTTCCAGAAGTATGAGGAGTTTCTTGGGGCCTTAAGTTGTGGTTTGATTGCGCCGTATTGGTAGTAGTTGTGCCTTATAATTTTGCCACTGAGACCGGCTTCTCCATTGAGTAGTCTCCACCACCATTTGCCGAGCAGTGCGTCATTTAGGTGTCGAAGGTTGAGTATTCCCCAACCTCCTTGTTCCTTTGGTTGACACAGGCGTTCCCAGTTCACCAAACAATAAGCATTTTTGCTTTGGTCGGCTCCTCTCCACATAAAGTCCCGTCGAATCCCTTCTATGTCTTTGGCTACCCACTCTGGGAGTTTGTAGATTGCCATCCAATAGTTGGGAATGGCTGTTAGAACAGAGTTGAGTAGTGTGATTCGACCTCCCGTTGATAGTATTCGGCCTTTCCAACCGTTGAGCTTGTTTTTGATCTTAGTAATGATTCGTTTCCAATCCTCCTTTCTTGGTCTGGAGCCCGATAGGCTTAGTCCCAGGTATTGGATTGGGAGTTGGGCCAGGTTGCAATTCATCGTTCCTGCAAGTGCTTGGGGGTCGTGATTCCTGGTCCTGATTGGGATAATCGCACTCTTGTTGAAGTTGACTTTGAGACCAGAGAGGCTTTCGTAGAGATGAAATAATAGTTTCAATACGTTGAAGTGGGTTAATTTGTCCACCGGTGCAAAAAACCATTAAGTCATCGGCATATAGGAGGGATGTGATTTCGTCTTCCCCGCTAGGTCCATATCGTATTCCGCGGAATAGATTGGCCTCTGATGCTTTGGTTAGCATGGCGGTGAAGACGTCAGTCACCAGGACGAATAGCAGCGGGGAGAGTGGGTCTCCTTGTCTGAGCCCTCTCATGTGTCTCACGTAGCCTGTAGGGGAGCCATTGACGAGGAATGATGATTTCGAGGAGGATAAGATGGTTCTTATCCAATTTCTCCATTTTGGGCCGAATCCCCGTGCATGCATTGCTTCCAATAGGAATTCCCAGTCAACGTTGTCAAAGGCCTTTTCGAAGTCTACCTTTATTAGTGCACCATCTTCCCGCCCTTGCTTTAGTTTGTGTATCAGTTCCTCCGCGGCTACAATGTTATCTTGTATACTGCGCCCTTTGATGAAGGCTGTTTGGTTTTCGTGCACCAGTTTAGCGATAACTTTTTGTAGCCGGTTTGCCAGTACCTTGGTGATGATTTTCATGGAGCAGTTGAGGAGGCTTATAGGGCGGAAATCTCCTATGGCCATTGCTGCCTCCTTCTTGGGGATTAAGACTATGTGTGCCCAATTGATGCTTTCTAAGTTTGACCTTTCTTGGTGTAGCTCCTCAAAGATTTGCTTCAAGTCTTCCTTGATGAACTCCCACCCTTGTTGGTAGAGAGTCATTGGGAAACCATCTGGGCTTGGGGATTTATCGGCATTCAGCTCCTTGATTGCTAGGTGGATCTCTTCCTCCGTGAAAGGAGCTTCTAGGTGGTCCAGTTCCACCCTTTCTCTGGTTTGGTATAGAGTTGACCAGTCAATGGTTAGTCTTTGAGTGCCTGTTGTTCCGAAGAGTGTTCTGTAGTGCTCCTGGATTGTTGTCGCTATCTCTGATATTTGGGTTATTTCGCGCCCATTGTGTTGTAGCTTGCTAATCCAGTTCCTGCTCTTGCGTTGATTTGTTACGACGTGGAAGAACTTGGTGTTCTTGTCACCTTCCTTTAGCCAAGTTATCCGGGAGCGTTGCCGCCATAGAGCTTCTTCTTGGGATATGATTTCTTCATACTCCCTTTGGTGGGAGTTGTATTGGTGTTCTTCCTCTTGGGTTAGTGGCCTGCTTTCGGAGGTTGTGTCCGCTGTTTTGATTTGGTTCAGTAGATCCGTCTTCCTGGTAGTCGTTTGTTCGTTCTCTTCTGTGCTCCATTGTCTAAGGCTGTCTCGTAGGTATGAAATTTTTTTGGAAAAAATATATGTCCCATGTCCTTGGTATGTGCATTCCGTCCACCTCCCTTTTATTTTCTCCCAGAGGTTTTCCTTTGCTGCCCATGCCTTACTGAAGCGGAAGGGGTGGGTTTTCCGCTCGTGTTCTCCGCATTCGAGGCAGATTGGTACGTGATCCGATCGTATGCTTGGTAGAGCTTTCTGCCATATGCGTGGATTTGCAACTGCCCATTCTATTGATATGAGGAATTGATCCAATCGAGCAAAAGTTGGGGTCTCTCTATTATTTGTCCAGGTATATTGTCGTCCTCGGAGTGGTGGGTCCAGTAGCTGTAATTCATGTATGACGTCGTTGAAGTCCTGTTGCTCTCTCCAGTTATGTAGGTTGGCACTTCTTTCCTCTCTACTTCTGGTTGAGTTAAAATCGCCTCCCACAATCCAAGGCCCTCCCCATAGATGGCGTATGCTCTACAACTCGTCCCAGAATAGCTGCTTGCGAGTCCGCTCGCATGGCCCATACACCGTAGTGCACATCCATTCCTTGCCAGTTGCGTTATCTAGGAGTCTTGCTGTGATTGTGAATGTCCCTGTATGACTGGAGATTAGTGTTTGTGCGGACTCCTTCCAGCCAATACAACAGCCACCTCTGGTATTTTCAGATGGAAGTATGAGATGGCCAGTGTGTGTGGTGCCCCCAATTGATCTCCATATACTCCGGTTCACCATGTCTAGTTTTGTCTCTTGTAGACAGAAAACATCGACATTTTGGTTTTGTAGATAGTCCCTGACTAGGAAACGTTTCTTCCGTTTTCCTAGTCCCCTTACGTTCCATGTGATTAGCTTCATAAGATAACTTAGTGTGGCCCGGGGTTTTTTCCTGGGGGGAGGAGCTTAGTTGCTTCCGTTCCCCTTTCCTTCACTGCTGCGTTCCTTTTCCCTTAGGTGCTGGAGGAATATTGTTGTGGCATTCTCCTGGCCTTCCAAGTCAACTCCAATCTTTTTCGATGTGTCAATGATTCTTTGATCCGGCCAATCCACTAGTGTTAAGGGAACATTGGTGAGCAAGGATGTGTTCTGTACTTCTTCATCTGTTTGGGGTTTTCCTTTACCTGTTTGTTTTTCTTGTTCTAGGGTTTCCTCTGGAGGGTTGTGTTTCCGAGGTCTTCCTTGGGGTCTTTTGGTTGTGGTCAGTGCTGTTGTGTTTTTTGAGTGGTGGTGGCTAGTGTGTTGAGTTGGGGCTTGGGGGTCTAAGGTGGGTTGATCAATGGTGTGTAATGTAGTTTGTGCTCTTGTTGTGACACCTATGTTTTGTTTTTGGGTTTTGTTGTGTTGGGTTCTTTGGTTGTGTTTGTTTGGTATGAGGTTCCATGCCTCGTCTGAGATGAGGTTCCAAGTTCCTTTTATGTATCTGATTGCCATATTGCTCATATCTAGTCCAATATTGGTACCAAAGTTTAGTAAGTGTTTTGGTGTTGGAGAGTGGTGGTAAAGTGGAAATTGCCCTGGCAGGCTATGCATTTCATTCATGAGTTGGGTGTTTGGGTTGACATTTGGGGTCATCATATTCTCTTGAGGAGGTGTTGCCATGTTTGTTTGGCTTTGTGTTGTGGTTGGGTTAGCCCTTGGCTCCTGGTTTGGGTCATACATGACTATTTGGCCCATCTGTTCTTGGGCTACATTCACTGTGTTTGCATCAGGTTCATGAATGGGCTGTAAATTCGGTGGGTTTTGGGCCAGTTCATCTGTGCTTTCAGTGGGAGCACCGGTGGAGTGCCCTTTCTGCCTACGTGGCGAGCTCCGATTCGTCAGTGTGATGCTGTGTGTGTCCTCGTCAGCGGTCGGCTTCGTGGTCCCTCTTTTGACTCGTTTCCAACTCCCATAGAGTGACCCGCCATCCCTCGTCCACAGCTCCACTTCATCTTCCACGTGGACCACTTGTTTGGGCGAAACGCGGCCCCAGGCATCTCAGACGCAGCCGGGCGCCAGCGTCCCCTTCGCTGGCCCCAGACTGCGGATGGGACATCCCATCCGACGCCCTAGTACGGCGGTCCGGAGGGGGGCACGTGTGGTTTGTCCGGTCCGAGCCTTGGGTTTCCGTCGGTTCTCTAATGTGGATTCCAAGCTTCCTCTTTCCGGTGATCGCCGGCGGCCTTCCGTCATCTGTTGCGATTTGCTTCCCTTTCTCCTCCGCTGTTATCCGCTTGCAGGCTGCTTCCGATGCAGGGTTAGCTACCTATTTGGGCTCTGGTTCTTTTTGTGCTTGCAGGTGATGTTTTCCGGTCTTTTTCCGGTGGCCCCACGGTAAAGGATCCTGGCCTAGATCCATAGCAACTCGGAATGGATGTCTCCGAGTGCCGATGCTGCAGTGGATGGTGCTGGGGAGGCACTATCCCCTGCTTACTCGAAGGGCGGCCCTAAAAATCTCTGATCGGCGACCACAGTTGCTGTCGATGTGGATGAGCTCGCCGATCGGTTTGAGCATTCTCGATACCGTCTCACGGCTGCGGCAAAAGATCGGGAGTCGTTCTATCGTCACCCATCGAGCCTCTCCCTCAGCTTTTCCGGGTAGCCAGTGATCCGGCGTCCACGGCGAGCAACAGTAAGTGAATTCCGGCAGTTCAACCTCCCTGTGAGCCTCCATTTGCGGGGCTTTTGATGGCGATGGGCAAGCAACTAGAAAGGTCCTATCGCTGTATTCCTCCATCTCCCAGTTCCAGGCCTCGTCTTCAATCTCCGCCAAGACCGCCGCCAGTCTCCGATGATCCACGAAACCTTCCCTTATTTTCTTAATGGTGATCAGAGTGTGGCTCTTGAGTTCCTCCTTGTCTTGTAGCATCTCACTGTCCAGCGCCAGGGAGATGAAATGGACTTCGTCATCGTCTTCGTCTTCGGTCTTCTTCTGCTCCGGCGGTGGTGTAAGTGGTGTAGGTTCATGCGTCTTTGGAGGGGGGTTTTGTGTTGCCTCTGCTTCGCCAGCTCCCGGCGAAGATGCCAGTATCTTTTGGTCCTTGGTTGGTGCCTTGTAGCGAGGTTCCATCCTCCCTCTCCGGCATTCCGCCCTTCGGTGACCTACCTCGCCGCACGCACGGCATGTCGGAGCACGTCTACACTCTGCGGCTTTGTGGCCCTGTTGTAGACATTGTCTGCATACCTCTATCCTCCCGGAGGTTGTCTGGATTGTTGGTGGGGAGCGCTGGTGTGATCCGTGCAGGTCAGGGCTCCGGCGAGGTCTGTGTGCTGGATTACTATCCTTCCTTCGTTTTCTGGTGACCTTTTCCCATCCCCTCTCGTCGGAGTGTGATGGTGAGGGTGCTCGTGGGGCTGAGTGTGTTCTCTGGTGCTGGTCTCCGGTCAGTGCGTTGACATACGTCACTCCTTCCCGACGGGGGCTCATTCGGCCCTCCGTTCGACGATGGTCGTGATCCCTTTGTGCAGGTTGCGCAGGTGTTCGAGTGAGGGCCTGGGTGTTTCTCCTTGGTTCCCCCTGGGTGTGTCGTCGTCTCCATGCCTTCGCCATCGTGGTTGCTGTCTCCGCCGTCGTGACCGCCGTCTTCTCCGTCGTGGCGCTGCCCAGGAGCGGGGTATGCTTGCTATGTTCAATTTTCCATAACATGATTGCTTCTCAATTTTGATTCATTTCATGTTGGTTTAATGTATAGAATTAATTTCCTTTAAACCTATTCCATTTTTATTTTCATTAGATTCTATTGTTGATTTCATTACAGCTTTGATTCATTCTAGGGATTCAAACATTGGAATGGGAATAGCTGTTCCATTCCATGATCTATCCTTAATTTTGATTCATTGCTGGCTACCAAATAAGAAATTAGTATATTCGATAAATAGATTAGTCTAATATATAGAATTAAGTGCATTTAAACATATTCCATTTCATTCCTATTAGATTAGGTGAACGATTTCGTTCCAGCTTTGATTCCTTCCAAGGATTCAACAATGAAATCAGTATAGTTATTCCATTCTAGGATCAATTCACAATTTTGATTCATTGTAGGCTATCAAACATCATATTAATATTGTCAATATATAGACAGGTCTAATATATAGAATTAAATGCATTAAAACTTATTCCATATTCATTCTCATTGGACTCTATAATCGATTTCGGTCCAGCTGTGATTTATTCCAAGCTATCAAACATCAAATTAGTGTAATTGATAAGTTGATCGAAAAATAATCAGAATGGTTGAATCCATAGAAGCAACTATATTTAGACCCATTCCCATTTCATTCCAGCTGTGATTTATTCTAGGCTATCAAACATGACATTAGTATATATCAATAGAAAAATTGGTCTAATCCATAGAATTAAGTGCATTTAAAATGTACCCCATTTTAATTTCCTTTGATTCCATGGTCTAATCCATAGAATTAAAATTGAGTGCATCTAAACCGGCCCATCCCACCACAGGTTCACCCAAACCGGCTTCTAAACCGGTCTAGTTCAAAACGAAAGAAGCATTCCCGCGCTCAAAAGGTCTCCTTTTTGTGGGACCCAGTAAAACATAAAAAAATTAAAAGATACTGAGAATTATCACAAAAATTCCAGCTCAGAATTATCAAATAAAATCTTTTTTCAATTGTTTCCATTTACATTACTCTCTTTCGCTCCTTAAATTCAACATAAACCCTCAAAATAATAATAATAATAATAATAATAATAATAATAATAATAATAAGAAAGAAACTCATTCACCGATTCGCCGCGTCACCCTTTGGTTACGATGTCATCGAACCCTCCTCGGTTGCCCTCTCCCGACCTCCGCAACAGCCTTGTGCCAGTGGAGGTGCTCCTCGAGAGGCTCCTCTACCCGAACCTCAGGTCGCAAGCCATTTTGGATCTCTGCAAGGTTTCTCTCTCATCTTTCAACCATGAGAATTTCCGGCAGCATTCGATTCTATAGCTGTATTTGTGCTTCTTTGACTTCTAGTTCTTTCCAATTAGATGTTTCAGGGTTTGTAGTGTGTTTTTCTTTGATTTATAGTCTTTTGATCCAGGTTGCAAAGTTGCTTTTTGTGTTCGTTTTTTTTTTTCTTATTAGATACTTCAATCTTGATAGTACCCGGCTTTGGATTGCATTTGATTGTTGTATGTGTGTGTTCTTCTTTGAATTCTAGTTCTCAATTCCAGGTTGCCAAGATGCTTTCTTGTTCATATTTCTTCTTCTTGATTTAGATATTTCAAGCCTGATAGTATCTGGAATTATATGCCATTGCTATATCTCTGTTTTTTAATTTATAGTTCTTTAGCAACTTTTATGAGAAAAGCTAGCTACCACACTCCTTCTCAAAATGAGAGGTCAATTGATCGAAGCATGCATGAAGCTTGTTTTACCAAATAAAAATTGGCTTGTCCGCATTCATCAAAAAAAGGAAAAAAAAATTATAGATCTTTGTTCAAGGTTGCCAAGTTGGTTTTTTACTCACATTGTTTCTTTTTTACTAGACATTTCAATCTTGATAGTATCTGGTGGTGGATTCTATTGCTGTATGTGTGTTCTTCTTTAATTTCTTGTCCTCAATTCGATGCTTCCAAGATGCTTTCTTGCTCATATTGTTCCTTCTCGGTTAGATATTTTAAGCTTGATAGAGTCCAGCATTCGATTCTGTTACCATATGTTTGTTCTTCTTTGATTTATAGTTCTTTGTTCCAGGTTGCCAAAGGTGCTTTTTTTGTTCCCTTTTTTTTATTTTTATTAGATATTTCAATCTTGATAGTATCCAGCATTGGTTTCTATTGCTGTATGTGTGCTTTTCTTCGTTGGATTGGATCGGAAGCTAGTTTGAGATTAGGGAAATTTAAACTTACGTCAAAAGTGGAATCCTTTTTATTCTGAAGATAACTTGGAGTTCCTTTGCCCTAAATTCATAATGTAGCCAGTTTCTGGAGGAGGATAATTAGATTTCTATGATACTGTTTCTCTAGGGATTGTTCCTCATGCTATGATGCCATTTCCTGTTCGTCTTTTTTTTTTTGCTTGATTGTATTGCAGACTAGTGTGAGATTAAGAAATTTAGATTTGCTCCAATATATATATATATATATATATATATCTTTGTTATTCTCAAGATTTGTTTGGAGTTCTTCATACCCTAGATTCAGAATGTAGCCAGTGTTAGAGAAGATGATTGAATTTCTATGGTGCCACTTCTTTAGGGATTGTTCCTTGTGCTTTGATTGCATTTCCTGTATTTCTTGATTTTTCTTGTTTGGATCGGATTGGAATCTAGTGTGAGATCAAGAATATTCATTTTTACATCAAAAAGGGCAATATTTTACATTCTCAAGATAAGTTAAAGTTTCTTAGACCCTAGTTTCAGAATTGGCAAGTGTTTGGAACTTTGAAGATAATTACATTTCTATGATGCCGTTCCTTTAGGCTCTATACCTTTTGTTCGGATAGCAACATCATATGATATATATCATGAGACATCAAAAGAACAAGCTCTCTTGTCAGCCATCATGTGCTTATCATTATTTCTCGCTGAAGACGCTTCCTTTATGGTATAGATTCAATGCTATTTGGTTAGCTTATGAGTATTGTTTCTGTTATTTTGTTTGACAAATACAAATAGGCTGCTAACGTTGTTCTAAATTCTAATACCTCACACTATACTTGGAAAATGTGTTAAGAAGGTAAAATTGCATAGATAATTGTTCATTGAAGACAAAATTGAATTCATTAAATTATTATATAATGTAGAATCAGTTTGTTAATAACGACAAAAGTTGTTAACTTGGAATTGATCTTGTCCTCATTTGCTTAATTCTCATTAGATTCTTAAACTACAAGACAAAAAAAGGAAATCAATCAAATCTATACATTACACTATATGTTTATAAGAACTTATTGGTGTGATTCATGTGGTAATGTTAAGTAACTTGAAAGTTGAGATATTATCTAACGAAACTTCGGAGGTGTTGTTATTTGGAAGAAAAGATCTTGTATGTATCCTAATACAATAATTTATTGTATGATTGAATGATTACCACAGGAGGCATTACCACAGGAATCTCCC
Organism: Dioscorea zingiberensis; assembly: GCA_026586065.1. Classification (NCBI taxonomy): domain Eukaryota; kingdom Viridiplantae; phylum Streptophyta; class Magnoliopsida; order Dioscoreales; family Dioscoreaceae; genus Dioscorea; species Dioscorea zingiberensis. Next base: position 25,302,195 of record CM048826.1, read on the forward strand.
GATTCAATGATTTATTGTCTAATAATAATTTATTGTACTATTGTCTAGGAATACAATGAGGGAGCTTTGGAGCACCGGGTTGCCCTTTATTGTCTAGTAATACAATAATTTAAAGCTCCCAACACAAACCATATGCCATGCATACTATTACTAGGAAGTCTTGCTTTATTAGCAGCTTTAAGCCTGGCCATTTCTTATCATTATCCAAAGTTTGGTAGCTCGGCAAACACCATGCGTCTTTTTTCTGATGATCAAACTTAGAAACACTTCAAAATCTTCAGACCAAAATTTCTTAGGATAGTAATTTGTCTTAGAAGTCCTAGGTTAATAACAATGGAGTGATCAGGCACTGAGGGCACAGACAATTTATGCTTTCTGATCAGAGAAGTAACCAGTTATTAGTATGAAATATGCCAACCTGTTTCAGATATGTCAAGATGAATCAGAAGGTTAGTGCTAATGTCACATCTGGTAAACCACAGTTTCCGATGATTGTAATATTTTAGTGGGATGATTACGAGCTTTCTCATGCAAGCTTCAAACATCAAAGATATTCCTCTGGTAGAATCTCTTGATTGGCAGGTATTCATAGATAATATTTTCTAACAGTTAAAAATTGTAAATAGTTTTGATGTCCAATGTTTTCAGGTCAAAATTTTTTGATTCTTAAGGCGAGCCAAACATCTAGTTTGGCATTTTTCCATTAGTTCATTTATTAATTAACCATAATGCTTAAAATCTTTTGCTTCAATAGGTAAAGTTCAAGGTTTTATTGAATAAGGACAAAAGTATTACAAAAACATTATGGATATCAAAATAATATCTGGGATCGTTTAATAAATCAGTTGAGATGTCCATTTAATATAGGAACCTCAAAGGTATTAGTTTCTTTCTAAACTTATGATCCAGGTATTGCCTTGAGTTGTCGTTTTAGTGCTTGGAGCCTGGAGCGTATGATCTTAAGCCATATCATGACTCCCAACAAATTCATACTTATATGGGAGAGTGTAAGATTCATGTCAATCAACATAATTTGTGCGAGTGTAAGGTTATCAACATAAGATTCATACTTTTTATGCTGCAATTTGTATATATGGCCTAAATTTTGGGAAATTTCATTGGAAACTTCACATAAGTTATTTTCATTCTTGGTTTTCTATGAAGTAAAGTTTAAAACATTTTTGGTTATAATATGTATGTATGGATTGATTTTTCATCTCATCCTCTATGCCTTTATAGAAGCATGGCCATTATTAGGGCTCTTATTTCCCTTCACAACTACTTTGCCTACTTTTCTTATATTGTTATTCTCAGATTTTCATACCTTTGCCAAACTTTCCTTATTATTCTATCAGGGAAAAGATTCATATCGAGATCTAGCTCTTCGACTATGGCATTCTCCGAGCCTCATTGCAGTCCTTCTCCAAGTCTGTATCTCTCTCACCTCTAAATCTAATTGAATAATTTTTTTAACTAAATTTTCAAATTTTTCATGTACTTTATTATTATTATTATTATTATTATTATTATTATTATTATTATTATTATTATTATTATTATTATTAATTTATTTATTTATTTTAAATTTTTACTTTATAATTTATTGTTGGCCATGTTAATTCGTGTTCATTTTTACATCTTCAACCTCACTCTGGGAACCCCTTGATCCCCATTTTCTTCGCTTTTACTCTCCTACCTCACTATGTTTCTTCATTTTTATATCTTCAGCTCTTGGACTTCATTTAAGTTGAAAATTTACAACTATAAACTTTGTCAATGATATAGATGCAAGTGCTTGATTGATAATAAGTTGTTATTTAGGTTCCATAGTATCAAGATAATTGTCTTTAAATATTTCAGGCTGAGCCTATTTATTTTTCGCTGTTGGAAGGCTTGGGCTCAGCTTTTGTTGAGTGAGCCAGCCCAGCTGATTGGCAGGCCTAGATATAAACTTACACGGTAACCAAAATGGAAACTATACAGGTTTGATCTAAAATAAGTTATTTTGAATTGTTGAGTATTGCAAATTCCTTATGGGGTTTTAAACTTTAATCTATTCAGTATAACTCATTTGGCCTATTTTAGAATTGTACTATTTTTTATGGAGATTATCAAACGCTCTAAACCATCTATATTCTCTTTGTAGTAGAGTACGTGGTTGAAGAGTAGTCATTCACATTTATTTATTATTTGGTTTTAAGCTGTTTGGCTTGTAATTTATTTCCATCAAATCATTTGCAGGAGATAATTCTGATCTACCCTCTTCTTACCTCTTCAAGATTGCCACCAAGTGCATCGGCTCGAGCTTGCAATGCTATTGCTCTTCTTCAGGTCAGCTACTATTGATTGTCATTTTTCTCAACATTAAGCTTTTTTTCTCTAGTGAAGTGTTCAATTTTGTCATGATGTCTTTACTCTGTAGAAGAAAAAAAAAATCAATTTTTTAAAAGTGAGATTTCCTTTGAAGATGATCTATGCAATTGAAGTTCTTCAATGATGCAAACTTATTGGACTGTAGAAGTGTACAATATTATGCAGGATGCTACTTTTTTTTAATTTTAGGTTTATGCAAATATGCTAACCATGTGTAAAGTTCTTAGCAGGCCTCTCTCTAATAAAATTGATAAACATTATCTTTATTCTTACCTGGGATTATGAAAACTCAATATTCAGACAATGACACTTAACCTTGTTAATATCTTTGTTGGGAAAAATCTACAGATATTAAGTTTAGCTCATTATCCATTCATTTTGTCCATGCAAGGGAATTTACTGCTTCCTGATCAATCACACACTAAGGATTCATTATTTCTTCGAAACTGAATATTATAATAAGAATATCCAGCAGAAATGCAACTAATGTAATTTGCAAATAGAAGCAAATAGTTTACATTTTGCTAATTCTTAAGTCAATTTGGGATAAAGTAGGAACTTAAACTACAAATTGTCTTCATATTTTGAAATAAGCAATAACAATCCTAAAATTTCTGCATAAAGCATTGCTCCTTCAATAGGTACATCTCAGAAACTATGGCCATTATAGAAAGATGTTAAATGTAGTTGGTAACAGGTGTAGAAAAGAACACATGTTTTTTAATAGTAGGTTACTAAGAAATAGTTAATGAGAGATGTAAAAGACGAATGGGCCATGGAGAAATATTATGTTTTTGAAAAAAAAAAGCGTAATAGACAATACCTAGAGAGAAAAGTAAGAAAAGGAAATTTGATAGAACTGGATGAATAATTTACCCGAGAACCAGCATGCTATGAGTGACCTGCACAAAAGATTGGTTTATGTTCCTGAAACAACTCACATTCTGTTAGCCATGGCATTATTTATTTCATTTTAAAGAAAGTAAGGATTGAGAAAACCTATTAGAAAAGTAAGTTTTAATGTTCAAAACTTCTTATTTTGGTAATTAGTCAAATAAAGCATAATTGGACTTGTGCCAAAATTTATTACTCTGCTCCATATTTTTGTTTTCCTTTAGCTTTCTAGATTGATACCTTGACTATACTAGAAAATTCTAAGTCAAATAATGCTATCTAAAAATAATAAGAAAATTTGAAAACAAAAGAAAAGAAATTTATGTCTCTAGATTAGCAACATGGTTCATACATATTTCCTAAACTTACTTTAGTAAATATATTTCCATTGGATTTTTTCAAGAGTTAATGATAGTGAGTATAGGTAATGCTCTAGGCTTTGGTTAGTAAATATTACTAACGGTTATGTGAAAATGCTAGCATCAAGTGTATTACGCATTTCACATGTGGTACATGGTCACATAAGCGACTGTTTTAGATTTTGGATTAAAATACGTACTAACTTTTAAAATTAAAATAAACCAATATTTCTTAACATAAAAATAGTGCATTGGAGGAAAAAAGTAAGGGAGTATTGATTCTCGTATTTAAAACCTGATATATGAATTATGGTTTTAAAATTGAGCTGAACAGAAATTAGGTTAGACTTGCAAGTTCTACCTAATTTGACCTAAATAAGCCATTAGATGAATTTGGTCGATTTTGATCCTGGTTAGACTAAATTGTTGAGGATGTGAGTTTTGATATGTGGCTCATACTCATCTCTATTTTGTCATCTTCACCCTAGCCTCTTTTTCGTTATCAAAAGCTTAATTTTATCAAGCAACTTCCATTGAATCACTGCACTAAATTATGGATGTTTTCTTATGCTCTATCATTTTTTGTTGATGTTTTCTTATATGTTCATGTATCAATGATTCATTGGATTAACAGTTGGCCTATTGTTCATCTACTATACTTCACAACCATGCAGTGAAATCATCAAGCTATAATACCTTTCTTTACTCTTACAAATGTTTCTAAATTCCTGGAAAACCTATTTTTAGACAAAAATTTCTTTCTAGATTCAAATTTCATGGACTGATTTTCATCCACCATTCATTTTACCCCGATTTTCTTTTCAATGTTATAACACATGGGTTTCAATTCCGTACTTTCTATGGATTCTATAGTTCCTATTAATCTTTATACTCTACTTTTTTATTATCTTAATCAAGCAATAAATTTTGGAGTCATATTTATTCATTTTGTGGCAAGGGCTATTTTGTTTTGGTAATTGATGTGATAATTTTCTTTTTCAATGTTGTATACAATTTTCTAATTGAACTGGTTTTTTTTTATTATTTTATTTCTGTTGTATGGTATGTACCTTATGAATATTCCATTCTCCTTTTTTTGTCATCTTTCTATCAGGTCATAGCATCTCATCCAGACACAAGGATTCTGTTCCTACATGGTAATTCATGATTTGATATTGCACTTCCAAAGTTCTTGATCTATGTATAATATACATTATATGTTCTTTGTAATAAAAGTAGCATTTTAGTTCGGTTGATTTTTGTCTTTTCTTCTAACACATACATCTTGAAGTTGAAAGACTTTTCCTTGCATAATCATGTATATATGATATTTACTTTAATCAAGATGTTTAATATGGCTTTCATCTCAACAATTTCTTCCGAATTTTCATCATAATAACACGCAATGGGCTCAGAAAACATTATAAATACATCAACTTGTTATAGGACAAAGCACATTTCACTGTACCAAGTCTTACACATTTTGTTTTTCAAGGGCCTTAATGATCTGCTTTAGTTTCATTGTTAAGCATGAGGTAAATAAATTTATTTACGGATTTGTGATTTATTCATTTTTATTTGTTGAAATATTGCATTATATGCATGCTAATAACATACATGGATTAAAGATAATAAACTTTTAATGGGCTATTACAATCTGTTAGTTTTCTAGTATCTAAACTTCCAGTTAGTAAAAGTTCCACAATAAATAATATTGGAGAAGAGATTAAAATTACCAGCAAACATAAGGCCTTGTAAAATAGAATTTAGAAGAAAGAAGGATAATGGTGGGTTCATTTGGAGCAAAAATATAGGATAGATGGTGGCAAAAAGTTAAGGATACGTTATGTTGGGACTGCAAACATAGACCCACATCAGATAATTGGAGAAGAGTGGAGGAGTATATATATGGTTGAGAATATTCCATATCAACAAGGCCTTTTGGGTTAAGCCCAAGAACAAAACCGTGCGGGCTCGGGCCCAGAGCCGACAATATTGTTGCTAGTGTAGAATGTGGTGTGCCCCCGGTCCTATCAATTGGTATCAGTACCAGGTCTCTCCATTAATGCAGTGATGTTGAGCAATCAGTGGAAACAAGGCGGGTTCATGGTGTTTCGCTTGAGAACATTCCATAGCAACAAGGCCTTTCTGATTAAACCCAAGAACAAAATTGTGAGGGCTCAGGCCCAAAGCAGACAATATTATTGCTATTGTAGAATGTGGGGTGCCCCCGGTTCTATCACATTACAATTTAGTATTCATATCCTCTACATAGATCTAAGGCTCCTAGTTTTGTGCTTTGTCCCTGATTTTACAGCCTTGTGAGGGGGCTTAGCACTTTATTTGACCAAAGATAATGATGTGAACCCACAACCATTTATGCCATGGAGAGACTTCTGACTTTGTGTTGAAGCACTCATTTAAAGCGCGCGCATTAATAAGTATATATATATATATATACACACGTTGGAATAAAGGAAAATATTGAGAACCTTCTTTATGCATAAAATATTAGATTACAAAGATAGGGTATTTATAAAATACAAAATACAAAAACCAGATATCTTATTCCTAGAAAATAAGAATGAATATAGTGTATAATATCATAACTAACTTAATGATACAATTCAACTAACTAACCGAGATTCTAGCTCACAATATTCGACATATTTCTACACTCCCCCTTAAGTTGGTTTGTAGATATCTTGCATTCCCAGCTTGCTTATGAAATTGCCAAAGTCATTCTTGCTCAGTCCCTTCGTTAGAACATATGCTAGCTGATCGAGCAATTACTACCGCAAGTATACGGGTCAAACAAGTAATATAGTGGACTAGGAAAAGTCGGGTATCGAACCACAGAGACCGAGTAATTGCCAAAGTCATTCTTGCTCAGTCCCTTCGTTAGACTTATAGCATGACTTTGCTAACATTAAGATGTTATTTTTATAGATATGAAACTCATTTCCTAGTTTTTTTCAATAAATACTTTGATGTATTCAAGTTAATTATTGGACATGATTTTGGTATATTTGTAGTCTTTTTTATTATGCTATTAATTTTTTATTCAGAGCTATCAAGTTAAGCTCATTGATTAAGTATTTGATTCATATGTTATTTTTTCCAGCTCAAATGCCCTTATATCTATTCCCATTTCTATACACAACTGGTAGTACAAGGGAAATTGAAAATCTACGGCTTACTAGTTTGGGAGCTATAGGTGCCCTTGTGAAGGTACTTCTGCTTTTATATTTATTACAAATTTAAGATTCAATTTTCTTCCATACATAAATCTTCGTATTATCCTTAATATTTCTTTGTACTTGTATGTGTAAACTTACTTAATTTTGGATTTTTCATTTTTATATCAAATTATTGAATTATGGGAGTCCTAGATCTTGTGACTTCGAGAGCATTTGTCCTATAGAAGTTGGGTATTTGTTTTACTTGTGGCTTCATTCTAGTCCTAAACTTGCATTGATTTTCTATACAAGAAAAGTCTTTCGATCTTCCTAGTGATGTTTTTCATCCCTAAACTTAGAAAATATTTAATCAATGACCAAAATTGTATTTTAATTATCTCTAATCTCCTCAGGACTTTGTTATGCTCATATTATTGACCATAATATATCTTTTCTGTGTGACTAAATTAGACTTGTCAACCTATCTGCCCCTTAGATTATTATAAACTTTGTTGGTACATTATTGCTCTAAACTCAATATATAACATTGTTATGCTTTGAGGAGGATTTTTGTTGTGAGGGTTTTTTACGGAGACAAGATAAGTCACCCAAGCATATTGAAAAGCAAATTTGTTGAATTTTCATACAATGACAGCAAGAGTGGAGTCTTGAAAAGGTGTGTTAACATAAGATTGTATCAGTTTACTACTAGTGAAGGTTTTATGAATGGTGATCCTAGATAAATAACCTTTATGAAGCGGTAGAAAAGCCAAGGTAGTAGTATAATACCAATATTTGGAGATATGATGTATAGAAAATGGTATTAAACAAATTAAACATTCGACTCAACTCGTTTTATGGGAAGATGCACATATGGAGATAGGTACGCACATGCAAATAGACATCAATCAATTTGTTAACACTCCTTGTTCATTAGCAAGAGCAAGGTCCTCCACACATGCTTGAGATTATCGTTGTAGTCATCTTACTACTACCAAGGCAACATTCAGGCTAGTAAGGAAACTACAAGTTTTCAAATGATGCTTTGTATTGAATTATGAGTATGAGCTTGAAGATGAGAGAGCACACTCCAAGCATGCAAGATGGACTAATTGTCTAGTAATAGAGAGAAACACTACTATTGTTGGCATAATAAAACCTACCAGAGACATTACAAGCAACTACAAAGCTTATGATTGTCTTTGAAGACTATATTGATGTTTAGATGACAAATTTACTAGTCGAACTGTTAAAGTGCTATGGATATGGAACGATATAATAGTTTCAGTTATATACATGAATATGCTTACCTTGTACATTATTTTGCAATAGATACCACATAATCATCTTGTATGTTTGGACATAATGAATTTTGGTGAGAAAATCTTTAATAATGGATGCAATTTGACTTAACTAACCATTTAATGAAGTTCACCATCATCTTTTGGTCCTTGGCACCATCCTATATATACTTTTCATGGTTACTAATACTCATGACATACTTCATGGTCACTGCCAGCCATAATGGATGCAATTGTAGCGTGTTAACCGTTAAATGAAATTCATTGTCTTTTGGTCCATGGCACCTCCCTATATGCACTTCATTGTTACCACTAGTCATGATGACAATCAACATAAGATACATCTCATAGTTTCACTTGGTTTCAAATCTTCTAACGTGTGTAAGAATATATGTACGTGGACACAAATATGCCTTAATGGTCTTATGCATAACATGTTGACTTAAATTGGATTATATGTCGTTTGATATTATTTCTTGTTATATGAGGTAATGATTTGTAATTAATATTATGCATATAAAAGTTTTTTTTGTAAGTTTTACAGATGATTGTCAATTGATTTGAAGAAAAAAATATATGATAAATAATATTTGGTTTTAATTATTTTTCTTATTTTGACTTTCATTTGCATAATTTTCTCATTTTTTAACTGTTTTTATTTTAGATGATTTCCAAATAAAGATAAAAAATTAATATCATTGAAAAATAAGCCTTTTTTACATAATCTTCTATCCACAAATGCTTGTTGCCTATCATTAAACATCCAATACATTGTCTAGAAAATATAAGTGCCAAAGCATCCAGAACATTCCTTTGTAAAATTACTCTGCAATACTACGTTTTTTTATTATATGAGAAAACACTTTTTATGTTCAAAACATGGACTGACTTATAAAATTGCTTAGATCAATAATCTCATCATTTAGAACTTCAAGCACAGCTCTCTCTAGCTCATTAGTTCGAATCAAATGTGCTCGTTGCAGGTTAGTGATGCTACCATTATCTCAGCTCTTCTGCAAGCAGAGATAATGCCTCTTTGTTTGCACAACATGGACAATGCTAGTCAACTTGCAAAAACGGTATGTGTAACCATAAAGTACTTAGATATTTTTTTTCTCGTTTTTGGAAAATCATGACATAATGTGTGACTTATGATGCATACCAAGTATTCTCTTGGTTGTGTTTTTTGAAGAACATAGGCTACTATTACATCTACACTTTTAAAAAACAAAAATGGAGTGGTGAATTTACTTCTAACAAATATGCCAAATCTTGTTCTATGTTTTGCTCTATACATCTTCTAATCAATTTCAATTTTTTCTTTGTCAATCATAGTGCATTTCATTTTGCGTAAGAAATATCACCTGAACTCGTGATTTATATTGTGAATATTCTAGTTTTGTAGTTGTTTGTGTCATGGCTTTTAGATTATTTTAAGAGTCTAATAAATCTTATCTTTATAAGGTAGCTTCATTGTTCAAATATTTATTTTCTTGACCTTTAACCTTTAATTCTCAAGATACTAAAATAAATATCTATCAAGGTAGAAACACCTTGATATATATAGATGACATACACATTCTCTTTAGTATAGATGGGATCAATTATGACAAGCCACAAACTCATATTTTGGAAATACCAAACAAAACAAATCACATGTTCCAAGTATCAGAATGATCTAGAAATCCAATTCTTAAATGTGTGTGTGGATACCATAAGTCCAATATAGAGCCTTCCTCAAGTTGATTTAGTACATAAGTATATGTTCACTATGAATGGTTTTATTTCTTGTCAGACAAATTATCTTGGTTAATAAATAAATAAATAAATAAATAAATAAGATTAATGGTATTAAACTCAGTGTCTTTTCTCCTATTTTTTGGCATGCACTGGAGTAGGTATAAACCAAAGCCTCTATTATATGCTATTGTTGATAGGTATCCTTCAGTGACAATTGGTTCAACTATAAGGAATTGTTCGCATTATCTTGTATCCCCAGCAAACTAGTCAATCTTATTCTTGCCTATTTCTACTTTTCATGCACCACATTAGTCCTAGTTAGTTATTCCAAATCATTCTTTCCTTTTTCATAGAGCAGGGAATGTTCTTTCAAAATAATAAAACAAAAAAAAAGATAGAAAATAAAATCAATTTTATTAGTTGAACAAATTGTGGGCTTCTATATTTTACCCTTGAAAAAATGGTCTTTCTCCAATCAAAGAATTGATTTTATGATGAATGGAATTTATGCTTGTTAGGATCGTTTATTTTTACAATTTTGTTTTGAAAAATTTTAGGTCCACTAAATTTGTATGCTTACGAAATTCATAATTGAAGTCACTAAGGTTTGATGCTTATGAACTTCATTAGGATAAAACTTCTTTCGCAACAAACTTGGCAAAAAATATCATGAGGGTGTGGCCAATGACAAGGAACTAATGCACAACATCCTATTTTTAACTCTTTGACAAACTAAGCAAGATGCTTATCAATCACATGCTCATTTCAGCTTTATATATGATTATCAGTTAAAATGAGAGGTATATTATACAAGATTTGTAATATGTCAAGTGATTTGATGATGCATCACATGACTAAATATGTTCACTAAATCACGTGTAAGATTATGATTATAACACCCGCCTCCCAATCAAGGCAGATGTGAGACCAACCAAGCCAAGAATGAATCCAAGCCTACAACTATTCAACATAACATCCTGAATATCTTTAAGATTCGAAAGACATACACAAAATACACAACCTGCTTATTTACACAAGTACTCTAACATGTCTAGAGTGAATATCTTCTATAATATATACACATAGTATTTGGCATACATTGCCAATGATATAGGGTACAAAATATAATTGTCTCACCTACTTAGAGTAAGTTAGAACCAACTAGGGAGGACTCACTCCCGCTCACCTGCGCCAAATATTTCATTGAGTGACAATCACTTATATAGGAAATACATACATATAACTATAATGATGAACATAAGAAATCTCGAGGAAATGCTAATCATATGCATTATCTTCAATTCTATTAAACATACCAAGTATTAATGAAAATCCCGAATAAATACATCCACAAGAAAACACAATGTCATAACATGGAAGCAACTGGAATGATACTATAAATATAATCAAGGTGGACCAATTAACAACCTAGTCTCCCGATCGAAGTAAACTCAACGACTGCGGCAATATAGTATCAAGTCATGAACATCAAATATACCTCATATCGATCTCATATGCACCCCTACTTCAATACGCCAGAATCATACTAGATATAAATAAATATCACGGGTGGATCAATCAATAACGTCTAGTCTTTGGTCAAACCAATCAACAACTGAAAGACTACTATAATATATATGTGTACCAATCACCTCAAAGGTCTGTAAGGAGAAGGAGGAGGAGGGAGGGGGGGAGGTTATTTTAGAAAATGGAAGTTTTGAAAACAGAAAGTTTGAGAATGAAAAATTAGAGTTTATATAAAAATTCCCTTCCCTAACTGGTACTGTACCTCTCTAGCCCTATAACTAAGCCAGCTCTGATATAAACATGTATGTCTACGTAAGGTGTAGGTGCATCGATACTCCAATGTATCCTTTGTCCTGTTATTGTACTTATTTCATTTTTCCACATGTATTGGCAATCATAGTATATAGCAGAACAACAAAGCCGCTAGTAATATAACACATATAAAACCAACGTCAAAGCACAATCCTCATGATCAAAACTCATACAAAATCATGAATATAAAATCGGCGATAAATCCGATCATAATAATAATATTCAAATACAATGATTGTCACTCACCTGATGTCCTGAGATATTTAAATTTGACTCGATCCTTGTGCGTTTTTCTTCACTCATTTTCCTCGTCGTAATTAAAGATGGGGAAATATATTTAATATTTATGTATTTAGTTGAAAGTGTTAGGAAAAATTAAACACTTCCTTAATAATTAGTTAACCACAGTTACACATATATATAGAGATACATGGATGTATATCCATACAGTATGGATATACATATATATATACACCCCCCCCCCCCCCCCCCCCCCCTCCCCCCCCTACACAAATTCACGGGGGATCAGACACCGAGAGTTTGGACAAAAGAAAATCATGTTGCACCCATGTCTGAGACTTGGTGAACAGGTCGGCAAGCTGGCGCTCGGAAGGAACAAACTGGGGAGTCAGGATGCCTTTGTCGGACTGGTCAGGCAAGAAGAAGGCATCGACACCGATATGCTTGGAAAGTGAATGCTTTACCGGATTCAGGGTAATCTGAATAACACCGGCGTTGTTACAGTGAAGGGGAGTCGGAGCAGGAGAAGCCACACCAAGATCCTGAAGGAACCAACTCGGGGTCACGCGCGCGGGGCGCGGAACGCACGTGGTGTCGCGCGGGGTTGCTTGGCTGAGGGACGCATGGGCCGGATGCGCGTAGCGTGTGGCGAGTGTGGCGAGGCACCGGGCGTGGACAGTCGGCGGCGTCGAGGCGGCATTTAACGATGGTAGCGGCAATGAAAGGAAGAAAATTAGGGTCAGGGTTGAGAAACCCTCTTTGATACCATGTTAGAGAAAATTAAACACTTCCTTAATAATTAGTTAACCACAGTTACACATATATATAGAGATACATGGATGTATATCCATACAGTATGGATAAGGATGTATATACACCTAACAGAAAGTAGTTTCGCAACTGCTAATCTCTAGCGTAACTAGAACTAATGAATTATGTAATTATATTATAATGGTACTAAACTTATATTAGCTAAATTACTAAATATTCTAATTGGGGATATAGAAATAGTGTGACAGCACTATGGTGTGATCCAAGTATATGGATACTAGTTAACATGCATGTTTCATGTTTCCATCCATGCATCCATGCATCCATGCATGAAGTTTAAAACTGTATAAATACTACCACTCTATTTGCATCCATGCATGAAGTTTAAAACTGTACACATACTACCACTCTATTTGCATCCATGCATGGAGTTTAATAGGCATATATAGATTTATGTATATATTATATATAATATATTTATCTTACCTTTAGAAAACTGTTATATATCTACATATATATTTAATAATTATATATATATATATATATATATATATATAGGGTTATGATGTCCGGCCGCCTCATTGTATCATATCCCTATGATAATATATATATTTATTTATATATAAAATTTTATATTAATTATATATATCCATTAGTATTTATCTATCAATTTTTTATAATTATTATATATACATAGATAGTTATTATATATATTATCTCATCATGAGAATACATATAAATATATCTATATATATATATATATATATATATATATATAATAACTATCTATGTATATATAATAATTATAAAAATTTATAGATAAATACTAATGGATATATATAGTTAATATAAAATTAAATATATATATATATATATATATATATTATCATAGGGATGTGATATAATGGGGCGGCAGGACATCCGGCCGGCCCCATTGTATCATAACCCTATATATATATATATATATATATATATATATATATATATATATATATTAAGGTGATACAATTAACCGGCCACATGTGCGGCCGGCCTAATTGTATCACCTCCCTATATATATATATATATATATATATATATATATATATATATATATATGAAAGTCATACCATACGGCCGGCCGGATTACTATGCATATAAGGTCGCCTCTCATTTGACCATTTAGAGAGTATTTTAAAGATTTCCAACCATGCGGATGGAAAGAACATTGAAAAATAAGCTAGTATGTCGATTTTCATATAATTTGGTGAGGTGATGAACCTCCCATTTAAAGGTTGAAATTCTGAACCGTTAAGATTTCTATAAAATAAGAAACGTTAAGATGAATGATCATCACCACACCAAATTGTATGAAAATCGACATGCTATATATATATATATATATATATATATATAGTATAAAAATGGATAAACCATTTTTTTATTTAATGAAATTTGCTATTACATAGATGAACCTTGTCGGGTTCGATACATTGGGTGTCCTTGTTTTTTTAACTTCCAATTCTCCTTAAACCTCTTCACCTCAAGATTCTTATCAAAAGCTAACTTAGAGACCCACAACCTTTACAAAGAAAATATGGAGTTTATAAGCTAGTAGAGCTGCAGTTCTTAACTGAACTTCTTGGGGTTGCTATCATACCTTTAATGCTTGTAAATCACTGAACTGTTGTTTGCCACTTGTTGAAAAGAAGTCTGAGCCTAGAAGAAACCCCCCAATTGGTGGTTATTACAGCACCCAAGCTGCAGCTTTGCTAAAGACTCCAAGGTTCAGCCGTTGTGTAATTCCTTAGCATGGACTGTCACCACTAACCAATATTGAAAAAGAACCTCATACTAATTACCACCCAGACACACAACAGCCTCGCCAACTATTAGAGAAAAGTGCCTCACTCCCTCCTTCCTTCATTGACTAAATACAGTTCGTGACTCAGTAGAGCATGATTAATATCATGAAGGTATGGAGAGGAAGAGCCATAGGTGGCAAACTGTGTCTTCTTTGCTCTTCTTTGTTTGACACGTCCAAGCATGGGCATCTAAAAGATCCTGTCATGCTTCAACTCACATAAACTATCAGTCTTCTCACCAAAAGGCTCATAGTCTAACGATATAATCTTGAGTTCTGTGCATTGGGTAATTTTTCTTTGGCAAGCCCCAGAATTGAGTTCCCGCCCCCGTAAATGAGGAAGCAAGCTTAAGTCGAGTTTACTCTCAAGGCGATTGAGTGAGTTTATGTCCCTGACTTACCCGTATAGGGGGTCTTTATGACCTATCTCAAAAAAAAAAAAAAAAAACTATCAGTCTTCTCTCCCTTATTATTATCACATGCAACCAATTCAATTCCTCATATTACGTACCCTTGAGTATATCACTCAAAGACATGTTAACCAACTGAAGATAAGAGGCCCAGTTCATTCACTAAATCACAGCCCGGTCCATCCTTCATTATGAAAGTGTGTTTTAATTATAAGCATCTCATGGAAATCTTAACTAAACCACCAATTGAAGCCCTTATGTTCACTGTGAATTCAGTCTTTTATTAACATAGGTTTTTATAACTTCTACATTTGAATACTTGCAAAAGTTTATAATAAGCTGACGTCCATAACCTTAGACCAAGAAATAATGCATGTGATTTTTTTTTTATTTACTTAAGCCTTTTAATTCCAAACTCTTACATGTAACCCCTTCCACTCCCATATTTATATAATTCAAATTTTCTTATTAACACATATATTTACATGAAAAGTTGGGGTGTTAAAATGATAGTTTTAATATGTAACACTATCCAATTTTTCTTTTTTCTTTTGTTTTTTGAGAAAAGTGGATAAACCACATTCATTTATTATAAAAACATAGCGTTAACATAACTTGAACCCTGATGGGCTCTTATATAGATTGCACCCGTATAGGGTTTGATACATAGAGATGTGGTATCCCCTAGATTTTCGGTAAACCCCATCGGTGCTCGGGAGCACCTCTTTAAAGCTCCTTACTCAGCCTAAGTGTCCTTGAATTCCCCCCCTAATGATAGCTGCAGGTCTTCTTCCCTTGTAAAAGCAAGATTCCTCTTTACGATCGACTCCATTGCTATCAGCTTTGGCCTCTTGGATGCGTGAGCTTCATCAAACCAGGACAATGTTAGGAAGTCAATATCATGGATTGTTTTCGTGAAAATGCGTCGTTTATCATGAAAACATCTCCTATTGCGCTCCAACCATACTGTCCACGTAATGGCCAAAGATAGCAGGTTCCATCCCATCCGGGTATTTCTTGGTAAGAGATTGGTGATGGTGGTTCTGCCTCATATATCTTGAATTTGTGAAGGGGGTTTCCCAATTGGCATAACTGTGTGAAGTGTTGCCATATACTTTGTAGCATCGTAGGAGTAGTTGTTGTACTGTTTCCTCCTGTTCCTCACATAGGTAGCATACATACCTTGTTCCATTCCAACCTCGTTTCCTTAGATTGTCTAAGGTGAGGATTTTGTTATCTAAAGCCAGCCAAAAGAAAGTCTTGATCTTGTTGGGGCATGGTAATTTCCAGAAGCCCTTCCCGACTTCTGACCAGATTCCCCTATCTATCAAAATTGGATAGTGTTATTTTGGAATTATGTAATACTATCCAATTTTGACGTAAATTCTTCCGTTGTTTCTATGTCTTTGTTTGCACTATATATTTACACTGAAGCTTTCCACTTTACATAGTTATGTAATAGAGAGGATAGTCTTTAAATATTAGTGTATACTTTGATTTCTCTTCAACCAAAAATTCGTCTTTTCTTTTCTTTAATAAACAAGCCTTGAAATTTGTTGTATTTTGCTTCAAAGATGATGATATATCTTCCTTGGTGTTTTGAGATTTGTTGAACAATATGATGTAATTTGGGACCTGCATTTATTTACTGAAGAAATACAACTATTTTGTCATTTTGCAGGTTAACGAGAGATATTTCAATGCATTTATTTATTTATTCATTTATTTATTTTTATGTTTCTTGTTCCCGTTGTTTCCTAAATAGCCTATCCGCTTTAAAGTCTTTCAAATAAATACTATGCTCTTGATGTTTCTTTTCTTCATAGGTGGCCACCTATATCATGTATAAAATCTTGGCAAATGATATTGGCCTTCAATATACTTGTGCTCGAGCAGAGAGATTTTTCGCGTTATGTTCTTCTCTTCAGAGAATGGTTGTGGCACTCACTAAAGAACCCTCAGCAAAATTGCTAAAGCAAATAATATATTGTTATATTCGGCTTGCTGATGAGCCAAGGTTTATTCTTGCCATTCCCTATTGCTTGCTTAATTATAATGTGTTTTTCATCACAAACTGCATTAAGAATCATCCTCATCTTTGTTTTCTAAACAGAGCATGTAAAGCTTTACAAAGCATCCTTCCAATCATGTTAAGAGATGGAACTTTTGATGGTTGCCTTGCTGTAAGTTTCTATCACCCTACAATAAGCATTATCCTAACATTTTTGCCATGCCTTATGAAACAAATTGCACCATTCAGGTAGTGTACATATCTATTACATGAAGCTGATCAGTATTGATATCAATTGTTTTCATTGACTTTTCATGATTATTTATAGGCAAATCATCTCCATATAGCTCAAAATCTCCTTTAAGTTAGTGCATTATATTCAGTTTTTTTTTAATTAGATGATTTATTAGTGGTGCTGGAATTGTCAATTAATTGTTGAAATATCATTATGAGCATATTAAAATTACTAATAAAAGAATAAGGTGATAATACACTCCAACATTCCTCCAGAAATCTTCTATTAGTATCATTGTCTTTTCGGGAGCTACTTCAATTTTTCACGAAATCTACCAGCCATTATGTTATTGATTTACAAACTTTTGAATAATTAATACCATGAGTGTTCTTATTCCTAGATAGGGAATGTCATATATCTCTATGTTTGGATGATATGATGTTTCCATGCTTTATTCTCCAAGATTTATAGACACAAAAATGATTCTTTTTTTTATTTTGAGATTTGAGATTCTTATATCTAATAAGAAATAGACATCTTTGCATGATTCAGAAATAGATCACTTGTCAGTATTTGCGCAAGATTTTTATTAAGAGACAGTCACATGACTAGTTTCTTTCTGAAATGTTTTTCCATTTCTTTCTCTTGCAAAATAATGTCTCTCCATTTCTTTCTTCTTGAAATATCTCTCAATTTCTTTCTTCCTAGATGGGGAATGTTTGGTGTTGTGTATGGAGAAAGTTATTTACCTAAAAAACTATTATCTTTAGTTTTTTTTACCTAAAAGTCTATTTTGGTTCTTTTTAGAGCTTTTAGCTTTCTAGGAGCTCTTCCAATAAAATTTTCAACCCCACATCTCTTCTAATCAAAGACCTTGTAATGATTGAAAAGCTCTTCATATAATGCTCTACTTACCATGATTTCACACCATGCAGGATGATCAGACAACTTGGATTGTCCTTCAGCAGCTGATTGTGAAAGTATCCTGAACTTTGCAGTTATTCTTCGGGCAAGCTACTATTAATCGCATAATTTAAAAAGCAGGATGCTTGCTATTCTCACTAGTTATTAATGTATAATTCATCTTATAGACTTAAGTATGAAAGGATTCTTGTCACAAATGAATTATAGCTAAACACTATTTGAATCTATTTCATCTTTTAGACTGTTAAAGCATAAATAAAAAGAACGTTTGTTAGCCATTAACCATTAACCATTAACTATTTCTCATAATGTCTTCCATTATGAGAAATTTATGTTTACTGCATGTACATGTTATTCTTGTGGATCCTGTTTACCTTAGCACTGAATGGTTTTCAATATTTTGATTTTATTTTCAATCTTTGTAATTATGACCATAATGTAGTTAGCTGGTATTATTTTATTTTATTTTTATGTATTTCTTTCAAAGGTTAAATATTTTCATGCAATTGTCTTGTATCTCAGGTGTGTGTTTCTAGTTATTTTTTTCGAATTATTTTTAGGTAAAAAGCCATTTTTAGTCTTTGTACTATGGTATATTGTTTATTTTGGTTCATGTACTATGAACGTGTTCAATACGGCCCGTGTACTTTCAGACTTTTGGCAATTACGATCCCTAAGGCTAACGTGGCAGTCAGCTGGCATATGGGCTGAATACATGAATTTTTTTTACTATGACGTGGCATTTTACGTGGCATGCCGACGTGACAAAATAGTTGGACTCTTGAAATATTAATCATTTAATAATGAAGTGGTGTGCTGATGTGGCGTGCCACGTGGTAAAAAAAATCTAAAAAATAAGCCTTATTTAAAAAAAAATTCTAAAAAATCCGGTTAGAATTCTAAATAATTCTAAAATAAATTAAAAAAACTCTAAAAAAATTAAAATATTTCTAAAATTTTCTAAAATAATAAACAGGATTTTTTAAAAAAATTATAAAAAAAAGTCCGATTAGAATTCTAAAAAATTATAAAAAAATAAATAGGATTTTTTTAACGTAATCACAACAATCAACCTTGAAAAATAGTAAAAAAAAGTTGATTTATAATTTATAAAATGAAAATGGGCTTTGTAATCACAACGATCAACCTGAAAAAATAGTAAAAAATGTACGAAAAAATATAAAAGGAACATCTTCAAAACCATTCCAACTTCTTCATAACCTTAATCACAACAATCACAACATACAAGCACATTTTTATTACTATTTTTCCTGGTTGATTGTTGTGATTATGTTATAAAATCCTATTTATTTTTTAGATTTTTTAGATTTTTTTTTTATTTTTTTGACACGTGGCATGTCACATCTACATGCCAGGGACTAAAATTTGATTTTTTTTTCCCCCATTTTTTTTTGAATTTTTTAGAATTTTTTAAAAATTTATTATTCTAACCGAATTTTTAGAATTTTTTTAAACAATCCTATTTATTTTTTATTTTTTTTTAGATTTTTATTTTTTTGTTATTATTTTTTTTTTTGACACGTTACTGACGTGGCATGGTGATGTGTGCCTTGTCATTATTAAATGATTAATATTTTGGGAGTTCAAATATTTTGGCACATCAGCATACCACATAAGATGCCACATCATGTTAAAAAATTAATGTATTCAGCCTGTATGCTAGGTGGCTACCACGTCAGCCCTAGGGATCGTAATTGCCAAAACTCTGAAAGTACATGGGTTGTATTGAACATTTTCATAGTATAAGGACCAAAATAAACAATATACCATAGTACAGGAACCAAAAATGCATTTTTGCCTTATTTTTACACCAAGGATTCAAGGAATCTAGTGGACTATAGGATACCACTAAAGGTGGATGGGAGTTGGGTTTATAATTATTTACTAGTTGATATCGATAGATATAGGTTATTGAACCAACAGCCTTTAGTCAAATTATTTTACACCAAGCTAGTCTAGACCTTATTTACTAAACTTAACCCTTTTTTGACCTTTTTATTTGGTTAGTAGCTGCATACATCCAATGATGTACCATTTCTTCAGGTAGGTCATCAAATGAACATTTGTGATGCCCATTATCCGACTACTCAAGAGCGGCTTTCACGCTTCAAAGGGCATCAACTTTTTCTACCATTTTTTTCTTTTTCTATTTTCCTAGTAGGACATCTCTAATGGATCTGACTTTCAGGATATAATATATACATATACATATATATATATATATATATATATATATATATATATATATATAGGCCGTGGGGGCAGCCGGCTGATAGGGGCCATGCTGCAATTCAAGTCAAAATTTTTTTAAAGAAAGCATGTTATAAATATAAATAAATAAATATATATATATATATATATATATATATATATATATAATTAAAAAAACTTGAAGGTGGAGTGTCAGTCAAGGAAAAGACTTGAAGGTGGAGTGTCAGTCAAGGAAAAGAAAAGGAGTGCTGAAGCTTGAAGGCCCTGAACTGCTGAGTGCTGAAGAAAAAAAAGTAAAGAATTTCAGACTTCAGTCTTCATCTCCAGATTCTTCACACTTGGAGTTAGAGAGAGCTGAACTGCTAAAGAAAAAAAAACAAAGAATTTCAGTCTTCATCTCCAGATTCTCCACAGGACCACATTCAAATTTCAGTGTTTCTTCACTCCTTGAAAGGTAAATAGGTAATGATTCATTTTCCTTTGTAAATTATAATTTTGTTTTGTTTTTAATTTTTGAGATTTGTTGTTTGTTGATTTATATGGTGTGTTAATAATAATATGAATTTCGTATATGCTTGCAGCTTGTTAGTTGTTGCTTCTAGGATTGAAAGATGTTCAAGAACAAGACTATTGACTCATTTTTCAAGAGGAAAGAGAGAAATGATGAAGAAACACAACCTATGTCTAGTGCACAAAATGTAACTTCAAATTTAGCCATAGGAACTAATGTTGACAAAGAAAATGTTGATCAACAACCTACAATACCAACATTGGATTTGGAGGATGTCCAACTCCAACAATCTCCTTCCAAATTTATGAGGATTGGAGAAGAAAAAGTTAATATTGATACTTTAATTCGTAATCCTGGGAAACGTCCACAAATTTGGGATTATCCTGTCAATCAACATGATGAAATTCATAGGGCATACATGAAGTTTGGGCCATACCAATTTATAATGGATGCATATCCACTTTCTGGTCAAGATGATCATCCTCGTCAATTTCAAGCTCATTGGTTTAAAGTTTTTCCTTGGTTAGAGTATTCACCAGAAAAAGATGCTGCTTTTTGCTTTCCATGTTATTTATTCTCTAAAAGATCATCAAGTTCATTCACTTTGAAAGGGTTTAGAAATTGGAAAAAAGTTAATAGTAGCAAAGATTGTGCATTTCTATCTCATGTGGGAAAGGGTCCTAATTCTCCTCACAATATTGCTCTTCAATGCTTTGAAGATTTGAAGAATCAATCATGCCATATTGACAAAGTGTTGGCTAAACAAACTTCACAACAAATTTTGAGTAATCGCCTCCGCCTTAAAGCCTCAGTAGATGCTGTTAGATGGTTGACATTTCAGGCTTGTGCTTTTAGAGGGCATGATGAAAGTTTGGGGTCGAAGAACCAAGGTAATTTTCTTGAAATGATAAAGCTTTTGGCTTCTTATAATAAAGAAGTAGATGAGGTTGTGTTGGAGAATGCCCCTCAAAATGCAAAATACACTTCACCTACTATTCAAAAGGAGATTTTACATGCCTTTGCTAGAAATGTGCAAAGGGAAATTCGAGAAGAGATTAGTGATGCAAAATTTTGTTTGATTATTGATGAAGCTCGAGATGAATCTAGAAGAGAACAAATGGCTCTTGTTATTAGATTTGTTGATAAGCATGGATATGTCGAGTGTTTTTTTGATATAGTACATGTTAAAGATACTGCTGCACCCACTCTTAAGAAAGAGATTTGTTCAGTGTTATCTCATCATAATCTTAACATTCAAAATGTTCGAGGCCAAGGATATGATGGAGCTAGTAATATGCGTGGTGAGTGGAATGGTTTACAAGCTTTAATTCTTCAAGAATGTCCTTATGCATATTATGTCCATTGTTTAGCTCATCAATTACAACTAGCTCTTGTTGCAGCAGCAAAAGAAGCGGTTGATGTTCATTCTTTCTTTCAAAATCTGAATTTGATTGTTAATGTTGTGTGTTCTTCTTGTAAACGCAATGATGAGTTGCAAGCTGTTTATGCATCTGAAATTGCTACTTTAATTGCAAATGGTGAGATTGAGACTGGGAGGGGAGCTAAGTGGGAGGGGAGCTAACCAAATTGGCACATTACAAAGACCTGGTGATACTAGATGGAGTTCTCATTTCAATTCTATATGCAGCCTTTTACGCATGTACAGTGCAACCGCTTCAGTTCTTGAAGATTTAGCTGTTAAAGGATCTACTTACTCTAAACGAGGTGATGCCACATACGCTCTCAAAGCATTAATGTCATTTGATTTTGTTTTCATTTTACATGTGTTGGAAGCAATTATGGGAATTACTGACAAACTTTGTCAAGCATTGCAACAAAAATCTCAAGATATTTTGAATGCTATGTGCTTAGTCTCTACCACAAAATCATTGATTCAAAAATTAAGAGATTGTGGTTGGAATCCTCTTTTAGAAAAAGTTACTTCTTTTTGTAGTAGACAAGCAATTCAAATTCCTGATATGAATGGTGTTTACTCAGACATAATTCGATCTCGTCGGCACAAAGATTTTGTGACAGTAGAGCATCATTACCGTGTCGATATATTTACTGCTGTTTTGGATTATCAGTTAAAAGAATTAAATAGTAGATTCAGTGAGCAAGCAACAGAGCTTCTTATATTGAGCACAGCTTTAGATCCCAAGGATGCATTCAAGTCATTTAATGCTAGGGACATTTGCAATCTTGTTGAGAAATTTTACTCTTCAGATTTTTCTGAGCAAGAAAAGATTCAATTAGAATATGAATTGCAACATTATGAGCTTGATGTGGCCAGAGATTCAAATTTTCAGAACTTGTCTACTATTGGTGAATTATGTCAAAAGTTTGCAGAGATTAGAAAGGGCAGTTTTTAGCCTTTGGTTGACAGATTATTACGGCTTGTCTTGACTCTTCCAGTATCAACGGCAACCACAGAGCGGGCTTTTTCAGCTATGAAAATTATTAAAACAAGGCTTAGCCACAAGATGGAAGATGATTTTCTCACTAATTATATGATTGTTTATATTGAGAGGGAGATTGCCGAAAAATTTACCACAGATATGATAATTGATGATTTTTATGCAATGAAACATCGGCGAGCACAACTTAAGAAATGAGGTATATATATGTTTGAATTTTTCTTTAATTATCAATTTCTATATTACCTTTTCATTCAATCCTTAGACATTTTTATTTCAAATTGATTAAATGAAAATGTCTTTTGCAATTTTTTTAGTTACCCAATTTTCTTTAACTTTAGGTATCATGCCATGAAGCAAGAATGATACCGCATCCGCATTGACATAGTCGCCCTCGCAAGGACTTTGGTAAGTGTTGCATCTTCTATTGTTTAATTTTTCAATGGCACTAACATAAAAATAACTTGCCAATTAGAAACTTTTACTTTCAACACTTGTGTATGTTCTTTATGGAATCATTAATCTTGAATGGCTTAGTTTTAAATTATATTACATAAACTTTTTAATCTCGGCCCCCCTTTTACCTAAATCCTAGCTCCGCCACTATATATATATATATATATATATATATATATATATATATATATATATATATAAGAACAAATCAACTAATGGTCAAAAACTAACTAGAATCCAAATCTGAGCAGACAAATGACAACCTAGTTATGGTTTTTTGCACAAAGATTTGTGAGATGTCAAGGCAAAACTACGTTATAGATATACATATATTTTGAAAAAAAAAAAACACTCAACACTAATGTTCACCTAGACTCAAAAAGGATCCCCAAACTATAACTATCATAGATCATCATAAATCAACACTCATCATAAGCAATATTGTCACAAGTTGATCCCTCTTCCACACTTAAATTATGTATTGTCCTCAATGTTTGTTGTATGTGCAATGATTTAAATATGATATTCAAAATAAAAGAGGAAAGATTGTTGGTACTTTACCAAATATATGTAGGGTGATGTGGTTGCTCTTGTCGTGTGTGTCCCTGTCCAAGTTTTGACATTATGAAATTTCTAATTTATCCTTGGAACATTAAAGGCATATAAGTGAAGCTAAAAACAATATATAGAGATGACTAAACCTTTTGTGACACATGAACTACTAAAGAAAATAAAAATACAAAATTGGTAAAACAATAAGATCGATGATGATGATCATGAGTCTAACTCTTCGGTGTTACCCTCGTCTGAGAAATACTCAGCATCCACCCATACATCTCTCGTGGTTTGCGCTGATGCTGATGCAAGGGGTAGTACCTGGATCCCGAGATGATTGGTAATCTGGACAAGTACTGCCATCATCTAGTCCTGAAATACTGCGATGTCAGCTGGGAGTGGGACTGGAGCTGGTGATGGTGCTGTGCTGGGCCCGACTACTGCTGCTGGGTCCTGTGGCTTATCGTGGGTTTCGGCTCTTTAGACGGTGCCGCGTAATGTGCTCGTATCTCACAACATCCCTATCGACCGTAGTGTCTCTAGAGTGATCGAGATTGAGCCCCCAACGACTTTCTTCCTCATTATCCTTGATAAGAGGCCCATCCATCGGATGAGTCGAGTGATATACGAACAGTGAATATGACTGTAATTCTGGGGTCCGTTGCATATAACTCTGGTGTTATCGCCCCGCCCTGTGATGGAATAACTAAGCACTGTATGGATGAACTTGAGGGTGGGTGAGCGAAGTGATGAAGCCTTCGACTGGCTTGGGTCGTAGATACCATTGGAGTTGAGCCGTCGCTTGCAAGTCCCGTAGGCCGCACCTGAAGGTCGGTAGATGTCGAGGTTGTTGTACTCAGGGGTCTTGGTGAACTCATCATCATAGAGACCAAGGTAGATACTGAACTGGTTGTAGCTCATCTGATGGAGGGCGCTGCCAAGTTGGAACTGGATATGGTCCATCTGGTGCCAAGATACCGCTCCCTTGATTACGTGGAGAGTGGACAAGACCTCCAAGGTAATCTCTCTATAGGTCATCTCATCGATTGATAGGAAGCGATGCCACGCCCCCACTGCCAGGTATTGACAAACCTTGTCGGTGAGGCCCACGTCCTCGAGAATAGACCAATATAGAGTCTGGGCCTCGCCGAACCTCTGACGACTCAGACGATCATACCAGTCATAGTCGACCGGCATGGTGAAGCTTGCCTCCGTTGGCACGGTCTTTGAGCTTCCTTCTGCCCCTTTGTTTTCTTTTCTGCTTCATTGACTTTTGTATGGTCCTCTTCCTCAACATTTGTTCCATGATCCCATCGGAGAAGATGAAGACGGTGGAGACCGAGAGTGCACAATGGAACATGGGCGTGTTTGTATCAGAGAAGATGAAAAACTTGAAGAGATCCGGCGATGAAAACTTAAGAAAACCACGACGGATTGCTCAACTAGGCTCGGGAGAGGTCGCAAGAGGGGAAGATTGGAGAAAAGGGGTTAAAATTTGGCAGCGACGGATGAAACATTGAGCTAAAAAGCCCGAATTTTAGGTTGTCAGGCCAAACATGAGCTAAGCATGGGTGTGATTAAACCATGTTTAGCCAAGCACGGGCGTGTTATGACTATGTTCAACCCGTGCTTCTCTCTATTTTGCACAAAGTTGTGTTCAGAAAAAGAACATGGTAGTGCTCTGGCCTTTTGACCATGTTCTTGAGAAAACGGTCGTGTTTAGGCCATATTTTCTCTACCCCTAAATATTCTTGATTTTCCTGAGATACACAAGGCTCAGAACACGGCTATGTTTTCGCCTGTGTTTCTTTCTGTTAATTTCCTGAGTTTAAAGTTTGTTCTATTAACATCTAAACATGTGTCTTATGCATTCCTAAGAAGAAACTTTGATCAATAAGCTCTTGGAGAAATACTTAGACACTGAGAAATCGTGAAAGAATTGCAATTATCACTAATGCAAAGCTAAACTCTAAGATACCAAAACTAGATGAAACTACTAACTAACTAGGAAACTAACCTAGAAATTTAACTAGAAAGTTTGGGTTGCCTTGCAAGAAGCGTTGTTTAACGTCACTAGTTTGACATACCTTTCATGCATATGAAGGCTCAAATAAATGAAACCTCTCACTATCCTTGCCGGAAAAAAACACTACCCACAACCTGCTTACTCAAATAAGAAATGAATTCATACTCACCAGAGTGGCTTGTGGGTGAACCCGATGGTGAGGTTGTAGGTGAGGGAAAGTTGCTCCTCTTCTTCGGCTTCAGCTTCCTCCACCACTTCTTTCTCTTTCTTGCTAGGGAAGCCAAATCTTCTTGCTTGGGGTCCTCTACCTCTTCATTGTCCTCCCATAGTGGTGGTTCATTCTCGAGGAGGTCCTCCAAATGGTCCATCAACAATTCATCCTGCAAAAAAATAAGTAACACACTCATCAATTTGCATCAATAGAATAACATAAATCATTAAAGTCCATGGTATGTCGCATGGCCTCCAGAAGTTTGAACTCGACTTCCTTCTCTACGACCCTCAGGGTCATCTATCCATCGTTGATGTCGAACAGTGATTTTACGGTTTTCAAGAATGGTCTCTCAAGGATAAGGGGCACCTCCACTTTTTCATCTAGGTCCAAGATTATGAAGCATACCGGAAAAATGAACTTATCTACCTTCACTAGTACACCCTCAATGATACCTCGAGGGTATCAAATTGATTTATCAGCCATCTGAAGTGTCACCTTGGTTGGCTTTGGTTATCCAAACCCTAGCTTTTGGAGTATCTTGTATGGCATAAGGTTGATGCTCGCTCCAATGTTGGCTAACACTTTTTCATCCACCAACCCTTCTATGGTGTAGGGAATTATGAAACTCCCCAAATCCTTTTCTTTCTTTTTGAGCTTGTTGGTGAGGATGGATGATCACTTCTCATATAATGTCCATGTGGACACTTCTTCCAACTTCCTTTTGTTTATGAGCAACTCTTTCAAAATCTTGGCGTACCACGGTATCTGTGAAAGTGCTTCCACAAATGGGACATTGATATACAATACCTTGAATATTTCCAAAACCTTCTTTAATTGCTCGTCTTGTAGGTCCCTTTTGACCTTGGCCGAGTAAGGTAGCTTCGGTTAGTACTCTGGCACTTTTGGTACTTCTTTCACCTTAACCTTGGCAAAATTTTCTACAACTCCTGATCTTTCTTGTTCAGAGGTTTCACATTCTTTCCTTTCTGCAAGGATATCTTCCAGAGTTTTGACTTGGGGTGGGGCCAACTCTATCCCACTTTAAAGAGTAATAGCCTGGACAAACTCCTTTGGGTTGACCTCTGTATTGCTTGAAAGAGTACCCAAAGGTCATTCGGCCAAGGACGTACCAGTTTGAGCAAATTGATTCTCAAGATTTTGTAATGACGTCTGTTAGTTTCTCATGATCTCCTTGTGGTCTTTGAGGTGTTCATTGTTGGAATGAATGAATTGTACAACCATACTCTCAAAGTTTGGACTTCTCTTTTCTTGTGCTGGTTGCTGGAACCGACAGTTGACTTGGCTTTGGCTGCCCTTGATTCTGCCCTGGGATGCTCCATAAAAAGTTTGGATGATTCCTCCACTCGGGGTTCTATGTGTCGTTGTACAGGTTGTTCTGAAATCTGCTCTGACTGCCCAGAAATCAACTTACTCGATAAGTCTAGTGATAACTTCTGAAGATGGACACATGGTACTTGACGGACCCTTACACGTCACGCAACTCATCATTGGTGTTTGTTGCTGAAGGGTCACATTATCCATGTGCTTGTTGATTGCTTCAACTTACGTTGTCAGGGTTGTCAATGCGTATTCTTCATAAATTCTTACGGCTCGGTTGTGTTTGTTCCTCTCTGTACTCCACTGATATCCATTGGTTGTCATCTCTTTAACCAGTACTTGGGTCGCTTTGGGATGTTTATTGTAAAGGGAACCACCGACTGCTACACCTAATATTTGTTTGGTGGCCACGTTCAATCCATTATAGAAGATCTGGACTTGCATCCAAT
Source organism: Dioscorea zingiberensis (assembly GCA_026586065.1). NCBI lineage: Eukaryota > Viridiplantae > Streptophyta > Magnoliopsida > Dioscoreales > Dioscoreaceae > Dioscorea > Dioscorea zingiberensis. The sequence continues at coordinate 25,330,512 of CM048826.1, forward strand.
CCAATATTCCATAATGCGGATATTTCTTGAGTAATTCCTTGTATCTCTCCCATGTGTCATAAATTTTCTCCGACTCCAACTATCTGTAGAAAGAGATATCACTCTGAAGCTTTGTGATCTTGGCCAATGGGAAATTCCTCATTAAGAACTTCTCAGCTAATTGTGCCCATGTGGTGATGGAACCTTGAGGTAGCGAATTCAACCACTGTTTGGCTCGACCTCTGATTGGAAAAGGGAATAACTTGAGGCGAATCACATCCTTGGGTACCCATCCGCTTTGGTAGTGTTGTAGATTTCCAAGAAGCTTGTCAGATGTGCATATCGGTCCTCATCTTGGAAACCGTCTAACTAACATGATTGTTGGATCATCTAAATAATGTTGGGCTTCAACTCAAAGTTATTTGCCATGATTGGAGGTAGATTAATGCTTGATCGAACTCTTTCAAGATTCAGACTACCGAAATAAAAAATAGTCAGAGCGGTGTTGTAATTGCTTCCGACACTGTCTCCATTTCTGCGGTATTTTTAAGAAGAGCTTCTCTCAATCTTCGACGAAGTATAGACTCAAAGTTTGGATCTAGTACTTCTAACAGATATAAGGAGCTACCGGTCATGCACTGGTATCTTCAACCAAGAAAACAAAGTCAAATTTAAAATTAGAGAAATAATAAGTACTAATGCTAGAACTAAGGTCCTAAAGAGTAAAAGAAAACTAAAGTAGCTAGAATAACATAATCCTAACATTCCTAGAATGCCTTCCCTGACAGTGATGCCAAAAACTTGATATATGCTATATCTCTCCTGCAAGTGCATGGGGTCGATCAAGTATTATAGTACACCGAAGGTAGTGTAGTCGAATCCACAGGGACCGGCTTTACTAGTACTAATTTGCCTTCTATTAACTAGCCTAAAAATATGGGTGTTGATCTAATCCTTACTAAGAAATCAAAAGAGAACTAAAGTAAACAATTGGCAAATCTAGGGTATATCAATACAGAGATTATGGAACCACGGATCTCTATCCCCCTAGGAATCCCTTGCTCGACTAACTTCCAAATACTAGCTAACCCTAATATAGTTCAACCCTGATTTCTCGGCGGCTAAACCCTAATTCACATACAGCAACACCAATCACTCCATGATTGCATTAAGTTCTATGATTCCAACTATTAAGTTTTACCTAATCCGAAAAGTGTGACACCATACACCTGATCTCTCGATGTGCACTAACCCCTTAACATCTAAGCCCTAATCTAACATGACCGTGATCTCTCTACATAATCATGCAATTCAAATATGCAAATTGGGGCTTTCGCACTTGCAATTTGTGAGCATTAAGAACAGATAGATGGTTCATAAGAACAAATCAAAACCAGTTTTGTAAAAAGATTAAATAGTCACAAGTTCATCCTAGGGATCAAGAATCTGAGGCACCACAGAAGATTTAGTCTCTTATACTAAGAAAACCTAACACAAGATCTAAAGAGAAAGACATAAATAAAGATGAATTACTCCCCAGATCAATGTCTCATTCGCCTTCAATCTCCACCAAAACCCTAATTGTTAGCGGAAGAATCACCAAAAAATCCCCGAGTAAGCTGTATATGGCAAGCTTTTATAGACTTCAAATTTATGAAACATGAACTTTCTTAGGTCGTGTTTAACCTGTGTTTATCTCTAGAACCTTCAGGAATCGATTCGGCGCGTTTTTCAAAAATCTTGAGATAAACACGTGGAGAACACGCCCATATTCATCAAATATCTGTGTTCTCGAGTTAACATGTGTGGAACACGCTCGTTTTTAGGTCATGCTCTTCTCTGGAAAATGTTGTTTCAACTCTTTTTGTTCTGAATTGCTCCGGTTTTCTCTTTTTTCCTTCCAGGAGACTGTTTACCCACCCAATTATAACAAAATACCCAATAGAGCACAAAAATAGAGGAATCTATGCAAAAAGACAACCAAAGTACATGCGAATATAGTATGAAAATGTGTATGATTATGCACTCATTAGATAGTGTAGAAGACTACGCATCGCATGGTGAAAGTAAGGGTGACAACCCGATAATCCTATTAGCATAGACATATGCAATGGCCATTCATAGTCAATACGTAGTTTATGTCCAACAATGCTTCAACCTACCACCATAGACATATGGGGTAGGAATAGAGGCATTTTCCATAGACATAAGGAATCTATAGGCCATGCTCCGCGTGTACATAAGTGCCTAATGCTCATTACTGAACTATCCTTGCCAAGTTAACATAGCAAACCATCCCTAATCAATAGCAATCCTAGAGTCTTATAGCTGATAGTCCCCTCTAGATTCTTCGTTATTATTTTATCTTTTTCCCTTAACCAACTCAAGTATGAACCACTCTTCCTTATTATCGATTGTTGAAGGATCGAAGTACCTTAGTCAACTCCTGCTCAGCTAACCCCAATACTCCCCGTAGATTCGACCTAATACTCACTAGAATTTATTACCTACCATCACATGTGCTTATGTGCGAAGGCATAGTGCTTGCACTTGCCAACGGTCAACAACGACCACGTACTTGACCTTAAAGTCCCTTTAAGGGCTGAGTCAAACTCATCTGTACAAATCGAGATACAATCACATACTTGATCTAAAAGTCCCCACAAGGGCCGAGCAGGAGGGAATTCAATGTTCGTGTTAAAGTCTCTTTAGAGAAAGCCACAAGGGATTCATGCCTTGGTTAGAGGTTTAGCAAACTTGTGCAAATCACATCATCTTTGAGGAGGACAGACCAACCCATTACGGTCTGATTGTCACCTCGATAAGAGTAGAAATGGTAACCTATTAAGCTTAGGGGCATAAGACTAGCCTAATGTGATTGAACCGTCGCTCTCGATAGGAATGGAAACGATGATCAAAAGAGCCTGTAGGATACTAGGCCGACCCACTATGGCCGGATCCTCCTCTTGACTGGAGTAGAAATTATGGTCAGAAAAATTTACACAAAGGTCAGCTCCTAGTTAGTTGGAGTGTCCCTCTTAGCGAGAGTAGAAATGTTAATCAATAAAACCCATGGGATATCCTACTCAAAAATTCAGAACTCTTTTAAGATAAGAGATTTAAGAGATCAGAGCGTTTTATACTCAACAAAGCTAGATTTATTTTTTTTGAATTATAGAAGTCGTCCCCTCGAGACGTAAAGACTTTATTTAAGATTAGAAAAAAAAGGAGCAAAAGATCGTAGAGTACAAAGTTGGTATGGCAAGCGGCTAAAGTCTGAGATTTCAAGAGCCTCACGCTCACACTTGGAACTCAGGGGGCACAAATAGTGAACGACTAAGAGAGCCCACCACGAGCTGACTAGAGAAGGACTGCAAAGGCGGGAAAGGGGTGGCCTCGTGGAGTACTGGAAGCACAGACTTGATAGCTTTTGGTCTAGCACACACTGCCAACTCAGCAAACAAAAAGGGCCTCATCAAAGGATCCACCGCCAAGATGGAGGCTCTATAAGCATAGACTCTTAGGTGGCACTAGGCCTTGATGAGTGCATAATTAAACATATTGTAATATCATATTTGCATGTACTCAGCTTATTCTTTCACATAGATTTCTCTATTTTTGTGCTTTATTGGGTATTTTGTTGTAATTGAACAGGAAAACAGGCACCATAAACAAAAGAAGCAAAAATCATGATAATTCAGAGCGAAAGTAGCCAAAAGGGAAAGTACACAGCCATGTACACGGGAGTGCTTCTCCCCATGCATCTCTCAGGATTCTAGAAAACCGTGTTGCAGGATAGTACACAGGTGTGCTTAGATGTGCATGACCATGCTTCAGGATTTTTCAAGTTTATAAAAGGATATCGATTGCAATTTTGAAGAGGAACTTTTGGTGGATCAACTTTCGACAACTCTTCGGTCGCGGGTAAGGTTTTGGTGGAAATTGAAAGCGGAGGAGACATCAATCTGGGAAGTATAATCGTATCATTAATCATGTCCTCCACCTTAATTCTTTGGTTAGGTTTTCATAGTATGAGAGGCTAAACCTCCTATGGTGCATCAAACTCTAGAACCCTAGGATGAACTTGTGACATTTTTTCTTCTTTTAATGCTAGGCTTTTCTTTTAATCATTCTTGTTGATTATCTATGTGTGTTTAATGCTTGTGGTTTGTTAGTACGGAAGCGCCGATCACATATCTGTAGTTGCTTGATGTATGAAGAAAGATCTTAGTCAAGTTAGATATAGCATAGATAATAGGGTGCACACACGCCCAGAGATTAGGTGATCGCGGTGATCAACACGACAAACTCTTCGGATTAGGGAAAAACCTAATAGTAGGAATACAGAACCTATTAGTGATAACAGTAATGCAGTCATATAGCGAAGTCAGTGTATGAGACTAGGGTTTAATTGCCGAGAGATCTAGATCAAGGTAATTTAGGGTTTCTCACGACCCAAGAATACATCAACTAGATAGCCAGTATTAGGAAATTAGTCAAGCAAGGGATTCCCAGGGGGCAGAGATCCGGGATGCCATAATCTCTGCATTGATAAAACCCTAGAAACACCATCTGTCACCATAGTCTTCTTTATATAGGTTCCTTTAGTTAGATAAGATCAGCAAACCTATTTCCAGGCTAGCTAGTTAATAGAGGACAAATTAGTACTAGTAGACTCGGTCCCTGTGGATTCGACTATCCTACCTTTAGGGTAGTTTACTACTTGAGCGATCCCGTGCACGTGCGGGCTAGAAACACATCAAGATTTCGGCACCGTTATTGGGAATTGACACTTTTAGGAATATTAGGATTCTATTATTCTAGTCACTTTAGTTTTTGTTATCCTTAGTTTTCTATTTTTAGGTCTAGGTTTGTCTGTCAGCATTGCAAGTACCGGTGCATGACCAGAAGCTCTTCTCAAACAATAGAAATATCATATCCAGACATGCCAATTATGCATTCCTAAGATGTGGTCGGCTCAAGTATCAACCCACCCCCAATTATGACAGATTTGAAACCCAACGTCATACAGATGGTTCAGCAGACATGCCAATTTGATGACTTCCAAGACGAGGACCCATACGCACATTTGACAAGCTTTTTGGAGATATGTAGCATGATCAAAGCAGAAGTACCAGAGGACGCAATTCACCTAATACTATTTCCCTCTTCAGTCAGAGGTAGAGCCAAACAGTGGTTGAACTTGCTCCCTCAGAGTCCAATCACTACATAGGCACAGTTGGCCGAAAAATTTCTAATATGATATTTTTTACTGGCAAAAATCATAAAACTGCGGACAAATATCTCTTCATATAGACAACTGGAGTCATAGACACTTTATGACATATTAGAGAGATACAAGGAGTTACTAAGGAAGTGCCCACAACATGGAATAGTGGACTAGATGAAAGTCCAGATCTTCTACAATAGATTTAACATAGCCACCAAACTGATGCTAGACACAGAAGCTAGGGGTTCCCTGTGCAGCAAGCATCCTGAAGCAGCCCAGGTATTGATTGAAGAGATGATGACCAATGGATATTAGTGAAGTTCTGAGAGGAACACGAACAAAGTCGGCCAAGCCGAAGGGATTTACGAAGTGGACGCAATAACAAGTGTGACGAACCAAGTGGATGCAATTTTCCAATGATTGGACGGTTTGGCTCTTCAACAACAGGCTATAGTGATGTATTGTGGGGAATGAGGGAGTCAACAAAACCTTATGTGCCCATCCTCAGAAACCACTGGACCTATTGAGAGTATCGACTTCGTAGGCATATTTCAGAATAATCTGCATTGTGCCACATACAAGAGTAAGGTAGGGTCGGATGCTCGCTTATACAAATAGGACTTTCTTACTGGACTTAGAAGTCAAAGTCATGTTCCGTCCTTGATGTTAACACTCTAATGCTGACTGAGGGCGACTTTACCCATGAGTTGGACCATGTTTGTCTTTGATGTTGTGTCCTCACCACTACAGCAAAAAACGAGAGCGCAAGAGTGACGCGAGCCGAGCTTAGAGAGATGCTGGCTCCCGTGAAATTCTTGCTGAAAGCAGCTGACAGACCTGGGTTCTCCTCAAGCAGAGTGAGCGATCAATTTATCCACTGTATATTTATTTATGCATCAATGATGATAGATGCATTCGCTATAGTTCCAACATTACGACCAACAATGATAATTACCTCTTGGGACTCGAAGAGCTAACGGACCCCGGATGAAACCACCCGAACATTTGATGAAACCACCCGGATGAAAGCACTCCAGGGCAAAGCCAAGGATCGACAACCAAACTTGAGCCAAATCGGGTTTTCAGCAGCCAGTATAGGAGAAAAGAGGATCCAGCTTGAAGAGCATGCATGATTATACAGTACATACGGGTCAATAATGAACGCCTAAAAAGCCATGAAGAGACCATGAGAAACCAATAGGCGTCGTTAGTAAATCTTGACCATCAAGTTACTCATATTGCAAAGTCCTTAGCCGAACTACCATTAGGCACTCTTCCGAGCAACATGGAGGTCAACCCAAGTGAGTTTGTCAAGGCAATTACTCTAAGAAGTGGAACAGAGTTTCCTCCACCACAACCAAAACTTTGGGAAGATGGCCTGATTGAAGGAAAAGAGGGCGAGAAATCCAGTAAGAAGGAGGCAAACGTCTCTGAAAAACCAACCACGAGTAAAGGGGAAGAAGTACCAAAGGTACTTGAGTATAAGCCAAAACTATCCTACACAGCTAAGGTCAAGAAGGATCGGCATAATAAGCAGTTCAAGAAGTTTTTAGAGATGTTCAAGGTGTTAAATATCAATGCCCGTTTGTGGAAGAACTCTCACACATGCCACGATAAGCCAAGTTTTTGAAGGAACTGCTCACCAACAAGAGGAAGTTGAAGGAGGTGTTAAAGGCAACACTAAGTGGCGAATGTTCAGTCGTTCTCACTAACAGGCTCCAGAAGAGAAAAAAAAAGGGGGATCCAAGAAGTTACATAATTCCCTACACAATCGGAGGAATGGTAGATGAGAAAGCTTAAGCATATATTGGAGCAAGTGACAACCTTATGCCATATAAGATGCTCAAAAAGCTAAGAGTTGGGGAGCCAAAACGTATCAAGGTCACACTTTAGGTGGATGACAGATTAATTCGCCACCCACAAGGAATTGTTGAAGACGTGTTAGTGAAGATGGATAAATTTATCTTCCCAGTGCACTTCATCATCTTTGATTTGGACGACAAGGTGAAAGTACTACTAATCCTTGGTAAACCATTCCTAAAGTCTCCGCAAGCATTGTTCGACATTAAAGATGGATGGATGACCTTAAGAGTTGTTGAGGAGGAAGTCGAATTTAGACTCCAAGAAGCCATGCGACACTCCATGGATTTTGATAACTCTTGTTATTTTATTGATCATGTTGATGATTGTGTCTCTTATTTTATGCAGGGTAAACTCTTGAAGGACCAACTGGAGGGTCTCTTTGATAATGATCCACAACCTTGGGAAAACAATGTGGAACTTGAAGAGCCCGAACAAGCAAGGCCCACTCCTCACACAAAGAAGAAAAAGATTTATTAGAAAAAGCTGAAGCCAAAGGAAATGAGTGAACCCACTTCACCTACGATTTCACCATCAAGCCCATTCAGGAGCCAATTCAGTAAGTGTGAATTTATTTCTTTTCTAAGTATGTAGGTTGTGAACAATGTTTCTTCCAGTGGGGAAGCTGAGAGGTTTTACTTATTTGAGCCCCCAAGAGCGCAACAGGTACGTCAAGCTAGTGATGTAAAACAAACGCTTCTTGGGAGGTTACCCAAGCTCGGTAAGTTTTCTAGTGATCTTAGTATTTTAGTTTAGTAGTGATTTCTACTCTTTGATAATGCTATCAAAATTTTCCAAGTGCTTAACAATCAATTTTTATACTTTGTAGTCATTAACATGCAGGTATAGGTAAAAACATGACAAAGATTGTACTCAGGAAAATATAGAGAGGAGCACGATTGTGCTCCAAGCCATGAAAATCTCTATATCTCACAGTGTACGTAGGGTCGACAGTGCATGTCTGTGCTACCGGACGTGCTTGAGATTCATAGGCGTGTAAATTGACGCGCGGGCGTGCACTGTGTAAAATCACGAAACCGAGAGGTGCACAAGCATCTGCACGCTCGTGCTTCCATGCGTACTCAAGTCAGTGCTGCACAATTGGGGATTTTTAATCCAATTTCCACACTACCGATGCTCAAATTTTTGCCAATCTCTTTGAAATCCTCACTCACCCAACCACCTCCAAGCTACCTAGAGCAACCTCCGCGGAGTTCTCCTTTGATTTGATTCGGCTTTGGCAAGCAAAGCCATCACCCTCTTGGAGAAGCACGGACGTGCTTCCTAAATCCGGTGACCGTGCACCACCACTTCGCCATCCCCACAACCCCTTCGACCATGGATAGATTGAGGAAAAGCCTTGCAAGGAAGCCAACATCGAAGAGGCCGCTAGTGGAGAGTACCTCACAACCTAGCCAACCACCACCACTACCACCACCATGAACCACCCCGCTGGAGCTCACTTTTGGTTTGCTGGCAAACTGGGAGAGATATACACAGCTCTGGTTGAGGAGGTTCGGAGAGGCCTGGCAAATCAATAGGGACGTTCTTGCGGAGGTGGGCCTCACCGCTAATGTTCACCGACACCTAGAGATGGGAGCATGGAGCCGCCTCCTCGCCATCCGAGAGAGATCCTACCAAGAGCTGACCTTGGAGGTCCTCTAAACAGTACACATCACTAAGGGAGTGACTTCGTGGCACCACTATTACCAGATCGAGTTTCAAATAGGTAATGCCCGATTCAAGAAGAGCTACACTAGCTTCGCTGTCTATCTCAGCCTATACGACATCAAGTATACTAGGACAACCCAGTATGACGAGCTGGACACCAACCAGCCACTGGGAGATACATAGAAGTCGGTGTGGAGGAGGCTCAACACAGATATGATTTACGACCCGCGGCTGTCAAAGGCATCCTTGCTTCGCTCCCCTGCCCCCAGATTCATTCATATGGTGCTCAACCACTCGATCACAGGGCGGGCAGACAACACGTGAGTCGTCAGCACCAGAGACTTCCTCCTCCTTTTCATAGCATGATAGACGAATTCCCGCTCCACTTAGGATGGGTCGTCGCCCAGTTTCTCTTGCACCAGGCAACAAACTCTAGAGTGGGGGTTATATTTACCGGGCCCTACATCACGAAGTTGGCTTGAGGCATGGACATCCTCTCGAATTACATAACTGAGAGGATAACGATGCTTGGGGCTCTATCCCTATCATCCAAACTGTAGCCTTGCTGGATCGATGATGACACTCAACTAACAAACAAGTGGATCCTAACTATCTAACAGCCTCATCTCACAATAAAAGGAAGATCTCCACTCACCTTCAACTCCAACTGAGTATATGGTATGTTACTTAAACTCTATTGAGACCGATCGCTGAACAATCACTTTTCTTTGTTGGAGCTCGTACTCTCTTTATCTCCACTTTCATAATCTTTCTAGCTCTCCCCTTTCTAGTATCCTCTCTTACATGAGCGTCGGAGGCTACCTCAAGGCAAAGTGCCCAATCCTTCCTCCATTATAAATTATCTTCTCAATGAGACGCAATCCCTAAAGGTTCAATCCATGGAGCATCAGACGATCCAAGTGAACAAGGATACTTTTTGAGGAGTTGTCCACATAGCTAATCTTTCCCTAAATTCTTGAAGTATCTCCATCCCAATTTATTTCTTATCTGTTGATCTAGATTTGCTCTAATCCTAAGGAAAGAACAAATCTTGACATCAATAGTGTAAGTTTTCAATAGAGTGAAGCTATATAAACCGACGAGGTTGTCCGAATTCATTGCCCAAATCCATTAATGACGCCTTGGGATCATCAACGCGGGCATCCCGAAGCAATATCAACAGATTCAGACAACCTCATTGGCCCACATAGCATTTTCCTTTTCAATATTTTCTAAACAATACTTATTGAGTCTCTTAAACTTATTTAGTCAATATAATTTATTTAATTTATGGGGTTTAAGATGCAGATTTTTTAGAATTGTTGAGAAAAAAGTTTTATTATTGAAAGTGTTTTATCAATACATAAAAAATATATAATTTTTATCATTTAGTGTTAAATTTTAATAAATAGCATAATATAAATATATTTATCACCGGTTTTTCTCCTGATTGAGATAGATGATCCTCATCTCCATCATAAGTTTTAAGCTTATATATATATATCAGGCATGCCACATCACTGTGCAAGGTCGGTCGTCTCATTTTAAGGCATTTGGAGAATATTTTTTCCAAATCCAACCGTATGGATGGAAAGAATATCGAAAAATAAGATAATATGTTGATGTTCACACAATTTGGTGAGGTAATGAGTATTCATCTTAAACGGTGAAATTTTATAGAAATCTTATCGGTTCAAAATTTCACCCTTTAAGATTAATTATCATCACCTCCCCAAATTATATAAAAATCGACATGTTATCTTATTTTTCTATGTTCTTTTTATCCATATAGTTGGATTTGGAAAAAAATACCCTTCAAATGCCTCAAAATGAGGCGACCGTAAATAAATAGTGATAAGGCAGGCAGGACTGTATTATATATATATATATATATCCAAATATTAGTTTCACATATGGAAGAAAGAAATATGGTTAAAAAAATAGGTTAATTTTTTTTACCCGCCTAAACAATGTTACTTTTTCGATCCGGCACCTCAACTTTTTTAATTCTATAAAACAACCGCAACTTTTTCTAAGTTTCAAAAAGGCACCTCTGTCATCATCTAGGAGATGGCCGTGAGGTTAAGTAGTTAATTTTTTCATTAACTCTATTATAACACTATTATAACGTTATTATAATAATGTTATTATGACATTATAACCCTAAAGAACCTCAATCATTCTCTCCCTCCCGGCGGCCCGCACCGCATCATCAATGGCGACAGCATGCTCCATCCCTCTTCCTCCCCAACTCCGGTGACTCTCGTCCTCCTTTCCTCCTGCAACAACCCCAACCCTTCTCTCCCTCCTAGAGATCGTCACCACCTGTGATGATCTCTCTCAATATATCAATGATCTTAGAAGCCTTACAAGAGAGAGAGAGAGAGAGAGAGAGAGAGAGAGAGAATGACAATGAAGAGATAAAGCTTGAGGTCCAAAGAAAAGTTGCGGAGGATGACAATGAAGAGATGAAGCTGGAGGTCAAAAGAGAAGTTGCGAAGAGGACGGCGGTAAGGAGGACAAGAATGTTAGCATTGAAGGCAGGGAGGTTGACTCCGATCAAGGTCCTGTTAACAAGGGTCAAGCCTTCTTTAGCCTAGAGCTCGAAGAACCTGTTCGTCACTTCGGCACGTTCGAGCCCTTCATGCACACCAACCAAAGATCAATCCTGCCATGTCACTCTTGAGAACTCATGGTACTTGGCAATGCAAACCCTAACCAATAACCATGCATCTAACATCATCTTAATCCTCTTACGTGGCCTAAAAAAAAGCAGCCAATAGGAGAGAACTCATGGTACTTGGCAAACTTCTCTCTTGCCTCCTTGTTTTGATCTAACAAGCTGTATATCATTGATAGGATGAAGAGAAACCATATCATGATAAGGTCTTCATTGCAACATATCATTGTTTCTCTTTGCCTTTTCTCATTAAGAATGAGTAAGAAAAGAGAAAGAGAACCTTAGACACACTAGGTTACATAAATGAGAAAGGAAAGAGAAAGAGATCCTTAAACACCTTATATTAAATGTATGCATAACAGTACAAGTATAACAAAACTAGGAAAAAGCTCCTCAACATCCTATTATTTCCAAAGGAATCATTTCCTTCAGGAATGCTTTCTAAAGTTGGCTTCCAACCCATGCATCTCTCTCCCTCATTAACATCTATTTGGGTTGGTACTCTCTGAAAGTGAGACAACATGTCTTTAACTGAGACTATTCCTCCATTCTTTAGCAAGTTTTTCAGTTCCTGTTTGGTCAAAACCAGCTTGATCCTAAGAACATCATCTACATGATCGTTTTGGACTAATGGCTTTATCTCAGGTGGAATGAGATAGTAGAGTTAATTAACTGACAAATAGGTCTCTTAATTAAGATGGTAGATGGCAAGGTGTGTACTGGAGATTGCACATCCAGGGAACTCTAAGAGTACGTACTTGGTGAACCTTTAAGGGTGGCTGATAACTTATGATCTTCTCATCCTTTCTCATAATTATTATCTCCTTCTTCTGATGAATAAAGCAGTTCCACATCTCTCTCTCTCTCACTCTCTCTAAGTTATATGTATATTTAGAGACAGAGGATGTAGAACAGTAGATAGAGGGCAGTGTGAAGGGTGTAAGGTGGAGGAAAGGAGGGTATATATGCAAGAAGTATCTCCCGTCCACGTTCTTCTGCAAGAGCTGGAATTGTGCAATGATAAACCTCACGTCACACGCCGTCTTTTCTTTCTACTCTGACCTGGCAAGGTCCAGAGCTCCCTCCAACCACTCAATCATGGTCTCGCCCTCGCCGCAACGATCTATGAGCATGACGTTCTCGAAGAGGGCCTCGAAGGAGAGGGGTCCACAATGAGTATCTTCCCGAAGAGCTTGCGCTATTCCGTTGGCTCTCCCCCATCTCGTTGTAAAGCCATACGGTGAGGAACTTCCACTCGGCCTCGTCGGGTTGGACAGAGATGAGGCGGTTGAGGATCGTCCGCGCTTCGGAGTCCTTGCCATCGTCGAGCTTGTGGTATAGGGAGATGACAACATTGGAGTTGGAGTTGAGGAACTAGGAGAGTACCGAGTCGTCGGATAGGGATTGCGATGGAGACTAGAATTGTTCCTCAGTGGCGACGGGCTGCTCGGTGTGGGCATGGAGAGGTGCACCCGTGAGGAGCGCGATGGTGGTGGCGGAGAGGAGAATGGTGCCAGCGGCGATGGATTGGAGCGTTCGGCAGATTGGGTTGTTGGGGCTGGACGAAGCCCTAACTCAATGGAGCCTAGATGAGAGTTTGGAGAAAACAAAGTGGGGTTTATCATGAAAGGCTACAAAGTTGCTTTCCGTTAGCAATCAGATGGTGGATGCTCTGTCGCCAGAGATCAGGACGATGAGTTCCAATAGCGGCGGCGACGAGTCAGTGTTCCAGAAGACGAAGATATGGGTTGGAGATGAAGAGCTTAACCAGAGTTTTGTTGACTTGAATAAAGAAAAAAGGGACCCACTCTTAAATCTATATTATTTAATGGAAAGGTATCATGTAACCGTCACGTAGCTTTATTAATTTCACGGCCGTCACACGGATAATGACAGAGGTGTCTTTTTGAAATTTAGAAAAGTTGTAGTTGTTTTATAGAGTTAAAAAAATTGAGGAGTTTGATCGAAAAAACAATATTGTTCAACTGGGTTAAAAAAAAAAACAACTAACCCTTAAAAAATGGAAAAAAAAAATTGTATTATTTATATATAAGGGAAATAAATGAATGATTCTATGCTGAGTTCGGCCCAACCACTGCTTCAATACCTCGCGTCAAACCCACGCCGCCTTTTTCAACTAATTCCAAACAATCGCCGACAGGATCCGTCCGTACCGACGGGGGATGGCGGGAGATGGCGAGAAGCCACTGAGGAGGATCTCCGAGGCATTCGAGGGCTTGGCGGAGACTGCGAGGTCCAAGGCCACGCCTATGGAGGTCGCTCCTCTATCCCTGGCTTGCTCCCATGTGTCGGTCCTCTTCGGCTGCCTAGGGTTTGCCTTCAAGTTCGCTGAGATGGATTACGTCGCCAAGGTATCTATCTGACCCTCTCTCTAAATGCCATGCTTGATCTTTCTAATGGAGTTTGCATCGATTGCTATTCTTTTGTTCTGTTCTGATTTTGTATGTTTCTTCCAATGCTCACCAATATGTTTGATGGGGTTACTGAATGAGTGATTGCCTTTAACGCCAACTATGTTGGCAAGAAGATTATTTACTGACTGTGAAGCATAGCTAAGCAAGTCAATAACTTTGGTCCTGTCAAATGTTAGGGAAACATATTATTCGGATGTATTTGGATTATGCATTCAATCAGTCATAGTTGGAAGGCAGAAGTGCAAGGAGAAAGAAGGTGAGGAGATGTGTATGATGAAAGTTAAAGTATGATACTGTTAACAATTTTTTTTAGCAAATTGTACTTAAAAAACCTATTTCTGAGATTAATATTGAATGTTCAACATAGCTCGCTTAAAATATAGGAGCAATGTATTAAGGTTGAAATTGAAATCTTAATTGAGATGGGATCCTAGCCATAGTTTTGAATAGGACTGATTTACAAATTTTCATGTGAAGTTCATCCTACTTAAACTAGGCTGCATCTCTTTTTGGACTATGATTTGTCTGGGTTTTTCAACACATAAATAGTAAGCAGGCTGGCCTTGCTAACCATTTTTTCTTGTTACATGAATGACTTCATAGATTTGGAATGATTCAGGACAGCTCTGTTTGTATATCACCATCTTAATGCCTCAACTGTAAACATGCTTAAGTTTTACTAGTTCATACAATTTAGCATTCCTTATTTTAGGTTGCTAATCCCTTTCTGATTTGGCTTCCTATCTTCCACCACCTTTATAAGGATGGTTGCTATTTGGATATTCAGAGACATCATTATGATAATTAGGAATTTGTTATAATATTTTATTTGCTATGTAGATTTAAGGACTCATCATGATGATTACGAATTCTTTCTCACAATATACACTCTTTGTTGTTTACTGTGGCTATGTTTGCAAGCAAATGCATTCGTATGGACCAGAAATAATTGGTAAAGCCTTATAAATCTGGCCTACATTTTAATTATCTGGATATATGTGATGCGGTCTATCACCAGCCTTCACAAAAGTTCAATTTTCATTTTTCTATTTACTAGAGACTTGTATCATGCTTCTTCATTTTTGTCCATGAGGGTATGAGGTGCTAAGACTTGTCATGACAAATGATTTTTAGCCAAGGTAAAAGGGCATTTGCTCAGGTAGGTATTAGCTTTATCCTCAAGTGGCTATAGCTCTAGTATATCCTGCAATAATGGTTGAACTGCAATTTTCTAGTTCCATCCTGATGGCTTCGCAGCTATTGGTTTGTGTATATACTCTTGCTCTCTAAAAACACCCTCCCACAAAAGAAGTATCTACATTTTATTCCTAAACAAAGTTACAATTAATAAGTTTATTGTATAGTGTAACGAAGGGCATTCCGGAATTTTATTTTATTTTGTATTTTCCGTGTGTCAGCTAATTTTCATTTCTTACTCATCTTTTTATCCTTACAGTTGCATTTCTTTTCTCATAACAGGTTAATGATCTATTAGAGGCATCAAAATCTATATCTACAGTTCAATCACTGCTTGATTTGGATGCACAACAGAATCGTGTGCGAGAAGCTGGCAGTCATACACGAAATCTTTTGAGAGTGAAGCGTGGGCTTGACATGGTTAAAGTTCTCTTTGAGCAGATCCTTTCAACAGAGTATCTCACAACCCTTTCTCTAAATATTATTTTCTATATTGGTAATTCTCTTATTCATAATATAGATGCCTAAAAAAGGAGGATTGTTTTCAACTTGTTTCTTCAAATAATAACAGATTCGAGGTCAGTTGGTACATATTTAAGCAGCATCCTTATGCTTTCCTCAATGAGAAAACACCAGAGCTATAGTTTATCCTCCATGGAAAGCTGTCGGAATTTTAGCTTTACATTTTAGTGCAGTACCATGCTTGCTAGTATAGCTGCATGGTAGATGGGTGGGACTCTGGTAAGCCCCGCCCAAGGTTTGCAATGTTTAATTCACAGAGAGATTGCTATAGAGATTCCCAATGTTTGATTAAATGAAAACAAGGATTCACTAGTGGAAACAGGAACACCGATTACAACTGAAGACCACACTAACCACACTCCTTTCCCTCTGGCTTTCAAGAGGCTAGTACTCTCCCCACTTCACTAGAGTTCACAGCTCTGCGAAGCAACAAAACCAGGGAAAAGATAGATGATTCCTTCCCCTATCCTCCCCATTCCTCTAATACCACCCAGGAAAACATAAAAGACAAAAACAGAAAAGACAACAATGTCAGATGATAACAATGACCCTTAACTGATTCATCTCTACCACTCCATCACGCCTACCTGCAGTGTGATCTCTATCTCTGTGGTAACTCCTCTAATGGCTAGTTACGTGCGATGCACGCCTGGCATAGGTGTAGCGAACCAGTGGTCTATCAACACCCTGCGCTAAAAGAGCCATCTTGTCCTCAAGGTGGAACGAGGGAAATTGAGTTCGGATTGCTGCAAAAGACTCCCAAGTAGGCATCGAATGCCGGATAATTACGCCACTTAATCAGCACCTCGCAATCAGTCGTCCTGGCCCGACCACTCGGACGTACTTCTAACACCTCTTTCAACTTTACCAAGAGCTCCAGGTCCTCTGTTAACTCGAGAGGTATCTTGGGGGAGGAATGAGACTCGCCAATGGTTGTTTGCAGCTGGGAGACATGAAAAACCAGGTGGATCGTGACCGTGGAAAGCAAGTCTAGACGGTAAGCTACTGGGCCAGCGCGTTGCAGCACCTTGAAAGGACTAAAGAAACATGGAGCCAGCTTTTCATTCACCTGTTTGGATAAGGACTTGCGTCAATATGGCCATATTTTAAGATATACCATATCACCAACACTGAATTAGACCTCCTGCCGATGTTTGTCGGCAACACTCTTCATCCGGTATTGAGCCCGAATGAGGTTCATGTGCAATTCATCTAGCATTTGGTCTCGGTCATATAGTTGTTCCACGACAGAATCAGTGGTGCTGCCATGGTTAAAGCGAATCAATGGGGGTGGGTCACAGCTATGGACAGCTCAAGAAAGGGTTATCTTTGTGGCCGCATGGTAAGAAGTATTGTATCAGAATTCGGCCTATGACAACCAGTTAGCCCAAGTGCGAGACTTGGCATTGGTGAAGCAGTGTAGGTAAGTCTCCAAACACCTATTCACTGCTTCAGATTGGCCATTGGACAGTGGATGGTATGCAATGCTGCGGTTCAGCCTGGTACCCTGCAGATAGAAGAGTTCCGACCAAAAATTGCTAATGAACACCTTGTCGCGGTCCCTCACGATTGATTTCGGTACCCCATATAAGCGCATGACCTCTCGGAGGAACACCAGAGCAACGGTCTGAGTGGAATAAGGGTGTTTCAGGCCAATGAAATGTGCATACTTGCTGAGGCGATCAACCACCACCATAATCGAGTCAAACCCCTTTGAGCAGGGTAACCCCTCGATAAAATCCATGGACAAGTCTTCCTAAATAAGCTCTGGAACTGGCAATGACTAGAGGAGCCCGGCAGGTACCAAAGGCAAATGCTTGTTCCGCCGACACACAACACACTTCACCATATACTCTTGAATGTCTTTCTTCATCCCCACCTAATGCATACTTGCAATAATTCATTTCCAAGTCTTGAGGAAACCGGAATGCCTTCCCACACAGCCATTGTGAAGTTCCTGCAGAACCATGCTAACCCATGGTAAATAATGGGGCAAGACAAGTCGATTCCGAAAAAACAACCTATCTTGAATCAAAGAGTATCCGGGTCGAGAGTCGAGGTCCTCATGCAAGGCGCGCACAATCTCGCACAAATGTTCATCCTTGGTAACCAAGGCGTCCAACTCCTGTAATGGCAGGGACTGCGGTACTAAGAGTGCCAATAAAGCCACTGTAGGTGAGAAGCGAAACAAAGCATCTGCGGCCTTGTTTTCGAGTCCGAGACGATAATGAATTGTAAAGTCATGTCCTATTGGCTTGGTGAGCCAACGTTGATGATTAGTGCTCACTAATCGTTGCTCTAATAGGAATTTGAGGCTCTTCTGGTCGGTCCACACCACGAAATGTCGCTCCAAAAGATAATGCCGCCATTTTGTATAGCAAACACTATGGCCATCAACTCTCTCTCATAAACGACCTTTTGTTGGGCTCGCAGAGACAGAGTCTGACTGTAGTATGCAATTGGTCGCTTATTTTGAGTCAACACTGACCCAAGGCCACCTCAGATCCATCCGTTTCAAGCACGAACTCCTGAGTAAAGTCAGGTAATGCCAATACCGGGATGCTGATCATGGCAGCCTTTAAGTTTTGGAAGGCTTCCTCGGCATCCCCTCCTCATACGAAGCTGTCCTTGCAAAGTAACTTGGTTAGCGTCGTGCAATTTAGCCATAGCCTTTAAGTTCAACAAATCGGCGATAGTAACCAGTCAACCCTAAGAATCCCCGGAGCTCCTGCACGGTCTTAGGCGTGGGCCAAGCAGTCATTGCTTCCAACTTGGGCCGGATCGGCCGCTACTCCCGCGTGTGAAATGATATGGCCCAGGTACTCTAAGCTGCTTTGCCCAAACTGGCACTTTTTTTTGTTGGCAAACAGTTGGTGGGTTGCAAGAAGTTCCAAGACGGTGTAGAGATGACCAACATGTTCCTCCATACTTGTACTATACACAAGTATATCATCAAAAAAACACTAGCACAAAGCGATGTAAGTATGACCGAAATACCTTATTCATAAGTGATTGGATGGTTGCTGGTGCGTTCTTAAGACTAAACAACATGACTAAAAATTCATAATGGCCCTCATGTGTTCGGAATGTCGTTTTGGGCACATCAGCAGCGCACACCCTTATTTGATGATATTCGGACTTAAAATCTAGCTTTGAGAAAATTGCGGCACCATGCAATTCATTCAACAGCTCATCAATCACGGGAATTGGAAACTTATCGGCCACTGTTACCTTTTTGAGGGCCCGATAGTCCACGCAAAACCTCCAGCTACTATCCTTCTTTACTAAGAAGACTGGGCTTGAAAACGGACTCGAGCTTGGCTGTATAATCCCGGCTGCTAACATCTTACCTACCAATTTCTCTATCTCAGACTTCTGGATGTGCAGGTACTAGTAAGGGCGAACATTTACCTGAGGCGCTCCTGGCTGGAGGAGAATCGAGTGGTCGTGGGACCGTTGTGGGGTAACCCCCTTCCCACTCAAACAGCGCATAGAACCGCTGCAACACCGGTTCCATTTCAGAAGGTATAGGCTCCGCTGACATTCCCAGACAACCATACTCTATAAGCTCCCCCTCCCCTTGATCATGTAAGGTCCACAACAAGGTTTTCAAAGACATCTTGGCCTTGCATAAACCCGGGTCTCCCTGTAAGGTTAATGAAACACCACCCACCTTAAACTTCATTATCAGCGATTTCCAGTTTACTTACATCCCGCCCAAGGTTTTCAACTACTTCATTCCCAAGATGACATCAGCACTGCCTAATTCCAGGGGCAAGAAATCTTCCACGATCTCAATGTTTTGAAGGGTTAAGACCACTTCCTTGCACATACCTTCCCCCTTGACAGTTAGCCTGTTCCCATTAACACCCATAGCTCGCCGTATGGTCTTGAGGTAAATCCAACCGCCTCACCACCTTAGTGAAAATGAAATAATGGGTCGCATCGTTGTCAACCAGCACAATTACCTCATGCTGTTTAATTTGACCCACAACCTTCATTGTCTGTGGTACGGTTAACCTGACCACCGAATTAAGGGAAAGCTCCACCGTCTCTTTCGGCAGCTATGGAGGTGAGGTTTCCTCCTTCCCGTAAGTGTCTTCCCTATTGCCACCCTCATCTTTGTCGTGGACCACCAGGACATGGAGCTTCTTATTCCAGCAACGTTGCCCCACCGAGTACTTCTCTTCGCACCGAAAAACACAGTCCCTTTTCTCGCTTTTGCTGCAATTCGGTCTCCGTCATTTTACGGAATGGCAGTCTTGGTCGCACGATAGGCCGCGGGTTCGTTGGAGCAGCCGCGTGGGAAGTAGACGAGACCCCTTGTTTTTGTGTTGAAGAGATCTTGACAAATGTAGGCCAATATCCTGATTGGGCTGATTTGGAGACCCCAGAAGCTCTACTCGGGCCTGGGGGCCCAATTCCCCATATTGGCTGCTGGAATAATGAGTTGCGTTCCTCTACAGGCTGCACCAACTCCATAATGCGACCCAACCCCTTAGGGTTCAGCATCCAAACCTCTACTTGGACCTCCGGTTTTAAGCCATTGATGAAGTAACCTTACGGTATGAGCTCCGAAACATCCGTCAACGACGCCGCTAGCAGCTCGAACATCCGACGATAGTCCTTCCCCGAGCCTTTCTGCCTCAACGCGAGGAAGCGCTCGTGAAGCGACCCCTCCTGGGTAGATTTGAAGTGCTTTAGCAAGCTCGCGCGCAACTCTGACTATGTACGCATTGGACGGAGACCATCTTCCCACTAAAACCACGCCAAGGCGTTACCGTCCAAGCCGATAACGGCGGCCTCCAACTTCTTCGGCTCTGTCAACAGGTTTACGGTGAAGTATCGCTCAACCCGAAACACCAAGCCTTCTGGGTTCGCATCGTCAAAGATTGGCATCTCCAGCGGCGGGGCTGAGGGTCAAAGTGAGGAGTGGTCTCGCGCTCCACCCTTTGTTCCGCTGTCGCCAGAGCCCGCTGTTTCTCTCCTTCTGGGAGACAAGGCCCCGTACCTCATTTCCCTCCCTCAGAGTCGAAGAAACACTAGATGATTCTCCCTCGAGCCATTTCCCGGCCGCCCTAGCCCCTACGCTCGACCGAGATTTTCAAGTTGTTAGAGGACTAGATCGACCTTGTCCAACGTTGACAGCTTCTCCATCATCGCAATCATGCCGCGCTCCAGTGAAGATATCTTCTGCAGCTCACCTCGCAAGGCCTCTGTCTCCCGAAGCAGCTCTCGTTGCAGCTCCTCCATATGCTCCTCCACCGTGTCCACGCGAGTATCCAGCTTCTTCGCCGCCATCTCCCTGGACCGGAGAAAGCTCTGATACCAAATGGTAAGCCCCACCCGTGGTTTGCAATGTTTGATTCACATAGAGATTCATACAAAGAGATTGTAACAGAGATTCCCAATGTTTGATTAAATGAAAACAAGGATTTACTAGTGGAAACAGGAACATCGATTATAACCGAAGACCACACCGACTACACTCCTTCCCTTTGGCTTTCGAGAGGCTAGCACTCTCCCCATTTCGCCAGAGCTCACCGCTCTGCGAACCAACAAAACCAGAGAAAAGATAGATGATCTCTTCCACTCTCGTCCCCCTTCCTCTAATACCACCCAAGAAAACATAAAAGACAAATACAGAAAAGACAACAATGTCAAATGACAACAATGACCCTTAACTGATTCATCTCCACCACTCCATCACGCCAAGCTGCAGCGCTATCTCTCTCTGTGCAGTAACTCCTCTAATGGCCAATCACGCGTGATGCACGCCTGGCATAGGTGTAGCAAACCGGTGGTCTATCAGACCCCAATTTAGAACTGCTGTTAGGAATGGTGATAATGCATCTATATTTTATACTGAGCTAAAATGTCCTGCTACCGAATTTCTCATCATTCGAAAGATGCATGTTTAGAACCTATCGAAATGTGTAGGGTTATAAATCATTTAAAATATGTGACACTATGCTCCAGCTTGACTTTTTATGGACTTGTGATGTACTCCTGATTTTGTATTCTTTGTATTATGCGGAAATAAATGTATCTATTCAGGATTTTGGCCCCTGATTGGATAATTCTTGTGTATAGCTGCATAACCATTGATAGCTGAACTTAATAGCCCATTTTGTTCATCTAACAAATGGACTCATATTTTGAACAGGGAAAACTGTAGCTAGCATCGATGAACTCTTCAAAAATGGCTGACCTACAGAAACTAGAGGAAAATCAACAGGAAAAATAAGATATATCTTGAAAATCATCATTGACTTTATCATATCTTAGTTGGTCTACTTTTGTATTGCAAACTTGACTCAAATTTCCCCTGTTTCTTCTTGCCTTAATTTGAGGCTACATGGACCATGTCTTTAGAATTTGA
Organism: Dioscorea zingiberensis; assembly: GCA_026586065.1. NCBI lineage: Eukaryota > Viridiplantae > Streptophyta > Magnoliopsida > Dioscoreales > Dioscoreaceae > Dioscorea > Dioscorea zingiberensis. The sequence continues at coordinate 25,352,468 of CM048826.1, forward strand.
ATCTTGGTGCTTGTTTCTCCATTTTTGATATTATCGGAAGAATGAATTATCGATTGTAAAAATTAAGAAATGTAAATTCTCCTTAAATGATTTCACTTTACATTATGATATATACATCAAGATTTCCTCCAGGGGGTTCTGGTTTTGATCTCATTGAGCGAAACTTACCTTATTTGCATTGATGTTTCACTCATTGATGTATTTTTTAATTCAGTAGTTATTGATTGCTCATAATTATCTTTGCAGAGGAAACTCCCTTAAGGACCCTGCATCATTTGCCTATGCCAAGGTTTTTGCGCCTCACCATGGTTGGGCTGTAAGAAAAGCAGTTGCTGCTGGAATGTATGCCCTTCCTACAAAAGCACAGCTCTTGAAGAAGTTGAATGAAGATGGTGAGTTGAATAAGCATCGTAACATCATGAGCATTCACCTTAAACATTAAGAAGAAAATTTGATCTGATATATCAAAAAAAAAAAAAAAAAAAAATTTGAGGAAACATATTAGTTTGGGATTGCTGTGACCACTAGAGTCGGTTCACTTTCGCTGATATACTCTTTTTTATGCCTGCAGAGGCATCGGCGAAGTCTCATATGCAGAAATACATATCAGCATCTGCACCAGTCATTGTGTATATTGAAGAACTGTTTCATACAAGGGAATTGGGTATTGATTGGTGAACTCGGTGCTAGTCGGGTAGTGTCAATTCTTTCAGATAAACTCCTACCTGACACCCTTTGTTTTACTTGTATACATTCACCCATAATACTCATAATATGGTGGCATCAATTTGTGTGAGATATTGAGTCACTGAATTATTTAAAATTTTAACCTGAATGATTTAGTTACAAACTATTCACAGGACTCCACACAATGTTTGACTGCTGTCTTGTGTGATACAAGAAACACATAGTACTGAAATTGACACTAATTTGTTCTTAAATTCTAAAATTTTATTCTGTATTGAAGCTCTCCCTCAACTCATCAAGGTCAAGTCTGCATCTCAAATTATGGTACATTGATGTTGTGAGTATATAGGATCTTGCTTGTCTGGTTGATTGATGTTTATTGCAGTAAATTTCTTTGTTCAATCAATCACCATTCTACTATGTTGCTTGTCTCCTAATATATGATAGTGTTTCAGTGTTAAAGAAATTCAACTAGATTGATCCTAATATATCTCTTTTGTGTTTTTGATGTGTTAAACTCTAAATGAAAACAAAATTAGGTTTTGATTTTTCCTATAAAGCATCATAGACACAACCTTAAGCCATTTCGTATGGCATGGAAGTGTGAAATAGCAGAATTGTTGCGAGCCCAATCACAAGCAAGGACTGATGCGTCGTAGTGAGTGCAAAGGAAGAATCCCAAGTCCGATGATTTCGTGTGGTATTAATGTTGATGGTGTGTGTGTTAGTGGTTACAAAGGGATTAGAATAGAATCTTTTGTAATTAAAGAGTTGTCATTATGTGACAACAATGTAGTGGTTGTTAGCGCAGAGATGCGCGCGTCTTGTTTGTCAGAATGCCTCAGAGAGGCTGGGTCTAGAATTTGTTACAAGTCATGCTTATAAGAGCAGCAGTAATGAATGAGAATGGTAACGAATATTTCCAAATCACTCTCCTCTCCTTTTCTTCTTCCTCACTTCTCTTCTTCTTCTTCCCCTCTCTCACTCTACTATAAACACGTTACATTTGGTGCTTTCATTGACTCGCGCAGGCTCGCATGATCGACGACATGGCAACCTGTGCTCGCCTCGTGGATGAGCAGATCACCGCCCTCTTCGACAAGTTCAACTACCACAACGACTTCCTTGACTCCATCCGGCAAACCATCACCTCCCATAAACAACGCAACGAGGCTTCCTTTGAAACCCTCCATATATCTTAGGATTCCACCCAAAGTCTTCTTAATGAGATCCTGGCGAAGCTTCATCGCCGTGAACAACCACTGCTCCCATCACCCTCCCTGACCCTACCCTCCCTTCCCCTCCCCTGCTCAACCCCTCACCCTCAAACACCCGTTTGCCGAAACTCGAAATCTCCCTGTTCACCGGCGACAATGTCCTCGATTGGATCTTCCAAATCGACCATTACTTCTCCTTCCACCATACCCCAAATGACGAAAAGCTCTCTGTAGCCGACTTCTACATGATCGGCCTGGCACTCCAGTGGTACCACTAGATGCACTCTACCGGCCAACTCTCTTCCTGGCTGGATTTTTCTCGCAAGCTCGAGTTGTGCTTCGGCCCATCATCCTTCATTAACCACGAAGCATAACTCTTCAAATTGAAGCAATCCTCCACGGTGGTTCACTACTTGAGCGAGTTTGAATGTCTCTTTACTCGCATCACCGACCTCACTCCCACCAACCTTCTCAATTATTTCCTCTCCGGCCTCCGGGAGGATATCCAAAGGGAGTTGTACTTGTTACAACCCAAGACACTCTTCGCTACTATGGGGATGGCCAAACTCGTTGAGGCTAAGTGCAATGCCACTCGACCGCCTCTTGGTGCACATCGACCACCACCCTTCCGCCCTGCACCACCTCTACATCCCTCTTCCATGAACCACCTACCTCCCAAAGCCTCGACCCTCCCCATCAAACGGCTGACCCCAACCGAGATGGCTGCACGTCGCGCGAAGGGGCTCTGTTTCAACTATGATGAATCTTTTGCACCGGGTCACCACTGCACGTCAGCATCACATTGGGGAATGGTACGACGTTAACCTGCGATGGCATGTGTTCCAAGGTTCCATTAATGTTGGAGCAGACGCCGTTCCACGTGGACCTGCCAATCATCTCAATTTATGGCGTTGATTTGGTCTTAGGAATCTAATGGCTCTCAAGCTTGGGTCCGGTTCTCTTTGATTACACCAACTTGTCGATGGAGTTCAAGCTCAACGACATAAGCATTCGTCTACACGGTGTCACCCAACCAACTCTCCAAGCCATCTCTGGCTTTACTGTCCACAAACAGGCCCAGACCCATTCCCCGACTCAATATTTCCATCTCTCTGTTGAAGTTGTTCCAACCCAGTCTGCTATGACCGCACCAAACTTGAATCCACGTGCGCCCCCTTTATTCCTCCAGTCATTTGATCATCTTCTTCATCAGCTCCTCAGCATCTTCTCCATCCCACGAGGACTCCCTCCTACCCGAAGTAGTGACTACCGGATTCCCCTCCTACCACACATCGCTCCGTTGAACGTGCCGCCATACCGTTATCCCTTCTTCCAAAAATCAGAGATCGAGCGTCTGGTTGGGGAAATGCTCACCGACGACATCATCCGACCAAGTACAAGCCCTTTCTCCTCTCTGATCCTGCTCGTTCGCAAGAAGGACGACACTTGGCGCTTTTGTGTTGACTATCGCGCCCTGAACTCCGTCACAATCAAGGATCGCTTTCCGATCCCGACGGTAGGGGAGCTGCTCGACGAGCTTGCCGGCGCCAGGGTCTTCTCCAAATTGGACCTCCGTTCCAGATACCACCAGATTCGCATCCACCCGACGGACATCAAGAAGACGGCGTTTCACACCCACGAAGGACATTACGAATTCCTCGTCATGCCGTTAGGGCTGTCCAACACCCCATCCACCTTTTAATCTTTGATGAACTCCATATTCAGGCAAGTTCTCTGCAAATTTGTGCTCGTTTTCTTTGACGACATTCTCATCTACAGCTCTTCATAGGAGGATCACATTGAACACCTACACAATGTCTTCATTCTTCTGCAAACCAACAACCTCTTCGCCAAGGCGTCCAAGTATGATATTGGGTGCTCGTCCATCGCTTACTTGGGCCACTGTGTGTCTAGTAAAGGAGTAACGGTCGATCAGGAGATGATCAGCGCTATCCGGGACTGGCCAGTGCCCGCTACCTTGAAGGTGTTGCGCGGGTTCTTGGGCCTCACCCGCAATTACCGCCGGTTCATTGATCATTATACCACGCTCGCAATTACCTACTCCTTAACGATGCCTTCGTTTGGACCCCTGCAGCAATGAAGGCCTTTCAATCCTTAAAGGATACCCCGTCACACACCCTTGTACTACAACTTCCGTATTTCAACCGCCGTTTTACCGTCGAGACAGATGCCTTTGGCATGGGCATAGGCGCTATTCTCTCGCAAGGCTCTTACCCAATTGCCTTCTTTAGCAAGCAACTCACTCCGCGTCTCCGGGCAGCGTTCGCTTATGGGAAATGTATGCTATTATAGAGGCAGTGCGCAAGTGGCGGCACTACCTCTTCGGCCGGTGATTCACCTTCCAAATGGACAACCAGAGCCTCAGGGCCAAGCTTCACCAAATCATCCAGACCCGGAGCAACATAAGTGGCTCACAAAGCTCCTTGGCTTCGACTTTGACATCATCTACAAGCCTGGCACTTTGAATGGGCCTGCAGACGCCCTTTCCCGCCTTCCGAAGATCACCATGCATACCTTACACTCAGTTGCTCGTTCCCTGGCTCCGTTCTGGGATGCTCTGTGCCAGATTCATCTAACTCACTCTCCAACCAAATCCTTGAGGGACTCAGTTCGTGCAAACCCGGCCACCCATCCGCACTACTCTGTTCGCACTAACCTATTATTTTTCAAGGGACGAGTTATGGTACCACCGGATTCCGCCTTACAATATCTTCCTTCTTGCGGAGTTCCATTCTTCTCCGGTTGGAGGACACGCCGACGTCACGCGTACCTTGGCCCGCATCGCTGGTACTTTTTATTGGCCCAACCTTCGCTAGTCCCAATAATTCGTTGCTCGCTGCTCCATTTGCCAATCCACCAAACCCTTCAATCAAGCACCACAAGGACTTTTCCAACCTCTTCAAATTCCAGGGCAAATCTAGCACTCCATCTCCATGGATTTTATCACACATTTACCACCGTAGTTGGGGAAGACAACCATTTTGGTCGTGGTTGACCGCCTTTCGAAGCATGCTCACTTCATCGCCCTTGGCCCCTGTTTCACTTCTCCTCAAGTTGCTGACGTCTTCACACGAGAAATCATCTGTCTCCATGGAATTCCGGCGAGTATTATCTCCGAGCGCGACCCACTCTTCATGCGTATCTTCTGGTGAAAATTATTCAGACTTCAAGGCACCAGCCTCTCCATGAGCAGTGCATACCACCCCCAATCCGACGGCCAAACAAAAATTCTCAACTAGTACCTTGAGGATTACCTCCGCTGTTTCATCGGCGATAATCCACGCCACTGGTTCACATACCTCCACTGGGTGGAGTGGCACTACAGCACCTCCTGGCATTCTGCTATTAAAATGACCCCTTTCGAAGCCGTCTTCGGCCGGCCACCGCCGTCCTTGCTTTACTACGTCGCTGATTCCTCCACCGTGACCTCCTTTGATGAGTTGTTAGCAGCTCGCACTACCGTACTCGCCACCCTCCGCGCTAATTTGGTTCGCGCTCAGAGGCGTATGAGGACTCAAGCCAATGCTCATCGCACGGACATCTCATTCACCGTAGGGGATTGGGTTTTTCTACGCCTCCAGCCATACCGTTAATCATCACTAACACACTGCAAACATTCTAAACTCACTAGGCGTTTCTATGGACCTTTCCGCATTCTTGAGCATATAGGGCCCCCCCTTACCGGCTGGAACTTGCCCCCTTGGCCAAGCTCCATGATGTTTTCCATGTTTCCAAACTGAAGAAGTTCATTGGCGACACCACCTTGCAATGCAACCCCCTCTCAGACGACTTCGTTGACCAACACCATGTGGTCAAGACCTTTAAAGTTCTGGACACCCGCAATATCCTACTCCATGGCTCTCCCACCGCACAAATACTGGTCCACTGGGAAGGACACCCAGCAAAAGACGCCACCTGGGAGTCTTTGCCAGACTTTCACCAGGATTATCCTGAGTTTGACCTTGAGGACAAGGTTGCTGTCCAAGGGAGGGATAATGTTGCGAGCCCAATCACAAGCAAGGACAGGCTGATGCGTCGTAGTGAGCGCAAGGGCAAAAGCGTGGCGAAGAATCCCAAGTCGGATGATTTCGTGTGGTATTAATGGTTGTGGTGTGTGTGTTAGTGGTTACAAAGGGATTAGAATAGAATATTTTGTAATTAAAGAGTTGTCATTATGTGACAACAATGCAGTGGTTATTAGCGCAGAGATGTGCGCGTTTTGTCAGAATGCCAGAGAGGCTGGGTCTAGAATTTGTTACAAGTCCTGCCTATAAGAGCAACAATAATGAATGAGAATGGTAACAAATATTTCCAAATCACTCTCCTCTCCTTTTCTTCTTCCTCTCTTCTCTTCTTCTTCTTCTTCTTCTTCTTCTTCTTCTTCTTCTTCTTCCACTCTCTCCCTCCACTATAAACACGTTACAAGAATTCAAGGATTCCTAAGGTTCTATTACTGGTATATATTATTTTTGTTAAGGGTGTGTCTGGATAAGGGAAAATAGATGAGAGTTAAATATGGGAAGGTTATTCATTTTCTATAAATACGAGAAACTCCTCATCCTTCTAAAAGTATGACAAGCTTTAATGTCATGCTATTATTATTTATGACTCACATGATGTAGTGAATATTGGTGAAGAGCTGGGGGATTCCAGTTGGTTTCCTCCACATCTATGGCTGCTTTACCATCCATATTGGAGAAACTGACAACGACGAGAACAAAACACTAGTCCAAGAAAAGGACAAGTTTTATAATTATTTAATGAATTTAAAGTTGTATGGAATATGGTGATGCTGTGATATGTCTCTTCTGGAGATCTAGACTAATCACAATTGATTGATGAGATGATCTTTGGTTGAACTGATGACAAGGAAAAGATTTTTCAAGGTTATGAGAGTCATCTTCTTCTCAGGTGGTGGTCTTCTCTTGGAAGCAGGTTGCTAAAGGTCACTCCTCATCTGGAATAGGAATTGTAGAGACATAGAGCAAATTGGCTGGTGCTCGTACCCGGGGATATCTTTGACGCTTAAGTCATTGAGGGAAGGAGCGTGAGGAAGAAGAATGCATTAAGAGTTTAGGGTGGATAGTACCAACCAGAAGGAATTTGATCCTTTGGTATAGTGCTCCTTTATTCCTTCTATAGCTATGGTGTCGTATTGGCACTAATTGCGGCCATTACTACATGATGGTCGGTGGTGATCTCGGCCGTTACCACGATGCTTGCTACTAACGCTGGACTATAACTTCGGTCGTCACTGCAACATACAAGGGATTCAGGTTCTTTTGATCATCCATGATTTTCTTGGACGCTCGAGATTGTGTCACGTATAGGTTGGAGATTTTACCCCGTATCACTTGTTCCCCCTCCCCCTCCAACTCCTAAGGTAGACTAGCCTTTAGCTCAAGTTAGCCTCAGAAATTCAGTCCTCGATTACGTGTTGGACAAGCTTAGAATAGGACTTGGTTATGAGTATCCTTTCTATGGCGATGACTTAGGTGACGACGTTGGTGCTTCATATCCTCTTAGATTGTCGAATTGTTATTTTTGGAGAACACTTCATCCCGAGTTTTGAGACATCCTATCTGAAAAGTTATAGTCAGGCGTGGCTGAGATGATAATGGGTGCGACTCTCGAGGCTCACATGTCATTTATCCATTGAGGCATCGGTTCGGGAGGCATTCTGGGCTATTAGATTTTAACCGACTGTTCAAAGGATCTCATTCATTGGTACAAATAGAGACCCTGAGGGCTAGGGCTCCTTTTCATTGTAGACGCCCAACCTCCTCTGACTGAGCCAATGCCCCCGGAATTTTGTTTTCTGGCACTTTAGGCATTCAACCACATAAGTCTCTATGTCTCTCCGCATGTGGGGCCAATAGAAGTGGGATGACAACCGGACCAAGGTCCGTTTGACTCCGTCGTACCCTGCTAATGGGGTGTCATGGAACTCCCTGAGTAGCGCCTCTCAAAGAGGGGATTGAGAGCTGATGTAATATCTATTGCGGAAGAAGAGGATCCCACCCCACAACGAGTATGGGGCTGCTAGCTGTCCCTCCGCGAGCCAGCGATGCAGCTCCTGGAGATCCGAGAGTGTAGCATTCTCGCGGCGGAGGGTCTCAAGGAACTCGGGTACAGGTTGACTGGCTAGTTGCATGCATTCTGTCTGCGTTGCTGGGGGTGTCTCAGCAACGTTTTCATGCATTCGAGAGAGCGCGTCGGCAGCGTGGTTGGCACGACCGGGCTTGTACTCAATCTTGAAGTGATAACCCAGCAACTTCTGAATGTACTTTTGTTGCTTAAGTGTTTGAATGACTTGCTGCAATAGTTCTTTGATGCTTCGATGGTCCGTTCGAATGACAAAGAAGTGACCGAGGAGGTACTAGCGCCACTTTTGGACGGCCTCAGAGATAGCATGGAGCTCCTTGAGATAAGTTGAGGCTGTGCGCATGCGTGGGCTCAGCTTCCGACTAAAGTACGAGATTGGGTGCCCTGCTTGCATGAGCACCGCCCCAATACTCGTGTTTGAAGCATCAGTCTCGGTGATGAAGGTCTCTTGGAAATCGGACAGCCTGAGAACAGGGGTCGCCACCATGGCTTTCTTCAGGGCTTCGAAGGCTGTGGTGGAGCGGGGTGACCAGGTGAAAACATCCTTGCATAGGAGGTCTGTGAGCGGTGCTGCAATGGTGGCGTAGTCCGGATGAAGCGCCGGTAATACCCGGTAAGGCTAAGGAACCCTCGCAGCTGCTTTTGTGATGTTGGTAGTGGACAGTGCAACATGGAATCAATCTGCTTCGGATCCGCCCGCACGCCCACTAACGACACGACATGCCCAAGTATTCGATTGTCTCTCTACAGAAAGAGTATTTAGACCGCTTAATGAAGAAATTGTACGCCTGGAGGCAGGCCAAGACCTGGTCTAGATGCATGCTATGAGCTTCCATCGATGCACTGTAGACGAGTATATCATCGAAGAAAACGATGACAAAGCGCCGGAGATAGCCGGAGAGAGCTTGGTTCATGGCAGCCTGAAACGTAGAGGGAGCGTTAGATAAGCCAAAAGGCATAACCAGGAATTCAAAATGACCCTCGTGGGTTCGAAATGCAGTCTTGTATATATCCCTGGAGTTCATCCTGATTTGGCGGTAGCCGGCGCGCAGGTCAAGCTTGCTGAACACCCGGGCACCGCCGAGCTCGTCAAGTAACTCATCGATGGTAGGGATCGGGAACTTGTCCTTGATAGTTACGACGTTGAGAGCTCGATAATCCACGCAGAAGTGATAAGTGTTGTCTTTCTTCTTCACCAGTAGCACCGGAGATGAGAATTGACTACGGCTGGGCCTGATGATGCCCTGCTCCATCATCTCGCGCACCATTCGCTCCATCTTGTTCTTTTGGAAGTGGGGGTAACGGTACGGTCGCACGTTCACCGGCTTCGCATCGGGGACGAGGTGGATCTGGTGATCAACCACTCGGTGCGGTGGAAGCTGGTTGGGGTAGCCAAATAACGGCTTGTATAGCTGGAGCACCTAGAGCACAGCTTGGGGTAAGCTAGCGGGGAGTGCCAGGTCCATCGGGTCATCTGCGGTGGCTGTGGATGATTGTACATGCAAAGGGAGCTGATGGAGTTCCCACAAGCTGGCGAACTCCGTGCTCTGGATCAGGCCCTGTAACTGATGGAGCGTGATCGGCCGCGGAGGCTGGGGTACGTCTCCACGAAGGATCACGGTGGTGCCAAGCCCCTGGAACTCCATAGATGGCTCGGAATAGTCATGAGTTACCTTCCCTAAGAGTTGAAGCCATTGGATGCCCAAAACCAAGTCTGGTCCTTCAATGGGAAGTACATATAGATCCACCGAGAACCGGTGACCCTGCATCTGCAACATCACCTGAGGACAGTAGTAAGAAGATACCAGGTAGTCGCCATTACCTATATAGACGCGAAACGGCAGGGTAGGCTGGATGGGTAGGCCCAACACTTCAGTGATGATGGATTTGATGAAGTTGTGGGTGCTCCCATTATCAATGAGAACCTGGTAATGTCGCTCAGCTATCTCACCCCTTAAGCAGAGGGAGTGGGGACTACCAGCCCCAGCTAGTGTATACATGCTGGAGATGTCGCCCGTTACGGGCTCGTCCTCTGGTGTGGTTTGCTCCTCTTCCTCGATGTGTCCATCCTGGTCGTCGTCATCATCTGTTCCGAGAAGCAGGAAGAACTTTCTCCGGCAACGGTGGCCGAGGCCAAACTTCTTGTCACAGTTGAAGCAGAGTCCCTTGGCTCGTCGATCCAAGAGCTCGGATGGGGACAGGCGTCGGATGGGTAACTAAGGTGGTGACGATTGGGGTGTTGACTTTTGAGGAGGGGTTGGAGTTTGACTTGCCGGAGGCAGCGAGAGTAGGTGTGGCGGTTGGCTTATAACAGGAGTTTGTATTAGTGGTAGGTGTTTGGGAGGTAGGGGCAGGGCTGTGGCTAGTTGCGGTGACCACTTAGTCCAAGAACGTAAATAATTCTTGGCCTCCTCCGCTCGAGCATCGTACGTGCGAGCGAGCTCGAACGTCTCCATCAAGGTTGTTGGTCGAGACAACTTCATTTCCCTGCGTATCTCGGGTCGCAAACCCGTGACAAAGAAAGAAATTAGTAGGGGTTCAAGGATCCCACATACCTTGTTCATCAGTGTTTCAAATTCTGATTGGAAGTCCGCCACTGGGCCAACCTGTGTAAGTTTGGATAGGTTTCCTTAGTGGTCTTCGAACTTCGAGGGGCCAAACCGCTGCTGGAGATGAAGCAAGAAGGTTGGCCACATGGTAATGAGGTGGTTAGCCTTTATCCATTGAAACCAGTCGGATGCTTGTCCCTCAATAAGGAACGATGCGATGCGCTGGCGGAGAGTCGCTGAGGTGTTGTATAGGTTGAAATACTCCTCAATCCGGAAACACCAGGTGATCGAGTCGTTGCTATCAAACTTTGGTATGTCCACCTTTAGAGCACGAAGGAACTGTGCAAGGTCTGGTCCCCCGGTCGATGGCTCCCCAGGCTGCGCCGAAGTGGAGGGACTGGACATGGGGTCCAACTAATCTGTGGTTCTGAGGAACTGGTCATGAAGGTTGTCGAGGCGCCCTTCCACTTGCTTCACATGTTGCTGGAGAGATTGAAAGTCCAACGCCTGGCTCTATAGCTGTGCTTGGATCGCTTTCAGGGCAGCGAGCATGTCTTGGTTCGCCATGGTTCGTGACGCTTCTCTCTCAACGAAAGTACCAATGATACGCCCTCACCGGAAGCGTATCAGACGTTACCGTTCGAGCCGGTGCAAGCTCCGAGAGCAATGGTGAGGAGAGGGTTGAAGAGAGAGGGAGAAACTCAAAAGAGCCCAGTGGTTCATTCATGCCTTCATACAACATTCCAACCCTAACTTATACAACCAAGCAACACTAAGGACACGACCAGACAAACACTGTTCCACTAACACACCCAGGCACGACTACCCGACAATACTGTAGAACATAACTACCACTAACGACAAACATTGCATGAAAATCGAAATAACTGATCACGTACTCCTCTCCACATCTCCAGTTCTTGTCACGCGATCACCCAACATAGTCCACGAGCCACGGTGGACGTGCCCTGGTCCGAGTCCACTTCTTAGCTGTTGATCTCCCCGCGATCTCCTGACCTGATTCCGCTATACTCGACCCTAACGGCTGGGTTGTATCAGAGATCGAGAAAGGAGAAGGAAGGCCGGTGGCCTACTGGTCGTATCTCACCGGCAGAGGGAGGCCAGAGCTCGGGCTTGCCGGACGGAGCAAGGGGAGGAGAAGAAGAAGGAGGGGGCTTGGCCTGGCCGCGAGGTGGCACAGGGCGAGGCTCCGACGTCAGTCGACTGTGCGCACACGCAAAGGAGGCGGACGACAGAGGGGCTACGGAGCTCGTCGTAGCTCCGTCTCTCGCTAGGGTCGTAGGTGCCGTGAGAGAGAGGGCGGAGGGAGAGGCAGCGCGCGTGAGAGGACGGAGCTCATCGTTGGGGGCGACCGTTGAAGATGGGAGGCCGGCGTGAGAGAGGGGCAGTGGGAGAGAAGGAAATCGAGAGGGAGGTAGAGATGGGGAAGGGCACGAGTAGGGTTCGTGGAGGTTCAAGATGGAGAAGAGATTTAGGGGGCGTTTGGATTGGGGGATTCATTCGTTTATAAAGGGGAATGAATCCCCCCAAAGATAGATATCCATGTTTGGGTACTTATTGAGGGGAATGAATCCCTTTTGTAAGGGATTGGGAATCCCCCCATGGGAGAATATGAGGGGAATGGCCAATCCCCCCATGAGGGGAAGGGACAAATTACCCATTTGCCCCCTTAATTAACTCTAATAATTAATTATTATAATTAACAACTAATTATAATAATTAATTATTATAAGTAAATATTAATATAATAATTATTTATTTATTATTATTAAAAATTTAAATATAATAATTGATTATTAAATTAATTTTTAATTTAATAATTAAATTAAAAAATGTTCTTAATTAAATAATTAGGTGAATTATAATCATTTTTGCATAACAAATTGTCCTTAATTATATTAATTAAATAAAAAATGATTAAATATCAATATATATATTTAATTATAATGATTTATTTAATTAAAATAAATTAATTATAATAATTAAATCGGAGGAGGGAAATGGACAAATGACCCATTTGCCCCATCAATTTACTATAATAATTAATTATTATAATTAACAACTAATTATAATAATTAATTATTATAAGTAAGTATTAATAATAATAATAATAATAATAATAATAATAATAATAATAATAATAATAATAATAATAATAATAATTAATTATTATAATTAACAATTTAAATATAATAATAAAAACCCTAGGTCCACCATCCCTTATTAAATCATATCTATATATATATAAATATATATTTTCCATCACAGTGTCACATATGGATTTATTTGAGTATCTTAGCCGATCAGATCCGTTTAATCCGGATCTAAATTAGGTCGACACTATTTCACTTGTCTAGATGGCCTTTAACAATATTAAAATAATATTGTACCCTTGCTATAGTATCACGGGTCCAATAGTTGTCCAACCGAGATCCACTTTCCCCAGCTTTGACCCGAACAAGATCGGGGAAATCCGGATCTGGATAATGATAAAATATTATTTTATTCTATTTACAATTATTAATGCTCCTTTTTCCTAAATCGCATCATTAGAACATAAGTAAGGATTATCTTAATTAAATCATGTTAATAAGCAATATGAGAATTCCCATTTGGGCCTGGTCCATTTTCAGTGCCTTATTCCTCTCCGATGTTGGCCTTTTAATTTCCTTGATTTCCCACTTAATATCATCAATTAATCCTTCTAGGATTTAAGGTTATGAAATAGCAAAGAGGACTGGCCCATTAAGGGCCTTCTATAGCTCAATAGTCCCTGGGTCAGAATTCTGGCCCGTTATTTCCTGATTATTATTTATTCGAGGTTTAAAAGTGTTTAATCCCTTTTATTGACTCATTAACCTAGATCATTATTTTTAATAATTTAGACATTTATTGTGAAAATTCCAGGTTGTTACAGAGAGCTTCAAGATCTTCAAGGATTTGGCCCGCTCTCATCCAGAGCTGGATCTTGCCATTCTCAATTATCTTGAGCCCCTGAAGTAACTTCTCTGCCTAGTCTTGAGGAGGAGGTCGCTAGAGCAGAAGTTGTTCACGTCGGGGATCTTGATGGACTGGCATTAAAGAGTCTTCAAGGATCGACCCTGAATGAGGTCGAGGTGCCCCCTGTTGTTGCCAAGTTGTCTTTCCTCGGGTCATCGCACGACAGTCCTTGATTTGAGCGTCATGTATTTTCTTTTTTTTCCTACAAAAAACATTTTTGCAAGTTGTAAATGAAAGAGTATTTTCTTTACATACATGTTTTGTGATTGTTTCCATTTTTTGACTCTTTTGTACAACCTGCCTTCAACTTAGCTCCATCTGAAGAGCTCGAACATCGGTTGATGCCTTGTTCACCTGCTTACAAGTGTTTCGTAGACAAAGGGTTGCGACTTGATCGCCTGCCCCGTGTCGCCCTTGTTCAATGCACTGTGACACTTAGGGATCCTAGCGCATCGTCTTCCGCGGCGTCTCTGTGACTTGTCAAGGGTCAAAGTGTTTATAGTGCACAACCTACATGTTGCCCATCTATGATCTCCTTCTTTACAAAAGTTTTCCGAGCCATTGGATTTCTTTGGGACCACGTTCGTAGAAATTACCTTTAAATAGGCTGGCATAGGGTCTAGATCATCATTCTTCCCTCTATGGTCATATGAAGGGGCTTTCTCTTCATCTTCTTCCTTCTCAACTATGGTAATGAGGATTATTCCTCCGGCTTTTGGAGGGTAGGAATCCGGTGTTGAGTCAGTAGCCTCTATTCATATCCTACCCCGATGTAAGGTAGTCTTGCTTTATGACTTCTTTCTAGATTTTCCAATAAGTGGATGCTCTTGCAGGTTTGTTTCCGTACATCTCTGCAAACATATCCTTATGGAAGCAAAAGAAGACAAAGTGATTTTGAATAGGGATCCCGTTATGTTAGTTGGGGCAAAGGCGGAAGATTTCGGTACAAGATTCTTCACAGCAATGAGGCTGATTTTAAACCGGCTGTCAAGCCCAAGAGATTGCGGTGAGGAACTCCACAAGCAGCTGGAGCTGACCCAGAGGCTGTAACATCATAGTGATGTAGATCCTCAAATGTTAAGCATAGCGAGCATTTGATTCTAATGTAGAGGCTGCAACATTATAGTGATTTGGATACGAGCTTCAAACACTAAGTCTAGCGAAACCCACTGTGTCAACCTTAGCCGAGGTCAGGTTGAGTGTCCCAGTAGAACCGAGATGTCTTCTATAATCCCTCGAGCATCTGCTCCAAGTGTTTTCTTCTCATATGCCCTTTAAATATGTAAAATTTTAACAAGTTATTAATAAAGAAATGCTTTCCTTTACTTATGTCATAATTGTATGATCTTTGTCCCCTGTGTTGTTTGTTTCCGAGAAGTGTTGTGTAAGTCTTTTAGTCATTGGGCTCAGCTTCCTGCATTCTTGACCTCAAGTCTAGCAGCTCTTCGCAGTTTATCCTTGCGAGTCTTACTAGGATTGTTGCGAGCTGAGGGTATGGTTCTTGGTGCTCGGAAATGAGGCCTTGCTTTAAGAAAGGGAGGAGCACTTTGCTTCTCTAGCTCTTCTTCTCGGGTCCTAAAAAAGACCATGAATAAGGGATCTAAGGGGTGTAACTGACCATCATTTCTTCCATTGTTTGGGCAGTGATTCAATCACAATGAACTCATTTTTGCCCTCAAAAGGGCACTTTGAAAAGAGCCAAATTGCAGGGCCTTGATAATGATGTGCTACAAGGAAGGTCATTCGAGTCAAAGTCAATAGGGTTTTAATAGTCTGCATCTGCATTTGTATGCTCTGAAAGGGGATGAGTACGATCTGATCCCTAGCGAATGAATCCGTGCCTTGAAAAAGGTGCTCTAAAAAGAGCCAAATAGCCAGACCCTGAAAAGGATGTCTTGAAGCGAGAGTTATTCGTGTTGTGGTCGACTCGGTATTAACAGTCAACATCTATATGTCCTGAAGAAGGGATAGGTCCCTAGTGACCCAATCTATGTCGAAGTCCTAAGCATTTTAACAGTTGATATCTGTGTCCACTAAAGGGGGACATCTACGTGTCTTGAACAATCAACATATGTTGAGGTTGCAGCTCCAAATTCCTACAGACCAAAGATCAGCGAGTCGCACCACAAATTGGCATCGAGCACAACTGCAAGGCTGAGAATTCGCGTCGTGACCCTGATTCTTGGTTTATTAAATACTCACGATAGAGAGTTTGTATCGCGGCGCCGATTCACAGTCTATAAAAGACTACTAATTTCGAAGGTTTTCATCTTTGCTTTGGTGGTCGAGTCCTACTACTGAGCGACGATCCGGAGGATCCAAGGGCGAATCATCGGAGGGAAAAGTTTCTAAATGGGGATAAGATTGCTCTTCACTTCTAGATTTATTGTTTTTATCCTTTTTTGTATTCCCAAACATGGATATTATGTATGGATCTTGTGATACTTTTATGTTAGCATTCATGATTTAATGCACTTGATGCTCTAAGGGGAAGGAAACTGGAGCGTTGCCACCAGTTAAGGTTCCTGTAGCTGCAAAATGGGATTTCAAGAGGTATAATGCTATTCTCTTCTTCAACAATCTAACTTTATAATATACTATCCAAGTATTGTTTTGGAAATTCTGATTTTTTTTTCTTTTTAAGTGTATAAGCGGAAGTGTTTCTAGTTCTCTTGTTGGTGTATATCACATTTACATACTATAAAATGTGGGATCCATTATTTTGTCCTCTAGGCAGCAAACCTTCTTAGCAAGTGATACTTGATTATAACTATACATTCACAATACGATATTACGGCAATGAGACATTTGTGCAAAATTAACTAAGGGTTTGTTATCACAAAATATTATTATCTGTTTACTTTCAACATATATATCAGAGAATCTATATCATAAGTGTGATAAAGTTTTATGCTAGCTGTCAACCTACCGCAACCCTCCACTTTTTTCAGGCTTGGGACCGGCTATACTCACATACACTTCTCGCATAGGCGGAGTTATATCCAAGATGACATCCCATAGTGTATGTTATTCACAGATAATATTGTACTAGTAGATGAGACTAGAGATGGAGTAAATCAAAAGCTAGAACTATGGAGAAACACTTTAGAAAGTAGAGGCTTTAGGTTAAGTAGAAGTAAGATCGAATATATGCACTGTAGTTTTAGTTTAAGTAGGAAAGATAAGGCGAAGTGAAACTAGGTGAGGTGGTAGTACCTAAGGTTAACCATTTTAAGTATTTAGGTTCCATTTTTTAGGATAATGGGATGATAGATGAAGATGTAACCCATAGAATCAAAGCTGATGGATGAAATGGAGAAATGCCACGGGTGTGTTATGTGATAAGAAGATACCTAACAAAGTGAAAGGAAAATTCTATAGGAAGGAAGTTAGACCGGCCATGCTATACGGAAGTGAGTGTTGGGAAACTAAAGTTCAACAAGTTCATAAGATGAATGTGGCAGAAATGAGGATGTTAAGATGAATGAGGGGTCATACAAGATTGGACAAGATTATAAATGAATACACCCGACAGAAGGTGCATGTCGCACCAATTGAAGATAAAATAAGAGAAGGACATTTAAGATGGTTTGGACATGTAGGTCGGAGACCCCCAGATTCTCCAGTCCGAAAATGTGATAGTTTAGTTATAAAAGGTAAGAAAAGGGGTAGAGGTAGGCTTAGGATTACGTAAGGAGAGGTAGTGTCTAAGGACCTACATATGTTAGATATTGAGCCGGATCTTGCTTTTGACAAAGCGACATGGAGACAAAGAATCCATATAGCCGACCCTATCTAGTATGGGATTACAGATAAGTCGATTAAAAATCTCTATTTCATTAGCTTTGTTTGTGGGGAATATTATTTTTGCTTTCAACATTCTAATCTCTCATAGAATTACTTATTATTATTATTATTATTATTATTATTATTATTATTATTATTATTATTATTATTATTATTATTACTACTACTACTACTATTTATGTATTCATTTATTTATTTATTTTATTATATTTTATTATATTTTACTTTTTTATTTTATTTTTTTTCATATTTGAGAGCAACATGGAGATAGAGAATCCATATAGCCAACCCTATCTAGTATGGGATTAAGGCTTAGTTATTGTTGTTGTTGTTTACTTTCAACATATAAATGTAGCTTATTTTTCTTCTAGTTGTCTTATTTTCATATCCAATTACTTTCTATAAAGGTAATACTTGTGAAACCCATCTTTTTCTCAACAAACAAACTTTTGTGAATTGGTTGTATTAGTTTTTGTCTATGTATTTGAAGGGGTAGCCTTAGCGAAACGGTAAGTTTGTCACCATGTGATCTAGAGGTCATCGGTTCGAGTCATGGAAACAGCCTCTTGGAAGGAAAAAAACAAAAACAAAAACAAAAAACAGAGAAGGTTGCGTGCAATAGACCCAAGTGGTTTGTAACGCCTAAATGTTATAGAGTTTCATTTAATCCTTTCATTGAGAATCAGAAGGGAAAACATTCAACCATCACCCCCTTAATCAGAGAGCTAACATCAAACAGTCATCATCTGCACCTCTAATAACATAGATAACACTTCAAATGCTATACTAACTACACTTCATACAAACATAAAAATAGGAAAAGAAGATAGCCAGGGTTATTTCTAACCCCCTATTGCCGCCACGATGTTCACCGTGAACCATCATCGATCGACGCCTCCATCCTCTCTTTCGAGATTCCGGCCAACAGTTCCACTTTTCAACTCCTCTCCACTCCCATGACCTACTTGCCCTTTAGTATCCTCTGTCTACCATTCATCACGTACCCCTCTTAAGGGGTCCTCTCTCGCCTGCCACGCTAACACGTGTACTGGTCCCCCTCTGTTTGATTATGTTGTTTTTCCATGTTATGAGATATATATATATATATATATATATATATATATATATATGACTATTAGGTTATATAGTTTAGTCCCACATCGCCTATTTTTGTATGGTATCTATGTTACTAGCCTATAAATAGGCTTCTGTTGTACATTCAATAATATGATTCACTTTGTAACTTTTCCCTTAACGTGGTATCAGAGAGCATAGGTTTTGAATCATCTTAAAATAATAATTTTTTTTGGGGTCGGGTTCTTAACCTGGCCCCAACCCCAACTGTCCTCTGCTGCTCTTTTGTCTGCTATTGTTGCTGCTTACGCTGCTCAAGGATGTCGCGTCCGTTCCATCATCCTTCGACGTTGTCGGCCTCCATGTTTTCGCATCACCGGTTCTCCTCCATCATACTTCGATGTTACCGCGGCCCGTGTCCCGATCTCTTGGATCCTCTACGATCTTCCTGGCTCTTCTCCAGATATCTTCTCGAATCTTCTCCAGATATTTTCCCGGATCTTCTCAAGATATCTTCAAATCTTTAGAGATCTTCTTCGGATCTTCTCCATATATCTTCTCCGGATATCTTCCTGGATCTTCTCAAGATATTTTCCCAGATTTTCTCCAGATATTTTCAGATCTTCTCCAACTTTTCCCGGATCTTCTTCGAATATCTTCAAATCTTCTCCAAATCTTCCCGGATCTTCTCTAGATATTTTCCATATATTTTCCCATATCTTCTCCAGATATCTTCCGATCTTCTCCAAATCTTCTCCATATTTTTTCCAAATATTTTCACATATCTTCTCCAGATAGCTTCCGATCTTCTCCAAATCTTCCCGGATCTTCTCATGGTATTTTTCTTCCCGGATCAGATGCCCCTCTTCCATCTGAGGTCCAGGTTGCTCATTTCTTTACCAAGGCTCAAACCGATCAACATTCTTTTCTACTATCCAAACTCAAGACTTTTGATCAGCCTTGAGTTTGAGGGGGAGGGGGGTGGGGGGGGTGGGGGGGTGTTATGAGATATATATGAAGATATGTATGGATAAGATATATATGACTATTAGGTTATATAGTTTAGTCCCACATCGGTTATTTTTATATGGTGCCTGTGTTACTAGCGTATAAATAGGCTTCTGTTGTACATTCAATAATATGATTCAATAATGTGATTCACACCTTTCTCTTAACATTCCCCACCACTACAAGCCATGTGTCGTTGATTGAACGACTATCTCCCATACTATTTCCATTAGACCAGTTGTTTCCCTCTTTCGACGTGACTAGCGTACGTTTCTGCATTGAAATGGAAATAGGAAATGTGGTACCACTGGTAAACATAACATCTCCCTCCCCATTAAACATGACCTTGTCCTCAAGGTTTGGTAGTGGAAACTGAACGAGAAGCTGACGCAAGTCCTTCCAAGAACATTCATCTGCGGGCAAACTATCCCAACAAACCAAGACTTGCGTGATAGTTTTACCATTTTTGAGTAGTTGGCGTGACTGCAGCAAGGTAGCCGATTGGATCAGTGGCCCAATGTCCGCAGTTAAGTGAGGAAGCAAAGTAGTCGCGTGACTCGAATCTCCATAACACAGTTTCAAGAGGGATACATAGAATACAAGACGTATCTGAGCATCGGAGGGTAATTGGAGTTTGTAGGCAAGTGCACCAATACGCTGGAGAATACGAAATGGATCGAAAAATCTCATCACCAACTTTTGATTTTTTTCGTAGGTGGACTGAGTACTGACGGTATGGCTGTAACTTCACAAAGACCTAATCGCCAACTTCAAAGGATACCTCACTGCACTTGTTATCAGCTAGCCTTTTCATATGCACCTGCGCTTTAATAAGGTTCTGCTTGAGTTTCACGAGGAGGTTGTTACATTGTTGCAACATATCGGAGAAATTCGGACTTTCCGTGTTATCGAAGACACAAGGCATAAAGGAAGGTGGGGCCCGACCATAGATGGCTTCATAGGGTGCCATTCCCAGAGTGCTATGGAAGGAGTTGTTATACCATAACTCGGCCCATAGGACGAGGTCAACCAAGCTTTTTGGATATCCAACAGTAAAACAATAGAGATACATGTCCACACACTTGTTGAGGGCTTCTGATTACTCATCAGTTTTGGGTGATAAGCCGACGACATGGCGAGTGTCGTACCCATTATATGCCAAAGATGCTGCCAAAAATGACTGGTAAAAGCTCTGTCTCTATCCGAGACAATCGTCTTGGGGGCGCCATGTAATTTAACTATGTTTTGGATAAAAACCTCCACCACTGTTTGGCGTGTGAACTCTGCGCACAGTAGTGCAAAATGCCTATATTTTGAAAGGCGGTCAACAACCATGAAAATAACAGAGAATCCTTTGGATGGTGGCAAGCTAACGATGAAGTCCATGGCGATGTCCTCCCAGATATGTGTTGGTCCTAGCAATGGCTGCAAGAGACCTCCGGACGCGTGTTGCTATCTGTGGCCTGCAAACAAATGATGCATGACTTCACGAACGCGGCTACATCCTAGCGCATCCTTTCCATAAGAATTGTTGAGCCAACCGTGCAAAGGTCCACAGAGAGCCTTCATTCCCCCCAGAAGTATAGTGTGAAAATCCGAGAGTAAGTGTTGTCTGAATTTTGAGTCTTCTAGCACTGCCAACTGACCCTTGTACCATATGAGGCCATGTTTCCAAGCATAATGGCGTTTTTCAGCATGAGAAAGGTCATTTAGAAGAGTTACACAGCCAGGGTCCTAGGCTTGGAGATGTGGTGAATTGGAATCATATTGTTATGCAACTGAGAGCATAGCAAAGAGAAACACCGAGAGAGTGTGTCTACGGCCACATTTTCTCTTCCGGGCCTATACTCGATGGTGAAGTCATACCCCAGTAGCTTTGGCACCCATTTCTATTGCTCGAGTATATAGACTGATTGGTTGTAGAGGTGTTGTAATGCCTGCTGGTCACTCTTGATGGTGAACTTTATGCCCACTAGGTAGTGCTTGAATTTTGCTATTGCCTCAGTGATAACATAAAATTCGAGGGTATATGTAGATTGACTACACATCCTGGGGGCTAATTTCTTTGTAAAGTAGGCAATGGGATGAGAGGATTGACTCAGCATTGCACCAATTCCCTCACCGGAGGCCCGGACCCCGCACATGCGGGAGCTTTATAGCACCGGGCTGCCCTTTAATTCTTGTCTATGTATTTTATAAGTTTTTAGCAATTTATCTGACCTGATTGTTTGATATGTATTTGATGCATAAGCGGTCATCCATAGAATCAAAGAAATAGTAATTTGTAACTCCTAACTTATTTTGTTTGTCCTTATAAATATCTTTCAAAACTAGATTTTTGAGCAGTCAAACTAATGAATAGGGAAGCACTTTCTCTTGAAGATTAATTTTATCATGATATTCTTTTCTAATCTTCTAATTTATGTTTTAAAGAGGTTTTCTACACATAGGAAGAAAAAAATTATGATGTCCTGAGGTTTTGTCTGTTTCTAGAATATTGAATAGCAAGGCATTACATTTGCGAGGGTCATAATTTAAATCAATTTTGACTTGATAAGCCCCAGCAGACACTTAAAGCTGTCAGCCTTTGGCAAGTGTTTTTATGAAATGGAGTCCTTTGGACCTGCTCGTCGCTATGGATGAGGCAATCTCTGCATATATATTGACATATAGTTGTTAGTTTGTGTTCCTGTAGAGAAATGTTGGATCAATTTTTTTGTTCTTAATTTAACCCATCTGTCTTTGCTATTTATCTACTGCAAAAATGTATTTCATGGATGTTATTAGGTGCTTTGGCCCTTAATTTAATGAGAAGAGAATTGAAAGTTTATCCATGCATTAAAAAAAAAATTACTTAGAAGAGTCACTCATCTTTAAGATGTTGCACTGTGTATATTACTTCGAAAGCCAAACATGATAAAACTTTTTCAACTCCAAAAGATGAAAAAGATTTAAGGGAATTAATTTTAGATTTTCTGTGCATTTTTTTTATTGTTTAATTCATACATTTGTTTGAGAATTACCATAGGTGTGGTTATATACCAATACATGGTGTTCAGGAAAGCGTGCAAGATGGTGGTTCCAGTTTGCATTGAGAGGATTGTGATCAGCAAATTGATCTGGCTGCACTATCTGTTGGAAATTATAGATAAATTTCCTTTATTTTGTTTTAAATTTTGAATAATATTTTATGGATTTGATTTTATCTGTTTGACTAATAATCTTATCCAAACTTAGTAGTAATCCTATTTGAGATTATGATAGATATCCTTCTTCACGAGAGATGAAGCGGCTATAAATATTGAGAGATCCACCTCTCTCAAAATATAGAAAAAAAAAAAACACAAAAAGAAGCTTTTCTCTTTTTCCTCTTCTCGATTTTCCTAGGGCTTTCTTTGAGCGGTACTAAAGACAGCGAGCAGATTCGACACCCCGGCCAGCGCGCATCAAGGGAAGGGGTCTGAGAAAGAGAAGGGTTGAACTTGGGAGAAGAGGCTAGTAAAGCCCTATGCGTGAGAGGGCGTAATTCTTCTCTAAAGACAACGTCTTTAGACGTGCTTCTCATC
This sequence comes from Dioscorea zingiberensis, assembly GCA_026586065.1. Lineage (NCBI taxonomy): Eukaryota > Viridiplantae > Streptophyta > Magnoliopsida > Dioscoreales > Dioscoreaceae > Dioscorea > Dioscorea zingiberensis. Next base: position 25,375,523 of record CM048826.1, read on the forward strand.
TCGGTTCTCAGGGATAAGTTCTTTTAATCTACACTGTATCTTTTCTGTGCTTTTTCCTAATAATTATTCCAAAAATTTTAGAGAAGAATTAGAAAAGATATAGTAGTATAATTGTCCATTACATCATCAATACTGAGGATCTCTATTCTGCTAAACCTGAAAAATTCTCTGGGCAATGTTTTAAACGCTGGCAACGCTAGATGCGTTACTGGCTAACCTTGCTTGATTTATTTGATGTAATATCAACCACATCTCCTTCTATAGATGATAAGGAAGCCTATCAATAATTTTAAACATAGAGATTTTATTTGCATAGGTAAGATTCTTTCTGGTCTATCAAATAAACTATACGATATATACAGTTACATTGATTCTTCCAAAGATTTATGGGAAGCATTAGACAAAAAGTTTGGAAAAGAAGACACGGGAATAGAAAAATATACCCTTGGAAAATATCTTAGGTTTTCAATTTCTGACTCTAACTCAATTATAGATCAAATACATGAACTTCAATCTCATGTGTACGAATTAAATCAAAAAGACATGAAGATTTCTGAAAAATTCCAAGTGGGAACTATTATAGAGAAACTTCCTTCATCTTGGAGTCAATTTGAACTTAGTCTTAAACATAAGAGAGAAGATATTTCATTAGAAGAATTAATTAGGTCAATTAGAATAGAAGAACAACATAGAGAGCAAGACAAAATGGAATCTAAATCAGAATTAGTAGACTTGCAACCTAAGGCAAATTTAATTGAAGGGTCTAAAAGAAATTTCAAAAACTATCATAATAAACGGTACATAAAACCCAAACCTAAAATTACCAAAGAAGAAATAAATTCAGGATCATGTTATGTTTGTGGAAAACTTGGGCATAAAGCAAAAGATTGCTATCATAGAAAAGATAGGGTCCAAAATTCCAAATCCAATTCTAATCAAAGTAAGAAGCCAGAAAGACATAGCGGACCAAAGCCTCAAGTCAACATGGTGATAGGAGCTACCTATGCAAGGTCAGATGAGAGGTTAGTAATTTCTCTTTCTGAATTTCCTTCAGTACCTCTATCAACCGATTGGTGGATAGATACTGGAGCTAATATCCATGTTTGTTCTAACCAAGCTATCTTTTCCTCATATCAGGCAGTCTTCGGAAGGAGCGTAACAATGGGAAACTCCACTGCTGCAAAGATAATTGGTGCAGGATAAGTTAACCTGAAGCTAACTTCAGGAAAACTTTGTCTCTAAAAAATGTGCAGCATGTGCCGGAAGCCAGGAAAAATCTAATTAGTGGGTCACGCCTTGTCCAACAAGGATACAAATTAGTCTTTGAGTAAAATAGGGTAGTCATTACAGAAAGAGATGTTTTTGTAGGAAAAGGTTATGTCAGTGAAGGACATTTTAAATTAAATGTGATTAAACCATGTAACACATATTTTGATTCTATGGAAAATTCTACTTCTATTGCATTATCTGTCGAATGTTCTGAATTATGGCATCATAGATTAGGACATGTTAATCTAGAAAGTATTAGAAAGTTAATGAATTCATACATAATTCCAAAATCACATATCGATATGAAATCTAGATGCATGACTTGTGTACAAGCTAAACAACCTTGTAAACCATTCAAATCTGTTGAAAATAAAGAGACCACATTGCTTGAACTAATTCATAGTGATTTACGTGAAATGAATGGTATCTTAACTAGTGCTGGAAATAGATATTTCATTACCTTCGTTGATGATTGCACTAGATTCTGTTATACATATCTGATGAAAACTAAGTATGAAGCACTTAATAAATTTATAGCTTACAAACTTGGGGTAGAAAAAATCTTAAGAACAGATAGAGGATGAGAATATACTTCTAATGAGTTTAAAGAATTTTGGGAAAACAATGGAATTATTCATGAAGTAACACCTCCTTATTCACCCCAATCTAACGGAGTAGCTGAAAGAAAAAAATAGAACATTAACTGATGTGATAAACACATTATTAGAAAGTTCAGGATTACCACAAAAAAATGTGGGGTGAAGCCTTGTTAACATCATGTTATATTTTAAATAGAGTGCCATATAAAAAGTTACCAAAAACCCCTTATGAACTTTGGAAAAATAGGACAACCAATTTAAAACATCTCAAAGTTTGGGGATCCCTTGCTAAGGTGAACATTCCAATAAATAAAAAGAGAAAACTTGGACCTAAAACAGTTGATTGTGTATTTATTGGTTATGCCCTACATAGCTCAGCTTATAGATTTATTGTTATGAAATCGGAAGTGAGTGATGTTTTAGAAAACAGTATCATGGAATCTAGAGATGCTATATTCTTTGAAAACGTATTTCCTTTGAAAAACAAAACATCTAGTGAAGAAATTACAGATTCCAACTCTTCTATGGCACCTATTGAATCCAACTTGGAACATAGTCTAAGAAGAAGCACTAGACCTAGAAAAGAGAAAAACCTAGGAGATGACTTTGTGACTCTCTTACTAAAATATGATAGGCCCAATTCTTATAAAGATGCAATGCAATCTTCTGATGCACAATTCTGGAAAGAAGCTATTGAAAATGAAAAGCAATCAATAACATTCAATAACACATGGGTTCTGACTGATTTACCCAATAGTTGTAAAACCCTTGGTTGTAAGTTGGTTTTCAAGAAGAAACTACTGCCAAATGGTACAACAGAAAGATACAAAGCTAGATTAGTAGCAAAGGGATGTAATCAAAGAGAAGGAATTGACTATTTTGACTTATATTCTCCTGTGACAAATATAACTACTATCCGTGTGCTAATAGCACTAGCATCTATACATAAACTTGTGGTTCACCGAATGGATGTGAAAACAGCATTTCTTAATTGTGAGTTAGAAGAAGAAATATATATGGATCAGCCAAAGGGATATAAGATACTAGGTCAGGAGCAAAAAGTTTGTAGATTAGTCAAATCCTTATATGGCCTAAAACAAGTTCCTAAACAATGGCATAAAAAATTGGGTTAAAGCCATTTTTGGTCCCTGAAAACAGGGCCAATGTTCATTTCCATCCCAAAAATTTAAAATTTGTTCAATACGGTCCACATCAACATATACTGCCACTTATCACTCCACATTAGCAAAATAACGACTTAAACATAATAATAAAAAGATTATATGGATTTCATTGGTATTCCACATGACCGCCACGTCAGCAAAAGGACCAAAAATGCCAAAATACGGAATATATAGGTACCCAAAATGTCAAAATATGCAATACATAGCGACCATATTGAACAAATTTTGAATTTTGGGATGGAAATGAACATTGGTCCCGTTTTCAGGGACCAAAAATGGCTTTATGATCAAAAAATTTTATCAAATGGCTGTGTTGAATTAGTCAAATAAATGTTTATATGGCAAATCTTATAACAATCAAAGTGTTGTCTTGTGCATATATGTGGATGATATTCTAATTTTTTGTACAAATATTGATGTGGTTAATGATACAAAAACTTTTTTATCTAGCAAATTTGATATGAAAGATTTGGGTCTGCTGATGTTATTTTAGGGATTAAACTTATCAAAACTACTAATGGGTTTTTAATGTCTCAATCACATTATGTAGAGAAAATCCTTCAAAAATTCAATTTATTTGAATGCAAACATGTGACAACGCCATTTGATCCTAGTTTAAAACTTAGTAAAAACTTTGGAGAATGTGTGGCACAATTAAACTATTCCCAACTATTAGGTTGTCTGAATTTTGTATCAAACAACACAAGACCTGATATATCTTATGATGTGTCTAGATTAAGTAGATACTCTTCTAATCCAAATAATGAACATTGGGAAGCTTTGAAAAGAGTTTGTAGATACTTAAAGGGAACAATTGACCATTGTCTCCACTTTTATGAGTTTCCTTCAGTGGTTGAAGGATATACAGATGCTAATTGGATTACTGATTCTGATGAAACTAAATCAACAAGTGGTTATGTGTTTATATTAGCAGGAGCTGCAGTTACTTGGAAATCAGCTAAGCAGACTCTAATTGCTCGATCTACTATGGAGGCTGAGTTAATTGCCTTGGACAGTGCATGCAGTCAAGCTCAATGGCTAAAGGAGCTACTTGAAGGAATCCCTTTTGTAGATCATCATGTCCCAGCGGTGTTAGTATTATGTGATAACAAAGCCACAATTGATGCGTGCAAACAAAAACACTACAATGGCAAGAAGAGACATATCAAGATCAGACAAAAGTCTGTATATAGCATGATTGGTGAAGGAGTGGTATCACTAAATTTTGTGAAAAGTGAAAATAATCTTGCAGATCCTTTCACCAAAGGGTTAGCACGAAGGCTAGTCCAAGATACATCGAGGGAGATGGGCCTGAAGCCAAAAGATGTACTGCCGTCGATGGGAACCCAACTCTCTTGATTGGAACAACCTTTCCTGAAAGTTCAATGGGTAGAAACAAGTCGATTGAATAGCTGTGAAAGCACTAGTAAAACTATGAGCCCCTCTCTATGGTGTGAGTGCTTATTACTACTACGACTAGGATGAGTGTTACTCTTAATTAGACCGAGGCATAAGTGCAAGGTAAGTTCCGTTGTAGTAACCCTTGGAGGTCTAACCTATGTGAGTGGGACTGTGGGGTCGCAGTCTATGGGAGTTTGCTTAACCCTACGAGCACTCATGAAACAAGATAATCGTGCATGACCGGGAAGCATGAACCCGTTTAGAATTTTGCAAGTCTGTACTGTGTGTGCTTTTAGTGATTGTCTGTGCATTAAGAGTCCAAGTTCAAGACATAGTTCACTTCAGACTTGAATGGGAAAAAAACTGATTGTCACTAGGAAGAGGTTCAAACCCACAAGGTACCTACTTCTGGTGCATGGTATAATACCGCTCAAATGTTTTCGTTTTTGTTTTTGATTATTTCAAAAATTCAAAACAAATGTGGGGATTGTTGGAAATTATGGATAAATTTCCTTTATTTTGTTTTAAATTTTGAATAATATTTTATGGATTTGATTTTATCTTTTTGACTAATAATCATATTAAAACTTAGATCTAATCTTATCCAAACTTAGTAGTAATCCTATTTGAGATTATGATAGATATCCTTCTTCATGAGAGATGAAGAGGCTATAAATATAGAGGGACCCACCTCTCTCAAAATATACAAAAATAAAAAAAAACACAAAAAGAAGCTTTTCTCTTTTTCCTCTTCTCGATTTTCCTTGGGCTTTCTTTGAGCTGTACTAAAGACAACGAGCAGATTCGACACCCCGGCCAGTGCGCACCGAGGGAAGGGGTTGCAGAAAGAGAAGGGTTGAATCTTGGGAGAAAAGCACCAGTAAAGCCCTGATAACGGTTCAAATGAGCATATTTACTTATCACTTATACACATTTTTACATATCAAATGCATTGATTTATAGCCTACTTGTACTTAAAATGCTTCATATTTTGTAAACAGGGCATATATAAGCAACCTCGACTTAGAGGATGCATTTATCAACAAAACGAAGGACAAACGAAGACATTTTGAAGAAAACAGGGGTTAAACGGCCTGGTGAACGGCCATTCACACCTGGGCATAGGAGCAGACACCCAAGGAGATGAACTACCTTGTGAACGGCCGTCCAACTGCCCGTTCAGGGCAACCTGTGAGCTGAACCGACTGATGAACCGCCAGTTGAACTGCAGGTTCAGAGCAACCTGTGAGCTGAACGGCCTGATGAACCGGCCGTTCACGAGACCGTTCACCGTAACCTTTGCAATTCCACGGGCCCAATCAAGGGCAATGTTGTAATTTCTTAAGTGAAACCCTAATACATGGGTATAAATAGTTAAGTAGGGGAGTTTAGAAGAGAGGTTGGCTGGGGAGAGAAGCTAAAAGAGAGAGATTAGGGTTTGGGGGTCATCTCCCCCAAATCTTGAGAATAGATAACCATTGGAGCTGCAATCTTGGAGGTAATGGTGTTCTCTATTACTTTTTCATTAGTTTGTAAACTTTTCCATTTTGGTTTGAGTTCCCCATTGATGGGGAACTAATCTATTGGTACTTGGGTATGATGAACTTTTGGATTATGCATTAATTGGCAATGAATGTTTATGAGGATTTGTTGGTTTGTTCTTGAATGTCTAATCATGAATGTTTCGTATTGATTGTGATTTCATTATTAGAAATTACTTGAGTGCATACGGGTTAGAGCGGACGCCTCCTTGTATTAGGAACCTACTTCATTAGAAAGTATTATGAGTACACCGAGGAATCGGGTACTAGAAAGGCGAACGACTCTTTCAAACTACTTCACCCCCATAATACTTCCAAGATTTGAATTCCCTTGATCTTAAGACAATCCTAGGAAATTAGTTATCCAATCACCTTGGAAGAGGGATTGGATATAATTTAGGAATTCTTGGCACAAGAACTACCAACTTTGATTCATAAATATCTTTGTTTATCTAAAGAATTGAAATCCAAAAGGGATTCATGCCCAAGTATCCTCTCTTTCTATTGATTTACCCCAATCAACTCTCAATTTTCAGTTCTTACTTCCAACCTTTTTAGTTCTTTAGTTTTGAAAACCAAAACCCCCCAATTTACCATTTAGACTAGGTTATTAAAGCTTGGTTTACACTTAGCAATCTCTATTCCCTGTGGTTTGACATCCGACTTCCCATAGTCCACTTTATTACTTGACCATGACCTGTATACTTGCGGAAACCACCCCATCAAGCCCTGTGCGTGAGGAGGCGTAATTCTTCTCTAAAGACAACGTCTTTAGACGTTCCTCTCATCTCGGTTTTCAGAAATATGTTCTTTGAATCTACACTGTAGCGCTTTTTCCTAATAATTATTCCAACACTATCATCCAGAGAACCGATACTCTTCTATGATGAGGTTGGTTGTTTCAATTTGATTAATTCATAAAGAAACTTATATTTTATCAATTTTTGTTAACCCCAGTGTCTTCTTCAATTGAAAATTGATTCAACTTTTTAGGTGGTTTTGTATGAAGATGAATTAGCTAATAGTGGAGTATCACCCTTGACTGTCAAAGTGGTAATTTTTTTTCCTTTTGCATCTGAGTGAACAATCAAGGTTCTTTTCCGATGCGCCGCACCGGCTTGCTAATGGTCTTTCCTTATATGTTGATCTTAGAGTGATGCCGAGTTGTTGGTTTCTTCTACTCTGTTTTGGGGTAATGTCATCTAGATAGCGCAAGTCTATAGTTTATATCCTCAGAATGGGCAACCCGGTGCTACAAAGCTCCTACTATGTGCAGAGTCCGGGGAAGGGTTGGTTGGACCACTTAGGTCTATTGTATTCAGCTTTATCTTTATGTTCTTTTTTTTTTGTTTGGAAAAATGTTGTTTCCACGACTCGAAACTGTGACCTTCAAGTCACACAGCAACAACTTTACCATTGTGCCAAGTTTATATCCTCAGAATATGAGAAGGAAAATTTTCTATTTTTTTTGGTTCTCTGAATGAGTTCTCACTGAGGAGTGCTCATGAGGTTGAGGGATACTCAAATGCATTGTGCTTTTGTCACCAATGAGAATGCAAGGCCTGTCATCCTACGAGAGAGGTGCTGGAGGGAAGCTACTTTCCAAAGCTTAACTGCTGTAAGTTTTGCAATATATATCCTCCTGAAACTCAGTACTGAGGATGATATATGACTGTGCCGAAAGTTAGTGCATTATATAATTAAGCTGGGCTTTCAAAATAATCTCCGGTTTATTAGATCATATAGTCATCACTGCTCGCCTTGCATCTAGCATCAAATCATTTCGTCGAGGTTCTGCTTTTCTTGTGTGTTCCTTTCTGTTTACTTAGACATACTACATGTATTTGAAATCTTTAAGTAGTTTGCGTACATTGAGGTTAGAAAGAGATATCAAGATCAAAGGTTCATTTTCTGATTAGCTGTCATTTCCTGTATGCATCACTAATTTGATTTTGATTTGATGTAAATCATGCAGAAAGGGTTTCCTTCTGATTCTGCTGCATATGGTGATCCTAATCACACAAGTCAGAGGATCTCCTTGTAATGCTGTAACTAACTTATGCAATGTTTCACAATCAATGTGAATTGAAGAGACAGAACTTCAAACCAAATGTTGATTCAAGTGAGACACATGTTGGTAGCATTCAGACAATGATTCAGCCAATGAAAAATTTGAACACCAATGATGGGTGTATATTCAGGGGTTTTATGTTGTACCTAATCAGCCTTCAATTTATAAAATCTCCCTGTTTTTACTAAAAGGCTCAAGGAACTTTACTTTTTGGTTCCTTCATTGTCTTTTAATATAAAGCAATTGCATTTTCTTTCATTTTGTCTACTTATTTTCTTTATTTCACCTAACATAATGAAAATATATATTATTTATCTTTCTTTCCCCTGTGACCATCAGCAGATATAACCAACCCTACCAACAGTAATTTTTTATTTTTGAAAAGAATGGATAAATCACTTTCATTAATAATAAGATAATGAGAAATACATTGAGTAATACATTAGAGAGATCATATTTAGGGATAGATTGTAGATATTGTCGGAAGTACAATTATGCTGGGAATGTACTCCAGCCTTAGGGAGTGGTGGTTCCTTTACTCCGAGTTCTCCCTGGAATCCGGGTTGTCCCCTTCCCCTTCTGTTGTTGTCCCTTCCTTCTCTTCATTGAAGCTTTGGGCAAAGCTTTGTTTGATGATGGACTTCAACGGCATCAGCTTTTGTTTCTTGGCCATGGGTGCTGCGTCCAACCAAGATAACATAAGAAAATATTCATGCCAACTAGAGTTTTGCTGGGTTGGTACCAACAGCTGATCGTGTCAAAGTCAATTTGGGATGGTGATATGAATCTCAAGAGAGAATTGAAGACTAAGCATTATTTGACTAATATAAATTTGATAAAATTATGCTTGGCACAAAGCATTACTCAATCAAACTTTAATAAAAAGAAAAACTTGCATGAGAGCCTAAACAATAATTGGGCATAGTGCTCACATAAGTCACAATCTTTAGAAGTTACGAAACATCATGATGTCCCAATAGGTGTTTACATCCCATGTGGATGTAACCATGAGTGAACAAATATCACACATCAGGTATTCAGTAACATGGGTTTTCTCACGGAAAAACCGTAGCTTTGGATCACCAATACTATACAAGGTGCAATTCAAATGGTCAGAAGTATATGGGAATGAAACAAGTCTTGACAGAGCTGTAAAATGATGAAAAACAAATGGAGAGTGATCCAGAAATATATTTTCTTTCATTTGCAACCAAATTCAAAAAAATAACCCAAAATTTCCACCAATCCAAACGTCACCAGAAAAAAGTTAACCATTGAACAAAAGTCTGCTGTAAAAGCTCTGTAGTGCCTGATTGCTGGAAAATAGAAAGGGTCTGTAAAAGTGGATACCCATGAAATATTAACAACCCTGAACTAAAAAGAACAACCTGAAGACATGACAGTTCAGAAAAATTATTATATACAACAAACATTACAAAGGCAAACTTATTCCTAAGAAAACATGGATCACTTAAGTGGCCATATACTTTATATTCCAGAAATCATATGCACAAACGAGAAAAAACAAAAAAACCTTTTATGTGCCTCCTTGGATTAGCTACCTACCATACCAACTACATTAGATCATTACTATTACTTCTATTTAATAAACAACATCACGTATCAACTGCAGCTGCTCTGTTTTGGGGATATCTGAATTTTGGATGACAGCCTATGGTACATTCGTTCATATCAGGTCGGAAGGAACCAGATAAAAAATCAACTGTCCACCAAATCAGGTAATAGACTATGGACACGTAAATTGGCTGAACAAAAATGACAGCATAAATAAGCCTGACTGACCCATGATTGAGTGTCTACTTGGGAAGAGAGAGCCTCCTAGGTTTTCTGGATGCTGATAAATTGGGTGCACTGGCAGTCTGTAAATGGAGCTGTTGGGCTCCAAGATGCCGCAGGTTGGAATTCTCCCCATTGCGTTTTTTGTTTGTTCTGATGGTACGAGAGTTGGGAGTGCTTTGAGAAATCTTGCATATTCGATCCTTACTTATTTTTTGACGCTTAGGCTTTGATTTGGATGAACTAGCAGAAGATGAAAATGGGTCTATACAATCCCCACCATTTCGCTTATTGTTGTTGCCAACTGATACTTGAGTTAGGGATGCCAGCTGATGTGGTGGTAGATTGAGATCATGGACAGTGCGAGTGTCTTGATCAGCAGTAAAGGTTGGAAATTCCTGTTCAAAAGGTTAACTTTCAGTACAAGAAAAGTATCATACCTAAGTAAGATAGGTTTGAATGAAATGTACATGCAAACAATCCAAGGAAGATTATCTCAAGCTGATTACATTAATATGCTTTGCACAAAATGAAACCAAAGTACGCTTGGAGCTTTGGTGTATATATCAACCTCATCAAGTATGTTCAGTTCAAAAAGTTGTTCAACAAGTAGATGGAATCTCTGCATAGTAAATACAGATATGGTTCTTTGGGCAAAGAACAGTTTGGCATAACCCAAATTTTCCTATCTTTACATGGATGGCTTGCAGACAATTAATTCCAAATCAGCAACTGAAGAGAGGGATTGATTTTCTTCCAAAATATATAGATAAGGCATCGACCCAACAATTGCTTAATATAATTAAATCTACCAGTAGAAGTACCATTGCGTATCATACACTTCTAAAAGTTTCAAAGAAACAAGTACCATGACAATGTTACCAAAACATGGACACAAGTGTCGGATGTGCAAGTATCTTGAGACGTCCAAACTTTAAAAAATGTGGGTAAAAAAACATGTGATAAAATTATGAATTTGTATTTAAATCATCACATAAATATACATTATTGGACTTATGACCTAAACGAAAACCCACAAGATCTTAAAAACTCAGACAAAGATTGTCCCTGAAATACTCGTAACTGAGGTAATGTCAAAGTAATATTTAATTTCTTATAGGGTCCCATATGCACTACAAAATTAGTATGAACCAAGAAATATAGTATTAACTACGCAGAATCTAATATGCCATTTAACTCTACCATCATTTATCTTAAGCTTGAAGAGCATACCTTATTCTGGACTTCAAAGGTAGGTTCCTGGTCCAACCGCTCGCCTTCTGAATCATCCATCTCTTCGCATTCAAAGTGAACATGTTCACTTTCTTCATCAGAATCACTCAGTTCTTCCTGTTCCATTATTATATCTGGAATGGATTCTTCAAAGTGGCTGCCTTCTGCACGTTGACACGCATCAACATTGCTTGCCAGTCCTACCTTTGAAGAATTGACATCGTTCATGGCGCAATCACTTGATTGTAAAGATGAATCAGCTGGAAATAACCTTTCAGCATTATTATCTCTTAGGTTATCGCATAAGAAACCTGTGTGTAAACTGTTTTCTGCTATCCCTCGCTCCATAGTAGGCCTATTACTGCCAGAAATTTCTTCATTCCTGTATTTGCTTCCTTTTGTTGATTCTGCATCTTTTGATGAGGATAGGCGAATGTCCAAGTCAATGTCAGTTTCCTTTTCATGTTGATTTGGAGATTTTGTACTCATCGCCATGTCATCCTCATCTACCATGCCTTGTCTAAAATTGCAATTAGATGGGCCAACAACATGATCATGATTGTCTTGTACTGACTGCAAGTTACCAGATAGCTGTCCACCTGACGACTGAATGGCAGCATCATCATTTAGGTTTTCAGTTCTTTGCAGGAGACGATGGAAGTCAATGGTACTTAAACTTGAAGGCACTTCATCAACAGGCCTATGGAAACGCTGGCGTTTGAGGAGATTAGTGTCAAACTGAATTGAATTTGGAGGGAAAAAGTTGTATGTATTTGAAGCAGTTCCACTACAGTTCACGGGATAGTACGAAGAAAGTTGATTTTCAGAGGCCTGGAACAGCAGAGGATGCATATGGAGATCAGACTCAGAAGTGTTCTCCTCAGCCACAAATTGATCTGCATGGGTCGACCCATCTTGTCTACAGCTGACTAGAGAACCATTATCTGAGAAATTTGTTTTATTTTTCTCAGGATTTAATGCAGTAGGACCTACTTTTGCAACTTGAGGTAAGCATGAAACAACATTTTTCGGCGTGCTATTTCCGATATTAGAATAAGCTGATATGCAGTGGTAACTTTTGAATGCTGACTGAGAAATCACACGGCCAGATGGAGGTAGGTTTACAGGAGGCAAGTCAGGTGCTAACTTAACCAATCGGACACCTTTACTTTTATGTGTTTGACATGTTAGGGAGATCAATTGCTTTGTAGAAGGCCTGGGAAGAAATTTGGAGGGCAGCTGCTTGGATAACAATGCAGTCTGAGACATACCACATCTGTGATCAGAAGAATGAGAAAAATTATTCGGGGTCATTGAAGAAGCCACACATTCATTGGTGGCTCCACTTTGCATTGGTAACTCACTCCGTTCATCTGAAACACAAACCCACATGCCAATCAATTAAGTGCATTCATATGACAAAATTAAACTGAATGTTACCACTTGTACATTGCTCAAAATACACATACCAGAAGGCATGCTGTTGTAGCTTCCAGGTTGTGTTTCTGCTAAGAATGCTTCATGAACATAAGCTTCATCTTCATCATCAATAGCATCAGCACTATTATCTCCTCCATTATCAACCTGCTTAGTAAACAAAGTTGTGAAATAGATGCCTAAGAATCCATCACACTACTTGTCTACTCAACTACAACCAAGCTAACCTCCTTTCTAGATGAAAGTTGACAATCACCAAGGGAGGCCTTGCGTTCTCGTCTTTTTGCTTCATATAGTCGTCTTTTCAGCTTAAGAGCTTCACATTTTTTATATGATTTCTGTGTTCCAGTAGCAGTTCGCCACTGGCGTTGAAGCAACGATGGATCTCTATGCGGAACAAAGAATTTCCAAACTGACAACCAATCATGCTTAAAGACTTTCAGACCCTGCTTTCAAAAGAAAGTATGATATGGGTTTAAAGACAACATGCCTTAGCAATATAAAATCAGCATGAGCAGTTTAAAGCACCTCATAGATTCGGGCCTGTTCATCTGGAGTTAACGGAGATGCCTTCATACGACGGACAGCCTGCATGAATCAATACTTACAGTTAGATAATCAGAGAATAGAGTTATTATGATATCCTTGAAACTTGAAAGGCAACATGTCACTACACAACAATTTTACAGCTGACACTAAAATTTGACATTTTAAGATTAGCTAAATATGCCTAGAAAGTACAATCAAAAGCTCAGTGGTTTCCAGGTCCATCTTCAGCCAACCATACTGAGTCTCAAATATAAGTAAAAAAATTAGCATAAATCAGATAGCATCTGCATCAGCAGATGGAAGTCAAGAATTCTGCATTCAAGCATAAACATTAGCCTGAATAAAGCAAACACTCACAACTAAAGATTTGAGAAAACCGTAGAAAAAAATTTCTAGAACCATATGTCAAATGTCCATAAATCGACTTATACAATTACATACCTTATGGATTAAAAGTCAGCTATCTATTCAGTAAGAAAAAGCATTACGGGATGCAAGGTGAGATGTAGTACACAGTCATGCCAAATAAATCAAGCCATCTATGATTTCAATATTATTAAATCTTGTCATAAAGATAAATGTGGTTGCTTAGACACTTATTCCCTATTCTAGTTAACCTTATTTTAAGCATTGTGAAAGATAGAGATGGAAATAAATAAAATCTTTGTTGGCTTGCATATATTTCTATTAAATGAAGCTTCATTGAATGCCAGTCCATACATGTTACATATTGTCAAAATACACTTTAAGATACCTCTGAGGCAATTGGAGAGAAGCTAAATAAAATCAACAATGTAACATTATTGAATCACTTCAGTGGTGAGTGAAATTAATTTAGTTAAAGTTTTGTTGCTCATTATGGTGTTCTAGTGCCAATTTATCAACTTACTTATCCTATTTCCAACATGAACTTTGATAAGTCATAACTTCTGCTCTGGCATCCCAGTTGGTTGATATAACCTACAGTTCCATGTTTCTGATTTTTATAGTAGCCCAAGCCAATTAACATCCCTAACCAAATGTTTGCTCCTAGTTGCATCAGATTCAAGTGTAAAGCCAAAAAAAAATAAGTGTTTGTGCACTTCTACTTTGTTTGGTAAGCTTCACTCTGCTCCAAAGTCACCTAAGTGATTCACATTAGGTTGATAAGTTACGACGAAAGCATCCCCATTTTTTATAGACCTTGGTCAACTTAAGTTAGTGCTTCAGACCAAACGTCAATTTTACCGTCTGGTGTATGATGGAAATATTTCTTTAGGAGACCATTAAACCTACTGAGAAACAATTTCATCAACATTCCTCAAGTTAGAATCTAACAAAACCAAACAAAAAATAGTAGTACAACCTCTAGAAGATACTGTCCAAAGGCTCAGATTTGCACATCTACAACCAGGCAAACTCAAAGACTGCTGTCCCAAGTTAGTAATTAACAGAACAGAAGATACAAAATGAATATTACCAGTGAATCATGATTTAGCTCACAGAATGAAATTGATCATATACAGGTCACTAAAACACCAGTAAGAAATTTGCATGTCCAGGAGGATAAATATAGACAAAATTGAAAACATGATCCACTCATGTTGTCATTATCCAAGTAAATGACATGTAAAGTCATTGAATAATAAAAAAAAAAATATTGGAAATGGCAAAAAATGTGAATCCTACTGAATGATATGTCCCCTGTACCAGCTGAAAACAAAGTAAATGATGTAGTAACAGAAGATATAAAATAATAATACCACCACATCATAATCTAGCTCATTGAGTGACATTTATAATATACAGGTTACCAAAGCCAGTAAGAGATTTGCATATCCAGGAAGGCAAACATAGACAAAATTGAAAACATGATGCACTCTAGTTGTCACTTATCCAAAAAATGAAATTACAAACATGTAAAAATCATTTTATGTTATAACATCATAATGTTAGACATGGTAAAAATTGTGAACCCTACTAGACGATGGTATGCCCACAGTTTTGGTTGAAAACAAAGCATCACTAAAGCACTATCCCAGCTATTCCATAAAGCTTAGTAGTAAAAGGAGACAACCATTTATCTAAATCACATAAATGAACATATAGTAAGAATGAAAAGAAGAAAATAATAGACTAACATTGTACCCATGTATTGCTTACTTTTATGGGATTCTCTTGTGCTTTTGATGAGCTACGGTTTTTCTGCCTGACAAAAATCTACATGCAAAAGATAACATATACATATATCAAAACAATATAGTAGCCTTTGTGAAAAAGTTTAAAAAAAAAACATGCAGAATGAAGTTACAGCGCCAGTAATTAAGAATTTAATACAAGCATGCAAATAAACATAACAAGCAACTTAAGAAGAAAAGGGAAAAGGTTCGTCAAAATTGTGTGCTAGAACATAACCAGCATGAAGATGACTACTTTATCCCACATGAGTCTTTTTCTAAAATTAACAATCAGATACATCTGGCACATCATAATTATTAACTAATTCAAACTGTGTCCTGAACTTTACCAACTTAGCTAAGTATCTACTTCATCCTCCCTACTACTAAAACCAGAAAAATGAATACATTTTCTTTATGATGTGTACTAAGTTTGAGTATGTTTTCTGTTATAACATACCAGGGAAATGAAAAGAAAGACAAAAAAAAAAAAAAAAAAAAAAAAATCCTATGTAGTGAAAGTAGTGAATTTTAGCATACCAAAGATATATTGTTCATAGAAGCAGAAACAAGGAATAAAAAAACTAATCTGCATTCCCTGGTTCTATTCTCAACAAACTAGAAGAGAAATAACCTGATGCTCAGTTTTACAAGGAAGATAGTGCTGTCGTATCGCTGCCCAGTCATTGTTATAGTTCATTATTCCTGTAGCCAATAGTCTGCAGCAGATATCAACTATAAAAGTGTCATTCTGACACTAAGCAATGATATGCATGTTAAACATCATGATTATGCAGAAATATAAAATCAAAAAATACATGAACATTTCAAGATGATAAAATAAATAGGTCAATGTTTGAAGGTGAATTTAAACTTCACTGGAATATTATCTAGTAAAATAAAAGCATTAAAATTCTGCAGGCTTATATTATGAGTGGCAATGGGTTAAATGGTGTCAGCACAACAAAACATAAGACAAACCTGTCTTCTGCATCAGTGAAAAGCACACGACTTGCAACTGCTTGTAAAGGAGGTTTGTGAGGAAATAGTGCTGAGTTAAATAAAGGGTAAAACCTTTTTGTCAACTTAGCAATATCCTTTGGCACAAGAGCAACTGACTCTTTCATTGTACTTTCTACAAGTATAGCAGCCAGTGACTTTTTAGGCTGTGGCAGTCCTGATGATTGTGAAGAAACTGTACTTGAAGACATCATAGCGGTTTCTTCCATAACTACATCATTTCTTTCGCCAGAAGGCTCAACTAAATGAAGCTGAAAAAGTGGTTCCTTAGTAAAATGGCTTTTATCAGCCACATCTTCCACATGAAGTTGTCTGTATCTCAACACAGCTGTCAAACAATTGGATGCCATGAGTAAGGATTCAACAACAAATATGTCCAAGAAAAATACCGAAACTACAAATGTGAAAAAAATTTCAATTGGTCACTTACTGGCTGAAACATCAGTCAAGTAACTCTTAGCCAACCGAAGGGGAGCAACATCAAGAACAGATAGCACAGGGATGTCTATAGAAGGTACCCAATCTGAGTATGGAGTAGTTTGATTGCCATTGAGAATCAATGAGGTATGAGGATGAAGAGGATGAAAACAATGACTAGGATAAGGCATTTTTCTGAGAGTTAATGCTTCTTCCCGTCTATCAACTATCTCCAAAATCATATTCTTGACATCACTTGCAACTTCTTGTCTAGAAGGATCAAGAACAGAAATTGAGAAGGTTTGAATAAGAAGTTGGGCATGTTCATATATTGAAGTATACAGCTGCCCTATCTGTTGAGCTGTAAACCCATTGATAAGATCAGCTCCAGAAAAGGATGATGAGCATTGAGAAAAGGTTCCTAGAGAGAACTGCCACCCAAGAGGAGGGTATGGAGAAATCTGTGTGTTAGGTACATATGGTAATAGAGGACGCAGTGGAGTCTTGGCTAGTCCTAGAAGGCTTTTCTTATTTTTGTCAGATTCCTCAAGACGTTTCTTCTGCCTAGTTTCTGGTCTGTGAGGATCTCCTTCTTTCTTCTTGTTCCACCTTTTATCATTATTGATACATTCATCAACATCACTCTCCAAGGCCTCCTCAATTTCGAGCTCAAAGTCAGCATCATTTTCTTCTTCATCTTCATCTATATTTTCATCTTCCTGTCCTTCCAGCCCATTCTCAGTTCCACCCAGCAGAACAGCTGCAAGAAACTTGCGGTACTCTTCTTCATCATCGACATTTTGGAAGTCACCATCATCATCAGACTCTTGAAGGAATGCCTCCAGTTCCTCAAGTGTATGATTTGCAAGAGAGTGACGAGCTCTCGTACGTCTGCAGATAGCCTCCTCATTATCTATATCAATAACTTGGTTCAGGGAATCTTTGGGATTGCAAGTCTGCCCTGAAATTTCTTCCACTATTTTACCAGGAGCATCAATTCCATGTTCAAATGGCATATGTCCTCCTTTAGAACAAGTAAGCCCATTTTCCTCTTGACTTGACTGAACTTGAACATCACCATTAGCCACTTCCAATGGAATTCTAGCCTGCAGTACAACTTCATCATCTTCATTTCCTGACCCCCTATTATAGATCTGCATCCCATCTGTTGGTATTGATGTTGCACTAGCATCTTGGTGATCCACAGAGATTGGAATCAGTTTCCTGGCATTATCAACTGGAGCTTCATTATCAGAACTTAAACTGGATGAGGCTTCAGAAGGACTTTCTTCTCTAAGAAAGGGATTAAAGTCCACATCTTCTTCCTCATCCTCCTCCTCTAGCTCCAGATACATAATTGCAAGGAGATAAGTTTGCAAGAGAACCAGCAAAACTCTGTTGATAAAAAGACCTAATTTCTTCTCTTAAGGGTTCAATAACCAATGATATTCTGAAAAACATGAGAAAGAATGAAAGATTAAAAACATGACAATAATGGATGCAAAGACAGCCATGAATGAAAGGTAACCGTCTCTTGATCAATATCAGAAGAAACCTATTATTATAGAAAAGAAAAACAACTTCAACAGTATGCAACAAAAGGTCCTGCAAACTAGGAGTAGAAGCTAAAAACTATTAATGATTTGAGAATAGAAACTGAACAACTTTCAGTTGTTTACTACAAGAAGGAAGAAGAAAAGATTTAGTTAATTCCCCAAATAGTCGTGAGCCTGATTTTCATGGCAATTCTCTGCATACATAGAGACAATCATACTGAATAACCTCTCCTAAGATTTTAAGTAAATGAAATACCATTTTAGCATTCATCATAGTCAACATTGTTTCCATGTAATAATCTCTTTAGATGTTTTGGCGTTATCTATGAGGTTAGGTTGCCTCAAGGAACAATACCAGAGAAAAGAAAAATGAAGGTCCAAAAGAAGATAACTAAAAAACCAACACTTTTGCCCAATGGTTACTACAGAATTCATGGATTTAAGGCTAGGATAGATCAATAGTTATAATAATATAATTTATATGGTAAACCGAAAAAAAAAAAAAAAAAACTTCTTTTTGGAGAAGAGCGATCACTAAAAAGAGGGTTGTTATCAATCTTGGAGAAGTTATACAAATCACCACAAGAAACAAACATATAATAAAGTGGAGTTACAAGAAATCATTCCTTATTCATTAGTATTCAGAACAATCAAGAAGACCATAATGGAAAATAAGTCTAAATTTCCTCTTATTTCTTTCAGACATTACTATGAGGAAATCAAAAGGAAGCTCATGGAATTCCATGGCTAATAAGGTTTAATTCAAAACTATCTCAAGATTGAGAGGCATATAAGGAGCGAAATTATGGTTCATATAATTTAATTTTACAAACTAAGCGGAACATGCACCGGATGCGCCGGATTCCTGGAAACCCTAAGATAACCCTAGAATACCTTTCTGAATCTAATCCAACAACCCCATTGCCGCATCTAAGCCAACCAAAATCACATCAAAAATCACGAAACGGAAGACCAACCCATGACGCAATAAAAATAATATAAAAAGAAGAAGAAGACGGAGATTGAAAAAGAACTAACCTGCGAATCTATGTGGAAATGAGGGTGTGTTTGGATTAGGGTTATGAATCAAAGAAGAAAGGCCGTGGTGAGAAGAAGACGATGGCGAGGTCGGAGAAACCGAATGATTTCACTCGGGAAATCCAGCGATGGGAGCCGAGCTCAGGATCTTCGTGTTTAGTTTCTTCTCTTTTTTTTTGGCTGTTTTTACATTTTACTCCCTGAAAAGTAATGTTATTTTTCATTTAGATTCTTATCTTAATATTAAGATTATTATTAAACTAACAAACACATATGTATCAAATCTATCTATATTACTATACAAAAGTGAGTCTACTTTTAATTGTTTTTTAAATTCAAAGAAAACGAGAAAAATTGGTTAGCATTTTAAAATTTTCTCATAATTTTAAATTTTTAAAATTTTAAAAAATCTATCTATATTTTATGTTGGAGTATTTTTAATTTTAAAAATATCTTAACTATATCTGTATAAGAGTTTATGTTATAAATAATTTTAATTTTAAAAAATTCTAAAAAATTAGATTGCCATTTTTAATTTTCACAAAATTTTAGATTTTTAATTTTAAAAAGTCTAATTAAAATAAATATTTATCTAGTATATAAAAAATTAAATTAGGATTTGAAAATTTTCTCAAAATTTTAGATTTTTAATTTTCAAAAATATAATAACAACTGCAACGTACCTTTGTTTTTATTCCTTTATTAAAGAGGTAATGGTTATTTTATCTAGAGCCTCATGCTTAAAACCACCCAAACCCACACCTTTGCCTCCACCTTAATGCCAACCAGATCGGGGGAGAGGAATACCAGGTTTCGTTTCATCCCTAATTTCAGGTAAATTTGGGAACTTTCTTCACCTCTAATGCGCTTCGAGATATGAGAATCTTGGGTTATACTCCTCTTTTGATCTATTTGTGTTGTCCTTTTGTAGTTTAATAATTTAATTTGTGAATTTTATTAAAGTCATAGGCACATCCAAATGGCAAGCACACATACAAATCAGAAGATTATAAAGATATTCAAGTCAAAAAGAGTTATACATTTCTAGAAACAAAGTTCTAGTCAAGCATCATGAACATAAGATCCAAAGTATTGCAAGTTTAATACAAAAATCTATGATTCGGAATAAATAAGGGATAAAACAAAGGTAAATTGATGAGGAATAGTCATATCCCATTTTTCTTGAGCTTCTCCATGCTGAAAATAGCCTTTAAGCCCTTCGAATCGTCGTCTTGAACCTCGAGCCGCCGCCAAGAACGAAAGATAAACTAGAGAAAAACTGCCAAGGTTTATATAGATCAAACTAACGTCATGACATTCTTAGAATAACGATGCGTTGTTATTTTCCTGGCAGTTCTAACCTATAATGTCGCGACGTCCGCTATAACGTCACTATTTTTGGGTGATTTCAGCCTACGTAGTCTCTATCAAGGATCCGGTCAGATGTCATTTCAAGTCAAATTAATCTGAAATTTTAACTTGGTGTTTCAAACTTATCTCTCTTAAATTTGAACGGTGAAGATTGGGTTCGGAGTTCTGTAGATCTTTCATTTAAGTTACAAACTTAGATGCTCAATCAAGATACTCTCAGCCCTTTTTCCATTCTCTCATTTTGCTTTCTTTTCATATAACAACCTTCTCTTTTGCCCAATGATCATCCTTATCTTTATCTTGACATCTCATCATCTGTCAATATTAAAATAACTTGCCTCAGTGCATAAATTGATCCATTTAATATCGAAATTCACTAAAATAAGTGTGCATGCTGCTAGTTGATATTAAATTTATGCAAATGAACTCAAATTTATCTTTAACTACATCATTAAATGCCCTTCTTTGTTCTCAATCTAGAATATTAAGTCCTCTAAATAGCTCTCTTTTGAGAGCTAACACTTGCTCCCTTGGTCTTCCAAAACTCGGATGAACTCCTATAGTGCTTAGAGTTCTTGAACTCCACAATAGCTTGAGAAGCGGCTTGTTTCATATAGTCAGTAAAGTCTTTAGAGCACCGGTACTTATCAATGGTATTTCTTTAGTCACTTGAAGAGCCTCGCAATGCTTCCAGCCTTTAGATTCCTGCACATCCCTCTCTTAGGTGCTCCAGCTCAGGGTCGTACTCATTCCCTAAGTGTCCGAGCTCATCTATATGCTTCTTTAATACATACTCGACATTTTCCTTATAATTCAAGACCGGCTGTGTCATGCCCCGACCTGGAATCCAAGACCTCAGGCACGTGAGCTGACCGACCGTAACCAAGTAAGGCGCACCTCACTCGGACACAAGGCCTAAGTAAGTAACAACATATAACATAATAATAAAATGATAAATCTCAAATATCAAATTAAAAGAGTCTCAGTGGAAATAAAATAAAAGGGTCCAGATGCCCTACAGAAAGCCAGGCCCTATAAGGGTCCTACAATAATGTCTCTCACACACAAAGAAAAGTAAAAAGAGATCCTCAGACCTCAGCAAGATATCCAGACCCTCGATCGGCTCCTGAGCTCAAGTCTCCTACTCCTCAGGATATGAAAAGAAAGAACAAGTGCATGAGCTTTCGGATGGAAAACCCAGTAAGTACCCCTGTGGGGTTCATAAAATCATCAAAAACATCAATAAAATGATCATCAAAGCAATCAACGGGGACACGCCCCTCAAAAGCTATCCCTAGGAGTCTACCACAAATAATCACAACGGTAACGACTCCTAACTACAGTAGCCCTTAAGCTACGCAATGAGTTCCAAAAGAAGCTTAGCAAACGTCTCCACCGGCCAACGTCATCAGCAACTTGCTGGAACTCGACCCTCCGATCGTACGGCCCTCAGGTCGTATGTCGGTAGCGCCACCTCTCGTACATATTGACACGGCCAACGAATCATCTCCACTGACAGGCAGGACAACCAGAGTATCGTCCCTCTGGCATGGCAAGCCGAAACTCCAGGGTGTCCCGTCCCTGAGCGTTCCTCAAACGGAGCCCCCACGCTCCACTGAATCCAGGCAAAAGACTAACAACAAAACAGGGATACCAACATCCCGAAACAATCAAACATGCTCAATAGGAATCCAATCAATCATGAAAGCATGAATAAACTCAAGGCAATAGTATCATTAAACATGATAATAAATAAACCAAAGAAAAACTCCGAAGAGTGGGTACGAGACAAGTATACTTACCTCAACAATGACGTCCGGGATTACTCAGCAAAAATCCCTCCTGTCACGTCTCTATGTTGCAACCTGATAGTAAAAGCTATATCAGCATCGACAACATCTTAATATCTTCTAGTTGAACATGCATGATGCCCTAGTCAGGCCCAAGTCTAACTTGTGGGCCTTCCCTTGTATTCTATACTATTTCCCTTTTTATTTTCTCGGCTAAGTCTAGCATGGTTTCCCTTGACTAATTAGATCTAACAATCTGTTCAAGTGAATTGAGATGGCCTAGTGGCTAAGGCCCATTATGCCTATTAAGAGGTCCCTGGTTCCATTCTCTCCTCTTGCCTTTTATTCTTTAAATTTCTACCCCTTTATTAATTAAATTCCTCTGTTTAGTCCAAAAGAACTAGGTAGCATAATGGCTAAGGCCCATCAACCCCAAGTGGGAGGTCTCTGGTTCAATCCCCCTCTCCTACCCCCTTTTTGTTTCTTTCCTTTTATTTCTTAATCTGGTTAGACTAGCTTACTTAGCTAAATCTGACTCAACCAATCAAAAGTAAATCAAGGCCCTAGTAGTTAAGGCCCATCTTGGTAAATAAGAGGTTTTGCTTTCAAACCTCCCCTCCCACCCTTTATTTTTTTATAAACTGATTTGATCTAGCATGATCCTATTGACCAAACCCAACCCGATTTAATGTGACTGAACCTAACTTGATTTAATGTGACTGAACCCAATCGTGATTTGATCTACTATTATAAACCAGACCCAACCTATTAACTGGATCAACTACCTATCCAAACCCTTTTAACAACCGGTCAAACCCAACCTTCCCAAACCATGATTTATTTAATTTTAAACCCACTTGATTTAACTTAATCAATTAAACCTATCTAGTCTTCTTCCTTATCTGATCATGCCTGAGCCCGAACCGAGAGAAAAGAGTGGCGCCCCGTGTAGTGGTCGCCGGTGACGCTCAGGTGACCGGTGCTGATCCCGTTGCGACATGCTCCCCTTTTGGAAAGGTTCTGCAGATCACCGTCATCCACTAGAATGGAGGGCTGCTATGCTCTCCACCCATTCTCGCTGGGTATGCTGCTTCCCGGCCAGACTCCTCCTCTATTTCTCTCCCTTCCCAGTGCTCAGACTCTCGATGGAGAACTCTGATGTCTACTTTCAACATGTATGCACGGTGTTCATTGGAAAGACAGAGATGAGAGGGACTCACCGAGGAAAGCCCAGCACCGCAGCACGTCTTGCGTTCCGGTCCTCACTCGTTGTCAGGTGGCGCGTCGGAGTCTGATCTTGCGTTGGCGTTCCCCTTGAAGAATGAACACAAAGTCAGAGAAGGGAGTCTGAAACCCTGCGTAAGAAGCATCCCACTTACCCTTGCTCCGACGAGCTGGCAATAGTCCAGCAGAGATTTGAGTCTTCTGCCCTTCGGTGAACTTCTGGATCTCCCGTCCTCCACTCGCGAGCTCTTGGTTGCCCGCCGCGTAGGAGACCTCCTCTCTTCTTCTTCTCTCTTTGTCTCTCACAAGGAAGAAGGCTTCATGCCACCACTCGGTTAAGGCTGCGCTGTTAGGGATTGAGAGAAAGGTGCCTTCCATAAGGGATCGCGGAGGCTGTATGCATGATTGCGATCCCATAGATCGTGTGGAGAAAAAGGAATCCTTTCCTTTTTCCTGACCGCGTTTGAAAACCTCCCACATGAGGTTGGCAGTAATTGCGAGATCAACGGAGACGAGAGATCACGCGTAGTGGCGCTCACTAGAGACAGAGGGTGGTGTTGCCTCGCGATCAAGTCACGATTAGACGAACTGTGGGGATTTAATGCATGGCAGCGGATGATAGATGATCCACCACCTCGCCTCATATCAGTCACAAGCTTGGATGGACAACCACGATCAGGTGGAGATAAGCAGTTGGATTATTGCTTCATGCCTTGAACTTGAACGGCTATTTAAGTTCAACGATCCGGATTAGTTCCACATGCTGCAAGTAGTTCTGAGGCCTCGATTTTAAAGTGTGCCTCAAACTTAACCGATGATCAAGGATGGACGGTTGAGATTATCCCTTGTGTAAACAAAAGATCAAAGGCTTAGATCATATCCCTCGCCTCGAACTTAAGCGGAGATCTATGATAAGCGGCTTAGATTTGTCTGCACGGTAGGAGTGCACACACCATCGTATTGGCACTTGGAATTGACGGTTGGATGTAGCCTATTTGCCTCGAACTTAAGCACCATCTCACGATCTTTTGATCATGGCCGTCCATTCCTTTTAAACTACTTTGAGAGAATTCTCGTGCACTTTTGCAAATACCCCCCTCAATTTCTTCTAGGTTACAACCAGGTCCCTCTCCTGTGAGAGAAGCTCAATTTCTTCCAAGTCCCTAGACTTCCGGAAATTATAAATTAGTCCCCAACAACCCCAATTAACTCCAATTAGGGTTTTTATTTATTAAACCCTCTTAATCCAAATAAATCAAGTTTTGAGAATTTATTTTAATTACCAAATTAATTAGAGGAAATTTAAAATCCATTATTCCTATAAAATCTTGGATTTTACATGCTGCTTATAGCCATATAAATAGTGTGACAATCTAGCCCGCTCATGAGTAGATTCGTTAAGCTTTTGCTCAGCGTCGGCCTTCTTTAAGCTTTCACCAAGGGGCCCACAAGCGACAACCCTTTTCCTGAAGTTTGGTGGTTGTATGAACCATCAAAAGAACAGACAACACACAAGGACAAATCGTTAGTCGAGTAAAGGAGGTCAACAATGTGATACAACCATTCTAAAATACCTTTATTCCAGTCAAAGTAAGTTGGGAAGCTAGCCCATCATTGCTTAACTTCTCAATACACATCACATTCGTCATCCAAGAAAATAGCCTAGAGGTCCCTAGCGGGTGCCACATCGTTATTCAATAAAGACATCACCTCGGTGTCATGGGGAGCAAAAGAATCGCCCTTCAAGGCTTCGCTCTCCCCAAGATGGCCTCCAGACCGAGAAAATGCAAGAGATCCAAAGCCCGCAGCCTTGGGATCCAAGGTATTCGAGGTCCGCGCCTCAAGGGTCAAGACATTGTAGCTCGACGTATCAAGAGTAGGAAAAGCAGTCAGGGCGGACTCATCCTGGGTGACCTTTTTAGAAGAAGACATATCTACTTCAGGGATAGACGAGACCTCCTCGAGAGCGGGTCAGATTTCTTCAGGAATTCCCACTAGGAGCTTAGGTTCCTGGGGGATAGGCTGGAATTTATGCGACTCCTGAGCAGGGGCCTGGGGGAGTCCACCTCAGGGATAAAGTCCTGCCAACAGCTCAACCCTCCAACAGGGTCTTTGACCTCCTACTTGGTGAGGGAGGATGTTTAGCAGGTCATCTCCCCTTTCGAGGATTCGAGCTCCTTAAGGACGAGGTCTTCAGATCCTTCTTTGTCACCCACAATAGATAGTATTTACCCGAAGCCATCTCTACACAAGAGAATGATACTTGCAGGTCAAAAGGTTGATGGGTCGGATGAGCAACCTCTTAGCCATGCAAAAGAAAACCCTTACCTCCTATGGTAGAGAGCTCGGCCTCTCTAAGGACTCCCTCAACTACAGAGGCTTGGAGAAGTCAAACGGAATAGATTTATGGAGAATAGCTAACTGATCTGTCTCTTCATTGAACAGGGGAGTATCATCATTGGGATAATAGGGAGCACCTCTAGAGGTAAGGATTTCCTAACCATCATCATTGGAAACAAAAAGAAAATGAGAGTTCCACCTAGAAAAATGAGTCAAAAATGGACCTAAGAAAAACATATCTAGCTGGGCTGAGAAGTAGAACCAATCCTCGGGTCTAGGACTCTTTTTCAATGAATAAGTAATCAGAACCAACAAAGGGTAGGGACCAAATGAAGTCTTGGAAAATAATAATAAAAACCACAAAAGATTTTCCAACCATTCGGAGAAAGCTGGGATGGGCAAATGCCATAGAAATGGACAATCGCTTTAAAGAGTATGAAAATGGGAAGGCAAAAGCCTGCTATAAAGGCGTCTAGGTATACGGTGATCTCCCTCTCATTGAATCATTTGCTCGCTCAAATGAGGAAGGAAGTCAGGGATGAAAAGGGGGTCAGATACCGAAGAATTTTGAAATTTTTGGATAAAGGGAAGCTTTAATGTCGTAGGAGAACGATTCTATGTGGGCACTAACTTTCCTAGAGACTAACTGTAGGGTTTTCATTACCTGAATCGTAGAATCAACAAGTAGGTCGGTGTCGGAAAGAACTAGAGCTTTTAAGAAGTATCGGCAACTGAGGAGATGAGTACATGAAGAGGCTTGAAAGGTTTTTTGAAAGAGATGGAGTTAGGCACGCTCTTTCCCCCTCCCCAAATCTTAGTGGTTATGATCTCACGGTCCTAGACAATTAGCAAAAAGTCACCTCTTTGATGGTGGATACGTGGGCGACAACCTCTCTGGTGCTTTGGGATAGTCACTTAGAAAATGGCGCGCATTATAATTTCTGATAACTCCCTTTCGAAGGAGTGTCACTAAGCAGTCGCGAGCTTGGAAATTAAGAATGATGCAAGATATTCATTCCGTCAGCGCTAGTCCATTTCGGGGAATGAGTCGAAGAGCGACAAATGACAACCTCCTATGTTAACCCACTTGGCCTAAACAAGGGTGTGGCTTATCTCACAACCCGAAGCTGCATTCGAAAATGGGTCAACACTAGACACTAACGTCTCAACCTATGTAAACAGCTTGTATCTGCTCTAGAAAAGCAGGCCATACTCATGCAGGGAGAATATACTTTCAAAGCCGGCCATACTGAAAACCTGACTTACTAGGTCGACTCAAGATGAAATCTTGTCGACCTAACAAGTCAGGAGGCAACTGTTATGAAGGAAAACTAACCATACATATAGCACAATCCAAGGGCTTATAAACGATGTGGCCTAACTACAAGGCTTCTAGAAGGAGCTTAGAGATGATGGCAAGCAGGCGAGGGGAACAATGCCAGAGGCATGCAAGTAATGGTCAAGCAGACAATTGCTTGCAGTGCAAGCCACCAGCCTAAATGCTACGTCCAAAGGTAAAAAAAGGGGTAGAGGAGAGAGAAAAAGGGATCTGATCCTCTCCCCAGGCCCTTACTCCTTAAGATTCTCTCCCTCTTGCTTCCTCACTCCTCTACTCTCTCATTCTGACCATCTCCCTGAGAATCCTTTCTCTCTTTCCCTTTTCCTTCTATTCTGGTCTTCTTGCTGACTTGATCAACCGATGGTCCAGGGAGGAGCCATGGACTTCCTTTGCAGGAGTGCAATTGTTGAGCATGTACACACATTCATGCAAGCATGTGTCATCAAAGTAATAAATAACCAATAAGTACCTGGTTGAATCCACAGGGAGTGGGAAGCTAATCGAGTAGGAGGCTACTAAGGTACTCTGAACCTTTAGCAATCTATGTCAGAGGATTGATATAACTAAACCTAAGAAAAACAAATAAAATAATAGAGTATAGGGACTATCAGTGATAAGAGTTTAGGGTTGCATGACGTCTAAACATAATATAGATTTTCTCTTCTGATTAGAGAGGTTTGTCAAGATGGACGACAAGGGCTATTTAGTGACACTCTAGGCAACTTCATATGCATTGAGCGTATATGGTGATTCCTTATACCTAAGGAATATGCCTACGATCTCTACTACATATTCCTATGGAGTGGAGTGAGACATTACTAGGCCTAGACAATGCCCTGACCATGGATAACTTGCTCATGAGTGCATAATTATACATATTGTCTTATCATATTCCTATGTACTTTGCATCCATTTTGGCATAGTTTCTCCCATTTTTGTGTGTTGTTGGGTGTTTTGTGTAACTTGGCAAATAATTCAGACCTTTGGAGAAAAGAAGCAAATTCAGGAGTAATTTGGTGCAAGAAGGGCCAAAACAAAGCATGACACAATCACTCACACGAGCGTGTGGATTCAAATCGAGATTAATTAAGAAGCACACTCAAGCTATCGAAGACATGGCCCTGTGTCAGATGACACGACCGTGTGGAAGATGACACGGGCGTGTACTACACTGTGTCAGCGTGGAAATCGTGTTTCTAGAAGAACTCCTGAAAATCACACAGGCGTATATCGTAAAATCTGAAGCTTATAAAAGGCCATTAGTTCTACTCTTCAAGGGGACTTTTGGCGCATCCAGAAACTGATGGCTTGGGTTTATGGGAGAGGCTGAAGACGAAGAAGACATCAAGCTAGGAAGTTTATGAAATAATTATACCTTCTTCTTTTATGATTGTGATGTTTGTCATTAGTATGAGAGGTTAAACCCTTGGTGGTGCCTCGGGTCTTTGAACCCTTAGATGAACCTTTGAATTTTTCTCCTTCCTAATATTAGTTTCCTTTTTATTTATTTATGTAAATTGTCTATATTTGCTTATTTCGTATTGTTTGTTAGTGCGAAAGCACCGGCCATAACATTAGAATTGCTTGATACATGAGAAGAGATCGCGGTCAAGCTAGGTCTTAGCATAGACAATAAGGGGGGAAGGGGGGCGCACGCCGAGAGATCGGGTGTTTTCACCATGTTGCTAATGCAACACCAACTCACTCTCCAGATTAGGAGAAAACCTAATAGTGGGAACTATAGAACACCATGACAATATAGTCGTACGTGAGAAGTCTCCGTATGGGACTAGAATTTGGTTAACGAGAGATCGAGACCAGACTAATTTAGGGTTCTCTATGGTCCAGGAATAGATTAATTAGGTTAATGGTATTAGAGGAGAACTTATAAGGGGATCTTATGAGGATAGTGATCCAGGGTGCTATGTTCCCTTGATTAATAAACCCCAATTTACCAATGGCCACTGTAGTTTAGATTGATTTAGGTTTTAGTTAGGATCAATTCACCAACCATAGTTTCTAGGTTAGATAATAGAGTTCTAGTGAGTACTAGTGCCGGTCTCTGTGGATTTGACTACCCTACCCTCAGGGTACTTTACTATTTGAGCGACCTCGTGCACTTGTGGGCTAGTAGCACATCAAGTTTTTGGCGTCGTTGTAGGGGATCGATGTTCTAGGAACATTAGGGTTTTGTTACTCTAGATATCTTAGTATTAGTTTAGTTTTCTTTATCTTTTATTTTATCTTATCTTTTCGGGCTGATCTAGTTTTCTTTCAATGAAGGTATTAGTGCATGACCAGGAGCAGAGTTCCATACCCAACAGAAGTACCAGATCCAAATTTTGAGAGCTACCTTTGTTTCCAAATAAGAGAAGCCCTTCTCAAAAAGCAAGTAGAGGTGAAGAGTAGTACAGAAGTGAACCAACCAGTAGCAATGGTGGCACAAGCCCGTTCTATTGTAGACTTTGCCAAGCCAAGCCTTGACAGCATTGGCTCAAGCATCAACCCTCCACCCATTGAAGGACATGATTTTGAATTAAAACATCACATCCTTTAGATGATTCAAAATCAGTGTCAGTTCAATAGATTCCAAGATGAAGATCCATACGCACAGTTATCAACCTTCTTGGAGATTAGCAATACCACTACAGTGAGAGGACTACCCGCCGACGCAG
Source organism: Dioscorea zingiberensis (assembly GCA_026586065.1). NCBI lineage: Eukaryota > Viridiplantae > Streptophyta > Magnoliopsida > Dioscoreales > Dioscoreaceae > Dioscorea > Dioscorea zingiberensis. The sequence continues at coordinate 25,405,530 of CM048826.1, forward strand.
TCCGTCTCAGGCTATTCCTGTTTTTACTTAGGGTGCGTTTGTTTGGCAGGATTTGAGTGGAGAAGGAGTTACAAATACAATAACTTTTTAAATCCAATGTTTGTTTGGCAGGATTCAAAAATTCACTAGATTTTGAAATACGGTATCTGTGGGATTTGGTTTTATGGCCAAATTGGCCGTAAAACCAAATCCCACGCTTTTTAACTCCCGTGAACCACGTGCGCAAGCATTCAGCGGTGACTTTAAAAAACATTTATATTATTATATTATTTTTTATATATATAAGAATGATACCGATTTGGCCATTTGGAGAGTGTTTTAAGGATTTCCAACCATACGGATGGAAAGATCATCGAAAAATAAGTTAGCATGTCGATTTTCATATAATTTGGTAATAGTTTGGTCCTCTCACTTAATGATTGAAATTCTGGACCGTTCAGATTTCTATAAAATAAGAACCGTTAAGTGGGAGAACCAAACAGTTACCAAATTATATGAAAATGGACATACTAGCTTATTTTTCGATGATCTTCCCATCCGTACGGTTGGAAATCCTTCAAACATGCTCCAGAGGCTAAACGGGAGGCAAGTGGGAATGCACAGTAATCCTCACACGTATATCTATATCTATATATATATATATATAATTTTTTTTAAGAAAATAATCTTTTAATATTTAAAATAATATAAATCATTCATATAATCAAAAATACATCCATAATTATTAAAAATCAATATTATGTTAAATACATCCATAATAATAAAGTATTATAACGTGTAAATATTATTATAATTATTTTTAAAAAATATTATATTATATATATAATAATAATATAAATTTTTTTAAGAAAATAATTATTAAAAATAATTATATATATATATATATATATATATATATTAATTAAGAAAATTTTATGAGGCTTTTATTATTAATAAAATCTACTAATAGCCTAGAGTGGGGGTAACCTCACCATGAGTAAGCATATACAAGGATTCTATAATCCAACACCCTAAATACATCAAACCAAACATATACTTTCTAAATCCAGATTTACATATCCTTCTAACCAAACACTGGATTTAACTCTCTTGTATTTTCAAATCCATGGATTTACAACTACAATGTAACTCAAAATCCATGGATTTGAAACTACCTCCAACCAAACGCCACCTTAGAGGCTGAGCCAAACAGTGGCTAAATTCGTTACCTCTAGGATCAATTACCTCATGGGGATAGTTGGAAGAGAAATTCCTGACAAGATACTTCCCACCCTACCATCAAAAATCATGAAATTGAGATGTGACATATCATCCTTTGAGTGAGAAACACTATATGATACTTGGGAGAGATACAAGGAGATGCTTAAGAAGTGTCCACAACATGGGATCACTACAAGAAATTGCATCTTTTGTGGAAGCAAAATTCGTGACTAAAAGTCTAATAAATAGCCACTATAAATTTTAGTGACAATTTTTCCATTTCGTCACTTGACGTCACAAATAACCCCGTCACTATTTCATTAGTAACCATATTTAAAAATTGGCAAAATTATGCAACACTTTTGTGACAAATATGTTGATACTAAAAAGTGAAATATTGGTGATGAAATTGGTGTAGTCACAATAACTCCAACAAATTATGACAATTTTATTGTAACAAAAATCTAAATTGTGACCCAGAAAAAATCGTGACAATAGCTGTATATTGTCGTGGACGATTTGTATTGGCACTAAATTTATTGAGAACTTTGACGATCAAATGCGTCACTAATATTTTTTTCATTAGTGAAAGTTATATAGTCACCAATGTTCACAACAATGGTGTCCAAACTAAATTGGTGTAGATCACAATAACTCCAACCAATTTTGTCAATTTAATTGTCACTTAAAATTCTAAATTGTGATAATAACATATACTCACTACAAGAAAATACAAATTTTGTATGGCGGTTTTAAGTCATTTAGTGGTTTTTTTATAATAATCCAAATATTTACCATTGAATTCCATCCATTTTAAATATAAAAATAATACAAAATTTATTGATAATTAAAAAATAATTAAAACAAAATTATATTTAAAGAAATTATACAATTGTTCTCAAATACAAAAATTCAACAAACCATTATTTACAGAAATTGTTTCCAAACATTCAACACAAATGATATCGGATGGGAGATGGAGGAAAGTGCGGAGAAACTCGATGCCGTCATTGGTGAGGTACCAGTAGTAATCCATCTATACAAACATCTCGGACATACTCCTTCGACTTGAAGCTCTATATCAGTTTTATGACTTACCGCAGGTTGCACCGCGCCAATCAATGGGTGATTAGCAGGTTGTAGTCTTTTTGCATATAGTACCCCCTCTACAACACTACACACTAGAGAAACCAGTCTCAAAACCAAACCCTTGCTCCAATTGAGCGGAAAACAAAAGGAAAAGAGGAGGAGAAGCATGATACCATGGAAGAATTACTTGCAAATCTCATGGCTTATTCTTCTTAGAGATGATCTATAAAAAAGCATTATAGATAAATCAAGAAAGAGAAAAAGTAGAAAACCATAACCCTAGTTTTGAAAGGTGATGAAAGTTCTCAAATTTACGAAAGTTCTAAAGCGAACACCATGATCTCCCATCCTCACGATTGGCATAAGGGTGGAGGCAAAGGTGTGGGTAATGGAATAGAAACAAACATGAATTTATTATACTTTTTAAGATTGAAAATTTAAAATTTTGAGAAAATTTCATAATCTCAATCTATTTTTTTTTTTTAATTTTTAAAATTAAAATTATCTATAATCATATACTTATAGATACTTTTAAAAATTAAACATACTTCCCTTAATAATATAGATATACCGGTTAAACTTAAAACATCCAATGAAAAATTATGAAATCCTACTCTAGTTTTTTAAAATTCAAAATTAAAATTATATCTAACCAATGACTCTTATAAATATATAGATAGAGACATTTTAATATGAAAAATACTCTTCCTTAGTAATGTAGATAAACTTTTTAAAATTTAGAAATCCAAAATTGTGGTAAAATTTCAAAACCCCAATCTAATATTTTTTTGAATTTTTAAATTAAAATTATGTCTGATAGACTCTCATATATATATAGACATATGGATACTCTTTAAATTAAAAATATTCTCGTGTAGTATTATAGATAGATTTTTAAAATTAAAAAAATTTTCTAAAATTCTGAGAAAATTTCACAATACTACCCTAATTTTCCTATTTTTTTGATTTTCTAAAAAATTAAAATTATACCTCACTTTTTTCTTAAATAGATGTGTGAAATTTTATAGTTTGGCCCCTTAGCTTTTTATAAATTAGTAATATAAAAATATATTTTTCAGAAAATATTAGTAAAATCTTTAGTTTGGCTTTGGTATTTTTTACAAATTAGTATGTATAGTATAAAAAATTATAAATTAGAAAAATATTAGTAAAAATCTATTATTTGGCAACAAAAATAATTCTTTTTAAAAATAATGTTAGCTAGTAGGATTTTATTGGACGACAATGTTAGTCACAAAAAGTAATGGATTATGTGACAAACAACTTTCCGGTGACAACAATTGAAAATAATAGTGATTAAAATATAATTGGTCACAATTATATTTCACAAATAGCAAAAATTTTGTCACAAAAGATTATTAGATTGAGTGACGGCAATCCTTTCTCAACACAATAAATAAATAAAAATAATAGTGTCATAAATATGGTTTGTCACAAATATACTTTATTCATGTCAATAGTGACAATGTTATTGTAACAAAATAGTTTTCAACACTATTAATATATTAATTGTGATAATTCACTTGTGAAAGACTTTAAATCGTCACAATTATTAATATATTAGTAACATAGAAATAAGTCATCACAATTAAATCCAACAATTGTGACACATAATTATTTTGTCACAATATACTTTATATTTGTGACAAAATGATTGGGAGTCACAAACAAATCGTCACTATATGTCTTCATTCTTGTAGTGGATAGAAGACTGGATGCAAGTCCAGACTTTCTACAATGGACTCAACGTGGTTACAAAACAGTTATTGAACACAAAGCCAATGGATCCCTTTGCAATAAAGAACCTGAAGCAGCCAAGGAGCTAATTGAAGAAATGAGAGTCAATAGATACCAGTAGAGTTCTGAAAGGAACAACACTAAACCAAGCTGAGAGGCAGGAATATTTGAGGTTGATGTGTTAACTAATTTGGTAGCAAAGGTGGATGCATTGAGTAAACTGATAGACAATATGTCTATTCAGCAGCATGCACCGGTCATGAATTGTGGAACATATGGAGATCAATCAGGTACAAAAGCTAGTATGGCGCCAGTCGAATAGGTTGACTTTGTGGGTAGTCAGAACAGATATCAGAATAATTCATATAACTGTACCTACAACCCCGGATAAAGGAAGAATCCAAACTTCTCATGGAGCAACCCGTGGTAAGGTCAAAGTCACAAAAAGCCAACTCAACTACCAGAATTTTAGCCTCTCTCACAAGAAAAGAAAGGTCCAAGCCTAGAAAACATCTTTGTGCAATACATACATACCAATGACAAGCGCATGAAAAGAAACGAAGAGTATATGACGAATTAACAGGCATCGTTGCAGAACCTTGAACACCAAGTGCCCAAATTGCAAATCTCTGGCCGAACGACCACTTGGCTCCCTCCCAAGCAACACTGAAGTGAATCAAAGAGAATCAGTAAAGGCCATCACCCTCAGGAGTGGAACAGAATTACCCCCACATCTAGCCAGAGATAAAAATGATACAACAGAGGAGGAAGAGAAAGGGAAGCGATCAGAAGAGACAAGGAATCAAAGCAAGGGTAAGGACAAGCAAACTTTAATGGTGTGAGAGTACCAACCAAAACTTCCTTACCCGCCAAGGTGAAAAAGGACCAATAGGAGGAGCAGTTCAGAAAATTCTTAGAGATGTTCAAAATACTACACATCAATGTCCCATTCGTGGAAGCTCTCTCTTAGATCCCAAGGTACGCAAAGTTCTTGAAGGAACTGCTAACCAATAAGAGGAAACCGGAGGAGGTGTCCAAAGCAACCCTTCGTGAACAATGCTCAACAGTTTTTACCAACATAATCCCAAAGATGGAAAAAGATCCAGGGGACTACATAATACCCTGCACTATCGGAGGATTGGTGAATGAGAACGCATTAGTAAACCTTGGAGCAAGCGCCAACCTCATGCCATACAAAACTTTGCATAAATTGGGACTCGGAGAGCCCAAGCCAACCAAGGTAACATTACTGATGGCCGATCGATCGATTTGTCAACCACGAGGAGTAATTGAGGACGTATTGGTCAAAGTAGATAAGTTCATCTTCCCAGTGGACTTCATTATACAAGACCTGGACTATCAAGTGGAAGTACCCCACGTTCTAGAGAGACCGTTTCTGAAGACAGCTCAGGCATTATTTGATATCAAGGATGGACGGATGATACTGAGAGTTGGAGATGAGCAAATCGGGTTCAAGCTTCAATATGCCATGTGATATCCCATGGAGTTTGACGATTCCTGCTACTTTGTTGACCAAATTGATAATCTCATTTTTGATTTTTTTTATAGGATGAGTTGCTAAAAGACCAATTGGAGGACATCTTCGAGAACGAACTACCACCCAAGAAGCAATTGGAGGACATCTTCGACAACAAGGAAGAAGAAACCCAAGAACACACGAAGTCAATCTCTATCATGAGGAGGAAGAAGAAGGGGCTGAAGGAGTTGTCGTCAAGGAAAAACACTAATTCACCATCAGGCTCATCTGGGAGCCAATCTTGTGAGTGCGAATTTATTTCCTATTTAAGTATGCAGGATGTAGGCAATTTTCCTCCAAGTATGGAAGCTGAAAGGTATCACCTATTCGAACCTCTTTGTGTGTACATGTATGTCAAGATAGTGGCGTAAAACAAGCGCTTCTTAGGAGACAACCCAAGCTTTGTAATTTTAGGTAGTCCTTTAGCTTGTTTTCATGATTAGGACTATTTTAGGTTTAGTTTTAGGAATACATGGTGGTGCATTATATTTTTGATAATGTTCAATATTTATATGATTCCTAAGTGTTTTAACAACTAATTTTTCATCTTTAGAGTCTATAACACTTTGGTGCAGGTGAAAAATAGGGCAAAAACTACATTCACAGGAATTACAGAGCAGTGCACGCCCTTGCACATGGACATGTACCAGGTCATGTGGATTTCAGGATAGAAAGAAGGGATAATATCAAAATACAGAGCACCACACGCCCAAGGACACGGGAATGTGGTTGGGTGTGTCGCGCATGGGAAGAAGTAAAGGAACCACAGACGAAAGACAGAGCACTACATGCCCATCCAACGGTCGTTTAGCACAAACCATACGGGTAAATCTCACTTGACACGGCTGTGTGAACAAGTACACGTCCTTGTCCAGCCTGCGGACTTGAAATGTTGTGTCTTTAAATTACGAAAAAGGGGGCGCCGCCACCACCACTCATGCCCCCTCTACTTCCTCTACCACCGCGCAACCCATCTTCTTCCCTCCCACGCTCCGGCGATCCTACTCCGGCGACCACTGACCAGATCCAGTCGTGCCTCACCCTCAACCAACGACCACCACCGTAGCTCTTTAGCCTAGTTCACCCACACCGCCATATTGACACCTACACGGCCGTGTGCACCTCTATCTCCGATGAAGCAATGGGTCTCAAGAAGCAAATCCCCGGGAAACCCCTGAAGAGGAAGTGAAGAGAGGGAAGCTCCCAAGACCTACCTGAGCTGAGCTTTGAGGTGGAGATCCATAGCAGGAGATATGCCATCCTACGCTATATGAACTTTGGGAAACTCGAGCCATAAACTTCAGAGTCTTGGAGGATGTAGGCCTCGCCGACGAGGTCAATCGCCTGCTCGCAGTAGGAGGTTGGAGGAGGTTGCTCAACCTTGAGGAGATGGTATACCGAGAGCGTACATTAGAGGTCCTCGCCACTTTCACCATCATCAGAGGAGACGTCCTGCTTTCGTGGTACAGGCCAAACCAGATACAATTCAGGCTGAGGGGTGCGATGTATATGATGAGCTACACACAATTCATCCTCCACCTAGGATTATATGACGAGGAGTTTACCTAAACACTCGAGTACGATGCTGTCGACATCGCTAGACCATACATGAGGTCAGAGCTCGACTATTGGCATACGATCAGCACCGAGGCGATGTATAACCCGGCGCGGTCGAAGGCCAACACACTTAGGACCCCCGCCCTCCTGTACATCCACTATATTCTCGCACACTCTATCCCAAGGTGAGGTGATAGTATAAAGGTGGTCGGCACTAGAGATTTCCTCTTCCTACCGAGCATAGAAGAGGGATTCCCAATCCACTATGGTTGTGTCATCGTACAATTCTTGCTCCATCAAGACACCTACCCCAGGATCCATACCATCTTCGTAGGCCCATACATTACTAGACTTGCCCGAGGGATAGGTTTATTATATGGAGGAGCCAGGACGAGGCTGAAGATGTCAGGAGGGACCTTGGAGATCACACTTGAGACATTGCGGACACTGAGGATAGTCCGACCAATCCACACTTCCAGAGGGACCACCTACTGAGTCCTTGAGCCAGACACGACTTCGCAGTAGGAGCCAAGAGACTCGGCCGCAGCAAGACCGAGCACTGCAGTAACACGTCCACTATCATCACCAGCAGCACCCTTACCCGATCAAGGACAGACGCCAGCTGAGCACAACACACGACTAGACTGGCTGATGGGGGCGGTCCATTTTCTGATCTAGCAGGGTGGTCACTAGTACCCACCCCCACCACTTGCTCCCATGCACACCACAAGAGGTGTGGGGGTGGTAGCCAGCGACGACATTGAGACTGCTAGTGATGAGGAGGAGGAGCGTGACGATTGGCCATCATGAGTTTTCTTTTTATTTACTACCATTTTTGTATTTTTCTTTTATTTTTGAAAACTGAAGCACCACGGTTTCGCTATCTCTATATATTATATTTTGAGCATTACTTATGTGCTTTATATGTCACAGGATATTCTGGAAATCATGGCAAAAGAACTTGTCAGGAATCTTCACATGAGTACCACGACACAGTTATGTAGAGTAATCCTTTTTTCCCTTTTTGATCTTGCATATTATATCTTCTTTTTATTATACATATATTGCATACATTGGGTACAATGAACAGTTTAAGTATGGGGGGAGGGATTAGCTATGCTTATTTGATTATAATGAGTACTGGTTTCAGATGATCGATGATAGTTAATGATCTGGAGTTCTCTTAGGATCTAGGATAACATTAGCGGTTAGGTGTCAAAATTTTTCTAATATATATATATACATATATATATATATATATATTTAGTCTTACCTTTACTTGAGACCTCACAAAAACTTTGAGCCGTTACAGTCAGGCTGGCCAGATCATTGTGCTGATTCGACCATCTCCCATTTCGGTCCTTGGAGTATGTTTGAAGGATTTCCAACCATAAGGATGGGAAGATCATAAAAAAATAAGCTAGCATGTCCATTTTCATACAATTTGGTTACCATTTGGTCTTTCCACTTAACGATTGAAATTCTGAATCGTTAAAATTTCTACAAAATTTGAACAAAGTGATCAGACCAAACGGTAACTAAATTGTATGAAAATGGACATGCTAACTTATTTTTCAATGATCTTCCCATCCGTACGGTAGGAAATCCTTCAAATATGCTCCAGGGGCCGAAATGGAAGGCAGCCGGATCAGCACAGTGATTCGACCGGTCTGACTCTATCATGAGTCATATATATATATAAATTTAGACCAAGCTGGAATAAAGGAAGTCAGATCTATTAGGGATGCCCTACCAACATAAGAAATATGGTAGAAAGAGCTATCACCTTTGAAGCGTGAAAACCGCTCTTAAGTAGTCGGATATTGGGCATCACAAACGTTCACTTGATGACCTATCGGAGGAAAAGGCAACCTCATTAGATGTATGAAGCTATTGCCCCAAGCTAAAAGAGTTGAAAATAGTAAGTTTAGAGAATAAGGTTCAGACTAGCTGGGTCGGGTTTAAGCTAATAAGCGACACCATAGGAAGTGTCACACACACACACACACACACACACACACACACACACACGTCAGGAGTTTAAGTGTAAGTTGAGAACTATTTTCAAATAAAAACTGTCATGACAACTAACACTATGTTTCCCTGGATACTAGATTGACTTCCAAGTATTTGTAATATCGGAGATCAGGCACTGATCATCTTGCTTATATTCTATATTTTTCTTTGCTTGAGGACAAGCAAACATTTAAATGTGGGGGTATTTATGATGAGTGCATAATTATACATATTTTTTTATCATATTCCCATGCCCTTTGCATCTATTTTGGCATAGTTTCTCCCACTTTTGTGTGATGTTGGGCACTTTGTGTAACTTGACAGATAATTCAGCACTTTGGAGAAAAGAAACAAATTCTGGAGCAATTCGGAGCAAAAAGGGCCAAAACAAAGCTTGACATAGTCACCCACACGGGCCTGTCCACGGGCGTGTGGATTCAAATCAAGATTTGTTAAGAAGTACGCTCAACCTATTAAAGACATGGCCGTGTGTCAGATGACATGACTGTGTAGAAGATGACACAGGCGTATACTACCCTGGGTTCGAGTGGAAACCGTGTTTCTAGAAGAACTCTTGAAAAGCACGTGGGCGTGTACCAGATGACATGGGCGTGTATCGTAAAATCTGAAGCTTATAAAAGACCGTCGGTTCTACTCTTCAAGGGGACTTTTGGCACATCCAGGAATCGACGGCTTGGGTTTTAGGGAGAGGCTGAAGACGAAGAAGACAACAAGCTGGGAAGTTTATTAAATTAATTATGTCTTCTTCTTTTATGATTTTGATGTTTGTCATTAGTATAAGATGCTAAACCCTTGGTGGTGCCTTGGGTTCTTGAACCCTTAGATGAACCTTTGACTTTTTCTCCTTCCTAATATTAGTTTCCTTTTTATTTATTTCTGTGAATTGTCTGTGTGTGCTTATTTCGTATGATTTGATAGTTCGAAAGCGCAGACCATGTCATTTGAATTGCTTGATGCATGACGAGAGATCGCGGTTAAGATAGGTCTTTAGCACAGACAAGAGGGGGGAGAGGGACGCACACCGAGAGATCGGGTGTTTTCATCGTGTTGCTAACACAACACCAACTCATTCTCCGGATTAGGATAAAACCTAATAGTGGGAACGATAGAACACCATGACAATGTAGTCTTACGTGAGAAAGTCTCCTTATGGGACTAGGGTTTGGTTGCCAAAAGATCCGGACCAAACTAATTTTGGGTTCTCTACGGTCCAAGAATAGTTTAATTAGGTTACTAGTATTAGAGGAGGGTCATAAGGGGATCTTAGAAGAATAATGATCCGGGGTGCCATGCTCTCTTGATTGATAAACCCCAATTTGCCAACTATCACTTTAGTTTAGGTTATTTAGGTTCAATTTACCAACCATAGTTTCTAGGTTAGATAATAGAATTCTAGTGAGTACTACTTGAGCGACCCTCTGCACTTGTGGGCTAGCAGCACATCAACTGCAACATATTCCTATCCTGTGGCAAATTGCCAATCAGTCGCACTAGCCTTCCCACCTTGTGATGCATAGTCCATCTACATTGACATTCATATGACTTTAAGCCTACGATATGTCATCACCTTCTGGATTGATGATTAATTAAATAAATATAAATGCAAGTATAGCTAAATATTTGTCGTTGCCTTCCAACTAAATTTAATAAAGGACCATGTCACAAGAACATCATGCTAACATAACAAACTACATAATCAAAAGATAATTTAGGTTACATGTCTAAATCATCATAAAACCCTAGTCTAGCCCAAAATCATAGAGTTTATAATATAAGGTTCAATACATTCATACAAACAAACATCCATGCTCACAAAATAAAGACAAAGATTAAATAAAATGAAGGAGGATGTAGATCAAGACTGAGATTGGAAGAAATTTGTGGAATACTAAGATAAGGGAAACCCTAGCGAGCTTGTGTATTTATATAGTTGCGATCTATGATGCTTCGCCCAAGGATAAGTGACGTGTTGCAAAACACCATCTTCTTGAGCTACTACGCATTGGTGACGCGTCACTATTTATAAGGGACGCGCTACAAAATCTTAGCTTCTTTCAATCGCTTCCAGCACAATTAGCGACTTGTCGCTCCTGATGAGGGACGCGTCGCACACTGTTGAAAATGCTCGTTGAAGGCTTGTTACGATCACGACTTATTCTACGTTGCGTTAGGTCTTCTCCTCCTTGTGTAGCTCTTAATGTAGGCCAAAAATCGGCCTTTCATGAGAAAATCATGAAAAGCTCGATCAGCGCCTATAATTATCACAATTCTACAAAGCATGCATAATCCGAGTGAGTGACAAAAATTTTCCAATCTAAAAGAATTAGAGCTAAACATGCATAGATTTTTTCTATTCATGCACACATTTAACTCTAAACACGAAGCACTTGGCCTATAAATTAGCTCTCATTGGAGAGCTAACAACGGCCACATCCTGTGGGTTTATGGCCTCTCAAGACCGTAACAGGCCATCCGGCCGGAGATTCGAGCTCGTTTTCCCCGATCAACCTATCAGAAGCTATTAACCTTCTTTGAAACTCTATTAGTCAATCCTTATCCATCCTTAATCCCGAGGAGGTTCAAATTCACAGTATCAACACGGCTATTTATACCTTATATGTAATTGTTCATTTTTTCAATGTAACTTTTTATTTGAAAGAAGGGGAATTAAGAAATCTTATTGTTTAACAATAATAAAAATAAGTAAAAATCAATTAATAATAAATAAAAGGATTATAACCATTTTTGTATACTATACTTTGCCATAATATTCATTTCTATTCATATACTTTAAAATTGTTCAATATGGTCCCTCTAAATAGAATATTTTAATTATTTTGATCCCTGATGTGGATACTAGTGGTATACATTCCCAAACAGGAGGACTTTTTTTTATTCCTTCTTTATTACCTACCTTGAGCTATTTGCTACCGTGGTTGATGACATGGTATATTTTGCCACATCAGCAAGGGGAAAAAGGTTAAAAATTTGGAACACTAATCCTAACTCTTCAACCTCCATTGTACCTTCCCCTACCCATCCCTATCATATAGTCCTAGTTAGTAAGAGTGATTAAGGTACTCCGCGGCATCAACTACACCCTCAATATTTGATCAAACTCCAAGGGCATAGTCGCTGTTCAAGTCTCCTAATATGGATACAACCATGAATCTAAGCTTCCATTTGGCATGAAATCTACAACCAAAGCATTGATGCCATTGCCTTCTGAATCAAAGCTCATGGGTCTTGATGAGATTACGATGTTTGATGCTTCTAAGTAATTCACTTTTAGAGAGAAAGCTCTTTGAATGGTTACCACCATGATATTGCAACTACTAAGGTCGTTAATAAACAAGACCATGCTTATGTTTGTTAACTAGATTACTGGTAAAGAAACTAGATGTTTGCAACTACTAGCCAAATTATTGTGAAACAGAGAAGGATGAACTTTTTATTTTCATTCTTGATTCTTGTTACCATTAAATGAAAACAAAGTATAAGATCAAGAACCAAGAAAAAAAGAAAAAAAAAAAGCCTCAATCCCATGCAAGATATGCCATTTTTTTTTTCTTTTTAGGGTTCCAATTTTTGTTGGGTTCCAATTTTTTTCTTTTTATATTTGCTGACATAGAAAAATATAACACATTTTAAGTCAACAACAACAACTAAGCCTCAATCCATACAAGATGGGGTTTGCTACATAGATTCTTTGTCTCCATATTCCTCTGTTGTTAGCTCTTTGAAGAGAGCTAGATTAGGGATAAAAATTTATTGCCTTAGAACCAAAATGGTTATTAAATATACATATAATATATGCTTTAGTTCTATTTTCTAAAGTGAGTATCTTGGAGTAGCTCTGCTTGTTTTAGTGCATATGTAGCATCTATTATGTTCATTCAGGCACTAACTCAAGTTACAATCTATTGTACAAGAGAGTTGAACTCTGTAGCAAAGAGAAGGATCATGAACACTCTCCACATGAGCTAGCATTGCTACAACAACATTACAGCGTTGCGATGACATCAAACACCTGGACTACCGGATCAACAGAGACTCAACATCGTGACAAGACTTTTCCTACATCGCGAGGTTGAGTGCAGAAACATAGATAGAGGGTTAACATCATAACAATCATTTTCCAATGTTTCGATGATATTAGGGAGCTGAGTGATTTGGGATTCATCATCGTGACGCTACTTTATTTGCGTCGTGACGCTTAACTCAAAGTCTATATAAGATGCTGATTTACTAAGGTTTTGGGGAGTTGGCCGGCAGAGCTGAAGCTAAATCAAGAGTGTGAATCCTCCAATTTGGGGCAATTGATCCTCGCCAACTGTCATCCCAGAATAATTAAGGTGGACGGGAATGTCGAGCATCTAGAGAAAGGGTCAGAGCTACCAAGAGAGAGTAAGAATTCCATTTACTTCTACATTTATTACTCCTTTCTACTTGTGTTTATACTGAATCATGGATGCTTGGGATTTATTGCTCTATCTAGTATTTAGCACCATTCATTTGAGCTAAACTCCCCTTCTCTAGGGTTTGTATGAAATCTTTGGCATGAATATCAATTGATACCTTGATTCCATGAGTGGTTGTTAGTATGAATGTGTTTGTGAACTTGCGTTACTTTAACCACATAACCAAAAGAGGTGACAAATCTTACCTTTCTCCACATGACTCTAGCTGATAGGTCTGTCCAAGTTCACAATATGGAACTCCACGGCTTGTGTACTGGAGTCAATTCAACCACCTAATCGATAGAAGGTGACAAATCTTACCTTTCCCTACATGAAAATTAGGGAGAGGCCGACTCAAGTGTATAAGAAGATAAGTGTAGAGGTCTATGGTTGAAGTAGGAATTAGTGTCCTTTAATCCTTTAGTCATCGATATAGAGATGGTGATATTAGGGATATTTATATGATGACATGACTCATTATTAATAACTAGCATTAAGACCCCGAAACCTTTTATCGGTTAGCCTGCATTCATAACAACAACAACTCAGAGTGAATCAAGGATGATTATATTAAGAATGTCAAGGAGCCTCTCTTGATTCTCCTTGAAACTTACTCCTCTATCTTACTGCTTTTTTAGATTAGGTTTAGAGTAGAAACAATCCCTTTATCTTTCGATTGGATGAACCAAGACTTGAGTAGTTGGTACTTAGTTAGGACGTCACTACTCCCTCTTAATTCGACATTCTTCTTATCATATTATTACTTTCAACAGCACGTACTCTTGCATGATAGCGCTGTCTATACACCGAACATTTGTCAAAGGCAAGATCCAACTAAATACCTAATATACGTAGGATCCTAAGACACTACCTCTCTCCACATAATCTTAGGCTTATCTCTACCATTCTTCTTACCTTATATTAGTAAACTATCACATTTTTTGAACCGGGACACCTAGGGGTCTACGACGCACATGTTCAAACCATCTCAAACACCATTATCTTATATTATCTTCAATTGGTACAACATGCACCTTCTGAGTTTTAAAAAATCACGTGTTTGATGGTGCGACATCATGGTCCAATCACCATGCCACATCAACGAATACCTCCAAGTGTGTAATAAAACGAAATAAAAAGTCTCTATAATTTGGACTATATGCCACCTAGTTTCTACATGACTGGGTTGAACAATTTTAAAGTATATGGTTGGAAATTAACATTTAGGTAATGAGATTCCATTTGAGAAGATCTAACTCATAATGAGAATAAGCAAGTTATATATCATCAGTTCATACATCAATTTATCATCAATTTATGAACAACAAGACCAATATATCATACCTTACACAAATAATGCATCAAAGTCATTCTATTATTTTTAGATCAAGTATCTATAAGTTTTAGTAGGCTGTCAAAACAAAACCCAATAGCTGAACCTTCCCATGTTAAGACCATTATTAATAAAATATGAGCAAAATGAAGAAAAAAAGGTAAAAACTTGTATAAGGATATCTACAATGGAAAAAAAGTGACATGGACATATGGTACAACTTTAATAATCCAATACAAATAGAAGTATAAATAAACTAAATTTTAACAAGCTAAAGTCTATATTCTTAACCACCTGCTCCACCTCTTATGTTTTAACCCCCTTAATGAGCCATTCTCTATGTGCATCAGAAAGAAGCCTAGCCGTAAATTTCTGAAATAACCAAAAGAGTTCTCTTGGCGTAGGATGTTTTATCTAGGCTTGATCAGTTCTGCAAGTCAATAAATTAGATTGCCAATAAACCATGAATCCTATTCCAAGGATCTCAAATATAATTACATAAAGCAACAAGAATCATTGAAAATACACATAAGAGAGTACACTAATCCACATGTGATACAAAACTTTCTAGTTCAATTGCATATAACTCAAACCAGTTTATAAGTTCTTACTATTAAAATTTTAAAACTTCACTAGATTATTGATAAGAAAAATTATCAACATGTCATACTAGTGCTCAAACGTCTAAAAAAAATGCAAGTCATGCTTTAGAAAATAATAGCATACTAGGGTTTCAAATAGTTAATTCAGAAAAAGAAAAGGTTGTTTAAAAATGAGAAGATACATGAGATGATGCTTTAATGAAAATAAGTACAAAGGAAGGCGAAAATCCATCATATAGGAAGAATTAGTTTTTGTACACAATTTCTCTATCAAAAATTAATAAAGAAGAGCATATACAAAGGGGATGTACTTCCGAAGGATGTAAAATCAACACACTATGTGTTTAAGCCTCCTAGTGTCAATAATGATTAGGAAAATTTAACTTGGATATAGCATTATAAACCAGACCTTTTCTTATGAGTCAGCTGCAAATAAAAATTATATTTATATGACGTGAGCGGTACGAAGACTAACCTCAAATTACAAGTTTGGCATTCTCCAACAATTCAGAGGGCAGACAAGGGAGAGGTTCCAAAGCTTTTTTTTAGAAAATTTTACTCTAATACATTTAAAAAATTGTGGGTGCCTTAAAAATTTGGTGAATGCGCTATGGGCAACATAATTTTTTTAAAATTGTCACATATGCTATATGCTAAGTTGTGACAAGATTCATTATTCTTTTGAGACTACCATTTAGCATTCTAATTCACCACATTCAAGAACAATATTCTCTAATAAAATCCCAAAACCCAAATTTAATAGTTTCCAAATGCATTAATCAAAGACCTTAAACAATAACAAAAAAGTGAAGCAACATTGCATATTCCAAAATATCTCCCCTAGGAAGAGTAATGTTCAAATAAACTGAAAAAAATTCTACTCAGTTCTCATAGGTCCTTGGTTCAAAGTTGACGTCAAGTTGGACAATGATTAACCTGCGGGTGTAACACCCCAATCCCACATAGGGACACGTGTCACACCCGGCCATTTCGAGGGGGTATCCAGAGGCCCAAAGTACATCCAAAAGCGAAATCGAGAACACGTGGAATAATCTGGAGACAGTGATAATAAAACATATTAAGCCTAAAACTCATCAAAGAGAAGAGTCATATCTGATACGAATCCCACCGGACTATTAAATTGGGTCCGATCTCCATAAGTAAAAATACATATGTCTCTGAGTACCTTAGCGAAGAAAAATAATTATGGGGCCTTGAGCCAACTACATCATCTCATCTCACTACATCCAGCATCTACCCGGACTTCTATTTGCTACCTGCACAAGGTGAGTAAGAAAAAGGGACTGAGCTACAGAGCTTAGTGATATGTGACCCCTACTGCCAGGTCAACTAAGACCCGTGCATCTGAAATATATTCTTGTATATGGAAAGTAATGCATCTTGATATACATGTAGAAAGACGATAAAAGCATGAGCGTCTATGCATTATCTTCCGGTCGGGGAAGATCATCTAATGCAATGTCCGAAAAACCGAAAAGTCATCGATCACTAACATGCTTGTGTATGCGTCTCAAGAGATATGCGGATATGTGGCGTCATGCGATAAGAATGCAACTCTGTATGATCACTTGCTAAGGTCTCGGATAAATAGCGTGAGGTAACCCCAACTGGGTACGTATGTGAAGCCAGCGAGGTTTTCCCCGATGCAGGTCTTCACTTGCGTGGTACCGAGCACCCCAAAGAAGTTGGAAAAGGGTTTTAAGAGAAATACATTTTGAAAGCAAGGTTTTGATGCCAGAAATTCATTTTGAAAACAAGAAAACCTTTTCCCCACTCGGTATCACGCTCTGCATAGTAAGGACCATCTAACAGGATGCACAAATCGATGCTCACGTTCTATAGCTATCTCATATCTATCTCAATATTCTTTAGCTAGTCATATGCAGAAAACTTCAATCTACAATAGCTGTAATTAATCGCAATCATTCTCAAAACCCGAGAATAAAATCATAGCCGATGAACATAAACTGAAAACCCGATAAATCTCGATAAAACTCAAGAATATACAGTAGATCCACTCACCTGAGGTCCTAAGCAAGTCAAAATTAGGCTCATTATCTCGAAGGTCTCGTCTTACCCTTTTCCTTTCCTAGTATTTACAAACATATTTAGATAAGTACTTGTTCACAATACAACGACCCTTATTTATCATTACCTTCTACTCAATCATGGGCCTAAGTCCATAAAGATTAAGGCCCAACACTAAAACAAGTCATTTCATTACCAAGCATGAAATCTATAGCCAAGCAATCCTAAAATTGGATTTAAAGTAGGCTCAAATCAAGTTCTTCATCCTAACATCTCCCTGCCATACTAACAAAACACCAATTCTATACTTAGCTTTCTCATGGCCACTACCTCTCTAGAACAAGTCAACAAACACCTTCAAGGCACTAGCATAGTTTAAAACCCCATACCAACTCCTCTTTTTGAAACCATGAACTCAAAGTTTGCAAAGCTTCAACAACTAGAACAATAACAACAACAATATCTATCTATGGCCCAAATCCAACCAACTCAAGGCCCAACAAGAAATATGGCAAATAAGAATCTCATTTCAAAACTTCTCACCCAAACCTCTATTAAACATTTCCTCAACCACTTGAAAGGCATCAATGGACTTTACACACAATAACTCAATTAAACATTTGCTCAAAATCACATCTCAGTACCTTACAGCACTTCAGTCATAACAGAAATAAAAACTAATGAAAACAAAGCTTCTCCTACAGAGCGCTTCAGTGACAATTCATCAAACACCTGTTGGGCATAATGAAATTCCAAAAGAGCAACCTATTCTTTGCTCAATTAAGTTCAATTGAATACAAAACTAGTTACAACCCATTACAGCAGCAAGAGCATCACCTAAATACAAGGACAGCAGGCACAAAACAGTACACTAACAGCATCACATCTCTAAGCTCTCATTCACCAATTCAACATTCATCAAACGACACAACACTCAGCCTCATCATCTCATCATCTCACTCATTATATACCTTGCAGAGCTTGCTGGTTGGAAGAACTTCGGTAATTTGACCGAAAAGGTACTTGAGAAAATCGCGCTTGAAGGCCGGAATCCACGGGGAAGCGAGGAGACCGAGCGCCGGGAATGCATTTGGTGTTGCGGCCTGAAGAACTCCACCGGTACCGGACAGTCGAGGAGGAAAAAGGAGAGGAGCAGCACACGCCTCGCCGGGGCAGCGATCGGGATGGAGACAGAGCACAAGGGCAACGCCGGAACGGTGAAGATGAGGTTGTTCTTCAACCGGAACCCCCCCCCATACCTTCCCTCGAGAGAGTGACAGCCTCCCTTCCTCTAGTCTCTGAACACCGACACCGGGTGAGCCACGCGGAGGCATCTCCTCCTTCGCAGCATGCAAGGCGCCACCTCCACCTTCGACCTTCAACGCTGCTTCACTCGTCCACCTCATCCCTGCTTCCACGGAGAAGCTCCTCACTTCTCTATTGAGTCTTCTCTCCCTTTGGCCCAGCCCAATACCTGTTAGCCTTTGCACCAAGCTTTAGGCCCATTAAAACGATTATTTGTCACACCTTGGTTTATATTCAACATTAGTAATCTTTATTATTTTAAAACCTAAGTATTAATTCATCTTAATTAGTTTCGTTAACTCCCTCTCTTAATAATATAAACATACCACCATCTACTATTTTATCGGACCCCCGGCATTATTTTATTACTGATATAATATTTGCAGAAAAACCGGGGTGTTACAATTCTCCCACCCTTAGGAAATTTCATCCTCGAAATTTCCATACAAGGATAACTAAAACAAGTGAGGGTGTTGCGCCCTCATCTGATCCTCTCGTTCCCAAGTGGCCTCCTCTACTTGGTGATGACTCCAAAGGACCTTCACCAAGGGAATCACTTTGTTCCTCAGCACTTGTTCCCTTCTGTCTAGAATGCAAACCGGTCCTTCCACATAAGTCAGATCTGGAGCCAATTCCACAGTTGGTCCTTGCAAAACCTGTTGTGGGTCCGAGAGACACTTCCGTAAAACCGATACATGGAAGACATTATGGATTCTTGATAGCTCTCCTGGAAGAGCCAGACGATAAGCTACGGGTCCCACTCTACCTACTATCTCATAAGGCCCAATATAACGCGGACTCAACTTTCCACGTTTATGGAATCTCATAACACCCTTCCATGGAGACACTTTCAGGTACACATAATCTCCAACCTCAAACTCCAAATGCAGGCGACGGTTGTTGGCGTAGCCCCGCTGTCTATCCTGAGCTGCTCTTATTCGTTCCCGAATGAGTTTAATCTTCTCAGAAGTCTGCTGAATCAACTCAGGACCCAATATCTTCCTTTCACCTTCCTCATCCCAGCAAAGAGGAGTTCTGCATCTCCTACCGTAGAGTGCCTCAAACGGTGGCATTCCAATACTGCTCTGGTAACTGTTGTTGTAAGCAAACTCTAACAGTCCCAGATTGTCCTCCCAACTGCCGGGAAGCTCCATGATGCAAGCTCGAAGCAAATCCTCGAGTATCTGAATGGTCCTCTCAGACTGTCCATCCGTAGGGGGGTGGTAAGCGGTGCTGAAGTTCAGCCTTGTTCCCAAAGCTTTGTGTAAACTCTGCCAAAAATAAGCAGTGAATCTCGGGTCTCTGTCGGATATGATGGACACGGGTACGCCATGCAACCTCATAATCTGGTTAACATACAACCGTGCCAACCGATCCCGAGAATACGTCATCTTGACAGGAATAAAATGCGCGGACTTGGTCAATCTGTCGATAATGACCCAAATAGCATCCTTACCTTGACTAGTTCGAGGTAAACCAGTCACAAAATCCATAGCTATCTTTTCCCATTTCCATTCTGGAATATCTAGAGGTACTAACAGTCCCGGTGGCTTCTTATGTTCAGCTTTGATCTGCTGGCAGATCGGGCATTTTGCCACATATTCAGCAATTTCCTTCTTCATCTTCCTCCAAATGTAGTTTTCCTTTATATTCCTGTACATCTTAGTGCTTCCTGGATGCATAGCATATGCCGAGCAATGAGCTTCCTCCATGATCTGCAACTTGAGGCTCTCATTGTTCGGTACATATAGTCGGGAACCCAACATCACCGCACCATCAGTAGATAAAGAGAAATCTCCGTGTTTGCCATTCTCCATTCTTGAAACTAAGGTAATCAATCTGGGATCTTGCCGTTGAGCTTCTTTGATCTGGGAAATCAATGTCGGGCGCAGGTGAAAATTCGCCAGTAACACCCCAAGGTCATCCACCGAAAACTGAACCCCAGTGGACCGTAAGTCATATAATTGGGCAAGGTTGGTGGTCCCCAACCTCGCCAGAGTCTTTCTGCTTAAGGCATCTGCAACAACATTTGCTTTATCGGGGTGGTACTCAAAAGTACAATCGTAATCTTTCAACAACTCCATCCACTTTCTCTGTCGCATGTTCAGCTCCTTCTGATTCATCAGATACTTCAAACTCTTGTGGTCAGTGAAGATTTTACAGACTTCACCATACAGATAGTGACGCCAGATCTTCAAAGCAAAAACCACTGCTGCCAACTCCAGATCATGAACTGGATAGTTTACTTCATGAGTTTTGAGTTGTCTGGATGCATAAGCAATAACTCTACCCTGCTGCATCAAGACACATCCCAACCCTCTGTATGAAGCATCACTAAAGATCTCATAGCCAACTCCAGGTGTTGGAAGAGTAAGAACAGGAGCAGATACTAGCTGATTCTTTAACTCTTGAAAACTCTGCTCACACTCTTCTGTCCAGATAAACTTTACAGTCTTTCTCAGCAATTTTGTCATAGGTTGGGCAATAGATGAGAATCCTTCAACGAAACGCCTGTAGTAGCCTACAAGCCCTAAGAAACTCCTAATCTCAAAGAATCGAGGTGGGGCTTGCCAGTCCCACTCTTGCTTTAATCTTAGAGGATCAATGAAATCCTGGCACAACTGACAACATGCCCTAAAAACTTCACATCTTCAATCCAGAATGTACACTTGCGAAGATTGCCATATAACTGTTGCTCCACGACCTCCACCCCTAGATCGACCACCTGAAGACCCGGCACGACTACCTCCAGAGCTGCCCGCATATGATAAATCCACGAGGGCTGCCGCACACTCGGATCACTGAATCGAATCGAGGCAGTGCCACTCCCTTGCGCTAGCAAAGGGCAGTTTTTCTTGTAATGTCCCACTTGATGACAATAAAAACATCCCCCTTCCCCAGTAGCAAATCCACAAGCTCCCGAATGATGCTTCTTACAAATAGGACATGGAGTCCTTCCTCTTCCGAATCCTCCAGATGAGGACCCGCCGCTGCTGCTACTATTACTCTTCTTAGAAGGCCTGGAACCACCACCACTAGCTGTACTGGGGTTACTCCTCTTCTTCCAACCTTCCATTCTTTGCTTGCGCATGTTAACAGTCTCCTCCACACGCAAGGCGGCCTCTACAAGCTCCCGAAAATCAGCATGTCCCAACTCCAATGCGAATCTCATCACGCAGACCTCTGTCAAATTTTCTGCACTTGTCCCAAGGATCCGCTACCATAGGCCGTGCAGTGTAGCGGCCCAGTCGCGATAAACCTAACGGTACTCGGCCACTGAAAGGTTACCTTGTACCAGCTGAATAAACTCTGCCTGCGTAGCGGCCCGAAAGACGCGAGGAGAATAGGTGTGCAGAAATGTCTTCTTAAAATCGGCCCAAGTCATAGTCTCAGGTGTTGGGTGCTCTTCCAAGATAGCCTCCCACCATAATAGTGCCTCCTGTCCGAGAAGAAGTGTAACAGTAGGGACCCTCTCCTCCTCTAGGCACCTCAATGCCCGTAGAACTCTCTCTAATTGCTTGAGCCAAGCTTCAGCTTCAGAAGGCTCCTGGGTACCAAGGAACTGTGTCATCCCCATCTGGCGTGCCCGGGTCACAAAATCGGGATCCCTCACCCTCTGAGGCTGATAGTTAGGAAAAGCTTCCAAAGACTGAGCGAACCTCTCCATAGTCTGCTGCATACCAGGGTACTGTTCTGGCACTTCATGGGCTAGGGATGCCTCGCCTTCATCTCCTCCCGGAACCTCCATCTGGGGTTCCTCAACTGGTTCCTCTGGAGGGAACGGGTGGTCGTCCTCGCCGCAGGGCGCATTCTCAAAGACCGCGTAGATTATTAGAAAATAGTTATAGTGCTACGAAGCAAATCTGGTAACCATAACACTTAGTTCTAAGGACGCACACTCCCACCCTAAGTCTCTGACTCCCCTAAACTCTAGATCTGAGAGCAATAATGGTTCTGATACCACTAAATGTAATACCCCAATCCCACATAGGGACACGTGTCACACCAGCCAGCTCAGGGGGTGTCCCGAGCCCAAGGTTGTCCAAAACTGAAATCAGAACCTATGGAATAATCTGGAGACAGTGATAATAAAACATATTAAGCCTAAAACTCATCAAAGAGAAGAGTCATATCTGATACCGAATCCCACAGACTATTCGTCTGGGTCCAGTCTCCATAAGTAAAATACATATGTCTACAGAGTACCCAACAGAAGAAATAATTATGGGACGCCAGAGCCAACTACGTCATCTCATCTCACTACATCCAGCATCTACCCGGACTTCTATTTGCTACCTGCACAAGGTGAGTAAGAAAAAGGGACTGAGCTACAGAGCTCAGTGATATGTGACCCCTACTGCCAGGTCAACTAAGACCCGTGCATCTGAGAAATATATTCTTGTATATGGAAAGTAATCTGTACTGATATACATGTAGAAAGACAGTAAAGCATGAACGTCTATGCATTATCTTCCCAGTCAGGAAGATCATCTAATGCAATGTCCGAAAAAACCCGAAAAGTCATCAGTCACTAACATGCTTGTGTATGTCTCAAGAGATGTCTGGATATGTGAGCGTCTGTCGATAAGAATGCAACTCTGTATGATCACTTGCTAAGGTCTCAGATAAATAGCCGTGAGGTAACCCCCAATCTGGGCTGTATGTGAAGCCACGAGGTTTTCCCCGATCTGGGTCTTCACTCGTGGTACCGAGCACCCCAAAGAGTTGGAAAAGGGTTTTAAGAGAAATACATTTTGAAAGCAAGGTTTTGATGCCAGAAATTCATTTTGAAAACAAGAAAACCTTTTCCCCACTCGGTATCACGCTCTGCATAGTAAGGACCATCTAACAGGATGCACAAATCGATGCTCACGTTCTATAGCTATCTCATATCTATCTCAATATTCTTTAGCTAGTCATATGCAGAAAACTTCAATCTACAATAGTCAGTAATTAATACTTAATCATTCTCAAACCCGAGAATAAAATCATAGCCGATGAACATAAACTGAAAACCCGATAAATCTCGATAAAACTCAAGAATATACAGTAGATCCACTCACCTGAGGTCCTAAGCAAGTCAAGTCTGACTCGTATCTCCCGAAGGTCTCGTCTTGCCCTTTTCCTTTCCTAGTATTTACAAACATATTTAGATAAGTACTTGTTCACAATACAACGACCCTTAGTTATCATTACCTTCTACTCAATTATGGGCCTATGTCCATAAAAATTAAGGCCCAACACTAAAGCAAGTCATTTCATTACCAAGCATGAAAGCTATAGCCAAGCAATCCTAAAATTGGATTTAAATTAGGCTCAAATCAAGTTCCTCATCCTAACATCTCCCTGCCATACTAACAAAACACCAATTCTATACTTAGCTTTCTCATGGCCACTGCCTCTCTAGAACAAGTCAACAAACACCTTCAAGGTACTAGCATGGTTTAAAACCCCATACCAGCTCCTCTTTTTGAAACCATGAACTCAAAGTTTGCAAAGCTTCAACAACTAGAACAATAACAACAACAGTATCTATCTATGGCCCAAATCCAACCAACTCCAGGCCCAACAAGAAATATGGCAAATAAGAATCTCATTTCGTAACTTCTCACCCAAACCTCTATTAAACATTTCCCCAACTACTTGAAGGGCATCAATGGACTTTACACAAAATAACTCAATTAAACATTTGCTCAAAATCACATCTCAGTACCTTACAGCACTTCAGTCATAACAGAAATAAAAACTAATGAAAACAAAGCTTCTCCTACAGAGCTCTTTCAGTGACAATTCATCAAACACCTGTTGTGCATAATGAAATTCCAAAAGAGCAGCTCTATTCTTTTCTCAATTAAGTTCAATTGAATACAAAAACTAGTTACAACCCATTACAGCAGCAAGAGCATCACCTAAATACATGGACAGCAGGCACAAAACAGTACACTAACAGCATCACATCTCTAAGCTCTCATTCACCAATTCAACATTCATCAAACGACACAACACTGAGCCTCATCATCTCATCATCTCACTCAATATATACCTTGCAGAGCTTGCTGGTTGGAAGAACTCACGGTACGAGAAGAAAGGCTGCGAGAAAATCGCGCGGGCCGGAATCACGAGAGCAGAGACCGGCGTCGAGTCCGGCCGGGTGTTGCGGCAAGATGAGAGAACTCACCGGTACCGCATTAATCGGGTCAGAGGAAAAAGGAGAGAGCAAGACACGCCTGCGCCTCAAGGCCGGATGGAGACAGAGCACAAGGGCAACGCCGGAACGGTGAAGATGAGGTTGTTCTTCAACCGGACCCCCCCCCATACCTTCCCTCGAGAGAGTGACAGCCTCCCTTCCTCTAGTCTCTGAACACCGGCACGGGTGAGCCACGCGGAGGCATCTCCTCCTTCGCAGCATGCAAGGCGCCACCTCCACCTTCGACCTTCAACGCTGCTTCACTCGTCCACCTCATCCCTGCTTCCACGGAGAAGCTCCTCACTTCTCTATTGAGTCTTCTCTCCCTTTGGCCCAGCCCAATACCTGTTAGCCTTTGCACCAAGCTTTAGGCCCATTAAAACGATTATTTGTCACACCTTGGTTTATATTCAACATTAGTAATCTTTATTATTTTAAAACCTAAGTATTAATTCATCTTAATTAGTTTCGTTAACTCCCTCTCATAATAATATAAACATACCACCATCTACTATTTTATCGGACCCCCGGTATTATTTTATTACTGATATAATATTTGCAGAAAAACCGGGGTGTTACAGTGGGCGTGCGACAACCTTGGGGTTTTGCAAAGGAAGACAACAAGAGAGACAAAAATAGTAAAGAAAATCTCTGAAAAGTCAAAGAAAATATTATTAACTCAAGATTGAATGATATAAACTAATCCACAAGCCGAATTAAATAGCTTGAAGAGACTAATCTAGAACCCTATCAACTCATCTAAATTGGCCAAAATTATCAAATAATTATCCAAAATCCAAACTTATCTAAATTTAAAATTCAAAACAAACCTGATGACTACACAAAACCCTAGATAAAATCGGACTCGAATCAGACCCTAATTTGACAGACGAAGTATTACTAAAACTAGAGTCGCTCTCCTTAGTGCCCTATCTCTCGCCGCACTCATAATCCCCTCTATTGAGGTATGCCCACACATGGGAAGGCATTTGCTTCTTTCCCCAGTGCGTCGAATTGAATAATTCAGATTGTCACAACATAGATTATCCATACAAAGAATGACACTCAATAGATCTCAAGATTAACAAGTCCCTAAATAGTCATTAACATTCAATATCAAAGTTAAACAACAACCGGAAGGTTCATCATGCCCGAATACCTACAAAATTAGTTCATCATCAAAGGGGAACACAAGTACAATACAATGGTAAAAGCAAGAGAAAGAATAAGAAAGTGATACGCCATTCCCTCCACTATTGGTAAGGACTATTGGCGAATCTCCCTCCAAGCCTACGCCATTAAGTAACGCTTTTCCAATGCTCCGATGTGCCATGGATGGTGGATGGATGATGGTAGATGGTGAGAGCTCCCAAGTATAATGGGATTAGAAGCCCTCTCAAAACCCTAAACCTTGATATTTATAGTCCCAAACACATTTAGAGGGTGAGAATACATTTTCCAAGGTATTTAGGCTTAATCTACTCCACATAATCTGGTCCAAGTCAGAGCCAAACAGGACCTCAGACCGGCATCTGCTGCCGGTCAAGTCTTTTGGCAAAGTTAGAAGGGCTATGCTCTTGTACCAGACGGTCCAGTCTGGACTTTAGACGGGTCCGTTTGGCCTTGTTCTTTGGCTTCTTCGATCCAAACAAGGTGGCAGATGCCCATCTTCCAGCCAGTATGGTCTTCTGGCAAGTCAGAGGTAAGGCGTCAAGGTGTTATGCAATTTAGACGGGTCCGTCTGATCTTCTTTTTGGTTCTTATTTTCCTCGAACTTGCTCTGAATTGCTTCAGAAATTAGACTTGCCCTTAAATCACCCCCGATGTGTCTTGTTTTATGGAATTAACACAATTTAAGTATTAGTGAGCAACATTTCATCAAAATCACATGCTAAGTATATACAAATAAGATATAAAAATGTGGTCAATTAAACACTTATCACTCTTGTCTACTTCTTGTTAAGGTAATGGAGATCATAGCTTTAGCTTCTAGGGCTTGCCCATCATCTTCTAGGGTGTCGGAAGTCAGGTCTAGGGCTTTCCCAAGTGTTATCTCTTCCTAAGAGGTGTAAGCCTTAGTGGATTATTATTCAACCCCTTCTCCTCCTTTTACCTATAGGGTTCCCAGTCCTTTTGAACGAGCCAATAAACATTCTAGAAGAGGGGAGATAGCAATATACCAGGATGCCTTAGTGGCTGGTCTTAGGCTCCCCTTCCTTGATATCTTTCGTGAGATTCTTAACTTCCACAAAATTTGTCCTTCCCAACGTTCTCCTAACTTATAGAGAATTCTTTGTGGGTTCGTGATCTTTCTCAATCACTTTGGCGTAAAACCATCCTTACTTTGGTTTCATCTCCTCTTCAACTAGTGTCATCATCCCAGTACCGACTGTTACTATTTCTCCTCCTGTCCTAAAAGATCCTTTTTGAATAAGACGCCAACTTCCATTAAGTGGTAGAAGGATAAGTTCTTTTTCATGTCTAGTGCCTCCTATTGGCATGTTCAAACCTCGTGGGAAGCCCCTAGGATTGATACTACATATAAGAACAGTGATGCGATGCAACTGCAAGTGTACGGGTCGTAATCAAGTAATAATAGTGGACTCAAAGGTCGGGTTATTAATCCTCAGGGAGATGGAAGTACTAGTACCCTCTACTCATCTACTACCTTGTCGATCCAAAAGTGAGTGATTATACTAAACTTAAACTGAGAAATTGCAGACACAAACAAGGGAGTCAAATTGTTCTTGGAATCAAACAATCATAAAAGGAGGATGCTCGGATAATTGAATCCCCCTTGGACTTCTAAAGGATGGATGATACTCTCTATCTTGACACTTGGTTAATTATTAGCCAAGGGTTCCTACGGTGCTTTCACTCCCTCTCTCGAGACGAATTACTAATTCTAGTGCACTTACCGATGATGTTCTAGGGAACCTAATTCTTGGAAGGATTATGGGAATAATACATCTAAAGGGCTTGCTCTACTTAATACCCGGGTTCCCGGTGTACTCACAATCCTTTCTATTGGAAATGGTTTATACACGGGGAGGCATTCACTTTTTCCCCCATATGGACTATGAAAATTCCTCCGGGCTCTTGCAATGTAGAGGGATCCACTTACATTAAAACATCCAATAGACTCAAGAATTCAACCAAGCATTCAAGAAAAGAGAAATAACATCAACTAAATTATGTCCAAGGGTTCATCAATCATCCAAACACCTACAAAATTAGCCCTCTATGAAAGGAGAGCAACAATCCAATGCAAAGATGAAATCAATCAAAAAAATCATAATGGAAGAGACTATTGCATACACCGTTGATGGCTTCCTTGATTCCTCCTCAATGTCTTCCCCTCTTCTTGCTCCAATGGCTTGAAGATGAAAATCCCCAAGCTCTACTCAAGACCAACCCTTTTCCAAGCTGCCTCCCCCCCTTCTAAACCCTCATTAGTCAGCTTTTATACCTCTAGGGTTTTTAGAGCGAGATTTACCATTTTGCCCCTTTCTAGGTCTGGAGATTTGCTAGGAACTTATGACATATGGGCCCTTGTATGGGCCGTATACGGGCTTATAAAACTTCAAGGTGCATCCATACGGCCTTATGACAGACTATATGGATGCCCGTATAGGCCATACGAGGTACTGTACTGCCCCAAAGGAGATCACTTGTATGGGCCTCAATTTTCCAGGGCTATATGGCCCGTATGGAAGCTCGTATGCCCGTGTTCTTTCTCCCAGGATGCTTCATTTCGGCCTCAATTTCCTTCGAAAGGCTTCCTTTCTCCTGGGGTCTTGATATCTTGCCCTGTTTATCGAAATAAACACATTTTAAGTATCGGTGGGCCAGAAATTGTCACAATTACATACAAAGCATACAAAAATATGGTATACAATTATGCTCAAATAAACATTTATCACATATTTTCACACTTAAAGGTTTGCTTGTCCTCAAGCAAAGAAAAGAAATTAACAAAAGAAAAGAAAAGATAAGTGTTCATCCTCTAGCCACAAACTCATGACCCAACTCCTTTCAGGTTTACCATCCAAGTGTTTGTTCTCCTATTTCCACGCCAGAGCTTAAATAGATCTCATGAAATTTATCATAGCTCTAGACAAAGTTTGTTCACTCCACATGCCATGTTCTAAAATCTTTACAAGACAAGCATATCCTCAATGGACTCTAGAGAATCCTTGAGGCCCTATGATCAAAGAGACCCCCATAGATTAGATAAGTGGTAGACAAGTTGGAAGTAATTTATTTTTATTTATTTTTATTTTTTATTTTTTCGGGTAGGGCATCCCTAATGGATCCGACTTTCCTGTACAAAAGATCAATGTAAAGTGTAGTTCCTCCACTTCGCAGAGTGCTCATGTTGATTAGGCACCAGAGCACTTAGCTACTAAGACAGTTACAACTTTGCTTGGTTGTGTTCATGCTATGTAGTGATTTTTCGAATTGAGGAACACTCTTATCAGGAGCCAGAACCCCAAATTACTTTATCACAACAAGCAGCAGAACACTGTCTTTATTCCTTCACAACTATTATGTACAACTACTTTATTCTCCCCTTACTTGTCTACTAGGTCATATTATGAGGGGTTAAAGATTTGAACTAGTGCCACGAAATCTCTTGGAGCCATTGAAGATTATGCTTAGCTATTAAAGTCAAGAGAACATGGAAATGGGTTATCTATTGTCTCTAAAAATCATGAGTATCACAAAGATGTTCTCTAAGTGCCCATGGCGTTTCATAAGGGAATTTTAACAGAATTATGTGCTAAGATGGTGCCCTAGAAATAAAGTGTGCCAACATTTTTCCTTAGGGCCTTCATAAAGGTGTGCTAGTCATGAATAATGTTTTACAATGAATTTTACTAATAGCTACCTATCTCCACATTTAAAGACTTGCTATAGATGCACAAAGATATAGGTATCCACCCATGATCTCTATACTTAAATGTACATTATCCTCAATGTATGCAATAATTCCAAAATTAAATTTGCATGAAGAAATGTAAACTAAAACTTTCCCAGTTAATTTGATGTGCCAATCGATTTCTATGAAGTTATTGCTTGGCCATTATCGGGGGATGTTAATACAAGTTCTGAATCTATAAGAGAGGGAAATCATCATAACTCCACAAAAGAGATAATAGGAAATCAAAGGAGTCTACAGAAAGTAAAAACAAAGATAAGTTTAGCAGGGCGATGTCCTTGCTAATTGGTACAACGGTGCACAAATAAAAGAGATAAGTCCTAAGAATAACGAAATATAAAATTAAAGTAACACAAGAAAGTAAAGACTCAAGAACGCAAAGAACAAAATAAGTCCCAATCCTCAGAATATAGGATCATCTGTTGGTGCCTCAGGCGCTACTCCTGTGGGTCCCGGAGATAGAGGAGGTGCAAATGGTGCCTGTCCTCGGATGAAAAGAGAGAGCTCAGTAAACTGGTCTCTCAACTGATGGTGCTCAATGAGGATCTGGGTCCGCATCTTGTGCTACTCAGCAAGAATGGTATCTTATACTATGCGAATCTCGGATATCTGCTCCTCCAATTGCTCGAAATGACTCCCTTGTTCTAAAGAAGGAAGCTGGCCAGCAGGTGATGGAAGATCGGAGTCCTCAGAGTCAGACTCCTGATAAACAAAACTATCTGCGCCCTAGCCATCTAGGGTGTAGCGGCTACAGGAGTGTTAGACGAGCCCCATCTGACATAGAGTGCTTATCCCCAATGCGGTCATAAGCTGGGGTCGCTGCATGTCCTCTGTCCTCTCCTCAAGGCCCATCCCAATAATGAGGCGGGTGATGTAAGGTCCTGCATTGATGGCTTTGAGATGGGTATGTGTCCCCGGATGCACCAAGTAGTTAGCGAGTATGTATCCAAGATAGATAGGCCCTTGCTCGAGAATGCTGTATAAGATAAAAGGTTTGTGAGGGTGACAATACCGGTACTATCATCCTTCCTTGTGATGGTGTGGCTGGCCAGGGTGTGGATGTAGCAATGAACCTGATCGATTAGGAGGGATGCCTTATTGTTCCCGAGGCGTCCCCCAAGCTGACGCCAATACCTCGTAGTCGTGATGTGTGCTCGGGGAAGGCGGTGAGGAGCTCTGTGTACTTGTGAGTATCTATGGCCTAGCGATCGTAGAATCCCATGTATATAGAGAACCGAGTGTAGCTCATGGTCCTCCGCTCAGCAAAGAGCTGAAACGATATAGCTGTGAGGGATCGCTCAGATACAGCGCTCCTGTCGGCCTCAAAAGTGCTCATGACCTCCAAGGTAGCCTTGCGGAACACCTCGTGATTGATAAAGAACACCTTGTCCCAACCACCGATCGAAATCATCCCCCGAACTCATAAAACGGGTATGCCTGAAGGGTTTGGCAACCAAATGATGGTAACGGTGGAGGAAGCGCTCCTCCTCAAATTGTGGTACGCCGGACGAGGGACTTGCTCCAATCTTGCGCTTCTTTAAGGCGGTGAGCTTTCGAGGCATGTTTGCAAAATAATTGAAAATTGTGTTAATTGACCCTATACGGGCTTTCATACGGGCTGATATACGACCCGTATGCCTCTGCCTGGGAGATATACAGGCATGTATATGGCCCATATGTGCCTAGGCACGGTGGTGCCGGTGGCCATGGTTATTTCTTGCCCCATTTACATCCAAATCACACCTATTTCTCATCCTAAACCTTAAACATGCCTTTAATAAAACAATTACAACGAAAATTCGACGCAAGAACATAAATTCATCTCTCATTCATTCAATCCCTAGGGTTCTAAACATGGAGAAGATGAACCAAATCGACAAATCAAACCATTAGTGATGATACCGAGGGAAGAAGAAAGCCCAAAATCAAGAAGGAAGGTCTTGCCGGTGAGGAGGAGGTTCAGATCAACGTAGAGAGGGGTGGGGTCGTCTAGGTCTTGAAAAAGAAATGAGGGTGCGCCTTTTATAAACCCCAACTTGTGCCTGTTTATACCAAAACGATAAAAAAATAAAAATAAAAATAATATATATATATATATACATACATATGTATATATATATATATATATGAGCGTTGAAAATACAAAATGTCTCAATGGCCAATATGAAATATTTTCGGTAAATTTTGATGAAATATATAAATATCCGATCGAATCTTGAGGCAAGCTGAGGACACATATCCCGAGGCGGGCCAAAGATACAAATCGCAAGATATCCGCAGAATACAGATCTAGAGGCGATCTCAAATTTCAAGATAGCTTGAGAACACAAATCTCGAGGTAATCTAAAAAATGCAAATCCCAAGACCATCCAAGGGAACAAATCCCGAAGCAAATTCAAAATAAAATAAATAAATAAATCAAAGTTTAAATTAAAAAGATGGATTTGATCCCATCCTGTTGACCAAGTTTATTTCCATGATAATTTAAATTTTAAAACCAAAAAAAATATATTTGATATTATCCTGCTTGAGATAAAATGAAATCAGGATGTTAAATTAAATTTTTTTTAAGGGTTAAAGCCATTTTTGGTCCCTGAAAACAGGGCCAATATTCATTTCTATCCCAAAAATTTAAAATTTGTTCAATACGGTCCACTTCAGCATATACTGCCACTTATCACTCCACATCAGCAAAATAACGACCTAAACATAATAATAAAAAGATTATATGCATTTCATTGGTATTCCACATAACTGCCACGTCAGCAATAAGGACCAAAAATGCCAAAATACGGAATATATAGGGACCCAAAATGTCAAAATATGCAATACATAAGGACCATATTGAACAAATTTTGAATTTTGGGATGGAAATGAACATTGGTCCCGTTTTCAAGGACCAAAAATGACTTCACGTTGGATCCTGGTCTATAAAAAAGGAATATTGAGATGAAAAAAACAAGAGGAGGAGGGGAGGGTAAATAAGAACATCCAAAGACAAAGGTGACCCTCTCACATTTTTCCTCTCTTCATCATCACCGTCTAGATTCGACTCCGGCTCCCACCGTCGCCACCCTCTCCGGCTCCCTTGTGGACATCGTCGGCTCCGGCCTATCGCCACCAAACTCCGGCTCCCTTGTGGACGCCGTTGCCTCGGCCCCGTCTCCACCAAACTCCCCGGCTCCCTTGTGGACTCCGTCGTCTCCGGCCCGTCGGCACAAAACTCAGGCTCCCTTGTGGACGTCGTCGTCTCCGACCCGTCGTCGACCAAACTCCAGCTCCCTTGTGGAGGCTGTCGCCGCTCGCCGTCAATGAAACCTCTGGCTCCCTTGTGGAGGCCGTTGTCGCTCACCATTGATCAAGCCTTCGGCTGCCTTGTGGGGGTTGTCATCGCTGCCATTAATGATGGAGCCACCCTTGTGGTCTTGCTCCCGTCGCTGCCGCTAATGACATAGCCTTCCTTATGGCCGTTGTTGCCGCCAAGTCACCGGGCCTCTCTTGCGGACGCCATTGTTGTCACTGTCTCAATTTTCCAAAAAAAAAACAAAGAAAGAAAGAAGAGAGAGCAAGACAAAGAGGAAGAGATGGAGTAATATATATATATATATATATATATATATATATATATATATATATATATAAAAGAAGTTGAGCGATCTTTTGTAAGATAAGAAAAAGAGAGAGAATCGTGAAAAAAAAGAATAAAAAGAAAAGAAAGATGAAACAGAGAGGGGCTGCGAAACAAAAAGAGTATAACAAAAAAGTAATAATTAAAAAAAAAGGTAAGGGAGAAAGAAAAATATATATGAAGTATAATATAAAAAAAAGAAAAAAGAGAAAAAGAAAAACGTGGAAAGCTGCAGGCGTAAAATAAGACAAAAGAAAAATTGTCAGATGTTTAATCAATGGTTGAAAAGAGCCTCTTATATATATATATATATATATTTATATATATATATATATATATATATATATATATATATATAGACATATATCTATATGAAATAAAATAAAATAAAATAATACATATATCCCAAAGTACAACAAATCATAAAGCAACACACATCTCGAAGTGGCTATGAAATACACATTTTGAGGCGTCCAATAAAATATATCATGAAGTGGCATATTTCGAGGTAGTGGTGGAACACTCATCTCGAGGTGGCCGATAAAACCTAAATATCAAAGTGGCACAAATACCGATGTGACAAAGTAACACGCAACCTTAGAGTTGCCGATATAAAATACAAATCTCAAAGTTACACACATCTTGATGCGATGATGGAACACACATCTTGAGGCGGATAATGAAATACATATCTTAAAGTGACACGCATCTCAATGTGGCGATGGAACGCGCATCTTAAAGCGGATGATGAAATACAAATCTTCAAACGGTATGCGTATCTCGATGTAACCGATGAAGGACAAATCCTAAACTGGCGCAAATCTCGAAGCAATAATGAGCACACATCTTGAGGTGATTAATAAATACAAATTTCAAAGCGACACATATCTCAGGACAGTGATGAACATTCATCTTGAGGTGGTCAATATAAACCTAAATCCTAAAGCAGTGCAAATCTCAAGGCGACGACGAAGCTTGCATTTGAGGCCGCCGATGAAACACAAATTCCAAAATGGCGAAGCATATGTCCCAAGGTAGAAGGCGGCGTCAATAAACAAATAAATAAATAATATGTATATACATCCATATGTTGATATTTACATGTAATGAAAATTATGTTCTCAATAAATGAATTATTTTCATTGCCTCTACTTGTACTTTTGCCCTTAATCGGAGGTTTTCGCAATCTTGTTTGGGGTAATTAATAATAGAGGCTTGTCTCTGTTAGGAATGGAAGAACCCACAATAACAAAAATAAATAAAACAAATAATCAACATTTGTGATTCGATGTATCGCCTGGTGTCTTTTCATAGACACGATGCCAGACGGGTATTTTCTATCCACAAATTCTGGCACGTCCGATAGGGACTTATTCCAATTCCCATCTTTGAGACAAAAGTACAAGTAGGGGCTTATGAACTTTGTATGGGCTACACACAAGACTTCTCTTGCAATTAGAAGCTCACCATCTATAGAGACCTGAATAGTCCCACATCTTCCATCCATGGGAAGTTGACCTTAATATGTTTTTCTTGGTCTGATATAATGATCCAATGGTAAAGAATTAAGGACTTTCATTTTGAAGGGGTTACCCCAGTCCAGTCTGAGAGGGTGGTTTATTTAAACGAAGACGATGAGGGCATCTTCAAAAGGTTTGAGAAAAGGGAATCTTCAAACTTGCTGAAGGCTTTCACAAAAAAAAAAGAAGAAGAAGAAGACGAAGAAAAAAATAGAAAAAAAAATGACAAGTAAAAAAAAGAGAGAAAAGAATGAGAAGAAAAGAAAATGAAAAGAAAGGAAAAAAAAGCAAAAAAAAAAATGTTATCGAGAGTCAATTACTAAGAGATGATGGTTCCAAATCAGGAGGTTGAATTTGTCTTCTTTGGGGGATATAGAAATATTCAAATGAGTTCTTTCAAACCCTTTGTTGCTAAGGAAGGACTCAATTATTGCAGAATTATGATCTCAACCTGTGAATATAATGGTGGTATGTCTCCCAAATGTCACTATAACAGAGGCTTCTCCATAAAAGAGCCGACCCGATATTAAGGAAGTTGCAATCCATAAGATAATGCTGAGTCAATTCTATCAAAAAATCAAAAATCAAAATACAAAAAAAGGAGAAATACATATAATCTGGATGGTCATTGAAGCCCGAGGAGGCTCATCACACGCACCATTCACAAGACGCCACATAAAGTGCAACGGAGTCCTAAAAGGACATAAAAGAAGAAGCATCAAGCCACGTGCCACACAGGGGCAAAGAACGGGAGTTGACCTTCAACAAAAAAATGTTCCTAAAAAGAAGGATAGTGAGGATGGATCCATTTTCCTGCCAACGCAAAATCCTCTTTAAAGCTTTTTTATCACAAAAAAATAGATGTATAAATTCATATCATCTAAATGGTCATGGAGGCCCGAGGAGACCCAACATATGAATCATTCACAAGATCCTGCATAAACTGTGATAGAGTCCTAAAAAAGAACATATGAGAAGAAAGATTAAGTTACATTCCACACATGGGGCAAACAATGGGGGTTGAACCTCATGTTCCTAGAAGGAGGGATAGTGAGAATGAACCAATTTTCCTTCAAAACCAAAATCCTTGTTAAGGCAGTTTAAACAAATGATATCATGTAATATGCAAATACAACAACAACTGGTTGGCCTAATGTCATATCAACCTGATGGTATATAAAAACTAAACACTTCAATCCCTTGCTAGTAGAACCAAGAGAAACCTTAGGTGCCTCTATCCTTGAGCAGTCTACAACAATGATCCAACAAGAGACACAACAAGTTGTAGTTGTTGAATTGAAATAAAAACATACCTTATCTTGAAG
The DNA here is from genome assembly GCA_026586065.1 of Dioscorea zingiberensis. NCBI lineage: Eukaryota > Viridiplantae > Streptophyta > Magnoliopsida > Dioscoreales > Dioscoreaceae > Dioscorea > Dioscorea zingiberensis. Next base: position 25,442,059 of record CM048826.1, read on the forward strand.
GGTATAATGTGAATTGACACTTGGCTCACCTTATGACAGCTTGTGGGTATACAAGTGTAAAACATCACTCCTTTGGTAGTTCATTGCAAATCTTGTAGGAATACTACTAATCAACAACTCAAATCATTTCAGATGTAGTGAAGAATAAAAGATGGATTTTTGTTACAATTTAGGGGCATGAATACCAAAATCATAATATTTGACATCACAATCACTCGATAAAATAAATATAAAAATGTAATAAATTATGTTCTTGTTATGCCCCTACCCGGATTCCGGGACCCCGAGCTCGTGAGCAGATCAGCCGTAATCAAGTAAGGCGCACCTACAAAAGATAACATAAAATAACTTGATAAATAAGTTTCAGCAAAAACAAAATAAAATAAGTGGATCCAGATGCACTACAAAAGCCAGTCCCTAAATAGGTCCTACAAAATAAAATAGTCTCTCACACAAAGAAAGAAAAGAGATACTCTGACCTCTGCAAAATACCCCGACCCTAGATCGGCTCCTGAGCTCAAGTCTCCTACTCCTCAGGATCTGAAAAAGAGAGAACAAGTGCGTGAGCTTTCGAATGGAAAGCCCAGTAAGTACCCCTTGTGGGTTCAAAAATAAAGATATCAACTGAAATGATAAATCAAGTCAAAACAATAGGGTCACGCCCCTCTAAATATTTCCTAGGAGTCTACAACAAACAAAACACAAGGGTACGACCCCTATCTAAAGCAGCTCTCAAGCTCTACAACAAGTTCCAAAGGAAAGCTCATTAAGACATCTCCCCCGGCCAGCATCATCAGCAACTTGCTGGATCTCGACCCTCCGGTCGTGCGGTCCTCAGATTGCATGTCGGTACGTCACCTCTCGTACATGTCGACACGGCCAACGAATCATCCCCACTGACGGGCAGGACAACCAGAGTATCATCCCTCTAGAACGACAAACAGAAACGCCAGGGTGTCCCGTCCCTGATCGTTTCCCAAATTGAGCCCCCTTCCTTCACTGAATCCGGGCGGAAGACCAAACAACAAAGTAGGGATACCAACATCCCGAAACAACCAAACATACTTAAAAGAATTCCAAGCAAATAAAGGAAGCATGTATGGTCTCAAAAAGCAATAATATTAACAATATGATATAAACAAAGCCAAAGAAACTCCGAAGAGTGGGTACGAGGCAAGTGAACTTACCTCAACAAGGTCGACCGGGATTACTTAACAAAATCCCGCCTATCACAGGGGAAATGAAATCCTCCATCAGCCCCAAAGAAGAAAAGACATCTCACCAGATATCAACCGTAGGAATAAGGAAAATGGTGACAGGAGTGTAGATCCCGAAGCAACAACATCCTCAATTCCAACGATGAAGTGTGAATCCAGAAGCAATGAAGCACATTTCGAAACAACACATATCTTGAGGTAATGATGGAACACTCATCTCAAGATAGCTGATGAAATACAAATTCCAAAACGATGAAGCGTGCATCTGAAGACAACGAAGCATGCATCTTGAAGCATCACAACTCTCGAGGGGGAAATTAAGCACGCATCTCAAGATAGCTACGAAAATATAAGTCCCAAAATGGCGCAAATCTTGAGACATGGTGAAGCACACATCTTAGGACGGCCTATGAAAATATAAATCCCAAAATGGTGCAAATCTTGAGGCATTATGAAACACGCATCTCAAGATAGACGATGAAAATATAAATCCCGAAACGATGCAAGTCTTGAGGCAGTGATGGAGCACATATTGTACGACAGTCGATGAAATACAAATCTTGAAGCAACCCCAAATCTAGAGGCACCGATGTAGAACGCATCTCCAGGTGGTGATAAATCCCTAAGCAAAAAAAATATGTATCCCCAAAAATAATTACAAATCTCAAAATGATGAAGTGTGTAATCTCAAGGCAGTAAAGCACACATCTCAAAGCAACACTGATCTTGAGGTAATGATAGAGCACACATTTCGAGACAGCTGATAAAAAAAAAATCCCAAAGTAAGGAAGTGTGCATCCAGATATTGTGAAGCACACATCTCGAAGCAACATAGATCTCAAGGTGACGATAAAGCACACATCTTGAGACAGCTGATGAAATATAAATCCAAAATCGATAAAGTGTGCATCCCTGCAACAGCGAAGCACACCTTGGAGCAGCAGGAATCTCAAGGGGTGGTAGAGCACATATCTCGAGATAGCTGATGAAATACAAATCCCAAATCGATAAAGTGTGTAACCCTGCAACAGCAAAGCACACCTTGGAGCAGCACCAATTTCGAAGGGTGATAGAGCACATATCTCGAGATAGCTGATGAAAATACAAATCCCAAATTGATGAAGTGTGCATCCCGATGTAGTAAAGCACACATCTCAAAGCAGCACAAATCTCGAGGCGATCGAGACACGAATATTGATGTTTCCCGAGAGTATAAAAGCCCGAGGTAGCTGAAGAATGCAAATCTTGAGGTTGTTTCCTAAGTGTATCTGACATCACTTCAAGAGCTAATCACATATATGGAAAAGTTGGATAAAACTAGTCCAAATGTGTTATTTGACATTCAAGTCATAAAAGGTGAAAGAGAAAGCCAAAAATAATAGAAGACATCAAAGTCCATTTTTGAAAATAACATCATGGAGCTCCATAAACCCTTTAGAAGGCTGGGGGCAAGCTACAATGCCTATGTCATCTAAAATCGAAAGAAAAAAGGGATACAACATATATAAAAGGAAAAAATATTTTCTGAATATATATATAAAAAAAAATTAAAAATTCTTCACTTGGGTTCTCAGACACTCATATGATGAGATCACCAAGGAGATTTGAAATCTTAAACCTATATCCTCTATTAATGAGGTTAGGTATAATATGACTCTTGAAGTTTCACATGTTTCCGACATGGACCCGAGATTTCTAAGGGGAAAACAATGAAAAAAATCCTCACTTGGGTTCTCAGACACTCATACTATGAGATTACCAAGGAAATATGAAATGTCAAAGCTTGTATCTTCCACTAATGAGGTCATGTAAGATATGACGCTTCTAGAAAATGATGAAATAAATAAAAATTCATTTGGTTCTCATACACTCATATGATGAGATTACCAAAATAATATAAAACGTCAAAACCTATATCCTCCATTAATGAGGTTAGGTAAAATAAGACGTTTGAATTTTTGTATATTCCTACAATGGAAACAAAATTTCTAAAAAATATATAAAATAAAAAATTCTTCACTTGGGGTCTCAGACACTCATATGATGAGATCAACAACAAATATGAAATTTCATATTTATTTCCTCCATTGATAAAGTTAAAAAAGAAACACATATTTGGAAACTTGCCTGAACTTCTCAAGTGTTGTATGAAGGTCAGAGCTTTAAATGGAGAAGCTAATTCTTTTACAAGAGCATCGAGGGAGCTAGGAAATCTAGCCTATGAAGAAATTTAAATCACCATAAGAAATTGGAGACCCATAAATACAATCCTCAATGATGTTGAAGAGGAAAGTATTGGGGGCAAAATGGAAGACTTCACCCTCGAAATGCCAGAGGAAGATTGGAGCCAACCATTTATTGAGTATCTGAAATATGAGAAACTTTCAGTGGGCAAATCATAGGGCCTTCAGATAAAGCGAGAGCCCTAGGATTCACTCTCATATATACTATATCTTTCATATGAAAAAAATGAAAGAAGTCATGCATGATGTACACTTTGTGTTATGTGGTGCACATCAATCTGGGCCCAAGATGTGACTTAAGAGTAAGCGCATAAGATATTACTGGACAACCATAGTCAGAAATTGCATTGAATATGCTAAAAGATGCCATCTGTGCCAAAAGGAGTCATTTATGCCAAATACATGGGGATATTATGCATCAATATCCAAATCCAAAGAGAGCTATATCAAAAAATAAAAGAGTTTGGCATGATAGGCTTCCTGAGATGCTACGGGCTTATCGTACCACGTATAGGACTCCAACACAATCCATGCCATATTCTTTCGTGTTCGGAACTAAAGTAGTCCCACCCCTCTAAATTCAAATGACATTGTCAAATGAAATCTCAAATGAAACAATACTCGACTATGCATAGATGAACTAGACTCTCTTGATGGGAAGAAAAACGGAGTACAACAGAATCTTGATGTCTATAAAGCAAGAATATTACAAGCTATAAAAAGTTGGCTCCATTCTAGAAGCCTACAATGGGGGAGATGGTTCTAGTCCATAGTAGACCCTTAATATCCAATGACTGCCCTGAGCCAAAAAAAAAGTGGGAATGTCCATATGTCGCCGATTCTGGAAAGGAAATTATGTGTAATGTGAAATATTTGTCTACGACGGAACGTCTAGTCCCTTATGAGAAAAGGTACCCATGTTTAAAAAAAAAAAAATGAAATGAATGGAAAAGAAAAGTGAAAAAAGTGAAAATAAGATAAATGAAAAAAATGAAAAATGACCTCAAGTCTCCAAAAAGGCTTGCCCATAAAAAAAAAACACTTATGTGTTCATACTTCTCTCTCTCAAGAAATAAATATCGTGCGAGAAGTATGAAGGGGGCATTTGTTTATACCAAAAAATAATATATATATATATATATATGTGTTGAAAATACAAAATGTCTCAATGGACAATATGAAATATTTCATGTAAATTATGGTGAAGTATAAAAATTATATATATATATATATCCCATCGAATCTCGAGGCAAGTTGAGGACACATATCCCAAGGCGGGCCAACGATACAAATCCCAAGATAGCCTGAGAATATAGATCTCGAGGCGATCTTAAATTTTAAGATAGCCTAAGAACACAAATCTCAAGGCAATCTAAAAAAATGCAAATCTCAAGACCATCCAAGGGAACAAATCCCGAGGCAAATCTCAAGAAAATCCAAGGGAACAAATCCCGAGGTAAATTCAAAATAAAATAAATAAATAAATCAAAGTTTAAATTGAAAAAATGGATTTGATCCCATCCTCTTGACCCGGTTTATCTCTATGATAATTTAAATTTTAAAACCAAAAATATTTGATATTATCCAGCTTGAGATAAAGTCAAATCGGGATGTTAAATTAAACTTTTTTTCAAAATAATATCTGATATCATGTTGGATCCTGGTCTATAAAAAAGGAATATTGAGATGAAAAAAAACAAGGGGAAGGGGAAAATATGAACCTCCAGCACAAAGAGACCATCTCCGATTTTCCTCTTCATCATCACCTTCTAACATGTGGTTTGCCTCTATATCAATTCAGGGTCTGTGGTTTAAGTTGTAACAATTTAGTACCCTGCACTTTACTCCGTGAGCAAAAAGGTGCCAAAAACTTAACCCTGTTAATATTTGCTGATGTGGCATTAAAAAAATAGAAAAAATTAAAAAAAATCAAAAAATACAAAAAAAACATAGTAAAATTTCAAAAAAATTCTAAACAACAGAAAATCACATATACTAAAAACTTCATAAATAAAATCAAGAAATTACCAAAAAAACACAAAATCTTTAAAAATCCAAAAAATAGAAAACACTTATAAAACCCCCAGAAAATCGCTTAAATTCAAAAATAAATAAATAAATAAAATCTTTAAACCCCGAAAAAATTAGAAAAAACTTCTAAACAAATCCGTAATCCAAGAAATTCCAAAAAATAGAAATAAAATAAGCTGAGAAAGTTCCCATAAAAACAAAAAACAAAAAAAACCCCACAAAACTATTTAAAAAAAAAGAAAAATTTGAAAAATTTTTAGAAAATCCAAAAAAAATACTCAAAATCCCCTAAAAAACTAAAACAACGTAGAAAAATTTATAAAATTCCATAAATTTTCCAAATATCCCAAAATATTTAAAAATAAATATATAATTAGAACCCAAAATCTGTATATAAACTTCAGATTTTTCGATATAATGGGATTTTTTTTGGAATTTTATGAAATTTTTTGGAAATTTTGACAAATATTTTTAGATTTTTCATGAATTTTCTCGCTAGTTTTAAAAAAATTCCTTGTTTTTTAGTTTTTTAGGTTATTTTGTAGTTTTTAGTGGATTTTTGCATTTTCTACAAATTTTTGATATTTTCTTTATTTTTAAAGAGTTTTTTTGGGTTTTTTGGGAAATTTATAAGCTTATTTTATTTTTATTTTTTGGAATTTCTTGGATTACAGATTTTTTAGTGGTTTTTTCTAATTTTTTGGAGGTTTAAAGATTTATTTTATTTATTATTTTTGAATTTAAGCGATTTTCTGGGGGTTTTATAAGTTTTCTATTTTTTTTTGGATTTTTAAAGATTTTGCGTTTTTTGGGTAATTTCCTGATTTTATTTATTAAGTTTTTATTATATGGGATTTTCTATTGTTTATAATTTTTTAGAAATTTTCTTATGTTTCCCTATTTTTTTAGTATTTTTTTAAATTATTTTTAAATTTTTTATATTTTTTAATGCCACATTAGCAAATATTAACTGGGTTAAGTTTTTGGCACCTTTTTTGCTCACGGAGTAAAGTGCAGGGTACTAAATTGTTACAACTTAAACCACAGACCCTTAATTGATATAGAAGCAAACCACATGGCAGTTTAGTGTAATTTCCCCAAAAAAGAAAGAAGAGAAAAAAAAACGTGGAAAGCTGCAGATGTAAGGAAAAAAAAAAGAATTGTCAGATGTTCAGTCAATGATTGAAAAGATCCTTATATATATATATATATATATATATATAGACATATATCTATATGAAATAAAATAATACATATATCCCAAAGTGCAACAAATTGATAAAGCAACACACATCTCGAAGTGGCTATGAAATACACATTTCGGCTTAGAAAACCTAAATATCAAAGTGGCACACATCCCGATGTGACAAAGTAACACGCAACTCGGAGTTGTCGATATAAAATACAAATCTCAAAGTGACACACATCTCGATAGAACGATGGAACATGCATTTTGTGGCAGATAATGACATACATATCTTAAAGTGACACGCGTCTCGATGTGGCGATGGGACATGCATCTTGAAGCGGATGATGAAATACAAATCTTCAAATAGTATACGCATCTCGATACAACCGATGAAGGACAAATCCTAAACTGGCGCAAATCTCGAAGCAACAATGAACACACATCTTGAGGTGGCTAATAAATACAAATTTTAAAGCGACACATATCTAAGGACGGTGATGAAACATTCATCTCGAGTTGGTCAATATAAACCTAAATCCTAAAGCGGTGCAAATCTCAAGGCGACGACAAAGCATATATTTGAGGCGGCCGATGAAACACAAATTCCAAAATGGCAAAGCATACGTCCCAAGACAAAAGGCGGGGTTAATAAACAAATAGATAAATAATATGTATATACATCCATATGTTGATATTTATATGTAATGAAAATAATGTTCTCCAATAAATGAATTATTTTCATTGCCTCTACTTGTACTTTTGCCCTTAATCGGAGGTTCCCGCAATCTTATTGTAAAATCCAAGAAATTTTGAGAAAGAAATGTGATGAATTTTTTTTTGAAATTTTTTATTAAATAATTTCCCCAGAATATTAAACAGAGGATTTAAGGGGGGGGGAAAATTAAGTTAAAAAAAGGGTTAAAACCTTAATTAGGGTTTATTGGTGGCCTGAAGGACTAATTTGTAATTTGGGAAATTACAAAGGACTAATGGAAAATAGTCCCCTCTCACACGCTTGGACTAAAACATAACCTAAAAACATTCCAGGGATCTCTAGTTAATTTTTCGAGAGAAAGCTCTATTAGAAAGGGTATGAACGGCTGAGATTAAAAGATCTCAGATCGTAGCAGATCTCGAAGCATTATAACGGCTCACAATGATCCACGTGTCGGACAGGGATATAATCTATCAAATTACTTGCTATCGCGAGGCAGTGTTGAGAGTTTTGTTGAGCCACGTGGCGCAAGGTGATGCATCCATCTGATCGTGTTTATGGATGCGAGGCCGAGAGAGAAGATCTGGCCATTAACTTTCTTTTGATCCTGGCCTTTGATCTCGGAAATGTCAGATCCGAGACAAATCAGAGACCGTAGATGATCACCATGCGATCTACATCGTTCATCGTTGAATACCGATCCGGAGGCAGCAGAAGCCTCTCCCGGCGGCCTGGAAACGCTCGCGCGCGAGTTCTGCCGCCTGCGGTGTCCGTTACCCGCCAAAATGCCGGCCGTTGGACGGCGAGGCCGTTCGTATTGCTGACACTTCGGCTGGGCCCCAAGGTCTATAAAAAGGGGCCACTGCCCCATTGTTTCAGCACGACTTCGAGCACGAAGGAGTGGGGATTCCGGCGAGCTTGATCAGAGAAGAGGATTACAGCCTTGGAGGAGCTACGATCGTCAATTCCAGCATCAAGAGGACCGGAAGCTAGGTATGAACGATCTCCCGGTTTTAATTCCCTCTTAGTAGCACTGTTAGGTCGGTTTAGGGCTCACGGAATCAGAAATTAGGACGTCGCTTGGGGAGGCTCCAGGAGGGAGGAATGGGGACAGGGGATGTGCGCAACTTGCTCGCGGGGCCGAGACGAAGCTAATGCCGGCTATTCTGACAAATGCGGACCTCGGAGAAGATTAACTCTCCGGTGGACAGCCTCCGGTGGAGCTCGGCCGCGACAGAGGAAGGAGATGATAAAAAAAAAAGTTTTTTAAATTAAAAGTTATTGTTTAATTAGAACAAAGAACTTAGAGAGATTAAAAAAAAAACTATGGTAGTGTGACATATTAATGGTATTGTCAACTAGATAGTTTATTTATTTTGGATTTGATTGATTAGTTAGGTTGTGACAAATTATTAGATTTATTAATAATTCGAAACTATAGTGGTGTGACAAATTAATAGATTTATTAATAATTTGAAACTATAGTGTGACAAATATTAATCCCTATGTTGGGGTTGAATTAAATAAATTAGTGTGACACATACTTAGTTGTCAAACTATAGTGCGTTAATTAAGAAAATTTATTTAATTAATTTGCTAATCATAGTTAGTAGTTAATTTGATAATTGACAAGCTAATTGTTTGATTAGACAAATTAATAGAAAGGGATTGATTATTATAGTGTGACAATAATAATCTAATAATATCTATGATGGGGGTATAAATAAATAAATTGTGAGACAATAGTTTGGTTGGCAAACTAAAACTAAACTATGGAGAAAATAATTGGGAAAATTATTTAATTAGTTTTATAATCATAATTAGTAGTAACTAGCTAATTATTTGATTAAATTGTTGTGACCATTATTTTTGTCCTAATATAAGGTGGGTCATTTAGTTAGTCGATTATTTAATTGAAAAGCAGATTTAATTAAATCGATTAACATGTTGTATCTAGATATTTAAGTAGGAAATATCTAGAACGAACAATCGATTTTTCTTTCGATAATTCAGGTTGATTAGGTTCGATTCATGGATTTTATTTGGAGCAAAATGAAGATCGGATACAGTAATTAACATAAAGGGGTCTAATTAATTCGGTAGAGAAAAAGGGCACAAAAAAGCCAAATGTTTAAAGGGCTTAGAAGGGGGCCCAATTCAACTAAATAACTAGAGATGGTCAAGTAGATTTCAGACCTGACTAGTAAACGTAGAGTTGACTAGGTTTGACCAATATAGAGTTTTAGTCAACTTTAGGACAAGGTAACAGGAAAAAGGGCTGGGAACCCGGGAGATGGTCTTTAGGACTCGATAGTGGGCCTAGGCCCAACAGAAACGATAGGCAAGCATGTGTAATTAGAGGCGTAGAGATTTGTTGAAATCTTGACTCTAATAGGGTCTATGCATGCCAGATACTCTCGGGGAGTTGTAAGGCATTCGAGGGAGACTAGAAGGGCTTCTAGATCCAACAAGAGGTAAGTACACTAGCCTAGTTCCTACCCGATTTCAGGTTTTCTTTGAACTTGCTTATGCCTTAAATGCTTATGCTTCAATGATGATATACATGCATCCATACCTATTCTAAATTCCTGTTGAGCATGTATGATTTGTTTACGGGATGTTGGTATCCCTGTTTGTTGGTCTACTGCTCGGACTCAGTGGAGCGTGGGGGCTCAGGTAGGGAAATGTTCAGGGACAGGACCCCCTAACATTTCTGCCTGCCTTGCCAGAGAGGCGATTCTCTGGTGGTCTTACCCGTCACAAATGGGCATGGTACACCGTAATCGCTAACACGTATGAGAGGTAGTTCTACCGATGACGACCGGAGGGTCGAACGACCAGAAGGTCGTGCTTACAGCAAGTAGCTGGACATACTGGCTTGGAGTGATCCTTGAGTTTTCCTTTGAAACTTTTCACAGAGCTCGAGGGCTTCTGTTATTAGGGGTCTTACCTTTGGGTTGTTTCTGGTAGACTCCTAGGGTTGTGCTTCTTTTCTTGGGGCTGTGACCTAGTTGTTTGACATATTGTTTACTTATGTCTTTGTAACCCCGCAGGGGTACTTACTGGGTTTTTCATTCGAAAGCTCAAGCAGTTTGCTTTTTCTCTCTTTTACAGATTCCGAGGTCTAGGGGAGACACTGGAGAGAGAGATTGACTAGGGGAGGTCACTAGGAGATCCGAGGTCTGGAGGACTCCTTTATCTTTTATTTTTGTGAGTTTTACCTTGTGTAGGACCCGTATAGGGACCAGACCGTTTATAGGGCCTATGGACCCTTGTGACTCTATGTTCCTCGAACTTGAGTTTATTTTATGTTATGGAATGTTATCTGCTTATCACATGTTAGGCCTTGTATTTTAGTTGAGCTTGTCTACCTTAGAAAGTACGGCTACCGCTGACGTGCTTTCGAGGTCCCTAATCCGGCCTGGGCGTGACAGATTAAAGTGGTATCAGAGAGGGGTTTCTCTAGATAGAGCAGATAACAGAACCCTAGATGCCCTTAGCCAGTTGCATAGACTGAGTGTGGGTCTGGGGTAGTTTAGTTAGTAGTATGTTAGATTGACGCCGGGTTTACTTGCAGGATGTCGGGACCTTCGCACCGTTAGGATTCATCCGACGACGAGGTGGAGTCCGTTCGTGAGAACACTCCACCACCCCGTGCTGACTCGTCAGATCCTGCAGTGGTCCTCGCGGAGATGAGGAGGACGGTCGAAGCCACCAATCGAAAGATTGATAGGCTTCAGTCCACGGTTGCGGTGCTCGTTCGTGGACTGAGAGACGAGGTTGTTGCTCAGAGGCCAGTGGATAGGAGCCCGAGGGTTCCACTGGTACAGGAGATAGTGAGCCCGAGTATCCCTCCTCGGCGAGTATGTCGAGCTCGTGACTACCGCCGGAGATTGGGAGTTCAGCTTGGAGCTGTGGGTCCGTCTCCTACTGTTATCAGGATTGCCAGGTGCCGACGGTGCGGTGGATATAGACACCGCATGGCAGAGTGTAGGCTCCCTACTCTTTGGTGCCGTAGTTGTGGCAGTATGGAGCACCTAGCCTTTTACTTCCCATTCGGTGCACCGGGACCTAGTAGGGGACCACAGGGGTCAGGAGGACATCCGCCCTTTGTTGACTACACTCCACTGTCTCCTGATGAGCATCACCTAGATTGAGTTTTAGATTCTGTTGTTAGAATAAATATAGTCTTACAAACACTTATGTTGTATATATGAACTACTTATGTTATGTCTTACGGTATGTTCTGTGATTAGTATATTGTCTTTAGTTGTTGCTTTTAAAATTCAATAAAGAGTATGTTTTAATCATTACTTGTCTAGTTGGGAACAAAGTAAGCCTGGAAATTTTTTTTAACAGTTGAATCATGAATCAAACACGTGGAGGTCATGGAGGTAGAGGTAGGGGTAGAGGTAGGCGAGGGCGACCTCGTCGTGCTGATGTGCCACAACCGCCTGTGGAAGAGGTACCCCAACCACAGGATGGGGAGGTACCCCCACCCTTGGATGAAATGGAAGTTGAGCAGGAGGTGCCTGCTCAGTCTAACGTACAAGTGCCCCAGGCAGAGGGCCAGGAACCAAGGGGGGAGGTACCCCCCATGAGCATGTTAGACCTCATGCGGGAGATGTTGGGACTAATTCAAGAGACCCGACAGCAGCAAGCACCACCTCCACCAGCCACCACCACGTCTAGTAGAGGTTTACTAGGGGAGATTAAGAGACCCTCTCCCCGACCTTTTGAGGGTGCCGCAGATCCCCATGCGGCAGAACAATGGATTAGAGAAATGGAGAAGACCTTCGAGGTCTTCCAAACTACTGAGGCGGAGAAGATCAGGACCGCCGTTTACATGCTCCAAGGACCCGCGGAAGACTGGTACTTTGGAGAGATCAGACTGAGGAAGGGTGAAGCCTTCCAGACTCGGGAAGAATTCAGAACTGTGTTCTTCGCCAAGTACTTTTCTCGGGGACACCTAGTTCAGCTTGGACAACAGTTTTCTCAACTAGTTCAGGGCAGCTCTACTGTAGAGCAATATAAGACGGAATTCGATAGATTGGCCCGCTTTCTGCCTGACATGGTTCCGACAGAGGAGAGTTGGGTAATGAAGTTTGAGGTCGGACTGCGGCCATCACTTAAGAAGATAGTGACTAGCCACATGTGTAAGACCTACACCGAGGTCATGGCTAGGGCAAAATATACTGAAGCCTCTTGCCACGGGGACGCTCAAGGGTCGTCCCAGAAGGAGAAAAAGGACAAGGGGACTAACAGCCAGGGCCAATCATCAGGGAAAAGTTATGGAAAGCGTAGGCCTGACAATAAGTACCGGCCTTACTTTGCAAGTTGATTCAGGTCCACAAACTCGCTCGGAGGCAAAGGGTCATCGGCTAGTATGACCAAGACCCTGAGGTATTATGAGTGCAAGGGACCGCATAAAAGGTCGCAGTGTTCGAGGATAACTGGAGGATGTTATCTCTGTTTGGGTCTGGATCACCAGAAGGCCCAATGTCCTCAACGTCAAGCGGGACAAAGTGTGGCAGGAGCAACCCAGGGGTCACAACAAGCTTCCAGACAATCGGTTGGACCACCACCGAGATCACAGGAGGGTGATAAGAAGGGGAAGACACCAGCAGGACAGCCTTCCACACCCAATCAACCCCAGCGGCAATAGAGGTCGATGACCCATGGACGGGTCTATCATCTGACAACCGAGGAAGCTCAAGCATTAGCTGATGTCGTGGCAGGTACCATTTCTGTTAGTTCATTCTATGCCTGCACTTTATTTGACCCTGGAGCCACACACTCTTTCATATCTGCACGATTTGCACAAAAACATACGTTGCCTACTATAGATCTACCCCAGGAGTTGTGTGTGGACACCCCGGTAGGAGCTGCCAAGTTGGTAAGGAGAATTGTACCGGCATGCCCAGTAGTAATAGAGGGGCGAAAATTACTTGCAAACTTGCATGTAATGGACTTGAAGGATTACGACGTGATCCTCGGAATGGACTGGCTCTCTTCAGTTTACGCGATAGTAGACTGTCGTGGAAAGAGAGTTGTATTTAGGATGCCGGGAGATGAAGAATTCACCTTTAAAGGCAGCCAAACATGTTCCCTAGTAGAGGAGATTTCAGCTCTCAAGGCAAGAAAATTACTTAGGGGCGGATGTATAGGTTATCTGGCCTCTATCTCTGAGGCGAAGAAGGACGTGGAGATCGTAGTCTCAGATGTACCCGTGGTGAGGGAGTACCCTGATGTATTTCCGGAAGAGTTACCGGGATTACCCCCAGAAAGAGAACTGGAGTTCTCTATTGATTTGGTTCCGGGAACAGCTCCTGTGTCTAAGGCTCCTTATCGGATGGCGCCTGCGGAGCTTAAGGAGTTGAAGACACAACTAGAGGAGTTGTTGGATAAAGGCTTCATAAGACCTAGTATGTCACCTTGGGGGCACCTGTTCTTTTTGTCAAGAAGAAAGATAAGTCGCTAAGATTGTACATCGATTATAGAGAGTTGAATAATGTGACTGTAAAGAACAAGTATCCTTTACCAAGAATAGATGACCTGTTGGATCAGTTACATGGAGCTCAAGTATTTTCCAAGATTGACTTGAGATCTGGATACCATCAAGTGTGGATAAAGGAGACGGATATTCCGAAGAGTGCATTCCGTACTAGATACGGGCACTATGAGTTTTTGGTAATCCGTTTGGGCTTACCAATGCTCCGGCAGTTTTTATGGACATGATGAACCGGGAATTCCGTCAGTATCTAGACCAGTTTGTGGTGGTATTCATTGATGACATACTGGTTTATTCCAGTAGCCACCAGGCACATGAGGAACACTTAAGAATTGTGCTAGAGACTTTGAGGGAGAATCAACTCTATGCCAAATTCTCCAAGTGTGAGTTTTGGTTAGATAGGGTTGCTTTCTTGGGTCATGTGGTAAGTGGAGCTGGAGTTTCAGTAGATCCCAAGAAGATTGAGGCAGTCGTTGACTGGAAGAGACCAACTACGGTACGAGAGATACAAAGTTTCCTGGGATTAGCTGGCTATTACCGGAGATTCGTCGAGGGTTTCTCGGTTATAGCAGCACCATTAACCAAATTGATCAGGAAAGGTACCAAATTCGTTTGGACCGAGTCCTGTGAAAAGAGTTTCCAGGAGTTGAAACAAAGGTTGATTTCTGCACCAGTGTTGGCGTACCGCAAAGTAATCGTGGGTATACGGTTTATAGTGATGCATGCAAGACTTGTCTTGGTTGTGTATTGATGCAAGATGGGTGCGTGATTGCTTCTGCATCACGACAGTTAAAACCCTTCGAAGAGAATTACCCTATACACGATCTTGAGTTGGCAGCGATTGTGTTTGCCCTAAAGATCTGGCGACACTTCCTCTGCGGTGTACCTTGCGAGATTTACACCGATCATAAGAGCCTTAAGTATATATTCACACAAAAGGAGTTGAATATGAGACAACGGCGTTGGTTGGAGCTAATTAAGGACTATGATCTCAGCGTCCACTACCACCCGGGCACGACGAACGTGGTGGCTGATGCGATGAGCAGAATGTCCGGATATGGAGTTGCCGCTATGTTAACAACTTAAAGACCTCTATTGGAGGACATGAGGAGGCTCAATTTAGAGGTTGTTTTGCCTATGATGAATGTTTTCATTGGCCAGCTTGCATATCAGACCCTCCTTGTTGGAAAGGATTCAGGTTGCTCAGGAACAAGACCCTGATCTGGAGGAGATCAAGAGACACATAGGCCAAGGAGAACCGACACGGTTTAGAGTACATGAGGACGGTACTCTAAGATTTGATGGACGGATTTGTGTCCCTAATGTCCCTGAGCTAAGAAAGGAGATTCTAGAGGAAGCTCACTATTCGAGCTACGCTATTCACCCTGGGGGTACTAAGATATACAGAGGATTGAAGGATCACTTTTGGTGGAAGGGTCTAAAGCGAGAAGTCGCTGAGTTCGTGGCTAAATGCATCACCTGCTAGTTGGTGAAGGTGGAGCACCAGAAGCCGGTAGGAATGTTACAACCCTTACCCATTCCAGAGTGGAAGTGGGAACATATTAACATAGACTTTGTGACAGGGTTGCCACGTACTCAAAGAGGTCACGAGTCAATCTGGGTCATTGTGGACCGACTGACTAAGTCGGCTCATTTTATACCATTGAGGATGGGGGCCTCCTTGGAAAAGTTGGCCCAGCTATACATAGACCAGATAGTCAAACTTCATGGAGTTCCAGCGTCGATCACTTCTGATCGAGACACTTGATTTGTTTCTAGATTTTGGGAGAGCCTGCACACAGCTCTGGGCACAAGATTAGCATTCAGCACCGCTTTCCACCCACAGATTGATGGTCAGTCTGAAAGGACCATCCAACTGTTGGAGGACATGCTGAGAGCATGTCCCTTGGATTTTACGGGGTCTTGGGATGAGCGTCTGAGCTTGATAGAGTTTGCTTACAACAACAGCTATCAGGCGAGCATCAAGATGGCTCCGTACGAGGCACTCTATGGGAGGAAGTACCGAACACCTATTTGTTGGAGTGATATGGGCGAAAGGAAGCTGGTGGCTGAGTCGACACTTGAGCAGCCAGATTTTGTTAAACAGAAGGAGGAGCATGTTAGAATGATCAGAGAAAGGCTCAAGGCTCTCAAAGTAGACAGAAGAGCTATGCGGATCGTAAGAGATCTAACAAGGAATTTCAAGTAGGATATCTGGTATTCCTGAAGGTGTCACCTATGAAAGGGGTGGTAAGGTTTGGACGACGTGGGAAGCTTGCCCCACGATATATCGAACCGTTTGAAATTTTGGAACGTATAGGAACTGTGGCTTATAGGTTGGCCTTACCTCACGACCTTGCTCAAGTTCACGATGTCTTCCACATCTCCATGTTGAAGAAGTGTATCCGTGATCCATCACGAGTAATTCCCCAAGTACCTATGGAAGTTCAGGAGGACATGTCCTACGAGGAGCACCCGGTAACTATCTTGGGCCGAGAGGACAAGCAGCTAAGGAGTAGAACTATTCCCTTTGTAAGGTGAGATGGAGTAACCACTCTGATCGAGAAGCGACCTTGGAACGTGAAGAAGATATGAGAAAGCGTTACCCCGACTTGTTTATCCCCAGTAAGAAATGAGGTAATTTCGAGGATGAAATTAATGTAAGGGGGGAGAATTGTAAAATCCAAGAAATTTTGAGAAAGAAATATGATGAAATTTTCTTAAAATTTTTTTATTAAATAATTTCCCCAGAATATTAAACAGAGGATTTAAGGGGGGGAAAATTAAGTAAAAAAAAAGGGTTAAAACCTTAATTATGGTTTATTGGTGGCCTAAAGGACTAATTTGTAATTTGGAAAATTACAAAGGACTAATGGAAAATAGTCCACTCTCACAGGCTAGGACTAAACATAACCTAAAAACATTCCATGGATCTCTAGTTAATTTTTCGAGAGAAAGCTCTATTAGAAAGGGTATGAACGAATGAGATTAAAAGATCTCAGATCGTAGCAGATCTCGAAGCATTATTGTAACACCCGCCCCGAAATAAATAAGGATTTTTATTTATTTATTCTCAGAATTTATTAAATGGAAATTTAATATAGTAAGCGATGAAATTTAGGAAAAAATTTCAAGGTATTAATCGAGCTAGATTAATTAATTGTTAATTAATTCAGGCTAATTATTGATAAAAAACGGACAAGGATTTGAATCCCAGGATTCCCGAATTTGGGTCGGGACATTAATATAAAGATAATCTAAATTAAGGGACCATGTGACATTAATTCAAGGGTAAGTTAATTAAATGATTTAATCAATAAAAAGATAAGTCATTTAATGATTTGAGTAATATTCAATGAAAATGTTATTTAATCAAATATCTAATAATAATAGTTATATATATATATAAGATAGAAGGGGAAGAGAGAGAGAAAAACTTTCTCTCATCTCTCTCCCTCCTCCAACCACGATCGGAGAAGCCCTCTCGCCCGATCGAAGTCATGATACGACCGCCACCACCGCCGGTCGGACGGACTGGCTGCTACGCTACAGACTGCGCCGGCTGCTGGCGCTGCCGCTGGCCAGATTGCTACACACAGACAAGGCTACAAGGCTGCCAGCTTACGCTACAAGGCCACCAGACACGCTACAAGGCCGCCAACACACGATCAGTAAGGCCGCTTCAAGGCCTACAAGGCTTCTCCAAATTTCGCGCACCACACTGCCAAGACGCTGCCACGCCAGCCCCCACTATTGGCCTACAAAATTTTACGCCACCACAAGCTCGCAAAGCTAGTCCCACACGTCCCCTTCATCCTTCCTTGCGACGGTGAGCATAATTTAAGAAATAACCACCATGATTAGTTGATTGATTTCATAAGTTAAGGCATGGGTTAATTGGGGTTGATAGCTTGGAATTGATGTTGTTTTGAATGTGGTTACCAAGTTCAATGAGGTTAATCCATTGAATGTTGTAAATTTTGGGTTTGAATTGATACAAACCTTAGCTATCCATTGAAGCTTTTAACATGCCCATTACATGTTTGATAAAATGTCACAATGAACCCTTGAGCATAACTTCATGTTTAATAGACTTAGAGTATGTTAAAACTTAGCTCATTGATCATGTTTATGATGCTTGTTTGTTCAATTGGAACATAGGATTTGCAAATACCCATTGTTGTGGTTTTGAGAATAAACATGCCCATGAAATATTTGATGAAATGCCACATGGAGTTTGTGAATATAATGGCATGTTTTATATACTTGGATCATGCTATGAAGAAGTTCATCGTTACATGTTTGTATGATGAAATTAAAGCCTAGAAAGAAAGAAGATGCTTCCCAATGTTTTTATTGAAATTACATGAATAATCTCCATGTTTATGAATAGCTTTTGATTAACCTTAAGAGCATGATAGACCCTTCAAATGATGCTAAGGATGAAGAATGTAAAATCTTTGTATCCGAGTAAATTTTGTATTTCCTTCATGCTCTTAGTTTAAGCAAAATACATATTGATTTCAAGCATGCTCTAGCTAAGTTAATGAAGTTATGGTATTCTCATGCCTTGTTGGCATGCATACATGTTTAAGTATAACATCGATTAACCTTTAAGAGCATGTTAAACCCTCCTTAGAGACATTAATTATTAGACTATAAGAACCATTAAGAGAAAACATGCTCATCAAGTGTTTGATGTTTCGCCACCATGAGACAATTAGAGGGCTATGTGGTTTAATTGAGCTTGAACTATTAATAACCTTGTTGTTGTTAAAGAAAAAAAAAAGGGGATTGAAACAAGTAAATACTAAACCACATTTTCGAATTATGATTTTGGTTAGATTATGATAAGAAGAATACATGGATGATGGATTTAAAACTTTAGGAATTTTGTAATGCTATAGATATACGAATATGAGAAACCATCCTTGGATAGATTAAGCATTAAGCACTAAGTCATAGTAGGAGGATTAGAAGGGATGGAAATCACTATTGGAAAATAGGTGAGTAATACAAGTAGTTGATTTTCGAAGATTGGAGTTTAATTGAAGAGGGTTAAGCTTCAAGGAGAAGGAATTGTGCAGGAAACACTGTAGCACCTGTAGAACACCTTTTTATTTCATTTTATTATGGGCTCTGTAGACCTTATAACGAGCCCAATTCTTAGGGAAATGGAAGATGATATTGGAAATATAATGTACAAGAAGTTTGGGAAGGAATGAGGATGTTCTTCAGCGTCAATTTAATGTTTTAAATCCGGGATTTTCCTCAGTTACTTAGCAAAGTAGAATAAAGAGTGAACTAAAACTTCAATATTTTCAAAAAGACTCGGAATTCGATTCCGATCGCCCCGATAGTTCGGGTGTATATTTAAACTAGTAAAAATAGTGCGGGCAGGTATCTAAGAGCCCGGATCTATCGGTTATAAATTTAAAAGCCGACATTTCGGTAAATTCACGACTTGGGTAACTAAATACATGTAATGTATTCAGATTGTTATGAAATGTTATGTGACGAACATTTACCATGTTTAGGACGTGGTGAGGTGGTCTAAGACCTGAGTGGAAGGCCTGACCGGTAGGTCCCGAAGCGGATAAGGTAGGATGTCGCACGCCGTGGAGTAGTTCTAACTCATAGTATTCTATTGATTTCTGTTGATGTTGTGCTAGATGGATGTTGGAGTCCATCTTTTCATACATGCTCTGTCTATTGACATGTTATGCTTGCTGCATTTGTTTGAGCTTGTATGTTCTGATATGATCTGCTTTGAGGGAGTACCCCTTGACATTTTTCTTGTGTTGTTGTGGAATGGCCAGGAGGTGGTACTCCATGGCATATGGCCAGTGGGAGTGATACTCCATGGCATATGGCCAGTGGAGTACCCTCTGGCATCCCACTTGCACTGGATGGTCGAGGGGTGGTACTCCATAGCAGCCGATATTCTATTCCTTGCATTAAATATTCTCTCCTTCTACCCTCCTTTGATTTTGTACTCTTATTTCCTCGAGAGGTTCCCAATACATATTCGAGATGGGTTTCCTCATATGCATCGGTTTTATATCTCGAGGAGATTATTGCTTTCATGTTTTTCAAATGCGTATTTAAGTAGAGTTTACTCCTTAGATACGTATTGGCTTCCAATCTCGATGAGATCTCTCTCATCATTGTATATTCAAGATGTTGCTACCTTGGATATATATGTATACCTGTTGTTAGGTATTAGTACTATCAATCTCTTACTTTCGTGCATGATACATCTGGACGGAGACCCCGCCGAGGGTGTATAATATCTCGCCACCAGCCTCGGGCGAGGGTGTATAATATCCGCCACGCAGCACTTGATGCTCCATCTGACGGAGACCCCAGAGGGTGTATAATATCCGCCACCGCCTCAGAGCGTATTTTCTCGCCATGTGCACATGTATGCTATAGTGTAGCCCGGCTTAGGGCCGTAAGACGATACCGATGGTGTCGTAGATGTCGTAGACATCTTAGTATCACATATGCCAGAGGTTGAGTACATCTGTGGATTTATCCACTTTCCTGAGATTTGTTATTTGCTTGTGATGTTATTATTGCATATTTGTACTTCTTTTATTTTTGTTCTTTCCTAGTGGCTTTCGCCACCTTTATTGATTTATTTGCGATCCTACTGGGCCTTTCTTTGGCTCATGCACTTGATGGATGTTTTTCTCATGTGACAATGAGCAGTAGGGTCAGGACTAGATGAGGACCTTGCGAGTAGCTAGGAGCGGAATTCGTGAGAGAGAGCTTCCAGACAACCTAGCAAAATGATGGGCATATGTTGAATCGAGGTTTGCGTGCCTCTATTCCTTTCTCTCGAGTAGAGTTGTCATTCGGGACCTGCTAGGGTTTGATAAAAACCTTATATATATTTCTTTCGCTGATTTATAATTTAAACTCTGATTTAATTATCTGCTTATGTTACTTAGCCTTGCGTGCTTCTAGGGGCGACCCTATAAGCACGCGGCGTTTGTCGCGTGCGTCGAGGCCCGGGATCCGGGTTCGGGGCGTGACAATTATAATGGCTCACAATGAGCCACGTGTCGGACAGGGATATAATCTATCAAATTACTTGCTATTGCGAGGCAGTGTTGTGAGTTTTGTTGAGCCACGTGGCGCAAGGTGATGCGTCCATCTGATCGTGCTTATGGATGTGAGGCCGAGAGAGAAGATCTGGCCATTAATTTTCTTTTGATCCTGGCCTTTGATCGCGGAAATGTCAGATCCGAGACAAATCAGAGACCGTAGATGATCACCATGTGATCTACATCGTTGATCGTTTAATACCGATCCCGAGGTAGCAGAAGCTTCTCCCGGCGGCCTGGAAACGCTCGCGCGCGAGCTCTGCCGCCTGCGGTGTCCGTTACCCGCTAAAATGCCGGCCGTTGGACGGCGAGGCCTTTCGTATTGCTGACCCTTCGGCTGGGCCCGAAGGTCTATAAAAAGGGGCTACTGCCCCACTGTTTCAGCACGACTTCGAGCACGAAGGAGTGGGGATTCCGGCGAGCTTGATTGTAGAAGAGGATTACGGCCTTGGAGGAGCTACGATCGTGAATTCCAGCATCAAGAGGACCGGAAGCTAGGTATGAACGATCTCCCTGTTTTAATTTCCTCTTAGTAGCACTGTTAGGTCGGTTTAGGGCTCGCCGGAACTGTAAATTAGGGCATCGCTTGGGGAGGCTCCAGGAGGAAGGAATGGGGACAGGGGATGTGCGCAACTTGCTCGCGGGGCCGAGACGGTTAATGCCTGTTGGTTTGACAGCGATTTCACCGAGAAGATTAACTCTCCGGTGGACGGCCTCCGGTGGAGCTCGTCCGTGACAGAGGAAAGAGATGATAAAAAAAAAAGTTTTTCTTTTAAAATTAAAAGTTATTGTTTAATTAGAACAGTAACTTAGGAGAGATAAAAAAAAACTATGGTAGTGTGACATATTAATGGTATTGTCAACTAGATAGTTTATTTATTTTGGATTTGATTGATTAGTTAGGTTGTGACAAATTATTAGATTTATTAATAATTCAAAACTATAGTGGTGTGACAAATTAATAGATTTATTAATAATTTGAAACTATAGTGTGACAAATATTAATCCCTATGTTGGGGTTGAATTAAATAAATTAGTGTGACACATACTTAGTTGTGAAACTATAGTGTGTTAATTAAGAAAATTTATTTAATTAATTTGCTAATCATAGTTAGTAGTTAATTTGATAATTAACTAGCTAATTGTTTGATTAGACAAATTAGTAGAAAGGGATTGATTATTATAGTGTGACAATAATAATCTAATAATACCTATGATGGGGGTATAAATAAATAAATTGTGAGACAATAGTTTGGTTGGCAAACTAAAACTAAACTATGGAGAAAATAATTGGGAAAATTATTTAATTAGTTTTATAATCATAATTAGTAGTTAATAAAAAAAATTAACTAGCTAATTATTTGATTAAATTGTTGTGACCATTATTTTTGTCCTAATATAAGGTGGGTCATTTAGTTAGTCGATTATTTAATTGAAAAGCAGATTTAATTAAATCGATTAACATGTTGTATCTAGATATTTAAGTAGGAAATATCTAGAACGAACAACCGATTTTTCTTTCGATAATTCAGGTTGATTAGGTTCGATTCATGGATTTTATTTAGAGGAAAATGAAGATCGGATACAATAATTAACATAAAGGGGTTTAATTAATTCGGTAGAGAAAAAGGGCACAAGTAAGCCAAATGTTTAAAGGGCTTAGAAGGGGGCCCAATTCAACTAAATAACTAGGGATGGTCAAGTAGATTTCAGACCCGACTAGTAAACGTAGAGTAGACTAGGTTTGACCAATATAGAGTTTTAGTCAACTTTAGGACAAGGTAACAGGAAAAAGGGCTGGGAACCCGGGAGATGGTCTTTAGGACTCGATAGTGGGCCTAGGCCCAACAGAAACGATAGGCAAGCATGTGTAATTAGAGGCGTAGAGATTTGTTGAAATCTTGACTCTAATAGGGTCTATGTATGCCAGATACTCTAGGGGAGTTGTAAGGCATTCGAGGGAGACTAGAAGGGCTTCTAGATACAACAAGAGGTAAGTACACTTGCCTAGTTCCCACCCGGTTTCGGGTTTTCTTTGAACTTGCTCATGCCTTAAATGCTTATGCTTCAATGATGATATACATGCATCCATATACCTATTCTAAATTCCTATTGAGCATGTATGATTTGTTTACGAGATGTTGGTATCCCTGTTTGCTGGTCTACTGCTCGGACTCAGTGGAGCGTGGGGGCTCCGGTAGGGAAATGTTCAGGGACAGGACCCCCTGACATTTCTGCCTGCCTTGCCAGAGAGGCGATTCTCTGGTGGTCTTACCCGTCAGTGGGCATGGTACGCTGACCGTGTTAACACGTATGAGAGGTAGTTCTACCGATGACGACCGGAGGGTCGAACGACCAGAAGGTCGTGCTTACAGCAAGTAGCTGGACATACTGGCCGGGAGTGATCCTTGAGTTTTCCTTTGAAACTCTTCACAGAGCTCCAGGGCTTCTGTTATTAGGGGTCTTACCTTTGGGTTGTTTCTGGTAGACTCATAGGGTTGTGCTTTTTTTCTTGGGGCTGTGACCTCATTGTTTGACATATTGTTTACTTATGTCTTTGTAACCCCGCAGGGGTACTTACTGGGTTTTCCATTCGAAAGCTCATGCAGTTTGCGTTTTCTCTCTTTTACAGATTCCGAGGTCTAGGGGAGACACTGGAGAGAGAGATTGACTAGAGGTGGTCATTAGGAGATCCGAGGTCTGGAGGACTCCTTTATCTTTTATTTTTGTGAGTTTTACCTTGTGTAGGACCCGTATAGGGACCAGACCGTTTATAGGGCCTATGGACCCTTGTGACTCTATGTTCCTTGAACTTGAGTTTATTTTATGTTATGGAATGTTATCTGCTCATCACATTTTAGGCCTTGTATTTGAGTTGAGCTTGTCTCTGCTTAAGTATGGCCGGTCTGTTGACGTGCTCGAGGCCCCGGAATCCGGGTCGGGGCGTGACACTTGTTCAGGGTAATTAATAATAGAGGCTTGCCTCTGTTAGGAATGGAAGAACCCACAATAACAAAAATAAATAAAACAAATAATCAACATTTGTGATTCGATGTGTTGCCTAGTGTCTCTTCATAGACACGATGCCAGACGGGTATTTTCGATCCCACAGTGCCCTTGGCCGACCCCATATGGGCCCGTATACGGGCCCATATGATACCACGTATAGGTTACTGGCGGTGTCATACGGCCATATGACAACCCGTATGACAACCCGTATGGACCTAGGTTTGGCTTATGCAGCCAATCCAGGATGTCATTCGAACCTGCCTCGCGCTACCTAGCAACAATTATGAATCTAGGGTTATGAATGAACAACAACCATCAGGATGCTATAAGATAGTATGAAAATGGATATGAAACATCTCATTCACTTATTCCAAACACACACAATCTAACTAATAAAAAAAAAATTGCAACCAAAGAAATTTTTTTTTTCAAGAACTTGGGTTGTCTCCTAAGAAGTGCTTGTTTAAGGTCTGTGAGATCCAAAAATTTCTAGAGAAATAATTTTTTTTGATCATTTGAATAATAAGGGAAAGTCCCTAGGTTTGATTTGTTAGAATTTTATTTGAATTTAAATATTATCTATTTAAATTTCTCTCATGATAAGTTGGGGAATTGAATAAAGTTTCAAGGGTGTTTTGGTAAAATGAAAATGAGAAGAGAAATAAATTTATCTCATAGATTTATTTAAATTAATTGATTAGTGATTGAGTTAAAATGATAGCCTCTTGATTTTGTTAAATTAGGAAATTTAACAAAATCATATCAATTAGACTAAGAAAAGAAATGGGGTTAAATTGATTAAATCAATATTAATTTAATCAAATAAGGAATACATTCATTGTAAAAGAATGTGCATGGCAAGTAAATTCCTTTGGAAATCAAATTAAAACGCGTGAAAGGAGATGGACGTACATGATTGAGGGTGTAACCATATTTAAATATAAATATATATATAATCATATCACATTCTTGATATATGTATATATATATAGTATAGTATATAAATATTTTATATATAAGGAATAAAAATCATGACATGACAATTGGATGGAATGAGAGAATTGTGTATATAGAAAGCATGACATGACATGACAATATTTTATATATAAGGAGTAAAAATCATGACATGACATGACAATATTTTATATATAGAAAGCACGTGAAGGAATGAGAGAATTGTGTCATATATTGATATAATACATATAAAGTATATATATGAAGGACTAGAGTGCAAATAAAAAAATTAAAAAAAAACATATGGGCATTTTGGTAATTATGTGTGATCAAGGAATTTGAAAATAATGAATAATAAAATTTATTCGATAATTGATGTAATTATGGAAGTCCCCAAAATTTAAAATTAGGAATGAATTTAATTGTGGAATAATTTATTTTGGTGATTGAATTAATTTAGGAATTCAACAATTTAAACTTATTTGGCCTTAATTGAAAAAAGAAGGAGAAATTGAATAAAATTCCTAAATTAGAAAATTAGAGACATTCAGGGAGTTATCGCTAATTTAGAAAAGCCTGGGAACCTAACCGAAATTGTGTCCCTCTCACAATCGAAGGATCATTTTCATAATTTCAAA
Source organism: Dioscorea zingiberensis (assembly GCA_026586065.1). Lineage (NCBI taxonomy): Eukaryota > Viridiplantae > Streptophyta > Magnoliopsida > Dioscoreales > Dioscoreaceae > Dioscorea > Dioscorea zingiberensis. The sequence continues at coordinate 25,467,678 of CM048826.1, forward strand.
AAGGTTGATGGTTGGATTGAAAAATTACACTCTCTCACACTTCATACACAGTTTGTGAGACTAGAGTATATAGAGTATAATAATAATATATGTAATATAGTATATATAATATAATATATAAAAGGCAAAGAATGATAATGATACTATTTAATTTATAAATATCTATATATATATATATATATATATAGATAGATAGATAGAGAGAGATATAAAGAGATAGATATCTATATCTATATCTATATATACTAGTAAAATGCACGTGCGTTGCACGACAGATATGTTGAGTTGTTTGGTATTTTTTTTAAATTTAAATTTATTGTATTTACATTATATTTTATAGTTTATCCCTTTTTTCATTAACATTGGCTTATATATATTGTTTTTATGTATATATATATAATAAAATATAGTTGATATATAAAAAACACATATCAAAAATTATATATAGTATATCCAACAAGATCATTGTACACAAATGATTTGAGAGTCAGGTATACTTCTTCATATTAATAATACAAAGGAATTGAATGCAAAAGGTGATAAACATAATCAATTCATTCTTTATGTTGTTATAATTAAAAAAAAAAAAGTGAAGAAAGAGGAACTACAAATAATGTGTGGGCAAGGTAGCAAAAATTAGTAAAATCATGCTGCTGGCACACAAAATGAAGAGCTAAGAGTGGGAGGGAGCATGCAACTAATTGGGTCTCGTTGGATTACAACTTATATGTACATCATCCATAATCGTATATGCTAAGTTGGGGTGATCGACATATCCATATATCAATGACATACAAGTGATCAGAATCACTACCAAAGGACCTTGCAAAATTTATGAAAACTCACACAACATACACACGTATATATCAACACACATCAAGAAATACAGATACTAAAATGCATTAACTAACTCATTGTGGACAAAAAATACATAGCCACGCTTCCTCCCGCAAAATCATCCAGCTTATTCACATTTATTTCATACAAAGAGTTCATCGTAAGTAAACCACCCAAAAGAATCAATGATCAAAACAATATTGTCCACACACAAAAAACATATCATTCTTCAATTAAGATGAATTCAAGTACTTTTAAACATTCTAAAATAGTAAGTGAAAAGCCTAAGACACATCCAATATTTAAGACAATCATATATAAATTTGCAAGCATTTTAAGATATTTAAATTTTACAAAAAGGCAATTTGATAAACTTACATTGCTGGACCGTTGTCTTTCTATTAAGATCCTTTAATCTTACAATGCTCCACTCGATACTCACCAGCTTGTCCAACTCTTAAGCAATCCAAGAAAATGGGAGAAACCAATCGTAAGGCATAGATCGAAAGTGTGTCGTTGTAAGATAAGTGTGCTCTGATGAGTAAATTCTCCTCAACTCCTAAGATTTGGCCGATATAGGTGTATGTGCTCAACATTTCACAATTTAATCTATATCCTATATTAATATACCTTTAGTTGGCACATTCCCACCTACATCTAAGACGAAAAGTTAGAAGTCCATATTAGATGAAGAAAAAAATTAGTTTATGTACTCCATGAACTTTAAAATGAAATATAATTGCTTACCTTCATTGGCCATCCTCCCAATCGGATGCTCAACAAGATTGTTTCCCTAGAAGGAGATATGACAACCGAAAGAAACTTGAGATCGACCTTCCATCACCTTTCCAAAGATGTACAAATCCATCGCGGAAGATCCATCCACACATCATATATGTGTATAGAAGCCTTCACTTGTGAGTGCATTATCCCCTACGCATGATAAGGTGAAGTGAATCCACATCAATGCAGTAAGTAGGAAAAAAGAAACCAGAGCATACTCCCAAGTTATATGATATTGACAACATGCAAATATCACTTACAGATTTTCAATGTATCAAATAGATGACTAATATGGGAGGTGTACATGTGTGTGTGTGAGTGTTTCATGCTTGTTGCTTAACGATACAAAAAGGGATACTTGTGCATGTCAAAAAAGATTCATGCCAAAGGAAGGTTCAAGGGCAAAAAAGCATACCTGTAAAATTTTAGGAATAATAATATGAAAGAAGCATACTTGTAAAAGCAAATTGCCATCATTAGATTTATCTACAACACATGTGCTAACATGCAAAGGATTATTGAAATGGACTGCAATGGTCTTGTGGAGCAGATATAAGGTTGTCAGAAATCATTTTCAACGAGCAATAGAATGTTAAAAACAAGGTCCATAATTTGAGCCAAAGAAGACAAACCTCTCAAATATCTGGTTGTGGAATGCTCCAAATATAAGCTTTAGAGCAATTGTCTTGATCCCATCCACCACACTTTGTCTCTATGGATACACTAAGCATGAAACAAAAATCAAATATAAACTGCATCTAAACTATAAAGTCATTATATTATCAACAATACAAATAAAAAATAATTATTGAACTTGTCGATGTTCCTCTTGTCATCCTGCCATCTATATCAAGGTCGTGAAACCACAAGATAGTAGTTATATCACTTGCCCAATCTAGCACAGCTCTTTTACTATTTTCAAGCAAGAATCGCTAGACTTTTCAATGCTAATTGATGAAACATTCATCAATGCAATGTTCTCGCTATTTGTTGCATCCGGCCCATCACACTTATTTACATAGTCTTCTGTCTCAATCATTGTTGATTTCTTTTTCATTAATTTTGGGATTGGATCTATGTGTAAGATTGCACCTTGAGAGAGTAATTCATTTGCTTTACAATCAACCCAACCCACTAAGGTTCATTCATCAACAAAGCAGATGAAATGGCGAATCAACTAAAGGTCTTGGCTTGAACACCTAAGAAACAATAGAGTAATATTCATCATGCCAAAGAAGTAATATTTTAATTGGCTAATCATTCTTCAATTTAGTATCAAATAAAACTAACTAAAACTAATGTATCCATAACTTCATATATTTTACAAATTAAAAAAAAATGTGAAAAGAAGAAAAGAGTGATATCATGAAATGCCACAGTTACAACTACAACAAAAAATATGAAAGAAACTTACCTTTTGAAAATCCATGAGACCTGAACCTCAATTGTCCGATTTGGCTTGTAAAAACTCCTAATACATAAGACCTTGGATTTTGTGTGGAGGTAAGGCAAGTGTAATGTAAAGATCTCGCTTGGTTTCAAGACAGAGCATCCGAAAGCATTTTATAGCCTACAAAATAAACATATGTCGTTACAACATGAAACATCATAAAAGAGTTGAATAATTGGGATAAGAAACCTTAAATTTGCTCCTCCTTCTCCAATAAAACAAAGAAGAAAAGATCCGAACGAAGATACATGCTTTACACAAGTAACAGAAACCTGAAACTAAAAGACAACAAAATCAATAAAAGTTATTCAATATATTTAGAATCTGGGATTTCATGATCAACCTCCAAATAATGTATATGGTACATAAATCAATTATAAGCAAAAAAGAGGAAAGAGTCTAGAACTTGGGATTTCAAGATCAACCTCTAAATAATATACATGGTAACATAAATCAATTATAAGATCAACCTCAATTTTTTTTTTGATATATATATATATATATATATATATATATATATATATATATATATAGGATAATATTCAATTGTAGGCAATATAACAACAATAAGTTCAACAAACAAGTATTGAAATTCAATATTTTTGTAAACCAATAAATTAACAAATTAAGAGAAATAATCTTCTTATGAATTAGTATCGATCGCATGAAGCATTTGGTTCCCACATTACTTCCCAAAGAATCAAAGAGCAATATATATAATTCTTCTCATCATATTCACTATAACTACAAACATCACTTGAATATCAATTTTCTTACAAAAGGAATACAAAATTGATATTCCAAGACAAAGATTAGCGGCTTCGGCTATGAATATAAGTTATACATATTTTAATAAATGATATGTAAATTAAAATACAAGTTGAACAATGAACAATATAGCAAAAAAAAAAAAAAAAAATTCCTATACAAGATTTGTTTTTTTTGTTTTGTTTTTTTTTTTGATAAAGTGGATAAACCACATTCCTTTATTTAATTAAGAGTTCATAAAAAAGATACATGGTAGTGGATCCTCTTTGGATCTAATCAGTTACATTTGGATGTTATGCCCTTTCGAAGTTCAAAAGTGTGCCCCATGAGTCCCTTCCGCCTTGGCTATACAGGATTTGTTATCTATAGATGACACATTGTTGAAAAGATTTATAACAAAGAAAGCAAAGAAAAATGAGGTCTAATGGAAAATTTTTAAGAATTATTAGTTTTGAATAAAAATTAAAAATAAATAAGGTATAAGGGTATGTTAGTATAAATTCACACAAATAAAAGCGCCTTGTTTTAGAAATATGCATAGATGATTCCAAGATTTAGGCATCGCCTCTTGACTCTCTTCCATCTTCATAAATTTACACAATCTTGTAATAATAGAGCATGTGATTGTGTGCTTGTAATGCTTGAATGTTATATCTACTTTATGCAACCGCTAAAATGTTGTTTGATAAAGATAAACCCAACACCACAAAGACATGAAAAATAATACAAAAGTTCATCATATTTCATAATAACAAGTAATAGAATAATATTAAATAACAAAACAAAGCATTAAAATTCAAAAGATATGCAAAGATAAAACAATTAACTGTAAAATTTCCCTATCAATCAAAAAGTCATCCATTATTATCCAAAAGCTACCTCTTGATTGATTTTGAAGAATTCACGTGTATCAATGGTGAAATGGTGAACTTAATCTCTAACAGTATATTGCAACCCTCATCATTTCTTCATGGCTTGCATAGTTGAAGAAGAGGAGGAAAATGAAAGGTGGCTAGAGGTGTCATCATATGGTAGATGTGAGGGTTTCACCATTGAAGGGGAAGAGACGCGTGGCCTCAAAAGAGAATGGTTATCAACTAATAAGTGGAAGGTTGGAAGTCTAATCTTAATATGTTTTAAATTTGGGGTTTAATGAAACCATATGAACTCTTCTCTCACCTCCCTTTTCTTTTGAAGATAAATTGAATAATGTTTTAAATGAATAAAGATCTAATAAATTTCTATTCAACCCACTAATAAAAATAAACAATATAAATTAAAAATAGATTTAAATATAATGAACCTATGAATATAAGTCCAACCATTCATATTCAATTAATAAGCTTATTTTAGTAGTAATCAACATTTTTAATTTAATATCGCATTCTCATGAAAAAAATAAGTATTAATTAAAAATATATTTAAAAAATGTAAATCTAATATAATGCAACGTATATCCAAAGAGAGTTGTAAAAACAAAGAATCTAAAAAATATAATTATTATAAATTGAATTGATGGAGGATATTTTGGCATGTATATAAAAAAATTTATAAAATAGCCTACTTAAAAATACTTTTATATTTCCATAATAAATAATATGTAAATATTAAATAATAGATTAAATGCATGAATATTTTATAATAAATTTAAGATACATTTAATAGACTTGGGATATTATTAGAATTATGATAACTCATCAAGGGTAATTTGGTCCACACATATTAAAAACTTATTAAGGGTAATTTAGTCCACACACATTGATATAGACTACCAACAATTGGCATATAGGAAATAAATAGATAATTTTAAATCTTATGAGAATTAATGAAATTTAAATAAGGTTATATGATAAAACATAAATTAAATGATAACATAAATATATTAAATTTTATAGGACATTTAAGTTACATTTAAAAGGCTTGGGATATTATTAGAATTATGAAAACTAATTGAGGGTAATTTGGTCCACACACTTTGAAATAGACTACCAACAAATCAACAATTGGCATATAGGAGTAGAATAGATATATATAGATAGATATATATAGAGAGAGAAACCACGTGAGAAATTTTTGGTAAGGTGCAATCATGCGAATTACTTCCATACCTGCAAGATTATGAACCCTCACCGAGAGCTCTATTTAAAGAGCAAGGCGTATTCTCAAACCTAGCGCCGCAACTATCATCCGAGAGGAAGAGGAAGGGAAGGCGGGCGGACTGTGCACTCACCGCTAAGTCTCTACCGGGTTGGAAGACGCTATGCCACGAACAAAGGACGCCCTAGGTGACTCCAAGCGCCTGTGAAATTCCTTCGCGGACATCGTGAGCCACCGAGTCTCCAGGTGAGGTTTTTGATCCTTGAAGTGTTTGCATACGCGTTGGTAACTGAAGCATAGATGTATATAGGTCCCTTATTTTCTTTTGAAATGCATAAGCTTCTAGCTACTCTAACCTCTTTAAAAAAATATATATAATAGGTCAGTGCTTTGATATATGCATGCACACATGATAGTGAATTGAGAATAATGGTTCCTGGACTTGAGCAATTTAAATTTCGGGGAAGTAATGAAAGGTCCCCCCAAATTTGAGAAATCCCTAAAAAATCCCTGTAAATTTGCTTATTCCTCTTTAGTCCCTCCTTTATACAGGGATTTACTTTCTAGTCCAAACAAAGATCAAACGGTGTTAAAACCCTATGAAAAGACGCCACGCCTCGAGTTAATGGGTCGCTTGGCTTCTTCACACGCCTGCATGTGCGCGTCCGGCGTGAAATGATCGGCTGCCTCTCAACGACTTCTCCTATTACCTTCTTCGTATCCCCATCTTTCAGAAAAAAGCCCTAAAACGGAAACGAAGTACGAGAAGACACTGAGACCGGCACTGCCAACCCCGCCGAATTTCCTTCATATTCTCTTCCAGCAACGATACGATGAGTTCTGCGGGAGTTCGCGAAGAAGGTATCAACCGCAACGCAACCCTAAACCTTCTTCTACTACGAGGAGATTAGGGATTCACCGCCGGTGTTCGATTCTATTGTTTGCTTCTTTTTTTTTTTTTGAGTTTATTCTTTTCTTTTTCTTATCATCTGTAGCAGAATACAATTTGTGCATGTGTATTGTAATCAAATTGTGGAGATTTACGGGTTAGGGTTTTGGGGTTTGATCCTTTCTCATGTTCCTTACTGAATGTGTTCTATTGTGGGTTGTTGTTTTAGAAATCAGTAACAAAGTGTTTAAAATCAGACTATTCTGTTTAGTATTTGCCTTATGTGTTTAGTATTTGCCTTATGTGTTTAAAATCTTATGTTTCTGTTTAGAACAATGCACATGACTGAATTGTTTGTATGTATTTTGGCGTTTTCGTTGTAGATAACCACATCAAGTCTGAGAATCTGGTTAATGGACGATGTTACACGGGTCTAATGGTTGATTGCCTCACTGAATTGAACAGACTTATGAACCGAAAACACAGGCAACTCATTAACGCTACTCCATTTGCGCCCCTGCTTAGTATGAAGTGGGTAGTACAGGAAAGGGTCGTTCTGGACGCACTCATGAAGGCCTATGACATTCGCCTTCAAAAATTTAAAATCGGGCAAAGCTTGGTGACTTTCCGTCCAGAGAACGTCGCCATAATACTTGGACTGCGCTGCAGTGGAACAGCCATGGATTTCAAATGGCCCAAAGCCCGATCCGCATTCGAGGCAGAATACCTCGACAAAGCCTACGCTAGGAATCAGGACTGCATGAAGAACACTCTGCTGGATCTTGTTCATAGGAGAGGCGAGGAGGAAAATTTTGTCAAATTGCTAGTAGTGTATTTGATGGGTGTCTTCCTCTTTCTAACCATAAACTGCACGGCCCCAAGTTGGAGTGCACATTATGCTGACAACCTTCAGGCACTGGGTACATATGCATGGGCACAAGCGGTGCATAAATTTCTCATGGACGACGTCCAACTGATATCTGCTCGAGTAGTAGAAAGGTGTTCTGGGAAGAAGCCCAAGAACACGGGCTATCTCAGAGGCTGCTCGATCGTCCTCATAATCTGGTTCTATGAAGTAACCCGTGCTGGAAAGAAGCTGGAGTTCGGGCGGACTCCAAGAATTCTATGTTACGGAGAAACCAACTGCAAGAAGACCACCACTGTAAAGACACGGATCGCATCATTCGAGGGGAAAGAGGTAAGCTTACTTCATCATTCAACTCTTAAGTTTTTAGTTGCATGTGAAAATCTTCAGTCTTTTTTCAAAGTCTTTAGTATTACGTTAAAGTATTTAGTATTTGTACTAAATATGTAGTATTATGTTAAAGTATTTAGTATTGGTACAAACGCTTTAGTATGATGTTAAAGTCTTTAGTATTCCTACAAAGGCTTTAGTATTATGTTAACGTCTTTAGTATAAGGCTACACCCTTTAGCATTTTACTTTACTTTTGTAATATTGTTTTGTAATATTGTTCAGTATTCCTACAAAGGCTTTAGTGTTACTAATGTTTTTGTAATATTGTCTCACAGTTTCAGGACCTCGTCCCAGAGAACGCAGAAGAGGTATCCCTTACCAACATTCAGCTACTCCATGGCACGGCCATGGAAGAGAGAACTAGTAGGGCTGCTCGTCCAAGCGTCGCAGATGATCAGACGCGCAGCCAGCAGAGGAATGAGAAAAAATCCCAGCACCGGAGGGCCGTGGAGCCGCCGACCGTTCGTCCATCTCCCTCCAGTCGAAGGAGCCCTTCCCCACGCAACGATGATGTAATGCTGCGCTTGCATCAAGCGTCTGATACTCACAGCGAGGTCTCTATAATGCGCGGGCAAGTAGATATGTTGCTTGACAAGGAGCAATAGTCGGCTCCGGAGCAAGTAGCGACTAAATCTCCACAAAGCAGCCCCATCGACCGAACGTAAGAAAGGCAATCGCTTCAAGGCGCTCGCAAGCTCCCCACTATCCCCTGATACATTGGCGGATATCGCCGATGAAATAGTTGCCTCGCAAACCGCGGTCGAGAAAGAAGAGGAAAGCTTCTAACCAGCCCAAGAAGAGGGAAGCCCGCCGGCCACGTAAAGAAGAACTGGCGAGGAACCAACTAAAATTGTCGATGAAATAATCGAATCTTTTTCACTATTGAAGAACGCGGTCAAGAATCGATGCAACGGGTTGATCCCCATTGGCGCATTTAAGCTCCCATAGAAGGCCCCCACGTTATTGTGGGTATGGTTCCCGCCACAATTGAAGCCGAAGCGGGCCCCAAACCCGTCACTATGGAAGCCGACAATCTCTCTGTCGGCGAACAGACCCCAGCCATTGGAGATTCACTCATTGGCGACCCACATCCCGCCGCTGTCGAGTGCGTGGTGGTTACCAAAGAAGCGGAGGCGGACCCCTTGCCCATTACAGTTGAAGCCGACAGTATCCCTGTCGATGAAAAGACAGCCGCCATCTTGGAACCCATCATACCGCCGCTGGAGTTAGTGCAGGAGGCCCCTGTCGATGAAAATGTTGTTGATGCAGAGTCGGCCTTCTACGCTGGAGAAAATATAGCGCCGGTGCCGACAAATTTTATTCCTAGAAACAAGCGGCCAACAGGGTTCAAGCAGCTCAGCAAACAGAAGCAAGCAGTCATCAGTTTCTATCTTAACTGCTTGATGGATAGGTGAGAACAATGTTCATACTTGTTGATCTGTTTATTATTTAACACAAAGGCTTTAGCATTACCATAAAGACATTAGTATTAGAAGGAAGTCTTTAGTATTACACTAAAGACATTAGTATTAGCGGAAAGACTTTAGTATTTAACATAACTACTTAGTATTTGACCCAACTATTTATTTAATGTGCCTTCTGATTTCTCTTGTAGCACAATTGTTTGGAAGAATGAATGGGCTTTTACTACTCGCGCCCACTTGTACCCACTGGTCGAGGGAAGAAATCTTGTCTCCGACGATGTCATGGACGTCTTCGTCTACATGTTGCTGGAAGAACTGAAGAAGACGCCTTCCCCATTCAAGAGGTGTGGATCCATCACGAGGCCTTTTGCGTTGATACTTGCGAAACAACACTACACCTTAAATGAGTCCCTCGGACTGATGGCCGATGCAGTCAAATCTTTTCACTCATTGGAAGTTCTTCTTATGCCTATCATTCGGGACAAGCATTTCCACCTCCTTGGCTTGGATAAAGAAAAGCTAAAGATATTCACTACTTCATCTCAACAAATGACATATGACAGGTCATTGTGGAAATGGTAAGTGACTCACTTTCATATTTCGTATTCTCCCCTTCGCATCTAACTATAATTTTTTAAAACGCAGAGGGCACTTTTTGAATCTGGACTTAATATCGAGCATGGGGAGTGCTTCGGAACAGACAAGTTGGAACTCTCTCATGACCGGGATTGCCCTCAACAGAGAGAGGATAGTGTAGATTGCCCCGTTTATGTCATGTGGTTCATGGAGCAAATACTGAATGATGAAAATCTTCGCCTGAATCGCTCTGAGGTTCCACGTCAAAGGCTGGAGTATGTCGCATGCATAATTACTGACGGATTCAATCGAACAACTCCACCGGGGAAACGGGAGAAACAACAAACTGAAGAAGCATCATCGAAGAATATCTAAGTCTTTACAATCATAGGCCAAGTGTTTACTATCATGATTAACTGTTCACTATCTGGCGTAATACTTTAATATCTTGTTATAAGTGTTTATTATCTGGACTAAGTCTTTAGGATTTTGAGTGCTTGCTATTTTGACCAGGTGTTTATTATCAATCATGTGAACATTTTATAAATGTATATGTGACACTTTCTACTTTAAAAAATGGTTAGAATCACAGATATTTATATTCAACGCCCAACTATTCATCAATCACAGATATTTACATTCAAAGACTCCAACCATTCATTAATCAGCTATTACTGCGTTGCAAGTCCTCCGGTTGTGGCCAGTGTTTTTGTAGCAGCTGCACCTAACTCTCTCAAGTCTAAGGCCTGGGACTCAATTCTTGTCCGCCTCGGCCTCCCAGGCCGTCTCTTCGTAATAGGTGGCCGTAGCTAGAGGACGAGGGATGCATCTGTCGGCTTATCGTGGCCGGGGACTGGAGAAATATGGTCTGCATATGCATTGGTATACATCTGTACAGTGAAGTAGTCATCCACGAATTGATGTACACTTGCCTCTGAAGTCACGATTGCTGCGCAAGCATGCGTGCAAGGTATTCCATGGACTTGCCAACGTCTGCAAGAGCATATCCTTGTCCGCTAATTGACCGCGTAGCTGCACTGGTCAATAACTTCGAATTGTTCGCCATCCGAACGGCCAACGCCGAGCAAGCGACTTGACTCGATTGTATCTTTGAGCTTCAGATGTATTGTTGGGCAAAGATGTGTTCCCCAGCGCGGGACATGCTCGCGCTTGGCATATATCATATTCATGAGTTTGTACCTGCGAACAGTAAACGATTGTAAAAGATAATCAAGCTTGTGGAGAAGAGTTATGTAGGATACTAAAGAGTTATGCAGGATACTAAAGCGTTAAGCAGGATACTAAAGAGTTATGCTGGATACTAAAGCGTTATGCAGAATATTAAAGACTTTAGCCGAATACTAAAGCGTTATATAGGATACTAAAGCGTTCCGTCTGATAGTAAGCGTTAAGCCCGATAGGAAAGAGTTATCTACGATACTAAAGAGTATCCCAAAAATAGTAAAGCTATCTAGTCGCGGGTCAATATTACCTGATTGAGTCGACCATTTCCGTGACCGGGAGGTGGCGCGCTTCCTTGATCCACGCATTGAACGACTCTGCAACGTTTGAGTACATCTCGCACCACCTTTGCCCCTTAAACAAATAATTCGACCAATGGGCAACATCAGACTTTTGGATTAGCCAACGGTGCGCTTGTTCTGATGCGGCCAAGAGATCCTTCACCAAGTCATCGAATTCTTTAGAAGTACATGCGTATGCGATGCGGGTAAAGAGGGCCCAACACTCCTCCTTCAATGCTTTCCCAAGACTTGTATTTCCCTTCATGAAGTTCGCCTCTAGGTGTTGCAAACAATAGGCGTGAGACGATGAAGGGAACACCCTTGTGATAGCATTAACTAGACCTTTTGATCTGTCGGATATGAATGTAATGCACTTGTCATAATCCTCATCTCCATATATTGTATCCCTGAGAGCGGTGAGGAACCAGGACCAATTATCGTCGGTTTCATTGTCCACTATGGCGAACGCGATGTGGAAAAATCCATCATTGCCGTCTTTGCCCGTCGCTCCTAACAAGATGCCACCGTATTTCCCAAGCAAATGTGTTCCATCAACGAACAAATGTCCGCAACCCAACTTGAAGCCCGGCATTACGTGCACGGAAACAAAATAACCACTTTTGAATCGCCCGCCATCACTTTCAATTGTGGCAACGCTTACCGGATTTGTCTCCATCACCTTTTCAACGTACCATAACAGCAAATCGTAGCTTTGTACCTCACTCCCGTGTAGAACGCTTCGGGCAACCTCTTTTCCCATCCATGCTTGCTTGTACGGAAGACCAACGCCGTGCTCTCGCAGAATATCCCGTTGAATGTCCACAGCCCGATACAAGGGACGATCCTTGAGCTTTTGGATCACACGATTGCAAACCCATTTTTTGGATGCTTTCGGGTGGGAACTCGTCCCGATACCGCCACCACACACATGTGTGGGCTGCAATGTCTTTATTCTAAAGGTATGCATATTTCCCTCTCGAGAAGCATGAACCCTCCAATTGCAGTCTGCCTTGGCACATCTGGCTGTCACCCTTTCTCTGTCATTTTTATGAAGGTGAAATCAAACTTCCTTTTGATAGCAAGGTCACGGAGCGCATTCCTGAAGTGTTCCACGTTCTGAAATAGTTGCCCGACACTGAGCACTGCAATCTCGTGAGTTTGAGAAGAACCCTCAATGTTTAAGGACATGCTCTCGGCTAGAGGATCCTTGTTGATTGATAAGAGACTCTAAGTGAGACAGTACTAAACAGAAGAACAAAATACTAAACAGTTAAGTCGGATTTTAAACACTTACAGCGGATACTAAAGGGATAAGCATAATACTAAAGCGTTTGAGTCTATACTAAAGAGATAAGATCAATTCTAAAGAATAAAGTCCTACGTGTTTGTATTACACGGTTACGGGAAAATAATAAACACATACTAACAAAGAAAGTAACTTACGTTGGAAACGAAGACCCGCAATCGTCGTCTACAGTCACTTCACCTGTGTCCACAATAAGGTTGACCATATTTTTGTTGAACGAGTGAAAAATGTTGCACATACGCACAAAGTCCGGAGAATTGTCAATTGGACAAGTTGTTCGACGATCGTCTGGTGCTATATAACGCACTCTCACGCCAGAGGGGTCAAGGTCCCACCGTTCACATATATCACCTATTACTGACTCCCAACAAGTGAGCACTGTGAGCTCCAAGGCTAGACCTTCTCCCCCATATTGCGCGACGGCGAAAATGGTTTCCATCAAAATCCTGCAACAAGAACGCCGTTGCAAAAACAAAGAATTATACTACGATGCTATGAAACCACGCCCTGGGAAATCTATTACCTTTGCAGCTTCTAGTTGAAAGAGTCTCCTATTGCCACGCAAACTCACTCACGTCGTAGCTTCTTTACAAGACTAAAACCCAAACACAACCTCTCTCGCAAAAGAACAAGAGAAAGGAGACGAAGAGAATGAGAAGAAGAGGACTGACTTGCTTTCTACAAAGAAGAATGAAAGTACACAAACATGGTCTCAAAACCAAAAAGCTCACGCTCGCTTCCTCACATGTTAGCCAAAAGGTGGTTTTTGGGGGGAAATGGGAGGGGTATTTTCGGGGTTTTTTTTTAAAGTAACGGGGTTGTCTCACGGCAGGGACTAAAAAGTTAGAAGTTTAGAAAGGAGGGACTGAATAGTATAGTTTTTGGTCAGAGGGACTGAAAAGTCAGAAAGTGAACAGTCAGGGACTCTACAGTAATTTTTCCTTTAAATTTGGCTTTCATTTCAAGTAGGGCTGTTAGATGAGGATCTATGATAGTGTGGACATTAAACATGTTGAATTTCCAGCTTGGGTTTGGGGTAGTTTATTAGAGAAGTCATGTTGTTGACTTGGTGTGTGTGAAGTTGGGTTAATCAACTTGGAAATTGAATTGGCTTATATATATTGATTATATTTGGATTTGATTTTCAAAAAGGATTACCTTTGTAATCTTGCTAGTGAAATGAGATTGTCTAAGAGATAAAGGACCATGAATATAATAATTTGATTTTATTCACATGGTTGGGCTTGTTAGTTGGGCTTTTGGGCCGGGTTGAAGAATTGCGGACTTAATTAAAGTAATTATTTATTTGATTAAGTGGTTAACTAATTAGTAATGAAAATTTCTAATCCTCAGATGGGCTTAGTGGGCCTTAACCACCAGGCCACTATATTCGATCTATGGAAATAGATGAGATTAGTCATTTAAGGAAGAAATGACCAGGGATCACAAGGGAAGGCCCACAAGTAAAACTATGGCCCGTTAGAGCATGCATCGTGGATGGAATGCTCATACACATGTACTAAGAATAGAATTGTCTTTATCAGATTTTGACGTGGATGCGTCAGGACGTCCCTTGGGATACTAGGCTCTGAGATTTTTGTAAGTACCTTTGCTTCGTTGCCCTCATTTGATGGTTGCTTTCTTTGTAAGTACTCTTGCCTCGTGCCTTTATTGAGTGGTTGTTTTCTCGATTTTATGCTTCTTTCATGCTTGATTGTTTGTTGATCTCGATACCGTGGAGTATCTTTGAGCTATATCTTCATTGATTATTGGCTTGGATATCGCTATGCTTTGGATTGCATACACGTGTTCAAGATCTCCTTCTTTATTGAGCTCCATGGTGGTGTATGCATATTGGTGTATAAGCTTTTGTTGGACATGCGTGTGTATGCTGATTTCGCCTTCTTGTTGATTGGCACGTGGCCGTGGAAACACGTGAGCCTGTGCTCCGTCTGGGTCGGTGTGTCAGCATTTCTTGTGTTGAAGATTCTCGCGCTCAGTGCAGATTGTAATAAGTTGTGGGCGGACACTCTGGAAGCCACCCGTCAGTGGGACGATACGCTGACCGTGTACGTACATGTTGGAGCTCCACCAGACTCAAGGGTTTGGATTATAAGATTTAAGATCGGCTTTGGTCGATAGCTGCCGGGGAGATGACAAGATTTTGTTATTCATGTTTTGATTTAATTTCATGCTTGTGCTTAGTGATAGTGATCCCCGTGTGTTTTAAGCTCAGTTTACTTTCCTAAGATATTGCTTTGTGTGGATCACTATTACACGATTATTTTCATGACCTCTTTGCATTCCTTGCGGGGGTACTTACTAGGCTTTCCTTTCGAAAGCTCATCCCACTTGTCTTCTTCTCTTTTCAGGTTTTAAAGTTTAGGTGATTACAACCAGGAGCTGCGCGTAGAGGTTCGAGGACTTCAGCCTTCTTTACATGAGACCTTATATAATTTGTAGGACCCTTATAGGGCCAATATTTGTTTTACTAAGAGTAAAGTTCCGCTGTAAAATAACTCTGAAATTATTTGTTGGACATTTTGGTTATCTGCTCATGTATCATTTAGGCCTTGTATTCGAGTGGGGCCCGTCTCCACTCGGGTACGGCCGGTCTGTGAACGTGCCCGAGGTCCCGGGATCTGGGTCGGGGCGTTACAAGGTCAGTAGCTTGACGTACCTTCACCTTACCTCATGGGGTTCAAATACCTTGAATCTCTCATCGACTCCTCCTTTGAAGCATCGCCCAAATAAACACATTCCCAAGTTGGCATAAATTGAGCAATTGCTGTCATCCATACCTGGGCTTTCCTTAGAAGTGTTGCCATTCGAGGATTTCATTCTTACCCCTTTCTCCTTCTCCTTTCTTCAGTATATCATAGGGAGATTGAATTTTTGCTTCTTCTTCTTTACTTTCACCATTTCCACCTTTAATGAGGTGGAATTTTCTTGGATCTCCTCCGATTGCTCTTCTTGTTTCCCCAAGCATGGGTTTAATAGATCCACCATTAGCAAGTCTTCCATGCACTCAAAAGTGAGTACATCCACATTGTCAATATAATATGAGGTATTATCTTGAGCTATTATGTGTTGTATTACATCGGGCAATTGAAATACAACCTCTTGATCTCCCACCCTCAATGAAAGCTTGTCTTGTGCATGGTCCTCGAGAGCTTGAGCGGTGGCGAGGAAAGGATGCCCAAGAATGATAGGGACGTCAACATCATCATCAACGTCTAAAAGTATAAAGTCGGCCGGGAAGACAAATTGATTGATCTGAACGAGTACATCTTCAGCTATTCCCTTCCGTCTTCTCACAGATCTGTCAGCTAGCTGTAGTGTCATTCCTGTGAGGCTGAGTTTCATATATAGTTTGTAGGGCATCATATTGATACTTGCCACTGAGTTTGCCAATGCCTTCTTTGTGACCTCTTCTCTAAGTACACAAGGGACCACAAAGCTTCCCGAATCCTTCAATTTCTTTGGCATAACTTCTTGGATAACTGCCAAACATTTAGCATTTAGTGTCACAACACCTACATCTTCCAGTTTCCTCTTATTGGAGAGAAGCGCCTTCATAAATTTTGTATATTTTGGCATTTGAGCAAGAACCTCTACCAACGGCATGTTTATGTGTAGTTGCTTCAACATACTTTTGAACTTTATAAACTAAGCATCTTCTTTGTCTTTCTTCAACCTCACAGGATAAGGAACTTGAGGTTGATAAGGAGGTACGAATGGTGTCTCTACAAGTTTCTCCTTCCCTTTCTTCTCCTCTTTGCAATTAACAACGGGCTCGGAGTCTTCAATCTCAATGGGAGTGTTTGCTTGTGGCTTTAAGGCAAGGAGTTCCACCTCCTTTCCACTTCTTAATGTGATAGCTTTAAATTGTTTTCCCCAAGGGTTCTTCTCCGTATTGCCCGGAAAACCACCTTGTGGTCTTTCGGCTAGGGCCTTTACAATTTGCCAAACTCCTCCATGTTGGGTTTTCTTTCTTGCGGCTTTGGAGGTTGTGGAAAGCCGGGAGGGTATTGCCCCCCTTGTGGATTTCCATAGGACAATGCCGGATGGGTCCATTTTGGAGCATATGCTCGAAATTGACCATCCTGTTGCCTTTGAGCATTTCCCATATATTGTACTTGTTCCATGGGAAGCATTTCAGTACTCATAATGGGTCAACTTGATGCTTCATGTCCTCCGCTACAAGTATTTCAGAACATCATTGTGGCCGTTCTTGAGCTATTATTGGACGTAAGTAGCTCAATCTTCCTTGTTAGCATATCCAACTTCTCACCAAGAATGGGATCAGAAATTGTGGCTTCATCCACGGACCCAACTATTTTCACTTGCTCCTCCTTGTAGACCAATGGGCTTCATTACTAGCCATGTCTTCAAAGATTTGCTCGGCATCCTCTAGATATTTGTTCCCCAATGACCCGCTGGCATCGACATCCAACAATTACCTAGTTGAGTTGTCCAACTCATTGTAGAATGTTTGAACTTTACCACAAGGGTCTAAACCATGTTGTGGACAACAACGGAGAAAATCTTTATACCTCTCATAGGCCTTAAAGAATATCTCGGTGGGACCTTGCTTAAAGGCTGAGATGTCCAACCTTAACTTTGCGGCCTTGCCTGGTGGGAAATAATGGCCCAAAAATTTATCAAGCATCTCGGCCAAAGTACGAATAGAGCCAGTAGGTAATGAGGTAAGCCATCTATAAGCTCCTTCCCTCAAACTGAACGGAAAGAGTCTCAAGCGAATTACATCATTAGAAGCTCTATTGATCTTGAATACGTTACATATTTGGATAAATTTTGCTAGATGGGCATGGGGGTCTTCATTGGGCCTCCTATCAAAATGAGCTTAATTCTGAATCATATTCATTATACTTGCCTTGATCTCAAAATTGTTCATATTAACATTGGGAGGATGGATACTGAATTCGTCCCCTGTGTAGTGAGAATTCTAATACTCTGACAATGTTTGCCTTCTCTCGCCCATAATGGGCATTTCTCTTAATTCACCAATAGCATCAATAGGAGTGAAGTTTTATGACTTTGAAGAGGATCCCGAAAGTACTCCTTTCCCTTCTTTCAATCTCCGGTGCAAAGTTCTCTCAATCTCACTATCCCCTTCAAGCAATCATTTAGAATTTTTGCGGGTCATGCAATCAGTACCTCGCAAAAAGATTTAGTGAGAACGGAGATTAGTATCCAGAATTTCAATTGAATGAAAAGCGAAACAAAGAAACAAAAAATGACTAAATTAGTGAGATGGAAGTACTAGTTCTTGGAATCAAACAATCATGAAAGGATGATGCTCGGATAATTGAATCCCCCTTGGACTTCTAAAAAATGGATGACACTCTCTATCTTGACACTTGGTTAATTCTTGGCCAGGGTTCCTATGGTGCTTTCACTCCCTTTCTCGAGGCGAATTACTAATCCTAGTGCCCTTATCGATGATGTTCTAGGGAACCTAATTCTTGAAAGAATTATGGGAATAATACATCTAAAGGGAACGCTCTCTGACGCCGGGCAGGGTAGTGATTAACCTGCGGGCGGTAGTAAACAGGGGGGGATTGATAGAAGAGCAAGAAAAAGGGAGGACAAACAGAGAAGAAAAGTCTCTGAAACTTTAAAAGAAAATAACTCAATAATCAATGAATAAAATTCAACCCACAAGCCGGGTTTAAATAGCTAAAAAAACTAACCTAGATAACCTAGAAATTCTATCTTCTTATTCAAATTTGCCCAAATCGGCAAATTTTGGTCTAATAGAAAAACTTATCTAATTCTAAAATAACTAAACAAAACAGATAACTCCTAAAAATCCGAGTTCAAATCGGATTCATATCCTATCCTAAATTGGCATACGAAGTATTGCCAAAAATGGAAAAAAACACCGAGAAACGAAGAAACGATGGGGAAAATAGTGGAATTTGAGGATGAAGGAAGGGTCCATCAAGCAAAGCTGGATAGACCCCACGTGCGCATTGAGACGAGCTTTCCGAATTGGGGTTGAGCGCGCGAATCCGATATCGGTAGCCAAAGTTATGGCCAAAATACTGAAACGTGTCCAAAGTGCTCCCCAATTCCGGACTTGCCTCGATCACCTTCAGCCTTTACACCGGTCCGCCAAGTTGTGGTATGCCAAAGCTCTCATGGTGCAATCAGACAGCTCGGCATCATCTGACTCGGGCTCTTCTGCATCAGCCTCCCCGGGTTGGAAAGAACTCGCCCTCGAGTTCGTAATAGGATCAGCCGACTCCACAAAACAAGGGCTCAGATGCTTCACAATTAAGATGTCAGAGGTTTTCAAATAATTGGGAAGGCGCAACTGGTATGCATTGTCATTGATCTTCTGCAGCACTTCACAGGGTCCGATCTTTCGTTCCATCAGCTTGTTATACTCACCCACAGGGAAGCGATCTCGAGTGAGGACAGCCCACACTAAGTCGCCCTAATCGAACAATACCTGACGCCGCCGTTTGTCTGCATTCATCTTGTACTTGGTATTACTCTCCTGAATAGCTGACTTGACCTGCTCATGAATAACCCGAAGGTGCTCAGCTATCCCATCTGCTCGGGGGTGAACACGACCAATCCGTGGGATGGGGGTGAGATCAAGTACTCCTGATGGGTTCCGCCCATAGACAACCTCGAATGGGCTCAAGCCGGTAGTCCGATTCTTTGATCTATTGTAGGCGAATTCAGCTTGAGGTAGTGCCAAATCCCACTTCTTCGGTTTAGTTCCAGCCAAACTCCTCAATAGGTTGCCAAACTCCGATTCACTACTTCAGTCTGGCCATCTGTCTGGGGGTGATATGCACTGCTAAAGTTCAAATGCGTCCCCAATTTTCCCCATAAGCTTCTCCAGAAGAGGCTAACGAACTTGGTGTCACGATCAGATGTGATGGAGTGGGGGACACCATGCAAGCGAACAACCTCTCGAAAGTAAAGATGTGCAATGCGGGTAGCATCCATAGTCTTCCGACAAGCTACAAAATGAGCCATCTTGGAAAATCTGTCAACCACCACCATGATATAGTCTGAGGCCCGCTGGGTACGAGGGAGGCCCAAAACAAAATCCATACTGACGTCAAGCCAAGGGGCTTCAGGGACTGGCAAGGGAGTGTACAGGCCTGCGTTGGTGAGAACTCCTTTGGCCCGCTGACACACAAAGCAGCGCTCCACAAAGTGAGCCACGTCGCTAGACAACTTCGGCCAATAAAAGTCTGCAGCTATGAGGGCGTAGGTCTTATCACGACCAAAGTGACCCTCATTATGGAGTTCGCTCATGATCTGCTGTCGTAATGAACAGTCGGGGATGCACAGCTGCAGGCCACGAAACAGGTAACTGTTATGCAAAATAAAATCGTGACGATGTCCTTCGGTTACCTCCTGAAGGATCCGCTCTAAGGAAGGATCACCCGCATACATATCCGTGAAAGCTTCAAACCCTGCAAATTTGGCGCTCATTGTAGTGAGAAGAGAACTGCGGCGGCTCAAAGCATCTTCTACATGGTTGAGGCTTCCTAATTGATGCTTCAAAGTAAAGGTGAACTCCTGCAAGTACGCTACCCACTTAGCGCGTCGCATGCTCAATTTGTGTTGGCCATTGATGTACTTCAGGGCTTCATGATCGGTGAATAGAATGAACTCCTTCTGTATGAGGTAGTGGCGCCAATGCTTCAACGACTGAACTATGGCATAAAACTCCAGGTCATAAGTGGAGTAGTTCTTCTTTGACCCCGACAGCTTCTCGCTAAAGAAAGCTACCGGTCGTCCTGACTGGCTCAGAACACCTCCAACGCCAACTCCAGATGCATCACAATTGACCTCGAACACTTTGTTGAAGTCAGGAAGTGCGAGAACTGGTGCTTTAGTCATCTTCTGTTTGACCAGGTGGAAGCTATTTTCGGCCTCATCCGTCCACTTGAAATCACGCCCCTTGAGACACTCGGTGATGAGGGCAATCAACGTGCTAAAGTTCCGGATGAATCTTCTATAGAACGAGGCCAGCCCATGGAAGCTTCGAACATCATGCAAGGTCCTCGGTCTGGGCCTCTACAAGATTGCATCTATCTTTGATTGATCTGCATGAACACCGTCAGTAGAAACAACAAAACCAAGGAAGGTCACAGAAGTGGTGAAGAAGGAACACTTCTTTCGGCTGACGAACAAGCGCTTCGTTCTCAACAACTCAAAGACAACGCGAAGGTGGTCAAAGTGCGAGGACCAATTCGGACTATAGATGAGGATGTCATCGAAATAGACCACCACAAACTTGCCCATAAACGGTCGCAAAACCTAGTGCATGAATCGCATGAATGTGCTGAGGCGTTGGACAACCCAAAAGGCATCACCATCCACTCGTACAGTCCATGCTGTGTCTTGAACGCCGTCTTCTACTCATCTCCAGGCTGTATTTTGATCTGGTGGTATCAGCTCTTCATATCGATTTTTGAGAAGACTTTCGAGCCAGATAGCTGATCCAATATGTCATCCAAGAGGGGGATGGGGTAGCGGTATTTGATGGTGATTTTATTGATTGCTTAGCTGTTTATACACATGCGCCACGAGCCATCCTTCTTTGGCACCAATGTGGCCGGAATCAGCAGGGACTCATGCTCTCGGATGTAGCCGCTCCTTAATAACTCCTCTACTTGGCCACTGTAATTCTTGACCTCCTTGGGACTGAGGCGGTATGCTAGTCGGTTCGGCAAGCTCGATCCTGGGACAAGATCTATCTGGTGTTGGATGTCCCTCATAGGTGGGAGTCCCGGGGGAAGTTCGTCTGGCATCAAGTCCGCGAACTCCAGGAGCAATTGCCGCACTTCTATTGGCAGATCTGGATCCATGTCTGTGGCACTATGCATGCAAGGTAGCAAGGCATAGACTACATCGCCCTGCTTGATCCCGCTTAAAAATCTGGACATGGAAAGTAGGTTAGTATTGGTTACCGGAGTAGGATGCTTTTCTTCTCGGCGGGGTGCCAACACGATCTTTTTTCCCTTGATGCTGAGGGAATAAGTATTCTTCCTTCCATCATGGACCACGCTCCGATCATACTGCCATGGCCGCCCCAATAGTAGGTGACAGGCATCCATTGACACGACGTCGCACCATGCATTGTCAAAGTACCTCTGCCCAATGGAGAAAGACACGAGATATCGCCGATCTACTTTTATCTCATTGCCTTTGCTCAGCCATGATAGATTGCAGGGCTTCGGATGTCGCTCTGTCTTCAACTGCAATTTCGACGGGCCGCCTTCAGATACCACGCTCTCACAACTACCGCCGCGATGATCACCTTGCAAACCTTGTCTGGCCATCGCGTGTGTGGTGTGGAAGATGTTGTTTCTCGGCCCGGTTGTCCCTTGATTCATCCTTGGGTGCCAAAGACTCTTGTGAACAACGAGGGTCTCATGGCCATCCCCAATCAAGACGTCCACCAAATTTCATCATCATCGCCATAATCATCATAAACTGGTTCCTCAGCCTCCTCAGCCTCGATCTCTTCAATCATCAGGTTCTTGCCCTTCTGACTAGCAGGTTTCCGACACTCGGGTGATTTATGCCCCTGCTCACCACATCTATAACAATGAACTCCAGAGTTAGAACTACCTGACGGTACTTGCTGGACTGGGCGGGGTGCCTGAGGGCGAGCGGTCCGGCTACTCTGATCGCTCCTGATTGGTGGTCTTCTATTCTGCTGCCTTTCAACAGTGAGGGCGCGCTGGTATGCCTCCGAAACAGTCCATAATGAGTGTAGACTGAGAACATCTTGTATTGGTTGGCGCAGACCTCCCAGATATCGAGCCACCAGTTGCTCCTCCGTCTCGGATAAGTCGTTCCGCGCGATCAATTGGTAGAAGTCCTTTGTGTACTGATCTATCGATCTTGCGCTCTGTCTCAATGTATATAGTCATTGAAAAAAGGTTTTGGTGTAGCCGAAGGGGAGGAAGTGCCCCTTCATCTTCTTTTTCATCTTGTCCCAATCTACGATCTTTGGTTTGCCTTGCCGATCCCGTGAACGCTGCAACTGCTCCCACCACGCGGATGCTTGGCCCTTCCACTTGATTGCAACTAGCTTCACCTTCAGACGATCAGGGACCTCCTTGTACTCAAATATCCTCTCGACCTCGTTCATCCAGTCGATGAAGACTTCAGCATGAAGGGTTCCAGTAAATTCGGGCAACTCTACCCGAAAGCCGAGATCTTCGTGACGCTCCTCTCGTGCACGGCGCTCTCTGGACTGCCCACGCAGGGATTAGGGGTTGACGAAGGTAGACTCGGATTCGTAGTCTGAAACCTTACGATCCCCCAAATCTCGCGCCACCAATCGTTGGGTCAACTCCGCAACTTGTCTCTGCAGATCCTCGTTCATCGCTTCCAAGGCGATTGGGTCTCGAGAAGGACCTTGCTCTGTCGGAACATGTCCACCACGACGACCACCACGGCCACCATGACCTCCAGCCATTGATGCCGAGGCCACAGGAAGAAGATGATCTCTGATACCAACTGACGTCGTGCAGGGTAGTGATTAACCTGCGGGCGGTGGTAAACAGGGGGGGATTGATAGAAGAGCAAGAAAAAGGGAGGACAAACAGAGAAGAAAAGTCTCTGAAACTTTAAAAAGAAAATAACTCAATAATCAATGAATAAAATTCAACCCACAAGCCGGGTTTAAATAGCTAAAAAAAACTAACCTAGATAACCTAGAAATTCTATCTTCTTATTCAAATTTGCCCAAATCGGCAAATTTTGGTCTAATAGAAAAACTTATCTAATTCTAAAATAACTAAACAAAACAGATAACTCCTAAAAATCCGAGTTCAAATCGGATTCATATCCTATCCTAAATTGGCATACGAAGTATTGCTAAAAATGAAAAAAAAACACCGAGAAACGAAGAAACAATGGGGAAAATAGTGGAATTTGAGGATGAAGGAAGGGTCCATCGAGAAAAGCTCGACAGACCCCACGTGTATGTCGAGACGAGCTTTCCGAATTGGGGTTGAGCGGGCGAATCCGATATCGGTAGCCAAAGTTATGGCCAAAATACCGAAACGTGTCCAAAGTGCTCCCCAATTCCGGACTTGGCTCGATCACCTTCCGCCTTTACGTCGGTCCGCCAAGTCATGGTATGCCAAAGCTCTCATGGTGCAATCAGACAGCTCGGCATCATCTGACTCGGGCTCTCTTGCATCACTCTCTTTAATACCCGGGTTCCCGGTTTACTCACAATCCTTTCTATTGGAGATGGTCTACACACGGGGAGGTGTTCGCTTCTTCCCCCATATGGACTATGAAAATTCTTCCTGGCTCACGCAATGTAGAGGGATTCACTTACATTAAAACATCCATTAGACTTATGAATTCAACAAAAAATTCAAGAATAGAGAAATAACATCAATTAAATCATGTCCAAGGGATTTATCAATCATCCAAGCACTTACAAAATAAGCCCTCAATGAAAAGAGAGCAACAATCCAATGCAAAGTTGAAAACAATCAAAGAAATCACAATGGAAGAGACTATTGCATACACCGTTGATAGCTTCCTTGATTCCTCCTCAATGTCTTCCCCTCTTCTTGCTCCAATGGCTTGAAGATGAAAATCCCCAAGCTCTACTCAAGACCAACCCTTTTTCCAAACTGTCTTCCCCCATTCTAAACCCTTATTAGTCGGCTTTTATACCTCTAGGGTTTTTAGGGCCAGATTTACCATTTTGCCCCTTTTTAGGTCTGCAGATTTGCTGGGAACTTACGACATACAGGCTCGTGTATGGGTCATATACGGGCCCGTATAACTTCCAGGTACATCCTTACGATGGTATGACAGACCGTATGGATGGCCGTATATGCCATATGGGGTACTGTACGACCCCAAAGGAGATCACTTGTATGGGCCTTGATATTCCAGGTCCATACGGCCGTATGGAAGCCGGTATACCTGTGTTCTTTCTCCCAGAATGCTTTATTTCGGCCTCAATTTCCCTCAAAAAGCTTCCTTTCTCTTGGGGTTTGCCCTGCTTATCGAAATAAACACATTTTAAGTATCGGTGAGCCAAAAATTCTCACAATTACATGCAAAACATACAAGAATATGGTGTAAAATTATGGTCAAATTAATACTTATCAGACGGCTTGTCTTTTGATGAAAAGAAACAACTAGAGATTTTTAGGCCTCTCTGAGGTTCCTGTCGACAACTATCTGATGGCAGAGAACCTTCAAAAGCATGGTCTCTTTCTAGCAATAGGTAAGGCACATTGTTATTCTCTTTTTTATAGAAAAATTATGAATTACTGGCTAACTTTGTTATTGTGTTTCTACAGGTGACGTAATGGAAAACGAGAAGTTTGTCAATACTCTATTAGCCAAGCTCAAGGATGCTCCTCCGAGCCCTCCAAAGAAGAATAAGAAAGTAAAGCATGTGTTCAAAGAACTTCTGAAGAAAAAGAGTGTTAGTGCTCTGTGATAACCATATTTTATGGATGATATACATATTGTTTAGGGCCAGACCTGTGTATTTACAGCAAAAATCGTGCATCTTTAATCCTAATTCTCATAAATTTATCATCTTGTGTTACTCACTAGAGTTATTTATTTCTTTGCATGATTTTGATGAGTATAGGCATTAATTCGAGTAATTTGTGTTGAATGCAGGAAAGACAAAATCTTCGCCTTTAATATGCGCTACGTAAGTGTGAGAAAGTCTAGGAAAGAAAGCAAATCAATCTGTGACCAAGAAAAGTTGTATTGCGAGAGCTTGACAAAGAGCGATGAGTTGTCCCCCAAGGAGCAACGCGTCCTAACCAAGCTGCCTGAGAAGACTGGAACCCCGCGATGTGTCGTCTGATAGTAAGTGACACGACGCCACCGCGCAGATACCTAGGTGTTATGTTTTTGCAATGTGTCGCTCCCCAAGGAGCTACGCGTCATTGTTTGTGGCTATAAATAAACCCCAAGGGTTTCTCCATTTTTTGTCTTGGTTTCTAGAAAGCAATTGTGGCAGCCTAGAGTTGACAACTTGAGGGCGTTCAAGAGGCTTGACCAATAGTTTAAGGCAATGATCCAGAGGGCGAGAGTACTTCGTGAAGAAGGAAGACTCAATAAGGACAAAGATACTCATCCTCTCTTATCATCTTTTATCTTTGTCCTTTATTAGTGAACTATTTATGAATATGGTTGTTTTATTGTTTGACTAATTTGAACTCATGGTTATGAACTCTATGTTTCTAGGCTAGAAATTTTGTTCTAGGGTTGTATGGTGATGAAGACATGAACATCTATTATATCAATTGATTGAATAGTTAATGAGTTGTGCTTGGTGTGCTTGTGATGTAGTCAATTATCACAGTTAGTCAACGAACAATGGGAAATTAGTACTTCATTAATCTTTATATGTATTACGTTAATCACCGATCCAAAAGGCGGTGACATATCTTGAGCTTCAAGACATGTGTAGGTTAGTGTAGAGGGCTAAGCATTGCAAGATAAAGGTCGGGGTGACAGCCCATAGACCCTATTAGCATAGACATATATTGTTGTCCTTCATGGTCAGGATAGAGTGTAGGTCTAACAACGATTTATCCTACCACAATAGAAATATGGGAGGAATTAAAGCGTATTCCTTAGACATAAGGAATTTGTAGGCTATGCCCAAAGCGTACATAAGTACCTAAACTCATCACTGAATTTCCCTAGCCAAGCCAAAGAAATAAACCATCCTTAATCAATAGAGAAAATTATAATCATGTCTGAACACCATGCAACCGTAGATTATTATCACTGATTGTCATCCCCATCATTAAACTCTCTGTTAATCACTCGATTTGTGAGGACCTTTCTGTCACCATCTCTCGATTTCACTCACTGAGTAGTATACATCCTCATAAGGTTTTAGTTTAGCTAGTCTTCCACTTCCTGTGGATTCGACCTGGTACTTAACGATAATTTTATTACTTTGATGACATGTGCACTTGCGTGAGTGTGTATACGTTTTCAACAAAGATGTGTAAGCACTATACAGGGGAGACTAGTCGACACCGAAAGAAGGCTTGAGAGACTAAGCTTGCTCGAAAGGTTGAAACTACACAACAAATCGTCTCGGTGGCTTCTGTCTGTTGAATAACACGATCTTCCACTCGCCGAGATACTCCGACAGCGAGGATTGATGGTTGCTAGGACTTCCTCTCCCTTGACTGATATTATCCCGGTGAGCTCGCCTTCTCCCAAGGATCCCATGGTCAATTATTAGGGTCTTGAGTTGGAGCCAAGCCAGACCAACATCCAGTACGTAGCGGTGATGGGGGATAAAGGCATGCGCTTTATGGACGAGGAGCCCGTGTTTCGGCTTCGGAGCGGTCTTGGATTCCTATCCCCAAGAGACAGAATCTCAGGTCAAAGTCACTGGTGCTCTAATAGAGGTCACTGAGATCGTGAGGCTCATCAAAGCTAGAGTTGAGGTTGAGACCGAGGTCTAAGTTTCGCAGCTGTCCGGTGTTTCTTTCCTCCTAGAGTTAAGAGCCAAGGCCGAAGTCCCCTGAAGGATGGAAGTTAGGGCTACTAAAGATGCCGAGGTCAACGAGACCGAGACTGCCAAGGCCGCGGCCGGTGTGCCCCCACTTGAGAAGCACCGCAAGCAGACCTTGGTGTTGGTACTCCTCCTCACTGATGTAGCAGTTGCTTCCGAGGCTTTTAATGCTATCCACCCGGAGGCCATCGAAAAAAGGCTCCAAGGGGTCAGGACAGAGGAGGTGGCCGCCCAACTCTCCCTTATCGGAATCACTGTAAGTATCCTCTTGGTGGGCTTTTCTCTGCTTTTCCCTGTCTTTCTTTTCTTACTTCTTATATGTCGATCAATTTTCTTCTCGACTCAGACTGACTTTTGGTTGGTGATAAGTGTTTAATTATACATAAATGAAAATGATATTTGTCGATACTTTGCATGTTATTTAGTGAAAGTAAAACCCACTTGTACTTATTTAGTAATAGTTTTGATGAACAAGGCATAATGATGGCGCTTCAAGAGAAAGTGGATTTTTGAGGGTGTTTTAAGGAAAAAAATATCAAAGTTGGGAGCTTAAAACCCATGAATGCCCTCCGGAAGCATAGCAAAGTACCTCGACATCAACAGAGTCAATTTGAGAATTCCAAAATAGCATACGGGCGTATATATACAAAGGGGTATATGGGCCCGTACAGTCCATAATAGCCAATTACCTGATTTTCCCGAAGGCCATACGGGCAGGGCCATACGCCTGTATGGCCCCTTTTCAGTTCACTGCGTTGAACTAGATAGCAACCCTGACTTTTCCAGAGAAGTATACTGGCCCACCATATGTTTGTATGGCACCCGTACTAGGCCCCAAATTTGAATTCAAATTTTAAGTATAGGATAAATACGGTTTCAAAATTTATCAGATATCCTTCTTGGTGTGTGAACCCTATAAATATGGACTTTTATGGTTAAAAAAAAGGAAAAGAGGGATCTTTGCCATCTATCTATCGAATGGGGACTCAATCTATCGTTGGATCTTGATGGTGAGGCTTGAAGGGAAATCATCTTTCATCTGGAAAAGGGGAGTCTTATCAAAGATCTGCCACCAGATCATCATGAAGACTAGAAGGAGTTCTTAATGCTTATTTTTTATGTCTTCACATACTTGTTTATCGGATTTGTGTTCCCCTTCCATAGGGAACTAACCTTTTAGGTGTTTGGGCATGATGAACCCTTGGGTTAACTTTTATCTTTGACATTGATTTAATAGTTAATTGTTTGTTTTGATTTTTGAGATCTATTGAGTATTCTTTTATTTAAATAGTATTCTTCGTTACGACAACCTTGATTACTATTCTAATCCACATGAGGGAAGAAGCGAACACCTCCTCGTTTGTCGATCTACCTCAACAGAGAGAGTTGTGAATACGCCTAGAGATAGGGTATTAAGGAGAGCGACTCTTTCAAACATCTTGTTCCTATAACTCTTTCAAGATTTATGTTCCCCAAAGTGTTATTGCAATGAAGGTATTAGGTATTAGTTACCTCGAGAGAAGGTGTAAGAGCCGCCACGTTTACGGCTTGATTAAACCTTAATTACCCCTTTAATCATGCTTTATAAGTAAATCCCTTATATAAATTAATATGAGTTATTAATGGGGTTTAAATGCATAATGGACTTCTCTTGAGTATTATAGAGATGGGGATCTAGAAGAAATAATAAAAGAATGGAGGGTTAGAGTGCAAGATACACTCTCTCACACGATTCAATCTCCTGATTATGCTTAATGATTTACTCCCTGACTGGAATTAATATATTGTATTAGTCGGGGTTTAATTACTTGATTTACTTCTCATGGGATAAAGGAAAATTGGATGAAGAAGTAATATTAAATTAATGGAGGGCTTGAATGCAAAATAGGTAAACTCATTCTCTCCCTCTCTCACGGATGATAAGCAAAATGATATGGAGAGGCATGTAAATACGAGGAAACATGGGGGTATTGATGCAAATGCAAATACACAACAAAAGCCATACCTAACGTGATGAGCTCCTTTCCTCCATTTGGACGAATGGCTAGGATTGAATATTTTTAAACAAAGTTGTGGAACTAACGGTTGACATTCAAAGCATGCTCGTGAGGAGGAAAATGCGTGGAGGAGCCATGCTGAACGGGGATCCGCCGTTCATCTCTGAAGAAACACTCGATCCCGAGGCTTAGAAGAGAGCATGAACACAGCTTCACCAACGCATGATCATTTGTCGACCGTCCATCTAGTCCATGAACTGGATACGGAATGAGGAGATTCGTTTGAAATCCTCACTGCTGGTCATTGACGGGAATCTAAGCCTCCGGGATTGTCATCG
Source organism: Dioscorea zingiberensis (assembly GCA_026586065.1). Classification (NCBI taxonomy): domain Eukaryota; kingdom Viridiplantae; phylum Streptophyta; class Magnoliopsida; order Dioscoreales; family Dioscoreaceae; genus Dioscorea; species Dioscorea zingiberensis. Next base: position 25,497,471 of record CM048826.1, read on the forward strand.
AGTAAAAGAGAGAAGCACGAAGTGTAGAGTCGCGTCGGGGCACGGTGACCTCGAACCCCTCACTCTTCATCTCGGATCATAAGAGTGGTTTGGAAATGAAGGAGAGTTTCATTTGCAAGCTGTAAACTTGCTCTTCAGGAACTCCTCTCCACCTTTAGGTTGTGATGGAAGCGAGTGTAGAGAGAGAGTATGACCTAACGTCGCCGCTGTGACACTTGAGCGAACCCAAGTTCAGGCTCGACGAGAACACCACCACGTGGCTAGAGTCTTGGAACCACTCCCATTTTCAGAAGTTCGCCGGAGTAGGTTAGTGAGAGTTTTCATTCAATCTCTCTCTCTCTCACTCCCTTGTAGAGATGTAAGCTTCATCCCTCTAACCTTGGTGCGTGATTGATCTCCAAAGAAGAGTCGATGAGCCACTGGACATCCTAACTTCATGCTGAAACGAGGGAAAGGTGAAGGAGTCCAACCCTACGTCGGAGCCTCGCTTGAAATACTGTAAAACACCTCTATTCAGGTTAACACCATAACCCTTCTGAGAACTATGTTAGAGTAGCATGAAGTCTTAGAATGGCCCTGTATGGTTTAAATGATGGGATAGAGGGGATTAAACGAAGGTTAACAACTGGGAATAAAGAGATTGTTAACTATATATATATATATATATATATATATATATATATATATATATATATAAAATATGGTGTTACTATCAGGCCGGCTGCACAGCAAGTGCAGCCGGCCCATTACCACACACACAACCCACTTTGGGTTATGTGTGTTGTAGTTTTATAATGGATTTTGGGAGTGTTATTGGACCGACCGCACTTGCGGCCGGCCAGATAGTAACACTACGGTATATATATATATATATATATATATATATATATATATATATATATATATATATAGGGCGCTGATTAGATGCGGTTGGCCGGATGCACTGTGCATTCCCGGTCACCTCCCATTTGACCCCCTAGAGCATGTTTGAAGGATTTCCAACCATACGGATGGGAAGATCATCGAAAAATAAGCTAGCATGTACATTTTCATATAATTTGGTTACCGTTTGGTACTCCCACTTAACGGTTAAATTTCTGGATCGTTCAGATTTCTATAAAATAAGAACCGTTAAGTGGGAGGACCACACGGTTACCAAATTATATGAAAATGGACATGCTAGCTTATTTTTCGATGATCTTCCCATCCGTAGGGTTGGAAATCCTTCAAACATGCTCCATGGGGCCAAATGGGAGGTGAGTGGGAATGCACAGTGTTATAGTTGGTCTAACTGTAACACGCCCCTATATATATATATATATATATATATATATATATATATATATATATATATATAGAGGTGTTAGGATCAGGCCGGCCGGACATCTGACCGCCTGATCCTAACACCTATATTATATCTTAAATATATATAAAAAATATATATTATATTTATATAACGTTTTTAGATATATTTTGATTTATCTATAAATTTTAAACAAAATATAGATATGTATATATACTTTTTAAATTATCTTATCTTCAGAATACATGTATCCATGTGCATATAATTTTAAAACGTATATATAAATATCTATATATTGTTTAAAATTTATAGATAAATCAAAATATATCTAAAAACATTATAAAAAATATTATATATATATATATATATATATATATATATATATATATATATATATATATATATATATATATATATTAGATATAAGAAAAATGTTACAATCAGCAGGCAGGACATCCGGCCGGCCTGATTATAATATTTTTCTATATATATATATATATATATATATATCCATAATGAGAGCTCAGGTTGGGACTTAGCTTAGTTAATGAAAATTAATTGAACTATGTGTGGTAATCAGATTGACAACCCTTGTCAGATAGGACTTATATTAATGATATTAATCATATTCCTGGGTTGATTTGTTAAATAGAAGGGATTATATATTAGTGTGATTCTATTATGGGAGCTACCTACTTGAGATGTTAAAGGATTTGATTAAGTAAATAAAGAGAGCTTTTTGCATGGAAGCTGTTATGTTTAATGTGAAGGTTAATAAGAATAAGTTATAATGGGAACCAGATACTGAGAAGATGCTTGTGTACTAATGGGTTTAGATAAGCCTGAACAATTGAAATGTGGCCATAATCCATCTCCATTATCTCCAACCATCAAGCTTGAGGAGTTAACAATAATAGCATAACTTATGAAGGTTTAAATGAGATGCTTAGTGAACCATTAATGGGGAATATGATGGTTAGTATGAGTTGGATGCTAACTAAGAGTTTTTTGGGTTTATTGCATTATAGTTGGGCTTACGACTATTTATGGGATGCTGCCCACATCAAATAAGAATTTAAAATGGGTTGTGAGTGCAATAGTTGAGAAGCTGGTAATGGCTTGGTTTAATGATCCATGTTAAGTTATTAAATGGTACTAGATATTAAGTATAGACTTAATTATCTGATATCGACGAGGAATGTAAGGCTACGTCGAGAGGAACTTGTGACTAAGTTGGAATATCTTCGATACAGGCAAGTACCATCGCACAACTTCTTTTATTGAATATATATAATGTTTGTGTCATGTCTACTTGATGCATGGATTCATTGTGGTATATGTGTATTTGTTTCATTGGATATTTGTGATTTCATGTTTGTATACATATCTTTGATTCCTTGATTGTTTGCTGGTATACGTAATATAAACCCGTTGAGCGTGTTTCGTCAGTTATCTTGTCGTTGAGGATTCTCCCATGGCAGTATGAATGTTTAGGGCTGAGGATATCCTGCTTATCCAGTTTTCCTTGTCAGAGGGATGATACTCTGGCCATCCCTTATTCATTGTCAGTGGGACGAAGCACTAGTCGTGTACGTACATGTTGTGGAGGTGGCACTACCTTGCTATTGACTGAGTCGATTATGGTTTCGACCGTGTTTGCCCAAGGAGAGGCCTTGCCAATTGTTGGTACGCTTGTCGTGATTAATCGTACATTGGTACGCTTGTCGTGATTAGTTGTACGATTTGTTGCTTGAGGTTTGGATTCTCCTACCACTTGTGATTTGCGTGTTCCTGGTAGGACTGAGATCCTTATCTCCATGTTTGTCATGGATTCCTTATTTACGCGTGTGTGGGTTTGAGACCTTGTTGTTTGATGTGATCATTTTCATACTTATCTTGGCTGTTGTTCCCCCGATTCCTATTATTATTCATGAGGCATGATTATGATTATATATATCTAGCGGGTACTTACTGAGCTTTCATTTAGAAAGCCCATCACTTGTTGACTCTTGTTTTTCAGATCCCGAGGAGTAGGACGCTTGTCATAGGAGTGCCGCGTGAGACTTATATGGATTTGCTCGGATTGTTGAGGTTTGTCACCTCTGATCTGCTTGTGTAAGGGTATATTATTCTAGGTTCCTGTGTAGGAGCCAGTTATGTTATAACTGTATGGTCTACGGACCTATAGATCGTATTTTGCTTTCGTTGTGTACTTATGACATTAAGTATGTTTATATCTTTGGATTATATTTATATTATGCTGTGCATTTTATATGTGATTACTGATCATCGAGGCTTCGTATCCGGGTAGGGCCCGTCCCTGTTTGGGTATGGCTGGTCTGTTGCGTGCCCAGGGGCCTGGGGTTTGGGGGCCGGGGAGTGACAGAAGGATTCAATACACATTAGGAACCCTTGGTCCAAAACCCTGCAACCATTAACTTTAGTATCTTTGTTTATCTCTTTAAAAACACCCGAGGGAGATTCATTGCTTGAACACTCCCATATATAATAGATTTCACCCGAAAGTCAATCCAGTCGTTAGCTAGTTTTAGCACTTAGATTTGTTTAGTTTTCTTCTCCATCGACACATTTTAGTTAGGCTAGATAATAGAACTATAGCTAGTACTAGTACTTCTTAGTCCCTATGGGTTCAACATCCTACACTTCAAAGTACACTTTATTTCTCGACACGACCCGTACACTTGCGGATTGCACGCATATGTTGCATCATGCTGCCAAACACCTTTGAGAAGAAACTGCCTCGGAAAACCCTTGTGCTAAGATTCTTGATTGGAATGAGGTAGAGATCACCCGACTTAAGGAGGAGGTCGCAGAGCTAGAAAATTCAGTTGTCCTCCTTTAGATGAAAGCTAAGGTAGTGGTGAGCTATAGAGCCTCAGTTTATACTGAATGGGGAAAGTGTAAAGACCTTCTCTACAAAGCTTTGTAGGAAGTCAATGATCTTTGAGAGAAGTTTCATTCTCCCGAGACAGAGAAGAAGAAAGCTACTGAGAAGATCTCTAAGTTAAAAGATAAGGTCACAGAGCTCTTAATAAGCATTTAAATGACCACAATTTTATATCACTTTCATATACATTCCTGAATGCAATCTGGAGCAATTATGGCCTATTGGTAAGCAATTTGTGTTAATTTTCATGTACAAAGCATTTGAAGGCCTCGGAGTAAAATGTAAGCGTTTCGACATCAAATGAAGAAAAATTAGGATGGAGAGGAGTTACAAGGGCACGTGCACCACTTTATGCCCAAGTGTGAAAGTACGCGGACGCTCAGGCGCCCCTCATGAGCAGCCGTCTGGCAGTCTTGAGAAGTACACGGGCAGACGTGCGCCCGTGGAGAATCCGCGTAAGCATCCGTCTGCATGACGCGAGGAGTACACGAGCGCTCAGGCACCTGTGGAGCTACCCGTGTGGATCAGTATTAGACTCATGCGACCCCGATTGGATCCAGACCTTTTGGAGACTATAAATACATTCATTAGGGTTTTGAAAGGGAGTTCCAAGTTCCCAATTCTGCAGACCACCCTTGGGAGCCCCTTCTCAGCATCAACCACCATCCATCTAAGGCATCATTGGAAGGAGTATTCCTTCATCGGAGGAGGATAGGAGGGTCTCTCGGCAACGATCCTAGCCAACGGTGGAGCAACGACTTGTCACCATCTTATGCTTTCTTTTATGTTCATTATTGTATTGGATTTGTGTGCCCCTTTGATGGTGAACTAACTTCCTAGGCATTTGGGCATGATTAACCTTCGAGTTGTATTTTAATTTTCAACATTGAATGCTAATGATTGGTTGGTTGCTTATGAATCTTGTGATCTATTGAGTGTTATTCCATTCATTTGAGTAAGCTACGTTGTGACAGCCCGGATTATTCAATCCAACACACCGGGAGAAGAAGCGAATGCCTCCCCATGTGCGGGCATACCTTAATAGAGGGGATTGTGAGTATGTTGAGAGATCGGGCACTAAGGAGAGTGACTCCTTCATATTCATTGTTCCAATAATCCTTCTAAGCAATAGATTCCCTAAAACATCATCGGTAAGGGCACTAGGTTAGTAATTTACCTCAAGAGAGGGAATGAAAGCACCTTATGAATCCTTGGTCTAATAGATTGCAATCATTAGTCTTGGCATTCATTGTTTATTTTATCGAGAATCCGAGGAGGATTCATCGCCCGGATGCCCTCCTTTTTATGATTGATTGCCCTTGTGATTTTACCACTCTCTTGTTGAAATTCAATTGCTCTTATTAGAATTAGCAATTAGGTTTAATTAGTACTCAACCCACAATCCAGAGTAGACTGGATAATAGGTGAGCAGTTAGTACTAGTACTTCACATAGTCCTTGAGGATTAATACTCGACTTCCTTAAGTCCACTTTATTACTTGTGTTGACCAGTGCACTTGGTGTAGCATTGACCCTCAATCAAGTTTTTGGCGCCGTTGTCGAGGACTATTAGGATACTAGGAAACCTAGGAGCTGATTACTTTAGTCATTAGTATTAGGATTTTCCCTTTCCTTTTTTTTTCTTCTTTTATTTGTTATTTGTGTTCCTTGGGCATACTAATTCTTTATTTTTGTTTTATAAGGAAATATTGCATAATCCCAGCAAGGCCAATAGGTCTAGCTGAAGAAGATAGTGAAATTGAGAGAACACTACATAGATGGCTCAGAGAAGCAAGAGAGCCGATCTTAGAGCAGTCCTCCGAGGCTGAGAATCAACCATCACTTGAAGTACATATTGAAGTTGGAGACCCTCCTATCATGGCCGAAAGAAGGAGGAGATTATCAGCGTATGAGCGCCCCGATTATACTTGGGAGAAATTTAGTATTTACCCTCCAGTGGTGAATAATAATAATTTTGAGATCATGTCAAGTGCAATGAACATAATTCAGAATAATTGTCAATTTGATGGGGGGCCTGATAAAGACCCACATGCATACCTGGAGCGCTTTGTACAAATTTGTAATATGTTCAAGGTTAATGGAGCATCCAACGATGCTATTCGGTTGAGCTTGTTCTCATTCAGTTTGAGAGAGATGGCATAAAATTGGCTTACCTCAACATTGCTTGTGGGAAGCATCTGAACATGGAAGGGGATGCTTGACAAATTTCTAGGAAAAAAACTTTCTACCAATTAAAGTCGCACAGATAAGGGCTGAAATATCATCATTCAAGCAAGGAGAGCAAGAGTCAATGTATGAAGTACATGAGAGGTTCAAGGAGATAATCCGCCATTGTCCCCATCATGGACTTGAATCGTGGTCTAAGATCCACTCATTTTATAATGGCCAAGTTATACTCGACAGCTAGTGAATGTCGTAGCACGTGGTTCACTTAGTAACAAATATCTAGATAAGGCAGAATAGCTATTTGAATATATGGCTAGCAATGACTCACTTTGGGCAACTGGAACAAGGCAGCCAAGTGATGTAAGCGCAGGATATGAGACAACTGCCTACAAGTGTATGAGGTCGATCAAGTAATAAAGTACCCAAAAGGTAGGGTTATTGAATCTACAGGGACTAGAATACTAGTACTAACTATGCTTGCTATCTAGTGTGAAACTAAGGAATGTGGTTGTATTTGGATGTTTGATCCTAATGGAAGCTAACACGGACAGTTGGTTTTGAGAAATCAGAGATGAAGCGTGGCGCCTCGGATCTTAATCCCCTCAGGATTCTTTTATTAACAATCAAATTCTAAATATTAGTTCTCTATTGGTGGATTCTTGGGAGTTCAAAAATTACACCATCTAGATGCCATATCCTATTTCTAAACATGCAGATCGAACTCATTACCTATGCCTAGTTGTAACCTAACTAAGACAGACATGAATCTATGTATGGAAGAGGCATACAATCAAAACCCTAAGCACGAACATGCTTTGCTAGAGCTAGTAAGGTAGATGACTATGGCTCATGCACAACATAATCATTTCAATCAAGCATAGAACTAGAAGATCCATCCATAAAAGAAAACTAAAAAATAACGAATTTGATTAATAAAATATCCTAAGGTTGATGTGTCCGAGGCACCACCGAAGGGGTTTAGCCGCTCATGCTAATGGATACACTATTAGAGAAAATAGGAGAAGACATAATAGAAAACATAGGGCTTCCCTTGCTCGATGTGTTCTCTACCTTCGATCTCTTCCGCTACTCTGCCCAACGTTCGAATCTCGAGCTCCCATCCAAAGATCGTCGATCTGGGACCCCGTCCGAAAATAAATCTATTCTCCTCCTCCATAGGCTTTATATTGGCTGGAAATATGAGGTATGATCGTTCTCTTACTTCTAGATAACTTCTGGTTTGAGTTGGAGTAGGTCCAGATAATCTTGAGATAAATTCGGGATAAATGGGACTAAAATTCAAGGTCTGCGAAATCTTTATCAAGTGGCAATCGGGTGACCAAATCAACTTTGATTTTAACTGTATGTTCCTAACTTCTTTTTCTTCATCTTAATGGTGGAGATTGGATTTGGAGTCCTATATCTCTTGGAATATATTCTGAAACGCTGCAGCTTGTTCACAGGCTGTGGGGTGCACGGTCGTGCCAAGCATCCGCACTCCCGTGCCAAATATTTTTGATCAATTTTGTGTACAGAGATGTGCACAGGCTTGTGCACGGGCTTGCCACATTATACTATGGCCATGCACATCTCTGTAAAGGCCCTTTTTCTCTTGTTTCTCCTTGGTTTGCCCCGTTTCTAGCTTATTTTGCTCCGGGTACCTATTTTACCTACTCAATCATAAAACAAACCCAGAGAAGCACAAAAATAGAGGAATTGAAATGAAATATCGAGATAAGTGCATGCAAATATGTTGGAAATACATGTATAATTTTGTACTTATCACCAAGCAGCGTTGGAGCTCTAACTTCCAGTGCAGAATCAAGGCTAGCAGCCCAAGTAGCCAAGCTATCATAGAAGATTGATCGCCTAAAGGCCAGGAGCGCAAGTTCAATTGCATCAATCTCTTGTGGCAACTGTGGATGGGGGCATGATGTATCACAATGCTCGATTACAAGTGTTGAAGTAGCCCCTACAGAGGAGGTGCAATACATGGGTAATCAACAAAGGCCTCCTGGAACCCAGTTCAAACCATATATGCCCAATTGGAATCATCCGGGGTTATCCTATGGAAATCCTTAAGGAACAGCAACTCCCCCTGGATTCCATCCTCAACCCCAAAACCTCAAGTTCCAAAATATGCAACTGAAGACATTTTGGACAGATTCATGCTTACCACTTATGCCAAATTCGAGGCAGTTAGTGCTACATTGAGGAATTTCCAAGCAAGCAACTTAGGTTTGGAAAATCAAGTGGGTAAACTTGCAAATAACTTAGCGGAGCGACCCCATGGGCGTCTACCTAGCAACCCCGAGGCAAACGCTTAGGAATACTTAAAGGCTATCACTCTTAGGAGTGGTAAGGAGGTAGAACTCTTGGTGAAGAAACCTCAAAGAACAGAACCTCAACTGGAGATTGGTGAAACAACAGAAACAAAGGAGGTTGTTGAGAAAGAAGATGATAGTGGGAAGAAAAAAGAGGGGGAGCTCCCGCCTATCCCTGAATACCAACTTCAATTACCTTATCCTGAAAGGCTCAAGAAGGACAAAGAGGATGCCCAGTTTCAGAAATTTTTGGACTTTCTTAACGAAGTACAAGTGAACCTCCGCTTGGTCGAATTTCTTGCTCAAATGCCCAAATATGTGTAGTTTATGAAAGACTTGCTCACTAATAAGAAGAAGCTAGAGGAAATTTCCGCAGTGGTGTTAAATGAAGGGGTAAAGCCATTTTTGGTCCCCGAAAACGGGACCAATGTTCATTTTCATCCCAAAATTCAAAATTTGTTCAATATGGTCCCTATGTATTGCATATTTTGACATTTTGGGTACCTATATACTCCGTATTTTGGCATTTGTGGTCCTTATTGCTAACGTGGCGGTCATGTAGAATACCAATGAAATGCATATAATCTTTTTATTATTATGTTTAGGTCGTTATTTTGTTGACGTGGAGTGATAAGTGGCAGTATATGCTGATGTGGACCGTATTGAACAAATTTTAATTTTTTGGGATGGAAATAAACATTGGCCCTGTTTTCAGGGACCAAAAATGTCTTTAACCCTTAAATGAAAGTTGTTCTGCTTTCTTGAAACCTAAGCTACCCAAGAAGCTCAAGGACCCAGGGAGTATTGTGATTCCTTGCATCATTGGAGATGGAATCCTCGAACATGCACTAGATGATTCTGGGGTCAGCATAAATGTTATGCCCTATAAGATCTATATGAGACTCGGGCTTGGGGAACCAAAACAAACAAGGATGACATTGCAACTAGCAGATCGATCAATCACATGGCCAAGGGGGATTGTCGAAGACATGCTCATCAAAGTTGATCAATTTATATTCCCTTTTGATATTGTCTTGCTTGATATCGATGATGATGTAGAGGTACCCATCATACTTGGCTGGCCATTTTTAGCTACAACCTGTGCTCTATCCAACCATGAAGAAGGGAAGTTAACAGTAAGGTTAGGCGAAACACAAGCAGTTGTCAATATGCCAAATGTAATGAGGAGCACCATAGACTATGACGACACGTCCTACTGCATTGATGATACAGACATCCTCATTTCGGACCACATGCAGGAGCTATTCGCCATGGACATTTAGATGAAAGGCTCAGAGAACCAAGTGCCTTACTTGAAGAATATGTTGTCAAGATGGAAGGAATATGGAATTTGGAGGACACAGTTCGAAAAAAGCCTATTAGCCGATAACGATTGTGGAAGAGAAAGCAAGGTGATGCAATTGGAAGGAATCCCTTAAACCATGCTGAGCTCACTCAAGATGCTCCAAGTGATCAAGGTATGTTCTTTGTGCACTCAAGTTTGGGGTTGTCATTGTTTTCCAACTTCATGAAGAAGGACATAGGCGAAGGAATTTACACTTTTGAGCGACCATGAAACAAGCCTCGCAGGTATGTCAAGCTAATGACATTAAAGAAGCACTTCTTAAGAGGCAACCCAAGTATTTTGAAAGAGTTGTTCTTAGTCTTTGTTAGTTACTCTAGCTCTACATTTCAAATAATTGATGCAATCCTTGACTTCATGATTCATAGCGTGAATGTCTGAGCTTGACTCCGAGCTATCCTTATATGGAGATAGTCGATTTCAATGTATTCTACATGACATCAAGAAAGTAGGCCTGATAATTGAAGTCCACAGGAGCTTACATGGGCGCTTGAGTGTCCGTGTAGCGCTCGGGATGTGCCCACAAAAGTCTTTGTATGGGTACCTTAGCCCATCTAACTGGTCTATTGATTTACACAAACAACCACGTGGGCGCGCGCACGCCCGTGTACCTCAACCATAAGCCCCAGTCACAGCATCAATACCACTCGAGGAGTAGATCTTATTATCTTGGATCAGGATTTGTGTCTTCATATTCTGTTTCAGTTAGCAAGGGACTAGCCCTACTAAACTTGTTATTTTCATTTTATGTAGTGAATTTTTGTACTTTTTCTTTTTCATTATGCGAGATGCATTCTTTTGATCATCCCTCCTCGTCTGCAGGAATGAAAGCAAGGATTGTTACATATGCCTAAGGAATTCACCCCTTATTCAGATATAAATGTGAATATTCATATTAAGTAGGGGAGGTCTCGGTTCACTCTCTCCTATGTACTCCATTGCATATTCTTCATAAGTTCATGCTTTACTATTGTATTGGGGACAATGCAAATTTCTAAGTGTGGAGATGGGTAGTTGAGTAGCTACTCAATCCATTACACATTTTACCACTTAATTCATTGCACATCTCTAAGTGTGGAGATAGTATCTCAACTTAATTCATTGCAAATCTGTACGTATGAAATGTATGATTATTGTACACCGATGATGGCTTACTAACAAAATGTTTCAATTTTTTTTACTCTTAGCCTTCACCAATTGAGCATAATTTTTTTCGATTTTTCTAAGATACACCTTGGACATTTAGAAACAATATCTACGATAATCATAATTTTCTTAGAAAATTTTAGATAACCCATTACTATGGTTCTTTGACTTTGAGTGCTAAGTATTAGCCCCCCCAATGACTCCAAGAGGTTTCGTGGCACTAGTCAAACGTCTAGCCCTTGCATATAGAACAATGAAATAGTAAATAAGATGTACATAGGGATCATGAGAATAAAAACCATGATAATGCTCCTCTACTCTTGGTGACAAAGTAAGCTAGGGTTTTTGGATCCTAATCAGAGTATTTCTCAAGCTAAAAAGTCATTTGTGAGTATAAGCACGTATGTAGAGCTGTAATTTATTAAGTGCCTAACCATCATGTGCATCCCTCAGAATGGAGAGTCTACACTTTATGCTAGTCTTTGGTCAGTGGTGAAGCTTAGAGTGAAGTAGAATTGAGATTATTTTATAGCCTGAGGTTGAAAGCTTATCAATTATTTAATTTTTCTTTTTGTTTGCTTGAGGACAAGAAAATACTTAAGTGTGGAGATGTTATGATAAGCGTTTGAATGACCACAATTTATATCACTTTCATGTACATTCTTGCATGCAATATGGAGAAATTATGGCCCATTGGTACTCAATTTGTGTTAATTTTCATGTACTGGGCATTTAAAGGCCTCAAGAGAAAAATGGAAACGTTTCTACATGAAATGAGGCAAAATTAGGATGAAGAGGAGATATACGAGCGCGTGCACCACTTCGTTTGCCCGTGTGAAAGTATGTGGATCCTCAAGCGCCTAACATGAGCAGCCTCCTAACACTCCCGAGAAGTACACGGGCGGATGCGCGCTCATGGAGTATCCCGTATGGACAACCTGACCACTACACGGACGCTAAGGCACCCCACGTGAGCATCTGTCTGGACAACCCGAGGAATATACAGGCGCTCGGGCGACCGTGGAGCTGCCCGTATGGATCAGGATTTTGGCTCAACTAACTATAATTTTCTCATTATTGGACTCATGCGAACCCAATTGGATCCAGGCCTTTTGGAGACTATAAATACAGTCATTAGGGTTTTGAAAGGGAGTTCCAAGTTCCCAATTCCATAGAACACCCTTGGAAGCCCCTTCTCACCATCAACCACCATCCATCTAGGGCATCATCAGCATCCAAAGGATTATTGCTTCATCGGAGGAGGATGGGAGGGTGAAAAGTGTATGATTATACATAAATTTCCCTTATATTCACATACATGTGCACCATTTCCGGGCATCAATTTTCTATTTTTGTGCTACTTTTGATATTTTTGTGGGATTAGACAAGTAAATAGGTACCCGGGAGCAAAAGGAACAGGAATGGAACATTTCCAAGCAAAAAGGGCAAAATAGAGCATATGCAGAGAAGAGCATGGCTTTGCTCTCAGTTAACACGGTCGTGCTCTCACTTAATATGGGCTTGCTGATAAAGCATGGGCGTGTTCAACCCTGTGCAACTCTCAGTTTATTGAAAAACACGTTTACCGCGTCGCCAGACCAAGAGCATGGGCGTGTCAAGATCAATACGGATGTGCTTAAGTCAACACGGCTGTGCATTAGATCAAAACAACTTTGCTTTACTGATTTGAAAATGTATAAAAGGTTGTCCATGTAACCCTAATGAGAACCTTTTGGCGGACCAGTCTCGAGGCGATTTTAGTATAGATGGCTGGGGGTGTTACGAGAAGAATTGAATGCAGAGGAGGCGTGATCAAGGGAAGATTTTTATGTCTGATTGCATAACCTCCTCTTGTATCTTAGTTATTATAGGTTATAGCATGAGAGGCTAAACCTTTTATGGTGCCTCGGACACCTGAACATTAGGATGAATTTGTTACTTATTTCTTATATTTTTTCGGTTTTTTCTTATTAAATAATCCCTGTTTCCCATCTTGATTGTTTGTGCTTACAATTTTCTTTATTAATTATCTTGTGCATGAGCCCAATTATCCGATAGCATTGGCATGGTAATGTTCCGGCTGGTTGGTTGTGGAGTCTGTATTATATTAGCCTATAATTATTATCTGTCTAAGTATCTCTATGTGGCTTTCTCTTGCGCGGGGCTTGAGTCATCACCCTAGTAGGTTAGAGTACCCAGCACCACGAGTGCTTGTGCGGTGACTCGGAAATGCTAGAGTATCGCATTGGCTCTGGTATTTGTTTAGATAGGTTTTTAGTCAAACAAGAGTGCTAGGTTGTGCTTGAGAATCACGAGAGATCGTGTGCTTTGTTGAGAAGCGTATTGTTACATCCTCTAGAAATTATTAGCAATTAGCTGGTAATAAGGAATAGATCATTAGCAAGAGAATCTCAAGGGATTGTGATCTGAGGTGCTATCTTTTTATCTCTGATTACCCCAATCTACCAATTGTTCACATTAGTTTTTAGTTAGGATGTTTAACTAGCTTGATTGCACAACTCTTCTTAAAGTTAGACTAGGTAATAGAGGGCATCTAGTACAAGTGGTCAGTCCCTGTGGATTCGACTACCCTATCTTTGGGTCCTTTACTACTTGATCGACCCCGTATTCTTGCTGGAGAAGTGTCCCGTATACTTTTGCGTGCATCAAGTTTTTGGCGCTATTATTGGGGATTGGCAACTCTAGAAACATTAGAATATGTTATTCTAGTAATCTTATCTTATCTTATCCTATCTCATCTATTATATATATATATATATATATATATATTACTTTTAACCTGATTTCGTTCTTCCTTCCTTAAGGTGCTAGTGCATGACAAGAAGCAAGGGTCTATATCCAGAGAAAGTACCTGACCCAAACTTCGAGAGTCACCTTTGTCATCAAATAAGAGAAGCTCTTCTCTCAAAGACAACAACAACAAAATCTAGCTCGGAGGTTAACCAACCAAGACCAATGGCGGCACCAGCTCGATTCATATCAAATTATGCAAGACCAAACCTGGATAACATTGGCTCAAGTATCATCCCGCCTCCAGTCACAGGCCATACATTTGAGCTAAAGCCCTATGTCATCTAGACGGTCAAGTAATCATGCCAATTCAATGGTTTCCAAGACAAATACCTATACGCACACTTACAAAGCTTCTTGGAGATCAGCAACATGATTTTAGTGAATGGGGTACCGACAGACACCATCAATCTCAGGTTGTTCCCCTTCTCAGTAAAGAACGGGCAAAGCAGTGGCTCAACTAATTTCCTCATGGATTAATCACATCATGGGCTAGTTGATTGAGAAGTTTCTGATAAGGTAAGCAGTGGCTGAACTCAATGCCTCACGGATCAATCACATCATGGGCTAGTTGATTGAGAAGTTTCTGATAAGGTATTTTCCACGGGCTAAGACAATGAAGTTGCGGAGCGACATCTCTTCCTTCAAACAGATGGCGATAGAAACGCTTTATGACACATGGGAGAGATACAAGGAGATGCTCAAGAAGTGCCCTTAACAAGGTATAGAGGACTGGATGCAAGTTCAGATATTATGTAATGGACTAAACATAGCCACCAAGAAGATGTTGGATGTAGCAGCGAATGGCTCACTTTGCAGCAAGGATCCTTACACAGCCAAAAAACTAATTGATGAGATGGCCATTAATGGATATTAGTGGAGTTCTGAGAGAACAAAACAAAACAGGGTGTCCGGGATACATGAGTTGGACGTGTTGACTAAGTTGGCAGCCATGGTAGAAGTGATAAGTTACAAACTGGAGAACATTGGTTATCGGCAACTGGCACTAGTAATGATGTGCAATTCATGTGGGAATAAGATAGAAGAGGGGCAACCCAAATAAGTGGAAGAGGTTGATTACAGCAGAAGATCTTAGAACAACCCATACAGCTCTACATAAAACAGTGGATGGAGGAACCATCCTAACATCTCCTACTTTATTCCGATACAATATCCGGGGCAACCAAGAGCAACCCCACCTAAAGGAAACCCACTGTCACAGTCGAGTAGTCATCCAAGTCAACAAGAGAAGAAAACCCCCAAGCTAGGAAAACTGGCCGGCACAGTACTTTCAACCAAACGAGACACAGCTCACCAAGCATGAAGAGATGATGAAAAATCAGCAAGCATCAGTTCAGAACCTTGAACACCAAGTGGCCCAAATAGCCAAGTCTCTAGCAGAAAGACCACCGGGCACTCTACCAAGAAACACAGAAGTCAACTCAATGGAATTTGTCAAAGCCATCATCCTCAAAAGCGAAAGGGAGGTGACCTCATCACAAAGTTACAAGGGACACACCCATCACTCAGCCTGAGGAGCGCAAGTTTGAAGATGAAGAAGAGAAGGGGACATATAAGAGTAAGGAAGGACCCACGGTACCAGAATACAAGCCAAAGATACCTTACCCAACCAAGTTGAAAAAGGACCAATAAGATGAGCAATTCAACAAATTCTTTAAAATGTTCAAGATGCTGCACATCAATGTTTCGTTTGTGGAAGCGCTTGCTCAAATGCCTCGATATGCCAAGTTTTTAAAAGAGTTGCTTACCAATAAAAGGAAGTTGGTGGAAGTGTCCACTGCCACACTGAATAAACAATGCTCAGCGATCCTCACCAACTGCCTCCCGAAAAAGAAAAAGGACCTAGGGAGTTAGCACCATCGGAGGACTGGTGGACGTAAAGGCCTAGGCGTATTTTGGAGCAAGTATCAACCTCATGCCCTATAATATACTCCAAAAGTTGGGGATAGGAGAATTGAAATTCACAACAGTGACACTTTAAATGTCTGATAGATCCATCCTGCAACCCCCGAGGGATTGTTGAAGACGTATTAGTGAAGATCGATAAATTCATATTCCCGGTAGACTTCTACGTACTGGACCTAGATGATCAAGTACAAGTGCCACTCATCCTTTAAAGATCGTTCCTGATGACTGCACAAGCTTTATTCCACATCAAGGATGTTCGGATGACCTTGAGAGTTGGATAAGAAGTAGTAGTTTTTAAGCTCAAGGACGCGATGCGACATCCCATGGAGCTTGACTACTGTTGCTACTCCATTGATCTTATTGATGATTGTGTTTCTGAAAATGTGCAGGATGAGCTGTTGAAGGATCAGCTAGAAGACTAACTAGAGGATGACAAACCCAAGGAAGAACTAATTGAGGGAATAAAAGATCATGAGCAAACCCCACCATTGACATGCAAACAAAAAAGGAGATTGTGGTATAGAAATTTGATGAACAAAAGGAGTTGAGCTCCTATACCTGTAGTAACAAATTCAACACTACTCAGCAACAACTTCTGTGAGTATGAATTTATATTTTTTTTGAGTGCACAAATTGCAAGACGCAACACGCAAGGCGAGGAAGTCGGGGAGACCTGATTCTACGAACCTTCTTGGGTTTCAGGGTACTTCAAGCTAGTGACGTAAAACAAGCGCTTCTTGGTAGGCAACCCAAGCCTAGTTAGTTAGTTTTTAGCCTTTATATGTTAGTTTAGGATTTTAGTTAAGTATACATTAATGGTGAATTTCATTAATTTGATGATGTTCGTCGATTATGTTCCTTAGGAAGAGTTTAAGCGACTAATTCTTATACTTAGAGCTACTAACATGCTGGAAAAGGGATAACATGATAGATCTGATAAAGGAAAAGAGTAATAGAGAGTTATACGACCCTAAGCACAAACATGCTCAAGGCCAGGATCTCTCGAGAATCTGGTAGGGAAAGCCAGAACAAAGGAATATTGTTGTCACGCCCCGACCCGGATCTCGGGACCTCGGGCACATGCACAGACCGACCGTATCCAAGTAAAGACGAGCTCCACTCAGATACAAGGCCTATTGTATCATAAAACATGCAACACTGTAAATTTAAATTTCATAAATATTCAATATAATTACAATGGAATCCTTAAAAGAGGGTTCAGTCACTCTATACATATAAGGATTCTACAAATTTTCTCTCACAAAATCATAAAAGGTTCTCGAACCTTGGTAAACTAGACAAATCTCTTGCACAGCTCTTGGAATTACTCCAGCCAATTCCCCAACCTGAGAAAAGAAAAATCTAGTGGAATGAGCTTTCGAAAGGAAAGCTCAGTAAGCACCCCCGCAGGGGAAATACAAGGATGCCAAAAGAAAGTAATCAAACGGAAAGTGATCCAAACATATACTTATTAGAACACAAGAACAAAAACAAGGATCACTACAACAAGCGATAGTCAAGAACTCTTTCACGTCATCTCCCAGTGCTCATCTTAAACACATCCAGACCTTTGAGTCTGGTAGCGCTCTAACGTGCACGTACACGGTCAGCGTATCATCCCACTGACGGGTGGACATCCAGGGTTCCCTCCCCCTGGTAGGACTACAAGACGTTCAGAGTGTCCTTCCCCTGAACGTCCGCAACTTATCTGCACTTAATGGAGAATCTTCAACACAAGATGTAACGAAACACCAACCCGGATGGAGCACAGGCTCACGTGTTTCCACGGCCACGTGCCGATCAACGGGAGTGGTATTTTCAGTTACCGTAAACATGTCAACAAGCATACACTAACATAGAGGTCCAACAAATCAGTAAAGAATAAATTTGTGTATGCAATCAAGCATCAATACAGCACATGGTGCCGAGCAAGGAAAATCAACAATAACGATATCAATCACTTTCAAACAAGAAGTATGAACAATATTCAAAGCCAAAGAAAGATCCAAAACTGGGCAGGAAACTAGGCAGGAGTAACTTACCTCTATCAATGATCTACTTGAGATCCCACTTGGCGTGCCTCTACTCTCTACGCCAAAATCTGATAACAAAACCTATTGTTTAATAATAGTACAATTATTCATGTCTAGATGCACATGCAACTCTAACTAACGGTCCATAGACTAACCATACGTCCACACTTATGTAGATCGAGTCCCACTATTTTCCTAAACATGACACCATAGTCTAGTGGTTGGGAGGTTCCACTACTATTATGGGGTCTTGGGTTCCAATCACAATAGCTACATGGTTTCATTCCCTCTCTTTTTGTTTTCTATCACTATTCTGGCCCACTAGCAAGGCCCATCAATTTGGACCAGCCCCAATCGGTTTACTTATGAACCCAATTTGGCTAGCCCCAACCACTCCTATTAACTAAGTCAGCTAATTGATTAATTCACCAAACTAACTAGTTAATTTTCCAACTAGTCAATGGGTAACTGATTTGGATAATTAATTTTCATAAGTAATTAGTAATTAATTAATTAACCAAATTAATTAATTACTAATTACTTATGAAAATTAATTATCCAAATCAGTTACCCACTTAATTAGTCAAATTAATTAATTAAATTAATTAGTTTATTACTTAATCAAGTTTTTAAATCTCTCTCTCTCTCTCTCTGCAGCATCTTCTCACTTTCTCTCTCTAAAGTTTTTTTTTTTTTAAGGGTTAAAGCCATTTTTGGTCCCTAAAAACAGGGCCAATGTTCATTTCCATCCCAAAAATTTAAAACTTGTTTAATACGGTCCACATCAGCATTTACTGTCACTTATCACTCCACATCAGCAAAATAACGACCTAAACATAATAATAAAAAGATTATATGCATTTCATTGGTATTCCACATGACCACCACGTCAGCAATGGGGACCAAAAATGCCAAAATACAGAATATATAGGGACCCAAAATGTCAAAATATGCAATACATAGAGACCATATTGAACAAATGTTGAATTTGGGGATGGAAATGAACATTGGTCCTGTTTTCAAGGACCAAAATTGGCTTTACCCCTCTTTTTAAACCAACATCCCATTACTCACAGAGGACCCCATCTCCAAATCTACACATGACTATCAAAGGATTCTCCATCTAAGTCCAAGCCCATACATGCCCCGTTCCCATCCTTCATGCATTCTTTATTTAATCATGTAAGTATAAGTACAATCAAAAAATAAGAAAAGAAACTAATATGTAGTTATAATCTTAGTTACCAATCAATTAATCCTCTATATTATAACTACCCCTTCCTCAAGCCATGTTCATTGATTTATACCTACTTAACACCACCACCCACAAGACCATGCATATCGGATCTTATGCACGCTCACAGCTTCATTTAACTTAACTGGAGTAACTAACAGATCCTTAACTGTGATCAGACCTCTTTATCAACATTCAAGAACCCATCAACTACATAACTCAAAACCATTCAACATACCCCGTTTCAGGCTATGCACACATGCGACGAAATAAACATTAATCTAATATTTTTTTTTATTTTTTTTTCCACACTAAGTACTCATGCATGCAAGTATCCATAAACTATTCATCACACCAAGATTCCTTAGAAGATTGGGATGCTAACCGACACGCGGCGGTTCACGATGATCTCAGGAAGCCGTTCGATGATGGAGTGCATCAGGAAGGGCCTACGGTAGAGGTCCGGCACAGTTCTAGCCCTCTCAACATCCAACACGATGCCTCTGACTCCGTGGACTCTTGCGAGGTAGAGGCGACTCGCGGCGCTCCGAGACGAGACTCCGATATGGGCGGCGCAGAGAGAAGAGATCTCTGATCACGCAGCCGAGAGGGAGAGTAACGAGGTAGCGTTAGGGTTACGGGGTTTGCTCTTCTATTTATAGATGCCTGCGGGGAAGGATATGGATAAGATTCGTCGTATTTTTTTTTCTTTAGATGAGGTTTGTCTCACCGTTTAAATTCCCACACAACCGGCTACCTCTCGTTCGACGGAGGAGGTGTAGTCAAGCGGCGGCGACGTGCTGGTGGAGAAAACAACTGGTCTGCCTCAGATCCATAATTCCATCCCAAATAAACGACTACCATAAACCCTGCGCGAGTGAACTGTGGCGATCGGCTCAACTTCTCCCACGCGTTTTCTCTGCTTGAATGATTCCAGGCTGTTAATCCAAACGTGTTTCATTCCCTCCATGCGTTTTATCCAAGAGAATTCAAAAGAATTCGATCTCAGCCATGCACATCCCTCTATATATATATTTATACATAAAAATTAATATTTTATTATTATATTTTTCTTGAATTCAAAACCCTGTTATAAAACTCACAACTATGTAATATAATATAATATAATTTTTATATCTATTCTTATTCGAAAATAACAAATCATCAACCGTCCCTTTTTTTTAATATTTTAATTCATATGGCTTTAAATTTCAAAACATAATCTTATCCTAATCATTTGCAAATATTAAACTATATCCATCCCATCCATCAAATCACACACATATATATATATATATATATATTTATATATACATATTAATATATATCCCTCTTAAACCGATTTTCATTCTTATTATCTATCAACTCAGATCAACTTTAATATATATATTTATATATATTAACTCTTATCTTATCTAATTCACACCAATCAAATATCTATGTATATTTTGATTTATATCTTCAACCAAGTAACATGAACTACATTTATCCAAACTTATCTATCCAAACTTATATCCAAATAGAAATAGAATTAAATATTTAATTTTATATATATATATATATCTAATCCAACCTCTCTCTATATATATTTAAACATATAAGTTAAATATTATCTTGCCCTCCATCCATGCACATGCATGGTTTATAATTCGAAACCTTATCTCATAATTTCCCATAAAATCCAAAAACTCAAATTCAAGGACCTTTCTAATTATCTTATTGTTAAATAATTGGAACTTCTATTCCACTAAACTCGATTCGAACCAACCTCGGGCCTTTCTTTTATTAATCACAAATTTTAGAAAAATTTAATAACCTAAAATCTTCTAGTTTCACAATTGTGGTGCTTCCAAGAAGAACGAGCGTGCTCTTAAACACGGGCACAAGTATGGCCGTGTTCAAGGCAGTGCACTTCTCGGGAAGCCAAAACCAATAAGAACACGGTCATGCTTCTCGTAAGCATAGCCATGCTTATCAATCGAGAGCATGTTTAAGGGGCGCGTTCAAGCAAAGACGACCGACAAATTAGGTCGACAGTGAGGATTCAAGCCAACGCGACCACCCTCCCTCCATCTAGACCACTTGCTCCTCCACTCCAGACCTCGCTGGCGAGATCCCTCAAGCATCACAAACCTCATCGGCAGCCATACACCATGTCGGGCTTGCCATCACCAACTCTTCTTCAAAGAAGCTTAGTCGTGCTTCCCTGTAGTACGCCTGTGCATGCACACCATAGGCGAGCTTCCACCTGCATCAACCATACCTCCATGCAAGATCGTTACCTTGGGACCCAATGCGAAGAAGAAGAGAGGAGAGACGAGCTCTCAACCACACCTGGAGCCCGTATTCAACGTGCCTATACACAGGAGGAGGCACTACAAACTCAGACAGCTCCAGTTTGGCGAGGCCCGCCAAATCGATTGGGACGCTCTAGAGGATAGGTGAGCCTCACTATTGACGTGAAGAGATACTTGGAGGTGGGATGTTGGGACTGCCACTTGTCGATCCGAGAGACGACGTAAAGGGAGCTTACCTTGGAGGTACTGGTCACCTTCAACCCTTGCTAGGGGCTTCCTCTCATGGGACCGACCAGACGAGATCAAGTTCTAGTTGGCGGCACCATGCTTCAGATGAGCTACACAGGCTTTGTCATCCAACTGGGGCTATATGATGTCAGGTTCACCACCACATCTGAGTAACAGGCACTAAGGATTAATAAACCAGTGGAGGAGTGATGCGATGGAAACCGCAAGTATACAGGTCATATCAAGTAATAAAGTGGACTCTTGAAAAGTCGGGTTATCGATCCTCAGGAAGATGGAAATACTAGTACCTACTACTCATCTACTATCTAGTTGATCCAAAAGTGTGTGTTAACCTAAGTCTAAACTAAGAAATTGAAAACGCAAGCAAGGTGTTGAATTACTCTTGAGGTTAAAAAATCATGAAAAGGGGATACTTGGGTGATTGATTCCCCCTTTGATTTCTAAAGGATGGATGAAACTCTCTATGATAATGCTTGGTGAATTCTTGGCCAAGGGTTCCTAAAGTGCTTTCACTCCCTCTCTCGAGATGAATTACTAATCTTAGTGCCCTTACCGATGATGTTCTAGGGAACCTAAGTCTTGGAGGGATTATGGAAATAATACATCTAAAGGATCCGCTTTCCTTAGTAACCAAGCTCCCGATATACTCACAATCTCCTCTATTGGAGATGGTTTACACATGGGGAGGCGCTCACTTCTTCCCCCATATGGACTACAAAAATTCCTCCGCGCTCTAGCAAAGTAGAGGGATTAACATACATTAAAACATCTAATAGACACAGATTCATCGAAGCATTCATAAATAGAAAGTAAACATCAATTAAAACATATCCAAGGGGTCATCAACACCAAAGTATCTACAAAATTAGGTCTCCATGGAAGGAGAGCATTAGTCAAACACAAAGATACAAGAAATAAAAAAGTTCATAACAAACAAGGACATTACGTACACCGTTTGTAGATTCCTTAGCTCCTCTTCAAGCTCTTCCCCCTTTTCTCGTCTTTCTACGGTTGATGATGAAGATCTCCAAACCCTAATCAAGCTTCCTTTTCTCCCCCAAAGCTCTCTCCTAAGCTAGCCCTTTCTCCAAAACCCCCAAATCTCGCATTATATACCCTTTTCTTAGGGTTTTAGTGCGTCATTTATATTTTGGCCTTTTCTTAGGCCTGCAGATTCGCAGAAGACTTACGCCATATGGGCCTTTATAACTCCAAGGTACAACCATATGGCCGTATGACAGACCGTTTGGGGACCCGTATGAGTCATACGGGGTGTTGTACGAACCCAGAGGAGATTGACTGTATGGGCCTCAATTCTCCAAGTCCATATTGGCTATATGGAAGCCCGTATGCCTAGGTTCTTTTTCCAGGAATGCTTCATTTTGGCTTCAATTTCCCTTGAAAAGCTTCCTTTCTCTTGGGGTCTCAATATCCTACCATTTTTATCAAAATAAACACATTTTAAGTACCAGTGGGCCAAAACTCCTCACAATTGCATGAAAAGCATACAAGAATATGGTATAGAATTATGCTTAAATGAACACTTATCACATATCTCCACACTCAAAGGTTTCCTTCTCCTCAAGCAAAGAAAAGAAATTAACAAATGAAAAGATAAGTGTTTATCCTCTGGCCATAAAACTCATGACTCAACTGTTTTCCAAGTTCACCATCCAAGTGTTTGTTCTCACATTTCCACGCTAGGGCTTAGATAGATCTCGTGGCATTTTTTCAATATAATACTAGACAAAGGTTGTTCATTCCACCTGCCATGTTCCAAAATCTTTTCAAGACAAGCATATCCTCAATAGATTCTAGAAAATCCTTGAGGCCCTATGATAAAAAAAGTCCCCTTAGATTAGATAAGTGGTAGACAAGCTAGAAGGATTTTTATTTTTATATTCAGGTAGGGCATCCCTAATGGATCCGAATTTCCTGTACTAAAGACTAATGTAAAGTGTAAGTTCTCCTATTCGCAGGGTGCTCGTACTAATTAGGCACCAGAGCACTTAGCTACTAAGGTGGTTACAGCTCCACATGGTTGTGTTCGTGCTAAGTGGTAATTTTTTGAATTGAGGAACGCTCTTAGCAGGAGCCGGAACCCCAACCTACTTCATCATAACAAGCAGCGGAACACTGTCTTTATTATTTTACAACTACTATGTACATACTATTTTATTCTCCCCTTACTTGTCCACTAGATCATATTATGAGGGGTTAGAGATTTAAACTAGTGCCACAAAATCTCTTTGAGCCATTGAAAATGATGCTTAGCTATTAAAGTGAAGAGAACATGGCAATGGGTTATCTATTGTCTCTAAAGATTATAAGAATCAGAAAGATTTTTTCTGAGGGGCCCATGGCGTTCTATAGGAGAATTTGAAAAAATTATGTCTTAAGATGGTGCCCTAGAAATAGAATGCGTCAATGTTTTTTCTTAGGGCCTTCATCGACGTATGTTAGCCAAGAATAAAGATTGGCAATGAATTTCACTAATAGCTACCTATCTCCACACTTAAAAACTTGCTATAGATTCACAAAGAGATAGGTAGCCACCCATCTCCAAACTTAAAAATGTACATTATCCTCAATGTACGCAATAATTCTAAAATTACATTGGCATGGAGAGAAGTGAACCAAAACTTCCCTGGTTAATTTGTCATGCCCTTTTGATTTCCATGAATTGATTGATTGGTAATTACCCGAAGATGTTGATACAATTTCCAAATCTGCAAGAGAGGGGAATCATCATAACTCTACAAAAGAAATAATAGGAAATCAAAGGAATCCACAGAAAGTTAAAATAAAGATAAATTTAGCAGGACGGTGTCCTTGCTAACTAACACAATGGTGCACAAATGAAAGACATGAATCTGCATAACACCAATAAGAAAATAAAAAAAAACACAAAACAAAAAGACACAAGAATATAAGTAACAAGAGATATCTCGATCCACAAAAAGTTTGGTCATCTGCTGGTGCCTCGGGTGATGTAGTAGCGGGTCCCTGAGATGGAGGAGGTGTAGATAGTTCCTGCCCTCGGATTAAAAGGGAGAGCTCAATGAATTGGTCGCGCAACTGACGCTGCTCCGCGAGGATCTGGGTCCACATCTCGCGCTGCTCAGTAAGGCTGGTGTCCTGGACTGCGCGGACCTCAAATATCTGTTTCTTCAGTCTCTCAAAATGGCTCATGTACGCTGAGGAGGGGAGCTGGCTAGCGGGTGATAGTGGACCAGAGTCCTTAGAGTCGGACTCCTGATCATCAGAACTGTCTGATTCCTGGTGCATGAGTGTGTAGCGGCTGCCGGAGTGCATGACAAGCCCCATCTGACATAGTGTGCTCATCCTCAATGTAGTCATAAGCTGTAGTCGCTGCATATGCTCCATCCTCTCCTTAAGGCCCATCCCGATGATAAGGTAAGTGATGTAGAGGGTCCCGCGTTGATGGCCTTGAGGCTAGTGTGCGTCCCTTGATGAACCAAATAGTCAGCGAGTACGTATCCTAGATGGATAGGTACTCACTCAAAAATGCTGTATAGAAGGAACATCTTGGTGAGGGTGACGACGCAGGTACTATCATCCCTCCCTGTGATAATACAGCTGACTAGGGTGTGGATGTAGCTGTAGACTGGATCCCTCCTGAGGGATAACTTGTTGTTCTTGTGGCGCCCCCTAAGCTGAATCACGGTGTTCCTATCGGCCTCGAAGGTGCTCAAGACCTCCAAGGTGGCCTCGCGAAATACCTCATGGTTGATAGCGAACACCTTGTCCCAACCACCAACCGAAGTATCCCTTGGACTCGGTCCGCAATCCCGAGTTTAGTGAGAACCTCCCAATCAATAAAGCGAGTACGCCCGAAGGGTTTGGCGGCCATGTGATGTTAGCGGTGGAGGAAGTGCTCTTTGTCGAAGTGTGGTGTGCCGGATGAGGAGCCCTCCCCGGTCTTGTGCTTCTTTGATGTGACTTGCTTGCGAGGCATGTCTGCAATACAATTGAAAAAGGATGTTAGTGCAACATAAAATATCTGGAAAGGATAGAAAATTGTGTACTATGGCCCTTAATTGGCCTTATATGGGCTTTCAGATGGGCTATTATATGGCCGGTATGACCCTGCTTGGGGACCATACAAGCCTGTATGCGGCCCGTATGCACCTGGGCGCCGGGTACCGGCAGCCATGGCGATTTCGTGCCCCATTTACATCCAAATCACACCCATTTCACATCTTAAACTCTAGACATGCCTTTAATCAAAGTAGTAAGACAAAAATTCGATGCAAAAGCATACATTCATCAACCATTCATTCAAGATCCATTCATTCAATCCCTAGGGTTCTAAATATGGAGAAGATGAACACAATCGACAAATCAAGCCATTAGGAAGCATACCTAGGGGGGGAAGAAAGCCCAAAATCAAGAGGAGAGGTTGCGCCGGTGAGGAGGAGGCTTCGATCGACGTGGAGAGGGGTGGGATCGGCTAGGGTTTTAAAAAGAAATGAAGGGGCGCTTTTATAACGCCCCAACTTGGGCAATCGGCTTACCCTATACAGGCCCGTATACATACCATATGATACCCACTATAAGTCTCTCACAGTGTCATACGACCGTATAACAGCCCGTATAACACCCCACATAGGCCTAGATTTGGCTTATGCAGCCAATCCAAGATACCATTTGAACTCTCCTCGCGCTACCTAATAACAAGTATCAATCTAGGGCTATTAATGAACAACAATCAGCATGATGATACAAGATAGCATGGACATGGATATGAAACATCTCATTCATTTATTCCAAATACACAATCTAACTAAACAAAAGAAAATTGCCACTAAAGGAAAAGAAATTTTCAAGAACTTGGGTCACCTTCCATGAAGAGCTTGTTTAACGTCACTAGCTTGACCTACCTTCAACTTACCTCACGGGGGTTCAAATACATTGATGTCCTCATTGGCTCTTCCCTTAAAACATTATCCAAATAATTGCATGCCCAAATTAGAGTAGATCAAACACGCATTTTTCTTCATACCTGAGCCTTTCTCAAAAGGGGTGTGAGCCGTAGAAATAGTGTTTACCCCTTCTTCCTTTATCTTCCTCCAGCTTTTCATGGGAAGGGTGAGCTTCTGCTTCTTCTTCTTCATCTCTATTTCAGCTATAGGGTCGATCTTTGGTGAAGCAAAACTCTTTGAATATCTTACAAATCCTCCTTACTATCTTCTAAGTAATCATGTAGTTGGTCTACAGTCAAGAGATCTTCAATACATTCGAGGTGATAATGTCGATATCATTAATACTATAAAAGGTGTCATCTTGAGCCAATGTTTGGCGAATGGCATCGGGTAATTAGAACACCACCTCTTGATCTCCCACTCTCAGAGCTAGTCTTTCTTGCACATGATGTTCAAGTGCTTGAGCAATGGCAATGAAGGGACGCCAAAGAATGATTTGAACGTCAACATCATCATCAACATCTAAGAGTAGGAAATCGGCTGGGAATATAAACTGATTGATTTGGACAAGCACATCTTTAGCGAATCCTATGGGTGGCCTAACAGATCAGTTAGCTACTTGCAATGTTATCCTCGTGTGCTTTGGTGCCTCAAGATCGAGATTCATATACAGTTTGTAAGGCATCACATTAATGCTTGCCCTGGAATCTACCAATACCTTCTTTGTGACCCCTTCACCAAGTATACAAGTGACCACAAAGCTGCCTGGATCCTTCAACTTCTTGGGAATAGTTTGTTACAAAACGACCGAGCATTGGGCACTCAATGTAACAACAACTGCATCCTTTTATTTCCTTTTGTTGGACAGAAATTCTTTTATGAATTTTATATACTTGGGCATTTGAGAAAAAAACCTCCACTAATGGCAAATTTATATGCAATTGCTTCAACATGCTTGTAAACTTTACGAATTGAGCATCTTCTTTATCTTTCTTCAAACTTGCCGGATATGGTACTTTAGGGTGGTAGGAAGGTATGGGTGATGCCTCCAGTACAGTTTTGTTCTCCTTCTTCTCTTCTTCGGAGTTGGCAATCGGTTCGGAGTCTTCAACTTCGATAGGGGTTTTCTCTTGAGGCTTTAAAATGGGAAGTTCCACTTCCTTCCCACTTCTCAATGTGATGGCCTCGCATTGTTCCCCCCGAGGGTTCTCCTGCATATTGCCTAGCAAGCTTTCTTGTGGTCTCTCAGATAGAGTCTTTGTAATTTGCCCAACTTGATTCTCCAAATTATGAACTGTAGCTAGCAAATTTTGAATTATATTGTCATTGTTTTGCATATACTTTAGTATGAGCTCCTCCATATTGGGTTTTCTCTCTTGTGTCTTTTGAGGGTGTTGGAAATTAGGAGGATATTGCCCCGCTTATGGGTTCCCGTATGAGAGTGCCGGATGGGTCCACATGGGTCCATAGGGTCTATATTGACTATCTGGTTGCCTAGGTGCATTTCCCATGTATTATACTTCCTCCATAGGAACCATCTCCGTGCTTGCAATGGGACAATTAGACACTTTGTATCCCTCTGCACATATACTACAAAACATGACCGTAGCCGGCCTTGAACTATTGTTGGAAGTAAGTGGCTCAATCTTCTTAGTCAACATGTCCAACTTTTCACCAAGAACGACATCTGTGATTGTGGATTCATCCAATGACCCAATTATCTTTACTTGTTTCCCTCTTGTGGACCAATGAGCTTTATTACTAGTCATATCTTCAAAAATTTGCTCTACATCTTCCAAATATTTGTTTCCCAATGATCCACCGGCGGTAGCATCCACTAATTGCCTCATGGTGTTATCCAACCCATTGTAGAATGTTTGAACCTTAGCACAAGGGTCTAGACCATATTGAGGACAATGCGGGAGTAGATCTTTATATCTCTCATAAGCTTCAAAGAATGTCTCGGTAGCACCTTGCTTGAAGGCGGAGATGTCCAACCTTTACTTTGCAGCTTTGCTCGGTGGAAAATAACGACCTAGAAAATTATCAAACATCTCTGCCCAAGTACGAATAGAGCGGAAAGTTAGCAAGGCAAACCATCTATAAGCTCCTTCCCTCAAACTGAACGGAAAGAGTCTCAAGTGAATTGCATCATCGGAAGCTCTATTGATCTTGAACATATTACAAATTTGAATAAACTTTGCTAGGTGAGCATGGGGTCTTCATCTGGCCTCCCATCAAACTGAGCTGAATTCTGAATCATGTTCATTGTGATTGCCTTGATTTCAAAATCGTTCATGTTTAAATTGGGTGGATGAATACTAAATTCCTCTCCCGTGTAATGAGATCTCTCGTACTCAGATAATGTTTGTCTTCTCTCAACCATGATGGGCACTACTCTCACTTCACCACTAGCTTCAGTATGTATCGAATTCTCTTATTCTTAAGAGGACCCCGGAATCTATCCTTCCCCTTCCCTCAATGTTCGGTGTAATGTTCTTTCAATCTCACTATCCGCTTCAATCAATTCCTTAGAGTTTTTGTGGGTCATGCATCAACACCTCACAACAAGATACAGTAAGAAAGAAGATTAGTATCCAATAATTCAAGTGAATAAAACATAAAACAAAGAAATAGAGAAAATGAAATGACTAAATTAGTAAACTTCAAGTTTTTCAAGTTGTCCAAATCTCCCAAAAAATAGTGCCAAAAACTTAATGCAATGCAAACCGCAAGTGTACGGGTCGTATCAAGTAATAAAGTGGACTCTTGAAAAGTCGGGTTATCGATTCTCAGGGAGATGGAAATACTAATACTCACTACTCATCTACTATCTAGTCGATCCAAAAGTGAGTGATTTTCTAAGTCTAAACTAAGAAATTGCAAAACACAAGCAAGGGGATGAATTACTCTTGAGATTAAACAATCATGAAAAGGGGATACTTGGGTGATTGATTCCCCCTTGGATTTATGAGGGATGGATGGAACTCTCTATGATGATAATTGGTGAATTCTTGGCCAAGGGTTCCTAAAGTGATTTCACTCCCTCTCTCGAGGTGAATTACTAATCCTAGTGCCCTTACTGATGATGTTCTAGGGAACCTAAGTCTTGGAGGGATTATGGGAATAATACATTTAAAGAATTTGCTCTCCTTAGTACCCGGGCTTCTGGTATACTCACAATCCCCTCTATTGAGATGGTTTACACATAGGAAGACGCTCGCTTATTCCTTCATATGGACTACGAAAATTCCTCCGGGCTCTCGTAACATAGAGGGATTAATATACATTAAAACATCTAATAGACACATAGATTCATCCAAGCATTCATACATAGAAAGTAAACATCAATTAAAACATAACCAAGGGCTTATCAAAACCAAAGTATCTACAAAATTAGCTCTCCTTGGAAGGAGAGCAACAATCAAACCCAAAGATGCAATAAATCAAGAAGTTCATAACAAACAAGGACATTACATACACCATTAGTGGATTCCTTGATTCCTCTTCAAGCTCTTGCCCCCTTTTCTCCTCTTTCTAGGGTTGATGATGGAGATCTCCAAACCCCAATCAAGCTTCCCTTTCTCCCCAAAGATCTCTCCTAAGCATGCCTCTTCTCAAAAGCCCCCAAATCTCGCATTATATGCCCTCTTCTTAGGGTTTTAGAGAGTCATTTATATTTTTGCCCTTGCTTAGGCCCGCAGATCCGCAGAAGACTTACACCATATGGGCCCATATATGGGCCATATATGGGCCCGTTTAACTCCCATGTGCAACCATACAGCCGTATGACAGACCGTATGGGCCCCGTATAAGTCATACTAGGTGCTGTTTGACCCCAAAAGAGATTGACTGTACGGGTCGTATGGAAGCCCTTATGCCTAGGTTTTTTCTCCAGGAATGGTTTATTTCGGCCTCAATTTCCCTTGAAAATCTTCCTTTTTCCTGGGGTCTCGATATCTTGTCCTGTTTATCAAAATAAACATATTTTAAGTATCTGTGGACCAAAACTCCTCACAATTGCATGAAAAGCATACAAGAATTTGGTATAGAATTATGCTTAAATGAACACTTATCAAGGAGACACCATAGTTCCCCTGGAGGATGATCAGTATGAACCCACATTACGACCCCCTCAGTCGAAGGCATCTACCCTCCGCTCCCCAGCACTTAGACAAATACACATGACACTCAACCATTCGATCACAGACCGAGGACTGAGCATAGGCGTCGTCAGCTCCAGGGACTTCTTATACCTGGAGAGCTTTCGAGTTTGCATTGCTCAAGTGGTAGTTTTTAAGCTGATATATTGTTGTGCTTTTTATGTTATATTAATGGTATTGTTTTACATGTTTGTTTTTTCTAGTTTAAAAATATGATTTTTATTTGTATAAAACGCTAAGGGGAAGGATTTCTATATCTTTTGAGTTTGAACTAGTTGAGAAATATTAAAATCTGATATATAATGGAAAACTAAAAAGAACATCTTTTGGCTTTGCTCTATCTGTTGACTTATTAGATTTAATTAATTATCATTTTTTAATGTAATTTATAATGGGATTGTTGAATGATCCGACCAAATAGAACAAGAAAGAGGTTTATTCCAGCTCTTCGCTCCCTGCATCTGGCTGAAAGGCCTGGCAATATGCCCTTTACTTGATACAGTGCCGGCCTTCACAGTGCTAGATTTGATGGCCCCATGGTTGAATGCATAAATTTGAAACTCATCTTTTACCCTTCAATCAAACTAGCAATGAATCCTTTTCTTGTTCAGGATAAGCAAAGTATAAGTTAATTTGAGAACTCTATTCTTTTACATCCCATGTAATCATTTATTGTTTATGCATGTTAACTGATCAAATCTGCTATTTGATGCTGTTGATTTTAGAATTTTTTTATAAACAACATATAATGGACAACGGTATCTCTTATGCTTGTGTTATGCTGCAAAATGAAAGCATATCCATTGACATATAATTGTAGCCTTGTGATGTTTGTTTTTTTCTTCTTCTGTTTGTTGTTTTTATTTTGGTTTTTGTCATCCTTTAATATGAGCAACAATGATTGGAGATGGACATAGTCCAATCAAATCAAAGTGAGCGGCAGTTCTCTCTCTCTCTCTCTCTCTCTCTCTCTCTCCCAAGTGCCAACGCATGGATGACGCCTCCACTTCCACAACCATTTTTCGCCCCACGCGCCCTAGAGATAGCATCGAGAAGAAACTCACGGACCTCCAAGTCGACTACAAGAAAACTGTAAAATAGCGACGAATATTAGCGAGGGAAAAATTTCATTGCAAATTAGCTAGAGATTTGCGACAGATATATAATTAGCTAGGGGTTAGCGAGGGAAAACATTCCGTTGCTAAAGTTGAACGGCAAGATGTTGTATTTAGCTTCGGAATAGCGAGGGAAGTCGACATCTGTTGCTAAAGTTGCGCGCGAAGATGTTGGCGCGTTCTTTAGCTTGAAATTAGCGAGGGGGTGAAATATTTCCATCCCTTGTGTCTATGAGCCCCATAATTATTTCCATCCCTTGTGTGTTCTTTAGCTTCCTTTTTTTGAAACATTTCCCACTTCTTTCCAGTTCTTTGATCCTCAACTTCTTCTGAACATTAATAATATATATTTACATGTCATTAATTAAGAAAGAGTACTCACTGAGAAGAGCTAATTACATAGGAGATGATTATTAATTAATCACTTTCTTATTGGTTCTCTTCATCAAGAGGAGATGGTTTTGGTCAATTGCCATTATTTCTTCTTCATAAATTCTCTGAACATCTCACAGTGGCTCTCTTTATCAGCCTTGAGAAATCTCATGAATGTTTCAGTGCAGTCTTCTAGTATATGAGTTATTTCAACATATAAGATCCTTAAATTCACAGTCTCCTTCATTTCATTATCACCTTCTAAATCTTTAAAAAAAAAAAAACATTGACATTAGTCATGAAATTAAGAATATGTGTGTGTTATATACATGCATGGTAATAGTAAGTACCTTTAAACTCAGGAACTTGGAGTAGTTTTGGAGAGACAATTCTTTTTCTAGCATAGACTTCAGGCTGACGACCATGTTCATAAGGTTCGTCTTCAATTATTTGATTTCATCATAGCCTCAAACATTTTTTTTCTTCTTTAGATTTGATTCGTTTATGAATTCATTATGTCCTTTCATCATGCCTCAGACATTTTCTTTCTTTACTTTGTTATTTTGCATCATTCTTGTTCCTTTTTAGTTGGATATTCAATTCAAACGACTGATCCTTCCTTCTGCAACAGGTCTTAGGTCTTGAATATGATCTCGATTTGTTCAATATTGTGGTTGTTCTAGATTATAATATGTTAGTGCCCTTCCTTAAATTTGTTGATTTTTTTTCTTCTTTAGATTTGATTCGTTTATGAATTCATTATGTCCTTTCATCATGCCTCAGACATTTTCTTTCTTTACTTTGTTATTTTGCATCATTCTTGTTCCTTTTTAGTTGGATATTCAATTCAAACGACTGATCCTTCCTTCTGCAACAGGTCTTAGGTCTTGAATATGATCTCGATTTGTTCAATATTGTGGTTGTTCTAGATTATAATATGTTAGTGCCCTTCCTTAAATTTGTTGATTATCTTTAAGGTCTGATGATGTCGTACAAAACTACAAATTGAAACAGAGTTGACATAAAGTGCTCCTTCAATTTTTGTTTCTTTCAAATGCAAATGATGATCTTTCACGGGAGCCATGGAAAACAAAAATTTAAATGTATGCTTAATGATGATCTTTCCAAGCTAATATGTTCATGCTATTTTTATGGTTCCCTGAGATTTCAAAACAAATGTATGCAGATTTTTAATTCTAAACTTTTCTTGGATTCCCCAGAAACAGCTACAGATGGGGACTATGCAGCAATATTAGGAGTAATTGGTCATGAGGTAGTTTTTGGCACCAATAAACTCTTATTTGGTCACTTCAACCTTCGTGTTTTATTCTTGTAAATATTTTATATGATGAAATGATGTTGTTTCACTTGCAATATTTCCATAATTGGACAAGAAACAGGTTTGAGTTATTTTTGCAAAGCCAGTATGTCTCTTGTTACAGTGATGTTGCAAATG
Organism: Dioscorea zingiberensis; assembly: GCA_026586065.1. NCBI lineage: Eukaryota > Viridiplantae > Streptophyta > Magnoliopsida > Dioscoreales > Dioscoreaceae > Dioscorea > Dioscorea zingiberensis. The sequence continues at coordinate 25,531,306 of CM048826.1, forward strand.
TTTTTGTATGATTTATTGTATTCTACATTATGTGGATTGCTTCTGAAATTGCCAGCTATTGTCATTGTGCCTGAGTTAGAAAACTTTTGGATTTTCTCATAAATAAGTCAGCGGTGTCAAGTTATAACACCCTTGTAATACCTGTGATCTAATTGTTGTAGGGTAACTTGCCGTGACTGGTTCCAGTTAAGTTTGAAAGAAGGTCTTACGGTCTTTAGAGATCAGGTTGTAATTTTACTAAATCCAGACCTTTATAATATCTAGTTATGTACTGCATAATGGTTCAGGCTTTTATCTTATGAGTGCTACTTTGGTGCATTGGTGCCGAAGTTCTCATCTGACATGGGCAGCCGAATGGTGAAACGCATAGCTGGAATTTTAAGACTTCGGAATTACCAATTTCCACAGGTTATCATTTGCACATTGGTTTCTATAACCTTTTTCTTTCCCCCTCTTAAACATTTCCATAAGTTGCCTAATATTGGATATTGTGGAGAGAAGTGAAAGCTATTTTTCTGAATGAGATATCAGTCAACTGGATGCAAATGAGCATAGCCAGTCAAATTATTTGTTTTATATGTTTATACTAGAAAGCCTCAAAATTTTGCCAACTCAACCAATTAATGCTTCTCCAATTGTTTGTGTTCAGTCAATAGTTTAGAGATGATTTTCTTTTACATTGTCATTTCTTATTTGATATTCTCCTATTCCTCATTATTCTTTAGAGATGATCTTTGTTGCAACATGGAATGTAGGTAGGAGATCCCCACCAAGTTGTATGAATTTTGAAGATTGGCTTCATACTTCACCTCCCGCAGATATCTATATGTTTCGGGGTACGTTCTAATTTTGTGAAGTTTCCATGTACTTGGAACTGGAAATTTTATTCTTTTTTTTTTTTACTAGTCAGTAACGAATGTGGTGAATGATCAAACAATGTAAAGATGACATTATAAGGAGAATTGGATGAGAATCTTATGTAGCCTTCAAAACTTAATAGTGTAATAATATGAATTTCAGTTGTTACATTAGTGGTAATTTTTTTCTATTTGTTTATATTGAATATTTAAGCTTAAATTTTATTCCAAATGCATATGAATTTACAAATGTAAATTTGTACTACAGAGGACCAGTAATAAAAATAAATATTGGTGACAAATAACTATTAGTGAGGGAATAGCTACGGAATAGCGAGGGAAAGAATTTTAAAAATCCTTGAATATAGCTAAGGAATTGCGAGGGAACATTATTCCCTCGCTAAATAGCTACAGGAATTTCATCGCTAAGTCCTCGCTAAAGTAAAAGTTCGGCGAGGGAATATAGCTAGCGAATAGCAAGGGACTTGTTCCCTCGCTAAATAGCTAGGTGTAGAAGATCTAAATAGCGACGGAAAATATTCCGTGGCTATTCCCTCGCTGAATGATTTTAGCGACGGAAATTCATGATTTAGCGACGGAGTTTTCCGTAGCTATTTTCCAGTTTTCTTGTAGTGTCGACATATGGGCTATGACGGAGGATCAGCAACAACTGCACGCTGACAAGCAGAGTATTAAGGCAACCCAACATCAACTTTTAGAGGCGCAACAACACTTGTGATGGGACGTCGAACGTATTTTAGCCCTACTCCGCCATCACACCCCTCCTCCGATACCGATTCCATCTGCAAGCTTCGCCGCCCAAGCTTCTCCACCTTCTATCACGGCACTTGCACTACCCGAGGCAACCCCGCTATCGACGCCCATCGCCTCTACTAAGGAGTAGATTGTCATTGTTCGATCAGGATTTGTACCTTTATTTTGTGCTTGAGCTAGCAAGGGATTACCCCATCTACACTCATTCTCTTGTCATTTTCATCTTGCACTTCTAGTAGAGCCTTCATACTTTCTTATTTATTTTTCATTATGCGCGATGAGTTCTTTTGATCTGCCTCCATCTTCGGAGGAATAACGACAAAATCATTGTCATCGCCTTGGAAATTTACCCAAGATGTAGATACAAATTGGACTCATCATTTTAAACTGGGGAACTCTCAATTTACTCTCTCTGATTTTCATTTCATACTCTTCACAATTTCTATTGTTGCATTGAGGACAATGCAAATTTTTAAGTGTGGAGATTGGTAGCTGAGTAGCTAATCAATTCATTGCACATCTTTTATTTAATTCACTTTAAATCTCTAAGTGTGGAGATTGGTATAAGTAACCTTGAAATTTATTGCAAATATTTATAATAAAATAAAACCTTAAGGGCGTGTTTGGATTTGATTGAATTGTTATCCGAAATCCAATGTCTAGTGTTTGGTATGAAAATATTATCTTGGGTTTGTAATCCTAGGATTACAGTATCTTCAATAATTTTATCCTATTCTTTTTTGGAGGATTACGCTGGATATCCTCCACCCCCATCTCAAGTGTTCGACCATCAATAAAAATTAAAGACTTTTTTTGAAAATTTATTTCTTTTATTAAATTTTTTATTTTCATATATATATATATATATATATATATATATATATATATATATATATAGCATAATTACATTGTATCCCTCGGTTTTGGAAATATTTGTAAACCTTTTAATACATACTTTTACTCAAATTCATTAATTCTCTCATTTCTAAACTTCATCCAAATTTGAATATTATATTTTTAATTTAATTTTCATGTTATATATATCAGATTGATCAATCCGGGGTTCAACTTTATTGCCTTTCAAATATTTGTCAACATTATGTCAAAATATTATTTGCCTTGTTATATATACATTCTACCCATGGTATTCGACCTTATTATTTACCTGCCACTTATTTGTTAATATTATGTTAAAATGTGCTTAAAAAATATATTAAATTTGTATAGTGTTTTAACAATTAAAATTAAATATGTTTTACTAATTAAATTTTAATAAACAGAGTGTTTGGAAGTAAAAAAATGGGTAATATTTACAAAAAATTTGTATGACTAATTTTTAATATATATTTACAAAGAATTTTTACAAATTAATTTTTGACACATAACATATATAATAACATAAAAAATATTAAAATTTAAATATCAAAATAAAAAATTTTATAAACTAATTTGAAATATATGAGATAAATAATAACTTAAAAATAAATATTAAAATATAAACATTAAAATAGTCATATCTAACGTTCACCAAATGTAGGATTTCTAATTTAGTTTTCTAATCCGGTGCTACCAAACACAATACAATATAATATTATCCCATCTAATCCGAAATAATAATTCTATCCTATCCTGCGTACCTAATGTGGCCCAAGTGTACACGAATGAAGGCTTGTTGAAAATTTTTCAGTTTTGCCTCATTTGTAGTTTTCACCATATAATCAAACTTTAAAAAAAATTTCCCACAAAACACCTCGGACATTTAGAGAAAATCTATGTGATTATCATAATCTCTATTGCCATTAGATAACCTATTGCCATGTTCTTTCGACTTGAATTGCTAAGTATTATGTTAAATAGCTCCAAGAGGTTTCGTGACAATAGTTCAAGTTGCTGCCCCTCATAAAATTTAAGTGGTAGTGGACAAATAAGAGAGAGATGATAAAGTAGTATAGATAGGATTAGTAAATGATGACCATGACAGTGCTCGTCTACAAGTGGTTGAAAAGTGAGCTAATGTGTTGCTAGCCCACAAGTGCACAGGGTAGCTCAAATGATAAAGTACCATGAGGATAGGGTAGTCAAATCCACAGGGACCAACACTAGTACTCATTAGAACTCTATACCTAGCCTAAAAAATATAGATGGTGATCTGATCCTAACTAAAATTCTAAAGCAAACTAAACTAAAGTGACAGTTGGAAAGCTAGAGTTATCAGTCATGAGAATATGGTACCTCATATCACTATTCTCCTAAGAATCCCTTATGATTAATCTTCTAATACTAGCAAACTAATTAATATATTTATGCACCATGGAGAACCCTAAATTAGTTTGGTCTCGATCTCTCGGTAACCAAACCCTAGCCCGATACAACGACTTCGCCACATGACTGCATTATTATCTAGCATTCTATGGTTCCCGCTATTAGGTTTGCACTAATCTGGAGAGTGAGTTGCGATTGCATAGCAATCCCAAGCGACAACCCGATCTCTCGAAGTGTGCCCCCCTGATGCGTTCAACCGCAAGTGTACGGGTCGAATCAAGTAAAAAAGTGGACTTGAAGTCGGGTTATCGATCCTCAGGGAGAAGGAGGTATTAGTACTATCTATTTGTCTATTATCTAATCGATCGGAAATTGGGTGACTATCAACTAACTCTAAACCTAGAACTTAGAAATTGAAAAAAGGTACCTAATGTGCTTTCACTCTCTCCACCAGAGATGAGTTACTAATCTAATGCTCTCACCGATGATGTCTCGATCTAATTTAGGAAGATTAGGGGAATAAACAATGTAAAAGAATCGCCCTCCTTAGTACCCGGACTCCCGGTGTACTCCTAAACCTCTCTATTGGAGAAAGTCTACACGTGGGGAGGCGTTCGTGTCTTCCCCCATGCACATGGACGACAATAGTCTTTCCGGGTTCTCGCAACGTAGAGAGACTAATACCTCAATACAAATCATCCAATAGACCTAATGAAATCATGCAAGCAATTAACATAGAAACACTAATTTAATTAAAATAACATCCAAAGGTTCATCTACACCCAAGCATCAAGAAATTAGCCCTCCATCAATGGAGGGCAACAATCCACAACAATGAAGGAAGATGAAAACATGAATCTTAAATAAAAACTCCCTTTTGATGAAAGTAGGTGGATCCTTCGCTTGCTCGCCCTTCCTTCTTGCCTTCTAGAGCTTCGAGGTGAGGAACCCCTCCGATGCCCTTTCCTCCAAGTTGGGGAAGAAGATGATGATGAGGCTCCTCCTCTAGCTCTCTCTTTCTCTCCAAGGTTTTCTAATCCAAGAGGCAAGATCCCCCAAAACCTAATTAGGCTTTCCCTTTTATAGTTAATACTAGGGTTTTGGGTTCTTTTCTGTTTTTACCCCTGGGCGGATCAAATCGTCGCTGGAAACTTACGCCATACGGACTTCCATACGGACTCCCATACGGGTCCGTATGACTTCACAGGTCATAGTATACAGGGCTCTGTCAGTCCGTATGGGACACCGTATTGACTCATATGAGGTCTCATACGAGGTTGGAGTCGAGGCCCTCTCTGCCCAGGTTCATACGGGTCCGTATGGTACCCCGTATAGCCTGGGTCTTCACTCTCTTTTGTCCTATTTTGGCCCAAAATCTTCTCCAAACGCTTCCTTTTCTCCGGAGTCTCCCTATTTTGCCCTGTTCACAAAAATAAACCTTTCTTTAAGTATCGGTGGGCTGACACCCCTCTAAAACTCATAATAAACATGCATAATATGATACGAAATATAGGTCAAAAGTGTGCCCCCCTTGATTATCTACGTTTGGACCTAGCTTGACCGCGATTTCTCATCATGCATCAAGCAATTCTAACGATGTGGCCGGCGCTTTCGCACTAACAAACCACAAGAGTTCAACATGCATACATAATTCACAGAAATAATCAAAAGGAAACTAGTATTAAAAGAAGAAAAATTAAAAGAAGAAAAATAAGAAGTTCATCAAAAGATTCAAGAGTCTGAGGCACCACAAAAGATTTCATCTCTTATGCAAATAATAAACATCATACAAATCATAGAGGAACACATAATGAAAACATCAACTCGCTGGCACGATGTCTTCTCTGCCTTCAACTTCTCCCTAAAAACCTAGTTGTCGATCTGAAGATACGCCAAAAGTCCCGTGAGAAATAGAACCAACCACATTTTATAGACTTCAGATTTTACGCCACACGCCCGTGTCTCACAGCATGTGCTTGGACGTGTACTTCTCTGGATCCTTCTAGAAATGCGCTTTATCTGCGAATACGGGCATGTGCATACCTCTGTCATCTGACACACGGCCATGTCGCCAAAAGATTGTGCACAATCTTGAATTGTTCTTTGTTTGAATCGACACGCCCGTGTAGACGACCGTTTCAATTACAATTTTGGCCCTTTTTGCTCTGAATCGCTCTAGAATTTGCTTTTTTTTTTTCTATAGTGCTTGGTTATTTGTCCAATCACACAAAACATCCAACACCACACAAAAGTCGGAGAAATCATTCTAAAATATATACAAAGTGCATGTAATTGTGATCACCCACTTAGTCTGCCTCCCTGACATCTATGGTCGATGGAGGACTTGCTACAAAGGCTGATTACTGAGAACAGTGACTATGTAGGCTTGGAAATAGGTGCTCAGTCGTCGACTAGAGGTGATGATAACGAAGGCTAATTTCTTAACTAGGAAAAATCTTGACTCCGGGTAGCTGAGCACCTTGCTTGTGCAGTAGATCTACTTTTGCACTTCTCCTTCTTCCTTCAAAAAAATAGAGTTTACTACCGAGACATTAGTGTCCAAGTATATGTAGAGCTCATCTCTTAGCCAAGGCTTGGATAGCAGCCTCAGGGACCTGAAGTAATCTTTGAGCTACAATAATGCTTTATCACACTCCTCTATTCACTCCACCAAGGGAGATTCTTCTCTCCAAACCTGGAGATAAATAGTCTTAGAGCTGCTAGGTGCCCATTCAGCCTTTGAATTTCCTTGACGGTCTTTGGAGACCCTTTTTCAAGTATCGCCTCGATCTTTTCAGGGTTAGCCTTGATGCCTAATATGTGTTCAAATTGCTATATTTGACTATTCTAATTGCTTGTATCTAGCATGTAATTCCGATGATTTGTAGGTCGATGGTACTTAAATTTTGTTGTTTTTATGAATCAGGACAAACCAAGGCGACTCGATGAGGAGTTTGGAATTTGAACAAGATTCAGTAGAAGAAGCTGAAAATAATGGATCTAAACGGGCCTTTATGATCACGGACGGCCCTGTCTCTAAGCGCAAGAACGCCAGACAATCCCGTCTCCTATCAGACAGGACCATCCTACCAGGCAGAAAGACCCAATTGAGAAGACGACCTCGTACAATTTATGTACGAGGTCAACAACGAGGTCGTTGGAGCCCTATACGGGTCGTTCATGCACATTGAAGAAAGAATTGGAGGGTCTAGATGGAGCTGTCTTCATCATAGATAGGACCGTCTGGAAGAACTCAAACCCTAACCGACCCCGTATGAAAGATAAACGAGGTCAGTAACGGGGCCGTTGGGTTCTCATACAGACCGTTAACCTAAATTCGCAAAACCTTAAACAGTCCTACCTGCGAACAGTATTGTAATCTGTTAAATCCAAAGCGCCTCATAAATTGTATTCCGATCTTGATGGCACTGAGAACTATAAATACCAAGGATTTGGGTTATGAAGTTTGCGTTTTTTTTTTTTTTTTGGAATCTCATTCATCACCTTTGGAGGCTCTCACCATCCCTGATCACCATCATCAACCAAAGAGAAGAGATCAGCCAAGCTGAAAAGGGCACAATAGAGCTGGGAGCAAGAGGAGACTGCGGAGCATCAGGGGAGTATATGCAACGATCCTTACCCATAATGTTTGGAACAACGTATCATCACCTTATGTCATTATTAGCAGTTACTGTTATTGTTGTCTTGTGTTCCTCTTTAATGAGGAACTAACTCTATAGATACTTGGGTATGGATGAACTCTTGGGTTAATGTTAATGTAAGACAGTGTCTTTTATTTGCTAATTAATTAGTATGGATTGAGATCTATTGAGAGTATTCTATTCATTGTATGCTTACGTTGCGACAACCCTAGCATATCAATAGGTTCATACTACGGAAGAAGTGAATGCCTCCTCGTATCGTAACTACCTCAATAGAGAGGACTGTGAATGTATAGAGAACTCGAGCATTTAGGAGATCAACTTCTTCATAACTCTTATTCCCACACGCCTTCTAGGAAATAGGTTCCCAAGAGCCCTATTAATTGTTAGTAACCTAGCCGCGACAGCGGAGGAGAAATCGATATAGAACCCCTTAGTCCAATCCATTTTAATCAGTCAAATGGAAGGCATTATCTGTATCCTCTGTTGAAGATCCAAGAGGAATTCCTACCCAAGTATCCTTTCTCCTAATTGATCATCTCTTGATTTTACACAGCTTTTCACTTCACAGTGATTCCAACATTCCTTTCTCAATACCAGTAAGTAGACTATCCATCCCATCATCACTCGGTTAGGTTAATTAGTAGATGAATAGCCAACACTAGTATCTCTACAGTCCCTGAGGATTCGATACCCGACTTTAAATGGTCCATTTTACTACTTGTACGACTTGTGCACTTATGGAACTATGCAGGAGCATTTCGCTCCACCAAGATTTTGGCGCAGTTACCGGGGACTAGTTAGACTACTAGGAAGACTAGGAGTTTGCTACCTTAACCATTAAGTTTAGTTTTTATTTATTTATTTATTTTATTACAATATTCGTTCTTTATTGCTTGCTGTCAGTCGTGTTTCTTGAACTAATCACTATCTTACATTAACATTTGTATTGCGAGGAACTTGCAACAGTGAGCAGCAACCACTATACTTAGTGTAGAGAAAGCAGTTGAGGTGAATGAATGGGTTGCAGATGATTCCTTCGAATTTTCCTATCAAGAGTGTCTAGAAACAAGTTATTGTAACGAAGAAGGTTGTGTAAGCTGCTTTGCGTAAAGTTGGTTGGAATCGTATTACCAAGATTGCGACGAATACATGACTGCCTTAGAAAACATCAATTCAAAAGAAGTGTTTCAAGAATTTATGCTTCGAGAGGAATACCAACCTCAACAGCTCAACTATATACAAGCAGATCTGCCAACTCACGAAATAAGTAATGCATGGGAAACCCTGTCCCGCTTACGACACAGGCTACTCCCGGTAGCTCTAATTGGCATCTGTGGTAAAGAGGGTAAAACAGAAGTAGTATATGAGAGAAGATTTGATTTAGAAGTTAGTGTAGTGGAAGAGGAAGTAAAACCCCCCTCATGTACACCCACAGAGATATGTCACGTGGTTGAAGCAGATCAAAAGAGTGATAAATCACTAATAGAGCATAAGCCTTCATAGAAGATAACTCCAAACTGCCTGTGATTATTGACTCGGCATTATCCGCTGAGCAGAAGGAGGAATTGTTACAAGTCCTAAGAAGACATAAGAAAGCGATAGCGTGGAAGATCTCTGATATAAAGGGAATTAACCCATCGTTTTGTACCCATAAGATTTTGATGGAGGAAAACTATAAGCCCTCAGTATAGCCTTAAAGAAGGTTAAATCCCAATATGCAGGAAGTGGTGCAAGCGGAAATCATTAAGCTACTTGATGCAGGGGTGATTTACCCTATTTAGGATAGCAGTTGGGTGAGCCCAGTACAGGTAGTACCAAAGAAAGGGGGGATGACAGTGGTGACTAACGAGAGAAATGAGCTTATTCCCACTCGGACAGTGACTAGTTGGTGGGTGTGTATTGACTATAGAAAATTGAATGATGCAACTCAGAATGACCATTTTCCTTTACCCTTCATTGATCAGATGCTCAAGAGACTAGCAGGGCACTCCTACTATTGTTTATTGGATAGGTTTTCTGGGTATTTTCGAATCCCTATAGCCCTGAAAAACTAGGAAAAGACCACCTTCACTTGCTCATAAGTCACTTTTGTATATCGGCGTATGCCTTTTGGGTTATGTAATGCACCCGCTACTTTTCAATGGTGTATATTGGCCATTTTTGAAGAATATGTAGAGAATATAATGGAGGTATTCATGGATGATTTTTTTGTCTTTGGGGATTCATATGATCTATGCCTCCACAACTTAGAAAAGGTGCTGGCCAGATGCGAGGAAACTAACTTGGTACTTAGCTGGGAAAAATGTCATTTTCTTGTGTGATAAGGTATCGTCCTGGGTCATAAAATTTCACACATGGGTATTGAGGTTGATAAAGCAAAAATCGAGACTATTGAGAAACTATACCACCAACCGCGTCAGTCAAGGCTATATGCAGTTTACTGGGGCATGCAGGGTTCTACAGGCAGTTTATAAATAATTTCTTCAAGATAGCTAGACATTTAACGAAATTACTTGAGAAAGATACCCTCTTTGAATTCAATAGTGAATGTACCGCTACTTTTAACATTTTGAAGGCAAGTCTCACTCAAGTTCCGATCATTGTCACACCCGGTTGAAGCCTACCATTCGAATTAATGTGCTATGCAAGCGATCACGCGGTAAGGGCAGTATTGGGTTAGCGAAGAGAAAAACACTTTCAACCTATTCACTATACTAGTAAAACTCTGATAGATACACAGGAAAACTACACCCAACAGAAAAGGAGCTTCTCGCCATAGTATTTGCTTTTGACAAATTTCGACCGTATTAGATTCTGTCTAAAGTCATAGTGTACACTAACTATTCTGCACTGCTCTATCTCTTAAGCAAGACAGATGCAAAGCCCAGGTTATTTCTCTAGATTCTGTTATTACAAGAGTTTGATTTGGTGGCATACAGCTTATGAAAATTCTAAATTGTATAAAGAACAGACAAAACAGTACCATGACCAATTATTGAAAAAGGGAAAATAGATCAAAGAAGGAGATCAAGTTCTGCTATTCAATTCTCGACTCAGGGTCTTTCTTGGGAAGTTATGGTCGCGATGGTCGGGTCCCTTCATTGTAACTAAAATCCACCTACAAGGGGCAGTGAAAATATAACATGCAAAAAAAGGGGCATTTAAAGTAAATGGGCACATGTTGAAACTGTATTATGACGAGGATGCACACTGTACAATTGCTATTAGGCTTCACTTGTTTAATCTCCCATAAAAAGCTAATCAGGTATGTCAAGCTAATGACATTAAACGAGCGCTTCTTAGGAGGCAACACATGGTTTGAAATTTTCTTCAGTTTCTTTTTTTACTGTTTTTGTTAGATAAGTCTAGGAGGAGATAACAGATATAACATCCTAAATCCTTTACCCGTGGTCTACTTCATGCTTTTAACCTTGTCTAGGTGAGATATGAATATCTTGAGCTAGAGCAACCTTAGGATTCCTATAACAAAAATAAACTCACATGGATGGGTTGCTTTGGCCTAACAAACGGTCCTGTTATTCTCTTTGACAACATCGTCCATGAGCCCGCATTAGACGGTCCCATCTAATTGATGCAAGGACCCACCTGACGTCATTTAGTTGGGTATATACTACTCTCTTTTCACCCCTTTTCCCTATAATGAACTTCCTTTTCTCCTCCTTCCCGTCCAACACTCATCTCCACCCTCTAAGCTTATATTTCACCCACTGTCCAACACCCAACCACGTTACCACCCACCACACATCCGCACAGCCACTCTGGTATACCCCTTCTGCTGTACTCATCTTCACTCTCTTGTTTATACACCCAAGAATTAGGGTTTACGATTGGAAACTGGTTGTTTAGATGGAGAACCCTCCATAAAATTCTCAGGTGATTCAGTAGCTCTAGTACCCTTTCCCCTGTGATTGGAAACTGTGCGAGGAGCCATCACCCCGCAAACAATTTCACAGAATTACCTAATCTAGACAGGCCCGTCTAAATCACTACACAGCCCCGTCTTTCCTCTTCAATCTCCATCATTTTGCATTTTCACCCGCGGTTTCCTTCTACAACAGCTTGTAAGATAAGTTCTAGGAAGAAAAAAGACATTGTTCCGTGCCCGAAATGGCAGCGCAATGCTGAACCGAAACTCCTCCTCCAACAGTTTAAGGAACGCTATAATAGATTGCTGACACGTGCCATTAGCCCTACATGGACCAAAGATTGGGAAGTCGTTCAAAAGATTGGCTTCTTCGACCAAGTCTGCGAGTTGATATCATTTGGTGGCTAGAATCAACTTCTATCCATCACCGACCCTATATACCCAGAAGTGGTGCTTGAAGTTCTATGCAGTTTTGACATAGATAGAAGATACTTTACCTAGTAGAGTCCGACAGCAATACTTTTTCAGGTCTACGGGGACCTTCATCAGTTGTCTTACGATGTGTTCAGCATTTATGCGGGCATCTATACCCAGGAATTTATTACCACAACTGAATACACTCAATTGGTAGTAAAATTCCTTGCAGATACAAGTCGTCACTCGCACTGAACTCTACATGTTATACAACATCATTAGACGCTACCCGATCCACCTTGGTCATCTCCTTACAGCATTCATTGCTCACCAAGGTCAGTATGCCCGGCTGACCTATATAGCTGCTGGACAATACATAATGCAGTTGCTCCTAGGCATAGGCATCCTCTGCCCGCTATTGACCATTCCATGGCATTCCACCACACCCCTGGATATGAATACTCTTGTGCTGATGGGGCTCACTGCACGTACTACCAATGGCTACATCCTTTATCAACGACCAGCCAACAGTCTACTACTTGTCACCCCGATCGTACATTACGCTTCCACTTCTGCGGTTCCAACCCCCGATCCCACTTCAAAGGGCACGTCGTTTCCTCGCATGCTGTCTCACCCAGCTGCCTTGCCACAAGCGGAAGAGGATTCTCATTCTGACCTACAGCAACTGCACTGCGATGTACAACATTTGGAGGAGGCACAGTGGGAAATCTCTGCTGATATCCATAAGTTCTTGGACATGCTTCCGGCTTAGTCTTCCACTACCGTCTCTTTAGCACCATCTGTGGTTATTATGTCTGTTGCCTCACCAGAGGATGAGGAGTAGTTCACCTATGTTTCAGCAAGACATGTCATGTTTTGTATCAGTGAGCAAGGGCTCATCCCTGCTCATTTGATTTTAGTTCCTCCTGTATTTTGTTTTTGTTCATTTCAGACTTTATGCTATGTTTTCTATTCTTGAGCTATATTGATTCCCCTATGTTCCACAGGACTTGAGAACGCTCCACTTTTGGCTCATAAATCTTACCTGACTTCACGCGAGCACTTTGGCAATCAATCCACAAACTCAAGAAGTCTCAGTTTACCATCACCTTTTGTTTTCTTCTTTCCACATTCTCTTATGCTCTATTGTTTGCATTGCGGACAATGCAATTCCTTAAATGTAGGGATGGGATAACTGTAGTTTTGGAATTCATTAAAAATCTTAAGTGTGGGGATGGACAAAAACAATTCATTGCAAATCTTATCTTGCATGCTAGTGTAAACCAATGACAGCATATTTGTAAATTTTTTTGGTTTTTCTCTACTCTTAGTTTACACCATATAGAGACATATTCTTTTTTAGATTCTCCTATGAAACTTCAAGGAAAATTAGAGAAAATCCTTATGATAACTATATTGTTTAAAGACATGAGATAACTCATTGCCATATTTCTCTTGACTTAGAGTGCTAAGTATTAATTTTCAATGGCTCCAAGAGTTTTCGTGACTCTAGTTCAACTTTCTAGCCTTTATAAGTAAAATTCTAAAGAATAAATAAGCACTGTACATAGAGACCGTGAAAAATAAAACCAAGATAGTGCTCCTCTACACTTGGTGATGAAGTAGGCTCGAGGTTCTTGTTCCTAATCAGAGTGTATCTTAAGCTGAAAAAATCCTTGTGAGCATAAGTACGTATACGTAAAGTTGTAATTTTCGTATTAGTTGGGTGTTCCGATGCTTGGTAAGCATTTGCATCCCTCATAAAGGGAAATCTACACTCTATGTTAATCTTTGTTTACCCGGAAAGTCGGATCCATTATGGATGCCCTACCAGGGTGAAAAAGAAAAACAAATAGAAAATAACAAAAGATTGGTAAAAGAAAAGAAAAGAATGGGATAGTTATCTTGAACTTAGAATCCCAAGATACCTTTAGAGTTCACTGAGGATATACTTGCCACTGTGAGACTTAAAAATATGGCATGTGGCGTGAACAAGCTTTATCTGTAGCTATATTGAACATGTCATAGGATCGATCTAAGTACTGAATTAAATTAGGGGAATACACATTGATGGTAAACTTGGAGTAGAGTTGAACTGATTCTTGTAGCCTGAGGTTGAACACTTATCATCTCTTTATTTTTCATTTACCGGTTACTTGAGGACAAGCAAATGCTTAAGTGTGGGGATATTTGATAAGTGTTCAAATTTTTATATTTGACTATTCTAATTGCTTGTATCTAGAATATAATTCTGATGATTTACAGGTCGTTGGTACTTAAATTGTGTTGTTTTTATGAATCAGGACAAACCAGTGCGACTCGATGAGGAGTTAGGAATTTGAACAAGATTCAGCACAAGAAGCTGAAAATAATAGATCTAATTGAACCTGTCTGGTCATGGACAACCCTATCTCCAAGAGCAAGAACGCCAGGCGGTCCCATCTCCTATCAGAAAGGACCGTCCTACCAGTAAGAAAGACCTAACTGAGCAGATAAGCAGACGACCTCATACGAGTTATGTACGAGGTCAGTAACGGGGTCGTTAGAGCCCCATACGGGTCATTCATGCACATTGAAGAAGGAATTGGAGGGTCTAAACGGAGCTGTCTTCATCATAGACAGGACCGTCTGGAAGAACTTGAACCCTAAATGACCCCGTATGAAAGATAAACGAGGTCAATAATAAGGCCGTTGGGTTCTCATTCGGACCGTTGAAGCAAATTCGCAAAACCCTAAACGGTCCCGTCTATGACCAGACAGCCCCATCTAAGACGGGCTCTCAGGGCAGTATTGTGATCTGGTTAATCCAAAGTGCCTCATAAATTGTATTCGATCTTGATGGCGGCGAGAACTATAAATACCAAGGATTAGGGTTATGAAGTTTGTAGTTTTTTTTTGGAATCTCATTCATCACCTTTGGAGGCTCTCACCATCCCTAATCACCATCATCAACCATAGAGAAGAGATCAGCCAGGGTGGAAAGGGCACAATAGAACTGGGAGCAAGAGGAGACTACGGAGCATCAGGGGAGTATACGCAACAATCCTCACCCATAGTGTTTGGAACAACGTATCATCACCTTATTTCTTTATTAGTAGTTACTGTTATTATTGTCTTGTGTTCCTCTTTAATAAGGAACTAACTCTATAGATACTTGGGTATGGATGAACTCTTGGGTTAATGTTAATGTAAGACAGTGTGTTTTATTTGCTGATTAATTAGAATGGATTGAGATCTATTGAGAGTATTCCATTCATTGTATGCTTACGTTACGACAACCCTAGCATATCAATAAGTTCATACGAGGGAAGAAGCAAGCGCCTCCTCATATCAGAACTACCTCAATAGAGAGGACTGTGAATGTACTGAGAACTTGGGCATTTTGGAGAGCAAATTCTTCATAACTCTTATTCCCATAGGCCTTCTAGGAAATAGGTTCCCAAGAGCCTTATTCAATGTTAGTAACCTAGTCGCGACAGCGGGGGCGAAAGCTATATAGAAGCCCTTAGTCCAATCAATTTTAATCCTCTGTTGAAGATCCAAGAGGGATTCCTACCCAAGTATCCTTTCTTCTGATTGATCATCCCTTGATTTTATAACCCTTTTCACTTCATAGTGATTCCAACATTCCTTTCTCAATTCCAGCAAGTAGATTAGCCATCTTATCATCACTCGGTTAGGTTAAATAGTAGATGAATAGAGAGCACTATTATCTCTACAGTCCCTGAGCATTCGGTACACAACTTTTAATAGTTTATTTTACTATTTGTACGACCCGTGCGCTTGCGGAACTACGCAGGAGCATTTCGCTCCACCAATGCCTCGTTGGGTCACAATGAACATAAGGAATTTCCCAGAGCGAATGCTGAAGGCACATTTATTCAAGTTGAGGCGCACTCCATAAGCTCGAAACGCCAGGAAAGTTTCCTGCAGATCGGCCACATAGTGTTCAGCTTTCTCGCTTTTTACTATGATGTTGTCTACATAAGCTTGGACATTTCTGCCGATATAGTTCTTGAAGACCTTGTTCACCAACCATTGGAAGGTAGCTCTTGCATTCTTCAAGCCGAAGCGCATTATATTGTAGTAGTAGGTGCCCTTGTCTATGATAAAAGTGGTCTTCTCTTTATCAACTCTCGCCATAGGGATCTATTTGTATCCTTAGAATGTGTCTAAGAAGCTTAGCATCTCATAGCTGAAGGTGGAATCAAGCAGATTGTTGATCCTAGGCGAAGGGAAACATTCCTTTGTATAGGCTTTATTAAGATCTGTGAAGTTTGTACACATCCTCCATTTTCTTGAGGAGTTCTTCATCATAACTACATTAGCCAGCCATTATGAATAACTAACTTCCCCAATAAAGTCTACCTTAAGAACCTTCTCGACCTCCTCTACTACATCCTTTTGTCTCTTCCTGCGAAGCTTTGTCGTTTCTGAGCTACCGGCTTTTAGGTAGGATCAACAATGAGGTGGTGCTCGATGACACTTCGACTCACCCCTAGCATATCTTTAGGAGACCAGGCAAAGTGGTTGGTGTTGCCTTGCAGGAGCGTCATGATCTCCACTAGTTACTAAGCCTACAGCTCGACACCGACCTGGATAGTACGGTCAGGTCAAGTCTCGACCAATGGTAGTGTGGTCAGTTCCTCCACCGGGGTCACTCTCTGCAGTTGCTCGTCCTCAGCCTCATCGTGCTCATCTACTACCATTGCTTGATGAGATATGCCTTTAAGAAGAGTGACATAACATTGCCAATTAAACGGTTGATCTCCTCTCAGCTCCCCGTAGGCATCCCTGGTGGGAAATTTTATCAAGATATGATAGGTAGAAGCAACAGTTCTTAGAGCCATGAGGGTCGGCCTTTTGAGAATCACGCTGTAGCTGGACAGGCAGCGGATGCCAATGAAGTTTGCTATCACTATTGACAATAGGCCGAGCCTCCGACTTTGATGGGGAGTGTCACTACGCCTTTCAATTGCATTGTTCCTCTTTAGAACCGTACAAGGGAAGATCTTATCGGCTGTAACTGTTTTACTCTGAGCTTCATCCTCTGGAAGGCATCCAAGAATATCACATCAACGAATCTACCACTATTGACGTAGACTCTCCTCATTTGGAGACGGTGATGGTAATGACTAGGGCTTCGTCATGTAGATAACATATCTCCCTCAGGTCTTCATCAAAGAAGGTAATTGGTAATGCGGCTTAAGGCCTTTTCCTACATTGATTGCCCCGATCAAAAATGCGAACGTAGCTTTTTGGAGACGGCACACTCTCTGCCGCATCTTGGCCGACCGCCTATGAAGTGAATGCTCCTTGCGGTGGGGTAATTATGTTTTAGGGACAACGATCCTTCTCCACTTGGGTCTCAATGAAGGCAGTGTGCGAGGTAAACTCATCGGACGAGGTCCTCGATCACATCCTTTAGCAAGATAGAGTTCTCAATGTCGTGGCCCTGGTCTATGTAAAAGTAGCAGTACTTCTTGTTGCTCCTCCGAGATGGTAGACTCTTTATCAATACGGGCTACAGGCTAGGAGGTTGGTTAGATTCTCCAGCTACCTTTAGGTGAGGGAGAATCGGAAAGCCAAGCCGTAGGGTCCCTCCATAAGGGTCGTGAACGTGAGGATTAGATTTACGTCAGCAACGTCTAATATCACTGCATTGAAATAACGGAGATAATCGTACGGGCTCTCTCTTTCTTGCTTCTTGACCCTCATCAGAGTGCCGGAACTCTTCCTTTGCCTCTTACTGCCGATGCAGTAATTGAGGAAGAGATCAGTCAATGGCTAAAAGAAGGGAACAATATCGGAAGGGAGGCCGCTGAACCAAGCCTAGGCTGCTCTGCCCAACGTTGTTGGGAAAACTCGACATATGAGGATATCAGTAGTCCCCTAGATCAGCATCATCGTGCTGAAGGCTCCCAGGTGGTCGGCAGGGTCCGAAGTGCCATCATCAGTAAGGATGGCGGGTGCCTAGAAGTTGTTGGGGAGAGGTGACTCCAAAATATCCCTGGTGAATGGGGAGATTATTTGAGGCGTAAGTCTCGTATACTCTCTCCTCTCACAGAGGGTGTGTAGAGTCGTGAGAGGTTCCAAGTTAGTGCTGAACCTGAGGTACCTCTGAGCTACCCAATATGATATCTCTTCTTTCCGTCCCTTCTCTAGAGCCTCCAGCTCACACAGGTGTGTGAGTGATAAGTGCACCATTGTACATCTATTTACATCATATTTGCATGCACTTATCTCAATATTTAGCGCCAATTCCTCTATTTTTTTGCTTCTCTGGGTTTGTTTTACGATTGAGTAGGTAATATACTTACTCGGAGCAAAGAGAACGAGAAACGGGGCAAACCAGAGTGAAACAAGCGAAAAAGGGCCTTTACAGAGATATGCACAACCATTGTACAAAGTGACATGCCCGTGCACAAGCACATGTATATCTCTGTACTCAAAACTCGTCAAAAACATTTGGCAAGGGTGTGTAGATACTTGGCACACCCGTGCACCCCACAGCCACAACCTGTGAAAGAGCTGCAACATTCCGGAATTTATTCCAAGATATATAGGACTCCAACTCCAATCTCCACCGTTCATATTGAATAAGAAGGGATTAGGAAAATCCAATTAAAATATCAAGTCGATCCAAATTGATTTAGTTACTCGATTGATCAATTGATGAAGATTACGCAGACCTGGAATTTCAGTCTGATTTATCCCGAATTTATCTCAAGATTATCTAGACCAACTCCAACTCAAACCAGAAGTTATCCAGATATAGGAGAACAATCATGCCTCATATTTCCACCCTATATAAACCCAGTGGAGGTGAATAATAGATCTATCATTGGGCGGGGACCTAGATCAATCATCTTTAGACAGGAGCACGAGATCCAGACGTTGGGTAGAGTAGCATAAGTGATTGAAGGTGAAGAAGACATTGAGCAAGGTAAGAACTATGTTTTTAATTATATCTTCTCCTATTTTCTCTATTAGTGTATCCATTAGCATGAGAGGCTGATATCTTTAGTGGTACCGCAGACACATGAACCCTAGGATATTTTTTTAATTGAATTCGTTATTTATTAGTTTCCTTTTATTGATGGATCCTGTGATTCTATGCTTGATTGATATGATTTTGTTGTGCATGAGCCATGGTCATCTACCTTGCTATGTTTAGTAAAGCATGTTCGCTTAGGGTTTTACTTGCATGCCTCTTCTATGCGTAGATTCATGTTTGTCTTAGTTAGGTTACAACTAGGCATAGGTAATGAGTTTCATCTGCATGCTGAGAGATTGGATGTGGCATCTAGATGGTACAATTGTTGAACTCCCAAGAATCTACTAATAGAGAACTAATATTTAGAATTTGATTTTTAATAAAAGAATCCTAGGGTGATTAAGATCCGAGGCGCCACGCTTTATCTCTGATTTCTCACAACCAATTGTTAGTGTTAGCTTTCGTTAGGATCAAAAAACCAAACAAAACCACTTTCCTTAGTTTCACACTAGATAGAAAGCATAGTTAGTACTAGTATTCCAGTCACTGTGGATTCGATAACCCTACCTAGTTGTTGCGTGCATCATGTTTTTGGTGTCATTGCCAAGGACTGGCAACATTAGGAAAATTAGGATTGTTTACTCTAGTTAGGTAGTCTAGTTCACTATTACTTGAATTGGAAAAAAAATCCAAAATTTGAAATTTCCTGATTTCAGATTTTCACTATCTTTTGTGCCTGATTGAATATGTCTATTGAATTGATAATGGCTTTTTTTTCAAGTGACGAAGATTACAAAATGACTTGCTATGGGCAACCCTCACTGGTTAATCTTCTTGTGTATTACACTCACCACATTAACACAGACGTGCAAGAACCAGAGCCCACGGATGTCAAGGAATTGGATCACAAGCAATTAGATGTGTCACCTAATTGTAACCCCTCATTGGAAGATCTTCTTGTGTATCACACTCATCGTATTGAAACAACATTGCGAGAATCAAAATCTTGGGAGATCAAGGAGTTGGATTTAGAGGAAGTGGTATACAAGTCTAAAGTAAACCCAAATCTATTCTTGACTGAGACAGTACCTGTTCCCCCATTGGTAGTCTATGAGGAACACCTAATCAAGAAAATTATTTTTAATCTACGGGCACGGATGATGTAAACGGACGGAGTATGGAAAATGAGGGGTCCCAAAAAGATATCGAGACAAACTTGGAACAAAGCTTGGAAGCAGAAGAAAGGGAGTATTTTGAGGGTAAGTCGAGGAAGCTTTTGGAGAAGTCATCACAGAAGACGCTATTGTGCACAGTCATACATCTCATTGGATGTGCCGAGCGAGGTGATAAATCAAAAGGCTTGGCATGCCCTTGTATACGCTTGTGCGCACGGCCGTGTGCAAGATAAACTGGGGCGTTAAAACCCTAGACCGCGTGATAACCTATTATATTCTTCCACATCTACGCGTATGACCGTGCGCCACGCCTCAGCTCTCTCCCTCCACCGGTGTTCCTCCATCTTCTCCAGCGAGCTCGGCCGTCCACTTCCTTCTTCTTCGGCGAGCCACCATCTTGAAGCATCATGCCGCCGAAGAAACCCTCCAAGGAGCAACCAAGGAGGAAGAAGCAGAGTGGAGAGGGAAGCTCCAAGCCCCAGGCATCCTCATCCATCGCCACCCCACAGAAGTTGACATTCACGACACCTATGTTCGCCGGCAGGCACTTCCGTCTCCGGCAGTTGAGCTTTGGTGAGGCTTGACGCATCCACCAGACTGTGCTGGAGACAGTAGGCCTTGCCGCTGACGTGCAGAGGTACCTTGACATGGATGGATGGCGGCGTCTCCTGGGCATTCAGGAGACGCCATACTAGGAGCTGACCTTGGAGGCGCTCTCGATGTTCTAGATCGCCAAATGACTCATCACCTGGCACCGGCCAGATCAGATCTAGTTTAGGTTGGGCGGCACTATGTTCCAGTTAGCTACACAGATTTTGCCAACCACCTGGGACTCTATGATCGAGAGTTCACGATGACCCAAGAGTACCAGGCTCTAAGGATAGATAGGCCGGTCGAAGAGACACAGGAGTCCGTCTAGAGAAGACCCAGCACAGACCCACACTACGACCCGCACCTATCAAAGGCGTCCAATCTCCGCTCCCCAGCCCTCAAGTACATACATCTGATCGTGAGCCATTCTATCACATAGCGAGGATAGAGCACGGGGGCCGTCAGCACTAGAGACTTCCTCCATCATCAGAGCATGATGTACGGCTTCAAATTACACCTGGGATGGGTCGTGGGCGAGCTGCTCATACACCAGGCAACCTACACCAGGATCGGAGCCATCTTCGTAGTGCCTTACAGAGCGAGGTTGGCCTGGGGTATGGGCGTCTTATTACCATATGTGACCGAGCTGATGACAACCATAGGGAGCTCTATCCCCATTACCCTGGACACACTAAGGTGGATGGGTATGCTGCAGGCCATGCGAACCTCTCAGGGCACCAGATACGCAGCCACAGCCCCTACCAACCCCCCAACACCCATGGAGCAGCTCGAGCCGCAAGAGACGACGGCGACAGTATATCACCATGTTAAGCTCCGAATAAGGTCACATATCTATCCAGGTTTACCCATATCAATGTATATATCTCTTCACATGCAAAGTTAACAATGTTCGAATACTTTCTAACATCTGGAATCTAACAACACTTACCTACTCAATAGGTGAGCACAATTTTGTCAACACAAATGAACAACCAAAAAGCATACGCCTTACAACCTATTGGTTGAACTGAATTTTGAAAGAAAATAGTTATAACTTAGACTCCATGCATGGAACTTTCATCAGCTCCTAAAAAAACTGCAGCAAGAAGTACTAACAATCAAAGAAAATAGATAACCACTAACATAGTGAAGATAGATTAGATGCCTATCTAAAGAGAATTGTAGAATTTGAATAATAGTAGATAATAAACTATAAAAATTTTGGGAAAGGTCAAAATGGCCACATAAAGACAATCTAGAAGTTTTGACTAGAAAAAAAAGATCAAGTCAACTTAATTGCTTGTAAGATGAACAATAAGAATCTAGTGGAAACATCCATTGATCAAAAGAACTAGAATGCAGAAAAGAGTAAAGCTGCCTAGTACATGAGAATAAATTATTTAAAAGTAGGAGAAAGACAAATATTTTCCATTATAACGCAGTTATAGAGGTTCTTTTCATAAAATAGTACATGGTGATACTCACATACATAGTCAATTGTAGTGGAAAAGAAAGAGTTATTATTGGATCTTAGTTTTAAAGGAAAACTTAAAACCAAAATTTCCTTCCTAATTAATTTCTAACACAATCTAAACTGATATTTATTAAAAAGAGAGAAAGAGAGGAGAAAAGAATAATAATAATCTCTATTATTCATCATAGAATAAAATGTATATCATAATATAAACAACGAATGATAGGAATACCCACCCACCTTGAGTTTGTAGAGAAGAAATGTTTGTTACTCCCAAGCCGAAGATATGGTGTATAGGTCAGCAAATTGACACTCTAAAGGTACATAGTAAGGAACCAATGTACCCTGATGATGGTGATCTCGAAAGTCATGATTGGCTGAAGTGACTGTAATTTGAATAGCACCGATGTTGTTACAAAAGAGAGAAGTAGGATCGGGAGAAGGAATACCAAAATCCTAGAGAAGCCAATAAAGCCAAATTAACTCTTTCTTCAGCAATGGTAGCTATAGCACGAAGCTCAGCCTTGAAACTAGAACGAGAGACACCATTCTGCTTCTTGGACATCCATGTAATAAGAAATTAGCCAAGAAAGACACAAAAGCCAGTGGTAGAGCAAAGATCCACAAGGTCACTAGCCTAACTAGAGTTTGCTTAGGCTTGCAACTAAAGATGATTGTTATTCGAGTAGAAAAGACCATATGTTGGAGTAGCGTGAAGATACCAAATGTCCCGCAATAAGTGAGCATAATGCATAGATGTAGGTGCGCTCAATAACTCACCTAACACATGAACAACATAGGTGATGCAATGTCGTGCAATGGTAAGGTAACTAAGACTCCTAATAAGATGATGATAGCGAGTCAAATTAGGTAGAAGAGTATCCTCATTTGGTCGTAACTGAAGATGAAGCTCCATCGGAGTAGTAGCTATCCGAGAGTCAGAAAGAGCATCACGGACAAGTAATTAGAATTTTACTGCTGTTAAGAAAGTTAATAGCCATATGAAGTGGAGTCAATCTCAATCCTGAGAAAGTAACGCAAAGGGCCAACATTTGTCATATGAAAGTATCGTTGAAGATGATGCTTGACGAACATAGCATGAGAGGGGTCATCACCTGTAATGATCATGTCATCTACATAGATCAACATAATAGTCCGACCATGAGGAGAGGAGTGCATGAACATAGTTGGACCATACTAACTCTATAAAAAGTCTTTAGCTAGTTCTACTGTATTGAAAACGCTCAAACCAGGCAAGAGGGCCTATTTTAGGCCTTAGAGAGCAGGCCTTGACCGACAAACCAAACCAACAGGAGGACCATGTACACCTCCAACTGCAAGTCACTATGAAGAATGGCATTCTTCACATCAAGCTGAGACAATAACCAACGACGAACAATTATCATGGTAATGAGAGTCTGAATGGTAGTAATATGAGCCACAGGTCCAAATACCTATTCATAATCATGACATGCTCCTATTGAAAACCATGAGCCACTAACCGAGCCTTGTACCTCTCAACTGTGCAATCAGAGCAGGTCTTAGCTTTGAAGACCCATTTTCATGTAATAGGAACAACACCAGGTGGCAGAGGAATCCCAGTATAACTTTTCTCGAAGACACTCACCTTATCAGACATAGTAGCTTGCCACTCAGGAACCCAAAAAATCTCTTTTTAGGAACTAGGCTTTGGATAGGCCCTGGCAGTAACGTGACGACCAGAAAGTCAAGCAATTCTGGAGTAGCAAGGTTAAGGCGATCTGGTCAATGACAATACTCATAGAGGGGATACCATCCATCATATAGGAGGATCATCAACAGAGTGCTCACTAGAGAAAGCCTGGGAGGGTGGATTAGATGGCTCAGGTAAGGAAGAAAGATTATGACAGTAAGTATATTGGTAGAGTATAAGTGGAGCAGATGGAATAGAAGAGGGAGACTTTAGTGGAGCTACAGATTATTGAAGTATAATTGAAAAATAACTATGATGTGACAGTCAAAGTGATTATATAACAACTTATTTAAAGTCTGATGATTTGGTCATAGATGGCAGTCAGAACCAGTGACTCAGATATTTAGTTAATGATGTAATGTGTTCGTAGTGTGAAGCAGTTATCTTATGTAAGTTAGAGTTTATGTGAGTGTCTTATTATGTATAGTTGTTGTAATAGTTTTTAGATATATGAAATGAATGTGAAGTGATTGTGTTGTTTGTTCTCTTAAAATACTTGTCATTTTCTTCATTGTATGTTAATTCTCAAGATCCTGGTGATTTTACACCTTCATTGTGGTATCAGAGTTGTGGAGAAGATTAATTCAAGTCATGGCTGCTATAAACAATTCAGTTAATATCTCACAACCATCCTCACCAATCTTCAAAGGTGAATCATATGAATTTTGGAGCATCAAAATGACAACTTTTTTCAAATCACAGGACCTCTAGGACTTGGTTGAAGAAGGCTTTGCAGATCGAGATGAAGAAGGGAGGCTAAAGGAGAACAGAAAGAAAGACTCAAGGGCACTCCTTTTTTTATACAGCAAGTGGTCCATGAAACTATATTTTCCAGAATTGTTGGTGCAACTACTTCAAAGGAGGCATAGATGATCCTTCAAATAAATTTCAAGTATAATCAAATGTGATGGTTGTCAAGTTGCAAACTTTACGACATGTATTTTAGACACTACATATGAAGACACATAAAACAGTGCAAGATTTTGTCTCCAGTGTGATACTGATTACCAATCAAATGCGGGCAAATGGTGATAAGATTTGTGATCATACTGTGGCGGCTAAAGTTTTAAGACATTTAACACCTAAATTTGATCATGTGGAGGCAACAATAAAGGAGTCAAAGGATTTAAAAAACTTCACCTTTGATGAGCTAAGTGGATCCTTGCAGGCACATGAAGCAAGGATCAAAAAATCTACAAAGAGGACTGAAGATAAAGCATTTCAGATTAAAGGAGAGCCATCTAAAATAAGAGAAGCAAACAAAACTTACAAAAAAGGAGCAGGAAGAGGTGTAATTCATCACAAAGGTCAAGCTTGAGGCAGAGGAAGATTTACAGACACTAGACATTACATCAATGATCAAGGGAATTATAGAAAAGGGATTCAATGTCACAATTGTCACAAGTTTGGGCATATAAAAGGAGAGTGTTGGCTTAAAGATAAGAGTATCAACTATGCTAAAGAGAAAGAAGAGAACAATCTCTTTATGGCATGTAATGATGCTGATGATAGTGCAGATAATATGTGGCTAGTGATAGTGGTTGTTCAAACCACATAACAGGCAGGAGAGAATTATTTAAGGAACTAGATGAAGCAGACAAACTCAATGTTAGGCTAGGAGATGACAAAGAAATCAAGGTAGAAGGTAAGGACACAATGGATGTCACAACCTCTGAAGGAAAGGTGAAACTAATATATAAAGTGTAGTATGTACTTACACTTGGAAATAATTTATTAAGTGTAGGACAACTATTGTCCAGTGGATGTTCTATTTTGTTTGATAATGCCTCATATCTCATTAAAGAAAAAGAAGAAGGTATGTAGTTGGCAAACATACAAATGACAAGAAATCAAATGTTTCCCCTTAAAGTCTCGAGCATGAGAGGTTTCAGTTTCACTCCATATGATCAACAGAATTTTGTTCTTTGGTAACTACGTTATAGTCACTGAAATATAAAAGGCTTGTAGTTCTTACATCAACGAAATATGGTTCGAGGGCTTCCTAACATTAATAAGATTGTCATTTGTGAAGGCTTTATATATGGGAAACAAACTAGACACTCATTTGCACTTGGCAGAGCTTGGAGAGTTAATTCTCATCTTAAATTAATTCGTGCAAAGATTTGTGGCCCTATAAAAACAGAATCACTAGGAGGAAGTCATTTCTTCTTACTGTTCACTGATGATTACACTGGAATGAGTTTGGTATTCTTTCTCAGATTCAAGTCCCAAACATTCGAGTGTTTTAGGAAGTTTAAAGTTCTCATGGATAAGCAATATGCTAGTCATATCAATACACTTCGTTTAGATAGAGGGGATGAGTTTCTCTCCAATGAATTCAAGACTTACTGTGAAGAGAATGGGATTCGCAGGGAGTTTACAGCACCTTACACCCCATAGCTGAATGGGGTAGTCGAGAGGAAGAACATGACTAATATCATGGAGATAGCAAGAAGCATATTAAAGGGATGAAGACTCTCTAATAAATTCTGGGTTGTGGTAGTAGGGACTACAGTGTACTTATTGAACCTTTCTCGAACAAAAGCAGTGTTGAATAAAACTCCTCATGATGCTTGGACAGGTATGAAACCATATATAACTCACTTGTGTGTCTTTGGTTGTGTTTCTTATGCCTTAATTCCTTCACAACAACATAAAAAATTAGATGCAAAATCCAAAAAATGTCTATTCATTTGGTATAGCACAGAGTCTAAAGCCTATAGGTTATATAACCCTACTAGTAAGAAGATAATAATTAGTAGGGATGTACTATTAATGAAGAGATTAGCTAGGATTGGAGTGAAAATACTGAAGTGCAATTCAAGGTGCTACTAAATGTAGAATTACTCCCAACATCAAGAAGTACATGGCTTGCAGCAGCAAATGGCAACAACACAGATGCTCTTCACATGTAGAAGCAAGTGGGTGCAGTTCAACTCTAGATACTAAAGGTACATCCCCAAGGAAATTAAGATCTCTCAAAGACATATACGTAACATTTATATTTATACTTATAGTATCTGATCGTGTCACCTATGATGAAGCTATTAAAGCAAAGCACTGGCAAGTTGCAATGGAGGAAAAGCTTTTATCTACAAGGAAGAATACAACCTGGGAACAAACAGGCCTACATCATGGGAAGAAAACAGTGGGTTTCAAGTGGTTGTATAAGACCAAATACCAAGTAGATCTTAAGGCACGGTTTTGTAGCTAATGGGTATTCTCAATAACATGGAGTAGATTTCGAAGAGACATTTTCACCTATTGCGAGGTTTGAGACTGTAAGGCTTTTCTTGGTACTGGGTGCACAAATGAAATGGTCGATTTATCAGCTAGATGTGAAGTCTGCTTTTGTAAATGTTGAATTACAAGATGAAGTGTATGTTGATCAATCAGAGGGTTACTGTAATACCCAGATTTTTTGAATTAATGTAATAATTTCAAATAGAAGTTAATGTTGGATTAGAGAATAAAAGAATAATATTTAATGATAAGGAATATAAATACAATAGTAAACTGTGAAAAGTTTAGGGTTAAATTGAAAAAATAAATAAATTTTTGTGGATGTTTCATATTTTTATTCGATGTTACGTATCAAGCCTCTTACTCGCCAGCGAAGACATTGGAGAAAGAAAAAGAAAGAAAGAAGAGAGAAAGAAAAAGAAGATAGAAAAAGAAAGAAAGAAGAGAGAGTGGTAGAGAGAGAGAGCAGGAGAGAAAAGAAAGAGAGAGGGGCAGTCAGAGGAAAGAAAGAAAAGAGAGGGGGAAAGGAAAGAAGTGACAAGAAGAGAGAAAAAGAAATAGAAAGAAAGAGAAAAGAGAAAAGAAGAGAAAGAGGGAGAGACGGCAGAAAGAAAAAGAGAGAAAAAGAAAAAGAGAGAGAAAATGAGCATAAAACCTCTTGGGTATGCAGGAAGGGTTAAACACTAGGGAGTTTGCCCGGTGAGTTGACTGCAGATGAACTTTAGTTGAATGCCGAATATTTTATTGATATTTTTATTGATGAATTTTGAAAGTGGTATTTTTTGTATATAGGTATATTTGCTCATGGTATAGCCACTCTGCATGTTTTATCAATTTACACCTATGTACTTGTCAAGATATGCCTATGTTGGGGGCTCTGGTGCGAAGCCATGGGGTCTAAGGGATTGTAAAGTTTAATGTGTACAGTTAATGGGCTAGTTATGTGAATAAGAAATGAGATGTGAGTATAGCTAGTGCTATTGAGGTTGGGTGCATACGGTACTAGTTTTTCTGGATTCTATGGGTTAACCTTAAAACCTTTCCATGGTTGGATTCTTTATGCCTTTATGTCTATATTCTTCTTGTCTACTTTTATGATTATGTAATTTTTTGAAATCCTTTATGATTAAATGCTTCATTTTTATTTTTTTTTTATCTATGAACGAATGTTGCATCCCCAGAAAGGGGAAATTAATGAATATTATGTCCCCGGAAAGGGGAAATGAACGAATGTTATGTCCCAGGAAGTGGAAATAAATGAATGTAATGTCTAAGGGAAGGGGAAATGAATAAATGTTTTGTCCCCGAAAAAGGGGAAATGAACAAATGTTATGTCCACAGGAAGGGATAACGAACGAATGCCCCCGAAAAGGGCTAATGAATGAATGATATGGATTGTCCATGATATCTTTTTCTATATTTAATGCTTATGTTTAATATGTTCATGTTTACCTTACTGAGCTATGTTTGAGCCAATTCCTTTTGTTTGTTGTCAACCCTAGGACCCTTGGAAGAATAATGGAAAGGAAAGTTAAATAAGAGGATAAGCAGAGACCTATACCATGCTTAGCCATGTTATCTTAAAACTATTTAAGTATTTGGATATACCTAATCTCTGAACATCTTAACTTTCGGTCCTTTGACTTGTATAATTTAATGAACACTATTATATGACTTAAATAATAAGTCAATTATATGTGCTATAAAAACCTATGTTGTTACAGTTATAATATTCAAGGGTGTGAAGGCAAAGTCTACAAGCTGAGAAAAGTATTGTATGGATTGAGACAAGCTCCAAGAGCTTGGTATAGTAAAATAGACATATATTTCTTGTAAAATAGTTTTGAAAGGAGTGAAAATGAGCCAACCTTATACAAAAGGAAATACAGTGATGATGCAGTGATAAGTGCATGACCATACACATTTTTACACTATATTTACATGCACTTTATCCTTCTTTATACATAGATTCTTCTACTTTTGTGCTCTGTTAGGTATTTTTTTGTGATTGGGCAGGTAAAGAGGCTCCGAGAACAAAAGAATCCAAAGACAAAGCAATTCAGAACAAAAAGAGCTAAAAAGGCATTTTCCAAATAAAAGAATAGACTAAACATGGGCATGTTCCAGGCGTGTTGACTTTAGAACACAAATATTTGATGATTTTTGCTGAGCACACCCTGACTGTCTAGAGCATGGGCATGTTCCCTTAAACATGGGCATGTTCTCCCCATGTTTTTCCTATGTTTATCTTGGGATTTCTAAGAAATGCGCCAAATCGATTCCTGAAGCTTCTATAGACGAGAACATGTTAAACATGCCCAAAGCACAATTGTGTTTCATAAATTTGACGTCTATGAAAGCCAGCCAGATACAACTTACTCGGGGACTTTTGGTGATTCTTCTGTTGACGGCTAAGGCTTCGGCGGAAATTGAAGGCGGACGAGACATCGATCTAGGCAGTAAATCACCTTTATTTATGCTTTCTTCTTTAGATCTTATGTTAGATATTCTCAGTATGAGAGGCTAAACCTTCTGTGGTGCCTCAGATTCTTTTAACCTAGGATGAACATTTGACAATTTTCCTATTTTTATATTGGTTTTGGTTTATTCTTGTAAACCATCTATATGTGCTTAATGCTTGCAAATCGCTAATACTAGAGCCCCGATTTGCATATTTGAATTGCATGATTAGGTAGAGAGATCTCGGGCATGTTAGATCAATGTTTAAATGGTAGGGGTTGAGTCCACGCCGAGTGATCGGACGTATGTGGATTACGGCAAAACCTAATAGTCGGAATCATAGAACTTAATGTAATCATGGGGAGATTGGTGTCGTCGTATGCGAATTAGGGTTTGGCCTCCAAGAGATCGGGGTTGACCTAAATTAGGGTTCCTCATGGTCATAATAGATAAGTTAGATAATCACTATTTGGAAATTAGTCGAGCAAGGGATTCCTAGTGGAAAAGAGATCCGGGGTGCCATGATCTCTACAATGAATTAGCCTATATTTGCCAACTATTCAATTTAGATCTACTTTAGATCTCTTAGTTAGGATTAGATCACCACCCATATTTTTATGTTATATAATAGAATTTGAATTTTACTAGGTCTACCGGTTTCTATGGAATTGACTACCCTACCCTATGGGTACTTTACTACCTGATCGATCTCGTGCACTTGCGGGAGAGATACAACACATCATAGCGTGTTATTGGTATGTCTTTATGGGGATGACATTATGTATATGGGTTCAACTGTCACAGTTGTTTAAGAATTTAAGCATGAAGTGATGAAAACTTTTGAAATGACTGATCTTAGGCTACTAAATTAATTTCTTGGTTTGGAGATAAAGCAATCTTTAGAGGGAGTTTTTGTCTCACAGAAGAAGTATGCAAAGGACCTTCTAAAAAGATTTAATCTATAATATTGTAAGACAACACCAACTCCAATGAATATAGGTGAAAAACTCTAGTTAAATGATAGTACAAGAGATACCAATGCAAAGAATTATGGAAGTTTAATTGGTGTGCTAATCTATTTCACTCACACAGGTCAAGATATTTGTTTTTCAATTGGAGTTTTATCAAGGTTTATGAGTTCTCCATCAAACATCATTTTGGTGCAGCAAAAAGAATCTTAAATTACATTGCCGGAACATTGGACATTGTAATAATGTACACGCATGCATCAGATTTTGAATTAATTTGTTATACGGATAGCAACTGGGCAGGTTCGCTAGATCGAAGAAGTACATCATGGAGTGTTTTCACTCTAGTTTCAGAAACTGTTTTATGGAGCTCAATGAAGAAAGAAATTATTGCTTTATCCACAATTAAATCAAAGTATATTGCAGCAACATTCGCAGCATGCCAGACAGTTTAGCTCAGAAGAATGCTCAAAGATTTTGACCAAGAACAAATGTATATATACACCTTTATATAGATATGAATATATATATATATATATATATATATATATATATATACATATATATATATATATATACATATACATATAATATAGCTATTTCTATTTAAGGTTATACGATATCAGGTTGAGTTTGTGGGAGACATACTCAATGTGTTGGTGTGACCGTCCAAGATAAAGGTCAGCCGGTGTGGGTTGTAGAGACGGGGCGTCGATAAGTACACAATTATACAAATATTTCTATCATATTTGCATGTACTTATCCTCTTGTTTCGCATCAATTCCTTTATTTTTGTGCTTCTCTGGGTTTTTTTGTTAATTAGCAGGTAAAATAGGTACGTGGAGCAGAAGGAATGAGAAACCAGACAAACCAGGACGAAACAAGCTGAAAGAGCCCCTCATAGAGATATGCACGACCTCAGTAGAGATGTGTACGGCCATGCAGACGCCCGTGTACCTCTCTACCTACAAAACGCGTGAAGATCGACCACGAGAGTTGTCACGGGCGTGCATCAGGTGCACACACCCCTGCCAAATTAAATCAAAATTCTATATAAGCCTCCGAGGAAACAGATTTTGGGGACTTTTGGCAGATTAGTCTTCAGCAGGTGTTTCAAGCGACAACTAGGGTTTCAGAGAAGATCTAAGGCGGAGAAGACATCGAGCAAGGGAGGCCCCATATTTTCAATTATGTCTTCCTCTAGTATTATTGTTATTGTTTTCATTAGCATGAGGCTAAACCTCTTCAGTGG
Source organism: Dioscorea zingiberensis (assembly GCA_026586065.1). Taxonomy (NCBI): domain Eukaryota; kingdom Viridiplantae; phylum Streptophyta; class Magnoliopsida; order Dioscoreales; family Dioscoreaceae; genus Dioscorea; species Dioscorea zingiberensis. The sequence continues at coordinate 25,563,056 of CM048826.1, forward strand.
TGCGTCAGACACATGAACCCTAGGATTATTTGTTAATTGAATTTTTTTATATATTGGCTTTCTTTTATTGACGATTCTTGTGACTCTATGTTTGATTTATGTGATTGTATTCTGCATGATCCATAGTCATATACCTCGTTATATTCTGGCGATGTACATACATGCCTAGGGTTTTGACTTGCGTGTCTCTTTATGCATAGGTCCATATCTCTCTTAGTTCGATTATAACTAGGCATAGGTATTGAGTTCAATCTGCATACCGAGAGATCGGATGTGGCATCTAGATGGTGTTATTGTCAAACTCCCAAGAACTAATCAATGGATAGCCAATACTTAGAATTCTATTATTAACAAAGGAATCCAAGGAGGATTGTGATATGAGGTGCCACGTTCATCTTTGAGTGCTCACTACCTACCAATTGTTTGCGTTAGTTTCTTTTTAGGACAATCAATCAATCACAATTCCTTCCATTGTTTTAGACTAGATAACAAGGATAGTTAGTACTAGTATTCAAGTCCTTGTGGATTCGATAAGCCTACCTTTGGGTATATTACAATTTGATCGACCTCGTACACTTGCGGATAGTTTGTCGCGCACTATGTGCATGCATCATGTTTTTGCCGTCATTATATGGGACTGGCAACGCTAGGAACATTAGAATTTGTTATTCTAGTTAGTTAGTCTAGCTTACTTTTATTAAATATATAAATAAATAAATAAAGCGAGAAAAATCAAAAATTCCAAAAAAAATAGAAAAATTCAAAATTCAAAAATATTTTCTTTTACTTTCACTTTTAGATTTAATCTCGCTTTCTTCTTATGAAGGTGCGAGTGCATGACCAGAAGATGGGTCCCATATCTAGTGGAAGTACTTGACGCGGATTTTGAGCGCCACCATTGTCGCCGAATACGAGAAATCATTTCAAAAAGATGGCAACAGCAGAATCTAGTGCGAAAGTCAACCAACCAAAACCTATGGCGACCCCAACCCTTCGCAGCCTTATGCACCAATCGCTACACAACATCCCCACCCCGAGGATGAGGACATGCGGAATTGAGTATCACGGACATCATCACTTCTCCTTTACTTTTCCTTTAGTCATATGCCTTTGAACTTTTATGTATTAGTTAGCAAGGGCTTTGCCCTGTTAAACTTCTTGGATTTATTTTCTTTCTGTGGTTGTTTATGGATTCACCATATTTTAGGTATTACTCCTCTTTCTTGTTTGTCTTACATAATGGATTGGTCACATCGCTACCCAGGGAATCGTATACAAGGGCACAAATTTGAAGCATTGTCAAGTAACCGGGGAAATCTTAGGTTTCTATTTCTTTCTTATTTATTTATGTCGTACTCTTACAGCTTGTATATGCATTGTGTACATTGATGACAATGTACTATTTTAAGTTGGGGGGTGGACACATTCGTTCAAAAAAAAAAAAAAAGAGACAAATACATGCTTAATTGCACTTACAATGAATGTATCATTCTAAGTATGGGGATGGGAACTTAGGAAGTAATTGCATATCTTTACCATTGACTTCATTAAAATCTTTGTATATGAATTACATGTTAAATATACACCTACTCCATGTTCACACCACCTGAGCATAGAATTCTTAATTCTCCTATTCAATACCATGAATACTTAGAGAGAATCCTAGTTTCAATAAATTTTTCTAGTATCATAAGATAACTCATCGCCATGTTCTTCTGACTTTACTTTCTAAGCATTGTTTTCAATGCCTATAAGAGGTTTCGTGACACTTGTTCAAGCTTCTAGCCACTAGAATTTAACTTAGTGGACAAGTAAGAGATAAATAATATAGTGATGTATATAGTAGTTATAAAGGTAATAAAGATAGTGTTCTGCTGCTTATTGTGATGATGTAAGTTGGGGTTATGGCTCCTAATCAGAGTGTCCCTCGAATCGAAAAGCCACTCTAAAGTATGAACATATCTAGGCAGAGTTATAATCCTCTGAGTATAGCTAGGTGTTCTAGTGCCTAATCAGCATGTGCATCCCTCATAAATGGGGAATCTACACTCTACATTAGTCTTTAGTAAGGAAAAGTCAGATCCATTAGGGATGCCATACCAAAAATGACAAAAAAATGGTGTATATATGTTCTAAGACCACAAACTTGTCCACCATATTTCTATTGCCAAGGGGTTGGTTGCATTGTCCTTAGAGTCCCAACGAGCTTCTAGAGTTCATTGAAGGAATGCTTATCTCGTTAAGACTAGAGAACATTGTAAGCGGAGTGATGACTCTTGACTTATTGCAAAACTTGATTGTGCCCTGTGATCGATATGTTTCGGGAGTTGAAATAGGAGAACACAAATCTCGGTGGTGGAACTTATAGTAGAGATAAATTGTTTAAGACTTAACGGAAAATTAAACACTTATCAATTCTCTAGTTTTTCTTTTCTTTGCTTGAGGACAAGCAAGTATCAATGTTTGGGGATAGTTTGATAAGTGTTTAATTGTAGATATTTTTATATATCATTCATGTGTATTTAGCATGCCCATTAGTTAAATTGTCTCTCTACGATGCTTATTAAGTGTTAATTTTGATGAACACGACATGTTGGAAACATCATAAGAAATTGGAGAAGATTACTCGTGATATGAATCGAAGAAGGCTCCCAAAGTCTCCATAGAGAAGGAGACAAGCCCATATGGAAGTAGATGAGCCTGTCTATATCAAGGCACACACCTAGGGATCTCCACAGAGAAGGAGGTGGGCCCGTATTTGAGTAGACGGGCCCATCTAGCTCATGGGTTTTTATCTGTAGCTGTCTGTGAAAAGACAGAGCACCAAAAGGGCCCGTCAAGAAGTAGAGGGGCCAGTCTACATCACGGAAATTGACGCACCTGGCCTAGTTTATTCTGTTTCGTGTACAGACGCCCCTGCTTGTTTTGGGGGCATATAAATAGCTATATTTAGGGTTTGGAGAGGGAAGCGCCGCCATCCAAAAGAAAGAACTCCTATTCTATTGTTTCTTGGGGAGGAAGGAGAAGGAGCATTGAAGGAGAGGAAAAAGAGAATCGTAAATGGTCCTCACAATAGTGGAGGGAATGGTGGTTAATATCTTGTTTACCTTTTACTTTCATTGCTTTGTATTGGATTTGTATTCCACTTTAATAGGGAACTAACTCCTTAGGTATTCGGACATGATGAACCCTAGGGTCATGCTTCAATTTCGATATTGGATTTTATGTTTAATGAGTTGCTTGTTTAGTCAATTTGATAATCTATTGAGCTTTATTCCACTCATTTGGTAATCTACGTTGAAACAGCTTGGATTTGACAATCCGACAAACTGGGGGAAGAAGCCAACGCCTCCCTATTTGCGAGCATACCTCAATAGAGAGGATTACGAGTGCACTAAGAGATCGGGCACTAAGGAGAGCAACTCCTTTATATGCCTTGTTCCCGTAATCTTTCCAACTATTTGATTCCATAGAACATCATCGGTAAGGGTACTAGGTTAGTAACTCACCTCCAGAGAAGGAATGAAAGTACTTTAGGAATCCTTGTGTAACGCCCCAAAACTTTTCAATGCTTAATTTGAAATTTTATGGAAAATCCCACAAGTTTAATTCTATTGAGAATGGATTCATTACTGATAAGTTAAATTAAGGGGAAATCGGGCGTTAATGGGTCTAAACTCCAGCCTCACAAGTAATAAGGCCAGTGAAGGCCATGTGGGCCAAGCCAATTAGAATTAGACCCGATTTAATTAATTGAAAGGATTACTAAGTTTAATGAAATTCAAGTATTTAGCTGGCAAGACAAGACCAAGACGTGAGTTCCGATTATGAGGGTCAGGCCTAGCCAAAAGCCGGAATTGAACGATTCATTCGGTTTCAAGTGATCGCCCGTGATTCCATAATATTTAATTGTAATATCTTATGTGTAGTTAAAATAATCAAATGAATTTGGAAATAATAATGAAATCAATTAAAACTATAAAACCAAAATTTAATTTAAATTATGTGGTAAGTCAACAGTACTTTATATAACCTAAGTTAATAAGTATGGAACTTAGGTTTAAATCATATGCTAAGCTAAGAGAGAGGGAAAGAGAATCATGTTCATCCCTGTTCGTTCGCGAGAAAGAGAAGCCGAGCGCTGTGCGCGCGATGGAGACGTCCGAAGAATTGGGATCTGGTCGCCTCTTCAACCTCGTGAGCACACAGAAGCTCTGTGAGGCGACAGTGAGGGAGAGCTTGGAAGCTAAAGGGTTGGAGAGATGGAAGCCCGTTGCTGATTTCTTCTTCGACGCTCTCTGCCCTTTTCCAGCTCGCGTGATCCCCAGTGAGGAGGAATCAACACCGGCCGACGCCCCTGCAGGCCCTCAGAATTGGGTTGAGTATACCAGCCATACCAGCGAGCACAAAGCCATCGTCTGCACCTCTTATTTCAGCTCGGACAAACTACAGGTTCCTCACAGAAATAAGGTTGGTAAGTTGGAGAATTAAAAGTTTGTTTTTCTTTTGAAATGAGGCATGTTATCTGAGTTTAGACGATTAAGATCATAGGATTTAATTTAAATGATACATCGTTGTTACATGAATGATTGGGGGCAGTAGAGAGTTAAGGATTTGGATTAAAACATAGATGTCCTTTGACTATGAAACTTGCTTAGAGAACTTGGAAATTTCAGCTGTCCTTTGGCATTGAAAATTGTTGTGAAAACCTAGAGATTTCAGCTACCTCTTAGCCCTGAAAATTCTTTAATAACCTGGAAATTTCAGCTGCCATTTTGCCATGAAATTTGTGGTTTTGGTGTATTGAAAACATGTCCAAAGCATCACAGAAACCTGCAGATTTTACCCTTTAAAAATCTGAATGTTATGGTCCACAGAGCTTACATATTTTAATTCAAAAACCACCACTTAGATAGCTGGAAACCTGCAGCTTGAGTGTTGAATATTGGTGTATGTTGTATAATTTTCGAAGCCCCCCAAATAGAGGAGGTGCTGTCGTTTTGAAACCAAAGTATGCACATCTTATGCTTGTAGTAATGCATGTGAGGAAGTTAGTGATCATGAGATGTATTGCTTGATTATTGAATTGTTAGCATACTTCTCTAGGGTGTATCCTTGTATTAATTAGAAGAGAAATCATTCTCAGCTATGAGGTGGAATGATTTAGAGAACTACACATTAAATGTTTGAGAAAATGCCTCAAATAGATATAAGAAGTGACAGTCCTGCAGAATTGTTGTCCATTTGGAGGGACATCTGGGTCCTGTACATTACATTGATTGAGTTGTGTTATACGCCAATGGAAAGGTCTCGAAGTCATCTTTCTTTTGAGCATTAGATGACAGAAATCTGATTTGCGGTTCAAAAGTTATGATCAATTCTTTCTAGCCGCGCAGGACAGACAGATTTCTGTATTTCTGGAATTGGACATCGACTAGGTGTTTTCTTTTCAACAAGGAATATGCTATAATTCTCGTTGGGGATTGCATAGATTGTATAAACAGAAATGTAACAATACTTAGCTATATAGTTAAGTAAAGAGTGAGGGCTTATTATGCAGCTGCTTGACAAAATGCTCAAGAGAGCAGCAGTGAAGTATAACCAGGCCTGCAGATTGCTGTCCCCTTCGGGGGACAGCTGCACCCTCCATACTACTACGTTCGGAGTGAGTTATATATCAATGGAAAGATCTTGAAGAGATATTTCTAACAAGCCTTTAATTGGAGAAATTCGACTTCTAGAATGAAAGTTATGGGCAAAACGGTCGGACTGCGCAGGAATGATAGAAATTCCTGCATTCTAAGTTAGGAGTACATTGCCTAGATTTAGAAGTAATGTTAAATGAGCATGGTTTTAGTATTTACTATTGTTCGTTATATAAATACTAGGAAGAGGAAGGGACATACCGAGAGCGTCGTGTGGATCGGGGCAAACCTAAATTTAGCGAAGGACTACAGGTGAGTGATTTCACTATACGTTGGTATGGTTTTTATGATCGGATTTGATCGTCGGGTTTGTTTATCCGAATTTTTTTTATGAGTTTTATATCAAAGTTTGTGCAATGTTACTGGTTGATATTATGATCATATTACTAGCATCTTCATTGTTTATTACATGTATTGTAAATGAAAATATATGTGAATAGAGGAAATAAAGAATGAGAATATGATCAAGACAAAGAGATATTTCAATTATTGACAAACATGCACATTAGTTAAGATAAGTAGGTTTATACCAGAGGGTTGCTGGGGACAGAGATACGTTCTGCCCGGGACTTGTCTGGTATCATACCTGGGCTTTGAGATAGGACAGGCCACCAGCTTAGTCTTTACGATTCTGTGGGAGCACAGTTCGTAGAGACGGCCACCAGATCTGACCTACGTTCTGTGGGAGCACAGCTCATAGAGATCGGTTTACCAGATCAGGCCTATTCTGTGGGAGCACAGTTCATAGAGACCGGTTTACCAGATCAGACCTACGATTCTGTGGGAGCACAATTCGTAGAGACGGATTTACTAGATCAAACCTACGATTCTGTGGGAGCACAGTTCGTGGAGACCGATTTTCCAGATCAGACCTACGATTCTATGGGAGCACAGTTCGTAGAGACCGTTTTACTAAGTTAGACCTACGATTCTGTGGGAGCACAGTTCATGGAGACCGATTCTAGATTATACTTACGGTTCTGTGGGAGCACAGTCCGTAGAGACCAGATTTCTTGACGTTGAAATCATGATTTCATATTAAATTATTATGTTATTAAACCCGATTGCCAAAAATGTGAGTTATCACATCTGGAGGCTAGGGTAATGATTACATTGTTAAAATAATTGTAAGATCATGCTTATATTCTTTTGTTGACATTGAGGTTTTCATGTTTTGGATTTATCCGAGTTTCATACGCTTTTAGCCTGTTAATTGACTGTGAGATAATGCATATGATTATCATTCTTTCGATAGTATTTTATTCGATACTACAGTTGTACCTTGTATAGTGATTCTCACTCAAGTAAAATGTGCAGGTATACGAGATTGAGTTCTCCTGTAGATGGCTCTGACTTAGCAGAAGAGGATAGCTTGTTTTTATTTAATGTATAGAATTTTAGAACGCTTCCGCAAGATTTGTAAAGTTGTATAAGATTTCGAATACCTTGTTATTTAATTATGTTATTTAGTTGATTATTTTTGTCAAACGGTTTACATTACACAACTTATGGGCTGGGTGCACTCCCGGCCCAACTAGTGTGACATCTTGTCCCTGTGTTGGGATAGGGTGTTACACCTTGGTCACAAATTAATGCAACTATTAGACTCGACATCCTTTGTCTATCATTCCAAAGATCCGAGGAGGATTCATAGTCTGGATACCTCTCCTTCAGGATTAATTCTCCCTATGACCTATCCACATCAATGTTTAGATTTTATTATATCCCTTTGTTTTCTTAATTTTAGCAACTAGGTTAATTAGAACTTTATATGAATCCCCAATTAGGCTAAATAATAGGTGAATAGTTAGTACTAGTATTATTCATAGTCCCTGAGGATTGATACCCGACTTTTATAGTCCACTTTATTACTTGTTTGACCCGCGCACTTGCGGTAGCAAAGGCGATGATCACCTTGCTTGACTCGATTCATAATACAAGCTCTCTAACTGATGTATTCTTGAACTGTGAAGATTACTAAATTAGGTTGACCCCGATCTCTCGTGACAGCCAAACCCTAGTTCCATACTGCGACTTCGTCGTACGATTGTATTATACTAATTATTAGTGTAGGTTCTGTGATTCTCACAATTAGGTTTTACACTAATTTGGAGAGTGTGTTATGTAACCACCACAATCACCTAATTTCTCAGCGTTCGCGCACCCACTATTTTCTATGCCCAGATCTAACTTAACCGAGATTTCTATTCATGCATCAAGCAATGAAAGATTATGTGAAGGGCGCTTTCACACTAACAAATCATAAACATTAGACACGTAGACAATCCGCAAGAATAATCAAAATAGAAAAGCCTATATTAAAGAGAGGAAAGGAATCAAAAGTTCATCCTGAGGTTCAAGGACCCAAGGCACCACAGGAGATTTAGCCTCTCATGCTATGGAAACACAAGATCTAGAGAGGAAGATATGATTAAAAATATTATGATACTTCTCTGATTATTGTCTCCTCTACCTCCAATCTCTAAAGAAACCTTAGTCATCGGCAAGAAGGTCGCCGAAAGTTGATCTACCAAAAGTCCCTTTTAAAAGTCACATTAGACACCCTTTTATAGACTTTGAAACTCTTGATGCATAGCTCTTTAGATCTAAGCACGCCTTTGTATCTCTTCTGCAACGCGGTATTATGGGGTCTTCTTGAATCCTGAGAGATCACCGGGCAAGAACACGCCCGTGCATCAAGCCGTGCATATCTCTATATCTCTGAGCACATTCTGATCTTATCTAGCAATTACCCAGACATTATGCACAAGCATGTACATGGTCGTGTACTTGTCTTTTTGGCTCTTTTTGCTTTGAATCAATCTGATTTTTGCTTCGAATCAATCTGATTTTTGCTTCTTTTGTTTCGGTTACCTGTTTTCTAGTTCAATCATAACGAAATACCCAACAAAACACAAAAATAGAGAAATCTATGTGAAAGAATAAGCAAAGTTCATGCAAATATGGTATGAAAACATGTATAATTATGCACTCATCATAATACCCCCACACCTAAACGTTTTCTTGTCCTCAAGTAAAGAAAAATATGGAATCCAAAAAATAAGAGGATGAGTATACGATCTCCAATCTCACAAAATAGTTGGGAGTCCCTTTTGTGTCTCCGAAAACACAGTGCTAAGTGTTATGAAGGTTTTTATGGAAAATAGGTCTTACCTTAAACTCATAATCCCCACGCGTATATGTGTAACCTTTCCTATGGTGCCGCTTACTAACTCAAGCCCAACCTAGCTAGTCTAAACCCCATTCACTAAAACTACTCTTCATAACTCTTTCAACTCTGGGTAGTAGCTGCATACATCTAATAAGGTAGCCTTTTCCCCTGGTAAGTCATCAAGTGAACATTTGTTGTCACACCCCGACCCGGTTTCCAGGGCCTCGGGCACGTGCACAAACCGAACATACCCAAGTGGAAGTGAGCTCCACTAGAATACAAGGCCTAATGTATCATGAAACATGCAACAAAATAAATGTAAATATCATAAATATTCAGTGAATTTACAGCGGAATCCTTAATAGAGGGTTCAGTCACCCTAGACAAGACTAGGACATACAAAGGTTCTACAAATTTTCTCCCACAAGATCATACAGAGGTTCAACAAAACAGGAAAGAACGAATACGTATATACAATTAAGCAACAACACAATACACATAGTGCCTTCAAGACCGATCAAAGAAAATCAATAATAACGATCTCAACTACTTTCAAACAAGAACCATGAACAAAGTTTCAAAGCCAAGAAAACCCAAAACTGGGTAGGAAGCTAGGAAGGAGTAACTTACCTCTGGTTACGATATCTAGGATCCTTCCCGGACTCCTACTCCGGATATGTCTCTACGTCAGTATCTGGCAGCAAGGTCTAATTTAATAACGGCAACATTTTAAAAATTTCTAAATAAACATGCATAATGCCCTAATTTGGCCCAAGTCCGATTTATGGGCCTTCCCATATCTTCCAGGTCGTTTTCATTTTATTTTCTAAGTTTTTCCCCTTTTATTAATAAACTTTCTCTAATCATTCCAAAAGAACCAACTAGCCTAGTAGTTAAGGCCCACCAAGCCAAAGTGGGAGAACCCTGGTTTAATCCCCCTTCTCTACCCTTTTTTCTTTCTATATTTTTGATAATCTTGGTTCAAACATGATCAGACCCAATCTTTTAATCAACTAAGCTGGTTTGACCAAACCTAATTCAAATTAACTGATTTATTCTAATATGATTGAATCCCAAATCTACCTTAATCCATTAAACCCTAGCCTAATTTAACTAGACTTGACTCAATCCAATTAGCTTTGATTTAATCTGGACTTATGTCTGAACCCAACTGACTTAATCATTTATTTCCTCATTACTCTCTCAAACCCGGTTGAACCCAACCATCTTAAAACCGGTTCAACTCAGCTGACTTGATTCAACCAAACCTTCTAACCTATACTCAAACTTGATTAGCCTCGATCACTTATTTAAACTAGACCCGACTTAATGATTTGATTAAACCTGTTAGTTCCAATGTCTAGATCCAATCCAAATTTTTCTTTTTGACTTGAACTCATCTTCAACCTGTGAACTGGGCTCCACCGGAGGAAAGTGACGCCCAGGCTTGTCCGCTGATCGTCGGCGGTAGTGGGCATGGATGATAGGGTCCTTCCCTTCTCGAGTCCCTCGCTATTCAAGGGTGGTGTGCTCGTCGTTCGTGTCTGCTTGGCCGAGGACTGTCAGTTCTCACCTCCCCCTCGTCGAAGCATGCCAATCCATGGCCGGCTCTCTGCCCACCAACGTTCAGTCCCCCGAAGACTGATGAAAATAAATCCCCAGGGATTCCTATTAACGCCCACCTCTCTACTATGGATGCATGGTAATTATCAGGAATAGAAGAAATAAGAATATTTACCGGAGATTGATCTTCGATGAACCCAGCTCCTCCTCTTCTTGTTTCTCTGGAGAGGATCCTCATTCCCGTGAGTACTTGCCTTGTCCCTTCCTCTCTCCCTCTCTCTCTCCTTCTGCCCTTCTATTTCTTAGAGGAAATGGAGTTTCATCGCCGTCCTCTAGTGATCTTGATCTTTCACAGGAGGTTCTTATTTATAAGGCATCGCAGGGCTTCTAGATGACCTAAGTTCTGATTGGATACGGCCTGATTTAAAGTTTGAGTTCTAATTTACTTATATTTTTCAGAGGGGATAAACCTCATTGTGGTGACGCGGCGGCGACGCGCCGGTGGAGCTCTGGAGAAGAATATGGGTTTTCCTCGCGATCAAGTAACCTCCATCGGACTGCCCGGATAAGAACTAGCGATCCCGTGGTCCTAATTTAATCATCACGCCTCGTAATTGCCTTTATCTTGGATCAACAACCACGATTTCATCGTGTAGGATGTTGGATCAGTCCCGGCTGCCTCGAACTCAAACCGCTCCCTTAGATGGACAGTGCAGGTTATTTCAAACGCTAAAAAAGGATTAACGGCTCTGATTAGGTCTGTCACCCTTCACTTAACCATCTGTTCAAGATTATCGGCCCATATTAAAGCATCCCGCGTGAGTTAGCTGAGTGGCTTTGATTGCATCTAACGCCTCGAACTTGAACGACAATAGGGGATGAACGGTCCAAGATTGCCCGCACGGTGGGGGTGACACACAACTTGTCTCGTAACTGAGTGGATGATCAGATCTTGCCTTGAGATTATCATGATCCCGTGTTCCTTAAATCCAGACCGTTGATTCCTTATGTAGGTGCTCTGTACAAGCCTTTCTGCCATCAATTTGCAAATAAACCCTCCCCATCTTTATCGGTTACATGCAAGTCCACTAGCTAAGAGTGAGATAAAATTATCTTTTAGTCCTCAGGTTTTCTGAGAATTACAATTAGTCCCTCAATGACCCAATTAACCCTAATTAGGGTATTTGTCATTTTAATCTCTCTTTCCATAAGCAACCATATAATCTCCAACCACATTAAACTTCTTAGATTATAAATGAAATAAAGTGGTCAACAAAAAGGTAAACCTTTATTCAAATAAAAATTCGGTTACATCCTATCCATAAGGACTTTTATTGCCAACTAAACAACGAAGTGTACTGATTAAAGACTAATATAAACATATTTATTCTCAAAAGAAACTCTAAGTAAACAAAACCCTAAAATTCGTGGATCTTACATTTGTGATGCGCATTATTCGACTACTCAAGGGCGGCTTTCACTCTTTAAAGGTGATGGCTCATTCTACCATCTTTTTTTACCTCCGGTAGGGCATCCTTAATGGATCCGTCTTTCTAGATTTATTTTTCAAAATTTCTAAAATCTCTTTTTTTTATATATATGTATCAGTTGTTCTCTAATGGTTAAACTATCTAGAGTCCGATACCTAAGAAGACAAGTGACAATAAAGTTAGGGTTTGTACTCAAGATTTTTGTGAGGTGTCAAGTAAAGGCAAGAAAAAATATAAATGTGTGTGTATATATATATATATATATATATATATATATATATATATATATATATATATATACAGACGTGATATTACACGGTCGACTATAATACTATGCATTCCCGGTCGCCTTCCATTTGGCCCCCTGGAGCATGTTTGAAGGATTTTCAACTGTACGGATAGCAAGATCATCGAAAAATAAGCTAGCATGTCCATTTTCATACAATTTGGTAACCGTTTGGTCCTCCCACTTTACGGTTGTAATTTTATAGAAATCTAAACGGTCCAGAATTTCAACCGTTAAGTGGGAGGACCGAATATTAACCAAATTGTATGAAAATGAACATACTAGCTTATTTTTCGATTATCTTCCCATCCGTAGGTTGGAAATCCCTCAAACATGCCCTAGGGGGCCAAGTAGAAGGCGACCGGGAATGCATAGTGTTATAGTCGACCGTGTAATATCACGTCTATATATATATATATATATATATATATATATATATATATATATATAGAGAGAGAGAGAGAGAGAGAGAGTCAGGATCATGGGACACATTATTTTGACACACAATTTGACATCATTTTCTATTCTTGCCCCTGAAGCATGTTTGAAAGATTTCCAACCGTACGGATGGAAAGATCATCGAAAAATAAGCTAGCATGTCTATTTTGATACAATTTGGTGACCGTTTGGTCCTCCCACTTAACGGTTTTTATTTTATAGAAATTTGAACGGTTCAAAATTTCAACCATTAAGTGGGAGGACCAAACGGGCACCAAATTATATAAAAATGGACATGCTAGCTTATTTTTCGATGATCTTCCCATCCGTACGGTTGGAAATCTTTCAAACATGCTTCAGAGGCCAGAATGGAAAAGGATGTCAAATTGTGTGTCAAAATAGTGTGTCCCATGATCGTGACCCATATATATATATATATATATATATATATATATATATATATATATTTTGTCTTGCCTTTACTTGACACCTCACAAGAATGCCGTCGTCTTTGTCTTCTCCAATCTCTTCCGTGTTGCATCTCCATGGAAAATTCAATTGAAGACTTCTTTAGCCTTCTTCTAATTCTGTATAAATTGATTCACATATTATACCAAAATATCAAGGGAAACATAACATAATTCCTAGAGAAAGTGAATAGAGTTATCATAATTTACAAATAAAAAATTTCTTATAAGGGAATGAATAAGATTATTAAAATATTATTAATTTTTTTAAAATCTGGTTTTGATTTCATTTTTCTGATGTGTATTATAAATTTTTATTCAATATATTTTATCATTTTTTATGTTGTGGAAATTTTTAAATATTTTATAGTTCAAATTTTGAAAAATAATATAAAATACATATCTCAAAACCTAACTATTAGAAGTACCTCATACCCATGATCAACTTTCCTTATGAATATTGGTGAAATTATACAATTTTTTGGTTAAAAAAGGGGAAATTGGTTATATACCTCACAAAAGTTTCATAATTGTATATTTACCCCCGAAAAAATCATAATTACTTGTATACACCTAACAAATAGATTGATTTGCGAATATGCCCCGGTTGTTTTGCTCCATTCACATAAGAGTAATGATATATATCATGACTAGATTTCCCGAATAGATTTCATGAAATGATCTCAACCATCGATGTCATCTTGAGATCATCAATACCACCATCTCGAGATGACATGGATGGTTGAGATCATTTCATGAAGTCTATTCGGGAAGTCTAGTCATGATATATATCATTATTCTTCACTCACCATAAGTTAACCAGATAATCTTAACCATGGTTACAATTTCGGTTAAGGGTTGGAAAATATTTTAAATACCCTCTTTATATATTTTAATTATTTTAAATTTTAAATTTTTAAAGAGGTATTTTTAAATCTACAGTCAAATAAATTTTTCAGGGGTATATATGCAAAAGATATAATCGTCGTTTTGCATGTCTACAGTTTGTTAACTAACAGTTTTTCATTTGATTATAACCTTAGGGTTATATACGCAATTATACCTATTATTTAGGGGTATGTATGTAATTATGTTTTATTCAGCGGTAAATATGCAATTTCAAAATTATTCAGAGGTACACCTGCAAAAAGCCCTAAAAAAATTATCAAATGAATTGTATTGTTCTTGAATACGTGTAATATCTGCCAAACAATAATTAATTAATGTGGTCAATCCACTTTATCAATAAAATAAAGTAAGAGAACGATGGGCAGTGGATTATTTTCACATATTTAATATTATGAATATTATAAAAAAATTTATAATTTAAATTTAATTATGAAAGTAAGTAATATAGGATTTTATTTTTAAAAAAAAAATTAAACTGATTAATGATTGTATGTATTAGTTTTGATGAATAAAAAATTAATTATTTAAAGTTTTAAAGTATTTAACAAATTTTCTAAACAGAGTAATGATTTTAAGTTTTAGGTTCCATGAAATAAAAAAATAATATAAGATTTGATTTTTAAACAAATTTTCAAATCTGGATAATTATTTTAAGAATTAGTTTCAATGAATAAAAAATAAAATTTAAATTTTAAAAGTATTACACGGTAAATTTTCGTAGGAATAATTTAGAATGAATGATTTGATTATTTGGATGATGTTTTTTAAAGTTATGAATATATTAATTGATCTTTGTATTTGTATTGTTTATAAAAGGATTTTAATAAGGTTTGAGGGGTTTTTAATAATAGAAATTTATTTTTATTTTGTATGTTTATATGAATTTTTTTTATTAGCACTTTTTAAAAGATTTTCTAAAAGAATTAAATATTATTAATTGTGTGTATTAAAATTTAGATTTAAAAAAGTTGTGAAATATATTAATAAAAGAATATTCATATTTTTTATAAACGGATTTTGATAAGGCTTGAGGGTTTTTTTATAACGGAAATTTATTTTTATTTTATATTTTTATGTGAAATTTAATTGTATTTTTATTTTATTTTTATTTTTGTTGCACTTTTTAATAGAGCAATGTGAATTCTCAGGATGATATCATGAAAACCTTTATGGAGAGGTTGTCTATTAAAATTTTTTATGTTTAAATGTTCTCTCGGCTTGTTTTACTAAGAGATAAGATTGTAACCCTCTTTAAAATAAAATTATTCAATTTAAAAATTTTAAAAATAAAAATTCTAAAAGATGTATATAATTTTTGGAAATTGGGAGTATGTTGGTATATTTCATAACTTGAATTTGAAATATTTCATATATCATAAGGAAATTAGGAGTTCTTTTCTTGTAATATTATCAACCAAATGGCCCTAGCGTTGCTAAGGTCTTTTCTAGAAGCCTATCAAGCTTTAAGTTATAAATAATAATAATAAAATTATTATTGTAGCCGGAGAAGATAGACAATAAGTTAAATTTTGTTAGTACATATCCCCGATATTTCCACATTGAGGTAAGAGTCATGAAAGCCTCTCCAAGCAAGAAAAGGAGTATGTTAGTATATTACCTGAAAACCAATATTTAAATACGAATAGGAAAAAGATATATTATTAAAAATCAAAAAATATTATCTCAATATCAATAACACCTTAAATAAAGCTTAATATAAATCTATAAAAGTATTATCTTAATTGTCACGCCCCGAACCACGGCCCAGGCACGACCGGCCGCACCCAAACAGGGACTAGTCCCCATTCAAGAGCAAGGTCTTAAGAACTCTTATACAATAAGTATTCAGAGTTAATAATAACAGCGGAATCATAGCTAAAACATGAAGGGAGTTCGTACAACTCCATATAGTACAATATCGGGTTTACACAACCCAAGACTAGGATCCATTCCAGTCACCCCTAGAAATCCATACAACAAAGAAATCTAAATTACAAGTCTCACACAGAATGAAAGAGGTGCGCAGACCTCAAGACAAATAGAAGTGGCCGAGTCAGCAACTCGGTATATCCCCGCCTAAGCTCGATCCTACTCCTCCTCGTCCGAACCTGAGTAATACATGAATCAAGTGCATGAGCCTAAAGAATAGGCCCAGTAGGGTCGCATAAACAAAAAAAATAGGCGAAGGCCATAAACAAGGAACGGAATAAAATAAGCCAAGAGCATATAAGCAAGTGAAACACAATCACAAATAATCAATAAGTAGCTGGAATGCGGATAAAATCCACAGATGCACTCAATCTCTGGCATATGTGATACTGAGATGTCTACGACATCTACGACACCATCGGTATCGTCTTCGGCCTAAGCCGGACTAAGCTATAGCATACATGTGCACATGGTCAGATAATGCCGCTCTCGGTAGAGCCAAGTGGCGGATATTATACACCCTCGCTCGGGGTCTCCGTCCGATAGAGCATCAAGTGCTCGTGGCCGGATATTATCGCCCTCTGCTTAGGGGCACGATGGCGGATATTATACACCCTCTACCAGGGTCTCCATCTGATGTATCATGCCTGAAAGTAAGAGATTGATAGTACTAATACCTAACAACATGTATAAATATATATATATCCAAGGCAGCAACATCCTGAATATACAATGGTCGGTGATCTCATCGAGATCGGGAGTCAATACGTATTTAAGAAGTAAACTCTACTCAAATACGCATAAGAAGAAGAATGATAACAACAATCCCCTCGAGATATAAAACCAACACATATGAGGAAAACCATCTCAAATATCTGTTGGGAACCTCTCGAGGAAGTAAGAGTACAAAAATCAAAGTGGGGTAGGAGGAAGGAATACTCACAAACCTCCCGTGCGAGAGCCTACCTGATCTGGAGAAAAATCTCCTAATCCCCGTCGCGTCTCACGCGTCCGGACCAAGATCTAGTAAATATAACACAACCTAGTTAATTATACTTGATCATCACAGTCATGCATAATTAAATGGTTTAAAGCACACAAGGTCCCGACAGACTTCCGTATTTTCACTCTAGCGCGCAGTTACCTAGAACTGCTAACAACTTTCAATACGCAAGTCGGATTTCCCCGACTTTGCCTCCGTTGGAAAGTTCTCTTCTCCCCCTTTCCAACGACGTGTTAATCGTGCCGATCAGGGTACAACTGCTATCCCGTGCGGCACCCTGAAGGTGCAGCCCGGGCCCGATTTTGTATGAAAATCGGACAGCACCTCCCCTGATTATCGGGCTCCGATATGGGTACAAACATTCACACATTTCAGTCCAATACACTTGGACTTTATAGACTTAACATACAATGAGTTTATCCTTTCTTTCAATTCCATTAACACTCGTCAATTAGCCCTAATCTAGGGTGTAGATGTTCACCGTCGCGGGAAAGGATGGTGGTGTGTGGGCTGCAGGTGGCCGGCCGGAATCAGGCCGGAAAAGCTGGCCGCGGGTGGTCAAAAGAGGGGCAGGTGGTCCGCGGTGGTGGCCGGGAATGACTGCGTGGCCAGCGTAGCTGGTGGGCCGAGGCGCAGGGGGGTGGCCGGCCAGCAGCCGGTGGCGCGTACCGGGAGGCTGGCGCTGAGGCGTGGCTCGGCGGCCGGTGGTGGGGGGCGGCGGCTCCGGTCGTGGGTGGTCTGGCGAGCGACCACTGGCGGGTCTTGGGGCTCAGCCGGTTGAGCTCAAGGCAGGGATGGTGGCCGGCGGCGACGGGGCTCCAAGGGCCGGTGGGAAGCTCGTCGGCGAGGATGCGAGCTATCGAGGTTCTAGATCTGAAATTCAGATCATGAGGAAAAGAGAGAGAGAGAGGAATGAAAACATCATTCTCTCTCTCCTCTTGGTTATGTAATAACATAACTTTTTAATCATTTTTGATAAATTAAAAGAATATTTTTTAAATGTCACATGTTTACTATTCCTTCACATGAGTACTACTCATTCACGGTAAGTGATCTAGTTCTTGTCGGGGCCCACTGTGATAATTCTCTCGTCCTCATGCCCGACCCAGATCCGCGAATCTCGGGTCAATGGTCCCCGCGGCACAAGTGCATGTAGTATCACGGGATCTGTCCCTCGTCGGATCAGATCCGGGAATATCGGCTTTCGGTCAAATCCTTTGTCACGGGCGTACTGTGGCATCACGGGGTTGTCGCTGTCCCCGACTCTAACTTTTGTCTATTTCCTCCAGTAATTAATTAAAAGAAATCTTTTAAATTAATAAATTAATTAACCAGAATTAATTTATTAATTTAAAATCCATTAAATAACAATTAATAAACTCCTCAAATTTAATAAATAAAAATCTTTATTTATTTCGGGGCAGGCATTACATTAATATCATTTTTTCTCAGACCAAAATATCTAGAATTATCTTAAAAGCACACTGTCCTTAAAGAGAAATGCTTTAATTTTCACACAATCTTTTAAGATACTTAGAAATTAAAAAAGAAAAACATTTAAACAGGCAATCTATATGAAATCTAAACTTAAATTTGAAAAAAAATAAATAAATAGTAAAGAGAAAAAAAAACGTTACTTTTATATTTTTCTTTCTCTCAGACCGTCGATCCAATGAACTGCATATGATAAATTTATAAAAGAAAAACATTTAAATATCTATCTATATCAAATCTAAACTTTTATTTGAAAAAAAAAAGATGGTACAAAGAAAAGTAAAAAACAATACTTGTATATTTTTATTTCTCTGAGACCGTTGATCAAATGAACTTCATATGATAAAATTAAAAAAAAAAACATTTAAATATCTATCTATATCAGATCTAAACTTTTATTTGAAAAAAAAAAGATGGTAAAGAGAAAAATAAAAAACGTTACCTGTATATTTTCTTTCTCTCAGACCGTTGATCCAATTAATAGAGGAAACACAATCCTTTAGAAAATCATCTAAAAAATCATTTGAATTTTCTACAACCAATATTTAATCGAATCACCTTTTTAAACATTAAAACAACACACGATCTAGAATGAAAAGGGCAAAAAAAGAAAAACATTACCTATGCCTTTTGGTTTTTCTCTGATTTTCATTTCAATGACCTTACAGATTAGACGGAGAAGATAAACAATGTTTTCCCATAAGAAAACGATATTCTAAATATATAGTCGTGTTTAGAGATCGTGATATTTTAGTTAAAGAAATTCTTGTAAACCATCCGAAAATATAGGAAAAAACACATATAAAATTTTAAAATAAAAAAAATTCAAAAATCTGAGAAATTTCAAATGCCCCATTCTAATTTTCTCTTTTTTTTGAATTTTTTGAAAAATAAAAAAATATTTTAATCGTTCCTTTCTGTTTAGCAAAATAGATAGATATATATATATATATAAAATTTTGACACCCAATGCTAATGTCAACCCATGTATCCTCAATCGTGAGCCACCTCCTCATAGTCGTCATTATCGGACGAGTCTTTGGTGTCCACCCATGTACCTCTCCAAGTTGGTACTGCTGTAAGTAGTGGGGGTAGATACTCGATCCCATGATGCTCGAAGAGCTGCTGTACTCCTCCCACCAGCCAACGCAGAACTGTGTCTCAATCGGCCTGAGCTGGAGCTAGAGATAGCGGTGGTGGCGCGGTGCTGTGCCCAACTGTTGCTGCTGGGTCTAGTGGCTCCGTGGGGGCTGCTACCATGTAGGTGATGCCTCGTGAGGTGCGTGTAACCTAGAGCATCCTCATCGATCTCAATGTCTCCATAATGATTGATAAGTACACAAATATACATATATTTCCATCATATTCATATGTACTTACCCCGCTATTTCACATCAATTCCTCTACTTTTGTGGTCCTTTGGGTTTATTTTGTGATTGAGCAGGTAAAATGGGCACCCGGAGTAAAAGGAACAAGAAACGGGATGAAACAGAGCGAAACACTTCACAGAGGTGTGCATGGCCTCAGTACAATTTGGCACGGCCGTGCACACCCCCGTGCGCTTCAAGAAATTCAAAATAAAGAGATTAAGCCGGGGGAGTTGGCACGGGCATGCGTGAGATGCGCATGGTCGTGCCAAATCAGATAAAGGCCTATATAAACCCGCCGAAGTTATAGAGATCAGGGACTTTTGGTGAAGCAATCTTCAGCGGGTGTTGGGAGCGACGTTAGGGTTTCAGAGGAGATTGAAGGTGTTGAAGACATCGAGCAAGGGAGTCCCCATGTTTTAAATTATGTCTTCCTCCAATATCTTTGTCTATGTTTCCAATAGCATGAGATGCTAAACCCCTTCGTTGGTGCCTTGGACACATGAACCCAAGATTTCTTTATTAATTGAATTCTGTTATTTATTGGTTTTCCTTTATTTGATAATTCTTGTGAATCCTGTACTTGATTTATGTGATTATACCTTGCATGACCCATGGTCAATTACCTCGTTAGATTCTAGCGACACACAGGTGTGTTTAGGGTTTTGACTTGCATGTCTCTTCTATGCATAGAGCCATATCTCTTTTACTTAGATTATAACTAGGCATAGGTAACGAGTTTGATCCGTATACTGAGAGATTGGATATTGTATCTAGATAGCGTAACTGGCGAACTTCCAAGAATTAATCAATGGAAACCAATATTTAGAATTCAGTTATTGATACAGAAATCTTTGGGGGGGGGGGGGGTTGGGATCCGAGCGGCCACGCTCATCTCTGATTGCTCACAACTTACCAATTATTCGTGTTAGTTTCTTTAGATTAATCAGCCAACACAATCACTTTCGTAGTTTGGAACTAGGTAACAAGGATAATCAGTATTAGTTTCCAGTCCTTGTGGATCCGATAACCCTACCTTTGGGTATTGTATTACTTGATCAATCCCATGCACTTGTGGGTAGTTATCGCGCACCCTTTGAGTGCATCAGTGATTGGGGTGGAACCCGCAGCCACTTTCATCCTCGCCGTCACATTCTTGAAGAGGATGTCCATACCACGAGCCAATCTCGTGACGTAGGACCCAGGAATATCACTCCCACTCTGGAATCTGACGCCTGATGTAGAAGAAACTGGGAGGTGACTATCCCAGGTGGAGTAGTAACTTTTCGATCATACTCTTGGGGAGGAGGAAGTCTCTGGTACTTACAACTCCCGTGCTATCTCCCCGCCTCGTGATCGAATGACTCAGAACTATGTGTATATATCTAAGGACGGGGAGCAAAGTATGCTCAGCTCATCATACTCGACCATCATGGTGTACTCGGGGTCGTATAGGCCGAGGTAGACGACAAAGTCTGTGTAACTCATTTGATATCAAGTACCGCCTATCTTGAATTTAATCTTGTCCCTCCGGTGCCATGAGGTCACTCCCTTGATAATGTGGAGCATCGATAGAACCTCCAGGGTTAGTTCTCAGTAGGTTCTCTCCTTGATTGCGAGAAGGTGGCCCCATGCTCTTATCTTCAAGAGCGGGTGGACATCGACGGCGAGGCCCACCTCCTCAAGGACGTTCCAATCGATGTGTTAGGCCTCACCAAACCTCAGTTGGCATAGATGAAAGTACTAGCCACTGAGGGCTTATGTGGTAAACATCAACCTTGGTGGAGTGTTGAGCGCCGATGGTGGTGGTGGTTGAGGATGGGTTGAGAGCTTTCTCCCTGTTGTCAGCCAGATCTTGGTGCAATAGGTGAGGGGTTCTACAAGGATCGCTCTAAATCGCTCAGGAGAAGTCCTGAGAATGTGGATTTGGAGGTGACAATGAGAAATTTGGTGGTGGCGGCCTCAAGTCGTGAATAAAGAACCTAGATCATGGACCGTCTGCCCAAGCACGGTCTAATACATGGGCGTGTTGATGCCCGTACATCTCTTTGTATTCAAGGTGTTGCGCTGCAAGAATTGTGCACGCTTGTGCAAAATGAAGCACTCCCGTGCATATCAAACACAAACGGGAACACGCCTGTGTTCTGTCTTCTCTTCATACCTTGTAATTTTACAAAGAGTTGCACAGTCTCAAGCGTGGGCGTTCTTGCCCGTGCTTCTCTCTGTATTTTCATAAGTCTAGTTTTTACTTTGGTCTTCACCTGAACCTACGTCTTATTGTCTCCAAAAACATAAAATAGATCATTAAGTACTTTGGAGAACACATAATCTATGACAAATCCTCAATGTGTAGGAATTACCACTTAAACTAAAACTAGACAAAATTACTACTAACTAGCAAATTACCCTAGAAAAACTAACTAAAAAGATTGGGTTACTTCCCAAGAAGTGCTTTTTTTACATCACTAGCTTGACATACCTGTTATACTCATGGAGGTTTGAATAAGTTGAACCTCACAGTTTCTTCGCTAGGAGGGAGACTGCCCAACACATATGGCTTCAACCATTGTCCATTTACATTGAAGGTCCCCTTAGTTGGGTGTGTGATTTCGATCACTCCATGGGGAGAAACTTGGGTTACTCTGAACGATCCCAACCATCTTGATTTGAGTTTGCCTAGAAACAACCAAAGACGTGATTTAAAGACTTATACTTGATCACCTATAAGGAATTGTTGGCCCTTCTTGATATGCTCATCGTGGAATCATTTTGTACGCACCTTGTACGCCCTCACATTTTCATATGCATCTCAACACCATTCATCTAACTCATTCGGCTGAAGTTTTCACTTTTGTCCCAAATGTTCCAAATTGAAGTTCAGAAACTCGGTGGCTCAATAACTCATTACTTCAATTCAACTGGTAAGGGGCATGCTTTAGGATTGACTAATCGATAAGGCATGCTCCCGATTGCAGTTTTGTATGTTGTCTTGTATAACCAATATGCGTTGTCCAATCTCTCTGGCTAATCTCGTTTATTATGTTCAACTGTCTTCTCCAAAATTTGTTTCAGTTCTTGATTTGACACTTTGACTTGGCCACTTGTTTGGGGGTGATATGGAATGGCGGCCATGTGTATTACCCCATATTTCTTAAGGATATTTTTGAATTGGGTGTTGCAAAAAATGCATTCCTCGATCACTAATGAGCTCTATTGGTGTGACGAATCCAGAAAATAGCTTTTTGAGGAATTTGACTACCACCCTGGCATCATTGGTTGGCAATTCCTGTACTTCTACCCATTTTGTTACATAATCTACTACTACCAGGATGTAATTATTTCAGTAGGAATTGGGGAATGGACCCAAAAAATCAATTCCGCAAACGTCGAAAACTTGCATTGTTGGATTGGGTTAACTCATCTCATCGCTCTTGGAAATATCCCTACCCTTTGGCACCTATCACATTCCTGTACAAATCTCCATGTGTCTTGGAATATTGTTAGCCAAAAGAATCTTGATGACAGAATCTTCTCCACTGTTTGATTTGTACCAAAATGTCCCCCATTTGGTCCAACGTGACAATGTCTCACAATCTCCCACCCTCTTGACTAGTTACACACCGCCGCACTACTTGGTCTGCGTAGATCTTGTACAAGTATTGATCATTCCACTGATAATGTCTCAGGTCTGAGAGGAACTTCATTCTTTCCTGGTTTGTCAACATTTTTGGGAGCACGCTTCCTACAAAGTAGTTGGCAAGTCCGCAAACCACGGGATCTCATCTTCCTTCCCTTCCTCTACTAGTTAGAGCTGCTCATCAGGAAATGCATCATCAACTTCCCCCTTTCCATCTTCGGCTTGGACGGAACCCTCCAATCGATAAAGGTGACCAGCTACAATATTCTCCAACCCTCGTTTATTTCTGATTTCAAGATCAAATTTATGCAATAACAACACCCAACAAATTAAATGTTGTTTAGTGTTTGACTTTTTTAATAAATATCTTTGTGCAGCATGGTCAATGTAAACTATGACTTTTGATAAGACTAAGTAGGGTTAAATTTTTCAAACGCATAAATTATTGCAAATAACTTTTTTTCGGTTGTGTTTTAGTTCTCTTGTACGTCCGTTAATGTTTTGCTAGTGTAGTAGATGGGTCAGAAGTGCTTATCCCATCTTTGCCCTAAAACTGCTCTAACTGCAAAATCACTCGCATCGCACATCAGTTCAAAAGATAAACTCCAATATGGGGCAACCATGATTGGAGTGTTCACTAACCTATCCTTTAGAACATTAAAGGCCTCCATGCATTCATTAAAAGGTGCGTCTTTTTCTAGCAATATAGTCAAAGGTTTTGTGATTTTTGTAAAATCCTTAATAAATCATCGGTAAAAGCAGCCCCCATGTCCTAGAAAACTTCTAACAGCCTTGACTGACACAGGTGGTGGTAGTTTTTTCAATGGTTTCAATTTTTTTTTTATCTACATACCTCTATGACATGTCGAGAAATCCAATGTCCTAATACTATGCCTATATGAACCATGAAGTGACACTTCTCCTAACTTAAGACTAAGTTTGTTTCTTACAACGTTGTAAAACTTTCTCTAACGTTTGGAGGCACATATTGAAAGAATCCCCAAAGAAAGAAAAATCATCCATAAAAACCTCTATGATATCTGATGCGATGTAACCGCAAGTGTACGAGTCGTAATCAAGTAATAATAGTGGACTAAAAGGTAAGGTCATCGATCCTCATGGAGATGGTAGTACTAGTACCCACTACTCATCTACTATCTAGTCGATCCAAAAGTGAGTGATTATACTAAACTTAAACTAAGAAATTTTAGACACAAACAAGGTAGTCAAATTGTTCTTGAGATCAAACAATCATAAAAAGGGGATGCTCGGATAATTGAATCCCCCTTTGATTTCTAAAGGATGGATGATACTCTATCTTGACACTTGGTTAATTCTTGGTCAAGGGTTTCTATGGTGCTTTCACTCCCTCTCTCGAGATGAATTACTAATCCTAGTGCTCTTACCGATGATGTTCGAGGGAACCTAACTCTTGGAAGGATTATGGGAATAATACATCTAAAAGGCTCGCTCTCCTTAATACCCGGGTTCCCGGTGTACTCACAATCCTCTCTATTCGAGATGGTCAACACATGGGAAGGCGTTCGCTTCTTCCCCCATATGAACTATGAAAATCTCTCCGGGCTCTTGCAACGTAGAGGGATTCACTTACATTAAAACATCCAATAGACTCATGAATTCAACCAATCATTCAAGAATAAAGAAATAACATCAATTAAATCATGTCCAAGGGTTCATCAATCATCCAAGCACCTACAAAATTAGCCCTCCATAAAAGGAGAGAAACATTCCAATGCAAAGATGAAAACAATCAAAGAAATCGTAATGGAAGAGACTATTGCATACACCGTTGATGGCTTCCTTGATTCGTCCTCAATGTCTTCCCCTCTTCTTGCTCAAATGGCTTGAAGATGAAAATCCCTAAGCTCTACTCAAAACCAACCCTTTTTCCAAGATGCCTCCTCCCCTTCTAAACCCTCATTAGTTGGCTTTTATACCTCGGGCCTTGTTTGGTTGGGGGTTATCCCCAAGGGATAACCCCAACACAGTTTCCAATGAAAAAGTTTTTCTCTCCAAAATCCTTAATTAAGATTTAACAATATAACTCACCAATACATAGTCAACACATCACTATATTATCATTAATACCTTTACTTTAAAATTTCTCTCCAAAAATTTCAAAACTTATTCCTAATCCCAAGTAGGGATAACTCCAAACCAAACACAACAGGGTTCTTAGGGTGAGATTTACCATTTTGCCCATTTCTAGGTCTGCAGATTTGCTGGGAACTTATGACATACGGGCCCATATATGGGCCGTATACGTGCCAGTATAACTTCTAGGTGTATCCATACGACCGTATAATAGACCGTATGGATGCCAGTATAGGCCATACGGGGTACTGTATGGCCCCAAAGGAGATCACTTTTATAGGCCTCGATTCTACAGGTCCATACGGGCCGTATGGAATCCTGTATGCCCGTGTTCTCTCCCAGAATGCTTTGTTTCGGACTCAATTTCCCTAGAAAGCTTACTTTCTCCTGGGGTCTTAATATCTTGCCCTGTTTATTGAAATAAACACATTTTAAGTATTGGTGGGCGAAAACTCCTCACAATAACAAGAAAAACATACAAGAATATGGTATAAAATTATGCTCAAATTAACACTTATTACATATCTCGACACTTAAAGTTTGCTTGCCCTCAAGCAAAGAAAAGAAATAATCAAAACAAAAGAAAAGATAAGTATTCATCCTCTGGCCACAAAACTCATGACCCAACTCCTTTCAGGTTCACCATCCAAGTTCCTCTTTTCATGCCGGGGCTTAAATAGATCTCATGAATTTTATCAATATAGCTCTAGACAATGCTTGTTCACTTCACATGCCATGTTCTAAAATCTTTGCAAGACAAGCATATCCTCAATGGACTCTAGAGAATCCTTGAGGCCCTATGATCAAAGAGACCCCTTTAAATTAGATAAGTGGTGGATAAGTTGGAAGTAATTTTTTTTTTCCTGGTAGGGCATCCCTAATAGATCCGACTTTCCCGTAAGGGTGTTCACATGGGGGAAAGTGCAGGGAAGTGTGAAGTGGGCTAAAGTTGGCGGAAGTCCGAATTCCTAAAGTGGGCTATAGTGAGCACTTCTAGTGTTCATTTCCACCGAAGTGAAGGGGCACCGAAGTGCCCACTCCTCCAAATGTTTTATAATAATAATAATAATAATAATAATAATAATAATAATAATAATAATAATAATAATAATAATAATGATAATGATAATAATAATAATAATAATAATAATAATAATAATGATAATGATAATGATAATAATAATAATAATAATAATAATAATAATAATAATAATAATAATAATAATAATAATAATGATGATAATAATAATAATAATGATAATAATAATAATAATAATAATAATAATAATAATAATAATAATAATAATAATAATAATAATAATGATGATGATGATGATGATAATAATAATAATAATAATAATAATAATAATGATAATAATAATAATAATAATAACCCATTTCGGCCAAAGCCACTTGGGCCACTTCGGTGCATTTTTGGCCGAAATGGCCTTAGTGCAAAATGTGGGAAGTGGCCAATTCACTGAAGTGGGCCGAAGTGCCACTTACATGCAAAGAAATGTCAGAAGTGGCCGAAGTGGACCACTTCCCCACTTCCCCCAAGCACTTACCCCCATGTGAACGCCCCCAAATATAAAGTGTAATTCCTCCTCTTCGCAGAGTGCTCATGCTGATTAGGTACCGAAGCACTTAGCTACTAAGATGATTACAACTCTACATGGTTGTGTTTATGTTAAGTAGTGATTTTTCGAATAGAGGAACACTCTTATCAGGAGCCAGAACCCCAAACTACTTCATCACAACAAGCAGCAGAACAATATCTTTATTCCTTCACAACTTTTATGTACAACTACTTTATTCTCCCTTTACTTGTCCACTAGGTCATATTATGAGGGGTTAAAGATTTGAATTAGTGCCACGAAATCTCTTGGAGCCATTGAAGATTATGCTTAGCTATCAAAGTCGAGAGAACATGGCAATGGGTTTTCTATTGTCTCTAAAAATCATGAGTATCACAAAGATGTTCTCTAAGTGCCCATGGCGTTTCATAGGAGAATTTAACAAAATTATGTGCTAAGATGGTGCCCTAGAAATAGAGTTTGCCAAAATTTTTCCTTAGGGCCTTCATCGAGATATGCTAGTCATGAATAAAGATTTGCAATTAATTTCAGTAATAGCTACCTATCTCCACACTTAAAGACTTGCTATAGATGCACAAAGATATAGGTAGCCACCCATCTCCACACTTAAAAATGTACATTATCCTCAATGTACGCAATAATTTCAAAATTAAATTTGCATGGAGAAAGGTGAACTAAAACTTCCCTGGTTCATTTGATGTGCCAATTGATTTCCATAAAGTTATTGCTTGGCCATTACCCGGGGATCAAAGGAAAATCAAAGGAGTCTACAAAAAGTAAAATCAAAGATAAGTTTAGCAGGGCGATGCCCTTGCTAACTGGTACAAAGGTGCACAAATAAAAGTAACACAAGAAATTAAAGACTCATGAACGCAAAAAACAAGATAAGTCCCAATCCTCAGAAGGAAGGATCATCTGCTGGTGCCTCGGGTGCTGCTCCTGTGGGTCCCTAAGATGGAGGAGGTTCAAATGGTGCCTTCCCTCGGATGAAAAGAGAGAGCTCAGTGAACTAGTTTCTCAACCAATGCTCCATAGCGAGGATCTGGGCACACTACTCAGCAAGAATGGTATCTGTACTGTGTGGATCTCAGATATCTGCTCCTCTAATCGCTCGAAACGGCTCTTGTGTTCTAAGGGAGAGAGCTGGCCAGCAGGTGATAGAAGATCGGAGAACTCAGAGTCGGACTCCTGATCATCATAACTATCTGCGCCTTGGCCATCTAGGGTGTAGTGGCTACCGGAGTGCTCGACGAGCCCCATCTGACATAGAGTGCTCATCCGCAATGTAGTCATAAGCTGGAGCCGCTGCATATCCTCTATCCTCTCCTCAAGGCCCATCCCAATGATGAGGCAAGTGATGTAAGGTCTCGCATTTATGGCCTTGAGACGGGTGTGCGTCCCCTGATGCACCAAGTAGTTAGCGAGTACGTATCATAGATGGATAGGCACTCGCTCGAAAATGTTGTGTAGGATAAACAGGTCTGGGAGGGTGACAATACCGGTACTATCATCCCTCCCTGCGATGGTGCGGCTAATCAGGGCGTGGATGTAGCGGTGAACTGGATCGATCATGAGGGATGCGTTGTTGTTCCAGTGGCGTCCCCCAAGCTAACGCCAATTCCTCATAGTCGTGATGGTGTGCTCGGGGAAGGCGGTGAGCTTTCTAGGCATGTCTGCAAAATAATTGAAAAGGGTGTTGGTGTGAAAAGAAATATTAAAAATAAAACAATGAAGAATGTGCACTACGACCCTTAATTGGCCCTATATGGCCTTCCATACGGGCTGATATATGGCCCGTATACCTCTGCCTGAGTGACATACGGGTATGTATACGGCCCCCGTATGCGCCTGGGCGCGGCGGTGCCGGTGGCCATGGCGATTTCTTGCCCCATTTACATCCAAATCACACCCATTTCTCATCCTAAACCTTAAACATGCCTTTAATCAAAGTATTGCGAAAAAAAATTTGACGCAAGAATATAAATTCATCACTCATTCATTCAAGATTAATTCATTCAATCCCTAGGGTTCTAAACATGGAGAAAATGAACTAAATCAACAAATCAAACCATTAGGGATCATATCGAGGGAAGAAGAAAGCCCGAAATCAAGAATGGAGGTCGTGCCGGTAAGGAGGAGGTTCGGATCGACGTGGAGAGGTTTAGGGTCGGCTAGGTCTTGAAAAAGAAATGACGGGGCGCTTTTTATAACACCCCAACTTGGGCAATCTGCTAACCCCATAAGGGCCCATATAGGGGGCGTATGATTTCCCGTATTGGTTACTGGCGGGGTCATACTGCCGTATGACAGCCCATATGACAACCCGTATGGACCAGGGTTTGGCTTATACAGCCAAACGAGGATGCCATTCGGACCTTCCTCGTGCTACCTAGCAACAATTATGAATCTAGGGCTATGAATGAACAACAACCAGCAGGATGATACAAGATAGTATGAAAACGAATATGAAACAACTCATTCATTTATTCCAAACACACACAATCTAACTAATCAAAAGAAAATTGAAACCAAAGAAATAGAAATTTTCAAGAACTTGGGTTGCCTTCTAAGAAGCGCTTGTTTAACGTCACTAGCTTGATGTACCATCACCTTACCTCATGGGGGTTCAAATACCTTGAAACTCTCATCGACTCTCCCTTTGAAGCATCGTCCAAATAAACACATTCCCAAGTTGGCATAAATTGAGCAATTGTTGTCATCCATACCTGGGCTTTCCTTAGAAGCTTTGTGAGTCGAGGATTTCATGCTTACCCCTTTCTCCTTCACCTTTCTTCAGTATATCATAGGGAGATTGAATTTTTGCTTCTTCTTCTTTACTTTTATCATTTCCACCTTTAATGAGGTGGAATTTTCTTGGATCTCCTTAGATTGCTCTTCTTGATCCCCAAGCAAGGGTATAATGGATCCACCATTAGCAAGTCTTCTATGTACTCGGAAGTGAGTACATCCACATCGTCAATATAATATGAGGTATCATCTTGAGCTATTGTGTGTCGCATTTCACCGGCAATTGAAATACAACCTCTTGATCTCCCACCCTCAATGCAAGCTTGCCTTGTGCATGGTCCTCGAGCAGTGGCAAGGAAATAACACCCAAGAATGATAGGAACGTCAACATCATCATTAACATCTAAAAGTACGAAGTCGGCTGGGAAGATAAATTGATTAATCTGAAGAGTACATCTTCAGCTATTCCCTTCGGTCTTCTCGTAGATCTCTCAGCTAGGTATAGTGTCATTCCTGTAGGGTCTGGTTCTTCGAGGTCGAGTTTCATATATAGTCTATAGGACATTACATTGATGCTTTCCCCGGAGTCTGTCGATGCTTTCTTTACGACCCCTTCTCCAAGTACACAAGGGACCACAAAGCTACCCATATCCTTCAATTTCTTTTGCATAACTTGTTGGATAATGGTTGAACATTGAGAATTTAGTGTCACATCACCTACATCTTCCAATTTTGTCTTGTTGGAGAGAAGCTCCTTCATAAACTTTGCATATTTTGGCATTTAAGCTAGAACCTCTACAAACGACATGTTTATGTGTAGTTTCTTCAACATACTTTTGAACATCATAAACTAGGAATCTTCTTTGTCTTTCTTTAACCTTGCAAGATAAGGAACTTGAGGTTAATAAGGAGATACGGATGGTGTCTCTACGTGCTTCTCCTTCCATTTCTTCTCCTCTTCGGAATTAACAACAGGCTTGGAGTCTTCAATTTCAATGGGAGTGTTTGCTTGTGGCTTTAAGGCAGGGAGTTCCACCTCCTTTCCACTTCTTAATGTGATAGCTTTACATTGTTTTCCCCAAGGGTTCTCCTCCGTATTTCCCGGCAAACTACCTTGTGGTCTTTCGGCTAGAGTTTTTGCAATTTGCCCAACTTGATTCTCCAAGTTATGTACTGTAGCTTGTAGATTCTAAATTGTAGTGTCATTGCTCTGCATGTACTTCAAGATCAACTCCTCCATGTTGGGTTTTCTTTCTTGCGGCTTTGGAGGGTGTTGAAAGCTAGAAGGGTATTGCCTCGCTTGTGGATTTCCATAGGACAATGCCGGATGGGTCCATTTAGGAGCATATGGTCGATATTAACCATCCGGTTGACTTTTAGCATTCCCATATATTATACTTGTTCCATGGAGACCATTTCGGTGCTCACAATGGGACAACTTGATGCTTCATATCCTCCCCACAAGTATTGCAGAACATCACTATGGCCGTTCTTGAGCTATTATTGGACGTAAGTAGCTCAATCTTCCTTGTTAGCATATCCAACTTCTCACCAAGAATGGGATCAGAAATTGCGGCTTTATCTACGAACCCAACTATTTTCACTTGCTTTTCCCTTGTAGACCAATGGGCTTCATTACTAGCCATGTCTTTAAAAATTTGCTCGGCATCCTCTGGATAATTTGTTCCCTAATGACTTGCCGGCGGCAGCATCCAATAATTGCCTAGTTGAGTTGTCCAACCCATTGTAGAATGTTCGAACTTTAGCACAAAAGTCTAAACCATGTTGTGGACAACGTTGGAGCAAATCTTTATACCTCTCATAGGCCTCAAAGAATGTCTCGGTGGGACCTTGCTTAAAGGCTGCGATGTCCAACCATAACTTTGCGGCCTTGCTCAGTGGGAAATAGAGGCCCAAAAATTTATTAAGCATCTCGGCCCAAGTACGAATATAGCCGGAAGGTAATGAGGTAAGCTATCTTTAAGCTCCTTCCCTCAAATTTAACAGAAGAGTCTCAAGTGAATTGCATCATTAGAAGCTCCATTGATCTTGAACATGTTACATCTTTGGATAAATTTTGCTAGATGGGCATGGGGGTCTTCATCGGGCCTCTCATCAAACTGAGCTGAATTCTGAATCATGTTCATTATACTTGCCTTAATCTCAAAATTGTTCATATTAACATTGGAAGGATGGATACTGAATTCCTCCCCTGTGTAGTGAGATCTCTCATACTCTGACAATGTTTGCCTTCTCTCACCATGCTGGGCACTTCTTTTAATTCACCAATAGCTTGAACAAGAGTGAAGTTTTCTAACTCTGAGGAGGATCCCGAAAGTACTCCTTCCCCTTCTCTCAATCTCCGGTACAAAGTTCACTCAATCTCACTATCCACTTCAAGCAATCCTTGAGAATTTTTGCGGGTCATACAATCAGTACCTTAAAACAAGATTTAGTGGGAACGAAGATTAGTATCTAGAATTTCAATTGAATGAAAAGCAAAACAAAGAAAGAAAAATGACTAAATTAGTAAACTCCTAGCTTTCCTAGTAGTCCAATTCTCCCCGGCAATGGCGCCAAAAACTTGATGCCATGCAACCGCAAGTGTACGGGTCGTAATCTTGTAATAATAGTGGACTCAAAGGTCGGGTTATCGATCCTCAGGGGGATGGAAGTACTAGTACCCACTACTCATATACTATCTAGTCGATCCAAAAGTAAGTGATTATGCTATACTTAAACTAAGAAATTTTAGACACAAACAAGGGAGTCAAATTGTTCTTGAGATCAAACAATCATAAAAGGAGGATACTCAGATAATTGAATCCCCCATGGACTTTTAAAGGATGGATAATACTCTCTATCTTAACACTTGGTTAATTCTTGGCCAAGGGTTCCTATAGTGGTTTCACTCCCTCTCTCGAGGAGAATTACTAATCCTAGTGCCCTTACCGATGATGTTCTAGGGAACCTAACTCTTGGAAGGATTATGGGAATAATACATCTAAAGGGCTCTCTCTCCTTAATACTCGGGTTCCTAGTATATTCACAATCCTCTCTATTGGAGATGGTCTACACAGGGGGAGGCATTCACTTCTTCCCCCAAATGAAATATGAAAATCCCTCCGAGCTCTCACAACTTAGAGGGATTCACTTACATTAAAACATCCAATAGACTCATGAATTTAACCAAGCATTCAAGAATAGAGAAATAGCATCAATTAAATCATGTCCAAGGGTTCATCAATTATCCAAGCACCAACAAAATTAGCCCACCATAAAAGGAGAGCAACAATCCAATGCAAAGATGAAAACAATCAAAGAAATCATAATGGAAGAGACTATTGCATATACTATTGATGGCTTCCTTGATTCCTCCTCAATGTCTTCCCCTCTTCTTGCTCCAATGGCTTTAAGATGAAAATCCCCAAGCTCTACTCAAGACCCACTCTTTTTCCAAGCTGCCGCCTCCCCTTCTAAACCCTCATTAGTCGGCTTTTATACCTCTAGGGTTTTTAAGGTGAGATTTACCATTTTGCTCATTTCTAGGTCTGTAGATTTGTTGGGAACTTACGACATACGGGCCTGTGTACGGGTCCGTATAACTTCCAGGTGCATCCATACGACCGTCTGACATACGGTATGGATGCCCGTATAGGCCATACGAGGTACTGTAAGGCCCCAAAGGAGATCACTTGTATGAGCCTTGATTCTCCAGGTCCATACGGGCCGTATGGAAGCCCATATACCCGTGTTCGTTCTCCCAGAATGCTTCATTTCTGCCTCAATTTCCCTCGAAAAGCTTCCTTTCTCCTGGGGTCTTGATATCTTGCCCTATTTATTGAAATAAACGTATTTTAAATATCGGTGGGACAAGAATCCTCACAATTACATGCAAAGCATACAAGAATATGGTATAAAATTATGCTCAAATGAACACTTATCAATATCCTCTATAAAGTGGTCAAAGATTGATATCATACACCATTGAAAGGTAGTAGGTACATTGCATAAACCAAAAGGCATTTGACGATAAGTAAACGCACTATATAGGCACGTTAATGTTATCTTCTCTTGATCCTCAGCGGCGATGGGAGTTTGTAAATACTCCGATATTCCATCTAGGAAGCAGTTGTACTTGTAGCCAGACAATCGCTCTAACATTTGATCGATGAAAGGTAGAGGAAAGTGGTCCTTGCATGTGCCATCATTGAGCTTCTGATAATTGATGCACACCCTCCATCCACTAACAGTTCTTGTTGGGATCAACCGGACTTAACCAGGAATTGTCGGAGATGAGGTAAATAACTTTGGCCTCCTAAAGTTTTGTCACCTTTAGTTTCACCACCTCCTTCATGTTAGGGTTGAATCAACATTGAGGTTGCACCTTAGGCTTGTAGTCATCCTCTATAAGTATCTTGTATGTGCAGACTGATGGATTGATCAACCAAATGTCTGCTATCTTCCATGCAATGGCTTTCTTATGACTACTTAGCATTGCTAGCAGTTGCTCCTTCTATTCAGCTTCTAGATTGGAGGCGATAATGACTGGGATTTTAGAGTCTTTCCCTAAGAAGGCATACTCGAGATGCACTGATAGCTATTTTAGTTCTAAATCTGGGGGTTCCTCGATGGAAGGTTTTAGTTTTACCAAGGTTTCCTTGTCGAGTTCTTCATATGGGTGGGTTTCTCCACAAGTCTCCCTGATTCCTTCCTTAATACACTCCCTTGCTTCTGTATTACCCTCGACTGAATCCTCTGAACTCAATGAGACGGACATGACCTGCTCAAAGGGATGTATCTCACAAGCTACCAATAAGGGGACGGGACTTGTTTTACTTGAAAGAAAGCGTATAAACATATATGAACTCATCTTATACTTGCAAAGCTCGTCTTACAAATCCAAGTAGTCGATTTTCTTGTATTTTCCCAAACTAGTTTCATTGCAATGAATGTAACACTCAAGTAGCTCTTCCAATGCCGATTCCCCATAGTTTGACACACCAAACTGGTGGTAGTCTCTCTCTCCCTCCGGAAAGAAAAGACATGATTGATCCAATAGGAGTAGTCAGATAGAAACAAGAGATACTATAAGGGTAGAGAGAGAATAATAAGATGGCTAGAATAATAAAACTCCAATGTTCCTAGAATGACAATCCCCGACAATGACGCCAAAAACTTGATGTGGTGCTATTCACAAGTGCATGGAGTCGCTCAAATAGTAAAGTACCCAAAGGTAGGTGATAAGCGTTCAAATGAGCATATTTACATACCATACATATACTTATTTTCATGTCAAATGCAATGATTTGTAGCCCGCCGGTACTTAAAATGCTTCATATTTTGTAAACAGGCCATAAATAGGTCACCCCGATGAAAAGGAAGCATTTATCAACAAAATGAAGAACAAACGAAGATATTTTGAAGTAAACAGGGGGTGAACGGCCTTGTGAACGGCCATTCACACTTGGGCACAAAGGCAGGCACAAAGAGAGGGTGAACAGCCTTGTGAATGGCCGTTCAGCTGCCGGTTCAGAGCAAGCTGTGAGGTGAACGGGTTGATGAACGGCCAGTTGACCTGCCGGTTCAGAGCAAGCTGTGAGCTGAACGGACTGATGAACAGGCCGTTCACGAGGCCGTTCATCGTAACTTTTGCAGCTTCACGGGCCCAATCAAGGGCAATGTTGTAATTTTTTTTAGTGGAACCCTAATTCATGGGTATAAATAGTTAAGTATGAGGGTTTAGAGGGAGGTTGGCTTGGGAGAAAGGAAAGATGAGAGATTAGGGCTTGGGGGTCATCACCCCAAATCTTGAGAATAGAGAACCATTGGAGCTGCAATCTTGGAGGTAATGGTGTTCTCTATTACCTTTGCATTGATTTGTAAGCTTTCCTTCTTTGGTTTGAGTTCCCCATTTATGGGGAACTAATCTATTGGTACTTGGGTATGTTGAACTTTTGGATTGAGCATTAATAGCATTGAATGTTTATGATGATTTGTTGGTACCTTCTTGAATGTCTAATGAATGTTATGTATTGATTGTAATTTCATCACTAGAAATTACTTGTGTGCAATACAAGGGTAGAGCTAGAGCCTCCTTGTATTAGGAACTTGCTTCATTAGAGAGTTTCATGAGTATACCGAGGAATCGGGTACTAGAAGGGCGAACGACTCTTTCATACGAATTCACCCCCATGATTCTTCCAATATACATAAATTTCCTTGAGCCTCATATCAAGTCCTAGGAGACTAGTCATCCAACCACCTTGGAAGAGGGGTTGGGTGTAATTTAGGAATCACCCCTTGAGCTTCATATCAAGTCCTAGGAGACTAGTTATCCAATCACCTTGGAAGAGGGTTTGGGTATAATTTAGGGACTATTGGCACAAGAAGTACCAACTTTGATTTATAAACATCTTTGCTCATCTTTAGAATTGAAATCCAAAAGGGATACATACCCAAGTATCCTCTCTTGCTATTGATTTACCCCAATCAACTCTCGATTTTTAGTTCTCACTTTCAACCCTTTTTAGTCTTTACGTTTGAAAACCAAAACCCCCCAATTTACCATTTAGACTAGGTTATTAAAGCTTGGTTTACACTTAGCAATCTCTATTCCCTGTGGTTCGACATCCGACTTCCCATAGTCCACTTTATTACTTGATCGCGACCCGTATACTTGCGGAAAACACAACCATCAAGTTTTTTGACGCCGTTGTCGGGGAATAGGATTGCCAGTTAGACTAGGATTTTATTAATTTAGTCTCTTATTTTCTTGTTTGCTTTTTCTTCTTTTATTTTATTTTATTTTGATCCTTTGGATACTCATTTTTCGTCTTATCTCTTCGTGCGAGGAACCATTGCATGACGGGAAGGAACCCTAAGGGTCTACTGGAAAGAGATAGTGAGATTAACAGAACCTTTCACCGACGTTTGAGAGGATTAGAAGGTTCATCGCTGGATCCTTCTTCTGAAGCGGAAAACTTCGATCCAGCGATTGAGATTGACACTGGCTGGCAGCCCATTATGGCGAAAGAAAGCGTACATTAGTGACTATGGCGATCTCAATACAGGAGAAGAATTCAGCATCCACCCTCCGAATGTTAATATCAACACCTTTGAGATCAAGGGAAGCACAATGCATATGCTTCAAAATTCAGCTCAATTTGATGGAAGGCCAGATGAAGACCCTCATGCACACATCTCAAAGTTCCTTCAAATTTGCAGCATTTCTAAGCCAGATGGAGTCACCGATGAAGCCATTCGATTGCGACTCTTTCCATGGAGTCTACGAGGAGGGGCCTATAGTTGGCTAACATCGCTTCCTTCGGGTTCCATCCGTTCTTGGGCTGATATGCTAGAGAAATTCCCGGGCCGCTACTTCCCACCAAGCAAGGCCACAAAGATTCGATCTTACATCAATGCCTTCAGGCAGAATGGGGGTGAAACATTTTCTAAAGCCTATGAAAGGTTCAGGGAACTACTTCGTCGTTGCCCTCAGCGTGGTTTAGATGCTTGCAGCAAGGTCCGCACCTTCTATAATGGATTAGACAATGCCAATAGAGTCTTGGTGGATTGTGCTACAGGAGGTTCATTAAGCAACAAGTACCCCGAAGAAGCAGAGAAGATTTTCGAGGACATGGCCGGGAATGAGGCCCATTGGTCCACAAGGGATAAGCAAGTTAAGCTCATGGGATGGGTGAAGGCCCTCCTTCTATAGACACTTTTCTTGCTGAAAAATTGGACACTCTGTCAAAACAAATTGACCGCCTTACCACGGGTGGTGCCCCCCGTGTTGGTAGTAGCTCAGCTCCGGTTGCCGTTATGTTTTGCACTACTTGTGGAGGAGGCCACGAGCTTTCGAATTGTCCAATCTCTTGTGCTGAGGCATCACCTATGGAGCAAGTCAAATACATGGGAAACCAACAGAGAATGCCAAACAATCGATGCTCGACCACCAAACCAAATGTGGAACAACGGCGCTTTCATATAGGAACCCCCAAAGCGGGACAATATCCACCGATTTTTTCGATACCAAGGCCACCGCAAGAAAAGAAATCCACCTTCGAAGAGACCGTGATGAAGTACATGCAAGAGACTAATGCCGCGATCAGAAATCTCCAAGCAGCATTTCAGGGATTGGATAACCAGGTGGGGCAATTAGCAAAGGAGGTCTCAACAAGGCCACAAGGCACCCTCCCGAGAAACACAGAGGCAAACCCTTGGGAGCATTGCAAGGCCATCTCCTTGAGAAGTGGCAAGGAAGTCACGACCCATTGCCTGACCCATTGCGATTAGAAAGTCTTGTGGAGGTGGAGGAAGTTGAACCCTAACAAGACTCGGCCAAGGGGAAATCTGCGGAGAAGAGAAAGGGGTAGATCAAACACCCCAAAGCACATATATCAACCTCAAATTCCATATCCGGAGGCTTAGAAAGGACAAGGAAGATGCTCGGTTCACAAAATTCATGAGCATAATCAAAAGCGGTATTGCACATCGAGCCTATACGTTGGTGGAGGTCCCTTGCCCAAATGCCAAAGTATGCTAAATTTATGAAGGAACTAGTTTCCAACAAAGGAAACTAGAGAGGATGCAGTGTGTCTTTGTCACATTGAATGCTCAATGTTACGCAATATTGCAACATGAGCTGCCCAAGAAGTTAAAGGATCCGGGGAAGCTTACAGTAGTCCCTTGTACACTTGGTGAAGGTGTTGTAGAAAAGGCATTAGCGGACTCAGTGCGAGTATAAATGTAATGTCCTACAAGTTGTACATGCAATTAGGGCTTGCGTACCCAAAACCTAACGTGGGTGACACTTCAACTAGCCGATAGATGGTGAAGCGACCAAATGGGCTAGTTTGAAGATGTCTTGGTCGAGATCAATCAATTTGTATTCCCGGTGATTTTGTCATCACCGGCGTTGATGATAATGTAGATGTCCCGATTATACTTGGTAAGCCCCTTTTTGGCTACAACTCAAGCATTGGAAGACCACGCTCATGGGAGATTAGCACTTCGGTAGGGGACCAAGAAGTGGTGTTCAAGCTACACGAAGCCCATGCGACACACCATGGATCACGATGGACACCTCTTATAGTGTCGATGAAGTTGACAAGATCACAACCCATTTGCTTGGAGGACTTTTTACATCTTGATCCGACATTTCAATGCTTGGAGGAACTCGACGAACAACATGAAGAGCTTTCATGAATGTTAGCACTATCTCAACTCAACCTCCAAAGTTGTCACGAAGACAAAGTGGAAGGAGTGAAACTCATTCATTGCGGTGGCTATGTATGGGGCGAAGAAAAGGGTACCCCTAATTCCTCAACTCACCCACTAAATGAAGGTGACCTTGGTATGAATTCTCAAACTTGCTCCATATATGATAATTTGGGAAAGATTACATGTTTTGGTAAGTGTTTTTTATAGAAATCTGTGATGCATGCCTCTTCACATATGACCCCCCATAGGTAAAATTAAGGTACGTCAGGCTTGTGACGATAAACAAGCGCTTCTTGGGAGGCAACCCAAGTCGAAAATTTCTTTTCAATCTTGTCTCTTTGTATTATTTGCTTTATAGTGATAGAACTCATGAGATCTATTGACATTAAATTCCTTTGTCTGCATTTGCATCATTAGACTCATCATGCTAGGTATGCACTAATGTTTTGTTCAAAATCTGAGCCTTATGGAACTAGTGAGTTTGATTTAAACAATACCTGTCTCTGTACTGGATAGTGAACGGCCGTTCACTGGCCCGTTCACATGGTGGTTGGCAATACTACAATACTGTTCTGCAAACATTCTAAATGATTTTTCTCAAAGGGCTAGTCTTTGCAGGCAAACCTGAAATACCAACCTTTTGCTCAGTACACCATGTCCCAACTCAACTTGCGCATCAGGGTTCCACTACTTCTTCCTCACCAACATTTCCAAGTTGCAGC
This sequence comes from Dioscorea zingiberensis, assembly GCA_026586065.1. Classification (NCBI taxonomy): domain Eukaryota; kingdom Viridiplantae; phylum Streptophyta; class Magnoliopsida; order Dioscoreales; family Dioscoreaceae; genus Dioscorea; species Dioscorea zingiberensis. The sequence goes on from CM048826.1 coordinate 25,602,924, forward strand.
TCCGTCCACACCACCTCGTGCGGAAGGTCCATGCCCATGCATTGAAGATGATGAGGTGGAAGACACAGTTGCTGAGCTCACCCATGCATTCACTCTCTTGACCGTTCACATGGCGACAACCACACGAGCATAAGCAACTGTAGCACCAATTTTGAACCCTTCACCTAAAGCTGCACCAACATCCGAGGAGCAACTACATACGGATCATTGAGATTTATTGTTAACAGAACTCCTTTTTTATTTGTTTATCTCCTGACTATGTCATCTCCTTTCGAGCTATCTCTCCTCTCTCACACTATTTTGCAGATACTCATGATGGAAAACCCCGGCAAAAGCTTTCACGTCTAAATCAAAGTGCAATACCAGCTACCAAATATAACCGGGGAAGTCTAAGTTTGCCATCCTCTTTGTTATTATTGCATACTACACACCTTTCAATTTAATTGTGTACATTGAGGACAATGTACGACTTTAAGTGTGGGGATGGGTAGCTCCCTTCCATTGAATAATTCATTGCAAAACTCTAAGTGTGGGGATAGGGAGCTAATTATTTGAAGCATGTTTGACATGGACTATTGATGGCACTGTTAGGAAATGCAATGTTTCACTCTACTTCTTGTTCATCATTTTAGTACTCAAATTTTTTTTCGAATTCTCCTACGACACACCATAGACATCTAGAGATTATATTCATGAAATCCAAAAGCTCTAGTCATAATAGATAACCCACTACCATGTTTGTTGACTTTAATTGCTAAGCATTACTCTTAATGGCTCCAAGAGGATTCGTGGCACTAGTTTAGCTTCTAACCCTTCATAATTCAACTTAGTGGACAAGTTAAAAAAAAAAAAAATAGTATGTACATAGTAGTTGAGTCATTAGAGCAATAAAGACAGTGCTCCGCTACTTGTTGTGATGAAGTAGCTTAGGGTCCTGGCCCCTAATCAGGGTGTTCCTTAATTCGAAAAATCACTTCTAAGTATGAGCACATCTAGGTAGAGTTGTAACCCTCTAAGTATCCAGGTGTTCTGGTGCCTAAACAGCATGTGCATCCTGAAGAAAAGAGGACTTACACTCTACATTGATCTTTAGCATGGAAAGTCAGATCTATTAGAGATGCCCTACCCGAATAAATATTAAAAAAAAAAAAAACCTCTCGAAGTTGTCCACCATTTTCTCCATAGAGGGTTGGTTAGCATAAAACTTAGGGCCTCAAAGACTCTCTAGAGTCCATTGAGGGAATGCTTGTCTTGCTAAGACTCTAGAACATGGTATGTGGAGTGAAAACACTCATCTAGAGCCGCGATGACATTATACAAACTCTAGGTCCCGGTGTGAAAGTAGGAGAACACACACACTTCGATGTGAACTTGGGATAGAGCAGATTCATTACTATTATAGCCGGAGGTTGAACGCTTATCATTCTTTTTACTTGTACTTTCATTGCCTTGTTCGCTTGAGGACAAGCAAATACTTAAGTGTGGGGATATTTGATAAGCGTTCAAATGAGCATATTTACATACCATATATATACTTATTTTCATGTCAAATGCAATGATTTGAAGCCCGCCGGTACTTAAAATGATTCATATTTTGTAAAAAGGGCATAAATAGTCCACCCCGACGAAAAGGAAGCATTTATCAACAAAATGAAGAACAAACGAAGATATTTTGAAGTAAACAGGGGGTGAACGGCCTTGTGAACGGCCATTCACACCTGGCCACAAAGGCAGGCACAAAGAGAGGGTGAACGGCCATGTGAATGGCCGTTCAGCTGCCGGTTCAGAGCAAGCTGTGAGGTGAACCGGCTGATCAACCGCCAGTTCACCTGCCGGTTCAGAGCAAGCTGTGAGGTGAACGGGTTGATGAACGGCCAGTTGACCTGTCGGTTCAAAGCAGGCTGTGAGCTGAACGGACTGATGAACATGCCGTTCACGAGGCCGTTCATCGTAACTTTTGCCGCTTCACGGGCCCAATCAAGGGCAATGTTGTAATTTTTTTTAGTGGAACCCTAATTCATGGGTATAAATAGTTAAGTATGAGGGTTTAGAGGGAGGTTGGCTTGGGAGAAAGGAAAGATGAGAGATTAGGGCTTGGGGGTCATCACCCCAAATCTTGAGAATAGAGAACCATTGGAGCTGCAATCTTGGAGGTAATGGTGTTCTCTATTACCTTTGCATTGATTTGTAAGCTTTCCTTCTTTGGTTTGTGTTCCCCATTTATGGGGAACTAATCTATTGGTACTTGGGTATGTTGAACTTTTGGATTGAGTATTAATAGCATTGAATGTTTTTGATGATTTGTTGGTACCTTCTTGAATGTCTAATGAATGTTATGTATTGATTGTAATTTCATCACTAGAAATTACTTGTGTGCAATACAAGGGTAGAGCTAGCGCCTCCTTGTATTAGGAACTTGCTTCATTAGAGAGTTTCATGAGTATACCGAGGAATCGGGTACTAGAAGGGCTAACGACTCTTTCATACGAATTCACCCCCATGATTCTTCCAATATACATAAATTTCCTTGAGCCTCATATCAAGTCCTAGGAGACTAGTCATCCAACCACCTTGGAAGAGGGGTTGGGTGTAATTTAGGAATCACCCCTTGAGCTTCATATCAAGTCCTAGGAGACTAGTTATCCAATCACCTTGGAAGAGGGTTTGGGTATAATTTAGGGACTATTGGCACAAGAAGTACCAACTTTGATTTATAAACATCTTTGCTCATCTTTAGAATTGAAATCCAAAAGGGATACATACCCAAGTATCCTCTCTTGCTATTGATTTACCCCAATCAACTCTCGATTTTTAGTTCTCACTTTCAACCCTTTTTAGTCTTTACGTTTGAAAACCAAAACCCCCCAATTTACAATTTAGACTAGGTTATTAAAGCTTGCTTTACACTTAGCAATCTCTATTCCCTGTGGTTCGACATCCGACTTCCCATAGTCCGCTATATTACTTGATCGCGACCCGTATACTTGCGGAAAACACAACCATCAGTAGGACAGTCGAATCCATAGGGATCGGCAAACAAGTACTAATTTGAACTCTATTACCTACCCTAAAAGTATATGTGGTGCTCGAAGCCTAACTAAAGAAATCTAAAGAGACTATGATGAACAGTTGGCAAATCTAGGGTTTAATCAATCAAAAAAACATGGCACCGTGGATCACTATCGCCCTAGGAATCCCTTTCTCGACCCAATTCGTAATACATGCTATTTAACTGATGTATTCTTGGACCGTGAGGAATCCTATATTAGTCTGAATCTGATCTCTCATGACAGCCAAACCCTAGTCCCGTACGGCGACTTTGTCATATGACTACATTATACTAATTATTAGTGTAGGTTCTGGTGATGCCCACTATTAGGTTTAACCCTAATCCGGAGAGTGTGTTATGTAATCATCGTGATCAACCTATCTCTCGCGGGCACCCCCTATTATCTATGCCTAGACCTAGGTTGACCAAGATTTCTCTTCATGCATCAAGCAACTACAAATTATGTAACCGGCGCTTTCGTACTAGCAAATCACAAACATTAAGCACTCATAGTCAAAGACGGATCTATGCATAAATTTGGGGGGCCTTGGCCACCCCCAAATGTTGAAAAAAATATTAATTATTATTTATATTATGTATATATGTATACTTCAAATATTTAAATTGGCCCCCACAAAATAAAAGAGATGTTAGCTCAGCTGGTAGAGTTGATAAATCATTAGGCTTAGTTCTCTGGTTCAAATATTGCAAATTGGAATTTTTTTTCTTTTTCTTTTAAATTTTGTTCTTATTTTTATTACAGCATTACATCTATAATACTGTATTTTATACTATTTGATTTAATAGAGAATCTCCATCATATTTGATTGTAGCTTTTTTTAGATTTTTCTAAAATATGGAAAATTATAATTTATTAATATATAAAAAGAGTTTTACATAAGATCCCTTGTTACATGATCATTGTAAATAGTTAGAAAAACCATTAGTTATTATATAAAATGATAATCATATAGGTACCAAATTTATACTTTTTATTATTTTTGAAATTATTTTTAATTTTTTGTATTCGATATATTTTTAAAATCTATTTCACAAACAATAATTATTTATATCTAGGTAACAAACACATGATATGGGTCGAATAACAAAACATGTCATTTTATATAATTATGAAAAATTTTAAGAGGTCAAATAGAAATAAAACTATTGTTTGTAAAATAATATATTTTAAAATAAAATTTGGTATACAGGTGATAAATAAAATAAAATAAAAAGAGGGGGTTATGGGGTATTATTGAAAAGTTAGGGGTGATTAGTGATTTCACTATTTTTGAGGGGGTGGCAAAGTAAAAAACTCATTAAATTTTCAATTTCATTCGTCTTGTTCCTCACTTCGAGGGTTACTCAGCAGTTTCTTCAGTTCAATTCTTGAGGATTTTTAGATGTTAAAAGAATGCCGCTCACAATTTCAAGTTTGTAAATTTTTTTGTTTGTCTGTTTATTTAATATATAGTTTTATGAGATTTTATTATTTATTGTTAAATATTTTGGCCCCCCTAAGACTTAATGTCAAGACCCGCCATTGTCGCAGAGTTAATCCACAAGAATAAACAAAATAGAAAGGCCTATATTAAAGAGAGGAAAAGAATCACAAGTTCATCCTAAGATTCAAGGACGCGAGTCACCACAGGAGCTTTAACCCCTCATGCTGTGGAAACTTAATACAAGATCTAGAGAGGAAGACATGAGTAAAGATACTATGATACTTCCCTGATCAATGTCTCCCCCACCATCAATCTACACAAAAACCCAAGCCGTAGGCAAGAAGGTTGCCAAAAGTTTATCCCTCAAAAGTCCCTTTCAAAAGTAGCATTGGGAGCCTTTTTATAGACTTCAAAACTCTCGATGCACGGCCGTGTAGATCTAATCACGCCCTTGTATCTCTTCTGCAACAAGGTATTACGCAATCTTCTAGAATCTGGAGAGATGCACGGGCAAGAACCCGCCCGTGCATCAGGTCGTGTTGTCTCTGTATCTCTGAGCACATTCAGATCTGGTCCAGCAATTACCCAGTCATTATGCATAGGCGTGCACATGGTCATTTACTTGTCTTTTTTGGCTATTTTAGCTCTGAATCAATCCGATTTTCACTTCTTTTGCTTCAGGTACCCGTTTTCTTGTTCAGTCACAAAAATAGTAAAAAATAGAGAAATTTAAGTAAAAGAACAAGCAAAGTGCATGAAAATATAGTATGAAAACATGCATAATTATGCACTCATCAAAGGCATTTTTGTAAGCATTTCTACCTTATGTTTTTTTACTGGATTCACAACATGAATTTTAGGCAATGAGATTATTGTGTTAGGAGTTGCTACTTGAATTTCATGTTCACATTTGGTATGGGTGTGCTCATTATAGCGTTTGGGGGAGGACTCTACTACTTGTTAGATATCAATTTAACAAGGGAAGGCTCTACCAAAAACTCTTGAGACTTACTATGCTTATAGAATTTTTAGAGTTAGAATATGGGTTTCTATTGGTGCCCAAAATTTGCCACGATTTTTGTGCATGTATCCTCTTCATGCATGAACCCCAAGCCTAAATGCTTTATTTGATTGATGATCGGTTATCTCATTTTTCCTCTATGTAGGCCCCATCAAGCCTAGGACGAAGAGCGCATCCACTAGATCCTTTTCTGATCCAACCTTAGCCGAGAGATTTTCTTATGCAGCGGCCTAAGACCTCTTCGAGTTGTTGAGGACGAGAGCCCTCGTCCCAGAGTGGGGGATAGATTTTGGTGACCCTACTTTGGCTCCTCAACTGGAGCAGATTAGAGTTAGGGGTTAGGGGCAATTTTGCTCCCTGCCTGAGGTTGTTGTTATCCCTGTGGTTCAAGAATTCTATACGAACCTCTTAGACCAGGAGGAGGAGATTGTGATGGTATGGGGACGATAGGTCCACTTCGACACCAGCACAATCAACGCTCCATTTGGTACGCCAACACAAAACCAGGGTGAGTACCAGTGTTGGTTGAGCTATGAGATATATATGGGGACAATCCTCCGAGACATTTGTGTCCCAAGCGTAGCTGGGGACAAGCAGGGAGGGCATACTAGCTCATTCGACCGGGGGGCCCTCTGGAGGAAGCATCGTGTTTGTTTGTACTTTCTCTCACCCATACTGATACCAACCTAGCACACTCGCAAGTGACTGTAGACTGGCCTTACTGACATATGCTCTCATACAGGGGATGTCTCTGGATGTTGGCCATTTCATTCACGGCCAGATGCTCCAGGCGACCCGAACACGTGCTTGAGGTATTTGGTATCCCTCTATGATCACCGCATTTTGTCGTAGAGCCGGAGTAGCCTGGACCGAGGACGAGAAGCGGCTCACTCCAAAGGTCATCATCGACTGTATGATTTTATACCGGATGGCGCCTGATCTGGTAGAGGGGGTTGGGCCATCTTTAGTTCCACCCTAGAGCCCGTCGCATGTACCGACCCCCACACCAACGTCTGAGAGCAATAGGATCTACTAGCTCGAGGACCAATATGCCCAGATCGTGGCCAAGCATACGGATTTGTGGCAAGAGGTCTTCTTCCATCTTGATGTGCTGCTTCAGGCCAGTTTTCATACACTTAGGGTCAACCCTGAGTGGTTTCCCCATTCCACCAGTACCTCTGCTACCCTATCTTCATTATCGTGAGCATCGCATGAGGACAACTAGAACACTGATAATTAGGGGAGTCTTGTTCAGTCTCATACTCTGTTTATTTTTTCCTTCTTTTGTTTTGTCTCTGCACTTCCTGAGTTATCGGGGACGATGACAGGTTTTTGTTTAGGGGTAGGATTTCATGTGAAGGATGTTATCTTTTGAGTTTTTGTACTGAAACTTGTTTTGTTTTTGTTATATATATGCAGTTTCAGTCTATTTTTAGCAAATTTTGAGAATGCTGAAATCTTTTGAGCTATATATCTAATTGCATGCATAGTATACTTTCATACACCTCGTGCACAGAAAATAAGTAGTAGGTACTTTCAAGGGCATATGGCAATAGTAATACAGGGAAGCTGAACTTTTCAAGCTATAGGAAAATTAAACATTCCTATACATGCGTGCAATTAGGGCTTCATGTTGAACTTCATGCTTGAATTTAGTCTAGATTTGAGTTTGTACAAAGAACATATATGCATTGGAGAATAGGGATTGGGGATAAACTTCATGGTAGTTGAGTAGTACTAGACACGTAGGGAGGTACACAAAAATCGGGGATACGGGTGAGCTCTAGTCAAGGTGAGTCTCTAAAATAATGATTGTAAACAAAAATTAAAAATAAAAAAGGGCAATAGCCTTCCCTAGAAGCAAGGGCTTCTACTAGTAGAGAGTAATGAAAAACATGACTATGTAGATTTGTGCTTCAAATTCTGTTCTCCCTTGCTTGTATTTATCTATGTGACCTGCAATTGGCCTAAGAGCATTACACTTATAGAAATATCTATATATGTTTTATACTTGTGTTTGAGATTTTCAGCTCATTACTTGTACGTCCTGATGCATCTATAGTCATTGGTAAAGGAGATTTGACATAAAACTTTTACGCTTGAGCTATTGTCTTGTATGTTTTCTTGTCCATTGATTGAGGACAAGCAATTGTTTATGTTTATGGGTATGTTAGCTCTCAAAAGAGAGCCTATTTGTTAGGCATATACATCATTTTTATGACCAAAATGTGAGGTTTAGAGAGCTAATTTGTTAGGCATATACTTCATTTTTTCATCAATTGGCCACCTTAGTTGTCACACTTGATTTACTCGCACTTTCTATCTACTTTGGGTCTATAGATGCTAAATCAAGTGGAGTTTATGTGTATCAGGTGATGCCTCACTTGGAGCAAGGCTTAATGCTGAACTAGAATATACATCACCAAAAAAGCAGCTAAGGGAAAACATCTCGAAATAAATTATCAAATACGTCCAGATTTCTTAGGTTTTCAAGAAAGTTGCGATGTTATGTTGGATGTCCCAATGTTATGTGGAATGTCACGATGTAAATTATTAGAACGCAAAGTCAGAAATCCTAAGTTCGCAGGAACATCGCGACATTCTATAGAACGTCACAACGTAAATTATCAGGGTGCGGTGGGAGAAATCTCAGTCTCGTGACAACGTCGTGACATTATTTCATATAGTATAAAAGTTTGGCAGTTTGTCCCTTTTGGTGATCCTTACCTTGGTGCGCAATAGCAACTCTATGGTGCCGATTCGGAGGCTCTGAACGCTTGTTGTAGTGGGGTGAAGCTCCATGACAACAAGGGAAATCATTTACTCTTATGTTTGATTGGTTTCTTTTCTCCTTTGTATCATTTAATGGATGTTATGCCGAAAAGTCACAATATTTTTTATGGTCCATTAATAATGTTAGCTTAAACACTTTTTTCTAGGGTTGTATGGATTCTATGACTTGAAATCTATTTTATCTTATGTCTTGTATATGTGATGCAATTGAATGTGCTTATGTCTCATGTGTTTTGAATTATATGTTGGGAGGCGATGATAAATCTATAGCCAATTATGCATAAGAATATGTGTCATTGGTAGTATTTGGAACATAGGGTAGAAGTCCGGTGTGACAGACTGGAGTAATTACATCATAGGCACATGCCCGTATGATCCACCGTTAGGGCATAGTGTGGGGAAGATAAACACCCCGGTTTTTCCCTAATAACTAGTATTTCATTTCCAAATAAAATGCCTTGAGTGAATAATTTAAATAAAGGACTAATTAAGTTGATAAGGCCCTAAATTAAAATTTGTGACACCCAGTTGTGGTGATAATGCCATAAGTATTATAGACCAAGGTATGTATGCTCAAAATGGGCCGAATTAGAAATGGGCCTTCATACTTGGTTTAAAACCCAACCAAAGTAGGCCAAATGTATTTGAATATGGGTTAGGCCCATTACTAGTGGAGGTAATGATATGTTATGCCAGATTTGATTAAGTAGAAATTTCTATTTAAGTCTTAATAACTTGGGTTAAGTAAAAAGTGCATCAATTATTGTGAAATACTATTTCAAATCCGAAAATTCCAGATTTGATCGGGTTAAATTGTTAGAAATTATGGATCTGGTTGGGATAATCAGGTACCCATGACAGCACAGTGTTAAGATAATATATATAATTAATTAATTTAATAAAGGAGGTATAATAATCTTGGTTGGTCACCAAACTTTTTCCATTTTTCAAATTGGTCACTGAATTTCAATTTGTATCTTTTTGGGTACCAAAGATCGATTTTGTTTCACCGGGAGGGTACCCATGGGATTCCGGTGAATTTAATCCTACGTGGTCACCGGAGTTTCCACGTGGACAGCCACGTCAGACAAAAACCTTAATTATTTGGTCCCTTTTGCAAAACCCCACCACCATCCTCATCTTCTCCACCTGAGCGAGTCTCAAATTCTCCATCTTCTTTCCTTTTCAATTGATCGTGTCTCTTCTCCACCCTCTCCATAGTCTCCATCCCCAGACGTGTTGCCATTCAGTGGACCGGCGTCAAAGAGGATCAACGATTGGCTGGTGATTATTAGGCTCTCAGTGTTGGCTGTGGAGGTGGCGAGAGGTGAAGACCTGGTGGCGCAACTGATGAGGTGATGGTCAACAGTAGGGGTTGGGATAGTCTTCTCAAGGGTGATTTGGTATTCCAAAATTGTTGAGCTCTAAGTTGAAAGATGATGGAGATAGAGTAGTTGGATGAAGAGTGAGAACAAGGAATATGAATTCTTTGTTGAGCTATTGTTGCTCTCAATTAGAGAAATGTTGGGGAGAAACCGGTTGAACAAACAACCCTAAAAAACAACACTGCACAGGCTTCAAAACAGAGAAGTGAACGGGCCCGTTTGGATGTGGGCGGGCCTGTTTGCTTCTTTGTATCTCTGAATGCTTCTGCAGACCTCAGGTGGGCGGGCCCGTCTGGATCTGGGCGGGCCCGTTTGGCTCACTATTTGCTGCAGACTAGCCAGTCTGAATCTGGACGGGCTTGTTTGCTTCTTTGCTGGCTTGTAGACAGGCTTGTCTAAATGCAGACTGGCTTGTCTACTTCTATGTCTATGCACTTGTTCCCTGGATCTTTTCTCCCCCTTCTCTTGTGTAATACCAGGAGAAATGTTGCAAATTGCTGAGAAGTTCAACAAAGTTCATTCATGCTCTCTAGGTTTTTCATTTCTGAAGAAAGACAACAAGAAGAATTTTCTTATCTAGGGAATAAAATAAAAAAAACATTGTATATTTGTCCTTTAAAAAAAAATCCCTTTTGAAACAACAATGTGGAATTCAATTGAAATAACCCTTCAAATATGCAAAAAAAAAAAAAAAAAAAAAAAAAAACATAAATATGTTGTACACACATTCAATTGAAACAATTATGTTCACATGCCTTTCAATTTTCACACATTGCAAACCAATTGTGATACTATGATTAAGCCAAACCAAAATTTGCTGCTATTCACAATTTTAATAAAGTGTTTAAGTACAAGATGTCCAAACAAAGTTTGCTAAGATAAATATTACATTATCTTCTGAAAAAACTAGTGTCACATGTGCAACTTGGCCAAAGCATACATTTGTTTAGTACAACAATGACCAGACAAAGTTCAAAATTTAATTGCACAAGGTCCCACTCTGAGAAAAACAAAAAAAAAAGTAGCACATCCATTAAGAAGGCCTCCCAGCAGGTGCAGGTCCACCACCACCACCACCAACTCCAGGACCTGGTGGAAGCCAAACTCTTCTTTTTTTTGCAGCACCACCCATCTTGCTCTTATCTTGAGCTTCCTTCTCCAAGACTTGATGCTGCAACACAAGGTACCTGGCTGGGAAATGCTTCCTTGCTTGGCCTTTTGTGTAGAGCTGTTTCTTTCCTCCTGTTGTGGCCAATTTTTCTCTCCTTAAGCTTGCAATATCTACACTTGATGATCCATGAAGAGTTTGACCAGGTGTGTCTACTACCTGCAATGTTCAACAAAAAAAAATTATGTTCTGTTGTTGCATAACATAACTGTCAAGAAGGTTTACACCTTTTTAATTTTACACATACCTGTGAAACTATACCAGATAAAACATTTTCATCTGTTATAAGGGAAATTAGGGTTTTAGGAACATAACTCTCAAGGAGGATCATACCTATTTAACTTTACACATACCTATGAAATTAGAACAGATGAAACATTTACATCTCTTACAAGGTCCTCATTCTCATTACTTCTTATTAATCCATCAACCTTCACATGCCCACAAAATTATAAGAAAAGAACATTTAAAACACATTTTCAGCAATATGCAATATCCAACATACCTCATTGAAGTGTTCCTCTAACACATTAGAATCAATTGTGTTCATTGGGTCTTGGTCATCAGCACCCTTCCAAATGCCATAAATCAATTTGTAATGTTGATAAATAATCCAACAATATATATTAATACTCTGTTTTTTTTTTTTTTTTTTTTTGGCTTACCTGACTGACAGCTGCAGTAGGTTGTCCATCTTGTCTCCCACCTAAGTCTCCGTTGTTTCCCTATATGTAATGCACATTTCAGTCTACCCATATAATGTTAAGCATTACAAGCTAAATTTTGGAAGTAAATTCAATAAGAGTTCAGTACCTGGTTGCCATGGTATCTCTTGTTGTGACCTGAAGCCCCACACATGCTGCATGTTATTTTCACCCCCTTCCTACTAACCTTGCCATTAGTGAAGCCACCCTCTTCAAATGGGTCCTTCCTCTTGAGCACTTGCTTCTTGCCCCTGTGCTTGTTTGCAGGCTCAGGTGGTATCATGGGGGGTTGGTTGCTCTTGGGCCAACATTTACTGTCGTGTGTTGGGTGTACAATGTGGCACTAGGTTGCTAAAAAGGTGCTTACTCTATAGTATTCATGTACATAGTCTTCAGGTTTATTTTTATTGTAATAAAGGGCTGAAATTGAATGACAACAAGGGATCCCTGTTAACTGCCACCTTCTACATGTACAGGATCTCTCTTTCAAATCAACAATAAACTGGCCATCCAACCCTAGAACCTGATACTTGTCACCCCCAGACCATGTTGCTTTGCAAGACCAACTAAGCTGTTTTGACTTCTCTAATTTCTTAATGATCTTTGGACAGTATTGTGTTACACATCTTTGCATTGCATCTCTTTTCTTTTGAATCCTAACCATCAATTGTGTTCTGATCATTTCATTCATAGAGATTATCCTCTTTGTTCTAGCTTCTAGTATTATGCTATTAAAGCATTCACACAAGTTGTTCAGAAGCATATCACACTTGGATATTGTTTTGAAGAGAGATCTACTCCAGTGATGAGGATCAATTTGTTTCATAAAACCATAACCATCTGCAGACAACTCTTTTAGAGTTTCCAAAGCTTGGTTAAATCTAGGAATATAAGTAGACCTAGCACAATTCCACAATTGATCCTTAAGGGCCTTGCCTCTGAATCTTTTCCTAAAATTAGTGTGAATATGCCTCACACAGAACCTATGTTCACTGTGAGGAAATAACTGATCTATGGCTTGTATTAACCCCTAGATACACAATTGTATCACACACCACCATGAGCAAATAATGAAAAAAAAAAAAAGAAAACAGATTGAAAACATAACAAAAGGAAAGAAATCAGTAGGATGGAAAAAGAAAAAAACATGTAGATACTTAAAGCAAAAATTGAAATGTATACCTTTTGTCTATCACTCATGAAGGTCCATTCATAGTTGTTGACAATTTCCAAGTCTTCTGCCAGCAACTGTAAAAACCAAATCCAATTTTTGCAGTTTTCCCTGTTGACCATAGCCCAAACAATTGGATAGATGCAATCATTGGCATCTATCCCAACAGCAGTGAGCAGTTGTCCACCATAAAGACCCTTGAGGAAGCAGCCATCTACTGAAATAATGTGCGTGCATCCTGCTAGGAACCTTGTTTTAAGTGGTGCCAAGCACACATACATAGCCTCGAATACTCCTTGATTACATCTGAACTTAATTGTTGATCCAGGATGTGTGCTCATAAGTTCAAGTTTGTAATCATATAACCTAGTCATCTGGGTATAATGATCTCCATCAAGCATCCTAGATTTGGAGTAAAAAAAGGAAGGAAGAAAAACCAAAACAAGAAAAAAAAAAACAAAGTACCACATTTAGTCAGACCTGTTAAAAATCATGTATTAGTTTTTATAGAATTCATATATTAAAAATTAATTCACAAACTTACCTCACTGCAATGTTTCTGGCCCTCCAAGCTTTCAACCTGGTTATGGTCACCTCTTGGTTGGTCTTCACAGCTTGGATGATGCCAGCAAGCTTCCAAGATGGGTCTGCCCTAAATTGATCCAAGGAGTGCTCTGCTATCCACTGAGCATTTACATGTCTTATATTGTGATCTCTATTACACTCATGATTCAGAATTCCAGCCTTTATTTGAATGGTATTTTTATCTGTTACCACTGGTGAGGCCCACAAGTAGAGAGGACACCCTTTCTTGCAAAATGCCTTACATCTTCTCTTATTGTTAGGCTTGAATTTCATCTCACACCTATTCTTAATGCCATAATTTTTTACAGCCTGGTTAAACTGCTTGAAACTTCTAAATTTCATACCAATCCTGAAATGAGGTTCTTTTATATCTATCTCTTCAATAAACTCAGCATACCTACTCTTCTTAGGCCCTTGTTCATCCTCATCTGTTGATGAACATGACTGTATTTCCTCAAAAGCAGCATATTCAGATTGAACCTCATCATCATCAGCAGCAGCAGCAACATCCTTTTCCACACTAACTTCATCACACACAGGAATCTCAGACCTAGGCAATGGATTATGTCACGCCCCGACCCGGATTCCGGGACCTCGAGTATGTCAACAGACCGGCCGTACTTAAGCAAAGACAAGCTCAACTCAAATACAAGGCCTAAATGTGATAAGCAGATAACAATCCATAATAAAAAATAAACTTAAGTTCAAGGAACATAGAGTCACAAGGGTCCATAGGCCCTATAAATAGTCTGGTCCTTATACGGGTCCTACACAAAGTAAAGCTCACAAAATAAAAGATAAAGGAGTCCCCCAGACCTCGGATCTCCTAGTGACCTCTTCACAGCTCCACCCCCTTAAGCTTCGGAATCTGTAAAAGAGAGAAAGAGCAAAACGCATGAGCTTTCGAATAGAAAGCCCAGTAAGTACCCCTGCGGGGTCTCAAAGACATAAGTAAACAATATGTCAAACAATGAGGTCACAAACCCAAGAAAAACCCAACCCTAGGAGTCTACCAGAAACAATCCAAAGGTAATGACCCACAGTAAATGTAAGCTCTCGTGCTCGTGACGAGTTTCAAAGGAAGCTCAAGGATCACTCCCGGCTAGTATGTCCAGCTACTTGCTGTAAGCACGACCTTCTGGTCGTTCGACCCTCCGGTCGCCATCTGTAGAACTACCTCTCATACGTGTTAACACGGTCAGCGTACCATGCCCACTGACGGGTAAGACTACCAGAGAATCGCCTCTCTGGCAAGGCAGGCAGAAATGCCAGGGGGTCCTGACCCTGAGCATTTCCCTATCGGAGCCCCCACGCTCCACTGAGTCCGGGCAGTAGACCACAACAAACAGGGATACCAACATCCCGTAAACAAATCATACATGCTCAACATGAATCTAGAAATAGACATGGAGGCATGTATGTCATCATTGAAACATAAGCAATTAAGGCATAAGCGAGTACAGAGAAAACCCGAAACCGGGTGGTAACTAGGAAAGTGTACTTACCTCTTGGTGGAACTAGAAGTCCTCCTAATATCCTCTTGAATACCTTACAACTCCCTGAGAGTATCTGGCATACAGAGGCCCTATTAGAGTCAAGATTTCAATAAATCCCTATGGCTTTAATTACACATGCATGCCTATCGCTTCTGTTGGGCCTAGGCCCACTAACGTGTCCCAAAGACCATCTCTCGGGTTATGGGTCCTTATCCTATGTTTCCATGTCCGCTTGATGTCCCTGGACCCAACTTGGTCAAACCCAGTCAACTCTACTTATTTGTTGAGTCTAATACCCTAATTGTTCGCCTCTAGACACCCTAGTTGAATTGGGCCCACTTCTAAGCCCATTAAACAACTTGGCTTACTTGTGCCCTTTTTCTCTTTCGAAATAATTAATTAACCCCTTTTAATTAATTATTATATCCGATTTTTTTCATTTTATCTCCAATTAAATTCATCAATCGGATTTAATCAATCTTAATTATCAAAAGTAAATCGGTTACTCTTTCTAGATACTATTTACTTAAATATCTAGATACAATATATCAATTAACTCGTTATACCGACTTGTTTAAATCTCCTTCTCAATTTATTTAAATTATCAACTAGTTAGTTGACCCATCTTATGTGGGGCGAGCAAGTGTCACACAAACTAATCCCTTTTTAATTTGTCTAATCAAGAAATTAGCTAGTTAATTATCCAATTAACTACTAACTATGATTAACAATTTAATTAAATAATTTCCCAATTATTTATCCCGCATCTTGCTTCGACAAAATAATTGTCACGCTAAATTAATTAACTCAAACTTTTCTTCCACCAATTTAATTGGATAATTAAATTGATTAGTTTACCTTTGCCCCCCCTTAGTTTAATTGTCACCCTTCTAATTAAATTAGTATTACCAACCCAAGACAAAAAAACAAAATATTAACTAATTAATCTTTAATCAATTTAAATCCAAAATAATAAAATCTACCTAAGTTGATTATACCATTAATCAATATGTCACACTATAGTTTCAAATTATTATCCAATTTAATAATTTGTCACACTATTAAAACTATTTTAATTATTCAATCCTAAGTTTCTGTTTTTAATTAAACAGTAACTTAAAAAAAAAATTATCTTCTTCTTCCTCCATGGCGACCGTGACCGGTCAGAGTCCCGCCGCCATCGCCGGAGGGTACATTGGCTGCACTTCTTCTGCGCCAAGCTTTCCCTCCGTCCGGGACCGAATTCCAGGCCTTTTGCCTCCCTGTCCGCACCTCCTTCTTCCTCTGTCCAAGCTTCGCCGGAAGAGATAGCCGGAGATTGCATCTCATCACCCGAGAGCTTTTTTCGCCTGCAAAGGATTCCCGGAGCTTCCTCTCGACCTCACGGTTCCTTTGCGCACATCAGTTCCATTGTTCTCCCCCTCCCGGCGCCGCTCCACTAACGTCTACACTCACCCTCTCCGACGATCACTAAACTATAGCTCAAAGGCATCATTCATGGAATTAAAACCGGGAGAAGGTTCCTACCTTGGTTCCGGTTCTCCTGGCAATGTTGGTGGCGACAGGAACTCTCCCACGACCGAAATCCCCTTCTCCGACCAAGCTCGCCGGAACCTCTTTCTCTCGTATTCGTTGGTGTGCCAAAACAGTGGGACAGGGGCTCCCTTTTATAGGCTCCAGGTAGCCAGGTGAATAGGCGGTCATTCGAAACTGCCCCGCCAGCCAACGGCCGGTTCCCAATCACGTAACGGCCGGGGAGAAGGTGAATGGCACAGTGGCATTCGCGGCCGGGGTAACGGAGGTTTTGCCTCGTGATTGGTGTTCGTGGATGAATGGCTGTGATTCACGACTAACATCCCACAGTCGATAACGTTTCTTGATTCCTCGGATCTGCCACTAGGTTGGATGAGTGGCCCAGATCTCGTCACGATCGACGGCCAGATCTACTCATCCCGTCTCAATCTTGAAACTATCTTGAGATGAACGGATCTCGTTCACCCCCACCGTGAGGTTACTTCCACTGCTCCTCTCTCAGTGTCTCGGATCCGTCACTTTATCTGATGGATCTCATCTCCTCCCGCCACGTAGCTTCACGAAAGCCGTTATAACGCTTCGCGATCAACACAGTTCCATGATCTTTTAATCCTGGCCGTTCATTATTTTCTATAGTGTTCTTCTCTGGAAAATTATCCAGAAGTCCTTTCTTCAATTTAGGTTACACTTAAGTCCATCCCTGTGAGAGAGAACTATTCTCCTTTAGTCCTCGGTACTTTTCAACTCCATTAACCCTAGTTAGGGTTTTTGCCTATAAGTTCCCATTTTCTCCCATGATTTATTTCCTTAGGAAATTTTCTCCAATAATCAAATAAAGAAGAATTTTAAGCACATATTATTTCCATAAAATCCTTGGATTTACATATTGTCATCCACACCAACCTCATCCTCTTCCCCAAAGCTGTATTCAAAATCATTCAACTCACTAGCATCCTCTGCAAACTCTGTTTTTTTAATTGATTCCCCAATTAAAGTGCCTTATAACATTGCAGCATCTTCTTCTACTTCATGTACTTCATCCACACCAAGTCCACTGCCAACATCAACCATAGCCACCTTAACATACACATTAGTAACCCTACTATTATCCACATCTAGTTCTATTACAACTGCATCTAAATCATTTGTTATTTCTGTCAATCCCACCCTTTCACTCTTACTATCATTCCACCAGAATGAACAACCCTCTATGTTCAAATCCAACTCATTAGCCATACCTATCAGTTCTAATCTTGATATATAATCAGTAGCACAGCTGTCCACAAATCCTACCAATGTATACTCAGTCCACTTGTCTATATGATCATGTCCAAAATACATTTGAATGGTGAAATACTCAGAGGTTGGTACTGTAAAAAAAAGGGGGAAATTATGAGCACACATTACATACAAACATGACAAATATATATATATATATATATATATATATATATATATATATATATATATATATATATATATATTCCACATTGATAGCAAAACACATAAATTTAGACATGGATGGAGCATGAAAAAATGCTACTTAATTACATTGTCACTTGATTAAATATATACAGAATATAATTTCAAATTGTCAAAATGCTACTTGATTTTCTTACTAACTTGTCTCCCATGTATTACCAAAGTTCTTTACACTATTTCTGGGACATTTGTTGAGAACCATTCATGCAATATTTTGTTGAAAGCCATTCATTCATTGCATGGTAATTTAATTAATTTAATCTTAACTAACTTGGGTAATTTCTTAATTAAAATAAGTTACATGCAGTAAGTATACTTATTTCTGTCAAACCATCATCCTATTATACCAGGGTTTTGCATTGGGTAATTTCTATCACAATCATTGGAAATTTGGTTCAACAATTCAATACATAGAAGGAAAAAAAATTCAAATTTGGTTCAACAATTCAATTGAAAACAAATGGAAGCATAACAAGATCTAAACAATTGTCTCACAAATGTCATGAATTGTGTTTCCCAACGAATTGGTTTTCCATATGACTTCTTGTGGTCTCACATTTGCATACATAGAAAAAAAAATTCAAAATTTGATGTAGTTCTCCAATTGAAAGCAAATATAAGTATATTGAAGTCTAAATTACTCTTAAGAAAAAGAAAACACATGCCTTCATCTCTTTTCTTAATTTCCACTTCATTCATGCAAGCCCTAAATAATTGTCTCATTGATGCTATGAAATGTAGTTCCAAACTAAATTTCATTTTCCTTATAAATTCATGTTACACTTCATGTTGAACTCTAAATTATTGGGAAAACAGAGGAATGTAGCAGGAATTGAAAGAGAAATTGGAGCATTGTTGAACCAAATAGTTCTTAAGTTAATTCAACACTTACAGTACGGTGGGGCTTCGGCGTCCATCTCTCTTATCTCCCAATTGCACGCCATGATGCACCAAGCTCTATACTTGCTGGTTGTTCGGTTTAGGATTTCTCAACTACAGCGCCTCACCGACTAGGGCTTTCGAATGGAAAAGAACCCTACGATCGAGACGATGGAGAGGGTGGAGAAGAGACACGATCAATTGAAAAGGAAAGAAGATGGAGAATTTGAGACTCACTCAGGTGGAGAAGATGAGGATAGAGGTGAAGACGAGAAGGGGTTTTGCAAAAGAGACCAAATAATTGAGGTTTTTGCCTGACGTGGCTGTCCACGTGGAAACTCCGGTGGCCACGTAGGATTAAATTCACCGGAATCCCATGGGTACACTCCCGGTGAAACAAAATCGATCTCTGGTACCTAAAAAGATATAAATTGAAATTCGGTCACCAATTTGAAAAATGAAAAAAGTTTGGTGACCAACCAAGATTATTACCCTAAAGGAACCAATCTTGTATTTATATAAAGGAAATCATCATCTCCTCTCCGACAACCTAACTCCCTCTCTCTCTCTCTCTCTCTCTCTCTCTCTCTCTCCCCCCCCCCCTGATGTACTACGTCTGACCGAACCCTCCACTTCGCATCGTGAGATCCCGGCGCCAATCACGACCAACGCCACACCGCCACCAACCCCTCCCTCTTGTTCTCCTCCTAGCGCCGATGACCGGATCCGGAGGTCTGCGAAGGAAGGGCAGCTGCCGTAGGTCGATCTCAACTACGAACGCGGGGGAAGCTCCGGACAGTAGCACCGAGTGACGCCGTTGATCACTGGCGAGCAGTTGAGCACCTCAAACAGCTAGGTTTGGTGAAATCGAAGTTAATTTGGTAGGTAATTGGATGAATTGGTTTGGGATGGGCTGTGATTGGGATATTGTTGATTTATGAAATTCTTTATGAGATGTACGACGATTGAGCTAGGATGATCGTTCGATTGATGAATTTGAATGAGATTATGTTGTATGAATGAACTGAGCTTTTAATGATGCATATTTGTAGAAAAATTAAGTCTTAGAAACAAGAGGAGATGTTGATAAAAATTTGTTAAACCATGCACACCATTTACTTGTTGAAATGCCTAAGAGAGACTTTAATCATATTAGAAGGTTGAGTGATGGTTAGGCAGTCATACTTAGAGATGTAATTACAAAGACTCATTAATTTAATCACCATGAGATGGATTTGAAATTGGTAGAAGTCTTGGTCTAATTAATGATCTTTATATTAATCTTCATAAAGATCATTAGAGCATTTAAGACTTTGGCTCAGAGAAAGACACTTGCTGAGAAGTGTTGTTGATGGGATTGATGCTCAAGGACTTATCATGTTTTGAGCTGACAGGAAAAGTCAATAGATATATTTAGGGCTAGCAACCAATCAAACTGTTCGCGAGCAACTCGAGTTCGGTTCGATATTGGCTTGAGTTTGATTCATTCATTTTACTAAGAAACTGAACTTGAACCTAAATTTAAGCTCAAATAATAAATGAGTCGAACTCAAGCTAGAGTCAGCTCGATCGAGTTCAGCTCGAAGTTCGAATATATATATATATATATATATATATATATATATATATATATATATATATATATATATTGATGGGAGGAAAAGTGGTAAGACACGTGGTTTCTATCCGAGTCAGCCACGTGTCCACATCAAAGGGCACCTCATCTAACCAGGTTTGATTCGACCAGTTTCCTTAAATGATAACCTACGATATCTCATCTGTTGGAAATTTCTAGACATTCAATCCCCGATATGCTATAACAACTCATCGGATCGGATCTACCCCATATGCTATAACAACTCACCAGTTCAGATCTACCCGATATGCTATACCAACTGATCGGTTCACCACCTCATCGGCCTAAGATGCATATTCGACTATTTAGAATGGTACCATTCATCATAAATAACCTTCTAGAAGGAACGTAGCTATTCACAGGCTGGCCTTCAAGAAGAATTACAACTGTCAGTTGCTTAGCTGGAGCCTACTGGATGCTTAGGTGGCAAAGCACATGATAGAATTCTTTAAAGCACATGTCAAAAAACCTGGCTTCCTCCGCAAGCTACCAAAGCCTATAAAAGGTGACGACTCCAGCTCATATGGGGTATGAAAAATCACAGACAACGAAGCTTTGTCTCTCTGAAAGTTGGTTCTCATTTGAGTTTCTTTCCATTTCTTCTCCAAATCTGAGTTGATTTCTCCTCTATTTGTAAAATGTCCATGAATTCTTCGATAATAGTGGATTCGATCATTTGATCCCCTGGTTTTTCCCAGATTGAGGGTTTTCCATGTTAAATTGGTGTTTTCTCTCCTTGATGATTGATTTCTTATCGATTTTCTCACTGTTATAAGTCCCAATATTAAAACAAATTCAACTGGTGGTTTGAGATTGGATTCGATCTCGAGGCAAATCCAATTTCAGCATCAATAGTTTGGCGCCTTCTGTGGGGACTTTGAACTAAAAGTCCATGGCGGCTACTTTGAGAAAGTCAAAGAGATTTCAAGCTCAAGAGGAAAAAGGCGGAGCTCCAGTTGCCTCCCCAGTTAATAATGTTCTTCCGCCCAAAGATGCTCCAGTAGCTCCAGAAGGGGTGGAGGTACCCCCGATAAGCAAAGAGGTTATTGACGACAATGATTAGATCCGAGTTATGGCGCGGGATATTGAAGAATTGAAGCGCGCTCTACACAATGTGCAACAGCGCATCTCCCAAACTACCGTACCACACGACACGACGCTCAACCTTTAAAGGTAGACAGGGAGGGATCACCTACTCGCCCTCCCAGATATCAGACAATGCATTCTCCGAGGAGAAATAGAAGCGTTGAATCTTCTACTGGAAGCTCCGATCCACCCCACTCACATCGGGATCTCAACTTCCGAGCTGAGAGAAGGGATAAAAGAGAAAAAAGTCTCTATATCTCCAGCTCGACATGCTGCTACCCCACAATCAAGAAGAAGAGCTCATTCACCGATGTACCGTCCAACCAGATATCGATCAACTCCAGATCGACATCAACTGTCCCCTGAATGGTCACCGTACCAATATCCTCCTAAACACTGATCTCCCCGGCAGCATTCACCCTATCACAACCATCGCTCACCACGACAATATATCTCCAAAACAGACAGAGTTCAGCAGTTGGTGCCACAACCTACTTCTCTATTTATCAGGGAAATCTGGGAAGCCTCATTCCCAGAGCAATTCAAACCACCAAATGTTCAAAAATATGACGGCTCATCGGATCCTCTCGAGCACCTTGAACGGTATTCTGATGAAATGATGATAAACAAAACTACAAAGGTAGTATGTATCGTGCATTCCCTCGAACACTAATGGATATTGCCCATGATTGGTTCCGAAGCATACCTCCTGGGACTGTATATAGCTTCCAACAACTCTCCGATTTCTTTCTTCAATGCTTTACTAGCAATAAGCGATTGAAGAAAAACCCCATTATACTCCTGGGTTACAAACAAAACCTAATGGAGAGCTTACGCGACTACATTCCTCGCTTTAATAAAGACATCACTAGAATGACGGACCTCAGCTCTGTCATGGTTGTGGGGATTGTGATTAGAGGATTAAATGATGGCCGATCAAAGATTCCCTTTACTAGAGATGTCCCTAGAAACATATCTTAATTCCTCGCAATAGCTGAAAAGTATATGGCCTCAGAGGAGATGAAAGCCAGATGGGAAGAAGAAGATCTTCTCAAAATGGAGGAATTCCGCAATAGGGAGCCCCCGGAGAAGGAGTATAAGGATCCCAAACAGGGAAGTTTGAAAGATGACAGGTCCCGAAGAGAAGGCACTCGGAACTAGGGCAAACCGCCCGAATCTTATGATAAGAGACCCCTTTATCGGCATCGGGAGAGATATGATCCTGAGAGGATGGCGAGGTATCATAATTACTCTATCCTCAACACCTCTAGAGAGGATATCTTGCAGCAAATTTAGGACCAGAAGATTCTGAAACCACCACAGCCAATGAACGATAATCCAAAGAGAAAGAAGAGTAAGAAATTTTTTAAATTCCACCAAGATAGGGGACATTCCATTGATGAGTGTGTCCATCTGAAGGACGCAATAAAAGGCCTTATCCGAGAAGGGAAGCTTGATCAATATTTACAGAAGGAGCAGAAAATTGAAGGCTCCTCTTCTGCACCGCCAGCCCCTCTAAGCGAAACCCATCTCTTTATGATTGCGGGTGGCCCAGGATGTGGGGAAGAGAGCTCTACATCAAGGAAAAATTATATTGGGATGGTAGGGGCAGTACAAAATGCCCCATCGCTGAAAAGACCTCACTCATCTATGCAAATCTGCTTCTCAGATGAAGATTTGAAAGGTGTTCACTATCCTCATGACGATGCTTTAGTGATCACTGCCAAGATCGGGATCTTCACGGTTGAGCGGGTCCTGATCGATACTGGGAGTTCTGTGGATATCATCTTCTCCTGCGCTTTCGACCGGATGAAGATACCAGTCAAAAATTTGAAGCCGGTGAAGTCCCCAATGATCAGGTTTAATGGCAGCCTTCTACAGCTAGACGATATGATCTCCCTCCCTATATCTCTTGGCACTCCTCCCCGGACAACCACTGTGAACATTAACTTCCATACTGTTTGTTGTCCGTCGAGTTATAATATCATCATAGGGAGGCCATCTATCAACTTGATGGGAGAAATTCCATCAACATACCACATGATGATGAAATTTCCAACCCCGAACGGCTGTAGAGAGGTGAAAGGCAATCAACTTGCTTCTCGGCAATGCTACACCACCATGCTCAAAAACTTGGGAGAAGGAAGTAATCGAGCAAGAGAAGCATTGATTATTGAAGGAATGATGGCAGAAGATGAAGAAAGAGAGAAACGTCGACCAACCCCTGTTGAAGAACTGGTAGCATTTCCCCTAAAAGAAGAACAGCCAAAGTGAACTTTCCAACTAGGAGCGGAATTAAAACCCAATCACAAGATGAAATTTTAAAGTTGTTGAAAAATAATTCTGATGTGTTCGCCTGGACAGCTAAAGAAATACCTTGGGTCCCACGAGAAGTCATCGAACATCATCTCAACATAGACTTGGAATATAAATCGATCGTGCAGAAGTGTAGAAACTCTGTCCCAGACCGTTTACAAGCTGCAAAAGAAGAAGTTGACAAATTAATGAAGGCAAATTTCATTAGAGAAGTGTACTATCCCGACTTGTTATCAAACTTTGCACTTGTGACAAAATCCACTGGGATGTGGCGCATGTGCGTTGACTTCACTGATCTTAATAAAGCTTGTCCTAAGGATTGCTACCTATTGCCCCACATTGATAATTTAGTTGATTCAACGTCGGGCCACCAGATGCTTAGTTTCTTGGATGCCTTCTCAGGGTACAATCAGATCCGCATGGCCCAATCTGATGAAGAAAAAACTTCATTCATCACTGGCAGGGGAACTTACTGTTACAAAATTATGCCCTTCGGCTTCAAGAATGAGGGTGCCACATTCCAAAGATTGGTGAATAAAGTCTTTAAAAACCAAATTGGCAGAAATGTGGAAGCCTATGTGGATGATATTTTGGTGAAGAGTAATAATGCCGAACAACATGCTGCTGATCTACAGGAGACCTTCACTGCTCTTCGGATGCATGGAATGAGCATCAGCCCCAACAAATGTGCATTCGGTGTCCGATCATGGAAATTCCTTGGGTTTATGCTCACTCAACGGGGTATTGAAGCAAATCTAGAGAAAATCCGAGTTGTCCTAGAAATGAGATCCCCAAAAGCTGTCAAGGAGATACAGAAGCTTAACGGCCAACTAGCAGCTCTTTGGAGATTCATTTCCAAATCTGGAGGGAAAATCTTCCATTCTTCCGTGCATTGAGGAAAGCACCTCAGGTTGAATGGACCGAAGAATGTGAAAGAGCATTGGCATATTTGAAGGAATACCGGCAATCACCCGCCTTATTGGCCAAGCCTCAACCTAGGGAAGAACTTTATATCTATCTATCTACCACAGATGCAGTCATCAGTTCAGTGCTAGTGAAAATAGAGGGAAATTTGAGAAAGCCCATTTATTACACAAGCAAAGTTCTTACTGATACAGAGTCTAGGTATCTTCCTTTGGAAAAAATGGCTTTTGCCTTAATAGTCTTCCCTCGACGGCTCCGCCCATATTTTCAATCTCATAAAATTAGGGTATTGACCAATCGACAGTTGAGGAAAATCCTTCACCGACCCAATACATCTGGCCGATTAACCCGATGGGTAATTGAGTTGGGGGAGTACTATATCAGCTATGAACCTAGAACGACTATTAAGGCCCAGGTACTTGCTGACTTCATTGTTGAACTTACCACAACGGATAATGGTGAAGTTTCGGGTATAAAATTATCTGAAGAAAAGGAAACCCCTTCTACTCAATGGATCTTACACAATGATGGCTCATCAACCAGTGACAGTTCAGGGGCAGGACTGATCCTAAAGTCACCATCAGGATGGAGCACATCTACAGCTTTGAAATTCAACTTCAAAGCAACTAACAATAAGGCCGAATACAAAGCTATGATAGCAAGGCTACAATTAGCTTGTGGCCTTGGAGTACAAAATCTACAAGAAAATACTGATTCACAGTTAGTAGTCGGACACCAAACCGAAGAATTTGAGGAAAGGGAAGAAAACTTGATGAAATATAAGGCTTTGGTGCAGAAACTTACTTCTAGCTTCCAGAGGTGCCATATTTCTAAAATCCCAGAGTTGAAAATCAAGATGCCGATTTTCTCTAAAAACTTGCCTCATCAGATGCTGATATTAAGCAACCGATCAATGTTCAATATCTGACAGCAAAACTATTGAATGTCGTCCATTCAGGAACATCCTCCTCAACCAAACTGGCAGAGGCCTCTTCAATTAATGGAGCTGGAGCAACAACGGTCTCCTCAGCTGAGAACACAATAGAAAAAATAAAGCTACATCTAAGAATAAACACTTGGAAGAACCGAAAAAAAGAATTCTAACTAGTAACAGTCTCAGCCTCTTTCGACTGCTTATCAGCACTATTCTTAACTCTTCTAATCCCGCCGATATACCAACCGTCTCATTGGTAACGACAGGGGCTGGTTCAATAGTTGCGTCTGATAAACTGCGACTCCCAATAACAGTCGTGGGGACTACCTCTTCGATAGCAACATCCGATCTATCGATTGGTCTATCTCCCACAGGCTTATGAGGTTCATCGGAAGCCACAATCAAAGCCAGCTCACCAACGACCTTGTTGACCGTCTCTTCGTCAATGTCTGATTCATCATCGACAGGAACAGAGTCAACTGGTTCTACAGAATCCAGAACAATTGAATCAAGAAACTACTCGACAATATATAAACAAGATAGAACCGCGAATAAATCTACCTTCAAGAATCAACTCTTCTTCTTCGGATCTCGAAGAAGGCAATTGCCCTAGACACTTCTTAAAGTATTCCTGCAAAGCTTCCCCATAACTGAAGTTCTTAAAAATGATGGAGGGATCAGCAAATTGAAGTTCACTGAAAACTGTATAAATGTCTTCTCCAAGTTTCTGGAGTTCTTTTTCAGACCTCTCCCTCGTTTCATTGGTCGACTCTTCCAAGACTTTAACATGGGCTTCCAATTCAGTAATCCTTTTTTACTTTCCCCAAGTTCAGTCCGGCAAGACGACAGATCGACAAGAGCCTTATCCTTCACTGCCTTGACATCCGCACCCTCAATACCAGCATTATGAAGAGCAGTCTGTGCGGATACGAGCTTCACCAGAAGAGCACTCTTCTCAGTCTCGAGAATTCGGACTAATCCCTCAGCACTCTCAATTCTCTCATTCAAGACTGCATTTTGCTCTTTCATCGAAGTATTGGATTGTTTGAGCGCAGCATAATTATTAACAATAGCCGTTAAATCCGAAAAGAGTATCTCTTTTTTCCTTTTTGATCTTCTCGAAATTCCGCATCAGAGCGGAGATACTCTCTTCCGATGAATGGACAAAATCCTTGAGACCATCGCGTTCGGCTTCAAGAACTTTTACCAATTCTTCAAGCTTTCTACATTTCTCAAGAGTATGGTCTCTTTCATCAGCCAACTTAATTATCTTCTCATCCTTGGAGGACAAATCCTTCGACAATCGCGAATTCTCTGCCTTCTCCCTCTTTATGCGAGAGGCAACCTCGGAGTCTCTCGCGCTCTGTCCACTTAAGAGACTACAAAAGAAACACATGGAAGTAAGTTCAAGAAAACCGAAAGGAAAGAAAGAAGAGAATGATTCAACAATGAAAAAGGATGAATCTACACTCACCAAAGCAAGACAAAGACGAAGATGAGCTACAGATTCCACACCGCCAAACCAATTCATATGAATATTAATGTTTTCCTCTCCCCAGGAATGGATTGAATCACCAATTGAATAATGGCAATAAAGAATCATGACGGTTGATGAACCTACGACCTCCTATTCCGGGAACTACAGAATCAACTCTTGGAATCTCATCATCCACCGTCCGATCAACAATATTCTCTACCAAATATATAATTTTCAGAAGACCCAATATGAACTTGGTCTGCGCATAAAAAAAAAGGGCAAAGGGAGAGCCATACCTGGAACTCGAGGGATATTCACCGTTTCCTTCCCCTTTTCAGACCCTCTCACCAGAGACAACCCTTCCCCTAACTGACGAGGAACGAAGGCCTGATCGGTCACAGCAACTGAGGGAGGAGGGGGGTCCTATAACCATAGGTCCTAAAGAACAAACTTCCGGAATCCCAAAAGAAGAGTCCACAACCACTTCAAAGAACAATCTTGATGAGGACATCTTCGGCTAAGCCCTTGGGCCTCTTCATAGACTGATCCGCCAATTGTATTGTTATTCCTGTAGGATTTGGGTCATCAAGCCCAAGCGTCACGTATAAGTTATACGGCATCACATTAATACTTGCTCTTGAATCCGCCAACGCCTTCTTGATGATCCCCTCACCAAGCGTACATGGAACAATGAAACTGCCAGGATCTTTGAGTTTCTTGGGTAAGTCGCGTTGCAGAACTGCTGAACATTGGGCATTGAGAGTAACGGCACCCACTTCCTCCAACTTCCTTTTATTGGATAGGAGGTCCTTCATGAATTTTGCATACTTCGGCATTTGGGCTAGGACATCCACCAATGGCAAGCTAATTTGTAGTTGCTTTAGCATGCTTGTGAATTTTGCCAATTGGGCATCTTCCTTATCCTTTCTTAATCTTGCTGGATAAGAAATTTTTGGTTGGTATGGAGGAATAGGTGTGGCTTCCTCTTTGTCTCTCTTCTCTTCATTGGAAGTAGCAACATGTACCGGTGCATCTTTCTCAATTGTACTTTTCCCTTGTAGCTTCTCCACCGGAAGGTCAACTTCATTACCACTCCTTAAAGTGATTGCCTTGCATTGCTCACGTGGGTTTGTCTCTGTGTTGCTAGGCAAACTTCCTTGCGGCCTCTCAGAAAGTGTCTTGGCCATTTGGCCCATTTGATTCTCTAAATTCTGCACAGTGACTTGTAAATTTCGGATAGTTGCTTGATTATCTTGCACAATCTTCAACATCATCTCCTCCAAGCTTGGCTTTCTCTCTTGTGGCTTCGGGGGATGTTGGAAACCCGGCGGGTATTGCCCCCCTTGAGGATTCCCATATGACAACCCGGGGTGGTTCCACTTGGGTGCATAAGCTCTGTATTGCCCCCTCGGTTGCCCTTGATTGTTGTTCAAGTATTGCACTTGCTCCATGGCGAGATTCTCTATGCTCATAATTGGGCAACGTGTCGTGTCATGCCCTCCACCACAAGTATTGCAAGATAACACCGGAGACGATCTTGAGGGACTAGCGGTGGTCAACGCCTTGATCTTTCTTGTTAAGATGTCCAACTTCTCCGTGAGAGCTACATCAATTGTATTGGTTTCATTCAAGGTGTTCACCAATTTAACCTGTTTCCCACGAGTAGACCAATGGGCTTCATTGCTAGCCATGTCTTCAAAAATGTTCTCGGCGTCATCGGGATATTTGTTTCCCAAAGAGCCTCCAGTAGCCGCATCAACTAAATGTCGTGTTGCATCATCTAATCCATAGTAGAAGGTTCGTACTTTAGCACAATCGTCCAACCCATGTTGGGGGCAACGCCGGAGTAGGTCTTTGTATCTCTCATAAGCTTCATAGAATGACTAGTTGGGTCCTTGCTTGAAAGAAGAGATGTCCAATCTAAGCTTCGTGGCCTTGCTAGGTGGGAAGTACCGCCCAAGGAACTTATCAAGCATCTTGGCCCATGTGCGAATAGATCCCGATGGAAGCGAAGTCAACCACCTATAGGCTCCTTCTCTCAAACTGAAGGGAAACAACCCCAATCGAATGGCGTCATCGGATGCACCATTAATCTTGAACATGTTGCAAATCTGAACAAACTCGGCAATATGAGCGTGCTTCATCCGGCCTTCCATCAAACTAGGCTGAATTCTGGATCATAGTCATAGTGCTCGGCTTGATCTCGAAGTTATTCATGTTCACATTAGGAGGATGCACACTGAATTCCTCCCCCGTGTAGTGAGACCTTTCATACTCAGATAGTGTAAGTCGTCTTCCCGCCATGACAGGAATCTCTCTAACTTCCAAACTGCCTTTAGTAGGTATGAAGTTCGCCGACCTCGAAGAGGGTCCTGGATTTGCTTCCTCCACTTCTCTCAACCTTCTATGAAAAGTACGTTCAATTTCACTATCGGCCTCAACAAGGTCCTTAGAGTTCTTTCGGGTCATACATCAACACCTTGCAATGAAAATTGAGAGAAATCAATAATCACGAAAGAAATAAAACAAAACACAAATTAAAGTGCAAAAAGATAATATGATTAAATTAATAAACTCCTAGATTTCTTAGTAGTCCTAAAACTCCCCGGCAATGGCGCCAAAAACTTGATACGTTCTAACCGCAAGTGTACGGGTCGAATCAAGTAATAAAGTGGACTAGAAGTCAGGTTATCGATCCTCAGGGAGAAGGAAGTACTAGTACTATCTATTTGTCTATTATCTAATCGATCGGAAATTGGGTGACTATCAACTAACTCTAAACCTAGAACTTAGAAATTGAAATTGCACAATCGCTTAATACTTGGAGAAAATTCATATCAAGAAGGGGATACTTGGGTGTTCGAATCCCCTTTGGATTTGATGAGATTGATTAGTGTGAACTATGTCAATGCTTGATAATTCATTGGCCAAAGGTACCTAATGTGCTTTCACTCTCTCCACCAGAGATGAGTTACTAACCTAATGCTCTCACCGATGATGTCTCGACCTAATTTGGGAAGATTAGGGGAATAAACAATATAAAAGAGTCGCCCTCCTTAGTACCCTGGCTCCCGGTGTACTCCTAATCCTCTCTATTGGAGAAAGTCTACACGTGGGGAGGCGTTCGCGTCTTCCCCCACATGGACGACAATAGTCTTTCCGGGCTCTCGCAACGTAGAAAGACTAATACCTCAATACAAATCATCCAATAGACCTAATGAAATCATGCAAGCAATTAACATAACAACACTAATTTAATAAAAATAACATCCAAAGGTTCATCTACACCCAAGCATCAAGAAATTAGCCCTCCATCAATGGAGGGCAACAATCCACAACAATGAAGGAAGATAAAAACATGAATCTCAAATAAAAACTCCCTATTGATGAAAGTAGGTGGATCCTTCGCTTGCTCGCCCTTCCTTCTTGCATTCTAGAGCTTCGAGGTGAGGAACCCCTCCGATGCCATCTCCTCCAAGTTGGGGAAGAAGATGATGATGAGGCTCCTCCTCTAGCTCTCTCTTTCTCTCCAAGGTTTTCTAATCCAAGAGGCAAGATCCCCAAAACCTGATTAGGCTTTCCCTTTTATAGTTGATACTAGGGTTTTGGGTTCCTTCCCGTTTTTACTTGGTGGATCAAATCGTCGCTGGAAACTTACGCCATACGGACTTCCATACGAACTCCCGTACGGGTCCGTATGACTTCACAGGTCGTAGTGTACGGGGCGCTGCCAGTCCGTATGGGACACCGTATGGACTCATACGAGGTCTCGTACGAGGTTGGAGTCGAGGCCCTCTCTGCCCAGGTTCATACGGGTCCGTATGGTACCCCGTATGGCCTGGGTCTTCACTCTCCTTTATGCTGTTTTGGCCCGAAATCTTCTCCAAACGCTTCCTTTTCTTCGGAGTCTCCATATTTTGCCCAGTTCACAAAAATAAACCTTTTTTAAGTATCGGTGGGCTGAAACTCCTCTAAAACTCATAATACACATGCATGATATAATGCGAAATATAGGTCAAATGAACACTTATCAGATAACTAAGATGGACATACATTCAAGTGGCGGAAAATATCAACAAAAATCTGAGGAAAAGGAAGTCTAAGATCGTCCAACAAGGCATTATAGAAAATCACTAAATCTCCTCCTTGAGACGGTGAACAAGCCCGCTCATCAGAAGCATGAACTCTATAACTAAATGGGGGAATCGATAATCTATAATGATTATCAAGTATCATGATTACATCCGCTGAAAGCGTATTTGCAAAAAAATCAGAACAAGGTTTAACTCCTTTAACCTTAGATCTATCCTCAAACGGCGGAGGGACATCGAAAGAAGAAACCTTAGGAACTGTTCGAGATTCTTTACCTGAGAAAAAATATACACTTGGAATCTGAAGTTTTTGGAGAGGATAAAGAAGCTCTCGCATGCAAGACAAAGATATGGAATAACGAAGGAAAAGCCGCCACAATATGAATTTGAAAATCCCTCAGGCGTGAGTCATCTACAGGGTTAAATTAACTTAGACGGTCAAGATCTTTGACACGTGGACAGTGGATCAATGAAGCCCATCATTATAAAACCGATGCCATGACCCCAATATACTCCATGACCCTTACTGTAACACACGTCTCCAAAACAAGGACAAAAGCCACACCAGCTGGACTGGGAGTGCACCCAACCCATAAGCTGTATAATTTAAACCTTATAACAATGATAATTAAACTAATAAACATAAATGATAAAAAAATATTTAAAATCTTATACAAGGTTTACAATTCTTGCGGAAACATTCTCAAATTCTAAACATCGAATAAGAACTGTCTATCCTCATCTGCTAGGTCCGAGCCATCTACAGTTACACTCAATTTCGTACACCTGTATAGTTCACTTGAGTGAGAATCACTACACAAGGAGTATATGAATATAATATCAGATATAAAGGAATCTCGATGTAATGCTAATCATATGCACTATCTTCAATCCGTATAAACATGCCAAACAGCATAAAGAAACCCGGATAAATCAAAATCAAGGTAATCACAATGTCAACTCATGAGTACAATGAATGATCCTGCAACACTCTGGCAATCTAATCATTACCCTAGCCTCCTGGTGTGGCAAACTCACGACCGTGGCAATCAGACATAGTGTCATACAAATCTAACATGCACCCATGATCTCAATTTCACCCACATACAGTATAATCTATGTCGGGTGAAGCTCTCTCCTAACCAGAACCCTTCGGTTGGAGATCCCTCCATGTCTGTAGGATCCTTATAGACTATGCTCCCACATAAACGTAGGACAAAACTAGTATGAAGGAACATATATATTGTACAAAAATCTGGTCTCTACAACCTCTGCTCCCACAGAACCGTAAGACAAATCTGGTGGCCGGTCCCTATGAACTGTGCTCCCACAAAATCGTAGGACTAATCTGGTAGGACAAAACATATATAGTAAAAAGGAGCCTACCAATCTTTATTTCTAACTCATCTGTGGTTCTTTTCCTGTTCTTTATTTCTACATGCACAGAATTTCCTCGTTTGCAATACACGAACAAAATCAACAAATCCGTAAATAAAATAATATGTATAAAACCAACAGCACTACACAAAATCACGATACAAGCTCATTTCAAAACCATACAAACAAAGCCGTCGATAAACTCGATTATAAAATATCCAAGTGTAGTGAAATCACTCACCTGAAGTCCTACGCTTAGCTTATGTGTGACTAGGTCCTTGCTCCTCACCCACTGGGGCTTTTCCTCTTCCTAATATTAATAATAACAACTTAATATGAATTTCTAAGATTCCTTAATCGGCTTATAATACATGCTTACTTCAATGATAATCTAAGCAATGTAAGTTCTAAATTAGAATGTAGGAATTTTCTGCCAATTATGTGTAGTTTGACCGTTCTGTACATAACTTTCATTCTAGACATCGGATTTCTCCAATCTGGGCGTGTTAGAAAGATAATTTCAAGATCTTTCCATTGGCATATTACCCACCCCAAACAGAGATTTACAGAGAGAGCAGCTGTCCCTCGAAGGATGCATCAATTTGAGGCATTAAAACTGTCAACAGATGCATCAATTTGAGGCATTCTATAGACTAATTAATATGTATTTCAATAGCTGATCAAATACCCCGAAGAAGCAGAGAAGATCTTCGAAGACATGGCCGGGAATGAAGCTTATTGGTCCACAAGGGATAAACAAGTTAAGCTTGTGGGATCGGTAGAAGGCCCTACTTCTAAAGATACTTCTCTTTCTGAAAAATTGGATACCTTGACAAAACAAATTGACCGCCTTACCGCGGGTGGTGCCCCCCATATTGGTGGTAGCTCAGCCTCAGTTGCCGTTATGTTTTGCACTACTTGTGGAGGAGGACATGAGCTATCAAATTGTCCGATCTCTTGTGCTGAGACATTACCTATGGAACAAGTGCAATACATGGGGAACCAACAGAGAATGCCAAACAATCAATACCGACCACACAACCCAATGTGGAACAATCCGGCGCTTTCATACGGGAACCCCCAAGCGGGACATCCATCCGGTTTTCAACCACTGCCAAGGTCACCGCAAGAGAAGAAATCCACCTTGGAAGAAACCATGTTGAAATTCATGCAAGACACTAGTGCATCAATTAGAAATCTTCAAGCAGCATTTCAGGGATTGGAAAACCAGGTGGGGTAATTGGCAAAGGATATCTCAACAAGGCCACAAGGCACCCTTCCAGAAAACACGGAGGCGAACTCCCGAGAGCATTGCAAGGCCATTTCCTTGAGGAGTGGCAAAGAAGTGCAGTCATCTATTGCACCACCTCTGGTTGAAAATACAGTGGAGGTTGAGGAGCTTAACCCAAAAAAAACTCAACGGGGAAGCCGGCAGAGAAAGAAAAAGGGGTAAATCATACTCCCACAGCCACATATCAATCTCAACTTCCATATCCGGAGACGCTCAGAAAGGACAAGGAAGATGCTCAGTTCAGAAAATTTATGAGCACGATCAAACAGCTACACATCAGCCTACCTTTGGTGGAAGTCCTTTCCCAGATGCCAAAGTATGCTAAATTTATGAAAGAACTGGTTTCCAACAAAAAGAAACTAGAAGATGCAGCTGCTGTCACATTGAATGCTCAATGTTCTGCAATATTACAACATGAGATACCCAAAAAGCTGAAGGATCCAGGGAGCTTCGTAGTCCCTTGCATGCTTGGTGAAGGAGTTGTGAAAAAGGCATTAGCAGACTCCGGTACAAGTATAAATGTGATGCCCTACAAGCTGTACATGCAGTTAGGTCTTGCAGCCCCAAAGCCGACGGGAATAACACTTCAACTAGCCGATAGATCTGTAAGATGACCAAAGGGGCTAGCTGAAGATGTGTTGATTCAGATTAATCAATTTGTACTCCCAGCTGATTTTGTCCTCCTAGATGTTGATGATAATGTAGATGTCCCGATTATACTCGGTCGCCCCTTTTTGGCCACGGCTCAAGCTTTAGAGGACCATGCTCATGGACGACTGGCACTTCGAGTGGGGGACCATGAAGTGGTGTTTAAACTACCTGAAGCCATGCGACACACCATGGATCACGATGACACCCCTTATAGTGTCGATGAAGTTGACAAGATTACAACCGACTGCTTGGAGGACTTTTTACATACTGATCCAGCATTCCAATGTTTAGGGGAACTCAATGAACAACATGAAGAACTCATGAATGTTGGCACTACCTCAACTCAACCTCCAAAGTTGTCACGAAAGAAAAAGTGGAAGGAGCTGAAACTCATTGCCGGTGGATATATATGAGACAAGCACAAAGGAAAAGGGTACCTCCTGATCCCTCCACTCACTCACTGAATCATGGTGACCCTAGTATGAATTCTCAAACTTGCTCCATATATGAGAATTTGGGAAAGATTTTGTTCGGCAAGTGTTTTTATGGAAATACTGATGGATACCTCTTCACATATGACCCTCCATAGGTAAGATTGAGGTACGTCAAGCTCGTGACGTTAAACAAGCGCTTCTTGGGAGGCAACCCAAGTCGAAAAAATTTTCAATTTTGTTTCCTTGTGTCATTTGTTTTAGAGTGATAAAATTTGTGAGATATGTTGATATTAAATCTCTCTCATCCGCACCTGCATCATTAGACTCATCATGTTAGTCATGCACTGATTTTTGTTCAAAATTTGGGCTTTAAAGAACCAGTACGATGCATGAACTTCACAATATTTTGTGTACTGACCAGTGAACAGCCGATGACTTGGTCGTTCACATTGTTATTGACACTGCTATTACTCATTCTCTGCAAACACCCTAATTCACTCTCTCAAGGGTAGCTTTGCAGGAAAACCGGCAACATCAATCTGTCGTAAAGTACACCATTGCCCAACTCAATTTGCGCATAAGGGTTCCGCTATTCCTTCCTCACCAACACTTCCAAGTTGTATCACCATCAACACCACCTCAAGTGGAAGGCCCACGCCCATGCATTGAAGATGATGAAAAGGAAGACACAACTGTGGTGCTCACCAACGCATTCGCTTTCCTAAACGTCAACGAGGCGACAACCACAAGAGCACAAACAACCGTAGAACCAACCTTGCATCTCTCACCTAAAGCCACACTAACATCCGATGAGCAGCTACATATGGAACATTGAGATTCATTATTAACAGAACTCCTTTTTCATTTTTTTTGTTTAATTTCGGCACTTTGTCACAAGGACTCTACCCTGTGACCTCTCTTTTATCTACTTTTATGCATTATTGACTCTATAATTCCCCTTGGCACCACCTCTCTATATTGCTATATTTTGCATGAACCCGCGGTGGCATACCTCGGCAACAGTTTTCACGTATAAATCGCAATGCCACATCATCTACTTCATTAAACCGGGGAAGTTTCAGTTTGCCCTCCTCATCATTCTTATTGAATATTGTTTACCTTACAATCTAATTATGTATATTGGGGACAATGTCCAACTTTAAGTGTGGGGATGGGTAGCTCCTTTCCATTGTTGAATTTATTGCAAAACAATAAGTGTGGGGATAGGGAGCTATTATTTTTGCATGAGCATGTTGACATGAACCTATGATGGCACTATTAGAGAATATAATGATTCACTCTACTTCTAGCTCACGATTTTAGTACTCAAATTTTGTTTAGAATTCTCCTATGACACACCATGGACACCTAGAGACATATCTTATGGAATTCAAAGCTCTAGTACAATAGATAACCCATTACCATGTTCTGTTGACTTTAATTGCTAAACATTATTCTCAATGGCTCCAAGAGGCTTCGTGGCACTAGTCGAACCTCTAATCCTTCATAATTCAACTCATTGGACAAGTAAGAGATGAATAGAATAGTATGTATATATAGTAGGTGAACTAGTAGAGCAATAAAGACAATGTTCCGCTACTTGATGTGATAAAATAAATTGGGGTCCTCGCCCCTAATCAGGGTGTTCCTCAACTCAGATATCACTCCCAAGTATGAGCATACCTATGTAGAGCTGTAACCTTCTAAGTAGTCAGGTGCTCTGGTGCCTAAACAACATGTACATCTTGAAGAAAAGAGGACCTACACTCTACACTGATCTTTAAGGAAAGTCGGATCTATTAGAGATGTCCTGCCCAAAAAAAATAAATAAATAAAAATAAAAAAATTAAAAAAAAAATTGTCCACTATTTACTCAAAAGAGGATGGAGTGTCCTAGAACTTAGGGCCTCAAGGACCCTCTAGAGTCCATTGAGGTAATGTTTGTCATGCTAAGACTTGAAGACATGGTATGTGGAGTAACAACCTTCACCTAGAGCCGCGATGACATTATACAAACTCTAAATCCCGGTGTGAAAATAGGAGAATACATACACTTTGATGGTGAACTTAAGAAAGAGCGGATTCATGACTATTACAGCCGGAGGTTGAACACTTATCATTTTTTATTCTATTTGTACTTTCATTGTCTTGTTTGCTTGAGGACAAGCAAATATTCAAGTGTGGGGATATTTGATAAGCGTTCAAATGAGCATATTTACACATCACCTTTACATGTATTTCTATGTCAATTGCAATGAATTATAGCCCGCCAGTACTTAAAATGTTTCATATATTGTAAACAGGGCGCATATAAGCAACCCCGAGTGAAAGGGAGCAGTTATCGACAAAATGAAGACCAAACGAAGACATTTTGAAGTGAACAGGGGCTGAATCGGGGGGATGAACAGCCGTCCACAACCAGGCACAGAAGCTGGCAACTGAAGGATGGTGAACGGCCTAGTGAACACCCGTTAACATTCCCGTTTAGAGCAGCCTGTGTTCTGAACGGGCTGATCAGTCGCTCGTTGACATGACCGTTCATCGCAGCCTGTAGCCCGAACGGGCTGATCAGTCGCCCATTCAACTGACCGTTTAGAGCAACCTGCACTCTGAACGGTCTGATGAAGGGCCCGTTCACGGGCCCGTTCATCGTTACTCTTTCCCACCACAGGCCTATCCGGGGCAAATCTGTAAATCCGAAGGAAAAACCCTAATGTTAGGGTATAAATAGGGAATGTTTATTGTGGAGAAGGGAGGTTGGCTTGGGAAGGAAGCTAGTAGAGAAATTAGGGTTTGGGGGTCTTCTCCCCCAAATCTTGAGGATAGATTATTAATTGGAGTTGCAACCATTGGAGGTAATGGTGTTTTCTATTACTCTCTCTTTTGTTTGTAATCTTTCCCTTATTGACTTGAGTTCCCCATTGATGGGGAACTAATCTATTAGTACTTGGGTATGTTGAACTTTTGGATTGAGCATTAATAGCATTGAATGTTTGTGACGATTTGTTGGTATTTTCTTGAATGTCTAATGAATGTTATGTATTGATTGTAATCTCATTACTAGAAATTACTTGTGTGTAATACAAGGGCTAGAGCTAGAGCCTCCTTGTATTAGGAACCTGCTTCATTAGAGAGTTTCATGAGTACACCGAGGAATCGGGTACTAGAAAGGCGAGTGACTCTTTCATACGAATTCACCTCCATGACCTTCCATTATATAAATTCCCTTGAGCTTCATATCAAGTCCTAGGAGACTAGTTATCCAATCGCCTTGGAAGAGGGGTTGGATATAATCTAGGGATTATTGGCACAAGAAGTATCAACTTTGATTCATAAACATCTTTGCTCATCTTTAGAATTGAAATCCAAAAGGGATGCATACCCAAGTATCCTCTCTTGCTATCGATTAATCTTAACCAATTCTCGATTTTTTTTGTTTCTTAATTGTAATCTTTCTGATTTCTCGGTTTCATAACTCCAAATACCCCCCCAATTTGCGTACTAGACTAGGTTAGTAAATCTTGGTTTGAATTCAGTACTCTCTATTCCCTGTAGTTCGACATCCGACTCCCCATAGTCCACTCTATTACTTGACTACGACTCGTATACTTGTGATTTCACCAATCAAGTACCCATTTAGTAACCTGACATTCTCCTTTTTTTTAACTACAATTCAGGTTTCTTAGACAACGACAATAGGTCATTAGCTATCTAAATGAAAAGCTCCACTCAACGTATTAACGATATACTGCAAGTTCAGCTAGGCATTATAGCAACACATGTTGGGCATGTCTTAATCTTATGCCAATATTTGATAGCACAGCCTTTGGTGTCCCTATATGCAATTAGGTATTTAGTCGACTAATTAGAGAACATTCACTAGAACATATGAAGATATTACAAGCCCAAATACGAAAACGCAGAAATCTGCCTGTCCTGCGCAGTTAGAAAGAATTGGTCATAACTTCTAAACTGTAAATCAGAATTCTTTCATCTAAAACTCTATAGAAATATGCTTTCGAGGCCTTTCCATCGGCATATTACACACTCCGAACGGAGTATTATTCAGTGCGCAGCTGTCCCACGAAAGGGATAGAAGACTGCAGGTTGTTTAATTTCATCAGATTTAGTTCTATTCACCCCAATCTAAATCAGGTGGAACAGCAGGATTTTAGAATTTAACAATCACTCAAACTATCATGGCTTCTATGGTCTCAAACACACTATTTCACAAAGGTATTCTGAGGCCTGGAATGGTGAATTTGAGCAAGAGAACATATAAAGGAGCCCACTGCTCTAACAGCTTTTCATTAAGACATTTTATCAAACACCATACAGGAATGTTCCTCTTCCACAACTTAACATGATCACTTGCTTATCTAATGTCATCTAATACAACATGCTCCCAATTAGAACCTATCAACCTTAGGTTACCACATGATTAAGCTTACTAATTACAAAGAATATAACAAATGTCTCACTACCTCGCTGTGGAAAAACATCAAACACCTTAAAGGCATGAGCATGCTTAGCAGGATTCTATAACAGAACCGCATGGAATTTCTGAAATTTTACATCCTTCACATCCTATCATGCATTCATGCTTTTCAACATCGAGAGTACTAATATACAATCATATACAAACATTCCTTCAACATCGGATTTATGCTTTCTAAACTTAACAATACGAGCATTCAATTAAGTTACAATTCCCTGATTTTCATCCCAGATTTCACACACTCTCATCATTGATTTACCGAAAGAATTAATCTTACTACTAACCAACCTGAACAAAAAGAGGTTTGCAGCTCGTTAGCAATTGGATCTGAGAGGAAGGAGGCGGCTCTTGTTCGTCCTTGTCGTTCCAGTAACTCGCTGGCGTCTGGATAGACAGAAGAGAAGAAAAGGCGGCCTGATTCGTCGGACCTGAGCTCGCGCGCCGAAGCTCTAAGGTGGATTGCGATTGGAGAAGAAGAAAGGCCAGGGTTCGCTGCTCTCCGGACTAGAAGGGAAAGAGAGGAGACTCATCCTCTCCTACTTATGCTGGAGGCCCCCCTTCTATGATCACCTATAGTTTCACATGAGAGCTGTGTGTCCACGAGAAAGGATTCTGACAAGATCCACTCTTCACACCAACCCTTCACGCGCGCACAGTCGGACTCCCTACACGCACACAGTGGACCTTTGTCTCTATTCCATCCAATCAGGAAGAGGGAGAGATGAATTTGGATTTACTTTAAATTAAATACTTTAATCATCTAAACCTCAATCTTAACATCCCCTCAAGATTAATCTAATCTCTACTATGTTAAGACCTAGAGTCTGATGCTCCATTTGGGCCCAGCCCAATAACTCATTCCTTTACTCTCTCCATGGCTGGCCCAATTATTGGCTTTCTTTAAGAAAATTTCCCATTAATCTCTTAGATAATTAAGGTAGGGTGAGAAAATGGAGTCCGACCCACATAGGCCCTTATCTAAATTTTAACTATTATTTTTTTAAAATTTTTTTTTTATGGACCCAATCTCGGCCCATTCCTTTAATTCTTTTAATATGAGGTTGTTTAATTAACTTCTTCATTAATTTACTAATTCACTTCATTAAGAATTCAGAAGGGTACTCGATTTTTATTTAGAAGAAAATTTCGGGGCCTTACAATACTCACACCCTTATGGTATTTCATCCCTGAAATTCCCATACATCAGTAATTAAACTTGTGATGTTACTTTGTTCATGGATCATAGCATGCGCGAGTTATCCCTTCTCACTCTTCTATAGAGATACTTCAATTTCTCGAGTTCATTCCCGTAGGTGGAGATGTCCCTTACACATTTCCATCTGCCTTTGAATGCTTCATAATCTATCTTACATCCTATAGTCAAAAGTTCTCATACTGTGCATGCTATGTGCGTGTGGAATGCTTCTGGTGTACTCCTGACTGTGGATGAAAATGAGGGCGAGCTCACTCGCACCTTGAAGTTGTCATCCCTTCGTGCAATTGTTAGTTCCGGGGTCCACATTAATTCATTACTCTCTTGAATGATCCTCGCCATCTTCTCTTGACTATCTCCAGTGTCTGATACAACATTTAGTTGATATACGTACATATATATTGGCTACAAACATGTAATTCCCATATATATCGTCTCAATAGTACTAGAGTTGCATCACTACCAATAACATGCGGGATCAGGGTAAATAATTACTTAAATCAATTCAAATAATTATATCATACATGTGATGTAGTCAAGAACATGTACTACTTCCTGCTGTGTTGGTATAAAAGCCTGGGCTCTAAGACGGGGCTGGGGTCCACGACCCCCTCTGGGTCTCCTTGCTATAGACCCTGCTCTGCTAGCTCCAATACTGTTTCCTCCTGACAACCCCTGGCCCTGTGATACTCCCTGACTTCCCTCTATCATATACTGCTGAGCTAATCCACTGCCCTGGGCTAGTAGAGGACACTCTCTTTTAAGGTGTCCTACCTACTGATAATAATAACAAACTGTTTGGCCTGCTCTACAAGCTCCGGGGTAATTCCTCCTATACATCTAGCATCTAGGCTTCCTCTGCACTTGCCCTTCAGAGGAAGACCCGCCATTGTCGCTATTGCTGTTAGACTTCTTGGTCGCCCTAGGGCTTTAGCAAGTCTGGAAATTGGGCGCGTTTCTCTTGTTAAATTTATCCAGGCGTTGTTTCTGGCTTTCAAGGCTCATCTCCACTCTTAGGGCATGATAAGTGTTCATTTGAGCATAATTCCATACTATATTCTTGTATACTTGGCATGAGATTATGAAGATTTGTTGCCCACCGATACTCAAAATTGATTTATTCTCATCAACAGGCCATAATACGAGGACCCCAGAGGAAAGAAAGCATTTCGGGAGAAGCCAGGATCCCAAAGCACCTAGAAGGACCCATACGGGCTAGCATACAGGCTGATATACGGCCGTATACTAGCCCCTGGAGAGGGTACGGGCCATCGTACGGCCCGTACAACAACTAGGTTGATGAGTAGCCCATATACGAGCCCGTATAAAGGTGGCTGGCCTGTATATGGGCTGACATACGCCCGTATACGGGCCCGTACATCGTTAAATTTGGGCGATCTGCAGACCTAGTCGGGGGGCAATTTAGTAAATCTCACCCTTTAAACCCTAGGAGTATAAAAAGCGGAGGAAAGGAGGGGTTAAGGGGATTGGCAGCTAGGGCAAGAAAGGCACCTTGGAGAGAGCTTGGAAGATCATCTCCTTCAAGCCATCGGAGCAAAGAGAAGGGAGATCGAAGAAGGAGAATCAAAAAGCTACCAATGGTGATTGCACAAGTTCTATTTTCTGTCTTCCTTGATTTCTTTTACCTTTGTTGTGGATTGTTGCCCCCCTTTCATGGAGGGCTAATTTTGTAGATGCTTGGATGATTGGTGAACCCTTGGACATGTTTTAATCAATGTTACTTCTTTATTTTGATTGCTTGTTTACATTGCTTGAGTCTATTGGATGTTTTAATGTAAGTTAATCCCTCTACGTTGCGAGAGGCAGGAGGGATTTTCATAGTCCATACGGGGGAAGAAGCGAACGCCTCCCCGTGTGTAGACCATCTCCAATAGAGAGGATTGTGAGTACACAGGGAACCCGGGTACTAAGGAGAGCGAGCCCTTTAAACGTATTATTCCCATAATCCTTCCAAGACATAGGTTCGAGAACATAATTGGTAAGGGCACTAGGATTAGTAGCTCACCTCGGGATTAGGGAGTGAGTGAAAGCACGATAGGAACCCTTGGCCAACAATTAATCAAGCAATTGAGGTAGAGAAGAGCATTTATATTTTAGAAGTCCAAGGGGGATACAATTGTCCGGGCATCCCCTTTTCATGATCATTTAACTCCAATAGATACTCAATTCCCCTATCTGTGTTTTCATTTAGTTAGTTCAGAATTAGCATAGCCAACCACTTTCTCAGATCGACTAGATAGTAGACAATTACTGGGTAATAGTACTTCTTTCTCCCTGTGGATCGACAACCCGACTTCCATGTCCACTATTATTACTTGATACGACCTGTACACTTGCGTATTTTATCGCATCAGGGCAGCCTCAACTAGTTCAGAAAAATCACCGAACCCAGATACAGTCACAAAGGTTCGGATCTCGTCTCAAAGGTTATATTCAATCCTCCTTCATTTCTCATACTCATCAGCTATCTAGGAAGTTGGATACCTTCCTAGATTTGTGAACTTGACCACATACTCGACCACAGAAAGACTCCCCTGTATTAGACTCATGAATTCCTGCTGCTTCGCGTCTTCGTACACCCGAGACATATAATTCCAGTCAAAAGCTTTTCGGAAGTCAGTCCAAGTGATATCTGCTTGACTTGTCTAGTACAGCTTAATAGTCAACCACTAGTGTAGAGCCCCCTATCCCAGTAACAGTGTGACAGTAGCCACTTTTTCATCTTCTGGGCAGCTCAATGCCTAGAAGACTAGCTCTAGTTGTGTGACCCAAGTTTCTGCCTCAACTGGGCCATGTGTTCCAGTAAATTGTGTTACTCCCATATTACGGGCTCCAGTGACAAAATCTTGTTTTCTGGGCCTCGGCTGCTGGTAGTTTGGAAATGCTGCAAATGACTGCGCCATTTGATCGAAGAACTGTTGCATCCCCGTGTTATACCCCGTTCCATATTGTGGATGAGATGCTTCAGCATGTACTTCTTCTGGTTCAGGACCCTCCACATGAAGCTCCTCCACGGGTCCCTAACCCGGCACCCGCGATGGTCTCCCGGGTCCACTCCTTAGGGGCATTCTGCAACATCCAAAGTCACCAGTTTGACGACATCAGCCTACTTAGCAATAGCTACAGTTAAATCCCTATGTCTACTGACACAGACTCCCACTTAATCTTTATCCTGTGTTTTGTGGCTCCTGAAGAACTTCCTTATTTTCCATTCGACCTAACTACGAACAGTGACTCATATTCTATGGCTCTAACTACTCCTAGGACTCCAAGACCTAAGATCAACAATTCTGTCCAAATCATAACTCCTAAATCTAAGATCAATAACTTTAACCTAGGTCCCTGATACCACTTAATGTAACACTCGTCTCCAAAACAGGGACAGATGCCACACCAGCTGGGCCGGGAGTGCACCCAACCCATAAGCTGTATAATTTAAACCTTATAACAATAATAATCAAACTAATAAACATAAATGATAAACAAAATATTTAAAATCTTATACAAGGTTTACAATTCTTGCCGAAGCGTTCTCAAATTCTAAACATCAAATAAGAACAATCTATCCCCATCTGCTAGGTCAGAGCCATCTACAGGAACACTCAATTTTGTATACTTGCACAGTTCACTTGAGTGAGAATTACTACACAAGGAGTATATGAATATAATATCAGATATAAAAGAATCTCGATGTAATGCTAATCATATGCATTATCTTCAATCCGTATAAACATGCCAAACAGCATAAAGAAACCCGGATAAATCCAAATCAAGGCAATCACAATGTCAACTCATGAGTATAATGAATGATCCTACAACACTTTGGCAATCTAATCATTACCCTAGCCTCCTGGTGTTTCAAACTCACGACCGTGGCAATCAGGTAAGTGTCATATCAATCTAATTAACATGCACCCGTGATCTTAATCTCACCAACATACAGTATAATCTATGTCGGACGGAACTCCCTCCTAACCCGAACCCTTCGG
This sequence comes from Dioscorea zingiberensis, assembly GCA_026586065.1. Lineage (NCBI taxonomy): Eukaryota > Viridiplantae > Streptophyta > Magnoliopsida > Dioscoreales > Dioscoreaceae > Dioscorea > Dioscorea zingiberensis. The sequence continues at coordinate 25,647,573 of CM048826.1, forward strand.
CTGGAGCTCCCTCCATGTCCGTAGGATCCCTACGGACTATGCTCCCATAGAATTGTAGGACAAAACTGGTATGAAGGAACATATATATTGTACAAAAATCTGGTCTCTACGGACTGTGCACCCACCTAACCGTAAGACAAATCTTGTGGCCAGTCCCTACGAACTGTGCTCCCACAGAATCGTAGGACTAATCTGGTAGGACAGGACACATATATAGTAAAAAGGAGCCTACCAATTTTTATTTCTAACTCATCTGTGGTTTGGTTCCTGTTCTTTATTTCTACATGCACAGAATTTCCTCGTTTGCAATACATGAACAAAATCAACCAATCCGTAAATAATATAATATGTATAAAACCAATAGCACTGCATAAAATCCCGATACAAGCTCATTTCAAAACCATACAATGAAAGCCGTCGATAAACTCGATTATAAAATATCCAAGTTTAGTGAAATTACTCACTTGAAGTCCTACGCTTAGCTTATGTGTGACTAGGTCCTTACTCCACTCCCACGTGGCCTTTTCCTCTTCCTAACAATAATAATAACAACATAATATGAATTTCTAAGATTCCTTAACCGGCTTATAATACATGCTTACTTCAATGATAATCTAAGCAATGTAAGTTCTAAATTAGAACGCAAGAATTTTTCTGCCAATTATGTGCAATTCGACCGTTCGGTCCATAACTTTCATTCTAAACATCGGATTTCTCCAATCTAGGGCTTGTTAGAAAGATAATTTCAAGATCTTTCCATTGACATATTACCCACCCTAATACAAAGAGAGCAACTGTCCCTCAAAGGGGACAGAAATCTGTAGAACTGTGAATAGATACATCTATTTGAGGCATTCTACGGACTAATTAATATGTATTTCAACAGCTGATCAAGTACCCATTTAGTGATCTGATATTTTCCTCTTTTTTAACTACAATTCATGTTTCTTAGACAGCGATAGTAGGTCATTAGCTATCTAAATGAAAAGCTCCACTCAAGGTATTAACAATATACTGCAAGTTCAGCTAGGCATTATAGTAACATATGCTGGGCATGTCTTAATCCTATACCAATATTTGATAGCACAGCCTTGGGTGTCCCTATATACAATCAGGTATTTAGTCGACTAATTAGAGGAACATTCACTAGAACATAGGAAGATATTACAAGCCCAAATACGAAAATGCAGAAATCTGCCTGTCCTGCGCAGTTAGAAAGAATTGGTCATAACTTCTAAACCGAAGATTAGAATTCTCTCATCTAAGGCTCTATAGAAAGATGCTTTCGAGGCCTTTCAATCGGTATATTACATACTCCGAACAGAGTATTACACAGTACGCAGCTGTCCCACGAAGGGGATAGCAGACTGCAGGTTGTTTAATCTCATTAGATTTAGTTCTATTCACCCCGAACTAAATCAGGTGGAATAGCAGGATTCCAGAATTTAATAATCACTTAAACTATCATGGCTACTATGGTCTCAATCATACCATTTCACAAAGGTATTTTGAGGCCTGGAATGGTGAATTTGAGAAAGAGAACTAATCTCACTCCTAACCAACCTGAATACCAAGAGGTTTGCAGCTCGTCAGCAATTGGATCTGAGAGGAAGGAGGCTGCTCGTGTTCGTACTTGTTGTTCCGACGACTTGTCGGCGTTTGGACAGACAGAAGAGAAGAAAAGGCAGCCTGATTCATCGGACCTGAGCTCGCGCGCCGAAGCTCCAAGGTGAATCGCGATTGGAGAAGAAGAAAGGTGCGGGTTCGCTGGTCTCTCGACCAGAAGGGAAAGAGATGAGACCCATCCTCTCCTACTTATGCTGGAGGTCCCCCTTCTATGATCACCTGTAGTTTCACATGAGAGCTTTGCGTCCACGAGAAAGGATTCCGACAAGATCCAATCTTCACGCTGACCCTTCACGCGAGCACAGTCAGACTCCCCACACGCACATAGTGGACCTCTTTCTCTATTCCATCCGATCAGGAAGAGGGAGAGATGAATTTGGATTTACTTTAAATTAAATAATTTAATTATCTAAACCCCAATCTTAACATCCCCTCAAGATTAATCTAACCTCTACTTCGTTACGACCTAGAGTTTGATGCTCCATTTGGGCCCAGCCCAATAACTCATTCCTTTACTTTCTCCATAGCTGGCCAATTATTGGCTTTCATTAAGAATATTTCCCATTAATCTCTTAGATAATTAAGGTAGGGTGAGAAAATGGAGTCCGGCCCACATAGGCCCTTATCCAAATTTTAACTATTATTATTATTATTATTATTATTATTATTATTATTATTATTATTATTATTATTATTATTTTTGTGGACCCAATCTCGGCCCATTCCTTTAATTCTTTTAACATGAGGTTGTTTAATTAACTTCTTCATTAATTTACTAATATACTTCATTAAGAATTCAGAAGGGTATTCGATTTTTATTTAGAAGAAAATTTCAGGGCGTTACACTTACTCAAAAATAGCGCCCAGGCGTGAAACGACAAGTAATAAATGATCAGGATGGAAGACCGTTTTACCCACGCGTATCTTGTGGCTCAAGAATCCACCAAGCCTAAAAAACACATCCCAATGAATGTGAGATCATTAGAGATATGACACAAAGAATAGCCGGTAAACAAATATCTGAAGAAAAATGACTCACCAAACTGATCATATGCTTAGCTCATCGCAAAAATACATGGGGGGCAGAGGGGAGGGGACTTGTGATGGGAGGAAAAGTTGTAAGACACATGGTGCCCATCCGAGTCAGCCACGTGTCCACATCAAAGGGCCCCTCATCTAACCAGGTCTGATTCGACCAGTTTCCTTAAATGATAACCAACGACATCTCATCGGTTGGAAATTTCCAGACATTCAATACCCGATATGCTATAACAACTCATCGGATCGGATCTACCCGATATGCTATAACAACTCACCAGCTTAGATCTACCTGATATACTATACCAACTCATCGGTTCACCACCTAATCGGCCTAAGATGCATCTTCAGCTCTTCAGAACGGCACCATTCATCAAAAATAACCTTCTAGAAGGAATGTAGCTATTCACAGGCTGGCCTTCCTGAAGAATTACAAATGTCAACAGCTCAAAGCTTGTTGGTTGCTTAGCTGGAGCCTAGTGGATGCTTAGGTGGCAAAGCACATGACAGAATTCTTTAAAGCTCATGTCAAAAAACCAAGCTTCCTCCCAAGCTACCAAAACCTATAAAAGGCGACGACTCCAGCTCATTTGGGGTATGAAAAATCACAGACAACGAAGCTCTGTCTCTCTGAAGGTTGATTCTCATTTGAGTTTCTTTCCATTTCTTCTCCCAAATCTGAGTTGATTTCTCCTCTATTTGTAAAAATATCCACGAATGCTTTGATGATAGTGGATTCGATCTTTTGATCCCGTGGTTTTTCCCTAATTGCGGGTTTTCCACATTAAATTGGTGTTTTCCCTCCTTGATTGATTGATTGATTGATTTCTTCTGGATTTTCTCACTGTTCTAAGTCCCACCATTAAAACAAATTCAACCATTGGTTTGAGATTGGATTCGATCTAGAGGCAAATCAAATTTCAGCATCAACATATATATATATATATATATATATATATATATATATATATATATATATATATATATATATATATATATATATATATATATATATATATATAGTTACAGGAAAAGATCCCAATTCTGGATTCGTAGATCTCCAGAAAGACGCAATGTTACAACTAGAACAATTAAGCTTACACGATTGGAATTACATTAAAGAATTTGTACAAGACTATTTTTATTACTGTTGCATCTCTGGAAATGCTTTCAACCACGAATTAGGTTTAAAATTATTACGAAAATTACCTGGAGCATTAGGAAAAGAGATCACAGAAAAATGGAATCTACACCCAGTTACTCCATTTACTTCAATCGGCCATTACATTTCTTTTATTCTAGATATACTAAAAGAAAAATGTACTAATATACAAATTCAACAGCAACTAAAGAAAGGCGAATATAGTTTTTGTAGTAAGATTTTTACAAGTCAAGCTTATGGCTTAGATAAGCAAAAACCTTATAAGAAATATAAAAACAAGAACAATAGACATGTGAAGAAAAAGACCTATTACATAAGAAAATCAGATAGTAAAAAACCTTATTTAAATCCAAATAAACATGTTAGGATATATATATATATATATATATATATATATATATATATATATATATATATATAATATGTATTTTTAAATTATATAAATTTTCTAAATCTAAATTTAACTTATCAATTCTTAAAATATATATTTTAACCATTTGATCAAATAATTTAAGGGCTCAGAATCTCTATGGAATCTATATATATATATATATATATATATATATATATATATATATATATATATATATATATATTCCTCTCCCCTTAACCCTATTCCATTCGAAAGGCTAAACCCTAATTCTAACCCCTCTCTCTCCCAGAGCCGACGGTCCCTCCAAAGCGAGCTGCTATAACGTTCAAACCCACTCTCTCCCTCTCTCTCTCTCTCTCTCTCTCTCTCTCTCACAAACGATGGTGGTGGCACGTATCGAGCCATCGTGTGTTGTGGCGCATCGAGCCATTGTATGTTTGGTTGATCCATGGAATTTTTCTTTGTTTTTGGTATTCATTTTGGTATCCTTATCATTGTTATCCTTTATGAGAAATTGCTATCTTTCTTAAGGTCATTTCCATGACTCCTCCAAAACATAAACAGATGCGTTACTGGGGCAATCTATAACTATTCGACACAATTATCAACTTATCCGAATTCTTATTTTACTGGGCAATGTATTGAAGAAGAAAAGACACCCCACATGATTTTATTGGGCAACCAAAGATCAGGCCCTCCTCATTCATGGATCCACGTAATTTCATATATAATAGCTGAGATTCTTGTTTTTCTTTAATGAATGTATACAAGTCTGATTGTTGGATATTTAAGAGAGATTCCTGTTTATGTTTATTTTCTTATGGATCCTGCTATTAAATCTGAGAGACATTAAATTTAGAATACAATCAACTTTGGTTGTCATAGAAATTTATAGGTTTTGTTTCAAGAAAATTTTGGAAATCCTTTGTAGATTTGATTGGATTGATAAAAATTCTTTTTAGGATTTCCATGTTTTTAAAATTGTTCAACATTTGAAAGCTGAATTTTATTATTATTTTATATATACATTTTTTTAATTTCGAGCTTTTTGGAATCGAACTCGAACTTGTATAAATAATATTGAGCCGAACTCAAACTTGAAATTTTGTGTTTATTTGAATTGGAGCCGAACTCGAGCTGAAAATTAGAATTTCGAACCGAACTCGAGCTACTCTCAGTTCGTTCAAGTTCGGCTCATTTCCAGCCCTAGATTTATTATGAACCCCAATCAGGCATGCGTCAAATTTTGATTCTTATATGATCAAATCATACGTGAATATGATATTCTAGCATTTATTGGGCGTTATTTTCTATTACTAGGAAAGGGTAAGGGCGCAGCAGGAGCTCCCGAAGGTCCGAGTCAACCTTAGGAGCTTACTAGACTCAGGGGAGGGAATACAACTGTGCATATGTCGTATTTTACCAAGTTTTTATAAACTAAATGGAATTTTTTTCCTTATTATTTAAATATGTGAAATGGCTTGAGTGTTTCAAAAGCATTGTGTTTATTAATAGATTTCTGGATTTGGAAATATGTTTTGAAAAATGCATGTGAAGAACAAATAAACAATGTTGGAATAGAAAAAAGAGAAATAGTTAGAGAATTGATGAACTACACCGTACTTACATACTTGCCTGCACTAGTGGTCGCTCTATGACAAGGCCAGAGAGTACGGTACTAAGTTAGGGAATGGGTTATTTATAAACTCTGATTTTAGTCCAAACTATATGTTTTCAAAACCTTTTATTTTCAAGAAATAAAACTCACTTTCCATACCCGTAGGGTGCCTAGTGCACGTATATATATTATAGCCTGACGCTTGTTTGAGTTGGTTCCACCTAATCACACTCTGGTTCCGCAGTATCGAAGCAAAGGTGTAGGTGACATTAATATTATTGATTGATGATCTGATTCCACACTTGTTCACCTCTCGGTCATTGAGTTGGTTCCGACCGTAGAGGTTATTGCCGTTTGAGGTTGTTCCGCTAGGATGATTGTGGAATTATTCACGGTAATGAGGATTAAGTAGTTGAAAGAAACATGTGTATGAATTTACTCTAGATTTCTACTCATGTTGGTACGAGTATTTAGATTGAAGATAATATATTGACTAGCATTTAATATGATCAACGTTTATCTTCAAATTCTTTTATATTTATAGTTTATATTTTTGAGACTATTGTATATTATTGATACGCAGGTATAGTTTATACCTGGCAGTAGTGTCTCACCTCATTGGGCTTGAGTAGCTCATTTTCTCCTCATATTTATCCTTGTAGGTAGTAGATAGGGATCCTGATTTTATCAAGTATAGTGGAGCGAGGATCAGTCTACAAATAGCTGGCTCTGACCACCAATTGTCGTTGTTTTATTTGTATTTGTTGTCTGGGAGAGAGTGGAACTCCTTTTATTTAGAGATATTTGCCTTATGTCAATGTGTTTTATTTGATATTGTATTATGACATGGATTTATTTCCAGAGTACAACATTTGGTTATATATTTTATTAGCTTCCATATGCTTTTAGATTATCCGATTATACAACCTTAGGTTCTGGATGTACTCCTTGCCTGGTTGGTGTGGCACTCGTCTTGGTTTTGGAGACGGGTGTTACACAAGTAACTACTCACCCAACCTATAGGTATATGTGGAAGGGATTGTAGACGTATTCCCTAGGATTAGGGAATTAGCATCGATGCCCCCGGCACTTGAAGTCCCCTACTTGCCACTGATTAGCCTTCATCCATAGCTACGCTACCTCTACAACACATGGGAGAAAATTTACACAAGTCATAGAAGAAATACAACCCTGGTTTTATTCATCTGGAGAGAAAAACCCCAAGCAACTTTTGATTTCGTTTACTATTCTGATTAGTTGTTAGCTTTACATTCCGAAATCGATTGACTGACTGACTAAGCAATTTAGTAAGTTGGTGCTTTGTTAAACCTAATTTACCGTTCCGTGGGGGCTGGTGAACCTTGAGAGGAGAAGGCAGTGGCCACCCCATCATTTCTTAATACATATATGAGTTCTTTTACGAATAAGAGAAGGTCCAGTACTTACCGGAATTATTACCTATAACCACGTATAGCCGCGTGCGGAGGCTCAAGTGCTTACACTTATAGCCAACAGTCAACAATTTTCTATAACATAGATTACAAGAGACAAACCTTATGGACATTGACTAGAACTAAAATACAACTAACGCAAAAGGATCGATGCTCTAAAAATTACTTCAATACAAACACATTGGCCAGTTTGAATGGTTGAAGAACGAGTACCTTCTATACCTCCCAATCAGCTAAAACCAATAATATAGAAAAGATTTTCCAAATACCAAGCATTGGAAACATGTCTAAGGCAACAACTTACACTGGTGATCTGGAGGTTGTCTTTGCTAACAAAAATATTAACAAGCCAATGGGTTTGACTGCCACAGGTATTTTAATACTTGTTGTCAAGATTTATAATTATAACAATTGTTTTTGGGTTTGACTGCATATTAAAAGTTAAATTTATGCAGGAACTTCAACAATATTTTCTCCATTGATTATGCCTGCAACTTGTGCAACAAGTCAGGAGTCTTCTTAGAATCACTGATATAGTTGTATTCCCCACTTGTGTAATTCAGCCTCATTTCTCCTCAAAGTATATATCTGACTATTTCTAGCAGTAGAATTATATATCAATCACTGATCTAAAACTTCTCGTCTTATGGACCGATAGAATGTGCTTGGGAAATCAAGATCAATTGTCTATGCAATAGCATTGCTTGCTTCTGGGAAGAGGTCCACAATAACTGCAACATATGTTGTACAGTATATCATGTAGGTATTAAACTAAATCTATATCCAACTATGAGATTTCATTTTTCTATCATTCATCCTCGTGCTACATTTATATTACAGGGATTTTTAGATATCAAGATGAGGAAATGTCTCATAAACCTAATGACTCGGTGTATCACCATTATTCTGAGCCTCATTGTCTCAATCAATGGTGGCTCTTCAGGGGCCAATTGATTAATCATCATTGCCTCAGTAAATTCAACTGATCTTATTCTATTAGATATAATATTCTAAGAACAAGAACAATCAAAATGATACAAATGGAAAATAGAAAGAATCATAGAAATCAAGCCAAGATCTAATAGTGCATCTATAATCTCTACAAAGTAGTTGAATGAAATATTCAAAGATGAACAGAGAGATTTACAAGAAATGAAGCCAAGATCAACATTGCCCAAATTCACAGGCCCAAAAGGATAAAGAGGAGCAAAAAAGCAAATTGGAGAAAAGATCGGAAACACTAGAAATGGCGGCACTCACCTCTTGTGCTCGAAGGTGGTGATCGGGAGGCTCCAGTACGAGTTCTCCTTTCTAGTTGAGTTCTCCGATGCCAAGTATGTACGGAGATTCCGGCTTCTCTAACCGTATGCGCCACTCGACCCTCTTCTCTAACCACGCGCGCCGCCCAAATTCTCCGATTTAGGTTTTTAAATTTTTTTTTTTTTCACTCTTGTAGTGTCCCACGCCTAATTATAAAAAATAAGGGCCAGATTTTTATAGTTATAGGGACCTAAATAAAATATGGTCCTTAATATCACATAAGAAATTGAAATTTTGGGACCTTTAAAAAATTCGGTCCCTATTAGCATAGTTTTAGGACCAGTTTCGCATCTGCTCATTAAAACGTAGTCCCTAAAAACCATTTTTCTTGTAGTGCATTTGGCATACAAAAATTGTAATAATGAAAGCACTGAAGTCTGAATCATCACTGTCTGACAGTGTTGTTGTTGTTTATTGCCTTTTCCTTTCAATGCAAGATAATCCTTCTTCGAAGATTCAGAACTAGAGGTCTCTGACAACTTCCCAATCAATCAACAAATTATTGCTCTTGCTTTGCAAAAAAATATAGGTTTCAACCTAGAGCTATAATGCCACTTGTTGTGTAAAAACCAATCAAGGACTTGGTTCTACAAACAGGATTGCGAAAAAAACAGATGAACTAAAACAATCAATTCTCCAAATGAAATTAACTAATCTCTAATCTATCAATCACCAATATGCAATAAGGAAATCAAAGTAAAACAAATAATCGCAGAAAAAGGAAGAGAGACAAATAGATTTACATGGCTCGGTAAATTGCCTACGTCTACAAGTGGCGGTACGAGGATCAATCCACTATAATCAATGCGTGGTATAAGGTTATCTCCCCGGATCTCTCCTTCTCACCACTACAAAAAGAACTCACGATCTAGAGGCTTGTTTATAACTGTCTAGTGAGAAATTCTATTTTGATATGAATAGGACCTAAACATCTATCACTAAATCAATCTTATCTCTAATAGAATTTAAACCTCTATCTATAAATCAATCCTATCTCTAATAAACTTTAAACATCTATCTCTAAATCAATCATATCTCTACTGGCTTAAGGAGTGAGAAGGGATTTCTCTACAAGTATGTATTCCTGATGTGCTAAATGTAAGTTTTTATGTACCCAAACAGTACTCTTTTGCTTTTGTATAATTACTTTCTATTTAAATCAATGAATGTTTTATCCATTTTATCAAAAAAAAATCATGTAATTGTATATTGAAATACAAGAGATATCCCACCGTCCCAACAATTAAAACAGACCCTATTTATGTTTGCATGCTTAGCAACGGATTTTATATTTGTATAGTTAACAAAGAAGTAGATCGAATATCAATAATCATATGGATATAGAGTTATATCATCACATATATGAGAGAGAACATGTACATCAACTTTGTATTTTTTTCATTGATGGATAGGTGAATATATGAGCATGCTTATAGACGTAGCCTAGAATTTGATGAATTATATACGTAGCCTAGAATTTGATGAATTATATATATATATATATATATATATATATATATATATATATATATATATATATATATAGGCTTATACTTGTGGTTGTTATTGTCTCTCTCCCTTGCAACTCTATATATATTTATGTTGGATCATGGATGTTGCCAGTGGCATCAATTACTTCTCTTTTTAAATGCAGTGTTGCAAGTCCACGGTGACCAGATTCAACACCTATCATTAATGTCCTATTTTCTGCATGCATAGTACTAATTAAACATGGCAAATAGAAAAACTCTTTAAAAGATATACTTACCGACGAACAATATCCCGAAAACGATTCCCGAAATCGTTGATGATGCCTCAAGATATGTGTGTTGATGATCCCGATGCACAATCAATGATTTCAGGAACTATTTACTTTTGGGATACTTTCGTTGATAAGTATATCACTGCTCCTCTTTAAATTAGTGAAGTTGTAGACTTCATGGTCGAAGGGGCTTATGTCTGAAACAAAGAACATTGGCAACTCTTGATGCCTCCCCTTACTCAGAATCCATCATGTGTTTGATATAATTGTGAACACATTGATACAGTCCCACAACTAAATGAATGCTCATACATTGAAAAAGCTAATGGAGATTGAGTGCACCTTTCCCTGCTGTGGGACAATATTATTCATTGATTCATGTTCATCGTGCATGAGACACCTACTCCCTTATCTTTTACTTCTAATTTCACTTGTTTTTCAAACATTTTTTTCTAAATATATATTCCAATTATTGCACTTTTCTATGTTCATTCTTCTTCATATTTATCACTTACCTTTTCAGCTCATAAGACAAGAAAGATGATCATCAAGAAGTAGAGGACTACTAGAGATCATATATACATCAAGCTTTGTTCCAACGTTTGGTCTCTCTCTCTCTCTCTTGTGGTGTTTCACGTAGTGTCATGCCACTCATTTCGAATCATGAAAACCATGATCCATGAAGTTATAAACAATTTGCAAGTTCTCAATCATGGTTTCATATGCATGTATATATGCATGCATGCAAGCAAGCAAGGAAATACTATATATACGTAGCGACCCACATTACCCACTCTCTTCAATCAATGCATGGAAATAAACAAGTATGTAGGCGTCTAACCAACTCTTGAAGTAGATCAATTGGTGATCGTGGAGAATATATATATATTTATACTAGAGATATATATATATATAATTCATGGGAGATGTGAGAGCCACGCAAAGGAGAAGCACGCATGCTGAAGAACATGCATGCCTTGCTCCCACAGCGGGCCCCATCTCCATCTTCGTCTCCACCCAATGCTGGTCCATGCATGGACCCAAACCCTAAAGTGAAAAGGACTTGCAAGTTGTACTCTCTTGTTAGGCCATGGCAAATTGGCAATGGCATACATGCATCCATGCATGCATGCACCTTATCCTTTGCCGTGTTTCCCACCTCCTTCTTCTCCTTCTTCTTCTCCTCTCTGGGGTTCAATAAAAGAAGACTGGGAGGGATCAATGAAGAAAAGTGGCAGAATGACCTCATGATGCAACCGAGGGGGACAAGAAGACATCCCTTATGTGACATAACCCATTAATTATTATTGTTGTAGTAGTAGTAGAGGAAAATTAAGGAGAGGGAATGAAGAAGAAACTAATTGTATATATCATGTTGAGCTTTTGTCTTGAGTTTTTAGTATGCTTTTTCTTTGCTTGATGAGTGATAGAAATAAATAAATAAATAAAAAAAGACAGCATTCATATGTACATGGTTTGTGTGCATGTCAACCTTAGAAAAACTAAAAGTCGAGTGCTTTTCTCTCCTCCCAACACCCTTTTTCACAACATTTCCTCTTTATTGAGTAAAGCTAATGACAAGCTTGGGAATGAAGGGAGGAGGGTGGCCAGCACTCGCTACTGTCACCCAGTGAAAACACATATTGGAAAGTGATGGATGGTTGGTGATGGTGGACCTCAGAGAGATGGATGCACAAAAGTGGCTTTAGATGCCCTCTATAGTAGGGTTCTAGGGTTTTGTGGCTTGACGCAACACCACTAGCTCAGATTTGATGCATTTTTGTTTGTTTCTTTTATCTTTTTTATTTTTTTTATTTTTTTTAATATTGTTTTAAATCCTCGTCAATAATGGTGCCAAGCAATCAAAAGCCTAGTAGCCCAGAGGTATATCACTCGGATCCCATGTGTTGGGGGCATTCTCTTGGGCAAGGTTTCGGGATCGAATCCCCGGCCCCGTAAATGGGGTGAGCAGCTTGAGTAGAGTTTACTCTTGGAGATTTGTACGCGCATGTTGAGGGGTCAAAGGCGATCGAGTAAGTTTACTCCTTCGAGCCCATGGTCACATCCCTGACTATTTTGTAAGTGGGGGTCTTTATGGCCTTAATAAAAAATAAAAAAAATGGTGCCCAAGCAGATTGGTACTGTAGGGTTTGAATATACGCGAGATTTTTGTTTTATTTATTATGTTCTGAGAATGAGTAGTATAAGAGGGTAAAGCCTATTTTATATTGAAATACAACTATGTAAAATAACAACCCAATACAATAAAAATGTGTAAAATAAGATTGTAATATTTAAAACAGTAAAGCCTATTTAATATATTTTTTCTTTTTTTAATTAATAGATTGACTTGATGTATATAATTCGTTAGATAAATGTGTTATATTAGTTTACCAATTTAAGTTATTTAATCTACTTACCAGTCTAATTAAATAACATCACTAATGTTACTCCACACAACAATTTTAATTTAATTTGATCATTTTTTATATTAGTCAAGTGGGTAAGTTGGCCAAAATACAACACCAACTTTTCATGTCATTACATGACGAGTTAATGTATTTTTACCCAGATTAAATCATCTCTATAATTTAAACTTGTTATTTCCTGCAAACAAAAACACATATATTCTCCCTTTTCTCAAACAAAGTTTGATTTAATGTATCATCTAAATTGAACATTTTTTTTCTAGTAAATTAATATGTGGGTTACCTTGGGGGTGAATTAATTTAAGTCTATGAAATATTTTCAACTAACTATGCAATCCCTCTAGTTTTCACCGTTACTTTTTAGTTCCGTTTTTGGATAAATATTTTTTTTGATCCTTTTTGTATTTTTTTTAAGGGTTGACAACAAATTGAATGCTAAGTTCCATTGTATGTCCTGTTCCACAGAGGGCATCAAGGGACATAGCCTTAATTAGGTGATGAGCATCTTTGACCCCTCATCATGCGCGAACAAAATATAAGGGGACTCAAACCAAGGAGCTTTGTTGGCGCCGGGCAGGGTAGCGATTATCTCGCGGGCTAGCCGGATCCAAGGACCGCACGGGAGAACAAACGAAGAACCAAAAGAATCAGAGAAAATACTCTGAAATTCAGAAAAATAATTTTATTCAAAACTCAATAATAAAAAACTAACCCACAAGCCGGGTTAAATAGCCTCAAAGATTAACCTAGAAATCTTATCATCTAATCTAAATTTGCTAAAATTGACAAATTATTATTTAAAACTAAACTTATCTAAATTTAAAACTCTAAACAAATCAGATAACTCCTAAAAATCCGAGATCAAATCGGATTCAAATCTTATCCTAATTTGGCATATGAAATATTATCAAAAATAGAAAAAAGACCAAAAACCCTAATTCGGCGGATTAAATATTTCTAAAAATAGAAAAAAAAATAAACTAAAGTTCTCTCTAATATGACGTCCCCATGTTGTGCGCGCCGCAAAGAGCTTTCCGAATTGGGGTTGAACGCCTGATTCTGATATCGGTAGCCAAAGTTATGGCCAAAATACCGAACCACACCCAAAACCGACCCAATCTTGGAATTGACTCAATAACTTCTCATCTTTAAGTTGACCCGCCAACCCGGCACCAATATTTGACTCGAGCCTCCTGCATCATTTGTGCTCACTAAATGAATTATCCAACAGCTCCCTCTGTTAAGGAGGCTTGGACTCAAACCCGGGAGCTTTGCTCACCAAGTGAATTACCCAACACATGGGATCCAAGATACTGCTAGACCAATGGTCCTTTGATTATTGTATGTCCTGTCATCTAACAGTTTTTCTTTCATTTTCCTATTCTTTCTTCTCCTTCTTCCTCATTTCCGCTTTCCTTAGCTAGATGAAGCTCCCAAATTTCTTCACTTCCAACAAGTCCTTTATCCTTCTTCTTTTTTTTTTATTACACACTTTCAATGAAACAAACTTTTCTAAATTCTGTAAGCTCCTATATTTTTTCTCTTCTTTTGGCTCTTTCAGGATTTTAGGAAATCTCTTACTCTTCCTTTGATTATCTTTAGTCTTTTACAGTAGCTATCATATAGATGAAAATGCGTAACGTCCACCACATACTTCAGAATAATTTGAAGCACATAATTATCCATGGCAAAGATCAAAGAGTAGATGTGCAATAAACTTATGTTTATTATTAAGATTAGAGATAAGGTTCGTTGTAGAGATAGGGTTCAAATCCTACTCCATGTTTAAAACCTACTCATTTCATAATAGGAGTTAGAGGGCTATAAATAGGGCCTAGTCTAGTCAATTGTAATATACAAGATGAGAAACGCCGGCCGGTGTGTGGTTGAAGTTGGAGTCCAATTTCATGGCCAAGATATTGATGAATCGCATCTACTTGAAGAACAAGTTGTACACTTGCAAGATGGAGGAAGGTACTTCAATCCGGGACCACATAAACAAGTTTGAGAGGATGGTTTCAAGCTTGAAGGATGTGGATGTCAAGGTAGATGATGAAGATCAAGCTATTCTGTTACTACTATCTTTGCAGCATTTGTTTTGAGAATTTGGTACAGACATTGATGCTAGTGGGTAACACTCTCTCCATGGATGAAGTCAGAACGTCACTATTATCAGATAATCTTAAGAAGATGACTACTAGTAGAAGAGTTCACAAGGAGCAGGCACAAGGGTTGGTTATCAGAGAAAGGTCAAATGAAAGAGGAAAAGGACAGAGAGGCAAGTCTAGATCAAAATCAGGACCTATTGCAAAAGTGATTTGTTACAATTATGGAGAGCTTGGGCATTACAAGGCGGGTTGTTCCAATAAGAAAGTAAATTGGAAGAAGAAGAACAACAACAATAACAACAAGAAGAAGAAGGGGAAACAGGTCAAGCAAGAAGCAAGTTTTGCTTCGGATGGGGACAATGAAGGATGTTACATGGTGAGCCAAGGTGGAGAAATATCTAGGAAGTGGACTCTAGATTTTGGTTGCTCCTACCACATGTGTTTGAATAGGAGATGGTTTTCTACCTATGAGAGCATAGATGGTGGAACTGTTTTGATGGGCAATGATCATGCGTGAAAAACAGTTGGGCTCAGTTCAATCAGGATCAAGATACATGATGGGATGATCCGAACTTTGACATATGTAAGGAATGTTCTAGACTTGAGGAAGAATTTGATTGCTCTTGGAGTTTTGGATTCTAGTGGTTGCAAGATTGTGGCAGAGAAGGAAATTCTAAAGGTTGTTTGTGGCTCTATAGTCATGATGAAAGATGTTTGTCATGGCAATTTGTATCCTTTGTTGGGAATGAAAGTTATAGATAATACAATTGTTGGGATCTCTAGAAGCAAAAGCCCATCAGATTGCACTAAACTTTGGCATTTGCACCTTGGGCATATGTCAAAAAGGGTCTAACTTTGCTTGGAAAGGAAGGCTTGTTGAAGAATTTGAAGAAACCTTGGATGGAGTTTTGCGAGCATTGTGTGTATGGAAATGCACACCAGGTCAAGTTCTCTACAAGCAAACACAGGAGCAGGGGAGCATTAGACTATGTGCATACAGATGTATGGGGACCGGTGAAGATTGTTTCAAAGGGAGGTTCGAGATATTTTGTCTTACTTATTGATGATTATTCTAGATATGCTTGGGTATATTTCCTTAAGTATAAGATTGAAGTATTTGAGACATTCAAGCGGTGGAGAGCAATGGTTGAGAACAAAACAGGCAGGAAGGTCATGACAATCACATCAAATAATGGTACAGAGTATACCGAGAGTGCCGGCAAGGAGTTCTGTGACAAGGAGGGTATTGTTCGACACTTGACAGTCAGAGACACACCACAACTGTAACACCCATCTCCAAAAAGGGGACAAGTGTTACACCAGCCAGCTCAGAGATGAACCCTTGGCCTAAGGCTGTAATAAACTAATAACTTATAAACTTGCGAAAGCTAATAAGGCAATTAAGCAAATGTCATAACTCACAAATCGAAATACTTTTTAATACAACATCAAATAACTTAAAGTCATACAACAAAATTCTAATAAGCAGTTCATATCTCTCCTAAAGTCAAGTACAACAATCCAAATACTAACATAACAGCGGGGCGGTCAGAGCCAACTAAGGATGGGTAGGACTCTCTCCTCGACTCTAGATATGGTCGAGTACCGGTCTATCTCCTACAAAATACACATAATAAAAGGGTGAGCTACTCGAGCTCGGTAAGGTATAAACAATACTACCAGGTAATATTATACCTGTGTCTCAATAATATTTATAACAGTTAAAAGAATCATTTGTACAAATTTAGAGAAAATAAACATAATACTCATCATATGAAAAAGATTTGTTCAATGAATTCTTTTATTCTTCGGTACCTATTATTAATTCTAACACTGTCCTGGTAGAACTCATCACACTATAGACTCCACGGTCAGAACTTATCACATACCGGAAGATCAATTAATCTATCTGCGATTTAGAGTTGTGAATTAGCAAAGTGGCCCAGCCCATTAAGGGCCTTCTTATAACTTAATACTCTTGGACCGAACTCAACGCCCGTTTTGTCCTGATTTTATTTATTAGAAAATTAAAATGTTTAATCCCTTTTTATTGTCTCATTAGCCTCGATAATTATTTCTACTAATTTCATCATTTATTTATAAACTTTTGGGGTGTCACACCACAACAAAATGGGGTCATAGAGAAACTGAACCGTACACTACTTGAGAGAGCTAGATACATGCGATAAAATTCTTGTATGGGCAAAGAATGGTGAGTAGAGTCAGTTGCAGCAACTTTCTACATGGTGAACAGAGCTCCACATTCTACCCTGGATGGAGATATGCCTTATCGGAGGTAGTTAGGGGAACATGCAGATTATGTTGTGTTGAGAATTTTCGGTTGCACAACTTATTATTACATCAAGGAGAATAAGCTTGATCCCAGAGCTAAGAAAGCAATCTTCTTGGGATATGCAAAGGGTATGAAAGGCTATCAACTTTGGTGCTTGGAAGATTCGAAGTTTGTAATCAGCAGAGATGTTACCTTTGATGAGAATTCCATACTAGTTGTGCCAAAAGCTACGATGCCTACTGATAGTGATGGTGATGAACAGACTACAAATACTCAAGTGGTGGAGATTGATGGATTTAAGGACTAGTCATGTTCAAGATGAAGCTTAGGGAGACACTCATGTCGAGAAAGATGATGGGATTGAACAAGAGGAGGTTCAGGAAGATAGTACTAGTTCAGAAGTTTGGATTCAACAAACCTCTGAGATACTATGGGCAGGCAAATTTGGTTGGGTATGCACTCTCAGTGGAGGATAATGAGCTGATCACCTTCAAGTAAGCTATTTAGGATACAAATAGTGATAGATGGTTGGTTGCAATTGAGGAGGAGATGGAGTCTCTTCAGAAGAACCAAACATGGGAAGTTGTCCCATTGCCCATGGAGAAGCATGCTATAGGTCGTAAGTAGGTATACAAGAAAAAGGAAGATTTGTCCAAGTTAGATGATACAAGGTACACGGCACGACTAGTGGCCAAGGGTTTTGCACAGAAAGAAAGGGTGGACTACAATAAGATCTTTTCTCCAGTCGTGAAGAATGCTTCTATTCTGGTGTTGTTAAGTTTGGTAGCTCATGGGGATCTTGAGCTGGAGCAACTTGATGTCAAGACAGCCTTCTTGCACAGTAACTTGGATGAGGAAATTTATGCATCAACAGGAGGGGTACAATATTGAGGGAAAGGAGAAACATGTTTTCGGCTTGAAGAAATCAATTTATGGTTTGAAGCATTCGCCTCGACAGTGGTATAAGCGCTTTGATTCTTTTATGCTCAAGTGTGGGTACTCCATAAGCAAATATGATTGTTGTGTTTACTTCCGTCAACTCCGTGGAGATGCCTTTATCTATCTCCTATTGTAAGTGAATGACATACTTATTGCTTGTAAGAGCAAGGTGGAGATAGACAAATTGAAGTCTCAACATGGCAAGGAGTTTGAGATGAAGGATATGGGCGCTGCTAGATTCTTGGCATGGAGATCAGAAGAGAGAGGTCAAGCCGTATGTTATTTCTAAATCAAAAGGGCTATCTGGAGAGGGTAATGGTATGGTTTCAGATGCAAGATTCAAAGCCGGTGGTAACTCTGTTGGCTCCACACACTTTAGATTCTCTGTTCAGTCATCACCTACTACAGCTAAAGAAGAAGAGCAGATGGCTCGGGTTCCTTATGCTTGTAAAGTAGGCATTCTAATGTATGTGATGGTCTGTACACGCCCCAATATTTCACAAATAGTAGGTGTGGTTAGTAGAATTATGGTAAATCCAGGACGACCTTACTGGGAAGTAGTGAAATGGATTCTGAGGTACTTGAAGGATACCACTGACATTGGTTTATGCTTTGGTGGAGGAACATGTCAATTGGATGGGTTTGTGGAGTTTAATTATGCTAGTGATCTAGACAAAAGACGATCTACTACTAGTTACATATTAATGATATATGGTGCTCCAGTTAGTTGGCGATTGATACTACAAGCCACAGCTGCACTATCTACCATAGAGGCCAAGTATATGGCTATGGCCGAAGGGGTGAAGGAAGCTTTGTGGTTATGGGGTCTACTAGATAATTTGGGGATTTAGCAGGTTGCAGTAGACTTGGGATGTGACAGTCAGAGTATAATTCACTTGGCGAAGAATCAGTTTCACCATGCTCGTACCAAGCATATTGATGTCTAGTATCACTTTGTGCGAGATGTCATAGAAGAAGGATCTATTTCTTTACTGAAGATGCACATAAGCGACAATCCTACAGATATGTTCACCAAGTAGTACCAAGAAGCAAGTTCCAACATTGCTTGGACTTGCTCAATGTTATTACATGCTAATGAGGGGAATTTTGTGGTTGGGAATCATCTATATGAGTACGGTAAAGATATACAATTTTTTTAGTTCCACATTTGGTGTCAAATAAGAAACGAGGTGGAGAATTGTAAGTGAGGGCCTATTTTGAGTAAAAGTTATCTCAAATTAGTTGGGAGTCAAAATAGGATTATGTTTGACTCAAAAATGGATAATGACTCCTATTCAAACTAAGGTTCAAATTCTACTCTAATTAAGATTAGAGATAAGGTTGGTTGTAGAGATAGGGTTCAATTCCTACTCCATGTTTAAAACTTACTCATATCATAATAGGAGTTAGAGGGCTATAAATAAGGCCTAGCCTAGTTAATTGTAATATACAAGATGAGAAACACTTGAAGAGGGCTATTACCTACTGAAGGAGAGAGAGGCTAGAGATCTGCTTGGAAGCTCCATGAACAAGGTTTGATCTTTAAAACGATTGAAGTGAGAAGTGAGTATTGTTCTCCTTTTTTCCCATCTCTTTGTGGTTATACTCTTTGTAAGAGGTTTTTCTTAGAGACGAGCTTGAGGTTTGTTCAAGCCGTCAGTGTTGCTCATATTAGTGGATTTTCTATTCCCCGCCCCTGTAGAGACATAGGCATCTTTGCCAAACTCCATGTAAATCTCTTCCGACATGATTTGTGAGTTCTCTCTCTTTTCTTGCCCTAGTTTATGCATGTGCTTGGAGATTGTTTGACAGGTTGCTTGGACAAGATTGTGTGCGTGATTCTACTTCCATAGAAGGGTGAATTTGTAGTTTTCTACCCCAATAGATAGCTCTCAAAATGAGAGCTATATTCGTATAAATTTTACACATGAAATCCAATCAAGTTCCCTAATTTAGAGGCATATTTTATAGTTCTTGGTTCAATTTCATGATAATTGTATCGAAGCTTTATTTCCATCAAAATTCCTATTTAACTGATCATCTAATGCACTGATAAATTTTTGATGTAATTTTGACATAAAGTAAGAACCCCGACACAAAAGAGACGCTCGAGTGATCCATATCTGATTATGATTCAAATTCGATCCGATGAGCCTTGAAAACTCTATACAAAGAGGTCTAATTCATTGAGAACAACCAATCTCTGATAGATTACGTATAGGGTACTTGAGAGAAGAGTTCATAGGAGTCTTGAGGGCGATTCAGAGGCGAAAGCAAAGGAAAACTTGGGCATCAATCTCGAAGTGAAAACAGAGATAATAAGTTACCAGTCTTGGCAAAAGTCAATGCCCCCGACTAGAGTTTCATCTACCTTCTCCCATTTTTTATTAGTGTTTATGTTGAATTTGGCCGCCTGGGTGTGATGGAGTATAGGCAAGGGTTCCCACATCATGGACGGGTGTGGGTAAAGAAGTTAGTCCCGCCACATCGGTGCTCGGATGTGGTGTTAACTGAGCAAGGGTTCTCGCATCTTAGTGGACTGGTGCGAGTAAAGAAGTTAGTCCATGAGAGTAGGATTAGGATTGGTAGTTGGAATATAGGATCTTTGACAGGAAAATCTTTGGAGTTAGTTGACACTCTAAAAAGGAGGATGATAGATATAGTATGTTTGTAAGAGACTAGGTGGATAGGAAACAAGGCTAGAGCGATTGGTAACACAGGTTATAAATTATGGTATTGTGGAGGGGATAAACATAGAAATGGTGTGGGTATAATTGTGGAACCAAAAATGAAGGACAAAGTGGTTGAAGTGAAAATGGTAGGAGACAGGATTATACATTTGAAGCTAGTGTTGGGAAAAGAAATAATTAACATAGTGAGTGTGTATGCCCCTCAAGTAGGCTTAGGAGAAGAAGATAAGGTCAAGTTTTGGGAAGATTTGGATATGGTAGTTCTAGAGATTCCACGTGAACAAGAGCTTTTTATTGGGGGTGATCTTAATGGACATGTAGGTAGATTTAGTGATGGCTACGAGCAAGTGCATGGAGGTTATGGATATGGCAACAGGAATGAGGAAGGAAAATCTATATTAGATTTTGCTTTGGCTTATGATTTGGTGTTGACCAACACTTGCTTTAAGAAAAGGGAATCACACTTGATTACCTTTAAGAATGGGGGTAATTGTAGCCAAATTGACTTTCTTGTTACAAGAAGAAGGGATAAATCTATTTGTAAAGATTGCAAGGTTATACCTGGGGAAGCATTAACTACACAACATAGGTTGGTGGTGTTGGATGTGAAGAAAAAGGGCATAGTAAAAACAGAAAGGAGGGTTAAGCAAAGTAGGATTAGATGGTGGGCTTTAAAAGGAACCAACCAATTAGCATTTAAGGATAAAATATGGGAAGGCGCAAATGTGAAAGATGATGGAAACACCTTATGGAAGGAGATGTCGAATCGTATTGAGAAAATAGGAAGTGAGCTCCTAGGGGTCTCTAAGGGACTGGGACCTCGACCACAGGAATCATGGTGGTGGAATGAAAAGGTTCAAAAGGCTATTAAAGAGAAAAGATATTGGTATAAGAAATTACCCACAGCTGAGGATGGAGAAGTCTTTGAAAAGTATAAAAAGGCAAAAAAGGAGGCCAAGAAAGCGGTTAGTGAGGCCCGAGGTAAATCCCTAGCTGATTTATACCAAAAGTTAGGGACACGAGAAGGGGAAAAAGAAGTATACAAGATAGTAAGGCTAAGAGATAAAAAAGGGAAAGACTTGAACCAAATCAAGTGTATTAAGGATGAATCTCAACAGGTCTTGACAGGAGATAAGGAAATCAAGGAGAGATGGAGAAACTACTTTGATCACTTTGTTCAATGCAAGTCATGAGGATAACTTTACGGATTTTTATGCATCAACGATAGAAAGGAACTTTAGTTATACACGTCAGATCAGGCCAAGCGAAGTCAAGGAGGCACTGGGAAAAATGAAGGCTGAAAAAGCTTGTGGCCCAGATGGTATCCCGATTGAAGTTTGGAAGTGCCTTGGAGAAGTAGGGGTAGAGTGGTTAACCAAACTCTTCAACTTTATCCTAAAAGGGGGGAAAATGCCAGATGATTGGAGAAAGAGCATTTTGGTTCCTATTTATAAGAATAAGGGAGATATTCAAAATTGCACCAACTACCGTGGTATTAAGTTAATGAGTCATACGATGAAACTCTTGGAGAGGGTAATAGAGCATCGACTCAGGTATATCACGAAGGTGTCAGAGAACCAATTTGGTTTTATGCCAGGTAGATCCACAACAGAAGCCATTTTCCTATTAAGAAACTTGATGGAGATCTACAGAGAAAAGAAGAAGGATCTCCATATGGTTTTTATTGACCTGGAGAAAGTATATGATAGGCTACCAAGACAAGTCTTTTTGTTAGTATTGGAGAGGAAAAACATTCATGTAAAATATATAAATATTATTAAGGATATGTATGAGGGAGCGGTTACAAGTGTGAGAACCGTAGGAGGCGATACGGAGGAGTTTCCTATAACAGTGGGTCTACATCAGGGATCGGCCTTAAGCCCATACTTGTTTACCCTAGTAATGGATGAATTAACTAGTTGTATCCAAGATGACATCCCATGGTGTATGTTGTTTGCAAATGATGTTGTCCTAGTGGATGAGACTAGAGATGGAGTAAATCAAAAGCTAAAATTATGGAGAAACACTTTAGAAAGTAAAGGCTTTAGGTTAAGTAGAAGTAAAACAGAATATATGCACTGTAATTTTAGTCTAAGTAGGAGAGATGAAGGAAAAGTGAAACTAGGGGCGTGGTAGTGCCTAAGGTTAACCATTTTAGGTATTTAGGTTCCATTTTCCAGGATGATGGGATGATAGATAAAGATGTAACCCATAGAATCAAAGCTGGATGGTTGAAATGGAGAAGTGTCACGGGGGTGTTATGTGATAAAAAGATGCCTAACAAAATAAAGCGAAAATTTTATAAGATGGCAGTTAGACCGGCCATGATATATGGGAGCGAGTGTTGGGCAACTAAAGTTCAACATATGCATAAGATGAATGTGGCCGAAAAGAGGATGTTAAGATGGATGAGTGGTCATACAAGATTGGACAAGATGAGAAATGAACACATCCGACAGAAGGTGCATGTTGCACCAATTGAAGATAAAATACGAGAAGGGCATTTAAGATGGTTTGGACACGTACGCCAGAGACCCCCAGGTGCTCTAGTTCGAAAATGTGATAGTTTAGTTGTAGAAGGTAAGAAGAGGGGTAGAGGTAGGCCTAGGATTACGTGGAGAGAGGTGGTGTCTAAGGACCTACGTATGTTAGATATTGAGCTGGATCTTGCTTTTGACAGAGCGACATGGAGACAAAAAATTCATATAGCCGACCCCGCCTAGTATAGGATTACCGATAAGTCGGCTAAAATAATAATGGTGAGGAGCTTGAGGGATTTCTAGAAAGAGGAGTGTCAGAGTTCAAGATCAACTCTAAGCTAAGATAATAAACTTTAATTTAAATTAATACTCTTACATAAAATAACAAACTCCAAAAAAAAATCATAAACAGTAATGCTACATAATAAACTTGGGAAAATTTAAAAAAAAAACAATGTGGTTTCACAGATTTGCAAAATAAGGAAAGTGCTTTTTTTCTTATAAAAACTTGTGGTTTATCTAATTAAAAAAAAGGGAAAACCCGTCAATGGCGTTAACCCTGTTTATTTGGCATGGGCATTTTCATCAAACCACATAAAGTAGATACTGACGTGGCAAAAAGAAATATATTTTTTTAATTCATCTTTTCAAATGGAATTCTCTTTTTCTCCTCTCTTGCTATTTTCTTTCTCCTCTGTTAATCTTTCCCCTTTTTGCTTTCTTTGAACCCAAGTTCATTTGTTAGCTTCTTCTGCCAAAGTTCTAGACCATAGAGCTTTCAGTCGAAGGAGGTAAACCCTATTTATGAACTCATCTCAGTAAGGTAAGCATAGCTTTCGAATGGTCACTTGATTTCTTTGATCATCTCAGAACTGGTGAATTGTTTTATTTTCAAATGTAGGGGAGATAAGTTGTTTGATGAAGTGTGGCAAATTCGTATGATTCTTCTAACAAGCAGTGGACATTAATTATGGGCCAAGAAATTGCTAAAGATGGTGGTGTGTAATGTATTTGTTTGATTGTGGATTGTAAGGGCAGTAGAAATTACCAATTATATTTCTATGGTATTGATTATCTAGGTGTTTGTCAAAATGTTTAAAAGAGCATGAAGCCATCCATTAAGATCATGAACAAATTAAAAGCACATAAACACCCTAAAATATCATAAACAAATTAAAAGAGAATTAGTTTAGCACACCACAATTTACAAGATCTTAGATTTGTAACAATTCAACTCTCCATCTGTTTAGCAAATCTACATAGTAAAAAAAGAGTATGTATATTGCTCTACATTAGATTAACCCCAAATACAAAATCTCATACCTATTTACAACATAACCAAATTAGATTAACATGACAAAAAGAGCATAAACATTGCTCTAAATTTGATCATAGAAATATTTGAATTACATTTGAAAATATAGAGCATGACTATGACACTCATTTACATCCCAAAATGTCATACAAAACAAGATGAACAAAACTAGGTTATTTTTCTCCTCTGTAGGTGTATTGATCAATCTTCATCTTGACCTGCAGCCTATGCAAATTGCCTAACCCTTCTAAAATTATTTGATCTTGATGGTAGGATAGGCGGGCCTCATGCCCTTGCACTGCGAGTGACCATCTTTTGTATACTTGAGAAGGTATGTACATACAATGTTGAAGTTCTGTCTAGCAGTGGTATTTCATACCTGTTTGGATGCATTCATAGGAAAAAAAAGCTTAATTAATATTATGCAAGCGTAATTCACAGACATCCTGGTAATAATATAGCAAAAGACCAACTGTCATAGAAAAAAAAAATCAAAGAAGAAAAAAACCAAGAATTAAAAATGAATGAATTTATATGCATTTTTTGTCTAATCTAGAGTTTGTGCTGACAGGATGTTGACAAGTTGAAGCCTCCTATGTACTCGAAGTAGAACCCTGCCCTGTGTTCTTTCATGGTCTCCCTCTCTTTTTCATCGAAGCATCATAATTGTCAACTTAACATGAAAAAAATTAGAAAGTAAGCCACAAAGCAGATTAACTTATACCTGACTTGAAATATATGTTCCACGTTCCTTAACCCTTTGAATTCGATCTCATCTTTGCCATTTTGGTTCCCCACTAACAGATGCCTTACACCCTCGTATATTGTGCTCAGGTTGATGATAATTCCCACAAACCACATGCACACCTACTATGGACACCTTATAGGGCTTATGTAGCTCTTCTGCATTTTTGTCCTCTTTCTCTTGGGCCAACCTGGGGGCTTCTTCATAATCCATGGATGTACATAGGCTGGATTGAATGTTTGTATACAACCAATAAGTTACCTTTGTGAAATATTGGTAAACATATGCCTCTAGCTGCCCCTACTGTTGTGAATGGCAGATATGGCATGTTTCCATAGGATTCCTATAATTTCCCACATCCTTCAACTACATGTTCTTTCAGCCAAATTAACAATAGGCGTCATGTCAAAAAAATCAACTTCTAAGACACCATTTCTAGCATTTGTACAAAAACAATTTCTGCTATGTAGCTTAAGCTTTTCTAATATGTCCTGATAGTTAGGACAAATATTTCCCTTGTACTTCTACATACTTGTTAGCTTCACATAAAATCTCATCATCAACTTCTTTCTAGTCCACTCAAACATTGTCAATATTGGCAAACTCCTTTCCTTCCTAATGAAAGAGTTAATGACTCACAAATATTGTTTTGCAAAGCATCAAAATTTGTATGAGTTGAGAAATAGCACATGGCCCATGTATAGGAATCATGCTGCATTGCCCATTTAAATGCATTCTCATCAACCTCCTACATCCTTGCCATATGCTTTTCGAAATGCCTCTTAGTCCCTGCAGAAGCTGCTGCCCAGAGTAATTTCTTGTACTCAACACCCTTGAATTTTTACTTGTAGTTTTCATACATGTGTTTGACACAAAATCTGCTCCCCACATTAGGCATTACTTCCTTAATTGCCTCTACCAATCCCTTCAAATCAGCCAAAGTACATGTCAATGGAAGAAAATAAAGATCAATTCACAGTAACACAATTTAATTATTTGCATTCACATGTTGTTAACCTTTGTCGATCGGACATGAAAACCAATTGAGTATCTTTCACAAAGAACTTTAAGAAACCAAGACCATGATTCCTTGCATTTAGCCTCAACACTTGCAATTGCGAGAGGCAACATGTTCTCATTTTCATCCCGAGCTATTGCACACAACAAATGCCCTCCCATTGAAGTCTTCAAGAAACAACTATCTAACAAAATCAGGGGCCTTATACTTGAAAAATAACATTGATTTTGAGCCCCAAGACACAAGTACATAAACTAGAAAACAACAATTTCCCTTGGTATCCTTGTTACATCTTTAGTTGTGCTTGCTCTCCCATAATAGAAGTCCTTTTCATCCATCAAGGAAGTCTTGAATTTCACTAGACTCCCAGGATTTCCTGTAACATTCAGATAAGTGAGCAACTGATTCACACTCTCTGCTTATCATTTTTTGCATTGTTGCTGCATCCCAGTTGGAGTCATCCCTTATATCATTAATGGATCTCGCAACTATGTATTTGGAGTTGATCATATGACTTAGATTTTTTTTTGGGTAAGTATGTTCTACCCTAAAGGCCGTGATTTGAAATGAAGATGTATCCTTGTAGTTAGATGCATGAATTTTGAAGCCACATTTATCTTCACAAATAGCAGTGATCATTGTTGTGATGTTCCTCATCAATCTGTATGCATACTCTCTCGTAATTGCCTATACCCGCAATGCTTCTCTAAAGAAAACATGGCAAGCAAATTCCATGCCCCTCTCTAGATGTGGATTTTATATTACCATTTTCATTGAAATCAGCATAGATACAAGCTATGTAGGTCATCCTCATCGTATGCAGTTTCATTAGACTCATCCATTTCATCATCTCGCGGGTCTACATTCTCAGCAGATTCTGTGGTTCCTTCCATGTTCTCATTCAGGGATGAATTTCCTCCATGACTAGCACCCGGCCCATTGTTGAAGATGTTATCCTCATCTACCTCGAAGTCTTCATATAGCCAATTAGCATTGCCCAAATATGAATCATCACTGATTTCTACATCTACTAACTCTCCAGATGGCTGATATGACTCATTTGAAGAACTACTGACAAGAATCTCATGTTGAATTTTTTTAGACACTTCACTAGGTAAATCATCACTAATTTCTATATCCACATTCCCCATTTCCATGTTCTATTGTCCCTTTTATGCAGGCACTTCACTAGGTAAATCATCACTGATTTCTAAATCCACATTCCCCATTTATATGTTCTGTTGTCCCTCATTTGCAGGCACTTCACTAGGTAAACCATCAGTGATTTCTACATTGGTATTCCTCATTTCCAAAATCCGGTGTCCCTCATTTGCAGGCACTTCACTAGGTAAATCATCATTGATTTCTATATTGGGATTCCTCATTTTCATGTTTTGTTATCCCTCATTTGCAAACAATTCACTAGGTAAAGTTGCCAGTGGAGGATCATACTCAATCATAAACACATCAATATAGTTATACCCACTATTGTGATACAG
Source organism: Dioscorea zingiberensis (assembly GCA_026586065.1). Taxonomy (NCBI): domain Eukaryota; kingdom Viridiplantae; phylum Streptophyta; class Magnoliopsida; order Dioscoreales; family Dioscoreaceae; genus Dioscorea; species Dioscorea zingiberensis. The sequence continues at coordinate 25,675,439 of CM048826.1, forward strand.
CATGGTACTCGTATCAGAATCACTCAAGATCTCCTCTATACCCCAATTTCCAGAAAGTCCTGGAATTTTGAACCACATTCTACCCACTCTTTCACACCCAACAACATTAAAATATTGGAAAAAAACTAAAGTAGGATATGTAGTCAACATCTGCTGACTCAACCTTTTCAACCCGACCACCCTCATACACCATCTCATTCTCAATCCTCCATTTCCCTCCAAAGTGCAGGATAAGATGAACATATGTCCCCATGATATTGTATTATCAGAACAAGATTTCATTAAAATAGAAAGCTAATCATACTAAACAATCAAAGGAATCAATCTATAGAACAAAAATATGTAAATGCTTTAAGATTCAATTCAATTCATCTCAACTCAATACCAGCCCCTGCAATTCAGCAGTAGTTAATTTCCTAATCTATTTTTTCAATAAAACTAAATTTATGATTTTTCCAAGTACATAGAAATTCAATTCAGTGATACATAAATCTCAATTCCATTCATAATCATATACAAGTGCACACAAGTTTTTTTTTTTTTTTTTTTTTGGTCCATAGTAATATGATCATGAGATGTTAAGCTTGGATTTCAGAAATGAGAAATTTGGAAATGAAAGCCCTCTTTTAATTTGTCCATCAAAAATCTCTTTTTTTTTGGATTTCACGATGAACATTAAGAAGACACTTTTAATACAAAATTGGAAATTTTTTATGCTAAAAGTTTCCCTCTTCCCTTGAGATGTTAAACTTCATGACTAAATTAATGCGGAAATTTTTTAAACTAAAGGATCTAATGTCTCTAACAGAACCTCAATGACGAGCAGAAAAATACAAGATTAGAAATTTCAAAACAATCGACCACAATCACAACAAATAAAGGAGAAATCAAAAGATAAACAGAAATGTACCTTCACAAGCTTCTTGTCTATGGTTCGAAGAAGGGACCTTGATTGGGGTGGGATTTCAAGCAAATCGCAACTTCTAAAGCCTCTTCTTTACAATCTTATTGGCTAAAACAAATTGGAGAAGCAAACCCTACAATAAGCACAAAAAATTTCAAGAATAACAGAGTCAAGGTCAGGATTCAAAGAAGTTACCTTCTGTGGGTTGGGATTTAGGGCTTTGTTGGGAAATGAGAAGGAGAAAGAGCACAACTTCTCTATGCGTGAAGAGAAATGAGAAGAAGAAAACATTTTCGATCGAGAATGAGAAGAGAAAGAAGCTTGTCTGATGTGGCATAATTTAAAAATATATATATATATTTCTTTTTTCCACGTCAGCATCTACTTTATGTGGTTTGATGAAAATGCCCCAACCAACTAAGCAAGGGTTAACGCTGTTAATGGTTTTTCCCTTTTTTGTTAACTTGAGACCACAAGTTTTTATAAGAAATTCTAGGGTTTGTTTTGCAAAACCTTTTCCTTTTTCTATTCTGAGAGATTATTGTGCAATCTAAAACTTTACAATTACTGGTACAATTATGCAAAACTTTATATTTTGGGACATTATTATGTAATGGAAAAACCTTATAATTTGGGGACTGTTGTGAAAAACTTTAAAAAACTCTTCAATCAAAACGACACTCGTCGTTCTCAGCAAAATAGAGTAATGTCCCGTGGATTGTGCGCGAGTGAAAGAAACCCATTCGAACTCTCTATTAAAGAGGGAACGAGGGTAGGAAAGAGAAAAACACACATCTCTTTCATTTTCATGTTATCTTATTTTTTGTAAAAATAAAATCCAAGATTTTATTGAAATAATGGTGTCTAATTATAATTTTTTCTTTAATTATTTTAGTAATTGAAGGAGTTTCCCAAACTTGAATGTAGTTGGAAAAGAAAGGTTAAAATGGTCATTTTCCCAATTAGGGTTAATTAGGGGTGCCACGGACTTGGTTGTAATTCCAGGGAAGTCTAGGGACTTATCCGTAATTGTGCTCCACTCATATGCCAGGGATCTGAGTATAACCTAGAAAGAATTAGGGGGCTATTTGCCAAACACTATGAGAAATTCGTGCATGAGTTGCATTAGGAAATAGTAGACGGCTGAGATTAAAAGTTTTGTGGGTAATCTGATCACGAGGATTTGATCCAACGGTCCACTCCATCGTTGAGGGGATGGTACGTATACCCTTCACCATGCGGATAAATCTCTGCCGCTCATCAAAATGATTGCCTTAAGTTCTAGGCAGAGGGTTTAATCCAGGCCATACCTGTAATCTCGATTGATCAGAGCAATCAGGACTGCTCATCTCCAATGGACTATTATGCTCGAGGCAGCTTATTCAAATCCAACCGTCCATCAACATGTGATCGCCACAGACCATCCAGATGAAGCATCGTTACGAGACGCAAACAATGAAATCTGGTCGCTTGTTAACATGCAAGGGATGGCCGCCGTCGGATACGTTTGAACCGATCACGAGGCACCATCACTTGTCTTCTCTCAGCTAGCAAGCACCACCGCTGGGCCTGTCCTCCTCCGCGATCATCGCCGATTAATTATAGAAAGTTTTCAAACACCGCTCAATATAGATATGAGGTGATTTCGGCTTGCAATCCTTGGGATCATGATCGCGTAAGCAGCCACCACTGCGAGTCCTTATAAGAAAAAGCCACTCTCAGAATCCTGCGCGCCGTCTCCTTCTTTCTTTTTCTTCTTCTCCGGTAGTCTGCATCCCACGCCGAAGTGCTTGGAACCACGTAAGTTCGGTGAAGACCAATCAGCCGTGAGAACGCATCATAGTTTTCTCTCTGGGGTTTTATCCGTCGCGTCGGAAACATCCGTCAGCCACCGGAGACCCCCAAAAGCTTGTCGCGCCACCAGTTATTGCCGGTGAGTTCCCATTCTTTTTTTCTCTTCCTGTTGAATAGCATGCATGCAAGTATATAGGTAGGGGTAGACGCCAGGAGGGCCTTACGACCGTGGTCAGTCTTCTGCCATGGAGCTGGACGCCGGAGAGGAAGAAGCAGGCTGTGAACAGGCACACTCCGGCAAGAATGGAAGAAGGAACCGACGATCCTCTGCTACAGAAGGTACTCCCGACGGGCAAGCACCCCAGACGGCGAGGACTTGGTGGTAGGAGGACGTTGGTCAGCCACGGGTTCGCCGGCGGCCGCCGCACGCGACCATGGAGCCGCCTTTTCTCCGGACCGAGCTCGGGCGCTAGTTCAATGGGGACAGGGACCTGTTGGGATTAGTTGGTTAGGTTTAATCAACTAAAATTAGATTAAGTTCAATCAAGTTAGAATGGGCCTTGACCAACTTCCATAAATTGATCTGAGCTAACCGGTTGTGCTGGCTCTGATCTAGTTTGATAGGATCCGATCGGGTCTAAGATTTTGAACTAAATTAATTGGGTCGAGTTAATTAACTGACTTGGATTTAACTAAATTAAAGGATGTTGGGTTCGGACAAATGATCAGGCTAGGTCTAGCCAAGATTGAACCAGGTTATTAAAATAATAAAAGAGCTAAAATGGTAGGTGATGGGAGTAGAACCCATGATCCCGAAAGCAATGTAGCGGGCCTTAGCCACCAGGCCACCTTGGCACATTTGAAGACATAGTCAGGTTTAATCAATTAAGGAAGAACACACTTGCAATAAGGACTAGATCTAACCAAATCATAAAAAGAAATAAAGGGGAAGAGTGGGATTTGAACCGAAGACCCCACGACTATAACGAAGCACTATAACCACTAGGGTACACATAACTTTTTGTTAAAGGGAGCGGTTCAGATCTTTAAAAGGAAAGTGACATGGATTATAAGTGTGGGCCATCGGAGTAGACTAGGGCCCACTTAGTGAATCTTGCATGTGCATCTAGAGCTTATGAGATGTTGCTGATACTGATATATTTTCTATTATCAGGTTTTGACATAGAGACGTGACAGGAGGGATTCCTGAGTGATCCCGGACGTCGTTGATTGAGGTAAGTACACTTGCCTCGTACCCACTCTCAGGAGTATTCTTTGGTATTTTGCTATCATGATTGATGATATTATTGTCATATTTCCTTTGGCTTGATGAATTGATTTCATACATGTATGTTCTTCTTGGTTGATTGGATTCCTGTTGAGCATGTATGATTGTTTTCGGGATGTTGGTATCCCTGATTGATTGTTAGTCTTCCGCCCGGATCAATGGAGGGTGGGGGCTCCGTTTGGGGAACGTTCAGGGATGGGGCACCCTGGTGTTTCGGCTTTCCATGCCAGAGGGACGATACTCTGGTTGTTCTGCCTGTCAGTAGGGATGATTCGCTAACCATGTTGACACGTACTAGAGGAGGCGCTACCGATATATGACCTGAGGACCGTACAACCGGAGGATAAAGTTCCAGCAAATGCTGTTGATGTTGGCCAGGGGAGACGATTGCCGAGCTTCCTTTGGAACTCTTTTCAGAGCTTGAGAGCTACTATGGATAGGAGTTGTTACTGTTGTGATGTTTGTGGTAGACTCCTAGGTTCTACTGTTTGCGAGGAGTGTCCCCACTGTTTGTTTGTTGATTTTTGATCACATTATTGTTATCTATGATGTTTTTATGATCCCCGCAGGGGTATTTACTGGGCTATCCATTCGAAAGCTCACGCAATTATTTTCCTCTCTTTTAAATCCTGAGAGTAGGTGACTTGAGCCTAGGAGTCGTGCGAGGGACGGGGTAGCTTACAAAGGTCCGAGGACTTATTTTATCTTCATTATGTGAGAGACTAACGTCGGGCAGGGTAGTGATTAACCTGCGGGCGGTGGTAACCAGGGTGATTTATAAAAGAACAAGAAATGGGAAGACAAACAGAGAAGAAAGTCTATGAAACTTCAAAGGAAAACTATTATTCAACAATCAATGATAAAACTCAACCCATAAGCTGGGTTTAAATATCTAAAAAAAACTAACCTAGATAACCTAGAAATTCTATCTTCTTATCCAAATTTGCCCAAATCGGCAAATTTTGGTTCAATAGAAAAAACTTATCTAATTCTAAAATAACTAAACAAATCAAATAACTCCTAAAAATCCGAGTTCAAATCGCATTCATATCCTATCCTAAATTGGCATACAAAGTATTACAAAAAATGGAGAAAAAAAAAACACCAAAAAATGAAGAAACAACGGGGAAAAGAGTAGAATTTGAGGATGAAATAAGGGACCATTGAACAAAGCTCAATGTACCTCACGTGCGCATTGAGACGAGCTTTCCGAATTGGGGTTGAGTGCGCGAATCCGATATAGGTAGCCAAAGTTATGGCCAAAATACCGAAACGTGTCCAAAGTGCTCCCCAATTCCGAACAAGGCTCAATCACCATCCGCCTTTACTTTGGTCCGCCAAGTCATGGTACTCCAAAGCTCTTATTGTGCAATCAGACAGTTCAGCATCATCTGACTTGGGCTCTCCTGCATCAGAGACTCTTATTTTATGACCCTTGTAGGGCCCAGAATATTGTATGGTACTTAGACCTTGATTTTATTTCCGTTGTGACTCTGTCTATTTATTTATGATTATTTTAGATATTTTGCTATTATTTGTTATCTTATATTGGTCAAATAGGCCTTGTATCCGAGTTGGGGTGCGCCTAGATTTAGTTATGGCCGATCTGTGTACGTGCTCGAGGCCCGGGATACGGGTCGGGGCATGACATACACCAACCCTTGACCACTTCTATGACATGCACCACCAAAGGGAGGAGAAGTATCTCTGTCAAATATCATTTTGGAAGCCTTAAATGAGGTGGCAAATAGTTTTTCTGGGACAACATTTCTGCGCGCTTCTCCATCTATTTAGTTTTGCGAGGCATCCTAGTAAGGTTATTGTTTTCTTGTTTATTCATAGAGATCTTAGATTTACTCATTCCCTCCCTTTATATGTATCTTATCATGTTAGTTTTTATTTATCTAGTTCTGATTCTGCAAACTAGCATGATGTTAAGTTTTATATATAATGCTATTACATGTCTTATCTATTTGACCTTTCAACATGTTATTGTTTATCATGTTCTGATTTTGCAATCTAGCATTATGTTGGATTTCATTCACAATGCTATTACATTTTTTTATCTATTTGACCTTTCAACATGTTATTTCTTATCATGTTCTGATTTTACAATCTAGCATGATGTTGGATTTTATTTACAATGCTATTATATGTATTATCTATTTGATCTTTCAACAAGTTATTATTTATCATGATTTGATTTTGCAATCTAGTATGATGTTGGATTATATTTATAATTCTATTATATGTCTTATCTGTTTGATCTCTCAACAAATTATTACTTATCATATTCTGATCCTACAAAGTAGTATGTTGTTGGATTTTATCTACGATGCCATTATAAGTCTTATATCCTTGATATTTCAACAATCCAAAAAAATTATTTATTTTCAATGGCTACATCCCAAGTGAATAATGATGTAATGAGGTCGGAATGATTCGACGGTGAGAATTTTAAGAGGTAGTAGAACAAAGTTAAGCTTTGGCTGACATCTTTTAACGTGTTATGGATAATCACTGCACTCCCTCTTTAGCATCCCTTTAACAAGGATGAGGAAAAAGGGAGGGATACAACGAATGTTTCAGCACTGGGGAAGATTCTTGCCATCTTTTCAGACCAACGATTTGATGTATACATGCATTACACTACTACAAAGGACCTATGAGAGGCCCTTGAGAAAAAGCATGTCGTGTCTGATGCTGGTAAGGAATTATACTTGGCTAATAAGTACAATGATTTATGAATGCTCCCCGAGTGTTCTATTGTTGAGCAAGCTCATGAGCTTTAACTCATAGTTAGTGAACTCAGAAATTTTGGGTGTACCATTTCGGAAAGATTTCAAGTTTGTGCTATCATTGTCAAGTTCCCTCTCTCATAAAGAGATTTTACAACCACTCTGAAACATCATAGGGAGATCATGTCAATTGAGGACTTGATTGCCTCCCTTGATGTTGAGGAGAAGGCTAGGGCAAAAGATAGTCGACTGCAGACACAAGAGTACCACTCCAAGGCTAACTTGGTCGAGGCAAAACAATAGGGCAACCAGAAAGCCAAGACAAAGAGAAAAATCTAGAATTAGACCCAAGGGCCAAAGAAAAGCACAAACTTTAAGAAAAAGAAAGACATTATATGCTATATGTGCGACAAGAAGGATCATTGGGCACGAACTTGTGCTCACAAAAAAGGACAAGCCTAAGAAAAAGGCTAATGTGACCATCTGTGAGGTCGATGCCTCAGGGTATGTAAATACACCTATTGCTTTCATGACATGTCAAACCACTGATTGGTAGGTTGACACGGGAGCTAATGTTCATATTTGTTCTGAAATGTCTCTTTTTTTCACTTATCAGGCCACAACAAGTTCCACCGTCCTAATGGGGAATGGAACAGTTGCATCAATATGAGGGACTGGTTCAGTCAAACTGAAGCCTACTTCAAGGAAGACTCTCACCCTAAAGAATATGTTGTATGTGCCGGACATAAAACGCAACTTGATAAGTTGGTCACTTCTGTGCAAAGAAGGCTTTAGGCTTATGTTTTAGTCCAATAAAGTTGTATTAACTAAATTTGGAAACTTTGTTCGTAAAGGTTTTGAGTGCTGAGGCGTGTTCCACCTTTCTATTCTAGAAAATTATAAAAACTCATATGCTCTTTCTTACGCTATTCATATAATTCTATCATTTGGCATTCTCATTTGTGTCATGTCAATTATGATTGCTTCACATGACTTTGGAAACTTAGATTGATCCCTGATGTGGTTAAAGGTTCTAGGTGTGAAGTGTGTGTGTAAGCATATCAACCCCGCAAACCCTTTAAGAGTGTTGAGGGGAAAAGCACTTCACCATTAGAACTCACCCATTCTTATTTGTGTGAACTGAACGGAGTGTTAACCAAGGGAGGGAAGAGATATTTTAGGACTTTTATATAATTATTTAAAACTAAAGATGAAACACTAAGCTACTTTAAAATCTATAAAGCAAAGGTTGAGAACCAACTAGAAAGAAAAATCAAAAGGCTCTTGTCTGATCGTGGTGGAGAGTATACTTCTCGGGAATTCATCCAATTTTGTTAGACTCATGGAATAATCCATGAGACAACGGCTCCCTACTCACCCCAATAAAATGGGGTGGCCGAAAGAAAAAAAAACAAAACTTTAATAGGCTTGGTCAATGCCATGCTGAGTAGTTCAGGTTTACCTAAGGAATATTGGGGGGAAACCTTTCTTACAGCATGCTTCATCCTGAATAGGTTCCCACTAAAAATAGTGAGATTACCCCGTATGAAGGATTGAATGGAAAAAGACCCAATCTTTCTTTTCTGCATACGTGGGGATGTTTGGCTAAGGTCAACATATCGCAGCAAAAAAAGAGAAAACTGTTGACTGTGTCTTTTTGTGATATACACATAACAGTGTGGCCTATAGGTTTTTAGTAGTGAGTTCTGAGACTGGAAAAATTATTGTTGATTCAATGATAGAGTCACGGGATGCTTCATTTTTTGAGACCACCTTTCCTATGAAAGACAATACTGTAATTCCTCGTGATGAGTCACCACCCCCTGCATTTGTCCCTGTAGAGGATACTTTTGAGTGCTCTAAGCCCAAACGGAGTAAGAGACAAAGGACTACGAAATCCTTTGGTGATGATTTTGTGATATACCTAGTGGATGATATGCCCATAAATCTTTCAGAGGCATATGCATCACCAGATGCAAAGTACTAGAAGGAAGCAGTCCATAGCGAGATGGATTCCATCATCGCCAATGGTACATGAGAGGTCACTGATCTTCCTGTTAGGTGTAAGCCAGTAGGTTGTAAGTGGATCTTCAAAAAGAAGTTACAAATTGATGGAACTATTGACAAGTTCAAGGCCCGACTTATGGCTAAGGGTTCACTCAAAAAGAAGGTGAGGACTATTTTGACACCTATTCTCCTATAGCTAGAAGCACTACGATCTGGGTGCTTATTACACTGGCTACTTCATACGGTCTCCTCATCCATCAGATAGATGTGAAAACAACTTTTCTTAACGGAGAGCTTGAGGAGGAGATCTATATGGAGAAACCAGAGGGATTTGTGGTTCTCGGACATAAGAAGGTGTGTAGATTGCTGAAGTCCTTATATGGTTTGAAACAAGCCCCAAAGCAATGGCACAAAAAGTTTGACAGAACTTTGATATCTGCAATCTTCTATGTAAATGAGGCTGATAAGTACGTATACTACAAATTCAGTAGAACTATAGGGGTGATGCTATGTTTGTATGTGGATGACATCTTGTTGTTCGGGACTAATATCACTATGATAAATGACGTTAAATCATTTTTGCCGAAGAACTTCGATATGAAGGATCTTGGAGAAGTTGAGTAATCTTGAACATCAAGCTCATCAAGGGTGAGAATGGGATCACATTATCACAATCCCATTATGTGGAAAAGGTCTTGACTCATTTTGGGCACCTAGAGAGCTGACTTGTATCCACACCCTATGATCCTGCTTTAAAGTTGTATAAGAGCACTAGAGCCGCAAAATATCAATTGAGATACTCTCAGATCATAGGATTTATGATGTATCTAGCTGGTATGACGAGGCCAGACATCTCCTATGCTATGAGCAAGCTTAGCCATTATACGTCTAATCCTGGAAATGATTACTTGCGGCACTTGAGCGTGTACTTAGATACCTCAAAGGGACTATGACACTTGGGTTATACTATACCGACTACCCTGCACTTCTTGAAGGATATAATGATTCCAACTGGATCTCGGATTTAGACGAGATCAAAGCCACCAGTGGAAATGTGTTTACTTTGGCAGGTGCAGCAGTTGATTGGTAGTCTACAAAAAAATACTATCTTGACCTGCTCCACTATGGAGGCTGAACTAACTGCACTCAAGATAGTTGCTCGTGAGGCTGAGTAGTTGCAAGAGCATTTGATGTATTTACATGTGCTGGAAAAATCAATTCCGACTATTCACGTATATTGTGATAAACAAGCTATGATAACAAAGGTTAACAGTAGTAAGAAGAATATGAAATCTTTAAGGCATGTGAAAAGAAGGTTAAAGACTGTCAGGAACCTACGTAGACATGGAGTGATCACTTCGCAGTATATCCACACTGAGAAGAACCTGGCAGATCCCTTCACTAAAGGGTTATCGCGAAGGGTAATCTGTGAGGCATCAAGGGATATGGGTTTGAGGCCCGTTGATTAGTTACCAATAGTAGTAACCCATCCTACCTGAATGGAGATCCCATGGAGTAGGCTAGTTGGAAAAACAAGCTGATTAGGCAACATGGAGTACACCTTTACCGGAGGAAACTCCACACCCTATCTGTGATGATGCTTACATACTCCACGTTGTATGGGAAAAACAAGTGTGATCGGATGTCACGATCTATAAGAGCCGGATACTCTAAAAAATAGTCATGAGCAGGTACAGGGAGAATGACCGTAATGCCCCAAACCATGAGGCTAAACTCAAGTAACCAAGTATTGTGTGCTCTTTGGGTGAAGTTTGTCACTTCAAGTTGAAAATTCAAGGCACAGTTTATTTGCTTTTGTAAATGAATGGATCATTTAGTGGCAAGATGAAGGTTCAAACCTGAAACGTACCTGTGTCAAAAACATAGTATACAGCAACACTTAACATGACTTTCCGTATTTTCAAATTTTTGAATTTTTGGTGGGGGATTGTTATACAAAACTTTAAAATTCTGGGGTTTGTTTGGGAAAACCTTTTTCCTTTTTCTATTTTGGGAGATTATTATGCAATACAAAATATTACAATTACTGGGACTATTATGCAAAACTTTATATTTTGGGGCATTATTATATAATGGAAAAACCTCATAATTTGGCTATTGTTGTGAAAAACTTTAAAAAACTCCTCAATCGAAACAGCACCCGTCGTTCCCTGTGAAATAGAGTCATGTTCCGCGGATTGAGCACGAGTGGGAAAAATTTGTTGGAACTCTCTATTAAAGAGGGAACGAGGTGAGGAAAAGTAGAAACACACATCTCTTTCGTTTTCATCTTTTCTTTTTGGGAAAATCATGTTTTTTATTGCGTTGCATCTACGCCAACCCTCAACCCCTTCTGTGATGTGCACCACCAGAGGGAGGAGAAGTATCTATATGAAACATCGTCGTGGAAGCCTTACACGAGGCAGAGAATAATTTTTCTAGGATAGCGTTTCTGCTTGCTTCTCCATCTGTTTAGTTTTGCGAGGCATCCTGGTAAGGTTACTACTTTCTTGTTTATTCACAAAGATCTTATATTTACTCATTCCCTCCCTTGATATGTATCTTATCATGTTAGTTTATATTTAGCTAGTTCTGAATATACAAACTAGCATAATGTTAGGTTGTATATATAATGTTATTACATGTCTTATCTATTTGACATTTCAACATGTGATTTCTTATCATGTTATGATTTTGCAATGTAGCATGATGTTGGATTTTTTTTTTTTTTTTTTTTTTTTTTGACAAAGGCCACAACCCTGTGTGGAAGTCAAGGGCGGGCAACACGGCTCCCTACACGTGCACCCTCACCTTGTGGTCGTAGGAGTTCAATCTTGGGTTCTTCCCAACCATCTATTACCTACACAAGGGACCCGATACCAATAGGCCAAGAGGTCATTGGTATGATGTTGGATTTCATTCACAATGCTACTACATGTCTTATTTATTTGACCTTTCAACATGTTATTGTTTATCATGTTCTGATTTTGCAATCTAGCATGATGTTGGATTTTATTTACAATGATAGTATATATCTTAACTATTTGATCTTTCAACAAGTTATTTCTTATCATGATTTGATTTGCAATCTAGCATGATGTTGGATTTTATTTACAATGCTATTATATGTCTTATCTGTTTAATCTCTCAACAAATTATTACTTATCATGTCCTGATCCTGCAAAATAGTATGTTCTTGGATTTTATTTATGATGCCATTATAAGGACCCATTTGGTGAACAAGATAGGATAGGGTATATATGATATGAGGACTAGATATTAGTACGAAAGGATATGGGCATGATAAGCATAAATCATATCATATGTTTGATGTGCACCAGATATGCCATAGGATAGCATGTCGTTAGGAGATACCACTAAATAATGACAGTATATATAATATAAATTGAAGATAAAATTAGATTAAAAAAAGAGATTCAGATGAAAAACCTCTTTGAGAAGGAGATCTGATTACTTTTGTAGAGAGAAAAAATTCCACTTGAAATCCTATCTAGTTGTTGACAAGCTTCTCATCCCATACCTCCGGTTTCGACGATAGAAAAAATATATATATATTGAAACCCTAGATGAGAGAAAGAAACCAAAAAAGGTAAATAAGTAAATTTTATTTTATATCATATCCTACCCAGTTCTATCCCGGCCCTCCCCATAGGATTGTTTATTATGTAGTGGGTAGAATAAAGTGGGTCAATAGGATAAGGCTATCATATCCTGTTGACTCACCTAACAAAGGATAACAATAGTATATGATAGCTTATCCAATCCTATCGCCCTTATCCTATCCACCAAATATGCCCTTAAGTCTTTTATCCTTGATATTTCAACATTTTATTTAACAAAAAAATTATTTCTTTTTATTTATTTATTTATTTTGAAGTGGGCTACATGTAACCATTTGTAATCGGAGAAAATTTAATGGGAATATTTATTGAGGTTCTTCCAACAAAATATTTTTCACCAACTTTATATATATATATATATATATATATATATATATATATATATGTGTGTGTGTGTGTGTGTGTGTGTGTACGGGCATGCTACTATAAGGCCGGCCGGATCACTGTTCCGGTAAGGTCGCCTCCCATTTTGGCCCTTGGAGCATGTTTTAAGGATTTCCAACAATATGGATGGAAAGAACATCGAAAAATAAGCTAGCATGTCAATTTTCATACAATTTGGGAACTTGTAGGGTCTTCATCTTAATGGGTGAAAATTTATAGAAATTCTACCGGTTTAGAATTTCACCCATTAAGATGAAAACCCTACAAGTTCTCAAATTGTATGAAAATTGACATGCTAGCTTCTTTTTCGATGTTCTTTCCATCCATAAGGTTGGATTTCCTCAAAACACTGTGCAAATGGAGGCGACCGCACTTGCACAGTGATAAGGCCAGCAACATAGTAGCATGCCCGTATATATATATAACTAAAACCTCATTTTCATATATACACTTGCAAAAAACCAAAACAAAATTCATTGTTGATGCTTAGAGAGGCATACATGTAACAATCTTAGTTTTACAGTGGTGTGTAGATAATTATAAATTTTCTAGTTGTATTTATGAAAAATTGAAAAAAAAAAAAAAAAAGTTGTTCATGCTCCCCTCCTAACCCTGATTTGATCCCTCAACTAACCTTTTGTGCTTATTAATAGTTTAGCATTATCCAACAATCCACTAATACAAGTGCTGAGTTTGGTGCTTCCTCTCTTCCTTCAAATTGATAACTAAGTACAACCCCCTTTGGTGATCCAGTCAACTAAAACATTTTAATGTATCTAAAAAGGAAAAAAATCTTTTTGACTCTATTGATTTTGATTTTTCACGCCCAATTGTATCCAATTAGAAGTTGATTTTAAGTTTTATTTTTGACTTGCAGTTATAATGATGATGTGTGTAGTTATTTTAGTGACTTCTGCCAATAATCTAGAAGTTTTCTTTCAATTCCACTTCACTAATTCCATGTTAATTTCATGTTTAGTGGGTAGGGGAGCATAGGATTTGCAAAGTTTTGTCTTTCATAAGATTTTCCTTAGATTTGTAACTTGAAAATGATTGGCTCAAATATGAATTAAGTTAATATTATAATAAGATGCATAGTAAGAATGTAATGTATCTCTCAAAATTATTTCATTAATACAATTCCGTTATAACTAGATATTAAATTTGATTTTAAAATCTTGTTCTAATCTAACTTGAGTTTGTGTTTCTCATTGCACTCATTTGAGGATTTATGTTTGCTTCATTTATTGGAGGGTCTATTTACTATGCGTCTAAATAAGCGGATTCTCTTTAATAATGCTCAATTTAATTTATATATTTGACCTTAATAAGTTAATATCAAAAGTTTAATTAAGTTTAGTTTAAGCTAAACATCTACCTTATAAAAAAAAAACAAACCATGCTTAAGTTTGGATATTTTAACAAAGAAAATTATGATTTCATCGAATCAATTACTCTCAACACACCGGGAAAATAATAGCATTTGAGAATATAATTATTTTTATTTATATCTCCACTAAAAAGGTTAACCTATATGTTTTTTTTTTTTTTTTGATAAAGTGGATAAACCACATTCTTTTATTCAAGATAAAGAGTAATAGAGGTTACAAACCGGGGTTGTTGTTATACTAGGTCCAAAGGTTTGGCCTAGGGACAAAAGGTACGTGATTAGCCCGTTTGGAGGTGTGTGTCCTCCAGTGAAGATATGTCGGGGTGCTCCTCCTCGAAATCCGCATCAGGGGGTCTTGGCTCACGTTCGTCCCTAGTAAGAGTGAGGCTATGTGTGACGAGGTCCTTGAGGGATTGTAGTTGCAGTTGCTTGGAGGCGTGGGCTCCTTAAAACCATGATAGGACAAGGAAGTCCACCTGGCAAATAAGTCGCTTGTAAATGCGTCGTTTATTATTAAAACATCGCTGATTCCTTTCCAGCCACAGGTTTCAGGTGATTGCTATCGCGAGCAGTTGCCATCCCTTCTGGAGTCCCTCCTCAGGCTTTTACCAATCGATGACCCGCCCCACAGATCATGTATCTTGTTAGGGGGGAGGGGGGCAACGATGCCCAGGAGTTGGGCGTAGTGCGACCATACTCCGAGTGCGTAGTTGCATCGGATGAATAAATGGTCAGTGGTTTCCTCTTGCCCGTCGCAGAGGTAACAGACCGTTCGGTTTCCTTGCCAGTTTCTCTTTGCGAGGTTTTGTAATGTCGGAAGTTTGTCTTCCATTGCCAACCATGCAAAGAGTTTTACTTTCAGGGGGGATTCCTGTTTCCAGAAGGAGCCCGCTAGGTGGCTCTTCACACCTGGTTGATTCTGAAGAGGTATAGTGATTTTACTGTGAAGTTGTGGTTGGGGTGAGTCTCCATCTCCTCTAGTCCTTAAGTTGGGTTCACCAGAGTATAAGGTGCTTTTGTAGCCCCTGCATCAATTCCATTGCCCCTTGTGATAGGGGCCCCGGTTTCAATATCAGTCTTCCCCTTTCAGTATCTGACCTATAATGTTCGGAATTAGGGGAATCGTCTATGATGGCTAGTACCGCTAATCCAATTATCGTACCATATCTGGACCGATTCCCCAGTCCCTGGTATGTGTATTATGTTTGCCATTGTGAGGTCCCTTTGCTCCGCTATCCCCTTCTAGAAGAAGGAGGCCCGTTTGGGTGTGGGTTTGTACGGGTTCACCTGCGATCCCCTGAAATAGGTGTTCGCAATGATCCTACCGCAAATGCCGGTTTGTCCTTTCAAGAACCGCCACTACCATTTGCCAAGGAGAGCCTCATTGAATGCTTTCAGGTTCAATATTCCCCATCCACCATGGTCTTTAGGTCTGGTTAGGGTCTCCCATTTTGCCAGATGCTTAAAAAAATTTAAAAAACTCAAAATATATATTGTTCAATTTTTTTTTTTTTGTAAATATGGACACACCACTAGAAGCATGATGCAGGTGTGATTCAAACCAAAAGAGAGAATAAGTTACCAGCTTTTTTTTGGTAAAGATTGATTTATATCCTTCAACTTTTAATATAGAAATATATTCATGATTTATTTTGCCTATAGTTCATTGGATTTGAAAAGAAAGAGAGAGAGGAAGAGAGAGGGTTCATGTTTTCCATCTTGTGACATGCCCATTCATTTTCGTCACATATATAAAAATAAAAAAGAAAATTTAACTACTGATAAATTTTGCATTTAGTAAACCAATCATTTGATCATAAGCTTTGAATTACATTTGGTTGGTTAATTAGGTTCCCTTATGATGTTTCCATAAACTATGAAGTAGTTTTTCTAATGTTTTTCCATCCTAGTAAACACACACTAGGTATTTGAAATTTGAATTTGTACCGGAAATCTTTCATCTCAAGTTATTCCAAAATATTATGATAATTAGAGTCATATACACCAAATCATGATTGATACTAATTAATAATTAGAGATTTTCAAATAATCATCAATGATTATCTTAATTTATTTAATTAATTTTTACAAATAAATATTTTTATTCCAAATTTTTTTATAATGTAGAGCTTATACTTGAGCATTTATTATTGAAAAATAAACACCTAAATTAAGCTTTATAATCCTTTGACAGTCAACAACAGTACCTAGCCTAAGCAAGTGTGACAATAATAATAAATTTAACTTATTGTTACTACTCATTTGTGTCTTCTAGCTCTCGTCCTCGAGTGAAAGCGGAACATGAAAATTGCTCCTGGGCTTCCAAGAAACCTATCCCCAACTTACACCGGTAGGTGGGGGAAAGGAGTAATGGCCCACTAGGAACATCAATAGGGGGCTCTGGCTCCCATGAGGCCTTCTAAGAAAGCATGCTTAGTACCCATTCCTATGGAGTACTTTAAATATTCTTTGTCTGGGAACCAGGCAGTCTCCTATCAGGAGGAGGAGGAAGAGAAGGAGGGAGAAACCCTAGCTATGAAGCAAGGAGGATGATCCCACCCCCCAACTATGGCCAGGGGAGCGACCATACTAATTATACTCCGATTTTGTTGGGGGTGCGAGGAACTCATACGTGGGCTAATGTAGTTCGGGAAACAGAGTGTGGAAGAGCTGAGGCTTCTATCCTAGTTCAAGCTCCCCTACTGGAGCGCCTTTGAAAGCTTTTGTGACCAAAATAGTAGTTCTAGAGGAAGATGTGTTACGGAGAGTACGCTAAGGTATGAAAACTATACATTGTGAAAATTCCTTGGTCGAGCTCTTCCCTTAGAAGTGACCAGAGAGGCCCTATCCCGGCAATGGGAACAATTTGGGGAGTTCACATTGGCAGATATGCCAAATGGATTCTTCCTAATGAGATGTTCTTCCACTAGCATGATTGATATGGTCCTTACTAAGGGACCATGGATAGTGAATGGGATGGTGTTCCATCTGATATGTTGGAGGGAACACTTCAAACCTTGTTTTGAAAAACTCCTCTGCAATCCTGTGGATACAACTCCACCATCTCTAGACGGAGTATTGGGACATGGAAGCGCTAGAGACGGTGGCATTGACCTTCGGACAAGTTATCATGGTGGATGAGACTACGTTCATCCAGAACAAAGTCAGATTCACACAAGTATGCGTTGAAATCGACCTTAATCCGCCCCTTGAACAGGGAGTATGGGTAAGATCTGAAACCTTGCAGTGCTTTGTCTTTGTAACATATGAGAAACTTCCAGCTTTTTGATACAACTTCGGAGTAGTGGTCATGGAACAGATAACTGTGGAACAAGAAAAACTGGGACTCGCTCGGGTGGAGATGGTACAGGGCAACAAATGCCACACCCGAAAGGGAAAGGAATCGCTATCAAGGAGGCCAACCCACCAGAGTGGAATACGGATACCCGGGAAACAGGAGTCCAACAAAGCAGCCGGTAAAGGGAACGAAAGATGAATGAATCTTTCGACCCTGGCTCACTATCAGAAGAAGGCCAAACAGAGGCAGGTCGGCGACGGCCAGAAAACCACTCCTAATAAGAGGGGAGAAGAGGAAGACGAACTTGTGCATGTGCGTAGCACGTGAGGTGAATGGCCAAGGTGACCCTTAGGGAAGCCATGCAATGGAAGGACACGTGGAGGGTGATGATCAACTAGAGGAGAATGAAGGCACCATGTGCACTACTTCGTACAGGGAGATCCCACCTTTCCGAGGTGGTTTGGGGGGCGCGGGAGAGGCGCAGCTAACGTGTACGGACCAATGCAACATTTGACTAGGAAGGCATGTGATGGTGATAAACAAGTCTCGGGAGATTTAGAAAGAGGAAAGGGGTGGATTCAACCACGTAGCAAGAAGAGGACGTGGTAGGTTGATCCAAGGATTGGATCAACCCATATGAACGAAGACATCAGTGAAGACAACCAGAAATGGGAGTTTAAGTTCTATACTTCGATTCAAGAAGAGAAATAGAGGGGCGACCGAGATGCTTCTCAGCGGAGAACCATCCCTCCTGAAACCCACATAGCTATCATCCCATACAAAAATCATCAAGCTCTTGTGCTCTGTGTCTCTAGAAATCTAGGTAGTGAAGCAAAAGAAGAGAATAGGGAATTAGAGCTCATGGATGAAAAGAAACACCGGACCCCGGAGATGCCATGGAGATGGAGAAGGAAGAGCACTAGAAAGGGGAGAGTTATGGAAGCAAAAGAGCCTCCACGACTGAAGGTAAGACGCTAAAGAAGGGTCGAATCATGGATGCGTGATGAGTACATAATTATACATATTTTCATACAATATTTGCATGCACTTTACTTGTCTTCTCCATGGATTCCTCTATTTTGTGCTCCTTGGGGTATGTTTTGTGATTGAATAGGTAAATAGGTATTCGGGATAACAGAAGTAAAAATCAAGATAATTCAGAGGTGTTTTATAACAAAGGAACAAGAGAAGAGAGAAGGAGATAGAGCTGTAAGTAGCTAGTCTGGACGAGCTGTAGGGTTTGAAAATTTATTCCAAGAGATCTAGGAATTTAAATCCGATCACATTTAGATTGAAGAAAAAAGGAGTTAGGAACACCCAATTAAAATTTCAGGTCAATCCGAGTTGATTTGGTTATCCGATCAAATGTTTGATGAAGACTGCGTAGAGCTAAAAAAGAACATGGGCGTGCTGATAACCGTGCAACTCTTGGGAATGCATTACAGAAGGGAAGCACGGGAGTGCTTCAGATCAGCACAGGATTTCTTACCTCAAAATCATCTAGAAATGCCTTAACTTAATCCCTAAGTTATTCAGAACTTATCCAAAGATAAATATGCGATAAACACGACCTAGGCACGCCATGTTTCATCTTTTCCCACCTATATAAACCCCATGACAGCAACATATTGATCATCTTTGGGCGGGGGCTTAGGATCAACTTTTGGCTGGCAGTCTCGAGGTGATTCTCGTTGCGGTGGCTAGGGTTTCACGAGTGGAATTGAAGGCGGAGGAGGCATTATCAAGGGAAGATATCTATGCTTAATTATATAACATCCTCTTGTATGGTACGTCAGACACATGAATCCTAGGATGAACTTGTTATTATTGATTTCCTAATATGTTCGGTTTCACTTTATTAATAATTCTTGTTAGCATATTATTTGTTTGTGTTTTCAACTCTATCTGGTTTCACTTGCATGAGCCCGATCATCCATCTCTTCAGGAGATAGCATTAGCATGTTTGTGTTTGTGTTTGATGGTTATGTGGTTATTATTGCATTAGCCCAGAGTTGTTACCTCTCCAGATATCCTTGTGTGATTTGTCTTGGATAAGCCTTGAGTTATCTACCCTAGATGGTTAGAGCATCCAGCACCATCAAGTGTTTGTGCGATGATTCAGTACGGTTAGAATAATGCATTAGCCCGGGGATTCATCTAGATAGGTTGTAGCCGGACATGGATGTTACGGTGCGCATGAGCATCACGAGAGATCTTGTGTTGCGCTAAGAAGCGCAATTGTTACATCGTCCAGGGATTGTTAGTAATCAGCCAGTAATGGGGAATCAATCATTAACAAGGGAATCCTAGGAGGATTGTGATCTGAGGTGCCATATCTCATCTTTGATTACTCTTAATCCACCAATTGTTCACATTAGCTTTTAGTTAGGATATTCAATTAGTTTGATCATACAATTCATCATATAGTTTAGACTAAGTAATAGAGGACAACTAGTACTAGTGGCCAATCCCTGTGGATTCGACTACCCTACCTTTGGGTACCTTACTATTTGATCGACCTCGTATACTTGCGAGAGAGTGTTTCGCATATCTGTGCGTACATCAATGCGGAAGCCCTAATCTATCAACCTAGCAGATGAAGCTCCTCATGTAGAATTGCAAGGTCTCTAGGCAAATACAATAAGTAGAATCCCCACCCTCACTAGATCCATGAAATTGTCTCTGATCTGCTTAGTGGAAATAAGGCCTAATAAGGGTCGTATAGAAACGTTTTGTAAGAAATTCAAGAACAGTTAGTACGGCAGCAATATCCTCAGGAGGATTTTTTGGGGGTATTATTACATTATGGCTAAAGGATTTAGGTTTGGTTACCCCTATTGCACAATCCATGTGTGTACTTCATCTTGCAATTACCAGAGAAAAGTATAAGCCTTATCTTGTTTCAATAGTTTACAACAGTCAGGAGTTAAAGTAGCAACAGAAGACATGGGAACAATTAGCAAGAATATCCAAAGTACATGCTTCCTGGCTGCTCCTTGGAGACTTTAATGTTGTGAGGCATAGTGATGAAAGAAGCAATATGAGAAGTAACAGAAACAGAACAACAGAACTAAAGACCCGGTACTTCAATGCTATCTTAATCATAATAATCTCTAGGAACTCAACTTCACTGGTTCACCCTTTACATGGTGTAATAACCATAGAGGAATGGCCAGTAGTTGGGCGAGATTAGACAAAATTATAACAAATAAAATATGGCATGAGAAAACAAGGACATACCTTATAGAATATTGTCATAGGTAAAAATCCATAATACAAGTGGCGTGAACCCCTTGGCCTGGCCCTAGGGACACGTGGTTGTGCCAGGAGGAAGAGATTAAGGTAACGGTATTAGACTCCCAGACGAGAGTGACAAGGGATATGCGGGGAGGCTCAAAAACCCGACGAACCTTCCAAAAAGCACCGACTGAGCTGGCGGGTGGCTGGAACCACGCTGGCAGTCTCGCTGGCACCTATCTGGTAACCCCGTTTGCACATGGTTAGCACCCAAGTGGGAGGAAGCTTGCAGGGCAAGTCAAAGGAGCACTAGCCAGGTCAAAGGGTATAAAAGGGGGGAAAAGAGTAAGCGGGGGACTCTCTCCGGCTAACTGGGACCCAAAACTCTCTCTCTCTCTCTCTCTCTCTCTCTCTCTCTCTCTCTCTACTTCCCTCCAGCTCTTTCGCTTTTATCTATTGAGCGCCCTTTATATACTCCGATAATCTTTCATTCCTCGGAGAATGCTGCCTGACTTGATCGCCAGAGGGTCCCTGGGGAGATCCCTGATGCACGTACAGGATGCGTAACGACTACCTGCAAGTATACGGGGTCGCTCAAGTAGTAAAGTACCCAAAGGTAGGGCTATTGAATCCACAGGGACTGGAATATTAGTACTAACTATCCTTGCTATCTAGTCTAAAACTATAGAAGGAGATGTGATTGATTGATTATCCTAAAAAGAAACTAACGCGAACAATTGGTAGAAAATGAGCAGTTAGAGATGAACGTGGCACCTTAGATCACAATCCTCCTAGGATTCCTTTATTAATAATAGAATTCAAAGTATTGGTTATCCATTGATTAATTCTTGGGAGTTAGATAATTGTACCATCTAGAGATGCCACATCCAATCTCTCGGTATGCAGATCGAACTCATTACCTATGTCTAGTCATAATCTAACTAAGAGAGATATGGATCTATGCACAAAGAGACACATAAGTCAAAACCCTAAGCACGTATGTGACTCGCTAGAACATAAAGAGGTATATGACCATGGCTCATGCAAAATAAAATCACATAAATTAAGCACAGACTCATAAGATTCATCAATAAACTAATAAATAAAAGAATTCAATTAACAAATAATCTTAGGGTTCATGTGTATGAGACACCATCGAAGGGGTTTAGCCTCTCATGCTAATGGAACTAACAAAGATACCGGAGAAAGACATAATTGAAAATATGGGGACTCCCTTGCTTGATGTCTACTCAGTCTTTGATCTTCTCTGAAACCCTAGCTGTCACTCGGAACACTCGCCGAAAACTAATTGTTGACCAGAAAACTTGAGTGCAAGACTCAAGCCTCCCCACGGAAGCGTACGTGGTTGCAAGTAATAAACCAGTGAGTACCGGGTCGAATCCACAGGGAAGGCTTACTAGGTTCAGATGAACACCAACCTACTAAGTTGCTTGGTAAAGTCGATTGATTAATAAGTGGGAAAGGTTACTAATCTAAACTAAACTACTCATAGGATATTGTGAGATAACGAAGGGTGCGGGGGATTACTCTCTATGATATGCTTCTAGGATTGTTTGGCTCTAATGACTTGTATTGATTTTCTCCTTGGCTTACTAAGTTATCAAAGTTGTGGATATGGGTGTGTCACTGATAAAGTGTTGTGCTTGTGTGCACTCCGGGTACATCCTACAGGACCTTATCTCTAAGGATCATGCATCTAAAGTCTATATCTCTATGGTACATTAGACACATTATAGAACAACATTCTATCACTACCATGGAATTGCCTAACCTGATCTCTCAGTGATAGGTCAAATCGGTGTCACTCCGTCCACCCTAATTCTCTATTCTACTCTCAAGCCTAGATTTCTCATAGTGCTTGGAGTTAAAGATACCCATATTTTCTCAACTAATGAGGAGATAAAAAGAATAGATTCAAAGGCACATCCACAATCATGATAACAAAGCAAAGCCAAAGATAATATAGATTCAAGTTAAAGAGTTCATACAACCTAGCAAAGATGTTCAAGCTACCATTACAAAAAAAGATTCATAATGATGCAAATAAGAAGGTAAACATCCATGTCTAAGTACAAAAGAAGGATTAAAATACTAGAAATCAATAAGAGATAGGTTCCCCCTTTTCTTGGAGCTTCTCCCCTCAAGATTTGGCCTTGAAACCCTCCAGATCCCCTCTTTGGAGCCCTAACCGTCGCCCCCAAAAGAGAGATGAAAAACCCTAGCAAAATAACCCCTTTTTATAGCCCAGCGCCCCCGACATCGCGATGTCGACAAGCAACATCGCGATCTGTCTTTTCTGTGAAAATAGGCGCTCTGTCACGATTAACATCGCGATGTCCTTGATTAACATCGTGATGTTATGCAGTCTGCGTTGCGATATCTTCATTAACGCAACGATCATATAACCATTTCAAATCAGATTGAGCTGAAATTTTAACTGAGTGTTCTTGACTTGTTGATCTTCAATATGATTAGAGGAAATTGGATTTGGAGTCTTGTGGCTCTTCCAGTAAATTCCTGATCTCAGCTGCTCTTTCAGGGTGCTCATAATCCTCTCTCCTTTTGCTCCTTATGCTCCTTTCCCATAGAACATCTATCTCTTTTGCTCAAGAAAATCCATATTGCTATCCCATGCTCTCATCATCTATCAATATTAAAAACACTTGCATTAGTGCATAAATTAATCCATTTAGTCTAGAAATTCACTAAAACAAGTGTATATGCTAGTTGAGGTAGAGTTTATACAAAATAACCCAAATTGGCTCTTGAATACATCATTAGATGGTCATATTTGGTCTCAAACTAGCATAATAATTCATCTAAATAGCTCTCATTTGAGAGCTATCACTAATTTGCTAAAAGTCCCCAAAATCTGTGCCTTCTGTGAGTTTATATAGGATTTTATCTGATTTGGCACGGGCATGTACATCTAACGCACGCCCGTGCAGGCTCCCACGGTTCGATCTCTATGCTTTTTGAGATTAATGAGTTGCACGGGCGTATGCACGGCCGTGCACGATTCCACTAAGGTCGTGCACATCTTTGTGAATGACTCTTTTAGCTTGTTTCATCCTAGTTTGTCTCGTTTCTCGTTCCTTTCGCTCCGGTACCTATTTTACCTGCTCAATCAGAAAACAAACCCAGAGAAGCACAAAAATAGAGGAATGATGCGAAACACCGGATAAGTGCATGCAAATATGATAGAAATATATGTATAATTGTGCATTTATCATACTCCCACACTTGAACTTTTGCTTTTCCTCAAGAAATGGAAACATATAAATAAAATAGATAAGTGCAAGATCTCCGACCTAAAAATTGTTGGGAGTCTCTCTGGTGCCCAGGAAAACACAATGTTGAGTGCTATAAATAGTTTTTATAGAAAATAGATTTGCCTTGTACTCAAACCCCCCATGTGTGTGTAACCCTTTCCATGGTGCCCCTTACTGACTCAAGCATGGCTCCACTGGTTATAGACCTTATTTCCAAAAACAAACTCTTTTTGACTCTTCTAGTTGGGTAGTAACTGCATACATCCAATGAGGTAGTCATTTCCCCCGGTAGGTCATCAAGTGGACATTTGTGATGCCCAAGATCCGACTACTCAAGAGCGACTTTCACGCTTCAAAGGTGATAGCTCTTTTTACCATCTTTTCATGTAGGGCATTCCTAATGAATCTGACTTGCCAGCTGGTAGAGCATCCAGAAGGGATCCGAATTTCCAGATTTATTCATTATTAAAGATAAATAATCTTTTTTTTTCTTTCCTTTTTTTTCAATAATAAACAGCAGTCAGGGTTTGTGCTCAACTTTTGTAAGGTGTCTGGTAAAGGCTAAACTAAATAGTATACTTTTTAAAAAAATTAGCCCTCAACACTAATGTTGACCAAGACACAAAAGAGGACTCCTATTAATTTTCTCATATATCATCATAAATCAGCACTCATCATAAATAATATAATTTTTGATAATTAATCCCTCCCCCAAACTTAAATTATGCATTATCCCCAACGTACACAATATATACACTAAAACGAATATGTCATGTGAAAGCAAGATGGAAGAGAGAAAGTGAACTTAGCCCACTGTGCATCATGATGTGTGTATTCCTTTCGTTGTATTTCCTGCCAAGTGAATTTCAACCTTTCCTAAGAACATTGAAAGCACAAAAGGTGAAGCTCCATAGCATATAGAAAGACTAAACCTTTTTTAACAAACTAACTCATCTAAAAAGAAAATACAAAAGTGGTAAATAAAAAGATAGGTATAAGGGTGATGCTCATATGCCGAAGTCGTCCTCATCCTCGGTACTGTCTATGTCATCTGAGGTATCATCTCAATTGGCATCTACCCCAGCAGCATCGCCTCTCGCTGCCACCCCCGTATCTCCTATGGTCCGTGCTGATGGTAGTGGTGGGGATGGGCAGTCGATGCCTTGACGCTCTAATGATAATTGGGTGGCACGCATCAACTAGAGAAGGATAGCATCCCTGTCCGCCTGGTTCAATGCTGGTGCTGCTGGTGGAGATGACGTACTTGGCCCTACTGTTGTTGGATCCTGAGGCTCAGGTTGCTCTGCGGGTGCCATGGGCTCAGTGGGGGCTACGGTTATGTATCTGATGCCCTGAGGTCTGTATAGCCTGCAGTATGCCCATCGACCTCAGTGTGTCTAGGTGATGGGGGTAGAGCTCCCTACAATCGTCATCGGCCCGATCACAATGTTTGATTTGATTAGACCTGTCCATGGGTCTGGCCTGGCCGAGTTCGACCCTAGCCGGTCCAAGGTGTGCAAGTAGCAAAATTTTAGCTGCCCAAGCCCGGCCCGACCCGATAATATGGGCCTAATATTTTGCCAAGGCCCACCCATATTTATAAGCTTCAAACCAAGGCCCGCCCAATTGTCCAATTTGCCCATTTTCAGGAAGAGATTAATTGGTCCACATTGTCTGTCTTGCTTCAAAGTTCAAACCAAGGCCCCAGCTCACCCAATTTTGCCATTTTCAGGGAGATTAATTGGTCCATAGTGTATTGTTTATGTTACAACAATAAATATAAACAAAATGAAAATCAACCCACGTGATGGATAAGCCTCAGAACTAATTTAAATTTGTAAATACCTGATACAACAAATTTGAAACACCTGTCCATGTTACAACAAATACAACAAATACATGTGTGTTGATAAGCCTCAGAACTCAGAAGTTTCCATAACCAACAAGTTTGAAACACACTACAGTTTTAAATTTTTAATCAACAAGTTTTAATCAAAAACCCTAAACAATTTTTAATCAACAGGTTTCAATCAACAAATTCTAAGACTCAGTATCCACAAAACTTCAAGCTTGAGAATTCCCTCCATTTGCTTGGTACCTCTTTCTTTTTCTTCATCTTCCTGATTGAATGTATTCCTAAAACATACATGACAACAATTATTATAATATAGTAGATGATAGATATAGTAAGAGAATAACACAATTGTCTTCACTATTCCTTATAACATTAATTTGTGCAACAGATCAAATCCAAGTTCTATTCACATTTTAAATAAAACAATCATTAGAGTACCTTGAGCTGGGAGTACTTCAAATTATTAGTTTGATAATAGTAGCCACATATTATAATGTAACACCCTGAAAAGACAAAGGCATTTGAAAATGAATAACTTATGAAAAATCAATAACATCTAGATTCACCAAATAAATTTTACAAGATACATCCATTGCGGCATCATCATTTTCCCCATCATTTTCATCATCACTAAAGCCAGAAGCTTTATCTTCTAATCCTAATAGAAAATTTAAATTAACATAATAAGAAATCACAAAATAATAATATCATAATGATATATGAGAAACAACAAAAAGATTTACCTTGTGAAAAGCCTTTAGCACGCATCCAATCATCCAAACAAACGACTGCTTGAACTGTTTTTGGTTTGAGTGAACTCCTCGTATAATTAATGACTTTCTTTCCAATACTGAAAGTTGACTTTGAAGCCATAGTTGATATAGGAATTGACAAAAAGTCACCAGCCAATAATGAAAGCTCAAAGTACCTTATTGAGCTTTTATTCCAATACTTCATGATATCAATCTCACTATTCAAATCAAGTGCTTTTCCCTCCAAGTAAAGATCCAACTGTGATTTTTAAGAATTTACTTAAAAACTCTTTGTAATCATCAGCCTCATCACAACTATCAAATGCAGCCCCAATAACATTAGAACCTTGCATGCTGAATTCAACAAAATTAGCCCCCGTATAGATGAACTTCCATCCAAAGATAAAGAATTCAAGTTGAAGTTCTTCAAATATTCATCCAATAAGATTCTAAGAGTATTGAGAATAGTTTGCACTAAATCTGATGCATGATTGCTATAGAGTTTAGTATAACAGTACTCTATATATTTCAACTTGTAAGGAGGATCAAAAATAGCAGCACAAGATAATACCACACTGTACTCAGCCCAATATTTATTGAATTTCTCTTGCATCTCCTTAACCATAGAGCTTAAGAATGTATATGGACCTTTAACCGTGTCTAACAAGATGTTATGGACTTCCAAACCCTTCTAAAATAAACATTTGTAGTGGGATATTAAGCACCAAATAACAAGCAAGTCGCGTCATAAAAAACTTTCAAAAACTTGCAAAGAATTTGAACATTTATGAATTCTTCATCAGTAAGTACAAAAAAGTGGAAATATTTATCTCGTTGCCCCCAATAATCTAAAACATCTTTGTAATAAAGAAAGCATTCAAGCATCAAGTATGTAGAGTTCCACCTGACGCACACATCTTGATGCAATTTCTTAGTTCTATTCAAGTGGAAACTTTTTTAAGCAATTTCATAAAATCTTTTTTTGCGGGGACCAGATCTTTTGATATACTTTATCCCATTCTGAACTTTACAAATAACATCATCAATAAGTTTGAGACCAGCTTGAACAATGAGATTCAAAATATGTCCACAACATCTAATTTGAAAAAAAGCACCATCACATAAAAGTGCCTTGTTGGCTCAAAAACGAATTTTAAGAGAAGAAACCATGACATCATTATAGAAAGCATTATCCAAAGTGATGCTGAAAACTTTCTTGTCGATTTTCCATTGAGCTAAGCACAAAAAAAGTTCACCTGCTATGCTCAAACCATCATATGGAGGTGTCAAAGCTCTAAATCTTATTATTCTTTTTTGTAATTTCCAATCACTATAAATCCAATGGGCAGTAACACAAATATATTCATCAACACTATGCTCAGATTTTCAATTATCAGAAGTTAAGCATATTCGATTGGGGGCTTTAGCCAATTCTTCTTTGACATGCTCTCTTTCTTTTGTGTAATAATACAGAACATCTTTAGTAGTTGTTTGTCTACTTATGTTCTTATAGTTAGGACATGCAATCCTCATCAAATATTTAAACCTGGTTCCTCAATTGTTCTGAAAGAATGTTTGCCACATACAAGAAAAACTAAAATAGCTCTGTGACATTCTTCTTGGTCATAGTTATAATTATTGATTAATGACCTAGACCCACCACTTAAAGTTGATTGAGTTGATATTGTGTATTGTCTAATACTTTTGTTATGCTTCTTAAGACAACCATCCAAATGGCTTCTCAAATGAGAAGTTTCACTAGAGGATTTAGCAGATAGAATGGTCTTACAGTGGTTGCATTGTGCCTTTAAAAGCTCTTTATCTTTGCACTCATTCCATACCTTCGATGTAGTAGTTTTTTGACGATTTGGAGAACTTTCATATTCAGTATACCCATCCTCCACATTTATGGGGGTAGTTGAACTTGCCATTATCATGAAATTGAAGTCCTACAACAACATAAAGTACTAAATGAAGAAGAATACTAGAAAATAGATAAATGTATAATATCAACAAGGGATTAAGTTAGTTCACAAGGATGTAATGAGTCTATTTATATTTGTTAAATTACTTTTTCATTGGAATGGATTTTAATATTGCATATTTTATTTATCAGAATCAGGTTTAAATGCGTTTTCTATAAAAAAGTGATTGTTTGTCAAAGTCTGAAAATTCATCTAATGCAAATATCTTACACTTTCTAACTCATGTAATCATGTATTCATTAGTTTTCATTATTAGTCTTGTATGCATAATGTTCTCATGAGATTAATAAGTTAGCTTTCTCTTATTATGCAAGAAAATTTTATGCATAGAGATGTCTTGTACATAGATTAAATATATCGACTATAAAACCTCAAAGAATAACAAAAGAAAGAATTTTTGTGAACCAAACCTCCAATCTCATCCATCGGTACAAGCATTTGAAAGTACGCTAGCCTCCTTAACATAAGAACCAAAACCACAACATCCCTAAACATCACAACAAAATCCATGATTTCCGTCCCTAAACCTCCATCCAACAAATCAAAATGCAGAGAAACAAATTAACAACAAAGCGCAACAAAGTCATCAGAGAGAAATCTTGGAGAAGAGCTCGCCTGATTTCGATCCTCCTTCGCGAGTGGCGACCGAGCGAGAAGAACGAGATGTTTCTGAAGGGGATAGGGATTCCTTTTGATTTTTAGTTTTTATCTTTTTACTTTCTAAAAATTCAACGGTCAGGATTGTTAAATGATAAGATAGAAATAGAATTTAAAATTTTGGAAATTAAATAATTATTTTTGAGATCTCGAGATTGGTGAAATTTTGATCAGATCTAAGAAAAGATTGGATTATCATATATATATATATATATATATATATATATTCCTAAGCCGGGCCAGGGTTTAAAATAATAAACCAGAACCCGACCCATTTTTTAAACGGGCCCTTTTATTTGTCCAAGGCCTGATGTTCGGGCCTAATATTTGTGACTAAACCCTCCCATTTTTCGGGCGGGCCTTCGGGCTTCAGCGGGTAGCCTGGCCCTTGGACAAGTCTATATGAGATCCATACCTCAGGCGAATCTCGTGATGTATGGCCCTGCAAAAATGGCTCCTATCCTGGTGTGTGTCGTCTGATGTATGAGGAGCTCGACCACGACCCATCCGAGGTGCAATAAGAAGCTGCCCATCAAGCTCTGGAGGTACAGGAAGTCTCTGGTGCTCACAACCCCTGTGCTCAGTCCCCACCCTATGATCGAGTGGCTAAGAATCATATGTATGTACTTGAGGGCTAGGGAACGGAGAGTGGATGCCTTCGATCGCCACGGATCATAGTATGGATCCGTGTTGAGTCTCCTCCAAACAGACTCTTGTATTTTGCCAGCCGGCCGATCGATCCTTAGTGCCTGGTACAAGGGTGTCATCGTGTATTGTCTATCGTAGAGTCCCAGGTAGATGGCGAAGTCGGTGTAGCTCATCTGGAACATAACTTGCGCCTGTGTAAGTAGACATGTTGATGTCCAGGGTCTTGGAGTTCGATCCAGAAGTCAATGATTAGAACTTGCGAGTGGAGTTGGACCTCCTTGAGGAGAGGAGGGAGCCCGCCTCGCTCTAGGTGGTGACCTGCAAGCAGTAGGTGCATCGTTTCTACGACCTAAGGGTCTGAGAAGTAACTTTTCAACCAGGTGACCTTGTTCTATGAAGGAATGTGTTCCGAGGAAATCAGAGCCGAGTAGGGAAGCTCACTCCTGATTGGGAAGGACCCTATGTGGTCACTCACGTTGTCTGCCCCGACATGTACCGGCTTGCGAAGCCGGAAGGTAGGCCACTCCCTAGGCCATTTTATTATGAACATCTTCGAAAATATTATCAATGATAACCCCAAAATAGTGTTTTCTTTTGACCAATGGTGTCTCTGTGTTTTGCATGAATTCGCGAGGGTGGGGACAACTAGAGCGGGAGAAAGGGGGACTAGGCAACCAACCAAGGAAAGTAGCTTCGAACCCTTCTTATACCGGTCAGGGAAAGATCTTCTCCTCCTCATGGGAGAGGACCATAAAGCCAAGCCGGCCTCGAATCCTTCTCAGCCCAGTCGGGGAAAGATCTTCTCCTCCTCGCGAATAGAGGACCACAAAGAACCACCGGCCTCGGATCCCTCTCAGACTGGTTGGGGAAAGATCTTTTCCTCTTCTCGAGGAGAGGACCACAAAGTCACGCCACCCTCGGATCCGTCTCAGACTAGTCGAGGAAAGCTCTTCTACTCCTCGTGAGGAGAGGACCACAATGTCCCACCGGTCTCGTATCCCTCTAGGCCCAATAGGGAAAAGATCTCCTCCTCGCGAGGAGAGGACCACAAAGTCTTACTAGCCTCTGATCCTTCTCATACCGATCGGGGAAAGATCTTCTCCTCATAGCGAGGAGAGGACCACAAAGTCTTGCTGGTTTTGAATTCCTCTCGACCCGGTCGAGGAAAGATCTTTTCATCATCGCGAGGAGAGGACCACAAAGTCCCGCCGGCCTCGGATCCTTCTCGGCCCGGTCGGGGAAAGATCTTCTCCTCCTTATAAGGAGAGGACCACAAAGTCCCGCCGGCCTCAGATCCTTCTCAGACCAGTCGGGGAATGATCTTCTCCTCCTTGCGAGGAGGGGACCACAAAGTCCTACCAGTCTCGAATCCCTCACGCCCCGATCAAGGAAAAATCCTTTACTCCTTGCGAGGAGAGGACCATAAAGTCCTACTGGCCTTAGATCCCTCTCAGGGAAATATCTTCGCCTCTTCACTGGGAGAAGGCTATAAAGTCCCATCAGCCTCAACACCCCTTCATCAAGGAAGTATTGACACCGCATGGCCTCAAATGAGATCACTCCAAGGACGTCTCTTTGACCATAGGAGAGGAACCTGTGGTCCCCTGGCGGGTTGGGGTGAGCCATATCGAGGAATTTCAAAAATAAGTACGAGGGGGAAATGTTGGAACAAAGAGGAAATGAAACAGCCTAGACAAAATATAGTGTTTACAACATGCAACAAGAAAATAAAGAAACACCATCTATTGACAACAAGAACTACAAGAAGAGATGGTGTCATCCCGCCTGGGGATCTTCTAATACAATAAGGGTCGCATCCTCGGTCTGAGTCACGGCAAGAGATACCGCTGACCCTGCTTCAGCACCCTTACTATTGGGTCCGGGGGGGGAAGAGAGAGAGAGAGAGAGATAAACCAAATCCTCTTCG
Organism: Dioscorea zingiberensis; assembly: GCA_026586065.1. Classification (NCBI taxonomy): domain Eukaryota; kingdom Viridiplantae; phylum Streptophyta; class Magnoliopsida; order Dioscoreales; family Dioscoreaceae; genus Dioscorea; species Dioscorea zingiberensis. The sequence continues at coordinate 25,707,237 of CM048826.1, forward strand.
AACCGCAGTGAGCAAAAGTCGAGCTCCGGATGATCACAAGCAACCCTTTAGAGAAGATTGTAACCGTCCCTAATACAGGAAATGGTCGCCTGATAGAACAACTCATTGAACTCTGCTAAGGCCTTGAAGGTAGCCACGGCCCCTTCTTCGATCCCTTTTCGAGTTAGGGCGAACTTTTCTGAATCCATGAAGTCTTCCGCTTTCGCTTGAAATACCGGGAACTGGCGATAATCATCCACAGCTTGTCTGAGAGCAGCCTGGTGCTCGCCCAATCCAAGGTACCACTTCCACACCGCCTCACTGGCAGCCCAAACGACCGAGTCCCAACCGTTTTAGGCCTCCCCAACGCTCCATCAAGCCCCCTCGACCTCGGCACAAAGACCCCCTACCTCTATGAGTACATTATCCAATCTATGTAACAAGCCTTGCACGAAACCCTCATGGTCTTGGGCCTTTCTCCTTTGATCTTGCTCCACAGCCCCTAAAGCATGAAGCTTGGAGATAGTAAGGCCTACCAGGGCCCCAAATTGCATGGGCGACCCCCAGACAGTTAGAAAGAGAAGGCAAGGAAGCAAAAGACCGACGAGAGTCGCGCATACCTTAACACCGCTTTAGGCCAAGCGGAATCCAAAAGCTCGGTTAGGAAAGTCATCCATGGTGGCGCGATCAACAGCTATAACAAGCACCAGAAGAGAGCCGCGATCACGGCCAAAGCATCGGAAAGAGGAGACCTCTCTCTCTGAACCGCCGAGGGAAGAGAAGGGGAAGGAGGAGCCGTCCCCTCCTGGGAATCATGACCAAGGGCACATCCCCAGGAGAACTAAACCCCGTAAATGTTGAAGCAGGAAGAGGAGAACAAGGTCAGGGAGAAGGATCGCTAGATGCAGGCATAACCAGAGAAGAAGGCCCATTGCCAGCCTGTCCTTTGACACTAGTTGGTGGCATCGGGTCCTGAGGGACGGTGACTGACTCGACCATAGGGGATCTCCCCACGCGGAACCTGTGCTGACGAAAGGTGTGGTTATCCAGCGCCTCCTTTTCAACTCCACCTCGAGCCCTGAGGAACCCGTCGCCCTTTCGGTCTTTGGCGGGACCACGACAATGGCTCGCAAAACTTGCATCAACCGACTTTGGCAATCCATGGAACTTCCTGCGAACGTGGACAACAAGAGGTGAAAAATAAAAAGAAGGAAAATGAAGGTATCCTCGGTGGGATACACCTATGCTAGAAAATCATCCTACCTGAAGACATTGTAGGACCTACACTAAGTTGTCCTAGGTCGATTGGGAGAGAAATATGAGCTTTGCTTCGAAGGAACTTTAACTGATCTTTCTCCTGTTTGGACATCACAAGTTTAGACCTATCTCGTTTGGGTTCCCTCCAGGAGGTCAGGATCGACCACCATTCATTGCAGGAGATAAAAATGAAGCAGGACTTCCAATCATGGATAGAGGAAGGCATGTCAGCTAGATAAGACCTCCCACTATGGGCAACAATGATATACCAACCCTCACTATGTTTTCACAGAGTAAACAAAAGGCAGAACCATCTCATCGAAGGTTTTTAGTTAAAACACCTAAAGGAGTCGAGGAATCCATAATGGAGCCTCTAGAAGTTGGGGACGAGCTGGGAAGGGCTAAGAGAAAAGAATCAGAGGATATCCTCGAGAACTTAGTGGAGGGGAAGCGAAAACCTTCCTTAAAGGATTCTAGATAAATAGCGATCTCGTTAGGACTAGGGGAGTCTGCCCAATCCTCCGCGCCAGGCATCCTACCCTTGAAGGAGGGAGGGAGATCTAATCATTCTACCAAATCAGTAAACTAGGAAGGAAGTATGAAGCTAGCAAGGGATTTTACTTGGGGTTCGGAGTTTCAGAAGAAGTCAAATGGACCATTGTACTTGCTGGCGAAAGCGGAGCAGAAAGGTGACACCCGAGGGCATCTCAGGAGCCTGGGGGGCGATCAACAGTCACATCGGCTTCCCTCTCGAGAAGATGAGGGAGGTAACTGAATGCGAACATAGGGCATACGTTACCTAGATATAAACCGTAATGGCTTGCATCGCAAGGGTAAAGGAAATCATCCGACAATAAGCTGACACGTGGATGCCAAAAACGGAGTAGACGTGATTGTTATGCCCGAGACCAATGAAGCGGAAAGTATCTTAAGGCTCGAGACCTATGCAACTAGGACCTAAAAATCGAAAGAAGCCAAGACCCAAGGAAATGAGGAACCCCGAGGAATCATACGGCTCATATAAAACCGCACTAAGGCCCGATCCCTGGAATAAGCCGCCAATGGAAATAGGAAGACATTTGACTCCTCAGTCTGCCTTGGACAAGCGTATCGACAAACTAAGAAGTCAGGGGATAGGTGTTATAGGTAAAAATTCTTAGTACACATGGCGCGATCCCCGTGGCCCAACCCTGGGGACATGTGGCTGTGCCGGGAGGAAGAGATCAAGGTAATAGTGGTAGTCGCCCAACCGAGAGCGATAAGGGATCTCCAAGGAGGCTCAAAAACTCGACGAACCTTCCAAAACGCTCCGGCTGAGTTGGTGGGTTGCTAGAACCATGCTAGCAGCCCTGTTGGCACATAGTTAGTGCCCAAGTGAGAGGAAGCTTGCAGGGCAAGTCACAGGGGCACTAGCCAGGCCGAAGGGTATAAATTGCAAGGGAGAAGAATGAGCGGGGGACTCTCCCCGGCTGACTCTGACCCAAAACTCTCACTCTCTCTCTCTCTGATCCATTGAGCGCGCTTCATATATCCGATGATCTTCCATTCCTCGAAGAATGTTGTCTGACTTAATTCTCAGAGGGTCCGGGGGGGATATTCCCTAGACTTTCTTTGTAGGACCTCGTCGGAGGAGAAGGCTGCTCATCCTCGCTGAGCAGGACTTGTAGCTTAGATACCCTCTCCGAGAAGGACTTCTTGCCCCAACGCCCTCAAAGACAACAAACACCATCCCAGACCTTCAGTTCAAGACTCCCCTCCTCTACAAAATTTACTGGTTAACCCGGATAGGCTCGCACCTTAGAGAGGAGTCAATTTTTTAGTGTTAACAAACACATTGCTAGATGTCAATCTGATCACAAGCCCATAGTATTAACAATCAACTCTAGGAACACCAAAGGCATAAGACCCTTTAGATTTGACATCAACTGAATTAATAGCAAAAAGTGCCAAAAGTCAATTGATGAAGCTAGGAAAATTCATACTAGGGGCAATCCCTTGCATGCTACGAGCTATTATTTACATAAGCTGAGGGACCACCTAATTAAAAATTGCAAACACACCACTCCAGGATTAGAACAAAGAATAAGGGATCTAGAAAAGGAAATAGAATCTGTTGAATCATTAGAAAGCTCAAGGAATATAGATATAGAAGAGGAAAGATGCATTAAGCTTAGAGAATTATATAATAGGCATCAAACATTACTAAGGTAGAACTCTAATTTTTTGGCACAAAAAGCAAGCGATAATTGGTTGCAAAATGGTGACCATAACTCTATTTCCACCAACTAACTAGAATTCACAGGAGAAGGAATAAGATAACACATATACTGAATAACGGTAGTACATTATTCACTGATCCTCCAGATATTGAGGATTGTTTTATAAATTTCTATACCAAGCTATGGCGGGGTGGAACACAGGGAACCCTAGAGGAGGCAATAGAGGCTATCCCTAAGGACTTACCAACCATTACAGAAGAACTGAGAAGGAGCCTGACTCGATTAGTCATCAGGTATGAGATTTATAATGCCTTGAAATCTATGCCCCAAGGTAAGGCCCTAGGTCCTAATGGATTTACTGCTAAATTTTTTAAAGCATATTGGCATGAAATAGGGGATTCCAAGGTAGATGCCATCAAATATTTCTTTGAACATGGGCACTTAGCTAATAGTTGGAACCAAACCTTAGTTAGCCTCATATCCAAAAAAATAAAATCCAGACTGTTTAGGACTACAAGCCTATTTCTCTTTGTAATGTCAACTATAAGATAATCACAAAAATAATTTCTAATAGGTTAAGAGAGGTATTGCCACACCTTATAGGGAAAGAACAGTGTGCCTTTGTTCAGAACAAGAGTATTTCATATAATATCCTACTAGCTTAGGAAATTGCACATACCCTAGAAAAAGATACCAAGCTATAGCTAATGATGATGATCAAAATGGATATGAAAAAGGCCTATGATATAATGAGATAAGATGCAATCCTAGATGTTTTAATCAAAATGAAATTCCTACTGAAGTGGATATTCTAGATCAAAGCTTGCATAGAAACTCCCACTATAGCTTCCATTATAAATGGAAAGATAGGGAGATACATTAAACCCCAATCTTCAATTAGACAAGGGGATCCTATATCCCCTATCTCTTTATCTTAGTGGCACATGTTTTAACAAATATATTTAATAAAGCAGAAGAAATGAAAATAATTAGGGGAATCCAAATTAAAGTAGGACACTCCATCAACCATTCCTTGTTTGCTGATGATTTACTCATCTTTTGCAGGGCCACTAGAAGGGAAGCCAGAGCCATCAATATGTGTCTAAAAATATACTCAAATATCATAGGGCATAGGGAAAACCCTAGAAAATCATATATTTACTATCACTCCTGGCTTAACAGAAGACTAAGGCGGGCCATAACGTCCCAAAATTGGTAGTTTTTCCTTTAAATACTTAGGAAGGTGGATCTCTCCAAATAGAGTTCCAATGTCCTACTTTAACTCCCTAGTGGACCATGTTGAGAAAAGGCTTACACACTGGCAAACCCTACACTTGTCAATGGTTGGGAAGATCACCTTAGTGAACTTAACCAACCTATCCCTTCCTATTTACAGCTTGAACACATATGAAATTCCAAGATGCAGTGCTTGAAAGGATATCTAAATTGGTCAAAGAATTTCTTTGGAAAACAAATAGTAGAAGGAATGGTATCCATCTCATAAGCTAGAGTACAATCTCCTAGAGCAAGCCTGAGGATGGCTTGGGTATCAAAAACCTAACGATAATGAAAAATACCCTAATGACAAACACCTTTTAGAATTACTGAACAATAGTGATAAGGCTTGGGTCCACCTGATAACTAGTAAGTATGGCAGTTTCAATCTTTGGGGAAATAACAGGAAATGTAACAATTCCTGTTTCTACCAAACACTTAACACTGCTAAGCTAGGTAAAGGGAACAAAGCCCCTAAATGTATTCTAGCATCTCATTCTGTTTTCACTCAGACTTGGCTTTTCGATATTCTATTACAATATAAGCCTACATTCTTCAACATGAATTATGATCTAATCTTACTCCAAGTGCACCAATTACTCTCTGATGGTCAATGAGATAAGGAGCTTATTACAGATATTTTCCCATAAATTATTACTAACAACTTACAATGCAAGAAAGTGACGCAAATGGAGGAAGTAGGGAACTGTGAATGGATACAAGGAACATGCACTAGAACCGTGTCTGCAGCTGTATATGAGCATCAAATATTTTTAGCTACAGAGCAATATTGGGATGGCTGGGATTCCATCTGGAGAATGGAATTCATCCTCAGGGTTAAGACTTTTTTGTGGAAATTTCTCCATGGAAAACTACCAACTAGACAATACTTAAATGATATCAAATTGGTGCCAAATGAGACATGTGAACTTTGTAAACTTGATAAAGAAAGTATTACTCACCTTTTCCTTCAATGCAAGGCTAGGCTTACATGGGAAGAAATCAAGAATAAATGTTATTTTATCAATTGGGATCATGAAGCAGATGACCATATGAATGGGAATTGGATACTCAAAAGGAAGCTTGGAGCTCACAACTTATCAAAAGAGGAAATGTCAATAGTAAGGAATGCATTATGGTGTCTTCGGAAAAGCAAATGTATCCATATCTTCATACAGTTAAAGTTGGAACCAAAGATGGTAGCCATCAAGGCAATTGTTGTAGCCTAGGAGTTCCTGCACCACAAAGCCAAAATTGAAGACCAATCAAACAGGGCCAACACAGCTGCTAACAGGGAGTTTTTCATACATATACTATTTAGAGATGCTTCATGGGTACCAGGTGAGGAAGTGACAAGGACAGGTTTTATACTCCTCACTAATTATGGGAATTTTTGTTGTGTAGTGCAAAGATATGTGAAGCAAGAGCCACACTAGAAGGTGAATTGAAGGCCCTCCAAGCAGGATTAGAAGCACTGGAGACGCTAGGAGGGAAGGAGGTGGTGATATTTTCAGAGAGTCTGCACATGACGAGGTTGATGCAGAAACATAAGAGATTTATAAATTGGCAAACCAGAAGCTTGACTAAGGAATGCAAAGGAAAATTACAGGCTCTGACCTACTGGGAACTAAACCACATTTCAAGAGAGCTTAATGGAGGGGTTGATTGGCTGGCAAGAAGAGCAAGAGAAATAGGACAAAAAAATTTTGTTTCAAAGCTAATGATCAAGTGCCCAACAGACTGGCTGAAGCTCTAAGAGATTTGAAAATGTTTTGTAATTGAACACTAGTTGTTTGAGCTCTTATAAATAAATAAAAAACACAATAATATAATTAGATTTAGACTAGAATGTACCCATCTATTATCTATCTATATTACTAAGAATGAGTAAATTAGTTATAAATAATTTTGATTTTAGAAATTAAAAAAACCAAAAAATTAGATTTTTTACTTTCAATTTTTTTAAAAAATTTTGAAATATTTTTTATTTTAAAAATCATAACAACTACTTGGAATAACATGTTTTAAACAAGTAGTCACATTCTGGTAGTTGTTAACTAAGGCAAGTTACCATTATCCTTGTAACTATTGTTTGTTGGTAGTTGGTAACTAAAGCAAGTTACGATTATCCTATGTAACTATTATTATTATTGTTTTTATGAAAGTCGTTAAGCAACACGATTGGCTTTTGTTACTATATAACTAACTATTATAACTATTATTTTTTATATTAATTTTCCCTCTCCATCCTTTCTCTCTAGGATAATTGAAATGGTACATGATCACATGCTCCCACAATTAATAATAACAATAATTATTATTATTAGTAATAGTAGTAGTAGTAGAAGTGGAATCATGCTACTCAAACAAGGGCCACTATCTAATGGGGCAGCAACGATGATGCAACGAATATAGGAGCGCCTAGGCCAAGGTAGTGGGATAAGGGAAGACACCAAAAAAATGAAGCCTAACCCTAAATCAGGAATTCATCGTCAAGTCACTTTACCTCTTTCAAATAGACGGGGGATCTCGAAGCCCCCTACTAGCAACACTTTGGAAACAAGCTTCCCCCCTGAAAGTCAAGTTGTTTACCTAACTAGTGTGGGATAACCAACTTCTCACTTTGCACAACCTAGCAAAGAGAAATTGGGGTGGGGACAGAGCCCTATGCTTCTTATGCTACAGGGAGGTTGAAACTGTTGAATAGCTACTCACCCGGTATTAGTACTTAGAGAGATTTGGTCACACTACAGACTGCTCCTGGGATATATGATCCCCCTGCCAAGATACATACAACATCTGTGGGGTGGGGATGTGATCTCCAGACTTGTGGTGAAAGAACTCCGTAAAGGCACGAACCTAATGATAATGGCCATCACTTGGAGTTTATGACTGGAGAGGAACATAAGATATTTCCAAGATAAACATCAGTTTTCAAAAAAACTAATCCAACGGGTAGACTTCTTTCTATCTTGGTTTGAAGCAGTGCATGTCACCAAGAAGTAGCAACTATAGGAGATGCATGCCATCATTCAACGTAACCTCGCCCTAATCAGGGATGAGCAAGGTCTAGGGTTACTGGGAGCAGATTTTGAACAGTAAGCAGGGGCAATTCAAGACAGGGGCAGAGGCACTCTTTGTGACACGAGGACTAACCCAATGGCCTCACCCTATCTAATCCTGTGTAACCTTGTACTCCCTAGTTCAACCATGAACCTTTTATTAAATTGATGAATGTGGTTTATCAACTTTTTCAAATAAAAAAAAAAACAATAGTAGTTCATTTTTATTTTTTTATGATATAGTAATGAATCTTCTTTAATAATATAATACTTCTCTTAAAGATATTTTTGATAAAAAATATATGAGCAAACAAAAAAAGAAAAAAAATGGAGCATGTGAGCAAATACCATTTTTTTTATAAAGGTATAAAAGTATTTATAAAAAAGGTATAAAAGTATTTTTGTTCTTCTTTCTTATATATAATTAGACATAGATATCATTGGTCTAAGTTAGACTAAGCTTAAAGTAGTTAAGAAAACTAAAATTTGTATTTTCTATGCAAGTTCTCTCAAAGGATGCAAAAAAGTGGGTATGTATGGCCTACAATACATTCTTTGATGCATTGAACTTCACCTTCTCCTTTCCTTTACAACTAAACAAGTACCATAAAAAGGGACCAAAAATTCTAATTAAATTTTCAATCAATTAAAGTCTTGTGATGGTTGGATATTTTCTATTCAAATCTTAGGTGCAATGGCATTACCTAATTTTATCATCAAACAAATGTTTAAAATTAATCAAAGTTCCACCCAAAACCTAGTCCTAGTTCTTCTTCGTCCATATAATTACACGCGAATACTGGTCCAATATTTGAGAATGAAACTATGGCAGAAAAAATAAAATAAAATAAAGATTTTATCTTAATTAATAAATGGTAGTACAAAAGAATGATGATCTTAATATATATATATATATATATATAATTCTTTTAAAAATAAGATTAGATTTGAATTTCCATAAATTTTATTGGAATAAGGTATGAAAGAAAACTATTGTGCTATAATCTGGTTATCAGCAAACTGAACTTGATAAACATGTTGAATTCATGAGCTTATTAGAGCAATTCTTTTTTTGTATGAGTTAATCATGTTTATTTATATTTTATTGTAAAATTTTGATACCGGTGTTTAGAATTTTTTTCTACTTTCATTAAACTATAAGGAAGCTCTAATAAATTTTTCAAATAATAACAAGAGCAATTTACCAGTTAGTTCCATTATTCTTAAATTTATTTTCTTAGAAATACCGGAGCACCATTATTATACTCATAATATTAAGAAAAAATATATTAAATAATCATAAAAAATCTTATAGGCATTATCAGAAAATTATGCAATGTCTCTTATATTGTAATGAAATATATATAGAAATTTATAAAAATAATTAGTAAAATTATTAAATTCCAAAACGAAAAACGACCACCTGAACAAAAAATTTAAATTAATTAATCTTTTGAAAATTAAAATCATTGTAATAAATATTTTAAAAAGAACAAATTTGTATTTTCATACTTTTTTTTATTAATTTGTTTATAGACACGCCCATATGACCAAAAGTCAGTTGAAATTTTTTGAAAGACATAAATATATTATTACGTAACATATGGAAAAAAATACAAAAAACAATTGATGTAAAATGGCTTTTTTTTAAATAAAAATACTCAATTATAAATATAGTTTGACTATATATATATATGTGTGTGTGTGTGTGGTGTGTGTGTGCAAATATGAATTTTATAATGTAATTATCCAGTTTTTGAGGGTATATATGTGCAATTATTATTATTATTATTATTATTATTATTATTATTATTTTACTATCTGGTAAGCTATCTTCTCTGACTTTGAGAGTCAATTAATCTCTCTTTTCGCTCTCTCTCTCTTCTGTCACTTTTGTTTCACTGTTTGTTGTCTATCTCTCCGCTGGCATTAAACTGCTGCCTTTTATTGTTTTTTTTTTCCCCATTTCATCAAATATCTCAATATTATAATGACTAGGGATGTCAATGGGCCCCGTCCCCGACGGGGAACCCGATTCCCACGCCCGGCAGGGCCGGGCCAAGGGCGATTTTTCGGGTTGGGGCGGGGCCGGGGCCAAGATGCAATTCCCCATGGGGTGGGCGGGGCGGGGAATACCTCCCGCCCGCCCGAAATATTTAATTAAAAAAAAATAATTTATAAATATAGTATATTTTATATTATAAGTATTTAAATAAAAAATTAGTATAAATATAATAATAATTGTCATAATTATAAACCCTAAACTCTAATTAATTAATTAAGTATTAATCAATTAATAAGTTAGGGCCACTTGATTCTACTTTGTATTAAAGAAAGTATGTATTAGTAAAGAAATAAATTCGGGGACGGGGAATCCCCGAACGAGTAATCCATGAGGGCGGGGATGGGGAAAATTTTTTCCCCATACCCGGGGTCGGGGCCGGGGTCGGGGATGGGGGTGGAAAATCGGGGTCGGGGCCGGGGAATGCATCCCCAGGTGAATCCCCTCCCCGTTGACATCCCTAATAATGACTCCAAAATAAAAGTTTACTTTTAATTTGTTTATCTTTGTTTTAATTTTATTAAAATTTTATTTGCAGAGTTTATATAAGTGTGTGTGTGTGTGTCCTGTATAGTTATTCAATTATTTTTAATGACCAGTAGAATATATTTGAGATTTGAGTTCCAATTTAATTGTGAATATAATTATGTCAATATTTAAAACATAAATTAAATAATCCCAATTTTGGAAAAAATTGAATTATATATACGATTAAAATAAATAAACTTTTTTCTTAAGGATGCATATGCATAAAAACCCTTATAAACTTTCCTTTTTTTTCTATATATATATATATATATATATATATATATGTTAATAGCTTATAATTTATTTGTATTAATTATGATTTTACAGTGGGTTTATATCATATGATATGCATAAGCAATACAAAACAAAAGTTTTCAACTCTTTTACGAAACGTGCGACGGATTCATTCCCCACCTAAAAATAAAATCTCCGATGTGGGACACAGGGCAAGCCACATGTCTCCAATCACCCGTGAGTCACATCACCTCGTTAATCTTTACTCTTTAGCCAGCCAACTTGGGTTTTCAATCACTTCAAAACTAACTGTTCCCTACCTCACCGGCGGTGACTGGATACCAACCCTAATGCACCTTATCATCATCCATCCATCCATCCATCCCCATTCCATCCTTTCCATCATCCATTCTTTATCTCATCAAAACTCTGTAAAGAAGATGATACTATGCTCCCAAGGGGCTGAACAAGAACAATTGCACATCCTCAAACTTATCTTTGATCTTTATGAGGGACTGTCTGATTTGCTCATAATCTATCATAAAATCACATTTATCACAATAATCACCAAGAAACACCCTCCTCAAGTGATGACGAGCATCATTAACTATAAGCTCCACGTTAATATCCTGATCATGCAAAATCTATTGAACATCTTCTTATTATATGCCCGAAAACACTACTTCCGGCTCTTCAACTTCATCTCTACCTCTCTCTCTCTCTCTCTCTCTCTCTCTCTCTCTCTCGCTCGGTAAAAGATCTATGTGGTAAAAGATCTATAAGAGGAAAAAACTTCACAAGGAAATTAAAACAACTTCATCTCTATCTCTCTCTCGGTAATAACCATTATTTGGAGCATCTGTCTTGAAAAGAACCAAAAATTCTTTTGAAAAAAAAAAACTTATTTTTAGTGGAATTATCAGTGGAATTGGCTTTTTAATGTTATATTGGTTTAATACAGCCCACGTGTTCAAGAAACAGAGGTTGGTGCTGATGGAATCCATCGTCAAACAAAGTTTTGCCCTTAGCTTCAATGACAACGAAGACCAAAGACCGGAGGGGGACAACGAGGACATCGTGCTCGGGGGCAACAACAACTCAAGGTATAAAAGGTGTTCCACTGCACCTAGCACCGTGAGGACCATCTGTCAAGGCCAAGAGAAGTAGTTAATATATCTTGTATTATATTAAAATGTATCTCTCTTCAATGACGTTTCACAAAACAAGAAAAAGATTTGTTGTAGGAACACGAGAATAAAAATAAAAGATGAGGGTGTTTGCGTGATTACATAATTTAGTAGGGTGGATATGCATGTAAGTTTCCGCATAAAATTTACCATGTCTCTTGAATTATTGGTTTCAGAGTCACTTGTTAAGCTGCACGGGTTATTGACCCAGGATCAAACCCTTGCTCCAACAAGATAAGGGTGTTCGATGCTTGTGCACCCCCTAACCTCCCAACAGGTGAGCCTAGGATAAATCCTTTTATTCCTTGTAATATATATATATATATATATATATATATATATATATATATATATATATATAGTTTCCTCATAAAAGAGAAGAAAAATAAAAATAAAACATAAAGAAAATAAAATATTACTTTTTCTTGTGAGCTGAGCAGTGGGAAGAGCAGCAGCTGTCAAACTGAGCAAAAAGAAATAAAAAATAAAAATAACAAAAATAAAGCAGAAAAAATAATTAACGAAAATAAAAAAAGAAAAAAAATTGGTGGCGTGCGACATGCTGCGCTGCTTTAAAGGTTGGCGTCTCCACAATGGGAAAAAAGCGGGGATTTTTAAAAAAAATAAAAAATAGAAAAATGTATTTTTTTAATGAATTAAAAAAAGGGTAAAGTGAGGACAAAAGCCTCTGGTTCGCTGCTTTCTCTCTTTATTTCTCCCTCTCGCTTGGCTTCGCTCGGAGCTCGAGAGGAGCTCGGATTGAGGGAAGAGAGGTGTGGAGCTAGGGTTAAGGTTACTGGGGCTGGAGCTCCGGTGGGGGGGTTGGGGGGATTGGGACACGGATGCGGGGGGAGGGAGGGGGGGCTGCGCTCTTGAAGCCGAGGGGGAGGAAGAGGAGGAAAGGGTGGGGGTTCTAGGGTTTGGGAGGGCTCCATTTGGGGGTGGGGATTTAAGGGGAGGGATGGCGATGGTGGTGAATGCGAAGGATTTGGGGAAGGGGGGGATGGACGCCGGGAAGTATGTTAGGTATACGCCGGAGCAGGTGGAGGCACTGGAGAGGGTTTATAGTGAGTGCCCCAAGCCTAGCTCCATGAGAAGGCAACAGTTGATTAGGGAGTGCCCCATCCTTTCCAACATCGAGCCTAAGCAGATCAAGGTCTGGTTTCAGAACCGCAGGTAATCACTAGCTCCGGTGATTCATTCATCTGGAGAAAAATCCGTTGGAGAAATGATTTTTTTATATATATATTATTTTTCGCTATTTTTGAGTTGATTGGAGATCGGACCTTCAAACTGTCGAGCTTTTCTCGGGAGAGAAGGATGTCAGACTCCAGTTCATAGGCTGGAGAGAAGAAAAAAAAATTCAACTTTTCGTGTTTTTACTGAAGTTGTGGTGTTGTACTTGGCTTATTTTATTTTATTTTATTTTAATATGGTTTTGTTTCTTCTTATTTTTGTGAACTTGGTGATTTGCTAAAACGTGTCAAGGTTTTGGTTTTGAAACTCTCGAGTTTCAGCGGAGTGAGAAGTGATCGGCTTTGGCTCTCTGGATATTGGAAAGAGGTGCAATGTAGTAGTCTACTGCAGCGATTTGCTTGCTTTTAGTTCTTCCCATATTGTTTTGAGTGTTCCTTTTTTATTGAAATCTTTTTTTTCTGCTTTCTTTGATCTGGCGAATCCAGTATTTTGGTTTCAAATAGAATGCCTTCAGATTGAAGGAAATAAATGCAAAGCAAAAGGAGAGTTTTTTTTTTTAATAAGGTTTCTTCCATTTTCCTACCATATTATTTCCTTGTCTCAAACAGACCAGAAAACTCTCTATTTTCTTGTTGCTACTTAGATTCCCTGAGTTGGGATTCTGTTTTTTTGGACTCTTGATTGGTATGGGGTGTTTTCTATGTACTAGTGGAAAGTTGTGATATTATACTTAACATGATTCATTTGTATATATATATAATTATATATATATATATATATATATATATATATATATATATATATATATATATATATATATATTGTTTTTTTTTTTCCAATAGGCTTATTGTACTAATGTAGAAAGGTTTTAATGAGCTTCTCCGATTGTACATGAACCCAGCCTTCTTTTCAAGGAAACTAATGATAGTTTATATTATGATTGCAGTATTTTCAGTTTATGCAATAAAAAGGTCTATCTTGACTTTTAGTCTCTATTTCTGTATTCTAGTAACATAATAGATTACATTATTGAAGAATAATTTTTGGCATGAAAGCACTTCTTTTGATATATAAGGTGTTTGACTTCAAGTGTTTGCTAATAATTTCATGGAATGGCTTGGAGCTGCAATATTTCGGCAGAAACTGACCCTCCTCTTGAAGCCCATTAAGCTTTGATGATTGTCTTTTTTTGGAGCAGAATGGCTTGTCACCATCAATCTGCTCTGTCTATTTCTACTTCAAAATGACCAGATGTGATAATGTTTGCAACAATAGTGTTTTGGTTGAAAATATGAGTTGAAAGTGCCATCTAACATATTTAAAGTTTTCCCTTAGTAATAAGATGACTACATCCTTAACTAAATATACAGTTGTGAATTATTTTCTTTGCTTCATTAAGCAAATGTGGCTTGGATCAGAATAAAGTTGGTTTGACTAAGCAGTTGGACTGTCTCATATGCTATTTTTCTGATTTGTGTTAATTCAGATGCCGTGAAAAGCAAAGAAAGGAAGCCTCTCGTCTCCAAACAGTCAATAGAAAGCTCACTGCCATGAACAAACTGTTGATGGAGGAAAATGACCGGCTGCAGAAGCAGGTGTCCCAGCTTGTTTACGAGAATGGTTATATGCGCCAGCAGCTGCACACAGTAAGCCGCCCTGATTATAATTTCTCTTGATTAAAGCATCATACTAATTAGTTGAATAAAATGTGTCATTTTTTGGACATGGCATTCTTGCTCATCCTAGTTCACTGGATCTTGTTTCTTCATGCTTTCAGTTGTGCATAAATTTCCTTGTTCATCTAACTCATAAGTTGAGATCCTGAAGTCTAGTTGAGCAAATAATTAATTATAGGTTGGTGAGGAAAAAACTCCCAAGTAATTTACTCTAACCTCATTATTTCCACTACGTGTTATATGAAGTGCCTGTTCAAATTCAATTTTCTAGATTTCGTTTCCAAGACCATGAAGTACTAGTGGTGAATGGATTATATCCAATGTGATTTCTCTACTTCTAATGCTTTTCTTGAATTACCTATCTACTTGCAGGCATCTGTGGCCACCACAGACACCAGTTGTGAGTCTGTGGTGACTAGTGGTCAGCACCACCACCAACAAAACCCAACTCCTCAGCATCCTCAACGGGATGCAAACAACCCAGCTGGGTAAAGAATCTCTATTGCATATATTCTCCTAAAATTCTCTGATATTGTCTCATCTCACGTGTTTCTGCTCATGGTTCTGTTCTCCTAGTCTACTCGCAATTGCTGAGGAGACCCTGGCAGAGTTCCTTTCGAAGGCGACAGGAACTGCTGTCGATTGGGTTCAAATGGTTGGGATGAAGGTAATGATCTTTATTTATTATTTATCTTTTTATATTTTTTTTTACATTCAAAGTTACTTGATCATTGAAATGTGCAATAATACATTAGTTTGGTACCTGTATTGTAGCCTGGTCCGGATTCTATTGGAATCATTGCTGTTTCCCACAATTGTAGTGGTGTAGCAGCACGAGCTTGTGGTCTTGTGAGCTTAGAACCTACAAAGGTAACCCATTGATAATAAAAAAGGCCACATCTTAAATATTAGTTTAATTTCTGTTGGTGCAACATATGATTTGTGATATTTTTTAGGTCGCAGAGATCCTCAAAGATCGTCCATCTTGGTTTCGCGACTGCCGCAGTCTTGATGTGCTAACTGTGATACCTACTGGAAATGGAGGGAATATTGAGCTCATCTATATGCAGGTTTGTAGTGGACAGTTTGCTCAAAAGAGGGAGCAAGAGTTTTTCTTTCCTTTTCCTTCACCTAGTGACTTTTTTTGTGTAAATTTTTTTGTCCATTCCTTCTTGAACCAGACATATGCACCTACTACATTGGCGTCAGCACGTGACTTCTGGACTCTCAGATACACAACGGGTCTAGAAGATGGAAGTCTTGTGGTAACTTTTATTTATTTTTAGTCCTTTACAGGGTTCAGTTATTGTCATATTAGATAATCTAGATTTTATGGACATGATACATACTCAAAGCTACTGTAGAGTTATTTTATTACTTGGAACATTATATATAGTAAAAGTGACATTCTCATGAACATTTTTCTAATTGTTTTTTTTTTATTTGAGATTGATTTACTAGGTTTTAGTCAACTCTGTTGTTCATGTTACCTGCCTTCGGTTGTTACCAACCAAACTTTTCTAAATGTCATTCCCTATTTTGTAGATATGTGAGCGTTCGTTGACTCCCTCAACTGGTGGCCCGGCGGGGCCTCCTGCTCCTAATTTTGTTAGAGCTGAGATGCTCCCAAGTGGTTATCTGATTCGGCCTTGTGAGGGTGGTGGCTCAATGATTCACATTGTCGATCATGTTGATTTGGATGTGAGCTTTCATCAATCCTGTCTTTGTGATTACTTTGCTGTTTTTAGAAGAGATTTTAATAGTTTTGTGGTGTTCTAGGCTTGGAGTGTACCTGAAGTGCTTAGGCCTCTCTATGAATCACCAAAAATACTGGCACAGAAAATGACCATAGCGGTACTGTTTCTGCCAAACTCATGAATGGTGAATTTCTTATCTTGCATTTTTATAATCCAACTCATGACTTTCTTTCAGGCATTGCGCCACATTAGACAAATTGCTCTGGAAACTAGTGGTGAGGTTGTCTATGGTGGGGGCCGTCAGCCTGCTGTATTGAGGAACTTCAGTCAGAGATTAAGCAGGTACTCCTTGGTGCAAGATGATTTCAGATTATGTTGTTCTTCCCTAATTTTGAATATATACTGGAATAATAAAGCTCATTGAATGAACTTGCAGGGGTTTCAACGATGCAGTGAATGGATTTGCAGATGATGGCTGGTCATTGCTGGGCAATGATGGTGTAGAGGATGTTACTATAGTAATAAACTCATCTCCAAGCAAACTTCTTGGATCTCAAGTGAACTCTTCTGCAATGTTCTCCTCCTTCGGTGGTGGGATCTTATGTGCAAAGGCATCTATGTTACTCCAGGTGCAATTCTAATCCCTAGTCAGGGCCTGTTTGTTATTAAGAGATTAGAATTATTGAGTGGGTCTTCCTACCCGACCCTTTGTCATAAAAGCTGTCTTTTACTCTGTAACTCAACTCATTTTTCACTTATGTTTGCAATACATGATTAGATGAATTATCGATCTTGATTCAGATAAATCTCTTCTGATCAACTTGGTTTTTATTTGTCATGGAACTAAACATGGGGCCTTTTTATATCTTCATGAAATGTAGAATGTGCCACCAGCTTTACTTGTTCGCTTCTTGAGGGAGCACCGTTCTGAGTGGGCAGATTGTGGAGTTGATGCATATTCTGCTGCATCACTGAGGGCTAGTCCATATGCAGTTCCTGGTGGGAGAGGCAATACTGGATTTTTTGGTGGGCAAGTGATACTGCCTCTTGCTCACACTGTGGAACATGAAGAGGTAAAGGTTCTACTTATGCAAAAAAGATGTATTATAGTTTTTCTTTTCCTGTCATACATTGTTGTCCAAGATGAAAATGGGGAGTACCTTTCTTCTGGGTGTAGTTTTTGGAAGTGATCAGGCTTGAAGGCCATGGCTTTGGTCAAGATGATGTTTTAGCACGAGACATGTACTTGTTACAGGTTTGTGTTTTATATATAGTAGAGCCTTAATTGTTCTGTTTTGTTCCTCTTTTTCTCATACATGTCTGCTTGTATTTTGACTGGTGGCAGCTCTGTAGTGGAGTTGATGAGAATGCTGCTGGTGCATGTGCCCAACTTGTATTTGCACCCATTGACGAATCTTTTGCTGATGATGCCCCTCTGTTGCCTTCAGGTTTCCGTGTAATCCCACTGGATCCTAAAACAGTTGAGTAACGATACATGACCCTGATCGAACCTATTGGGTTGTTTCAATTTTTGCTGTCCTGAGTTGAATCATTTTTCCCTACATTTATTTTGAAATCCTTCGGCCACCTAATCCTTTTGGTCCTTTATTTTTTCTGACATTACATTTATGAATAGATATCCCCCGTTTATAAGGAAAATAATCTTGGGCTTTTAAATCAGTTGGTGCATTTCCATTTTCCATGATCTGTTGGATGACATCAATTTGCTATGCTCAACTGCAGGAAACACCTGCTGCCACTCGAACCCTTGACCTTGCGTCTACACTTGAAGTTGGTTCTGGTGCTGCAGCACGTCCGAACAGTGATAGTGCTTCAAATGCATACAATCTCAGATCTGTCCTGACCATTGCGTTCCAGTTTACTTATGAGAACCACCTTCGAGAAAATGTTGCTGCTATGGCCAGACAATATGTTCGTAGTGTGGTTGCTTCTGTTCAGAGGGTTGCGATGGCAATTACTCCTTCACGACTGGGCTCACACATTGGGACAAAGAATCCACCTGGATCTCCTGAGGCCCTCACATTGGCACGCTGGGTTTCTCGCAGCTATAGGTATGTCTTCTGTGGTGTACGTTGTTCACTCATGGCCTTTCATTCTGTTGAGTGATATTTAGTTTTAGCTATCTTGACAGATGTTTAGGTGTAATATTATTGTTTTTTTTTTTTTGTATTTCTTTTGCTCATTGATAGATTGGTGTTAATTTTTATGCAAAGTCTATAATTTGTGGTGTTGAACTTGCTAATGGAGATATAACTGGAGATTTGTGTGCATCCTGCGATGCATGTGAGCATCTTTTGTCAATATTTTGCCTTGATATTCTGAAATTTCTGTTTTGTTTTTCTTCATGATACATGATCATATCAACAGATGAGAAGCATCACGCATCTTTAGCACTTTGTTTATCATTTGCAATGAGATTTCTGCTAATTATACCTTCGGACAGGTTTCATACTGGAGTGGAACTTCTAAGAGCTGACACCCAGGCTGGTGATTCCTTGCTGAAACTTCTTTGGCATCATTCTGATGCAATCATGTGTTGTACTTTAAAGGCAAGTGGACTTGTATCTTCAAAATCCCTCACAACTTAAAGCCTCTTAGGATTCAGGTATAATGTTTTGAGATTCATTCCCACACTTTGCAGGCCTCACCTGTCTTTACCTTTGCAAATCAAGCTGGTCTTGACATGTTGGAAACCACACTCGTCGCCCTGCAAGACATAAACCTGGAGAAGATTCTTGATGATAGTGGCCGAAAGGTCCTTTGCTCTGAGTTCTCCAAGATCATGCAACAGGTGATGACAACATGAAGAAGAACCTAACTCTCTCCATCTTGAATGCAATCATGCTTTTTTGCCTGACCTCATATTCTCCTGTTTGCTGTTTTTCGCTCAGGGCTTCGCATATCTACCTTCGGGTGTCTGCCTTTCAAGCATGGGCCGGCCAGTCTCCTACGAACAGGCATTAGCTTGGAAGGTTATGAACGAGGAAGACTCTCCTCATTGTCTTGCTTTCATGTTTATGAACTGGTCCTTTGTTTGAGTATGGCCTGGAGTTGAGAAAAACATTTGACTCGTTTTGTTAAACATATCAGTGACCTTAAAAAACACTATCAAGTAGTGTGTAAACCCTCTGAAACATATGCTATGAAAACACTCTGGGTTTGTTTGTGTGTTTTATGATGTTTGATTGACAGATTCATTACCATCTTTGCTGCATGTAAGGATGGATTGTTCTGCTATTTTCATTAATTTCCTTCTCACAAATTTACCTTCAGCTTCTTCCTCACCTATTAATTAATTAATTAATTAATTAATTAATGATGTGATGGCTGATGCAAAGAAAGAAAAATTATATCTACTACTTGAAAGAAAACAAACAAAAGATAATAATGGGTAACCAAGGGAAGTGGCAAGCAAGAAATCTGAAAAAAGTGGAAAGCAAGTGAAGAAGTGTGTTTGATACATGTTGATGAATTGAAAGGTTGGGTGATACTCACTCTGGAACTTAACTTTGATACTACTGATAGTGAGTGGGTTTGTAGTGACTTGAGACTTAAGAGAGGTGTGGTGTCCCATCACCCACTCATCACCCAATTTGTTCCATGTTTTGCACTGTTTCATCCTTGTCTCCACCTCATTCTTCTTTTTAACAATGTTCATTCATAGTGTACTTGATTTTAAACACAGAAAATTAGGATTCATTGCCGTATGATTTGACAACCTTTTTGGCGTTTGCTCATCCTATATATTGCTTTTATATTCCCAATTGTTCATATAGAAATAGACAAAAAAAGAAAACCTACATAAATTTTATGTTTTAGACACTTGGACAGTAATAATAGATTCACAGGATAATTATTTTTTTCTTTGAACTTTGAAGTTTGAAGTTAGGTCTGGTGACTCTGGTCTGGGGGAAATTTACACACATGTATATCTAAACGATATTATAAGATTTTGCAGGGGTTTAAGTTGAGAGTTGAGTAAACTCCAGCAAACATTCAATCACATTTTAAATAACTCTTAATAATTTTAATGGTTGATAAATTTATAAACTATTATTTTATGATAAATAACTACAACATATGCATTAACTTATCAAAAGTCTATTTTGGAATATTTGTAGTATCATGGGAGTATTTTTAAAAATATTATTATTTGGACTGTTATATAAGTCAAATATTACATGAGTGGAGATTTATTCTAATAATATAGTTTATTTTGATATATTGTCTTTCTTCCCATTTTTTCTGAGTCCTTTAACCATTGTTACATTTTTAAATGAAATATAATATTTTTGTATTTTTAATCAAACACTTATTATTTTTCAATTAAATAATATATATTCTTTTTTAGAAAGAACATTTTATTAAACAATATGGATCAAATATAAGTTTTGTTGAACTTTATATCAAATGATGACTAAAGAGGCATTATGTTAGAGCATGTCCATGAAAGACACAATCGATCTTTGGTAAAACCCTAAACCCTAAACCCTAAACACTGAGATAAGAATCGAGAATGAAGGTAGGGCAGTGGCTGAAGAGAGAAGTCATGAAAAGAAAGAAAGAAAGAAAGTTTTCAAAAGAAAGAAAGAAAGAACAAGTAGACGATGGAGAGAGATTGATGGTATCTTTAGTAGAAGAGTTATGACTAGGCTTTTGTATTCTTTTGAGTCTCTCTTCTTTCTCTCTCTCTCTCTCTCTCTCTCTCATAAACCCCAGACAACAAACATTAGAAAACAGCAAAAGAAGACGTTTTGATGTTGACCTTATCGTCTCCTCCCTCTCTCCTTAGCTCCCACTAGAAGATAGATCTTCATCCCTTCTTTTCTTTTTCACTGCACCAAATCAACACTTTAAATTCTTTTCGTGCGCTTTGTCTCCTGTAATTCCTTCTGTAGCCCTATAACTTTTACTCTCTCTCTCTCTCATTCTTTTTACAATACCATCTTCTCTTTAATATCACAATTACATATATATATATATATATATATATATATATATATATATATATATATACCTTTGCAAATCTTTAATGTTTATCAATAATTTTATAATTTTTTGTTATTGTTCAATATATATTTTTCTTTCTTTCTTTCTTCTTCTTATTATTTTTTTACTTTGAACACCATACACATATTTAACCATGTTTTAAGTTAATTATATTGAAAAGCCAATTAAAAAGGAGGAAGTGTTCATCTAACTCAATAAGCAAAGTTTTCTTTTTAAAGTTATCATTTTTTTTCCAATATTATGTTATATTTATGTGTGAGAATAAAGAGAAAAAGTCAAAACTGTTATTTTTTCTTTTAAAATTCATTTTATTTTTTACCGCAAAATCACATATAGATAAATATTGTTGTTTTATCAGATTATGATTTTTATTGGATATATATATATATATATATGCAAATTTCTTAAATTACTTTATATTGTATCAATGGTAGATATTTAACAGGTAGGGTAGCAAAAGGATGGGCCCACAAAGATACGTCAGCACAGCACGATGTTGTAAGTTGAGCAAAATTACGGAAAGAGCCCTTCATTAGGGAGGGCCAATCCGCCATCGGCCAATAATAATCTCTGGGCGTAGGTACGGCCCGCAACCCATCAGCTGGGTCGGTGACAGACAGGAGAGTTGAAAATCAGACGGTTAGAAACGTCCCATCAAACCGAACAGAAGAAGGCGAGAGAGGGACCACCGATTGGATTGGACGGTAGGATGCGTACGGTTCCAGCGGTGGGGTCCACTCTGGTGCAATGAATAAGGAAAGCGCCCGCTGCGGCAGTTGGTCGGGAATAAACGAGGCCAAGGCTCTTGTCGCTGTCTGTGGGCCCCGCCTGGCCCAGTCCGGGTTTGACACGTGGATTCAGATCTGGAGCCCCGTGAGGAGGAGGAGGAGGAGGAGACGGGAGCTCTTGTGGACCCCACCGCATTAAAAGTCACGTTGTTGTTGTTGTACGCAGACGTCAGAGCGGATGCTTTCGTGTTCTCGCATGCGGGATCCGAATGACGCATTCACTATTAATTAATTCAATCAATGGACTGTAATAATTAAATAAATGCCCTTCGTGCTTTCAATCTATTACGGAAAAACCACCGTCTGCGATTAACGCCACGGTTGGTTGGTCACTTGGTTGGTTGTGAATTGTGATGAGATTAATTTCTAAAAGGTTTCTTCATTATACGATGATGATAAAATATTTAATAAGAATAAAATAAAATAAATAAATAAAAGATATATATATATGTTTGTACTATGTACTATGTATGCATGATGTACCGACCGGTCCATGATCCATCATCATCATCAATGCATTCATTCTCGTAAGAAACTAAAGTAAGGTTTTCTGAGACCACTCAGCGCATGGTTAAGTTAATGACAGTTTGTCTATCCAGAGGGAGTGTATAGCGAGTGCACTGGACTACTGGAGGTACTTTATTTTGTTCCTCGCTTTTGCCCGCACATCTCGAAAACCAAAAAAAAAGCCCCCTGCCAACGGACGCTCTGCACCCGTTTCCCACCAGCGTGAATTTTTTTCTTTTTTTGTAAAATTTTCATATATACTTTATAAAACTGTAATTACCTCTGGTTCTATCTATCTATCAATATTACTAAGCGAAAGAAACAGTTACAAATTTTTTTTTTAAAAAAAAACTCAAAAAAATGAGAAAATTGTATTGGGGTATTCCGAATTTCTCAGATTTTTAGATTTTTTAAATTTAAAAATCCCAATACACATGATCGCGTGGTTTCCTGGTGGTGGTTATATCACGATCGCTTTGTTTCCTGGTGGTTACTACGTGATATCACTTCTCACATCATTTCAAATGATACAATACACAAACTTCTGGGAAAAGGAGTGATTTTCTTTTTTTGATTCAAACTCCTGAGAATTTTTTAGATGCGAACTGCTCAATTATTTCTGATACTGGTATGTTTTGATCTTTGTATTTTTCTAAATCCCTTTAAAAGGAAGGGGAATTGGAATGAAGAAAAGAGTGGTTTTTTTTAAAATTTTTTATAGTGTACATGTTTTGTGATTTTTTTTTCTTTTATGATGCAGACTCCTAAGCAACTATGCTACATTCTGAAGAGCTTTTGGATGCGATATTCAAAATCACTTTTTTATTCTCAGTAAATACTATGTTTTAATCTATAATTTATTTTTGGATTAATTTAGTTTAATCCATAGCGTATTTTACTTTTATTTTGATAAGGCTTGAGGGGTTGCTTATAAACGGAAATTTAATTTAATTTTATATTTTTATGCGAAATTTATTTATTTTTTATCTGCACTTTTTAAAAGAGCAATGTGAATTCTCCTGATGATAACATGAAAACCTTACTGGGAAAAGGTTGTCTATTAATTTTTTTTCTTTATTCTCCTAATGATATTTAATTTAATCTATAATTTTGTTTATAAACAGATTTTTATAAAGTTTGAGGGGTTGCTTATAACGGAAATTTTATTTTATTTTATATTTTTATGTGAGATTTATTTTTTTTATCTGCACTTTTTAAAAGAGCAATGTCAATTATCCTAATGATATCATGAAAACCTTCCTGGGAAAGGCTGTCTATTATTTTTTTTTATTCTCCTGATGATATTTACTTTAATCTATAATTATAGAATCTTTGTATTATTTATAAACGAAGTGGTTTTTTTGTATTAGTGTACATGTTATGTGATTCTTTTTTCTTTTATGATGCAGACTCCTGTGCAACTGTGCTACATTCTGAGGAGCTTTTGGATGTGATATTCAAAAACCGTTTTTTATTCTCAGTAAATACAAGACTGGTATGTTTTAATCTATAATTTATTTTTGGTTTAAATTAGTTTAATCCATAACGTATTTTCTTTTATTTTTTATTTATTTATTATTTTTGTTTACTTTTTTGCATTCTTTATTATACATAAATTTATTCTCCACAATGTATGTTGTTTGAATGTTTTTTCCATTTTAAATATTCTCTATGGTGGTATTATTAAGAGATAAAATTTAATTTTTTTGAAGTAGTGGCCCTACTTATATAAAATTATTTAATTTGAACTTTAAATAATAAAATATAATTTTAATTTAAAAAATTGGCTCCGACATGGAATAAAATTTATAAGCTTCACAATATAAGATTTATGATTATTAATCTTCTTTTGTGAATCTACGTTTTATCCTTAGATATATCAATGCTTTTTTTTAAGATTATTTTCTTAAATATTGTGTTTCTTTCATATGTAGTTCATTGGATCGACAGTCTGCCGAGAAAGAAAATATACATGTACTTTTTTATTTTTTATTTTTACTATTTTACAAATTCACAATTAAAGAAAATATAACATATCATTTCTCTTAAGAATAGTGTTCTGTTAAGATAATTCTATAAATTTTGGTCTGAGAAAAATTTGATTATTTAATAGATTGTGTGTTGACATAAGAAAATATAACATATGATTATTTATTGTTTTAGAATAATGCTACATTCAGTTATAATTATGTAAATTTTGGTCTTAGAAAAAAAAAAGGTGATATTAAGATAATAATTTTTAGGTTTATTTTAAGCTTTATTTAACTTCTTTTATCTTTCTTTTCCATCCTTTATTATCAAAGTAGTAATGTTGTTGAGATGATAATGATATTGAGGTAATATTTTATGTTTTTTTAATAATCTATCTTTTCAATTGGTTTCAAATTTCCATGATATTAAGAAATAAATAGTGTTATCCAATTCAAAATTAAATAGTGGTTTTCAAATAGATTTTTAAAATATTGTGTTTATCCTCAATGCAATTGTCATTCATTGGAACGACCAGTTGGGAAAAAGTAAATATATAGTTAATTCTTTTTAGTTTTTTATTTACTTCTTTTTTTTTCAATTTCATGTTTAGATTTGATATAGATTTTAATAGATTGTGTGTTGTTTGAATGTTCGGTAGTTTCATATATTTTCAATTTCAGGTTTAGATAGGATGGATTGTATGTTAATTAATTTTTTTTTTCAATGTACTCTCCTGTGGTTTTACTAAAACATATGATTCAAGGTGGTCACTTGCAAGAGATTTTTTCAGATACCTAATTTGGCTGTTGATTTGGGAATTCAAAACTGTATTTCCTTATAATATAGGAGGTAATGGTTACTGAGGTTATGTGTTTGAACTTGGCAAAGATCAGCATAAGAAATTGGCAGCACTTGAGATGGAGTTGGTTGTTGCTAGGAATGACGGTTATGTCCCGAGGTATGGCTATGGTTCGGAGTCTTCAGACACCAATGTTGGTCCTTCAAAGAAAAGGTTGTCGGAAGTAATAGGCATCTTCACAGGCTTTGGAAGTAAGAACAACAGAAATGCCATTCGGAAATCATGAAAATTATCTGGTAGAATGCCAACCCATCCTTATGCCGTGGATGGAGACTTTGAGCTTTATGGTTAGTTTCATGCATGCATGGATGTGTTCAAAGTTTATTGATTATGTTCATGCAAATGAATGGATGATTTCATGCAGAGTCTAGAGCAATTGTGAGGTATTATGCAGCAAAGTATGCAGACAAAGGACTAGACCTTCTTGGAAGGACACTTGAAGAGAAGGCACTTGTGGAGGCCATAAAATTTTTTATTTGTATATTATGATAACTCTATTCACTTTCTCTAGGAATTATATTATGTTTCCTTTAATCTTTTTGGTATATTCCTGTGAATCAATTTGTACAAAATTAGAAGAAGGCTAAAGAAGTCTTTATTTGAATTTTTTATGCAGGTGCAACATTGAAAAAATTAGAAGAAGACAAAAGCAATGACATTCTCGATATTTTAAAAAGATGTAATTTTTTAAGTTATATATATATATATATATATATATATATATATATATATATATATATATATATATATATATATATATAAACTTTATTTTAATAGTTGTATTGGTTAAATGTAATTTTCAAAAGATTTACACATATATATAAACCTGAGCAACGCGAGGGCCATTTGCTTGTTTACACCTATTCAAAGGTTTGATTTTAGTCCCTACTTTTTTTTTATTATTATTTTTAAAAAATGGATAAACCACATTCTTTTATTTAATATTAAAGTAAACGATAAGGGTTACATATGTAGCATATGAAACACCATATTACACAAGATCCCATATTCCCCAAATTCCTAGATAGTGATGATCCCCTTAGCCCTGTTTCTGCGTGTCCTCAAAGCTGCTCCTTGGAGTGTGTTGCATCCCCTCCTCCCGTATGAACGCTAAGCTTCTCTTGACTATGGACTCCATAGCGATGAGCTTCGGCTTTTTCGTCGCGTAAGCTGCATCAAACCAAGAGAGTGTTAGGAAGTCAATATCGCGAATCATTTTCATGTAAAGTGTTGTTTGTCTTGAAAACATCTGCGATTTCGTTCCATCCACATCGTCCTTGCAATGACCATTGAGAGGAGATTCTAGCCGTAAAGGGCCTCTTTGGGTAGCAGATTGGCGACCGCCATTCATCCCCAGAGATCTTGCATCCTTTGGGGTATGGAGCCAAGTTGAAAGAGCTGTGCGAAGTGCCTCCAGATATTCGATGAATAACCGCAACCCATAATTAGGTGCTCAACCGTTTCTTCCTCTTCATCACATAAGTAGCACAACAATCTCGGTCCCCTCCAACCACGCCTCCTTAGGTTGTCTAAGGTCAAGATTTTGTTATCTAAGGCGAGCCAGATGAAGGCTTTCACTTTGTTAGGGCATGGCACTTTCCAAAAATCCGTTCCGATTTTTGGTCGGGTGCCACCGTCTATTAAGAATTGATAGAAGTTCACTGAGAAGTCACCTTGGGTGGTGAGTTTCCAGTGCCTCTCATCCATTTCCGTAACTGTGGGGGCATTGATATTACTAATAATCCGTTCCAGCACTATCCTTTCCTCCTGAGTTAGTGGGCCTTCCTCGATCAGCAAGGCCCCAGTAGCAAGCTGTAGCCTGGCCTCCTGTATTGTGCTCCCTAGCTTTCAGGCAAGGCGTATAACGATTGCCAGTTCGACTTGGGTGCGCTGCCCTTCATCCAGTTATCGGCCTATAGGTTATTGGTGTTCCCCTGTCCTGTAGTAGCAGTCATATTATGCAACAATGCTTCCGGTCGTTGAGTGGCTCCTTTATGGAAGAAGGAGGCCCTTGAAAGCGCCTTGCAGAAAGGGTCGATAGCACCATTTCGGAAGTAAAGACTTTTGAGGATCTGCTCACACCCACTGTCTTGCCCAGTGAGAATCCTCCACCACCATTTACCCAACATGGCCGAGTTGAAGGCCCGGAGGTTGAGGATTCCCCATCCCCCAAATTCTTTGGGTCTGCATAGGCGTTCCCAACTAACCAGTCTATATGTGTTGGCTTTTGGCTTCATTCCCTTCCATAGAAAATCTCTACAGATCTAATCGATTTGGTGTGTGACCCACTCCGGTAGTCAATAGATAGATAACCAAAATTTGGTATGGTCGATAAGACTGAGTTAAGGAGGATGATTCGTCCTCCCAGTGATAGGAATTTACCCTTCAATGAGACCAGTTTGCCCCTTACTTTTTCAATGAGCTTTCTCCAGGTGTCCTTTTTTGGTTTGGTTCCGGAGATCTGTAGTCCCAGGTAGTTAATAGGGAGGCTACCAATAATGCAACCCATCAGGTGTTCAAGGTCCTGGTTGGTGTATATGAGTGCTTTAATTGGAATGATTGCACTCTTAGAGTAGTTAATCTGGCGCCCAGATAAGTCTTCATATAGGTAAAAAATAAACGTATAGCTCCCCTAAGCACACAATTAGCAGGTCATCAACATATTGTAGTGTTGAGATCTCTTCCTCTGCCGAGCTTCCATAGCGGACTCCCCTAAAAAGATTTGCCCTCATGGCGTTCTCAATCATAGTGCCGAGAACATCACTGGCGAGAACAAATAGAAGGGGTGATAGCGGGTCTCCTTGTCATAATCCCTTATGGTGTCGGACATATCCCGTCGGTTGCTCGTTTAGAAGAAATCTCATTTTTGAGGAGGTGAGGATCATTCTAATCCATGTGATCCATCAAGGGCTAAATCCCCTTGCATGCATAATCTGCAGTAGAAAGTCCCAGTCCACCATGTCAAAGGCGTTTTCGAAGTCTACCTTAAATAGGGCCCCGTTTGACCTGTCTTGATTCATCTTGTAAATTAATTCCTCGGTCGCCACAATATTGTCGTGTATACATCGTCCTTTTATGAAGGCAGTCTGGGTGTGGTCCACCAACTTGTCAATCACTGTTCTGAGTCTATTTGCCAGCATCTTCGTGATGATTTTCATAGAGCAGTTCACCAGGGTGATTGGACGGTAATCAGTGATAGTAGTGGGCGCATTCTTTTTGGGTATCAATACAATATTTGCCCAATTCAGCCTTTTCAAATCAACATTCCCCTAATATAAGTCGTTGAAGACATGCTTCACTTCATCCTTCATCATGTTCCAGCCTTGTTGGTATAGGGTTATTGAGAATCCGTCGGCTCCCGGGGCCTTGTCCGGGTTAAGATCTTTGATTGCCTCTCAGACTTCCGCTATGGTGAATGCGTTGTCCAAATGACTAAGATTGATCTGTTCTTTGTGAGCAAAGAGCCGGTTCCAATTGGTAGAAAGTCCGTTGTCTCTTCTTGTACCAAAAAGATGCTTATAATGTGACGTAATTGTGGCCGTTATCTCTTCCTGTCCTTCTATGACTGAGTCTCCTGCCTGAAGTCGGTGAATCCAATTTCTGTTTTTTCTCTCATTTGAGACTGCATGGAAAAATTTTGTGTTCTTGTCCCCTTCTTTCAGCCAAATAATGCGGGAGCATTGTCTCCAATGTGCTTCCTCCGCCGTAATCACATAGGCTTTATGGGTTGTGATTCTTTCCTGTTCTTGGTCATGGTTGAGCCTTCCTTCCTCTTCTTGTACGTCAAGATATTGGATTTTCCGCATCAATTCCTCTTTTCTTGCCCTTGCCTCCTTCTGATTTTGTTCATTCCAGGATCTCAGTCTCTTGTGAAGCAGGATGAGTTTTTTGGAGAGGGTGAACGCTCCACAACCGTCGAAATAAGCTTCTTCCCACTTCCCAAAATCCTTCCTTATTAGCCCAAACTCTGTTGAATCTAAACCTAGGTTTGCGTTTGCAGAACATTTCGTGCATTTTCTTTTGTTTTTCTTTTATTTTTTTATTTTTGGCATACATGTTATAGTTTAGTTTGCAAAAAAAAATTTATACATCTAACAAAGAAGGGAGGAGAGCTTAAAAATAATTACTTTTACCATTTTATTTTTATTCTTGTTTTATTTAATGTCTCAGATCTATTCATTTCGTTAAGCGCCAACCTTTTTATGAACTTGCCATATAACTTGCTCCTCACCGCTTCTAAACTCTAGAAAAATGATGCATTTAAAAACAATTTAAGTTGATTTTTATGAAAAGTTCGGCACAATAGTTTAGTCCACTTCCAAACTTCCACCACCTCATTGCTAATATAATTTTAAGTTCAATGTTCCGAAACAAACTAAATTGTTAAAATAATAACTTCATACAAATAACTGCATTTAGACAATTTACTCAAAATCAAATTTACCTAAATTCACATTGCAATTACTGACTTTATGTTTTGACTGTCCATTTGAATTATCAGCATTTAACTAATTGATGACCGAATTTGCCAAAATATAGGTAAGCAAGTACAGGATGGATCAATATTCAAAGTTCATACAAGGGAAATTTGAACACAAACAATTCTAAATTAATACTTATGCCTTGTTATATAATATAATGCCCTAAAAGTAAACCCACTATTTAAAAACAGCATAGACTTCTGCTTCAAACAAACATCCAAGTATGGATTCCATGTCCGGATTGCATATCCTGTTTTTCTCATTGGTGGCATGTGGAGACAACGAGATGAGCTTCTTTTTATATCAGTCTCTGGCCATTGTTTCCTTGTCAGAAAACATCTTGATATGAGATAATAAATACATCAATAAAACTTTATGTACAAATCATCAGAAAACATTTTGATATGAGCTATAAATACATAAATCAAACTTATGTAGAAACCATCAGCATTTCCAAATAAACATATGCACCACCTGCAAGTAAGACCGCACTCCATGAATATAACTGAATAGGATGCTGGAAACTTCACTGACATAAATTTTTTTCACAAAGTGGTCGATGCATTTACCAGCAGACTTTTGAACTTGAGCTAAAATTATTTGATTATCAAACCTAGAATAAATTTCAACTGCATCAAGAGTTGAAAGAAGAATGCTTGTGCTTATGAGACCAGTTGGCAACTTCACTGAAAACTCAAGCAAAAACTAAAGCAATCTTTGATCCTCTTAAACAGTGCACTTTTCTGAAGTTTCATTTCTTGAACAGAAGTACGAGGACGGGACCAGTTGGCCGGTTCAACACCTCAAACTTACAAGTAGCCCACGATTCAGTTGGCAAGCTAGATGCAAAGGATTCGACAGTTCGCAGCTCCTCCCTGATAAAGAAAGTAAAGCAAAAGTATACATAAATAACATTATTAACCATTATGCAACCATTTTTCACATAAAACAGGTTTCATACAAACCTGTCAAGTTTTAATTCAATGAAATTGAATATAACAAAAACTCTTATATGTTTTACATGAGAAACTAAAGAAATTTTTTTTTTTTGAAAAAAAACTAAAGAATTTTATCAATTCACTGCATACAACAATTTCAAAAACCAAAGATGACAGATAGTTATGGATGCCAAATCATATAGACAGAAAGAGAAAACAGGATAGAACATCACTAAGCCAAGAATTAGACCTTCCACCAGGATGTCCCACATAAACCACCATGCTTATTAATCCTCCAGTTTTCAATATATGACTTGCAGCCTGCAAGGCCATTAATGTTGTTGTCGATGTTGTGATAATCGTTTTGTCCCCTCCTGGCAGATAGCCCAAATTGAATGCTATGAGCCTGAGAAAAGTAGCCAGAAACATATTAGATGGTAGTTCACTCACTAATTCAAATCATCATCGAACCCATAAAGATGTTTGGACTTGGAAATGGCTTCCATAAATTGGATATACTGTAAAAAACATGTCATGTCTAGAATCAAAATGAAACCTTATACACAATCATAACTATAAATAAGGATTCATCCACATATTTACATTCATGTACCCAAATAACATTTGTAAGCATTGCAACACATGTGAGGGTTTGCACAACCTTGACAAACCTTAAGGGAGCGTTTGGTTCGTGGGATGTGATATTCCATCAGGACTTCACATTCTCAAGAAAAAAAAAAAGGGAATCACTTTGAAAGGTATATTAGATTCTCATGTTTGGTTCACATTGAAATATTGATAGGTATTTTAATTGACATGTTTGGTTGCTAAAGGATGTCTTAAAATCCATTCGAGTTAATATGTAAATTACCTAAACATCCTTATATATAATTTCTTGAACAATAATAATAAAATGAATAGCTTGACAATACACAATATATGCACATAAAATAAATAAATAAAATAGACATAACACAAATAAATCAAATAAAAAAAGGGCAGCCCGGTGCTACAAAATAAACATAAATAAATCAAATAAACATAAATTAAATCAAATAAATAAACACATAAATAAATACATAAATAAATAAATAAACAAAATAAAATGGGAAAATGGGAGAGGGTTGTAGTTGAGAAAAAAAATAAAAAGAAAAGATGAGATAGGTAGAAAAGTAATTTTGGGTTCTTATTATATTCCCACAAGGATGGAGTATAACAATACCACCTATCGAGAAGGGTACCCTATTCCCATTAATCATGGGACCGTGGAGTCCATGTGTATCTTATATTCCCGGGAATTTAACCGAAAAACTTGAACCAAACATAGGTATCTTATATTACCATGAAACTTACCCTAGAATCCTAGTAGAACCCACGAATTAAACAACCCTTAAAGGATATTAAAATCAAGAATCTTCCAACTATAGTGTCCCAAATACTCTCTATAACAGATTAGATAAAAAGCAATTAATTAATTTCTTTTACAAAAACAATCTTTGATTCTTGTAATATGTCATTAGCAAGCAATTCTTAACAAGCCAAATCTTCAGCAAATAATTTTGGGTGTTTGTTTTCTCCAAGTATCAATAACAAAAAAAGTCATAACTACTACTAAAGTAACCCGTTTTAAACCCATACAAAAGATTTAAAGATGATTTTGTTAGTTTTTGGACATCTAAGACTTTCCAATTTTTAATAATATGCTATGAGCAAAATTATAAATTAACCATCTTAAAGGAAATAAAAAACCATTGACTTAAATTTCATTAAGTTTATTTTAGGGGAAATAACTTGTAGGTCCTTAACTGAAGTTTCTCTTCTTTCAAGGTGTGTCCAATTTTTATACTTACTTCTAAGGACAACATTTAGCTATAATTACTTCTAAATTCCTGAAGCTAAACGAACTGAACGGGCATGATGTGAATGTTGAAAATCCACTTCCGTATCTTTATGGATTGCACAACCACTCGCTCTCAGAAACTTTGTTAAGGTCTCTCCAATTTTTATACTTACTTTTAAGGACAACGTTTAGCTATAATTACTTCTAAATTCCTGATGCTAAACAAAGTGAATGGGCATGATGTGAATGTTGAAAATGCACTTGCATATCTTTATGAATTGCACAACCAATCGCTCTCAGAAACTTTATTAGGAGGCAATGGTTAACTTTTTTTATAAAATCAAGTATTTGTGTTCTTTATAATCTTGATCTAAAGCTTGAGATTTGTCAGCAACTTCTTAGCATTTTCAATGTTCTTGACTTGGATTCTATGGGATTCTATAATTTCGTTCAGAGATTCCAAAACTCAATCCGTACCCAGGAGATTCTTGCATTTTCAATTTTGATTTAAAGCAAAGATTTTCATTCCATTGCTCAAGTGTTTTCTCAACCTCTAGGTAAGTATTCACTACTATCTCCTTGTCTACGTTCGGTATGAAAGTTTTTGTGCTTTGCTGCCCTTTTATCATTGTAAAGACTATTCGTTCATAGACATCTTTGTGTTGTTCAATTAGCAGATAACCCATGTTTAACTCTTAAAATGGCATGTTGTCAATCACCATTGCTACTTCCAGCACATCATGGTAAAGTTGAAGTCCTTGGGGACAAAGATGAGCCAATGGTACAAGATCTTTGAACAAAAACGATTCATTCATCTTGTTCGCTGTTATAAATCATGTAAAAAAATTGTTGGATGAGCTATTGCATGTTTATGATGTGAATATAAAAACTTCGCAATTGAGGGCTCCAAACTGAAGTGGAGACTAGAGGATTTCTCCATCTTAGTCAGATTATGTAGTGGGCATTTACTTTGACTTTTACTCCGTTTGGCACTGGGAAGCAATTTGACGCTTTTAA
Organism: Dioscorea zingiberensis; assembly: GCA_026586065.1. Classification (NCBI taxonomy): domain Eukaryota; kingdom Viridiplantae; phylum Streptophyta; class Magnoliopsida; order Dioscoreales; family Dioscoreaceae; genus Dioscorea; species Dioscorea zingiberensis. The sequence goes on from CM048826.1 coordinate 25,741,042, forward strand.
AGGAAATTGACGAGAAGAAGACAAAATAAGAAGAAAAAAGGCTTGCTAAAGGTCATTGTATTCATCGTGCAGATCTTTCTCCTAGCCAACACAACATTAACCATCCACAAATGGATGTTTACGTACGTTAATGAAATGGAGTTGCTCCATCAATACATTTGGGCTCATATGGTACACACCTTCTGTCAGGCAAATAGAAAGTTTAGAATCACAAAACCTAATAAGGTGGTGCATGTATGATATATGAAGCAATCTTCCTCAGATTCCTCATTTTCATCTGTGTAATTGCCATGTTGGAGAAGCCTTCACTAAATGCTGAAACACATCTACCATGGATGGCTAGCTGTTACATTATTTTGTGGCCATTATTTAGTTGAGCGAGTTGCTGGCTTAGGCAGGGAGTTGGAAACTGGAGATGCATCCAATGTATGATAAAATTGTTGTCCAGTCTCTTAGCCGAATGCATAGACACCTCCTTGAAAAAAAGTCTACATTAATGAAATGGTGTTCTGACTCTAGGCCAAATGCTTAGACACCTCTTGATAGGGTTGCATTGAGGACCCTCATTAATGCCTCATATACTTTATCAGGTATAAAGGAAGTAAACTAATTTGATATTAGAAAAGGAATCAAGTTAAACCTGCGGTTTATGAATAAATAAACATAGCCATCAATAAATATGTAAGAAACAGAATCAAGAATAAACTTCTCAATAACCTAATAGATATATACCAACTCACAAAAGGTTGGCAAATAAACATCTACATTTTTAAGTTTAAACCACATAAGTAATCTGCTTACTGAACAATAATATTAACCAAACCATAACTGTTACATAGACGCGTGTTTATTCACAGTGGTCCACAAGCACAATATCATTCATGATCAATAGGACTCACTTTACAGACATCCACACCCTTCATGATCTCTTATATCACCTCCTACCTCCTAAACTAATAGTAATACAAACACCATTCATGACCTTTTTTTTGTTTTTTTTTTTTTTTGGCACAAGTTACCTCATAAAATCACATTATGAACGCTATCATTCATCCCCTTTGTATATCCTATGTACACTGGCTTACCGGCTTTGTCATCTTAAATTTTGCATACAGTGACCAAAATGTTATCCATGACCCATGTGCGTCCCATCTAAATGACTGATAGAATTGCTCCGTATTGTAGGCTTGTAGATGATGAACTTGGAAAAAAGGAAAATCCCCATAAGAAATACAATGGGAATCTTCACAAAGTCATTCACTTCCTTTATTTCCTTCTCAACAAACTTCTCCAAGAACCTCACGTCGCCTCCTAGTACCGAAAAAAGGAAATGTCGAAGTAAAGGTCCTCCAACCTAGACCTTGTCTTCTATTCTTAGGAACTTCGGTGTCACGGGAATGGATTGGGCGTAATAACAAGCATTGATAAGTATGCCCTTTATGGAATTTTGTATCACTGTTAGGACGCTAACAGAACTTTGAAATCATTATGCGAAATCATATACATTGCCAATGTATGGTCTGTAGAGGACCATCAGAGTGACGAGTCACAACCTCATCCATAACTGAAATCACGACCAAGGCCACCATCATGACATCGACCACAACCACAACCATGATTACTAGCAAAGACAAAACAACCAGAAACCAATGAAGGACCAACCATAGTAGAAGCATGTAAGACATCAGAGTAAGTGTTAGACATGCAGGAAACAAATGCCTCGGTGAGAAACTAATTGCATACACTGGCTAGAGATTTAATGACAATAATTGCTTCAAGTTGCTTATGGGACCACAGATTAAGAGTTAAAGGTTGATACATATTAAGCTTATCCCAAAAGCATTTAAGGTCAACATAATATGCATTGGTAAGACAACCATCCTACTTAGTAAACAAACTGATGATGTGGACATCGATGCACGTTTATTTGGACGCGACTATCAACGTAGATGACAGAGGCACCATGTCCAGTAGCTTTTCTAGAGCCTAGTTATCTTATTTCTTTTGTATCTTTTATTTTGGACCATTGGATGTTATTTTTCTGCATCCTTTATTTTGGACCGTTGGATGTTATTTTTCTGCATCTTTTATTTTAGACCGTTGGATATAGGGTTTCACGACTATTGCCATATATAAGCCTCCTTGTGTAATAGTCATGACGGCTATGATGCAATAAAAAAAAAACTTTGTTGCTCTCTTTGTGAGTAGCCAATCCTCCCTTAAGTGTGAGACCAAGAGAGAATCCCTACTGAGTTGTGAGAACCCTGAGTTTATCTTCCACGCCATCACCATCATGCATCCTCCTCCTTCAACCTCGAGATCCGACGACAACGCCCTTTCTTCTTCGTCTTCTTCTACATCCGATCACACCAACCAATCCCCGGCAGCCCGATAACATCTCCGTCAACCCGTGACAGCCCCAACGTCGACACGCATCTTCCGGCCACCCGCCAGACTGTTGACAGCCCCGCATCTTCCCGGTTTCAACACAATTGTCCCGACAGCCCGGTGAGTTCTTCCATTTTATACATCCTATGAGTATCATCTATCTATCTCTAGAATATTATCTAGTTTAACTGCCATCACAAACTGAGAGATTAAGTGTTTTTCCTGCCGTATACGTGCTTCATTGATATTGAAATAATACTATTGTTGAACAATGACATAAGCATGATCATTGAATTAGTGTATGGCTTTAATCGTGGCCGTGTGAAACCTATTTAATTCTTGCAAAAACCATTATCCACTCACTAGTATTAACTTGTTTCCTTCTTCTGTTCTACATGTTGGTAAATCGTACTCGCATTAACTTTATTGGAAATCTCTATTAAGGACAAGGTTTACATCATTTTGATATTAGAGCTAGGTTGAGAATGTATTGGGTGTCGTATATGGAGCATTTAGGTTTAGTTTCTATATCATTTTGGGTATCATTTTAGGGTTAATTAGGTTGATTTGTGCATCATTTTAGATCTGGATTCATATCATTTAGGGTGCATTTAGGCTATGTCAAACTCCATTTTCAACAACCTTGTATTTCCCATTGGTTCCTAGTTTGTCCCAGTGTGTGTAGGCGTCTATGCAGCATATCAAGGGAATCCCAAGAGCCTTTCTTTGCTCTTTTAACCCAACCTGTTCGGCAATCCCGAACACGAGAACCCTCCCCAGCTCCTATGGATCCCACTGAGTTGACTAATCTCATCCAGTAGCGATTGCCGTTCGCTTGCTCCCTTGTGAACCGATATCGCCGCCTTGGCCCAGAGGATTGAGCAAATCGAAGTGCAACAAGCACAGGTCACGGAGCCACGTCAAGATTGTCCGTTCCCTCGAGTTAACGATTATGACATCCATTGGTACCCTCGCTACCCTGACGAGCAACTTAAGAACGAACGTGAAGGGTGACGTTCAACATTTTGACAGTAGCATGAACCCTCAAGTCTACCTCGACTGGCTCCGTACCATGGACCATTACTTTGTGTGGTATGATATGAGTGAACCTCTAAAAGTCAAATTCGCTACTATGAAGTTGATTGGGAAGGCCCAGCAGCACTAGACCAACCTAGAGCAAGCTCGTAGGAGCCGAGGTCTGGAACCCATAGCTACTTGGGAAGCTATGAAAGAGAAGCTTACCGAGATACGTTCCATTGACATACCATGTTCTCTTATTTGATTCATGGAACCAACTCTACCAAGGAAGTAAGCCCACCCAGGAATATGTAGATAAGTTCGATGACTTCCTTATTCGGTATAACGCTCTAGGCAAAGAAAGCGAAGAACGAATCCTCTCCAGGTTCCAAGCTGGACTTAGAGCCGACCTTAGGAATGAACTTATACATAGGAATGTGGACATCATGTCAGCAACTTAACCTATGGTCCTCGATTTAGACTCCCTTAAGTCTAGCTCATCCTATAGGTCAAGCGATTTAAGGGATCCTTCCTCTAGAAAGGACCCTCCCAAACCCAAGCCTTCCTCATCTTATCCTACTAAGTTTAACCCTAATTCCTATCAACCCAAGAGTAACTATAAGGATAAGAACACTGAGCGAGACTTTTCCAAGATTGACCCTCTCACCAAGCGCTACAAGTGCAAGGGATATGGTCACGTTGCTGTCAACTGTCCTAGCGTTAGCCGAGTCAATATTATAGAGGGCATTCCGATCATTGCCGACGATTCTAACGTCAAGGAATACACCTATGAGCCCGACGTGGGTAATAACTTTGAGGAAGAGGTAGATCCCCAATTCCTGAACTGTATTCGGTCTATCCAATCACCCTTACTAGATCTTAGATTTGTGCTTTCTCAGCCTAGGGATGAAAATGATTAGAAGCAAACCGCTATCTTTCATACATTCATCTTGATTGTTGATAGTGGAAGCAACATCAATGTTGTTTCTTCCGCAGTCTTTGAGAAGACCGGACTCAAAGTAGAACCACATCCTCACCCATACAAAGTGTCTTGGATCGATGCTGCTGCTATCCAAGTTACACAATGATGTTTAGTCTGTGTAGATTTCAAAGCCTGCAAGAAACAAGTGTGGTGTGATGTGCTTACTATGGATGTGGTACAGGTGATCTTATGATGACCTTCGTTATATGACAATGATGTGATAATTTATGGTCGATCCAATCAATGTGTGTTTCGACATGGTGACTTGAAAATTAATCTCAGCCCGGTAAAGCCACAAAGTAATCAGTCCATTACTTCGGTACCACCTCCTCAGAGAGAGGGCAAACAGGTGGCATAAATGCAAGGAAGGGAACTCATGGAAGAGATTGATAAGGGGTTGACAGTTTTCTTACTCACAAATCGAGAAATTTCCCAAGAGCCTGAGTCTCCCATTCCACCCCAGGTCACTCCTATCCTTAAGAAGTTTTCAGATGTGTTTCCTTCTGACCTCCCCAACCAGCTACCCCATTGTGTGACATCTACCACGCTATTGATTTGGTCCCAGGAGCGAGTCTGCCCAACTTGCCGCATCATCGAATGAATCCGACTGAACATGTGGAATTAAAGCGGCAAGTTGATAAGCTTTTAGCTAAAGGGTTCATTAGAGAGAGCTTAAGCCCTTCTGTTGTCCCAATCTTACTTACACCAAAGAAGGATGGGACCTGGCGTATGTGTGTGGATAGTCGTGTCATTAATAAAATAACGGTGAAGTACCGTTTTTCCATTGCCCATCTCAACGATATGCTTGATATGATGTTTGGTGCCACCCTTTTTTCAAAGATTGATCTCAAAAGTGGTTACCACCAAATTCATGTTTGTCCCGAAGATGAGTGGAAAACTGCCTTCAAGACAAAAAATGGCATGTATGAATAGATGGTCATGCCATAAGGATGACGAATACCCCTAGCACATTTATGAGGGTTATGACACGAGTGTTCCATCCTTTATGGGCAAGTTTCTTGTTGTGTACTTCGATGACATCCTCATTTATAGTTACTCCATTTAGCAACATCTTGGCCATTTGAGGTAGGTCTGCGTTATGTTAAGGAAAAAGCAGCTCTATGCAAATCTTGCCAAATGTACATTCTTTTCCAATCAAACTATCTTTCTGGGCTTTATTGTCTCCGCAGCAGGAGTGTCCGTTGATCCTAAAAAGATTAGGGCTATTATTGATTGGCCTGAACCCTATAACACACATGATGTGCGGAGTTTCCATGGCCTAGCCATCTTTTATCGTCAGTTCGTGCAAGAATTTAGCACAATTATGGCACCCATATCTGACTGTTTAAAGAAAGATGAGTTTGTCTCGTCCAAGGCAGCCATAAAGGCCTTCGAAGGAATTAAAAAGAAAATGACTCAAACTCCAGTTATGAGACTACCCGACTTCTCTAAAGCCTTCAAAGTGACTTATGATGCCTCTGGCATTGGTATTGGTGGAGTCCTCAGTCAAGTGGCTTATTTCAATGAGAAGCTAGATGAAACCAAACAAAAATACTCAACCTATAACAAGAAGTTCTATGCGGTTATCCAGTCTCTTCACTATTGACAACATTATCTTTTATCGCAAGAATTCGTCATCTTCTCTGACCATGAGGCCTCACGGTTCCTCAATTCTCAACAGAAGCTGAACCCTAAACATACCCAATGGATAGGATTCCTTTAGGAATACTCATATACCATTAGGAACAAGAAAGGAGTTAAGAATAAGGCTGCGGATGCGTTGAGCAGTTGTCATACGATCTTATCCACCTCAAGCACCGAAGTAATTGGTTTCAAGCGATTGAAGGATAAGTACACCTCCTGTCCCGATTTCTATGAGGTGTATGCATCTTTGAAGGAGGGTATAATGATAGTGGTAGATGACTACTTTTTGAAAGACGATTACCTGTCTATCGCTCCAAGCTGTGCATTCCCAATACCTCTTTGTGTGAGTATCGTATATGGGAGCTGCATGTTGGTAGCCTTACTGGACACTTTAGGCACAAGAAGACAATTGATGCTGTTGAGCATAGGTTTTATTGGCCTAGTCTTAAGCAGGACGTTGGTCGGCTTGTTAACAGGTGCCACACTTGTCAACTAGTCAAACAACGAAAACAGATAGTGGCCTCTATACTCCTTGCTAGTTCCCAATTATCCATGGGAAGATGTAAGCATGGATTTTATGTTAGGCATACCAAAGACTCAAAAGAAACACGACTCCATCTTTGTTGTAGTGGACTGTTTCTCCAAAATGGCCCACTTCATCCCTTGTTCGAAGACCTTTAATGCCTCCCGGGTAGCTCAGCTTGACGCTGCACGGCCTTCCAAAAACAATCGTGTCCGATAGGGATTAAATTTACTAACTGTTTTTGGAAAACCCTATGGTACAAAATGGGCACTAAACTAAAATTCTCTTCTGCATTCCACCCTCAAACTGATGGATAAACCGAGGTAGTTAATAAGAGTCTAGGAAACCTTTTGAGGACCCTTGTGGGAGAACATTTAGGGACTTCGGATTTGAAACTATGTGTTATTGAATTTGCATATAACACTTCTAAAAATAGGACCACTAGTATAAGTCCTCATGAGGTAGTTCATAGTTATCGTCCTAAGCAACCTATAGATTTGGTCCCCATGCTAGAGTACCAAAGAGTCTTAGAGTCTACATCTACATTTGTATCTCGCATTCATGACTTGCATAAAGAGATATCTAATAAAATTAATGCGAGTAATATTGATTACAAGCTTAAAGCAGATACTAGGAACAAAGTTAATACGAGCTGAAGTAATGGTGCGGATTCGTTCGAAATGGTTTCCATCTGGAGTTATTAAAAAAATTAAATGTTCGCTCTGCAGGCCCATTCAAAATCATTGATGTTATGAGATATGTATAAGATATATCGTATATAAGTTATAGATATCTATGGATAAGATATATATGGTTGTTAGATATAGTTTAGTCCCACATTGGTTATTTATATATGGTATATGTGTTACTAGCCTATAAATAGGCTTCTGATGTTTATTCAATAATATGATTCACTTTATAACTTTTTTCTTAACATGGTATCAGAGAACATAGGTTTTGAATTATCTTAAAATAATAATTTTTTTTAGGGGGGGGGGGGGGGGGGGGCTTCTCAATCCGGCCCCAACTCCTTTATTCATTGCTGCTCACGCTACTCAAGGATGTTGCGCCGCCTGTCTTCCCGGATCTTCTCGGATCTTCTCTGATTTTATCTGATTTTTCCGGATCTTCTCCAATCTTCCTGGCTTTTCTTCTCATTGTGCGTGTGCCCGCCTCCGTGTTGCGGCTCTCTCTTTCTTGGCCCATGTTCTCTTTTTTAGTGCTTGCCCTCTCTCTCTCAACGATTGCTCTCTCTCTTGGTAGATCTACAATGATTGCTCTCACTCTTGGTGGATCTATAGGTGTGATCCTTTCTCCTTTACTCCTAACATGGCTTCTTCTCCTCCGGTGACCCGCAACCTTCCTCCTTCTCTTCCCCGGCAACTACCGCACAGCCCTGCCCGCGCGGCTCTTTCTCCTCTCTTAGCGACCACCTCGTAACCTTTTTTGAAGGGATTTTTGATTGGGCCTCTCTGTTGGAACTTCTTCTCCATGGCTATCTTCATGGCTTCTCCATAGGTTTTTTTTTATGATCTTGTGTCCAAACTCAAGTTGGTATCTCGCACACCACCTTGAGTTTGCGAAGGATTATTAGATTATATATATAGCTGACCAAGCACATCGGCATGAATGCTCACTTTACCCGGCGTTCTGTTCATAATCAGACAATCTTTTTTCGCTATCTTCCATCTTAGGTCCAGGTTGCTGATTTCTTCACTAAGGCTCAGGCTCGTGATCGGCATTCTTTTCTGTTATCCAAACTCAAGACTTTTGATCCGCCTTGAGTTTGAGGAGGGTGTTATGAGATATATATGAGATATAGATATGTGGATAAGATATATATGGTTGTTAGATATAGTTTAGTCCCAAATTGGTTATTTATATATGGTGTATGTGTTTTACTAGCCTATAAATAGGCTTCTGCTGTTCATTCAATAATATGATTCACTTTATAACTTTTCTCTTAACAATTCACAAAATCAATAATAATACTTATGTCGTTGACCTTCTAGAAGGTTTTGGCATTAGTAAAACTTTTAATGTTGAGGATCTAGTCCGTTATACAAGCCCAAATTTTTACCCTAGTAATCCTCTAATAGACGAGCCTTTCCAACAGCCCACATATGAGCTTCCCCCACTTCCCCCACTACCAGATACTACTTATCCTATGGCAGAAAAATTGGATACAATTTTAGATGATCAGATTGTCTTTACTAGAGACGGTGGTATTCACAGGTATTGGTACAATGAAAGCACAAGCCAGACTCAGAGGACACATGGATTGATCGAGATGAGTTGCAGCGCTTGGACCCTGATTTATTGGAGCGCTATGATCAGCTTTCTGGTTTTGACTTGACAGGGTCGAGTTCTTTCCCACCCTGGGAGAATGATGATATGGACATCGATGCATGCTTATTTGGACACTACTATCAGCGTAGACGACAGAGGCACTATATCCAGTGGCTTTTCTAGAGCCTAGTTATCTTATTTCTTTTGCATCTTTTATTTTGAACCATTGGTTGTTTTTTTCTGCATCTTTTGTTTTGGACCGTTGGATGTTATTTTTCTACATCTTTTATTTTTGACCGTTAGACATAAGGTTTCATGGCTATTATCTATATATAGGCCTCCTTGTGTAATAGTCATGACGGCTATGATGAAATAAAAAAAAACTTTGTTACTCTCTTTGAGAGTTGCCAATCCTGACTTGACTGTGAGACTAAGAGAGAATCCCTACCGAGTTGTGAGAACCCTGGGTTTATCTTCCACGCCATCACCATCATGTATCCCTCTCCTTCCACCTCGAGATCCAATGACGATGCCCTTTCTTCTTCGTCTTCTCCTACATCTGACCACACCAATTGATCCCTGGCAGCCCGACGATATCTCTGTCAGCCTGTGATAGCCCCGACGTCAGCGCGCCTCCTCCGGCCACCCGCCGGACTACCGACAGCCCTGACATCTTCCCGGTTTCAACACAACTGTCCCGACAACCCAGTTAGTTCATCCATTTTATCCATCCTATGAGTATTATCTATCTATCTCTAGAATATTATCTAGTTTAACAGCCACCACAAACTGAGAGATTGAGTGTTTTTCCTACCGCATATGTGCTTCATTGATATTGAAATAATACTATTGTTGAACAATGGCATAAGCATGATCATTAAATTAGTGCATGTCTTTAATCGTGGCTGTGAAACTCATTTAATTCTTGCAAAAACCATTATCCATTTACTAGTACTAACTTGCTTCCTTCTTCTGTTCTACATATTGGTAAACCGTATTCACATTAACTTCATTGGAAATCTCTATTAAGGATAAGGTTTACATCACAAACACTTAACAACTTGTTACCCTAGAAACATTTTTATCTTGGGAATACATCTCTAGTAATGCCAAGTAACCACAACATAGCCAATGCATTACCATGTAGCATGCTGGGTATCAGTCTTTGGAGTCGGATCATATTACAAATGCTTCAATTTTCCTCGAGACCCTCAAAAGAAATGAAACAAAACACTTTACACCCATAACAAGTAATTATCACCATTCAATTTATAGTAGTTCCCAAAAGAATAATCGAACTGATGGAGTCAGCTCCAATTGGTTTTAGATCAACCATTACATAAGTAGGACGGTAAAATCACCACAGATAATTGGTGCATTAATGGAATGGAAGCAGCAGTAGGCAAAACCACTCTGGTACCATGTTGAAGGATTAATTTTTTATTGCCTTCATTTCTTTACAGACTCATGAAGCTAACGAACTAACTAACAAGATAAGAATCACACTAACTAGATAACTAGAAAGGTTAAAATATTGATAAATATAATATGAAATCATATGGATAGGCTACCTCTAATAATGACAAAGGTCACAAATTTTACCATCACGCCAAAGAAGAATTAAATAGTCAGATGAATTTGATAGAATGAAGTTCATGTTAATGAGTTTGATGGCCAAAAGACATGGCAGACAAGTCGTTTTATGCTTTCATAAGAAACATTCCTATTTAAGCAAAGAGTACTAATTGATTGATTAATGAGTTTATGCTTCCAACACTTTACATACTCCAACTAAAAAACATATGTATGAAGAAAAGATACCATGCTCTTGTGACAAAAAAAATGTCGTTGCTAGAATAACAAGAAAAATAAAAATACATGTAATATTATTGAACCATTTCATTCACAAGGAGCCGGATGAGAAGAAACTTCCATGTCCACACTGTTTCATAAAGCAAGAAAAAAGTAGTGATAAAGTACCTAACATGAGCATCCTTTGGGATCACCATCTCCATCTTGCTATGGCAAATTGAAAAAAGCTTAACCAATTCTATCTGAGGAAACAGCAAAAAAGACGAGAAAGCCAGCTCATAAGAAATCAATTCCAAGAATAGCTACACAAAATGAATATATAAATAATACAAGAAAACCAACACAGTAATACAACAACAAGGAATCTTTATCAAAGGCAAAGTATACTACAAAAAGAAAAAAAATTAATTCAGAATTTAAAATTTGATAGTAAAAAAGAATATATGCATGAAAAAAATAAGAGAATCTTCAAGAAATTCTACTCTTCATTTTTGAAACAGGAACGAAAGTTTCTTTTTTTTTCCACTTTAGTACCTCATCTTCATTAGCTGACTCTTTTAATAAGAAAGAAGTGCTCTCTAATGCAGAGTGTTGAATGTCCATCCCATACACACGACCCCTGCCCGTTCCATTAGCTACCATTTTGAGCAATGCTAGTGTATCATGGCCATTGCCACATGTAGCATCAACAACTGTATCTCCCTTTTGTAAAATGCTTCTCCACACACTAATGAGTCACAGGGAATAACAAAATGTACAAAAAATATTAGCAAGGATCAAATCGTCTAGTATGCTACATCTTCCACATCACAGAGCAGCATTATCCGGTAAAATATAATAAAAAATACTATCATAATAATCACAAAAAATAAGAAATATATGACAAAACAGAGCATATATAGGCACACACTAAAAAAAAGTTCCAATAACCAGCATAGATTTCAGTGACCAGCAAATTCGCCTCTATTTTGATATTAATCAACAATGGAACTAAATGGTTCAAAAACTAATAAATACATGCAACCGTATAAATTTAGTGTAAGTTATAATCCCCAAAACTGACAAGAACACCAAGAGAGAACCATCAATATGACAATGTAGTAAAAATAACAAAAAGATAAACAGAACACAAAGGGGCTTTGTACCTACGAGTGAGCTAACTCCGTCACCTTGGTCCTCCCAGCGATAAAGCCCATACAAGCATCCTCCGCGCCTAAATTTATCATGGAAGTAGTTTCTTAAAATCAAGAGGAATCCCATCAAAGAATGCCATTGGTTGATAATAAAAAAAAAACGTAAGATTTTTGTAAGTAAACTCCTCAATAGATCGAATGAAACAAGAGAATGGACTTATTACCAGAAATCGGGAAGCCTTGAGCTCTGGACGTCACTGGCGAGGTTCCGGATCCAATGGCCGGCGTTATAGCTCTAGCAGCCGAGGTCGAAGAGAACCGGGAAGTGAATCGAAAGTGGGGACGAGAACAATGGCGGATTGGGGGAAAGACAAGGTTTAGGGTCAGGGATAGAGTTTCCATGAGGAGGATGTTGGGAAGAGACGGTCTTAGGTATGACATCAAAATAACGATGTGTCTCGTTAGCATTTTTGTTTAAATCGTTGGAATTTGATTAACAAGAAAAAACTATATTTATTTTTTTGGGGAAATTATAAAAGAGTATGTGATTTTTGATTCGATCCTTGTATTTCAAAATTGAGCCAGCGGCCTGTAGTTTCTTGGATTTATCGTTTTAGTCTTGCTTGTAATCTTTATGCATTTGGGTGGGTGTCGCGTTTGGCTCTAGAGCATGTTTGAAGGATTTTCAGTATGGATGGGAAGATCATCGAAAAATAAAAGCGCATCGATTTTAAATACTGATTTGGTAGTTTGGTGGTCATCCTACTTAGCGGTTGAAATTACTGCTATTGATTCCTATAAAATAAGAACCGTTAAGATGAAGATCCTACAAGTTCCCAAATTGTATGAAAATTGGCAGGCTAGCTTATTTTTTGATAATCTTTCCATCCATACGGTTGGAAATCCTTCAAACATGCTATAGGGGGCCAAACGGGATGCGACCTTGAATGCACAGTGTTACAGGGGTACTAAAGTGATAAACGGGCAAACCACAAGATCGTTATGGTTCAATTTTGAACCACAAGAACCGAATTGAAAAAGTCGCAAACCACATGATACTTTTTTGTAAGTTTTTTAATAAAGGATTCATATTTATTTTTATTTATGTTGATGCATGGAATCCGCTCCTTCTAGGGATCGGAGCTGATCCAGATCAACTAGTAAGATTTGGTGGAAATGGTAGCTTTTTCAACTGAAAACGGGAAAGATGATCAACTGTTGTTGATGGTTCTAGTGAAAAGAAAGGGGCTTTTATCGTTTATTTTTATGTCTTCACTTTGTTATTACTTGGATTTGTGTTCCTCTTTCATAGGGAACTAATTTTTTAGGTATTTAGGCATGATGAACCCTCATGTTATTGGTTGTCCTTGGTATTGACTCTTAATGGTTATTAATTAGTTGCTTTTATTTTAAGATCTATTGATTGTTATTTTATTGCATTGGATTTCTACATTGCGACAACCTGGGTTTCCAATCTGATTCAGCTAGGGATGAAGCGAACGCCTCTCGAGGTGTAGATCTACCTCAATAGAGAGGGTTGTGAGTACTCCGAGAGATCATGTACTAAGGAGAGCAAGTCCTTAATACGTTTTATTCCCATAAGCCTTCCAAGATTTAGGTTCTCTAGAATGCTACTGCAATGAGGGTATTAGGTATTAGTCACCTTGAGAGAGGGATTGCATACACAATAGGAATCCTTGGTCCAAAAACCTGCAACTATTAACCTCTAGATATTTGTCTATATCTTTAATAGAACCCAAAGGGGATTCATTGCCTAAATACCCCTTTTTCATTCTTCATTGCCCTAAAGATTTCATCCCATCTTTAGTGAGTGTTGATTCTTAGGTTTTTCTAAGTTTTAGTAATTAGATTAGCTTAGGACACCACCCAATTGCAATTAGACTAGATAATAGATAGATAGTTAGTACTAGTACTTCTTGGTTTTTGTGGGTTTGACATTCAACTCTTTTGAGTCCACTTTATTACTTGACATAACCCGTACACTTGCATAGCACACAATTAGTTGTTGAAAGTCAAGATGACTCTCGACCCCTGTTGGAAGCGCCTAACAAGAGAATCCAAGTGGATTCCCCTATTTCCTTCTCATATGACGATGTTAGAAGTATCTGATTCCCCCCCTAAAGATGCATTGGTAGTCACTGTCAGAATTGTTGATGATGCATGATGTCAAGAGGGTCCTGGTTGACAGCGGGAGTGCACCCAACGTCGTGTTCAAGAGTGCTTACAGGAAGATGAATCTCTGACATAAAGGATTGCAACCCATCAAAATCACATTGGTAGGCTTTTGTGGAGGACTGGTATAACCGGAGGGGATGGTGTCGCTCCAACTAATAGTCAAAACACACCCCAAACAGTCTACAATAATGACTAACTTCCTCGTCGTCAACTCCCCCTCTCCTCACAATACCATTTTAGGGTGCCCCGCGCTAAATGCATTATGCTTCATTATTGAATGGACCATTCGGCCCTTGGGTCAGTACAGGACAACATGTCCTAGACCATGTTTAGCACACTTAATAGAGCCAAATGCTCATTCTTGCTACCGCAAGTGCACGGGTCGAACAAGTAATATAATGGACTAGAAAGTCGGGTATCGAATCCTTAGGGACTGGTAAGAAGTCCTAGTACTAGCTATTTATCTATTAACCTAAACAAGGTGGTGATGTTTGTTAATCTAAGTGGTGAAATTAATAGCAAGAAACTAGAGTTGTTATAGAGTGCAAATCGGGATGAAACTCAAGGAAAATTAGTCAGGAGAAGAGATACTCGGGTATGAATCCCTCTTGGGTTTTTAACAAAAAATACAAACAATGCTCTTGACAGATGATTAATAAGGATTGGACTAAGGATTCCTATATCGCTTTCACTCCCACTGTCGCAACTGAATTACTAACATTGAGTGGGGCTTTAGGGAACCTGTTTCCTAGAAGGAATGTGGGAATAAGAGATGTGAAAGAGTTACTCTTCTTAATGCCCAAGTTCTCGGTACATTCACAGTCCTTTCTATTGAGGTAGTTCTAATACGAGGAGGCGTTTGCTTTTTCCCTTATATAAACTTGTTGAACACTAGGGTTGTCGCAACGTAAGCATTTAATGAATGGAATACACTCAATAGATCTCAATCCAAATCAATTAATCAAGCAAGCAAGAAACATTGTCATATATTAACATGACCCAAGAGTTCATCAATACCCAAGTACCTAAAGAGTTAGTTCCTCATTGAAGAGGAATACATAGCAAATACAATAATTACTACTAATGAAAACATAAGACATTGATACGCTATTCTTGACGAGGACCGTTACATATACTCCCTTGATGCTCTGTCGTCATCTAATAATGCTCTTAGCTCTGGTGTGTCCTTTTTGAATGGCTAATTCCATCTCAGTGGTGGATGGTGGTGATGATGGATGGTGAGAGCCTCCAAGGGTGGTGAATGGAGTTGAAACCTCTCTCTCATAACCCTCAATGCCATCAGGGTTGGAATGCAATTTATGAGGTGCTTAGACTCAACAGATTAACACTGCTGTCATAAGGGCCATTATAGACGGGCAGTCTAGTAGAAGACGGGTCCGTCTCTGTCTGTTCTCCAAGTGAACGGCCCTGTACGGGCTTCAAACAACCCCGTCGATGACCTCATACATGATTTTTACATGGTTATTGATGGGATTTCCGCAAGTGCACGGGTCGTGATCAAGTAATAGAGTGAACTATGAGAGTCGAGTGTCGAACCCACAGTGAATAGATTGCTAGTGTGAACTAAGCTTATATTATCTAGTATTGTCAAAGATTTGGAGGTTTTTTAATCTAAATCTAAGGAATTGAAAGATTGGAAACAAACTTTGGAAAATCGAGAATTAATTGAGAGAAAACTATAGCATGAGAAGGAGATACTTGGGCATGAGTCCCCTTTAGATTTAAATCTAAAGATACATAACAAAATCTATGAAGATGATTGGAGATGCTTGTACCAAGGGTTCCTAAATTATATCCAATCCCTCTCTCAAGGCGATTGGATAACTAATCTCCTAGGATTGTCTTAAGCTTAAGGGAACCTATGTCTTGGAAGAGTTGTGGGATTGAATCTTATTAAAGAGTCGTTCTCCTTCTAGTACCCGAATCCTTCAGCGTACTCACAACCCTCTCTAATGGAGTATGTTCCTGATACAAGGAGGCACTAGCTCTAGCCCTCGTATCGCACCCAAGTAGTCTCTCCGGGCATCCCGCAACGTAGGGAGATTAAAATTAATACAAAACATCTAATAGACATTCAAGCATACATCCAATCAATTACAACATAGAAATCAATATGACATTAATGCAATATCCAAAGGTTTCTCATGCCCAAGTATCACTACAAGAAAAGAGGCTACTCGCGGCGGTTTTAAGATCATTTAGCGGCGGTTTTAAACTGCCGCGAAATCATTTAGCGGCGGTTTAAAAACCCGCTAAAAGGTCGCGTCATGACCATTTCTGCGGTTTTTGGCGGGGTACCACGCATAAAATATTTGCATTTCACGGTTTATTGTAAGCTTTTTAGCGGTTTTTAACACGCTAATTGACTCCATAGCCCTTTATTTTTTATTTTTTATTTTTTAAAAATATTTTTTGAATTTTATTTTAAAATCCTACTTGGCGGTTTGAAAATAACTAAGATGCAAAATACCATTATTTTTTTTATTTCTCTTTCATTGCTTTTAATTTTTTAATTTTTTTTATAAATACTTTTTTTTACAATAATCCAAATATTCAATATCATTTCCATTCAGATATAAAAATTATAAAAAAAATATTGATAATTCAAGAATAATTAAAACAAAATTATATTTACAAAGTTATTCAAAGATCGTTAAAACAAGAGCATCTGAAATAAATTGTACACAATGTTTACAAAAGGACTTCAATTTTTATTTATGAGAGGAACTAGAGAGGTCAGACCAACACATAAATTCTTGCAAAGGCAGGCTGACAACCCAAAGGCGATTTACACATGTGTAACTCAATGAGTAGAGAGGCTTGTTCATATGCATCTTGATCCTAACAAAAGCAAGATTGAGTTTAAAACAAAAGTAATGGAATATTAATAAATACCAAGAAAAAACACGACATTTGAACTCGTTTTATACCAAAGAAGTCTAGTGCAAAACCAAGTTTTAGAAGACCTAATGAAGGCCTCGTCCAATGCACAATTTTCTCTATGATCCTCAGAATTGGAAAAGTTAGGTTGCAAAAGTACAAATTGTTCCCTGGGCCAATGAGGAAATATACATGCTAACCAATACCTTCAAGTGGACAATAACAGCTAAACCAAACCATATTAAGCAAGTAACAACAACGATCACAAAGCGCAATGCAAAACACATTAAATCACTCTAATGAACAAAATTTGAATGGAGACTTCTATTTTAGATTTTAAAAAATACATATGAATAACCTTAGAACTCTTTCAGGATCAAAAGGAGCTTGACACCATGAAGGAGCATTAGGAGGAAGTGGATTTTTCTCTTTGTAAGACTTTAAAAATTCCCTTAGTCACCACATAAATATACCAAATATGAGGCAATAGTTAAGTGCACCTGTAAGGAACTTCGACTTAAAATCATAACATCTCCCACCCAAAGTATACCATTATCGAGAATCGAAGCTATCCCTTGATCAAATGAAAATTTGTGAAATGCCATCTTGAGTGTAATTTCTATATAGTTGATCCATTGTCGGAATAGCAAGTTAGAGATGCCCAACCTACCGATAAAGAGAAAAATTATTGAGTTCAAAGTTGATAATATGGTAAAGAAAAAGAATCGGTATACAGCGAAGTAGATCCTATACGTAGGAATCTTATGGTATAACAAAGTTATTTCTCTAACGATCCATGACAAAGATGTCCAAGCAGTTAAATAAAGACATCTACATTGTGATCAGAGTTTAATCATTAAGAAGAATGATGATTATTGATGATGATGATGATGAAATCATGCCATCTAGAATAAGATGTTCATCTTCATTAACAATGTTAAGAGCTTATTGATGATGATGATGATGAAATCATGCCACTGATCTGATCTAGATTCTGGAAAAGTTAAAATGCATACATATCACATCCACCATCAAGAGTCAAATTTCATATCTAGAATACATGGTACTCTTTGCTTAACCAAAGCAAACACTTACAAAGCTATGCGAGGTTACTTCCGATATACGCTAAGCTAGCGACCCCTCAAACCACTTTTTATTCTGATGAGGCATATTGCTAAGTGTGATATTCCAAGTAAAATATTAGTCACTCCATTTGATATGTAATGTGAGATTTCTAAGGAATGAGATGTCATACTTTAGTTATTCTCAATAATTTTTATTTTGCTTTTCGTGTAACTATACCTTTAAACTTAGTTTGGCGCTTAAGACAACCTCTCTCGAGTTATAGGAGGAAAAGCTGTAATAAGGTTTTCCTCATTGCCATGGATGTTTCCTATCCCAAGTAAACTTTTCACATCTTTCAATGGATAAGGCTACATAAAATTATTGGTTGAAATGCTCATTAAAAAAAATAAACAACACCCTGTTCATTAGTCCCATCTCATCTACTATATCTCTATATCTTACACGGAACATATCTAACTTTGATTGTGTAGAGCGGACCAGCATTCTGAGCTCTGTCACTTCTTTGTTGTTGTTCAACTCTTCCTGGATGCATACAACATATACATATATATATATATAAATATAAATACACAAAGATATACGTAAACATTAGCTGCATAATTGATCACATTGCATTGGGCATAGATGTTTAGAAGCAAAAAGATGCTTGTTTTCTTAGAATGCTATCTTCAAAGCAAGGACCATGCTCAGCTATTTATGTTACCAAAGAGAAATGACTTACATTTTGACTTTTTCAAAACCAACAATAAAAAGAGGTTGATTAAAAGCTTCAAGTAGCTTTTTTGCATGAATTAATATGTTGCTTTATATAGGTGCAAGACAAAACAAAGAACTGGATTAAAAGGCTGCAATGCCAATCCACCACTTCAATTTGAGAAAGATATCAATGTGAAAGTCCGGTAGTTTGTTTTGAGTTGATTATCATGAGCCTAACATACTATATAAATAAAGGTCATATTGACACTTACATCATGCATCTTAATTTCCATTGAAGATAAGCTTTTCATCACTTCCACCATTTCATTTCGATAAGCGCAAAATACTTGAGGCATTCATTTTCCGGAGGAAAAACCGGGGGCTAATGAGCTAAGGTTGAAGGTTAATGGCATTACCATGTTCTCATAGTTTCTCGTAAGTATTTTAAACGGCTTTAGGCGCTTCCCGTCTAGATTTTGAGACACAAAATTATCTCTCTCCCATGACATTATAAGATTTTGGTTCTTAAGATTACACCTAAAGCGGCATGCAAGGTCAAAGATTTAGAACCTTGAGGATATGCAAAACAAGGTAAACTTAAATGCACATTAATAGTAGTGGAAAACTAGCAAAATGCCATTAGGGGATGCACATAGGGGTATACAAAATGGAAAACCCCCAAAATCCAAAATATAGGGCTTGGTAGGTACCTCTGAACTTTGAAATGAGACCAAGAAAATAAACATAAAGGTGAATTAGTTTCATATAGCTAACTCAAAAGTAGCATGAGGTTCTTGTGTCCACCAACTAGCACAAGCATCAAATTGACACCTTGAAGAATCTAAAATGATAAAAAGCAAAGGAAATACATCCTTATAATTAATACCTTATCCTAAATTGGATAGATAACTACATCTACTTGGCATTAATGTATCATGATGCACTTGAGGAGAAAAGCATAGACTATTAATTCTCAACAATTTGTTGATTTTTTCCCACGAAGAGAAAACCTATCGATTGCATAAGCAACATGAGCGAAGGCCGTCAATCCGACCCGCGGATTAGATTTGAATCCACAACACTAATCTTAACAAACATTTGCCAAGTATAAACTTCATAATTCCAAGAATGTAGGGAAGGATCAAGACATAGAGAATCACACTGCACAAAAGCTTCGATCCTGTTCCCAATGGGCAACATATCAAGTGTTCAGTCAAAGCAATAGATATGAACCCTACTCCTTGAACTCCCCACGCCGAAAATAACAGGTGGAACTTATCGGTAAGGGGTTCACAGCGGCCTCCGGGGTGCTTTCATCCTGGCGCCCGGTCAATCGGTAGAGGCGAGGAAGCGGCGCTTCGGCCCGGCCAGGAGGTGGCGATAGTGGATCTGGATTCCCGGGTGGGCTCGCATACGAGGCTTCAGCGAAGGTCTCCCGGGAGGGATCGGCAAATTCTCCACCCCTTCCTCTTAATTGACAACCTACAAAGTAACAATCCAAGCCCAAATACATGGATCCCAAACACAATAATCCATCAAGACAAAAATAATGAAAATCAAAGTTCAAGCGATCAAGAGAGCAAAGATTACTTAATGTGGCCTTTGATTTTCCATGCATTCATCACACAAGAACCGTCGAAAAACAAGAAAATGGGTAGAAATCCTCGAAGATGAAGAAAAAGGGAGACAAATCATGGCGTGCGCTCTCCTTCTCAAAGGGTGCTAGGGTTAGGATAAAGAGAGAGAAAGATGGTGGAAGATGGGAGAGAAGATAGAAGAAGCGTGAAAATCATCCAAGGGATGAAAACAAATCAGCCGGGTATTTAGGCGGATTTAAATTTTATGTCATGTCTTGGGTTTTAGTGAATTAAGTGGAAAGTGTGAGAACATGTGCTTAGCGGCGGTTTAAAAACCGCCATACACTCTAACTGTAATTTCTTGGCGGTTTCCTCTAACCCGCCACTAAATTCATGTAATTAGAGGCGGTTCATATAAAACCGCCACTAATTACATAACTTTGAGGCGGTTATTGACCAACCGACGCGAGTTTAGGACATTTAGCGGCGGTTTTTACAAAACCGCCGCTAAATACTTCATTTAATGGCGGTTTTCCTAAAACCGCCGCTAAATGCTCGTCGCAAATGACATGTTTTGTTGTAGTGTATCTATAAGATTAGTTCCCTATAAATGGAGAACTCCAATCTAAATCAACAAGAATACAATCAAAACTTGACATGATAGATGATACCGTTGACAGCTTTGCAAGTTTGATCTCCTTCTCTATCTCCTTCCTTCTCTCTCTCTCCAAGATTGGGGGAGAAGACTCCTAATCCCTAATGTCAAGGATAATCTCCTCCAAAGCCAACCTCTCCCTCCTAAACCCTAAAACCTCCTATTTATACCTCAACTTAGGGTTTTAGGAGTGAACATTACGCTCATACCCCTGTGTGGGTCCGCAATAAAAAGGGAGGGTTACGACATACGGGCTCGTATACGGCCGCATACTAGCCCGTATGAAGCTCAGTGCCCAGTATATGGCCATATGACAGCCAATATATTGTGTAGGTGTGAGTATACGACATAGTATACGGCCGTATAACACCCATGATGAATTCATATGGGGTGTATGCCATCCAGGAGGATTGATGTGTAGGCCGTTCACTCTCGCTAGTAGCATACGGCCGTATGCCTTCCAGTTTACTCCAAAATAGCGTTGGATCGGCCTCTTTTTCACCTCAAAATGCTTCCTTTCTCTCGGAGTGGCTTCTATATGCCCTGTTTAACAAATATGAAGCTTTTAAAGTACCGAAGGGTTATAATTCATTAAAATGGCATGTAAGACATATACGAAATTGATATGAAAATATGCTCATTTGAACGCTCATCAATCATTTACTCAGTTAGGTCCGAACCCTGTGGTTAGATGGTCCAAATTCTGTTCTACATGGATTAATGACCCTGTATGTGTCTCTTATGACCCCGTTGATGACCTCATACATGATTTGTACGAGGTTTTTTAACATGGGCTCTGAACCCTAATTCTCCAACCTTGATAGACGGTCTTGTTTGTGAGTTGGATGGGGCCGTCTAGCGTTCTCGCGCTACAGACGGGACCGTCTATTACCAGACAAATCCGTCTGGATTTCTTTTTCTACTTTCTTCTGCTGAATTTGGTTCAAATCCCTACTTTCTCAATGAGTTGCCCCGGTCTATCCTGATTCACAAAGATAACACATTTTAAGTACCAGTGGCCTGCAAATCATTAGGATTCCATGCTAGTGCAGATTACTATGATAATCAAATATAGCAATTTGAACACTTATCAAATATCCCCACACTTAAGGGTTTGCTTGTCCTCAAGCATATAAAAATACAGATAAAGAAATGATAAGTGTTCAACCTTTGGCTAAAGAGGAGTCAGTTCAGCTCTACTCAAAGTTTACCATCAATATGTGTATCCTCCTATTTCAACTCAAGACTTAGATTGATCCAGTGACATGTTCAATATAGCTCTAGACATAGCTTATTCACTCCATATGCCATGTTTCTAATTCCTACAGTGGCAAGCATAGTCTTAGTGAACTCTAGGGCCTTGTTTGGTTGGGGGTTATCCCCAGGGGATAACCCCAACACAGTTTCCAATAAAAAAAATTTCCCGCCAAAATCCTTAATTAAAATTTAAAAATATAATCCACCAATATATAGTCAACACATCACTATCTTATCATTAATACCTTTACTTTAAAATTTCCCTCCAAAAATTTCAAAACTTTTCAAAACTTATTCCTAATCCCAAGTGGGGATAACTCCCAACCAAACACAACCTAGAGGTTCCTTAGGACTCTAAGTTCAAAACGACAAGCCCAATATAAAGTAAATAAATTCTTAATCTACTCTTTTTTCTTTTTGTTTTTTTTTCACTCTAGTAGGGCATCCCTAATGGATCCGACTTTCCGGGTAACCAAAGATTAACATAGAGTGTAGATCTTCCTTTCTGAGGGATGAACATGCTGGCCAGGCACCGGACCACCCAACTACTTAGAAGATTACAACTCTACATGCACGTGCTTATACTCACAAGGGACTTTTCGGCTTTGGAGATACTCTTATCAGGAGTCAAAAACCCGAGCTTACTTCATCACCAAGAGTAGAGGAGCACTATCTTGGTTTTTATTCTCACAATCTTTATGTACAGTGCTTATTTATGCTCTACAACTTCACTTACAAGGGCTAGAAATTTGAACTAGAGTCACGAAAATTGTTAGAGCCATTGAAGATAATACTTAACACTCGAAGTCAAGGGAGACATAGAAATGGGTTATCTAATGTCTACAAACAATATAGTTGTCACAAGAATTTTCTCCAAATGTCCAGTATGTTTCATAGGAGAATCTAAAAAAAATCATTTCTATATTTCTATATGGTGTATACTAAGAGTAGAGCAAAACTGACAAAAATTTTAAACTATGCCATTATTTGTTTACACGAAGCATGTGTTTGCATATAAGATTTAAAATTAATTCTTTAGAAAAACTGACAAAATTTTCAACTATTCCATCATTGGTTTACACTAAGCATGTGTTTGCATATAAGATTTACAATGAATTCTCTAGAAAAATTTGCAATGAATCTCTTAACTACTTATCCATCCCCACACTTAAGATTTTGCAATGAATTCATAAAAATAATAGTTACCCATCCCCACACTTAAAGAATTGCATTGTCCTCAATGCACACAGTAAAGCATGAAATAGAATTGACAGAGAAAAATAATGAGGAAAAGTGAATTAAGACTTCCTGATTTCATGGAGTTGATTTCCAAAGTGCATGTGTGAATTCGGGGAGGATTAGGGTCAATATTGGAGCATTCTCACATCTTGTGGAACATAAGAGAATCAATATAGCTCAAGAAAATAAAACATAGCATAAAGTCTGAAAATATTGAGATAAAATACAAGAGACTAGAAACAGTAGATCAGGGATAAGCCCTTGTTCACTGATATAAAAGATGATATGGCCTGATCCATCATAAAGATAAAATACTACTCCTCCTCTGGATGATTAGGCTGAGCTAGTGCTGGAAGACTGATCGCCGACGATGGTGCTGCGAACGGCTAGTATGAGGAGGAGCTCAGTGTATGGGGTGTAGGAGATACTGAATGCTCACGAAGAAACCTCTGCATGTGGCGGACATCCCATCCTAGCTCCTCAATCTCCCTCAGGATGTGGCGGTGCTCCTCCTGGATATAAGGCTCTAACTCACCTAGCTATGGAAGTGTCGCAACTGCTCTGCGCGTAGCTCCTCGAGGATACTCAGAGGTACTGACTGGGGCTCTGTGGCTGGAGGAGGAACTGGGGTAGTAGGAGGCTCAACGTCCTCTGTGGGCGGAGGCGGTGATGGGGCAACGGGAGTTGATCGATCTGCTCCTGTCGTGTCATCCTGTACATGCATAGCTTGCTACGGTGCCTCCAGTGCGGGACTCGGTACCGGGAAGATCTCACGCTGAACAAGGCAGAATCTGTCACCGGCTCTTGATAAGTGCATTATTATACATATTCTAGCTCCTTATCATATTTTTATGGTCTTATCCCGTTACAGGGCATCAATTCTCTATTTTTGTATTTCTGGGGGTATTCCTTTGTGATTGGACAGGTAAACAACCAACCAAGGCAAAAGGAATAAGAAACGGGACGTACCGAAGCAAAAAGGGCAAAAGACCACACTTGTAGAGAAGTGCACGGTCGTGCTCTTATTAAACACGGTCGTGCTTATCAAGCACGAGCGTGCTTAAGATCGTGCAACTCTCTAGATGATGATGCGTCAGCCGCGATGCAGTTATGAAGAGCACAGGCATGCTCTAGATTAAATACAGGCATGCTTCAGATGAGCACGGCCGTGCTTCACAGATTAAGATTCTATAAATAGCGGTCGCATAAACCCTAGAAAGTAAATTTTGGCGGAGCAGTCTGGGGCGATTCTCATTGCGGCAGCTAAGGTTCCAGAGAGGAGTTAAAGGCAGAGGAGATAGTCCAAGGAAGCTTTTTATGTCTATCTTTATGGTCTCCCCTTGTATCTTAGTTATGGTATTCTATAGCATGAGAGGCTAAACATTCTATGGTGCCTCAAATACATGAACCATAGGATGAACTTGTTAATTGAATTTCTAATATGATTTGGTTTTACTTTATTAATGATTCTTGATTAGCATCCTAATTGTCTGTACTTATAACTTTGCGTGGTTTCACTTGTATAAGCTCGATCATCTATCTCCTAAGGGGATAACATTAGCATAATATTGTTTTGCTTTGGATGGTCATATAGTTAGTATTATTGCATTAGCCAGGAGTTGTTATCTTTTCTTATATCCTTGGGTGGTTTTCCATACATAGGCCTTGAGTCATCTACCCTAGTGGGATAAAGCATCCAGCACCCTCGGTGTTTATGGGGATGATTCAGGACAGTTAGAATATTGCATTAGTTCAGGGATTCATCTAGATAGGTCGTAGCCAGAAATAGATGTCATCATGTACATAAGTATTATGAGAGATCGGGTGCTGCATTGAGAAGTGTAATTGCTACATTGTTTAGGAATTGTTAGTAATTAGCTAGTAACAGGGAACTAATTACTAGAAAGGGAATCCTAGGAGGATTGTGATCTGAGGTGCCATATCTTATCTCTGATTTACCCTAATCCCCCAATTATTCACATTAGTCTTTTAATTAAGATATCCAACCACTCCAATTATCACATATTGTTAGTTTAAGTTAGGTAATAAAGGATAATTAGTACTAGTATCCAGTCCCTATGGTTTTGACTACTCTACCTTTGGGTACTTTACTACTTGATTGACCCCGTATACTCGAGGAAGAGTGTCGCACATATCTGTGCGTGCATCAAGTTTTTGGTGCTGTTGCCGGGGACTGGTAGTTCTAGGAATATTAAAATTTGCTACCCTAGCTATTGTGTTTTTACTTAACCTAAAAAAAACCTTTGTTTTTTTTACTTTTAATTCGATCTCTTTCTTCTCTTCAGGGAACTAGCGCATAACCAGAAGCAACATCCCATACCTAGCAAAAATACCTGACGCAGATTTCGAGCATCATCTTCGTCGTCAACTAAGATAAGCCCTTCTCCACGGCAATAGCAGAATATAGTTCAGAAATTGATCAACCAGAACCAATGACAGTACCGGCTTGATCCATATCTGATTATACAAAGCCAAACCTGGACAATATATGCTCGAGTATCGTCCCACCATCATTCAATGGTCACACCTTCGAACTGAAGCCTCGTGGCATCCAGATGGTAAAGCAATCATGCCAATTTGATGGTTTCCAAGACGAGGACCCATATGCGCACCTGCAATGCATCTTGGAAATCAATGACACAATTTCAGTGGATGGGGTATCAATAGACACTATCCGTCTCTGATTGTTCCCCTTTTCAGTCAAAGGATAGGAAAAAAAATGGTTAAACTCCTTGCCTCATGGATCATTCACAACATGGGCCAAGTTGACAGAGAAATTCTTGATAAGTTAATTTCCACCGACCAAGATAACAAAGCTGCAGAATGATATCTCTTCCTTCAGACAGATGGAGGCAGAAACATTGTACGACACATATAAGAGATACAAAGAGATGCTTAGAAAGTGTCCTCACCATGGTATAGAAGACTGGATGCAGGCTCAGACATTCTACAATAGACTGAATATAGCTACCAAGTAAATGCTAGACGCAATAGCAAACGGTTTACTCTCTAGTAAAGATCCTAACACAACCAGAGACTTGATCTATGAGATGGCTACCAATGGATATCAAGTGAGATATGATAGAACCAAACAGACCAAGGTGGCCGGGATACATGAGCTGGAAGCAGTGTACAACCTAGCAAGCAAAGTGGACTCTATAAGCCACAAACTAGAGAACCTCGGTCATCAGCAACCTACACTAGTAATGATGTGCAATTCATGTGGCAATAAACTACAAGAAGGGAGCCTTGAGTAAGTGGAGGAAGTTGACTACATAGGAAGGCCCCAAGGCAACCCATACAGCTCCACATATAACCCCGGATAGAGGAACCACCCCAATTTCTCTTATAGTATACCGGTGCAGCATCCAGGGCAACCAAGAGTAATCCCAACTCAACGGAACCTAATATCAGGGAGCCTGGAAAGTCAACAAGAGAAGAGAACCCCAAGCTTGGACAACCTGCTCGCGCAATACTTTCAAGCAAATGAGACTCGACTTGCCAAACACGAGGAGATAATAAAAATTAGCAAGCATCACTCCAAAACCTCGAGCATCAAGTGGCCCAAATAGCAAAGTCCCTAGCAGAACGCCAGGAAGGAACCCTCCCGAGTAACACAGAAGTCAACCCAAGGGAAGCTGTCAAGGCCATCACACTCCGAAGTAGAAGAGAAGTGACTCCATCACAAGACAAGGCTACAATAGACACCCCTGTGACCAACCAGAAGATAACAAGTCTGGGGAGGAAGACAAGATGGAGACAGATATAGAAAAAGTGCCAGAATACAAGCTCAAGTTGCCTTACCCAGCCAAGCTGACGAAGGACCAATAAGACGAGCAGTTCAAGAATTTCCTGGACATATTCAAGACACTACACATCAACGTTCCGTTTGTGGAAGAACTTGCACAAATGCCATGGTACGCTAAGTTTTTAAAAAATCTACTCACCAATAAAAGGAAGCTAGAGGAGGTCTCCACTGCAACACTAAAGGAACAATGCTCGACAGTTCTCACCAACAGCCTACCGAAAAAGGAAAAGGATCCGGGGAGCTTCATAATTCCTTGCACCATTGGAGGATTAGTGGATGAGAAGGCCCTGGCAGACATTGGAGCAAGTATCAAATTGATGCCTTACAAGACGCTCCAAAAGCTAGAGATAGGATAACAAAGCTAACAATAGTGACACTTTAGATGGCAGATAGATCCATCCGGTACCCTCGAGGGATTGTGGAAGACGTATTGATAAAAGTTGACAAGTTTATATTCCCTGTGGACTTCTATATTCTGCATCTTGACGATCAAGCAGAGGTGCTTCTCATCCTTAGAAGACCATTTTTAAAGACCGCACAAGCACTGTTCGATATCAAGGACGGTCGAATGACGCTAAGAGTTGGGGAGGAAGCAGTAGTTTTTAAGCTTAAGGACGCTATGCAATACCCCATGGAACTTGATGATTGTTGCTATTTTGTCGATGTTATTGACGATTGTGTTTCTGACCATGTGTAGGAGGAATTATTTAAGAATCAGTTGGAAGATCTGCTGGAGAACACTCCTCCTTAGGAAGAACCACTGGAAGCAACAAAAGAGCACAAGCAAAAACCACCGGTATCAAGGAGACAAAGGAGGAGAACCTAGTTGAGAGACTTGATGAGGAAAAGAAAGAGCCATCGGCCCACAACCAAAGGAACGAATTCAACACCACTCAGCAACAATTTCTGTAAATATGAATTTATCTCTTTTTTGAGTGAACAAATTGCAGGGCATAGCCTACAAGGCAATGATGAAGGGGAGATCCGATTCTTTGAACCCTCTTAAGCTTCAAGGTACGTCAAGCTAATGACATTAAACAAGCGCTTCTTGGGAGGCAACCCAAGCTCGGTTAGTTTTTCAGTTGAATTAGGTTACCTTAGGATTTTAGTTACGAATACATTAGTAATGAAGTTCAAATATTTGAAGGTGCTTGTTCCAAAAGGTTTTATTGCTAATCTTTCATATATGGAGCCACTAACACACATGAAGAAGGATCACATGACATAATAGAGGAAAAACAACATATAGTTGCATGGCTAACGGCTAAGAGCATTTAAGCTGTGCAACTATCGGGATACGAAAAGGCAGGGCGTAAACATTGAACATGGGTGTGCCTATCAAGAACACGTTTGTGCTTATCAAACATGGGTGTGCTTATAGGGTGTGCTCGATCTAAAACTCTTAACCCAAACACCGCGTCCTCAAGAGCCACCCGACTCTTCTTCTCCTCCGTCTTCTCCTTGACCCTCCACCTTGTCCACTTCATATCACCGATCGGGCACCGCCGGCAAAGGCCCACCGGAACCCGCGGACACCATCAGCACCGCCAACCTCTACTGCGGTTTCCACAAGCGACTTCGACACGAGCACGACTGTGTTCTACCTCAACATGTCCGTGCACTCTCCTTCTCCGGTAATCACCACCATCATGTTGCCTAGGAAGAAGACAACGTCAGGGCCACCTGTGAAGAAGAAAAAAGGATAGGGGAGCTCGCAGCCACCGGCGGAGTGCCCCTTTACCATACCTATGCACACGGGGCGTCACTACTGTCTCCGATGGCTAGATTTCGGCGAGGCCTAACATATTGATTGGGATGCCCTTCGAAAGGTAGGCCTCGCCACTGATGTAGAGAGATTACTAGAGGTAGGAGCCTGGGGTCACCTCTTAGGCATCAAAGAGAGGATATACAGGGAGTTGACCCTGGAGGTCCTGGCCACCTTCACAATCGCTAGAGACTCCGTGTTATGGGATTGTCCCGATCAGATCGAGTTCCAGATGAGCTGCACTATGTTCTAGATGAGCCTTATAGATTTGGTCGTTCGACTGGGACTCTATGAGGTCGAGTTTAATGCCACCCCAGCATATCGAGAACTCCAGATAGATAGTCCCGCCGAGGAAACTCCAGAGGACGCTTGGAGGAGGCTAAGCACAGAGGCACACTACGACCCTCGGCGGTCGAAGGCCTCCACTCTCTGGTCCCCTACCCTCCGATATATCCACATGGTGCTCAGTCATTCTATCACAGGACGAGGGCTAAGCACAGGAGTCGTCAGCACTCGAGACCTCCTTTATCTACAGAGCATGATAGATGGATTCCCTTTCCACCTGGGCTGGGTCGTAGCAGAGCTCCTGATATATAAGGCATCCAATCCAATCCCAAAATCAGAGTACTGTTCGCAGGTCCCTACATCACATGCCTAGCGCGGGGGATGGACGCCCTCTCCGACGAGGTCACCAGGCAGATAGACATAGTTGGGCAATCCATCCCCGTCACTATCGAGACCAGGTTAGAGATGAGGATACTGCAGCCTAGGTAGACCGCATAGGGGACAGGTACATAGCTTTAGGCCCCACCGAGGCACCAGATTCAGGAGCTACAGAAGGACCCAACAAAGCACCTCCACCTCCTCCTCCATCACAGTGAGCACCTACAATACCTCCACCATCAGCCACCACATTCACCGAGGCCGACTACGCCTTACTTCACTAAATGGTTGGCGGAGTCGACTATATCCTCTGGGAGCAGGGAGCTGACTACCTACTACCGCAATGGCCTCCTGCCCCGCCAAAGACACAGACCAGAGTGGATCCCAAGGATGTGGTCTTATCTAATGACGAGGATGCCGCCAATAGTGGTGATGATGACGACTTCTTCAGCACTTGAGCTCATTTTATTTTATTTTCACCACTATTTATAGTTTTTACTTTTGATTGAGTCAGTCTATTAAATGGCTTAGCCTTATTTATGCTATGGAGCTTTACCTTTTCTTTGCCTTCGATGTTCTTCAAGATATATTGAGATTCACAGTTGGCAAGAACACAATGAAAGAACAAGAACAAATCGCGAACCACAATAAGCTAAATTTACATTTTCTTTCCCCCATCTTGCTCTTACATGTCATATTCATTTTAGTACATATATTGTATGCATGGGGGACGATGCACAATTTAAGTGTGGGCCAGGGATTATCTTTGAGCAATCACATTATATATGATGGATGCTGATTTAGGATGATCTATGAGCAAATTGATGGGAGTCCCCTTTGAGTCAAGGTTGACATTAGCGTTAGGTAGTCAAATTTTTCAAAAATATACATATTTAGTCCTGCCTTTAGTTAATACCTCACAAAAATTTTGAGCACAAACCCTAACTTTATTGTCACTTACCCGCTTAGGTTTGGACTCCAGTTAGTTTAACCGCTAAAGAGTGCTGATATTTTCTGACTATTTTGAAAAAAAAAAGAGAGAAAAAGAGAGAAAAGAGAGAAAAACAAAAGGAAAGAAAACAAAACAAAAAAGAAAAAAATACGTTTATTATGGCTGGAATAACCGGAAAGTCGGATCCGTCAAGGATGCCCCACTGGCCGGCAAGTCGAATCAATTAGGGATGCCCTACCGGTATAAAAAAGATGGTAGAAAGAGCTATCACATTTGAAGCGTGAAAGCCGCTCTTGAGTAGTCGAACCTTGGGCATCACAAATATTCACTCTATGACCTACAGAGAGAAAAGACTACCTCATTGGATGTATGAAGCTACTACCCCCAGCTAAAGGAATAGAGAGCAAATAGTTCAGCAAATAAGAGAAGATCTAGACTAGCTGGGCCGGACTTGAGCTAGTAAGCAGCACCGTTAGAAAAGGGTTACACATACACACACACATACGTGGGGAGTCTTGTTACAAGTTAAGACCTATCTTTTATAAAAACTTGCAAGCACCTGATACTGTGTTTCCCTGGGCATTAGAGGGACTCCCGATCATTTTTGAGATCGGAGATTATGTACTTATCGTCTTTTCTGAGATCCATATATTTCTTTGCTTGAGGACAAGCAAACGTTCAAGTATGGGGGCATTTGATAAGTGCATTATTATACATATTCTCCTTATCATATTTTTATGCACTTATTACGTTTCCGAGTATCAATTCTTTATTTTTGTACTTCTGGGGGTATTCCTTTGGGATTGGATAGGTAAACAGGCAACCAGGGCAAAAGGAACAAGAAACGGAACATACTGAAGCAAAACAGGCAAAATACCACACTTGCAAATAAGTGCACGGCCGCGCTCTGATTAAACACTGCCGTGCTTATCAAGCACGAGCGTGCTCAAGACCGTGCAACTCTCTAGATGAAGACATGTCGGCCGCGATGCAGTTATGAAGAGCACGGGTGTGCTCCAGATTAAACACAGTTGTGCTCAAGCCAACACAGGCGTGCTTCAGATGAGCACGGCCGTGCTTCGCAGATTAAGATTATATAAATAGCCGCCATGTAAACCCTAGGAAGTAACTTTTGGCGGAGCAGTCTGGGCGATTCTCGTTACAGCGGCTAGGGTTCCAGAGAGGAGTTGAAGGCATAGGAGACAGTCCAGGGAAGCTTTTTATGTCTATCTTTATGGTCTCCTCTTGTTTCTTAGTTATAGTATTCTATAGCATGAGAGGCTAAACCTTCTATGATGCCTCAAATACATGAACCCTAGGATGAACTTGTTGATTGATTTTCTAATATGATTTGGTTTTACTTTATTAATGATTCTTGATTAGCATCATAATTGTTTGTGCTTACAACTCTGCTTGGTTTCACTTGCATAAGCCCGATCATCTATCTCCTAAGGGGATAACATTAGTATAATATTGTTTTGCTTTGGATGGTCATGTGGTTAGTATTATTGCATTGGCCAAGAGTTGTTACCTTTTCTGATATCCTTGTGTGGTTTTCCATGCATAAGCCTCGAGTCATCTACCCTAGTAGGATAGAGCATCCAGCACCCTCGATGTTTATGCTGATGATTCAGGATAGTTAGAATATTGCATTAGTTCAGGGATTCATCTAGATAGGTCGTAGCCAGAAATAGATGTCATAGTGTACATAAGCATCACGAGAGATCGGGTGCTGCATTGAGAAGTGTAATTGCTACATCATCTGGTAATTGTTAGTAATTAGCTAGTAAAAGGGAATCATTCACTAGCAAGAGAATCCTAGGAGGATTGTGATCTTAGGTGTCATATCTCATCTCTGATTAACCCTAATCCCCTAATTGTTCACATTAGTCTTTTAATTAAGATATCCAACCACACCAATTATCACACATAGTTAGTTTAAGCTAGGTAATAAAGGATAATTAGTACTAGTATCCAGTCCCTGTGAATTCGACTACCATAACTTTGGGTACTTTACTACTTGATTGACCCCGTATACTTACGGGAGAGTGTCACACATATCTGTGTGTGCATCAACTCATCGGACCAAACCCATGAGAATCAACGTGCAAAAGTCAACCGGCTGTATGATAAGAATCTCAGTCCAGTACTGTGTCTTGCCAAGTAAACCCAGGCCTGTGAGGAGCCTGGTGATGTAGGGTCCTATAGATATCATTTTAATACGCGAGGACTGGCCCTGTCTGGCAATGTACTCAGCAAAGAAGGTTCCGAGGTTGATGGGGTGTCTCCAAAGAATGTTGTACATGACATACAGATCGGCTTGTGTGTAAGACCCCGTGCTGTCATCCCTGCCTGTTATTGATTAGGTGATAACTGCGTGGAGGTAACGATGGACAACATTAGTAAGATAGGAGGTCTTCTTCACTCATTCCCCTACCTTTGTAGTGATCGGTCTCCAAAAATCATCGAACAATGTGGTAGTGGGGAACTCCACTGACAACTCTTGATACACAAGGCTCATGGTATAGTCTTGATCATAGAATCCCATAGCAAGAGAGAGATCGGTGTAACTCATCCTACGGAGCTCATCCCTGAACTGAAAGGTGATCGCATCTGGCTTCTCCTCTATGTAATGTGAGGTGTCTACCTCAAAGTTGCTCAGCACCTCAAGAGTAGGCTCGACGTATACTTGTGAGTAAATGGCAAGTGCCCGATCCCAACCTCCAAATAAAATCAGGTCCCTGACCTGATCAACGACACCAAGCTCCTGAAGAACTTCTTAGTAAATAACAGTAGTTCTGCAGAATTCCTTGTTTACTAGTCGGTCGTATCGCTTTCTGAACCGACCCTGAAGGAATGTAGGTGTGGTGGAGGAGCCGACCTCGATACGTTGGTATTCTGCATGAGCCTGTCTCGAAGCCATCTGCAAAACAAAAATTATTAAACAAAATTAAAAAATAATAGCAGCCCAATCTCAAGCTGATAGTCATGACAGATATCCCGTCTAGCTAAAAGAGTGGGCCGTCTATCTCTTCGAGGCGCCCAGACCGTGTAAGACGGAGCCGCTTGGGGCGGAGGGACTGTCTCGAAGCCGAATAATGCAACCAAAATCATGGAAATGCATGTACATTACAAATTTAACAAGAAATCAGTGATGGATTTTCCCTATTGAACTCTATATTGCAAGTGTTCGTCATAGGAGAAAGATGATGTCTTAAAACCCCACTGTCTCCATGAAATGCATTCAGGTATACTATAAAATGGAGATAAGCCACATGTCGATTTTGAGGATGGCAGAGGTTCTAAGAATGGAGGGAGAGGTTTGGAGTGTCTAGGAGTCCTTGGTTGGTCTTGACGAGGTTAGGTGAATGGGGAGAGAGACGCGGCGGGGATGTTTTAAAGGAAGGGTGGTGAGGTTTTGAACTGTCGCGCCTTTTAAAATCCTGGGTCTACCATTATAGACGGTTTCATTTGGAGGATGAGTCTGTCTCAGTCATAAATTCCAGCAATGAGTTAGACGGAGTCGGTTAGTATATAGACGACCCCATCTATATGCGTTTACTCGATATGTATTGCCCAGATGGAGTGTTCGGGCGCTGGACGGTAGCGTGTGTCTACGAGACAACCCTCTCATTCTTAGATGATGTCATCCAAAAATTGGGTGGGGCCGTCTACCCTATTGAAATCACTCTATTCTCAGGAATTTACAGGAAACTATAGGGATTTTACAAAGGTACTCTATACCTTCATCAGAATCTACCCAATCAGAGGGAGGGTTCCTAAAGATAATCAAGATTAAGAATGTTGTTTTCCTTATTCTCTCTTACCCCTAACTACAGTCAATAATCGAAATCAAGAAATTAAGAAAAGATAAAAGTTTAAACCTTGGGTTGCCTACCAAGCAACGCTTCTTTATTGTCATTAGCTTGACATTATCTGGTTGGCTTTCATGGTAGATCAAGGAAATGTGAAGTATCTCCAGCTTTCCCTTTAAAACAGTTCCAAAAATGTAGAATGCTAAACTAGAGTATACAAAAGACTTACCATGGTGGACACTTGTACAGTATTCTACCTCTTATTGGCAAGGGGCCTTCTTTTTGCCCTTGTTCCTAACCTTCTTCTTTCATAAATAGAGTGGACCAACAACTTCATTCTTGTTTTCCTCAGGAAATTATGCTTCGATTGTTTCCTCTGGTCCTTCAGTCATTGGATCCAGCACTTCAGCTAAAGGGGTTAATTGCAAATGCTTCGTGCAGACAATAAGAAGTGATTAGATCTATATCATCTAGATAATATGATGTGTCATCATGACTCATTATGTAGCGCATGGCTAAGGGCATCTCGAAGACAACTTTACTCTCTCTGACTCTCAGGGCGATATTCCCTACGACATAATCTTGGAGAGCTCTTACAGTGGCTAGAAACGACCTACCAAGGATGATAGGCAACTCTACATCATTGTCCACATCGAGGAATAAAAAATCTGTAGGGAATACAAACTTATCAACTCTGACCAGTATATCCTGTGCTACCCCTCTCGGTCATTTCACAGATCTGTCAGCTAATTACAAAGTTATTCTTGTTTCCCGTGGTTCCCTCATCCCAAGCTTCATGAAGATCATGTAGGGCATAACATTTATGCTCGCTCCTGAATCATCAAGAGCACTTTCTTCAATCCTATCTCCAATTGCGCGGGGAATTATCATACTTCCAGGGTCTTTCAACATTTTTGGTAGCCTGGACTGAATAACTGTAGAACA
The DNA here is from genome assembly GCA_026586065.1 of Dioscorea zingiberensis. Classification (NCBI taxonomy): domain Eukaryota; kingdom Viridiplantae; phylum Streptophyta; class Magnoliopsida; order Dioscoreales; family Dioscoreaceae; genus Dioscorea; species Dioscorea zingiberensis. Next base: position 25,776,406 of record CM048826.1, read on the forward strand.
TTGCTCATTAAGATTTACAGCTGCAACCTCTTCCAATTTTCTTTTATTGGTAGGCAGCTCTTTCATATACTTGGCGTCCTTTGGCATATATAAAATAACCTCCACCAGGGGTAAACTAACGTTTAGTTGCTTGATTGTTTCTAAGAATCTCTTAAACTAAGCATTTTCCTTGCCCTTCTTTAATCTTTCTGGATAGGGAATTTTCAGCTGGTACTCAGGGAGGGGTCGCTGTTTCACCTCTTTTCCTTCTCTAATTCTTCATCATTCTCTACAACATATTTTCCAATAGCAGATTTTCTGACTCTAGAACCTTCACCAACTTCCATCTGAGATGTCTTCTTGGGAGGGGGCTTCACTAATAACTCTACTTCCTTCCCACTTCTTAGCATTACAACCTTCAATTGCTCCTGGGGGTTTGTTTCAGTGTTACTTGGTAGGTTGCCTTAAGGTCTTTCTGAGATCATCTTTACTAGCCGCCCCATCTAGTTTTTCAGGCCTTGCATAGATGCTTGTAGATTTCTCATATTACTATTAAGGGTCTCGACCTTTGCATCATTGCTAGCCATATATTTAACTAGAACATCTTCAACATTAAATCTCGAGTTTGGAGGTCTAAGAGATAGTGGGGAAAATCCTGGTGGTGTGGCTGACACTTGAGGGTTTTCCATACGATAGCCCGGGATGACTCCAATTGAGTATATACGATCTGAACTGTGTTCTTTGGGTCTTGAAGGGTTTTCTATATATTGTACCTCACTGCTGCAGATGGGGCATTGAGTTGTGTCATGTCCTCCCTATAGTTACCACAGGAAATAGCTGCTACGGATGCTGAACTGGTGTTGGCTGCCAAACGATCAAGTTTTCTAGCTAAATCAGCCACCTGTGCTACAAGGTCTGACTCTGCTCCAGTGGTAACAACCCCAACATTACTGGTTTCCTTTTTCTTAGTAGACCAAAGGGAATCGTCACAGGCCATGTCTTCAAGGATCTGTCCAGCTTCATTTGGGTACTTGGTACTGAGAGATCCTCCAGCAGCAACATTCACGAGCTGTCTTATGTGGGTGTTTAGACCATTGTAGAATGAATGAACTTTTGATCTTGGTTCAACCCGTGATGAGGATAGCAACTGACCAAAGACTTGAATCTTCCATAAGCCTCAGACATTGATTCATTTTCCCCTTGCTTAAATGTAGTTATCTCTGCTCTTATTTGTGTAGCCTTACTTGGTGGAAAATACTTTCCTATAAATTTGTCAAGCAAATCTCATCATGTCCTGATACTCCTTGTCAGTAATGATGTGAGCAAGTCATATACCCTTTCTCTTACACTGAATGGGAACATTCTCAGTCAGATGGCGTCATTGGATGCTCCATTAATTTTATACATGTTGCATATCTGAATAAAGCACTCCAAATACGCGTGAGGTTCTTCATTAGGGCTCCCATCGAATTAACACTGAGTTTGTAGCATATTCATGGCACTGGACTTAATCTCGAAGTTGTTCAAATTCATTGTTGGTGGGTGAATGCTAAATTCCTCCCCTGTATACTCAGATCTCTCATATTCAGATAGTCTCCTTTGTCTCTCTGCCATGATGGGAGGATTTTCAACCTCAACTGGAATCTCCACTAGTGTCAGGTTCTCACCTTCGGAGTACCTTTCTTCTATTGGTTCTTCTGTCTCTCTGAGTCTTCTGTGCAATGTTCTTTCTATTTCACTGTCTTCCTCCACAAGACCTGTTGGCCTTGTTCGGGTCATACACAGGTTCCTTGCAATACAGATAGAGAAAATGCTCAATATAAGAAACAGTTGATTCTGATGACAGATAACAGTAAAGAATGAAATATTGTGAAAATTAAAATAGGACACTAAACTAATGGTTAAAGTAGGAAACTCCTAGTTTTTCTAGTAGACTAAGTAGTCCCCGGTAACGGCGCCAAAAACTTGATAGAGCCAAATGCTCCTGCTTACTACCGCAAGTGCACGGGTCGAACAAGTAATATAATGGACTAGAAAGTCGAGTATTGAATCCTCAGGGACTGGTAAGAAGTACTAGTACTAGCTATTTATCTACTATTTAACCTAAATAGGGTGGTGATGTTTGCTAATCTAAGTGCTGAAATTAATGACAAGAAACTAGTGTTGCTATAGAGTGTGAATCGGGATGAAACTCAAGGAAAATCAGTCAGGAGAAGGGATACTCAGGTATGAATCCCTCTTGGTTTTTTAACACATAATACAAACAATGCTCTTGACTCATGATTAATAGGGACTGGACTAAGGATTCCTATATCCCTTTCACTCCCACTGTCGCTGTTGAATTACTAACATTGAGTGGGGCTCTAGGGGACCTATTTCTTAGAAGGAATGTGGGAATAAGAGATATGAAAGAGTTACTCTCCCGAGTTCTCGGTACATTCACAGTCTTTTCTATTGAGGTAGTTCTAATACGAGGAGGCATTCGCTTCTTCCCTCGTATAAGCATCCAATGAATAGAATATACTCAATAGATCTCAATCCATGTCAATTAATCAAGCAAGCAAGAAACATTGTCATACATTAAACATGATCCAAGAGTTCAGCAATACCCAAGTATCTAAAGAGTTAGTTCCTCATTGAAGAGGAATACATATCAAATACAAAAATGACTACTAATGAACACATAAGATAGTGATACGCTATTCCAAACGCTATTGGCGAGGACTGTTACATTTACTCCCTTGATGCTCTGTCGTCGTCTAATAATACTCTTAGCTCTGGTGTGCCCTTTTTGAATGGTTGATTTCTTCTCCGTGGTGGATGGTGGTGATGATGGATAATGAGAGCCTCCAAGGGTGGTGAATGGAGTTGAAAGCTCTCTCTTAAAACCCTAATCTTTAACAAATATAGCCCTCAGAGCCGTCAGGGTTGGAATACAATTTACGAGGCGCTTAGACTTAACATATTAACATTGTTGTCTTAAGGGCCATTATAGACGGGGCCGTCTAGTAGAAGACAGGTCCGCCTCTATCTATTCTCCAAGTGAATGACCTTATACGGGCTTCAAACGACCGCGCCGATGACCTCATATATGATTTGTACAGGGTTGTTTATGAGTTGGACTAGGTCATCTAGCGATCTCGCGCTACAAACGGGACTGTCTATTACTAGACAGATCCATCTTGATCTCTTTTTCAGCCTTCTTCTGCTAAATCTAGTTCAAATCCCTACTTTCTCATCGAGTTGCCTCGGTCTATCCCGATTCACAAAGATAACATATTTTAAGTATCGACGGCTTGCAAATCATCAGGATTCCATGCTAGGTGCAGATAATTATGATAATCAGATATAGCAATTTGAGCACTTATCAACAGTCTAGCAAAGTCATAAACAATAGAAACCATGCCTGACACATTCCATACTCAAGCTCGTGTTGGGCCGGTCCCGAATGACCGGTGGGCCAGCACAACATATGGCCCGGTTGGGCCGTACCGGTTCAACATGAGCATAATCGGGCCGTACCTGGCATGATCGGATTGTGGTGTATTTATTTATTTATTTATTTATTTTTAAAATAAAATACATGCATGCAGAGCAGGAGGAGAGGAAGCCGAGGTCGAGCACGCCGAGGCGGTGAGTGTCACTGAAGCTGTAGAATGGAGACCATCGGTCGAGTTAGAGGATGGATCACGGGCAAGGATGGGCCTAACGATGTTGGGAGGCTTGCGAGAGGTGTGGAAGGGGGCGCAAGCCGAGAAGGTGAGGAGGACGGAGATCTTGTTGTAAAGAGGGCTTCAAGATGGAGCTGGAAATGGAGAAGTCTCTATTAGAGGGCATGGAGCTCTCGAGTTCAGAGAGGTTTTATTTGATTAATTTATAAAATAAATAGATAAATAAAAAGTTTCTAACTATACAAGAACACCCCAAAAAAATGTCATTTATATTTCTCCTCTCATTTTTTTTTTGTTTTCTTTTCTATCAAAATGAAATCAAAAGAATATTTTTGTGCATTTTTTAAAAATTATAAGTTTTTTATAACTTTTTCTTTTTCTTTGGGATTTTTAAAGATTTTTTGTATTTATTTATTTTTTATTTTTGGTAATTTTTGAATGTTTTCGGGATTTTTTATAATTTTTTTAAGTTTTTGAAAAAAAATTTAAAAATTGGGCCGGGCGGTGGATCGGTCTGGCTCGATACGATCCCAATGGAACTAGGTCGTGCCTCATACTGGGCTAACCCCTCCTAGATCACAAGCCTTGCAACCACGTGACTGCTTGCTCACGGGCCAGGCTGACAAGGATATAAATAGTGCCCATGCATAGTCAGGCCCAGGTTTTGTAGTGTCTAACCGACCGATTTGACACCTATAATTCCCAAATCATCATAAAAGAATAATAATTAAAATAATCTATAATCTTGATGGTAGTTGCATGTCCTTGTTGTACAAATATAGCTTGACATTGATAGGACTCAATATATAGATGATAACACTGTCCTATCATTGTTGATGTTCCTTTGTTAAGGCAATTCACCTTATATGATGTTCCTTTGTTGTTATTCAAAATCAAGTTAGAAATAATTGAACTAAACAATAATTTAAAATAATCATTCCCCCACAGCATAAATTAGAGCTGGCATATGTAGCCCCCATGCCATCTAATCTTTTGGATTTATTTATATAAATAATGAATATTGTGAAACATGAATCATGGAGCATAAGTTCACTTGCAGCCGACTCATCCTAGCACTCATCCTATATAGATATTGATGGTATGGGCCCGTGATTCTTAGGTATAATAATAATAATAATAATAACAACAACAACAACAACAACAACAACAACAACAACAACAACAATAATAATAATAATAATAATAATAATAATAATAATAATAATAATAATAATATAATATCACGCCCTGGCCCGGATTAGTGGAGTGTGGAGGCTTCGGTTGCAGGATATGTGGGAATGAGTACACCCCAGCATTCTGGCATCCCATGCCAGAGGGGAGTTAAACTCTGGTTGTTTAGCCTGTCAGTGGGATTGGTACGCTGACCATGTCGACATGCACGGGAGGTGGCCCTACCGGCTTGCGACCGGAGGGTCGTTTTCCAGGTGATGCTGTTGATTGCTGACCTGGGGATGCTTGCCGACCTTTCTTTCCAGAGCTTGAGGGCTATTGATAGATTATGGGTCCCTACCATTGATTATGTCTTTGTAGTAGAGGTTTTGGTGACACGGGGCATAGTCCCCACTTGCTTGTTGACTTGATTTTTGATATGTTTTTCTGTCATATCTTGTTCATTGCGATCCCTGTTGGGTACTTACTGGGCTTTCCATTCGAAAACTCACTCTCTGTTTCTTTTCTTTCTATTTCAGATCCTGAGGAGTAGGTGATCTGGTCTTAGGAGTCAAGCGAGAAACGGGGACTGTATGCCGAGGTCTGGGGACTTCGTTTGATTTTTTTGTTTTCTGTGAGAGAGACATTTGTTATAGGACTCTTATAGGGCCTGGTATTCTATAGGGCATTTGGATCATTATGATTTTTACTCCGCTGAGACTCTGTTATTATTATATTATGTTATTTGAGATTTTATTATTTTGTCATCTGCTTTTGATTAAACAAGCATTATATTCGAGTGAGGTGAGCCTTACTTTGGTACGACCGGTCTGCTCACGTGCCAGAGGTCTTGGAATCCGGGTCAGGGCGTGACAGATTAAGGTGGTATCAGAGCAATGTAGATAATGGACACCCTAGTTGCCCTAGTGACTTAGTTAAATAGGTTGAACTGAGTGTTGGGTTGGGTAGACAATTTGTGGAAAAACTAAACTGACAAATTGCTTTAATGCAGAGAGCGAAGATGTCTGGAGGTCGATATCGTGGACGAAGATACTTCCAGGTGTCATCATTTGAGGAGGTGGAGTCGGTGCGTGAGAACATTCCACCACCACGAGCTGATGACTTTCCAGTACCTGAGTGTGTCTTAACTTAGTTGAGGATGACTATTGAAGTTCCTAATCGGCGCATCGATAGGATTCAAACTGTGGTGGAAATACTTATCCAACGATAGCTGAGGGATAGCCAGAGAGTTTACAAATGTGTGAGCAGGGCTCGTGACTATTGCAGAAGTCTCGCTGCCCCATATGGTGCCAGGGGAGGAGGCCTAGTGACTGGGGAGGCCAGCAGAGTGAGGTGCCTCCGCTGTGGAGGATATGGGCATGAGTATACTGTGTGCCAGTGCTCGCCTGTGGGAGTGGCTTGCACCTCACTATAGACTGCCCTAGGGACCTCCTTGGATTGAGCAGAGGACCTGTGAATATGAATGGATTTCTACCACCGTGGGGTGAACCACAGGACACCTACAACCCGTTGTCCGCGAAAAGGGAAGATTGAGTCGAGTTCTTGCTGTTAGGAATAATTTTTGTAGTCTTACAAACTATATGAGTTGTATGAACTACAAATGCTATTTTCGATTCATGGAATAAATAAAGTTTTCTATTATTGCTCGTCTGTGTGTTATTTTCTGAACTAACTCTAAAAGTTGTCTGACATAGACGGCCTCGTGGACGGCCTCGCCGAACATAAGTACCTCAACCTCCAGTAAATGAGGTACCCTAGCCGCCGGAAGAAGAGGTTCCCTGTAACACCCATCTTGCTAATGAGACAGATGTCACACTAGCTGAGCCGGGAGTGCATCCATCCCATAAGCTGTGTACTTTAAACTTGAAAATGATCATGTACTCTAAAATGAAATCCATATGACATAACATAACCGGTTACACGCCAGGAGTCATATTCAAACCAAGTCAGAAACATAGTACAACACACAGAGTTATGGGCAACTACGGCCCCAAATACAGCGGAAGAAAAGACATAATCAAGGTCTAGTACAACCAAATAAAATGAAACACAAGGTAGGTACGCTAGAGTCAGCTAGACTTCGATCCTATCCTGATCCAAGTCTAGATCCTGTAATAGAAAAACAGTAATCGAGAGGCTGAGGTATACAAGCTCAGTGAGTAAGAACTTCTCCGCCAGGTATGATACATACTTATCATCCGTACTAAAATACAAGTACAAGACCAATGCAAATATAAATAATGAAGATCAACAAAATTATCTTAAATCTTGATAAGCATGCTATATGATCAGAAATCCGAGGAAAGCACGCAATCAATCTCATATCATATCACGCATATAGGAAACATATATATGCAATAGCCTCGTATTGTAATCAACATGCAACCCTAGTTCAATACTCTGAATGAATCCAGTTCTCATCAACCGGATGACCGGATACTGATGATCGGGAGACAGCGGAATAATCCGATCCAGTACTCGAAGCCTGACGACAAGTGGTACAACCAACCAACTGTATCAATCGTCACGCATCTCATATCCGAGACCTAACAACCAGTTGTATGATCAACCAAACTGTATCAATCGTCACGAGTACATCTCGTATCTGATTATTCCGATCTAGTACCCGAGGCGTGACGACCAGTGGTATAATCAACAAACTGTATCAGTCGTCATGCGTCTCATATCCGAGACCTGACGACCAGTGGTATGATCAACCAACTATATCAATCGTCACGCGTGTATCCTCGTATCTGATTCGGGCACGCAAAAGAGTTCGAAAGTATATAGAAAACGATTTCGCAAACATGTTTGTTTAAGAAAAACAGATTAAAACAAATCCCTTCCTCAACCCGAGATCATCTGCAATTCATTATGGGCTCTATCCTGAGCCCCGCTGGATCAATCGTCTATGTCTAGCTAGGGAGCAGTCACGACACGGTGAATATCAATCCTTACCAGTTAAGATTTCACTTTATATTTAATCATGCTGATTCAATTCATAGCAAATAACAAGTATTAAAATCACTATACAACTATAGCGATAAAATCCATCGGCAATCACAAACCGATATAAATCTCATAAGAATATGAGAAACAAAACTTACTGTAAATACATGTAATAAAAACTAGATTTACGGTGAAGTCCTCTCACCTTAAGTCCTTCACAACATTCTAAGATTGGCTCGGCCCTTCGGAGGCTCCTGCGGGACCTTTTCCCTTTCCTAGAAAGTAATAAAGTAACTAAATAAATACTACGTTCGTATTTTCCATAACTTAGTTTTATAGCTTTAGAACACGAAGATCTAAGAATACGGAAATCATGAATACGAAGACCGTATTCTTACTTGTATTCTAATTTAACCTCGATCGAATATGATAACTCATTAATTTCTTCAAGCATGATTTCTACTTAACATCTAATACATGTTTTCTAAAGCTCATAAATACTATGATTACCTTTTATAGCTTTAGTTCTATCACTAAGACTACGATAAAATAAATTTGAAAGTTTAGGAATACGGAATCCATATTTTTATCTTATACTCTACTTAGACTGGTTAGAGTACAATGATTTCCATCAAGTTAAATCACGTATAATTTCTCTTAACATGAAATTCGTATTTCTAAAACATGGAAATACGGAATTGTTCAATTAACGGATTTAGCTCTCATCATCCTAAGTTAAATTTTAAAGCTCATAACATGCACTTTAAAAATAGTTAATTGTTAAGCATAATTATGGGAGATTAATCAAGCTTTAATACTAGAATTTCCTACGAAAATTCGGCGGCACCTCCTCTATTTGGAGGTCCCCAAAATCATACAACCATTCACCACAAACTAATCTATCCCAAATACACCATGCATTCTTTAGCCTCTAAATATTCATATAAATCATTCCATGAAGTTTATCAACCTCTCGTGCCACCTTAATACGGTCTTGAAGGTCCGTTCGCGCTCGTTCGTCTTCGATCCTTCCCGAGCACCTACAATATCACTCAAATTAATCAATTCCTTTACTAACCCCTCCGTATCTTCAACCCTACTAATACCTCTCCTAGGTTCGTTCCATGATAGGCTTACCGGACAAAGATGGGGCTGCAGGTCGAAGGTGGGCATAGACGAACAAAGGGGCAGCAAGGACGCGTCGCGGCGGCGCTGTAGGAGATAGGGTGGCGCAGCTGAAGGACAAGGCTGCTGAGCAGATTCTAGGCCTTCAATGCAAAGGAGGGGGGGTGACGGAGGTGGCGCCTCAAGGGGCTGCGGAGGCGAGAACGCAGGGGCAAGGTGGATGCGCGGTCACCGAGCAAAGACGGTGGCGCGCGGCTATCATCGTGCCACGCAGCCTCGGCGTCGCAGGAGAAGGGGGGACGGCTGAAGGGGATGGCGGTGTGCGGCCTGGCGCAAGGTACTGCAGCGAAGGGGCTCGGGCCGGGAAACGAGCGGCGTGGCCACAGCTCACGGTGGGCTTACTGGCAGGCGAAGGGATGGCCGGGAGACGCGGGGCAGTCCCGACGAAGGACAGCTGGCTCGCCGGTGGCTGGCGTCGTCGCGGGGTTTGTCTGCGGTCAAGCGCGAGCAAGGGGAAGGTAGTGTGCGAGAGAAGGAAAGAGAACGATCTCTCTCAATTTAATTTGATTTTTTTGTCCTCTTTTCTAACTTAGGTTGCACTTTATAATTTAATATATAATATTAAATCATTTAACTTCTATTCTTTACATTATCTTAACCTTTAATTGATTAATTTTAACATTCCCCAATGTCAAACGGGTTTAGCTATTCTACTTATCATGAAACTTTTTGATTAAACTAACTTATTATATCAATTATTTCCTCCGCTAAAATCCAAGGAACTTATTTAATATTATCTTTCTAATGATTCACCGACCCAGATCCGAAAATCCCAGGTCAATAATCCCAGATCCGAGAATACTGGCTTTTGACTGGCCTTATCTACTTTATCGGGACTCTAACATTTGTTTGATTCTCCTACTTAATTAGTATTGATTAATTAAAACTTATGAAATCTCCCAATTAATTAGTCGAGGTTATCTTTACCATCCACCTCCAACTTTTCCAAGTGTAAGCGGCCTGGCCCAATAAGGCCTTCCCTAGACCCATTAGTTGCGAGGCTGAATTTAAATTTATTTCACCTCGATTTTCCTTTAATTGGACTTTAACAAAATTAATTTATTTTCCGTGCTAATTAATCTCATTAATTATAGAGCATTTTTTTGATTTATTCACTTAGAAAATTCGGGGCGTTACAGTTCTCCCACCCTTAATAAATTCCATACATATACATCTAAAACAGATAAGGGTACTGTCCCCTCATCTGATCTTCCCTTTCCCAAGTGGCCTCCTCCACTTGATGATGACTCCATAATACCTTTATCAAAGGTATTGTCCTGTTTCGCAAGGCTTGCTATCTCCTGTTAAGAATACGTACCGGTTCTTCTACATACATCAAATCCTAAGCCAACTCTACGACCGGTCCTGTCAAAATTTGATGTTGATCTCCGAGGCATTTTTGTAGAACCGATATGTGGAATACATTGTGTATCCTTGACAGCTTCTCTGGTAGCTCGAGTCAGTAGGCTAAAAGGCCTACTCTGTCTACTATCTCGTAAGGCCCTATATATCGTGGGCTTAGCTTCCAACGTTTGCAGAACCTAAGTACCCCTTTCCATGTAGGTACCTTCAAGAATACCTTATCACCCACTTCAAACTCAAGGGGAATAAATAAAGACAACCTCTTAATAAGCAATTAATCTAAAAAGGTTGAGTAGTCTCAAGTACAAGCCATAAATATCTAGGTAATACCGCTTCAGATACAACCATATAAATACTTAATGTCTCTCAAATAAAGCATACACGAGTGAACAGATAGAACCACCATGAAGACGTCAGAGTCAACTGCGATAACTCAATCTTGTTTATCAGGGATGTCATCCGTAGTAGCAGCAGCCTGATGTTCTATCATAGCGAAGGCCTGGGCTTGCAGATGGGATGGGGCCCCACGATCGCCTCCCTCGGATCTTCCTCCAGAAGATCCTCCTCGGCTGCCTGCAGCACCACCCATAACAGAAAATCCCTGCGTCTGATGCGCAGTGTGGTCTCCTGCACTAGCCTGTGGAGCAACTCGGCTCTCCAGGGTTAGTAGCGAGCACTCCTTCTTGTAATTCCCTGGTTGTTTGCAGTAGAAACACACATTAGCACCACTAGTCCCATAATGAAACTTACCGCAGACTGTACACTACGGGTTTCCCTTGTTGTTCTCACTTGTCGAGGAACCACCGCTGTTGCTGTTGCTCTTTTTAGTGGGCCTGGTGTTTCCTCCTCCTTGGGAGCTTGGGCTACTCCTCTTGTTCAACCTCTCAAGTCTCTATTTTTGCTTGTTCAGACCCCTCTCAACTCGGAGTGCAGACTCAACTACTCCTCGAAAATTTTCAAAACTATGATCCATAACCGGGATCTTGATCTCATCCCGCAACCCATCTTCAAACTTCCTGCATCGGTTATAGGGGTTTTCCACCATCTCTGGTGCATAACGACTCAGGGCAGTGAACTTGGCCACAGTTGAATTCCCTTGAGTCAGATAAATGAACTCTGTCCTCTTTACATCTTTGTGTACTCAGGATGAGTACTCCCTCTAGAATGCCCTCTTAAACTCCAGCCAGGTCCAAACACCCGACGTGGGAAGGCACATTTAAGCCGACTCCCACCACTGCAATGCTTCTTGTCCCAACAACAACTGCACTGTTATGACCTTTACATCCTTTGGGATCCTCATCGCCTCGAACACCATCTCTAGCCGTCGGATCCAAGCCTCTGCTTCAGTTGGATCCTGTGTTCCGAGGAAGTGATTAAGCCCCATCTGCCGGGCTCGAGTCACATAGTCCTGACCTCTGGGTTGCTGTTGCTGCTGTGGTTGGAAGTTTGGGAAGGCAGCAAACGACTGAGCCATTTGCTCCAAGAATTGCTGCATCCCCGGTAACTGTTGCATACCCGGGTTGTACCCCGGGGCAGGATGCGCATGAGATGCGTTGCCATACTCCTCTGGTTCAGGGGCCTCTACGTGCGGCCCGTCTTGGGGTTCCTCACGTGGCACCCTCGGTGGTCTCCCACGTCCTCTTTTTAGAAGCATTCTGCAACATCCCATAAGTGTCAGTCAAATGACATAACTCTACTTAGCAATCTAAACAATTAATTCCTTATGTCAATTGACTTCGACTTCCACCCTAAGGCTTTGACTACCTCTAGGACTCTAACGTCAAGGAACAAACCTCTCTGATACCACTAAATGTAACACCCATCTCGCTAATGAGACAGATGTCACACCAGCTGGGCCGGGAGTGCACCCATCCCATAAGCTGTGTACTTTAAACCTGAAAATGATCATGTACTCTAAAATAAAATCCATATGACATAACATAACCGGTTACACACAGGGAGTCATAATCAAACCAAGTCAGAAATAGAGTACAACACACAAAGTTATGGGCAACTACGACCCCAAATACAGCGGAAGAAAAGACATAATCAAGGTCTAGTACAACCAAATAAAATGAAACACAAGGTAGGTACGCCAGAGCCAGCTAGACTTCGATCCCTGCTCAAGACACGAGCTACTATCCCGATCCAAGTCTATATCCTGTAACAGAAAAACAGTAATCGAGAGGGTTGAGCTATACAAACTGAGTGAGTAAGAACTTCTCGGCCAGGTATTGTACATACCTGTCATCCGTACTAAAATACTAGTACAACAACAATGCAAATATAAATCATGAAGATCAGCAAAATTATCTTAAATCTTGATAAGTATGCTATACGATCAGAAATCCGAGGAAAGCACGCAATCAATCTCATATCATATCATGCATATAGGAAACATATATATGCAATAGCCTTGTATCGTAATCAACATGTAACCCTAGTTCAATACTCTGAATGAATCCAGCTGTCATCAACCAGATGACCGAATCCTGATGATCGAGAGACAACGGAATAATCCGATCCAGTACTCGAAGCCTGACGATCAGTGGTATAACCAACCAACTGTATCAATCGTCACGCATCTCATATCCGACACCTGACAACTAGTGGTATGATCAACCAAACTGTATCAATCGTCACGAGTACATCTCGTATCTGATTATTCCGATCTAGTACCCGAGGCCTGACGACCAGTGGTATAATCAACAAACTGTATGTCGATGCGTAAATGCGTCGTCACCATATCCAGAGACACGGCGACCAGTGGTATGATCAACCAACTATATCAATCGTCACGCGTGTATCCTCATATCTGATTCGGGCACGCAAAAGAGTTCGGAAGTATATAGAAAACGATTTCGCAAACATGTTTGTTTAAGAAAAACGGATTAAAACAAATCCCTTCCTCAACCCGAGATCATCTGCAATTCATTATGGGCTCTATCCTAAGCCCCGCTGGATCAATCGTTTATGTCTAGCTAGGGAGCAATCACAACACGGTGAATATCTGATAAACGTTCAAATGAGCATATTTACATACCATATATATACTTATTTTCATGTCAAATGCAATGATTTGTAGCCCGCCGGTACTTAAAATGCTTCATATTTTGTAAACAGGGCATAAATAGGCCACCCCGACGAAAAGGAAGCATTTATCAACAAAATGAAGAGCAAACGAAGACATTTTGAAGTAAATACGAGGTGAACGGCCGTTCACACCTGGGCACAAAGGCAGGCACAAAGAGAGGGTGAACGGCCTTGTGAATGGCCGTTCAGCTGCCGGTTCAGAGCAAGCTGTGAGGTAAACCGGCTGATGAACCGCCGATTCACTGCCCGATTTAGAGCAATTTGTGAGGTGAGCGGGGTGATGAACGGCCCGGTTGACTCCGGTTCAAAGCGATCTGAGGCGAGCGGTGATGAACGACGTTCACGCAGGTCGCTTCATCATAACTTTTGCACTTCACGGGCCCAATCAAGGGCAATGTTGTAATTTTTAAGTGGAACCCTAATTCATGGGTATAAATAGTTAAGTATGAGGGTTTAGAAGAGGTTGGTGAGAGAGGCAGAGAGGAGATTAGGGCTTGGGGGGTCATCTCCCCCAAATCTTGAGAGTAGAGAACCCTTGGAGCTACAAGCTTGGAGGTAATGGTGTTCTCTATTAACCTTTCATTATTTTGTAAGCTTTTCCATTTTGGGTTGAGTTCCCCTTTCATGGGGAACTAATCTATTGGTACTTGGGTATGTTGAACTTTTGGATTGAGCATTAATAGCATTGAATGTTTATGATGATTTGTTGGTACCTTCTTGAATGTCTAATGAATGTTATGTATTGATTGTAATTTCATCACTAGAAATTACTTGTGTGCAATACAAGGGTAGAGCTAGCGCCTCCTTGTATTTGGAACTTGCTTCATTAGAGAGTTTCATGAGTATACCGAGGAATCGGGTACTAGAAGGGCGAACGACTCTTTCATACCAATTCACCCCCATGATTCTTCCAATCTACATAAATTTCCTTGAGCCTCATATCAAGTCCTAGGAGACTAGTCATCCAACCATCTTGGAAGAGGGGTTGGGTGTAATTTAGGAATTATCCCTTGAGCTTCATATCAAGTCCTAGGAGACTAGTTATCCAATCACCTTGGAAGAGGGATTGGATATAATTTAGGGACTATTGGCACAAGAAGTACATACTTTGATTCATAAACATCTTTGCTCATCTTTAGAATTGAAATCCAAAAGGGATACATACCCAAGTATCCTCTCTTGCCATTGATTCACCCCAATCAACTCTCAATTTTCAGTTCTTATTCGCAATCCTTTGTAGCTCTTTAGTTTTGAACCCCCCCCCCCCCCCTCCCAAATTGCCATTTAGACTAGGTTATTAAAGCTTGGTTTACACTTAGCAATCTCTATTCCCTGTGGTTCGACATCCGACTTCCCATAGTCCACTTTATTACTTGATCAAGACCGGTATACTTGCGGAAAACACACCAGCAATATCAATCCTTACCAGTTAAGATTTCACTTTATATTTAATCATGCTGATTCAGTTCATAGCAAATAACAAGTATTAAAATCACTATACAACTATAGCGATAAAATCCATCGGCAAATCACAAACCGATATAAATCTCATAAGAATACGAGAAACCAAACTTACGGTAAATACATGAAATAAAAACTAGATTTATGGTGAAGTCCTCTCACCTTAAGTCCTTCGCAACTTCTAAGAATACGGAAATCATGAATACGAAGACCATATTCTTACTCGTATTCTAATTTAACCTCGATCGAATACGATAACTCATTAATTTCTCCAAGCATGATTTCTACTTAACATCTAATACTTGTTTTCTAAAGCTCATAAATACTATGATTACCTTTCATAGCTTTAGTTCTATCACTAAGAATACGATAAAACAAATTTGAAAGTTTAGGAATATGGAATCCGTATTTTTATCTTATACTCTACTTAGACTCGTTAGAGTACGATGATTTCCATCAAGTTAAATCACGTATAATTTCTCTTAACATGAAATTCGTATTTCTAAAACATGGAAATAAAGAATTGTTCAATTAACGGATTTAGCTCTCATCATCCTAAGCTAAATTTTAAAGCTCATAACATGCTCTTTAAAAATAGTTAATTGTTAAGCATAATCATGGGAGATTAATCAAGCTTTAATACTAGAATTTCCTATGAAAATTCGGCTGCACCTCCTCTATTTGGAGGGCCTCGAAATCATACAACCATTCACCACAAACTAATCTATCTCAAATACACCATGCATTCTTTAGCTTCTAAACATTCATATAAATCATTCCATAAAGTTTATCAAGCTCTCGTTCCACCTTAATACGGTCTTGAAGGTCTGTTCGCGCTCGTTCGTCTTCGATTCTTCCCGAGCACCTACAATATCATTCAAATTAATCAATTCCTTTACTAACCCCTCCGTATCTTCAACCCTACTAATATCTCTCCTGGGTTGGTTCCATGATAGGCTTACCAGACAAAGATGGGGCTGCAGGTCGAAGGTGGGCATAGATGAACAAAGGGGCAAAGGCAAGGGCAGCGTGGCCAGAGGGAGATAGGGTGGCTCATTTGAAGGGGCCGGCGATTCTAGGCCTTCAAGGCAAAGGAGGAGGGGGGGGGGGGGGGGGGGGGCAACGGGGGTGGCGCGGTGCTCCGGCGGGGTTACTGTGCGGAGGAGCGGCGAGGGGGCAAGCTGGAGCGGCGGTCGCCACAGGCAGCACGGTGGCGCGGCGGCTATACGTGCACGCAGGCCTCTGACGTCGCAGGAGAAGGGGGGACGGCTGAAGGGGATGGTGGTGTGCGGCCTGGCCCGAGGTGCTGCAGCGAAGGGGCTCGGGCCGGCAAAGGGGCGGCGTGGCCACAGCTCGCGGCTGGCGCACTGGCAGGCGAAGGGGTGGCCGGGAGACGCGGGGCATTCGTGGCAGAGGACAGCTAGCTCGCCGACGGCCGGTGTCGTCATAGGGTTGGTCTGCGGTCAAGCGCGAGCAAAGGGAAGGTTGCGTGCGAGAGAAGGAAAGAGAACGATCTCTCTCACTTCAATTTAATTTTTTTCCTCTTTTCTAACTTAGGTTGCACTTTATAATTTAATATATAACATTAAATCATTTAACTTCTATTCTTTACATTATATTAACCTTTAATTGTTTAATTTTAACATTCCCCAATGTCAAATGGATTTAATCATGAAACTTTTTGATTAAACTAACTTATTATATCAATTATTTCCTCTGCTAAAATCCAAGGAACTTATTTAATATTATCTTTCTAATGATTCACCCACCCAGATCCAAAAATCCCAGGTCAGTAATCCCAGTATCACGGGCGTACTGTAGCCACACAAGGCTTTTGACTCGCCCAATCTACTTTATCGAGACTCTAACATTTGTTTGATTCTCCTACTTAATTAATCTTGATTAATTAAAACTTACGAAATCTACCAATTAATTAAACGAGGTTATCTTTACCATCCACCTCCAACTTTTCCAAATGTAAGCGGCCTGACCCAATAAGGCCTTCCCTAGGCCCATTAGTTGCGAGACTGAATTTAAATTTATTTCACCTCGATTTTCCTTTAATTGGACTTTAACAAAATTAATTTATTTTCCATGCTAATTAATCTCATTAATTATCGAGAATTTTTTTGGTTTATTCACTTAGAAAATTCGGGGAGTTAGATTCCCCTACCGTCGGTTGATATGGAGGTTGAGCAGGAGCTGCATGTTGAATCAGGAAATTCTGGGCCACAGGCAGCGGGCCCAAATCTGAGGGGGGAGGTACCCCCTATTTCTATGATCAATCTTATTAGAGAGATGATGGGGTACATACAAGAGCAGAGGCAGCAGTAGCAGGCACTGCCTCCGCCCCCGCCTTCCACACCAGTTGATAGTAAAGGCTTGATTGGGGAGATTCCGAGGCCCTCTCCCCGTCCATTCGATGGTACTGTTGACCCACAGGCGGCCAAAATTTGGATCCGGGAACTGGAGAGGGCATTTGATATGTATCAGGCAGAGGACCCAAACAGAGTCAGAAAAGGAGCTTATCTTATGCAGGGCTGTGCAGAGGACTGGTACCTTGGGGAGGTACGATTGAGGAAAGGTGCGACCTTCCAAACTTAGGATAAGTTTAAGAAAGCCTTCGTTGGAAAATATTTCTCCAGGGGAAGACTTCTTCTGATGGCACAAGAGTTCAACAATCTTGTCCAGGGAGACATGACGATAGAACAGTATGAGATTGAATTTGATAGACTTTCTCGCTTCCTACCAGATATGGTTCCGACATAGGAAGTAAGGTTCGTAAATTTGAGACCGGTCTGCGGCCATCCTTGAAGAAGATAGTATCTGGACATATGTGCACTAGCTACGCTGATGTGGTGGCCCGAGCCAAGTACATCGACGCTTCTTGTCAGAGTGACTCACAGGGGTCGTCTAAGAAGGACAAACTGGAGAAAGGGCAGAGTAATGGACAAGGGCAGTCTTCTAGAAAGAGCTCGGGACGACAAAGATCCAATCTTAGGTCCCAGTCATATAACAAGCCAACAGGGTCTTCAACCTCATCTGGAGGCAAGGGTTAGTCGGCCGGTGTGTCACAGACAATGAGGTGCTATGAATGCAAGGGTCCCAACAAGAAATCACAGTGTCCAAGACTTACTGGTGGGTGTTTTGTGTGCTGCAGTTTGGATCATAAGAAGGCACAGTACCCATAGCGCCAGGCTGGTTAGAGTACAGAGGAAGGAGCACAGGGTCCCTAGCAATCATTTGGTGTCTCCAAGCAGTTAGTAGCATTAGTACCGAAGCCACAGGGGAGTGATAGAAAAGGGAAGGCGACAACGACAGACCAACCTTCCTCATCCGGTCAGCCATCATCCCACCAGAGGCCCATAACTCACGGTCGCGTCTACCATTTGACCACAGAGGAAGCGCACGTATCGGCTGACATAGTTGCAGGTACGATCGTTGTTAGCTCATTTTATGCCTGTGCATTGTTTGATCCGGGTGCCACACACTCTTTTGTATCCACATTGTTTGCACGGAGACATGCTTTGACAGTAGTAGAACTACCATATGAGCTGAGTGTTGACACCCCAGTAGGAGCTGCCAGGTTGGAGAACAGGATGGTTCTGGCATGCCCGGTAATGATCGAGGGTCAGGAGTTACCCGCTGATCTACATGTGATGGACATTAGGAATTACGACGTGATCCTCGGGATGGATCTTCTTCGGTATACGCTGTGGTGGATTACCGCAGGAAGAGAGTGCACTTCAAGATGCCGGGCGATGAGGAGTTCACATTTCGTGGCAGCCAAGATTGTTCTCTAGTTCGGGAGATCTCAACTCTCCAGGCAAGGAGGTTACTGGACGAAGGATGCGTCGGTTATTTAGCCTCGATCTCATAGGCGAAGCAGGGGAGTAGACCCGCGATCGCAGATGTCCCAATAAAGAGCGAATACCCTGATATGTTTCCCGATAATCTACCAGGATTACCCCTGGAGAGGGAGTTAGAATTCTCCATCGACTTAGTTCCTAGCACGGCTCCTATGTCTAGGACACCATACAGAATGGCGCCCGCGGAGTTGAAGGAACTGAAGTCACATCTAGAGGAGTAGTTGGAGAAAGGTTTCATCTGACCGAGCATGTCACCTTGGGGAGCGCCAGTATTATTTATCAAGAAGAATGATGGATTGATGAGGCTGTGTATTGATTACAGAGAGTTGAACAAGGTAACAGTCAATAATAAGTATTCGTTAACGAGGATTGATGATCTCATGGATCAGTTACGAGGAGCCTAGGTGTTCTCGAAGATTAATTTAAGGTCTGGATACCAGCAGGTATGGATTAGGGAGGAGGACATCCTGAAGAGTGCCTTCTGGACCAAATATGGACACTATGAATTCCTCGTGATGCCTTTTGGGCTTACCAATGCCCCGACGGTGTTCATGGATATGATGAACTGGGTCTTTCGACAATATCTAGACCGGTTTGTGGTGGTCTTCATCGATGACATTCTTATTTATTCTCCCAGCCGCCATGTACACATAGTGCACCTGAGGATCATATTGGAGACTTTAAGACAACATCAGCTTCATACAAAGTTCTCCAAGTATGAGTTTTGGCTGGACAGTATGGCCTTCTTGGGGCATGTCATCAGTGGTGCTCGAGTATCAGTGGACCCCAAGAACATTGAGGCAGTAGTCGATTGGAAGAGACCGACCACCGTCAGAGAGATAAGGAGTTTCTTGGGATTAGCCGGCTATTATCGGAGGTTTGTTAAGGGCTTCTCCCGGTTGGCAACACCTTTGACTAGGTTGACCAAGAAAGGTGCCAAGTTTGTTTGGAACGGACCTTATAAGAAGAGCTTTTTGGAGCTGAAGCATAAGTTGGTATCCGCACCAGTTCTAGTTTTACCACAGAGTGGTAACAAATACATAGTCTACAGTGATGCTTGCAAAACTGGTCTGGGATGTGTCCTGATGCAAGATGGACGAGTTATCGCTTAAGCTTCTCGTCAATTGAAACTATATGATGAGAAGTACCCCACACACGATCTAGAACTAGCTGCGATCGTGTTTGAACTGAAGATCTGACGACATTTCCTCTATGGTGTGCCTTGTGAGATATACACCGACCACAAGAGCCTCAAGTATATCTTTACACAGAAGGAGCTGAACATGAGGTAACGACGATGGTTGGAATTAATTAAGGATTATGATTTGAGCATACATTACCACCCGGCCAAGGATAATATGGTGGCAGATGCATTGAGCATGAAATCTAACAATAGAGTCACCGCACTGTTGACTTCTCAGAGGCCTTTGTTGGAGATATGAGGAGGATGGAGCTAGAGATAATATTGCAGAATATGGAAGTGAGCTTGGCCAGTTTGTGCATAGACCTTTGGTGTTGGGGAGGATTCAAGACTCACCGATGCAAGACTCATATCTGGAAGAGATCAGGAGTCAGATTGATCAGGATGTACTGATACGGTTTTGGATTCATGAGGATGGTACTCTCAGATTTGATGAGCGAGTTTGTGTGCCCAATATCAAAGAATTGAAGAAGGAAATTCTTAAGGAAGCCCACTACTCGAGCTACGCTATCCATCCTAGAAGTACCAAGATGTACAAAGGATTGAAAGACCATTACTGGTGGAATGACATGAAACAGAAGGTCGCCGAGTTTGTGGCATAGTACATTACTTGTCAAATTATTAAGGCAGAACATCAAAAGCTAGCTGGGAAGCTACAACCCTTATACATTTCGGAGTGAAAGTGGGAGCATATTAACATAGATTTTGTGACCGGGCTACCGTCGACCCAGAAGGGGCACGAAGCAATGTGGGTGATAGTCGATCATCTGACCAAGTCGGCACATTTCATACCCCTGAGGATGGGGGCCACATTGGAGCAATTAGCGTGGTTGTATATTGACGAGATCGCCAAACTACATGGAGTACCAGTATCGTTTACCTCTGATAGTGACACTAGGTTTGTCTCGAGATTTTGGGAGAGTCTGCACACAACCTTGGGCACTCGTCTAGAGTTCAGTACGGCTTTTCATCCTCAGACGGATGGTCAGTCGGAGAGAACCATTGAAATTCTAGAGGATATGTTGAGCTTGTGTCCTAGTTTTTATCGGCTCATGGGACAAAAGCTTGAGTCTGGCAGAGTTCGCCTACAAAAATAGCTATTAGGCGAGCTTACAGATGGCTTCTTATGAGCCACTTTATGGGAGGAAGTGTCGAACGCCCATTTGTTGGGGAGATGTGGGCGAGAGGAAGCTGGAAGAGCCAAATTTTGTTCGACAGATAGAGGATCAGGTTAGAATGATCCAAGAAAGGTTGAAGGTCGCTCAGAGCCGTTAGAAGAGCTATGCTGATTAGCGTCCTTCTGAGCTAGAGTTCCAGGTTGGTGATGCTGTGTTTCTTAAGGTGTCACCAATGAAAGGAGTTGTGAGATTTGGGAAGCATGGGAAGCTTGCCCCACGTTATATCGGACCCTTCGAGATTTTGGAGTGGGTAGGAGCTGTGGCCTACAGATTGGCTCTACCCCCGTACCTGGCACAGGTCCACGATGTGTTTCACCTTTCTATGCTGAAGAAATACATCCGTGATCCATCTCACGTGATCCCACAGATTTCTATGGAGGTTTAGGAGGATATGTCTTATGAGGAGCGCCTTGTGAAGATCTTGGACCGCAAGGAGCAGCAGTTGAGGAGCTGGGCCATTCCTTTTGTGAAGGTGAGATGGAACAATCATTCTGATAGGGAGGCGACGTGGGAACTCAAATAAGACATAAAGAAGCGTTACCCAGAGTTATTTGTTTGAGGATTTGATAAGTGTTCAAATGAGCATCATTTGTATATAAGATTCATGCATATTACTATAAATTTCGGAGGGATTTTGGCCAGCTTATACTCAAAATGGCTTTGTTTCTGTGAACGGGGCAGAAAATAGAGGTTCCAAGAGAAGGGAAGCGTTTTCAAAAGAATACGGGCCAAAACAGGGGAAACAGAGCAAGAGAACCAGGTCATACGGAGTCTCATACGGACCCGTATGGACCTGGAGAATGCAGATCCAACCTCCCCAAATGCAGGACTCATAACGGCCCGACAGACCCCCGTGATATGACCCTGAGAGACATAAGACCCCGTATGGGAGTCCGTATACGGGGCCGTATGTCATAAATCTGCAGCTGCGTTTCGAGCGAACGAAGGGTAAAATCAGAAACTACACCCAAAACCCGAGTGTGGGGTATAAATACAAAGCTTAATTAGGGTTTTGGGTCATCTTGGAGCAAGGAATCAAGGCTTGGAGGTGTTTCACCATCTTCTCCACCACCAAGGAGGAGAGGATTGAAGGAACCCTTCCCATTCAAAAGCTCAAGGAGGAGAAGAAGGGGCAATAAGAGCAACGAGAAATCCACCAAAGGAACACAATTAGGGTTTTTCCTCATGAACTTAGTAATTTCTTTCCCTATTAGCATGGATTGTTGCTCTCCATTGATGGAGAGCTAATTTCTTGATACTTGGGTGTTGATGAACCCTTGGAATATGTTTAATTGATATTGCTTTTTCTATGTTAATGGCTTGGTTGAATTCATCGTGGTCTATTGGATATTATGTATGGTAGTATTAATATCTCTACGTTGCGAGAGCCTGGAGAGGTTTCTATAGTCCACATGGGGGAAGATGCGAGCGCCTCCCTATGTGTAGACAATTTCTGATAGATAGGGCTATGAATACACCGGGAGCCCGGGTACTAAGGAGAGCAAATCCTTTAGACGTCTTATCCCCATAGCTCTTCCAAGAGATAGGTTCCCTAAAACTTAATCAGTAAGGGCACTAGGTTTAGTAATCACCCTGGAGCGAGGGGATGAAAACATATTAGGAACCTTTGGCCAATGATTCATCAAGAATTATCATAGGATGCATTATCCATCTCTAAGAAAATCCAAGGGGGATTCAACAACCCAAGTATCCCCTTCACCAATTGATTGTCTTCAAGGTCAATTTGCTTGTTAATTTGTGTTGTTAATTTTAGAATTTAGGCTTAGTCACCACCAACCAATCTTGATCGACTAGATAATAGATGAATAGCCACTACTAGTACTTCCTTTCTCCCTGAGGATCGACAACCCGACATTAGTCCACTTTATTACTTGATTCGACCCGTATACTTGCGGATTCAGCGCATCAAGTTTTTGGCGCTGTTGCCGGGGAGATTTAGGACTACTCGGAAAGTTAGGAGTTTATTAATTTAGTCATTTATTTTCAGTTTTCACTTTGTTTTAATAATGGTTTGATCTCTTGAATACTAATTTCTATCACAATCTTTTGTGCGAGGTGTTGGTGCATGACTCGCAAAAATCCTAAGAATCTTGTTGAAGCAGATAGTAAAATTGGTAGAACTTTCCACAAGAGGTTGAGAGAAGTGGAGTTATCAAATCCAGGCTCTTCGGGGTCAAAGAACACCTTGCCCATTGAGCGCAGTGTTGAAATCATAGAGGAACCTATCATGGCAGGAAGAAGACTTACACTCTTTGAACATGAAAGGTCTCACTACACAGGGGAAGAATTCAGTGTGCACCCCCCAAATGTTAATCTGAACAATTTTGAGATCAAAGCAAGCACATTGTCGATGATTCTGAATACAGCTCAATTTGATGGGAGGCCGGACGAAGATCCACATGCTCACATTGCTAAGTTCGCCCAGATTTGCAATATGTTCAAGATTAATGGAGCTACCGATGATGCTATTCGATTGTGGTTGTTTCCGTTCAGTTTGAGAGATGGAGCCTATAGATGGTTGAATTCGCTTCCGAAGGGATCTATTCGGTCTTGGGCAGAAATTCTTGATAAATTCCTTGGCCGATATTTTCCACCAAGCAAGGCCGCGAAGCTTAGATTAGACATTTCTTCATTCAAGCAAGGACATATGGAAACATTTTTTGAAGCTTATAAAAGATATAAGGATCTACTCCGGCGATGCCCCCAATATGGTTTGGATCCTTGTGCCAAGGTCCGTACATTTTACAATGGGTTGGATGATTCAACAAGACAATTGGTAGATGCAGCCGCCGGAGGTTCTTTGGGAAACAAATATCCGGATGAGGCTGAAAAGATTTTTGAAGATATGTCAAGCAATGAGGCACACTAGTCTACTAGAGGCAAGCAAGTCAAAGTAGTAGGTTGCTTGGATGGAACCAATGCAACCGATACAGTTCTCGCCGATAGACTAGAAGCCTTGACAAGGAAGATTGATGCACTAACCATGGCAGTAGCTCGAGGCCAGCCCCGGTGATGTCTTGTAGCACATGTGGAGGAGGGCACGATATGACTCATTGTCCCATTACAAGCATTGATGCCATGCCTCTGGAGCAACTATAATATTTGGGCAACAATCAGAGGCAACCGGATGGGCAGTATAAAGCTTTCATGCCAAAGTGGAATCACCCCTCTTTGTCTTAGGGGAATCCTCAAGGAGGGCAATACCCACCGGGTTTCCAGCATCCCCCAAAGCCACAGAAACGGAAGCCCAATGTGGAGGAAATGATGTTGAAGATGTTACAAAACAATGAAGCATCTATTCGGAACTTGCAAGCCACGGTACAAAATTTGGAGGACCAAATGGGCCAGATGGCCAAGACCCTTTCAGAGAGGTCCCAAGGTAGTTTACCGAGTAACACCGAGGCAAACCCTCGTGAGAAATACAAGGCAATCACTTTGAGAAGTAGAAAAGAGGTTAGTTCCCCGATGCAAAGATCTCAAGAGAAGAAGATAATTGAAGAAGAAGACTCGGCACCATTGGCAAATTCTAGAGAGGGGACAAAGGAAAGGGAAGACGCACCGTCTTCCCCTCCATATCAACCAAAGATTCCTTATCCCGCTAGGTTGAAGAAGGACAAGGAAGATGCTCAATTTGCCAAGTTCTCTAGCATGCTGAAGACATTGCACATAAATTTGCCATTGGTGGAGTTCTAACTAAGATGCCAAAGTATGCAAAGTTCATGAAGGACCTCCTCTCCAACAAAAGGAAGCTAGAGGATGCGGCTGCAGTCACCCTCAACACCCAATACTCGGCCATTATACAAAAGGATGTTCCCAAAAACTTAAAGGATCCGGGTAGCTTCATTGTTCCTGGCACACTTGGGGGAGGAGTGACAAAGAACACATTGGCGGATTCTGGTGCAAGCATCAATATAATGCCGTACAATCTATACATGAAGCTTGGGCTTGAGGATCCAAAGCCACCTGGAATGACGTTGCAATTGGCTGATCGATCTGTGAAGAGACCAAAGGGATTAGCCGAAGATGTCCTTATCACGATCAATGACTTTGTGTTTCCGACTGATTTTGTACTATTGGATGTAGACGACAATGTTGAGGTTCCCATCATCTTGGGGCGCCCCTTCCTTGCCACTGCTCAAGCACTCGAAGACCACGCCCAAGGCAAGCTTGCGCTAAGAGTAGGGGATCAAGAAGTTGTATTTAAGATTCCCGAGGCAATGCGATATACTATGGCTCAAGATAACACATCGTACAGTGTGGATGATGTTGATCTGATCACCTCCACTTGTATAGAGGACCTCTTGGTGATAGACCCTTTGTATGATGAATTAAACGAAGGGAAAGACATGCTAAAAGAAATTCAGGAAAATTCTGCTGCACCAAAGAAGAAAACTCGAGCCGAAACTGAAGGAGGCAAGAAAAGGAGGAGACCCATCTCAGCCTTGAAGAAACGCTGGAAGAAAGTGCAAAAAGAAGGGGTAATTACCACATCTTCCCACCCCACTCCTTTAAATGAAGACCCAGGTATGAACCCAAAAGATCATTTTATTTATGCATTCTTGGGTGAACACTTGTTCAAACGATGTTTTAGTGGAAGGGCCGATGGAATCTCCAAGGTATTTGAGCCCCCATGAGGTCAAATGAAGGTACGTTAAGCTAGTGACGTTAAACAAACGCTTCTTGGGAGGCAACCCAAGTTCTAAAACTCTCTTTTATTATCTTTTGTGATTTTTCTTTTTGACTAGTTAGTAGTGTTTGGAATAAATGAAAGGTGTGTTTCCGTCCAATTCCTTTTATTTTTTAGCTGAATGTTGTCATTAGAGGTAAAATATTGATTTGAATCAGGCCGTGCAAAGGGAGGGACGTGAATGAACCCTGGAAAGGCTGTGTAAGCCTCAACCCAGGTGTATACGGGGTCCCATACGGCCTGACAGTAGTCCGTATATGGGAGACAGAAGGTCATACGGACTTCACTATAGATTCCATATGACCCCGTATAGGAGTCCGTATGAAATCTGAAAAGGGCATGAGTACGGACGCTGTAAATAGCTCCCTATTTCACCCAAAATCTTATTTTCAACATTTGCCCTACCGACCCCACACTCCCCTTTGCGACGCGGCGGCCATCCCTCTTCGAATTAAGGCCTAATCACCTCTAGGTATGCTCCAATCACTTGATCTATTGATTGTTTACATCTTCTCCATGTTTTAAAAACCTAGATTTGTATCAAATATGTTTCGAATGAGGAATGTTGTGAATAGATGAAATCTTGCGCTATTTTTTCTATGATACCTCTGTTGGATGATAGTAGTATGTTTTGAGGATGTTTTTTATGCCAAAAATGTAAACATGGGGCCAAGATCCGTCGCTGCCGTCGGCGTGCCCGCGGCCAAGTCCATACGGACCCCCATACGGGGTCCCATACGGACTCGTATAGGGGCCTGTCCCCCGTATACGGACTTCCGACAGGCCGTATACTACCCCGTATAGAGGCAATTTAGGGCCTTTTCTTGCAAAATTTTGCCATGCCCCATGAGTTTCATTGACACTAACATCCCTTACTTAATTGCAGAGATGCCAAGGAAGCTAACAGTGTCGAGGAAGCGCCGAAAGAAGGGCGAATCATCATCACCCGGGCCGCACTTCACGGACGAGACCCACCGCATCTGGCATACCCGTCTCTCCTGCCGCCAATTCGGCCGGACCCGTACCATAGACTGGGGAGCTCTTACTCAGCTTGGTATCACCGATCGAGTCCAGGAGATGATTTCGTTTGGCAGCTGGGACAGGATTTTCACCCTCAATCACGAGGTATTCCGCGCCCTGACTCTTGAGGTACTAAGCACCTTTGAGGCAGACAGGAGTGCAGTTGGAGAGCAGAGCCACACAACCATCACATTTCAGCTCTTCGGGAGGCAGAGGGCGATGAGCTACACTCAGTTTGTATTATACATGGGGTTGTACGATTGCGAGTTTACCTACATGCGAGAGTACAACGAGCTGCTTACCGCCTTTCCCGAGCTCAACATCTCCTTCGCGAGCTTCTGAGTGTAGTTAGCCGGGCGTCATGACAACAACAAGGCGTCCTTGATGACAGACCTGGTACACCGCTACATTCACGCACTCATCAGCCGCACTATCGCAAGGCGCAGCGGCAACTCCGGGGTAGTCATTGTCACCGACCGCCTGTTTCTCTACAGAATTATTGAGCGGGTCCCGATCCATTTGGGGTACGTGCTCGCCGACTACCTAGTGCATCAGGGGCAAAGCACCAGACTCACAGACATCCATACCGGACCCTACATCACACGTCTGATCATTGGCATGGGTCTCGAGGCGGATCTGGAGGGAGAGCAGCACCAGCAACTAGTCTCCCCACTTGATATGATGCTCCTTGCTCAGATCGGACTTGTGCGGCGAGCTGGCGGGCGCTACACACTTGTCGGCCATCTCTCAGACAGTTCAGATGAGGAGGGATCCGATTCTGACGACTCCGACGTGGTCGAGCCTGCTGCACGACTACCCTCCACATCTAGCGGCCCCTCTGCATCCAGAAGCCGATATACGAGGCTAGAGGAGCAGATCACAGAGATCCGTGCTGTCCAGGACACCATTCTAGCGGAGTAGCGACGGCTTGGAAATCAGTTTACCGAGCTCTCGCTGTACATTCATGGACATGCAGCCTTTGTGCAACCTCCGCCTTTAGCACCAGCCTATGATGAGCCCACGCGGGACGCTTGAGACATTACTTTCATATTTTATTTCTCTTTAGTTGGATGTGTTGATGGGTGAAATCGCAAGTATACGAGTCGTAGTCAAGTAATAGAGTGGACTATGGGGAGTCGGATGTCGAACCACAGGGAATAGAGAGTACTGAATTCAAACCAAGATTTACTAACCTAGTCTAGTATTCAAATTGGGGGGTATTTGGAGTTATGAAACCGAGAAATCAGAAAGATTACAATTAAGAAACAAAAAAAAATTGAGAATTGGTTAAGATTAATCGATAGCAAGAGAGGATACTTGGGTATGCATCCCTTTTGGATTTCAATTCTAAAGATGAGCAAAGATGTTTATGAATCAAAGTTGATACTTCTTGTGCCAATATTCCCTAGATTATATCCAACCCCTCTTCCAAGGTGATTGGATAACTAGTCTCCTAGGACTTGATATGAAGCTCAAGGGAATTTATATATTGGAAGGATCATGGGGGTGAATTCGTATGAAAGAGTCGTTCGCCCTTCTAGTACCCAATTCCTCTGTGTACTCATAAAACTCTCTAATGAAGCAGGTTCCTAATATAAGGAGGCGCTAGCTCTAGCCCTTGTATTGCACACAAGTAATTTCTAGTAATGAGATTACAATCAATACATAACATTCATTAGACATTCAAGAAAATACCAACAAATCGTCATAAACATTGAATGCTATTAATGCTCAATCCAAAAGTTCAACATACCCAAGTACCAATAGATTAGTTCCCCATCAATGGGGAACTCAAGTCCATAAGGGAAAGATTACAAACAAAAGAGAGAGTAATAGAAAACACCATTACCTCCAATGGTTGCAACTCCAATTAATAATCTATCCTCAAGATTTGGGGGAGAAGACCCCCAAACCCTAATCTCTCTACTAGCTTCCTTCCCAAGCCAACCTCCTCTCTCAACAATAAACATTCCCTATTTATACCCTAACATTAGGGTTTTTCCTTCGGATTTACAGATTTGCCCCGGATAGGCCCGTGGTGGGAAAGAGTAACGATGAACGGGCCCGTGAACGGGCCGTTCATCAGACCGTTCAGAGCACAGGTTGCCCTAAAATGTCAGTTGAACGGGCGACTGATCAGCCCGTTCATACTACAGGCTGCGTTGAACGGTCATATCAACGGGCGACTGATCAGCCTGTTCAGAACACAGGTTGCTCTGAACAGGCATGTCAACGGACATTCACTAGGCCGTTCACCTCCTTTAGTTGCCAGCTTCGGTGTCTGGTTGTGGACGGCCATTCATCACCCGGTTCAGCCCCTGTTCACTTCAAAATGTCTTCGTTTGGTCTTCATTTTGTCGATAACTGCTTCCTTTCACTCGGGGTTGCTTATATGCGCCCTGTTTACAATATATGAAACATTTTAAGTACTGACGGGCTATAAATCATTGAAATTGACATAGAGATACATTTAAAGATGATGTGTAAATATGCTCATTTGAACGCTTATCATGTGTGTTATTTGAACTTGTTATTTCTTAACTTTCGTGCATTGTGGTACACTGTGCAAGGGCATCGCCCTGCTATTTTACCTTTTATTTTCGTTATGTGGATTATCTTGCTTTGCATATTATTGGAGTTGATGCCTTCTCTATTTTCGCAGAATTCAACTTTGGATCCAAAATCCTCGATGAGTAAAGCACTCCTCCGCTCCTACGAACCGTTCTTGGCAACTACATTTAGGGGAGTATCGTTCACCTTTCTTCACTAATTACATGCGCTTAATTTGATTTTCTTTTAGGGTGGGGATGGGTGGCTACCTATCTCTTCTTAGGGTCATTGTAAACCTTTAAGTGTGGAGATAGGTAGCTATTAAAATCATTCATTGTAGATATTTTTGTTCACTATGTTTGATATCCATAATAACCTTGTGGATAGATAAATGTGATATGAATTTATTTTTTCTAGTACACCATCTGTGATTTGAAATGTTTCTAATTGAAACACTATGGGCATATAGAGACCATCCTTGTGACAATTATGATTATGAAAGACAATAGATAACCCATTGTCGTGTTCTTTTAACTTGACTAGATAAGCATTGTTTTCAATGAGTTCAAGAAATTTCGTGGCACTAGTTCAAATCTGTTAACCCCTTATAATATATATATATAGTGGACAAGCACAATAAAAATAAAATAGTTTAGCACATAGTGTAAATTAAGAAAGACAGTTTTCCGCTGCTTATGGTGATGAACTAGTTTGGAGTTCTGGCTCCTAACTAGAGTGTTCTCCATTTCGAAAAATCACTACTTAGCATAAACATCTATAGGTAAAGTTGTAACTAGTTGAGTAGCTAAGGGTTCGGGTGTTGGTTTTAGATCTTGGGAAAACAATTTTCAAAATATGCGGAAGCGTGAATAAACATGTATAAAAAAACAAAATCTTTGATCGGTATTCATCAAAAACACTTTTTATGAAAACTTTGTAAATTATAATAATTAATTCTACTTATGAATTAATAAAATTAGATCAAGAATAAAATTCGCGACGGAAAACTTTCCCTCGCTATTCCGTCGCTGATTTATTTTCGCGAAAAAAATTCATGATTTCGCGAGGGAAATTTTCCCTAGCTATTTTTCAGATTTCTTAGCGTACCTTTGTAGAAGTTTAAATCCTTTGAAATCGGTAGATCTTCTTTTCCCGAAACCACGGTCTTTCTTCCGGTGACAAAGATCCGAGATGGACTTGTGTGTGGGCACGACTCCAGATTAATCAGATCACTAAACTGATAATTATCTCTTTCTAAAACTCATCTAATGAGCAATTGAAACTAGGACTTTTGAGAAAGAACTTTTCTCTCTCTTTTCTCTCTTAGGATTCCTCAATTGGTTCCTATCTCACACTCTCTAAAACTTATATCAAACTCCTTTTGAAAGTCATCTCATGAGAGGAGAAATGCTACTCCTTTTATAGAGAAAATAACTCTCCTATTTAAACTAAGATAAGATTTCGATTTGAATTCAAATACCCTTTTGAATTCAAAATCAAATTTTTGTCATTCAAAAATTTAGAGAGATTTTAGGCCAAATTTAAAAAGATAAAATATCGTTATATTTATCTCTTTCCATGTGTTTAGTTATTTGATTTTAGATTCAAAATCAAAATCAAATTTGGCAACCAACTTACTACATATATTGAATCTAGACATATGCTTTATAAGCTTATCTAAATTCAAATTAATTTGAGTTTATCTTAATTTTAACTCAAATTTAAACACATGTGTCTTGGCTCACATTATCCAATAAATCCATAAATAAATATATAATCAAATTATGTATTTATTTATTTTACTTATAAATAATACTACAAATTAATTCTCAATTAATTTGTAATAAAGTGATCAACACAAAATCAACTAAACTTGTCCAATCGGAATTCCTTGTCCGGAGGAGGACTTACGGACCTATAATCCCGGGCTCCAATAAAACTTTATATTAATCAATTAAACTCTTTAATTAATCAATATGTTTTATTAATTCCAAAGTTACTCCACTAAAAACTTGGAATTGCACTCCCGAAATTATAGATATAAAATTACTCGGGATTCGAGTCGTCCATATGATATAATTATCTCCTATATATTGATCCTTCATGAATAATTCATAATTAGAGCTAGGTAAAGACCGTTAACCTCTCTAATTACATCTTTATCCTCAAGTACCAATGATTCTCTAATGAATGATAAGATTAATGAACAAATCAAGAATCTGAGTACTCATACCATTCAAGCCCTGAATCATCACTCAAGGGAATTATCTGTGTACTTCTTATGAAGAAGGAATGGATTCCGTCTTGTGATGTTAACATTCCCTGCTATTCATTTTGTTACACCTCCAACATACAAAGCTTAAGGATCATGATCTTATAATCCGTACCGAGTAAATCAAAAGATGTAACGCAATAAATAGGAGTTTGCTAACCACTCAGGATTAAGATCATTACATATCCGACCATCAGTGACATGATTTGAATGCATTATATTTTAACGAAAATTATCAGTGATTCAAATCACATCGTGTCCCAGTCCTACATAATCTCATTATGTATAGTGCACTCATTAGATGTCCCTCTACATCAATGGTTTGGATAAAATCATTTCATTCTTAATGACAATGAGCTGCACTAGTGAAAATCAATTAAAGATTCCATACTTTAATTGTTAAGTCAATTGACTAGTTTTCACAGACTAATTTAAATTATCATCCTTAAATAATATCCTCCCACATATATATAACACTTATATATATTTATTCAAGGTTACGTAGATAATTATGGAATTTTGTCATATTCATAAAGTATTCAAACAATACATGCACTTGTAATAATTATATTATTTTATTCATAATTAAATAATATTCATAGCATCATATGCTTTAGGGCATACATCCTAACATCGGGTGCCTAATCAGCATGGGTCCTCTACAAAAGGGGGGAATTACACTCTACCTTGATCTCTAGCACGGGAAAGTCGGATCTAACAAAGATGCCCTACCCAAAAAAAAGGTATGATTTTCGTACTTGTCCACCGTTCATCTAATAGTGAAGTAACTCTTTTGACCTTAGGGCCTCAAGGACTTTCTAGAGACCATTGAGGGCATGCTTGCCTTATTAAGAATTTAGAACATGGCATGTGGAGTGAACAAGCTTTGTCTAATACTTTATCAAAAAAGTTACAGGATCAATCTAAGCCCTGTTGTGGAGATAGGAAAACAAAATGAGGTGGTGCACTTAGACTAGAATTCATGTATAGTGTGCAGAACCCAAGGTTGAACACTTATCTTCTTTTGTTAATTGCTTTTCTTTGCTTGAGGACAAGCAAACCTTTAAGCATGGAGATATGTGATAAGTGTTCAAATGAGCATCATTTGTATATAAGATTCATGCATATTACTATAAATTTCGGAGGGATTTTAGCCCGCTTGTACTCAAAATGGCTTTGTTTCTGTAAATATGGCAGAAAATGGAGGTTCCAAGAGAAGGGAAGCGTTTTCAAAAGAATACAGGCCAAAACAGGGGAAACAGAGAAAAGCACCAGGTCATACGGAGTCTCATACGGACCCGTATGGAATTGGAGAATGCAGATCCAACCTCGCAAGCTGTACGGACTCATAAACGGCCTGACAGGACCCCGTATATGGACCCTTGAGAAACATATGACCCCGTATAGGAGTCCGTATACGGGGCCGTATGTCCTAAATCTGCAACTGCGTTTCAAGCGAACCAAGGGTAAAATCGAAAAATACACCCAAAACCCGAGTGTGGGGTATAAATACAAAGCTTAATTAGGGTTTTGGGTCATCTTGGAGCAAGGAATCAAGGCTTGGAGGTGTTTTCACCATCTTCTCCACCACCAAGTAGGAGAGGATTGGAGGAGCCCTTCCCATTCAAAAGCTCAAGGAGGAGAAGAAGGGGCAATAGGAGCAGCGAGGAATCCACCAACGGAGCACGATTAGGGTTTTTCCTCATGAACTTTGTGATTTCTTTCCCTATTAGCATGGATTGTTGCTCTCCATTGATGGAGAGCTAATTTCTTGATACTTGGGTGTTGATGAACCCTTGGAATATGTTTAATTGATATTGCTTTTTCTATGTTAATAGCTTGGTTGGATTCATTGTGGTCTATTGGATGTTATGTATGGTAGTATTAATCCCTCTACGTTGCGAGAGCCCGGAGAGGTTTCTATAGTCCACATGGGGGAAGATGCGAGCGCCTCCCTATGTGTAGACAATTTCCTATAGAAAGGGCTATGAGTATACCGGGAGCCCGGGTGCTAAGGAGAGCAAATCCTTTAGACGTCTTATCCCCATAGCTCTTCCAAGAGATAGGTTCCCTAAAACTTAATCGGTAAGGGCACTAGGTTTAGTAATCACCCTCGAGTGAGGGGATGAAAGCACATTAGGAACCTTTGGCCAATGATTCACCAAGAATTAGCATAGAAAGCATTATCCATCTCTAAGAAAATCCAAGGGGGATTCAAAAACCCAAGTATCCCCTTCACCAATTGATTTTCTCCAAGGTCAATTTGCTTGTTAATTTGTGTTGTTAATTTTAGAATTTAGGCTTAGTCACCACCAACCAATCTTGATCGACTAGATAATAGATGAATAGCCACTACTAGTACTTCCTTTCTCCCTGAGGATCGACAACCCAACATTAGTCCACTTTATTACTTAATTCGACCCGTATACTTGCGAATTCAATGCATCAGGATTATTCTTGGAAGGTTTGATTTTAAATTTTGAAGACGAAATTTTTGTAAGGGGGGAGGATTGTAAAATCCAGGATTTTGGGGAATAAATATTTTAAATACCTTTGCCTTGCTTTCCCTCATTTGTTGGTTGATTTCCTTGTAAGTACCTTGGCCTAGTACCTTTATTTTTTGACGATTGCTTCATTGTTTTCTCGATTTTACAAAGCATGGAAATATCAAAGTCGAATGACACTTAACAAGGAGAACAATTCAAGACATGTACAAGAATGTAATCGAGAAGAACAAAGAAGCAATCAATCATCAAATGAGGGAAAATAAGACAAAAGTACTTATAGAAAAGGGCAACAATAAATCAAGAAAACCCATCACTGGGTGGAAGCTAGGCAGGTGCACTTACAAGCATGAAATAAAGAAAACAACCAACCAATAAATAAGGGTACTAGGCAATAGTACTTACGAAAAACAAGGCAAAAAAAAACCAATAAACACTCCGTAGAGTGGGTACTAGGCAGAAGTAACTTACAAAAAAATAATATCGCAACAACAAAGTCAAGAAAACCCAAAAATGGCTGGAAATACTCTTGCCTAGTACCCTTATTTATTGGTTGGTTGCTTTCTTGATTTCATGCTTGTAAGTGCACCTGCCTAGCTTCCACCCAGTGATCGGTTTTCTTGATTTATTGTTGTCCTTTTCTATAAGTACTTTTGTCTTGTTTTCCCTCATTCGATGATTGATTACTTCTTTGTTCTTCTTGATTATATTCTTATACATGCCTTGAATTATGCTCCTTGTTAAGTGTCATTCGACTTCAATATTTCCATGCTTTGTAGGCCATGCTCAGGGAATACACATACTCAGGTGACGCATACCCACCTAGCCTGCACACAAGCACCACGAGTCTACACAGCATCGCCTTGGTCACAGGTTGGTATATACAGTGAGCATACAACAAACAGATAGTGAAACTACACACTCTTATCCGGACAGAGCACAAGCTCACGTGTTTCCACGGCCATGTGCCGATCAACGGATGATTGTGTTCAGTAAATACTACCTTTAGATCATCAACTATACACATACATAACGAAGGAGCAATACAAAGAAACATGTATGTGTATGAAATCAACAACATATCATCATGAATCAAGCAAGCATGCTAACAAATAGCAATATCAAAATCAAGAAACCCAAAGATGGGTGAGAACAAGGCAAGAGTATCTTACATGCACAAACATGTAGTCAAGAAAGTATCCAACCAAGAAATAAAGGTACTGATGGGTCAAAAATATTTATTCCACAAAATCCTGGATTTTACATATATATATTATACGTCCTGATAAGTGGGCCGGCTGCAAATGCAGCTGGCCTCACCCTATCAGGACCCTATATATATATATATATATATATACCGGAGTAATATTATAAGGCCGGCCAGATTACTGTGCAAGTAAGGTCACCTCCCAAATTGTATAAAAATTGACATGCTAGCTTATTTTTCGATGTTCTTTCAATCCATAAATTTCCTCAAAATACTGTGCAAGTAGGCCAAAATGAGGCCACCGCACTTACACAGTGATAAGGCCGACTACATAGTATCAGCCTTGTATATATATATATATAAACAAAACAAAAGATAACATAAAATTATATATCATCCCCTTCTTCTATATAAAGACATGCATTCCTGTCTTACTCTAACAAATCAAACACTCTTCATCAATTACTCTGATCATGGCTTCTCCCAAGGTGCTCATTTTGTTCTTCTCTCTTCTCTTCATCTCCTCCTCTTCATCATCCACTCACTCAGAGTATGAGATGAAACTACTCTATGAGGCTTGGCTAGTTGAACACTATTAAGAACTACAATGATCTCTTTGAGAAGGATAAGAGATATGAGATCTTCAAGGATAATCTTAAGTACATTGACGAGCAAAATTTGGGTAATCACTCTCATAGTCTCGGTCTCAATGTGTTTGCCGATCTCACAGTCGACGAATATCGAAAGACTTATCTAGGGGGATTTCAGCCACTCAGCACCATGAACATAGAGTACACTACGAGTAGTGTTGGAATATTTATTAGGAAAAAGCGCAGAAAAGAAATAGTGAAGATTAAAAGAACGTATTGTTGGAAATTATGGATAAATTTTGTTTATTTTTTTTAAAATTTTGAATAATATTTTACGGATTTTGTTAAGGATATATTTGGTGAAGACAGGTGTCATTGACCTAAAGGACCACCTGTTCCTTTGACCACATGGGAATATCACCACCTTTGCACAATTCCATTCGGCAAATAACGTGAGGATTCAATCCTACAAACAAGTATGTCGGAATTGTAGCAACCCTCTTATACAGGGCGTGAGGTAGGGAAAGAGAGATAAATATCTAATGCCTCTACAGTGAGTAGGCCTTATCCACATGCTATAGTGGGCAGATATTTATTCTATTTTACCTACGTGGCATCTACACGTTAGGCAGCAGATATTTTTCTACCACCTTAGGAGATATTTACCTAGCTCACCGCCTTACCCCACTGCCTTTCAAGATATTTTCTTGCCACCTCATGTGTTCTCATTCACCGCCTTATTCCACCGCCTTTCCTGAACCGCCTCTAAGGTGCTATAAAAGGAGAGCGGTAATAGAAGAAAGGGGACCCCGAAAAACTCATCACACAAAGAACTGTTTAAATCTAAGACTCTTTACTCAAGTTTTCTGACTTAAGCATCGAGTTTGGATCCGCGGAGAGGCCCAATTCCGATCAAGCGCCTCTCTTTTCTGAGTTCGCTATAGGTGTAATTCGGTCCGGAGTTTGGGGATGTTCTCTGCGCTCGCTCGTAGGCGTAGCGAGTAAGCGTCCACACCAACTATAAATTTTAGCAGTTGGTGAGAAGTGAGGCCGGATCACGAAGCAGCGATGGCCAAAGCGTGATGTGGACCCGGTTTTGGCATCAATAGTTTGGCCGTCCATTAGGGACCTCTTCACGAAAAGCCAAATGACCACTACCGAGGAAGATCAAAAAGAATCCAAGAGCAGGGAGCCCCAAGTAATCCCGAAGGGAACTGGCGAGGTCAGGGACATGAGGAAATCCGGTCGGATAATCCACCCATCTTACCTCCATCGTAGAAAATCCTTCCGTCAACCCCAAGAATCTGTTCAGTTTTATCTTAACATACCAACAATTGGGCGGTTGACTCGGTACATTCATACTTTGACCCATCCTCAGCCTCCTCCTAGCCACAATTTCCAACACCAAAACATACCAACAGCCCCAACCTGAATAATTCCGAAGTAGAGGGAGGACAAGAACCAGCACCCATAAGAGAGGAAATAAAGGACCTCCTTTTCCGCTAGTTCGGAACCCCCTCACTGGCGGCCTTGGCAGACAAACCACTACAAGAGCAGAGAGGACAAGGGCCAGGCCGGAATAGTCCATACTGTTCAAAGCGGTTGATAGAAGAACTCAAAGGCAGGACCTCTCTCAAAAAGCGAAGTCCGGCGACATATTCTCGGTATGTGTTCGACTTTTTGTCAAGGAAATATTGGGAGAACAAGTTCCCGATAGCTTGGGCCCAGGTTATGATGCATATGAAGGCAAAACCGATCCGTCTAAATCACTGAAGTCTTTCCGTGGAAGATGCTCCTCATTGGAATCCGCAGGCGCTTCGCATGTGCGAAGCTTTTCCCGCCACCTTAGAGGGAAAGCGCAAGACTGGTTTCATCGATCTCCCATCTAGCCTGATTACTTCTTTTGATTTTTAGCGGATCGCTTTCTAGCCTATTTGCCAATTACTCAAAGCGGGGAAGAAACTCCATCTACCCTTACAGCGTGTTAAATAATGAGGGAGAAGCGGCTCCAGGGCTTATTTAAATCGTTACATAGACGAAAGAAATGTAGCGGACCTCCTTAGTGAATGGCGTAACCTTCTTAATGGAGGGTTGTACAGTAGAATCCCCCCTTCGTTTTCCCTCACTTTGGATCCACCAAAACCATTCCATATATGATCCATGCAGAAAATATATCAATTACGAGGAAATTTATACGGGTTAGGAAGGGAGGCTAAGCGTGGACACATGGGACACCGGAAGGGAAAAACCACCACAATGTCAGCGAAGGCCTCCGGATGTACGAAAGGAAAGAAGGATTGCATAGGGATAACAAAGGGCGCAAAGCGAGAGGTCCGGAAACCTCAACACGGCCCCAACGATATATGCTACGACCAGAGAACCTTCAAAGGAAGGAAAAATTATGGGAATATGATCACCATACCCCTTGAATCAAACCGAAGCCATATCCTTATGCAGATCAAAAGAACAAAAACTTCCTCATGACCCGAGAACCCACGAGAAATATCGAAGCGGCAAAGAATAGTAAGAGATATTGCCGGTTTCTTCAATCTAGAGGACATGTCACGGAAAAAGTGTACCCAGCTCTGATGAGCGCAATAGAAGATATGGTTGAGAGGACAATTGGAGCAATACATCAACCTTGAGATTGAGGAACACGAAACTTCAAAACCTGAAGAAGAACAAGGAGAAATGGTGGGGTTTATTAGTGGAGGTCACAGTTTGCGGTGGTGGAAAGTTGACCTCTCGGAAAAGTTACGCCCGAATGGTGCAGGAACCACCACAGAAGCGAAGCGCCCGCGGAGGCGATCTTGACCTACGGCTCCAATCATCTTTACAATGACGTCCGTGAGTTCGCCACCCTCATGATGACGTGCTGGGTTGTTGCTATCAAAGTTTCCAGCTTCCAAATGAAGAGAGTTGATGAGCGGTGGGAGTTAGATTGATATCCTCTTTTTGGAGTGCTTTTGAAAGAATGAGATATGACGCAGATGACTTGCTTCGGTAAAATCATCCTTAGTAGGATTCTCCGGAGGGTAGTACGCCCGAGAAGGAATGATCTCCTTACACCATGTAGGAAACTTCGCCAAGATCATCAACCGGATAACAAATTTCTTGGTTGTGCGTTGTGCTTCAAAGTTACAACATGATCCCGGTAGGCCAACCCTCAACGCCTTGAAAGCCGTAATCTCTACTTACCATCTTCTCCTCAAATTCCCAGTGGTAGTGGAAGTGAGAGGAGATCAACCCACGCACGCGGCAATGTTATGTCTCAACCCTCAAAGGGAAAGCTCTCAACTGACAGTTAAAGACAAAGGTTTGAAGCCATATTAGTCGCCGAGAATGGCCGAGCGGGAAATGAAGAGCTTGACCTACACCCGCTGAAGAATTGCTAATAGTCCCCCTAGACACAACTGCAGGCGGACCGGCGCGGATGAGCGCATTTGGCAATGAGCCAGTAATGAGAAGATCTCATGAGAGTATTGAAAGCAAATTCCGATCTCTTCGCTTTGTCTTTAGAAGATATGCCGGGCGTAAAACGCAATATCATCGAGCACCGTCTCAATATCGATCAATCGTTTAAGCCTACGAAACAGAAAAGGAGAAATTCCGCACAAGAAAGGCAGAAGGCCGCAGAGGAAGAAGTATCAAACCTCCTAAAGGCTAGGTTTATCCGAGAGGTGCATTACCCAGATTGGTTGGCTGATGGGATGTGTTCCGCAAGTATACGGGTCGTGATCAAGTAATAAAGTGGACTATGGAAGTCGGATGTCGAACCACAGGGAATAGAGATTGCTAAGTGTAAACCAAGTTTTACTAACCTAGTCTAAATGGTAATTTGGGGGATTTTGGTTTTCAAAAGTAAAGGACTAAGAAGGGATTGAAAGTAAGAACTGAAACTTGAGGATTGATTGGGGTAAATCAATGGCAAGAGAGGATACTTGGGTATGTATCCCTTTTGGATTTCAATTCTAAAGATAAGCAAGGATGTTTATGAATTAAAGTTGGTATTTCTTGTGCCAATAGTCCCAAAATTATATCCAATCCCTCTTCCAAGGTGATTGGATAACTAGTCTCCTAGGACTTGATATGAAGCTCAAGGGGTCATTCCTAAATTACACCCAACCCCTCTTCCAAGGTGGTTGGATGACTAGTCTCCTAGGACTTGATATGAGGCTCAAGGAATTATATATATTGGGAGAATCATGGGGGTGAATTCGTATGAAAGAGTTGTTCGCCCTTCTAGTACCTGATTCCTCGGTATACTCATGAAACTCTCTAATGAAGCAAGTTCCTAATACAAGGAGGCGCTAGCTCTACCCTTGTATCGCACACAAGTAATTTCTAGTGATGAAATTACAATCAATACATAACATTCATTAGACATTCAAGAAGGTACCAACAAATCATCATAAACATTCAATGCTATTAATGCTCAATCCAAAAGTTCAACATACCCAAGTACCAATAGATTAGTTCCCCATAAATGGGGAACTCAAACAAAAATAGGAAAGCTTACAAAGCAATGACAGATTAATGGAGAACACCATTACCTCCAATGCTTGCAACTCCAAGGGTTCTCTACTATCAAGATTTGGGGGAGATGACCCCCCAAGCCCTAATCTCTCCTCTAGCTTCTCTCCCGGCCAAAACTCTCTCTCAACTCTCATACTTAACTATTTATACCTTGAATTAGGGCTTCAAGCAAAAAATTACAACATTACCCTTTGATTGGGCCCATGAAGCGCAAAAAGTTACGATGAACGGCTCGTGAACTGGCCGCTCATCGATCCGTTGACTCAGCTTCCCGAACCGGCAGTGTCAATCTACCGCTCATCATCCCGCTCACCACCCCGGCTTGTTACGAACGCAGCGGCGCCCATCGATCCGTTCATCTCCCGGCTGCTCGAACGGGAGGTTGAACGCCATTCACAAGGCCGTTCACCCTCTATTTACTTGCCTTGCACCCGTGTGTGAGCGCGGCTCACCCCCGCTTTACTTCAAAATTGCCTCGTTTGGTCTTCATTTTGTTGATAAATGCTTCCTTTTCGTTGGAGTGGCCTATTTACGCCCTGTTTACAAAATATGAAGCATTTTAAGTACCGGCAGGCTACAGATCATTGCATTTGATATGAAAATAAGTATATATATGGTATGTAAATATGCTCAATTGAACGCTTATCATTGGCTAATGTGGTTCTAGTAAAAAAGCCGTCCGGAAAGTGGAGGATGTGCGTTGATTTCACGGACTTGAACAAAGCTTGTCCAAAAGATTCGTTTCCCTTACCATCAATTGATGGTTTGGTTGACTCTACAACGGGGCATGAGATGCTAAGTTTCTTAGATGCCTTCTCAGGTTACAATCAAATCCGAATGGCCAAAGGCTTACTAAGAAAAACGTCCTTCATTATGAGCACGGGAACTTACTGCTATAAGGTGATGTCGTTCGGCCTAAAAAATGCCGGAGCCACCTTCCAGAGGCTCATAAATACAGTCTTCAGAGAACAAATTAGCAGAAATGTTGAAGCCTATGTGGATGATATCTTGGTGAAGAGCCGAAAGGCCAATGAACACCTGTCAGACTTACAAGAAGCTTTTCAGTCTCTTCGGATTTATACTATGTGGTTAAACCCGAATAAATGTTCTTTTAGCGTTCGATCGAGAAAATTCCTGGGATTTATCTTGACACAAAGAGGAATAAAAGCAAATCCAGAAAAAAATCAGAGCTATTCTTGACATAGAATTGGTCGCCGAGTCTTCAAGAAATTGTGGCTTAACGGACGCTCTCACCGCGACTTAGCGATTTATCTCCCAAAAGCCTGAGAGAAAAATCTCCCACTCTTTCAAGCCCCTACGAAAAGCACCGAAAATGGAGTGGGCGGAAAGAATGTGAAAAGCCTTTCGTGGCTTGGGATTATCTCCGATCGCCCTCAACTACTAGCTAAGCCACAAGTGGGAGAAGAACTCTACATCTACTTGGCGGTGCGCCCACTTTCGCATCAGTAAAATCCTTTTGAGGGAAGATAACGGAATTCAAAAACCACCCACTACACAAGTAAAATCCTTATCGAAGCCCGAATCAAGATATCTCGGCGAAAAGTTAGCTTTAGCTCTTGTCACATCCTTGGACGGAGATTGAGGCCGTATTTTCAAGCCCACAAGATCACAAAGTGTTAAGCGATCGGCCAAGTTAAAGCAAATTCTTCATAAGCATGAAAACTCCGGACGCCCTAGCCAGTGGGTGATAGAATTAGGCGATTCGATCTCACCTATAAACCGAGCGGCAATCAAGGCTCAAGTCTTGGCCTTGATTTCGCGGAGTTAACTTTTCCCCGTGTAAATAGGGGAACCCCGTCACACAGAGTCCGTATGAGAAAGCCCTAGCACCCCATGGTCCTTATATGTTGGACGGATGACGGAATTTTAAGAAAAGTCGAGTGTTTTGTCCTTTATTCTCCTTCTAAGTGGAAAATTATGCGGCCGATCAAGTTCCAATTCCGAGCAACCAACAATGAGGGCCGAATATGAAGCCCTCATCGAGGATTACATCCGCCCGGGGGCTCAGAATTCAACATCTGCATGTATATTCCATCAAGTAGCCTAGTTGTGAGCCACACCTTCAAGGCGCCTTTAGTTAAGGAAGAGAACATGGTCGATACCAAGCAAGCAGAAGAAAATAGTTCCATACTTCAAGCTTACTTCCAAATTGAAAAAATCACGAAAGTGCAAAACTAAGAGGCTGGGACACCAGTCGAAAAAGGCCACAAAGACCAACGGAGATACAAAGTCTTCCTTTAACCTACGCATTGCAATCCCGCAAAGACCATGCAGTTGGAGGGAGAAGTACAAAGTGCGTACCAAGAGTCAAGTTGGATGGACCCCATCGGAAATTATCTACAAGGTGGACTGCGCACTTAACAAAGTAGAGGCCGCATGGATTCTTACAAATCCGCTCAA
The DNA here is from genome assembly GCA_026586065.1 of Dioscorea zingiberensis. Taxonomy (NCBI): domain Eukaryota; kingdom Viridiplantae; phylum Streptophyta; class Magnoliopsida; order Dioscoreales; family Dioscoreaceae; genus Dioscorea; species Dioscorea zingiberensis. The sequence continues at coordinate 25,819,353 of CM048826.1, forward strand.
GATTACACCATCATCAATTAGGACCTATACAAAAGGTCTTATCAGCGCTACTTTCTTTGCGATGCTTACGCCCCATGTAAGCTAGCTACATCCTTCAAGAGATTCACGAGCTGCATGGAGGAGGGACACATAGGGGCAAAGCCTCGAGTTACAAAAGTCCTACGACAAGGTTATTACCGCCAACACTAACTCAAGATCTGCATAGGCGTTAAAGAAATATGCGATGCCGCGGTGGCATTCCAAAATTCGAGGGCTTACCACCGGCTACACCAATTATTAGCCCTCGACCCTTTGCCATCCTGGGAGTTCATCTTCTAGGACCATTCCCTACTTACCGCAAATGAAGTTTCGATAGTCGCTATTGACTACTTCACCAAATGGGTGGAAGTTGAACCCTTGGCCAAAATCACTTTGCGAGAAAGCTTGTCGTGGATTCTTATGGCGAGCGGTTATCCGTCGATTCGAATTCCTCGGTCGCTTTCATTTTCATAATGGGCTACAATTTGATAACAAGGCTTTCAAAAGCTTTTGTTCGTGAGTTCGAATTGAATCCAGATTAACGTCGTGACACATCCCCAAAGCCAACTACCAAGTAGAAGCGATTTAACCGCACTCGCTCAAACACCAAAACTTCGGGTATCCAAAAAAATGGGACTAATCGGGTAGAAGAAATCCCGAAGCCCTTTGGGCCCTACAGACAACAACAAGAACTCCTACGGGAAAAACCCCATTCTCTCTCACTTATGTGCGTAGGTCATCATCCTCCAGAAATAGGAATGCCTACCTTATGGACCACAAACTTTCTCATCGAGAAGAGAATGAGAAAAACTCGGCGAGAACTTGATCTACTCGAAGAACGGAGAGAAACTGTGCATGGAAACAAAGGCTCCATCTATCGCCGAGAGTAAAAAGGTTCTATGACACAAGGGTAAAAAGAGTCTTCTTCCAAATCGCCATCTAGTCTTACGGAAAATGAGTTTCATGGAAATAAAAGCCGAGCAGAAGCTAACTCCTAACCTGGGAAGGCCCTTACGTCATACAAAGAATCGTCCGGCAGGCACCTATTATTTAGTAAATATGGGCGAGCTTTAAAAACGCCAAGCCGCCCACTCCATCTCTTGAACACTTACGACTCTACCTATCAAGTGAAATTCTCAGAGTCGCTCTCTTAAATTTCATAGAATAAAGCTCAAGCCTTTCCCATCCTACAAAAATGTGGTGAAAATCCCATTCTACAAAGATGCGGTGAAATTCCCATCCTACAAAAATGCGTGAAATTCCCATTCTACAAAAATGCAGGTGAAATTCCCATTCTTGGAAGATGAGTCGAATTATCCTGTGAGGATAAACGACATAACTCTTATCCAAAAACAAGGCAAAATCCCGACGAAATATGAGGCAACAATCTCATTTATGAAGACAAGTACCACTCAATGTACCTTAAAGTCCCATGATCGACTAAGGACTCAAGCTACGGCTGCATCTTACAAGCCAAGCTAAGAAGGAAGAAGTTTACGAAGGACTTGAGAAAATACTTCTCATGGTTAAGGATAACCATCACTCGGAAATAAATCTTCACCAAAATAAAGGTTTGCTTTTTCATTCATAATGTAATAGAAATTACATTCCGATGATTGAGAATTTACAAGAACATTTCTCAAAATGCTAAAAACATCCTAAGAACTAGGACCCTCACCGGTATACGGAGGAACTTGGGTTGAAGGCTCACGAGGCCGAGAAGCCTCACTGGGTCTTAATAGTTTGTCGCTCTTTTAGCTCAGCGGAACTGCTTCAAAACTCCCCGCCAGACCCATGGACAAAAACCTCCGTAGGAGGGATATGGCAACGCCCACCGCTGTACCACCGAATAAATGCACGGTGGCCCCTTCTTTAGCTTTCACCCTAAGCCTACCTCCTTCTCTAATTTATCCGCCAGCTCTACTAAATCCTTGATTTCTTTAGAGTCGGATTTAGGAGTTGTCGGTCGAGGAAGCTAAGTCTTCTTTAAGTGTGTCGGCTCCCCTTTTAGCTCTTCCAACTCCTACCGGTAGCAAGTTCAATATTTTTCAAATTTTCGACTCCCATCAGCTTCAAATTTTGCCCTCTTAAGTAGATTTGAGTTCCTTCTCCAAACCGCTAGAGTTCTCCCTCGCAACTTTTAACATTCTCCTCAGTGAAGAAGGGAACCCTCAAAATAGACAACTTGGCCGCCAAATCGTCCCTTCTCCTTTCCCACTGCAGCGATTGTTGAAGCCACGGCAAATTTTATCCTTCTCAAAAGTGTGGATAATGGCGGAAATGCTTCTTTGTTTTTCCTCCGTGGTCGCCGCACTAGAGTTCAATCATGGGCGATTTCCTCACTCTACACGCTTCCATCTTTGCCGAATCCTCTTGGCAAGATTGCCGACTCGATCCGCCAAGTCGCGATCTGAAATAACAAACAAATAAGTTAGTAGCATTAATACCGGGCAAAAGTAAAACTAATAATGAGGATAATCCTCACCAAAGATGACCCGAAACGGAATAGTTGAGAAATGGCCTCTTCCCCTTCCAAATCTATGAAGTTTGGAGGAGACGCTCAGCCTCATTGCACATCAAAATGCCTTTTACGGGCGGCATCCCAAAAGGGGCGTCTTGGAGGGCACCCGCTTCCCTTGAGGAGCCGGTCCCCTTAAGACCGAGTCCGCCACCGCTAGCTTATCCAGAGAGCCGCTTTTCCCCGCCTCGCCTATAAAAGATAACCTAAGTTAAAGGTTCCGAACGAAGCGATCTAGCATACCCATAGAAAATATGTGTGTAGAAATTCTCACCTCTATAAGAAGGATATCCTCCTACGTACCGAAGAAGGACCTCGAAAATTGGGGACAAAGCGGGCAGCTTCCTTCCAAATAACCTCTTCACGAGGCACCTCCGCTTGTTCTTTCCCAATTCGTGGAACCGGGATGCGTCCCTCGAATTCTTTCTCTTTGTTCTCCTCTCTCCCGTGAGGACCCAGCACGGGTCACTTTTTAACCCCCTTCTTGGAAGAGTCGGTCTACTTTTCTCTTCCTTTTCTTCTTCTCCTATTTGGGAGGTATCACACCTTGGCTAGATACTCACTTCTTTCTTTTTTTCACGACGAGGCCAAGGGCGGATGAACTTCACCTTCGAAGAAGTCAAGACCCTTAACATAGCTCAAGTCTTCGCCTTCCATCGGTTTTCGCAAAACAAATTCGAATAAGGTTAGACATCACAAGCCAAAATCAAAACCAAATTAGGTACTGAGCGAGTCCTTACCAAGTAGACACTATTAAATCGACACTTAATGAAGTTTCCCTTGGTCAAAACCTATCCATATAAACTTTGGATAGCGCGTCATTGACTTAAGAAGATTTCCCTCTTCTTCCTACATCTCCTCACAAGTAATGTCCACATCGGAACCTCCCACCTTGTTCGCATATCCCACTTTCGGATTTACATCTAACAAAGAAAACTTGCTCTTCCATCGCTTAATGGAAGAAGGAACTTTCCTAGAAACTTTCTCCTGTGGCGAGGCAGAAATAATACCAATTGGCATTAGACTCCAAACAAAGACTAAACAATGAGGAACCAAATGATCCATGGATTTACCCTCGTAATTCTTAAAAACCATGACAAATCCGTTGAGCGGCCTCCAAGAGTTCGGAGTTAATCAAGGACACAAACGATATTCCTCTAGGATCACCTTCGTAATCGGAAAAACGGCTAAGTCCGCTAGCAACGCATCTTGATAGATAGCTATCTCCTCCCTCGGGAGCACTAGCCTCTCCCCCTAACAAGGAACCCTAACCTCGGAATAGAGAGAGGTCTATCTCATATCTCTACTAGGTCATCTACATCCTTCCTAGAAGACTTATGAACGTGATCCCCCCTCTACCCATTGCCCTAGAGGCAGTGAACTCACGTAACCGAATCGAACGCCTCCAAGTTCGCCTCGAAACGCCGGCTTAAACCGTAGGGTTGGGACGGAGAATCAAGGACTCAATGAGAAGAACTAGAGGAGGAAGATGCAAAGACTAGCCATTACCTTAGGAAAAGAAAAGACAAGAAAAACGCAGTAAAGCTCAAAACCGGGGCTGTCACGAGAAGAGGAAATCAAGATGAAGACGCGATTGATTTTCGAAACAAACCATTTTAAACTTTTATGCGATTTAAACTTATATACAAAGGCAACGAATCCGCGGGTCGCTAGATCTCGTGGTTATATTCCGACAAAACCGTTGAACCAAAGGTCCACAAATGCGGACCGTTCAAATAACCATCATTACACCTCCTCAAAAGCGGTTCAAAATTCCCCGCCCATCGCCAACAATACCAAAGCGCACCGACACACATAGAAAACCACGCCATCACCCATCATGAAGTTGACAAATCGCGCGTTGTCGCGCCACTATCCCCTTTAATACTAAATAGTAGAAGGGACCGCGTGTCATCTTAGGGAGCAATGAGCGTTACGTGGAAGGTAGAGGCCTGACCTGTATGAGACAAAGCACACACTCCAACATAGGATCGCCAAAGGAAGGCCTGCATAAAAATTCCAAAGGATTTAGAACAACAAACGACAAACGTCATTTATTCAAAGGTTACATGTGAGCATAAACAAAACAAACATAACAAAAAGCATATCTTCCTACTGGATTAAAGCTAAATATCAGCGAGATCCGCCCGAGACACGCTTCTGATAAGACTTCGAAGAGACACACCTGACTTCCTCGATCATTACGGGCCTCATTATTACTAGGGGAACTGGGTTGTGACGGGCGAGGTGGGGGCCCACCTCTCTGGCGAGTAGAGCCGCCTCCGAACATCTCAACTTCAAACACATACCCCGTGATAAGTAAAATTAAGAGGTCCCCGCCTCATGTCGTGATCGATATGAAAAGCTTCCTACTGCAAGGCCGATGCTCATCTCACCTACCCCCATCCAATCAATGAATAGACGGCTATACCGCCCATTCGGACTTACCAAATGGATCACTCCAGTCCTTAGTTCCGATAGATGCTCGTAAAAAGAGCTGGGAATTCGTAAGTGCCGAGAACATTGAGAAAAAGTAAAAAACTTATAAAAAGACAAGCGATGAGCCATGATACAAAGATGTTAAGAGTACAAAAGATTTCGCCCAAACTCGCCATCCATACAAGCCCTTAAATAGGAGAACCTATCGACGCTATATTTAGAATTCGGAACAAAAAATCTACCTCGAGCAATAAATGAAAGGATAACACACAAGAACTTGTCCGTCGCCTATTAAAACACATGTACTTCGGCGTAGTAGACGCATACTAAGCCTACTCTTCGTAGACATACCAACTATGAACAATACTTGTTCTCGAACCGCTTAAACGCGCGGTTAGCCTCACCCTCGCCGATTTTCGAACAAGTACACACTTTGGGGGGACTAGTGTTACTGGATATATTTGGTGAAGACAGTGTCATTGACCTAAAGGACCACTGTTCCTTTGACCACATGGCAATATCACCACCTTGCACAATTCCGCTCGGAAATAACGCTGGATTCAATCCCTCTACGAACAAGTCCGTTTGAATTGTAGCAACCCTCTTATACAGTAGGTGGGAGAGAGAGATAAATATCTAACGCCTCTATAGTGAGTAGGCCTTATCCACTTGCTACAGTGGGCAGATATTTATTCTATTTTACCTACGTGGCATCTACACGCTAGGCAGTAGATATTTTCCTACCGCCTTATTAGATATTTACCTAACTCACCGCCTTACCCCAATTGCCTTTCAAGATATTTTCTTGCCACCTCATGTGTTCTCATTCACGCCTTATTCCACCGCTTCTTTCACAGAACCGCCTCTAAGGTGCTATAAAAGGAGAGCGTAATAGAAGAAAGGGGACCCCTAAAAACTCATCACACAAAGAAGAATCGCCTAAATCTAAGACTCTTTACTCAAGTTTTCGACTTAAGCATCGGTGAATCGTGGCGGAGAGGCCCAATTCGACACCGCCTCTCCTTTTGCTGAGGTTCGCCTATGGGTAATTCCGATGCGAGTTTCAGGATGTTCTACTGCGCTCTGCTCGTGAAGCAGAAGTAAGCGTCCACACCAACTATAAATTTTAACCGTTGGTCGAAAGCTGAGGCCAGATCACGAGGCAACAGTAGCCAAAGCGTGACGTGGACCAGTTTTTGGCATCAACAGATTTGATTTTATCTTTTTGACTAATAATCATATTCAAACTTAGAACTAATCCTATCCAAACTGAGTAGTAATCTTATTCAAACTCAATTTGAGTTTGAATAAGATTATGATAGATATCCTTCTTCATGAGAGATAACATGCTATAAATATATGATGTACTTATATTTGGATTTATTTGTGTTTGACTATCTATGTTAACAGATTATGTTTATGATAATTCAAGTGTTTGAAGTATATCCATGGTTATCAGGTTTGATTTTTGACAGCCTTAAGCTCAGGATGCCCTCCTGACCTGGCTGGTGTGACATCTTTCTCAGTAAAGAGATGGGTGTTACAACAACAATCGGCCCATTACCTGTAAGCTATTTATATGATGGCTAGGAAAGAGAAGTTCAAGGCCATCATGATCGCCATGATCACAGATTACCGGAAAGGAGTTACAGATGGACATGTCGTCTCGGTCGTGCTTAGGGAGGCCTTGGACGCAGGATGACATTGGCCGGTGAAAGGACTCCAGGACGGTCGCCTGATACTCACCTACATGACCGTAGAGGAGGCGAGGAAGATGGAGCGGGCTGGGAGATCCTCCTCCCAACCTTCTTCCTCCGGTGCGAGCCTTGGACCCCCGACCTCTAAGGACCACAGAGGGTGGATGACGAGGTTTATTGGTTAGACATTAGATACATGCTGATGTTCTGTTGGAGTCATGACTCTGCTGAGAGGGCATTGAAGCTGGTCGGCAACCTCATTTATGTCGAATGAAGAGGAGGACAGTTCGGCGGCGACATCCGGGTGGTGGTGAGGGTGCGGAATCGTCGGACTAGGCCCTACGTCATCTTCTACAACATTGGAACCTAGAAACACCATATCATTATCTGGCTGGAGTAGGGAGAGTCACCGCTGTCGTGGGGTGGCGAGATGACTAGGGAGATAACGGAGAAGCTAAAGTCCCCGGTGACCAGAGAGAATAAGAGCCAGTGCTCGATTAGAGGAAAAGGGAAGGAGGAGTATGACGAGGAAACTTGAGATTGTGGTACCTTTGGCGAGAAAGGGATTAATAGATCATATGCCAAAGAACCTTCCCGGAGTTATCACATGGCCCAGACCAGTCAAGCAACTATGCGAGACCAATTCGAGGTTGCGCAATATGTAACAAACCGTCGTACAACCACTACAAAGGCGGAGGTTTGTAAGCAGCAGTACTAGAGCTTTCAGTGGGGCTTCAGGGACACATTTTGAGCGTCAAGCCCCAAAGCGTGGCTGTAGATGTGGAATGAGGCTCGGAGCGGAAGGAGCGACTAAGCGCGCATGCGCTCCACTGCATATATCGCGGTTCAGATGATTTATCGCGGTTCAGATGAGTTACAAGGGAGAAGCATGCATGGCTGTGTCTCAAGATCACGTAGGGGACAATCCCGTCCACTTATCAAGTGTAAGCGATCAGATGGTGGAGAGAAGTGAAGCACCAGGGAAATTGGATCAACCGGAAGGCCAGCATCTAAGCGGCAAACTTATAGCAGCCCATACTCAAATAGGCCAACTCCACTCAAGAGGAAAAAGGTTGGACTAGGAACTTAACCCTAAAGGAAATGGACTCACTAAGACGGGGTTGGGTCAGGGGCCCATATTTGATCCATCTCATGGACCTAGCTGCACAAACATAATTAAACAGGGGCTCATTTGTAATCTTTAAACATTAACCCCTCAAACCATACAATTCTTGGAATTAATCAATAGTGGGGTCATTGACCACAGTGATTTTGTCTCTGATGCCACCTGGACATATATGAAAAGCCTCCCAGGAAAAGAGCCACATAACGGGGACGCCGCTGAATCCTAAGAGGGGAAAGGACCCAAACAAGTAACAAAAGCAGGCAAAGGAAGTAGCATCTGTAAACCAGCCAGACCTAGGGGGAGACCTAGGAAGAACAAAACACCACAAGTCCCAGAAGAGGCAGAGTCGACAACCGTCACAAAGCCGAGGATGGAGTGTATCAACATAAAGATATAATATCCCCCCTCTCTGAGACTCCTCTAACATTATCTAACTGGTCTAACAGGGAACTAATCTTATGTACCCTCATGATGGGAGTTGATATGGGACAACCTGACAGCATAAATTCCTACTTTAAACACATTAGAAGCATGGAAGCAAAAAGAACAGGTAGGGCCAAGGAAGACAACTAGGCCACTTTAGGGGACTATCGTAATGACCAGAAAAGTTTCTTTATGAAAATAATATCATGGAATGTACTGGGACTGGGTAAGCAGAAAAAACACTTCCTAGTGAGATTACATCAAAGATAAAAGGTAAGACTTGTTTTGTCAACACCACTCTCTCCAATAAGGACAATAACGGTGCAACCCAAAACACATAGAGTCGACGAGAGTTTAGTAGCCTGGTGAATGACCTTCAACTGTGGGATCCTTCCTTACCGGGTCAGAAATACACATGGTCTAATGGATAGGACAACCCAAAGCTACTAAGACTCAATCTTTTCTTACTATCCTTTAACTGGCTGACAGAATTCCCAGAGGTATGCCAAATAGTGCTTCCATGGATCAGATCAGATCAGATCATACACCCATTATACTAGAATGCGGACCACAGGCTCCCATCCTTTCTTATTCCGGTTCAACCGATACTAGACCATAAATGAAGGGTTCTGGGCCATGATAAAGAATTGATGGGAAGCGTCACACTTTGCTAGCACTGGCGAATTTACAGTATCCAAAAAGCTAACTCTCATACTGTCACGCTCCGACACCATTATCCTGGGCCTCGTGCACGTGAGCAGATCGGTCGTACCCAAGCAGAGGCAAACCCCACTCGGATACAAGGCCTAAGTGATCATAAAGCAACAACACATATGCAACGGAACAGTAAAAACATAAATATAAAGTCAGAGTATATCAACGGAAGATAAATCCTAAGGATACAGGCACCCTATAATGTCAAGTACATAACTGACCCGCATGGACCAAATCACAAGTGTCCTCACTCATAGTAATGAAATTAGAGGTAGTCAACCTCAGCAACAATCCCAAAGCCCCACGTGCAGCTCCGGTAGCTCACGTCTGCTCCTCCGTGGGATCTGAAAAGGAGTGAGAACAAGTGTATGAGCTTTCGGAAGGAAAGCCCGGTAAGTACCCCCGCAGGGATCATAAACAAGTCATGTATGAAAGAATAAGCAAGTAAAGCAAATCCCACGCCAACAACCACCTAGGAGTCTCAACCCTACCACAAATAATTATCAAAGATAGGGACTCCTAACACAATAACGGCCTCAAGCCCTGGAAGAGTAATAGCCCAAATAAGGTTCTCGAAGTATCCCCCGGTCAGCTGTCAGCCTGAATTGGTATCGACCCTTGGTCGAAAATCGGTAGCGCTACCCCTCATACGTGTCGACACGGCCAGTGTATCGTCCCACTGACAGGTGGACGGCCAGAGTATCCTCCCCCTGGCATGGAACCATCAGAACGCCAGGGTGTCCGCAGCCCTGAGTGCTCCACAGGAGCCCCCACGCTCCACTGATCCGGGCGAAAGATTCCACAAGAGTAACACGTATCGAATGGCAAAGGAATACCATACAACCACACACATGCACAAGCATGGAATTAACAAGGTAATACTCCAATGAGTCAATCAAGCATGAAATCAATAAGCGATAATTCAAAGCATCAAATAAGTATCAATGGCATCAACGAATCAAGAAGCGATCAACCAATGATTGGGACCACACAAGCATGTGATTAGTGATCAGCATGATAAAGGAGAGGGAGCCAAAGGCACTTACCTGAGCGTACAAAAGTATCTACTTGTCCGTCGGTGTCTCTCCCTGATGTATCCCACGGCTCTACGTCGATATCTGGTGGGTGGGATATATCTCAGTATATGCACAAGAGTATAGTATATAATTGTTTCTATTAAATGGTTGGCCCATTGCTAGGGCACACTAACCCCACTTGTTAACCCACTACACTCAAGTGCATCATGTTTTAGCATCACACTAACGAGTTCATATAGCTCCTATTAATTTGATGAGTGTAATCTCTCTCATTCCCTACTCATTCATGCACGTGGATCTATGAGAGTGACTCTCTCTTTCTTTGTCTTGCTAGTTAATTTCATTCAGCCCATTGTAACCCTTGATTTTTATTTACTACTTATAGCATGATAATTTATATTCTTAACCCCAAACGCAAGCTATAAACCCAAGCCTGGCTCGAAGCTAAAACAACTCCACTTCTTCAACTAAAATATGAGGTGAACTTTGCCAGCAAAAGTCCAACATAATATGGATCTAAATGGAGGTTTAATAGCCCACCCACTACATGCATGTAGGTAGCCATCCATATCTATCTGAACCTATCTTTCTTCTAAAGTACGAGAACTAGAGAAAATAAGCCCCTGCACTCTCTTGTCTCCCTAACTGATTAATACTTTCCTTGCTCTCTTTCTCTCTAGCTTTTCCTGAAGTAAGATAAAGTCAACAAAGTCAACATACTCAACATGCATGCCCTTCACTAAAGCTTATTAACTTTTGCGAAATGCTAGTCACCCAGGCATGCATGTCATTAGGGTTTACTGACCTAATGTGAACCATCTGCACTATGATGCCCCTGAGATGTTTCTTAGATGAGGCTCCACACACATCATGGTCCTTATTGAGTATGTCAAGGCATCAAGGTATCTCATCCAACTATTGGTTTCATAACCATCTAAGTGTGGGTTCATGAGTAAATTATCTCTCCCAAAACCATGCCAATGATATTCTGAAGGTTCAGGGACACTAACCACGCCGGCAAAGGCTATTGGTGTTTATGAGGTGAACTCCGGCGATGGACGTCATCCTGAAGCTGGTTGTGGCTTGCCTCAGCTGCTCAGCTCCTCCAAGCTCCGGCCCGGTGGTATCCTCTGACAGTGCAAGTTATGTAGGGGTCCAAAAATGTCAGTGTGTGGTTCCTTCTTCAATCGAGACTGTGAGCTTCTCTCTGGCTCCGGGAACCAAAGGCTCTCTTTCTTATTACCAGGTGAGATAGTGAGGATACTAAACAGGGAGCTATCGTGCCCTTTATCATGCGGAGAACGAGCGATGGGCTCGAGATAGCAGGACCCCTGACGTGACAAGTCATTACATTGCCACTTCGTTCAGAATATGAAATCCGGCAACTATCAGCGTGCGCGTATGATCGTATTGTGCCCTGATCTGGTCAGGACGATGAAGAGGCAAAATGAAAAGTAAGCAGGCGAAGCCGCTTTCATGCAATAATAGCCCTGGTCGCAACACTTGGCGTTTCCTTGAAGTAAAACATGGTTTCCCTAATGAGGAAACCGTTTCTGTTAATCCTATGCGTGTTCCTCCATTATTTAGCTGTTATTATTATTATATTATATATTTTTATTTTTATTTTTTTCCTTTCACATCGCATTGAAATTTTAAAGTCTCCTTGAAATCAATCATGCATTCAATGGATTTGAATGCATGTCCCATATATATATATATATATATATATATCATGTTATATTATATTATACACTATAACATACTCCCATGCATTTCTTCTACCTCTTACCCATGCAAAGTAGAGGGCCTTCCACTCAGCTATCTAGGCCTCCCAATCTCAGGCACCAAACCAAGGAAAGAGGAATGGAGGATGCTTATTGACAAGATCAAGACCAGAATTGCCACATGGAAATACAAACTGTTGTCACTAGGAGGAAGGATCATGCTACTCAATTCGGTAATTTCGGCAATCCAGAATTACTTGTTGTCCATATACCGCCTTCCAGAATGGGTAGCCAACTAGATTGATTAACTGAGACATGACATCTTATAGAAAGGGGTAGAGAGGGAGGCCAAAGCATATAAACTAGTTAGCTGGGAATGACTATGCAAACCTAAAAAATTTGGGGGATAGGATATAATAAATCCTTGCAGGTTTACTACAACAATGTTAGGCAAGTGGTGGTCGGGGATTTTGACGAGTCAAGCCGACAATTATTCCCAAATATTCAAAAGCTAGAATTTTAGGAACAATGTGATAAACCCTAACGAAGAAGCGCCAACCAGGGCCTCCTTCTTCTAGAAAGGTATAACCCATCAAAAGGAGGCCTTGCTACACAACATAGCCATCACACCTGGAGTGGGGAATACAACTCAACTATGGTTAGATAACTTGATGAAGGGTCTGGCCCCAACCTTGTTGTACCCTGGCTTGCTTGGAATGACCAGTCAACCCGAGATCATAATTTAGGAAGCAAAATAGTAGCTTTTACAGGGTACCCCGTTGATTAGGGAAAGACCTCTCCCAGAGGAAGGGGAGACAGAGCTGGAATAATTAACGAGAAGGTTACAAGAATGCTCTGGAACATCAACGGATGCCTGGCGGTGGACACTCACCGCCCAAGGAACGTTTATGGTCCAGTCATACTACCGATTCCTGATGGATGGAGGAACTAGATAAGAAGTTACTAGGAGCACCTTGTCCCCTCAAAATCAAGGTGTTCGTCTTGGTAGCTCTAGAAAACAAAATCCTCACCTAGACAACCTAAGGAAACAGGGTTGGCAGGGTACTAGAACTCAATATTATCTATGCAACAAAGCGGAGGAAACAGCAGAACACCTTCTTCTCCAATGCCTATACGCCATAGGCGTCTGGAGGCATTCACACTATTATTTCAGCTGGGAGGTCTCCCCCAATATATACAAAATCTGTGGGGGAGAACAACGGTAGCGAATCTACTACCTAGGGAAGCCTGTAAAGGGTGGTACCTCCTAACAATGGCCATCACCTGAAATTTATGGACGGAATGAAACAACATATGTTTTAGGACAAACAAGGTGTCTACTTGAAAACTATCCGCGACATCAACTTCCTAAAACTTTCTTGGTTTCATGCAGCTCACGCGTGCAAAAGGCCAAAGCTGATTCCAATGGAATCCATTGTTAAGAAGAGCCTAGCATTCACAAGGGATGAGCCGACACAACGCTCCTTGGAGAGCGGATTTGAAGACAACCAGGACTGATACAAGGATGAGGGAAGACTGGACTCCATGGGTTGTACTGAATGGGCTTACAATTATCATGATGTAATCCATCCATGGATATTTCCTACGTAATACCTACAAATGCATCAATAAAATAATGTGGTTGATCCACTTTTATCAAAATAGAAAAAAAAATACTAGAAACAAGGTCCTCTAAAAGACACTAAGATTTGACATGCATACTTTATTATGGTAGCCTAGACTACTGCATTGGAAAAGTGAGAAATTCATCTTTTGCTTCATAATGTATATCTAAGGCGTACCTTATATTTATATATATATGTTATTTTTAAGTTATTCTAAATTATTGAATTTCTTAGTATGGTATTATGTTTATTTGTCTCATGCAAGTTATTCTTAAGACATTTAAATTCTGATCAAAATCTCAAAAATAAATAATTTTATAAATTTGACTAAAAGATATCACCTGCAGAGGGGAGAAGTATATAAAACCTTTTTATAAGCCTTCTTGCTACTTCTTCTAGTTTCTGGGTTTATTAGTAGCTCCTCCAAATCAAATTACACAAGAAGAAGAGGTTAAGGCATTAATCATTATGTCATTTATAATTAGGTTAATTACATTTTTTTGTCCCTGGAAAGGTATCATTGTTAAATTTCATTCCCAAGTTTCAAAATGTTCAATACACTCCTTGTGTATTTTGTATTTTGTTTACGTTTGGTCCCTGACGCTGACGTGGCGGCCAAATGGCATACGAATGAAATATGGAGTTTTTTTGTTTTTGTATTGTTTTTTTTTATAGGTGGTCATATTTTATTGACGTAGTGTGACAGTTAGCCGTATATGCTGACATGGAGTGCCACGTGTATTGCCCACGTCAACAAAAAAATTTAAAAAAATTAAATAAAAATTTTAAATCATGCCGGATGGCAAATTTTTAAAAAAAATACATAATTAATTGGGTAATAAACAACATAATTAAACTCATTATAACCAAACAATATAAACAATACAATTACCAAACAACATAATTAAACTCTTGATGTTCCCAAATCAATAGAATAAACCCTAACCCTCAACCTAAATAAGCACAACATTTCATCAAGAACAATACCCATTCCACATCACCCACAACTAACCTCATCACACTCACCCTCGCCAACATTGTTGCCATAATCTTCAACCCGACCATCTCTGGCTCGGACTTCGACACTCTCTTCGACTACCTCGACGCATCTGTTGCCCTTCTTGACGCCTATAATGCTACCTCCGCCAAGATCGATCGAGTCATCCGGTCCTGCCTTTACCTCCGCCTCAACCACCTCTCTGCCGCCCCGCCAAATTTTTCGCGGGCCAAGGAGTTGATCACCCAGTGGGAGTGCTCCCTGGGGGAGCACTTAAAGCCTAGGTCCACCTCAGGGAGGCTCCACATGGGAAGGTCTCCACCGTCTGTAGAGTGATCTACGCAGTTGAGGCTGTCTCCAACCTCGTTATTGGATCCATCGCCGCCGTGCTTGGCAGAAGGGAAACGAAGGATCTCGATCGGATCCTTGTTTCTGAAGATTCATACCCTTGGGCGCCAACTTTCAAAAAGGTATTAGCGGGAGAGAGAGGAGTGACAGAGAGAGAAAGATGCGATCAGGATTTTGCCTTGGAGAATAAGCGAGCATGCACCACCATTGCCGCCTTTGGTGCCGCCAATTTTCTTGATGAAAGGTTGTGCTTATTTAGGATATTTAGGGTTAGGGTCAGTGTTTGGTCTAATTTGGGAATGATTTTAATTTTGAGTATTGGAAATGGTTTTTTATGGTTTGTATAAGTCAATGTTAGAGAGAAAATGTTAAATGTCAAAATCTGATTTTTATTTTTATTTTTTTCATGCCAACATTCCATGCCATCATACCATGTCAGGATGCATGATCACGTCATCACAACAGAATCCATACCTTGAAAATTTTTTGTTGACGTGGCATAGTAAGGCCACATTAGTGCCACATGTGGCACTCCATGTCTACATTTATAGTCAGTTGCCATGCCACGTCAGAATAATAAGTCAACTTGTAAAAGAGAAAAAAAATTCATTTATTTCATTCGTATGCCACTTGGCCACCATGTCACCGTCATGTCAACATTAGGGGACCAAAAGTGAACAAGCTACGTAATACACTGGAACTGCATTGAATATTTTTAAAACATGGGGATAAAAATGAACAATAACACCGTTTTCAGGGACAAAGTGTAAGACTCTTTATAATTCACTTATCCCCGATTGAATGAATACTTAAATATTATAAGGAGCATAATTGTTGTATGGTTGAGATAGAAGATAACCAAAATAAAATAGCCAACCAACAAAGCAAAACCTAATTATGAAAATGGAGGAATAAAAACCAAATATCAATTTTTTTTTTTTCTTTTCCTTCTTTTAACAAGTTATACCAATAAGAAGAATCTGTTCATTTCCACTACAAAGACCTCCATTTCAATTAGAAATGGTCTTCATTCTTCTACTTGACTCATGCTTTCTGATTTGCACTAGGAATAAACACCATGGTTAATAAAAAGAAAAACACCATTTTACTATTAAAATGTATTGACAATAGAGCAAAATTTAAAATACCATAGATATATTGAGTCTATTTCATCAAAAAATTATAACAAACAACTAGTTAGAGTTGGGTCAATGGAAGCAAGCGGTAGGAAAAGTGGCACTTCTAAAGGTCTGTTTAGTTGGGAAGAGCTTGTGGAGAACAGAGATGACGAAGCTTATCAAAGAAGACAAAGAGGAAGCAGGAGGACGACTAGAACACCACCTTCAAAGAAGACCAAGGAGATGGTGTGGATGTGGTAAAGGGTGATGGAGCAAAGTAAGGGTAATGACAATTAGGCATGGTGCGGGGTCGACATCGCGGGGAGGCTGAAAGCTATTGTGGCTCCTTTCGAGATTGAGAAAAAGAACACTCTACTGAGCCCTACTAAAGACGGGGTGAGCTATGCGGGGGCACTACTTGGCCAGAGAAATGGATCTTTGCTTGCTAAGACAATACAGGTAAAGTGAGGGACACAAACACTAACATTTTATGAGGGAGGAGGTTCTGATGATGACCCTTGGACCAAGTTTCACGTCAAGAGATGGAGGAGGCCCCCCTTAACCAGAGAACGCACAATGCTAAGCATGGGTAAGAGGGGGCCCCATTGGCAATGCCACTCACCTCTAACAAGGAAAATTGCAAATGGAGTGGTGGAGGTTTGAGGAAATTATCTTTACCCGACCATATGATAAAGGAATGCCTGTTAGAATTTTTGTGGGAAATATTAATATATTATGGCTATTACTAATAAAGGACTTAATGGGTGATCAATGGAGGTTGTCCTTTAGGCTTTCGTAACCGGTGTGGGGGAGATGAGGGGTCACCGGAGTTACACTTAAGGATTAATGAGAGTCCTTTGGTGGAGTTACACTTAGGGAGGTTGTCCTTTAGGTTTCCGTAACCGGTGTGGGGAAGATGAGGGGTCACCGGAGTTACACTTAAGGATTAATGGAAGCCCTTTGGTGTACCTATGAATTGGCTATAAAAGGGTGAGGGTCCATCCTTCACAAGACACCAAAAACTTTATATTTCCCATCACATAGATTGAGTTCCCTTCTGGGCATAAGGAAGGTGATCTTGTTGAAGGAACGACGAATACCTTTACTTTATTCCGCTATAGTGTCGTGGTTCCATACGCTTGGGGGAAACTAATGGACTCAGGTAAGCTTTTATGTTCATGCATGTTTTATCTCGACAATTCTATCATGTAAGTGATCTTGGGATTTATTGTCTTGTATTAGATTATGTGCATAATTTTCTAACAAGTGGTATCAAGAGCCAAACTTACATGATGTTTTGTTGGATTATTAAATCTGGTTTGCTGTTTTTTATTTAAAATAAGCTATTTTTTCTGTAAAAGACAATAGTGTTTTATGTTAAAGAGAATGCAAAATTTCTAAAATCAACATTGAATTTATTTTGCACAATAATATTCATAAAATGTTCACTAAATAATTTTATTGAATTGGTGAACTATTAAGTTATGAATAATTAGTAAACAATTATATGGTTAACATAAGAAAGCATGAGTCATGAGAGTTCTGTCTAAGGAGACTAGTCTGTAACTGCCCTTGTGCCACTGGTCTTTCCTGGGAACGTTGCTCTGTCTAGGAGGTTGGTTTTTAAGGAGCCCTTGCTCCACCAATCTTTCCAGGGAGCACTCTTAATGATTGCCAATTGTGTTACTACATAATTGTTATTTTGACATCAAGTATAGTCAAAATTAAGTAAATAAAATGTCTAGTGATTTATATATAGTTTTATTTAATTAAAGAATAGCCACAACATCTTTAATTAAATGAAATTATATCTTAAGTCAGGATTCATATGTATGCATATGTAAAGTGTTTTATACATTTATCAAAGCATGACATAATAAAAAATATAAAAAAAAAAGGGGCAATGCAATTAGATTAATAATCCTTATGTTTTAGGATTTAATTAGAGGACTTCTCCCATATTGATCTATACATTTTTTTTTAATTTTGGTGATCAAATTTTGGTTAATTTGCATTGCTTATTTAATTAAGTTAATTATATTGGTTTTAGAATAAAGTTGCCCAAGTAACCTCTTATTTCTGAAATTAAATATAATTAAATTAATTAAATGTTTGTGTAATTATTGTTTATGCATTCTTTAGTTGGCCCAAAGGAAAACTTTAGTTTGGCAAAATATTGGTTGCACTTGTAATAATGAATATGAATAACATTAGGTTGTACCATGTAAGTTATAATCGACCCAAGAGAAGGTTACAACTTGACTGGATAAGTTATTAATATTGGATTATTACACTGAGAGTATTGTTTACAAGTTGATAACTTTGTCCAAAGACAAGTGTTAATGTTGTACTAGGTATCTTGATTGTCCTCATAATATTTTGATATCATTAATGTAATTCTTTGTTTTTCATTCAATATCAATGGCTACTGTTACTAACTTGTCCGCTCGATTGAGCCAGATTCCCGTACTGACGGGTGCAAATTTTAAGTCATGGAAGGAGTCTATTGAGATCATCTTAGGATGCATGGATCTAGACCTTGCACTACGGACAAATCGGCCTGCTTCTTCTTCGAAAACTCTGATAGGGTTGAGGAGGAAAAGTGGGAAAGATCTAATCGCATGTGTCTAATGATCATAAGCCGCTCCATTCCAGAAACCTTTCGGGGTTCAATTACTGAGACCACGGATGCTAAAAATTATCTCGCTGAACTTGAACAGCACTTTGCCAAAAGTGATAAGGCAGAGGCAAGTAGCCTTTTGGCTAAGCTTGTCTCCATGAAGTTCACTGGCAAAAGTGATATAAGGGAATATATCATCAAGATGTCTAATCTTACATCAGGACTAAGGGCACTAAAGTTAGAGGTGAATGATGATCTCCTCGTACATTTAGTCCTGATCTCTCTTCCTACACAATACAGCCAGTTTAGGGTGAGTTAAAATACTCAAAAGGATAAATGGACCCTAAATGAGCTGATATCTCACTGTGTTCAGGAGGAAGAGAGACTGCAACGAGAAAAGACTGAAAGTGCTAATTTAGCATCCACCTCTCAGAATCGCAAGAAAAAGAGAGCTAAGGACAGTGCAAAATCTTCTCAACAGAAGAAAGCTAAGAAGCAGGATTCTATTTTTACCTGCTATTTCTGTAAGAAGACTGGGCACATGAAGAAGGATTGACCAAAGTATGCCACTTGGCGTGTGAAGAAGGGTAAGTTTCTCTCCCTTGTTTGTTTTGAAGTCGATTTAGCTTTTGTACCTATACATACTTGGTGGGTGGATTCTGGTGCTACCACTCATATAAGTATGTCTATGCATACAAGGTTTCTCGTGGAGCCGACCGCCAAATGATGCTGAAAGATACATCTTTGTGGGCGATGACAGCAAGGTTGAAGTAAAAGCTGTGGGTTTTATTAGATTGTCTTTTGGAACTGGTTATCATTTGGATTTGAATGAGACTTATATTGTACCGTCTTTTAGACGGAATTTGGTTTCTGTTTCTACTTTGGACAAATCAGGGTACTTTTGTTCTATTGGAAATAATAGATTAAGTCTCTTTAAAAATTCAGTTCTTATTTGTACTGGTTCACTAATTGATAATCTTTATATGCTTGAATCTATTACTTTTAATGATCCTTGCGTATTAGTTCACAAGGTACTAAGCGTAAATCGAAAGAGAATTCTATAATGTTGTGGCATAAGCGTTTAGGTCATATCTCTAAAGAGAGAATTGAAAGGCTTATATCTAATGGAATTCTGGATCCCCTTGATTTAACAGATTTCCAAGTATGTATTTATTGCATTAAGGGGAAACAGACAAACAAAAGAAAATTAGGAGCTGGCAGGGCAGAAGAAGTCTTGGAACTGATACATATGGATATATGTGGTCCATTTCCTACGGCTTCATGGAATGGGCAACAGTATTTTATCACGTTCATAGATGACTACTCCAGATACAGCTACCTATATTTGTTGCATGAGAAATCGCAAGCCTTGGACATATTTAAGTCTTTCAAAGCTGAAGTTGAACTTCAACTTGGAAAGAAAATTAAAGCTGTCAAATCTGACCGTGGTGGTGAATACTATGGGAGATATGATGGATCCGGTGAACAACGTCCAGGACCCTTTGCGCTTTTCCTTAGAGAATGTGGAATTGTCCTGTTATACACTATGCCTCGGAAACCTAGCATGAATGGTGTTGCTGAAAGACGAAACATGACACTTAAGGACATGGTGAGAAGTATGATTAGTCATTCTTCTCAGCCAGATTCTCTTTGGGGAGAAGCATTAAAAATTACGGTGTATATTCTAAACAGGGTACCTAGTAAAGCAGTAACTAAAACCCCTTATGAGTTGTGGACTGGTAAAAAGCCCAGCAAAAGGCATTTATACATTTGGGTTGTCCAGCTGAGGCTAGGCCTTACATGCCAAATGAAAGAAAACTGGACTCAAGAATGGTTAGTTGTTATTTTGTTGGGTATGCTGAACACTCTCAGGGCTTCAAGTTTTATAATCCCACTTCTAGATCCTTTTTTGAGATGGGAAATGCAAGATTTCTTGAGGATGTTGAGTTTGTGGGGGGAGATAAGGTTAAAACTGTTAGTTTTGAGGAGAAATCCACTATTGTGAATCAGAATGATGGTCAGGTTCTTATACCTACTATTGTTGGATCCACAAATCCAGATAACATTGATCAAGATCAGGACCCTACCCTTGACAATGTTTCCTTCAAGATAACACTAAGGTTTCTCTTCCCATTTCTGAAGTGCAAATTCAACCAACTCAAGAAATACAAGAAGTGCCATTAAGAAGATCCACTAGAGAAAGGAGTAGTGCTATTCCGGATGACTATATAGTATTTCTCTAAGAACATGAGGATAGCATTGGCTTAATAGAGGATGATCCTATCAACCTCCAACAAGCCTTGCAAAGTTCTAAATCTAATAAATGGATTGAGGCTATGTAAGATGAGATAAAGTCTATGAGTGATAATGGTGTTTGGGATCTTATTGAATTGCCTATTGGAAAGAAACCCATTGGTTGTAAATGGATATTTAAAACCAAAAGGGATTCGAAAGGCAATATCGAAAGATATAAGGCTCGCCTAGTCGCGAAAGGCTTTACTCAGAAGGAAGGCATAGATTATACAGAGACTTTTTTTTCCGGTATCATTGAAAGACTCTTTTAGGATAATTATGGCACTTGTAGCTCATTTTGATCTAGAGCTACATCAGATGGATGTTAAGATTGCGTTTCTCAATGGTGACATTGATGAAACTATCTATATGGTGCAACCAGAATACTTTGTATCAGGAAATCCAAAGTCTATGGTCTGTAAATTAAAGAAATCCATCTATGGCCTTAAACAGGCCTCCCGTTAGTAGTACCACAAGTTTCACAATGTAATTCCTTCATTCGGTTTTGAGGCCAATGTTGTGGATGATTGTGTGTATCATAATTTTAGTGGGACTAAATGTATCTTTCTGGTATTATATGTTGATGACATTCTACTCGCAAGTAATAATTTGAGAATGTTGCATGAGACCAAGTCCTTCCTATCAAAGCATTTTGAAATGAAGGATCTTGGAAATACCTCTTTTGTTTTGGGAATCCAGATACTGCAAGATCGTTCTCAAGGTACTCTGGGTTTGTCACAAAAGAACTACATTGATAAAGTTTTGAGTAGATATGGCATGAAGGACTGTTCACCAGGGGATACGCCCGTTGCTAAAGGAGACAAATTTTGTCTCGACCACTGCCCCAAAAGTGACTTTGAAAGAAAGGAGATGCAAAAGATTCCTTACTCTTCAGCTATAGGGAGTCTTATGTATGCTCAAGTTTGCACAAGTCCTGATATAGCGTTTATAGTGGGAGTCTTAGGAAGATACTTGAGTAATCCCGGCATGCTTCATTGGAAGGCAGCCAAACGCGTTATGAGGTATTTACAAAAAATAAAGGACTACATGCTCACTTATCAGAGATCAGATAGTATTGAGATCGTCGGATATTCTGACTCTGATTTTGCCGGTTGCCACGAAAGTAAGCGATCTACATCAGGTTACATTTATATGATGGTTGGAGGAGCTTTGTCTTAGAAAAGTGCTAAGCAAACACTTATAGCTCCTTCAACTATGGCAGCCGAGTTTATAGCCTACTATGAGGCTTCTAACTAAGGTATATGGCTCAGAAATTATGTCACAGCATTGCGAATTGTCGACAATATTGAGAGGCCACTCAAGATTTTCTTTGACAATAAATCGGCAGTTCTGTATTCTAATCACAACAAGAGCTCCACAAAGTCAAAATTCATTGATATCAAGTTTCTTGTTGTGAAAGAGAGAGTTCAAAATAATTTGATAGCTATAGAACACTTGGGAACCAATGATATGCTAGCAGATCCTCTTACCAAAGGTTTAACACCTAAGGTCGTTCATGAGCATGTTGCTCATATGGGTGTTGTTTGTGTGTATAATACCTTGGTTAAGTGGGAGTAATTTTCTTACGTTGTTCTATGACTCTTATGTGTCAACTTTGATGTTATTTTCTGCAGAATAAAGTATTTGGAGTATTCAGTTCTTTTTTCTGTCTTGAGCCTATTTTGTTGTTTGATCTCACTAAAGAACAAAGTTGGACTAGTTGGAAATAGACATGATTGATCACATTGTATGTTATTTCCACACCACTCATCCACACTTAATCCATGTCATTGAATGTGTTAGTATGATAATCTTTGAAGGCCTAGTCACAGTTGAGTCTGATGAAAGCCGCATTGATTTCATGTTGACATAGGAGATGGACTGGATTGAAATAAAGGAAGTCTAAAGATAAATAGCATAAGGTTGCGCACTAAAGAAACTTCATAATATATTTTTATTGCCCAAGTGGGAGATTGTTAGTATTTTTGTGGCCAATATTAATATATTATGGCTATTACTAATAAAGGACTTAATGGGTGATCAATGTAGGTTGTCCTTTAGGCTTCCATAACCGGTGTGGGGGAGATGAGGGGTCACCGGAGTTACACTTAAAGATTAATGAGAGTCCTTTGGTGGAGTTACACTTAGGGATTAATGGGAGCCCTTTGGTGTACCTATGAATTGGCTATAAAAGGGTGAGGGTCCATCCTTCACAAGACACCAAAAACTTTCTATTTCCCATCACATAGATTGAGTTCCCTTGTGGGCATAAGGAAGGTGATCTTGTTGAAGGAACGACGAGTACCTTTACTTTATTCCGCTATAGTGTCGTGGTTCCATACGCTTGGGGGAAACTAATGGACTCAGGTAAGCTTTTATGTTCATGCATGTTTTATCTCGACAATTCTATCATGTAAGTGATCTTGGGATTTATTTTCTTGTATTAGAATATGTGCATAATTTTCTAACAATGCCAGCAAGTGGAAGCTTGCCGAAGGTATGGGAGAGTCGGGCA
This sequence comes from Dioscorea zingiberensis, assembly GCA_026586065.1. Lineage (NCBI taxonomy): Eukaryota > Viridiplantae > Streptophyta > Magnoliopsida > Dioscoreales > Dioscoreaceae > Dioscorea > Dioscorea zingiberensis. Next base: position 25,842,564 of record CM048826.1, read on the forward strand.
TCAGAAATCAGGTTGCTTAATGATCTCGATAGACTATGCAAGGTTCGAGCAACCTAGAAGACAACAAGCACCAAACTAAGAGGGCAAACACTCGCAAGAGACTGGTGATGTTGTAGGCATGTTCAATTCGACTGAAAGAAGGGTGAATTACTCGCTGAAGAAGCTCGTTGAAGTCAGACATACATTGTATGTCCGACATTATACTTCATTATGCTAACGGAGAAGGAGAAGTTGCAAATTAAATCGATCACAACGATCATCAAGATGGTAGAGGCCTTGGTAGACCACCACATGGTGCTGGCAGCTATGACAGAGCTATTCACCTTGGTAACCCCTGGTCAGCCAATCCCCTAAGGGATGGGCGTATGGTAGGCGGCTTCCTTTCACCGGTCCAAGCACGCAAAGTTGAGTAGATGGAGATTGTGGGATTACTGGAGTTCACCGTCAACATTGTCGCTGAACAGAAAACCTCGACGTGTCAAAGAATGCTTATAGTGGTATTCAGGTAGGTCACTGAAGATGGTCTCCTCCTGTTTTGTTGGAATAAAGACATAGTAGTATGTATCCTAAAACTAATAGGAGATATGGTTTTGTGAAGGGAAGGCTTCTTAGCCGACTAGCTCTAGGTGGAGTTGCGATCCGGTGTGGCCGATGACTGGTGTGCCCCATCAAATGATCAATCAACAATCGTTGGCACACTGTGACAGTGGTGCTAGAACAGGGACAGAGAGCCCTCTCGTAGGGAGCAAAGCAAAAGAGCGGGATGAGGGAGATCACCGGAGAAGAAGACATCACCAGAGGAAATCAACCCGGGAAAGGGAAATGAAAGATATTACAAGGACCATTAGAGAAATACCATGGATTTGCTAGGTCCGGGAAAAGGAGTAGTCAGGTTGACAGAGAAGGCATGTGTGGCACCAGCTGCAATGCCAAAGGGATAGTATGACTACCAAACGCGACCTTGCTAAATGAGAGAGACAAACTCTCTCACAGGACATGACAGGATACGATACGATATGTTGACGTGTCTACTGTCTGATATTTTTATTTAAATTATATTATTGATCAATCCTATTGATTGTAATTCACAGAACTTTAAAGATCAGACGTATACAATGGCTCTTATACTGATGAATTCTGTGATCATGACTACAAGTATATATTCTTTGGAGAATGACATTAAAGAAATAAAATTTCACACATAAATTGTATCGTCTGAAATTAGTGCTTAAATCTTTCTGATTTGAACCTACATATTTTTGTGATTTCAATGTTTAACCTGTCTTCTTGATTTTCCTACTAAGGGTTTAAACTTTAAAGTTCAGAGGAGACAAGCTAATTATCTGCATATTTATCAATCAAGATGGACTTAATATCTTGATCAGCTCATCTAATACATCTCAGATATTGCCAACGGAATTAATACAACTCATTCTCATGTTTATGAAGATTAGAGATTCTATTAGACTAAGCATTTTATCGAGAAAATGGAGATGTGCGTGGACATCAACAACAAATTTAAATTTTGATCGAGAAGACTTCAATCATTTTAGTTATATTTCCAATTCACAATCAAAATCTACGCGTGGAAACAAACAAGATTGTGTAAACTTTCAAGAAAATCAGTGATACACTGCAAAAGCATTGGGTGTTTTTAAACTTAAAATATATTGTTAGAAATCCAAAATGATAAAATTTTAATTGTATTCAAATTTTAGTGATCAAAATACATTACGTTTCGGCAACGAGTGCAAGATAAGTTCCTATGACAATGCCTATTGCAAATATCTCATTGAGCTTCTAACTATCCGATTTCGGAGATGACCTGACTCAGTCCTTAGATATAGACATTATTGTTTTTTGTTGGAAGGAAAAAATTATGATCAATATTACTAAATAGAATGTTGACTACCTCTTAATACTTAACTGGTCGGGTGGTGTGTACCCAGATCCGATATGTATGTTTACATATATATACTTGTATAGTGTTAGGGTTCAAGATTGAGATAATATATTTGAAGAGAGGAGCCGCCATTGAAGGCCTGCTCAGTTGAATCTCTCCGATCATCTCCATTCTAACTTGGTATCAGAGCTTGTGAAGGTCGAGTGAAGGTCCGGCGAAGGTCCGACGATCTCTGTCAGGGCCGTTCATTCGAGAAAGCTCGCCGAGACTAGCTCCGACGATCTACGGGTGTCCTTGTCTCCGTGCAGGAGGTCTGAACCTCCCTCTGTGTAGGGCCAACATCCCTCGTCACCAACGAGACCTCTTCATCTCCGACGAGATCTGGAAATTCCCACCTCTGTCGTCGCCACTGCTTCGACTGAGGCTCGTGAGGGAGGCTCGCAGTCGTCAGCGTCCGAGGGAGTGGGCTGGAGGTGCTCACTGTGGTCGTCGAGCGTGTTGCGTCCGGGCGAAGGGGTGTGTTGACACCGTCTCGAGCTCCAGCTTGTGGGATCTTCTTCACGTTGGTGTGGTGAGTGTGGAGGTCTGGCCACCTGAGCTCGTGTTCGAGCAGACGGAGGTGCATCTGTTTGGCTACTAAGGGCCTGTTTGGATTGGCTTGTGAAAAAAGCGTTTTTTTTCAAAATCCTAGAAGGACTTCTGAAAAAAGTGCTTCTAAGAATAAGTTAAGTGCTTCTATGTATTTTGTGTTTAGATTGGTTTATTCAGAAGTACTTTTTTAATTGGGGAGTTGTTTGGATGGGCATTCCCAAAAGCATTTTTTTAGTGGCAAATTACTAAAATGGACATGCATTCAATTATAAGTTTGCATTTATCCCAAGTATTAGGCTTGTGTCACATGTTTTAAAAATTATTAGTGTTAATATAATTATGATTATAATTATTATTGTTATTATTATAATAATATCATTGTTATTGTGCCTATTTTTATTATTATGATAATATTTCCTATCATGATTATTATTATTAATTATTATTGTTATTATTATTATTATTGTCCTCATCATAATTATTATTATTATCGCTACTTTTATTATTATCATCATTATATTTATATTATATTATATTATTTATTTATTTATTTTTTATTATTATTATTATAACTATTACTATTACCACCAACAAGTTTGCATTTTTTTTTTGGCACCCATATTAAAAAAATTAATAATGACAATATTCTCATTTGTATTACAACAACAATTAATAATAACATTAATAATATTTTCAACATCGCAACAACTATAACAACAATGAAGAAGAATAAAAAGTTACAACACACATGAGAACAAGAACAATAATATTTTTAAACACCACAACAACCATTACAACAATATTGTCTTCACTATTACAACAACAATTAACAAGCGACAATATTAATAATATCTCAACACCACAACAACCATTACAACAATATTGTCTTCACTATTACAACAACAATTAACAAGCGACAATATTAATAATATCTCAACATCACAACAACCATAGCAACAAATAACACCAAGAAGAAAAAATTACAACAACAAACATTAGAACAAGAACAATAATATTTCTCAACAACTACAAAATCAACTCGTAGATCCATTGGAGAGTTGATTCCGAATAATGTCCCTAAGAAGTTTGAATATGCTCAGATTTTAGAAGCACTGCTAGTCAAATAGCAAGACCACAAGAAATGAAGGGAACCTGAATACAGATGTGTCTTTATAAATGTATAAACTATGAATCAACCAGCAATGACAGTATATTGATTTTTTGACTGGAATGGCTAAGAAATCAATCTTTTTCTGAAAACAAATACATCTCAAACAAGTAATATCAGCTAGCTGACTGAAGTAACTAATGCAGTCAACATTATCTCATAAACATAGAGCTAGCAGTAATTGAATATTCTAAGCTGACTGAAGTAACTTGCTAACAAACTAGGTAGAAGGCATAACCAACTTAAGTTATTAAGTGCAATCACATATCAAGATACACAGGCCACCCAAATGTGTGATACAAATTAATTCATGAGACATTGTAGAGAATAAATCTAAATAAAAAATAAAATGAATTGCAGCACATATAATAAGGCATTAGGTTGTCCTGAAATAATTAACTATTCTTAACAGTGTAAAGAATAATTCATGTGACCCATGAATGTGATCACCATTATTCTACCACAACTAACCTGTGCTTTAGCATATCCTAGCCAATCCTTATCCATTTCCCACGGACAATTGGGTTAAATTAATACAGTACATCTCCAAGAGTGCCTAATTTGTCTAAAGGCCAACAAAGCATATTATAATCTTTTCTGCAATTCTCCTCATTCTAGTGTCAAGTCGTCACCTTTTTCATTCACAGTAAAGACGAAGTATTCCTCAATCTAATGCATTGCAAAAACAACATTGTTAATCACCATTATCCTTCGCTGAAATCATAGAATATTAATAAGAAAATAAAACATAATAAGAAAGAGAAAAACATGATCAGGATCAAAAAATTGACACTAGCTTTCCACTAACAAATATTTCATTTCTTCATCAAATCCAACTTTCCCTCAGTTTATTCCAAATATCGAGGCATCAATCAACAAGGATTTTAACCAAATTCAAGATGCAATGTAGACCCATCAAATCTAGATGGTTTATGACTTATATATGCAACTTTATATGATACAGAAAATTCAATATATAACAAAATTTATCTGAGTATACTGAACTAATTGAGTAGGTTTTCATTTTTTTCCTAATCTCATGTTTTTCCTTGATAAGTTCTGGTAGATAGCAAATCAGCAGAAAAGTGTAAATCAAAACATAGGTACCCATTCCAAGCCCTGGTGAAATCAAAACCGGAAGAACATAGAGCATCGCGCACAAACAAATCGAAGGATATCGTCAATAGCATCGAAATCGAAAACCAAGATCACAATAGGGGAAAAAAGATAGTTCTAGGTTTCAGATGGTACCTCTATGAAACGAAGAGGAGTAGATGCGGGGGGAGATCTTCAGATCTGTTGGAGAGGAGAAGAGCCGGCCGATTGGAGGTTGTGGAAGCGAAGACGGGTAGAGGCAGGAGGAGGCGTTGAATCTTGAGAGAGGAGAAGAGGCAGAACCTTATCACAAAGGTATTAAAACCCTTGTCTTTTGTTGAAGTCATAAGGGCAATATGGTAATTGTGTAACCCTGAAATTGCTTCTCCAAAACTGCTTTTTTCAGAAGCACCACATGTATAGCTTCTGAAAAAAGCAGTTTTAGGGCTTTTTTGGGAGCTTCTGCTTTTTTAGAGAAGCTAATCCAAACAAGTTTTTTTGAGCCCAGAAGTGCTTAACTTAGAAAAAAGCGCTTCTGGCCTCAAAAAAAGCCAATCCAACTAAAGCCTTTTGGGAACCACAGCCGGTGTGTTGTCTGGCTACTAAAGCCATCGGGAACCACCCAACCACTGCTGGGTTTCTGAATTTTGGCCATTAAAGCCAGTGGGACCCACAGCCATAAATTGATTCATTTGTGTATTAAATCCAGTGGGACCTACAAATTTTAACTTGGTGATCGGTCGCGTACCATAACTTGATTTTTTGGTTATTAAAGCCAGTAGGACCCACAGTGAAAGTCTTCTTATTGATTGTGCTGAGATTCTCATTTTGTGTCTTCTCTTATTTAAAACAAAAAAAAAGAGAGAGAAAGAGAGGAAAGGGGTATTTTATTTCTGAAGACTTTCACTGTGGTGTGCTTGGGTGCTTGGTGAACTTTGGCACTTGGAGGAAGGGCTTTAAAGGTTGTTGTTATGGGTGATGCGATGAAAACAAGCTCCAATGATGCTCCCCAAGTAGTCCTTCAATCTCAGCATTCCACTAAGAACCATGCTTCTGTGGCCGGTGCCCAGGATGTTCCAAAACTTGGGGCTGTGAGAGAGATTGCTCTAGTTTCCACTACAAGTAATAAGGGTAAGGCTTTAAAGGTTTTTGCTTATGTTATGAATAATACATGGTTAATTGATTCGAGTGCTACAACACATATGACGTTTGATTCTACTCTAGTTAAATCTTTAAAGCCTTCCTCACAAACCTTTGTAACCACTGCAGATGGTAGCTCTGTTCCCGTTATTGGGGAAGGCACTATTTCTCTTACAAACAACCTCAATCTCGATAATGTCCTTGTAGTCCCTTCTCTTACCTATAACCTGTTATCTGTTTCCCAAATAACTACTGCTCTCAATTGTGTTGTCATTTTTGGCCTTCTTCCTGCGTCATTAAGGATATCCAGACTCGGAAGACGATTGGTTATGGCACTAAACGGGATAAGCTCTACTACTTGGACTTGCAATCAGACAGTAATCAGCGGTTGATGCAAGCTCTTTCAGTTGGCAGTTCGCAGGTGGAGAAGTCCAAGACTGGTTCGGCTTCAGATATTTGGTTATGGCATTGTCGACTTGGACATGCCTCATTTGGGTACTTGCAAAAACTCTTCCCTAGTTTATTCTCAAAGAGTAATATTTCTCAATTTAAGTGTGATGTTTGTGAACTGGCACATAGTCATCATAGTACATTTTCTCCGAGTTTAAGTAAGAATCTGTTCCGTTTATGGCGGTTACAGGGAATGATGCAGAAGAACAATTGGCACTTCAAAAGTACTTATCAACAGAGTTTGAAATGAAGAACCTAGGCTCTCTGAAGTATTTTTTGGGGATTGAAGTCTCCAGACATAAATCTAAAATTTTCTTATCCCAAAGAAAATACACATTAGATTTGTTACTGGAGACTAGCATGTCGGGTTGTCAACCAGTTGATACGCCATTGGAGGAAGGCCTGAAGCTTGGAGTGGATCCAAACCAGGTACCAGTGAACAAAGGAAGATATCAGAGGTTGGTTGGCAGGCTAATGTACTTGGCGCATACTAGACCTGACCTAGCACATGCCTTGGGAGTTGTTAGTCAGTTCATGCATAATCCTGGAGAACAACACATGAATGCAGTAATGAGGATACTGCGATATCTCAAAGGAAGCCCAGGAAAACGGATATTATTTAAGAAGAATAACCATCTCAGAGTTGAGGGATATACGGATGCAGATTGGGCAGGAACGATTGATGATCGACGCTCTATATCAGGCTACTTTACTTTCGTGGGAGGTAATTTAGTCACATGGAGGAGCAAGAAGCAAAATGTGGTTGCTCGCTCTAGTGCAGCGGCCGAATATCGTGGTATGGCGTTGGGGATATGTGAAGTGTTTTGGATCAAGAATCTGTTGAAGGATCTAGGTTACGAGAACACCGAATCGATGAAGGTTTTCTATGATAATCAAGCTGCTCGCAACATTGCACATAATCCTGTTCAACATGACCGGACAAAACATGATGAAGTTGACCGATTCTTCATCAAAGAAAAGATAGATGGGAAAATCATTGCAGTGCCACCAATCAGAACAGAGGACCAATTAGCAGACATACTCACCAAAGCAGTGGCGGGACATGTGTTCTCAAAATTTGTATCCAAGTTGGGCATGTGTGATATATATGCACCAACTTGAGGGGGAGTGTTGACTATCTCTTAATACTTAACGGGTTGGGTGGTGTGTACCCGGATCCGATATGTATGTTTACATATATATCCTTGTATAGTGTTAGGGTTCAAGATTGAGATAATATATTTGAAGAGAGGAGCCGCCATTGAAGGCCTACTCAGTTGAATCTCTCTGATCATCTCCATTCTAACTTGGAAGATTAGACAGTAGGAAATTTACCATCATTTAGAATAGCTATACTCAAAAGCATGAAGGAAGGGAAGTCATACTCCCAAATCAATGCAAGAAGCACAAAACCAAGCTGCATAAGATGAATGTTTGGTGATTAGAATGACTGATATGACATATGTGTATAAACAAAAATTTCTGATCATGCTCACATCAATACTGATGGTTATGGAGACGGCATATATCCGTAGAGGAAATGAAAGATGATCAGAAGAATAGAAGAATGATTTATAGTATCAGTACAAGTCCTTGAAGTGATGGAGTACTTATAAGAATAGAAGGATGTTTTATAGTATCAGTACAGGCCCTCAAGATAAGTTTTAGTTAAAGGGTGCTGGTGGCATTTCTGAAACATATATAGCATATGTTATGTTACACACAAGATTCACCATCCAGTGTTTGCACATTGAGCTTCTCGTCTTTCACTAGTAATGCTTTACACCTTCTAAATTCGAAGTAATGCTCACTGCATGAAGTTAATCGCATGCTGCTGCTGCTGCCCTTTATTTTCTCTTTGTGACATGGTCTTCCTGTTAGTGTTGTTGCGCCTCTTTAATGATGAAAAATAAAAACATTTCAATAAGATATAATATAAGTTTTTGAGTATCATGTAATGCAAATGCAGGTTTTCTATACATGTTGATGCAGCACCAGTTAGGGTAACCATATCATTTGTATCGGCAGCGGTCATTGCATTGCTTATTTCTGATTCTAACAGCTGGCAGTGTGCACCAACAGCCTCTGCAACTTGAGCACATTGCGCTGCGACTAATGTTGTAGCAGCTGCCACTGCAGTTTCTTTTGAGTCATATGTTCTGTTAGGGATTGCATTTTCAGCTTCAATGTCAGTGAGTGAAGTAGCTAATCTAGCAACCGACACTTTTGCGTGAAACTCTGCTCTTTGCAACCTATCCTTTTCCTTTCTTTTCTGTTTGATTTCCTTCATCCATTTCTTTATGGAAATTCCTTTCCAATTTGGATTAATCCTGTGGGAGAACTGTGAAGATTTTGATGACTCCACAACTGTTTGATTAATTATGAGTCATTGCCATTAACACATTATGAGAATTTAGATAAAGTCTTTGTTAGACAACATACCCATTTTTCTCTGAAACCAATGTCATAGTCTGGTTCTGGATGAATTGCTTGCTGAAGCCACCACCATGACTATACCAAAAAAACAGAGAATTCAAATCTGTGTTCTACATATCAATAAGAAGAGTTTTATTTCATTAATGACCTTCAGATCATTGAACTTCACTTGTGGGATTGCCCTCAAATCTCCATCTTCGATCTTAAATTCCTCACCACGTTTCTGCAAGAGAATTAATAGAACCATACACGCCGCAAGGACTTTGAGTGGAAATTTAGATATCTGAAGCAAAACTCACTAAAGTACCTCCAATGCAGCTGGCTGGAAAACTTGTATGGCGGTGCTACACCATGCATCAGAAAAGTCCTCCATCACTTGAAGGCTTGTTAGTTTCATCAAATAAGGCAATTCAGAGTCAGTGTTCCGGTCTTGTCACTGCAGAGAACATCCATACCAACCAACTGTTCAATGGCTGTCATCCTTTTGGTAATTGCACCCTGAAAATGAGCATGAATTTAAGTGCGTTGCAGTGCGGACGGAACAAGTAATGTTATATCTGTTGTGAAAGACAATGAGAACCAATTGCCAGTTGAGTGACAGATAAAACAATAGGCATAACAATAGGTATTCCACCAATTAAGAGAACAAGGAGGTTGTTAATACCATCTCTGTGTGAACGACGCTTGATGGGAAACATAACAATGATTCCCAGAAGTATTATGATCACTGTTGAGCATATACAGAAATTTCCAATGGAAGCAAGAACCTGAAGATGCACACAAAACTTATACCCTCATGTGTACTTCTAGCTGCAGGATGATCAGATACTAATTTTCTTTACCTTCTGAAAATGGCCAACAACTTCAGTAGAATCAACCAAATGTGCAGCTTCCCTGAAGAAAGAGTGAACACCAGTGCCAATAACAAACAGCTTCAATTTCTCCATGTTTACAGGTTGAACCAGAGAATAACTGATCACCCATCTTCTTTGTGACACGAAGTGATTCTCCAGTAAGCCACTACAAGAAACACCCTGTGGTACCCTGTTGTGGCGGATATATCCGCCGCTGTAGTATCACAACACATCTATACAATGCTGCAATTACAATCAAATTAACTTCAAACAAAGTCCCACATTAGCTATTGGAGGAGAAGTATAGGGGCATATATAGTGTGGAAACATCTCCATTAGTGTGAGGCTTTTTGGGTGGAATCCAAAAACAAATCATATAAGTTTAGAGATGATATCATAAAACCACAATGACAAGATGATCCAAATATGCAAAGTGGTGTATTTGTATATCTCCAGAAAAAATTTTCAACAATTATATGGGTTCTGGAGTTTGCCAGCTCTTCCTCTGATGCTAAATCAGAAATTTCTTTCATGTCCTCCTTTTTCAGATTCAGTTCTAAAGCCCCAGTGTTGTTATCTAGGTTTCTGCTACAATGAAATACTTTTTTCCATAGAAATGTATGAATAATTTTTTAAACTCAACAAATGATTATCAGGGATTAAAAAAACATGAATAACCCAAACTAGAGCTAGCTGAGCAGGGCTATTTGATGCTTCTTAGCCAGGTTCTCAATTATCACATACAGCGCCTTGTTCTTCTCTAAGTTCTTACCAATGAACCTTTGATGCCAAACCTATAGCATTCATTCACAAGCATGCATTTAGTCCATGAATCCAAGATTACTTACATATATATATATATATATATATATATATATACATTATATATATATAGCAGTGATGTTGTTTGGCCGGTCGGAAATTAGTTCATTTCCGGTCGGCCACCCATTTGGACCCCTGGAGTATTTTTTTTTTTATATGGATGGGAAGATCTGTTAAAAATAAGTTATCCTGTCAACTTTCATACAATTTGGTAACCGTTTGGTCCTCCCACTTAACTGTTGAAATTCTGGACCGTTCAGATTCCTGTAAGTTTGATCCGTTAAGATGAAGACCCTACAAGTTCCCAAATTGTATAAAAATTGAGAGACTAACTTTTTTTTCGATGATCTTTTCATCCGTACGGTTGGAAATTGTTCAAATATGCTCCAGGGGCCAGAATGAGCAGGTGACCGAAAATATATAATTTCCGGCCGGCCGCACAGTTCACTACTGTATACACATATATATATACATATATATATATATATATATATATATATATATAGGCACACATGCACCAAGTTTGTTTTTTTCAGGTAGACTTTCAACAATGGCTTGGCCACCTAAAATCCCCGGCAGAGCAGGCTGTATGATACTATTCCAATTCCAAGCTCTCTACATAGTAAAGACAAATTCATGTTACAAAGATGAAACATTAACAAGAGAGATAAAAAATTCTCTGAGACCTGCAAAGTGGAACAACCTCTTCTTCAAGATTGTGGAGACCATTCCATTTGAACAGCAGAAATGGGATGCACTGCACGAGTTCTGCTTTTGCTTAGTCATTCACAATACTACAATTTAAGGAAAATGATAAGCAGGTCAATATAATGGAATCTTAATCTTCAATATCTGTAATGAAAGAAAATAACAAAGAAAGATCAGTGAAGAACATAGAACAATAATGATTGCCTTCATTGAAGAATCTACCATTGATTTAGCTGTAGGGTAACAATGGTGAATGGAATAATTCTGCAGTTCTCAAAAGCTTTAAGCATTTTGTCATACTACAGAAATATTTTACTTTTCAAGCATTCATTTAAAAGCAGGAGCTATGAAATACACTACATTCTATTCTGTTGATGCTGGAAACTGGATCTGCCTTATGATCTGGTCCAGGTTTCTGTCAACGGTTGAGATTTATTTTTGGTGTGGACACTTACTTTGATTCTGGTCAATTGATGTAGAACCTGAAAGGAAGAGCAGAAATGATCGGAATTTGGCCTTATTGCCCGGATTTAACTCCGACGGTCAAATTAGTGGATAGGAAATGGATATAGTGTAGTGATAGAAAGAGCAAGAAGTCTCTGCTTGTTCTGTTGAATTTCTCCCCTTTTTATAGAGTTCTCCCAAGAATTCTTGAGTTTGGTTTCTTATTATTAAAATTGAGGCAGTTGGAAATATCTGGAAATATCTGTCTGTGTAGGTGGACTGTGTCAGGGCAAGTGGATATTCTTGCCTTAAATGCCTGTCCCGTCGAGGCAAGTGGATATTCTTGCCTTAAATACATGTCCCGTCGTCTTTCATAGTGTTTTATGGCGTTTTGTCATTTTGGTCGGATTTATTCCACCAGGAGATATTTTCTGTACTTTTATTATGACTTTTGGTCGACTTTGTCAGAAGAAAGATGGACGTTTCGTTCTCTTCTTTGATCGGGGGGAAGTTTGCTTTGAGGAAGCAAGGTGTGACTTTTGGTCGGTTTTGTCAGAAGAAAGATGGACGTTTCATTCTCTTCTTTGTTTAGGGGGGAAGTTTGCTTTGAGGAAGCAGGGTGGAAGGTCGGAATTGTTCTGACAGGTGTTTAGCTTAGCACAATGCCAAGTGGCTTGAGGGGATGGCGCCACGTGTTGCGCGGGATTGTTAGCACGTGTTTTACTAGATATTTCTATATCATTTGTCCCCCCCCCCCCCCCCCCCACCAAGTATGTTTGTTGATAAGTCTGAATGATGAGCGAACGGGGTTTGTTTTTCGCTCGGCTTGAGAACGAACATTTCCTTTTGTTAACTAATTTTCAATTGGTACAAATATTATTATCTTGAGAGGATAGAACACGTGCGTTTTGGTGGGTAGTTGACACCTGTTCATCTTATCCGGAATTTTGAAATGTCTTTTCATTAGTCTGAATCAAGGGGCGAATGCATTAAATCTTCTTTTCATGAGGGTTCAGGATTCTTATCTATTTAAGCCATTGTGGAGGTGAGCTATACCGTTCATCTTTCCTGTTTGTTTATAATGGCTCTTCATTATCGCTCGTCTTTTCTCAAGGTTTTTCTTCCAAACATTTCTGCACGATATATAAGGATTCCTTATTCTTTTTGCGTGCGTCTAGAAGCGTTGGGAACGAGGATGATTAACTTAGCTGGTCCTAATAGTTGCGTATGGCCGGTTCTACTTGATATTAATGAGGATGAGGCCGAGATGCGGTTCGAGCAAGGATGGAGGGAGTTTCATACGGATCATTCTTTGGTTATGGGAGATTATTTAGTTTTTTCTCATCTGGGGGGTATAAATTTCGAGGTGGAGATATTTGGGATGGACTATTGTCGCAAAGAGGTAGACCAGGACGTTCGACCCCGTAATGAGGTTGAAACTCCTAGTGGTAGTGAGGATAGCGCTGGTGGGGGAAGTCCGTGTGTTACTTCCGAGTCACTTCCTTGTGATTCATCCGGATCATCTATCGGATCGATTTGGTAGATGGACGGATTTTTTATTTCAGTTAAGGTTTCTTTGTAACTTTTTTCTTTCTTTTTTTTGTAACGATCTTTGTAACTATTTGTATAATTATTGGTAGGTTTGCTTTTCTTATGGTCTTCTTTGTTTAATGTAATATATTCTTCTTCTTTTTTTTTAAATCTATTTTTGTTAATTCGAATCTTGGAAATTGAACCTTTTAAGAAAAAGGGAGATACGTAGGTCCCTAAAAGTCCAACTTATAATAAATGTTGTTACTGTGGGAAGTAGATATGGTCTTTTCCCAGATAGGGAGGTAGACCTGGGGGGAGTGAACCTAGGGTGAACAACCCCGTGAGGTTCCTTTATAAACGGGTGATGGGGTAAGATATCTTTATTTCAAGTTTGTTTTGAACTATTTTCTAATGGCTTCTCCTTTCCATCCTTCTTTCTATAGAGTGTTTGGTTTGAGGGGTTCCATTAGAAGGCTTAAAATTCCGTCGGCATTTCATACTACTATGAATCAGGTGAATGGTGAAGGTATTGTTTTGGAAGGACCTAGCGGGCATGTATGGAGAGCGACATTAATTCGAGATGAAGCTCAGGGAGAAATCTGGTTTGGAGACGGATGGTTAGATTTCTTGGTAGATCATCGCGTGCAAGTTGGCGACTTGATGATTTTTACTTATATGGGTGGGGCTTTCTTTAGGGTGACAATTTTTGGGAGGAATAAATGCCTGAAGGATTGGCCCTTCTTTGCTTTTCCTTCTCATGATGATCCGGATTCTACTGAAGATGAAAACGAGAGGACAGAAGGGACTGATTCTGGGGAGTCGTCGGATTAAGCATTTATGTTCTTTGTTATTTTGCACTTCTTTCCTTTTCTCTCTTTTTTTTTTGATCTGCTATCAGTCTGCTAATGACCGTTGGTTTAGTTGTTTGTAATTATTTACGTCGTTATATGAATAAAGCTGGGGTTTGGAACTTGTGTGTTGATACTTTCTCTTTCCTGAAATAATGATGTGTCTTGAGGAATGTGTAATTGTTTCCAGGCTTCAATATTTATATCTTGTAATCATCATATTTCGTAATCCTTATTGAGATCTGCGAAGAAATGGTGGTATGCTTGACTTAGTGGGCGAGCGGTCTTTCCCAAGAGGGGCGGATACTATTCTCCATTTAAGGCGAGGAGTGGCGTGGCACACATGGGTCAATGTGACAGTAGGCAGCATGGTACCCTATTTCCTAGACTGTCAGGCGTTTGGTGTGCCGCCGTTTGAGGGAAAGATCCTGACTGTTCAAATGAGATTTATGGCCTTTGGTTTTGATAATTCATTACGAGCGGTGCGATTCAATGTGACGTTTGGTGTAAACGGTCACGATCTAATCGCAGGGCATGTTGTGGTTGTTTTTTTTTTTTTTTTTTTTTTTTTTTTTTAGGGCTCGATTTGGCCTTCCCTTTACGATCCAACGGTTAAGATTTTCTTTATTGGTTTTATGAATGAGGATCAAGGGTTTTCTTTTCTTTGCATCATCTTCACATAACTGTTCTCTGTTTCGTTCGCGGTTCTCTCTTCTTCTTCTCCGGCGATTTTCTGATTGGCGTCTCTTGTTTGCCGTTTTTCTTTAAGGTAATGGAGATTACTTCCATGGATTCTAGGATTCCTACACCTTCCGATTCTTCTCATGACTCTTCTGCGACGCAATCATTACAGTCTCCTCCTTCACCGTCTCTTTCTAATTCTACTGTTTCTATTCCTGTTCCGGTGTAAGATGGCGATGGGGGTCCATTAGTCCAGGGTTTGGGGGTCCATCCAGCCTCCTCTAGGGTAGAGGGTGGGGGATCGGAAACGTTTTTAAGTATTTTAAATCAACAAGAGGTAGATGAATTGGTAGATCGTTTTCAGATCGATCTCTCTCTTTTTTCGGTTAGGGTACCCTATTCTGGAGAACGGGCTAGTTTGCCTAAGGAGGGTGAAATAGCTATTTATCAAGACTCCTTGTTAGGTGGTCTTAGGCTTCCTTTTTCTAATTTCGTTAAAGAAATTTTAGAGTTCTATCAGTTATGTCCTTCCCAGTTGACTCCGAATTCATGGAAATTGTTGAGCGGGTTTGTTATTGTTCTCAACAATTATGGTGTAAACCCGACCGTTCATTGGTTTCGTCTTTTGTTTAATTTGTACCTTGAAACGGACACTGATTGGTATTACTTTTCGGCTCGTTCTAAGAAGAAATTTCTAGGTAAAGTCCCTTCTTCTATCAAGCGATGGAAAATTTGTAAGTAGTAAATCCGAGTGGGACATCCGGACTAAATGGGAAGTTCCTCGGACGAATAATATTTGTGAGGAAGGGATGACAATTGAAGAGAAGTCCTTATTCGAACGTTTTAAAGGGATTTCTGGAGTTTCTGTGGATTCTTATTTGACGAAGGAAATTCTTCTGAGATGTTGTTTGTTTGTAGCTGCTGGTAGGACTTGTTTGTACTTTTATTTCGTAAATTTTGAGCTTCTGATGATGACAGATTTTCACCACGTTCTTTTAGACGAACCGATGGGTGATTTGGACCTTGCAATGGGTATTCTAGCGGATTTTGAGGGTATGACTGAAGCTCCTTTACCGCGAGGACGGAAGAAGAAGGAAGGTACTTCAGGGAAAGAAAAAGGAGGGGAAAGTACTTCTAGGGAAGAGAGGAAAAAGAGGAAAAAGGAAGGAAAAAAGGATGATGGTCCTTCCGAAGTAAAGAAAACTAGGAGTGATCCTACCGTTAGTCCTCCTAAGAAGGGTGAAAAAAAAAGAAAGACAAAGCCGGGGACAAAGCAGGTCAGAAAGTTATGGGAGATCGGGTGAATTCGCCCGGTCAAGAAATTGCTCTTGATCTCCCGGTTTTGGGTCCTTCTGTCTCTGGAGGTTCTCCTTGTCCTGATCTCCCAGCTTTGGTCCCTTCTGTTCCTAGATCGGTAAAATCTTGATTTCTAAGTTTATATAATTTATGATCGGGATGGTTTTAAAATGACTCAGGATTTTTTTTATTATTATTGCTATTTCATTATTTTTCTTTGTTAGGGTGACGCGGCAGAAACGGAACTACCACCAAGACATAGCAATTTGTCTCTTCCAAGAGGGCCGTCAACTACTAAAAAGGGGTCGTCTTCAGATGATTTCCCTTTTCGGAATCACATGTCCGTGGTGATGTTTGGAAGCCCTGCGGCCGGAAAGGGTCACTAAGTGGCTTCAAGAGGCCGGAAAAGAGGATGTTGCTATTCAACTTCTTCGTTCTGCTATAATGGTAATTATTGTTCCTTTATGTTTTTGTTCGTCATTTTTTCTTGTTCGGTAATTTAATCTTCTTTCATTCGCTTTAGACCGCTCATTGGGCGGATCGCGCTGGTCATCTTTTTCAGAAGGAAATTGCAATTGATAACTCCCGTTCAAAAATAATGGAAGAAAGTGAGGCAAAAATTTCCCGTCTTAAAGCTAGGGTGGCTGTTTTGGAGGAGGAGAAAGATAAGGCTCTCAAGGTAACCGGTCTTGTTATCGAAGAGAAAAATGATCTCCTCGTAAAATTTATTGCTGCGGAGGCAGAAAAGAGTGAGTTGTCAGAGAAGTTTTCTTGCCTTCAAGATTCCTTTCAAATTGCTGAAGCGACAGTGAAAAAACTTCAAGATACTGTGATGGGTTTGGAGAGAGTTCTCGAAACTGTTAAGGAAGAAAGAGATGGTTTCAAGAAGGACTTGTCTTCTGAGAATGAGGCTCTAGAACTAGCCCGACAAGAGATAGAGGATTTTGAAGGTCAAGTGGATGAACTGCAAGGTGAAATTACGCGGTTAAAGGCGGAAAGGAAGGATGCGGCGACGAAAATTTATTCGATCGTTCAGGTTATTGGTCGGCATACCTCTCCTAGGACGGGTCTATCTATGGGATTGCCTTCCGTTTTGAAGGCTTATGTAAAGATAAGAGATAAGTTGCCGGGTGAAAAATCCCAGATTGAAGCTGCAAATCCTCCGAGTGAAAGGATTCAAACTGAAACTTCGAATCCTCCCCTGAATGATACAAGAAGGAGCGAAGATTGTCCTCCTAGTGAAGATGACGCGAATATCAACATAGGGGCGGAAG
Organism: Dioscorea zingiberensis; assembly: GCA_026586065.1. NCBI lineage: Eukaryota > Viridiplantae > Streptophyta > Magnoliopsida > Dioscoreales > Dioscoreaceae > Dioscorea > Dioscorea zingiberensis. The sequence continues at coordinate 25,859,807 of CM048826.1, forward strand.
ATGTTGGATCGGGGGCTTCTACTATGCCATAGAGTGTATCTTTATTTTATAGTTGATTTTTAGTTTCAGTTTCATAAGTGTCTTGGTCTCTGTATAAGTGTCTTAGTTTTTTCCATTGTCCTTGTGCTTTTCTTTTGTCATGTAATAGAATTTCAAGCTTGAAATGCAATGAGAAAACCGAACCTTTTTCTTGATGGCGATTTATTTTCCGGGTCTTAGATATAAGAACCATTCATCGATCCCCTTTTATGCGTTTTTGCCTTGTGTGGTGGGTGACTGTAGCTTGTCTTGATGAGGGGACTTTCACTCGAGGTTTTTTGGCTTGGCCCGGTGGAGGGACTTTTAGTCGAGATTTTTGCCTCGACTTTGATTTTAGATGAGATTTTTGCCTCATCTTTGATTTTTAGATGAGATTTTTGCCTCACCTACCTTTTGGAGATGAGATTTCTGAGTGAAGGAACTTTCTTTAAGAAGCTTAGATACTTCTTCAGTGTTTACTAATAGTAGTGACGTTCTACCGTGTTTACTAATAGTAGCGACGTAAATGCTCCGCATGATATGGGCGTTTGAGAGTCTTTCCATCCATATTGGTAAGCCAGTAAGTGCCTGTCCGAACGATTTTCTTCACAATATATGGACCTTCCTAGTTTGGGGTTAGCTTTCCCGTCCGACTTTTGTTGCCCTGGAATTCATTTTCTCTTAGGACGAGATCTCCGATCTGGAAAAAAACTCTTTACCTTGGAATCATAAAATATTTTCATTTTATGGCGATATAATGCTGCTTTGATTTCGGCGGTCTCTCTTCTTTCTTCAAGGAGGCCAAGTTCTGCTCGGAGTCTTTCTTCATTGTCAGTTGGCGAGAAATTCTGTGTTCTTAGGGTAGGCTCTCCTATTTCTGCTAGGATAACTGCTTCAGTACCATAGGTAAGGGAGAAAGGGGTTTCCCCTGTTGGAGTTCTCGTAGTTGTTCGGTAGGCCCAGAGAGCGCTCGGAATTTCCTCCACCCAATTTGTTTTTTCCCTCAACACTCGTGTTTTGAGAGTTTGTAATAGAGTGCAATTTGTTACTTCTACTTGGCCGTTGGCTTGAGGATGCGTTACTGAAGTGAGTCTTGATTCAATCCCGAGCTTGGAACAGAAAGTTTTGAACATTCTGTTGTTGAATTGACGTCCATTGTCAGTGACGAAGGCGACTGGGATTCCAAATCGACAGATTATTGCTCGCCATAAGAATCCTTGGCATGCTTTTTCTGTTATTTTGGCCAAGGGTTCAGCTTCCACCCATTTGGTGAAGTAGTCGATGGCGACGATCAGGAATTTCATTTGCCGAGTTGATGTAGGGAACGGTCCTAAGAGATCAACTCCCCAAAGCGCAAATGGTCTTGGGCTTATGATTGGAGTGAGGGGAGTTGGTGGTCGCCTTTGTATTTTGGAATGTCGTTGGCAGGCGTCGCATTTCCGAACAAATTCTACTGCTTCTTGAGCCAAGGTTGGCCAGTAATATCCTTGTCTAAGGACTTTGTGACTTAGGGCTCTACCTCCCAGGTGGTCTCCTCTGATGCCTTCATGAATTTCTCGAAGGACATAATTTGCTTCTGTTGGTCGTAAACATTTTAAAAGAGGTTGAGTATACGACCGTTTGTACAAACGCTCGTGAATTATGTTGTAATGGGTAGATTTGTTAGAGATGTGACGGGCCTCTTTTTTGTTGGGTGGGGAAGGCCCACCTTGCAGATATTTCTTGATGGGATCGATCCAACATGGTTCTTCTTCCAAGTTTTGTACCTCTTCTTCTAATTCTTCAATAGTTTTTGCTTGGAGGTACTGAAGGTTGAAAAAATGTTCTGGATTGTTGCTAAGTGAAGTTGCTTCTCTGGAGAGTGCATCGGCTTCTTCATTTTGGATTCGGGGGATTTTTTTGATTTGAAATCGGGTGAAGTATGGGATTATTTTCTTCACTACTGCCTGATATTTGATCATATTTTCTTCTTTGGCTTCAAAGCTTCCTGTAGTATGGCTAGCAATCAATTGTGAATCAGAATGGGCGCTTAGATCTTGTATGCCGAGTCCTCGGGCCAAGCGTAACCCTGCAATGAGAGCTTCGTACTCGGCTTCATTGTTGGTTGCTTTAAATCGGAATTTAAGAACAGTAGAAGTCTTCCATTTTGAGGGGGAATATAGGACAAAACCTGCCCCTGCTTTTTTTCAGTCGCCGACCCATCTACGTATAGAGTCCATGGAATGGATTGAGAATCTTCTTCATCCGGTTTTTCAAGTGATAGTGGACTTTCGCTTGCAGGGTTGGTTAATTCCACAATAAAATCCGCCAGTACTTGAGCCTTGATTGCTATCCTCGGTTTATAAGTAAGGTCGAATTCTCCCAGTTCTACTACCCATTTGGCCAGTCTTCCGGAATTCTCTAGTTTGTGAAGGACTTGCTTTAAAGGTTGATCGGTTAAGACCGTGACTTTGTGAGATTGGAAGTAAGGTCTCAATCGTCGTGCTAAGGTGACAAGGGCGAAGGCTAGCTTCTCGAAAGGGAGATATCTTGATTCAGCATCACTAAGGATCTTACTTGTATAGTAGATAGGCCTCTTGATCCTTTCTTCTTCTTTCAAAAGAACTGCATTGACTGCTTGGGTGGCGGTAGCTAGGTACATAAAGAGCTCTTCTCCAGTTTTTGTTTGGCCAATAACAAGGGTGACTTGAGATAGTCTTTGAGTTCTTGAAAGGCTTTTTCACATTCTTCAGTCCAATCCATTTTTGGCACTTTTCTTAATGCTTGGAAGAGTGGAAGATTCTTTTCTCCGGCTTTTGAGATGAAGCGTCTGAGTGCTGCCAGACGTCCGTTTAACCGTTGGATATCTTTAAGGTTCTTAGGTGATGTCATTTCAAGGATAGCTTTGATTTTTCCAGGATTTGCTTCTATGCCGCGCTGAGTTAGTATGAAGCCTAAGAATTTTTCCTGAGCGGACGCCAAACGCGCACTTATTGGGATTTAGGCGCATGTCATAAATCCGAAGGGATTGGAAGGCTTCTAGTAGGTCGGCCAGATGGTCTTCTGTCTTCTGTCTTCTGGCTTTTTACTAGAATGTCATCCACATATGCTTCTATGTTTCTTCCAATCTGTTCTTTGAATACTTTGCTTACAAGTCTCTGAAAGGTGGCTCCGGCATTCTTTAGACCAAACGACATTACTTTATAGCAGTAGGTTCCTTTGCTGGTGATGAAGGACGTTTTTTCTTCGTCGGTTTTCGCCATTCGGATTTGATTATAGCCTGAAAAGGCGTCCAAAAAACTCAACATTTCATGTCCTGCTGTGGAATCGACCAGATCATCAATTGAAGGTAAAGGAAAGGAATCCTTTGGGCAGGCTTTGTTTAGATCTGTAAAATCGATGCACATCCTCCATTTTTCGGTGGGTTTTTTGACCAAGACTACGTTAGTCAGCCAATCGGGATAATCTACTTCCCGGATGAACTTTGCCTTCATGAGAGTGGCCACTTCTTCTTCTGCTGCCTTTTGCCTTTCCGGTGCAAAATTTCTTCTTTTTTGCTTTACTGGTTTAAAAGATGAATCTATTCTGAGACGGTGTTAGATGATGTCTCGTTTTACACCTGGCATATCTTCGGAAGACCAAGCAAAGAGGTCGGAATTATTTTGTAGTATTGCCATGATATTCTTTTGTTGTGCGATTATCAAGTCTGCACCAATCTTGACCGTTCGATCGGGTTGTGTTTCATCCAATGGGAGTGTGAGCAACTCTTCTACTAGAGTTGGTCGAAGCTCTTCATTTTTGTCTTGTGCCTTAATCCCATTAACCAGCATTGCTTCTGAGGCATTTTTGTTGCTTTGATCCTTGCCTTTTAATGTGGAGGCATAACATTGGCGGGCCAAAGGTTGATCTCCCCTTACTTCTCCATTGCCATTTTCGGTCGGAAATTTCAGCAGAAGGTGGTAGGTGGAGATTTGATGCAGGAGAGCCCGAGTCAGACGATGTCGAGCTGTCTGATTGCACCATGAGAGCTTTGGCATACCACGACTTGGCGGACCGACGTAAAGGCGGAAGGTGATCGAGTCAAGTTCGGAATTGGGGAGCACTTTGGACACGTTTCGGTATTTTGGCCATAACTTTGGCTACCGATATCGGATTCGCACGCTCAACCTCAATTCGGAAAGCTAGTCTCGACGCGCAAGTGGGATCCATCGAGCTTTGCTCGATGGACCCTTCCTTCACCCTCAAATTCCACTGTTTTCCCCGTCGTTTCTTCGTTTCTCTGTGTTTTTTTTTCCATTTTATGCAATACTTTGTATGCCAATTTAGGATAGGATATGAATCCGATTTGAACTCAGATTTTTAGGAGTTATCTTTTTTATTTAGTTATTTTAGAATTAGATAAGTTTTTCTATTAGACCAAAATTTGCCGATTTGGGCAAATTTGAATAAGAAGATAGAATTTCTAGGTTATCTAAGTTAGTTTCTTTTAGCTATTTAAACCGGGCTTGTGGGTTGAATTTTATTCATTGATTATTGAGTTATTTTCCTTTTAAAGTTTCAGAGACTTTTCTTCTCTGTTTGTCCTCCCTTTTTCTTGCTCTCCTATCAATCCCCCCTGTTTACCACCGCCCGCAGGTTAATCACTACCCTGCCCGGCGTCAAGATCACTGCTGTCAAATTATTGAGAGTTGGTCTGCCAAGAATAACGTTGTAGCTTGATGCGCAGCGAACGACCAGGAAATTTGTCACTACTGTGGATGATCTGGGTGACTTTCCAACGGTGACTGGAAGAGATATTATTCCTTCAGGTTGGATCACTCCTACGGAAAATCCGACCAGGGAAGATTTTACCGAGAGTAAATTATCTGCATCGAACCTCATTCTTTCAAAGGTGCTCCAAAAAAGTATGTCTACTGAACTTTCGCTGTCAATAAGAACTCTTTTCATCTGAAAATTAGAAACCGTAATGGCGATGACTAGAGCGTCATCGTGAGGGTGGCGGACTCTGCTGGTGTCATCATCATAAAAAATAATGGGGGGTGTAGGCCGGGATCTCTTCGGGTGTTGTGTTTCTTGAGTGACTCCAACCATCCTAGCATAAGTCTTGCTGGAGACAGAACTTTCTCCACCGCATCCTGGTCCGCCACTAATAACGCCGACCGTTTCTTTTTCTATTTCGATCTGTTTTGGGGATTGTGGCCTTCTTTCTTTTGGGTTGAGATCAATAAACTGTTCAAGCTTCCCCCTCCTGACGGTGTCTTCAATTGCATTCATCAAGTGCATGCATTCTTCTGTATCATGACCTCGAGCTCGATGGAAATTGCAATATCTTTTACTATCTTTTTGGTGGTCGGGATTTCTTGTTGGTTCTGGCCACATTAGGATCTTCTTTTCTTGGATCTGCATTAGAATATTGTAAAACCCAAGGGTATTTTTGTCCTTGTGAATAATGGTGGAGTGTCCTTATTTTATTGGTATTGTAGCAATGGGAGAAAATTCTTTAATTTGGTAAAATGGAGAAAAGGAAAAAAAAAAATAAATGGGAGTAATCGATTAAATCCTTAAATAAATCATTGGGTCTTCTGAGGACCAAGGTGTAAATTTATCCTCTTTAAGCTAGGACCAGAGGATAATTTGCCACTATCACTGAGAAAAGGGCTTGTATGGAATTTTAGAGAATTCAGGGGACTTGAGGATACTTTTCAGTTCTAAATGATTGTTGAACTGAAATTTAATAGTGGAAAACATAGGGGGTTTTTAATAAAAAATCGGCAGCACCCATGCACGTGGAAGTCTTTCTACGCTGGTGAGTCGCGCGCCGCCGTGGGTCCAGTCAAGCTTATCGCCCGCAAATCTCGGGCCCGTTTCACCGGTCTAGCAAGGGTTTCGCGCACCGTTCCAAGAGGATCACGACCCCGTTGTTTATTAGGCCGTGAGAAGCACCCTAACGCCGCCTCTCCATCTTCTCTTCTTCTTGTTTTTGCTTCCACTGTCCCCTTGGTTCTGGCCCAAAGGTACGCAGGAGGGCCACAAAGCGCCCGGACAGCCGGGGACAAGGAAGGAAGGGGTGTTGGACACTGCCACCTTTTGGAGTGTAGCCGCCGGCTGAGAAGGGGCGGTTGATCGCCGGTAAGCCCCCATGTACTCTAAACTACAGTTCAGTTTTGTGTTCATGCATGATTATAGCTTTTGATGGCCTCTGATTTTATGGAGGGCCAGTAATCTGAAATTCTAAAGGAATACATATGTGATCAAGTGATGATTAGGAGTGGTTTGGTAGCTGTTATTCTCTGAGAACAGTGAGTGAGATGGTCATTGTGAGTTGTGTATGTCTTGTCTTGTTAAGGCCTTGATGAGGATCTGTTGTTCATGAATATGTTGGAAGTCTCCTGATTTTGATCTACATACAATAGTTTTTATTCTTTTACTGTGGGATATCCTGAGGGTGCGGGCTAGTGGCTATGATATGGGTTCTTCTTTATGAATTCAAAGGGTAATACATGCATGCTTAGTTATTTGTTATGCCTGGACAGAGTGATCAAGGAATCTTTTGATCAAATGGATGATCACTTGGTTAAAGTAAGGATCCGGGCTGAATAAGTTTCTGTTAAAACTTATGTTAGAGATAGTATTGGTCTGTGCATGATTTTAATAATTTCATTGTTTGAGGTTCTCTAGACTTGAGTGAGATGAATCTGTTTTAAACTTGGGCAGTGAACTTGAATCCTTCTTATATATAGGCCCGTGATTGAGTTAATCTTATTGTGGATTTTCTTGGCCTTTAACGCCATTTTAGTTATTTTATGCTAATAGGTGAATAGTTTTTGAAAATTTTTGGGCTGCTATACTTGATATTATGTGTGATTGTTGATGAAGATAATTAGAGGTTAAGGTCACTGTTTGATGTGCAGAATACAAAGGATGAGATGGCCTTTGTGATGTGGTATGAATTTCGATTTTAATGGATTGCCAATAGGTTCTGAAGTTAGATAGAGATTTGGGTTCTCATTATTGTGTTCAATGAGAGAGGCATGAGATGCTGGAGACAGTTTCGATACCTATGTATAAGTTTATATGATGATGAGGTTCTTGATTGTAAATTGAGGGTCCTATGGAAAGTTGTGAACTGGTGATTTTTGTATTGTTTGAAGAACAATGGATAATAAAATAGTAATATGTTGTTGGTTAGGATGAACTCAATTATGGGTTTACACTTTGATTTTATTTGGTTAAGTGTGGAATCGTGGGATGCTTACGTAAAATAGTATATATAAATTTAGAGAGAAGAGAGAATAGTGTTTTGAGGAGTTTTACTATTTATGAAACTACTATTTATGCTATAGTTGACTTTTATTTTTATTAAAGTCTGAGAATGGGCCTGCTGTTTGATGGGCTTTTTGGGCCAATTTGGGGAAATAGTGGATTTTTCCTATTTTAAGTAGGTATATGTGATAAATTAAAGGTTTGATTGAAGATTATGGGTCAGCCCATTAAATAGTGTGTGTTTAATATGGAAATTATTGTTTTGAAGCACTGTGACGAGTATTGAGTTGAGACTGGTAGTGAATATTATGAGGAGCACTGCACTTTCAATTTCGGATAGATTCAGAGCGTGCAGGTGGATTGCGATTGGAGGTAAGTCACTCTTGCCTTGTTTCCACCCTTGCATGGGTTTTCTTGCTTTGTTGGATGCTATTTGTTAGCATGATCTTGTTTTGTATTTACTCTTGTGATACATGCACATAGATAATTTGATTGATATCTTTCCTATTATGTGCATGGTTGAATTGCTTGTGGTAGTTTAGGACTACCGTTTGTTGATACACTTAGTTGGACTACCCACCCGTGGGCCGACATTTGATCATGGGCACATGGTCTTGTGTCTTTGGCCGCGAGGTATGTATGTGCCGAAAGTTTCGATCTTCCGCCGCAGCAGTGGAGTCCGAGACTCGTGATCCCCTCGGCTGGGTTGATTTGCCGCCGTGTCGACCGCGTAGAGGTGGCGCTTACCGACCGACAGTTGTCGCTTTCAGCCCGATTGTTGTTGCGATCACCGAGATCGTTTCTTTATTCTGACACCGAATTTTGTTGTCAGGAAGTGTTTGCTTGAGCTATTCTTAGGCTTCTCATCCAGACTCACGGCCTGGAAAATGAGCCGGATGTTAGGATCTGATGTTTGTATGGGGTGTAGCCCCTTTGTTTGATGATCCTATATTGTGATATCTGTTCTGACCATTGTGATTCCCGCAGTGGTACTTATGGGCTTTCTCCCTTCAGCTCCACTTTTCTCTTCTCTCATTTCGTGTCCCGAGGAGTAGATAGACTCGAGCTCGGACGGGGCCAGTGAGTTAGGCGGGATATTCTTGAGGTTGGAGGACCTCCCTAAGTTATTTATTTCTTGTGTGAGGACAGCTCTCTATTTTGCAGGACCCTGGTAGGGCCTGGATTGTGTATAGGGCATGGACCCTTATTTGATTTTATTATGTTCCCGCTGAGACTTTATGGTTTACTTATTGATTATCTTTTGGTTAAATGTATTATCTGCTTATCATTTTAGGCCTTGTATTCGAGTGGGGCTCGTCTCCCACTTGATACCGATCTGATCGTGAGGTCCCGTAATCCGGTCTGAGGCGCATAAATATGGCTTCGGGTCTGGTTTAAAGGGGTATGGTGATCATATCTGACTATCTTTCCAACTCTTGGGGAATCTCGTGGTTGGAGCATATAATGTCGAGGGTGAGGTAGAGGTTGCCTGCCTCGATTGACTTCCCTACATGTTCCTTCTTGTCGGGTTTCTCTAAGTCTCCTTTCGGGGTTTCGAGGCGCCTTTCCTTTCAACTCTTCTTTGGATTTTTGTCGAGCCTCTTCTTCCCAGCCCGCATGAATTTCGTCGGAATTGATGTATTTTTGGGCATGGTTCACGAGGTCAGACATTGTTTTTGGCGGATCTAGGGTGAGGGAGAAACGAAAGGGGGATTCTCGTAGGCCTTCCATTAAAATGGTAACAGCCATACGGGGAATTAGGTCTGCGATGTTTGACGCTTCTTCGGTGAAACGATCAAGGTATGAACTAAGACTTTCTCCTTCTTGTTGTTTGATACGCATAAGGGTAGATGGATTTTTCTTCTGCTTTGAGTAATTGGCGAAATGGATAAGGAATAGGTCTGCCAATACCTGAAATGAAGGAACGGTCCCAGATGGGAGATCCATAAACCAGTCTTGTGCTTTTCCCTCTAAAGTGGCCGAGAAGGCTCGACACATGCAGGCATCGGTTGTCCCAGAAAGAAGCATCTTCCATCGGAAAGATTTTAGGCGGCGGGATGGATCGGTTTTTCCCTCATAAGTAGCCATGGTGGGGGATCAGAAATTGTCGGGTACCCGCTCTTCAAGTATTTCTTTTATGAAGGGAGAAATTACATGAGGGGCGTACCTTTTTGATTCTTGATTCCTGCGGGACGGAAATTGTTTTTGTGTTCTTCCATTAGAAGATGGACTGTATCCTTGAGTTTTTGATGGAGTTTGATTCTGACGTCGAATTGAGGGAGGTTCTGAGCTGGCGGAGAAGAGGGTCCTCTCTCTATGTTCCCTTCCTGGTCGAGCTTCTTTACGGGTGCGATTGGTGGAACGTCCCTTGCTTTCGGAATTTGCTGGATGGATGGTTGGGTTGACTAGAGGGCCTTGAGCTGGAGGAAGTGGAGCTGGAGGTGGGGGATGGTTCATATTTTGAACAACTTGAGTTAGATGTTCCAACTGTCGTCCCATATTGCGGTATTGTTCTTGAATGATCTCGCCCTGGGGCGAAACTGGCAGGTTTCCTCTATTCGCCTGACTTCACTTGGTGCTCCGGTCTCATTACTGAGTACTCCTTGTTCCTGAATACGCTTCGATTTCCTTGTAGTCGCCATCCGCTTTTGTAAGGTCAATACGTATAGCAAATCATTGATGCCGGAAACCGGATCCGCCTTGTGATCCGTCCAAGTTTACATCAGCGGTTGAGATTTATTTTTGGTGTGGACGCTTACTTTGATTCTGGTCAATTGATGTAGAACCTGAAAGGAAGAGCAGAAATGATCGGAATTGGGCCTTATTGCCTGGATTTAACTCCGACGGTCAAATTAGTGGATAGGAAATGGATATAGTGTAGCGTAGAAAGGGCAAGAAGTCTCTGCCTGTTCTGTTGAATTTCTTCCCTTTTTATAGAGTTCTCCCAAGAATTCTTTTGTTTGGTTTCTTATTATTAAAATTGAGGCGGTTGGAAATATCTGGAAATATTTGTCTGTGTAGGTAGATTGTGTCAGGGCAAGTGGATCAGGGCAAGTGGATATTCTTGCCTTAAATGCCTGTCCTATCTAGGCAAGTGGATATTCTTGCCTTAAATACCTGTCCCGTCGAGGCAAGTGGATATTCTTGCCTTAAATACCTGTCCCGTCGTCTTTCATAGTGTTTTATGGCGTTTTGTCATTTTGGTCGGATTTATTCCACCAGGAGATATTTTCTGTACTTTTGTTATGATTTTTGGTCGATTTTGTCAGAAGAAAGATGGACGTTTCGTTCTCTTCTTTGATCAGGGAGGAAGTTTGCTTTGAGGAAGCAGGGTGTGACTTTTGGTCGGTTTTGTCAGAAGAAAGATGGACGTTTCGTTCTCTTCTTTGTTTAGGGGGCAAGTTTGCTTTGAGGAAGCAGGGTGGAAGGTCGGAATTGTTCTGACAAGTGTTAGCTTAGCACAATGCCAAGTGGCTTGAGGGGATGGCGCCATGTGTTGCGCGGGATTGTTAGCACGTGTTTTACTAGATATTTCTATATCATATTCTAAACAGTACTGCTTTTTGTTCGTGATAAATAAGAGATACACATATATAAAACGAGCATATCTGACAAAATAAAGAATAAAACCAAATCAAACCATGCAAGAAACCTTTAACTTTATCTATTAGTTCTCTTGTCTCCAATTATCCACCGGATATTAAACTTTGGGAAATGGGAAATTGTTTTAATTGGAGGTTATATCAACATCAAATTAATACTGATGTTTATATGTAAAAATATAAATTATTGCACTTACTGCACTCATGCACATTACTGTTGTAGTCCTATACACTCAGGTCGTGTTTGGTACGCAGGATAGGATTGGATTATTATTTCGGATTAGATTGGATTGGATAGGATAGGATAATATTATACTATCATATGTTGGTAGCACCGGATTAGAAAACTGGATATTTGGTAGATATTAGATAGGACTATTTTATTGTTTATATTTTAATATTTATTTTTAAGTTATTATTTATATCATATATTTCAAATTAGTTTATAAAAATTTTGTATTTTAATATTTAAATTTTAATATTTTTTAAAGTTGTTATTTATGTCATGGGTCAAAAATTAATTTGTAAAAATTCTTTGTAAATTTTCATATTGAAATTTATTCAAAAAAATATTTTGTAAATATTACCATTTTTCACTTCTAAAAACTCTATTTATTAAAATTTAATTAGTAAAACAATATGTAATTTTGATTGTTAAAACACTATGTACATTTAATATATTTTTGCAAGCACATTTTAACATAATGTTAACAAATAATTGGAAGGTAAATAATAAGGTGGAACACCAGGGGGTAGAATGTATATATAACAAGACAAATAATATATTGACATAATGTTGACAAATAATTGGAAGGTAACTAATAAGGTCGAGCACAAGATTGACCAAACTGATATATATATATATATATATATATATATATATATATAAAACATGAAATAAATTAAAATCTAATATTTAAATTTTGATGAAGTTTAGAAATTAGAGAATTAATGAATTTGTTTAAAAGTATGTATTAAATGGTTTACAAATAAAACTTCCAAAACCTAAGGAGTAGAATATATTATACTATATATATATTAAAAAAAATAGTATGAAATAAAAAGTTTAATAAAAAAGATAAATTTTAAGAAAAAAGATCTTTTTAATTTATTGATGGTCGAAAACTTGATGGACGTGGAAGTTATCCGGCGTAATCCTCCTAAAAAGCATGGGATTAAATTATAGAAGAAACTGTAATCCTAGGATTAGAATCCTAGGATAACATTTTCAAACCAAACACTGGACATTGGATTTCGGATAACAATCCAATTCAATCCCATCTAATCCCGTGTGCCAAACACGCCCTCAAGTAATATGCATTACTGTCATGTATACATAGTTGACAGATTATCCACCTCTTTTTACAAGATTAGCTCTCTGACCATTAAATAATATCCTGAATGCCATTCTTGTGATGCCACCCATCCTAATCTTGTTAAGGCGGTAGAGATTCACAGCATGGTCACTTTCATAGGGCTAAAACACCTGTACTTCACTTCAATAAACATAAGTAATAGCATAAAGAAGTATTTTGCTCCATTTCTATTGAGTAAGATACAAAAGTTAATAGATGCAACGGGACAAACATTGTCACACTAAAAATATCACACCTCAAGTAGAAGGGGTTCAGAAGTGATAAAGGAAAATATAAGGAAAAAAGAAAACGGATAAAATACCCTCTCATGTTTGGTCAAATAAAGAGATAATATGTGTAATCACACAAAAGAATGATAATGACAAAATTCTCTTTTACTTTTGTAAAAGCCGCACCGTTTATGACTAATAATATCCTTAAACCCTTATTAAAGTCTGGGTTAACTTTTCTCTCACTCTAGATTAATTTAATTAAGAAAAAAAGGTTTAAAAATGATCAATGAAATCATTTTCACGAATAAACCCTTAACAAGTGAGCTGGACCCTTCGAGGGCTTAAATGCAAAATAACCCCTCATAATAAATGAGGCCAAGAGTTGCATGCATATTTAAAGTAGTTATAGGCTGAATTGCATAATAGCCAATGTCTAACTCTATGGAAAATTAGAGAGTAATTCTGGGCTGAATTGCAAATAATCCAACACATTAGTGTAGAAGCTGGAGAATTGCTCATTTAAATCAGCCCACATATGATAATAAGCACCCATTGTTTATGGGCTTTCATAAAAGGGAAAGCTAGGGGTTTATTTGCAAAAGATGAATCATTAAATCATGCTATGGTTGTCAACTCGTGATAGGTGATTTAATAACTAGTGGAATAGGCATGGATTCCTGCTATCGAGAAGGGTTAATTTGCAAACATTTAATACCTTATATGCTGATAAAGCTTACCAAAAGCTGTGGTTTAGTTTAACTTAACATTACATGGATAATTAACCCTTGAGAGAGAGCTGGAAAACATGGCCATTCTTCATGGCTGGAAGGTGTCACTCTCTCTTCAGTGGTTGCATGAACCTGCGTGGCAACTACTTGTTTGGAAGGTTACAGGTGTTGCCACGTACGTCTCGGTGTTGTTCCGTGACCAACTTCTCCTCCTTCACTATTAAAGAGCAACTGAAGCTCGGTCTCACCATCAACTACCCATCTATGAAGAAGCCTCTCCTTCCTCTTTATATCAGCCAAGCTGCCCTCACTTCCCCTCCCTCTTCCTCCATTAATGCAGCCACTGAGAATGCAGCCTCATCACCCTCTGAACAGCAGTGAGAGAGAGAGAGACTGTCACAGTCGTAGCAGAGAGCTTCTCTTCCTCTTTCCCATGGCTGGCTGGACAACCCAAACCCACCGCATAGCCATAGTTCCTGTAGTGGATAAGAATGACAAGCTCCCTGATCTGCAGACCCTCTTTGAGCTGTGTGAAACACTGTTATTGATGGTCAGTAGGCTAACAGGTGTAGACCCTTCTTTATTAGTTTGAATAGTTTGATTTTCTAGGGACTTGAGATACTGAACCACTGAGTCTAATATGTGAAGGAATTGGCTTTGATTAGTTGCATGAATATCTTACTAATTATATGCATGTTAGCAGGTTTCTTTTGAAGACTCAAATAAGCCGTGAAGGTGTTGTTGATGTTGAGCATTAATTAAGTATTAAAGTATCACCCTCTCCTCCATATATGCATGCATGAATAGCTAAGGAGAACACAAACCGAAAACCCAGGACATGTGAAATTATAACTAGCTTCAAGTTTACAGGAATGGGTTAATGCTCCATAACATTTATGCCTTAACTAACTTAAAAACCTAATACCATAGTAACAGACTCAACCAACCGGAAGACTTGGGCATGAATGTTATATGACATGCCTTCCTCTCCTATCTCTGTAAAGTGTTGTCTATATAGAAACTTAGTAAAACATGACCATGTTGGGGAAGCCAAAAGAACAAGAAGAGAGTATTGGAGAAACTATTGTAGAGGAAGAAGCTATATTAAGAGGACAATAATAAACTGATCCCGTCTCCTACAAAGAAGCTGCACAATGGGAAGAGTGGAGAGAAGCAATGTTAGATGAGATGAAACACCGATGCAAGGCAGCAAGGTGACAATAAGCAACACTACAACCCTCAGAAGAACAACAAGCAACACATTTGGTGTCACAACTGCAAGAAGTTTGGCCACATGAAAGCTGAGTGTTGGTACCAAGACAAGAGTGCAAACATGGCAGAAGAGAGCAATGTAAGTAGTCTTTTTGTTACTCATTGAACTCAAACTAAACACTAAACATAGTTTATCTAAAACTAGATAACTATTATTATCTAACTAGATAATAATAATCCTACTCTAAAACATATACATAGTTCTATTATGAATTATATCCAACAGACCATCAGTTGTGTAAGGCATGAATGGCTTACCGGTAAATTCTATGAGACCTTGGGGTCTAGCACAAGGCTTTTTGTCTTGGCCTACACCTTGGGTGTGGGTGCAGGTTGGGGGTCTATTGTTTTTTGGGGTTTTTGGGTTTTTTGGGGCCAAGGGAACCCAAAGCCCCAAGGTCTCATAGAAGGCACCATGGCTTACCATGATTAATTATACTTATAAAAAATGTTTACGAGCCCTTATAAGTATATAAATTATCTGTATAAGGTTTTTAAGAGTACTGAAATAATATTTCACCTACTAGAGCCGATTATAAAGTTGAGTCACGACGAGAAGAGTTAGACTCGGACTTCACTATTCCTGAAATAAGGTAGGTTCCCACGCTATAAATTTGTGAGTACTTCTAACTCGAAATACCTGTTTTTAAAAAAGGTATATCTATCTTCTGAATTAATTTAATATGGAGTATATTTTTTATAGCCTGAAGTTGCATGAACTTGGCTTTTTTGCATACTTTTCTGTTTAGATGAATTATGGGGTCCATTTTTTATTTTTATTCTGGTTAGATGGATTATGGGATCCATCTTTTATTATTGTTCTATTTCTATATTTCTGAGGATTCTTGTTCGTAGTGTTTAAGATGGATTTATTTCCTTGAACACACGTATTTTGTCTTGTGTTTTGTTTTGTATTTTGTGGTTTTTTGTACATCTTCCATCCTGGCAAATTGCCTAGCAAGGGGGAGTAAGCCCTGGCCCTGTCGATACTTTTTTTTGGAGTAGTGCTATCGGACATGTGTGCCCGCCCCGGTCTTGCGATCGAAGATCCGACTGCGGTCGTCGATATTTTTGCTTTGTTCTGACCTCACGGTTGAAGAACCGACCTCGACTGTTAATACTCATGTTATGTGGTATTTCTATTTCCAGGGAGAGATAGTTTTACAGATTTATCCAATTATTCCTAACTTTTATTCTATGATGCTATGTTGTTCTGCTATTATTCTGTTTTCCCGACTCTTGAGTTTATAACGAGATTTATTCTTTTAAGGGTTATTTCCAGAGTAATGATAAACATCCCGACAAAACTTCACGAAGAAGTTTTCCGAAATCATCTCAAGCATTCATGTCATCTCAGGATCATTAATAGCACTATCTCGAGATGACATGAATGGCTAAGATGATTCGCGAAACTTCTTCGTGAAGTTTTGTCAGGACTCTGTATTCTATTGATTATTGTTTTCTGCATATTCTGCTTTTTATCTGATTAAACGAGTTTGAAAGACCGTCATCATTGATTTTAGCGGTACCTATTGAGCTTTCTAGCTCATCACCTATTTTTTCCCCCTTGCAGGTGATGACAAGACTTAGGATCGTGGCGTAGGAGGGGATTCCCTGCGTGAGTCCTTTGTCTGTGTTATATTTGTAGTTGATGTCTATAAACCTCCTACTTATCTATCTTATGTGTGAGACTTGTTAGATTTTATTTTGTATCTATTCTAGGACACAAGAGTGACTATCAGTTTTCTATAGGGTTGTGTAAGCCCTTAAGATATTTTATGTTGTATCTATAGGGTTGTACAAACCCCAGTTTTATTATTCTGCCGCAATTATTACTGTATAAGTATCTATATCAAGAAATCTAAGGTCTTCCATCTAGGCGGGACTCGTCCTTGTTTGGATGCAGCCGGTTTGCCGACACCCCGGACCGGGTTCAGTGTGTGACAACTTTCCTTTTAAAGACTCTTCTTGAAAAACAATACTTAAAGCTCCAAATTGTTGCCTTTTAGGGACTTACAAAACCCTACTGAACACAATATTTTAAACAAAAAACCTTTACGTGCTCAAGATGGTACAAAATCAGCTACTAAGAAGTCACTTACATAGATTCATCAGAACCAACTGTCGAAGAAACAAGACAAATTAAAATCCTCTCTAAATAATCATAGAGTAAAAAAATCATCTGCTCAGAAGGCTCTTATAATAATAATCTATACTATTATGTTAGTCATTAGTTGTAAAGTTAATGGGAATTTTTGGCTTTTTTTTATTTTTTTATTTACTTGATCTTAGCCCTCCAAGAATTCACCTATCACAAGGTAATGTTATCTTACTGCATATTAGTTTTCCCAAATAGATTTCCCACTGAGTTGTAGTTCATGTGACAACCTCGAGGCATGAGATGTGAATCCTAAGGCATAAAAACAACAATTATTATTCAGCTGGGAATTTAAAATCTATAGTGATATGGTTATATTTGGCATGACACGTGTCACAAATCCCTAGTTCGCCACATGGCATAATCCCCGACGACCACCCGACTAAATCTAGGTCGAACACATGTCATTATCCTAGCCCTCCACAAATGCCGACCCCAAAAACCGACCGAAATTATTCTCCCTGAGCAGAAGGGTAAAAAGCAGACCTGGAGCATTATTAGCAAGAGAATAAAAGTACATACCAGATATTTTCCGAACAAAAGATCTTATTTTGATCTTTAAATGCCATAACTCCTCTTAAATGCCGGATTGGACATCAGTTGAAAAACAACTATTCCACTGACAAATCTCCCACTTGCCCAACCAGTGGGTGAGATATTTTCCCACCGCCTCAATAACACTATATGAAGAAAGGAGGTGGGAAAATCCAGAGATAAGAAATAATTGACCCAAGAAACCCTCTCCTTAGTTCTCCAATTCACTCCACTAATTTGACCGTCGGAGCTGAATCCGGGCGAAAGGCCCATTTCAGTCGGTTTTCTTTGCCCATGCAATTTCCTTCTCCGTGTTCAGAAGAGTGAAGTTACCATCCATCATCAACTACAAGAGTCTGCACCAAATCAAATACAAATCTCAATCGTTGATCTGAATTGGATCTAATTCCGAGGGAAAGCCGGTTTTCAGCTCTAACATATAGCAATAACATTAATTCTTATCAAACAAACAACAAAATGAAGCATTTAAACCTAGGTAACCGCAAAAGGCATTAGACAGGGTAAAGAACAACAATTACAGATTTGAGCATAAAACCGTACCTTAACAAAAAAATGCTTCTAATCAATTTTCATACATGGAAAGTTCATACGGTATTCAATCCTTCATATAATATGATCATAGAGTAATTTCATGCCCCAAACATGTCAGTCATCTGAAGATTAAGGACGACTCTTTTATCTTTACATGATATGATCAGTGATCGCAAACTGAATGGAAGAATAAGTTATGCAAACTGAATTAGCTATAATCATTGAGCTAAAACGTTAGCTCATGATTCCAGATATCATGCACGAGAAAGAACTTAACATAGGAAGAATAAGCTTTTAGGTTAAAATGAAATGCAAACAGAATGGAAGAATAACTTATGCAATAAAACTTTCTACATGAACATAATCTACAACTCAATCTCCATTTATATCAGCATGAAGGTGTCCTTTTGAATATGAAGCTGACAATATATACAACTAAATACCGTGCTGGCTATTTATATAAACTTATTACTGAACAGTTCTTCATAGAAAAACAGAATTTCTCCCATGATGTGCTATTGTCGTTTTATTCTGCTCTATTTGCTCTCATCCAAACACATTTTGATGCAACAACAATATGGATTACATGAAACTATCATGAACTGGCCATTCAGAAAAGAAGTTAGATTTTAGAATTAAGTTTAACAATGGGTCACAGACTCACAGCCACCTATCTTGATTACTTTGGTCCATGCCCTAACTTCAAACAAAATCCTATAGAAAATTCCCAAGATTCTACAGTAATTCGAAGATGAAAAATAAGATTAATGACTTTTATCATCCATGCTGAAAAGATCCACATAGTTTAATAAAAAAAACCCCAAATTCTCAATTAAAAAACTCAAACTTCAAGAAGATAGGCATGTATTAGTGATTCATTTGATGAACTAGAGAAACTCGTATGCATGTCATGGGGCTGCTGAATCACTTCTTAAATGTATATGAAACAAACTCTTGTAATCACAACAAAAGCCCAAAACTAAATTCATACAAGGCGAGGCTGGAAAGATTAGAGAAAAGAAGTTCTTTGTTTCGTTTCCTCTCCTCCGATCCCAATTCAATTATCAAAGATTCTAAAATCATTTTGATATCTCAGCATCCATTCCATTTGGATTATGATCTAAAACATTTATTAGATCATTCTGAAAACACCAGATGCGGTGCTGAAAAAGAATTGGAGGTTTCCTTTAACTGCAGCCATAGAAAACAAAGACGAACCTGATCTGGAGGATTAAGGCTGGAATGTTTTCTCTATTTGGAGGTTTCAAAGGTCGTGCTGGAGCTCCGTCACCGGCGACCTGAGATCCTCGGAGGCGGTACCAAACTTTGACATGGAGAGGGAGAGGAAAAGGCCGATGTTGTCAAAATTCGAGAAGGAGATGGCAGGGGAAAGGGAGAGGGAATTTTGAAATAGGGTAGAGAGATTGAGAGGGGAGAGCTGGAGGATTTAGGGCTTTAATATGAACAAAATGTTTGATCATTTAGAAAGTTCTTTTTGATCTTGCAAAATTGTAATTGAATCTAATTTTCAAACCTGATTAATTGAGATTTTGAGTTCATGCAAAATTGTTATAGAATTTGGGATCATAAATAAACGGATTAATTAATTTGAGTCTTTATAGGACTAGTGTTTGAATAAAAGCAAGAGTATGACTGGAGTTGGAGTTCTAATGGTACTTGATCAAACTTGGGCCTATATAAATAGAGCTGCTTAATAGGAAACCTTAGTCATCCATATCAAAACAAAAAGGCTTGGTCATCGCCACTTGCAATTTGTTCTTATTGGTGGCAGTCGATAAACTAAAGGTAAGAGCTTTGAATTCATAATTTTTCTTTTGTCTTTTTCTTTTTAATTGATCGAAGCTATTTCCATCAAAACTTTGAATCGTCAATTTTGCTCATTTAAATATTTGTTTGTTTGCCAACCGCCTTTGAGCCGAGTGGCATCAAGATCCCCTGTTAAGGGGTGGGATTCGTTCAGGGACAATCCTGCGTTTGAATCCCTCCCCCTGCGCGGGGTGAAGGCGTAGTGTGCGTGAACGTGTGGGTATTTTGCATAGCACGTGAGTCTTTAGGTATTCCGTACAGCTAGCTATGTATGCCCTTTGAAAATCCTTCATGGGGCGCCTGTTGCATATTCTAAAAAAAATATATTTGTTTGTTTATTGCACCTCTTTGGGGAATACATGTTAAATTTATTTAAATTTCTCATATATAGTCAATCTTATATGAATAGTAAATAAAATTCATTGTAACAACTCTCTTAATTCACGTTAGGTTTCATAGTTTTTTCATGTCTTATTTTATTAATTAAATTTGATTATTGGTCAGTCCTATTGATTTGCCATATTCGATTGATAATTGTCTGCATATTTATCAGTAAAGATGGACTTAATATCTCGGCCAGCTTCATCAAATACTTCTCACGAATTGCCAACAGAATTAATGCAACTCATTCTCATGCGTATGAAGATTAGAGATGCTGTTAGACTAAGCATTTTATCGAGAGAATGGAGACTTGCATGGACATCAACCACAAATTTAAATTTTGATCAAGAAGACTTCAGTCATTTTGAAGAACCGGAGTGTTGTTACCTTTGGAATTCCAGATTCGGTGAATTTGTCTATAGTGTTCTCTCATCGCATGATGGTCCAATATTGCAGTTCAGTCTTTCGACAAAGATTAGAAGCGCAACGACCATTAATAGGTTGATCGACAGATTATTCTCACATAGGAACAGGATCCAACAACTTACACTTGAGATATGCAGTTTAAATGATTATGTTGTACCTCCACTTATCTTCTCATGTCGTGAGATGGTGCACCTTAGGCTCAGTAACTGCATCATTAATAATCTGCCGAAAAACTTTGAAGGTTTTCAAAACTTGAAGAGCCTTCGACTCGAGATGGTAAGTATCTCTAGTGATGAACTAGAAAAATTGGTCTCAAGCTGCCAAAAATTGCAAAAATTGGAACTGGAAATTTGGGATTGTGATGTCATCAATATCAATCTAACGAAATTGCAACAGTTAAGAGTTGTGGGTTTCTTTGAAAATGTGCGATTGGTGAATCATTATCTCACCAATTTATCCTTCAAGTCAGAAAGTAATGTAGCTCCACAAGGTTTAGATAGCCTTTTTTGTTGTCAAGCTTTGGTGTTTCTGGAGGTAAGTGGAGTATATTTGACTATACCAAATAACTTTACAAGCTTTGAGATGTTGGAGACTCTTATCCTTTCACATGCAACGGGTCCCATACATGATTTTGAGTGTTTGATTTCTAATTGCCCTCGCTTAAGGAAGTTGGCCATGGTGAGATTGTACTTGCCAACTTTTTCTAATTTACATGTTCGTTCAGCAACCCTCCAATGCTTAAAAATTAAAATGGAAGACCTTTTGGATCTCCATTTGGAGACCCCTAGACTAAAAGAGTTGACCATTGACCTACACTATCTTTCGAATAAATGGAGATCAGGACTTGAAGATCTCGCATCTGATCAGTTAAATAACCCGGTTAGATATTCAGAGGTGAAATTCTTACTGCATGCGATGCTATCATATTCTATCAATCAAAGTTTTAATTACTTAGAAACATAATGTATGAGCTAGCCTTCTATTATTGTTTTCAGGTAATGGCCGGCTTAAAGTCGTCACTTGGAAACACTTCAGTATTCAATCAATTGGAGGTACTCTCTCTGTTTGTCGAATTCGGGGACATGCTTGCTCAAATGGCTTCAGTTTGTTTATTCAAGGAAGCACATGCTTTACGCTGCCTCAAAATAAAGGTACGTAGATGGCATGCTCTCACTCGTATTATTTATTTCAGGTAATTAGCCGAATGAGAATGACTTCAAGTACTCATTGTTTTTCTCTCTTGTGATGTGTCTTTATTAGATCTATTCTACCACAAACCCCATAGGAGAACCGGGGTCACAATGTTGTTGGGAAGATTTGGAATTTACATTCGAACACCTCGTCCAACTCAAATTGGATTATTTACATGGTGCTCACGAACTTATGATTTTGAAATCCATACTCAAAAATGCACCGGTACTCGAAGAAGTGATAATAAAACCTGGGTTTTTTATTCCAAAGGTAGACGTTCAACGCATTTTAAAGGAGCTGTCAACATATAATAGATTGTCCAAGAAACCTAAAATTATTATGGCACCAGGGATATATGTACGACATTGTTTATTTTAGTTTCAATTTTTAGAAAATGGTTAGTCTTTGACATTCTCATTGTCAATTTTCATGTACACACATTTCTGTTTTTTAGAAAAGTTAATCTGAATGATGCAAGCATCTAATTAATGTTTCTTGTAAACCAAAAGTTAATACATTCTCTGAGTTCATCCATCTTTAATTGTTGTCAGAAACTTTCAACAATTTCAGAAAACGATGAAACTTAGATTGATTGAAAAGCTTAAGCAATAACAAATGTTGTTGAATATAGTTGTATATTTTCAGAAAATGATGAAACAATTTCAGAAAATATAGTTGTATATTTTGCTTACTTGAAGAGAAAAATGAATATTTGTTTTTTAACCTCTTCACTTCTCATAATAATTCTTGTTTTTTTTTTTAGAAAATAGCCGGAATCATTATTATTATTATTATTATTATTATTATTATTATTATTATTATTATTACTTTTTTGAAAAAAAATAAGAGGTTAAAATAAATTATTATGAAACCAGGGTTGGACTTCATAAATATATATATTTTTTAACTAAATCTATCACTAAAATTTTAAAAACACAAATGAAGAGTAGTCCAAAGAATTGATATCAAAATTTTAGACACATTAAAAAACTATAATTAATCTAATGCTCGCTTTATATATACTCAAACAAACAAGTTATGCTAATAACTAAACATCGCTTTTTAAAGACTTTTAAAAATAAATTTTAAATTAAATTCTAGAATTTTTAAGATATTATTTTTAATGAGAGAATTTAATCACGGTCATTGAACATATATATATATATATATATATATATATATATATATATATATTGATAAATATGAATAAGGCATTAAAAACATGCTTCCAACACTCTATCAATTGATAGGGAGCTATGTCACTTGGAAAGTTGGTTGCTTATATGGCCTTTTTAAACTCAGAATAGTTTTGTCCTAACTTAGAAATCAATCTATTATTTATTTATTTATTTATTTATTATTATTATTATTATTATTATTATTATTATTATTATTATTATTATTATTTTGGTAATATAGAGCAAGTGAACAACCTAGCTAGCAGTTACATTTAAGTTTCAACGCCACAGAGAGGTCCAGAAATCAAGCTATTATGTTATCTACTCAAATACAAAGTATGCTTGCAATTAAATCATTATAATAAAATTTAATTATTATTTAATAAATAGTATTACTAGGAAGATGAAAAGGTCCAAAGATATTTTGAGAGCCCTTATTCAACTCACACAAAACAAAATTAAATTTAAAAACAAATAAGATTTTAAGGAATCAATTTCTAGATGACAACACTCTTCTTTATGAGAAACAAACAAATGAATTTCTTTAATAATTCATGAATGCAAAGTGACAGGCTTATAGATATTTTAATTATTAAATTACAATAAGAAAATATTTTATAGAGAGAAAGAAATAATATATGTTGTATTTTCATCTTATAGGTTATAAAAAAATATTTTTTTTACCTCTATAATTAAAATAAAATATTTTAAAAACTAATAGCTTGATGATTCTCATTTAGATGTGAAAGACTAAAATGTTATGTATTTCGTAGCTTTAAAATATAAAAAGTCAATCCAAATAATAGCCATTTATTGTTAAATGAGAAATGATGTGCAAACTAATTTAATAATAAACTCCACATTAGTGTGCATATGCTCATAAAACTTCATAGCTGCATACAATTAAATTTATTTCGCATGTACATTCCTCACAATGAAGGTCATACATTCCATCACAAACACCAGTAGCATATATTTAAGGCAAAAATTCATTTTTGGTCCCTGAATTGTAATATATCGTTCATTTTGATCCCTGTATTATCAAAATGTTCATTATGGTTCATGTATTTTCAGAGTTTTGACAATTACGGTCCCTAGGGCTGATGTGGTAGCCACCTGACATACGCTTTGAATACAAATTTATCTTATTATGATGTTGCACAAAATCCAATTTTTTAATGTATTATTACATCAATGCTGATGTGGCTGTTGACGTGGTATGTCATGTCAGTATGTTGATGTGGCATGCTGATATGGCATACCATGTGGCAAAAACAAATGAAAAAATTTAGAAAACAAATCAAAAAAAATATAAAAAAAATATGAAAAAAAATCAGAAAAAATAAGGAAAATTTTTAAAAATATATGAAAAAAATAAAAATCATAAAAAATAAGGAAAAATTTAAAACTTATGTGAAAAAAATCATAAAAAATCAGTAACATTTTTAAAAATATGTAAAAAAATCAGAAAAAATTTTAAAAAAAAATGAAAAATCAGAAACAAATAAGGAGAAATTTAAAAAGATATGAAAAAAATCAGTAAAAATTTTAAAAAAATATGAAAAAGAATCAAAAAAAATATTTTCCTCTTTTTTCTGATTTTTTTTCATATATTCTTTTAAAATTTTTCCTATTTTTCTGTTTTCTTTTCATTTTTTAAAATTTTTCAATATTTTTTCTTTTTTTTCATTTTTTTTAAAATTTTCCTAATTTTTCTGATTTTTCATATATTTTTTTTAAAATTTTCTGATTTTTTTATATTTTTAAAATTTTTCCTTTTTTTCATATTTTTAAAATTTTTCCTGATTTTTTTTCTGAATTTTTTCATATTTTTTTATTTTTTTTTGCCACGTGTCATGCCACATCAGCATGCTGACATGGCATACCACGTCAGCATTAATTTAGTAACATACTAAAAAATTTGTTTTTTGTGCCACATCATCTGCCACGTCATTACAAAATAATCCGTATTCAGAGCGTATGCCAGTGCCACATCACTCTAATCAGAATCGCCAAAACTCAAAAATACGAGGGACCGAATGAATTTAACATTTTGATAACTATAATTCAGGGACCAAAAATACATTTTTGCCTATACATTTAATTGTGGGGCTCTGTTGTTGTATATATGCAAGAAAATCTACTGATGATTAACAAGAGGAATTTTGTTTCTGACACAAAATGGCACAATTGATTTAGTACAAATAACAAGTTAAAAATGTGACAAATAAAAACAATACAAAGCCAAAAATGAAAAACGAGATATTTAAACACATCTGCAAATGTGTACAATGCCGTTGTTCTTGGCCCATCGATGCCGATACATTCATAGCTACAAAACTAGCAGGTTTGCTGAACAAATTTGCAGGAATGAAACAGGTTTAGGTGTTTGTCATCACCATTCATGATCAATTAAACAAGGAGCGTCTGATTAACATGATATATAGTTTCTTTGAAGTAAGACAAATTGAGAACTTGTACATCTTCTAATGTAGCTTGGTCCAGTTGCATTCTAGTTTTTTCTCCATGACAGACATGCAGGATAAGAACTAGGGTGATATTAGACCAATTGAGACCATGTTTTTGCTATAGTTCATATAGCTGTGTTCTCTTGCAGATAAAAAGGACAAGTCTGATCACAGTTTCTTGGCCATGCTCCAGTGCTCCATTCCATTAAATCACATACATCAGAGGTCAGCCAAACAAATTAGGATCAGTTCCATCTCATCACCATCTGCAAGATTTTAGGATAAAAGGCAGGAGAAATTTCACATGATTGAATCTTACTAGATTCAAATACAGCAGTATCAATTTGCCATTTAAAGTTTCTAAAGTCAATTGAAGATGCTCAACAAATAACGAAGTTGCTAGACATCTAAAGCAGTCAGTCCTATCTTTTAACCATTTAAAGCTTTATGACCAAACCACTCCCTTCCAATCATATGCCACAGTTAATTTTTCTGATAATCAGTAGTTTTAGAGTAGGCTGACTCGAAACAATCTGCTAAGCACAATAGCAGAGGAAACCAGCCTAGCATCATTGTTTGTGGTATCCTTTGACCTATGCTCAGAAGGAAAATTACTCTCCAAGAGGGAGAGGAGACAAGAACATCGAATAGCTTACCACCGATGAGTAAAATGATGTTATTGTCAATATATAATTTAAATGAACCGAGTAGAATCATCACAAAGAAATATCTAACCTATCACACAACAAAGACAATATTTATTGATCTATGAACTGTTAAACATGGCAATCACTTGGTGCGATGATTGGCTTTCTTCTAAAAACACATTACACTAAACATTCAATTTGGACTATCCAGTGTTTATTAAAAAGAGAAAAAAAAAGAAGCAATCCGGTGAATTGTTAAGATGCTTATGTTTCAACATGACCTCAAAATGTAGTGAAGATAAATCAATCAATCCATCAATCCATAAAGCAAGCCATGAACTCAATTTTGCTCTTTAGGTTATGTTAATGATCAAGACATGCTTGTAAGAAGGAGGAATGATTGTCAAAAGAATCATTATGGATTATCAAACCAAGATGATTATTGGTTTTTCAAGTACCATCTATAATCCCAAGATCAAAGAAAATATATGTACTCAACATGTATTCAACAATTGGCAAATACATCTTCTTGTCATTCCAGAAATTGACAATTAAGTGATACCAAGGTTGACATGAATACCTACCTGGATGCAAATTTCTCATAGTATTAGATAATATATGTGCAAAAATCAGAAGAAAAAAAAAGTAGTAAAATCTCAGACAGCAAAAATTGTCCATGATAAAGCAAGAGAAAGGAAAATGAAGATTGTCATGCAATCCAAAGCAAAATTCTAAAACTAGAGAAGATAAAACCAATTAGACATGAAAAAGAAGATAATGAACCATACCATGCATCCCCTTATCTTCAAAAGGTTTCTAATTCGCAGTTACAAATGGTACCAGATCACCTGCCAAAAAAAATATCAAATATAACCAGAAAACTCAAATAAAACTAGCCAATCCACACAAGGCTGACTTTTCCTCAGAAAACAAAATTCCTAAAAATTAATCAATCCCCTGGATTACCAAAAGCAAATTCAAATAAAGCCTGTAACTTCCGCGTAGCTATAGACTTCGAAGTCAAAAATCAGCTGAACAACAAGCCACATAACCCTAAAAAGCAACCCAAAGTTGCACATTTGGGAATAGGCCAAGAAATCCCAGCGGATAAACAGGAGAAAACCACAAATCTGACCTCAAATTTACATAAAATCCAAACTTGTAAAATTGAAGCAACCCCTAAACCAAGAGGAAATCAGAAATGCAGAAAGGCAAGCAAGCGCAACTTCTCGTGCTCCAAGAAGATGGTCAACCTAACCGAAAAAGAGGTCTTAAAGACGTTGACCAACACCAACAATGGGCCAGAAGATCAAGGCCCAGAAAAACCCAACTTATCAGTGGGCCCGCCAGTGAGAGATTTATGTATTAATTGTTTTTAAATAGATTTATTTATTACGTTTGGGATTTCATTTTTAAGATATATCTTTTTTATATTTTTATTTTTTAGCTTATAAATATTAAAAAAATTGAATATAATTGTCAATATGTTACCCCCTCTCTCTCTCTCTCTCTCTCTCTCTCTCTCTCTCTATATATATATATATATATATATATATATATATATAGAGGGATGATCTTTGTCTTGGTAGTAGAATACGTTCATTTCGATTGGCCTACATTTGAGGTATTTTATTTTTTATGGATGGGAAGATCTCATAAAATAATTTCACCTCACGATTTTCAAACAATTTGATAACCATTTGGTCCTCCCACTTAACGGTTGAAATTCTGGACCATTCAGATTCCTATAAGTTTTGATCCGTTAAGATGAAGACCCTACAAGTTCCCAAATTATACGAAAATTGACAAGCTAACTTATTTTTTGATGATCTTTCCATTCATACGGTTGAAATTCGTTCAAATATGCTCCAGAGGCCAGAATCAGCAGGCGGCCGGAAATATACAATTTCCGGCCGACCTGATGTAATCAAACCCCTATATATATATATATATATATATATATATATATATATATATATATATATATATACAGAGAGAGAGAGAGAGAGAGAGAGGCGTGATAACATAAGGTTGGCCGCAACACTATGCATTTGCGGTCGCTTCCCATTTGGCCTTTGGAGCATGTTTGAAGGATTTTCAACCGTACGGATGGGAAGATCATCGAAAAATAAGCTAGCATGTTTATTTTCATACAATTTGGTTACCGTTTGGTCCTTCCACTTAACGGTTCTTATTTTATAGAAATTTGAACAGTCCAGAATTTCAACCGTTAAGTCGGAGGACCAAACGGTAACCGAATTGTATGAAAATGGACATGCTAGCTTATTTT
This sequence comes from Dioscorea zingiberensis, assembly GCA_026586065.1. Classification (NCBI taxonomy): domain Eukaryota; kingdom Viridiplantae; phylum Streptophyta; class Magnoliopsida; order Dioscoreales; family Dioscoreaceae; genus Dioscorea; species Dioscorea zingiberensis. The sequence continues at coordinate 25,887,909 of CM048826.1, forward strand.
TCGATGATCTTCCCATCCATATGGTTGGAAATCCTTCAAACATGCTCCAGGAGGCCAAGTGGGAGGCAACCGCGAATGCACAGTGTATCGACCGATTGCCTGTTATCACGTCTCTATATATATATATATATATATACATACAATCATGATACTATGCGGCCAGCCGGATACTGTGTAAGTAAGGTCGCCTTCCATTTGGGCATTTGGAGAGTGTTTTAAGGATTTCCAACCGTACGGATGAAAAGAACATCGAAAAATAGGCTAGTATGTAGATTTTCATATAATTTGGTGAGGTGATGACCCTTCCACTTAACGGTTCTTATTTTAGGGAAGTTTTAACGGTCAGAATTTTAACTTTTAAGTGGGAGGATCATCACCTCACCAAATTGTATGAAAATTGACTTGCTAGCTTATTTTTCGATGATATTCCCATCCGTACGGTTGGATATCCTTAAAACACTCTTTAAATGCCCAAATGGGAGGTGACCTTATTTGCACAGTGATCCGGCCTGCAGCACAGTAACATCATATATATATATATATATATATATATATATATATATATATATATATATATATATATATATATGTTAAGATCCAACACTTATTTTAACATGTACTTGATGGACAAGTTTTGAAATTTGATTTGATTTGATTGGTGAGGTGATGACCCTTCCATTTAACGGTTCTTATTTTAGGGAAGTTTTAACGGTTCAGAATTTTAACCTTTAAGTGGGAGGATCATCACCTCACCAAATTGTATGAAAATTGACTTGCTAGCTTATTTTTCGATGATATTCCCATCCGTACGGTTGGATATCCTTAAAACACTCTTTAAATGCCCAAATGGGAGGTGACCTTATTTGCACAGTGATCCGGTCGGCTGCACAGTAACATCACAATCTATATATATATATATATATATATATATATATATATATATATATATATATATATATATATATATACATGTTAAGATCCAACACTTATTTTAACATGTACTTGATGGACAAGTTTTGAAATTTGATTTGATTGGAGACTATTATCAAGGTGTCAACTAGGCTATGCTGGCTCGGGCACAGCATGGCCTTGTATGTTTCTGGTCATGCCCATACATGGCCTGTGTGTGGGTTGCGTGCTAGGCCGTGTACGCACAGCCCGCTTGCATGTCGTGCCAACTAGCGTGCCAGCCGAGGCTGTAACGCCCTGATTTTTTTTTAATGGAAATTATCGTTTAATTTTTAAAAAATAAATCGGGGGTTATTAATTCATAAACAAAGATTTTAAGATAAAGAAGAATAAAATAATATTTACACAAGTAAAATGGAATGGGAATGGGACTATATTTCTTGTTTGGGCCCAACCAAATCAAAAGAGAGGGGTGAGATTTAATAAACTTGGCATGTGACAAATAATCCCAAATTATTAAAACAACTATTATTATACTTTTAGTTAATAAGCCCTAGGTGGAAAGAGATACCCATCTCTCTCTCTCTCTCTCTCTCTCTCTCTCTCTCTCTCTCTCTTTCATTTCCTTTTTCTCCCTCAATCTCCCTCTCTTTCCACAGGCCGAGTCCCCTCGCCGACGACGATGATAGGCATGCAGACCACCGGCTGCCTCACCCTTCTCCGGCCTCACCTGGAAGTGTGCGCGCACCTCCACCGTCAGCCACGCCCCTATCCGTGAGCACGTCGGTGAGCCAACCACTAGGCCAAGAGAGGAACAGGCGAGCCCCCTCTCCTCCGGCAACCTCTCTCGCCGACATCTCTCTTGCCCTGGCAAGCCTGCCGGCGCCGCCCCGCCGTCTCCTCCGCGCCGCAACACCGCCTGACCACGAGCCCAGCCACGCCTGGCCTTTCCGCCGCGAGCTCCGCTCGACTATCAGCCGCCCTCACGCCGTCTCTAGTGCACCGCCCTTCCGTGGCCTACTCCTCCGCTCATACGCCCAGCTCTAGTGACGCCGGGCGGGGTAGCGATTATCCCGCGGGCTAGCTGCAACCTATAGATCGCAAGGAAGAACAAATGAAGAACCAAAGAACTAGAGAAAATACTCTAAAATTCAGGAAAATATTATTACTCAAAATTCAATAATGAAAAACTAACCCACAAGTCAGGTTAAATAGCCTAAAAAAAATAACTTAGAAACCTTATCATCTAATCTAAATTCGCTAAAATTGACAAATTATTATTTAAAACTAAACTTACCTAAATTGAAAACTCTAAACAAATCAAATAACTCCTAAAAATCCGAGATCAAATCGGATTAAAATCCTATCCTAATTTGGGATATTACCAAAAATAGGAAAAAGACCGAAAACCCTAATTTGGCGGATTAAATATTTCTAAAAATAGAAAAAAAACTACAATTCTCTCTAATATGACCTCCCCATGTCATGCGCGTCGCAAAGAGCTTTCCGAATTAGGGTCGAATGCCCGATTCTGATATTGGTAGCCAAAGTTATGGCCAAAATACCGAACCACACCCAAAACTGACCCAATCTTGGAATTGACTCGATAACTTCCCGTCTTTATGTTGACCCGCCAACCCGGCACCAACATTTGACTTGAGCCTCTTGCATCAGTGACCCTGGGTTGGAAAGAACTCGACCCCGAGTTCGACTGCACCTCTGTTGGTAGGTCTGGATCTCCGTACTTGATCTTAATCAAAACCCTAGAGACAGAAAGTAGGTTAGTAGTGTTGGTTACTTGGGTAGAAGGGTTTTCCTCCTATCGAGATACCAACACAACGCTAGTCCCATCATCGTCATAGATGAGCTCACCAATCTCCTCCTCGGGCTCGCCAATTTCCTCCTCATAGTCGTCGTAGATGGGCGAGATCTCCTCCTCCACATCATCGTTGAAGATTGGGAAAATCTCCTCCTTCGTATCATCGTTGAAGATGGGCGAGATCTCCTCCTCCACATCATCGTCGTAGATGGGTTGGTAGATGGGTTGGCCAAACCTCTGATCGGTATGATTATGATGCTGGACTTCCTCAGCCGGAACCTGCCCATGACAACCACGATCAAAATCGATCGCCGCCAGACGCCTTGATAATTTCTTGACTTACTTCTGCAAATCCTTGATCATCAAGCGTTGGGTTAACTCCGCGACTTGCCTTTGTAGATCCTTGTTCATCGCCTCCAGTGCGCTCAGGTCACGATATTGGACTTCCTCAGTCGGAACTTATCCAACCCGACGACCACGACCACCAGTCATTGAAGTCGCTGATGAAGCTTCCCAGGAAGATGATGAGCTCTAGTACCAACTGACGCCGGGCGGGGTAGTGATTATCCCGCGGGCTAGCTGCAATCTATAGATTGCAAGGAAGAACAAACGAAGAGCCAAAGAACCAGAGAAAATACTCTGAAATTCAGGAAAATATTATTATTCAAAATTCAATAATGAAAAACTAACCCACAAGCCGGGTTAAATAGCCTAAAAAGATTAACTTAGAAACCTTATCATCTAATCTAAATTTGCTAAAATTGACAAATTATTATTTAAAACTAAACTTATCTAAATTTAAAACTCTAAACAAATCAGATAACTCCTAACAATCCGAGATCAAATGGGATTAAAATCCTATCCTAATTTGGCATATGAGATATTACCAAAAATAGGAAAAAGACCGAAAACCCTAATTTGGTGGATTAAATATTTCTAAAAATAGAAAAAAACTAAAATTCTCTCTAATATGAACTCCCATGTCGTGCGCGCCGCAAAGAGCTTTCTGAATTGGGGTCGAACGCCCGATTCTGATATCGGTAGCCAAAGTTATGGCCAAAATACCGAACCACACCCAAAACTAACCCAATCTTGAAATTGACTCGATAACTTCCCGTCTTTACGTTGACTCGCCAACCCGGCACCAACATTTGACTCGAGCCTCCTGCATCATCCTGTCGCCTCTTTATGCGCGCTTGAACCCCTCGCCGGCCGTTACTCGGACGTCCTGCTCCGACGATTCTGGCCGGTGCGCCTCATTTGTCCGTCGTCCGTTACTCTGCAGATGGCGGCCCGCCTGACCAGCCCTCTTCCTTCTCCGGCGAGGTGCCTCCTTCCTCTTGTGAGCTTGAATTGGGGAACCCTAAACTAATTGCATGATTTAGGGCATGGTATTGAAGGGATTAATGATAGGGATTATGGGATTGTTAAGGGGGCACTGAGCAGGGGATTGCCATGAACTTAATTTCATGTATTTCATGAATGAAATAGATTAATTGTGTGTATGTTTGTATTAATTTCGGGGCCCTAGAAATAGAGGAAATGTTGCCCGATTTTTCTAGGAATTTCATGCTTATTCTCCATGTAATCTTTAGCACTTGACTTCCATTAAGGAGCATGTTAGAAGCCCCAAGTATGTTTATGATCAAGATGATTACATCTTTTAAGGAAAGTACTTTCTGTATTTTCATGTGTTTAGAAGCATGTATTATGTGTTAAGTAAGACATCTTGCTTAGAGAGCTTGATAACATTACCGTATATTGTTTTATCGAGTTTAAGTTAGAGTTTAGAAAGAATATGGTTTCCGTATTCCTAAATCTCCGTATTTCAATTCTAGGAGGAGATAAAGAAAAAGGCAAAGGCAAGACCGCTGTTGCCGAAGGACCAAGCCAAACTTAGAGATTTATTAGACTTATGTGAGGGAACGAATTGAAAATTTCATATTTTTACCGTATTTGTTATGTAGTGTTTACTCTTAATTTGAAAAGCATGATTTAGAGTTTTAATAAGATTTTTCCTAAATTTTATTTTGGAAATGAATTTATGAAATGATCATGCAAATGTTTCAATTAAAGAAATATAAAATAGAAAGAGGATAATTGAAAGTATTGATACGCAACACTGTATTTTCATATTTGTCTGCGCCTATGGTGGCTCCTTGATAGAGCCAGAAAGTACGATACTAGGTAAAGAAGGGGTGATTTGTTAGACCCTACTTTTTCTTAAATCCGAACTACTTGTTTTCAAAACCTCCCGTTTTCAAGAAATAAAGCCCCCTTTCTGTACTAGTAGAGGGCCTGGTGTGCGTATATACTATCCTGGAGATAGTCACTTCGCGCGAGCCATAGTTGGATCGCGAGGGCAGAGACGATACCCTGCCGGGAGCCTATAGAGGATCGTGAGGGTTCATCTTGATTTGCACACTGGTTCCACAATTATTGAAGTAGGGGTGTAGGCGTAATCAATACTATAATGAGATTATGATATGATATGATTTCAGTATTTCCCACCTCACGGGAGCCAGTGTTGGATCGTGGTGGCTATCGGTGTCGATATTTATCCACTGAGGGTAATTACAGTATCATACACGGTACCATTTATGAAATGACTAAGATGATTATGCATGTTATTTTACTTACGATTTTTATGAAATTTTGGCATGATTAATTCTAATTGAAGATAATGCATTGATTAGTATGATATTTTGAAATGCATCGTTATCTTCAGCTTTTATATATCTTATTTATTTTAAGAAATTATTTCAGAGATAATTTCATATTTTATACACAGGTATGGTATACCTAGCAGTTCTGTTCATCCCTCACGGGGCTTGCGTAGCTCATTCCCCTTTTATATGTGTTTTGCAGGAGATAGACAGGTACTCAATCATACCTAGAGTCGAGGAGAGAGTCCTATCACCATTAGATGGCTCTGACCGTTGGGTCCACTTTGTTATCTTTGAATTTTAGTATGTTTGATTTGAGGAGAATTATAAACTCCTAAGTAGACTCGTGATGTATAACTTTAAGATTTATGATGTTGTTTGGATTCGACTTTATGTTTTCATAATCTTAGTGTTTGATTATGATTAAATTCTTAGGGGGCGTTTGGTTCACAGAATGGGAATGGACTGGGAATGAGTCGGAATATGAATGAGTCGGATTGGGAATGGAATGGGAATGAAAACTGTGTTTGGTTGGAAGGAATAAGAAGGGGTAATGTATTGGGAATGAGAAAAGTAAAATGAGAGATGGTACAAAATGACTTTTGTGCCCCTTATATAAATAATAATGTTATATAAAGATTAATGATGTGTGTTAGATGATAACTAATTTTTATATATTTAAGTATTATAATTAATTAATGATTATAAATAAATATTTAAATAATACCTTTTTAATATTTTAAAATTAAATCAGTAACTTTATTAGAATATTATTGAATCAATTCTATTTTATTAAAATAATGGGATGATAAAATCTACAATCAAACAATATAACCTGAATTGAAGCACAATCACAATTTTCTTATAAAAAATTAAAAATTATTCAAAAAAAAAAATATACTGAAACAGAATATAATGCAGTGTGTTAAATAATAATTAATGACTAAATTAATTTCCCTCACTTTGCAGCTGTTCCTTAGCTATCAGAGTTGACAATTATCAGAGTTATATTTGACAGTGAAACAGAATATAATGCAGTGCTATTAATTTCTTGCTCATCAGATTCTCAATTATCAGAGTTGACAGTGAAGAATATGGTGAAGCAGATGGCTCAAAACTCAATAAATTAATAGCACAACATACACCATTTCATTCAATGGTGAAGCAGATGGCTCAAAACTCATCAGATTCTCAATCCTGTAAGAACATTACACTGAAATAGAATCACAAAATCAAAACATTACCATGTAAATTCAAAATGTCAAACTTCACAAAATCACATTACACTAAAACAGAATCCTGTAAGAACATAAACTGTAAATTAACAACAGTAAATTAACAAAAGTAGTACCTTAAAATCTGTCACAAAATCACAGTACTCTGAAAAACAACAGTAAATTAACAAGTCACACACTTCAACAAACAAACTTAAGCTTACATATCAGTTGGGACAAATATGGATCTTGATAAAATTACACGACAGAAACGCAACTTCTTGTCGTCAGGCAAGTCCAAAAAGATTTGTAGTTGATCATCATCTTTGGACAAAAACTGCAGCATGAACATTGCCTCATCATCAGAAAGACCTTCAACATCAAAAATTACTCGTCCAAGTAATTTTTTCCTTTCTTCACGGGCCTTATCACGATCTGCCTCGCGGGCCGTAGACTCTGCTAGTGCCTTAAATCCAGGACCAACCATTTCCACGAACGTGAGAAAATGTTGGGATATTTTCTCCATTGATGGATCCACAAGACTCTTCCTCTTTCCACGTGCTAGTGCTCTTGAGGTACCTGTCTCTGACTCCATAGGCGACGGAGCTCGAGTGGGTTGCTGCGTAGATATATTCTCATCATCTGCCATTTGAAATAAGGGTGTGTCATCATCCAAAGTTATGTTCTCATTTAAATATTGCTCCGCATCATCTCCGATGTCCCCCCTTGCATTGCCATGCGCTCTATCCCTTGCGAAGACCGGGGCAAGCCGATTAAAAAAAGGGAAAGATTTTCCATAAAGACCGGCAGCTTCCTTATGGTTCTGCATTGCATTAAAAAAATACAGTTAATAAGACAAAAATCACATAAAAGTCATTGCATAATTACCAAATAACATTATGTATACCTTAACATATTCATCATATGCACTTTTTTCACATTCAACAGTACTCCTCTCATTGTTCCAAACAAAGCCACTGATTTGTAGTATATCAACGATTGCAGTAGTCTTGCCCCTGAATAGTTTAACCCGAGACTCAATATTGGGCACAGCTTTCAATGTGGTTGTCGGAATATTTTCCTTCACCATTTTTTCCAACTGAAGAACGTATCCATTTCTAAACCCATTTTCTGCCCGCCACATTGAATTTGCAGATAACTCAACTAAGGCGTCGATAAGGGCTTCATCTTCTTCAACAGTCCAATAATGTTTGTTTTGGCCCCTACCCCGTGTTTGTGAATCTGTTTCCATGCTACATGAAGAAAGGGAGAAAAAAACATAAGTGTCAAACATGTAAAATTGTCAAGTACCTTGAAATATAGATTTTTAAGCATAATAGATTCATACTTCAACATTGAAATATAAAGTTTCAAAAAAGAACATCAAAAAAATAAAACAAACACATTCAACATATGCATAAGCACTACTCAAAATATCGTTGCCAAATAACACAATCAAGTTGACTGCCAATTGTTAAACATGTTTATGGCCTTGTCAAGTCTAAATTGTGTGAATTCATCCGTCGGATCAACAGCTGTAATATTTTCGGTATCATCTTGTGTGCTTTCCTCTTGGCTTTCATTGTGAACATCATCTTCTGCAGGGTCTTCTACCATCTCCCTTCTGATAAAGTTATGGAGCAGACAACATGCATTAATGATACGACGTTGAGTGCTTATGTTGTAAAAACTAGGGCTACTTAAAATTTTCCAACGACATTTTAATAGACCAAATGTCCTCTCGATCACATTTCTGGCACTAGCATGTTTCATGTTGAAAAATTCTTGAGGGGTTTGTGGTTGATGCCCATCGGCCCAAGAACTTAAATGATAGCGTTGTCCTCGAAAAGGCGCAAGAAATCCAGGGCAATTTGCATACCCGGCATCCACTAGGTAGTAGAAACCTGGTAGATCATCAAACATTTCATAATAAGTTATAGGTTAATGGGTCATTTATTCATAAACCCTAAAATGAAATCAAAACACTTTTTTTTACCTTCGGGAACCCTCAATCCATTAGGTTTTGTTACAGCATCCCTAAGAACTCGACCGTCATGCGCTGAACCTTCCCAGCCAGACAAAACATAAATAAATTGCATGTCTTGACTGCAGACGGCGAGAACATTGGTTGTTATTTCAGATTTTCTTGATCTATACCTTGGTCGATCAACTATGGGTACATTCACACGAATATGTGTTCCATCTAATGCTCCAAGACAATTCTACATGGAATAAAAAATAAAATTGTTAGTTATGTTATTTATGTGTAAACCAATTCAAAGCATTAGGATCGAGTTTATTACCGTAAACCATTTCCACTTATAGTCATTTGAATTTTCCGGTACAGCTTCCGGTTTCTTCAATAAAACAGAATGACACAGAATAACTGATTTTAACACTGCATGGAAATGCCGACTAACTGTCTCGCCTGATCGGAGAAAGTCAAACTTAATTACTCTATTCTTGCCATGATGTGCTAGAATGTTTAAAAACATTGCGGTCATCTCCTCGACACCAACATTTTTGGTCCCTCGTAGCCCACCGGTTGTAGTTAACAATTTGCATAAACAATGAAAACACCGTCGATCCATGCGTAGTTTGTCAATGCATCCAACATCACTTTCATAAAGTAAGCGGCGTCTAACAGATGTTGACACAATCTCATGGTGAATCATTCTTCTTCTAACTTTACGTTGCTTCGTTGCACATGCATTGATCATCATAATTACTAAGTAGAAGTAGCACATCATCATTGTGCAATATAGTCGAAGTTGTTCAATCTTCTTCATATTACCAATATCTAAATAAACAATAACACATATGTCATTAACTTGTAATTTATCACTATAAATAGAGTATTTCCAAATCAATAACAGAGAGATCTAGAAATATATAAGTTTCCATGTTTTCATTAAGCAAAATAAATTATTACTTTGAAATGAAGGTTGCTAAAGTTCAAAACTGATCAGCCTCAGAAGATCATGTAAAACCCAAGGGTTTTATGGATAATTTTGGTATTTTTCTTGATTTTAATTATCTTTAATAATTGAGTTGAATTATCTAAATTTGGATAATTAGAGGAAGAGAAAAATAATAGAATTAAATTGTGGGTTGGATAAAATCTTAAATTGGAAATTTAAGATGAATTATTTGATTAAATCAGACTTAATGATTATTGGGGATTAAATTAATGAATAATTATTCCTAGGTTGGGAGTAATTGAATTGGAAATAAAGGAAAATTTGAGGTGATGTGATACATATATGGAATGTATCATGATGATAAGGAATTGATTATGAATCAATTACGTGCATGGGTGTAATATAAAGTTACATGTTTTCTTTTTTAAAATATATATTGGTATATAAATATATATATATAAGGAAACAAAAAAAAATTAAAAAAAAATAAAATAAATAATTTATCATATTATAAGTGGATTCATTAATGAGGTGATAAGATATATATATATATATATATATATATATATATATATATATATATATATATATATATATCATGATTAAGGATTGATTTGAATTCAAAAGAAAATAAGATAAAATAATAAAAATAAAATATTTTATATATAAACAAAGGTGGAACGGTTGGATGGAGGGGATATTCTGTATATGTATTGATATTATATATATATATATATATATATATATATATATATATATATATATATATATATATTATAAGGGTTAAAGAAAATAACAAAATATATTTTTTTTTTTAAAAAGAAAAGAAAAACAATCATTGGGGCTGCCATTAATGAGATGAATGCACTTCATTAATGAGATGAATGTGCTTCTTGCTTCATACCGGTGAAACGTGTTTGACTTTTGTTGTGTTTTCAATTGGAATGAACGGTAGGGATGTTAGTGAGAATTTAGAAAGCCATCCAATGGCTCATATTATCCCAATCATAGAAATCTGATCAAGAGGTGTTTGCTCGTCCCTTCAGCGCATGTCGTGAGAAGGAATTTTTCTGTTGCGATCGTCAAACGGCGGATCTTGTGGAAGGGAGGGGGTAATCTGTACGGTTCAGCGTTCCGCGAGGATCGTGGATAAGGCCAATCCTCGGCCGGAGCATGCTATATGAGTGAAGGTCTTTGAGAACCCTAGACACCGCCATCTCAATACATAGTCAGCCGTGAGTCTCCCCGCAGAGGAAGAAGGTGGAGAGGCGGCGTCTGGCTGCTGCAGCGCTGCGTTGCTTCGTAAGACTTCTGTTTTCTCTCTGTGCTTTTGTAGACCTGCACTTTGCTAAGAGCTCATATGGATGTGTTTATATTGTGAAGAGTTTGGAGGGGATGAAAGGCTTTGGTGAGTGTTCTAATACCTTATTTCCTGTGGGTTAGAATAGAGAGTTTATTAGTTAACAGCATGCTAAAGATTTAGAGTTTTGTTAATAACATGCTAGAGATTTTCTTGAACCAACCCGTGATCAGAGATTAGCTTTCAGATTTACAAGTTCCTATAAGTATACATTTGATCATGATTGGTTGCAGGAGGGTTTAGTGAGAAAGGGATGTGAGAGGGAAGTTGCCTTGTTGTGTGGGTGTTGTTTGAAGTTCTGTTGAGGCTTGAAGGTTAGTTGAAGTTATGATTTCATGTGGGTGTAGTCCATGGAAAGTTGCTATTAGTGAGGTTCGTGGAGAAGGATTGCGAGGCAGTGGTGTGTGCTTGATATTTTAGAAACTTGGGGAAATAAGTTGAATGTTGTTGTTGTATCTAAGGTTCTGTAAATGGTTGTGAGTCATTATTTTATTATATAGCATTCAGACGTGAACTTTGATCAAGAGGCATGGATGTTGGTGCAAAGAAAGTGTGGATCCAACGGTTGTTGAAGCATAGTTTGGATGAGTATTACTCACAATTGGTTGTGTGACTGTCCCTGACCAGGGATGAGATAGAGCTAGACTTAGGGGGTTCTAGTATCATATGTAGAGATTGTTGATAGTTCTAATATCAGGTGTGCATGGGGGCAAAGATATGGGAGGATTGAGCTTGAAAGGAAGAGATAATAAATTCTTTTAACTTGGTTATAGACTTAACGAATTTATGGTTGAGATGTTTAGTGGGCCTATGGGCCGGCCTGGTTGGGTATAAGTAAGGAAAATGACTAACTTTGATTATGGCTTTAATAAGAGGATTTATCTATTTAATTAAATGGTTTAAAATGAATTAAAATATTGAGTTGAGTTATTTAATGGGCCAAAATACATTAAGTTGGGCCAAGGTTTATTAGAGCATGGCATACTTATGGATAATTGAGTTGAGTTCATTTAGTGGGTCGGGCCCAGTTAGTTGCATGTGTTGAAGGTGATGATATCTTTACACTCGTGCGTATATTGAGTTTGGACTCATGACTACCAGATATCGACGAGGAGCGTGGTACTTCGACAAGACAGATTCAGAGCGATCAGTTGGATTGCGTTAGAGGTAAGTTACTCTTGCCTAGATTCCACCCATTGTCTGGGTTTCTTGATTTGCTAAATGCTGGTTGTTGGCATGTCTTTCTTTGTGATACACATTTGTTTTGGATACATGCACATACATGATAGTTATTGCTCTCTTTCCTCGTATGTGTGTGATTGATGTGCTTGTGGTAGTGCTGTTACTACCTGTTTGTTTGGAATGTTCTGTTGGGCTTGCCCACCCGTAGACGGCAGCTTGGTGTAGGCACTCGTGGTGCTTGTGTGCGACTAGGTAGGTATGCGTCGGATTGAAGTGGCCGGGCTCGTGAGCATAGCCTCTGTTATGCGGCATGAGACCATGGAGATACGCAGATACTTGTGTCTTTGGCCGGGTAGGTGTCGCCAATTGAGTTTCTTTTCCGCCTCGGATTGATGGAGTAGGTGAGCTCGGATGTTGCGAGGCGTTGGGACGGACACCTGGCGTTCCGGCATTCCCCGCGGGAGGGGCGATACTCGGTTGTCCCCGCCACGATTGGGGTCGATCACTGACCATGTTGACATGAGAGAGAGGTGGCGCTACCGAGGAGCGACAGCTTAGTCGCTGGCAGCAGATGCTATGTGTTGCTAACCGGCGGATATTCGCTGAGTCTCTTTGAGTTCCTTCTTGAGCCCGAGGGTCGCCATTTGGGACGAGTGAGTTGCCGTTCGATGTTTGTGGTAGACTCCTAGGGTTTTGATTGTGCGGGGTGTATCCCCATTGCTTGATGATTCTTTGATTTTTTGATATCATGTTTCATCTTATGTCTTTGAGATCCTTGCAGGGTACTTACTGGGCTTTCCTTTCGAAAGCTCATCACTTTTTCCCTTCTCTCATTTCAGGTCCTGAGGAGTAGGTTGACTCGAGCTCAGGGACGTGCGAGAGTCAGGGTGTGATACTTGTCGAGGTCGGGGGATCTCTCTTCAGTTATTGTGTGAGATATTGGTTTATGACCCTGTAGGGCTTGGTGTTGTATAGGGTGATTTCAACCCTTATGATTATTTTCCGCTGTATGACTTTGAGGATATTTATTTATGACATATTGTTTATTAATTGTTATCTGCTACTGTTTACTTAGGCCTTGTATTCGGTTGGAGCGCGTCTCCTATCGGGTACGGCCGATCTGTTGACGTGCCCGAGGTCCCTGGATCCGGGTCGGGGCATTACAGATCAGCCTCAAAAGGTAGCTAGCAATCATTTTTTTCATTTTAATCTGCATTATATCTTTTAGATACATTACTATTATCTTGCACATATTTAATACATTAGATCATGATCTTATATATGCTTTGTCCTTGGTAACATAAATGGAATTTTTTTATTCATTAGGGGAGGGTGAAGGAGATAGGGAACTTTGGAACATATTTGTTTATTCATTAGAGGTTGGACTTCCAAAAATTAATTTTTTTTTCTCTTTTTATTTATTGGATGGAAAATGCCAAATGGTGTTTTGATAGAGATCATTCAATTGTTTATTGTGTGTGTTTTTTTGGATGTGAATGTGGTGGGAGTGGTTGTGTTTTGATAGAGATCATTCAATGCCCATTTGTATTATTTGTTGATTTGTTTATTAACTTGGTTTTGTTATGCTGAGGGGGTAAAAAGGAATCAATGGGAGATTAGGATGGTAACGGGCAAGAAATTATGTTGAATTTGTTTGTGTGATTTATAGAGATTGACAGCATGTTGGTCAAGATTGGAGAGGAGAGGATAATACAAGTTGGGGTGTGTGTGTGTTTGTGTGTGGTGGTTCTAATAAATTAAGTCTGAACTATTGAAATAGAGCTCCCTGAAAGCAGTTGGAACTTTCCTTTCCTTTTCTTTCTCTCCCTTTTCTTTATACTTTCCTGCTTACCTTTGCCCTTCTTTATACTTTTTGGAAGTAACCTTCTTGCTAACTATGTTACTTTCATTCCGAATTACTAAGACTAATGAGAGCCACTGATAATGGTAGTCATTTGAATTTTATGCGGAGAAAGGAATCGATGGTGTTTCCAAAACAAATGCTACGTTTTTAGACAATAGTAATGTATCTAAAAGATATAATGAAGATAATAGTGACTATCAACCAACAATCAAATAATATTTGGAGAATGGATGGATTTCAATTTCTGCACGAATGGACCAATGATTAACCAGTGATCATCAAGTACAAGCTCAAGCGTTTATGACTTGAATTTCTTCTCATGATCAAATGTCAAAGATGAGGACAACTAGCTACAGGATTAATATATAGACTTATCAAATTAATATGCAAAACCACTTATTTTCTTCCTAACCAAGCTGTGATCAGCTAGCTATTGCTCCAGTGGAAGATATGATTAGCTGTTGGACATAACAGTTAATTACCCCAATAATTACTGATGAAACTCATGTTAATTGAAACATATGTTCAGGTAGTAGGCATCTATATATATATATATATAAGCTGGTAAAGAAAAGCTGCATGCATGTGCATTGGAAAATCAAAGAGAACTCAGAACCAATGAGTGTTTCACAACTGTAAATCCAAGAATTGCAAACAAGTAGCTATAGCTAGTATAACAAGAGAGAAAAAGGAAAGTGGAGAAGCCTAATTACTTCTCACTTTTCATAACAACAACAAGAAGAAGAAGAACAACAAGGTGAAATTAATTAAAGAAAGAATCTAAAGAATTAATCACCATATTTATATGATCACAATGAAATCAGCAGTAAATCAAATGGAATAACATGATATAATTCACAAAGTTTTAGCTAGCTCCACAATTCAATAAAAATTCAGAAAAATAAATAAAGATGGCTCTTTGCAGGAAAAAAAAGGATGATGTGCAACATGGATTTATTAACAAGAGGATGGCTCTTTGCAGCTAAGCAACTATATTACAAGAACCAAATCATGCTAATCAGCAGCCCTAAAAGCTCAGAATTGTCCGTTACCTTACAGACAGAATTGGTCAAGCCGCAGGAGAAGATCAGAATCAGCAGCCCTAAAAGGATGCCGCCGGATCACGAGTGGGCTCGGGAGCTTTCCGCCGGAGAAGACTCAACTGGAGCAGTGCTTTCGTCCTGAGAAGCAGCAACGCTGGTTCACAGATTGGGAGGCGAGGGCCTCAGGCGGCGCCGAGGACCTAGGGCTGGGGATTGGGAATCTCTCGTGATTTCTCAAGTCGCGATCCAGAAGTTCAATTGAGGGGGAGGGCATATGGGTAATCCACCAAGTCCGGAATGAGAAATCCGAGCGATTTGAGCGGAATGAAACTTCCATCGATTCGGCGACTGATTTCTCCTTCATTCCCCGCGGATTCCCCAATCTGGACAGCCAAACGGGGGAATGGGAATGATCCCGGCCCATTCCATTCCCATTCCCCCAAACCAAACGCCCCCTTAGTTTATACAACCTTAGGCCGGGGTTCACTCCCTTACCTGGCTGGTGTGACACCTGTCCCCTAAAAAGGAGAATGGTGTTACACAAGCACAAGAGATCTAACCTGAATGGTCAGAGAGAAATCTGAGATCTCTTTGACCATTTATATCTCTCACATTCCTTTCCTCACATCTACCCTCTTCTCACATCTCTCCAACTCTCTCTCTCTCTCTCTCTCTCTCTCATCTCTTTTTTGATTTAACTTCCTTTTCATTAAGGAAAAACCAAATGTAGAATTATACTTGGAGCATTGCTGGGGGCCATGCATCGAGTCAGTGTGGCCTATCAGTAGCCTGCTCCCATTAAGTCATATTCCCCTTTTGGCCCCGCCCAACCCACATCAACCCAGGTTAACCCCAAATACAAAAAGACCTAACCAAACAAACAAAAACTCTACCACCTCCAACCTCTCTCCATGTTTCTTTTAAACTTTACATTTTGGCTATTCCTCGCTCCGCTCCCTGATCTCTTGTTGTCTACCCGCATCTAGTCGTTCATCCCTTGGCCCCTTGGTCTCCGTCTCCATTTCTGCGCCTCCCTCTTCCAATCAATTCCCCCTATGGGCCAAACAGACTCGCCCTCCACCCATGTCCTGATCTCTCCTCGAGTTTCCAAAAGAAGCAAAGCTTGCCAATGCTACCCAATACGATGTGCTGCTCTCTTCTCCTCCCTTCAAATGCTCTGCTATTCCTTTCCTCCCATACTACCTGCCAAACAACCATCACCGTAGTTGTCCATATGCCTCGGTCTCCATCCTTCACCCTGTCTCTGCACCAGGAGTCCCAGGCTTCCTCAACTGATGATGAGCACAGCGGCAAGTCCGAGATCGCTTCCAATTGTCTCTAGATCGCATCCACAAACCCGCACCTAATAAACAGGTGGTCCACCTATTCTTCCTCCAACCCACACATGGGGAACCTAGCATCTAGGTCCACCCAGCCACGCTTGCTCATGTTGCTTCTCATGAGGATTCTATTATGAACTACTAACCAAGAGAACATCTTCACCTTCATTGGGACCTTTACTTCCCAGAATACCCCATGCAGCCTCGATCTGGCTCCTCCGTCAATAAGAAATTCATACATGCTCTTTACGGAGAACCTACCCGTCTCCGTAAGCCTCTAGATCCTGCAGTCCTCCCTGCTCATCCACAGAAGCCCAGTAAGAGCCTCTATGATCTCCCCATCTTCCACTCTTGCTTGCCCCCTTGCTTCAAGCTTCACTTGAGATAACCACCTGGCTTCTCCTCCCTCTAGATACACGCAATCAGCTATCTTTCTATGCGGGACGCATGCCTTGAAAGCTTCTTGGAACTCTCTCTCTCTCTCTCTCTTTTTGTTCCTCCCTTCTCTTTTGTGACTAAGCATCTTTCTTTTTCTCTCAAACTCTCTTTCCCTCTCTCAAAACCTCAGTCCTCTCTGTTTTTTTTTTCTTTTGTAGTGGAGATGGTCGGAGTCGGGATCTCTTATACGGGAGGCAGCTGGAGGCTAGATCTAGACATGAGAGAGTAGAGATAGATAGATTTAGGTTATTTTGTATTTTTTTTTCTATTTTTTAGTACTTTTTTGATTTTTTATTTGTGTTTTTTTGAAATTTTAATAAAATTATTATTATTATATATATATATATATATATATATATATATATATATATATATATATATATATATTAATTTTTTAAATTTTTTTAAATAGGGGCCGGCCTGGCACGACACGAGCCTAGCCCGATTAGGTCGTATCCTGTGCCTGGCCAACCCCCCATATTGTGCGTGTCGGATCGGCACAACATGGTTGCTGGCCGGCTGTGTCAACATGGGCACGCACAGTGCCCGCGGCACAGCCCGTTGACACCACTAGACTATTATACCTTGAATTATATTATTTTAATTAAAATAAATATTTTATGATTATAAAATATTTTAAATTAATAATTATTGTTTATGAAATTTAATATTTTTATATTAATTAATAATTATATTTTCTTGATTGATTAACTTTTATAAAAATTATTACTATTTGAAAATATTTTAAAGGTGTTTGTTCGGATAAGTTAGAATTAGTTGTGATGCCATTAAGTCAAATAAACTATACATCATCATTAAAATAGTAGATGATATTCAATTTCAACCGAGCCTTATTAACTTGTGTTTATTTGTTTGTTTTCTTAAAATGCAATTTACCAAGGTAAATTATAAAACAAAACATTTTGATAATCAAAATACCATCCCGAAATACTGGTTAGCAATTTACCAACTGCCAGAATGGGTGATTAAATGTATCAACAGCCTAGAAGGGATTTTTTTGGCAAAGGCCAAACTACAGGGTATGAGATACCGATTTATCAACTGGCAGCAACTATGTAGACTCAAAAAATAGGGGCACTGGGGTATCACTAACCTCAAAAGCTTCAATGTGTTAATGATCGAAAAATAGTGGTGGAGACTCATCACGGATAGGAGGAAAGATGCCTCAAATTTATAAAGCAAAACTACTTCTGAAACTCATACATTATCTCCAACAAGAAAGCTCGACTATAAGAGCCTCCTATTTTTGGAAAGGAATCAACTCGCAATGGAAGTCCCTAGAAATGGATATCAAAGTAAATGCCGGTAAAAGAAACACTGTAAAGCTTTGGCACGAAAAATGGTTGAATGGTCAAGCGCCAAGTGCACTCTTCCCATCACTCCAAGAATCAATAAAAAAACCATCGTCTATCCCTCCAAAATGCAAGGAGTGGTCAACAAAGAGGCACTCCACTACTAAAATAGGGAGCACTTACAATAGAAAGCACAAGAGAACTTAGGCGATTGGTAGAAGCCATAGATTCAACATCAACAAACACGGAGGATACAAGGACTTTGACCCTAGGGCTTGGTAATAAATTTTTAGTAAAATCTCTCTATACCTTCATATTAGATGTGTAAAATCCAAGAATTTTAAGAAAAATAAAGGTGATAAAAGTTTTTCTTAAAATTATTTGTTAACTTCTTAGAGTCTAAGTGGGGAATTAATTGAGAAGAAATGAGTTAAAAAGGGACTTAAAACCCTAAATTGGGTTTATGGTGACCAGAAGGACTATCTGGTAATTTTTAAAAGTTTGGGGGACTAAAAGAAAATTATTCCCTCTCATAGTCTTGGACCTATATGTAATTTTAAAAGTTTCAGGGATATCTGGAAAGTTTTCCACGAGAAAACCCTATAGTGAGAGGGTGAACGGCTGAGATTAAAACATCTCGAGCTATGCTTCATCTCGAGACGTTATAACGGTCGTGGAGGAGCCACGTGGCGCGCTCAGATCAAATCTATCTGATCAAAGGCTGGATACGAGGCAAGAGGGGTGGATAATCTGGTGGCGACCTCACGGTGTGGGTGATCCTGAACCGCCCATCTCATGATCAGCTATATCTCGAGACATAGGAAGGAGATCGGGCCGTTCATTTTAATTAAGTCTGAGCCGTAAATCTAACGAGTGTTAGATACGAGGCTAAAGGACGCCGTTGGATTTAACTCAATTAATCACGGCCGTTGATCACCGAAAAACCAAATCCCGAGGCAGGTTCTTCTCTTCCCCGGCCGATTGAAACGGCCACGCCTCTCGCCGGCCGTAACGCGCGCGAAGACCGGGCGTCATGCGGCTACTTTATTAGGGCGTCACCGGCGAATTAAACCCACGAGCGTCGTTTCGTCTAGCTCCGTGGGGGCTATAAGAAGGGCCGGGAGCTCCCTGCTGCAGCATCCCGGGTTTTCCAGTGGAGGTTGTCTTTTCCGGCGAGAGTTGATCGGAGGCGAAGCTCTGCAAGCTCGCTGGGATTTGGTGCTCGTGATCTCGGGAGCTCGATAGCGGACGGAGAGGGAGAACTCGCCGTGACGTCGCGAAGAGGAGAAGGATCCACTGCCGGCAGAGCTCGTCGGAGTAAAAGCAGGGGGCGTTTTCCGGCGACTCCATCGTTTCCGACCTAAGCAACCTCACGGTGAGTGTTCTAAAAACTCCGTAGAATATTTCCGAGTCATTGCTACATGCATAAGATCGACGGTGAGAGCTCGCAGGTAAATCCTTTCTCGCGGCCGGGAGAGTTATTGGTGCTCGGTAGGAGGACGTGCTCCGGTGGCGCAGCGGAGGGCTCGGCAAGGATCGTGAGGCCATCGGCGACGAGGCCCGAGCCCGGGCAGGCGTGAATGGTGGCCGGAGAAGGAGCCGGGACGCCGGTGGCTCTCGGTCTCGCTAAGGAAGAAGAAGATGAAAAATAATTAACGTTTTAATTATAGAATAAATTTTATTTTATTTATTTTTGATTAATGTTATAACTTAGGGGCTGTGACATTAATCAAAACCATGGATCATTAAGCATTTAAAAACTTAGGTGTATGACATTGAAATAATAAAAGAATTTTTATTATTTGAGTAATGTTAACTTAGGGAAAGTTGGTTATTAATCATTTTGAAACTTAGGGAAGTGACAATTATTTTTGAATAATTGTTAGTAAAGGTTGTTGATTATTTTTACAACATTAGTAGTGTGACAATAGATAAATAAATATAGTTACACTAACTATATGTGACATTTAATTGAAACTATAGTATGGTTTGATGTGATAATCGACTAATAATGGGTTAATATTTTAATATTAACCTAAGGGTTGTGACAGTTAATTAAAAAAAAATTAACTGATTAATCAAACCGATAAAAGATTTAAGAAGTGTGACACATGTTCAATTAATCAATTAAGGGATATAAGTTCTTTGAAAATAGAACTTAGGATTGGTGATGATTATTAGGTTTGGAAATATAAGGTTCTAAAAAAAGATTAAAACCTTAGTGTACTAATTAAATTGGTAATGACTCTATTAATAGTATTAACACTATTAATCAAATAGTTGTATAGTTTCGGTAACTATGTGGAACTATAAATATGTGACATAATGATTAAGTAATTATTATTGAAATAAGATAAATAGAAATTAATTAATTAATTTCTGGAATTTGGATAATTGGTTGAGTGATGGAAATTATTTAGTAAGGTGGCTAAATAAGTTCAAAGGGACTAGAAATATCCTAAATAAGATGGACCTTAGGGTCATAAACTACCTAATGACCAAAAAGCCCTTCAAGGGACTAAGGTCAAGATAAATGGTACAATGGTCTTGAATAGGCCCAGCTCAACTGAAATGACTGAATAAGGGACAGACTCGACAAATAGACTAGAGTTGACTAGGTTTGACCAAAGTAGGTCTAAAAGTCAACTAAAGGACTTAGAGACGGGAATAAGGGCTGTTAACCCGAGAGATGGTCCTTAGGACCCATTAGTGGGCCTAAGCCCAACAGGAACGTTGGACATGCTTGTGAAACTAGGAACCTAGGAACTTGTCGAAAGCTTGACTCTAATAAGGGTCTATGTATGCCAGATACTCTCGAGGAGTTGTTGGCACACTAAGAGAAGACTAGAGGGACATCTAGTTTCGACGAACCGGAGGTAAGTGACTTCTGCCTAGTATCGCTATTTCTTCATTGATTACATGTTTGTACATGTAAGTACACTTGCCTAGTTTCCACCCGGTTTTCGGGATTTTTCTTGGACATGCTATGTATTCTTATTACATGCCTTGCTGATGCCATACATGCTATTCATATCTGTTTTAGATTCCTGTTGAGCATGTATGATTGTTTTCGGGACGTTGGTGTCCCTGTTTGCTATGTTCTACTGCCCGGATTCAGTGGAGCTAGGGAAGCTCCAATAAAGGAATGTTCAGGGACAGGACCCCCTGACTTTCCTGTCTGCCTTACCAGAGAAGCTAATCTCTGGAGGTCTTACCTGTCAGTGGGCATGGTACACTGACCGTGTTAACACGTAGAAGAGGTAGTTCTACCGACCTGTGACCGGAGGGTCAAACGACCATCTAGGTCGTATTTACAGCAAATAGCTGGACATACTGGCCGGGAGTGAACCTTGAGTTCTCTTAAGACTCATTACAGAGCCCGAGGGCTTCTGTATCAGGGGTCGTACCTTTGATTTGTTTCTGGTAGACTCCTAGGACTATACTGTTGATATTATGAGCTCATTGGGTGTCATACTTCCTATTTATGATATTGTGACCTGCAGGGGTACTTACTGATCTTTCCATCCGAAAGCTCATGTGTTTTCTCTTTTCCTCTTTACAGATTCCGAGGTTTAGGAGGGAGAGGAGCCTGAGAAGAGGACACCGGGAGACCAGAGGTTGTAGGAGTCTCCTTTATCTTTATCTTTTATGAGCATTGTTATTGTAGGACCCGTATAGGGACCAGGCTGTTTTAGGGCCCATGGACCCTGTTGACTCTATGTTCCTTGGAACACGAGTTTTATTTAATTTTATGGATTGTTATCTGCTTATCACATTATTAGGCCTTGTATTCAAGTTGAGTTTATCTCTTCTTTAATACGGCCGGTCTGTTGACGTGCTCGAAGTCCCGGGATCCGGGTCGGGGCGTTACAAGATGGGGGAACGAGATGTGCATTCCCGAACAGCCTATGGAAGCTCGCTTATCCCAAAAAACTTAAACTATTTGCATAGCTTGCACGGGACAACAAAATGCTAACCTTGAACAACAACCTAGCAAAATGACAATGGAGGAGCAATCACATACTATGCTATCTTTGCAACAAGGCGGCCGAAACGGTGGAACACCTACTCACTACATGTCCTATGGCAAAGCAAATATGGGAACTTTTGCCCACCGTTCAACCACAACCTTTGCTTTCAATCCACTAGAGATCTCTAGGGCCCAAAACATCTCAGCAAAAGGCTTCTCAAAGAAGTATGCATAGAGCAGAACCTTGTAGTGGAAGCCATAACCTAGAGCACTTGGTTCGAAACGAACCAAAGATGTTTCCAAAATAAACAAACTGTTTGTTCTAGAATTATCTATGGGATAAAATTCTTAATACTTTCTTGGTTTGATGCAGCTAATGCCTCTAAGAAGCTAAAGCTGGTGTTGATAGAGTCCATTGTTAAAAAGAGCTTCGCTTTTGACTAGGAGGACCCACCACAGGAGATGATTGAGGGGTACGACTTCAACGTTATCACACTGGGGCAAATCTCACCTAAGTGATCGCATAAATCTACTTGTATTTCGTGGGTACCCGGGGGGGCTGAGAATAGTCTTTATATCACTCGGCCTACACTCACCTTTCACTATCTTTTAATAAATAAATGTAGTTAATCCACTTAATAAAAAAAGGTAAAAGTAAAATAATAATCACTCTTTTTACTCATGTATAATATTTGTGAGCATAAGTATGTACAATTGTGACTAAAACCCTACACATCTATTGGTACAAAACTTTTCTGTCACAATATGTCTTTATGGTCGCACCCCTTTACTAATGACATTTTTATCGTCGGCATAAAGATTTTTTTCGTGTGTAAAAAATATTTTGAGATATCATGCTTATGATGCCGTGAGTAAATATAACATTCTTGTAGTACCAGTCACCATAATTTTATCCCCTATTTTGACGTTGACTTTTGTGATCTTATAATGATAAGGTTTCTTACTAATCAAGTCTAGGATTCATCAATCCAATGATTTATGTTCCTTAAGGGTTTTTTATTTTTTTAAATAGGTGGATAAACCACTTTATTTATTTAGTAATACGAGGATCCATTACAATAAGACTCAACTGAGAAATGCCATGTGAAAATAAACAAACAATTACGTGCCGCACTCCCTGCTAGGTTGTTTATGCCTGAATTACTCCCTCAATCTGTCATCGTAGCATCCTTGAAGGCCTCGTCGCCCCATGTGGTTTATGCCGACGTGTTGCTAGCGAACTCAAGGTTTCTCTTAACCAGGTTGCGCGCCTCCTCCAGTTTGGCCTTTTGGATAGTGGAGCTATATCCAACTAAGATAGTATAAGGAAAGAAATATCGCAAATATTTTTTAAGAAAACACGTCTTTTTTCTTGAAAACATTGCATATTTCATTGTTCCCATATGCTCTAGGTGATTGCCATCACTGTGAGGTCCATCCCCCTGCGGGGTTTTATCCACCCTGGTAGGATGGGCCTGGTACACCATATTTATAGTAGGCCGTCTTGCCCCATTCCATCCCTGAAGAGGCTACAGAAGTGGTTCCATATATTTGCCACATATGTGCATGAGATGAATAGGTGTGTCACTGATTCATCCTCCACCTCACATAGGGAGCACTTCGTGCATTCCCCTAGCAACTTCTTTTTGTTGAGGTTATCCATTGTGAGGATTCTATCCTCCTTTGCTAACCATGCAAAAAGCTTGGCCTTGAGAAGGTATGGTTGCTTCCAGAAGCTCTTTCATAGGTCACATCTGGTTCCACCATCTACTCAGAATGTGTAGAGAGATTTGACCGTGAAAGCCTTGGTTGGCATGAGTTTCCATTCTTGTAAAATCCAAGATTTTTGTTGAAATAAATCGATTAAATTTTTTTAAATAGTGTGGTAATTAAAGTAACTTCCCAAATCTGCATTGATTTGGAAAAGGAGGGTTTAATGAATTAAAACCCTAAAGGAAATTTAATGGAGACTGATAGGGACCTTTTGGTAATTATGGAAGTTTTGAGGACCTAAAGGAAATTTTGCCCTCTCTCTGATTGGAGGACCTTCATGTAACCTGGAATAAAATAGAGGGGGTTTGTGTAAAAATGCCACAGACCATGCAGAGGAAAGTATCAAAAGAATCAATGGTCAGGATTAGATGATTAGATCTCGTGCTGATCGGGAAGCATAGATCCAACCGTTGTTTGAATCACCAAGATAATGATGCACAAGACTCCACCTTGAGGGTGCCTGTGGACCGCTCATCCACGGATGTAGGTTAAGTTCTAGGCGCTAGATCTAATCTGGGCCACTCATCCAATCTCGGATGTCTGGTGTGATCTAAGCCACTCATCTTTGATGGATGAGTAAGTTCGAGGCAGAGAGAGAGAGCTGATCCAACCGCTTGTTGTGATATGATCCTGACTGCTCATCGTGGAGTCTCTAATAAATTAGAGGCTAGAGTTCTAATTGTGGCCACTCATCCAAACTTAACGTTGGGACTGATATCGACGGTCTATCTCCAGATTCGGATGAGTTCAAGGCACCAGGATCTAATCCAGCTATTCGTTCACAAGCGATTGAGAACGTCCATCTGATCGTAGCGCGATCACGAGGGCCATTTATTCTCCGCCAGCGAGCGCCACCGCTCGTCGCCTTCTCCTCTGCGATCACAAGGCGGCCTGGATGAAAAGTTTTCAAACGCTGGTTTAACATGAAAAGGAAACGTTCGCAGCTCCAAATTCATGGGATTTCGATCGCGATCGCGAGCCCTATAAGGTGAACTCATTTATTAGAACCCTAACGCTGTCTTCTCCTATTTCTTCTCACCTTCTTCTTCTTCCACTCCGTCCATCTCTCTGAGATAAAGCTCTACTAGTGAACCGGCATAAGCTTGGCTGTCAATAGAACGCTACAGATGGGAGTCGTTGTTGTCTGAGCACCAACTGGAGGAGTGTGGGAATCCTCCAGTGAAGCTCCACCCCGAGGACTCGTCGGACAGTGCAACCTGGTGAGCCTCTCCTTCTCGGTTTTAGTTTTTGTTTTGGTAGGCATGCATGCATAAGAGTAGACATAAGGATTACTGGTTGTTAGTCTCGGAGGGATAGAGGGCCTGCGATGGAGGAATCAGGTAAGGGTTAGGCACCTCCGACGAGGGGGAGTGGTATCGGGCAGCCTTCTACTCCCGGAGCCGCTCGCGACGTGCAAGACTTTATCGGACAGTGACGGTCTGAGGACAGGAGGGGGTGCTCGTCGTCCCTTCACTCACCGGTGGTCGCCGCTCCCGACCAAGCCACCATCGCCCGCGTCAGACCAAGCCCAGGCACAAGTGGATGGAGACAGGGAATCATTTAGAGTTAGTTGATTAAGTTTTGTCAGTTAAGCATGGTTTAAATTGATCAAGTAAATTGGATTTGGGTCAACCGGTTAGCCAAATTGATTTGGGACTGGGCCTATTTTAAAACTAAACTGGTTTGATCAAATCAGAAGCAAATAAAATAGATTCAACTGATCAGATCAAGTAAAGGGTTGATGGGTCTGATCGAATTCAGATTAAACGAGTCTGGTTCAATCAAGATCAATGGTTGGGTTGGGATTTAAGTATTAGAGAGTTAAGCTTAGTCAAGTTACAAGAACATGCTAAGTTAAATCAAGTTGATAAAAAAAAGAGAAGAGATTGTAGGAGAGGAGATTGGAACCTAGGACCATCTACACAACATGATGGGCTTTAACCACCAGGGCCTTGTTTCACTCTTGGTTGGATGAATCAGGTTTAATTAATTAAAGCTAGGTCTAACCAGGTATAGAGATGGAAATTTAAAGAATAAAATGGGATGTTGAGGGAATAGAACCAGGGACCCCTCAGGACATAGTGGGCCTTAGCCACCAGGCCATCTTAGCTCATTTGAACAGATAGTTAGGTTTAGTTAGTTAAGGGAGATCACACTAGATCTAGCCAAGATATAAAAGGAAATGGAATAGGGGGATTCGAACCCAAGATCTCTCAAGTGTAGTTGAACACCCTAACCACTATAACAAGTAGCTTTTTAGTTAAAAGGGTGGGGTTCGGGCATCTTTAAAAGAAGATAATATAGAATACTAGGGAAAGACCATACGGTTGACTTGGGCCCGATTAGAGTATCATGCATGTGCATCTAGAGATTATAAGATGTTGTTGATATTGATATAGATTCTATTATCATGTTTTGACATAGAGACGTGACATGAGGGATTTCTGAGTGATCCCGTACGTCATTTTTTTGAGGTAAGTACACTTGCCTCGTACCTACTCTTCGGAGTTTCTTTGGTATTTTAACTATCATGATTAATGATATTGTTGCCGTATTTCCTTTGACTTGATCTGTTGAGTTCATACATGCTTTCCTGATTGTTTTGGATTCCTGTTGAGCATGTTTGATTGTTTTTCGGGATGTTGGTATCCTTGATTTATTGTTGGTCTTCTGCTCGGATTCAGTGGAGCGTGGGGGCTCCATTTGGGGAACGTTCAGGGATGGGACAACTTGGCGTTTCGACTTGCCATGCCAGAGGGACGATACTCTAGTTATCCTGCCCGTCAGTGGGGATGATTCACTGGCCGTGTTGACATGTATGAGAGGTGGCGCTGCCGATATACGACTTGAGGGTCATACGATCGGAGGGTCGAGTTCCAGCAGTTGCTGATGATGCTGGCCTGGGGAGACATTTTATCGAGCCTTCTTGGAATTCTTCTCATAGTTTGAGAGCTTCTGAGATTAGGAATTGTTACCGTTGTGATGATTGTGGTAGACTCCTAGAGTTAGAGACTTCCCTCTGCTTAATTTGTAACTGTTGATCACTTTATTGTTGTTATGACGACTTTACGATCCCCTTAGGGATACTTACTGGGCTTTCCATTTGAAAGCTCACGCATTTGTTCTTTTCTGTTTCAGATCCTGAGGAGTAGGTGACTCGAGCTCAGGAGCCGTACGAGGGACGGGGTATCTTGTAGAGGTCCGAGGATCTCTTTTATTCTTTTGTGTGAGAGATATTTGTTTTAGGACCCTTATAGGGCCTGGTATTATATAGGGCTTCTGGACCCTTATGATTTTCATTCCGCTAAGACTCAGTTATTATTATTATAATGCTATTTTAGATTTTATTTTGTTATTTTGTTATCTGCTTTTGATTACACAAGCCTTGTATCCGAGTGAGGTGCGCCTTACTTGGTTACGGCTGGTCTGCTCACGTGCCCGAGGTTTTGGAATCTGTGTCGGGGCATCACAATTCTCTTACATCCAGTGCTTGGTTTTCATTTCAGAGTTCGTAGATGGCCCATACTAAGGTGGCCCACCCCCTCAGCTTCCATTTCCGTCAAGGGCCCTGGTTTGAGGAGTGGTTTTCGTCATTGGATAGTTTCTCTTGCATCTTGGATGTTAGGGTATTGCTTAAGGAATAAGGGTTTTAGTCTCGAGAGCGTGTTTTCGGGTGAGGTCCCCTCCCATCAGTTATCTTTCCAGAAGTTTATAGAGTATCCTCCTCTGGGTTTGACAGATATGTTTGTGAGTGTTGCTGGCCTTTCTCGGCATAGAACTTTCCAAAAGGGGGAAACACACCCATGGGCTGGTTTATGAGCTTCTATGAGTCCTTGTCGGGAGTATACGTCTTTCAAGATTTGAAGACAATATGACCGAGCTTCTCGTGAGTACTCTCCATCGCCACTTTCTGAGAAGTGCTCCATTGAACTCTTGGAGGTTTAGTATGCCTAATCCTGCATTTTCCATGGGTCGACACAATCTGTCCCAATTGACTAGGTGGTAGTTATGTGCGTCCTTATCCACTCTTCACCATAGGAATTCCTTTATGATGGAGTCTATCTTTTGAATGACCCATTCCGCCAGGTGGTAGATTGACATCCAATGGATTGGTATTGCTGAAAGGACTGAGTTTAACAAGGTTAGCCTTCCTCCGAGTGATAATAGTTTTCTTTTCCATAACGTCAGTTTTCCCTTGATTTTGCCTATCAGAACCATCTAATCTTCTATTTTTGGGAGCTTCCCTGAGATTAGTACACCCAGTTATTTAATTGGGAAGGATGTTATGGAGCAGTTACGCATTTTTGTAGGGGGAGTGGTCCCTAGTCTTTATTGGGATGATGACACTTTTGTTGTAATTAATTCGCAGACCTGATTGGCCCTCGAAAAGATAGAAAATCTGCTTAAGTGTGTGAGATTTCAGCTAGGCTTCCTGTGCGGAAAATGGGAGGTCATTTGCATATTATAGAGTAGATATTGTGTCATCCCTGTTTGCACCAATTGGGACCCCTTGGTAAATGTTTACTTTGACCGCCTCCTTGAACATGGTAGATAGAACATCTGTGGCAATGACAAACAATAGTGGTGACAGTAGGTCCTCTTGTCTCAGTCCTTTTTTACTTCTAACATAGCCTACCGGTGTTCCATTGATAAGGAACCTGGCTTTAGAGGACGTGAGTAATGTTTGATCCATGATGTGGTGAAACCCCTTGCTTGGAGGATATCTAACAGGAAATTCCAATCTACTATGTCGAATGCCTTCTCAAAGTCAATCTTGAATAGGGCCCCATTGATGTTTTCAATCTTCATTTTGTGGATTATCTCCTCTAATGCTACTATGTTATCATGTATCATCCTTCCTTGTATGAAGGTTGTTTGGCAGTCTTCCACCAGTTCCCCAGGACACTTTGAAGTCTGTTGGCAAGCACTTTGGAGATAATTTTATTCTTGTTATTCATGAACCAATGTTCTTTTGAAAAATAGATATTAAGAATATGAAATTTGAACAAGGATTCTTTAATTATACTTTTTTAGGATGTACGAGGCAAACTGAGAGTGAGTGTTTTTCATTTTATGAGAACTGAGTTTGTTTTTATTTATAATATATTATAAGTGATTTTCATACTTAAAATTGAATTAACACCAAATGAGAGTGAATTCAAAACTCTTTTATTTTTGTTGTTTTATCTGAAGTCACGTGGATTGAGGTTTTGAGGAAATCAACTTTGGGAGTTAGATTCAATCACATATAATAATGTTGCAAATCTCTGATTTAAATTGTGGGAAGGTTTTTATTTTATTTTATTTTATTTTATTTTATTTTTTTGGAATTTTATGCTCAACTCTCCTCTATTTAAGTAGAACTTGTATGTCTAGAGTATTTGCCAGAATCATTTCATCTAAACATTTCAAAAAAGTTGTCATTGACTTGTAGGTTAGATTATCAAAACAAGCTAAGTTATATGTTTGTAATAATGCATCCTTCGTACAAGTGTTATTTTTTATTGATTTATTACTCAATTGAACTATTTTGTAAATGAAATGGTATTAGACATCAAATATAAACTGATGTATAGAGTAGATGACTCTGAGACTCTCCCATGTATACACTTGAACTATTTTTTCAGTTCATTTGTTCATAGGGTTAATATGAATATACCCTGCACTGACTTCTTGTACTCCCTGCAAAAATCTTGTTGAGAAGTTAATACTTATTTAGCTTGTATTAAGATGATGGAATTGATTTGATTTGAATTATGCTTGTGTGAATTATTTCGTTTTGAAGATTGTCATGACCAGAAGAAAATTTGAGAGAACATATCTAAGAGTTTAATTTTTTTGGGTTGGATTGTCGCTTTGGAACCTTAAACCTGATCTATTTCCAATCAAAACATAAAACTATATTCAACAACATTTGGTAACATGATCAGATAAATGAATGGCTGAACCTTTTTCATTCAATCTATGATTCATCATTTTTAAATTGCTGAAAGTTTCTGACAACAAAGATGGATGAACTAAGAGAGTGCATTGACTTTTGGTTTACAAGAAACATTAGATGCTTGCATCATTCAGATTAACTTTTCTAAAAACATAAATGTGTGTACATGAAAATTGACAATGTGGATGTCAAAGACCAACCATTTTCTAAAAATTTAAACTAAAATAGAGAATGTCGTACATATATCCCTGGTTCCATATTAATTTTAGGTTTCTTCGACAATCTATATATGTTGATAGCTCCTTTAAAAGGCATTGAACATCTACCACTGGAATAGAAAACCCATGTTTTATTATCACTTCGTCTTTGAGTACTGGTGCGTTATTGAGTATGAATTTCAAAATCATAAGTTCGTGAGCACCATGTAAATAATCCAATTTGAGTTGGACGAGGTGTTTGAATGTAAATCCCAAATCTTTCCAACAACACGGTAAGCACGATTCTCCTATGGGGTTTGTGGTAGGATAGATCTAATAAATAAACATTACAAGAGAGAAAAACAATGAGTTGAAGTCATTCTTATTTGGTTTACCTAAAATAATATAAGGGAGAGGAAGCTAGCTGTTAGAGTTTTTTAATATGAGGGTAACCACCACTTATAAAACCCAAGCACTTAGGTATTTCATGGTGGTCCCCTTTCTATTTAAGCATGTTCACATTCTTTCAAACTCCTGATGTGGTACTATTGTTTACATCCCAACATCCTCACTCAATTTCAACTAGGCTCTTTGTTTGTTTTATGAACCAGTTGTAACTTGTTTTTTATTTTTTATTTTTTGGTTGGTTGGGCAGACCGGCGTGCGGCTTCAGTCTTGTTGCCGGCGTGCGGCTGACTGCGCCCAGGATTACTTGTGCGCGGTTAAGCGACTTACTAGCTCTGATACCATGTTAAGAATTTTTAATATGAGGGTAACCACCACTTATAAAACCCAAGCACTTAGGTATTTTATGGTGGGCCCTTTTTTCTATTTAAGCATGTTCACATTCTTTCAAACTCCTGATGTGGTACTATTGTTTACATCCCAACACTAGCTACCTTTATTTTGATGTTGCGTAAATCATGTGCTTTTTTGAATAAACAAATTGCTACCATTTGAGCAAGCGAATGCCACGAACAAAGAGAGTATCTCCAATCGACTGAATGCTGAAGTGTTTGCAAGTGATGACTTTAAGCCGTCCATTATCTGAAAAACAATAGAAGGCTAGCTCAGACATGATGTTTCTAAGTTAAAACTTAGACTGATAGAATATGATAGCGGTAAAAATTTCACCTCCAAATATTTAATCGGGTTATTTAATTGAGATGTGAGATCTTCAAGTCCTCACCATTTATTCAAAAGATAGGTTAGGTCAATGGCCAACTCTTTTAGTCGAGGGGTTTCCAAATGGAATCCAAAAGATCTTCCATTTTAATTTTTAAGCATTGGAGGGTTGCTGAACGAACATGCAAATTACAAAAAGTTGGCAACTACAATCTCACCAAGGCCAACTTCCTTAAGCGAGGGCAACTAGAAATTAAACACTCAAAATCATGTATGGAACCCGTTACATGTGAAAGAATAAGGGTCCATTTGATACGCCAAAAAATGAGTGACAATACAGAACAACTTTTTTTTATACGTTGTTTGATTTGTAAATGGATAAGAGTACAACACAAAAGTTATTTGAGTACAGAAAAAGTGGCTAAAAATTTTGTCCCTCAAAATATACGGTACAACTTTTTAAGTGAGGGACATCACAACTTAAAGACAAATTTTCCTCTAAGTTAAATTAAAAATTACATCAATACATAACATTTCACAACCCTAACTATTTCACCTTCTTCTCACGGCCCGGCCGTAGCGGTATCTCCTTCCTCACCCCATCTCCTCCTCGTTCTCCTCCACCGCGTGCTCCTTCTTTTCTAATCTCTCTCCTCCTCTTCTCCTTCCCTTCTCATCTCTTTAAGATTTCTCGATTTCTTATGGTTTCTCAGTAAATCTAGGGTCTCTCGGCTTTCTTCAACATTAATTCCGGTTGAGGGCTCACGCACAAGAGAGAGGTATGTATTGTTAAGATTAAAATCCTTTTAACACTATTTTTTTTTTTCAATTTTAGGATTGCAATTGATATATATTAGTGATAAGTGATTTAAATTAGTCATTTTTATATGAGTATATTAGTGATAAGATCACGTTAGATTTATATATTAGTAGATAATTTTAAATTTCAAAATAGGCTTTGAAATTTCAAAATAGGCTTTGAAATTATTTGTCATAGGGTCTTAGATGTTGTTCTAAGGTTGCAAGACGAATTATTTGTCAAGCCACAAGCCACAACCAGTTCCAGAAAATAGCAACGACAACAGATGGAAGTGATTCAATGTATATTTTATTTGAGCAATGGGAAAATTTAAACTTACATGGTTTCTAATTACACTTAAGTTAATGAAATTACAATTTTCTAATGAGCTTGTAGGGGGTGTTTAGGTGCCTTAATTAGATGGTACCTATATTGCAGTAACACCAAATGCAGTAGATAGACCTAGATATCGAACAAGGAAAGGTGGACTTGCAACAAATATGTTAGGAGTTTGTACCAGAGATATGCTCTTTATCTATGTACTAGCAGGATGGGAAGGATCGGCTTCGGATTCTAGGGTATTGCGTGATGCAATAGTTCAGCAAAATGGTTTAAAAGTCCCAATTGGTATGTAAATAGTCAATCCCTGTTATGTACTGTTTGTTGTTAAATTTTTTTGAAAATCATGATATCAAATCATATGTAACCTTTTTAGGTTCATATTATCTTGTTGATGGTGGTTACACAAATGGGGAAGATTTTCTTGCCCATATAGAGGTAGGGGACACCATATTCAAGAATGGGTTGCCTGCCGACGTCCACCTCAAAATCGTGAAGAGTTATTCAATTACATGCATGCTCAGGCAAGGAATGTCATAGAGAGATGTTTCGGGCTTTTGAAGAAACAATGGGCTATATTAAGGAGTCCTTCATTTTACCCAATAAGAACTCAATGTCGAATGATTTTAGCATGTTGTTTGTTGCACAACTTCATTCACATTAACATGGCAGTAGACCCTGAGGAATATACTCCACTCATGGATGATTCGGTGCCAGTAGGAGAGGAATGATTAGTTGAGACTATTAAGCCAAGTAATGAGTGGACTGAAATGAGAGATAACCTTGAGCAAGAAATGTTGAATGATTTTAGGCATAGACATGGTAACTAGTGTGGGAAGAGTGGACTATTGATTGTAACTTTTGTTATTTGATAACTTGTTGTGGATTTACTTTGTTCTTGTGAATTTGACATCTTACTTTATTTTCTGTTGATGTTTTAAATTATAAGAAGCTCTAGTTTTGAATCATCAGTAAACTATTGTGTTTCTTGTTAATGTTTTACTTCATTGCTTAGTTTCTTTTGTTTTACAGCATGATTGTGAACCTATTTGAACAAGTCTATACTTTTGGTGATGTTATCTTAAAATGTTTATTACTTTAAATTTCTTTAAATAGTTATTAACCCATTTTTAGGGTACTTAGAAATGGAGAATGAAGAAATTGGTAACAGTGAGCTGAATAACGCGTCACGAAAATGTAGAAGGAATTGGACAGAGAATGAGGAAAATATCTTACTGTCAATTTTGGAAGAATTAGTGTTAGCCGGCTACAAAGGTGAGAAAAGGACATTCAAGAACGGTACACTTGGGGAGGCTACAAAAAGAATGAAGACTAGCATCTCAGGCATTGACTTTACTGTTAAGCAAGTGGTTAACAAAATAAAAAGATGATGGTCTATAAAGCTAAATGAAGTAGTAGACATGATGAACACAAGCGGGTATGGTTGGGATGATGTACGAAAATGTGTCATAGTGGATATTCCTCAAGTTTTAACTGAATATCTATAGGTAACTATGTTATTGATGATATTATAAACAAATTTAGTGTGCATGTATTATGCAATAGCTATTATTTATGTTTCATTTGAATTACTAATTTGATTCACATCTTTATCGAGACATGCAGAAGCTTTCAAATGTGGGGAATCACGCAAATAGGGAGTTTAAAGAATTTGAAAGATTGCAAGGTATTTTTGGTAAAGATCGTGCTAATAGAAAAGGAACGGAGACAGATGCAAATGTTGTAACACCCTAATCCCTTCCAGGACCCAGGTGTCACACCAGCCAGGTCAGGGAGTGAACCCCGGCCTAAGGCTGTATAAAAACATTAATTAATCAAAGTCAAACTAATATTAAGGAAACATATAGTCAAGTACAACATTATTACAACCCATAATGTCTCAAATAACACACCAAGTCTAGATTGGGAGTTAACATCCTCCCCAAATCATACAGCAAGAAATAACATAGAGAACGCGGGCCAGGTGGTCAGAGCCAGACTAAGGGATTCCAAACCTAACTTCACTCTAAGCAGGGCCATAACCCTACTTCCTGCCTGCAAAAGAGAGTAACAAAGGGTGAGCTACAGGAGCTCAGTGAGGGACTAACACCACTGTCAGGTTTACAAACCTGTATGCCTCCAATTTCAATTTATAAAATATCGAAGATAAAAATACAAGTTCTGAACAATAATTTAAAACATGGATAACAACATGTTAATCATAAAGAAAATCATGGCAATGTTCGATGAAAACATATATCATGCTCTTGATTAGTTCTTTAGTCTTTTATAATCAGAACGGGAATTAATTTCCACATATGTCCTGGCTGACCGTATCATGCCAGTAGCCTTCCAGGTTGGACCGTATCAACAACCGTGAAGGTGACAAGCTATGGAAACAATCCTCGTCTGAGGGAAATAAATTCCACAAATGTCCTGGCTGACCGTATCAAGCCAGTAGCCTCCCGGTAGCACTGTGGAGGTGACAAACTATGGAATTAAATCCTCATCTTTTATCATATTAGTGTCATCTACACTTCTACTCTCATATAGCGGCACCAGAGTGGAATAAACCAACTCAATATGTCTCCGGTCAAATCAACTCAAAGACCGTGAGCTATAAGAGGATATACGTATACTAGGCACTCAAAGAGTACGGGAAGGGGGTTTTTGTTTTCTTTTGAAATCAGAAGGTTGAAAACAGATAGTTGGACGAGTAAAAATAGAGATCATATAAAACCACCCCTTCTCTACCTAGTACCGTACTCTCTGGCTCTATCGTAGAGCCACGTCTGGCACAGGCATATATTCGAGTATGATGCAATGCACTAATACGTTCATCATGGCAATTTCTAACAATATACAATAATTTTCACATGCTTTTCATGATCATAACTACAAACTCCGAATGAATTGGCAATTCATGCTTGAAAACTGAAACGCATTTCATGAACAACATAACAATTTCATATCATGAAATCTCAAGGATCAATACGATGAAACTACAAATCCAATGTAGAGATTTACAGTTGTGTTCCCTCACCTTAGTATCGTAGATCCCTAAGATTGGTCGGGCTCTTCGGCAGCAGTGACTTGACCCTTGCCCCTTTCTTGTCCTAGAGATCAAAACACGGATATTCAGAAATACGAATCCGTATTCTTAACTTGTATTCTTATTTAATCTCAAACGAGTACGATAGGTTCTATTAAATACATTTAAAGCATGATTTCTCTTAATACGACTTCGTATTTCTAAAGAATGAAGAATAAGGAATTGTTCAATTACAGATTTAGCATAGTCCGCTTGGACCCTTCATAACTTTCGATCCAGAAGCCCGATCGAGTCGATCAAGTATTTGTTATGAAGGTCTCTCGATGGCCTTTCTAACGATCTAAAATACTCCCCGATCGGGGAAGTATCGTGGGCTGATTTCATCCCGGAATAGGACAGCCCAGCATGAATTTTAACGAAATTTCGGCAAAATTTCCCCTATTTCTAGGGCCCCGAAATTCGTACAAACATACCTCCATACATACAAATTCATAATTAAAAGCTGAACCATTTCACAACCTCAACCATTCATTTAAGCATTCATACTATCAATCCCCCAGTTTCATTCAATTAGTCTCATGTATACCCTCCAACCTCCATGATGTACTTAACCCCTTGGACCTTTGCTCTCCGAGCGTTAGTTACTCGCCGGAGAAGAACAGTTGGGAAGTGGTAGTCGTCGAAGGAGCTGGCTGGAAGTAGGAGGTGGCGCGGCCTCAGGTCAGGTGGCGGCTGGATAGAGGAGCGGCCCGCGCGCGCAGCTGATGGAGCTCAGCCTGTGAACGGTCGGCCGGAGGGGAAACTCGTCGGGCGGCGGCGAACTGGACCCGCGCTGTGCGCGCGCGTACAAGATGGGGGCGGTGCTGCGGCTAAGGGGGCGCTGGGCTGGGGCTGTGTGCGGGTCGCCGGCGCGAGTTCTTCCAGGCGGCGGCGGCTCACCGGCGGTGATAATCGCGGCGGGGGGGTTGGTTCGGCCGATCGCGCTCGTGCGCTAGAGAAGAAGGAGGATGGGATCGTGAGGGAGAGGGAGATGAGAGTTTTCTCTCCCTCTCTCTCTTCCCTCTCTTATAACTAATAAAGTTACTTTATAAAAGTAACACCATATAGTATTATTTAGTTAATTTATTATTTCTTTTTCTTTTCTTTTTACTGTTCACTCACGGGGGAACTAATACTCTCCCCGACCAGATCCGCATTTTGCGGATCGTCATTATCACTCTAATATTTTATTATTCTTTATTAATTAATTTATTCTTTGGGTCTTTTCGGCGATCACGGATCCTACAGTAATTTCACGGGTCACACTACGGTCCTTACCGAGATCCCGGTCTTCCGGCTTTTGACCCGCCAATCCTACTTTATCGGGACTCGTATTTTTGTCCCGTATTCCCGACCAATTAATTGAGATCAATTAACCCTTATTAAATCCTCTAATTAATCAACCGTAATTAATCTCTCTAGTCTATCTCCGACTATTCCATGTCCAATTTGGCCTGGCCCAATACGGCCTTCTCGACCCAAATGGTTTCGATTTCGGACTTCAGTTTCATAAATTCCTGATTTTCCTTAATTTAGTTTTGTTAAAATAATTAATCAATTTACGTGTTAATTAATCCCATGGTTTTCTCCAGAAAATAATTTATTAAATCAAGAAAATTTTCAGGGCGTTACAAATGTTGTGGAAAGCTTAAATACTGACATGAATAATTTCTTTGACGCTAACTTAGAGCTTAATGAGGAGCATACTTCCGCGATACCTATGAAAAATCATGTGTTTATTGAACCTAACGCTTCTACACTTCCACTAAAGCATAAAAAAATGTTGGATGTTGCAAACAAATTTATTGAGAGTATGGAAAGTTACATGTCTGCAACAAAATATGACATGTCACTTATTTTGACGAAGATGCCAGACCCTCATGTAGTAAGAAACTTAGGTGAAGAGGTAAAGAAGCTTGGCTTGAGTGACGATGAGGAGGTTGATTTAATGATCAAATTAGGGCTATGTACGGTCCAGAACAAGACCGGACCGATCTTGGAACCGGACCAGACTAATTTAACCTGTTTGGGGAAATTTGGACCGGACCGGACCAAATTAAAGGGAAAACCGAATCGGTTCAAACCGTTTCGGACCGTTCTGGTCCGGTCTGATTCCGGTTTGGACCGTTTTGGCCCGATCCAGTCCCGATTTTTGGTCATATATATATATATATATATATATATGAAGCAAATATGTCTTTACTATAAAGCAAATAATCATTAAATGTTTTTCAGATATCGTTGTGATATTTGCTTATTGGAGGGCATGCAAGTAATGTGGGTTTTATATACATATATACGCAATCAACCATATACGCAT
Source organism: Dioscorea zingiberensis (assembly GCA_026586065.1). Lineage (NCBI taxonomy): Eukaryota > Viridiplantae > Streptophyta > Magnoliopsida > Dioscoreales > Dioscoreaceae > Dioscorea > Dioscorea zingiberensis. The sequence continues at coordinate 25,925,533 of CM048826.1, forward strand.
ATTTTTATATATATATATATATATATATATATATATATATATAGTCCCGATACTGTGCAACCGACCGGATCACTGTGCAGATCCGGCCGCCACTCATTTTGGCCCTTGGAGCATGTTTGAAGGATTTTCAACCGTACGGATGGAAAGATCATCAAAAAATAAGCTAGCATGTCCATTTTCATACAATTTGGTGACCGTTTGGTCCTCCCACTTAATGGTTGAAATTCTAAACCGTTCAGATTTCTAAAAAATAAGAACCGTTAAGTGGAAGGCCCAAACGGTCACTAAATTATATGAAAATAGACATGCTAGCTTATTTTTCGATGATCTTCCCTTCCGTACGGTTGAAAATCCTTCAAACATGCTCTAAGGGCCGAAATGGGAAGTGACCTCATTTGCACAGTGATAAGGCCGACCGTACCTTTTCACGGCTATATATATATTTCCTTTATGTCATCATCCTACTGCATATGAAAAAAAAAGAAACAAATTGTAATTGAAAAATTGGAATATTAGTACATATATAGAAAATTTAAAACTTCATACTGTTCAATGCTGAAAAATGAGCATAACACATATATACAACTATACAAGTAAGGGAACAATATAATGCAGCCCTTGGAACATAATACATCTACACTGAAACTGAACATAAGCTGAACAATGAGCATCTCCTACTATCAAACATCCAGAAATTGAAAATAAATGGGAAGGTCCTTCATTCTAGGACAAATTAGAAAGAGAGTCATGAGCATCTCCACTGATGACCATCTTCATTAGTAAGTCATTCCAAGTGTCAATAGAGCCCGGCAAGCACATGGAGGCAGTCATTCTCAACTTTCCTTTTCTTATCACCATCATCATCAAATGGATGGTATTTTCCCATAAGGACCTGGATGACATCAGGTCTCAGCAGTGAAAGATGGTAAGCATCAAGAACTCTTAAAACCATTTTAATTTTATTAATCCTAAAATTTTTTTAAAAAATTAAAAAATAATAAAATATATATAAACTGGTTCGGTCCAGTTTGGACCGCGGTTCTGAAAATTGGAATCGGACCGGATCGGTCTAGAACTGGTTTCAAAAGCGGGGTGGGCCAGGTCTGGGAAAAAGCAGATTTGAAAGCAGGACCATTTGGTTAAAAAAGCGATCCAGGTCAGGTTCACGGTTTCTGCATTTTTTTTAGCAACCCTAATTCACTGGCAGAGGTGGTTCACTGCCCGATTACATGCCGGAGCCTAATGTTGCCTTGGCGTGTAATCGGGCAGATTAATGTGGGGTCCATAAATTTTATTTTTTAAAATATCTTAATATGCAACGGATAAAATTCTCAACAGTTATTTTGTATTAAAAAATCAAACCAACAGATATATATATATATATATATATATATATATATATATATATATATATATATATCTTTAACGGTTATAATTTTTTAAATTAAAATAATAATAATAAAATAATAATTTTTAAAAAAAATTTAGAAAATTTTTCTATAAATACCCGACACCATTTCATAATTTTCCACAAATTCACATTAACTAAACTCCCTCTACACTCTTACACTTTTATTGTTTTTTTCTTTATATTCGAAAACATATAGATTTTAAAATGACGTCTTCGGGTAGCTCGTGGTCCACCGCCGAAGATGTATTGTTATGTCAATGTTGGGGTGAAATTGCTCATAATACATGGACGGGGAATGAGATGAAAAATGCAAAAATGTGGAACCACATTCATGAAATTTTTTTATTGAATGCACCGGATTCTCCTCGCACAGAGATGTGTCTTTCTAGTAGATGGAAAATGTTGAATATATCACTAGGATATTGGAGGGATACTTCGAAAAAGGTGTCGGAAAATTATCAAAGTGGCACCAATCTTGGGGAAGAGGTAATTTTTTAATTAAATTTGTTTAATTAAATAGTTACATATAATACATATAATACATATTTTATTTATATAAATTGATATATGTCCCATACTTTTATTTTAATTACTTGTTTTTACATAATTCAATATTTTATACATAAAACATACTTTATTTTTTTAAATTATGACTTAATTTTTTTTATTTGATATACTTAGTTAATTTACTTATTTGTATTAACAAATTCAAGCACAACATTGGTACAATGCTATGACTAAGAAAGAATTCGCGCATTTTAAATGTTGAGAAGTTGTTAAAAGTTACCCAAGATTCATGATTATCCACGAATTTTAGGCTGAAGATATGAAACCGACTAAATGGGCGCCAACATCCCAAAAGCCAACAACATTTGATTCCCTTGGTGATGAGGGGACACCAACTGATATTGCTACAACATCACCATTCGTATGTAGTAGGGTGTCACAATTCGGTGGAGTGGTTGATCGGCAGGAAGAAAGAAGTCGAAGCAAGCCGCCTGTTTATATAATCCGGACACGGCTAAATACTTGAGGAATTAGCCACAACGAGTAAACTCAACCTTAAAAGGAATAGAGAAAAAGATGCATTTGAAAGACAGAGATTTGAGACACTCCAAATGGATAAGGAATACGCCAGTCAACTACAACATGATTAAACAGATCTAGAGATTATGGTCATGGATTTGCACGACATTTTCTCTGGATAGGAAAAAGTTTTGGAAGGAGAAGCTTTTTTAATGAAGCCACCCCAAGTAATATGAATGTAGGCACCCCTAGCAACATTAATGAAGAGACCCCTAGCAATGTGGATGAAGATCATACATCCACAAATTGCTTTGACTAGATGTATTCTATTTGTTTAGATTATCATGTTTAATTAATGTACTTTCTTTAAATTAAATTAATGTATTTTTTTATTTTAATTAGTATACTTGCTTTGTTTTAATTAAATTCATTACATATAAAAAACTAACATTTAACCAACTAAAAATATAATTTTTTTAAATAAATAGTGATTGCCCGGACAATTGAAGATTTGGGGTGGAAGATTTTTTTTGGATGAGTGAATTGCCCTGACAATTCTTGCCCTAGCAATTCTTGCCCAGACAATTAAAGATTTGGGTGTAAAGGCTCTTATAAAGCAATAATCTAGTATAAAAAAAAAACTAGTTTAATGTATTAGAGATATATAACATAATTTAATGATACATTTCACAAGAGCCTGGAGAATCAAGTCAAACTAAGATAAAAAATAAGTTCTCTAGTGAGTAGATAGTATGGTTTGTTTATTGAGTATGTACTAAACCAATTTATGAAATATTTACAAAGCAAAACTAATTTCCTTATTTTTTTTAAGACTAAATAAAACTATAAGAATAAATAAACAAATCTATCTTTTCCAAAGGGCATTTCTTCAAGGGGCCTACAAAATCTCATTCGGAAGGTAAAGGCTAACCATATGTTGCCACATCAGCAGCAAACATCCATTGACAATCCAAAGAAATCCTGAAACACCACAAGTTCTTCATGTGGTTCTCTTTGCCTTCAATCACTCCATCTCTTCTTACCCATAAAGAAGTCCCTTACCCATCATTCACACCAACTATACAAGAGAGACAGAGAGAGACTTCTTCTCCTTCTTCTTATCCTTTGAGCTTCATCAGCATAACAATGGCTTCCAAGCTTGCATCTCCCACTGCAGTCATGGCCTCCATTCCCCAGTTCACTGGCCTCAAAGCTCAAGCACCTTCAATGGTGAGCCTTCAAAGATGAAGAGCCCTTGTCATACTGTATATCTGTTTCTCATGCTTCAAATTAAGTTTCTTAATTTCTTTCATTAATGTCAGGTGAGCTTGCCATCAAAACACCGGAGATCAGGAAATGGAGGAGCTCTCGCTGCTCGTTCTGCTTTCATTGGCTCCCCAACAAACTTAGTAAGTATTCACATAAATAAATAAATAAATAAATAAATTTTAATTATTTTATGTCCCTTTAATTTGTTATCAACTCTCTTATGACATTTGATTGATCGATATCGAATGAATTATTTATGAAGATCATGATCACAACAACTAGCTTGATGCTGTTCGCGGGAAGGTTCGGCCTGGCACCGTCCGCAAACCGCAAGGCGACGGCAGGCCTGAAGCTGGAGGCACGTGACTCAGGGCTGCAGACCGGAGACCCCGCCGGATTCACCCTAGCAGACACCTTGGCCTGTGGAGTTGTAGGCCACATTATTGGTGTTGGCATTGTTTTGGGACTCAAGAACATTGGTGCCCTTTAAAACTAATTGCCATTCTTATTATCATCATTCCCTCTACTCTTCCTCCTCCTCCTTCTCTACTTGTTGTTTGTTGTAAATGATATTCTCTATTTCATATCATGGACACATCTTTAGCTTTTGTTTGCAATAGCACTGTGTTCAATATCAGTTCATTATCTTGTTTGTTAATTAGAGTTTATAATGATGGCCTGTGAATATTGATTGGTTCGAATTGGAATTAGTATTTGGATTAGTGTTAATGTTGGGATGTGATTATTGGTAATTTATTATTGATCAGAGATGCTACAGCCTACAAGTGGAATATAATTAGATCAAGAAATGGCCTGTTCGGAGCAATAGTTTTAACAGTTCTACTTTAATAAGTTTTATTTTTATTTTTGGAAATTTAAAATTTCTAGAAAATTAGGGTCTTGATTTGCCCAGCTTTAAGATCAGTGAGATTTTTAAAATAAAAATATATAGTGCTAGTATGTGGTGGGCTAGGTTGGAGGGATTTGAAATTTGGCATTTCCAAATCCAGAGCTTAACTTAAAATTAGTGCCAAGATGTAAGATAGATTTTCAAATGTTGTATTTAGATTAAAAATTAAGATGTAAGCAAAACTTTAGAATTAAAGATTATTATGTTTGAAAATTCAATAATACTGGGGAAATACTAAAGAAACATCAGGTAGAGACTGAAAGAGTTAGCTATAGAAAGAGATGTTAAACCTTTTGCTTGTGTTTGATAGGAAGATATCCTAAGTGGGATATATCAACAAAAGGGAACAAATTTTAAATTTTTTCAAAAAATTTTGGCTGGAAAAACAACGTAATAAATCTAAAAGCTTCATAAACTTGTGATTGTAAGTGTAATCTCTACAAGGATGGTAAATGACCAAAATGCCCTAACTTTCTTTACTTATGTTTTTTTATCATGGATCCAAATATTAATTAATCCTCACCCAATATTTCTCCAAATAAAATTGAGTATCATATAACTAAAAACTCTCTAATAATTGAAATTTGAAAAATAATAAAAAAAAAGATTAAAAATTGGCCAAAAAAAAAAACAGAATTATCTAATTTAAAAAAAAGTTGAAAAAAAGGCTAAAAAATTTGCACAAAATCCACATATTCCCCTGAAAAACTTAAAAAACCGAGAAATACAAGTAAAATAGCGAGAAAATTGAAACAAAAATAACTAAAAAATATATATCTGATTTAAAAAAAAAATCTCCAAAAAATCTCCATAAATTTCCATTAACTACCAAAAAAATCACAAAATATCGATAAATATGAAGTTTATATATAGATTTTTTGGGTTCTAGGTTATATATTTATTTGTCGCTATTTTGGGATGTTTTTTGGGAGTTGCATAGAAATTTATGATTTTTTTTTGGAATTATTGACAAAATCTGATATTATTAAGAAGATTTTGATTTCTATAAATTGTAGAAATTTTGATAGGGTGTTTTAGTTGTTAGGATTTTGAGGTTTGTTTTTTTGTGATACAATACACATTTATTCAGATTTTACATTGTTTAACAGTTGAGTGGATTTTGAAGAGTTTAATTTATTTATTTTGTTTTTTGTGGTTTTATAAGTTATGATCATTTCTTTTCATTTTTATTTTATATTTTTTGGAAAATTTCCTAAATTTATTAATGATGTTTTCAATATATAGGATTTTTTGTTTTCATAAATTTTGTGCTTTTCTTCCTATATATTAGTTATTGGTTTTTGAATCTTTGTAATGTTATCTTTATTTTTGATGCCACGTCAGCAAATATTGACGGGTAATCATTCACAATAACATCCAGGTTCATGGGAAAATAATATAGAAAACCTATTGTTGGAAATATATTAGTATGAGATAATGTACATCAGAATCACATATACTAATTAAAATAGACCATAATGCAGGCTCACTCATCACAAATGCCACAAGGCTCGAGATATATTCTCTCAAAGGAGTTGCCCCATATCATGTGCACTACCAGTTTTGTCATTTTGCCAATCCACACCCATGTTTTCTTCTTCAACATAATCGTCTTCGTCCTGTTGCATCTCCTCATTGCTAATGGCATATTTGTAGATGTAATTGTGTATCACAGCGCACTCGATGACAATGTCTCGCTGAGTTTCTACTGAGAACAGTGACGGAACACGCAAGATTTTGAATCGGCGCTTAAGCACGCCAAAAGCCCTCTCGACAATATTCCTCAGACTGGCATGAGCATGATTAAATTTTTCTCTCCGATTGTGATATCTTGTCTGCCCCCAAGTAAACTGCCCGAGGTGGTATCTATCCCCCCTGTATGGTGCGAGGAGGCTTTGCGTATTCGCATAACCTGAATCAACAAGATAATATTTCCCTGCAAAGTTATTGTATATTTTGTCAGCATAGTTTACTAAGTACGAATGTATCATGGAAAATTTTTTAGGCCCATGTCATCACCTTCCGGGACTAAAAAAGATCCATTTTCCAGGCAGTGTTGCATTATGCGCATGTCCGCAGGCGAACCCTCCCATCCGGCACAAATGAACTGGAACTGCATGTCAAAAGACACAACAGCCATTACATTCTGACTGATGGTTCCGTGCCTATTACAATAGTGTTCTTGGATTTCCCTAGGAACGATCACCGGCACGTGAGTTCCATCTATCGCTCCAAGAGCGTCCTGCAAACATTTCTTATGTTTTAGTTGCCACACACTCATAAGTCAAACCACAACACCCATTCTTCTTACCTTGAACGGGCTGTTGCGAACCCGGATGTGAGCTGGCTCATCTCCGTTTGGCAGCTGGATCATCTCCTCGCTTAAAATGCACATGGTACGAAGTACTACATGGAAATAGCGGCTCACAGTCTCAGAGCTGTGCTGGAATTGCTCGCATGCTACTCTATTTGCCGATGCATGTCCAATGACGGTCATGAATATTGCAAGTTGCTCCACAACGGGATATCGTTCGACCATTGCGTAGTAGGCCGCGCGACTCTAGAATGTCGCGAGTCCCCTGAACAAATGCGGCTCCATTCGAAATATATTGTACGACCGTTTCGTGTGCCAGTCCAACATGTTTTCAACCAGCTGATGACCTGTAAATGGGCGTGTGTGTTGTGGCTGCCTCGTCCTTGTTTGGCCATCTCTAATGGTGTCAATTAGCAGTCGAATTAGGATGTCTAGCTCTTCTTCATCCTCCCCAAAAATCCTTTCCCATGGCTTCACCATTGTTTTTTTGAGTGGTCGGTTGTGCTTTCGATGATGCTAGTTGGGAGAGAAATCCACCACATTATATAGACATGTTTGTGAAGTTGATGAAAGATTGCAGCTTTGTATGGTGCATAATTGCACGGTCAGCAAATATCCAAAGCAAGGTCACATGTGTATATAATTAAATAGAACAAAGCAATCATGGCTACTAGCTTTGTTAAATCCCACCACCCAACTAATTGGCTAATGCTTGACTAACAAAAACCAAAGATGTACGAAATAGTACTATCTACCAAATCAAGACAAACAAAAGCAATGCAAATGTCCAAGATAAATACATGCAACAAGCATTAAAAAGGACTCAACAATAATGCCAAACAATCTTTTCAAATTATTAAACTCTCATTCTTCAACAGTGAAAGAAATATAACAAACATAAAATAAGTAAACACCAATACATACTCCATACTACAACAGAAGTACACATCTCCATTATTGTTCTCAACTACACATCACAAAACATAAGAAAACAGAAATGTCCATAGCCATTCTCCATTGATCATAAGTGTTAACAACTACACATCTTAGTCAGTTAGAATTACCAAGCTTGAACCACCTTTGTAAATGCATGTACTCCTTCCTGTGGAGGGGATGAGAGCATGTTAGTGTAAACTGAAGTTATATAAACTAGAAAACACCTTTGACTTATAATTGATCAGTACATCAAATAGTATAAAAGAGGTGCAAATGAAGAGCTGGACTAATTGAATCCACATTTCAGTAATCAATGAGCAATTAATTTTATTTGTGTGTGGCAGAAGTACTGTTAAGCAATCAGTTTTTGCTGCATTCTTGAAGGAGTTCAATCCAAATCTAGCCATGCTTTGTTTGAAAATCTTTTTATTTAAACACCCCAAACCCACACATACAACAACATGCTAAATTTGAAGATTAATAAAAGGAAATACCCCAGAGAAAGTAATTGTAAACATGAAAGTTACAAAAATATGTCTACAGGATGGTATACAATAGTGATCTTATTCAAGCATGCAGTGTTGCAAATGTGCCATCCTAATGTTATTTGGTTTGATTATTTTTATAAACTGGTAGACAAACCTTGACATTGACTTGTATAAGCTATAGAATGAGATGATTTCAATGTTGTATGATAAAATACTTGGAATCTTTTTTCTGTTTTTGTGAAGGAGATGCAGAACAAAGCTCCAGCCATGTGAGTATATAAGCAAGTATACAATAGAAATCCTTATCTATTGTTTTTAATTGGTCCTTAAACCCCTGTTTACAATGACATAATCTTCAAATTGATCCATTGTTATCATTAAAATTATCAGACCAAATAGATATCATTGTTACATTTATTTATAAGTTCTGTTAGTTTTAATAAACAAATCCTAGATCCGAGGTGTTAGCAGCTAAAATACAACATTCTTTCCTAACAACTTTTAAGTGGTTTTAGGGTAGTCAGTCTCCTCTGAGCATCACAGAATTGCCCTTATTCCAAATTATCTATATAAATTTCTTTCTCCCTGTATTTAAACTTTCTCTAAGAAAAAGAATCTAAGAAATCAAGCTGTAAGCTATTATTGTGAATATTGCAACCAACAAAACCTGTTTTTGTGCAAGTTTGTGTGTATGGATGGATCTAGGGTCCTTGAAGCAATGCATTGTCCTGGGTCCATTGTAAGACTTTATACCTGAAGCAATAACATTGTTAGGGTCATTACCTGAAGCTAAATTATACAGGCCAATGTTTATTTAGTCTGTTATTTCTATGGTAGGTGGTTACTTTGTAGAGCTGGTTGCTGTAGTTTTGCCCATTGACAGGTTTCTTTTTCCTGGTTTTGTTTGTTCTAGATCTGGAGAGTTGCAGCTACACTAGAGAATGATAAATATAAACATATTTTGCCCACAAGATAAATCTGGGTGTGTGCATCTTGACTAATTGAAAATTGATGTAAGCATTGCCACCAAATACTGTTCTATTCAATCATAAAGCATCTCAAGCTATATGACATATCAAAAGATCCAAAACCAAGTACTTTTACTTCTTCAATATTGTTATTGAATCCTTACCAGCAATATACATCAGTGCTAAACCTTTCCAACCTATACTACCCTACCAACCAACCAACCAACCACCAAGAGTTAAGAAAGAAGAAAGAAAAAATACTTACAACATGGTATAATGGATCCACACCAGCATCAGCAGCAGCAGGAAACTGAAACACAAGAGAGAAAAAGGCATCAGAACAGCATCAGCAAACTGAAACACAAGAGAGAAAAAAGACATCATAACAGCATCCTGAACATCCCCAATATATTCAAAACCAACTAGTCCAACCTTTAAATACACATATACCTACTTCCATTTTATCAAGGTTGCTCCTACTACGCAAATCTTATTTCAATATCATACACTTGAGCAAATGAAAAGCATCCTGAACTGAAACTTCTACAGAGGAGTTTTTTAATTATTATATCCTTGAAATACTTGATATTACTTGTCATTATTTTTTAATAGATGAGAAAAAACCAAATGACAGGTCACAGGGACTCTTTGCAAAGTTAAGGGCCAACAAAAAATATTAATCTAGACTAACAAGAAAGTAAAAAAAAAAAAAACATATCATTCTCTTTACATAAAAATCTGTTAGCACCTGAGATTATATCATCTCATCGCAGTATCCAATATACACAAGTGTTTCTAAGTAGATTCTATCACGTCAAACACAACTACAATCCTATAAAATAAGACCATAGACTTCATTTCCAACTTGACCAAAATCTACAATTTTTCAAAAAATAAAAAAATAAAAAAATCTTTTCTTCCTGCAAAATAACTAGAACCTATTTATACAATCACACCACAGTAACCATTATGGAAAAACAGTGCTTTCAAGGAAATCCTTATTTACCAACCCCATTCTTTGGACCAAAATCTAAATTCACAGATCCCACTGGAAAAATTGGCAGTTTGTATTCAAAGAAGACTGCAAATCCACCGCACTGAAATCTACCACTAAAAAATGGCTTCTTTAAGAAAATTTAATTACTTTTACAACATAAATAATCTTTCCAGTAAAATTACCCAGATATCAATTAAGAGAAGTTTTCTTAAAATAATACAAACTCTAAGCTCAAAGATATACTTGTCTTAGTGAGGGATTAAGAAAATGGATGAGGAGTTGGAAAGCTTAAATACTAAGGATGGAGTCTAGCTCAAGCAAATCCAAGCTTTTTTAAGTTTTTCTGCAGAGTTTGTGAAGTCCAAGCTTGCAAGCCACTATATAAATAGATTTGGACCCCATCATGTTCGGGAGCATCTATCCCAAAGCATTCCCTTCCAATTTCATGAGCCAATTTCACTAATATATATATATATATATATATATATATATATATATATATATAAACATAAAACATAAAGGTTGGTGTGAACAGCTACTCTGTATTTCTAAAACCTACACAATACATTATACCAAATCTATATATATATATATATATATATATATATATATATAGATTTGGTATAATAGGGAAATGCTCATAAACCGTACAACACCCCATGGGGATTTTCAGGCAACAATGTTGTTGGCCATCAAATGTAGAAGCATAGTAACACAAAAAAAGGGTTGCAAGTGACCCATACTGAGGAAGAGCATTTCTCTAGATTCCCTGGGAGAATGAAGTGTCTATATGGCCCAATATCATCTTTTCTTAAGAGAAAGACAACTTCCCAACCGAAGAAACTGAACAATATAAATTTGAAGAGAAGATTAAGAGTAGGAACCTTTGCAGGACAAACAATACAAATAGAATTCAACAAATTATAATCATTGAATGTTCAATCTGTTCCAAAGTTATAAATAGTTGAACAGTATCCATAATGTGAATAGTAACATCTTTTATACAATTACTGATCAATTTCTAGTTTGTTGCCAAATAAAAGAAACCATACTTAGACTAAAGAAAAAGCACAAAGAAGATAAGAAGAATAGGCATGCCAACTGTATTCAAAATTCAAAAAAACAAAGACACATTAAATACTGAGCTTCTCAAATTTAAGACATCTGAACATAAAACATAAGGGTATACAATTCACATGAGATAAATAGGTTAAGTTAATGGTAATAGATGCAAATTCCATATTTAGCACCAATGAAATCAAATCCACTACATGGTAAATACTCTCACACACAAACACATTACCCATGTGCTATAACTTAAAATCTTATATAAAGAGCATAAGAAGTTCCATTAACTTCCAACATATTGCAAATAGTAGATAAGAATAGCTCCTCACCAAAAGTGAAGTGGTTTGAGACCCTGACACCAATGTGAATTTAAACTGAAATATAACTATCCAGATGTTTATGTTATCACCAAATTATAAAAAAGAAAAATCAGAAAAAAAGGTTGATTAATTGAAAGATAACTATCTAAGTATTTATATATTCACCAAGCTGATAATAAAAACATATGAAAATAATAACACCATGATAAACAAACCAAGGGGCCTTTTGAGTTCACATATTAAATTAATTTATCCTAATCCATACACCAACTTTTTTAAAAAGATTGAGAACCTTCAAACAATTCAACAAAGAAATGAGATTTAGAAAATATAAAAACTTTTACTAGATAATTAGTGAAGTATTCACTCCTCAAGAAGCTAATATAGGAAAAAAAAAGAAGAGAATTTTACCATCACATTTTATTCCATTTTCCTATCTATCTTTTTTTTTTTCATTCAACATACACACACAAACTACATAAATAAATAAAAATAATTTTACCTTTTCTTTTGTTGCACTTTATTTACAAAAGAAAAAAAAAGAACATTATCAAATATATTTGCTTTCATTTTCATCTCTTTACTTTTAAGTGAACCAAATAAAAGAAAAACAAATTTCTTTTTTACTGTTATATTCCTTTATTTTCCCTTAATCTGACGGGAACCTGGGAATAGGCATAAATAAGGCATTTCACCTCTAAAATTGCTATCACACCATTATCAATTCAAGAGAATATAAGGGGCACAAGAATGAGGCAAGATTTGAAAGCATGTCACTAAGTCTAAAGCAGGCTCTTTTATTATGGTGAAATTGCTATATACAACAATTATTTAATTTACAAGAGAAAGCACACATCGTCATATTTTGACAACTGAGCTACATTTAATTTCAAATGCCTCATATTCTACAGAATTCATACGACTCAACACTAGTTAGAAGTAAAATTCCAAAAATTCAACCTTGGATGGAATTGCAACATTCCAATATTTTTCAAGAAAAATACCCTCTCTTTTCACTCTCCAGCATCATTTTGAAATACAAGCAACAGTAACATAGCCTATAACTATTGATTTGCAATAATTCAATATTGACTAATTTAACGTACGTATAAGTTTTCAATGAAAAGTTTTCAATGAAAGCTTCCAAGGCTCAGGACTTCATCATGCATTCTACATATTCATTTCACATGGCTTCTTTGTTCAGACAAGCTTTTATCAACACTAATTAGAGATGATTATTGCCAGTCTTATGAATTCTGTTTTTATGTCACATCCCATGTTTAGTTTGTCACAGATGTGTCTTAATTAGTTAAGAATATTCCAAGCTCAAATGTTCATGGGAGACATGTTTTTAGAAAAATGAAGTTTTAAACTACAAAAGACCTCAAGCAAAGTCAATCAAGAAAGAAATGTGAAAAATTTGATCAATGCCTCAAATTGTTTTCTCTCATTATGCATCTATCTCACTAATGGCAAATTAATATTGAGAATTATCATTTTCCACTAACATTTCATAAGAGCTGGAGCAATATTAGCAGCAAAAGTAGAACAACAGCTTAACCAATAAAAAGATTACAAAATTGAATGGAAGGTCATCAATGGCAAGTAACTCAAGTACAAACATGACTTACACAGTGTTTTGTGGAAGCATCAGCCATGCCGTTAAGCCTGATTTTGAAGCACAAGTTTTGTGAGAACCAAATCCGTAATGAAATCTATTAAAAACTATTTTGTAAAGGGAAATACCTGATCGTGCCATTCCTTCACGTGTGGGCGCAACCAGTACGATTAAGTAGATGGCCGCATTTTCATGAAGAAAATATGATCTTTGCGGGATCTCAACGCCTTGCCCCCTATAAACAGCTCCTCATCAGTGATGTCCGGCAAGGTGCTCAACTTGTCAATGCAATCGGCATATGAGCAACTATCGTCCTTACTTTTGAGTTCTTCCGCGATAATGCTCCTTCGCGTGCTCAGGTGCACCAATTTATCCACCATTTCCATTGTTTGTTCTTAACTCCTCTTTTTCGTCCCAGTGGTGCTTGAGTTCCGTACTGGTTTCCTCTTACTTCCTGAAGCATAGTCCCTGCAAGGAACTTTCATACCCGCTTACTGCCCTGGGTCTGTGTTCTTCTCTACCTGGTTTTCCGCGGCATCCCCAGTCGAATCGGTGCTCTCTTGTACTTCAACTATAGGAGTGTCTCTGTACTCACCGTAACCCGTGTGACTTGTGTATTGCCCAGTTACGGTGGACGAACCAGCAAGTTCGTGGATCATCCAAAACAAGGGGAAAGGTTTATCTCGGGCAACCTTGTATTCCTTGTTGAACTGCATGATTTCCCAAAAATTATTACAATTCAGCATTTTCCAAACAAAAAGTAATAAAATTCAGCTATGAACGCGTAAATTCAAATGGCGCTTACCTGAATAATCTCTTCCTACACGGTCAGGCAGCCAGGAGTTGGCCGATGATTCCCATGATCCCATGACCATCCACTCTTGTTCACCAAGGACGAGTACAATCTGTACAACTTCTTTAAGGTCTTCCACCTACTCTTCAACTGCTCACCGTGATGTCCTCTTTGGTCTTATTACCATACACATTAAATATTCGGGCCCACACCGAAGGGCTGAATGAACCTGAACACGTCTTATTTCCGGCGCATTCCTCCAACAACAGTTTCATGAGTAGTTCATTACTGTAAGCATTCCAGTTGCTTCTTCGCGGCATCCTCCGCACTTCTGGCTAGGATGGTCCTTCTTGGGGTTGCTATCTGTTCACTGTCTATTTTCCCTGTCCCATACCCTGCATCGACATTGGTTTCGCTAGATGCACTGGTATCAAACAAATGTGAAGGCACAGGTAAGAATCAGTGAAAGAAAATGCTCATGTTACCACTATAAACACAAGCAAGTTTTATTTACAATTCCAGAGTGAGTTCTTTGAATTAAAAACAAATAACACAAACAATCATTGAAGAATAAATTTGAAGTCCAAAATCATTAATAGATCACATGCTTAATGTTTGAAAGAGTTACTGAAAACAGATCAATATAGAAGAATAAATTTGAAGTCTAGAGTTCTTTGAATTAAAAACAAATTGGCCACAAACAATCATTGAAGAATAGATTTGAAATCCAAACATCATTGACAGATCAAGGTTTGAAAGAGTTACTGAAAGAATAAAAACCGATAGAAGATGGGAACGGGAATGCTTCTCGGTTTTCCATTGAAAAACAGGCAAGCACTGCTACTAAACTCCATTTCAACTGTCAAAATAAAGAAGAAAACAAGATCTTTGTTTAAACTTACCTTCAAAACGCTTTGATCTAGACTTCGTCCATCCAATCCATGTAACGCTTGCGCTCGAAGACGACCGTGAATCTAGCGGTCAAAAACCATAAATTCAGTTTGGGTTGCTTGGGAAGGCTGAGAACAGGGGATGGCGACTGGAATTCAGAGAGCAGGAGAGGCGGGATACCTTCGCGCAGCTCGACTGGGCATGCCTGGATGGTGAGAAAGAGAGGTGGCGGGTGCGAGTTAGCGTGGCTCGTGAAGAGGAGAAAAGGGGGTAGGGCTACAGTTACCGACCAACGGACAGAACATAAATCCAACCAGTATTGGGGTGCCACGTAAGATGGGTATTTTTGTCTTTTTAATGTGCTGTCATTAGAATGGGGTTATTTTGAAATGATAGTTATGATTTTAATCCAGAAAATTTAGATGAATAAAAAAAACATAAAAAAATGGAATAGTGGAATGGAGAATATCCTAGGGGATATTCTCTTATCAAACACAAGCATTGTTATTATTATTATTATTATATATTTTTTAAAAAAATGAATAAATTATGTTTTATTTATAATATTAGGTAGTACAAGCTACATAGAGCACATTGGTGCTTAGAAAAAGGGGTACACTATCCCTAAGTGGTGGGTCTTGGATCCTCTGTTGAAGCGTCTTCGAAGGCATTGCCTCTATCGGCTATCACAGTTGTCACTCCCTGACCCATATTTCCAGGCCTCGAGCACGTACACAGATCGGCCGTAACCAAGTGGAGGCGCACCTCACTTGGATACAAAGCCTGTGTAATCAAAAGCATATAACAAAATAATAAAATCTCAAATAACATCAAATAAGAATAATAGAGTCTTAGCGGAATGAAAATCATAAGGGTCCAGATGCCCTATAGAATACCAGGCCCTATAAGGGTCCTATAACAAATGTCTCTCACACAAAGAAAATAAAGAGGTCCATGGACCTCTGCAAGATACCCCGTCCCTCGTAAGGCTCCTGAGCTCGAGCTACCTACCTACTCCTCAGGATCTGAAAGAGAAAGGAAGCAAATGCGTGAGCTTTTGAATGGAAAGCACGGTAAGTATCCCTACGGGGATCATAAAGCAATCATAAATAACAATAATATGATCAATAATCAAACAATGGGGACACGCCCAACAAATGCTAACTCTAGGAGTCTACCACAAACAATAGCAACAATAACAACTACTAACTACAGTAGCTCTTAAACTCTGCAATGAGTTCCAAAGGGAGCTCGGCAAACGTCTCCCGCGGCCAGCATCATTAGCAACTGCTGGAACTCGACCCTCCGGTCGTACGGCCCTCAGGTCGTATATCGGTAGCGCCACCTCTCGTATGTGTCAACACAGCCAACGAATCATCATAATTGACGAGCAGGACAACCAGAGAATCGTCCCTCTGGCATGGCAAGCCGAAACGCCAGGGTGTCCCATCCCTGACGTTCCCCAAATAGAGCCCCCACGTTCCACTGATCCGGGCGGAAGACTAACAAATAAATTAGGGATACCAACATCCCGAAAGCAATCAAACATGCTCAACAGGAATCCAAACAACCAGGAAAGCATGTATGAACTCAACAGAACAAGTCAAAGAAAATATCATGAACTATCGAGCATGATAATAACAAGAAATACTTCGGAGAGTAGGCACTAGGCAAGTGTACTTACCTTTACTAGCGGTGTCTGGAATAACTCGGGAATCCCTCCTGCCACGTCTCTATGTCAAAACCTAATAATAGAATCTATATCAGTATCAACAACCTCTCATAAGCTCTAGATGCACATGCAAGATTCACTAAGTTGGCCCTTGCCTACTCCGATGGGCCCACACTTAATAATCCATGTCGCTTTCCATTAAAGACCTGAACTTCTCATGTTAACCAGAAAGTTATGTATACCCCAATGGTTAAAGTACCCCGTTATAGTTGTGGGATCTTTGGTTCGAATCCCACTCTTCCCCTTTTATTTCTTTTTATGACTTGGTTAGATCTAGTCTTCATTGCAAGTATGATCTTCCTTAACTGACTAAACCTGACTGTTTCTTTAGATTTACCAAGGTGGCCTAGTGGTTAAGGCCCACTACATAGCTTTGGGGTCATGGGTTCTATTCCCCTCACTTACCATTTTATTCCTTTAATTTCTGTCTCTTTATAACTTGGTTGGCCCTAGCTTTAATTAATTTATCCTAACTATCCGACCAAATGTGATACAGGGCCCTGATGGTTAAGGCCCATTATGTTGTGTAGAAGGTCCTAGGTTCCAATCCCCTCTTCTACAATTTCTTTTCTTTTTAATTATTAACTAGATTCAGACTTGGTTGGCCAAACCATTTATCGAAACTTGATTGGACTCGACCAGGTTCATATCAATTCGATTCAACCCATTTATTTGGTCCATCATTTTTACTTGATTTGATCTAGTCTATTCATTGTAACTTGATTAAGTCTAACTACTTAATCCTTTAATCCCACTCTAGTTGATCAAATACTCTTGTATTTTAAAGGAACCCAGGCCCAGCCCAACATGAGTTGATTAGACCTAACTACTTTGTTTTTACCTAGCCAATTAATATTTGGGTTTGCATAAACTAACTTGATTCAACTGATTAATCAAATTGACTAGGCCAAATCTATTGACTCTATTTAGACTTGGGTCCGTGACTAACTCTCAGAAAAGAGCTCTGCTTGCTCGAGGGTGGCGCTCCGGCCTCACCGGCAGTGCACGAAGACGACCAGGAATTTCTTCTACCGAAATTCCTCGCTACCTGGCAGCAACCAGCAAGCAATGAACGTCCATCAGAAGAGGGCTGTTGAGTCCCTCTTCCCCTCATCGGTGCTTCCTACTCCCAACCGGAACTCCTACCTTCTCCGGCGTTTAGTTCCTTGGCAGACGATCCCCGGAGATCGCCCGGTGACTCCTCGCCTTACTATGCAGGCATGATTTTTACCAAAGAAAAGAAGGAGAGGAGAGACTCATCGGAGTACAGGCGGCTGGTGATGCTTTCTCCGCCGTCGGAGGCACAGGGAAGGAGGAGCGCGCGATCAGGTGGCTGAGGGACGGTCCTGTTTGCACGAAGGATGGCGACGGTGGCGAGAAGGAGTCCCTGTGCCTTATCTTCCTCTCTCCCTTCTTCTCTGACCACTGCCACAGGAGACAGTTATCTATTATCTCCGCTCAGTCGCCATTAGGGTTGGAAGATCGACGCTCTTCTTATAGGTGCTCGTGGGCGAATCTGCGAAGGATGACAAGTGCGTTGATGAGGGTCAATCAACGAGATCCGCTCGCCTTCCCTTACTCGTTGTCTGGTGATTCCGATGGAGACGAGGATCTAGCGATACTGGCGCTGGCGCTGGCCCTGGCGGAGAAGAGAGGCTGTTGCCTCGGGATCATGTCGCCACCGATCGGACGACCAGAACTGCGCATGGCATCCGACGGCAGCCATCTTCCATCGCATCTCAAATCCACTTTGGTTTGATGAACAACGACGATTGATCATGGATGGAGGGTTGGACGAGGCTCCTTTCGCCTCGAACTTAATCCAGTCTCTCAGATGAACGACTTGGATTAACTCTATCATATGAAAGGGAACGAGTGGCTTTGATTAAACCTTCTGCCTAGAACTTAAGGCAATCCATTTGATGAGCGGCAGAGATTAGTCCAATCTGTAAGGGCATAAGTATCATCCCTTCAACGTTGGTGTGGACTGTTGGATCAACTCCTCTTGATCAGATTGCCCACTAATCTTTTAATCTCAGCAGTCCATTGTTTTCTAATGCAACTCATGCACGAATTTCTTGTGGCATTTTGCGAATATCCCCCTGTTCTTTTCTAGGTTATTCTCAGGTCCTTGTCCTGTGATAGGAGCACAATTTCCTTTAGGTCCTCAAAATTTCTAAAATTATCAAAAGGTCCCTGTCAGTCCCATTAACCTTAATTAGGGTTTTAATTCATTAAACCCTCATTTTCCAAATAAATCCAGAATTGGGAAATTACTTTAATTACCAAACTATTTAAAAAGAATTTAAAATCCATTTATTTCAATAAAATCTTAGATTTTACAATCCTCCCCCCTTACAAAAATTTCGTCCCCGAAATTTAAAATAAAACTTTCTCAAAACTCATTCAGTAACAAATAACTCCAGGTAATGCTCCTTCATGTCTTCTTCGCGTTCCCATGTAGCTTCTTGATCGGAGTGAATGTTCCATCTCACTTTGATCAAAGGAATGGCCCGTTTTCTCAACTTCTGCTCTTTGCGGTCTAAGATTTCCAACAGTCGCTCCTCATAGGACATGTGCTCTTGGACTTCAACTGGAATCTAGGGAATCACGTGAGATAAATCACAGATAGATTTCTTCAACATAGAAATGTGAAATACATCGTGGACCTGAGCCAGTTCCGGGGGTAGAGCCAATCTATAGTCCACTGCTCCTACCTGCTCCAAAATCTCGAAGGGTCCAATGTAGCGTAGAGCAAGCTTCCCTCGCTTCCCAAATCTCACAACTCGCTTCATTGGTGATACCTTCAGTAACACTACGTCACCAACCGGGAACTCAATCTCAAATCGACGTTGGTCAGCATAACTCTTTTGTCGGCTCTGAGCAACCTTAGGTCTTTGATCATCCTGACCTGATCCTCCGTCTGACGGATAAAATCTGGCTCCTCAAGTTTCCTCTCACCCACATCTCCCCAACATACCGGCGTCTGGCACTTAATACCATAAAGTACCTCATAAGGAGCCATCAGTATGCTCGCCTGGTAACTGTTATTGTAAGAGAATTATGCCAGACTCAGGTGTTTGTGCCATGAGCCTAAGAAGTCCAAGGCACAAGCTCTCAACATATCCTCCAAAATATGAATGGTCCTCTCCGACTGACCATCCGTCTGAGGATAAAAAGCTGTACTGAACGCTAGACGAGTGCCTAAGGCTATGTGCATCTTTCCCAGAATCTCGAGAAAAACCTTGTGTCGTGATCGGAGGTAATAGACACTTGTACTCCATGTAGCCTGATAATCTCGTCAATATACAACCATGCTAACTGCTCCAACATGGCCCCCGTCTTAAGAGTTTTGAAATGTACTGACTTGGTCAAGCGATCTACTATCACTGATACTGCCTCATGCCCCTTCTGGGTCCGAGGTAGCCCGGTCACAAAATCCATGTTAATGTGCTCCCATTTCCACTCTAGAATTGGCAAAGGTTGTAACTTCTCAGCTGGTCTCTGATATTCCGCCTTTATTAACTAACAAGTAATGCACTATGCTACAAACTCAGCGACCTCCCGTTTCGTACCTTTCCACCAATAGTGGTCTTTCAATCCTTTGTATATCTTGGTACCTCCAAGATGGATTGCGTAGCTCGAGTAGTTGGCTTCCTCACGAATTTAATTCTTCAGTTTTGAGATATTAGGCACACAAACTCGTTCATCAAATCTGAGTGTGCCATCCTCATGAATCCGAAATCATGTCTGTACACCCTGATCAACTTGACCCCTGATCTCCTCCAGATACAGGTCTTACATCTTCGAGTCTCGGATCCTCCCCAACACCGAAGGTTGTATGCACAAACTGGCCAGACTCACTTTGATATTTGACAATATGATTTCTAGCTCCATCCTCCTCATATCATCTAACAAGAGCCTTTGAGAAGTCAACAGTGTAGCGACTCCGTAGTTAGATTTCCTGCTCAATGCATCTACCACCACGTTAGCCTTACCCGAGTGGTAATGGATGCTCAAATCATAATTCTTGATTAATTCCAATCATCGGCGCTGCCTAATGTTCAACTTTTTCTGTGTAAAGATGTACTTGAGGCTTTTGTGGTCGGTGTATATCTCACAAGGCACACCGTAGAGGAAATATCACCAGATCTTCAGTGCAAACACGATCGCAGCAAGTTCCAGATTATGTGTGGGGTAGTTCTCCTTATATGATTTTAGCTGACGAGAAGCATAAGTAATAACTCGTCCGTCTTGCATCAGGACACATCCCAGACCAGTTTGGCAAGCGTCACTGTAAACGTTGTACCTACGACCACCCTGTGGTAGGGCAAGAATTGGCACGGATACTAGTTTCTGTTTCAGCTCCAGGAAACTCTTCTCACATGCCTCTGACCAAACAAATCGAATACCCTTCCTAGTCAATTTCGTTAAGGGTGCTGCTAGACGGGAGAAGCCCTCAACAAACCTCCGATAATAGCCGACTAATCCCAAGAAACTCCGTATCTCTCTAACGGTGGTCAGTCTCTTCCAATCGACTACTACTTTTATCTTCTTGGGGTCCACTGATACTCCAGCATTGCTGATGACATGCCCTAAGAAAGCCACACTGTCCAGCCAAAACTTACACCTGGAGAATTTTGCATAGAGTTGGTGCTGTCTCAAAGTCTCCAATATGATCCTCAGGGTCTCCATGTGTGCCTGGCGACTAGGAGAATAGATCAGAATGTCGTCTATGAAAACCACCACAAACCGGTCTAGATATTGTCAAAAGACCCAGTTCATCATGTCCATGAACACCGCCGGGCCATTAGTAAGCCCAAAAGTCATCACGAGGAATTTATAGTGTCCATATTTGGTCCGGAAGGCACTCTTCGGGATGTCCTCCTCCCTGATCCGTACCTGATGGTATCCGAACCTTAAATAAATCTTCGAGAATACCTGGGCTCCTAGTAATTGATCCATGAGATCATCAATTCTCGGTAACGGATATTTATTCTTGACCGTTACCTTGTTCAACTCTTTGTAATCGATGAACAGTCTCATCGATCCGTCCTTCTTCTTGACTAATAACATTAGTGCTCCCCAAGATGACATGCTCCGTCGAATGAAGCCTTTCTCCAACAACTCCTCTAGTTGTGACTTCAGTTCCTTTAACTCCTCGGATGTCATTCTATAAGGTGCCCTAGACACAGGATCCGTGCTAGGAACTAAATAGATGAAGAACTCCAATGCTCTTTCCGGGGGTAATCCTGGTAGATCATCGGGGAACACATCAAGGTACTCGCTCATTATAGGGACGTCTGTGATCGCGGGTCCACTCCCCAACTTTGCCTCTGAGATCTAGGCCAGATAATCGACGCATCCTCCGTTAAGTAACCTCCTAGCCTGGAGAGCTGAGATCTCCCGAACTAGAGAAAAATCCTGGCTGCCACGAAAAGTGAACTCCTTATTGCCAGGCATCCTGAAGTGCACTCTCTTCCCGCGAAAATCCACCACAGCGTATACCGAAGAGAGCCAATCCATCCCGAGGATCACGTCTAATCCCTCAGGTCCATCACGTGTTGATCAGCGGGTAACTCCCGACCCTCGATCATCACCGGATATGCCGGAACCATCCTGTTCACCAACCTGGCAGCTCCTACTGGGGTATCTACACTCAGCTCATATGGTAGCTCCACAACTGTCAATGTATGTCTCCATGCAAACAATGTAGATACAAAGGAGTGTGTAGCTCCTGGATCAAACAAGGTACAAGCATAAGAAGAGCTAATAGCAATCATACCTGCAACGATGTCAGCTAATGCTTGCGCCTCCTCTGTGGTCAGATGGTAGGTGCGTCCGTGAGTCATGGGCCTCTGCTGGGATGATGGCTAACCGGATGAGGTAGACTGGCCTGTCGCTGTGGCCTTCCCTTTCCTATGACCCCCTTGTGGCTTTGGTACTGATGCTGTTGATTGCTTGGAGGCACCAAACGATTGCTGGGGACCCTATGCTCCTCCCCCTGTACTCTGACCAGCCTGGCGTTGTGGGTACTGTGCCTTCTTATGTTCTAAACTGCAGCATACGAAGCACCCACCAGTAAGTCTTGGACACTGTGATTTCTTGTGGGGGCCTTTGCATTCATAATATCGCATTGTCTGTGACACACTAGCCGACGAACCTTTGCCTCTAGTTGAGGCCGAAGACCCAGCTGTCTTGTTATAAGGCTGGGACCTATGATTAGATCTCTGTCATCCTGAGCTCCTTCCAAAAGACTGTCCTTGATTATTACTCTGCCCTTTCTCCTGCTTGTCCTTCTTAGACGGCCCCTAAGAATCACACTGGCAAGAAACAACAATGTACTTGGCTCGGGCCACCACTTCCGCATAGCTAGTGCACATGTGTCTAGATACTTTCCTATGTGAGAACCATGTCTGGTAGGAAACGAGCAAGTCTGTCAAATTTAATCTAGTACTGCTCTACCGGCATGCCTCCCTTAATGATATTGTTGAACTCTATGCCATTAGAAGAAGTCTTCCCCTAGAGAAATATTTTCTAAAGAAGGCTTTCTTGAACTCATCCCAAGTTTGGAAGGGCACACCCTTACTCAATGGTATCTCCCCGAGGGTACCAGTCCTCTGCACAACCTTGCATCAGATAAGTGACTGTCCTGACTTTGTTCGGGTCCTCTGCCTGATACATCTCAAAGGTCCTCTCTAGTTCCCAGATCCAAAGTTCGGCTGCCTGTGGATCAACAGTACCATCGAACGGACGGGGAGAAGGCCTCCGGATCTCCTCAATCGGTCCTCTACTAGCAGCTGGTGTGGTAGGCGGGGGTGGAGGCGGTGCCTGCTGATGCCCCTACTTCTCTATATACCCCATCATCTCTCTCATGAGCTCAATCATAGAAATAGGGGGTACCTCTCCCCTCAGATTTGGGCTCGCTGCCTGTGGCCTTGTAGTTCCTGATTGAGTAGGCAACTCCTGCTCAACCTCCATGTCTACCGACGGTGGGGGAACCTCTTCCACCGACAGGTGGGGTACCTGCTCTACCGGAGGCTGAGACACCTCTGTGTGGTGAGGTTGTCCACGAGGCCGTCCACGTCCGCCTCTACCACTCATCCTAGTAACTGTCAAACAACTAGTAGAGTTAGCTCATAAATAACATACAGACGAGTAATAATCAAATAGTTTATTTTATTCCGTGATTCGAAAATAGCATTTGTAGTTTATACAACTCAAACAATTTATAAGACTACAAAATTATTCCTAACAGCACGAACTTGACTCAATCTTCCCTATCAGGGCACAATGGGCTATAAGTGTTCTGTGGTTCGCCCCCTGGGGTAGAAAGCCGTTCATGCCCAGAGGGCGTCTGCTCGGTCGAGGGAGTCCCGAGGGCAGTCCATAGTGAGGTGAAAGCCACTCCTACAATTGAGGTATCTGCCTGACGAGCCCTGACACACAATGTAATCATGCCCATAACCTCCACAGCGGAGGCACCTAACTCTACTGGTCTCCCTAGTCACTAGGCCTCCCCCTAGCACCATATGGGGCCGCAAGACTCCTGCGGTAGTCACGAGCCCTGCTCACACATCTGTGGACCCTTTGGCCATCCCTTAGCTGTCGTTGGAAGAGTATTTCCATAACAGTTTGAAGCCTATCAATCTGTCGATTAGTAGCTTCAATAGCCATCCTCAGCTCTGCCACCCAGCCTTTGGGGCATCTGGTGGGATTTGGGGCTGCACATGGCGTTCAATTTGAGCTGGGCGATGAAAAGTTTTATAATAGCTCGATGAGAAAATGGGCCAGATTCTATAGGATTAACATGACAGACTTGGATTAGTGAATGAACCCGCTAGAATAGATATAAATAGCTCATAAATGACTAGTGAGATTCGAGAAGTACAGTGATAAACTTGCTTCGATACTTTATTCAATTTCAAAAGAAAGGAATGACAAAAGAATCTGCCTCCTCTCACTATTATAGTAAACTAGGTGAATAAACCGGCTTTCCTTCCTTCCATTCAGGGGCACTCTAAAGGCTTTGCAACCTTCAGAGCTGGCTGACCGCGTCTCACGCAGGGATACCACAGAGCACTCTAAGACCATTGTTCTCCATGCGTATGCATGGACTGCGAAGTAAGTTCAGTGATCTTCCCCCATTCCTCTGTCAGTTGAGCCACTACATACCTTCCCTTAAATCAGTCCCCATTGGAGTGGACTACGATTGCGATACCGAGAGTTGGCAAAGAGCCTCAACTTGAGGTAGTCCTTGGACCTAGCTTCCCCATACTGGACCAAGAATCGAGCTAAAGTAAGCTCGACCAAACCTTTCTTGACCCGCTGACCTATGATCGGCATCGATGTCGAATCCCCAAAAAAACGTCGTGTTTAAATAGTTCCAACCATTTTTTAATCTCTATTTCCATTTTTATTTGGTTATACCCATACAAGCCATCCATAAAAGACATCTGTTCATATATGTGGGTATTGTCTATAATGATTTCCGCGATCGGCAGAGGAAAAACCCTTAGGTTCTGGGAAGTCATCACCGACTCCACCTCCTCTGGCGATGACACTTGAAAGTACCTTTGTCCACGGTACCCACCTCTAGACATCTTCACTCCCTGCATTTAAGCAAAATGTTAGTCTAGTATTCTCGCGAATTTATCTACCCAACCCAACACTTAGTTCAACCTATTTGACTAAGTTACTAGGGCAACTAGGGTCTCCATTATCTGCATGCACTGATACCACTTTAATCTGTCATACGCTGACCCGTATTTCCAAGCCTCAAGCACGTGTACAGATCGGTTGTAACCAAGTGGAGGCGCACCTCACTCGGATACAAGGCCTGTGTAATCAAAAGAAGATAACAAAATAATTAAATCTCAAATAATATCAAATAATATTAACAGAGTCTCAGCGGAATGAAATCATAAGGGTCAAGATGCCCTATAGAATACCCGGCCCTGTAAGGGTCCTATAACAAATGTCTCTCACACAAGGAAAATAAATGAGTTCCCAAGGGAGCATGACAAACGTCTCCCCCAGCCAGCATCATCAGCAACTGCTGGAACTTGACCTTCCGGTCGTACGCAGGTCCTATATCAGTAGCGCCACCTATCGTACGTGTCGACATGGCTAGCGAATCATCCCTACTGATGGGCAGGACAACAAGAGTATCGTCCCTCTGGCATGGCAAGGCGAAATGCCACGGTATCCCGTCCATGACATTCCCCAAATAGTGCCACCACGGTCCACTAATCCGGGTGGAAGACTAACAAATAAATCAGAGATACCAACAACTCGAAAACAATCAAACATGCTCAAGCAGAATCCAAATAACCAGGAAAGTATGTATGAACTCAACAGAACAAGTCAAAGAAAATATCATGAACTATCGAGCATGATAATAACAAGAAATACTTCGGAGAGTAGGCACTAGGCAAGTGTACTTACCTTTACTAGCGGTGTCTGGAATCACTAGGGAATCCCTACAACCATGTCTCTATGTCAAAACCTGATAATAGAATCTATATCAGTATCGACAACCTCTCATAATGTAAAATCCATGAATTTTGGAAATAAACGTTTTGAGAAAAATAATAAATTATTTCCCGCGATTAGTTTTGATGTGGGATTAAACGATTTATTAAATAGAAATCAAATTATTATGTGGTCTGTAGGGACCTAATAGTAATTTTGATAGAATTGAGGACCTTAAAGAAGTTTTTCCTCTCACAGCACAAAGACTTAGTTGTAAATAAAGAAAATAGAGGGACCTAACGGAAATAGACCCCTCTCTCAGAGAGTGACTAAACTGTAATTTGATAAGGTTTAGGGATTGTTGGATAGTTTTTCGGATGAGAACTCTTGTTGGAAGGGGGTGGACGGCCGAGATCAAACGATCTCAGCTTTTGTAGATCACGAGGCGTTAGTAGGCCATCTGTGAGGCCACGGGGCGCGCTCAAAGGCGATCATCTGAGTTTAGTGTTGGATGCAGGTACGCGGGTAGATCCATCCACAATTCCATTTTGATCTCATGCTTGATCTTAGCGCTGTTAGATCGTAGGCACAAGGATGTGTATCGAGGCCGCTGGATAGGGATCTGATGATCCTCACCGCCCATCTGTGAGATCAGATCGCAGGCAATACCTCCCTCGCCTCCCCAACGCCACGCTGGCCCGCCTCTCCTGCTCCGCATTACGAGGGCCGGCCATGTATGGCGGTTCGCAAGTGGTGACCATTCATCTGCGTCCCTAAAGGCTATAAAAAGGGGCGACGCTTTCTCGTTTCCCCGAACAAGCTTGGAAGCACGTAGCTCACATGGAGTTGCCAAAGCGAGGAGAAGAAGGAAGCCGCCAGCAGTTTTGCACCACTGGGCCGAGCACAAGGCCATCCGAGAGCCGGGGTGGAAGGGGGGACTGGGACGGTGAGCTTGAGGTGGTGCTGCACGTGGAGAGCGTGGCGGGGCTCGTCGGAGAAGTCTGAGACCTACCAGTCGGCGGAGCGCTCACGAGAGGCATCAGACACTGCTCACGTTTCTCCGGTAAGTACCTTCCTCTTTCCTGCACCATTGAAAGACTATATATGCTCCCCTGCTGTGAGAGGTGTTATAGGAGTTAATCACCGCTCTCGGCCAGAGGACGTGGAGGAAACCGAGAGAAAGGTAAGAAGTTTGGTGGTTTTGGGGAGGAGGAATGGATACTCTGCCGGCCAGAGGACAAAGGGACTAGTGGGTCGGGTCCCGGTGAACGGGTCAGTACACCGAGACGCATAGGGGTGAAGCTCGCGGACGGGTGATAGAGAGAAAGAAGAGAGAAAAACAAAAAAATTATTAATTAGAAGATTAATTAATTTAGCTAATTATTTGATTAGTGTTAGAGGAGAATAGATAGTGTGACCCATTAATTGATTATTGTGACATGATATAAATTTTTCTTGGATTAGGATCTTAATTAGTTATTGATACAAATAATCATTAGCTAATTGAGATAATAAATTTGGACAACTATAGGAGTGTGACAAAATAAAATCAATTATTTGATTTGAATAATTTTGTCTCTAACATTAGTAGTGTGACAATAGATAAATATAGTCGCACTAACTATATGTGACACTTAATAGAAACTATAGTATGGTTGTTGTGATAATCGGATAATAATGGGTTAATATTTTAATTAAAATATTAACCTAAGAGTTGTGACAGTTAAATAACAAATTTGAAAACTTAAGGTTTTAATAAAAGATTAAAACCTTAGTGTGACAAACAGTGGTAATGACACTATTAATGTAGTGTCTCTATTAATAGTAATGACACTATTAATCAAACAGTGGTATAGTTTCAGTAATTATATGGAGCTATAACTATGTGATATAATAATTAAGTAATTATTATTGAAATAAGATAAATAGAAATTAAGTAATTAATTTCGAATTTGATAATAGGTTGAGTGGATGGAAATTATTTAGTAAGGAAGCTAAAACAAATTCAAAAAGGACTAATAAACCCTAAGCAAGGTGGAACCTTAAACTTTATGGTCAAAAGTTGCCAAATGACCAAAATGCCCTCCTTCCAGGTAAAAAGAGGGTTAAGATTAATTTGAATAGGCCCAACTCAAAATTAAATGACCCAATGAGAGCTCTAATTCCCGACAAATAGGCTAGAGTTGACTAGGTTTGACCAAAGTAGGTCTAAAAGTCAACTAAGGGACATCTGAAGCGAACTAATAAGGGCCCAGAACTCCTAGAGATGGTCCCTAGGACCTGCTAGTGGGCCTAAGCCCAATAAGAATGTAAGGCATGCATGTACACCTAGGGACATAGAAATATTATTGGAATATTGTTTCTAATAGACTTCATGATACTCTCGGGGAGTTGTTGGCACACTAGAGGAAGCTAGAAGGACACCTAGTATCAACAAGAGGTAAGTTCACTTGCCTAGTTTCCACCCGGTGACGGGATTTCTTGGATTTGCTATGAATTTTTATTATATGCACTGCTGAAGCCATACATGCTATTCATACCTGTTTTTGAATCCTGTTGAGCATGTGTGTTCGTTTTCGGGACGTTGGAGTCCCTATTTGTCAGTTCTTGCCTGACTCAAATGGAGCTAGGAAGCTCCAATTTAGGAATGTTAGTGACGTGACCCCACGACTTTCACGGCCCTACCGTATAGCTTTCCTCAAGGTCTCTACTTGTCGTTGGGAATGGTACACCAATGCAGGTGTTAACACGTGCAGGGAGAGGTAGTTCTACCAACTCCGTGGACCGAGGGTCAAAACTACCTAGATCGTATTTATATCCAAAAGTCGACATAATCGGCCAGAGTAAATTTTGAGTTCTCTCAAAAACTCATTCTGCAGAGCCCGTGGGCTTCAGACGTGGGTCGTACCTTTCGACTTGTTTGTGGTAGACTCCTAGGACTATGTTGTTGATATTATGGTCTCTACTGTCATGTCATACTTTCTATTTATGACATTGCTTGACTGCAGGGTACTCATCACCATTCAATTCCAAAGCTCATATGTTTCTCTTCTCCTCTTTCGTGATTTCATGGTTTAGGGGAAAGGAGCCCTCACCCGAGACTCGTGAGGTTTAGGAGCCTACTCTATCTTTATCTTTATCTCTATCTTTTATGAGCATTTTATTGTAGGACTCAGATAGATTCGCATCACATAGGGCCTATGGACTCTGTTGACTCTATGTTCCTTGGAACACGAGTTTATTTATTTATTTTTATGGATTGTTATCTGCTTATCACATTATTAGGCCTTGTATTTGAGTTGAGTTCATCTCTTCTTTAATACGGCCGGTCTGTTGACGTGCTTGAGGTCCCGGATTCCGGGTCGGGGCGTTACACATAAGCTCTAGATGCACATGCAAGATTCACCAAGTTGGCCCTTGCCTACTCCGATGGGCCCACACTTAATAATCTATGTCGCTTTCCATTAAAGACCTGAACTTCTCACGTTAACCAGAAAGTTATGTATACCCCAGTGGTTAAAGCACTTCGTTATAGTCATGGGATCTTTGGTTCGAATCCCACGCTTCCCCTTTTATTTCTTTTTATGGCTTGGTTAGATCTAGTCTTCATTGCAAGTGTGATCTTCCTTAACTGACTAAACATGACTGTTTCTTTAGATTTACCATGGTGGCCTGGTAGTTAAGGCCCACTACATAGCTTTGGGGTCATGGGTTCTATTCCCCTCACTTACCATTTTATTCCTTTAATTTCTGTCTCTTTATAACTTGGTTGGCCCTAGCTTTAATTAATTTATCCTAACTATCCGACCAAATGTGATACAGGGCCCTAATGGTTAAGGCCCATTATGTTGTGTAGAAGGTCCTAGGTTCCAATCCCCTCTTCTACAATTTCTTTTCTTTTGAATTATTAACAAGATTCAGACTTTGTTGGCCAAACCATTTATCAAAACTTGAATGGACTCGACCAGGTTCATATCAATTCGATTCAACCCTTTTATTTGGTCCATCATTTCTACTTGATTTGATCTTGTCTGTTCATTGTAAATTGATTAAGTCTAACTACTTAATCCTTTAATCCCATTCTAGTTGATCAAATCATCTTGTATTTTAAAGGAACCCAGGCCCAACCCAACATGAGTTGATTAGACCTAACTACTTTGTTTTTACTTAGCCAATTAATATTTGGGTTGGCATAAACTAACTTGATTCAACCGATTAATCAAATTGACTAAGCCAAATCTATTGACCCCATTTAGACTTGGGTCCGTGACCAACTCTCCGGACAGAGCTCTGCTGGCGCGAGGGTGGCGCTCCAGCCTCGCTGGCGGTGCAGAAGACGAACGGGCCTTTTTTCTCCCGAAATTCCTCGCTACCTGGGAGCAACCAGCACTCCGTGAAAGTCCTCCTGAAAAGGGATGTTGAGTCCCTCTTCCCCTCGTCGGTACTTCCTGCTCCCAGCCGGAACTCCCACCTTCTCCAGCATTTAATTCCCTTGCAGACGATCCCCGAAGATCGCCCGGTGATTACCCACCTCGCCTTACTATGCAGGCATCATTTTTACACAGAAAAGAAGGAGAGGAGAGACTCACCGGAGTACAGGCGGTTGATGACGCTTTCTCCACCATCGGAGGCACAGGGAAGGAGGAGCACGCGATCAGGTGGCTGGGGAGCGGTCCTGTTTACACGAAGGATGGCGATGGGGGCTAGAATGAGTCCCTATGCCCTATCGTCCTCTCTCCCTTCTTCTCTGACAGCTACTACCGGAGACAGTGATCTATTATCTCTGCTCAGTCGCCGTTAGGGTTGGAAGACTGGCTCTTTTCTTATAGGTGCTCGTGGGCGAATCTGCGAAGGATGGCAAGTGCGTTGATGAGGATCAATTAACAAGATCTGCTCACCTTCCCTTACTCGTCGTCCGGTGATTGAGGTGGAGACGAGGACCCAGCGGCGCTGGCGGAGAAGAGAGGCTGTTGCCTCGGGATCGTGTCGCCACCGATCGGACGACCAGAACTGCGTGAATGGCATCCGACGGCAGCCATCTTCCATCGCGTCTCAAATCTGGTTCTTTGGTTTGATGAACGGCCGCGATGGATCATGGATGGGGGTTTGGATGAGTCTCCTTTCGCCTCGAACGTAATTCAGTCTCTCAGATGAACGGCTTGGATTAACTCTATCAGATGAAAGGAAACGAGTTGCTTGGATTAAAACTTCTGCCTAAAACTTAAGGCAATCCTTTTGATGAGCGGCAGAGATTACTCAGCACGGTGAGGGCACAAGTATCATTGCTTCAACGATGGTGTGGACTGTTCGATCAACTCCTCGTGATCAGATCGCCCACTGATCTTTTAATCTTAGCAGTGCATTGTTTTCTAATGCAACTCATGTACGAATTTCTCGTGGCATTTTGCGAATAGCCCTCTGTTCTTTTCTAGTTTATTCTCAGGTCCCTGGCCTGTGAGAGGAGCATAATTTCCTTTAGGTCCTCAAAATTTCTAAAATTACCAAAAGGTTCATGTTAGTCCCATTAACCCTAATTAGGGTTTTAATTCATTAAACCCTCTTTTTCCAAATAAATCCAGAATTGGGAAATTACTTTAATTACCACACTATTTAAAAAGACTTTAAAGTCCATTTATTTCAACAAAATCTTGGATTTTACAACAGTTCATCTTTAGTGAAAGCCAAGCTTCTCTTCACCTATGATTTTGCTGCCTATAGCTTTGATCGATTGGAGACATGAGCTGTATTAAACCAAAATAATACGAGAAAGTCAATATCATGAATGAGTTTTAAGAAAATATGTTGTTTGTCTTGAAAGCATCTTTTATTCTTCTCGATCCAAGCTCACCATATGGGTGTCATAGTGAGCAAGTCCCAACTTGGCCTTCGTATTTTGTCTACTGTACGTTATCCTTATCCTCAAAGATCTTGTATCATTTGGGGGTTTTCTACTAATCCAAAGAGGTTGCCGAAATGATCGTAGATCCCACTTCAAGGGGCAAAGAAGTAAAAGGTGTGTTACCGATTCACCTTCTTGGTTGCATAAACAGTATATTGTTCACATTCCTCCCTTATAGAGTTTTGCAAGGTTATCTAGAGTTAGAATTTTGTTTCCTTTTGCTAGACAAGTGAAAATTTTGATTATTAGGGGACATTGGCACTTCCAAAATGACATTAGTATGTTGCTTCTTACTCATCTGTCAACCAGGGACCTCTATAATGAGTTCAGTATGAATCTTTATGATGCCGTGAGTTTCCAGTTTCTAGTATCATTTACAGAATCATCAGTTTTCCTTACTTGGTAACAAAGGCTCTGATATTCAAAGCTTTCCTCTCTCGATAGAGGGTCTGACTTGAATAGGAGTTTCTCTTGGATGGTTAGTCTCTTAGAAGCTTGTACTCAGATTTTTGGACTCCTAATCATAGCGTTAAGTGAAGGCCAGATGTTCAAAGGCGATTGACCCAGATTTAGTTCTTTAAACAAGTTAATTATTGTGTCATTCTTGCATTTTAAGTGATGTTTGTGAGTACCGCTGCTCGCTCGTTACATATTCCCTTCCAAAAGAACGATGCACTCCTTTGGGATAGAATTTTATAAAGTATGCATCTTTTATAATCTTTTAGTAGATCCCAATTTCTCCTGTGAGAATCCTCCACCACCACTTCCCTAATAGTGTCCCATTGAATTTTCTTAGGTTGATAATCCCCCACCCTTCTTGCTCTTTTGCTTATTAGAGTCGTGTCCATTTGACGAGTCTATAGGAGTGTTTATCGAGAGCCAGGCTCTTCTAAAGAAAATCTTGTCGAATAGCATTGATGCTTCATATGACCCATTCCAGGAGCCTATATGTGGACAACCAGAAGGTTGGGATAATAGAGCGGACTGAGTTAATGAATGTTATCCTTCCTCCTAGAGAAAGTAGTCTGTGTTTCCATGATGTAATTTTGCTCATTATTTTCTCTATGAAACTTATCACTCTTTTCTTTAAGGTTTACCTTATGATATTGGGAGTCCTAGGTACTTAATCAGTAGGGAGGTAAGTGGGAAATTTATGATCTGTGCAAAGTCCTTGGGTGTATGGTCATTGTATTAATTATGATGAGGACACTCTTGTTAATGTTGATTCGAAGGCCAGAGAGCCCCTCAAATAGGTAGAATACTAGTTTTAGGACTCTACAGCTCTCTGTGCCTCCTAGACATAAAACTAGCAAGGTGTAAACATATTGTAGTGAGGTGATTACATATTCACCATTGACATTTAGTTGAATTTCCTTAAGTATGTCAACTCTTGTTGTATGAGAGAGCATTAAGGAAAACACATCAACTGCTAAGAAGAAAAGGAATAGGGAGAGGGAGTCACCTTGTCTCAAACATCATTTGTAATGGATGTATTAGTGGGTTCCCCATTGATGAGGAGCTTCGCCTTAGAGCAGTATAGTAGGGCCTTTAACCACGATATCCATTTGGGTCCAAAACCCCTTCTTGCCTGAAGCACTCCTAAGAAAAAGTCTCAGTCTACTATATCAAAGGTCCTTTTTTCAAAGTCCATCTCGATTAACACTTCATTTGTTCTTATTTGTTTCATTTTGAACACCATTTCCTTTATTGTGACTCTATTATCTTGTACGGAATGACCTTTGATGAAGGTTGTTTAGGATTCGTCCGTCAAGTCCCCGATCAATAGATAATAGATAATTTATTTATAAAACCATGATTTATAACTGAAGGACTTACCTCCCTCACTTCTAAGTCCTACTCAGGTCGGAGCCATCTAATCTGGTTCTATACCGCTTTATCATGTCCTAAACATGATAAATACTCATTACATAATAATTTATAACAATAGGAACACATTAAATGTTTTAGACTCTATTTATAAATTCACTAAAATATCAATTTTTTAATTTATATTTGATAACTCCAGCCCTTAAAACACTTGCCCAATATGAATTCCATCATTTTATAGGTTAACAAAACCAATGGTAAACATCTAGCCGATGAAAAGCCTCTCTTCAACCCGGCCATATTTGGTTGGAGGATATCCTCAGAGATATCCCCAGTAACCCTATTCCCATGTTTGTCAAACACTTTGACAAGACATGGGGATAAGATTACTTTTAGATTAAATATAAAAACTCATTGTAACCATATTTTAAAATAATAGTTAGTACTAATCATAACAAAGAAAAAAGACAAAAATAACCCTAACCTAACTTATGTCTTCTGAATGGGTTGGTGGCGGGACATAAAAAAGAATGGTTGAATCAACTGCAATGCCGAGATTGAACATTTGAAATAAAAACAAAACCCTACCTTCAACCCGATCCCCTTTTCTACATCAATCGCCCCACGCTGTGCTAACCCGCTGCATCTCGAGCCCCCTCTTCTCCACCTCCCTGATTTGTGCAGCCTAGCTTGCTCCTCACGGCCGATTCCTAGAAGGGAGGGACACCGTCAATCGGCAAGGCTTAGGTGGAGGTATGTTTCTAGCCATCCTCGTAGGAGTAACTAAGAAGCTCATGATCCCTAATTTGAACTTTTATGGCCTGTGATTGAACTTGGGATAGAAAGATTTTGAAAAAAAGAAATTGTTCAATAAGGCTAAAAAATACAAAGATTTCCCATTGATAATAA
This sequence comes from Dioscorea zingiberensis, assembly GCA_026586065.1. Lineage (NCBI taxonomy): Eukaryota > Viridiplantae > Streptophyta > Magnoliopsida > Dioscoreales > Dioscoreaceae > Dioscorea > Dioscorea zingiberensis. The sequence goes on from CM048826.1 coordinate 25,960,383, forward strand.
GTTGTTATATTTACAAAGTTTTTTTTTTGTCTATTGTCATCCTTTGTCTATTCTATGTTTTTCCTGTTTTGTCTGATTTCATTATCAATGTTGTCAATTTTAGAAACAATGTGCTTCTAAAGTAATGTGCCACGCCCCGACCCGAATCCCGGGACCTTAGGCACGAGCACAGACCAGCCGTACCCAAGTGGAGACAGGCTCCGCTCGGATACAAGGCCTAAATGATAAAGAACAGATAACATTATTTCCATTAATAACAAGAGTTACACAGCGGAAAATTGAAATTTAAAGGTACACTATGGGCCCTACTAGGGTCCAAAAAAAAAATACATTGTCTCTCTCTAAAAGGTTTGAGATCTTCGAACCTCAACACGCAGCTCCTGAGTCCGTAATCACTATTCCTTTAATCCTGAAAAAAAGGAAATAAAGAAGAATGAGCTTTCGAAAGGAAAGCTCAGTAAGTTCCCCGTAGGGATCTCAACAAAGCCAGTCAATAAACAAGATAAGCAATTAGCATAAATACAAGCATCCGGGACTACGCCCGCACAAACAAGAACCTAGGAGTCTATCAAAATATTGAAAGCAAGGACTCCTAGTCAAGCACTGGCCGTCGGGCCCGAAATAGAATTCCAAGAATCGATGACATCAAAATTTCCCGTCAACCCCCAGCATCTGCTGGAAATCGACCCTCCGGTCGTACTTCGGTAGCGCCACCTCTCTCTTACGTGTTAACACGGTCAGTGTATCGTCCCACTAACCGGTTGGACTACCAGGGTATCCTCCCGCTGGCATGAACCTATCAGAATATCAGGGTGTCCTCAGCCCTGAACGCTCCACTTGAGCATTTGCTCCATTGAACCAGAAAACGAACCCTTCCGGAGCACGTTTACCCGGCCAGCACACGAGACCATGTATCCACAGTCAAGTGTCGGCCCACGGGCCAGCGTGTCCAACGAGCATAACAAGCAACAAAAGCACTTTACTCTAGTTCTCAACTATGCACGTACAAAGGAAGGAAAACAAGCAAACATAGGTACGTGTACGCATCCAATAACAGAAGTTCAATAGCACATGCTAAAAGAAATAGCATTAACAAACACAATGAAAACCCAAAGATGGGCGGGAATCGAGGCGAAGGTAGCTTACTACAACTGGTATGTCAAGTCGACTAACCCGAGTCACTCGTAACACAGCCCAGTACTCCAGGTCGATATCAGGTAATAACAATTACAACTCAGTACCGACACCAAAACAATCCATTAATATTAATAATCATACTATTTCAGAATTCCTGAATCTATCGCGCAGTTCCACAGAAAACCCCATAACTTTTGATCTAGGAACCCGTTTGAGTTGATCCAATGCTTGTTGGAAAGATCTCTTCCTCATCTTTCCAACGGTACCTTACACGACACTACCAGACATCTACATGTGACCCAGATTTTGCTCAAAGTAGGCAGCCAAACAGCAGCTTCCAATTAACACTAACTTGCTTAACTCTTTATAACTTGACTGCATTAAACCAATTTCTTTCAACTTAATTCACTGCCCAGCACCCATTACCAATTCCCAGCCAACAAAACTCTAACTCATTCTCTTTCCAAAGTGATCAAGCATCTATTACCCACAATTGATCCATTGAGTAAACCTTATCAACTCGTCACCGAGAACCCACTTAAACCCTTCAATTTAGAAGCCAAAACCCATCATCAAACTCCCACAAGTAATAAGATACATTAATCCAACACAATCATAGATCCCACCCTCATAACACCCAACTACTGAACCCCATCATTTATGTGTTATCATATGTATGCACCTTCAGGCTAAGTAACCTATATCCTTTGAGAAAACACAGGCCACTAGTATGTAAAAGTCTATGTAACCACATGCATACAATCACACATGCAAATCCAATGAATGTCATGATCCTAGTTCACATCTATGCAACTTCCCTTGGATAACTATCTCTACAAGTCTATCAACACTTAAGCTAGCATCTCCACTTACAAGGCATGCTTAAACTTAGGTATAATTAATCTGGTGTGTCTCATGAATCTACAACCCCCAATCCTTGCTATAAAAGAAGTGAGATCTTTTCAATGGTATCTATGCACGTAAATAACCCCAGGAACACATTAACTTTACCATATTGTCTCATCACTATCCCCTCCCTTCCACCATCTACATTAATATCATACTCAATGTATAAGTACATGTTGAAGCTAAAATCGGTACCCACCTAGAGATAGATACTGGTTTCAGATCAACGGCTAAATTTATATTTAACTGGTCAGACCTCCACAATTGCCGAGAGAGTCCATCAATGCTTCCAAAATCGAGAAACCTGCACAAGGAAACAATCCGTGGGGGTTGGGCCTGAATGCCCGGATTTAACTCCGACGGTCAAGTCAGTATAATCTTCTTCTTTTTGCTTCTTGGGTCCAGGTCTTCTTTGCGCTCCCCCTTACTTCTAATAGTGCCCTCGTTATTTATAGCCCTGGTGGGAGTCCTTGGCAATGCCTCGGATATGACGGCTCTTTATGGAGGAAGTGATGGGTGGGGTTCATCCCCTTGTTGGGTCTGCCTTCCCCCGACCCGTCCCTTCCGTGTCAGAGATCACTTTTTCAATGTGTTCCCTCAAGAACCTGGCTCCTTTCTCGGGTTTACGAGCCGTATGCCCTGTGCAGCCGTCTAACCTGTCTATCGAGAATCAAGTGGGCGGTTCTTCCTGTCAGATCGGGATTTTAATGGTGGGTTGTCTAGATTCTTGGGTTAGCGTAGGCTTAGTCCTTTTCAGACCCAGATCATTTATTAACCGTACTTGTGTTATGGCTCCAGTCATTCGATCAATTAATTCCCTGCTATCACTCTTCCCCATGCTCTGACTTTGATCGTGGTAGCTTCCCGAGTAAGATTTTGGTCGGCTAGAGAGTCTTCCCTTTGAGGTGACAGCGCTTATTAGGCATGGGCGGCTGAGGGTCTCCACGTGGATATACCGGTTGGCCAACCGAGCGGTAGGGATGTGTCCACTTGGTGGGCCGTTTTCACCCTTATCACTAGTCCCGCCCCAAGTGTGTGCTTTGATGCGAGTTTGAGTGATGAGCGAGCATTACTCGGTTATCGATTAAATTTCGAGAAGCAAAGCACTAGGGGATAAAAAGCGGTAAGTTTGAATCGGCATTCCTCTCTTTCTTGGAAGTTGTTCCCTTTGAGAGTGCGAGGCGGTCATATCTAAAAGCGTTTGTGGCGGTGACCAAGGTCTTGGGACTTATGAGTCTGGTTAAAGCACTCCCCTTTGTTACTCACACATGATGCCCTATATAAGCTGATTAGAGGGGGAACTCCCTTTTTTTTTTATATCTTCTGTTACATGGCTTCCCCTCGACACCAATCCTTTTTTAAGATCTTTCTTCCTGAGCAATCTACTTTTATGCTCAGGATTCCTCCGGGATTTCACAGATTTCTTGACGGGCTTGGACCCTGCAGATTCGACTTCTGAGGTCAGAGTGGTTTGCGTATGGGCGTCGGATTAGTGAGGGATGATGGCCGAGGACATCTGGTTTCTTGCTTGAGGTTTGGACGGGATTTCATATTGACCACCACGTGACGGCGGGGGACCTCCTAGTCTTTACCTACTTGGGGAGTCGAGATTTTAAGGTTAAGATCTATGGAAGGAGCTGCTGTCTTAGAGAGTCTCCTTACTTTGCCCGACCGATGCATGGAGCGGCCGAAGTTGACAATAGCGGGGGGGAGGGAGCCCAGGCCTCGGAGTCTTCTATCGGGTCTTCTTGAGGTGTTAAGTTTTATTGTCTTGTCTGAATGGATTCTAAGAAATCCGTGTAGTCTTTTCTTTTCCTTAACTTGTTTTATCTCGTTCCTCCTCTCGGGGCGATTATTGTGAATGTATCATCCGTCTTTATGGATCGTATGGTTTTGCTTCTGCTTTTTGGGTGATCTATTAAAACTATCGACTGTGCATCATTTATTGTGATATGCCGTTTTCTGTTTATCCAGGCGGTTTTCAAGGCAATTAGGCCTCGAGGGTATGGGGTGGGGTAGGTGAAATGATGATGGGCCCGACTTTTTAGGGTCCACTTGTCAAGGATCGTTATGGGATTTACACGTCGGCGTCGATTCAATCATGGTGATCCGTCAGAGTCGCTTGTATTGCCATTAAGGCGTCACACGGAGTCGATCATCGTCGTTATGAAGCGATCCCGTTAAGTGATGATCCGGCGGGTGAAAAGGAAAAGTTTGGGGTCCTTTGGGGGCCAAGGGTTGGTTAAGGGTTTTATGTTATCTTGTCTTCTTCTTCATCAGCGTTTTCTCCGCCCGGTGGTTCCCTGGCGTTCTTTGGCGACATTCTCAAGGCTTCTTTGTGTTTCTTCATTTTGAGGTAATGGACATCCCTCCCTTAGACTCCGGGAACTCCTGTTCTCCTTCCTCCTTCCCCTCAGGCATAAATTACGCTTCCTCTTCGACAAATTTGGGTTCTATTTCTTAGCCTCACATTTCATGATTCTGGCGAACTTAATTAAGCCTCGTATGTAGTTCCTTGATTGGCCGTGGTGGGGCGAGTCCAACGAAGTTACCCATAATTCCTAGGGTACATCCCGGTTCCTCAGCGAGAGGAAAATCTCTTTGTCTTTGTGAGTCTTCTCCGAAAAGAGGATGTCAATAGGTTATTCGCTTGTTATGAGATTCCCGCTCCCCTTTTAAACTGAGGGAGCCAGGCCCGGTGAGGAGAGCAGGCGGCGGCCGAGGCAAGGGGAAATTGCCATTTACCAGGACGCGCTATTGGGCGGTCTGAGACTTCCGTTCGCCCCGTTTGTTAAGGAAATCCTTGACTATCACCAGCTGTGTCCGTCTCAACTAACTCCGAACTCTTGGAGATTAATTTGTGGTTTTGTCATGGTCCTGAATCATTACGACGTCCAGCCGACGCTTCGTTGGTTCCGTCTTTTATTCAGCCTAAACCTTGAGCCCGATCTGCGGTATTACTTCTCGGCTCGCTCCGGGAAAAAGTTCTTGGGCAAGGTCCCTTCTTCCATCAAGAGATGGAAGAGCAAATTCTTTTTTGTTTCTAGCCAATCCGGGTGGGGCGTTAGCAATGGATAGGAACCGGATCGAGACTTCAGTGTGAGGATGGGATGACCAGGGAGGAAGATCACGAAGTTCAGGAGTTTCAAAGGGGTTTTACGGTGTTTCGATCGATACGATTCTGACGAGGGAAAACCTCGGGAAATGTTGCCTCTTTATAAACCGGGGTAGGGGTTGTTCGTGTCTTTTGTCTTAAAAAGTCAGTGCATATGACTGCGATTGATTTTTCTTTGTCTCTTGCGAGACGGGACAATGGAGGGCCGGTGGCCTCGCTAAGGAGCTCTGGCCGAGCATGTGGGGTCGTCGGCCCAGCCGTAGCGAGAGGGAGGAGGGCAACAGATCCGTCCGCGGAGGCGGCGGGGAAGGAGAAAAGAGAGAAACTCAAAAAGGAAGGGTCCGGGGGTAATGCCCCGGTCGGGGGCCCTATGATGGCTCCTAAAGAGGGGAAAGCTGAAGGTTCCATTGCAGGATCCGGTCGTCCTCCCAAAGGGCCAGCGTGTTTCCCGAGTCCGCTGCGACTTTTCCGCCCGGTCCAAGGCGAGGATTCACTGTCCTTAGATGAAGAAGGCGTTCTCGCGCGGGTCCTGCGGAAGCCCATGAGGGAAGCACGGGGGTCTCCTGTCGAAAATCCCTTGGCCCCATCCGTAGATGTCCCTTCTTCTCCTGAGAGTTTTCAGGGCCCGGCTACCGGGCCGGTCGGTCGAAAGGAGGGTGTCCGTCCTCTCAGTCAGGTGTTCTTTTCTACCCTTTCCCGGCGTTTCCAGGGAAAACTTGTGTTGACAACCTTCTAACCTAATGTAGGTCGAAAAGGTAGGGGACGAGGGACCCAAAAGAGGGAGTTGGCTGACTTCGAAGGGATTCTCCCCTCCTACGGTCCCCTTCTAGAGGCACGTGCTTTCGATGATCCTTCTATAGTAGGGGAGATGGTAGGCGCCATGCTTTCGAGGAGGATATTTCCCTGAAACTACAAGGTCTAGGGAAGGAGGAAGTCGCTAGCCAACTGGCGTCGCACGTCGGATCGGTATGGGATAATACCCCTCAATTTTATGTGCCAATCTCCTTTTCTTTTTGCGGTGCCTGATTTTCTCTTAGGTCTTCTTTTTGGCGGATCGCGCCTGTAGCCTCCTCCCTGAGGACGTGGCCATCGTTAATCGTGTGCCGAGGTCTTGGATCAGAAAGATATGGAAATTAATGATCTCCGGGGGAAGATTACAGCCCTAGAGGCTGCGACCGAGCTGCTAAGGAAAGAGAACAAGGAGTTGAAGGATAAGGTTTCCAAGGCTGAAAGGAAGACGAGGAAAAATTTGGAGGCGACAAGAAAAGAGAAGGATGAACTTCAGCGGGGAAAATTGTCAAATGCTTAGAAGTAAATGCTTCGAGGTCAGCCGTAGAGAATATCGCCCAGCTTTCGGGGGCGTGTTGTTGCTCTTGAGAAGGACATGGCGGGTCCCAACGGGTGATCGATGCTTTCACCGTGGAGAAAGAGAAACTTTCAAGTGAGTTGAAGTCGGCGTGATGAGCTTCTTGATGCGTGCTAATGGGGATTTGGAGAGAATTAAGTCACGAAAAGAGGAGGCCTTGGGCGATCTTGAAGTGCAAGTCGAAGAGAGCTTGAGGCTTGCTCTGGCGGCCGAGCGGCGAAAGTCACGAGGATGAGGGGAGAGGACTTTTTGCGATGTTTAAGGCCTTGGCCCGGCATGATGCATGTCGTTTGCCTCCATGGATTATTCCGGCCTTGGAAAGCTTACATAGCTTTAAGCGGAGAAATCTAAGGATAGCGGTGGTCCCTCTAGAGGGTAAGGGTTTTTTTTTTTTTTTTTTTCAGTCATCTAACTCACTTATTGTGACCCTTTTTCTAGCAAATTAGTCGGTTTTATCTCCTCTTATTTTTGTAGTTGTAGCCGAGGGCGAGACTACTACTACCGGAGCCGGGAGTTGACAAAGGTCGGGGTTTCAAGCTGGGGAAACTAGCGCTAGGCCAGGACCTTTCAAGGGAAGAAGGAGTCTCCCGGACTCTTGCTATCGGGAATGAATAGGGCGAGGAGGCTAGATGCTTCTTGGCGGAGGGCGTCCTAGCAGGGCTGGATGTTCTTCTTTTTATGCTTCTTTTGATTTCCTCGCTATTTTTGTAAGAACAATTCTATATTGACCCGGTGAGGTGATCATACCTTGCTTTCGTTCTTTGCTTTTATGGGTTTGTATCTAATTAGAAGAATGCGTGACCTTTATTTTCCCAACACCCGTTAGAGCGAAGTCGACTTTTAAGTTTTAGGAAGGCTGCGATTTTCCATCATTATCTTTAACTTAGAGACTCTACTCTAAATGGACCCCTTTCCTGTGTCAATGCAATGACGTCGTCCATTTAAGGGGCTTTCTGGAGAAGGCGAAGAATCGTGACCTTTATTTTCCCAACACCCGTTAGAACGAGTCGACTTTTAAGTTTTCGGAAGGCTGCGATTTTCCATCGTATCTTTAACTCGAGACTCTACTCTCGTCGACCCCTTTCCTGTGTCAATGCAATGACGTCGTCCATTTAAGGGGCTTTCTAGAGATTTGTATTTATTTATTCATTTATTTTATTGGGAAACGGAACGGTCGCTGGTCCATTCCCGATGGGACGTGAGCTAGTTTCAATATTTTGCTTTTAATGATCTGCCGGTCCCGAAGGGTCGAAACGAGTTCACGAGTTTAAGGCGATTTCTAATTCGAGGGTTATTTAAGTGGAGCCGCAAAGGGTTTCACTCCCGTCTTTGGTTTGCCGTATGAAGTTAAGGATCCCATGGACCCCCTCCTTCGCCCTTCCTTCTACAGGCAGTTTGGCTTAAGAGGTACTACCCATCGTCTGAAAATCCCCTCCACGTTTCATGGACATTTGGACGAAGTGAATGCAGGTGCCGTAGCCATCGAAGGCCCCAGTGGCCACATATGGGGAGTCTCTTTATTGAGGGATGCAGATCTTGGGGGAGATTTGGTTCATGAGAGCGGGTGGTTGGACTTCTTGGTTGACCATCACATGGAAGTGGGGACCTTATGACCTTCTTCTACATGGGGGGACCCATTTCAGGTATCCATTTACGGGAGAAATGAGTTGCACTTTGAAGGAGTGGGCCCTCTCGGCTCGCCCTTTTCACCGATCCGTCGTTCTCAATGATGACGGTGGCAGCGGGAGGGAGGAGGACGAGGAGGGCGAGTCAGACAGCTCTGCAAATTAGGGCGTTCACCTTTCTAGCATTCTCTCCTCTTAGTCTTTTTATGTATCGACTTTTGTAATTAATTTACTTGGTAACGGCTTTATAAATAATTATAAACTTTCTAGCATTCTTGATCCACGATAGCAGGGACGATTCTTGGATTCTCCGCCCCTCTTTCCTATTCCATTACCTTCTGATGGCCGGGACACTAATCTACCATTTTGCTAGAGAGTAGGTCAAGCGCCCGGAACCTAAAAGGCGAGGGAAAGCCTAGCTTATTGGCTTTTATTGGAATTTGGTCTATCCTATCCGAGGCCGCGTGTGGTCTCGTCGGTGTCTCTTGTTGCCATTTTCTGAATCGAGCTTGACTCTTGTGGCCGGATTTGATATCAGTGAGGGGCGTGCTTATATTACTTGTACATCCATCCTCGGTTTCCTGCCTTCCAATGACTTCTCCTTCTCTTCCCCACTCCTTTTTTATTTTGTTTGATCCTGAAGTTCACTCTGGTTATTTAAGGATCCCATCTCTATACTCTCGGGGTTTGGATTTATCTAGCTCAACATATGTAAGCCTTAGGAGCCCGAATGGCCGTAGTTGGCTCGTGGCGTTCTGCCGAGAGGAATTTCCAAGGAAGGTCTGGTTTGGCCCTGGATGGTCGAGCTTCTACACAGACCACGGGCTGGCGGAAGGGGAATTGCTAATCTTCTCCTACCTTGGCGATAAGACTTTTCAGGTGGAGATTTTTGGAAAAGATGGTTGTCGGAAATTAGCTGACCCTTGCATCACGGCCTTCCGACTATAGGCCCATTTCAAATGATGATGAGCCTAGAAGGGTTGAGGCTTACGTCCCATTAGATCCCACCGGGTCTGCTAAGGGATGTGTGGGTCGTCAAGTTTTCACGCAAGGGAACTTTGTGCATCCTATGTAATACGTTTTTTTTTGCTTGTAATTTTCCTTGGCTTAAGTACACATAACTAAGGCGTATACTAATCCTCAAGTATGCGGGCTTGCATCTGGCGAGTTTTACCATAATTAAGATGTATCTTAAACTCTATATGTGCGAATTAATATCGGGTGAGCTTTTTCTAACCTCTGGTCTTCTGAGGGGGAACTCCCCCGGTTTTTTAGAGATTTAAGGCCTTTCCTCCCTAGTGATTGTTTGAGGTACTTTTTCCTGTCTCCTTCTGAGTTGGTCGGGACTTTGCGTGCGTCAGAAAGACTTGATCTCCATTCGGGGAGGCTTGATGCGAGTTTTGAAATACTCGGCCTCCCTTTGGAGGAGGGTTTTCGTCTTGAGGGCCAAGGCATTAGACCCCTCCTTTGAGTGGGGCTTTTTCACGTGAGTCGGAGATTTAATTCTCATTCGGAGGAGGCTTGATCACGAGTTTTTGGAACACTTTCGGCCTTCCTTGAGGGGTTTTAGATGCGGGCCAAGGCACTCGACCCCCTTGGGTGGGGCTTTAGCGAGTTGGGGACTCGGCCCTTTCGGAGGACTTTATTACGAGTCAAAGGGACTCGGGCCTTTTACAGGGGACTTTTGGCGAGTCGAGGGACTGCGGCCCTTGGAGGGACTTTCACGGCGAAGTGAGGGACTCGGCCCCGCCCGGAGGACTTTTGACGAGTCAAATGACTCGGCCCTTCGGAGGGACTTTTTGGCGAGTCGAGGGACTCGGCCCTTCAGAGGGACTTTATTACGAGTCAAGGGACTCGGCCCTTTTCTGGGGGGACTTTTTACGCAAGCCAGTGGAGGAGATCGGGTTGTATTTTTGGGTGACTCTTTTACAAAAACTTAGGTTTTTTCTTCCATTACTGATAATAACGACATAAATGCTCCGCATGAAATGGTAAACAGGATTAAGCCCTTCCATATTTGTGAGGTAGTAGGTCGGTCCTAACTTCTTTTTTCACTATGTATGGACCTTCCCGGTTCGGGTTAGTTTTCCGTCCAGGCTCTTGTTGCCCACGAACTTCGTTCTTCCTTAAGACCCGAGTCCCCTAAAATTTGGGAAGCTGACTCCTTTCACGGGAATCGTAGAGGCGTTTCACCCCTCTGGCGGTATCTGCCATGTCACGTAACTCGGAGATTTCTCTTCTTTCTTCAAGAAGATCCAACTCCACCCGGAGTCTTTCTTCATTGGATTCCGGGGAAAATGCTTTGGTTCGGAGCGTTGGCATCCCTATTTCAGCGAATTCGCCTCGGCGCCAAAGCGAGGGCTGACGGAGTTTCTCACAGCCGGGTCCGGGAGGTCGTTCGATAGGCCCATAACGCACTCGGAATTTCCTCCACCCAGCTTGTCCCGTCCCTGATGACCCGAGTTTTTAGTATTTGAAGTAGGGTCCGGTTGGTTACCTCGACCTGTCCGTTGGCTTGGGGATGTGTTACTGATGTCAGCCTAGCTTCTATCCCTAATTTGGTACAGAAGTTCTTGAAGGCTTGATTGTCAAACTGTCGCCCATTGTCAGTGATGAAGGCCACCGGTATCCCAAATCGTGACAAGCTGATGCATGAGAGAAAATTCTCACCGCGCTTTCTCAGTGATTTTGGCCAGAGGCTCCGCCTCTACCCATTTAGTGAAGTAATCGATGGCGACGATTAGGAACTTCATTTGTCTGACTGCTGTAGGGAACGGGCCTAGGATGTCGACCCCCCACAGGGCAAAGGGTCTCGGGCTAACTATTGGGGTGAGCGGTGTTGGTGGTCGCCTTTGTATTTTCGCGTGGCGTTGACATGCGTCACATTTCCGGACAAACTCCATGGCTTCCCGAGACAATGTGGGCCAGTAATACCCTTGTTGTAAGACTTTATGCCCCAGGGCTTTTCCTCCCAGATGGTCCCCGCCGATGCCCTCATGTATTTCTCGTAAAGGCGTGCTTTCGGCTTGGTTGGCGTAGACACTTTAGAAGTGGTCGAGTATAAGACCTCTTGTATAGGTACGTAAATTCGATTATCTTTGTACTTAGGTGACCGTGACTATCCGAGAGCTTCCTTTGGCTCGAGTGGGAGGGACCCGTCTTGGAGGTATTTTTATGGGGTCAATCGGCATTGCTCCTCTTCTATGTTCAATATTTCATCTTAGGGCGTCCTTCAATGGTCTTCTTCATGAGGGCTTTGGATGTTGAAGGGTCGTTTTTAAATCGGCTTCGAGGCAAAGGCGCCATTTTGGGCCGGAGAATTGCTTCCTTATTCTCTGTCAGCGGGATTTTGACTATTTCAAATGTAATGCAAGGGGGTGATCTTCCTTACCACTGCCCGGTATTTTATCATATTCTTTTCCTTGGCTTCGAAGTCCCCCGTGGTGTGTCCGGCAATGAGTTGGGAGTCCGTGTATGCTCGCAATTTCTGTACTCCTAAACCTCGAGCCAACTGAAGTCCTGCGATGAGGGCCTCATATTCTGCCTCATTATTTGTTGCCTTGAAATCAAACTTAAGGATTGTGGATGTGTGCCATCCCGAGGGGAGCGCAGTGATACTAATCCCCGCTCTGCTTTCTTCTTAGTGGCGATCCGTCCACATGCAAAGTCCAATGCAAGGAAGGTGTCTCCGTTGATCCGAGGGTCTACATTTGTGGTGATTCTTTCTGCTCTTATCACAGTTAACTCCACTATGAAGTCAGCCAATACTTGTGCTTTGATTGCAGTTCGGGGTTTGTAGCAGATTTCGTACTGTCCCAATTCGACTACCCATTTGGCGAGCCTTCCTGAGGCTTCCGGTCGGTGAAGGATATGCTTCAGGGGTTGATCCCGATAGGGGACCGCGTGACCTTGTGTGCTTGAAAGTACGGCCTCGAGTAAGCCTTTGTTGCGTTGATGAGGGAAAAAGCGGTTTTCTAATAGGAGATACCTCGTTTTAGCGTCGCTAGTACTTTACTTTCTTTGGTGTAGTAGATCGGTTTTGAATCCCTTTCTCCTCTTTTAGGAGGACCGAAGCTTCTGGCGGTGGCGGTTGTTGCAGGTAAATGTAGAGCTCTTCCCACAGTTTGGGGTTTGGCGAAGTAACATGGGGATTTAAGGTAATCCTTGAAATTTGGTAGGCGCTTTTCACAATCCTCATTCCATTCCATTTTGGGGCCTTTACTTAGCGCTTCGGAAGAAGGGAAGATTCCTTTCCCCTGACCTAGAGATAAACCGCCCTAGGGCGGCCAATCGCCCATTCAACCTCTGTATTTCCTTCAGGGTTTTTGGGGATTTCATTTCCAAAATCGCCTTGATTTTTTCCGGGTTTGCCTCAATACCCGTTGGGTTAGCATGAACCCCAAAATTTCCCGAACGAACTCCAAAGCGCACTTACTTGGGTTGAGTCGCGATGCCATATTTCGAAGGATTCAAAGCTTCTTGTAGGTCGGTTATATGGCTCTCGGCTTTTGGGCTTTTCACGAGGATATAGATCGCGTAAGCTTCAATATTCCTCCGATGCGCTTTTGAAGACCACGGTGACTAGCCTTTGGAAAGTTCTTTTGCATTTTTAGGCGAAAGGCATTACCTTGTAGCAGTATATCCCTTTGCTCGTGATGAGCGATGTCTTTTCTTAAATCCATTTCTGACCGTCCATCGAATCGATTGTATCCAGGAGAAGGCGTCCAAAACCGAGCATTTCATGTCCGATGTCGAATCTACAAGATCATCAATCGAAGGCAAAGGGAAAGAGTCTTTTTGGGCGAGCTTTATTTAGAGTGAATAGTCTACACACATTCTCCATTTTTCACGATGCCTTCTTTACCGGGACTATGTTGGCCCGGCCGGTTTGGGTAAACTACTTCCCTTATGAAGCACCTCACGAGGAGTTTATCGACTTCTTCCTCTGCCGCCTTAAATGCGTTGAGCGCAATGCTCCTTAAACTTCGGATTACCGCGGTTTGAAGGCGGGATCCACGTTGATCGGTGTTCGATGATTTTCGACTTTACTCGGGCATATCCTCTGGTGACCATGCAAAGAGATGCGGCATTGTTTCGCGGGGAATTTCATCATCTCAATTTGGCATTGGTTGGCAGCCCGGTTCCAATTTGAGCGGTGTGTTCGGTGATCTTACGTTGGAGTGGGATCGTGATAAGTTCTTCGACGGGCGTTGGTCTGTGATCCTCTTCGACTAGGACGCCTGTATACTCTTCCAGAGTCATGGTTTCAGGGGTCGTCCCTTTTGAAGAGTCCCTTCCTTTGAGGGTGTCCGCATAACATTGTCGAGCGGTGGTTGATCTCCTCTTACTTCTCCACATCCGTTTTCGATTAGGAAACTTTAGGAGGAGGTGGTAGGTGGACACGGCCGCTCTTAAGGAGTTAAGAGTCGGCCTACCAAGTATGGCATTATATTTGGATGCACTGCATTACTACTAAGAAGTTTCTTTGTAGTTGTGGATTTGTCTTGGCGAGCAACCGTCCATGAGGTAGTGTTAGCATTCCTTACGGTTGAATCGCTCCTCGAGAAACCTATCGTATGACGGACTTGACCGGTAGGAGCCTGATCTACGTCGAACCTCATCCTTCGAGCGCACTCCAAAAAGGACATCGGCCGAGCTCCCGGTATCGGCAAGAATTCTCCTTAGCTCAAAATTTGAGGCTGTAATGGCGATAATCGTATGCGTCATCGTGAGGGTGACAGACTTTTTTCCGCCATCGCCATTAGAGTAGAAGATTATGGCGGCATTTCCGTGCCCTCTTTTGAGTTGGACTTATTTGGCCGGTTAGCACCATCCAAGCGTAGTTTTTCCGTGAAGCAGAGCTTTCCCCCGCACATCCGGGGCCTCCGCTGATGCAGCCAACAATTTCCTTTCCTGTTTCATTCCGCCGGGTGGGCGATTCTTTGGTAAGCGCCGATTTGTGGCAAATGTATTTTTTGGGCCTTCCTTTCCGTACAGCTTCTTCAAAGGCGTTCCGCAGTGGGTGCATTCCACCGGTATATGCGTGGCGGGGCTCGGTGGAATTTCTTGGGTATCTTCCGTTCTTTGCCTTTCCGCCCCCCTGAATTCCTTACGGGTTCCGGCCTCCTCAGAATTTCTTGGCCTCGGATCTCCATGAGGATATGGCTCCTTGGCGGAGTTGAGGGGTATGATGATGATTGTATTGGGGCACCGCCCGTATCTTACAGGTTCCCAGGCTGGAGTTGATATTGTCTCTGGCGAGGTGGGGACCTTCGGGCCTGATCCACTTTCCGAGGAGGGTCTCGTCTGTCTCCTTTGGGGGCCCCTCCAGGATCTCGATGGTCGTTCTTCTCCCGGCTTCCTTGTTGTCGGGTCTCTCTCTCCCAACCCTCGTGAATCTAAATGCGAGATTGATGTATTTACGAGTGGGACATAAGATCGGCTATACTCCTTGGTGATTCCGGGGTGGCGAAAAGCGAAGCGGAGAATCTTGCGGTCCCTCAATCGGCATGGTTATATAACCATTCTTGGGGGCAAGTCTTCCACCTTGGCTGCTTCCTCAAGGAATCGATCAAGGTATGCTCGAAGACCCTCCCCCCTTTGCTGCTTCACTCGCATGAGGGTTGAGGGTGTCTTCTGTTTTTTGGAATGGTTAGCAAAGCGAGTGAGAAATAGGTCAGTCATTACCTGAAAAGAAGGGATGGAGTTTGTGGGAAGCTCGGCGAGCCAATCCTGTGCCACGCCCTCAAGGGTGGATGGGAAAGCTCGGCACATCCTGGCATCTGAGTTTCCTGTCAGAAGCATCTTGGAACGAAAAGACTTTATGTGGTGAGCAGGGTCGGTTTTTCCATGGTAGGCTGCCATCGAGGGTGGTTGGAAACTATCGGGTATGCTCTCCTCAAGGATCTCTTTAGTAAAGGGAGTAGCTATCCGAGACACATCGTTTCCACGCTCCTTCCGTGATTGGCCGCGACGCCTCGTTCCCTCTCTTCGTGGCCGCGTGTACCTTGGTGATCTTGGCGAGGTCCGACGCCTACGTGGACACGGGGATGAGCTTGGGCTTTTCGGACCACCGCGCCCTTCTGCGGTTTTCTTGGCCCTCCTTGGTAACTCACCCGTGGTCCGTCTTGAAGATTCCCAAGCTGAATCACGGGGCCTCATCCGCCATTCCCCACGGTCCTCCGCGGGTGATGGGCGCGGGTATTCGGCCTCCCTCGGTTTTCGGATTGGATCGGGGGTGCTGGTGGCGCACCAGGTGGAGTTGGGATCTGGGGGACTTGTTGTCTTATGGTTTGAAGATCACGAGCGAGTTGTTCACAACGACGTGCCAGGGCCTGGTATTGCTCGTTGTGAACATTTCTTTCCTCCCATTAGGGGAGGGGCAACTGTCGCCGTTAGGTGGGGTAGCATTTGGCCCTCCAATTATACTACTTCCCGCTTAGTTCTTGGATGCGTTTGGACTTTCTCATAGCTGACTTTTTGTTCGGTCCCCACGTAGGAAATCAAGTTGAAGCTAAAATCGGTACCCACCTAGAGATAGATCTTTGGTTTCGAGATCAAGCTGCTAAATTTATATTTAAGCGGTCGACCTCCACAATTGCGAGAGAGTCCATCAATGCTTCCAAAATCGAGAAACACGCACAAGGAAACAATCCGTGGGGGTTGGGCACGAATGCGGATTTAACTCCGGCGGTCAAGTCGATTATGATCTTCTTCTTTTTGCTTCTTGGGTCCGTGTCTTCTTTAAGCTCCCCCTTACTTCTAATAGTGCCCTCGTTATTTATAATACTGGTGGGAGTCCTTGGCAATGCCTCGGATATGACGGCTCTTTATGGAGGAAGTGATGGGTGGGGTTCATCCCCTTGTTAGGTCTGCCTTCCCCCGACCCGTCCCTTCCGTGTCAGAGACCACTTTTTCAATGTGTTCCCTCAAGAACCTGGCTCCTTTCTCGGGTTTACGAGCCGTATGCCCTGCGCGACCGTCTAACACATCTGTCGAGAATCAAATTGGCGGTTCTTCTGTCGGTCGGGATTTTAATGGTGGGTTGTCTCGTTACTGGGTTAGCATGGGCGCTTAGTCCTTTTCAGACCCAGATCATTTATTAACCGTACTTGTGTTATGGCTCCAGTCATTCGATCAATTAATTCCCTGCTATCACTCTTCCCCATGCTCTGACTTTGATCGTGGTAGCCTCCTGAGTAAGATTTTGGGTCGGCTAGAGAGCCTTCCCTTTGAGGTGACAGCGCTTATTAGGCATGGGCGGGGCGACGAGGGGTCTCCACGTGGATATACCCAGTTGGCCAACCGAACGGCCGGGATGTGTCCACTTGGTGGGCCGTTTTCACCCTTATCAGTACACATAAAACAAAGCCTAGCAAGGCAGGGTGTACCCACCTTACCCTCATTTCTCAGGCGGATACAAGCAAGCGTGGCGTCCCAGAGCTCCGGTGAAGCCTTCCTTACTCTTCTGGTTCCTATGCTGGAGGAAAGGTGGCGGTGGAGGCACTAGTCGTCATTGAGAAACGAAGCTAGGGTTTGGGATTATCCCTCTATTTATAGAACTCGCGGAGAGGATGAAGATAAGATTGCGAATCTTATTTTGGAGATCAAACGCGTGGTTGAATCATGTTTATCTCCAAATTTAAACCTCTTCTTAACTGGCCAAACCCATATCTCTCTCTCCCTCTCTATCTCTCTATGTAATAGTTGTATATAATAGGCTGGGAACCCCTCTCTCTATATATATTTCTTACTATGTATATTAAATCACAAAATCTCATGTGCATGTTTTATTTTGACTTTGTTTTATCAGAACCATTAGATAAATATATAATCGTATATATATAATAATATATCAATTCAGGTGATGAATGCATCCTGTCAATTTAATCTTTGAATTCATACTACATCTTATCCCAAACATCATTTACTACAATCATACATATTTTAAAATAATATATAATATCTTATCCTTACAACATCCATGTGTATATTTGAAATATATGTACCTTGATATTATCTAGTCATTCACGTATTTACATGATATTCCTATTTAATATATCCTGAATATTTTTAAACTCCCAAACAGGTCCTTTATGTGAGAGGTACTTTTCTATTTCAGCCCACCTATTTTCCTGAAATTACTAATAAATCCTTAATGATTCTAATTAATCATAGTTAAGTGATTAATCACTTTTAATCCCCTTTTTAAACTCACGTGCCTATGTCCGGTTTATGCATTTTAATTCAAGAAGAAAGCTCCACTATTAATGGCAGCCATACATGCCATGTTACATATTAATATTTTATTATTATTCTTTTGAATTCTAAACTCTCTATCACATCTATATAATTTGTATAATTAGAGTTATTTATCCAATCTATCAAATCATCTTTAATATATATATAAATATAGATTTATATATATTAAATTTTTATCTCATCTAATCCCGTTCCATCAATAACTATCTATTTATTTAACTATTAACTATACATTGAATCATATCTTTTACCAAATAAATAAAGTATCTTTTCTTATATATATATATATATATCAATATATATATATATATAAAAATAGATAAATCAATTAACTAACTAGTTAAGGGGTAATTACGAAATTTCATTCCAACAAAATTTCAATTATATCCGACCATGAAGGCTTTCTTTTATTAACCAAAGATTTTAGAAAAATAATTAAGAAAATAAAAAACTTAAAATTTTCGGATTTCACATAATGAAAGATCAACCTGGGTTAGTAGGATTTTTTCGAATTATTTTACAACATTTAGAAACCCTCTGTCAAGGGATTTGGACTTCATTCTTTATTTTTCTGATTTTATTGTTTGTTTCTTTTTGAACTGAACTTTTACTGTTTTGCCTGATTTCGTTATCAATGTTGTTAATTTTAGAAACATTGTGCTTCTAAAATAACGAAAGATCAAACTGGTTCAGTGGGATTTTTTGTATTATTTTACAACATTCATATATAAACCCTCTTTAAAGGGATTTGGACTTCATTCTTTGTTTTTTGATTTGATTGTTTGGTTTCTTGTTGAACTTTTACTATTTTGTCTAATTTCATTATCAATTTTGTCAATTTTAGAAACATTGTGCTTCTAAAATAATCAAAGATCAACCCGGTTCAGTGGGATTTTTCCATATTATTTTGCAACATTCAAAAACCCTCTGTCAAGGAATTTGGACATCATTCTTTGTTTTCTAATTTGATTGATTGGTTTCTTATTGAACTTTTACTGGTTTGTTTGATTTCATTATCAATGTTGTCAATTTTAGAAACATTGTGCTTCTAAAATAATAAAAGATCAACCAGGTTCAGTGGGATTTTTCCATATTATTTTACAACATTCAAAAACCCTATCAAGGGATTTGGACTTCATTCTTTGTGTAACACCCATCTCCAAATAGGGGACAAGTGTTACACTAGCCAGGTCAGGGGATGTACCCTGGGCCTAAGGCTGTATAACTTGATAAACTTAACTCATAAGCAAACTCTAATGTCATAAATATTCAGACTATTAGAGTACAATATCAAATACTTAGAGTCATACAACACAAATCATATAAGGAGCTCATAACTCTCCTAAGTCAAATACAACAAATTCAAATAATAACATAGCAGCGGGACTGTGGGAGCCAACTAAAGGTGGACAGGACTCTCTCCTCGACTTTAGATATGATCGAGTACCTGTCTATCTCCTACAAAATACACATAGAAGGATGAGCTACTCAAGCTCAGTGAGGACAACAGTACTGTCAGGTAATACTATACTACCTGTGTATAAAACATAGAAGCTTTTCTGAAATAATTCCTTAAAAGGTATAAAATACATAGAAGGTTGAAGATACTATGCATTTCAAATATAATATAATAATCAATGCATTATCTTCAATCTAATATAATCATGTCAGAAAACATAAAATCTCAAGTAAAATGACGTGCATGTTCATCTTATTCATTTCATCAACGGTACCATGTATGATTCTGTAATTTCCCTTGGTAGATAAATATCGACACCAATAGCCACCACGGTCCAAATATGGCTCCCGTGAGGTGGGATATACAGGAACATATATCATATCTCAATAGTATTAATTACACCTACTCCTCTACTTCAATAATTGCGGAACTAGTGTGTAATCAGGATGAACCCTCACGGTTCACTATGGGCTCCCGTTGGGGTACCATCTCTACCCTCACGGGTCTACTATGGCTCCCGTGAGGTGACTATCTCTAGGATAGTATATACGCGTACCAGCCACTCTACGAGTATGGAAAGGGGGTTTTATTTATTGAAAATGGAAAGTTTTAAAAACATATTGTTTGGACTTTAAGAAATGCGGAGTTTATCAAATCACCCATTCCCTACCTAGAACTATACTTTCGGTCTCTATCAGGAAACCACCACTGGTGCGAGCAAGTATGAAAGTACGGTGTAGAGAATCAATACTTCTAAATATTCTCTTTTCAATTTCGGTCAAATACCCTAAATGGTCCCTATGGTTTCCTAATCTTGCCCTTTTGGTCCCTCTATTATCAATTGTCCCAATGGAATCCCTATATTTTATGAATCGAAAAAAAATCGGTCCCTCCCACTAACGCCTATCAATTTTCCCATCCAGTTAGATGACGTAGCATTTTTTATTAATATAATCATATTAAAATATTCTAAAAAAGATTAAACCCTAAATCTTATTTAAAATACTAAATAATATAATTAACAACTAATTAATCAAACTCAAATCCTAATTAACTAACCCTAACCCTATCCCCTCTTCCTCTCTCTCCCCCCGGCTGCCCACCTCCTCCTCTACCTCCACCCCTCTTCCTCTCACTCTCACCCAGCCGCTCTCTCCGCCCCTCTTCCTCTCTCTCCCACCCCCCTCCGTGGGAGCTGGCAAGCCCTTTTCCTCTGTAATACTGACTCGCTGCCCTCGCTGCCGGCCACCGGGCTTCCAAGGTGCCCCCGGTGAAGTTGACTCTAGAGTCCTCCAATAAACCCTCGAAGTCAACGTACAAGACACGAGGGAAAGCTCTAAGACTGAGAGATCCTTTCCCACGGACGTCCAAGATCATAACGGGTCCCTTCCCGTCGGTGATTACAGGGTTGATAACCTTCAGCTTCATGAGATTCAGGTTGCGAGACGAGACGGCCGAGATCACATTCAAGATCACCAGCATGGCGACTCCCCGTGGAGCAATGACCATGCTCGTCTTGAGACAACGATGATGATCATTAATGGAGGTTGTAGTAGGTTGTTTGGAGAGGATGAAGAAGCGAGTGATGTTCCAGGACTCGTCTTGGAGGCCATGAGTGAAGACGTTGAGGTTGTAGAGGAGGGCCACGCGGGGAGGCAATGGCTGCGGTGTTGAGGAGGCTGTTGTTGCGAAGGATTTCAACGGCGCCGGCGGTGTCTTCGACGGGGTGGGGGAGGAGGTTGAGGGGGTGGAGGGAGCGGTCGTAGTGGGTGGGGGCGAGGGGGTGGCTAATGACGCGCTTGAGGTGGGCGCGGTAGGGGGAGAGAGAAAGAAAGAGGGGATAGGGTTAGGGTTAGTTAATTAGGGTTTGAGTTTCATTAATTAGTTGTCAATTATATTATTTAGTATTCTAAATAAGATTTTATATCTTAAATAGGGTTTAACCTTTTTTTAAAATATTTTAATAAGTGTTGATTTGGTGTTTAACTTGGATCCGATAAGAGTTTGTTGGATCCGATAAGTGAACATGGTTAGTTAAGAAAGTTAGAAGGGTTTTAAATTTTTTACAATATTTTAATATAATTATATTAATAAAAAAATGCCACATCATCGAACCGGATGGGAAAGATGATGGGTGTTAGAGGGAGGGACTGATTTTTTCCGGTTTATAAAATACAGGGACCCCATTGGGACAATTGAGAATAGATGGACCAAAAGGGCAATATTAGGAAACCACAGGGACCATTCAGGGTATTTGATCTTCTAGTTCATGTTTCTTAAATTTAAACCTTTTCATAAATATCTCAAAATTCATTTCCAAAACAGAAATCTATCAATCAATATAATACGATTTCCAAAACTTAGGAAATCTCATATAAATTCTATTTCATGCTTTTCAAAAATAGAAGCATACACCTCGTAGATAATACTGTGAAAATACGGAAATGTCTAGTTTCGTTCTCTCAGTGGCTGACTTGCCTTTGCCTTTCACTTTTTTCTTTCTTAATAATCAAAATACCAAAATTTAGGAAAACGGAAACCGTATTCTTAGCTTATACTCTAATTTAGACTCGTTAGAGTATGATAAATTCATTAAGTCAAATCGAGCATGATTCCTCTTAGCATGCATTTTTATATTTCTAAAGCGCATGAAAAATACGGAATTTACTCGAAATCGAAGACTTTGCTATCTTCATCCTAAGAGTAATTGAAGGATCTAAAATGATCTTAAAGATTAATCAAAGGCTATATATAAACATGGAAGATTAATCATATAAATTCAAAGAAAATTGGGTAACACCTCCCCTATATATAGGGCTTTGAAATTACTACAAACATTCATCCATTATACATAATTTCCATAACATACATGTTCATCAACACATAGACAAACCATGTCCCTTTATCTACACTCATACTCAGCTTCATCAATCTAACATACCATCTATGTTAATCAATTTCTCCACACCAAACTAGCCCAATCCTACAAATCCTCTAATAATAAATCTTTAACTTGAATATGTAGGTTTACCCGACTGGTTCGTAGCTCGCCAGTTTTCATCCATTGGAAGAGGATCCGTCAGAATCCCGCCAGAGAAAGGGCAGCTGTCTACCATCTCACGGATCATAGACAAGCGAGGGAGAAAGGGAAGATCGCCGGCGCTCACTGGGGACTCCCCGGACCTTGCTCACGGCCAGACCTCTAGGAGGAGAAGGGAGGGAAGACAGAGAGATAGCGGGGGCGGAGCTCACGGTGGCGGAGCTGTGCGGCCGAGTGCGAACAGGTGGACGCGGCCCAGGCTGGCGGCGAGGACGCGCGTGCAGGCCAAGTGTGGCCGGAGGGGCGCAGGGTTGGGCTTACCGGCTTGTCGTGGGGGCGCTGGTGGCTTAGATAGGCGATGCTCGCCGGTGAGAGGGAAGAGGAGCGAGGGTAGGGTTGAAGAGAGGAAGATGATCGTGAGGGAGAGAGATGAGCCCCTTTGATTTCAATTAATCAATTTCAAGTTATAAAACCCTAGGTCCCCTCTGCATTATCTATCATGTGACATATATATTAATATATACATATTCTCCATCATGTATAGTAGCTTCAATAATTCCAACACTTTATCAGCTCGACCAGATCCGTTTTCACAGGATCTAAATGGCAACCATTAATTATTTTATTTTTATTTAATATTTAATTTATCCTCTGCTCCTTACTGTTGTGTCACGAGTTTGTCAATTAAAGCCGACTGAGATCCGAAATCTCTGCTATGACCCGACCCAGATCCATTTTTCTCTGACTTTTGACTAGGTCAGATCTTCTTATCGGGACTCTAACTTTATTCCGGTATCTCCCACTTAAATAATTCAGATTAATTAACACTTAATAACTTTTTCAATTAATTAACCGGGATTACCCTTTTCATCCACCTCCAACTATTTCAAGTCCAAGTGGCCTGCCCAATAAGGCCTTCTTTGGGCCTAATAGTTGCGAGGTTGGATTTATGGTCCATAAATTACTGATTTTCCTTTAATTGAGGTTTAAATTAATTTATATATTTTCTGTGCTAATAAACCTTTTTGAAATTTCCAAAAATTTTATGATTATTTATTTAAAAATTCCGGGGTGTTACATTTCTCCCACCCTTAGAAATTTCGTCTCCGAAATTTTCATACATGGTTAACTAAAACAAATGAGGATATTATGTCAACATTTGATCCTCTCTCTCCCAAGTGGCTTTTTCCAGTTTGTGATGACTCCATAGTACCTTTACCAGAGGTTCTACCTTATTCCTCAATACTTGTTTTCTCTTGTCGAGGATGCGTACTGGTCCCTCCACATATTTCAAATATGGTACCAGTTCTACGGCCGGTCCCGTCAGAACTTGATTTGGATCCTTAATACACTTCTGTAATACCGATACATGGAATACATCGCGCAACCTCGACAACTCCTCTGGTAAGACAAGCAGGTAGGCTACGGGACCTACCCTATCCACTATCTTATACAGCCTGATGTACCGGGGGCTCAGCTTTCCCAATTTATGAAACCTTAGTACCCCCTTTCACGGAGATACTTTAAGGAATACCTCATCTCCCACTTCGAATTCTCAATCCTAGCGGCCGGTATTGGCATAACCCCGCTGCCTGTCTTGAGCTTTCCTTAGCCATTCTCTAATGAGCTTCACCTTCTCTGAGATTTGCTGAACCAGTTCTGGGCCTAATATCTTCCTCTCTCCTTCTTCATCCTAGCATAGAGAAGTCCTACATCTTCTGCCGTATAATGCTTCGTAAGGTGGCATACCAATGCTTGTCTGGTAGCTGGTGTTGTATACAAACTCCAACAGTCCCAGATTCTCATCCCAGCTCCCGGGGAGTTCCATTACACATGCTCGAAGTAGATCTTCGAGTATTTGAATAGTTCTCTCCGACTGTCCATCTATCTGTGGATGGAATACTATTCTAAAGTTTAACCTGGTCCCCAGGGCCTTCTTTAGACTCTTCTAGGAGTGAGATTTAAATCTCGGGTCTCTATCTGATACGATGGACACGGGTACGTCATGTAGTCTTACAATTTGATCCACGTACATCCGTGCCAATCGATCCAGAGAGTAAGTTATCTTAATCGAAAGGAAATGGGCAGACTTGGTCAGTCTATCTATGATAACCTATATGGCGTCCTTGCCTTGACTGGTTCGACGTAGCCTAGTTACAATATCCATGGTTATCCTTTCGCACTTCCATTTTGGGATCTCCAAAGGTACCAATAACCCTGGTGGCTTCTTGTGCTTAGCTTTGATCTGCTGACAGATCAAGCACATGACCACCTATTCGACGATCTCTTTCTTCATCTTCCTCCGAATGTAGTTTTGTTTAATGTTGCGGTACATCTTTGTGCTTCTAGGATACATTGCATAAGCTGAACAATGAGCTTCCTCCATGATCTGCAACTTGAGACTCTCATTGTTTGGTACATATAACCCGGTACCTACCATTACCGCTACATCGGAGGATTAGGAGAAATCGCCATGTCTTCCATTTTGCACTTTCACGGCTAATCATATCAGTCTGAAGTCTTGCTGCTGCGCCTCCTTGATTTGCGATATCAGTGTCAGCCGTAGATGGAAATTTGCCAATAATACCCCCAGCTCATCCACTGAGAATTGGACCCCAGTAGATCTCAACTTACAAAGTTAGGCAAAGTTGGTGGTCCCCAACCATGCCATGGTTTTCCTGCTTAAGGCGTTTGCTACTACGTTTGCCTTGCCGGGGTGGTACTCAAAAGTATAATCATAGTTCTTCAGCAACTCTATCCATCGTCTTTGCCGCATATTCAGCTCCCATTAGCTCATCAAGTACTTTAGGCTTTGCTTGTTTGGAGGGTTTTGGAGGTTTCTTAAAGTAAGGGTTTTGGAGGGTTTGTATCAACCCTTGTTTGGATCTATGGAGGGTTTTGGAGGGTAAGGTATTTGGAGGGTTTTGGAGGTAAAATGGATGGTTAAAAACCTTCATTTTACTCTACTTTTCAACCCTCCAAATCGGAGGGTTTCCAAGGTTATGTTTTTAAAGATTACCAAAATGCCTAGTTTAAAAAAAAAACCCTACCTTCTATCTCGCGACCTGGCCGACAACATCATCTCCTATTCCGCAGGCGTTGCAACCCAGAGTTCCGTCGAGTCCGGCGACCAGAGATCTCGTCATCCCTCCGTGCAAGGTACTTTGATTTATTGTTATTATTCATTCTTGGATTGTATTGTTGTGAAGAAATCTGAGAATAACAACGAGGATCGACCTAACTGCGAATTATGTGACCAAATTTATTCCAATTTCTTATCGATTCTCTTTTCGTTTTTCTTCCTTGTCTATAGAGAAGATGAAGGGTAAATGTTTGGCAACTTTCATGTTGATCTACTTTCATCTCTGAATTTTTTTTTCCTTTTCATCTCTGAAAATTTTCTTGAATTTATTCAAGATTTAAAGTATTTGTTATAAACATGGGTTTGTACAAGGTTTATGAAATGCTGTCTAGGGAAAAAGTTATATTTCATGGGTACTAGATGCTGGATTACTTCTGCATGGAAAGTATTTCATGCTCATGAACAATTAGAAAGATTAAGAGTAGCATGTCTTATAGAGTTTTTAGCTTTTTTGGATAAGCTCATCCAAATGTTCATATACTGTGGCAATGCCTTATGTTTTCAGATATTTAGCATCAGAGTTGGCTTATATGAACATTAAATTGGATCTTCGTTTGAGTAGTCAACAGGAGAAATGAAGAATGATCAAATACAGTTCATGCATTTGTCTCATATGGCAGTTTTGAGGTGGTTCGCCAAAAAAAGAAAATACAAACTTCATAGACTCCAGGTCCTTTCCAAAGAAAAAATGTAAGTTATTTGATGTAAAAATAAGTTAATCAATTAATCTACTTATTATACACCAATTCGATGCATAATCTGAACTCATCTTACCTTTTTAAATTAAATTACCTTGTCACAATCCTTAAGTTTAGTTCAATCTGTTTCCAACATATAGCTACTTGAGTTCATACAGCCATAGCTCCATACAGCCATAGCTCCATAAGTTCATCAATTTATAGGCCTTGCAGGAATTTGAGTTCATACAGCCATAGCTCCATATATAGCTACTTGTTCACTCCCTTAACTACTGTAAAAAGCTGCCATGTTCTTAGCCTTCATGATCATTTTATTAATTTAGTTAACTTGGAGTACCGGTTTAATTAAAAAAACAAAACTATACATTGGTAGCTTCTGATTGCATTGACTAGCTCTGACTTTTTCTTTTGTCTAGCTTTGTCAAATATTATTTATGATCCCAGTAATTAAAGCACAATATTGCTTTGTCTCCATTGTTAAAGTATTTATATGCTAGCTCTTTATATAAATATATATTTTTATTAAATTAGACAAACCATTTATATTTGATAGATATGTTTGCGGTACATTTTATTTGATTCCAGTATTAATGTCAACGCTCAGCATCTTTTTCCTTTTACCTTTAACTTACATTGTAATCAATTACTTTTTTATGGTTAGATGGCCGGTGAAAATAATAGGTTGGCTAAAATTATTTTGGCTCAAGAAATATTGGATAATCCTTTCATGAGATTGCAACGATTGCACCATTTAGCAGTGGCTCAAGTTGTTATTACTATACTTTGTTGGATAGCAAGACGCAGGAATCAACGTAGTCATATGAGAGGTCAAATCAGCCGTGAATTACGACTTCAAGGAGAAAAGGCAAGAGATGAACTAATGTCACATTTGCTGAGAAGTGATCTATGCCATAACATGATAAGGATGAGTCCTACAACTTTCCTAGGATTGTGTAATATATTGGTCAGAGAGGGTGGTCTCAGACCAACTTTACAAGCATCTGTCGAGGAACAAGTTGCCAAAACACTTTATATATTAGGTCATAATGTCATCCAAAGTGAACTATCTTTCTTCTTTCGTCGTTACGTGAGACCATTTCTCGTCATTTTCATAATGTATTACAAGCTACAGTGGAGTTAGAGGACAAATACCTACTACAACCAGATGGCTCACAAATCCCTCCAGAAATATCCAACACCAACAGATTCTTTCCATACTTCAAGGTAATCAAATGTCTACTGACTTGAATTAAAACTTTACTAGAATTGTGTTGTTGACAATTAAATATAAAATTTGCCATCAGGACTATGTTGGTGCCATTGATGGAACACATATCTGGGTTAAAGTTTCAAGTGCAGAAGCCCCCAAGTATCGTGGAAGAAAGGATTACCCAACATAGAATGTGCTGGCTGCATGCACATTTGATTTGAGATTCACATATGTGTTACCTGGATGGGAAGGCACAGCATTCGATTCGGGAGTTATGAAAAATGCATTAATGAGATCTTGTCCTCTCAAAATTCCAGAAGGTACTAGTTGATTTAATATAATATTAAATAAAACAACATATTTATTTTTTAACAGAATGTAATAACAAAGTGTGTTTTATATTTAGGGAAATATTATCTTGTTGGCGCTGGATTCATGTTGACAAGTGGACTCCTTACACCATACAGAGGGGAACGATATCACTTGAAGGAGTACTCTAGAAACCCACCACGGAATGCGCGTGAATTATTGAATCTTCGCTATGCATCTTTACGGAATGCTATTGAACGCGCATTTGGTGTCCTCAAGAAGCGTTTCCCTATAATAGGGAGCTCGATGGAGCCACATTATTGTTTGGAAACACAAAAGGAAATTATCTTTGCATGTTGTATCTTGCATAATTTTTTAATTGGTATAGACCCTGATGATATAATACTTGCACAAGCTGAGAACGAACTTGGGGATGAAGCATAAGAGGAACATCATTATAGAAATGAAAATAATGAAGAAGCCATTCGAGGGGGGGTTATTAGAGATGCCATATCGGCTGAAACGTGGCGTAATTATTATGAAGAAGCTGTCTAAGTTTCAATTGATAACTGTAGCATCTTATTTGAACTGTTTGGATTTATGGACTATTTGAAACTATTTGGAATGATTGTGGAACTTCTAAAGATGTCTGTTTGATTCAAAGTGGTGTCTGTTTTCATTTCTTTCAATTTGGAAAAAAGTGAAATATAATTTATGGTAGCTTTTGTGTGTGCTACTATTGAATTGACTTTAAACCAAATTTCTTGAATGAGCAGGTTGATTACTTATTACTTGTTGATGTTGTTTTGGATAAATATTCATTATTTGATAAGAAGTTTTTTTTTTCTAGTATCACTGCATTCTTCATGGCTTTCTACATGGATTTGATAACTTGTTTTCTTCTTGATGTAGATTAAAAAATGCAAAAAAGGAAAACACCAAATGATCAAGATGGAAATGCCACGTGCACATGGACATCGATTATGGATGATGCTTTAATTGATGCATATTTGCATCAACAAACAATGGGAAATAGAGTTGGTGGAACTTTTACTACACATGCATTAGAGAACATTGTCAATGAGTTAAAGAGTAAATTTCACGATAAGCCCATAGACAAAGAAAAGGCTCAAAACCGCATGAAAAATATAAAAAAGAAATTTACTCGATGTTATGATATTTTCAAGAATGGAATGAGTGGATTCGCATGGAATCCCACTACAGAAATGTGGAGTGCTGAACTGGAAGTATGGCAACATCTAATTGAGGTTAGTCTTGTTTTTTTTTTTTTTGGTTTTTTTTTTGACATAGTAGTACAATGTATTGTACATATTGATAACAACATTGTTTCATATATAGGCAAGACCGGAAGCTGTTGAATGGATGAACAAGAGTGTTAGAAACTATGATAAATTGGTTCAGCTCTATGGACAGGATAGGGCAACTGGGCAACAAGCTGAAACTGCATCTGAGATGAGGCGAAGAAGAGTGCAAAATACTGTTGATATCCCTTCTCAACAAAATACAATTGATGAAAACTTAGAGAACTTGGGTGAGAATGAGGTTGAAGATGAAACATTACCTACAAATCAACAATATCAATCAGAAGCTCCAAGTTCTTCTAAGTCCAAGAAAGGTAAAGGATGTGATACTCATGATGATATTAGCATGTTTTCTGCATCGCTTAATACATTAGCTAGTACTATGATGCAATCAACCAATGCCATGATTGAAGCATCCCATATCAACAAAAATATTTTGGCGGCAAGTTTTGGTAACCAAGATCCAACTAAAGATGTTGATGTTTGGGCCATGCTTAAGGATCTAGGAATCTCACAACCATTTCTTGGAGAGGCTTCTGGTTCATCATTGAGAATCCAAAGAAGTTGGCAGGTTTGATTAGATCTCCAAATGAACATCGTAAATCTTTGTTGTTGACCGCGATGTACCGTGATCATGACGGGGGAAATTAAATTTTGAGGTTAGCATCCTCTTTCTAGAAAACCTTGATTAATTCGGGGTATGTTTATGTAATGCATATGTGTAACTTTGAGAATTATACTTTTGTAGGTTTTTGGGAGAAATTGGAAGGCACATGTTGACACAATAGTGGTTCATCACCAACAAATGTTGAGTTTGAGAATCCCTATAGGGACTAGTCTTGTTGACTGATTTTTTTTTTTGGAGTTGTCCATGTTTTGAGTTGTGCTTGTTTTGTTTTGGACTTGTAATGGTGACTAGTAATGTGAAACATTTTATGGTTGCAACATGTAATTTTGGTGGTTTTTGGACTAGTAATGTTGATCCAAGTTTTGATGACTATTATTGAAGTACTAATTTGTGTTTTATAGCATGATAGTCAATGTAAAATGCTCACAGGTGTGGAATTGATAACCTTGGTGACATTGTTGAATTCTATTTATATATGACAAATCTCTTAATATTAAGCAATCATATACATGACTTTATAAATTTAAAGGTTTAATTTGATTTGAATTTTATTAATTTGATATTAATTGAATATTATTATAAAACATCCAATAAATTTAAAGTCCTGTATATTTATAAAGTCCTATAATTATAGGTTTCAAATTTTGGGATAAAAATTATTAAAATTATAAATCAAATTACAAGGTGCATAAATAAAATTATAAAATTAATAAATCTATTAGTATATAATATTCAATATTAATTGAATATTAGTATAAAACATTCTATAAATATTGAGTTATTTCTTTAAAGGGTATTTTGGTAATGTTAGTGTATAACCTTACCTTCCATTACCTTCAAACCAAACACACCAAGGTTTAAAAACCTTCTATTACTTTACCTTGGCCCCAAACAAGGTTTGGTTGAAAACCTTACTTTCCTTTACCTTCCCTTCCCTTCCCTTACCTTACCTTATTTTATGAAACCCTCCTAACCCTCCATCCAAGCAAGGCCTTAGGTTCTTGTGGTTAGTGAAGATTTTACAGGCTTCACCATACAAATAGTATCGCCATATCTTAAGAGCAAAGACCACAGCCGCTAGCTCCAGATCATGAACATAATAATTTACTTTGTGAGTCTTGAGTTGCCTAGATGCATAGGCAATAACTCTACCCTGCTGCATCAAGACACAACCCAAGCCCCTATACGAAGCGTCACTATAGATTTCAAAACATATTCCTGCGGTAGGTAAGGTGAGGATATGAGCAGACACTAGTCTGTTCTTCAACTACTGAAAGCTCTTCTCACATTCCTCGGTCCACTCGAACCTTGCATTCTTCCGCAGCAGCTTGGTCATGGGTTGGCGATGAAGAAAACCCTTCCATGAATTGCCTGTAGTAACCGGCCAACCCCAAGAAGCTTCTGATTTCCTTGACTGTGGTTGGGGCTTACCAGTTAACTACCGCTTCGATCTTCTCGGGATCTACATAGATCCCTGATACTGAAATGATATGACCCAAGAAGTTAACTTGGTCGAACCAAAATTTATATTTGCTCGGCTTGGCATATAATTGTCGCTCCCTAAGAGGTGGTCGATGTGTTCCTTCACGCTCCGGGAATACACCAGGATGTCGTCGATAAATAGCACCATGAACTGGTCTAAGTAGGGTGCGAACACCATGTTCATCATCCCCATAAATACTGTTGGGTCATTCATCAACCCAAAGGGTTTTACAAGAAACTTGAAATGCTCGTATTGGATCTGAAATGCAGTCTTCGGTACATCCTCCTCTCGTACCCACAACTGATGGTATCCCGACCTTAGTTCGATCTTGGAGAATACGCATGCTCCTTATAATTAATAGGACAGGTCATCTATACGTGGCAATGGGTACTGGTTCCGGATGGTAACTCCATTCAATAGTCGGTAGTCCACGCACATTCTGATGGAGCATCCTTCTTCTTCACGAAGAGTACAATCGTACCCCAGGGGGAGACACTAGTTCTTATAAACCCTTTCTCCCTCCTTCAGCTCTACTGGAGCCATCCTGTATGGCGCTCTTGAAATTGGAGTTGCTCTTGGGAATAAATCAATCGTGAACTCGACGCCTCTATGTGGGGGCAATCATGGTAACTCCTCGGGAAATACATCTAGAAATTCACACGCTACCGCGATCTCCCATACACCTCCCTTGGGAGCTTCAGCTTCAACTATATTCGCCAAGCAAGCTGCTTCAGTCTCTTCCGTCTGAGCTCACCTCTCGTAGAAGAGTATCTTTGCCTCGCCTGGTCGTTAGAAACACTCTATCTTCAAGTAACAGTCGACGGTGGCGTAGTGGATGGACAACCAATCCATGCCTAAAATAACATCAAAGTCTATGATCCTCATAGGGATCCGATCAGCTAACAATAGATGACCTTCTACCCTCAGATCACATACTTCATATACTATCTTTACAAATATTGATCTCCCAAAGGGGGAGGATACTATCATTGGTTCAGCTAGTTGTGTTGCATATATGTATATAGGCAGTGTGAAAGAAGTGGCTATATAAAAGTGTGTGGAACTAGGGTCAATCAACACACATGCATCAGTGCCAAAAATTTCCATCATACCTGAGATGATGTCAGGGGTGCTCATAGCCTCCTGCTGTATCATGGCAAAGGCCTGGGCCATCAGCTGTGACTGAACTCCTCGGCCTCCTCAGCCTCCTCGAGATCCCCCTCTGTGGCCTCCCGTAATGTCGACAACAGATGCTCCCTGGCTCTACGGTAGGTACTGGCCAATAGAAACACTGATTTGTGGGGCTATCCTACTCTCCTGTGATAGTAAGGGACACTTATTCCTATAATATCCCGGATGTTGGAAATGATAGCAAACACCCGCTCCAACTCCTTCTCTGCACTCAACATAATGATACTTGAAACAAGTCTGACACTGAGACTTGTTCTTCCTAGGTCCTCTAGAAGGAGAGCCTCCATTGCTGCTGTGGCTCTTTTTACTTGGCCTCAAACTGTCACACATTTGAAAATTGGGTGCGTTCATTTTCTTAGACCTCTCCACGCGTTGTTTCTTTCTGTCAAGGCTCAACTCGACCCTAAGCGAAGTCTCAACCATCTGAATGAAATTTGTGAATCCTGATATTGTAACAATGTTTCGGATTTTGTTCCGGAGTCCTTGCTCTAACCTCTGACATATCTCATATTCATCATTTATATAAGAGGCTGCATATCTCCTCAGATCAGTGAAATTGGCCTATAATCGGCCACTGAGAGGTTCCCATATACTAGACGCAAAAATTCCTGTTGCTTCGCGTCTCTATACACTCAAGACATATACTTCCAGTTAAAAGTGGCTTAGCACTCGGACAAAGTGAAAGTTGTAAAGTCAGTATGGCGCCGCATGATGGTCAACCACCAATATATGGCCCCCTGTCCCAGCAACAGTATGACAATATTCACTTTCTCCTCGTCTTGGCACCTCAACGCCTGGAAAACAAGCTCCAGGTGTGTGATCTAGTTTTCTGCCTCCGTTGGGTCAGTGGTGCCATTGAACTGTGCTACCCCCATCTGGCGGGATTTGCTGACAAAATCTTGTTCTCTGGGCCTCAGCTGCTGGTAGTTTGGGAAGGCCGCAAATGATTGTGCCATTTGGTAGAAGAACTATTACATTCCCGAGTTATACCTCGGTCCATGTTGCATTCCCGGGTTGTACCCCTGTCCATGCTGTGAATGGGATCCTTCTGCATGTTCTTCTTCTTGCTCCGGAGCCTCCACATGCGACTTTCCACGAGTTCTCATGTGGGACCCGAGGTGGTCTACTGCGTCTCTTTGGTACCATTCTGAAAAAGGAGATGTGTTAGTATAACTTCTTAATACTTTTTGAAATTATTAACTTTTACTGTACTGACACGTACTCCCACCCTAAGGCTTTGACTATTTCTAGGATGTCTAGGACTAAACCTTCGTAGTTTTTCTCTGATACCACTAAATGTAACACCCATCTCCAAATAGGGGACAAGTGTCACACCAGCCAGGTCAGGGGGTGAACCTTGATCCTAAGGCTGTATAACTTCATAAACTTAACTCATAAGCAAACTCTAATGTCATAAATATTAAAACTGTTAGAGTACAATATCAAATACTTAGAGTCATACAACACAAATCATATAAGGAGCTCATAACCCTCCTAAGTCAAATACAGCAAATTCAAATAATAACATAGCAGCAAGACAGTAAGAGCCAACTAAAGGTGGACAGGACTCTCTTCTCGACTCTAGATATGATCGAGTACCTGTCTATCTCCTACAAAATACACATAGAAGGATGAGTTACTCGAGCTCTGTGAGGAAAACAGTACTGTCAGATAATATTATAGCTGTGCATAAAAAATAGTAGCATTTCTGAAATAAATCCTTAAAAGATATAAAATACATAGAAGGTTGAAGATACTATGCATTTCAAATATAATATGATAATCAAAGCATTATCTTCAATATGATATAATCATGCCATAAAACATAAAAGCTCAAGTAAAATAAAGTGCATGTTCATCTTATTCATTTTATCATCGGTACCGTGTTTGATTCTGTAATTTCCCGTGGTGGATAAATATCAACACTAATAGCCACCATGGCCCAAATATGGCGCCCGTGAGGTGGGATATACAGGAACATATATCATATCTCAATAGTATCAATTACACCTACACCTTTACTTTAATAATTGCGGAACCAGTGTGTAATATTAAGGATGAACCTTCAATAATTATGGAAAGGGGGTTTTATTTCTTGAAAACGGAAAGTTTTAAAAATAGATAGTTTGGACATTAAGAAATGAAGAATTTAACAAATCACCCATTCACTACCTAGTACCGTACTTTTTGGCTCTATCAGGGAACCACCACTGGTGCAAGCAAGTATGAAAGTACGGTGTAGAGAATCAATACTTCTAAATATTCTCTTTTCTATTTCATGTTTCTTAAATTGAAACCTTTTCATGAATATCTCAAAATTTATTTCCAAAACAGAAATCTATCAATCAATATAATACGGTTTCCAAAACTTAGGAAATCTCATATAAATTCTATTTCATGCTTTTCAAAAATAGAAGCATACACCTAGTAGATAATACGGTGAAAATAAGGAAATGTCCAGTTTCGTTCCCTTACCTGAGTCTAATAGAAGCTTAGGATTGGCTCGGTCCTTCAGCAGGAGCTGACTTGCCTTTGCCTTTCCCTTTCTTCTTTCTTGATAATCGAAATACGAAAATTTAGGAAAACGAAAAACCATACTCTTAAATTATACTCTAATTTAGACTCGTTAGAGTATGATAAATTCATTAAGTTAAATTGAGCATGATTCCTCTTAGCATGCATTTTCATATTTCCAAAGAGCATGGAAAATACAGGATTTACTTGAAATCGAAGACTTTGCTATCTTCATCCCTAGAGTAACATGCTCTTAAAGATTAATCAAAGGCTATTGATAAACATGGAAGATTAATCATATAAATTTAAGGAAAATTGGGCAACACCTCCCCTATATAAAGGGTTTTGAAATTACTACAAACATTCATCCGTTATACATAATTTCGATAACATATATGTTCATCAACACATATACAAACCATGTCCATTTATCTATACTCAGACTTAGCTTCATCAATCTAAGATACCATCTCTATTAATCAATTTCTCCACACCAAACAAGCCCAATCCTACAAATCCTCTAATAATAAATCTTTAATTTGACTATGTAGGTTTACCCGACTTGTTCGTAGTTCGCCAGTTTCTGTCGGTCGGAGAAGAGGATCCGTTAGAATCCCGCCAGAGAAAGGGCCGCTGTCGACCTCCTCACAGATCAGAAACAAACAAGGGAGAAAGGGAAGATCGCCGACGCTCATTGGGGACTCGCATGACCTTAATCGTGGTCGGACCTCTCGGAGGAGAAGGGGGGGAAGACAAAGAGAGAGGGAGGCGAAGCTCACGGTGGCGGAACTACGCAGCCGGGCGCGAACAGGGGGACACGGCCGCGGTTGGCGACAAGGACGCGCTTGTAGGCCAAGATGGTTGGAGGGGCCCAGGGCTGGGCTTGCCGGTTGGTCATGGGGGCCCTGGTGGCTCAGATCGGCGATGCTCGCCGATGAGAGGGAAGATGGGCGCGGGTAGGGTTGAAGAGAGGAAGATGATCGTGAGGGAGAGAGATGATCCCCTTTGATTTCAATTAAACAATTTCAAGTTATAAAACCCTAGGTCCCCTCTCCATTATTTAATATATATATTCTCCATCATGTATAGTTGCTTCAATAATTCCAACACTTTATCAGCCTGACCAGATCCGTTTTCTCAAGATTTAAATGGCAACCGTTAATTATTTTATTTTTATTTAATATTTAATTTATCCCCTGCTCCATACTATTGTGTCAGGGGTTTTTCAATTAAAGCCGACTGAGATCCGAAATCTCGGCTATGACCTGACCAAGATCCGTTTTTCCCTGCTTTTGACTCGCCCAGATCTCCTTATCGGGACTCTAACTTTTGTCTGGTATCTCTCACTTAAATAATTCAGATTAATTAACACTTAATAACTTTCTTAATTAATTAACCCGGATTATCCTTTTCATCCACCTCCAACTATTTCAAGTCTAAGTGGCCTAAACCTATAAGGCCTTCTCTGGGCCTAATAGTTGCGAGGTTGGATTTACGGTCCATAAATTCCCGATTTTCCTTTAATTGAGGTTTCAATTAATTAATTTATTTATTGTTCTAATTAACCTCGTTGAAATTTCTTAAAATTTTCTGATTATTTATTTAAAAATTTCGGGGTGTTACACTTTGTTTTCTGATTTGATTGTTTGGTTTATTTTTGGACTTTCATTGTTTTTTTCTGATTTCATTATCAATGTTGTCAACTTTTGAAACATTGTGCTTCTAAAATAATGAAAGATCAACCTGGTTCAATGGGATTTTTCTGTATTATTTTGCAACATTCAGAAACCCTCTGTCTAGGGTTTGGACTCCATTCTTTGTTTTCTGATTTGATTGTTTCATTTCTTTTT
This sequence comes from Dioscorea zingiberensis, assembly GCA_026586065.1. NCBI lineage: Eukaryota > Viridiplantae > Streptophyta > Magnoliopsida > Dioscoreales > Dioscoreaceae > Dioscorea > Dioscorea zingiberensis. The sequence continues at coordinate 25,996,639 of CM048826.1, forward strand.
TTAATTCAAAGAGTTTATATTCTTCTCTAACCTTTCTTTATATTTTTTTCGAGAGCTAGCTCATTCATTTTTTTTACCTTGGCTCTCATACGTTCCTTTTTTACTTGCTAGTGCATCGTGCAGAACCAATTTCATTAGAGGGCACGAGACAAGGAAGCTGGACAGTGATTGGAGCGCAGCTCGAACAAATACATTCCCAGCAAGATATGCGAAGGATGCCTCGAAGGAATAACTGGTTGATTTCTAGTGATAAGCAATAGTTGACATCTGGTTGGAGGAATGCTCTCAGTATAATACTTGTTCAGGTTCCTTTAGACTAGAAGCATGGGTTTGAGTATGGAACGTGTACCAAAAGAAGAGCAAAGAGTACATCACGTTGCTTCAGTTGAAGGGTAAGTGGAAGACTTTGAAGTAATTATACATGTTATATTCGTCATTAGTAAACAAGAGTAGGTGGTCGTAGGACTTTGACAATCAACGACCAACACTTGGTTGCCCGATCGTGTGGGATGAGATAATTAAGGTGAGCGTTATTTGCATTTACACGTTGATATCTGAATTCCAATATTCATTTAGAAAATCATGCAGCTTAACAATTAGTATAAGGTTTGTCGAGATAAGCCTTTTCCATTGTTTTTGAAGATACACGATCCTGCGTCATTGTCCACTGTAACTGGCGATATGCCCACCACACGCGTGGGGTCGTGAATGTAGCTGATCTTGTTGTTGACGTGGACGAGCACACCGATTCGTCTGACAGTGCCACATATGAGGTTGAATAGGACACAGTCCTATGAGGACTATGCTTCGTTCGGGTCTAAGAGGAAACAAGTATAGAACCCAAGCCCCAGTGTCTCAAAGAAGAAAAGATTTGACCAAGCAGTGGAAGCTCTTAATCGATTAATAGCACTGAGTGATCATAAGAGCAAGGTCACGAAACAACGCAAGGACGAGGATGCAGTGATGAGGAGGCATGTTCTGCGATCGAGGTGTTGAAAGCCTGTGAAAATTGGATTTTCTTCATGACGATGCGACAATCGATTATAGACTACTGGTTGAGCCTACGCGTGAAGGAATTCCGCTGTCAGGTAGTGACCTTTCCAAATTTGTAAATTTAATATTTGATTGAGTACTTGAGACTCGCGTAACTTCCAATTCACCTGAAAGATTAACTGGTAGCCTATATCGTCTATAAAAGGTTGTAAGTGATTCTATCCTAAATCTACTCTTTTCTTTACATTATCTTATACAAAAGGTTGTAAAGGCTACTGTTGTGATGCGATGCGACCGCAAGTGTACGGGTTGTATCAAGTAATAATAGTGGACATAAAAGTCGGGTTGTCGATCCACAAGGAGATGGAAGTACTAGTACCCACTATTTATCTACTATCTAGTCGATCCAAAGAAGTGGTTGATGATGCTAATTCTAAACTAATTAATTGGAAACATAAACAAGGGAATCGAGTGCTCTTGAGATTAAACAATCATAAAAGGGGGATGTGCGGACAATTGGATCCTCTTGGACTTCTAAAGGATGAATGCTCTTCTCTATCTCAATTACTTAGTTAATTCTTGGCCAAGGGTTCCTATCGTGCTTTCACTCCCTCATCCCGAGGTGAGTTACTAATCCTGGTGCCCTTACCGATTATGTTCTCGAGCCTATGTCTTGGAGGGATTATGGGAATAATACATCTAAAGGACTCGCTCTCCTTAGTATCCGGGTTCCCGGTATACTTACAATCCCCTCTATTGGAGATGGTCTAAACACGGGGAGGCGTTCGCTTCTTCCCCCATATGGACTATGAAAATCCCTCCAGGCTCTCGCAACGTAGAGGGATTCACTCACATTAAAACATCCAATAGACTCAAACAATGTAACCAAGCAATCAAAATAGAGAAATAACATTGATTAAAACATGTCCAAGGGTTCACCAATCATCCAAGCATCTACAAAATTAGCCCTCCATAAAAGGGGGGCAACAATCCACAACAAAGATGAAAGTAATCAAGAAAGACATAGTAATGAAAGCTTATACGATCACCGTTAATCCTTGATCCTCCTCCTTTGATTTCCCCTCTTCTTGCTCCAGTGGCTTGAAGGAGATGATCCCCAAGCTCTCTCCAAGATTAGCCCTCTTTCCCAAGCTGCTAGCCTCCTCTCTAAACCCCCTTCATCGGCTTTTATACCCCTAGGCTTTTAAGGGTGAGATTTACCAAGTTGCCCCCGTCTAGGTCTGCAGTTTCGCCCAAATCTGACGATGTACGGGCCCGTATACGGGCGTATGTCAGCCCGTATACGGGCCAGCCACCTTCATACGGGCCCGTATGCGGGCCGTATATCCGCCCGTATACGGGCCAATCATCATGCCAGCTATTATACGGGCCGTATACTGGCCCGTATTCTCTCCAGGGGCCAGTATACGGCCGTATGTCAGCCCGTATGCTAGCCCGTATGGATCCTTCTGGGTGCTCTGGGATCCCGGCTTCTCTCGAAATGCTTTCTTTCCTCCGGGGTCCTCATATTATGCCCTGTTGATGAAAATAAATACATTTTAAGTATCGGTGGGCTAAAAGTCTTCATAATCACATGCCAAGCATATAGGAATATAGTATAAAATTATGCTCAAATGAACACTTATCATGTTGCAATTTATAAACATAATCTCTAACTGTTGGCATTATCTTTTCTTTACAATATTGTCACGCCCCGACCCAATTTTCGGGACCTCGGGCACGTGCACAGACCGGCCGTATCCAAGTGGAGACGAGCCCCACTCGGATACAAGGCCTAAGTAAATCAAGAACAAATAACAAAAATATCAAAATAAATCAAATTTAATAATCAGAGACACAACGGAATTAAAATCAGGGTTCATGTACCCTACAATAACTAGGCCCTACAAAGGTCCAACAAGATACAAGTCAGAACTATTTGAGATCTTGCAACCTCGGCAAGATATGTTCCAAACCCACACACAGCTCCTAAATCTGAAACTGCTATCCTTTAGAACCTGTAAAGAAAAGGAAAGCAGATGGGATGAGCTTTCAGAAGAAAAGCTCAGTAAGTACCCCGCAGGGATCACAACAAAGTCAAACCAGTAAACATGATAAAAAGTATATCATAATTCAGCAATCAACAAGTCAAACAACCGGGGCCTTGCCCCGCACAAACAAGTTCTAGGAGACTACCAAAGGAGACAGAAAAGAAAAGACTCCTAGACAAAGCAGCAACCCTTAGGTCAACAAACTTCTCCGGTAAGCACCCAACCTCATCAGAAATCGACCTCGGTCGATTGTCAGTAGCGCCACCTCTCGTACGTGTCGACACGGTAAGTATATCGTCCCACTGACAGGTTGGATTGCCAGGGTATCTTCCCGCTGGTATGGAACTATCAGAACGTCAGACTGGCCTCAGCCCTAAGTGCTCCACATGAGCATTTTCTCCACTGAACCGACAGAAAGACGAACCCATCTGGTGCACATCTACCTGGCCAGCACACAAGACCATGTGTCCATGGTCAAATGTCGGTCACAGGACAGTGTGTCCAACAAATAAGCCAAACAACAAGCAGTGAAATAAAATCCTACCTCTAGCACATCAACCATGCACATTCAGAGAAGGAAAAAAAAACAACAACAGGTATGTGCATGTATCCAAAGAACAGATAGACAACAAATATGCTAAAAGAAATAGCAACAATAAAACCAAGAAGCCCGATGATGGGTGGGAAACTAGGCAGAGGTAACTTACCTTATTTGCGATATTCTGAATCCCACGAAACTCCTTCCTAATGTGTTTCTACGTCAAATCTGGTAACATTTTCTAAATCAATAATAATACTGTTGTTTGATTTCTACATGCTTAGATGCAGGTGTGTGTCTCATTAGCGATCCTAGCCTCAATCATAAGTCCATCCTTATTTAGAAAGAACCCCTTCATATTACTAAAAAGTCGTTGTAACCTAGTGGTTAAGGGCCTCCATTATAGTTGAGAGGTCTTGAGTTCCAATCTCCACCTCTGCATATTTTTGTTTTTATTTTACTAACTCCCAACTTGGCCCATCAGACATGGTTGAGCCTAACTAACTTGAAAGGAGACAGGTTTAATTAAAAGGGGTTAGGCTCGACCCAACTTAAATCGAGATTCAACCCCTCAACTTAACTGGACCTAACGTGATCAAACCCAACCGATCTTTGAATCGAGTCCATCTGAACGAGCCCAACTCCTTAATCAATTGAACTTGACTTATCTAACTTGGTTTAATCAAATCAACTTGTTTTAAAATTAAACCAGACCCAACTTATCTAACCCGCTATGACTTGATTACACCTAAACCGAACCCAATTAATTAAATTGATCAACAATTAGATGCTAATTGATCCAAATCCACCCGGTTTGAAACAGACTCAACTTGACTCGGGCTCGAACTCTTCTCTCCAGACAGAACCTCATCTGAGGCTGTGGTCACGGTGGTCGCCGGAGGTGGCATGGACGACAGAGCCCTTCTCCTCTCGAGTCCCTCACTATTCTAGGGTGGTGCGCGCGCCGTAGACGTCCTCCTAGCCGAGGACCGTCGGCTCTCACCCTCTCCTCACTAGAGTACGCCTGACCATGGTCGTCCCCCTGTCCTCCGACGCTCAGCCCACCAAAGGCAGTCGAAAGCCCCCGGGGTTCCCTAGCGGCGTCTACCTCTCTATTAAAGATGCATGGCGGCAATCAAAATAGATCAAGGAGACGAGAAGAAGACTCATCGGAGGACAGTTTTCCGTCAAGCTCGCCCTACGATGAAGCTCCGCTTCTTTTCTCGTGCCTCCCTGGAGACGCTCTCAGCTATCTGGCGATCTATCCTCTGACTAACGAAGGCCCACCGGTGTTTCTCTCTTTCTCCTCTCTGCCTCTCCCTCCTCACACAGTAGTGGCGGCGACGTTGGCCTCCAGATGATCACAGTAGGGTTCCGAGACACCTTCCTATTTATAGAACTTGTGGGGAGCTTCTAGATGACCTTCTTCTAATTGGATAAAGCTTGATCCTTCCATTTAATTTTTTTTTTAAATTATTGCAGGATCAGATAATCTCTCGCTGCGGTGTATGCGATGACGATGCTGTAAAACCCACGAATTTTAGGAATAAATTTTTTCTTGTATTCCATAAAATAAAATTCATAAATTATTTAATTCCTTAAGCTTGAAGGATGGAAAATTAAAAAGCATTAAAAAGGGGATTAAATTAAATTTTGAGACCAATTAGGGATAATTGGGAGTTCAGGGAGCTTTTAGTAATTTTTAAAAGTTCGAAGGACCTAAGAAAAATTATCCTCTCTTACATAGGAAGGACTAAACTGTGACCAAAAAGTATTCAGGGACTACTGGATAATTACCCAGAGAAAAACTCTATAAAAATGGTTTAACGGCTAGGATTAGAACATCTCAGAAGAGTGCTGATCGCGGAGCGTTATAGCGGCTTAGGTGAGGCTACGTGTCCGGCTGGGAAGAGATCCATCCGATCGTGTGTCGGATTCGAGGCGTAGAGAGGGAGATCTGAGGAGGGTTACGTGGCACGGGAAGAGCCACTTATCCGAATGAGTGTTAGATACGAGGCGTGAAGTCATGATCTGACCATTGAGTTTAGATATAATCTGGACCGTTGATCTGATGAGGGATTGATCCCGAGATTGAATGATTTAATCGGAGCCGTTGGATGGGATCAGAATGATCTCGGTAGATCCATCGGTGTGACGATCCCGGCACCACCGCCCCCACGAAGCGCCCGACAGCGGCGCGAGCCCGCCTCCTTCCCCGGCCGTTACGCGCGCGAAGATCGGTCGTCGCCGGCGGAGTTACACCCGAGCACCTCTATCTCTTCACCTTCTCCGATCTATAAAAGGGGCAGCCCTGTCTGCGAGTAGGATCGGGGAGTACAACTGCGAGGGCGAAGAGGCTCTCGGAGAGGGTGATCGGAGAACCCTCACTTCGGAGGGGACTGCGGCCAGCTGGTGCCATCGGGGAGATTGGGGTCAAGGTATGGAGTCTTTGCATTTAAAATCCTTAAGCTTTGACTCCCGATTTGGCGGATCGAGCTTCATGGGAGGAGACCACACAACCGATTGTGGTGGGCCGAGGAGAGGGAGGCTGAAGGTCATGCATGCAAGGATTCCTCCGCTCAGTGAAGCTTCAGTATGACTGATCCTTGGAGAAAGCTCTCGGGCTTGTAGAAACGGCTTTCTGGCTATATCTCTAGCGGTGCATAGCCGGGAGAGAAGAGAGATATATTTTTTTTTAAGTTATTAATTTAATTAGATTAATTAAATTATTAACTTTGCGTTAAATTATTTAAATTGTTACTTAGGGGATGTGACAAATAATTTTAACAAATAATTTTATTTAACTTATATAGTGTGACAATTAATCTATTATTGATTAATTAGATAGTATAGTTTTGATTATTAAAGTGTGACATTTTAGGTAATTTAAATTATTAACTTAAGGATTTATTAATCAATGGAAAAACTTTGTTAGAGTGTGACAATAATTTTAATTTAATTTGATTAATCGAATATAGTTAGATTAATTAAATTAAATTGCTTAGTGGATGGTATATAAAAAGTTGGGTATAACTATAGTGTTACAAATAATATTTGGAAACTTTAGAAGTGTGACAGCAAATGGGTTAATTGATTTATATAGCTAAAGTAACTATATGTTGACTAGCTAGTTGTGACAAAAATCAAATTTAAAACTTAGGAATGTTTGATTAATTTGCTATGGAAGTATAACAAAATTGGTTCTATAAGACAATTTAATAGAAGATTTATAATTTCATGAAATTATACGTGTGTGACAATTATTTGGTTAATAGTTTGTATAGTTGGAATAACTATATGGAACTAAAGTATTGTGACATAATCATTGGATTAACTAGGTTAATTAAAATGATTATTGGAACTATATAGGAGTGACTCAATCAAGTTAATAAATTGTATAATGTGATTAAAAGGATTTAGTAAATTTACTAAATACCTTAAATGAAGCTAGATTAAGGACTTGGGTGTGTGACACTAAAACTATTTGATTAGGGTCAATCAAATAAAGATAAAGAGTCTAAAACCAAGCTATGAAGGTTAATTGGATTAATTAATCAAAAGGCGCCCTAAGTCGGTATTGGACCAATTAAAAGGGAAATTGGGTTCATTACTTGAGAGGCCCAATAGGTAGGGCTCGGTGGTCGAACTATAAGCTGGATTTATTATTAACTAATAACAAGGATGGCGGTATAGGGAACTAAACCTTGGAGTTACTCAAGTAGCGGTATGACCTTAAACCCTAAAGTTATAACTACTCAAATGAGCGGAAATGCCCTTCCTTAGTTAAGAAGGGATAAGGTCAAGCTAGATTGTGTAATGGGCTCGAGAAATGGGCCCAATTCAACGAATGCCTAAAGATGACCAAATAAGGTTTAGACTTGACAAATGGAAGTAGAGTGACTAAGATTGACCAAGTTGGATCTAGAGTCAACCAAAGAACATGGAAAACGAGGGTTTAAAGGCGAACCGGAGAGATGGTCACCGGGGACCCGTTAGAGGGCCTAAGCCCGACAAGAAGCGAGAGTCATGCATGTGCAGCTAAAACATAGGGTTTTATTAGAATTTTAACTCTAATAGAAACTCTATCACATTAGATACTCTCGGGGAGTCCAAAGGCGTTTCAAGAGGTGACTAGGGCGGCCTTGAGTTCCAGTGAAGTAAGTACTTTTGCCTAGTTCCCACCCGGTTTCGGGTTTTCTTTGGACTTGCTTACGCCTTGAATTGCTTATTACTTCATTGATATCATAATTTGTTATGATTGCATACACTCGTATTTTGTTCTCTTGGGACACCTACGCCGATTTTAGTGTGTGTGCATATTGAGAGGTTAGCATCTGTAGGGTATGCTTGTGAGTGTTAAGTGTGCCTACATTTGGCCAAAGCCGCGTGGCCTTGGAATCACGCGTGAGCTTGTGCTTGTTGGCGGTAGGTATACACCAACTATGGCGTTTCAAGGATTCTCCCATCTTAAGTAATCTTTGTTTCCCCGATTGGGGTATCTTGGTAATCTTTGTTTCCCATAGAGTGGGGGTAAAAGCTGATAATCTTTGTTTCTGTCGATTAAGGGTAAAAGCTTATTTGGTAAACTTTGTTTTCCCGTCGATTGGGATGATCTGGTACGACAAGGTATGTCCATGTTTTAGCTCTACTAGACCATGGACCGAGGGTGCGTTGTCGACTTAGAATTTTGGCAGGCTAGGGAGATGACTTGTGAACTCTTAGGAGTACTTTGTTGAGATCTTGTGGTTAGGAGCCCTATGCTATTGTTATGGTAGACTCGGGGTTTGACTTGTGCGGCGTGGCCTGTTTGTGTGGATTGATGATCTTTGAATTGCTCATATTTGACTTTTCTTATATCATGCAATGTCTTTGTTTTGGTTTCTTTGAGATCTACTAGAGGTACTACTGAGCTTTCCTTTTCAGCTCATGCGCTGCTTCTCTATTTCTTTTAGTCAGGGGTAGGTAACTTCCAGTTCGGGGAGGCTGCGAGTGGTAGGTTGACTTGTTGAGGGACCGAGGTCCTCATTCTTCCTTTGAGAGAAAGATGTTTATATTGTAGGACCCTAATAGGGCCTTGACCATATGTAGGGCATGAAGACCCTTAATGATTTTTACTTTTCGTTGTATTTGTGATTTTATCCAAATATTAAATTTAAGTTATTTGTTATCTGCTTCTATTACTTAGGCCTTGTATTCGAGTGGGGCTCGTCTCCACTTGGGTACGGCCGATCTGTTCATGTGCTCGAGGTCCCGAAAATTCGGGTCGGGGCGTGACACATGCGCTGGAGAAGACCTGGCTCCACCTTGCAATCGATCTCCTTTATTAGACGTCCAAGATTGATGCATAAAATCCAATGGTCATCGTCTTGTTATAACGCCTCGTGATTGGCGCTCTAATATAATGAACGGGTATGATATTAAGACGATGAACTTGTTCGTCCCTCTAAGATGGGTGGTTGAGATCAAGGTTAGCTGATGAAATTACTTGGGCGGCTCCGATTCAATTCTATGCCTCTAACTTAAACTAATCTAACATATGAGCGGTTGTGATTTCTCCATCTTAATAAAACGAATGGAGGGTCAGGATTAAATCTTGTGCCTCGAACTTAACCCACATAGCAAGATTATTTAATCTCAACCATCCATTCCTGTCTCTACATGAGCTTTCATGACACTTTTCATTTGAGTCCTCCTATTTTATTTACTTTACATGTAGGTCCCTCGGCTGAGAGAGAGAGACACAATTACGTTTTAGTCCTCAGCCTTTCCATAATTATAGATTAGTCCTAGATGGCTCCACTTAACCTTAATTAAGGTTCAATCATTTCAAATCATCTTTAAATACCACATCCAAGTTTGGGAGATCTCTTTTAATCAACTAACTAATCGCCTAATTACTTTTGGAGTAATTAGGGGGATTTTATTTCAAATAAAAGTTCAATTAACCCTAAGCTTGGGAGACTCTCCTTTATTTTCTAAACAAGTAAAGAAAAAATAACTAATTAACCTAAAAGAAAACATAAACCCCTAAAGACCAAAACTTAAAACATAGAAAATCTTAGACTTTACAATTATCTTATAGAAAAGGTTGTGTCACATTCTATAATAATACAACTTTTTATGGACAATATGTTTTTAACTGACTTGCAAGAACCTACTATACTTATATAGATACATTCTTCTCTGTGTCAATCACAGAGGTAAAGGCTTTTTTTTTGCCTCTTTTCTGTCTAATGTACTTCAATATCACTAATATTTAGTTTGTTGGCTTTGTTGTGCTTTTATCTTTGCATTCCCTCTCACCTGCCCTTGATTGACAGATCTGACCTTATTCTTTTGCCTAGCAAAAAAATTATCTTTTCTTTGTCAGTGCTTTCTAGGTATTGAAAACTTGAAAAGATATTTGATGAATTGCTGCTACATCATCTTATTATCAGTGTAGTTCTTCATTACCTCTGGATGTGGTTATTTAATTACTCTGCTAATGGTGATTCCCTTGTGTAAAAATGTTTGTTGGTTCTGTGAACTTAGCTTTTCTCTCTTACTCCATTTTACTTTATCCATTATTGATTCCTGGAGTAGTAGTGTTCTACAAACAATTGGATAGGAAAATCTAGTAACCATTAAATGAATAATGCTAGTGATCATTCAATGGGTTCTTAAGATTTATTAACTGTCAACTACAGAAAACTAATAGTTTTTCTCTTTCATCATTAGCACATTAGCACATTAGCAATCTGGATATGCAACTTCAATACCCAAGTTTTAGATGTAAATTTTTGTCTCTTCTTTCTGCTATCATTTTCATGAACTTATGTTTATGATGCAATGAATTTATTAAGGTATACAGTACACTCAAGAGTTGGGCGATAGGTCAAGCAGAAATTATTGTTTCAAAACACCTTGTTTCTGGGATCTTTTCTGGATAAATAATCAAATACTTTACAAAGGAAAAACTTGTACCTCATAACATCATTATTTATGACTGTGTGCACATTCATATAAAAAAAAAAAACTAACTAACTAACTGAAGGATGACATAGGAAAATAATAGAAATATAATGTAGTGGACAATGATGGGTATTGCATTTTCAAAATTTGGTTATTTCCATTAAACTTGGAGTTCAAATGTGCGCAAAGTTGTGGAAAGAATTAGTATATGATGAATGGTCATGGTCCATTGCTTGTACCGAGCATAATTATCAGTTTCGAGCTCAATCCTTCCCCTAATTTTGGTCATACTAACTGAATAGCATGAATTTGTATCCTTCAGAGGCTCTTGAATCAGACTAGTTTGTAAGTTATAATACAATACAGGTGGATCAATTATTTCAAATGATTGTTATGGTAATAGAAGCATTATAAGATGGTCATATAATAAGGAAACATAGTCTCATTTTTTTGGGAACTATGACAATGACCAATACTATATGCAAAGTACACGAAAACTTATAAATTGTAACAGTTGGGGATTATGTTCATAGATTGTCAACAACATTGAACCAGGTTGGTGATGGTTGTAGTTAACCCCAATGGCTCATTCTGGTCAACATCGGGGGCCATTACACATTATAAAGTTTGATCCACTATTATTGGTTGAGTTAGGGTTTTGAATCACTATACATATATATTTCGCAAGAATTAAGGTTTAATCATACATGCATTTAAACGATGGAAAATAAGTAACAAATTACATATGCAGTTAAAGCTTTATTTTAAGTTTGAGATCGATTTTCTTCTTAGAAATTTAGTTTAAGTTTGATAACTTGTTAGTATAAGTTTGACAGCTTATACTAAGTATAATTTTAAAAGCGAGTAGATTGTATGCAGTATAGACATGTTTATATTATATACCTTCTAAGTATAATTAAGTAGCATTTTTGTTGATAAGAAAAGACAAATACAATAAGATAGATAAGAGTTCATTGTGATTGATGAGTGATAAATTGTAATTAATTATGTAAATGAAGAGGAGCTTTATAATATATGAGGATCCATACAAAATTGCTTGTTCCTCTCTACCTACTGAAAGTAATCACATCAGTGTTTGACTATTGTAATAGAAAGTTGAACATTACTATCATTTTCTACCAAATTAATTCAAGCATTTGTTTCCCTTACACAATCAATGTAAGAGATAAGACTAGTATGACTTAACAATACAAGAGATAAGATTGTTTGTTTGCTTGTTTGTTGAATTACAATTTTAACGACATGAAATTTGTTTTTAGATGAGGGTTAATTTTTTTTCTTCTTAAAAGCTTCATAAGCCTAAACTTTTAATGGATGAAACAACTGAAACACTTTGAATGGGGAATGGGGTTTGTAATTTTTGTCAATTAGATCATGGAACACTTGTATTTTGCCTCATGGGTTTGATTCAAGCTCATGCCAATATCTGATAAGGGATCTGAACTTTCTATTCATAAAAAGGGAAGAAGCGATCTATTTTGTGATGAATGAACAAAATCTAGACTAACATCATCTGATTTTTTATTAACGCAGTGAAAGTTTTCTGGGATTTACTACCATGATCTTATCATCAACAAAGAAGGATAACATGCTTTTGCAACTGAATTCATCGCTTGAGTAATCAGTTATGGAGATGTGTACTAAGTTCTGAGTTCTAAAATGGGTTTAGGTTTGGATTTGGGTGTTTCAAAAGCGGAGAAAGTCTGTTGTTTTCCATGGACACATGTCTGCAGCTTTTAATGAATAGTTTGTTATGGAGAAAGCAACACTGTTTACAACTTTTAATAAATTGTTTGTTATGGATCATGGAACATTGTGTACTACTATTATGATAATTTGATGTCGACAGCTTTTGATGAATTGTTTGTTATGGAGGAGGCAACATTGTTTTGGGAATCATAGTGAGATGACTACATGACAGCTGCCCTTTTGATGCTTCAAAGATAAGAGAATATATTCTTTCTTATCTTGAGTGAATATATTTTTCCAATTCGTCACCATGTAATATTCATGATAGTACTATGTGGTCCTGATCACTGTTCAAACAGAAGTCTTCTACTATATGAGAGAATATATCTTTCTTATCTTAAGGGAATATATTCTTCCACTTATAAATCATTGAAACATATCTTATATAAGTTTTCAAACTTCTTCTATAAAACATATCATCCGCGACAGCTTTGGCAAAGTACAACATAGGTGATGAAGGGACTGTCGGAGGAGGAGTATGAAGAGGAGGGGGAGCAGTTGGGCTATATAATCCGTATGTTGCGGGCCACTATCAGTGAGAGCCACATAAGGATGAGGCAACCACAGCACACTCGGCCATTCATAAGTCATGCTTTGGTTAGAGACATACTGGATGGACACCCGAGGCGGGCATATAACGTATTCCGAATTGAGCCGCATATGTTCCGGGGACTTGCGTCATTACTTGAGTCACACAACCTACTACACAATAGCCAAACATTATCCATTAAGGAGCAACTGGCAATCCTTATGACCGTTATGGGACACGTAGTATTGAATAGAGTGGCATACAAGCAGTTCCAGCACAGCTCTGAGACCGTGAGCTGTTATTTTCATATAGTACTTCGTGCTATCATCAGCTTGTGTAAAGAGATGATCCAACTACCATGTGGAGACGAACCAGCTCACCCACGGGTTCGCAACAACCCGATTAAGGTAAGAAGAATGGGTATTGTGAACTGAATATGTGTGTGTCGCCACTTATACAATTTTAAATGCTCGCAAGATGTCGTTAGAGCGATAGATAGAACCCATGTGCTGGTGATTATTGCGAGCGAAATACAAGAGATCTTTCGTAACATGTATGGATAGATCAGTCAGAATATAATTAGTGGTGTGTCATTCGACATGCAATTCCAGTTTATTTATGCAGGTTGGGAGGGTTTGGTTGCGGACATGCGAGTAATGCAACACTGCTTGGAGAATGGAAGTTTCTTAGTCCCGGAAGGTCATGCCATGGACGACCCAATCATGCATGATACCTTCATAGTTAGTAAACTATGCTGACGGAATTTGTATTTACTTTTTAGGGAAATATTATCTTATCGATGCAGGCTACGCCAATACACCTAGCCTTCTTGCACCATACAGAGGGAAGGGATACCACCTTGGCCAGTTTATTGGGGAACGAGCACGATATTGAAATCCGAAAGATAAATATAACTATAGTCATGCGCTCCTGAGAAATGTTGTCGAGAGGGCTTTTGGCCTTCTTAAGCGTCGTTTCAAAATCTTGTGTGTTGCAACACCTTTCTCAGTGGAAACGCAGCGTGACATTGTCATCGCATGCATTGTCATCCACAATTACGTATGCAAGCACACCATCCGAGATTCCAACTTGGAGCAAGACGAGAACTATCATGTCGATTAAGCTAGCTACCTGGAAGTGTGGACACAGGGGAACAATGGTGGTGGACGTGGCGCGGGTCAGTTACTCCGAGGTAATGTAGCTCAAGCCTTGTGTGTTGGTAGGCAAGTGAGCATAAAAACTCTATAGAAATTAAGAATGCAATAGTTACTAACCATGTAGGAAGTCCTTACTGGTGGACATGAATAAATAGCTTTTACTAGCAATTTTATGTACTTTATAAACTAATATCCATACAACTATTATTATTTTCAAATTATTCTTTATATTATTAAGTTTAAAATAAGACAATAGTTTATAATATAAAAATAATAATATTTATTTCTATAATAAGAAATATCATCAAATTTAAGATAAGAATAATATTATCAATATCTATTTAAAAAAATTTAAATTAAAATGATATTTTATAAAATAACAGTTTTTTCAAAATGTATATTTATTTTAAATAGTACTATTTATTTTACACTTGTGTAAATTTTAAATTTGGTTATTGATTTATTTCATAAAAAGGATGTAAATTTTTAAAAAATAATGTTTAGTTTAAATTAGGTTATTTAATTTAAATAGATAATCTAAAAATATAATTATAATTTTTAAACATCATATTTTACAGGTAAATTTTTTTTTAAAAAAATCCATGTGGTTTCACCGATTTGCAAAATAGGGAAAGTGCTTTCTTTTTTTCTTATAAAAACATTTGGTCTCCGGTTAAAAAAAGGGAAAACCGTTAACTCTTGTTAATGTCGTTAACCCGTCTTAGTTGGTAGAGGCATTTTCGTCAAGTTTTTTTTTATTGTAATCTCTCAAAAAGATAGAGATTTGAAATAAATCCAATTTAGGGCAATTTTCATACAAAATTTGATGGAAATGCCCCTGCCAACTAAGCAGGGGTTAATGCCGTTAACATGAGTTAACTGTTTTTCCTTTCTTTGTTAACTGGAGAAACCACAAGTTTTTATAAAAAAAAAATAAAGCACTTTCCCTATTTTGCCAATCGGTGAAACCACAATGATTTTTTTTTAAATTTTACCATATTTTATATTGTCATAATTTAAGTTAAAATTATTATCTTTTAAGTATTTTTACTTATGTAAATTATTTTTCCTTATTGAAGGTTTATATTTTATCTATATATTTACCAGAATCTATTTGTTACATATAACTTTAATTTTTAATAAATTAAAAAAAAATTGATTGGGATTTTGATCTAGAAAATTTTAATGTTTTAATTTTAAAAATTATATTTATATTAATAAGTTGAGTATTTTATATTTTTCAAAGTTTTTATTACTAAGGAGGTGTATTTTATATTTTTCAAAGTATTTGTTCTTGTTTTTTAAGATTAGTAATTAATAATGAAGGTAATAATTAGTTTGCATTTTTTATTGTTATCTTTGTCCCATGCTACAAAAAAAACCAAAATAAAGATAGGGTATTACAGTCATTTTCTCTACACAATACCGTTACCTTTTCGCAAACAATACAATTATGGAGTTAGTGGCATATTATTATATTTTCCCTCCAAAACAATTTTGAAAAATTTTGATATATAATCCCATGTGGGGATATACCCCAACCAAACATGGCCTTTGTGCTATAGTAACTCTCAATTCACCTCTTTGCACTATAGTGTCACTACAGTAATCCGGAGCTTTCATCAACCATTCACCCCTTCCCTTCTCTCATTTTCAGGCTCCAATCCTCTACAATCATTTACATATCTTTTATATTCTCTTTTACGACCATTTCCATGAAATTAAACTCCACAACATCACCAAATTTGGTGAATGTGTTACCAACATCCCAAACTAAACATAAAATCCCAAATCATGAACATTACTTGAATCTCACTCGTTCAAAGACATATATTATGTTTCAATGTGCTTGGTCATTTAGAACTCTCAAATCTTGTATTTCTTGACTTTTTTTCACCTCCTCCTTACTTTTCTCCTCTCCAGCCCTACAACCCTTTCTCCTCTCTATAACGATTTAGTCCCATATCGACTTGATAAAACATTAACAATGAATTACACTCAGTCTAACAGCAACATAGCTGACTTGATATAAGAGAAACACTACTAACTGAAAGGGATAACTAAGAGATGACTCCTCCACCGCAGTGATGGAATCGCGCTCTCTCCGGTGCATTTGTTCCTCCACGAGGTCCAGCCTAGGATTCTTGATCTTTGATGCCCTCGCCCTTGCGCTGTCTCCATTCTTTTAAAGCCTCATGCCAATATGACGCCCTAATGCTTTGGGATCAGCTCTCCTTGGGATTAGCTCTCCTATTAGGATACAATCCCATTGAGTCTAAACACTTTCCTTGGGATCAGCTCTCCTAAGATTCGTTACATTACCCCACCCATCAAGCTTGACCTTGTCCACAAGGTCAAAGTGCGTTGAAAACACTTGATGGAAGTATTGTGCAGTCTTTAGACCAAGGTATGCAACATGGAAATTTTGAACCGCCACAAGAACGATCACAATAGCTGTAATGCCTGCAAATACTTCAATGAACACCGAAGGATTGAATGAAGCTGCATTAGCTGCGTCTGTAACAACAATCCCAATATCAGCCTTCTTCCGAGCAAGAGTATCATGCACTCCATCACCAGTCATACCACAAATGTGTTTCCTTGCTTACAAACATTTATTTATCTCATACTTGTGTTTACGGAAAACACCGGCAAGTACTCTGCTAAAACCAAGACTGCATGTGAGCTTGTGAAAAAAATTGCAACATTGCGAAGCCTCGTTTCATTGTTGTCCATTGGTGTTCCCTCAATTTAGACTAAAGCTGATCTTTCCCCATAAGTGTGAATTGGTTTAGCCAACCAAGGCCAAGATTTGTCTTCACATAACAATCGATCCAATATGAGAACTAATTCATTAAATCCGATACAACACAAAGAAGAGAATGAAGATTTTTTCCACTTAAAAGGAGATGTACGAAGCAGTTCTACCCATCTCTTTAAAATTCCATTGAATATCACTCTAACACACAGAAAATGAGCATATGAGCTACTTAAAGCAGAATGGTCGGAAACAAAAATTGCAATTTGTCTAACAATATGTGTTGCCAGTGTTGTGGTAGGAAAACAGTTCTTTCTTCAATGACCAGCTAATTGTTATTAATGCTTTCCCCCATTTTCTCAATAAGAACTGCAAGAATTTCAATGTCATTATAAATGTTTGAAGTCTTGATGTGAGCCATGGACCACTTGTCTTGCTGTGTGGCATCTCCAATGATTGAACACCATTGATCAAAAAAAGACAACCTTAATCAGGTCAATCAGGCAATTTCTTCGAAAGATTTTGCAACCATTGGTTCAGCAAAACAATACAAAGGCCATGTTTCACCTTGTCGCAAAGAAAACTCGCCTAGTAACGAAAAGAAGTCCGTCGTAATGCGTTGGATACTATCAGAAAATCCTGCTAAGCATTCACCTTGCGGAAAAGCATTCAAACAATCCTTCTGAACATGTGAGCAGAAGGCATTGAGCAGATCAAGATGTTTTAAGGAAATATTTGAAACAATATATTTCTTCTCACAATCAGATAACTGGTCAGGCTTTTCATGTATCAGATAAGCAGCTGTCCTGACTCTGTTTGGGTCCTTTGCCTAATAAATCGCAAAGGTCCTCTCTAACTCCCGAATCCAAATTTCGGCCGCCTATGGATCAGCAGTACCATCAAACGGGCAAGGAGAGGGCCTTCAGATCTCCCCAATCAGTCCTCTACTAGCAGCTGGTGTGGTAGGCCAGACTGGAGGCGGTACTTACTGCTACTGCCTCTGCTACTGTATGTACCCCATCATCTCTCTTATGAACTCGATCATAGAAATAGAGGGTACCTCTCCCCCCGGATTTGGGCCCGCTGCCTATGGCCCTGCGGTTCCTGATTGAGCAGGCAGCTCCTGCTCAACCTCCATGTCTACTGGCGGTGGGGGAACCTCTTCTACCTGAGGCTGGGGTACCACCTTTATCGGAGGCTGAGGCACCTTTGTGCGGCGAGGCCGTCCACGAGGCTGTCCAAGTTCGCCTCTACCACTCATCCCAGTAGCTGTTAGACAACTAGTAGATTAATAACAGAATAGTTTATTTTATTCCATGATTCGAAAATAGCATTTATAGTTCATACAATAGTTCATACAACTCAAATAGTTTGTAAGACTACAAAATTATTCCTAACAGCAAGAACTCGACTCAATCTTCCCTATTCGAGGACAACGGGTTGTAAGTGTCTTGTGGTTCACCCCTGGTGGTAGAAACCCGTACATTCCTGCAGATCCTCTGCTCGGTCCAGGGAGGTCCCCAGGGTAGTCCATAGTGAGGTGAAAGCCACTCCCACAGCTAAGACATCTGCCTGGCTAGAGCTGGCACACAGTATACTCGTGCCCATAACCTCCACAACGGAGGCACCTCACTTTGCTAGTCTCTCCAGTCACTAGGCCTTCTCCCCCTGGCACCGTATGGGGCTGCAAGACTCCTGCGATAGTCATGAGCCCTACTCACACATTTGTGGACTCTCTGGCCCTCCCTCAGCTGTTGTTGAATGAGTATTTCCATAACACTTGAAGCATATCAATCCGCCGATTAGTAGCTTCAATAGCCATCCTCAGCTCTGCCAGAAAGACCTCAGGTATTGGGAAGTCATCAGCTCGTGGCGGTGGAGTGTTCTCATACATCGACTCCATCTCCTCTGACGACAACACTTGAAAGTACCTACGTCCATGGTTCCCACCTCCAGACATCATCGCTCTCTGCATTAATGCAAAATGTCAGTCTAGTGTTTCCGCAAATTTGTCTACCCAACTCAACACTCAATTCAACCTATTTGACTAAGTCACTAAGGCAACTAGGGTGTCTATTATCTGCATTGTCTCTCATACCACCTTAATCTGTTATGCCCCTACCTGGATTTCACTGACCTCGGGCACGTCAGCAGATCGGTCGTAACCAAGAGGAGGCGCACCTCACTCAATTACAAGGCCTATATAATCGAAAACAGATAATATAATAATAAAATCTCAAATATCATAATAATAACAGAGTCTCAACAAAAATAAAATCATAAGGTCCAGATGCCCTATAGAATACCAGGCCCTATAAGGGTCCTATAATAAATGCTTCTCACACAAAGAAAATAAAAGAGATCCTCGGACCTCTACAAAATACCCCGTCCCTCGTACGGCTCCTGAGCTCGAGTCACCTACTCCTCAGGATCTGAAAGAGAAAAGAAACAAATGCGTGAGTTTCGAATGGAAAGCCCAATAAGTACCCCTATGGGGATCATAAAGCCATCATAAGTAACAATAATATGATCAACAATCAAACAACGGGGACACGCCCCACAAATACTATCTCTAGGAGTCTACCACAAATAATAACAATGGTAACGAATCCTAACTACAGTAGCTCTCAAGCTCTGCAATGAGTTCCAAAATAAGCTCGGCAAATGTCTCCCCCGTCCAGCATCATCAGCAACTGCTGGAACTTAACCTTCTTGTCGTACGACCCTCAGGTCGTATATCGGTAGTGCCACCTCTCAAAGGTGTCGACACGGCCAGCGAATCATCCCCAATGACGGGCAGGACAACCAGAGTATCGTCCCTCTGGCATGGCAAGTCGAAACGCCAGGGTGTCCTATCCATGAACGTTCCCCAAATGAAGCCCCCACGCTCCACTAATCCAGGCGGAAGACTAACAATAAATCAAGGATACCAATATCCTGAAAACAATCAAACATGCTCAACAGGAATCCAAAACAATCAAGAAAGCATGTATGAACTCAATAGATCAAGTCAAAGGAAATACAACAACAATATCATTAATCATGGTAGTAAAATGCCAAAGATACTCCGAAGAGTGGTTACTAGGCAAGTGTACTCACATTAATAACGACGACTGAAGTCACACGAGACTCCCTCCTGTCGTAACTCTACGCACCGTGTCGGTATCTGATAAAGAAAGTCTATATCAGTAATGGCAGGAGCTCCTAGAGAAGGATCGATTCTCTATAAGATGGTTGGCCTGTCTTTAGGGCTCACCAGCTCTACTTGGTCTTAGTTGGGCCAAGAGTCAATTAGTATTTGCTAGTCCGTCTAGCATCATACTAACTCACAAAGTGGGCCTGACCCACTATCGATCTATAACTCCTTTGGTCTTATAATTTGTTTCATTTTCATAAACTCCTTTTAATTAATTATTATATCAGGTTCACACAATAAGCTCCATTTGAACCATTAACACTCTAATATATATTTGAGTTGTGGGCCTTCTATTGATGCATATCCTACCTTCTTCTCTATTAGGGTTTCATAAACTTGTTTAATGAAGACCCACATTATTGGTTATAGAGAATTCCTTGATTATGAATTAATAAAAGCTTCCAATTCATAACTAAAGGAGGCAACCTCTATCCTTGTTTCTAACAAACTGATTCAACAACCATATTAGCATGCTGAAGGAACCCATGTATTCCCATTACTCTTGCCCTTATTATTTACTTCTATTTGAAGGTTTTTGTAAACACTACTGGCCATGTTACCAACCTAAGAGGAGTTCCTGGTTTATAGTACTTCAAAAGGAAACCCTATGGAGATGACTTTAATACTATTCCTCTCTAACCCATAGCCCTATATAAGAGCTCCACTACCTCTATTCAAAAGACTAAATAAAGCCTTCAAATTCTTGGTATTACCCATAAAAACCCACAGCTACTTATTTATCCAACTTATATAAATCAGTTGAGTATAAGATTCCTACCTCATCACTAATCCACAGAGAGGCTTCACTGGCTTAACTATATTTAACACTATTAAACTTGTCATCAACCACCACATCATCAGTTATCAATTAAAGACTTATCTCCTCCTACATCAATATATCAAGTTATCATGCTTTGGATTAACTAGTTAGGCTTGTTCTAGATCTCCAATCACCACTTAATTATGTATGCCCCCACGACCAAAACAGTCCAGTAAACCTACGTAAACTACACCCTCATTAGTAAACATTCATGCATGTATCATGAGCTTAGACCCCGATCATCATCAACCTTCTCTACCTGTTATTTGTATGAAAATACTCCCATTTCTTTCTCATGTAATGCAGCATTGAAATTATATTCTATCTCATATAAGCTTTATCAGAGAAAGAAAGGCTCACTGATGTGCTAAATCCGCAAGTGAACGGGTCGAATCAAGTAATAAAGTGGACTAATGTCGGATTGTCGATCCTCAGGGAGAAAGAACGTACTAGTAGTGACTATTTGTCTATTATCTAGTCGATCAAGATTGGTTGGTGGTGACTAAACCTAATTCTAAAATTAATAGCGCAAATTAACAAGTAAAATTGACCTTGAAGACAATCAATCGATGAAGGGGATACTCGGGTTATTGAATCCCCCTTGGATGTTCTTAGAGATGGATAATGATATCTATGCTAATTCTTGGTGAATCATTGGCCATGGGTTCCTAATGTGATTTCATCCCCTTGCTCGAGGGTGATTACTCAACCTAGTGCCCTTACTAGTTGTTACGGAAATATTTGGTAAAACACGTGTCGCCTGCCTAATTGGCCACCTGTGACAAACAGGGCTACATTTCGCTTGGCCACAAAACAGTTTAGTCACCACCAAGTTCATTATATAATTCCGTCCGGCAAATAAAGAGGGCTCACCCCTACAAAAAGTCCGCCGGAATTAAACAAAAAGCAAGAAGGTGGTAGCCATCTGGGTAAGAGCGTATCTAACGCCTCTACAGTAATTAGATCTTATCCACTTGCCTCTACAGTAGGCAGATATTTTCTACTTACACATGTAGTACCTACACAGTAGGTAGATATTTTCTACTTACCTACGTAGCACCTACACAGTAGGCAGATATTTTCTTACCGCCTTAGTAGAGATATTTTCTTACCGCCTTAGAAGATATTTTCTCATTCTCACCGCCTTGCTCCACCGCCTTCCCTAAACCGCCTTTAAGTTGCTATAAAAGAAGAGCGATAAAAGTGAAAAGGGGCGATCGGAAAAATCATCATAAAAAGAGCTGACTCGTGTCTAAAACTACATGTTTACGAGTTTTCTGACTTAAGCATCGGAGCTGAATTCGGGCAGAAAGGCCCAATTCCAATCACTCTTTTTTCCCTCTTATAGGAAAGCTAAGATAATTCCGAACGGATTTCTAAAGCACTCTCCGTGTTCCTCATTCAGAAGTTGAAGTAAGCGTCCACACCAACTATAAATTTCAACTGTTTGTTGAAGGCTGAGACCAGATCTCGAGGCCACAGTAGCCAAAGCGTGAGGTGGACCAGTTTTTGGCATTAACAGTTTGGCGCCGTCCGTGAGGACCCTTACAAAAAGCCAAATGATTACTACCAGAAGGTCAAAACGGATCTAAAAACAAGGAGCACCAAGTAACCCTGAAGAGCCTGGCGAAGTCCGAGGACACGAGGAGATTCCGTTGAATAATCCACCTATCTTACCTCCATCGGAAAATCCTCCCGTCCCACCCCAAGAACCCATCCCGGAGTTTTACCTTAACATGCAGCAGCAATTGGAACGGTTAGCTCAAGCTGTTCATACTTTAACTCATCCACTAGTTCCTCCCACACAAATTCCACCAAGTGTGCCAACAGCCCCACCAGCCAATTCCGAAAGCAGAGGGAGGACAAGGACCCGCACTCATGGAAACAGAAGAGAGAGAACTGCCTTCTCTGCCAGCTCGGAACCCCCCTCCGTTCGACGTCGAGAACAAGCTGCCACAAGAACTGAATGGCATACGAGAACGGAGCGGACAAGGACTGAACGGAATAGCCCATCTGTTCCAACTGTCGACAGAAGAACACAGCGACAGGATCCTTCACGGGGAAACAAGAAATCCGAACGGCATGTTCTTAACATATGCTCGCCTTTCATCAAGGAGATATTGGAAGAACAAGTTCCTGACAGTTTTCGACCACCTACAATGATTGCATACGAGGGCAAAACTGATCCGTCTCGCCACTTGAAGTCTTTCCGATCGAAGATGCTTCTTTCTGGAATTACCGACGCTCGTATGTGCCGAGCTTTTCCCTCCACTTTAGAGGGAAAAGCGCAAGACTGGTTTGTTGATCTTCCGTCTAGCACAATTCCTTCTTTTCAAGTTCTAGCGGATAATTTTCTAGCTTATTTTGCTAATTACTCAAAGCAAAAGAAAACTCCATCTACCCTTCTGCGTGTTAAGCAACGAGGGGGGGAAACACTCCAAGCCTATTTAAACCGTTTCATAGATGAAGCGGCAAACGTTGCGGATCTTATTCCGCGCATGGCTGTAACCTTCCTGATGGAGGGTTTGCTAGAATCCCCTTTTCGTTTTTCCCTCACCTTGGATCCGCCAAAAACCATCCCCGCCCTCATGATCCATGCCCAGAAATACATCAATTCTGATGAAATTTATACGGGTTGGGAAGAGGAGGCTCGACGAGCCCCTATCGAACTCCGGAAGGGAAAAGCCCATCAAAATGTCAACAAAGGGCCCCCGGAAGTATGAAAAGAAAGCGGGCCACGCAAGGACCGTAAGGGAAGACAGGAAACCTCAACACGCCCTCAGCGACATGTGCTACAACCTAGAGAATCTTCAAAAGAAGAAAAAATTATCAGATACGACCACCATACCCCACTAAATCAAACCAGAAGTCATATTCTCATGCAAGTCCAAGATCAACAACTCTTGACATGGCCAAAACCTGCAAGGAATCCTGAACGACAAAATAATAGTAAAAGATATTGCAAGTTTCATCAAACTAGAGGACATGACACTGAAAAATGTACCCATTTGATGAACTCCATTGAAGATGTAGTTAGAAGGGGGCAATTGGAGCAGTACATCAATATTGATATCCAAGAGGAGCCCGAAACGTCACAGCCAGAAGAAGAAGGAAAAGGGGAGATGGTTGGATTTATCAGTGGTGGTCCGGGGTGTGGTGGTGAAAGCTCCGCCTCTCGAAAAAGCTATGCACGAATGGTGGGATCAAGCGAAAATGTAAACACCACAAAGAAGATCACAGCCTACGGCTCCCATCATTTTTTATGATAATGACGTCAGCAGGGTTCGCCACCCCCATGATGACGCCTTAGTCATTGCCATCATGGTTTCCTGTTTCCAAATGAAGAGAGTTCTGATAGACAGTGGGAGCTCGGTTGACATTCTCTTTTGGAGTGCCTTTGAACGAATGAGATATGATGCAGATAATTTGCTTCCCGTGAAGTCATCCTTAATAGGATTTTTCGGAGGGGTGATACAGCCAGAAGGAATGATTTCCTTGCCGATTCTGATGAGGGAAGTCACCGGATCATCAACAAGAATAACAACAAATTTTCTAGTCGCGCGTTGTGCTTCAAGTTACAACGTTATTCTCGGCAGACCAACCCTCAACGCCTTGAAGGTCGTAATTTCTACTTACCATCTTCTCCTCAAATTTCCGACTGAGAGTGGTAGTGGAGAGGTAAGAGGAGATCAACCCTTGGCGCGGGAATGTTATGTTGCAACCCTCAAGGGAAAAGCTTTAGACAGAGGCAAAACAAAAATTTCGGAAGCCATGTTGATCAACAAAATTGCCGAACGGGAAGATGAGGAGCTTCGGCCCACACCAGTTGAAGAATTGCTTACGATTCCTCTAGACGCGACTAGGATGGAACGCACAGTGCGGATTGGTGCAGATCTGACAACAATGCAACAAGAAAATCTCATGGTGGTTCTAAGGACCAATTCTGATCTCTTCGCCTGGTCATCAGAAGATATGCCAGGCGTAAAAAGTGATGTCATTGAACACCACCTCAACATAGATCAGTCGTTCAAGCCTGTCAAACAAAAAACGGAGAAATTCCGCATTAGAGAGGCAGAAGGCCACAGAAGAAGAAGTATCAACCATTTTAAAGGCTGGTTTTATCCGAGAAATGTACTATCCAGAATAGTTGGCCAATGTGGTTCTAGTAAAAAAGCCAACCGGAAAATGAAGGATGTGTGTAGATTTCACGGATCTAAATAAAGCTTGTCCCAAGGATTCATTCCCTCTACCTTCAATTGATGGCTTGGTTGATTCCACGGTAGGGGCAAGAAATCTTTGAGTTTTTAGATGCCTTTTCAGGCTACAATCAAATCCGAATGGCCAAAGATGATGAGGAAAAAACATCCTTCATTACAAGCACAGGAACTTATTGCTATAAGGTAATGCCATTCGGTTTAAAGAATGCCGGAGCCACCTTCCAGAGGCTCATGAATACGGTTTTCAAAGAGTAGCTTGGCAGAAATGTTGAAGCTTATGTGGATGACATCCTGGTGAAGAGCCGAAAAGCCGACGAACATCTAACGGATTTACAAGAGGCCTTTCAGTCGCTTCGAACTTACAATATGCGATTAAATCCGAACAAGTGTGCTTTTGGCGTCCGGTCAGGGAAATTTCTCGGATTTATACTGACCCAAAGAGGAATAGAAGCGAATCCGGAAAAGGTCAAAGCCATCCTTGATATGGGATCACCCAAAAGCCTCCAAGAGATACAACGGCTTAATGGACGCCTAGCAGCTCTGGGGAGATTTATCTCTAAAGCCGGAGAGAGAAACCTCCCACTCTTCCAAGCCTTGCGAAAACAACGAAAATGGAGTGGACAGAAGAATGTGAGAAAGCCTTTCAAGAGCTTAAAGATTATCTCCGATCGCCTCAGCTGTTAGCTAAGCCACAAGTAGGGGAAGAGCTCTATATCTACTTGGCCATTGCTCCTCGAGCGGTCAGTGCGGTACTTTTGAGGGAAGATAGAGGGGTTCAGAAGCCAGTCTATTACACAAGTAAGATCCTTAACGATGCGGAATCAAAATATCTACCACTTGAAAAATTGGCTTTCGCCCTCATCACATCCGCACGAAGATTGAGGCCTTACTTTCAAGCGCACCAAGTTACGGTGTTAACGGATCAGCCCTTAAAGCAAATCCTCCATAAGCCTGAAAACTCCGGACGTCTAGCCAAGTGGGTAATAGAGTTGGGGGAGTTTGATCTCACCTATAAACCCCGAACGTCAATCAAGGCTCAAGTTCTGGCGGATTTTATTGTGGAATTGACCATTCCCACAAATAAGGATGAAGTTCCGCCAGAATATCCAGAAGAAAACCCTAGCGTCCCATGGTCCTTATATGTTGATGGATCAGCAACTGAAGAAAGGTCGGGTGCCGGCTTCGTCCTTTATTCTCCTTCCAAATGGAAAATTGCAACAGTTCTTAAGTTTCAATTCCGAGCAACCAACAATGAGGCCGAGTATGAAGCCCTCATCGCAGGATTGCGTTTGGCCCGAGGGCTCGGAATTCAACGCCTACATGTATATTCGGACTCACAGCTGGTCGTTAGCCATACATTGGGCAACTTTGAAGCAAAGGAGGAGAACATGATCAAATACCAAACAGTGGTAAAGAAGATAGTCCCCCACTTCGCTCATTTCCAGATTGAAAAAATCTGTCGGACACAAAATGAAGAAGCGGACGCTTTATCTAAAAAAGCCACTGCGCCCAGCGGCGATGCAGAATCTTCCTTTAACCTACAATACCTTCCTACAAAAACTATTGAGGGATTAGAAGGAGAAGTACAAAATACGGCAGAAGAGTCAAGTTGGATGGATCCCATTAGAAACCACTTGCAAGGTGGACCTACACCATCCAATAAGATAGAAGCCAGACGGATCTCTTACAGATCTGCTCAATACACCATCATTGGCGAAAATCTATATAAGAGGTCCTATACGCAACCCTTCTTACTGTGTTTGCATCCCACAGAAGCAAACTATATCCTACAAGAGATTCATGAGGGTATTGGAGGGGGACATATAAGAGGCAAAGCCTTAAGTTACAAAGTCCTGCAACAGGGCTATTACTGGCCAACATTAACTTGAGATGCAGTGGCGTTCGCCCGAAAATGTGATGCCTGCTAACGGCATTCCAAGATTCAAAGACGGCCACCAATACTGCTCACGCCAATTTGCTATCTGGGGAGTTGATCTCCTAGGGTCATTTCCCACGTCAACTCGACAACTGAAGTTTTTGATAGTGGGCTATCGATTACTTCACCAAATGAGTAGAAGTTGAGCCCTTGGCCAAAATCACGGAGAAAGCTTGTCAGGGATTCTTGTGGAGGACGGTTATCTGTCGATTCGGAATTCCGGTGGCCTTCATTTCTGATAATGGGTGACAATTTGATAACAAGGCTTTCAAAACTTCTTTTCAGAGCTCGGAATTGAATCCAGATTAACTTCGGTAACACATCCCCAAGCCAACGGCCAGATAGAGGTAACCAATCGCACCTTGCTCCAAGCTCTCAAACCTGGGTCTCTAAACAAGGAACTAACTTGGTCGAAGAAATTCTGAGCGTCCTCTGGGCTTACAGGACAACCACAAGAACCCCTACAGGAGAAACTCCGTTCTCTCTCACTTACGGAGCAGAAGCTGTCATCCCTGCAGAAATAGGAATGCCTACTCTACGGACACAACAAATTTTCTCATCAGAAGAAAATGAGAAGAATCTCTGAGCGGAGCTTGATTTACTTGAAGAGCGAAGAGAAGCTGCGGAAACAAAGGCAGCCGTCTATCGCCAGAGAGTAAAAAGGTTCTATGACACAAGGGTAAAAAGAGTCTTCTTCCAAATCGGCAACCTAGTCTTAAGAGAAAACGAGTTTCAGGGAAACAAAAGCGGAACGGGGAAGCTAACTCCTAATTGGGAAGGCCCCTATGTCATACAGAAAATTGTCCGAGCAGGCACTTATTATCTGGTAAATATGGAAGGAAAAAGGCTCAAGTGTCCATTTGCGGCGCTATTATTAGTGAATCCTGTAATCGTCTCCTAAATGTTCCATGGAATAAAGCTTAAACCCTTTCTACAAAAATGAGGTGAAAATCCCATTCTCTACAAAAATGAGGTGAAAATCCCATTCTCTACAAAAATGAGGTGAAAATCCCATTCCTAAAAGATGAGTCGGAATTATCCTACAAGGATAAACGATAACTCTCATCCTGAAACAAGGGGCAAAAATCCCGATCGAAATATGAGGCAACAATCTCATTTACAAAAGCAAGGATCTTACTCAACAAAACAAAGTCCCCAGATGGGACTAAGAAAAGAACCTGCTATGAAGCCTGACTTACAAGCCAAGTGAAGGAAAAAAGACCTTGCGAAGGACTTCTTAAAATGGTTAAAACCATCACTCGGAAATAAATCTTCACAAAAAAAAAAGGTTTGTGTTTCATTCATATAAATTGAAATTACATTCCAAAGTAACTAGGTATTTACAAGAGCATGTCCTCAAAAATTCCTAAGAACTAGGACCCTCAGGGCGGTCAGCCGCTTCTGGGGGAACTTGGGTTGGAGGTTCGGAAGGGGCTGGGACAGGAGCCTCTGGAGTCTTTATAAGTTGCAATTCTTTTAGCTCCATAAATTTCTTCAAAACTCCAGCAAGCCCCATAGATAAAACGTCCGCAGGAGGAACATGGTGACCCACCTGCTGCACTACAGAATAAATGCGGGTGGCCCCTTCTTTGGCTTTCGCCCTAAGCCGAGCGACCTCTTTCTCCAATCTATCCGCTCATTCAATTAGGTCTTTCATTTCTTGCGAGTCGGATTTAGGGGTCCTCTGTCTGGAGGCCAAGTCTTCCTTAAGTGTATCACGGTCCCCCTTGAGTTCCTCTAGCTCAACTTGAATGGCGGCGAGTTCCGCAACTTTCAACTTCAGATTCCAGTGGGCGTCAGTGCGCTCATCTTGAGCAGATTTAAGTTCCTTCTTCAAACTGCTAGAGTCGTCCTGAAGTCTTTTGATATCCTCCTTAGCAGTCTGAAGAGAGCCCTCGGAACTCGCCAGCTTGGCCGCTAAGTCATTTTTCTCTTTTTCTATGGTGGCCAACTGTTGAAGCCGCTCGGCTTTATCCTTCTCAAAAGTATGGATAATAGCGAGCTGCCTCTTTTCTTTTTCCTCCAACGCCTCCACCTTAGAGTTTAACTGGCAAATTCTGCCCTACTTGCTTCCATCTTTGCCAAGTCCTCTTGATAAAGATTGCCGACTCGATCCGCCCAATGCGCAGTCTATGAAATGACAAAGGAGTTATAGATGATACCAAGTTTAGGAACAAGAGAAATGTGAGAACGGTCCCTACCAGCATGGCCGATCGGAAAAGCTGGAGAGTGGTCTCTCCCCTCCCGGCTCCCCGCAGCTTAGTGGAGAGCTGTTCGGGCCGCATGGCCATCAAAACGTTTTTCACGGAAGCAGCATCCCGAAAAGGGATGTCTTCAGAGGGCAACTCCTTCCCTTGAGTTGCCGGTCATCTTAAAACTGAGTCCGCCACCCTCAGTTTATCCAAGAGAGCCGCTTCTCCTGCCTCCTCCTATAAAACAAAACCTAAGTTCAAAAACTATTGCAGAACAATGATACCCTTAAGAAGTAAATCCTTACCTCCTTAAGGAGGATATCTCCTAGTTGGCTAGAAGAGGGCCCTTCGGAAATTGGCGATAAAGCCGGGCGAGCCTCTTCCACAGGCGAACTCACCTGTTCAATCATAATTCCGGGACCCGACGCGTCCTAGGAATTCTTCCTCTTCGTCCTTCTCTCCCGTGAGGACCTTGTAGCGGGCTCGCTTTTGCCCCCTTTCTTGGAAGAGTCGACCTCTTTTCTCTTCCTCTTCTTTTTCTCCTCTTTGGAGGTATCAACACCCTTACTAGAGGCCGCTTCCTTCTTCTTCCACCCACGAGGTAAGGGCGGATGGACTTCACCTTCATAGGAAGCAAGGAGGCCCTTAACGTAGCTCAAGTCTTCATCCTCCATCGGACTTTCTGCAAAATCAAATTCCGAATCATGTTAGATGTCGCGATTCAAGATCAAACTAAGATAGACACATGAATAAATCCTACCTGCAGATACTATTAAACGGCATTTAACGAGGTTTTCCTAGGTTAAGAACTCATCCATATAAACTTTGGATAGCCCCGTCATTGACTTAAGAAGAATCTCTTCTTCTTTCGTCATCTCCTCACAAACAATATCCGTCCGGGGAACCTCCCACTTCGTTCGGACATCCCACTCGGATTTATTTTTGACAAAGACAAATTTACTCTTCCACCGCTTAATGGAAGATGGAACTTTCCCTAAAAACTTTCTTCCGGAGCGAGCCGAAAAGTAATACCAATCGGTATTAGACTCTAAACATAGACTAAACAGCATACGGAACCAACGGACGGTCGGACTTACTCCGTAGTTGTTGAAAACAATGACAAAGCCATTCAGTAACCTCCAAGAGTTCGGAGTCAGCTGTGAAGGACACAGATGATACTCCTCTAGGATGGCCTTAGCAAAATCAGAAAAAGGAAGTCTAAGGCCACCCGATAACGCATCTTGATAGATGGCTATCTCTCCTTCCTTGGGAGAACTCGCCCTCTCCCCAGAACAAGGAACCCTAACCTCAAACAGAGAGAGATCTATCTCATATCTCTCCACCAGGCCATCTACATCCTTCTGCCCAAGAAGACTTATGAACGTACCAGATCCCCTACCCATTGCCCTAGCAGCAGGGTGAACCCGCGAACCCTGAACTGGGATATCCCTAGGTTCGCCTGGAATCGCGACGGAGACCGTAGGGTTGGACGGAGAAGGGATCAAAGACCCGTGAGAAGAACTAGAGGAAGAAGATGTAGCACTAGCCATTACCTTAGAAGAGAAAAGGACAGGAAAAAGACACAGAAAGCTTAAAACCAGGTCTCGCCGGAGAAGAAGAAGTTGTCAAAAGACGCAATTCGACTTTTGAAATAAAACCCTTTTCGCCTGTACGATTCTGCGGATATGTAAAGAAGATGGGAGATGAGTTCCTGGCCGTTAGATCCCAGAGCTATATTCTGATCGAACCGTTTAACCAAGGGTCCACAAATCTGGACCGTTCAAATAGCCATTATAGCTTTTCCTCGAACAAATCAAAATTTTGTCCACGTCAGCATACCGAACACCGCCTGACACATAGAAAACCGCGCCTATCATGATGTTGACAAACGCTCACGCCGCGCACATCACGCCACTACCCCTCTTTTAATGCTGAATAGTAGAAGAGACACGTGGCGTCTCAGGGAATAACAGTCGTCGTGTAGAGCCCGCACCATAAGAGACAAAACGCAGGCATCCCAACATAGGATCACCAGTGATCATTTCTTCTTAAAGAAATCAAAAACTTTATGAGCAAATTAATAAACTTTATTCATTTCACAACGACGGTAGTATTAAAAAGCACACAACAAAGCAACAGGGCAAACCCTGGTAAACATATTTTCCGTCGGAATTCCCCAGCTAACAATCCACAGATCCGTCTGAGGACCCACTCAGACAAGACTCGGAGGAGACGCACGGACTTCCACACCCGTCGCTGTCCTCGTTATCGCTAGGAAATCCCGGCAAAGCGCGCGGGCGAAGATGGGGACCCACTTCTCTGCGACAGGAGTCGCTCCCAAACATCTCAACTTCAAAGCGCACATCCCCTGCATAAGTAATATCTAAAGTGATAATTAGAAGATCCCCTGCCTCTACGTCATGATCAACATGGAAGGTTTCCCACCCTTCCTCAATGCTTATCTCACCCAATCCCCTATCAACAACCAGCATTGATGGCCATACACAGCCGTTCGGACTTACCAACTAGATAATCCCAGTCCTCAATTCCGATAAGTGTTCATGAAACGAACTTGGAATTCGTAAGTGACGAGAACACTGGGTAAAAGTAAAAAACTTAAAAAAGGACAAACGCTGAGCCATTTTACCAAAACGCAAAGATGCTGGATAAAAACATTATCGACGTTAGCTCCTTAAATAGCAAAACTTGGTGGCACTATAGACGAAAATTCAGGAGAAAAATCTACCTCGATTCAAGACAACGAAAAGACAACACAACAAGTGTTGGTTACCTATTAAAACATATGTATCTAGGAAGAAACCTACACCCACATAGACACTCCAGCTAAGGCAAATACTTGTTCTCGAACCAAGCGAAAAGTGCAAATTAACTCACTCCTCGCTCAGATTTTTCGAACAAGTACACTCTGGGGGGACTAGTGTTACGGAAATATTTGGTAAAACACGTGTCGCCTGCCTAAATGGCCACCTGTCACATACAGGGCTACATTTCGCTTGGCCACAAGACAGTTTAGTCACCACCAAGTTCATTATATAATTTCGTCCGGCAAATAAAGAGGGCTCACCCCTACAAAAAGTCCGTCGGAATTAAACAAAAAGCAAGAAGGTGGTAGCCATCTGGGTAAGAGCGTATCTAACGCCTCTACAGTAAGTAGATCTTATCCACTTGCCTCTACAGTAGGCAGATATTTTCTACTTACACACGTAGTACCTACACAGTAGGTAGATATTTTCTACTTACCTATGTAGCACCTACACAGTAGGCAGATATTTTCTTACCGTCTTAGTAGAGATATTTTCTTATCACCTTAGAAGATATTTTCTCATTCTCACCGCCTTGCTCCACCGCCTTCCCTAAACCGCCTTTAAGTTGCTATAAAAGAAGAGCGATAAAAGTGAAAAGGGGGGATCGGAAAAATCATCATAAAAAGAGCTGACTCATGTCTAA
This sequence comes from Dioscorea zingiberensis, assembly GCA_026586065.1. Taxonomy (NCBI): domain Eukaryota; kingdom Viridiplantae; phylum Streptophyta; class Magnoliopsida; order Dioscoreales; family Dioscoreaceae; genus Dioscorea; species Dioscorea zingiberensis. Next base: position 26,029,215 of record CM048826.1, read on the forward strand.
AACTACCTGTTTACGAGTTTTCTGACTTAAGCATCGGAGCTGAATCCGGGCAGAAAGGCCCAATTCCGATCACTCTTTTCTCCCTCTTACAGGAAAGCTAAGATAATTTCGAACGGATTTCTAAAGCACTCTCCGTATTCCTCATTCAGAAGTTGAAGTAAGCGTCCACACCAACTATAAATTTCAACTGTTTGTTGAAGGCTGAGACCAGATCCTGAGGCCACAGTAGCCAAAGCGTGAGGTGGACCAGTTTTTGGCATCAACACTAGTTATGCTCTAGGGAACCTATCTCTTGGAAGAGCTAAGGGAATAAGACATCTAAAGGAGTTGCTCGCCTTAGTACCCGGGCTCCCGGTGTACTCTTAGCCCTTTCTATTGAAGTTTGTCTACACGCGGGGAGGCGCTCGCATCTTCCCCCACATGGACTATAGAAACCTCTCCGGGCTCTCGCAACGTAGAGGGGTTAATACCACCATACATAACGTTCAATAGATCACAATGCATTCAACCAAGCAATTAACATAGAAAACAATATCAATTAAACATCATCCAAGGGTTCATCAACACCCAAGTATCAAGAAATTAGCTCTCCATCAATGGAGAGTGACAATCCATGCTAAAAGAGAAAGAAATCATAAAGTTCATGAGAGAAAAACCCCTAGTGGCGATTGATGATGGATTCCTTGCTTCTCTATTGCCCCTTCTTCTCCTTCTTAAGCCTTTTGATGGGGGGAACTCCTCCAATCTCCTCCTCCTTGATGGTGAAGAAGATGATGAAAATCTCCCCCAAACCTTGATTCTTTTGCTCCAAGATACTCCAAGATGCTCCAATATGACCCAAAACCCTCACTAAGCTTTGTATTTATTTCCCCCCTAGGGTTTTGGGTTTATTTCACGATTTTGCCCTCGGTTCAACTAAAAACGCAGCTGCCGATTTACGATATACGACCCAGTATACATATCAAACGACCCCGTATACGACCCATACGACCCAGTATACGGACTACCATACGGGGTCATATATTTCTCTAGGGTCCGTATACGGAGTCTTGTCAGTTCGTTCAGGGGTCCGTATGATTTTCCAGGTCCATACGGGTCCGTATGGGACTCCGTATGGATGGTTCTCCTCCTCTGTTTCCCCTGTTTTGGCCCGCATTCTCTTGAAAACGCCTCCCTTCTCTTGGAACCTCCATTTTCTGCCCTGTTTACAGAAACAAAGCCATTTTGAGTACAAGCGGGCCAATACTCCTCCAAAACTTATAGTAATGTGCATGAATTTTATATATAAATAATGCTCATTTGAACACTTATCACTCACCGCGTGTCAGCGGTTCACTGTGTGCTGAGGGAGGGGTCTCCGGTGGTCGGTGCCACTTCAAAGGGTCCTGGCAGCAAATGCAACGAAGCTTCCCTACAACTATCCACAGGGTTTGTAGGGTAGGAGCTTACCGGCAGTTTGTGACCCCACTGCGCCTTGGTCCTGGTCACCGGCGCCGCTCCAAAAGCATGCGTGCGTCGGAGATTGATCGTAACGGTTAGGCGGTCCCTACCTTCCTCGGTTGCATCGATGGAACGTCGCTTCTGACCCAGCTGTCCCTTGACGTCGATGCTCCGCCTCCTCACACGCAATCGAAACCCTATTAAGGGGGTGTTTGGATTGGCTTTTGAAAAAAAAACACTTTTTGAGTTTGCTAGAAGGACTTTTTAAAAAGGGACTTCTGAGAGCAAGTTAAGCGCTTCTGTCATTTTTATGTTTGGGTATGTTAATCCAGAAGTACTTTTATAATAAGAAAAAAATAATAAAAATAATAATAATGGTATTTTGGTAATTGACCCTTTTCAAAATAGGTTTAAAAAGGTTTCAGAAGGATGTTTTGGTAATTAACAGTTTCTAAAACAACTTCTACGAAACGATTTTTTTCAAAAGCACCAAACCACTAGCTTCTGAAAAAAGTACTTCTTTGGCTTTTTTTAGTGCTTCTGCTTTTTTTAAAAAACCCATCAAAACATCTTTCTTTTCTCCAGAAGTGCTTAACTTACTCCAGAAGCACTTCTGGAGGAAAAAAAAGCCAATCCAAACACCCCCTAAGACTCCCTAGACAGTGGGAAGACATAGATGGTGGTTATTCTGCAGCGGTGCTAGGGTTTTGAGAGGTTCTACTCTTATAGGGCTCACGGTGAAGGCTGGGTCACATCGAGATCCCGGTGATCGTGGAGGTGAGTGCGATCGTAATCAAATCCTTTCCATTTTCAGCCGAGCGGTAATCGTGGAGGGGGTCCGCTGATGACGATGGTGGCGCGTTGATGGAGAAGGAGGCTACGGGCGTGCCTCGTGATTGGCTCGTGGTGTAGATGGAAGGCTGGCCTCTCAACTATGTATTGGGAAACGACAGAGAGAAGCTCGTTTCCATGCCAGTTTCATACACTCTCTGTTTACTAGGTATCCACGTGGCGAGACTGCAACTTTTAGATCTATTTAGCTTTATTTCATCTTTCGATCTTAACCGTCCCTTTCAAACAAGATGGATTACGTGCATGCATCTTGTTGCAACTTTAGTAAAGAGCCCTTGCTCTTTTAATAATTCCATCCCAGCCCACCAAATTTTAATGTCTTACATGAAGGTCCCTACAATGAGAGAGGAGGCATATTCCCTTCAAGTCCTCATCATTTCTAAAATTACCATAGGGTCCTTCAAGATTCCAAATAACCCAAATTAAGAGATTAATTAAATAAATCCCCTTTTATTTATCAATTCCCATTTAATTCCATATGTGAGAAACTCATTTAGTTAACAAATTAATTAAAGAACAATTTTAAACCAAAACCACTTTAAAATTCACTAATTGCTTAAAGAGCAAATCAGGAATTTTAAACTTCAAACATCCAATCAAATCCAACTTCGGGAAATTTTCCCTTATTAACATTACGACTAAAGCAAGAACAATTTATTCACTACAAATCCTCGGATTTTACAACACATATACATCTTAAAAACTCTTCTTGATTGAAGCCCTAACTTGTTAGAAAGAGGTCTAACCTGCTAAATCTCACTTCTATACCTCAATTTGGAACTAATGATCTAGGGCTCCATCTAGAGGTGCTCATGGGCCGGACCGGGTCGGGTTCATGCTGGGCCAAGACTTAATATAACAGTGGCCATGCTAGCCCAAACCAGGTTCGGCCCGGCCCGGTTATTGAGGCCTACACTTTTGTCCAAGGCACATCCATATTTTCAAACACATGACCAAGGTCCGCACAAATCCACCCATATTTAATTTTTTAAATTAAAATTTATTAAAAAAATAGAGTTTGCATTTTAAAATAAAAATAATTTAATAATAAATTAAATCTAAATGAGTTTTAATTAAAAATTTAAATTATAGTAGAATTTTACACCATTAAGTTAAGACATACAAATAAATTATTTAACTTAATTATAAACTGTTAGGGTGAAAATCGGTTTCAATCACAACCTCACTCTAACGACTGAATTTATTTTGGAGTCAAGTCTCACGACAGTGCGGAAATAAAAAGAAGAGCCACAAAAGACGAGACACAAGCTTTAACGTGGAAACCTACGAAACGGGGAAAACCACGGCCCTGTTTAGAGGGGGAAAAATCCACTCATATTTCTTACTACAACTTTGAGGAGAAGAAGAGAAATAGAGGTGTGTTTTCTGTGGCAGTTGTAGTCCGGTGTAGATCCACTTGTCCTTTGCGTTGCCTCCTTCGGCCTCCTTAAAGCCAGGGAGTTGGAATCCCGCTTTCTCCTCCCGAATCCGCGCCCTCGCCTTGAACAACCCCTAAATCCGTAATATGATTGACCTTCTCAATTGAGTCGCAATCGACGTACTTTAGTCTCGAAGAGCCACGTGTCCATAGCTTGACCGTCGGATGCTTGTGGGGAGGAGACTTGTGCTTTCTTGGCGAGGCTAGAGTTGGACCGAGGGGAGATCGCTGAAGGAGAGTCTTCCGAAAGAGGTTGCCGAAGGAGAACCTACCGAAGGAGGAGCCTTCCGAAGGAGACTGCCAAAGGAGCTCCTGTCGATGGAGCTCCTGCTGAAGGAGACTGCTGAAGGAGATTACCGAAGGAGCTCTTACCGAAGAAGGAGCCTTCTGAAGGAGCTCCTACCGAAGAAGGAGCCTTCTGAAGGAGACTGCTGAAGGCGAGTGCCGAAGGAGCTCTTACCGAAGAAGGAGCCTTCCGAAGGAGACTGCCGAAGGAGCTCATACCAAAGAAGGAGCCTTCCGAAGGTGACTGCTGAAGGAGACTACTGAAGGAGCTCTTACCAAAGAAGGAGCCTTCCGAAGGAGACTGCCGAAGGAGCTCCTACCGAAGAAGGAGCCTTCCAAAGGAGACTACAGAAGGAGACGGCCGAAGGAGCTCTTACGTTTCCAGAGAAGGTTGCTGAAGGAGACTTTCCCTTCTAAAATTGGCAAAGTAGGTCGACGAAGGGGGCGCCCCAGGTTGCTCTTTGCGATCGGATGGACGCCAAGTGTCTTCCCACTTTTCTCCCGATCATCAGTCCCTCCCCAAGTATGGTCGCGGCGAGCCCAAGCAATAAGCATATGATCTATGGTTATTGGTTGGCTCGGTAAGCTGAGCATATGGTTCCCTAACCGACAATTGGGGGGGGATATCCGGAGTGGCATCTGTTCGGCTTGTATCACCTGTACTGGATTACGCTTTACCGAAGCGTTGGTCAGTTATTAGGGAGCTGGTTCGGAGCTATTATGCCGAAGCGATGGCGCTGAACGGTTCCCTACGAGCTTCGCGGGTGGAATAGGTTCCCTTTTTCCTAGTGTAGGCCCCCCCGGTAGTACTGGCTTTAACTGCAAGGGATACTCTGGCTACGGACGCGGCTCCCCAAATGGCTGCGGGTACTGGTGTGGCGTGGGGGGAGGGGGAGTTGGTGATAATGGGTGCGCCTTTCGATGGGACACGTGGCGAGCGCCCGTTCAGTTCGCAGAAGCAGTTACATTTGAACCGTTGGATGCGAACTGGCGCATCGTTCCTCCTCGCGTCTACGCGTGAGTGCATCTGGGCCGTCGATTCGGGGTCGGACCATTCGGATATTATAGTTAAATTCTGGTTGTTGCTTTCAAACCCTAGACAGCCTTCTCCGTCCTTCTTCCTGCTACTTCTCCTCCTGCGTATCTGGTGCATGAACCCTGGTTTGACCCTGTGGATCTGTGCTTCTTTCCTTAATCGAGGTATGGAATCTTCCTCCCCTCAGATTCTTCGTCTAGGACTGTTTCCGATCCTGATAGGGGGCCCATATTTAGTTGCGATGCATACCCAAATACTTTGAGGGAGGGTGCCATTGATAATTTGGCCAAGGAGTATTTGATCGCGGGCGATGACCCCTCTTTCGCCTATAGAGTCCCTAGGCCATTCGAGCACGTCTACTCTCCCTCCGGGGACCATGAAATCGCGGTCTATTACGACGCGTTAGTGGCAGGCCTTAGGCTTCCTTTCCCGAAACTCTTCTTAGATATCTTCGAGGAATTTAAGCTTTGTCCTTCGCAGTTGACCCTAACTCCTGGCGATGATTGTGTAGGCTTGCCATTGTATGTCTTCACTGTGGAATCGTTCTTACTCGCTCTCTATTCAAAGCCTTCTTTGGGTTAAGTCAGGAATGAGGTACTGACTGGTACTTCTTTGGTACTCGACCGGCGAGGAGGTTCCTCAGCAAGATGTCTTCTTCCATTAAGGAATGGAAGAGTAAATTCTTTTTCGTGTCAAGGGATGCTGGCTTCGGGGTAAGGAACCGATGGGGGACCACGAGGGTCCTCAAGTTGGAAAACAAGGACTTGGTTGATTTTGAGAAGGAATGCTTCGATAAGCTACAGGAGCATCGTGATCTCTCAGTCGACTCCTTTCTGACTCATGAGATCCTTCGTGACTGTGGGTTGTTTGAAGCTTTTGGTAGGGCTCGCCTAGATTCTTCCCTTCAGCCGTTTAGCATTTTACTTGACATTGACCTTACTTTCTTTGCGCCGACAGGTGAGCCGATGGATGCTAAGTTGGAGGCCGGAGCCATTTTGTCCTCATTGAGCGCCTGTGAGGCGAAGGAGAGGCGTTCGGCCAAGTAGCTCGAGCCGACGGCTACAAAGAGAAGAGAGCGGAAGAAGGCGAAAGCTTTTGCCGATAGGGGCGAGGGGGAACCTGACCCTCCCAGGGCGAGAGAACCTGAGAATCCTGATTCCTCCGCTCCGCAAGGCGATGCCCAGCCCAAGAGGGGTAGGGAGGTTGTCCGGGACGAAGGGCACGAACCTTCCTCCCCAAAGCGAAGGAAGCTGGTCAACTTGAGGGAGGGGTGGGGGAACCCTCCCGCGCTAGTTATCATTCCTGAAGGAGATGACCAACTCACCGCTCAAGATGTTGACCAGCGGGTGGACGCCATAGTGCCCTATGACCCTCTTCCCAGGCGGAGGGGAAGGCTGATGAGGCTGGTGGATATGCCCTGTGTCGATGTCGCCGCTGCTGAGGAACCTGTTCCTGAAGCGGTTGTCTCTGAAGCGACTTTAGCTGAGGCCGAAGGAGGCACGGAGGGGGCGCAAGTCAAGCTTTCTGCTCGGGTCGCCCAACAAAAGGACAAGCTAGATGCGATAGTTACAAGCCCCTCCCTCGCCTCAGGTTCGGAGAAGGGGAAGAGGGTGGTGATTAACCCGGACGATGGGTTATTTTATCACGATCCTACAACGGCTGCGTTTTCCTTAGAACTGCTTAGGATGGATGCGTCTGAATCCATCCTTCGGTGGCTATCTGACGAAGACGTCGCTGATCATTTGCGGTTAAATGCTGCTTCTGTGAGTATTTTCCTTATCTCTGCTCTGGGTTCTTTCATGTTTTAGAAGGAATAAATTGTTGTCCATTGCGTAGGCCGGCATATTAGCGAAGGCTGCCGCTCGGATCCTCGAGGAGAAGAAGGGCACTCGGGAACAAGTCCTGTGTCTCGAGGCCGACGTTGAGGTATACAAGGCGGCGGTCGCCAGACTGGAGAGGGAGAAGGAGAAGATTTCTGCCTCCCTAGAGTCCTCCACGGCGCAATATAGGAAAATGATGGATGCTAGGGAGAATTGGAAGAAGAAGGCTGACGACCTCTCGCAGTAAGTCCTGCAGCTCTCCATTAGGAGAGAGGAGGCGGAGAAAACACAGCATGCCCTGAAGGACGCGCGCGCCGAAGCGGAGAAGCTGTGTGCCTTCCTACAGGGGCAAGTCGATAAGCTCTATTCCGATCTGGCCACGGAGAGGAAGCTCACTGCCAACCTGGAGCAGGCGAAGGAAGAGTCTCTTCGGGCTTTAGAGGAGACGGGAGGTTTCCTTGCATCCTCCCTCGGCGAGAAAGCGATTACCGAGGCTGAATTGGAGAAGGTCTCGGCAGAGTTGACCTCGGACCGAGAGACTTTGAAGCTATGCCAAGATCAAATAGCTTATCTAGAGACCCGGACTGAGGCGAGCAATAAGAAGGAGGGGACTATGCTGTAGGGGTGAAGTTCGGCGCCAACGAAGGTTTCTGGGCCTTCCTGGAGCTGGTACGGAAAGGGCTTCCCTTGGACTACAGCACATTGACCCTCAAATGAGGGTTGAAGATATTGGCCGAGGAAGACCCCGACGCGGATTCTGAAGAGGAGTCCTTTGAAGAGGGCCCTCCCGATGGTGACCCCGAGGAGGTGGTAGCCGAGTCTACGAGCAGGCTTCCTTCGACAGCAGAGGTTGAAGGCCCCCAAACCGAAGACCCCTCCCTCTTGCTGCCTTTGTTGATGCTTCGCCCTCGGGAGGAGCTTAGGTTATCAGGATGAGATTCCGATTTTGTATAAAGAGATACTTTGTAATTGTTCTCTTTTCAACCAAATATCAGATGTTAATATTTTTTTGTTTTAACCGTTCGCATCGTAGTCTTATCTTTCTCTAGTGTATCTCCCTGTAGAGTGAGTCCCATTTTGCCTTTTGTCCATGCGGCGAGGAGAAATTGACTGAATCACTCCCTTGATCGCTCGCGCCTTTAACCGAGGGGACGCTCGCGATGGACCTTCCGCAACATTCTCTGGGGTCCTTTGGTGGGTTCCCGAACGAGGCCTGCCCTTAGTGTCGTGGAGGCACTTCAAGGTGGTGCGACCTTTTCGATCCCCGAAACTCCATCAGGACTTGTGCTGTAACTGCCTCATTATGACGGTTGTCAATTCCCACGATCGCGTCCCGGAGATCAAGGTCTCTTCATTGCTCCTCGCACGGCCGGGCCTATAAATCCAAGAGGGGGTGAGCCCCTGGTAATCCACTTGGTCTATCGCGGGTATGGATATCGATTTCCGCCCATCCTTCCGGGTGTTGGTGAAATCTGAAAACCATGTGGATAGCCTCGTGCTTCCACCAGCGTTTCGCACGTCTATGGGATGCGCATTCCTTGAACCTAGGCGGGGGTGGCTTAGGGGCCCCAACGGGCGCCAGTGGGAAGTCACATTTACCTTGGCCAATGGAAGGATTTGGCTAGAAGATGGGTTGTCGGATTTTCTAGTGGACCATCGCGTATCTACTGACGGGATGGGAGAATAAAGACGTTCAGTTCCGACGTTCGTCCGAATGAGAGACGAGCCCCATCTTCCCCTCCTTTGTCGGGTTTTGATATCTGAAGGGAGGAAGGATTGTATTGGCTTCACTTTTGAATAAAATACAATGATTTTATTTGTGTCGTGTTCTCTCCCTTTTTTTTGTTCTTTCGTTCTTTGCTCTGTTGTTCATTTTGCGAACTCTGGTCTTCAGGTAAGAAGAGGGGCCGAAGCGGCATTTACGTAGGGCTTTCGTAGACGTCCCCCGAAGGGTTGTGACCGTACAAGGTCAGCATTCAAGGGGGACATGACTTCGGGCCGAAGCTGCATTCACGAAGGGTTTTCGTAGATATCCCCCGAAGCGCTGTGACCGTGCGAGGTCAGCATTCGAGGGGGACATACCTTCGTGGGCCAAAGCGGTGTTTACGAAGGGCTTTCGTAGATGTCCCCCGAAGCGCTGTGACCGTGCGAGGTCAGCATTCGAGTGGGACATGCCTTCGGTGGCCGAAGTGGTATTTAAGAAGGGCTTTTGTAGATGTCCCCAGAAGCGCTGTAACCGTGCGAGGTCAGCATTCGAGTGGGACATGCCTTCAGCCGAAGTGGCATTTACGAAGGGCTTTCGTAGATGTCCCCAATAAGCGTTGTGACCGGGTAAGATCAGGATTCGAGGGGGACATGCCTTCGGGCCGAAGCGGCATTTATGAAGGGCTTTTGTAGATGTCTCCCGAAGTGCTGTGACCATGCGAGGTGAGCATTCGAGGGGGACATGTCTTCACGGGCCGAAGCGACATTTACGAAGGGCTTTCGTAGACGTCCCCCGAAGCGCTGTGACCGTACGAGGTCAGCATTCGAGGGGGACATACCTTTGGGCCGAAGCTGCATTCAAGAAGGGTTTTGGTAGATATCCCCCGAAGCGCTGTGACCGTACGAGGTCAGCATTCGAGGGGGCATACCTTCGGGCCGAAGTGGCATTTACGAAGGGCTTTCATAGATGTCCCCCGAAGCGCTGTCACCGTGCGAGGTCAGCATTCGAGGGGGACATGCTTTTGGCCGAAGCGGCATTTACGAAGGTCTTCGTAGATAATAACATAATGAACAAAACATTTTAAGGGCAAAAACTCAGTTTTATTGATAGTACCTCCGAAGATGTTCGGAGTGGTAGGGGTGCTTGAGCCTTTGCCCAAATATACTGGCGAGTCGGTAGGTCCCTGGACTTACAATTTCTTTAATAAGATAGGGCCCCTCCCAATTGGGGGTTAGTTTGCCCGTTCAACTTTTATTGCCTTGGAACTGGTTCGCGCGCAAGACTAGATCACCCGGCTAGAACGCTACCTCCTTCACTCGAAAGTTGTAGAGACGTCGAACGCTCTGCCGATACGCTGCTGCTCTGATGTTGGCCTCGTCCCTCCTTTTCTCGAGGTGGTCTACATCGGCTCGAAGTTGCTCTTCGTTCCTTACCGGGTCTAACTGTTGCGTCCTCGGGGTTGGTACCAAGACCTCTGCTGGAACTACCGCTTCGACGCTGAACGCGAGTGTAAAGGGGGTTTCACCAGTGGGAGTTCGGTCTGTAGTTCGGTAGGCCCACAAGGTACTTGGGATCTCCTCTACCCAGCTTATACCATTCTGGAGGACTCGGGTCTTCAAGTTGTGGAGGAGTATTCGGTTGGTGACTTCTTCTTGCCCATTCGCCTGGGGGTGGGTGACCGCGGTGAGCCTGGACTGGATCCTGAGGTTGTCGCATAAGGTTTTGAAGGCGGCGTTGTCAAACTGGTGGCCGTTATCTGTAATAAAGGCTACGGGGATGCCGAAGCGGCAGATGACTGATTTCCATAGGAAACTCTGGCAGTTTCTTTCCGTGATGGATGACAGCGGCTCTGCTTCTACCCACTTGGTGAAGTAGTCGACCGCTATTATCATGAACTTTTGCTGCCTAGTGGCTACGGGGTAGGGACCGAGGATATCCACCCCCCACAGCGCGAAGGGCCTCGGACTGACGATTGGCAAGAGCACCACAGTTGGGCTCCGCTGTATATTAGAGTGCCTTTGACAGGCGTCACATTTCTTGACAAACTCAGCATCCTTGGCGTGGGTGGGCCAATAGTATCCTTGCCTCAGAATTTTGTGGCTAAGAGCCTTCCCTCCGAGGTGGTCCCCTGCTATGCCTTCATGTATTTCACAAAGGATCTGGTTTGCCTAGGAAGGGTTCAGACACCATAGGAGGGTCAGGGTATAGGACCTTTTGTACAACAGTCCGTCCACCACACTGAACCTGGTAGACCTTGTCTTGACCTGGCGCGCCTGCGTCGGGTCCTGGGGTAGTGTCCCATCCCGAAGGTAAGTCAGTATTGGGTTGATCCAGCTAGGCCCACCATCGATCTCCATCAATTCTGTTTTGGGCCTGCAATCGATGGTCCTCATTGCTAGGTATTGCAGGTTAACTGGTTTGTCAATATTTGCGTTCGAAGAAGCCAGCTTCGATAGGAGGTCGGCCTCTTGGTTTTCAGATCTGGGGATCTTGACAATGTGGAAATCCTGAAATGAGGAAGTCAGCTTTTCCACCATTGCTTTGTACCTCACCATGTTATCTTCTATTACCTCAAACTCTTCAGTTATGTGACCCACCACCAGCTGGGAATCAGTATAAGCCTGCAAGTCTTTCACCCCCAACCCACGGGCTACTTGGAGCCCCGCTATTATGGCTTCGTACTCGACTTCATTATTTGTAGCTTTAAAGCCGAGCTTCAAAATAGTCGACGTGCTCCATCCTGAGGGGGAGTGTAATATGATTCCCGCCCCGGCACCGTCAGATGTTGCCGATCTGTCTGTGTGAAGGATCCACTTTGGGGGGGAAGGCTCCTCGGCTTCGGAGGATCCTTCGACTGGGATGGGACCTGAACCTATCACAGTTAGCTCGGCAATAAAATCAGCCAGTACCTGAGATTTGATGGCGGTGCGCGGCTAGTAAGTGATGTTATGTTCCCCGAGCTCGATCACCCACTTCGTCAGCCGCCCAGAAGTTTCTGGCCGGTAGAGGACTTGCCAAAGAGGTTGGTTGGTAAGCACTATGATTTTGTGAGCTTGGAAATAAGGGCGAAGCTTCCTGGCTGAGACCACGAGAGCATATACTAGCTTCTCAAGTGGGAGGTATCTCGACTTGGTGTCGGTGAGGACCTTACTGGTATAGTAGACTGGCTTCTGCAATCCCTCTTCTTCCTTCAAGAGTACAGAGCTGACTACCAAATCAGTAACCGCCAGGTAGACATAGAGCTCCTCTCCGGGTCTCGGCTTACCCAACAAGGTAGGAGATTGGAGATATTCCTTCAGTTAAGTGAGGACCTTCTCACATTCTTCAGTCCATTCCAACTTCGGTACCTTCCGCAGAGCTCGAAAGAAAGGCAGGTTCTTTTCTCCGGATCAGGATATGAAGCGTCCGAGGGCGGCCAGCTGCCCGTTGAGCCTTTGTATCTCTTTAATGTTCCTCGGGGATCTCGTCTGAAGGATGGCTCACACCTGCTCGGGGTTCGCCTCTATCCCTCGCTGTATGATCATAAAGCCGAGGAACTCCGAAAGCACACTTGTTTAGGTTCAGGCTCATGCCATGTGCCTGAAGGGCTTTGAACATCTCTGCCAAGTCTGCTGCATGTTGTTCGGCCTTCTCACTTTTGACCAGGATGTCGTCTACGTAAGCCTCGATATTTCTTCCAATTTGGTTTTTGAACACCTTGTTTACTAGCCTCTGAAAGGTGGCCCCATCATTTTTTAGCCCGAAGGGTATAACTTTGTAACAGTAAGTTCCTCAGTTGGTGATAAAGGAAGCTTTTTCCTCATCCGCTTCGGCCATGCAGACTTGATTGTACCCCGAGTAGGTGTCGAGGAAACTTAGCATTTCATATCCTGACGTGGAGTCAACTAAGCTATCTATGTGAGGCAGGGGGTAGCAATCTTTGGGAGAAGCTTTATTCAAATCAGTAAAATCAACACACAAGTGCCACTTTCCTGTGGACTTCTTAACTAGTACAACATTTGATAACCACTTAGGGTATTGTACTTCTCTGATAAAATCAGCCTTCAGCAGCTTATCCATCTCTTCCTCGGCAGCTTTAAGTCGGTCTGGTGCGAAGTTCCTCCTCTTCTGCACCACCGGCTTGTGTTCGGGATCCACGTTCAGGTGATGCTCAATAATTTCCCGCGGGACTCCCGACATTTCGTCAGCTGACCACCCAAACACATCTGTATTGCCCTTCAAAAAGCTGATCAGTTCCATTTGCGGTTACGGTGAGCTCAGCCCTCTGGCGAGACGATGCCTTCAATTTGGGCTTCTTCGAGTGGCAGGGCCTTCAGATCTTCGACAGGGGTGGGTGGAGGAGCCTCCCTCTTCTCGTCCTCTCCTCGCAATTCTTCAACTGATAAAGCCTCCATGGCTTTGCTGCTTCCTTCCCCCCTGTTCCTAAGCATGGTTGCGTAACACTATCGCGAGGCGGTCTGGTCTCCTTTTACCTCCCCGCATCCGGCTTCGGTCGGGAACTTTAGCTTCAGGTGGCCGGTGGAGATGAGCACTCCCAAGAGGTTGAGGGAAGGCCTCCCCAGGATAGCGTTATAGCTTGAAGATTATCGGATGACCAGGAAGTTGACCAGAGCGGTGGCCATCCGCGGGGGGCTTCCGAGGGCCAGCGAGAGTGTGATCGCCCCTTCGGGTTGGAGGGGGCTGCCGTTGAACCCTATGAGAGGCGACTTCACGGGCTTTAGGTATTCAATCCCGTACTGCATCTGCTTAAAGGCGTCGGAGAAGATGATGTCCACCGAGCTTCCGGTGTCGACCAGGACCCTATAAATGCGGTAGACGCAAATCTTCATAGAGATGACGAGAGCATCGTCGTGCGGCTGATGCACCCCATTGAAGTCTTCATTGGAGAAGAAGATGGCTGCAGACGGGCGAGGCCTCTTCGTGGGTGAAGTTTCCTGCACTGCGCCTACTACCCGTACATGATTCTTGCGGGAAGATGAGCTTTCTCCTCCGCATCCGGGTCCCCCCGCAATGAATTGAATGGGAATTTCCTCCTCAGGTGTCTGCCGCTATCTAGATGAGGAACCTTCTCCTGTTGGGCCTGCCATCAGATAGCGCCCGAGCCTCCCGCCTTGGACAAGATCCTCTATTGCATCCCTCAGCTGGAAGCAGTTTTCGGTTGTATGCCCTTTAGCCTGGTGGAAGTCGCAGAATTCCTTGCTGTGTTGCCTCCGGCCTGAATCTTTCATCGGTGGGGGAGGCTTCAGGATGTTCTGGTCCCTGATCTACATCAAGATGTTTTCCCGAGAAGTATTGAGACGCGTAGTCATGATACCTGGTTCGGGGCGCCCGGTCCTCCGCCCGGGGGGGGCCTGTCTCGGCCCTTGTCAGCATCTCTCCGGGTGGGGGCTCCCGACGCTCCCCCTTCTAGGGTTCTTGTCTTCTAATCCTTCTTTCCCATTGCATTGCTTCCTCCCGCCATCCTGCCTTCATCTCCTTTGAGGTGATAAACTCTTCAGCTAGGTCGAGGAGCTCATTGAAGTTTGGGGGCGTCCGCCGAAAAAGCTCGTCCTTAAAGGGCCCGTCGCGAAGCCCCTCCACCACAGCTCCTATGACGAGGAACGAATCTTGGTGGGTGACAGTTGCCAGTTCGTCCTTGTAGCGCCCCAGGTAATCCCTCAGGCTTTCTCCTTCCCTCTGCTTGTACCTGAGGAGTATCATTGGATTTCTTCTCACTTTCTTGCTGTGAGCGAAGCGGCGGGAGAAAAGTCTGGCAAGCTGGTCGAAGCTGGCTATACTGCCGATCGGGAGGCTCTTGAACCACTCATAGGCGTTCCCGGTGAGAGTTTTTGGAAACTCCCTACACAAGGTGGCTTCAGTTGGGTTGTTCACCATCATCTCCATACTGTACGACTCCAGGTGCTGTCCGGGGTCTTTGTTTCCGTCGTACAGGCGGATATGCGGTGTCTTGAAGCTATCCGGGAAGGGCACTTCCCATATCGCCTGGATGAAGGGGATGGGTAGATTGGGTACGGTTCTCATAACCCTTTCCTTGTCCGTCATCCGATGTTCACGTGAGGAGTAGCGCATCGGCGATCTACGTCGAGGGGTGTGCCCTCGTTGGCACGGTGGTGTGAAAGCAGACTTTAGGCGGTGAGGGGACATGCTGCCACTTTGTGTCTGCTCTCTGGGATCGCGGTCACGTCGGCTTCGCCGCCGAGGGGAGCTCCTTGGGTCTCGTCTTCCGCGGGACTAGTGAGACCTGGAGCTACAGTGGAGGGAGTTCTGCTCGAGCTCCTCCTGTTCGACCTTCACCTGTGCCTTGTTTATTGTCGAGCGAGTGTCGGACCTTCTGCGGCTTTTGGATGGCGGGTGCGCAGCAGGCGGGGTTGCCACATGGGACGTGTTTCGCTTAACGACTTCCAAGACTCGAGTGAGTCGCTAGAGCTCTTCTTCCAAGGCCTGGAATCTTCGTTCTTGCTGGTCGTGAACTTCACTAGGACCTTGGGGTCCTGGCTCGGCAGAGAGTGGCGCTTGCTACAGGATAGGTGTGGCTTCCTTCGCTCCAGGGATTTCGTGAGAGGACCCCGACTCTCCTTGCTTGTCCTGAAGGGCCTTCTTCGATTTCCTGGTAGTCGCCATGATGCCTTTTGTTCAAGGTCCCCACAGACGACGCCAAACTGTTAGGGTGAAAATCGGTTTCGATCCCAACCTCACTCTAACGACTGAATTTATTTTGGAGTCAGGACTCAGGACAGTGCAGAAATCAAAAGAAGAGCCACAAAAGACGAGACACAAGCTTTAACGTGGAAACCCACGAAACGGGGAAAACCACGGGCCCTGTTTAGAGAGGGCAAAATCCACTCATATTTCTTAGTACAACTTTGAGGAGAAGAAGAAGAGAAATAGAGGTGTGTTTTCTGTGGCAGTCATAGTCCGGTGTAGATCCACTTGTCCTCTGCTTTGCCTCCTTCAGTCTCCTTAAAGCCAAGGAGTTGGAATCCTGCTTTCCCCTCCCGAATCCGCGCCCTCGACTTGAACCCAACCCCCAAATCCGCGAAATGATTGACCTTCTCAATTGAGTCGCAATCCGCGTACTTTAGTCTCGAAGAGCCACGTGTCCACAGCTTGACCGTCGGATACTTGTGGGGAGGAGACTTGTGCTTTCCTGACGAGGCTAGACTTGGACCGAGGGGAGATCGATGAAGGAGAGTCTTCCGAAAGAGGTTGCCGAAGGAGAACCTACAGAAGGAGGAGCCTTCCGAAGGAGACTGTCGAAGGAGGAGCCTTCTGAAGAGACTGCTGAAGGAGACCGTCGAAGGAGCTCTTAACGAAGAAGGAGCCTTCCGAAGGAGACTACCGAAGGAGCTCCTACCGAAGAAGGAGCCTTCCGAAGGTGACTTCCGAAGGTGACTGCCGAAGGAGACTGCCAAAGGAGCTCTTACCGAAGAAGGAGCCTTTTGAAGGAGACTGCTGAAGGAGCTCCTACCGAAGAAAGAGCCTTCCGAACGAGACTGCCAAAGGTGACGACCAAAGGAGCCTTCCGAAGGAGATTGCCAAAGGTGACGAAGGAGGCTGACGAAGGAGGGGTTTCCAGAGAAGGTTTTTGAAGGAGACTTTCCCTTCTAAAACTGGCGAAGTAGGTCGACGAAGGGGGCGTCCCAGGTGGCTCTTTGCCATCGGATGGACGCCACGTGTCTTCCTACTTTTCTCCCTATCATAAATAATTATAAATAAAAATCTTATTTATTTTATTTATACATATAATTTGGGCCGGGCCGAGCCGGATTCGGGCCTAAAACATCATACCCAAGGCACGACCCATTTTTTAAACAGGCTCTTTTCTTTGTCCAAGGTCCAATGTTCGGGCCTAATATTTTTGTCAAAACCCTCCCATTTTAGGGCGGGCCTTCAGGCTTGGGCGTGTAGCCCTGCCCTTGGACAAATCTAGCTCCACCCCAACAATTTTACTACTATGCTATAGTGTTTCTTAAAGCTCTCCCGTTTCCACTCTCTCTTCTTTCCCTCTCTTTTCATTTATCATACTACCATGAGATTTTTATGACTTTTTGTTTTTTCCCCTCTTTACTCTAATAAAAGGTGAATTCTAAGAAAACGTGGCTACTATTCACACGGTATAAGACAGTGGGGGTCCTAGGGTGTTGTTTTGTGGGTTTTAATGTGTTGGTTTTGGGTTCCGTGCCGCATTTTAGCTACAGTGCAGCCACCATTTTACTTCAAAAGGTTGGGATCTAAAGATAGAAGTTTAAAACCCAATTACTAACCTAGAACCCAACATTATCATAGTGTGGGAAAAATCCCATAATACTGGGTGAATTCTAACATGGTATTAGACTGTGGCGGGTCCGGGGTAGTGTTTTTTGGATTCTAATATGGTGTTTTGTGGGTTCCATTCCGTTATTTTGCTACAGTAGACTCGGACCCAAGAGCTACACCCTAGAACCCAACGGCATAATACCACCCATGGCACTGTAGCACGCAATGGTAATGTAGCACACACCTAAAAGGTGACTTTTCCATTCTACCCCTTTTGTTTAATGAATTTACAATGACCACTATATTAAATCCATGTATGATAACCTCATGACTATATATATATATATATATATATATATATATATAAACAGGCATGATACAATAAGGACGGCTGGATTAGTAGCACACAATGGTAATATAGCACACACCTTTTTTTCCCTCATGACTATATATATATATATATATATATATATATATATATATATATATATATATATATATACGGGAATAATACAATAAGGACGGCCAGATTATTGTTCCTGTAAGGTCGCCTCCCATTTTAGCCCTTAGAGCATGTTTTAAGGATTTCCAATTTTATGGATGGAAAGAACATAGAAAAATAAGCTAGCATGTCAATTTTCATACAATTTGGGTACTTGTAGGGTCTTCATCTTAACGGGTGAAAATTTATAAAAATCCTACCAGTTCAGAATTTCACCCGTTAAGATGAAGACCCTACAAGTTCCCAAATTGTATGAAAATTGACATGCTAGCTTATTTTTTGATGTTCTTTCCATCCATACGGTTGGATTTCCTCAAAATACTGTGCAAGTGGGTCAAATGGAGGCGACCACACTTACATAGTGATAAGGTTGGCCCAATAGTATCAGGCCCGTGTATATATATATATATATATATATATATATATATATATATATATATACAGTAGAGATAGGATGAGGGCGGCCGCACCGCCTCATCCTATCACTACTTATATATAGTAAATATATATATAAAATCTATATTATATTTTTTTTATAATGTTATTAGATATATATTGATTTATCTATATATTTTAAACAATATATAGATATGTATATATAATTTTTA
Source organism: Dioscorea zingiberensis (assembly GCA_026586065.1). Taxonomy (NCBI): domain Eukaryota; kingdom Viridiplantae; phylum Streptophyta; class Magnoliopsida; order Dioscoreales; family Dioscoreaceae; genus Dioscorea; species Dioscorea zingiberensis. Next base: position 26,047,157 of record CM048826.1, read on the forward strand.
AATTATCTTATCCTCAGAATACATGTATATATGTACATATAAATTTCAAAATTACATATACATATCTATATATTGTTTAAAATATATAAATAAATCAATATATATCTAATAACATTATAAAAAATATAATATAGATTTTATATGTTAGAGTCAGGCCAGCCGCATTTGAGTCCGACCCACTCTAACACTCAGCTGGTCCTAGGTTTAGGGTTTGGGCTTTTTATTATTTATTTTTTTTGGTTTGGTTTTGGGTGTTAGAGTGGGTCGATCGCATTTGCAGCCGTCCTGACTCATGTATTATATTTTTTATAATGTTATTAGATATATATTGATTTATCTATATATTTTAAACAATATAGAGTGTTGCGGCTAGAATCGGTGCCTATTTAGAGATCGACACTGCTTCCAGATCAACGGTTAGATTTATATTTGATGGGGTTGACCTTGACAAATGCCGAGGGAATCCTTGAACGTCTCCCAAAGATCGAGATACCTGCACAGAAGGGTAACCGGTCGGAGTTGGGCCTGAATGCCCGGGTTTAGCTCCAACGATCAAGTTAGAAGACTTCTTCTTTTTCGTATGAAGTAGGATGATTGTTCTCTCCTGTTGCTTACCTCCTTCTCCTGATGATATCTTCTCGTATTTATAGCCTTAGCCGAAGTGATCGGCATCTTGTTCAGCAGATGTGATAGTGGCTTTTCTTTACGTCGGGTCGGCTTTTTCGGACCTATCCCTTCGATATCAGGGATGACTTTTTCCTTGTCCTCTCAAGAATCAGGTCGTTTTTCTCTTACTTATAAGTCGAGGGCCATGCATGGCTGTCTCGTCTATCCGATCAGGAACCAAGTAGGCTCTCGCATACGTCCAGTCGGGGTTCAAGTGTGTCGCTCCTCCCGTCAAGTCGGCATGTAAGTGGGGGTTGTCTTGTCACTAAGCTAGTATAGGCGCTCGTCCTTTTTGGATTCAGATCCCTTGCTGACCGTATTTATATTATAATACAAGTCATTCGATCAATTAATTCCTTACCGTTGTTTTTCCCTATGCTCTGACTTTGGCCCTGATCTCTTGTCAGAGTGAGGGAGATTTGGGTTAGGTAGAGAAACATTTGGGGCAATAGGATTTATCAGGCATGTGCGGAGTGGATGAGGGATTGCCACATGGGTAGATTAGGTTGGCTAGCCGGACGGCTCAGATATGTCCACGTGGCTGACCACTTTTACCCTTATCATATAGATATGTATATATAAGTTTTAAATTTATATGTACATATATACATGTATTCTGAGGATAAGATAATTTAAAAATTATATATACATATCTATATATTGTTTAAAATATATAGATAAATCAATATATATATCTAATAACATTATAAAAAAATTATAATATATGATTTATATATATATTTACTATATATAAGTAGTGATAGGATGAGGCAACCGCAAGTGCGGCCGGCCTCATCCTATCACTACTCTATATGTATATATGGGGGTTATAGTATGCAACCGGCCGCAATTGCGGCCGACCCATACTATCACTCTCACTGCTGTTCTTTGGGGGTGTGTGGGTTTGGTTGTAATTTTTTTTTTGGGTGGGTGTTAGTATAGGCCGACCGCATACTAGTGGTGCCTCGATTTGCAAATCTAGGCACCGTTTTACTTTTTCTTTCCCTGAGCAAGAAGAACAGAATAATTGAAGCTTGCTTGTGGCCTTTGAGAAGTTATAAAACAAAAGATCACATAAGTCTCATTTCTTCTAAGTCCCATTTAATTACAAAATTCATATTGACAATTACTACAAAAGATAGACATGTACTGAATATCAATCTCAAGACATTAAGTAAAATAAGAGGAGAAAAGTTCCCCCAATCCTCCATGAATTTGTTGTGCATAGCTGCAGAGATTCAGAAGTTTGCCTGAAAGTACATCAAACATGTTTGAATTTCTATTACATTGGCATGATAAATCATCATCTCTATCTAAAACTTTACATATAAGAACACTTACTCAGAGGAAAGATACACACATGACCCATAACCTGTTCAAAATGTAAATCATCAAACACAATGTAATTATTGGTCAGAAACTAAGGCGATAAATGATACATCGATATTATTAAGAATAGAAAATATGAACTAGGTTAAGATTACAAAAGAGAAAAGCCCTGAATATATTGAGGTTAGAAGAGAGATTATCTAATATGGCAGATTAGCCTAGTACGATGCAAATAAACACGATAATGTACTAATATGTCTACCGGGTGCATTGATACATGAACAGATGAAGAGGTTACTTGGATTTCTGCTGGTGATAGCTGCAGTGCCACCGAAGTTGCAAGCAATGTCGGAGTTGCCATTCTGTTGATAGTAGCTGTTGAAAGCATAGGAGGCATGAGAAACGAGAGAATCTGGTTCAAAGCAGGGGCCACCTTGGCGAACCGGTGTGCAATCAGTGTCACCTAAACCACAAGCCCAATCCAATGCGCTTTGGAGGTCTGCCTGTGAGACTCCCGGCAAGGCGATACACCATGTGGTGCCTTGGACGAAGGTCGTGTTGCCCTCTGGAGGAGAGTAGGTTTGGATCGGATTAATGGATTCAGATTTCTGCTGCATTGCTGCTCCCCAGGAAATGACAACTGAGACAAAGTACATGAAGTATTGGGATACATATCAACAAATCTAACACATTATAGTGATGAGTACATTGATGTGAAAAATTAAATGATCAAACTAATTGAACCAAAAAAAGATTGATTTTATCTGAGTACAGAAATGAGAAAATGAAAAACATATACAGAAAGATGAAAACATTCACAAAGAGATAATAGAGAAGAAAACTAATCGCTGATTCTTTGTTAAGCTAAGACATTTAGTTCTTAACGTGCAGTTGGGGCATTTAAAGTCTCTATCTGACTCAATAAGCAGCTTAAGCTCATTCCTTAATCTCAAAATTAAGATCTAGGCTTTCTAACTAGTGGATTAACACTGTACATCTCAAAGAGAATAATTTGATGACATATCTTTTCAGAACGTATTTAAAAAGGTATTGAACTCTATTTGTAAATCTTATTACTGAATCCATTAAATTTCATCATGCAACAAAAGACAGAAATATCAAGTCTGAGCATAGAATATATATGAAACAATTAATTATATGCATCCTAATTTTTGAGGTTTGATTAGAATGTGGTCAACCCAAATTCAACAAATTTGAATGAAATATATCATGGGATGGGAAACCAATGATTTGTCATGAAAAGTTACTGCATTGCATAAGATTAATCCTGACAGCTTCAGTGTTTTATTTCACTAAATTGGACGTGAGATGTTGGAGAAAACTAAATTTATGGATCATCAGCAAGCAAAGAATATTCTCAAAAGTTTATTATAATTTTGTTAAATAATAAAGCATATGATTCTTTACCCTCACAGCAAGGAAATAATGCTCCCATTCTTTACTTTATTTACAAATTTTTGGTAAGCACCAAACACTACAAGCATAATGAAAAAACAGAACAAGAATGTACATGCATATTGTGTGTGATGCAGATTATTAGTTGAATGCCTAACATTCATACAACTTTTTTATTATTATTATTATTTTTTTTGACAAAGGCGACAAGCACCTTCCCAAAGTTGTCAGAGGCACACAGCACCCTTGTGAACGTGCCCTCACCTTGTGATGGTGGAGATTCTAACATGGGTCATCCCAACCAACAAAATCTTATACAAGGGACCGAGACCAATAGGCTAAAAAGGCATACAACTTAGAACTAAAAAAAAATCAGCAAACAAGATAATGCTCATCACTAGAACAAATTTAGTATACATGGGATGTTTAAGCAATTTCAAATTAAAGATACTCTTTTAGAGTCATAAGAACAAATGAAATCCATGACACCACAATGATCAACAAGAAAACTAAAAGGTAAAGCATTTTGAGGATATTAAAACACCCAAAATAAAAATGATCATAGAAAAAGCATGAGAGAAAAAGAGAGTACCCAAGCAGCATTCCACCATGAGAAGACCATGGATGAACAACAACATCCTCTCCATACTTCCTCTCTCTCTCTCTGTCTCTCTCTCTCTCTCTCTGAGTCTCACTATCTCTTTCTAGGTCTATATCTAGCAATATGGAGTGAAGTAGTGAAGAGGTGGTGGTGTGCAAGTACAAAGCTAGCTTCTTTGAAATGATGGAACTTTCAGAAAGGAAGATCTTGATCGTCCATATTGCTCTAAAATCGTCGTTTTCAAGTTTACACACATCTTAGAATAGCATGAACGGCAGCGATTTATCCCACGCATTTCCACGTGAAGAGGAGGTTGGGCATTGTGTTTCTTTGAGAAGTTGGTCAAGCGTTCAAAAGAACCTGTGATCATTATAATAATCACAATTAAGTGTGGAAAAAAAATCATATTTGTTTATATCAAAGTAAGAAATAATACCCATTAAAGAGATATGGGTGTAAAACAATTTAAAAAAAAAATAGTAAAATATTGACTGCATAGATATATAAATAATTTTATTTAATCATTGACTATATATATATATATATATATATATATATATATATATATATATTCAGAATTTATTATAGATCTCTTTTGCAACATGGTGGAATAGATGGTTCAGAGAATGGTACAAAGCTTGAATTGCTTTTGAGTGATTACTTGCTGTAAAAGTTGTCAGTCCTGCAGATCATTTGACATGGATTCAACTTTCAACCTGTTTGGGATTTTTTTTAAAATTTATGGGCAAATTTTTTTTTAGTCCCGATACTATTTGACATTATTTTTCACCTAAACACACACACTCAAAATATTATTATACTAAATTTCTACACACCCAATCAAGAGACCTATAGACAATTTAGGCACTATTCAAAAGATTAAAAGTTAAATAACTATAAATTTATTCTTATTTAAAAAGTTATTTTTATTTTTATTTTTTGGGTAACATCAGAGATAAGCCACTAAGAAATAAAAAGCGTGCACAAAACTCGGTGGAGCAAATATGAGCTCAGGGCCATGTACATATGAGCACTGAGGCCACCCATCACAACCTCTGCTCACATTTTCAGAAATATATTCTCACCCGCAAATCGAATCCGAGACATCTTAGTCATTGGAATTTTTATGGGGACCGAGATAACAATAGGTCAATTGACTATTAAATCCTTTTCTATAGAGTTACTCTAATAAAACTAACAAATAAAAAAATTAGACTCTTTTAATTTGGTGATTTTGTTAATTATTTTAAAACCCCTCAGTTTATTTATTGAATGACTTAATGTAAAATCCAAACTCTTCATGGTATTCATGTTTAAAAAAAATAATAATTTATATATGGTTTATAGAAATAATATTTATAGTGAATGCATTTTTACTATTCCTATAACTTGAAATTGTTATATGATTTTGTAGAATTAATGTTTATAGGTGTCAAAGCCTTTTGGTGGTTCAAATTTGGGTGCAGGCAAATTTTCAACTTATCCAATGTAAACTTGATTTGAACATGATGCGTTTAATAAATTAGTTGATCAAATTTATTAACCAACTACCTCTTGGCCTATTATTATCAGGTCCCTTATGTAAGATGAATAGGGTGTATTCTCTCATGTGATCCTAGGATCGAGCCCCCACATGTATAAGGTAAGGGCTCAAGTGTGTGTAGCAACTAAGCTCCAAGACTGGGCATGTCCATAACTTTTCTCGTGATGGCGTTTGTCGCTTTTATAAAAAAAATAAAAAAAATAAAAAAATAAAAAAGATACTTTATAATAGTACATAACACTGTTGTTTAACTTACTTACACCTCTTAATACAATTTAATTAGTATAAAATATTCTTGTATAAACTAATTTTAATGTTAACCCCTAAAAACTATTCATTTTATACCTAATTGTTAAATTTTTTTTACTAAACAGTATCGCGATTAAGAGAATTGTTGAAATTTGTGAAGACCATAAACCTTTAGCAGGTTATTTGAGTCCTTAAGCACATCAATAGTTTCAATTTTCACAAAACAATAAAAGGGGTCAATCAAGTTAAAGATGAACCCATTTATATTTAATTGGAAGATTAAATATTGACACCATCAACTATAAGGTGCAAGAAATGAAAACTTACTCAAATACTGTAAACTATACTAGATCTTCATTAATTGAGGTCAAATTTATGAATTAAAAATTGGTTTAGTTGAAGATTTCAAGCTTTAACAACTTATTTTATTTTGGAATGAGAAGCAAATGTGGGCATCAGTATGTATTCTTGAAGTGTTGATCAAGGAAACATAAAGAATAGAAAAGATTAGAGACAAATCTATTAAATTTGGATCCATGCCACCTATAAAGTTTGAAACACATCGATTTGTCTTTATTTTCTTACTTTGATTTGATTAGATTGAATTCAGCATACAATTTATCTTTTTTATAAATGATAATATAAGTTTTTTATTAGGGTTTGTTGATCTACTGCGGATTAGTTATTGTTGGAAGCCAAGAAATTCATACAAGATTTATTTTGGAAAGGTGGATAAACCACATTTATTTGAGTGAAAATTGTTCTTTGGGCGTGATTACATAGACCCAGTCCTTAGTTGGATCTGGGGGATATTACAGTGATACATGTGAAGATTAAGGTGGCCTCCGTTCCAATCCATGCCCCTGTGTAGTGTCATCGTTGAAATCCAGGTTCGTATCTGAGGGTCTCTACGGCTCCTCGTCTCTCGTTGATTCCACGCTACTCTTGATGAAGGACTTAAGTGTCCAAAGTTATGCCTTCCCTGTCTCGTGTACTGCATTGAACCATGAGAGTATGAGAAAAACGATATCGACGATCAACTGTCTGTAAACACGCAGTTTAGTTTGAAAGAATCTTTGGTTGCGTTCCAGCCATATACTCCAGGTTACTGCCATTACGACTAGATTCCAGCCTTGTTGATGTTCCGATGATATTTGCTTACCTATTGTGTTTCCTTCCCACAAATCTTGTATCTGGGCGGAAATATACCCAGGGGCGAAGAGGCTATGTTTCCAGATGCGTTGCGAGTAATTGCATTGTAGAATGAGGTGTGTTGTTGTCTCCTTTGCTAGGTTTCAGATATAGCAATTAACTCGTTCTCCTTTCCATAGTCTCTTTGCCAGGTTCTAGAGTGTGAGAATCTTGTCATCCCACGCTAGCCATGCGTAGAGTTTGACTATGGTGGGGCACGGGGCTTTCCAAAAAGTGCTTGGTAGGCATATTCTTAGAGCACTTACACCCCAAACCCTCAATTACTGGGCCAAAAATTACTAAGGCGATCACTATTTACCAAAAAGTAGATAACCCCTTTTTGGTGAATAGTAATTGCCCTGGCAGTTTTAAAACAAAGCAATTTGTGGATATATGATCTTCATCCACATTAATTAAAAAAAAATTATATTAATTAAAATTTAAGAAAGTACATTAATTAAACATGATAATTTAAAGAAGTAGGAAGATATCTAATCAAACCAATTTGGATGTATGATCTTCATCCACATTGCTAGGGGTGCCTTCATTCATGTTGCTAGGGATGGCTTCATTAAAAAGCCTTCTTCTCCTTATAATATCCATACGTTCTGCTCTCCAAAACTTTTGCCTATCCGGAGAAAATACCGAGCAATCTATGGCCATAATCTCTCGATCCTTTTGATCTTGTTGTAGTTGACGGGCATACTCCTTATCCTTTTGGAGTGTCTCAAATCTATGTCTTTCATATGCATATTTTTCTCTATTTCTTTCAAGATTGAGTTTACCCGTTGTGGCTAATTACTCAAGGTACTTAGTCGTGTTGGGATTATATGAACCGGCGGCTTACTTCGACTTATTTCTTCCTACCGGTCTAACCACCCCATTGGATTGTGATGGCCTCATGCATATGATTGGTGATTGATGCGATTGCAAACCGCAAGTGTACGAGTCGTATCAAGAAATAAAGTGGACTCTTGAAAAGTCGAGTATCGAACCTCAGGGACCGAGAAATACTAGTACTAACTAATCATCTATTATCTAGTCAAAACAAAGATTGGTGGTGGTTTAAACTAATCTAAACAAAAAAACCTAAAAATTGGATATCACTAATGATGGGATTGAATCTTGGGGTAAATCAATAATAAGAAGGGGGTATTCAGGCAATGAATCCCCCTTGGGTTCCCATAAAGATAGATAATGAATGTGAAGGTCACTAGTTGCAATGGATTGGACTAAGAGTTTCTAAGATGCTTTCACTCCCTCTCTCGAGGCAAATTACTAATCCTAGTGCCCTTACCGATGATGTTCTACGGAACCTAATTCTTGGAACGATTATGAGAATAATACATCTAAAGGGCTGGCTCTCCTTAATACCCGGGTTCTTGGTGTACTCACAATCCTCTCTATTGGAGATGGTCTACACACGAGGAGACATTCACTTCTTCCCCCATATGGACTAAGAAAATCCCTCCGGGTTCTCGCAACGTAGAGGGATTAACATACATCATGGAAAATAATTAGATAACCATTAACAATCAAAATCAAAGTTCATACATAACCCAAGGGTTCAATATGCCCAAATACCTAAAATATTAGTTCCCCATGAAAGGGGAACACAATTAATCCAATACAAGAAAAAGGAGAAAACATCAGAATAAACTCAATTAAACCTCCCTCCGATGTTTCCTACGTTGTTGTTATGGATCATTGATGATAACTCCCTTCAAGCCATATCTCGTTCCCAAGAGGATCCTTTCAAACTCTAGCCATCAATGAACTCCAAGATCTCCAAGACTGCCCAAAAGGTGGCCAAAGGTCAAAAGATGCCTTCATAACCTTATAATATTGGTATTTATAGAGGTAAAGGCCTTTGTAAAGTATCTCACCCATTTAGGGTTCGTGTGGGACCAAATCATGTGAAAATCGGGTGCAAATTGGACCCAGAAAATGCCTCATATGGGACTCCATACGGGCATATACGAGCCCGTATATTCCTGCAAATTTGCTCCCTGAGTCATATAGGTTGTATGAGATCCCGTATGGAATACATGTCCCTTCGTATGGTCGTATATCAAGCCGTATGCTAACCCGTATAGCTTATACGGGGCGTATGGGAAAAGCTGAAATTACTGTAGCATACGGCCTGTATAGTAGCCCGTATGGCAGTCCGTATGCTTCTCAAAAAACCTTATTTTTACACCAAAACTTTGGGGATCTTCTCCTTAATGTATGAGAGCATTTGTAGGTCCTTTATAGCTCCTAATTTTGACATTTTGGCCTCCAAAAAGCCTTCAAAAGTCTCCTTTCTCTTGAAACATCTTCAATGTGCCCTATTTAACAAAAGTAATACTTATTAAGCATCGGTAGGCCACATTTTACCAAATTAGCATGTAAAACATACATGAATATGTTATAAAATTATGCTCAAATGAACACTTATCACATATCTCCACACTTAAAGGTTTGCTTGTCCTCAAGCAAAGAAAAGAAATTAGCAAAAAGATAATAAGTGTTCACCCTCGGGCCATAGAATTCATGACTCAACTCTATTTCAAGTTCACGATCATAGTGTTTGTTCTCCTATTTCCACACCAGGGCTTACATAGATCTCGTGACATTTATCAATATAGCTTTAGACAAAGCTTGTTCACTCCACATGCCATGTTCAAAAATCTTTGCAAGACAAGCATATCCTCAATGGACTCTAGAGAGTTCTTGAGGCCCTCAGATCAAGGAGACTACCTCCCTATTGGATAAATAAATAATAGACAAGATTGAGGGACACTAAGTTTTTTATTTTTTTTTATTCGGGTAGGGCATCCCTAATGGATCTGACTTTTCCGTACTAAAGATCAATGTAGAGTGTAATTCCTTCTCTTCGCAGAGTGCTCATGCTGGTTAGGCACCGGAGCACTTAGCTACTAAGGTGGTTATAACTCTGCATGGTTGTGCTCATGTTAAGTAGTAATTTTTCGAATTGAGGAACACTCTTATTAGGAGCCAGAACCCCAAACTACTTCATCACAACAAGCAGCGGAACACTATCTTTATCCCTTCACAACTATTATATACAACTAGTTTATTCTCCCCTTACTTGTCCACTAGATCATATTATGAGGGGTTAGAGAATCGAACTAGTGCCACGAAGTCTCTTGGAGCCATTGAAGATTATGCTTAGGTATTTAAGTTAAGAAAACATGGCAATGGGTTATCTATTGTCTCTAAAAATCATGAGTATCACAAGATGTTCTCTAAGTGCCCATGGCGTTTCATAGGAGAATTTACAAAATTATGTGCCAAGATGGTACCGTAGAAATAGAGTGTGCCAACATGTTTCCTTAGGGCCTTCATCGAGGTATGCTAATCATGAATAAAGATTTACAATGAATTTCACTAATAGCTACCTATCTCCATACTTAAAGACTTTCTATGAATGTACAAAGATATAGGTAGCCACCCATCTCCACACTTAAAAATGTACATTATCCTCAAGGTACTCAATAATGCCAAAATTAAATTTGCACGGAGAAAGGTGAACTAAAACTTCCTCGGTGAATTTGATGTGCCAATCGATTTCCATGAAGTTAATGCTTGGCCATTACCGGGGTGTGGGAGGGGGGGTATTGATACAAGTTCCAAATCTGCAAGAAAGGGAAATCATCATAACTCCACAAAAGAGATAATAGGAAATCAAAGAAATCCACAGAAAGTAAAGCAAAGATAAGTTTAGCAGAGTAATGCCATTGCTAACTGATACAACCGTGCATGAATAAGAAAGATAAGTCCTAAGAACACCGAAATATAAAATAAAAGAACACAAGAAAATAAAGAGTCATAAACGTCAAGAACAAAATAAATCTCAATCCTCAAAATGTAGGATCATCTGCTGGTGCCTCGGGTGCTGCGCCTATGGGTCCCTACGATGGAGGAGGTACAAATGGTGCCTGCACTCGGATGAAAATAGAGAGCTCAAGAACCGCCTCTCAATCGATACGCCCGCGAGGATCTGTCCGCATCTCTGTACTTTCGCCAAGAATGTGTCCTATTGTAAAATCCAAGATTTTTCATGAAATAAAGGATTTAAAAATTTCCTCTAAATTAATTCGAAATGAATTAAAGTGCAAAATGGCAAATTGGGGATTTGAATAAATTCCAAGGGCATTTAGGTAAAATGGACATGAGAGAGTTTAGAAAGAATAAATAAATTATTCCATAAAATATTTAAGTTAATTAGTGGTTGATTTTGGGAAATAATCAAATTAAATAAATATAGAAAACCCTCTAAGTTGATCATGATTGGAACTTAGATGGAAGAAGGGAAATTAAATTGATTAAACCAAGATTGATTTAATTAAATTGGGAATATCCTAAGTTGGTATGATTTGGTTTAATTAAGAAAGGAAAGAAAAATTAATTTAAATTATTGGACTGCCAAGGACTTATAAGTGATTTTATAAAGATTGGGGAGTTCAAAGTAAAAGCGCTTGTCTCTAGACGGAGGACCAAAGTGTAAATACTGAAAGATCAAGGATTAGAAAGTAAATGTGCGTTCTCTCATAGAACAGGGACCCGTTAGTAAATAGGAAAAGAGGAGGGGCCCTTGCGCAAATAACCTGAGTGACCCCTTGTATAAGCGGTTGGATGGCTAAGATAAGATGATCCAAGACGGTCTAATCTCAAGGCATCCATCCAGCAGCTCGATTCTCTAGCTGAGACCAAGGACCGCGCGTCCTCATCGTGCGGTCAATCCATCAGCCATTCGATCGGATGGAGAACCGATCCCGAGGCAGGCACTGTACTTCTTCTCCAGCGCATGCGGGACCGAGGATCAGCCCATCTCCACCGTAATTACCGCGGGCCTCATATGGTGGGTTCAAGCTTTGAGTTGATATGGAAATGGAGATGATTGAGATCCCAATCAGTGGGATCCTGATCTCTATCACAGGCCCTATAAGAAGGGTTGATGACCACAGTTCTAGCAACCACCACCTCCACCGAGAAGGAGAAGGAGAACTTGACCTGAGGCGGCAGTGGAGCAGGGAGGGACCTGGAGCAAAGAGTCCCACTACGCGTTGAGTAGAGGTACTCGCTAAGACAGTAACCGGGAATGGGTGGGGTGCTGTCCTCCTCTTCAGCGGCAGTGATCGGAGAAGGGAAGGAGGATACCGGTGACCACATAGGCGCCTGAGCATCTCCTGGAGACCGCCAGGGCACGTGTTAGGAGGTATGCTCCTCTTCTGTCAGTTTTTGGTACTTAGTAGCATATAGGATCGCCACGAACTCGCCAGAGGTGATAAGTTGATTAAAACTCCGGCGGGAGTAGAGGGGGAGCGGGTAGGCCTTCGGGAGGTATCTCCGTTGCACTGAGGCTCTCCACGGCCGAAAGGAGCTTGGCGCAGGAGGGACGGAGTCACTGCAGCTCTGCCAACGACCGTCGCTAGGCTCCGTCAAGTCCTGGTCTAAGAAGAAGAGAAAGAGAGAAAGAAGAGGAATAATATTAGAGGATAATTATAATTAAGAATATTCATTAAGTGTAGTTAATTAACTAATGCTTAATTAATCACTTAATCAAATGGTTAAATGTGACCAGATTATTAAAACAGGATTCATTGTAAGTTGGTTTGACTAATCGGTTCAGTTGGTTTGATCAAGTGATCAGGTTGTGTCAAGTTAAATTGGATTAATCGATGATTAATTATTTGAATTAATTAATTAGTATAGTTCTGACTAATTGGGTTAATTAGACTGACTAATTAAGAGACTAATGGGAAATTAGTTAATGAAATTGTTAATGATTGGACCCCAATCGTTTTGATTGAGTGTGAACTAATAAACCAATTAGTCAATTAGAAAGTGTGACTTGAATAACTAGTTGATTTGGACTAACCAACTTGAACCGGTTGGATCAATCCAAGTAAGATAAATGGGCTCAGTCAATAAGGATGGGCTGGCTTGAAATTAAAATCTGAGTTTAATTAAATCAAGTTAACTAGATGGGTCGAGTTCAATCAAATAAAAGGGGCTCAAAGGGACCATTAGATCAGGTTGGGCTTGGTCAAGTAATGAATAATTAAAAAATAATAATAATAATAAAAAAGAAATCAAAGTTTGTAGGAGAAGGGGTTTGAACTAAAGACCCCTCTCATGGGCTTGGTAGGCCCTAACCACCAAAGCCCAATTTCTGTTGTGAAAGAAGGAATCTGGATTATTTATATAAGCTGGAAAATAAAGCAAGAAGGAAAACAAGGGAACAAGTGGTATAAGAGGGATGGAACCATGGATCTCCTAGAGAGAGTGGTGGGCCTTAGCCACCAAGCCAACATAAGTATTTATAGAAATAAATAATAACGTTGTCATTTTAGTTAAAATGACATGGGAACACAAGGGAAGGCTCGCAAGTAGGACTTGGATCGTTAGAGCATGCATTGTAGATATAATGCTCATAGACATGTACATTTATTAAGAATAGAATTGTCTTTATCAGATTTTGACGTGGATGCGTCGGGAAGTCCCGTGGAATACGAGACTATGTGATTTTAGGTAAGTACACTTGCCTTGTTCCACTCTTTGGAGTTTTCTTGATATTTATTTATTGTGACATTCTGCTTGGTATTCATTCATGCTTCTATGATTTGTTGAAATCTTTATTTTGCATGTTTGATTGTTTCGGGATGTTTGGATCCCTACTTGTTTGTTCTTCCGCCCGGATTAAGTGGAGCGTGGGTGCTCCTTTGCGGACGTTCAGGGACATGACACCCTGATGTTTCGGCATTGCCATGCCAGAGGGACCGATACTCTGGTTGTCCTGCCGGTCAGTGGGAGCGATTCTCTGGCCGTGTCAACACGTAGAGAGGTGGCGCTACCGACATACGACCTGAGGGCCGTAGCGACCGGATGGTCGTGTTTTCAGCAGGTTCGCTGATGATGCTGACCGGGGGAGACATTTGTGGAGCTTCCTTTGGAACTCATATCAGAGCCCCAGGGCTTCTGTAGCTAGGAGTCGTTACCTTGCTTGTTCTTGTGGTAGACTCCTAGGGATTGTTTTTTTTTTTAGGGGCGTGCCCCAAGTTTGATTTTTATATTCTTACTTGTTGATATCATGTTTTTCTCTTGAACCCCGCAGGGGTACTTACTGGGCTTTCCATTCGAAAGCTCACGCTCTTGTTTTCTTCCTGTTTACAGATCCTGAGGAGTAGGATTCTAGCACGCAGGAGCCGATCGTGGGTCGGGTGGATTTGTAGAGGTTCGAGGACCTTGTTTATCTTTTTATTATGTGAGACACTTTATTTTGTAGGTCCCTTGTGGGGCCTAGTATTTGTAGGGTATATGAACCCTTTTCTGATTTTCCGCTGAACTTTGTTACTTTTGAATAATTAAGTTGTTTTATTGCATTATCTGCTTTACTCACTTAGGCCTTGTATCCGAGTGGGGCCCGTCTCTACTTGGTTACGGCCGGTCTGTGAACGTGTCCGGGGTTCCGCGATCGGGTCGGGGCGTTACAGATTAAGGTGGTATCAGAGTGGGCAGATAATGGACACCCTAGTTGCCCTAGTGACTTAGTCAAGTAGTTGAACTGAGTGCTGGGTTGGGTAGCGACATTTTGAACAAGTTAGACTGACGTTCTTCCTTTAAATGCAGAGGAAGCAAGGATGTCAGGACCTGAATATCGTGGACATAGATACTTCGATGTGCCGGCATCATCTGAGGAAGTGGAGTCTGTGATGGAAAACACTCCACCGCCTCAACCTGAAGATGCTGTGAGTGTCCTAGCCGAGTTGAGGATGACTGTGCAGGCGAATATCCGGCGCGTCGATAGGATTCAAGCTGGAGTAGAGACATTGATCCAGTGGCAGAGGAGTGAGGAGCATAGGGTTCACCGTTGTGTGAGCAATGCTCGTGACTATCATAGGAGCCTTCCAGCTACCTAGGTGCTAGGAGGGGAGGCTTGGCGGTAACAGACCGCCCCGAACCGAGCAGGGGCCCGGTTAGCAGGAGGATGTACCTGCCACATGAGGGGGGACCACTGGTTGACTACACCCCGCTGTCCCCGGACAGGGCACAGGTCACCTACACCCCACTGTCGCCGGACAGGGCACCGGTCACCTACACCCCGCTGTCACCGGACAGAGAGGATTGAGTTTTAGATTTTGTCACTAGGAAGAATAAATTGTAGTCTCACAAACTATCTAAGTTGTATGAACTACAAGTATCTCTTTTGAATTTATGGAATGAATAAAGACTATTATTTGCTCTACCGTGTGATGTTTTATAAGCTAACTCTACAGGTTGTTTGGCAATTAGCAGGATGAGTGGTAGAGGAGGTACAGGACGGGCTCGAGGACGGCCTCAGAACGCACCAGTGCCTCAAGCCCCGGTGGAGGAGGGTCCCCCACCGCCAGTCGCTATGGAGGTTGAGCAGGAGCTCCCTGCTCAATCCATGAATGGAGGGCCACAGGCTGCGAGCCCAGATCAGAGAGAGGGGGTACCCCCTATAGCAGTAATGGACCTTATGAGAGAAATGATGGGGTTTATACAAGAACAAAGACAGCAACAACAAGCGCCTCCTCCGCCTACCGTACCTGCTGCCAACCGAGGTCTGATTGCTGAGATTCGTAGGCCATCACCCCAGCCTTTTGATGGTGCCGCTGATCCACATGCGGCTGAGTTATGGATCAGGGAGCTGGAAAGAACATTTGAAATGTACCAAGCAGAGGACATTGACAGGGTTAGGAAGCCGCATATCTGACGCGGGACTGTGCTGAAGACTGGTATCTCGGTGAGATACACCTGAGGAATGATGTACCATTTCAGACATGGGAGGAATTTAAGAAGGCATTCTTCGCCAAGTACTTCTCTAGGGGAAGACTTCTTCTAATGGCCCAAGAGTTCAACAATCTGATTCAGGGTGGAATGACCGTTGAACAGTATGAGATAGAGTTTGATAGACTAGCACGATTCCTTCCTGATATGGTTCCAACTGAAGAAAGCAAGGTAAGGAAGTTCGAGATTGGTCTAAGGCTTTCACTAAAGAAGATTGTATCCAGTCATTTGTGCACTAGCTATGCCGATGTGGTGTCTCGCGCCAAGTATATAGATGCATCCTGCCAGACCGATCCTCAAGGGCCAACAAAGAAGGATAAGAAAGATAAAGCACAGACCAGTGGGCCAGGACAGTCTTCTGGTAAGAACTAGGGACATAAGAAGTCAAATTACAGGTCCCAGCCTTACAACAAACCAACAGGGTCGACAGCCTCATCTAGAGGCAAGGGTAATTGAACCGGAGGGCCACAGAAGATGAAGTGCTTTGAATGCGATAGCAACCACAAGCAGTCACAGTGTCTGAAACTTACTGGAGGATGTTTCCTATGCTGCAGTCTGGATCATAGGAAAGCGCAGTGCCCACGATATCGGACTGGACAGAACTCAGGGCGAGGCACTCAGGAGCCTCAACAATCATTCGGAACCTCTAGGCAGTAAGTAGCATCTGTTCTGCAGCCGACAGGGGGTGATAGGAAGGGGAAGGCAACGGCAGGCTAGCCTTCCACTTCTACATAGCCATCAGCACAACAGAGGCCCACGACGCATGGACGCGTCTATCACCTGACCACCGAGGAGGCTCAGACTTTAGCGGACGTCGTTGCAGGTACGATCTCTGTTAGTTCTTTTTACGCATGCACTTTGTTTGACCCGGGTGCCACACATTCTTTTGTATCTGCACTGTTTGTACGGAGACACTCATTACCCACGATAGAGCTACCATATGTGTTGAGTGTGGATACCCCAGTCGGAGTTGCTAGGATAGTGAACAAGATGGCGCCGGCATGCCCAGTGATGATAGAAGGGCGGGAGTTGCCTGCCAACCTTCATGTGATGGACCTGAGGGATTACGACGTAATCCTTGGTATGGATTGCCTCTCTTCTGTGCACGCAATGGTTGATTGTCGTGAGAAGAGATTGTACTTCAGGATGCCGGGCGACGTAGAGTTCACCTTCCGTGGCAGCCAGGACTGTTCGTTGGTTTTAGCGATCTCAGCTCTCCAGGCTCAGAGGTTGCTAGATGGAGGATGTGTCGGATATTTAGCCTCGATCTTGGAGGTGGATAGTGGACCCGCGGTAGTAGATGTGCCAGTGGTGAACGAGTTTGTCGATGTGTTCCCTGAGGATCTACCTGGACTACCCCCAAAGAGAGAGTTGGAGTTCTCTATTGACTTGATTCCTGGTATAACTCTAATGTCCACGGCTCCATACTGGATGGCGCCTACGGAGCTGAAGGAGCTGAAAGTGCAACTAGAGGAGTTGCTGGAGAAGAGGTTTATTCGGCCCAGCATGTCACCTTGGGGCGCACCAGTGTTGTTCGTCAAGAAGAAGGATGGATCTATGAGGTTATGCATCGACTACAGAGAGCTAAACAAGGTGACAGTGAAGAATAAGTACCCCCTACCGAGGATCGATGATCTTCTGGACCAGTTACAGGGAGCTCAGGTATTCTTGAAGATTGACTTGAGGTCTGGCTATCATCAGGTGCGGATCAGGGAGGAGGACATCCCAAAGAGTGCCTTTCGGACCCGATATGGACAATATGAGTTCTTGGTTATGCCGTTTGGACTTACTAATGCCCTAGCGGTGTTCATGGATATGATGAACTGGGTCTTCAGACAGTACTTGGACCGGTTTGTGGTGGTCTTTATCGACGACATATTGATTTATTCGAGCAGTCGCCAGCAGCACATGGAGCACTTGAGAGTTATGTTGGAGACTCTGAGACAACATCGGTTGTATGCCAAGTTCTCCAAGTGTGAGTTTGTGATGGATAGCGTGGCTTTCTTGGGGCACGTGATCAGCGGAGCTGGAGTCTCGTAGGCCCCCAAGAAGATTGAGGCAGTCGTCGATTGGAGGAGACCGACCACCGTCAGGGAGATTCGGAGCTTCTTGTGTTTAGCAGGTTACTATCGGAGATTCATTGAGGGATTCTCCTGTCTAGCGGTACCTATGACGAAGTTGACTAGAAAAGGTACCAAGTTTGTTTGGACAGAGTCTTATAAGAAGAGCTTCCTGGAGCTGAAGAAGAGATTTAGTGTCAGCACCAATTCTAGCCTTACCACAGAGTAGGCAGGGGTACACAGTGTACAGTAATGCTTCCAAGACTGGCCTGGGGTGTGTATTGATGCAGGATGGGAGAGTCATAGCTTATGCTTCCCGTCAATTGAAGCCTTACGAGGAGAACTACCCCACACATGATCTGGAGCTGGCAGAGATCGTGTCTGCTTTGAAGATCTGGCGACACTTCCTGTATGGAGTACCTTGTGAGATATACACAGATCACAAGAGCCTCAAGTACATTTTTACCAAGAAGGAACTGAAAATGAGACAGCGGCGTTGGTTGGAGCTGATCAAGGACTATGACCTGAGTGTTCATTACCACCTGGGCAAGGCTAACATGGTGGCAGATGCTTTGAGTAGAAAGTCCAACTATGGAATCGCAGCATTTTTGACATCTCAGAGGCCCTTGTTGGAGGATATGAGGAGGTTGGAGTTGGAGGTCATTCTGCCAGGGATGGAGGTTAGTTTGGCCAACTTGCACATATGACCCTTAGTGTTGGGGAGGATTAGAGATGCTTAGAGGCAAGATGCAGATCTGTAGGAGATCAGGAGTCAGATTGGGCAGGGAGAGCCGACACGGTTTAGAGTGCATGAGGATGGTACCCACAGGTTTGAAGATAGGATTTGTGTGCCCAAAGTTCCTGAGTTGAAGAATGAGATTCTTGAGGAGGCCTACTACTCGGGCTATGCGATTCATCCTGGTGGTACCAAGATGTATAGAGGCTTAAAGGACCACTTCTGGTAGAAAGGTATGAAGCGGGATGTCGCTGAGTTTGTGGCAAGGTGCGTCACTTGTCAGATGGTGAAAGCAGAGCATCAAAAGCCAGCTGGGACATTACAGTCGTTACCCATTCTGGAGTGGAAGTGGGAGCACATCAATATGGACTTTGTGACAGGGCTACCGCGTACTCAGAGGGGTAAGGAGTCAATTTGGGTCATTGTGGAAAGGTTGACTAAGTCGGTTTACTTTATACCCTTGAGGACGGGTGCGTCATTGGAGCAGTTGGCTCGGCTGTACATTGATGAGATTGTGAGACTGCATGGAGTACCAGTGTCGATTACTTTTGATCGAGACACTAGATTTGTCTCAGGGTTTTGGGAGGTTTTGCACGAGGCTTTGGGTACCTGTCTGGCATTTAGCACGACTTTCCAACCACAGACAAATGGTCAGTCAGAGAGGACCATCCAGGTGTTGGAGGACATGCTGAGGGCATGTGCATTAGACTTCACAGGATCTTGGGATGAGTGTCTGAGTTAATTTGGTGGAGTTCGCCTACAACAACAGTTATCAGGCGAGCATTCAGATGGCTCCATATGAGGCACTTTATGGGAGAAAGTGTCGGACACCTATATGTTGGGGAGATGTGGGTGAGAGGAAGCCCATGGCTGAGAAGACACTAAAGAAACCAGGCTTCATCAGCCAGACAGAGGAGCAGGTTCGGATGATCAGGGAGAGACTGAAGGTAGTACAAAGCCGGCAGAAGAGTTATGCGGACCTGAAGCGTACTGAGCTTGAGTTTCAGGTTGGTGATGCTGTGTTTCTGAATGTAACGCCCCGGAATTTTTACGATTAAATAAATTATTTTCTGGAGAAAATCATTGATATTAATTAACACATAAAAGAGATTAATTACTTTAACAACTCAATTAAGGAAAATCGGGAATTTAACCGATTAAAAGGTCAACCTTGCGATTATTGGGCCCAGAGAGAGCCATGTTGGGCCGGGTCACTTTCATAAATATAGTTGGAGGTGAACTGAAGAGAGAGAGATCCCAGATTATCAATTAGAAGAATTAGTAAATATTAGTTAATTTCAACTATCTAGTTGGAGAAACGGGACAAAATGTAAGTCCCGATAAAGCACGACTGACAGAGTCCAAAAGCCGAAAGATTGGGATCTCGGTCGGGTGTGTGTTAGGGCACCCCATGAAGTTACAGTAGGGTCCGTGATTACTGAAAGGACGTAAAGAGTTAGTCAAAATTCATAAAAAAATAAAATATTAAATAAATTGGGTAGATCCACGATAAGTGGATCTGGTCGGAGGCTTTAATTTCGCCTCCTGTGTTCATATAGTAAAAACGGAAATAATAATTCAATTAATATTATTACTTTAATTAAAGTTACTTTTGACTTTTATTTTACAAGGGATAGAGAAGAGAGAGAGAGAGGGAGAGAAAAACCTCATCCCCTCTCTCACGACTCATTCTCCTTCTACTCTAGTTCGCGACCGGTCATCACCGCCACTCCGATGAACGCAACTCGCAGCCACCCTCCGGCGTCGCCCGAGCCCTGCTTGTGCCGCCAGTCATCCTGACCCTCCACCGGCGTGCGCGAGTTCAGCCGCCACCGGAGCTGAGGCCGCGCCACCCCCTTTCGCCTCTGAGCGTCCGATCAGCCCTACCTGAGCCGGCCAAGCATCGGTGAGCACCTGCTGCCGCCCCCCATCCGCGAGCAGCTTCCGATCTAGCTCCGCCTTTCCTTCTTCTCCCCCCACAACCCAACTCCTGTGTTCCCTCGGTCAAGCTGGCAGCAAGTCCTTCAGCTCGTGGTCCACTGTTTGCAGCACCGACGAACCCTGTTCGGCCTGCACATCCACTGAACGTCGGCGAGGTTTCCTCTCGCCTTGCAAACTTATAATTGGGGACTGACCCCTGGGAAGCAGTTGAGATTAAGGAGTTGGGGATTAATGGATAGATGGGATAATTATGTTGTGAGATTGTTAACAGGATGCCATGTATGTTGTATGGTAAATTATGAGGCAAATGAACGAATGTTTGTATATTTTCGGGGCCCTCTAAATAGAGGAGGTGCTGCCGAATTTTTTTTTGTAGAAAACTTAAGTAAATTAGAGCCAATTAACATTCATGATCTTGCTTAACTATGAATCATGTTTAAATGAGCATGTTCGAAGTTGTTCGATAGTCACCGATGATTAGAGTTTAATTCTTTCAGTTAAGGGCAAGTTCGTATTATAATTATGTGGAATTACAAAGTTCTTGCTTGAAGAATCATGCTCTAGTTGATTAATGGAATGATTGTGCTCTAATGAGTTTAGATTTGAGAATGCCTTAAGGATACGAATTCCGTATTCCTAAAAAGTTCGTATTTTTATTTTAAGGACAAGAGAAGGGAAAAGGCGAGGCCGCTGCTGTGGAAGGACCTAGCCAGCCTTAGGAATTACTCAGACTAAGGTGAGGGAACACAACTGTAAATTATCATACTTTTTCTGTATTTTTATCGTATTGTTTCTGGAGAATTCATGTTATGAAATTATTGTTTTTATGAAATTCTTCAAGCTTTCAAGCATGACTTGTTGATTTATTTCGGAGTTTGAAATTATGTTTATGAAAAGCATGTGAAAACATATACACATTTTAGAAATTGAAATGATAGACATATTAGTGTATTGCATCATACTCACATACATACTTGCGCCAGACGTGGCTCTACGATAGAGCCAGAGAGTACGATACTAGGTAGGTAAGGGGTGGTTTTATACAAATCTGTTTTTACTAGTCCAACTATCTGTTTTTCAAACCCTCCTGATTTCGAGAAAACAAAACCCCCTTTCCGTACCCGTCGGGTGCTTAGTATACGTATATACTCTTATAGCTCACGGTCGTTGAGTTGATCCGACCGGAGAGATATCGAGTGTTGGTTTAGTCCACTCTGGTGCCGCTGTATGAAAGTAGAGGTGTAGATGACACTAATATATGATAGATGACGAGGATTTGATTCCATAGCTTGTCACCTCCACGGTTGTTGATACGGTCCAACATGGAAGGCTACTGGCATGATACGGTCAGCCAGGACATATGTGGAATTTATCTCCCCCAGACGAGGATTTGTTTCCATAGCTTGTCACTCCACGGTTGTTGATATGGTCCAATCTGGAAGGCTACTGGCTTGATACGGTCAGCCAGGACATGTGTGGAATTCATCTCCCGTTCTGATGATAAAAGATTAAAGAAAGGCTTATCAGCATATCACTTGATTTAATTGGATATTGCCATGATTTTTATTATGACCAGCATGCTGTTTTTCATGTTTTAAATATTGTTCAGTCTTTGTAAATCACTTGTCGATATTTTTATTATCTACAATTGAAGGTAAACAGGTATGTTAAACTTGACAGTAGTGTTAGTACCTCACTGAGCTCCTGTAGCTAACCCTATTGTTGAATAATCTTTTGCAGGTAGTAAGCAGAGTCATGGCTCTGCTTAGAGTGGAAAATAGGGTATTGATTTCCTTAGTTGGCTCTGACCACCTAGCCCACGTCGTGAATTTCATTTCATGTTTTCTGATTTGAGGAGTATTGTTAACTCCTGTCTAGACTTGTGCTGTATTTTAAGACATTATGGTTTGTATTCGTATTGTATCTGACTTTATGATTTCGTATATTAGCATTGATTATGAGTAAATAGTTATTTTATACAGCCTTAGGCTGAGGTTCACTCCCTGACCTGGCTGGTATGTCACCTGGGTCCTGAAAGGGATAAGGGTTTTACACGGAAGGCGTGGGAAGCTTGCCCCATGCTATATCGGACCTTCGAGATCCTGGAGCGGGTAAGAGCTGTGGCCTACAGATTGGCTCTACCCCCGAACCTATCCCAGGTTCATGATGTATTCCACATTTCTATGCTTAAGAAATGTATTCGGGATCCATCTCAAGTGATTCCACAGGTTCCACTGGAGGTTCAGGAGGACATGTCATATGAGGAACGGCCGGTGGAGATCTTGGACCACGAAGAACGGCAGTTGAGAAACCGAGCCATTCCATTTGTGAAAGTAAGGTGGAACCATCACTCCGACAAGTAAGCCACGTGGGAACGCGAAGAGGACATAAAGAAGCGTTACCCAGAGTTATTCATCGCGGGATGAATTTTAGAGGTTTTAATTTTAAATTTCGAGGACAAAATTTTTGTAAGGGGGGAGATTGTAAAATCCAAGATTTTTCATGAAATAAAGGATTTAAATATTTCCTCTAAATTAATTCGAAATGAATTAAAGTGCAAAATGGCAAATTGGGGATTTGAATAAATTCCAAGGGCCTTTAGGTAAAATGGACATGAGAGAGTTTAGAAAGAATAAATAAATTATTCCATAAATTATTTAAGTTAATTAGTGGTTGATTTTGGGAAATAATCAATTTAAATAAATATAGAAAACCCTCTAAGTTGATCATGATTGGAACTTAGATGGAAGGGAAATTAAATTGATTAAACCAAGATTGATTTAATTAAATTGGGAATGTCCTAAGTTGGTATGATTTGGTTTAATTAAGAAAGGAAAGGAAAAATTAATTTAAATTGCAAATTTAAATTATTGGACTATCAAGGACTTATAAGTGATTTTATAAAGATTGGGGAGTTCAAAGTAAAAGCGCTTGTCTCTAGACGGAGGACCAAGGTGTAAATACTGAAAGATCAAGGATTAGAAAGTAAATGTGCGTTCTCTCATAGAACAAGGACCCGTTAGTAAATGGGAAAAGAGGAGGGGCCCTTGCGCAAATAACCTGAGTGACCCCCTGCGTAAGCGGTTGGACGGCCAAGATTAGATGATCCAAGACGGTCTAATCTAGAGGCATCCATCCAGCCGCTCGATTCTCCAGCTGAGACCAAGGAACGCGCGCCCTCACCGTGCGGTCAATCCATCAGCCATTCGATCGGATGGAGAACCGATCCCGAGGCAGGCACTTTATTTCTTCTCCAGTGCGCCCGAGGCCGAGGATCAGCCCATCTCCGCCGTAATCACCGTGGGCCTTATATGGTGGGTTTCAAGCACTGAGTTGATATGGAAATGGAGATGATTGAGAGCCCAATTAGTGGGATACTGATCTCGATCACAGGCCCTATAAGAAGGGTTGATGACCACGATTCTAGCAACCACCATGTCCACCGAGAAGGAGAAGGAGAACTCGACCTGAGGTGGCAGTGGAGCAGGGAGGGACCTGGAGCAGAGAGTCCCACTACGCGTTGAGTAGAGGTACTTGCTGAGACAGTAACCGGGAACGGGTGGGGTACTGTCCTCCTCTCCAGCGGCAGTGATCGGAGAAGGGAAGGAGGATATCGGTGACGACACAGGCGCCTGAGCATCACCTGGAGACCGCCAGGCCACGTGTTAGCAGGTATGCTCCTCTTCTGTCAGTTTTTGGTACTTTAGTAGCATATAAGATCACCACGAACTCGCCGGAGGTGATAAGTTGATTATAACTCCGGCGGGAGTAGAGGGGGAGCGGGTAGGCCTTCGGGAGGTATCTCCGTTGCACTGAGGCTCTCCACGGCCGAGAGGAGCTCGGCGCAGGAGGGACGGAGTCACTGCAGCTCCACCGACGATCGCCGCTAGGCTTCGTCAAGTCCCGACCTGAGAAGAAGAGAAAGAGAGAAAGAAGAGGAATAATATTAGAGGATAATTATAATTAAGAATATTCATTAAGTCTAGTTAATTAACTAATGCTTAATTAATCACTTAATCAAACGGTTAAATGTGACCAGATTATTAAAACAGGATTCATTGTAAGTTGGTTTGACTAATCGGTTCAGTTGGTTTGATCAAGTGATCAGGTTGTGTCAAGTTGAATTGGATTAATCGATGATTAATTAGTTTAATTAATTAATTAGTATAGTTCTAACTAATTGGATTAATTAGATTGACTAATTAAGAGACTAATGGGAAATTAGTTAATGGAATTGTTAATGATTCGACCACAATCGTTTTGATTGAGTGTGAACTAATAAACCGATTAGTCAATTAGAAAGTGTGACTTGAATAACTACTTGATTTGGACTAACCAACTTGAACCGGTTTGATCAATCCAAGTAAGATAAATGGGCTCAGTCAATACGGATGGGTTGGCTTGAAATTAAAATCTGAGTTTAATTAAATCAAGTTAACTAGATGGGTCGAGTTCAATAAAATAAAAGGTGCTCAAAGGGACCATTAGATCAGGTTGGGCTTGGTCAAGTAATGAATAATAAAAATAAAAAAAAATAAAAAGAAAGAAATCAAAGTTTGTAGGAGAGGGGGTTTGAACTAGAGACCCCTCTCATGGAATATTTATATAAGCTGGAAAATAAAGCTAGAAGGAAAACAAGGGAACAAGTGGTATAAGAGGGATGGAACCATGGATCTCCTAGAGAGAGTGGTGGGCCTTAGCCACCAGGCCAACATAAGTATTTATGGAAATAAATAATAACGTAGTCATTTAAGGTAAAATGACACGGGAACACAAGGGAAGGCTCGCAAGTAGGACTTGGACTGTTAGAGCATGCATTGTAGATATAATGCTCATAGACATGTACATTTATTAAGAATAGAATTGTCTTTATCAGATTTTGACGTGGATGCGCCGGGAAGTCCCGTGGAATACGAGACTCTGTGATTTTAGGCAAGTACACTTGCCTTGTTCCACTCTTCGGAGTTTTCTTGATATGTCTTTATTGTGACATTCTGCTTGGTATTCATTCATGCTTCTATGATTTGTTGAAATCATTATTTAGCATGTTTGATTGTTTCAGGATATTGAGATCCCCACTTGTTTGTTCTTCCGCCTTGATTCAGTGGAGCGTGGGTGCTCCTTTGCGGACGTTCAGGGACGGGACACCCTGATGTTCCGGCATTGCCATGCCAGAGGGACCGATACTTTGGTTGTCATGCCCGTCAGTGGGAGCGATTCTCTGGCCGTGTCGACACGTAGAGAGGTGGCGCTACCGCCATACGACCTGAGGGCCGTAGCGACCGGATGGTCGTGTTTTTAGCAGGTTTGCTGATGTTGCTGACCGGGGGAGACATTTGTCGAGCTTCCTTTGGAACTCATATCAGAGCCCCTGGGCTTCTGTAGCTAGGAGTCGTTACCTTGCTTGTTCTTGTGGTAGACTCCTAGGGATTGTTTTTTTTGAGGGGCGTGCCCCAAGTTTGATTTTGATATTCTTACTTGTTGATATCATGTTTTTCTCTTGAACCCCGCAGAGGTATTTACTAGGCTTTCCATTCGAAAGCTCACGCTCTTGTTTTCTTCCTGTTTACAGATCCTGAGGAGTAGGATTCTAGCACGCAGGAGCCGATCGTGGGTCGGGTGGATTTGTAGAGGTTCGAGGACCTTGTTTATCTTTTTATTGTGTGAGACACTTTATTTTGTAGGTCCCTTGTGGGGCCTAGTATTTGTAGGGTATATGAACCCTTTTCTGATTTTCCGATGAACTCTGTTACTTTCGAATAATTAAGTTGTTTTATTGCATTATCTGCTTTACTCACTTAGGCCTTGTATCCTAGTGGGGCCCGTCTCTACTTTGTTACGGCCGGTCTGTGAATGTGTCCGAGGTCCCGGGATCGGGTCGGGGCGTTACACCTATACTGCGTGGATCTCAGATATTTTCTCCTCTAGTCGCTCAAAGTGGCTCATGTGCTCTAAGGAAGGGAGCTGGCTGGTAGGTGATGGAAGATCGGAGTCCTGGTGTTGGACTCCTTATCATCAGAATTATCTGTACCCTGGCCCACGAGGGTATAGCGGCTACCGGAGTGCTGGACGAGCCCCATTTGACATAATGTGCTCATCCCTAGTGTTGTCATGAGCTGGAGCCGCTATATGTGCTCTGTCTTCTCCTCAAGGCTCATCTCAATAATGAGCCGGGTAATGTAGGGTCCCGTATTAATGGCCTTGAGATAGGTGTGCGTCCCTTGATGTACCAAATAATCAACGAGTACGTATCCCAGGTGAATAGTTACTCGCTCAAAGATTCTATATAGGATGAATAAGTCTGTGTGGTTGACGACACCCGTACTATCATCCCTCCCTGCGATGGTGCGGCTGACCAGGGCGTTGATGTAGCGGTTAACCGGATTGCTCATGAGGGATGCCTTGTTGTTCCCGTGGCGTACCCCAAGCTTAAGCCAATATCTCATGGGCGTAATGGTGTGCTCGGGGAAGGCGGTGAGAAGCTCTCTGTACTCGCGAGTGTCTATGGCCTCGCGATCGTAGAATCCCATGTACATGGAAAACCGGGTGTAGCTCATGGTCTTCCGCTCCCCGAAGAGCTAAAAAGATATGGCGGTGAGGGATTGCTCAGATACTGCGCTCCTATTGGCCTCAAAGATGCTCAGGATCTCTAAGGTGGCCTCGTAGAACACCTCGTGGTTGATGGAGAACACCTTGTCCCAACCACCAATCAAAATCATCCCTCTAACTCGATCCACAATCCCGAGTTGAGTGACCACCCCCCAATCGATAAGGGGTGTGCGTCCAAAGGGTTTGGCGGTCAACTGCTGGTAGCGGTAGAGGAAGCGCTCCTCTTCAAAGTGTGGTACGCCGGAGGAAGAACCCTCTCCGGTCTTGTGCTTCTTCGAGGCGATGAGCTTTCGAGGCATGTCAGCAAAATAATTGAAAAAGGGTGTTAGTGCGAAAGAAAATATCAAAAAAGCAACGAAGAATGCGTACTAAGGCCCTTTATTGGCCCTATTCTGGCTTCCATACGGGCTGATATACAGCCGTATAACTCTACCTGGGAGCCATACGGGCATGTATACGGCCCGTATGCGCTTGGACGCGGCGGTGCCGACGGCCATGGCGATTTGTTGCCCCATTTACATCCAAATCACACCCATTTCACATCCTAAACCTTAAACATGCCTTTAATCAAAGTATTGCGATGAAGATTCGACAGAAGAATATAAATTCATCAATCATTCATTCAAGATTCATTAATTCAATCCCTAGGGTTCTAAACATGGAGAAGATGACTAAATCGACAATTCAAAACATTAGAGATCATACCTAAGGGAGAAGAAAGCCCCAAAACAAGCAAAGTAGTCGCGCTGACGAGGAAGAGGTTCTGATCGACGTGGAGAGGGGTGGGGTCGGCTAGGTTTTGAAAAAGAAGTGGAGGGGACGCCTTTTATAGTGCCCCAAATTAGGCCCCTAGCCGACCCCATACGGGCCCGTATACGGGCCGTATGAATCCCCGTATAATTTACTGGTGGGTTAATACAGCCATATGACAGCCCGTATGACACCCTGTATGGACCTAGATTTGGTTTATGAAACCAATCCAGGATGCCGTTCAAACCTCCCTCGCGCTACCTAGCAACAATTATAAATCTAGGGCTATGAATGAACAATAACTAGCAGGATGATATAAGATAATGAAAATGGATATGAAACATCTCATTCATTTTTTCCAAATATACGCAATCTAACTAATAAAAAAAAGAAAATTGAAACTAAAGAGAAAGAAGTTTCAAAGAACTTGGGTTGCCTTTCAAGAAGGGCTTGTTTAACGTCACTAGCTTGACGTACCTTCACCTCACCTTATGGGGGTTCAAATACCTTGAAGCGCTTATCGGCTCTTCCCTTGAAGCATCGCCCAAATAAACATATTCCCAAGTTGGCATAAATTTAGCAATTGTTATCATCCATACTTGGGCTTTCCTTAGAAGTGTTGTGAGTTGAAGATTTCATACTTACTCCTTTCTCTTTCACCTTTTTCCAGCATATCGTAGGGAGATTGAATTTTTTTCTTCTTCTTTTTTGCTTTCACCATTTCCACCTTTGATGAAGTGGAATTTTCCTAGATCTCCTCCGATTGCCCCTCTTGTTTTCCCAAACAAGGGTATAATGGATCTACCATCTACAAGTTTTCCATGCAAGCGGACATGAGCATATCTACCTCGTCAAGACAATATGAGGTATCATCTTGAGCCATTGTGTGCCGCATTGCATTAGGTAATTGAAACACAACCTCTTGATCTCCCACTCTTAATACAAGCTTGCCTTGAGCATGGTCCTCGAGAGCTTGAGCGGTGGCTAGGAAAGGACGCACAAGAATAATAGGGACGTCAATATCATCATAAACATATAGAAGTACAAAGTCGGCCTGGAAGACAAATTGAATGATCTGAATGAGTACATCTTCAGCTTTCCCCTTCGGCCTTTTCACAGATCTGTCAGCTAGCTGTAATGTCATTCCTGTAGGCTTTGGTTCTTCGAGACCGAGTTTCATATATAGTTTGTAGGGCATCACATTGATGCTTGCCCTTGAGTCTGCCCATGCCTTCTTTGTGACCCCTTCTCCAAGTACACAAGGGACCACAAATCTGCCCGGATCCTTCATTTTCTTTGGCATAACTTGTTGGATAATGACCGAACATTGAGCATTTAGTTTCACAGCACCTACATCTTCAAGTTTCCTCTTGTTGGAGAGAAGCTCTTTCATAAACTTTGCATATTTCGGCATTTGAGCTAGGACCTCTACCAACGGCATGTTTATGTGTAGTTGCTTCAACATGCCCTTGAATTTCATTAACTAGGCATCTTCTTCTGTCTTTCTTCAACCTCTCAGGATAAGGAACTTGAGGTTGATAAGGAGGTACGGATGGTGACTCTATGAGCTTCTCTTTATCTTTCCTTTCATCTTCGGAATTAACGACGGGCTTGGAGTCTTCAATTTCAATGGGAGTGGTTATTTGAGGCTTTGAGATGGGGAGCTTCACCTCCTTTCCACTTCTTAATGTGATGGCCTTGCATTGTTCTCCCTGAGGGTTCTCCTCCGTGTTGTCCGTGTTGCCCGGCAAACTACCTTGTGGTTTTTCAGCTAGGGCCTTTGCAAGTTGCCCAACTTGATTCTCCAAGTTATGAACTATAGCTTGTAGACTCCGAATTGTAGTGTCATTGCTCTGCATGTACTTCAAGATCAACTCCTCCATGTTGGCTTTTCTTTCTTATGGCTTTGGAGGATGTTAAAAGCTGGGGGGGTATTGCCCCGCTTGTGGGTTTCCATATGACAATGCCGGATGGGTCCATTTAGGAGCATATAGTCGATATTGGCCATCCGGTTGTCTTTGAGCATTTCCCATATATTGTACCTATTCCAATCTTGGTGTTCACAATAGGACAACTTGATGCTTCGTGTCCCCCCCCCCCCCCAAGTATTGCAAATCATCACCGTGGCTGCTTTTGAGCTATTATTGGATGTAAGTAGCTCAATCTTTCTTGCTAGCATATCTAACTGCCGGCGGCGGCATCCAACAATTGCTTAGTGGAGTTGTCCAACACATTATAGAATGTTCGAACTTTAACATAAGTGTCTAAACCATGTTGTGGACAATGTCGAAGCAAATCCTTATACCTTTCATAGGCCTCAAAGAATGTCTTGTTGGGGCTTTGCTTAAAAGCTGAAATGTCTAACCTCAACTTTGTTGCCTTGCTGGGTGGTAAATAGCGGCCAAAAAATTTATCAAGCATCTCGGCCCAAGTATAAATAGAGCTGGAAGGTAATGAAGTAAGCCATCTATAAGCTCCTTCCCTCAAACTGAACGGGAAGAGCCTTAAGCGAATTGTATCATCAGAAGCTCTATTGATCTTGAACATGTTACATATTTAGATAAATTTTGCCAGATGGGCATGGGGTCTTCATCGGATCTCCCATCAAACTGTGCTGAATTCTGAATCATGTTCATTGTACTTGCCTTGATCTTAAAATTGTTCATATTAACATTGGGAGGATGGATAGTAAATTCCTCCCCTACGTAGTAAGATCTCTCATATTCTGACAGTGTTTGCCTTCCCTCAGCCATAATGAGTACTTATCTTAATTCACCAAGAGCTTCAACAGGAGTGAAGTTTTCTGACTCTGAAGAAGATCTCGGAAGTACTCCTCCCCCTTCTTTCAATGTCCGGTGCAAAGTTCTTTCAATCTTACTATCCACTACAAGCAATCCTTTAGAATTCTTGCGGGTCATACAATCAATACCTCGCAACAAGATTTAGAGAAAGCGAAGATTAGTATCTAAATTTTCAATTTAATGAAAATCGAAACAAAGAAAGAAAGAAAAAAAATGACTAAATTAGTAAACTCCTAGCTTTCCTAGTAGTCCAATTCTCCTCGGCAACATCGCCAAAAACTTAATGCGATTGCAAACCGCAAGTGTACGGTCGTATCAAGAAATAAAGTGGACTATTAAAAAGTCGGGTATCAAACCTCCGGGACCGAGAAATACTAGTACTAACTAGTCATCTATTACCTAGTCAAAACAAAGATTGGTGATGGTTTAAACTAATATAAACAAAGAAAACCTAAAAATTTGATATCACTAATGATGGGATTGAATCTTGGGGTAAATCAATCATAAGAAGGGGGTATTCGGGCAATGAATCCCCCTCGGGTTCCCATAAAGATAGATAATGAATGTGAAGGTCACTAGTTGTAATGGATTGGACCAAGAGTTCCTAAGATGCTTTCACTCCCTCTCTCGAGGCAAATTACTAATCCTAGTGCCCTTACCGATGATGTTCTACGGAACCTAATTCTTGGAACGATTATGGGAATAATACATCTAAAGGGCTGGCTCTCCTTAATACCCGGGTTCCCGGTGTACTCACAATTCTTTCTATTGGAGATGGTCTACACACAGGGAGGCGTTCGCTTCTTCCCCCATATGGACTACGAAAATACCTCCAGTCTCTCGCAACATAGAGGGATTAACATACATTTAAACATTCAATAGATCTCAATCATGAAAAAGAACTAGATAACCATTAACAATCAAAATCAAAGTTCATACATAACCTAAGGGTTCAACATGCCCAAATACCTAAAATATTAGTTCCCCGTGAAAGTGGAACACATATCCAATATAAGAAAAGGAGAAAACATCAAAATAAACTCAATTAAACCTTCCTCCGATGTTTCCTACGCTGTTGGTGTGCAGATTGGATCGTTGATGATGACTCCCTTCAAGCCCTAGCTCGTTCCCAAGAGGATCCCTTCAAACTCTAGCCATCAATAAACTCTAAGATCTCCAAGAAGGCCCAAAAGCTGGCCAAAGGCCAAGAGATGCCTTCATAACCCTAGAACATTGGTATTTATAAGGTTAAAGGCCTTTGTAAGTATCTCACCCGTTTAGGGTTCGTATGGGACCAAATCATGTGAAAATCGGGTGCAAAATGGGCCCAGAAAATGACCCATATGAACCTCCATACGGGCATATACGGGTCTGTATATTCCTACATATTCGCTCCCCGAGTCATACGAGCTGTATGAGATCCCGTATGAAATACAGGTCCCTTCGTACGGCCGTATATCAGACCGTATGCTACCCCATGTGGCTTATACGAGGCGTATGGGAAAAAGCTGAAATTACTATAGTGACTGAAATTACTGTAGCATACGGTGTGTATAGTAGCCCGTATGCCTCTCAAAAAACCTTGTTTTTACACAAAACTTCGGGGAACTTCTCCTTAATATATGGGAGCATTTGTAGGTCCTTTGTAGCTCCTAACTTTGACGTTTTGGCCTCCGAAAAGCCTTCAAAAGTCTCATTTCTCTTGAAACACCTTCAATGTACCCTGTTTCACAAAAATAACACTTATTAAGCATCGGTAGGCCATATTTTACCAAATTAGCATGTAAAACATACATGAATATGTTATAAAATTATGATCAAATGAACACTTATCAGTGATGTTGTAGTAGATTAAAGGGATTAAATCTCATAATCTCTATTACTATAACATTAATAGTGAAGATCAAGGATAGGAAATAACTAACAGTCATCGTCCGTTGGAGAGCTAGACATGTGGCTTCAAGATTTGAATCAAGTAAATGAGGAGCATGTGGCCAAAGTATTCGAGTAGGAACCAGATTAAAAGTAGAAGGCATGAACCTGGGAACCTTTTCTTAAGTAGAAACCCAGATTTAATATAGGGAAAACGACACATGGGTGGTGTTGGTCACATGCCAGAAGGAGGGAAACAGATTCCCTTCTGATCAAGGTTGACGACAAGATGGAAACACAAATAAGAAATCCCAAGTGGCTTGATCGCACATTTGGCTAGATGGGAAACGGATTCCCTTCTCATCCTATCTAATCTCTAAACAGCGAATCTGGGGAGGATCTTGCCATACGTACGACCTTAACATCGTTAGATTTACTATACTTCGATAGAGGGGAGTATAACAACAGGTTGTCTTGTCACCTTGAGCGCCAAAACGACGGTCTTCTAGGCAATTAAATGGAGTGCTAGCTCTTCGATCAGCGACTCATTGACGAGGCAATAGGGAGCACTCCTGATGAGTGAGCACACTATTCTATGAAGCAGGAACCCTTCCAGCGAGCGGTAGATGCCAACAAGTACCACCGAACTCAGGAGAATGAGGAGAGACAATCCTTGGGCTCGTGAATGTGTTTGGAACTCGAAGATCATGAATTGTTAAGGGAGACCATCAGGCAGAGCACTGCAACCTTCTGAACAACCTCAGTTACTGGAGGTGTTCTCTGGAGCATTACTGTCCTTTCTGGTGAGCATTATAACTTCCTATGGGGCAGTGTGTGGGTCAAAATACTTACATACATACCCGAGTGAACGGAGAGTCATTCAGTGTTGTGTTACCCAGTACCCTCTTGAAACTCTAGCAACCCTCATCGGAGGAGGATAGCTCAATTGAGGATATCGGTGTTCAGGTGAGCAAGGGGTTGGGATACTTGGATCTCAATGCTTGAGGACAACTGCCTCCTCTATATCATGAAACCCTCGTAGCATGCACTATGGGCTAAAAGGAATAAGTAACAATTAACTAAGGAGGAGTTTGATTAAACTAGTCTCATGGATGGGATAAGATCATTACAATAGA
This sequence comes from Dioscorea zingiberensis, assembly GCA_026586065.1. NCBI lineage: Eukaryota > Viridiplantae > Streptophyta > Magnoliopsida > Dioscoreales > Dioscoreaceae > Dioscorea > Dioscorea zingiberensis. Next base: position 26,080,877 of record CM048826.1, read on the forward strand.
TTAATGGGTGGCTATGACAACTAAACAGGGTTAAGCATGCGTACCTAGCTTTCCAAAGTGGTAATATTGAATACTACTTGAATAGTAGAGCTCATAATCCATAATAATAGAAACTAGTAAGGTATTGTTTGAGAGAGGTGTGCCTGAGGATGACTGGACGAGTCTCGGCCCACTTCATGTAAATGTTAAGGCAATTGATAAGCTAGGCTCACTTATGAGACACGGCCCAATCCAGTAGCTATCCAAGATGTGGACCAGATCTCACAAGAGGGCATGAGAGTTCTAAAGTGGTTGAACCCAACCTCGTTTAGGGAAAGTATGGATTAATAACATCATGAACATGATTAAAGGGGTGTTAAATTAATTTAACACAGCCCTATTGTTGAAATATATGCTAAACACATGGTTAAGTATAGATAAACCCAGTTCGGGATAAAGGTCTTATACCTTATTAAAACTAGATTCCCTTTTTCCAAATCTCAATCTGGAGCGTAGAGCCGCATTAGGAGGAAGTACCGATTGATTCTGGACATCTTCAAATAGGTAAGTATTTATTGCCTATCACCCTTAAAGTAAGAATTTTATAAATAAATACTAATTTCTCTGGGAAACATAGTTATGCTTTTATTAAATCTTTTAAATGGACTATTTTGATAACCGAAGTCATGCATGCCTTCTTGATTCTTGGTTCTACACTGATTTAATATATACTCTGGTCTTTCGGATGATTGTGTCTATTCGATATGCACGTTATACTTGTTGATCGATCATGCCTACTCGTGAGTCGGCCCTTAGCCATGGAAATACATGAGCATGCGCGCTAATTGGGTAGGTATCCGTCAACTGTTCTGGATTTCTTTACAGTTTTTGAGGATTTTCCCGCCTAGCATTGTGCTGTTATGGAGCCAGTAGGGAGGACACACTGGCGTCTTCTTCTACTATTGTTGGGCCAGGATACCCTAGCATCCGTTTGTCCTATATACTTGTCAGTGGAGTGGTGCACTGCCATGTATTCACTCCAGACTACCAGTCCACTACAAGAAAATAAAGATTTACCTAGGAAAAATTACCCATGGACACGTTCCCTGGGTAAATACATAGGGAATACCCACGGAATAGTAAGGAAATGATAAACTAAAGATATACCAACTTTACCCAAGGAATAGACATGAATTTACCCAAAGAATTTACCGGGGACAATGCGCCCGACCCGGATTAGGGACCTCGGGCAGTCAACGAGCCGTACGTACCCAAGTGGAGACGGGCCCCACTCAAGTACAAGGCCTAAGTAAACAGTAACAGATAACAAAATAAATTGAAGAGTTTATTAATCCAATAATAAACAAATACAAATCAGAGTGCTAATGTGGAAAAATAAAGTACAAGGGTCCAAAGCCCTAACAAATCCACGCCCTACATAGGTCCTAAGCCAAGCATCCTCCTTTCGAGAAACAAAAAGTGGGGAGTCCTCCTCCGACCTCGGCAAATATCCCACCCGACTCTGACTCGAGCTGAGTCACTCTACTTCTCAGGGGACACAAATGAAAGAAGGGAAAAGTAATGAGCTTTGGAAAGGAAAGCTCGATGCAAGTCTCTACTGAGAAAATCCCAATGATGCACAAAAGATAACAGCGAGATAGTCAAGCGGACATGTAACTTGGACATATCAAAATAGGCGGCACACAGAAGCCAATCAAGCGGGCCCCTATACTCATCCAATCATACCTCCACGGTCGGCACAAGTGCAGTGCGCCTCGATGGTCAAGTGTCGGACGGCGGTGGCTATACTCCATGGGGTACCCCCACCCAATCGGACGCATACCAGCAACCTAAACACAAAGCACCCACGAGGTCTCACGGTAATGTCGGTCCGCGGTAGGTATGCTCGGCGAGCATCCAACATCAAACTCATACATACAACCAATCCCGCGAGATATGGAAGCAACAAACCATCCAGCGGATATGGAATCAACAGCGGAAGGACCAAGGCATCATAACAACATACACAAGCACAAAACCAACAAAGAAACACCAATCACAGTAGCAACTGAGTCAAAGAAACCCATCATTTGGCGGGTGGGAACTGGCAAAAGCACCCACCTCATTGTAATCCAATCAAGCGGACTCATATACGCCCAGGCAAGCTCCACGCACCTTATAAGTAGATGTCTGGTAATCCTTAAGTCCCATACTCTCAACATCCGTCACGCACATTTAAGAATTTAAATAAATTTCTATGACGCATGTCCAACTAATGGGCTCGGCCCATTACCAACCAACTCACTAGTTATCCCTTTTTCAAACCATACATAGTCTCTTTAGTTTACACAAACTAAACCAAACCATCTCATCATCAACTCACCCCAGCCCAAATAGAAATCAGGCCCAACCAAACTCTATTATAATCACTTCATAAAGCCAGCACTAATAGAATGAAAATTCAATACCAACCACCTTTTTAACATCTAACATCAACCATACCTCAACGCATAAGTCCAAAATTTCCAGCGAGAACTTCATTGGAGCCACACTGCCCATGTTTTATCACAAATTATAAGATGTCACACAACTTCTAATTACTTGACAAATCTCATACCCAACTCCTTCTTTGGTTTTGAGAGATACGGTAGCCATTACCCCATCTAACTCAAACCTAAACTTCACACGGATCAAGACTAGAAACACATAAATGAGTCAAAAGCAAACCAAAAGTCCAATAATTATCTCAACCAACCTCTTGCTTAAATAAACAAAAGAACCTCATCCTCTCCTAAACTTATCATTTTGGAAGACAAAGAAGACTCAAAACAAGCGGCGACCAAATTATGGAACCACACTTTATCTCCTAGTCATACACACAAACGTGACCAAACTCATTCAACCTCAACCTTCACTTGCATTCCTTTGAACATTATCATCACCACCAAGACCTCTTCTCTGATCTACCCAACTCTAAACTTGAGACAACCTCATTAATTAGTCAACAATTCCTTTCGATATCAATTATCTCAATTAATTGCTCATCTAATTATCATTGATATAACTTCCTTCGAATTCATCCTCCAACATCATGCATGCAATGAAGAGTAACAAGATCAGAGTACGTAAGTCTTATGGTGGCTTCCCAACGCTCTCAGGCGACTCCTGATCCCTGTCAAGGACGACCAACACCTCTCCGGCAAGCCTGCACCGTAGTGTCCCTCCTCTCTTCTCCTTAGGAGTCGTGCTCCGGCGATAACCGGCAACGGACATGACATGCTCTATCTCCACCCGTGATGGTTAGGTCCCATCTGTCCCACTCCAGCGAACGGACCAGCGGCGTCGAAGGTAGCGTCCTGCGTGAGAGGCTGCTCTCGCCCGGAGTTTGAATGATCTAAGCGCCGCCGCCTCCCTTTCTCTAGATCTCTCAAGAGCGCCGCCTTTCGGGGAAGGTGTTAGGGTTTGAGTTTGGCCCTCTTATTATAAGAGGCGCCGCCAAGAGGCTTTTGGACGTGATTCGTTTGATCCGATAGGGTTCGATCTTCATTTGAATCTCCAAAATCGTAGGCCGGTGTGAGTTAATCCTCTTTCTCTCTCTAGACGAATCCAAGCCTTCCAATTGAATGAAAGCATGTGCATGCCATACACGTCATTATCATATGTGTGTACACATTAGTATTTTATTTTGATTATTATTATATATTCCTTTTGAATTCTTAATCTTATCCATATGACATCTTATCCGTACATCTATCAACCTAGTCAACTTTAATATAAACTATATCCTGTCATCTCCCAAAATAACCCTTATCTAATTCACACCAATTAATTATTATTTTATTTATTTCAAAACCAATCTCACCAGCATCCTTGTATGTTATGCTTTTATATTTATATAATAATAGATACTAAAAACACTTCACATCCATCAAATTAACTTTTTTATCTTGTAAAATCCGGAGATTTTAGGTTTTGAAACCTTTGGTAATAAAATAAAGTCCCCAACTTTACGAGAAAGTAGGGATTAAGTTGGTTAATCTCCTAATTATGGTTAATTTGGGTTGTTGGGGGACCTATCGTAATTTTTGAGGGAAATAAGGAGGCTTGAGGATAAAAATCCCTTTATTTCCAATAAAGAACTTATAAGGGAAAGAGCTTAATAGCAAACAGAATATATAAGTGGGGCTTGGATTTGGGCTGGAAGAGTATAGAAATATATATATTTAAAGATATAAATAAATAAATATATATTTCATTATTTATGGATATGAGTTTACGATCCAAGGTTTTGGATTCAAAGATAAAAAAGTTAATTTGATGGATGTGAAGTGTTTTTAGTATCTATTATTATATAAATATAAAAGCATAACATACAAGGATGCTGGTGAGATTGGTTTTGAAATAAATAAAATAATAATTAATTGGTGTGAATTAGATAAGGGTTATTTTGGGAGATGACAGGATATACTTTATATTAAAGTTGACTAGGTTGATAGATGTACGGATAAGATGTCATATGGATAAGATTAAGAATTCAAAAGGAATATATAATAATAATCAAAATAAAATACTAATGTGTACACACATATGATAATGACGTGTATGGCATGCACATGCTTTCATTCCATTGGAAGCTTGGATTCGTCTGGAGAGAGAAAGAGGATTAACTCACACCGGCCTACGATTTTGGAGATTCAAATGAAGATCGAACCCTATCGGATCAAACGAATCACGTCCAAAAGCCTCTTGCGGCGCCTATAATAAGAGGGCAAAACCGAAACCCTAACACCTTCACGAGGCGGCGTTCCTTGAGAGATCTAGAGAAAGGGGGAATTGGCTAGATCATTCAAACTCACGTGAGAGTCTCTGAGGTAGCGACCCTTACGGGCGTCAGCGGTCGGTTACGTTGGAGTGGGGCCGGATGGGGACGAACCATCCGCGGTGGAGATAGAGCATGTCATGTCCGGTTGCGAAGTTATAAATTGAGGAGCACCACGATTCCGGAGAGGAGAAAGAGAGGAGGGACACTACAGTGCGCGAGCTTGCCGAGAGGTGTTGGTGAATCCTTAGCGAGGATCGAGTACTTTGAGCGTTAGGAAAACCGTAGTAAGACTTACGTACTCGATCTTGTTACTCTTCATTGCATGCATGATGTTGGAGGATAGATTCGGTGAAGTTATATCAATGATAATTAGATGAGCACTAATTGAGATAATTGATGCTCGAGTGAATTGTTGACTAATTAATGAGGTTGTCATGAAGTTTAGAGTTGGGTAGATTGAGAGAAGAGGTCTTGGTGGTGATGATAATGTTGATGAATGCAAGTGAAGGTTGAGGTTGAATGAGTTTGAATTATTTGGTTTGTGTGTATGACTAGGAGATAAAGTGTGGTTCAATAATTTGGCTGCTGTTGTTTTGAGTCTTCTCTTTGTATTCCAAAATTATAAGTTTAGGATAGGATGTTGTTATTTGTTTATTTAAGCAAGTTGTTGGTTGAGATATTTATTGGACTTTGGTTTGCTTTGACTCATTTATAGGTTTCTAGTCTTGGATGCAGTGTGAAGTTTAGGTTTGAGTTTAAGATGGGTAATAGCTCACGGTATCTCACTGAAAACCAAAAGAAGGAGTTGGGTATGAGATTTGTCAAGTAATTAGAAGTTGTGTGACATCTTATAATTTGTGATAAAACATGGGCAGGTGGTCTACTGAGTTCTGTTGAAATTCTTGACTTATGTTGAGGTATGGTTGATGTTAGATGTTAAAAAGGTGGTTGGTATTGAATTTTCATTCTATTAGTGCTGGCTTTATGAAGTGATTATAATAGAGTTTGGTTGGGCCTGATTTCTATTTGGGCTGGGGTGAGTTGATGATGAGATGGTTTGGTTTAGTTTGGTTAAACTAAAGAGACTATGTATGGTTTGAAAAGGGATAACTAGTGAGTTGGTTGGTAATGGGCGAGCCCATTAGTTGGACATCGCGTCGTAGAAATTTATTTAAATTCTTAAATATGCGTCACCGGATGTTGAGTATGGACTTATGATTACGGATATCGTGAGGTCAGTGGAGCTTTGTAGCCGGAGATATAGTCGTTTGATTGGATTAGCGATCGAGGTAAAGTGCCTTTGCCTAGTTCCCACCCTGATGATGGGTTTCTTTGACCTTGTTATTTACGAGGATTGGTGTTTCTTTGTTGGTTTTGTGCTTGTGTATGTTGTTATGATGCCTTGGTCCCTCACATTGTTGATTCCATATCACATTTGGATGGTTTTATTTGCTTCCATATCATTGGATTGGTTGCATGTATGAGTTTGATGTTGGATGCTCGTGAGCATGCCACCGTGGGCCGGGACATTCTTTGTGAGACTTCGTGGTGCTTGTGTTTAGGTTGAGTTGGTATCTTGTCCGGATTGGGTTAGGTACCAATGGAGCATAGCCACATGCGTCCTGCACTTGACTGCTGAGGCATGCGGCACTTTGTCTTGACCCGTGGAGGTATGATTGGATGAGTATAGGGGGCCCCGTTTGATTGGCTTGTGTGCTGTCTATTTTTGATATGTCTGTTACATGTCTGTTTGACTATCTGTTGTTATCTTTTGTGGCATCATTGTGATTTTCTGCAGGGCACTTACTGAGCTTTCCTTTCGAAAGCTCATTACTTTTCCCTTCTTTCATTTTGAGAAGTAGAGTGACTCGAGCTCAGGAGGCGTGCGAGAGTCGGGGTGGGATATTTGCTGAGGTCGGAGGATCTCCTTGACTTTTGTTTCTGAGTGAGGATGCTTGGCTTAGGACCTATGTAGGGCCTGGATTTGTTAGGGCTTTGGACCCTTGTACTTTATTTTTCCACATTAGCACTCTGATTTGTATTTGTTTATTATTGGATTAATAAACTCTTGAATTTATTTTGTTATCTGCTACTGTTTACTTAGGCCTTGTACTTGAGTGGGGCCCGTCTCCACTTGGGTACGGCCGGTCTGTTGACGTGCCCGAGGTCCCGGAATCTGGGTCGGGGCGTTACAGATTAACGTGGGTAGTTCCTGCCTTAAAATTACCCCAGGCTTTCCCAAGGAACTCTTGTGTGGTTAAAACATCCGTGGGTAATCCGTGGGAAATTATTGTTAAATATATTATACCCACAGAGTACCCAGGGAAGTTATTTATGGTAACTGCTGTCATGGGTCGTTCGTGGGTGACTGAAAAGGGACTTTGGTTCCACAATGTTACCCACAGATTACCCAAGAATATGTTCCTTGGGTAATACATCTATGGGTAATCCCTAGGTAATAGGGTATGAGGATTTTTATACAAATTTTACCTATGGATTACCCATAGGAGTTTCTATGGGTAAAGGGACCGTGGGTTATCCCTGGGTAATAAAACAAAAAATTTAATTATTTTTATAAACATTGATTAATTATATTAATTTAAAAATAAATATTATAAATATTAACTAAAAAAAAGGCAAACAACTATAAATAAAACAAAATTTTTAATTTTTTTTACAAACAATGATTAATTATATTAATTTAAGATAAATATTATAAATATTAATTATTAGAGTATTAGATGAAAAACCAATCTATACTAATATTAAATTATTATTATACTATTATTTATTTTAAAATTTAAAAATAATTACAAATTTTATTTTTTAAAAAATTAAATTATATTAATTTAAACATAAATATTATAAAGATTCAACGTTCAAACAAAAAATAAATTTAAAAAAAATCGGGAAAATTATTTTTAGGTCCCTGGAAGTTTGCAAACTTCCTAGACAGTCCCTCTGACTTTAGAATTGAACAGACAGTCCCTCCTTTTTCCCAGACTTACTTTCAAGTCCTTGAACATCACTCCATCAGTTACTATTTGATAAAATGCCAACTTTGCCCTCTTGTATTCCCATCAAGTCACATCACGAATTTTAAAAAATACACACAACCCATCACATCCTCACATTTTTGGCAACTTTTCACCTACTTATGTACTTTTTTGCCAGCTTTTTCAGCTCTTCTTTTTCCTCTATCCAGTTTGTTCCCTGTTTTCATCCGGTCTGGAGAAATTTGTCTCTTCTACTACCATCCATGTACTCTCCGGTTAACCGGTGAGACGAGCTCTGCTACCATCTCTTTCTCATTGAGTCACCGCACAAGGCTAGTCGCACTGTGTATAGTTTTTACTCTTCCGCATGGATATTCGCCGAGCTGTCGAGCTCTAAAAGCTTTCAGATGAGAACCTCGCCCGAGAAAGCGAGATCGCCTCCCATGTTATCGTCGAGTTCAAGGAATTCGACGAATTCCAGGACCTGGTCTGCAAGGAGGGGCGAAAAAGGTGTCGAGGAAGGTTACAAAATCTTCCAAGATATCTCTCGTCGTTATCCCGAGCTAGACTTGACTTCATTGGATTTCAAGAACGCCCTTCAATATCTCCCACCAAGTTCATCTGGTGAAGATACTGATTGAACAAATATTGCTCCTACCACTGGTTTTGGATCCCATATTTTTTTTACTTTCTTTGTTTGTATCATCCTTCTCCCTTTTTTTTTTCTTTTTTTTCCTACTTTTGCAGTGTATTGTTTTACTTTCTTAGTTTATGAATGAATTTTTTTTCAGGAATCACTTATCAACGACCCGTTAATACTTTCTAACACGCGAAAACTATATATATTATCATTAAACGCAAAGAATGTTTGTTAAACGACCCGTTATTACCATAGTCTTCTCGTTGATCCGTGTGTATAGATGGTCTCAGGTGGTGAACGACCACTCGTTCTTACATACGTTGGTCCTAGGTGGTAAATATGCATATTAAACGAAAACAAAGAGGTTTAAGTGAAAACATCATACATTAATCGGGAACTCCTCAGATTAAACTAAAACGTATAAGATTAACTGGAAAATCATTATATTATCAGGAAACTAAAGATATTAAACGGAAAACTTATGCGGCTTATTTTCGGAGAGAGCGACCCTCACAGACTGAGATCGGGTCACCCGCTTGTGAGACTGAGGGGGCCTGTAGGCATTTTTTTGTAATCGCTTCCCTTTGGGAGGGGATGATACCGGCGCTGCCGCCGGTTATGCATATTAAACGAAAACAAAAAGGTTTAAGTGAAAACGTCATACATTAATCGGGAACTCCACAAATTAAACGGAAATGTATAAGATTAACTGGAAAATCATTATATTATCAGGAAACTAAACATATTAAACAGAAAACTTATGCGGCTTGTCTTCGGAGAGAGCGGTCCTCACATACTGACACCGGGTCATCCGCTTGTGAGACCGAGGGGGCCTGTAGGCATTTTTCTTTAATCGCTTCCCTTTGAGAAGGGATGATACCGGCGCCGCCTCCGGTTCCTTTTTCTCATGCGGCGGAGCCGATGGTTCAACGGGTTGCCTCTGTCCCTCAATTTCATCAAGTCGGGACATGATGCCGGTAACATCTCTTGACAGCGTCTCAAATGCCTTCTTAAGGCGGGTTGCAATGACTTCGTCCATTGGCCTCCTTGTCGAAATGACCCTGGATCGGGAGGTATGCGGGGGGCTGCTGGACTGGGTGCGTTCCCGGACCCTATTTTGTGCATTGTCCGTCTTCCCCTTCCTACCCTTGCTACGGGTTGGTGGTGCGATGGCAAAGATGTTCATTTCTTTCCAAATGGGTCACTAATCGTGCTCGCCTGCATGGTCAGACGGTGGCTTCTTCCTCCCGTGTAATGGGGACAAGCTCAGAAAACTGTGAACAATCAAATGTTGTATGATAAACGGGAACTCTCGACATTGCTTCAATCCAAGAATATTAAACGATAACTCCTGATATTAAGCGTAAAAGCCTTAAAGTAAATGGTAAGTCTTATAATTAAACGAAAACACACGTTATTAAACGAGAACATGGAAACTTAAAGGAAACGATGACAAACTGAAAGAAAAGCTGGAGTACCTCCTTTCCATTGATGGAATTCAGTAGGGTATCAAGGGAGGCTTGCTTTCTGAAGCTGTTCTCCCCATAGCTGAGGATCCTTGGTGTCCTCCCAAAGTGCACTTTCTTCCCGGTCCCTGTGACCTCGTAGAACCATATGTTGAGGGCAACAATGTACCCTCTCAAAAAGCCCGTCTGTGTTTCATTCCCATAACACCTAGACTGCACACGTGCGACTATCTTCAGGATGTCATCCATAAGCCACTTATGAGTGGCTTGTGCCCACGTATAGTGGTTCAATGCAGCTAGATTGTCCGCGTAGTCTGCAATCCAGTTAGGAACTGCACATGAGGTACTTGGGAAGAACATCGTTCCAAGGAGGTACACCAACATTAGCTTGACAAAGTTTTCTTCTTCCCTTCCTTTCATCTTAACGAGCTAAAGAAGATTTTTTTTATGGCATCTCTACGCCTGTCATAGAATTTGCCCAGGTATTTGCCTTCAAAAGCCGATTGTCTTTTCTGGTTTTTGAAGACCTCCCCCCATTCCCCATCGCAGCGAAGGCCAAGGATGAGAGAAATGTCTTGGGGTTTGAAGGGCATCAAGCTCTCTCCAATCCTAAATTTTTGGGTCCGCTCATCATACCTCTGTAACATAGCATCGAGCAGTCATCTCTCTTGTAGAATGGGTTCGATATCCAATAATGGGGCAAAATGTGTCCCCCTGATGAGTTCCCAGTGCCTCCTAGTCAAACGGGGTTTCAACTCGGCAAGTGTTTCGTGGACCGGTACCAAGTAGCACCTACCGTTTACTAGATTGGGCGCCATATTTTTTGTAGCTTGCACTAAAAGAGATTTATTACGGTGGATTCTATAACTCTTAAATGGAAATTGTGAGAAATAAATAGAAACACTATACTTCACATGGAAACATAGTTAACACTGGTAGATATAATTCATAATAATTGTATAACAAACCCATCGTTCTGCATACACCCACCCAAAATCGGAAAGACAGAAATAAAAAACCTAAATTTCTTCTTGCAATGTCCCGGCAACTCGAGCAACCAAAAATCACTCACCAATGTGTTCAATCTTCCATCGCCCAAGTTCATACAAAGCACAAAAATCAAGTGGGAACTCAGAAAAATCATTTATAAACCAAAAAACCAAAATCTAGGGTTCCCAAGCATGCAACAATACCTTAGAGTAGCAAAGTAGCGCAACAACAAATGGCGGGAGGACTCCGAAGAGCAGAGCAATGTAGCGACAAACAACAACGAGAGGACTCCGGCGAGGTGGTGTCACGGTGGCTGGGTTTTCAAAATGAGTTCATTGGGAGAGATGGGGGTATTTTCGTTAATTCATTCACTGAATTTTTACTAGTTTTATATTAGGTGCCTTGAGGGGCTTATACTACCGGTTATGTCACCATTAATGATGTGAAGGTATTTTGGCCAATATACTTCAAATCTGACAGAAGTAGTGGGTGGAAGGGTGTAAAATTCATTATTTCAAAAAAGAGGGATGGTTTGGGAAAGGAAAATTTTGGAGGGACTTTTTGTTCATTTCAAAAACTTGGAGGGACTTATAATTCATTACCAGAAAAAAATCCCATGCCTTCTCTGTCGAAAAAACCCTAGAATCGCCCTCTTTCAAACTATCCCGCGAGCCGCCTCTCTCTCTCTCTCTCAATCCCTCCCCGTCGACGCTCCTCCACCTCCTTTGCATGCTTCTCGCCCTCCTCCGGCCCACACGCGCCATCTACTGTGACAAAGACGATTACAACGATCTTCTCGGGTATTGACTCTCTCGTAGTTCTCAGACCTCTCTTTTTTTTTATCTTCGTATAGCTCTATTATTATAAATGGTTGATGGCGATTGATTGGGTAGTTCATTGGTTGATTGAATGAGCTTCTTTGTACTTTATTTTCAGCCATCCCGACAAGAATCTGGATCCCGAGTCAAGGAAGCTCTTCGTGATGGTCGCGAATGCCTATGTGGTATGGATCTTTCTCCTAGTGTTTGACATGTGTGCATTATATTAGTGGAAAGAATGCAATCTTGTTGTTTGTTTGTGAAAAGAATTTCCTTATTCTGTAATTTGATTTACTTGTTTGGTGAGTAATAAACAGACTTTGCATAACTTAGACATACTGTGAAAAGTAAAATCTCATTTGTTGTGCTTTGTGCTACTATAGACTTCTCTTTTAAAGAAAATACTGAATGTGGTGGCTTATGAATCTGTGATATTCTGTCTTGATTGCAAGTCTGGAAGCCTGATTTGGCTTATTATTTGAAAGCTGATGCATTGTGAAATTGTTAAATTTTTCATCTCTTTCCTGAAAGTGAGTTCCGTATCCTCTTTTAGAAGTGGTACTTTCACCATTTGTTGACCATAGTTTCCTGAAATGCAAGTTAGATCACATTTGAAGTATAGTAAATCTGGACCATAGTTTTGTTGAACATAATATCCCCATTGTATTTTATGAATGGTGACCAGAGAGGAAACAAAAAACCAACTTAGTTGAATGGTCCCTGTGCTGTCCATCATAGCTCCCTGTGCTATCCATCATAGCTGTCAGAACACTTCATTAATTTCAATTAAAGAAGAAAAAACTTTGGAAAAGAGAAACCAGGAGATAAAACCCAAACAATGCTTGCAGAGTCAAAGTTCTAGGAATAAGCACTTATTTCATCACTGATTAAGGCCAGGGAAAAGCATCAAGAATCATTTACCATTAAATCAAATCAATTACCATTAGATCTATTTTTATGGAGTTGAAAGATATATTTACTATTACTAAGCATTGGGTAGTCAAATCAATTACCAGTATATGCTTTGAATCTTGATAAGAAATCTTTGGAAATTGTAAGAATGTTTGATTAGCAGAGAAGTTCTTGGCAGATGTCCGTGCTACTTTTCCTGAGGTGACATATTTTAGCTGCTTTGATCAGCCACTAAGAATTTATTTGTTGTTATGTAGGATACTTTCAAGGAAAAAATGTTGTTTTAACATGCCTCATCTTTTCCTCTTTTTTTTTTCAATTAATTACTGTTGTTGTAGTTGGTAACTTGTATGATAATTAATATATGGTGGAAACTACTCTAAACTCATTTTATCCACTATCTAATGTCATTAATTCCAAACAGGGTGTGGGTGATGGATTACATGATGGGATTGGATGGATAACCAAAGATAGTAGATAATACTATAGTTATGTTTGGTGTACTTTTATCAATAATCACACTTGAACACTGCTTATTCAGGTCCTTCGTGTTATGAAGACAAGACAAGTAACATACTTGATATTGAAGCATCTGAGTGACTATTTGCAAAATTTGAGAAGAGTTGGACTGCTAGAGGAAAAGGAGATACTTCATCTTGATGATGCTGTGCAGGTAATGGGATATGCTACTATATTATTTATGTTTCTTTACTGATTTCCCATTTCTGTGAGAATTGAAAACAATTTAAAGGATGTAAGCATGAATTAACTAAAAGGCAAGAATTGGTCTTGAAGAGATTGAACGTGAATTGAGAGGTACATACCGAACTTTTATAGAAGTAATTCAAACAGTTTATGGCCTGGAAATGCAAAAACTTTATATCAAATATTGTTATTCCAAGCAAGACCATTCACACTAAAGTGGTCATGTTGCTAGAGATGAGAACTGAGAAGTCTATGTAGGACTTTTATAGAAGTAATTCAAACAGTTTTTGACTGAGAAATGCGGTAGCTTTTATATCACAAGCCAAACCATCAAACTTTGGCTTGCACATCTCAATGCCGGTTTACTTCTTATCTCACTCATTAACACTGTCAAAAACCTTCTCCCCAGTACTCCTGTTGTCTCTTCATTCTTTGGACTCTTGTTCTTCTACTTGGTTTCTTTCTTTCTCTCTTTATTTGTTCAGTGAGTAGTACTAGTACATTGATCTGTGTTAGTTCCGATGGGAGTGATTGTATGTTTGGTTGTAATGAATATTGCAACCCACTCTCACTGTAACTGTTAAGAACACACAACCTCACACACTCTCAAGCAAGTAATGCAATCAAGAGAAAGGAGACACAAGATTGGTAACATAGTTCGGCTCACCTAGCCTATGTCTATGGGGCCAAGCCCGAAGACAATTATCCAGTAAAAGAGAAGAGAATACATGAGTACAACTCCCTTGTCACTCATCTCACACATACATAAACACCCACTTAAGATAGCTCAATGCCCATACTACCTAACTTCCTTAGGTCTCTCTTGTGTGTCACCTCAAACCCTTGAGCTGGGTTCTTTATATAGCCGCTCCACGAGCCAGCCATCTCTCTCTCTCTCTCCGTATCTCCAAAATCTCCGCGGTTACCATCTTTGGACTCCTTCCAAAAATAGCGATTGCAGATTCTGTCGCACCCGATCCTGCAACGTGGCCCAGTCCAGTGAACTGACTAAGGCTGTAGCTTTGCGTTGCTCTACGAACTCCACACCTAAACCCTCCCGGCTTTATCTGAGTCGACTCCGTCTGATCCTCCCGATCATGACCACGGCAACAGGTTGGACCTCTCTCCGTCACGTCCACGAACTCTTCAAGTCGCCTCCCGGCGTGGCGTCTCCCGACGCGTCAACGTCACAGGTTTCCAAACTTAGATGTTGACTCACTCAAGTTTGGCCTTCAGCGTATCTTCACTGAATCTATCTTCATACCATATTTGGCCTCCCGCCAAAGTATGGCCTTCATATAATAATGTAAATCTTCATGTTTCCAAATAAGCTCCTTACCAAATTGGGCAGCGATATATTTAGACACCTTCTAAATATATTTATAGTGATGTCTTCAGCTCCACTTGGATCCTTGTTGCCATAATTAGTGTAACCACCTTCCAAGTTGGTCTTTCAATAGATTTGTTCCTCCATATATAGCGCCTTCCAAATATGTGCACTTGCTAAACATATGGACCCTCCAATGATAGCTCCTCCACTTGCATATTTAGTCATCTCCCAAAGATAGTGCCTTGTCATATCCATCTTACTGTCCAAATATAATACCAGTAAAATCTTCTAGAAGCTCTCCAAGGATATTTCTCCTCATGTATAATTCCAACAGTCTTTGACTAGGTCAACTTAGCCTTTGTAGTCATATGCCACATCATCAGTTATGGACCTCATGCCTTGTCACCAAAGCCACATCATCTTCAGCTATGATATTATGTCTTCAGGAAACTTGGTTGCAACCTGTGTCACATCCATATTTGCAACTGCCTTCACTGCTGAGTAAACTTCTGTCTTGCCATCTTGTCTCGTGCGAGCTTGGTGTCATATTGCATCTCCATTTGTTTATGCCAATAAGTTGTCAAATAATGCCAACTTAAGTGCTGTTTGCACTAACAATCTGCATCATAGTGAGTGAGTGAGTCTGCTTATTATATTAAACTCTTTGACTCTGTTGTCAGTATATTCAAATTCTCTTGGTTAGAGTTTGATATAGATTACATATTATGTGGTCCTCCGTTAACTTATAAGTATTTGAGTGGCAAGTAATTCCATCAAATTAACTTACTACTTCCTTACAAATGTTATGCAATAATAAGTTAATTACAATTTTAATTAGTAATTTAGGTTGAAGTAGTACTTCAATAGTACTTAATTAGTTAATTTTGAAATAGATTTATAACATCATAACATTTTTTTTAAAAGTAGTTAATGTAATATTAATTAATTATTTGCTACTGACATTAATTGACCAAGTATTTTTTGATCTCCAATAGTAATTAATTAATTACTTTTGAATTTATATTTACTGTTAATCTATAAGGAGCCATAGGTTAAGGAGCAATAATTGTTAGTCACAATATTTAGGGAATTTATATTTAATTAGTAATTTAAATAACAACAATAGGTTAAAGAGTAATTACAAAAATTGATTTACTACTTAATTACAAGTTTTAAATAACATTTACTTTCACATTATACATACTTCCATACTTCTTCAAATTAGATACCTAGTTAGAATTTTCCTAAGAATTCCATGCCAATGGATACTATATAGCTCTTGCCCCATCAATTTTCATTTACTTGAGTTGGGGCAATTGGTCCAGCAAGGGAAGCCAGGGACATGACATACAAAATCAGGAAGGGTAGTAGATGACATCCACTTAGGATACCTTGAACTGAAGAAACAATCGATACTATTCTTCTCCAGTTCAATGAAAGGCTGTTGTTGAGTTTCTCTGGTAGCAATGGTTGTGTAACTTAAGAATACTTTGAGGCGTTGTTTGTTTGAAAGCATCGAAGAAGGGTTTAATTTTACCTCTCTCCAACTTGTATATCTCAAACCGTATGAGATTATTGAGTGACTGCACCGCACACAAATCACATCTGTATTTTTTTTTTGAACTAGGTAACAAGCGCCTCCCCGCAGGGTTGAGATGGGACCTAGTCCAAAGGTAGGACGGGCACCTGGATCGGACTATCATGAGTTGGGTGTGCCTTGTGCACGGGCCCAACTATGACTACCAATCCGACATTGATTTCTCCATGTGTTCGCGGACGCCTAGCTGCGCCCAACGACAGCACCCTCACCTTGTCGGAGGGGAGAGTCGAACCAAGGCCGCTCTCCCGTGCGCAAGGGACCTTGCCGCTCGACCACAAGGGTCTTTGGCATCACATCTGTATTTTAGCAATCCATAACTAATCCTTTGAGAACACAAGTAACACTGGTTCACTCATTCCATTCAATATAATAATATTATAAACGATTCCTTATTATCAAACCAGTGGCATCATGGACCATGGTATGGTATCCTTGATAACTATGATTTTATTACTCCCATGACATTTGTTACAATATTTGTATTAAAACTCTGATTTTGACAATATAATACTTAAGTTCTTTCTGGCATGTTAAAATATATGTGCAGTTAAAATCAGTATAAAAGATTCATCATCATCTTACTGTCTATTACCATGATTACTTTAATTGATTACTAATTTTTATATTATAAGTTTATAACTAAATAGAGTGGAGCTTTATTTATAGACTTACAAACAACTTTTGTTTTAGATAAAACTAAGATATCTATATATAACTTTTTATTTGATTTTAAATAAAATATAAAATAATTATAAAAGTTAAATTATAAGTTCATATTTGTTTTTAATTTTATCAATATAACTATTATTATTACTTAAAATATTGAGACAATTTGATTGAAATGTAAAAGGAAGGAATGAGTGAGAATCATCTCATCCATGCATATTGGTGAATAAAAGTGGGACATTGAGAATAATGAGTGAGAATACAAATTAGCTAGTTTACAAATATTGGAATATAAGTGGGACACTAAGACTCGATTTTATTCAATTAAAAAACAAACTATATTGGTCTTCTTTAAGGGCGTAGTAGACACATTATATAAAAAAAAAACTAAAATTTGGGTTTTATGTGCAGTTAAAATTGGCAGACCTGGTTATAGAGTGACAAAGCAATTTGATCCGGGGACTAAGCAACGATATCTTCTTTTTCAGGTTTAAATTGATGCTTCTCACATTTTTTTTTCTGGATAGAATAACTTTGGCTTCATTATCTTGTCTCAAATCTAGGTTATTTATTTATTTATTTGCATTTTTTGTTAAACCATGTAGAACTCAACCCATATTTAGTTCTTACTTTTAGTTGGTTAAGAAATTTTTAGTTCTTATTTTTATTATATGCATTATGAGATTATTCTTGCTAGAATAACTATTTATTACTAATGAGTTTGTCTTATGTTTGTATTATGAGATTATTCTCATATAAGTGATTATGGAAATATTATGGATTGTATCATTTTCACAGGTTACTACTATCTTCAAAGGATTTAAATGAGGACTGACCGGGAATGGATGTATAATAGACTTATAGATGGACGTAGATACGTTAACCCTGAATTCTTGGTTGGAGTCGAGTTATTTGTTGAATATGCTTGTTATCAACCAACATTTATGGATGGTGATAAAATAAGATGCCCTTGTTGTAAATGTCAGAACCGAAAGTTTCTTTTAGTGGATGAAGTTAAGTTACATCTTACTAAGAATGGATTTGTCAAGGATTACTATCAATGGGTTTGCCATGGGGAATCTTTAGTTATGTCAAACTATACGCAAATAAGGAGTAATTCATCTTTCATAACAGAAGTTGAAGGATCAAATCCATTTGTCAACATGGTTATGGACGCAATTGGTTACAATTTACCTCCACATTGTAGTGTACATGAGGAGGAAACACCAGATCCAAAAACTCAAAGATTATATGACATGCTTCATATAACCGATAAACCATTGTGGGAGGATTGTTCCAAGCATTTACACTTATCTGCTATCGCAAGATTGTTGAATATCAAGTCTGAGTTTCACATGTCAGAGAAATGTTATGATACGGTGTTGTGATTTATAAATGAAGTATTATCAACTAATAATAAATTGGTTGGCAACTTTTATGAAACAAAGAAGTTTGCTGCAGTTTTAGGTCTTCCACATGAAAAAATTCATTATTGCATCAATGGATGCATGTTATATTGGAATGAGGATATTGACAGAAGTTGCAAGTTTTGTGATCATCCTCGATTTAAAAGTAGACAGAGTACATCCGCAAGAGAGAAGATTGACATACCACATCATAAGATGTACTATTTTCCTCTTATACCCAGGCTACAAAGGTTGTATACTTTAGAAGTCACGACTAAGCACATGAGGTGGCATGATGAGCATGATCAAAAGGATGGTGTCATGTGCCATCCATCTGATGCTGAGGAGTGGAAACATTTTGATTGCACAAGTCCATCATTTGCATCAGAGACCCAAAATGTAAGATTGGGGTTATGTACGGATGGATTTCAACCATTTGGGCAATCAGCTAAGCAATATTCTTGTTGGCATGTTATTGTTACTCCATACAATTTGCCACCATGGATGTGCATGAAAGAGTCTTATATGTTTTTAACTATTATTATACCTGGTCCAAGAAATCCAAAGCAGAAATTAGATGTGTACTTGCAACCTTTGGTAGCAGAATTAAAGGATCTTTGGGATGTTGGCGAGCTTACATATGATGATTCTAAAAAGCATAAGTTTCATATGAGAGCTGCACTTATGTGGACCATTAGTGACTTTCCAGCATATACAATATTATCTGGGTGGAGTACAGCGGGGAAAAAACTTGCCCATATTGTATGGATAAATCAAAAGCTTTTAGCCTTTTGAATGGTGGAAAGGTTTCATGGTTTGATTGTCATCGTTAATTTCTACCAGAACATCATGCCCTTAGAAGAAATAAAAATGATTTCATAAAGAATAGAAGTGAAGAGTCGCCACCTCCAGTGGTGTTGACTTGGGAAAAAGTTTTAAAGCAAATAAAGGACTTACAATTGAAGAAAGTAACAGATTTTGGTGTTGAACAATGGAATGCTCCTATTTGAAAGTCATGTGGTTGGAACAAAAGCAGTACATTTTGGGATTTGCCATATTGGAGTATTAATCTCATCCGCCATAATCTTGATGTCATGCATATCGAGAAAAATATTTTTGAGAATGTGTTTGATACAGTGATGGACGTTGAAGGAAAAACAAAGGATAATGCAAAATCAAGAGAGGACATAAAAATTTATTGCAAGCGTAAGGAGTTGGAGAAAAATGAATCAATTGGAAAATATCCCAAGGCTTGTTATAGCTTAAGCACACAAGAAAAAAAGGTTGTGTGTGATTGGGTGATAAAACTCAAGTTTCCTTATCGGTATGTCTCAAATATGGCAAGGTGTGTGGATATGCGCAAATATAAGCTTTTTGGAACGAAAAGCCACGATTGTCATGTATTCATGCAACGGTTAATTCCAATTGCTTTTCGTGAATTGTTGCCGGTAACAGTGTGAAAAGTATTAACTGAGTTAAGTTTGTTTTTTAGAGACCTTACATGTACTGTGATTATAGAATAAGACATGATTAGGCTTCAAGAAGACATTCCAATGATTTTGTGTAAATTGGAGGGAATATTTCCTCCAAGTTTCTTTGATTCTATGGAGCATCTTCTTAGACACTTACCCTATGAAGCAAGAGTTGTGGGACCAGTTCAATATCTTTGGATGTATCTTTTTGAAAGGTATATGAAAGTTTATAATTTGATATTTGTATTTAGAGAAATGTTAGTTTATGAATTATGAAAGTTATTTAATCATGATTTAGGTTCTTGTGGCAATTGAAATTGAAATTGTGAGGATGTCTCAGAGTTTGGTGAGATGTTGGACATGTCTTGAACACCTTTAAGGAGTTGAACAACAGTATGCAAAACTCTGGCCGATTAGCTGAAAGGAAGATATGGCAGATCAGCTGACAGGAAGGGCTGGCCGAACAGCTGAAAGGGAAGCTGGCCGATCAGTTGAAAGGGAAGCTAGCAGAAAAGCTGAAAGGAAGATATGGCCGATCAGCTGAAAGGGTGGTTGGCCGATCAGCGATGTTGAGAAGGCCAATCTACGGTTCAGAGGAGGCCGATCTACAGTGCTGGGAAGGTCAAGACAGAGAATCAGAAACGTTATATTGAGCTAGAAACTTCAATTGAGAAGGTCTTGTAGGTCTTTAAAAGTAGGAAAACAAGAGAGAGAGAAAATGACTGAATGAACTGAGAGGGAGAGAGGAAAAGTTAGGGCAAGAGAGAAAGAGCGAAATTGCTTGGTAGGAGTTTTTTGTTCCTATTGAGAGCAGGATCCACCAATCTTGTAAACCTTTTTTTTCTCGAATCTTAGTGAAGATCACCGGAGGCTGGACGTAGGCCATTATTGGGCCGAACCAGGGTAAATTTGTGTCGTTCCCCTTTTATTTCTTTGCATGCTTGTTTCAGTGAATGTCCTTGGTCATTTTGTTTCTACAATTACTTTCTCATTCTGCATCTTGTGCTCCAAGGGTGATTCACCGCCTTGATAGAGGGTGCAAGTCACAACAAATTGGTATCAGAGATACTGGTTGTAGATCAGAGGAAATCGTGGTGTTTCTGTTGAAAAGCAAGGTTGTTGAAGTTTCTGCACATCAAGTGTTTGAAGAAATTCCTCTGAGATGGCTAGCTCAAGCTCCAAGGTGGATATTGAGACGTTTGATGGGACAAATGATTTTGGGTTATGGAAGATGAAGATGAGAGCCCACCTCGGTAATCTTGGTCTCGTTAAGGCACTAGAGGGGAAACTCCCAGAGTCAATGGAAGCGAAGAAGAAGAAAGAGATCTTGGAGAGGGCGTACAATACTTTGATTCTTAGCCTTGGTGACAATGTGCCGCGAGAAATAGTAAAATGCAAGAGTGCGGCGGAGGTGTGGTTGACTCTTGAATCTCTATACATGACCAAAAGTCTGTCCGGTCGGTTGTATCTCAAGGAAAGGTTCTTCACATGGAAGATGGTGGCAGGCAAAGATATCCATGCCCGCATAAATGATTTCAACAAGTTGGTAATGGACTTGGAGAACATTAGGGTCATGTATGACGATGAGGATAAGGCTTTGGTGTTGATTTACTCATTACCAAAGTCATATGCTACCTTTGTGGAAATTCTACAACATGGAAGAGAAACCATAAGTCTCAGTGATATGAATGAGTTCTCTGATAAGTGTTCATTTGACCTATATTTCATATCATATTATGCATGTTTATTATGAGTTTTAGAGGAGTTTCAGCCCACCGATACTTAAAAAAGGTTTATTTTTGTGAACATGGCAAAATAGGGAGACTCCGGAGAAAAGGAAGCGTTTGGAGAAGATTTCGGGCCAAAACAGGACAAAAGAGAGTGAAGACCCAGGCTATACGGGGTACCATACGGACCCGTATGAACCTGGGCAGAGAGGGCCTCGACTCCAACCTCGTATGAGACCTCGTATGAGTCCATACGGGGTCTCATACGGACTGACAGAGCCCCGTATACTATGACCTGTGAAGTCATACGGACCCGTATGGGAGTCCGTATGGAAGTCCGTATGGCGTAAGTTTCCAGCGATGATTTGATCCGCCCAGGGGTAAAAACGGAAAAGAACCCAAAACCCTAGTATCAACTATAAAAGGGAAAGCCTAATTAGGTTTTGGGGGATCTTGCCTCTTGGATTAGAAAACCTTGGAGAGAAAGAGAGAGCTAGAGGAGGAGCCTCATCATCATCTTCTTCCCCAACATGGAGGAGAGGGCATTGGAGGGGTTCCTCTCGAAGCTCTAGAAGGCAAGAAGGAAGGGCGAGCAAGCGAAGGATCCACCTACTTTCCTCAATAGGGAGTTTTTATTTGAGATTCATATTTTCATCTTCCTTCATCGTTGTGGATTGTTGCCCTCCATTGATGGAGGGCTTATTTCTTGATGCTTGGGTGTAGATGAACCTTTTGATGTTATTTTAATTAAATTAGTGTTTCTATGTTAATTGCTTGCATGATTTCATTAGGTCTATTGGATGATTTGTATTGAGGTATTAGTCTCTCTACGTTGCGAGAGCCCGGAAAGACTTTTGTCGTCCATGTGGGGGAAGACGCGAACGGCTCCCCATGTGTAGACTTTCTCCAATAGAGAGGATTAGGAGTACACCGGGAGCCCGGGTACTAAGGAAGGCGATTCTTTTACATTGTTTATTCCCCTAATCTTCCCAAATTAGGTCGAGACATCATCGGTGAGAGCATTAGATTAGTAACTCATCTCTGGTGGAGAGAGTGAAAGCATATTAGGTACCTTTGGCCAATGAATTATCAAGCATTGACATAGTTCACACTAATCAATCTCATCAAATCCAAAGGGGATTCGAACACCCAACTATCCCTTTCTTGATTGAATTTCTCCAAGTATTAAGCGATTGTGCAATTTCAATTTCTAAGTTCTAGGTTTAGAGTTAGTTGATAGTCACCCAATTTCCGATCGATTAGATAATAGACAAATAGATAGTACTAGTACCTCCTTCTCCCTGAGGATCGATAACCCGACTTCAAGTCCACTTTATTACTTGATTCGACACGTACACTTGCGGTTAGAACGCTCCATTCTCTCATGCCCCTAGCCCATCTAGGTCGCCTGTAGACCTGCCGTAGACGTGTGGGGATGGGCCCCACTGTATATGTAAGGCCTTAGGACCTATGTACAGTTACTACAAATTCCTGAATAACCTATGTTTTATTGGCAATACTCAAATGCCAAGTCCAACATCCAAAGTGACATAACATACTGGAAAAGTCTTAAAAATTAAATCTGGACAATCTAACTTATTCAAAACATGAAATAAAGTTCGCAGGCACTAATGTTTGGACTAGACTCAGGATACCCCATCTACCCACCAGGATACTCCTCATAATCTTAAAAAAAAAAAATGGGTCAAGAGATTAATGAGCTTGGGAGCTGAGTAAGCATCGACTAGAAATAATGAACCATGCAGAGTTTGAATATATTTAGTAAAGCTGAAACACGATAAGATAAAACAGTAAAAGAAACAATTCATAAATAAGTCAATAAATTTGCAAGAATTACAATTTCTTAATATATAGTAAAAACATACTATTAGAAGGTTTGTTTTATACTCAAAATACGAAAGTCTCCCAAACATGCTATGACTATTAACAACCTCCGGGGTATGGGTCAGAAATAGAAGGCTGCTATTATAACTGACAGCATACAAAAATCAGAAGGCTGCTATTATTACCGACAGAACGGATTGAACTAGTTCATAACAGATATGTGTTGACATGGTCAATGTTTAACCTACAAAGACATACGTAAGAACACCAACAATTTGGAAATGTACACAAAAAATCAGAATAAATCTCACCAAATAATATAACACACCAAGCAGAATAGCTATGACTAAATGTGTCTCAAGCAAGTAGTTGACAGTAGTTCCAAAGCTAATATACATGCATGGTTCAGTTTTGTACCGAAAATAGATTGATTTATGGTTTCTTTGAAATATAAAATAAAATAAACAATCTATTCATTTACAATGAAAATACGTTTCATAAATTTATACAAAATGTTTTGCTTAATTTATATGTGGAATACTTACCTCCAAGTCTCCAAGTTTAATCCAATTATAACTCAAACCTCCGTTGTATCTGTAATAGGATTTAAAAAGCCAAAAATATAATCTTAGTAATTAAGGTACATAACTTCTATATATATATATATATATATATATAAAATTAATTATTTATGACTATATAAGTAACCCTGTGTCATTAGGATATAATAAAAGACTAACACTATTGCACCGTATATAATTGAACTAGGAAAAACACTTCCAACTTCTCTAAGCTAAAAGAGAATCACAAAGAACATAGATAAATTATTCAAGTCCGGCCATGACAAAGAGTACCAAAATAGATGTAAAATCCGCACAAGTTATGAAATTTTTGTATCCCTAAATGTCCCCTAATTATGTTTTTAGGTAATGGAATTCTCCAACCTTGGATTAAATTGAATTCCAATCAAAATGAGGGGCTTATTTGCAAATATGTTTTCTTATGGGTTTTGTTAAGGGAAGGTATATAATTATACCTGGATATCAAATAAAACTGTAAAAGCTGAAGCATAAAATAATGCATATATAAATAATTGAAAATAAATATTATAACTGTAAGTAATGCTGAGCAAATAAAGATGTTGGTCAATGCATTATTTTCAATCTGCTTTAATTATGTCAATATGCATAGAAATCTCATGTATGCGTATCTCATTATCTATTTCTCTGTACTGTGAATGAATTTTGAAATTACCCTTAATAATCTGTACCAATCGCCTCTACGGTGAATCTCTAATCGCTATGGGGAGGTGGGTAATACGGAGTCATCTAATCATTCACAATACTATCATCAATAACTTCACCTCTACATCAATACTGCAGGACTAGCGGCCGACGGGTAGATCTATCCACGCTACACAGGGCCAAAATTATATATGTACACTAGGCACTCAAAGAGTATGGAAAGAGGGTTTTAATTTTATAAAAAGGGAGAGTTTCAAAATAGATAGTTCGCTATAGAAAAACAGAGTTATAAATCACCCCTACCTAACCCAATGCCGTACTCTCTGGCTCTCTAAGAGCCACCATTGATTCACGCAAGTAAATCGGTAAAATGTAGTTTGTTAGTTCAAAATTCGGATCAAACCCAATTTCAAACAACATTTGAATTTGTATTTTTGGTGGGAAGAAGAAGAACCAAAGAATTAAAGAAAAGAACTCCAAAAACTCAAAACACCCAGGAATTAACGTGGAAAACCCCAAAAATGGGGAAAAAACCACGAGCCCCTCTCGTGGAGGCGAAATCCACTAGCTCTCCTTCAGATCTACAAAGTAGAGCTCCATTGATGAGCTATGAAGAAAGAAAATGGAGGTGGAGAAGAAGGAGGAGAAGATGATGGGAGCTCAGTTCTCTAGTAGAGCAGGGCTTCGCCAACACTTCAATTTGTTGTTGTTAAATTGGGGGAAAGGGGTATTTATAAGATCTGGAGGCTGGGGTGAGGCTTGGAGGGCAAGCCACTCAATTTGAGCACGTGGGTGCCAGCTCATCGCTCCAGCTCAGCAATCCAGCTCAACATCCTTCTAGATGCTTCTAGACTATAGGCTGGCAGCGTAAGTGTCTAACCGTCTCGTAACCGTCTAACTGTTTCGCCAACTGTCTAACTAATTGAGCTTCTATAAGACTCTGGAAGAAGATCTCATGTGAGAGGTTGCAGGAGGAGGGGTTGCGCTCGGGGTAGCTTGTCTTTACGAAAGGCGACGAGGTGCTCGGGGAGGATCTCGGCACTTGAGATGTTTTCCGAGGTGGGAGGAGCTCGACACCTTAGTAGGGAGGAGCTCGGCCATACAAGAGAACTAGACAATGTGCTGTGGAGACTGCCATGTGGTGCCCACGTGTCTGATTATCTGGCTGCCACGTGTCCTTCTCTATATTCACCCCTATCATCAGTCCCCCTTCAAGTATGCTTGCTATGAGTTCGGAGGATGAATGAATAAGTTCGTGAATCATTCGGCGATATTAGCTAAGCATACCGAGTTGCTGAAGACTCTATTCCTTCATATAGACACTTTCCTAAGTCTTTGCGGGTTGGTAGTAGCGAGTGTTATCTTGATACACGGTGGTATATTCTTGCTTGCGATGCACTTGCGATTCTTAACAATCCCATCTTTTCTAGTGGCGTATGGCGTGCAGTAATGGGCCATGATGGGCGCGTGTTTCATGACCCACGTGGCGCTCATCCAGGGCAGCCTCATAAATAATGGGTCCTATCCGTTGGATGAAGGGGGATAGGTGTCAGGCAAGGATCACATGATTTCGAAATGGTTTCTTCCAAGCCGTTGGATTATCCTTATGCCCACTGTCTCTTCAAATATCGCGCTGGATTTTTCCTCTCTCCGTTCCTATTCATCTTCTTCTTCCACAAACCCTGACGGCGGAAAGAGCAAACCCTTTTCCTCACGAGTCCTTTGCTTTCTGAGAGAGACTTGAAGGTATGGCATCTTCATCTTGTGCTACCCTTCTACGAGTAACATAGGGGCGAAATATAGCAAAAGGCAATTTCCTTGTTCTGATTCGTACTCTAGTATTCTCCAGCTTAAGGAAGTAGACGCGCTAGTCAAACATTATAAGATTAGGTACAGAAACTTCCAACCTGAGGTTAGGGTGCCTGATTCTTCTGATCGAGCGGGTTCTGGTAGAGAGGGTGTGCTTGTGGTGTATGTAGATGCGTTGTTAGGAGGACTTCGGCTCCCATTCTCTCCTTTGTTCCTCGCGATTTTTCGGTCATTTAATGTTTGTCCATCTCAATTAACTCCGAATTCTTGGAGATGTCTTTGTGGGTTTGTGATTGTGTGTCTTGATCGTAGCGTCACTCCCTCCTTGTCTCTATTCAAGACGCTATTTTGCCTCAATAGGGAATCCAATACAGACAGGTATTTCTTCGGAGCCAGGCCTGATAGGCGTTTTCTTGGTCCTGTGCCGACCTCCATCAAGAGATGGAAGGAGAGGTACTTTTTTGTTTCTATAGAGGGGGGTTTCGGGGTCCAAACTGAGTGGAGAGTACCTCTGACCCAGGTGTTAAGTAGAGAGAAGCTCTCTAAAAAGGAGATCCGCTGCCTCAAGAAATTACGAAAATGTTCTCAGATTCCTCCTGAGCTCTTCTTGAGTAATACGATCCTGCGGAGAAGTAGGCTGTTTTTAGTGAAGGGTAGGAACTGTTATATCTTTGTTGTTTTTCGGAGCTGCTTTCCTTTGTTGTTTACTGAGTTCCTTTTTTCAGCATGTTAGGCGAAGGCATGGATCATGCTAAATGCGCTAAGTCTTTATTGGACAAAGCCCGAGCTCACGCTGAGAAGCTAAATACGGCGCGGTTAGAGAAGCAGAAGAAGGCTGAACTCCAGAAAAAGGCTGCAATTGAGGAGCGCGGCATAGAGAGTGCTAATGAACCTGCTGCTGTCGAAGAATCCTCCACACCACAGAGGAATGACCAGTCTTCTGCTCCTCAGGAGGTAGAGGCCGAGTTGCCTTCAAAAGCTGAGGTGGTTTCGAAAAAGAGAGTCTGGGATTCTGATGAGATAGTTGAGGATGAACCAGCTCGAAAGGTGGCGCGTAGGAAGAAGAAAGTGGTCTCCAAGGGGAAGAAAAGACAATCTAAACTAGTGCAACTGCTTAATAGTGAGAGGCTTTGGCGGTTTCCCCTTTATCTGCCAGTGTTCCAACTAAAATTCTGCAAGCGACAACAACACTGAAGCTCGTTGCGATAGAGAAAGAGGAGGTCCTCAGGGGCAGGGGGATTCGGCTGGACCTTTTTCTTCAATTCCTTCCGTTGCGGGCAGTGAAGAAGAGATCTTCGGGCGCATGCCTGATCTTTATGAGGCTCTTAGGGATTTAGATGACGATGATGTCGAGGTTATTAGCGTGTCTGAGAGACCAAGTGTTGATCCTATCATTAACTTTGAACTAGTTCGGGTTCGTGTTACTCGAGTAGCTCACCCACCTTCAAGCTTCCGAGCAGTTGGTGGGAAAGTTCCGTTGGGACAATCTACTCGTTTAGCCAGACCCAGTTTTTCTGAAGGTTCTAAGGGATCGTTGCATATGGATCCCAAGGAGGGGATCCTGGTCAGTGATCCCAAAATGACGGCTTCCATGATCAAATCAATTCTGCCTGGGGAAGTCGAATCCAAACTTGATCGCTTTACACTGCAAGATCTAGCCAAGCTCCTCCGCCTTCAAGGGCTCTCCATAAGTATTCCTTTTCCTTGAGTCTATTCGTGGCCTCGCTTATACCAACTTTTAACATTCTTTGGTGTGCATGTAGAATCTGTTTCTTAGCCATCGTGCTGCAAACATTTTGGAGAAGGAGGAGGAGAGCCGGATGTCTTTGCGCACTGAATATATTAGGAAGAGTCGGGAACTGGAAGAGGAGGTCGCCCGACTGACTGCGGGGTTGAAGAGCGTTTCTGAGGAGAAGGATTTAGCCCTGGCCGAGAAGAGCAAGCTAGACGCGGTGCTCAAACAATCCGATGAGAAGGCCCAAAGGCATTTGGAGAAAGAGCTTAAGGCGAAGGAGAAGGTTTCGTCTTTGGAGAAGGAGATTGCTGTTTTGAAGGCAGCTAATTCCGAGGTGCTCAAAGACCAGGAGGTCGCCGAAACCAATTGCTTCTTCGCTGAGAAGAAATTTTCAAAGGCCAAGGAGGAAGCCGAAGTTCTCTCTTTGGAAATGTCTTCCATGCGAACGATCGCTGAGGTCCTGGAAAAAGAAAACGGCGAGCTCCTTGAGCAGTTAAAGGAGAATGGATCTTTGTTGATCGCTGAGGTCCATGCGAATGATCTTTGTATGGAACAGATTTGGAGTTCTTTGGACGCCTTTGTTTCCCGCTCCTAGGTTTCCCATTCTTCTCATGTTCCATTAATTGAGTTCTTTGATGAGTGTTCTCACTCAAGATGATTCGAGCTTAGACCCGCTATCATCTCGTTTGGAGAATCGAGTGGGAGCTTTCCGTTTTTGATTTCTGAGGTCCTCTGAGAGGAGTTCGGACTTGGTAAGCAGGTTGTAGAAAAGCTCTTCAATAGCGTGGCGCTCTCAGGGAATTATCCTTATAGGCTAGTTGCTATCGTATTACAGCTCGAGCCTAGACCTGCTGCTGCATTTGTTAGCTAAGTGCCTTTTGAGGATTTTTCCAGGTTGCTTGCTGTCTTTGTCACAGCTCGAGCCTTGACCCGCTGCTGTGTTTCTTAGCAAGTCGTCTTTCGGAAGCGTTGGTTGGAGCTTTTTTGTGTTATGCTATGACTCGAGTCTTGGCCCACTGTCTAGCTTTAAGTGGAATTTGAGAGTTCTTGGCTGTTTTCCTCGACCCCATCAGCGTTTGTTGATAGAGTCTTGGGCATATTGTAGAACAGAGAGCTTTATTGATAGTACTTCTTAAGATGTTCGGAATTGTAGGGGCGTTTGAGCCTCTTTCCATCCATCTTGGAGAGGCAATAAGTGCCAGGCTTTACAATCTTTGTTACAACATTAGGGCCCTCCCAATTAGGGTTAAGCTTTCCTGTTCTACTTTTGTTGTCTTCAAAAATGTTCTCCCTCAAGACTAGATCTCCCACTTGAAATGTCACCTCTTTTGCCTTGGCGTCATAGTGGCGTTTGACCTTCTGGCGATATGCAGCAGCTCGGAGAGAGGCTTCATCTCTTTTTTCTTCCAATAGGTCGAGCTCAGCTCGAAGTAGCTCCTCATTGTTTGTTGGATCAAAGGCCTGGATCCGTGGAGTTGAGACTTCAATTTCAGGTGGGAGAACTGCTTTCACTCCAAATGAGAGGGCAAACGGAGTCTCTCCGGTAGGAGTTCGGCAAGTAGTTCGATAGGCCCACAGGGCTCTTGGCACCTCATCCACCCAATTGGATTGGTTCCGGAGTACTCTTGTCTGGAGGCTGTGAAGTAAGGTCCTATTCGTCACTTCCACCTGCCCATTCGCTTGGGGGTGAGTCACTGAAGTGAGCCTGTGTTCAATTCCGAGCTCCTCACAGAAAGTTTTGAATGTTGTGTTGGCAAACTGTCTTCCGTTGTCTGTAATGAAGGCCACTGGGATTCCGAATCGACAGATTACCCACTTTCATAGGAACTTTCGGCACACCTTTTAAGAGATGGAGGAGAGGGGTTCAGCTTCTACCCACTTGGTGAAGTAATCAATAGCCACAATCAAGAACTTCATCTGTCGAGTAGCTTTCGGAAATGGACCAAGTAGATCTACTCCCCAAAGTGCAAATGGCTTGGTACTCACAATAGGGGTGAGTTGTGAAGCTGGACGCCGCTGGATATTGGCGTAACGCTGACATGCATCGCACTTCTGGACAAATGCTTTCGCATCTTTTAGCAATGTGGGCCAATAGTAGCCTTGCCTGAGAATTTTGTGGCAGAGTGCTTTCCCACCTAAGTGGTCTCCAGCAATACCTTCATGAACCTCCTGAAGGACATAGTTTGCTTCACTTAAGCGCAGACATCTTAGTAATGGGAGAACAAACGACCTCTTGTAAAGGCGCCCATCCAGAATAGTGAAGCGATTGGCTCTAACTTTAACCTGGCGCGCCAGCTTAGGGTCTAACGGTAGGGATCCATCTCGGAGGTAACTTAAGATTGGATCAATCCAACACGGCTCCTCAGTTACCTCGAGCAACTCCTCTTCAGGTCGACAATCAATTGTCTTTGCTGGTAAGTACTGAATATTGAGGGGCCGTGTTATCTCACCCTTGGAAGAAGCGAGTTTTGAGGGGAGGTCAACTTCCTGATTCTCTGCTCTTGGGATCTTTGTAATGGAAAGCTTTTGAAAGCTAGCAACCAATTTTTGTACCAAAGCTTTATATTTCACCATATTTTCCTCTTTTGCCTCAAAATCTTCACTTATACGACCAACAACTAGTTGGGAGTCCGTGTTAGCCTGTAGATTCTAGACTCCAAGTCCCCTGGCCAGTTGTAAGCTTGCAATCATGGCCTCATACTCAGCTTCATTGTTGGTCGCCTTGAACCCAAACTTCAAAATTGCTGAGGTGCTCCAACTGGAAGGTGATTGCAGCACTATGCCAGCTCTGGAATTTTCGGCATTTGCTGAGCCATCTGTCTGCAAGACCCATTGCGTCAGAGAGGAGGAGCACGACCTCGGTGATTCCGGGCAAAGAGGTTCGCCAGAATCTGTGATTGTGAGCTCAGCGATAAAATCGGCTAGGACCTAGGCTTTGATGGTTGTGCGAAGCTCATAAGTAATGTCATATTCTCCGAGTTCGATAACCCACTTCGTTAACCGTCCAGAGGCATCCGGACGATAGAGGACTTGCTTCAGGGGCTGATCTGTTAGCACCCTGATCTTGTGTGATTGAAAATAAGGATGAAGTTTCTGAGTCGCTGTGACCAGGGCATATGCAAGCTTCTCAAGAGGATGATACCTGGATTCGGTATCGGTGAGTACTTTACTTGTATAGTAGATAGGCTTCTGGATTCCGTTCTCCTCCTTAGTAAGAACCGAGCTCACTACCAAATCTGAAATTGCCAGGTAGATGCCGAGTTCTTCCCCTGGCTTGGGTTTGGAAAGCAGAGTAGGTGATTGTAAGTATTCCTTCAACTGTGTGAGGGCCCTTTCATATTCTTCTGTCCACTTAACTTTCGGAGCTCTCCGGAGCGCTCTAAAGAATGGAAGATTCTTCTCCCTTGATCTCGAAATAAATCTTCCAATGGCTGCAAGTTTCCCATTGAGACTTTGTATCTCTTTAATGGTTATTGGAGACCTTGTCTCCAGAATAGCTTGGATCTGTTCCGGGTTGGCCTCAATCACTCTTTCTGTGAGCATAAAACCCAGGAACTTGCCCGAGCGGGCACCAAATGCACATTTGGATGGATTGAGACTCATTCCATGAGCCTTACGTGTCTCAAATGTCTCCTGGAGGTCTGCAGCATGGTGCTCAGCGCTCGTGCTCTTCACAAGGATGTCATCAACATAGGCCTCAACATTTCTCCCTATCTGTTTCTAGAAGACTTTTTTTTCCAGCCTTTAGAAGGTGGTTCCTGCATTCTTCAAGCCAAATGGCATCACCTTGTAACAATATGTCCCGCGGGAGGTAATGAAGGCTGTTTTTTCTTCATCTTTTCTAGGCATCTTGATTTGGTTATAACCAGAGTATGCGTCTAGGAAGCTGAGCATCTCGTACCCTGAAGTAGAATCTACCAAATTATCTATTAGAGGCAGGGGGTAGCAATCCTTGGGGCAAGCTTTATTGAGATCTATAAAATACACACACATACGCCATTTTCCATTGGCTTTCTTTACAAGGACAAAACTGGAGAGCCATTCGGGGTATTGGACCTCCCGAATGAATTCTGCCTTAAGCAATTTGTTGACCTCCTCCTCAGCAGCATAATTCCTCCTCTTCTGTATCACTGGCTTGACAGCTCGATCAGCATTCAAATGATGTTCCATCACCTCCCATGGTACTCCCGGCATCTCTTCAGTTTTCCAAGCAAAGACATCCGAGTCGGTCTTTATCAATTCAAGGAGTTGCTTCTGCTGATCATCACCGAGTCCCACCCCAAGCTGCACAATCTGCTCTGGCACGGCCTCGTCGAGTGGCAAGATGGCGACCTCCTCGACTGGGGTCGGCCTGCGAGCTTCCCTTTTCTCATCTTCCTGTTGGAAGTCTTCTATAGTGAGTGACTTGGAGGTTTTGCTAGATTCTCCAAGTGGCCTCTTCAAGGTGGCGACAAAACACTGTCTTGAGGAAGGCTGATCACCCTTCACTTCCCCACAGTTGTGATTTGTCTAGAACTTCAGCCTCAGATAATAGGTTGAAGGAACAGCTCCCAATTTGTTGAGAGAAGGTCTTCCCATAATGGCATTGTAGCTCG
Source organism: Dioscorea zingiberensis (assembly GCA_026586065.1). NCBI lineage: Eukaryota > Viridiplantae > Streptophyta > Magnoliopsida > Dioscoreales > Dioscoreaceae > Dioscorea > Dioscorea zingiberensis. Next base: position 26,113,634 of record CM048826.1, read on the forward strand.
AGGGATGACGTACCACCAGAAAATTGATTGGAGCTGTAACAGTTCGTGGGGGAGTACCAAGAGTTATAGGGAGAGTGATAATACCTTCCGGATAGACCGAAACTCTAGTGAATCCGGCCAGGGGAGACTTGCATGGTTTAAGGTTCTCCGCTCCAATCTTCATCCTCTCGAAGACATCCCAAAAGATTATATCTGTCGAGCTTCCAATATCGACCAATACCCTGTGCATCTTGTAGATCCCAATATCAAGGATCACTACAAGGCCGTCGTCTTGTGGTTGGCATATCCCCTTCAGATCTTCCTCTGTGAATTCAATTGGAAGAGAAGTTCGGCTCCTCTTCTGTGGGGCAAGTTCTTGCATTGTGCCCACCATACGAGCATAGCTTCTCTGAGAAGAAGAAGTTTCTCCTCCACATCCTGGTCCTCCTGCAATGACGCTGAGGTCTATCTTCTTCACAGGGGTATCCGATTGGGGAGGGTGCTCCTCCTTCTTGGTGGGCTCTTGTTTGAGGAACTGGCCAAGTTTCCCCTCTCTGACGAGGTCCTCAATTGCATCTTTAAGATGGATGCAATTTTCTGTGGTATGACCTCGCACCTTGTGATAAATGCAGAACTTGCCGCTCTTCTTTGCTGAGGAGGTCTCTCTAATGGGCTCTGGTTGTTTGAGGATCTTCTTGTCCTGAATCTGCATCATTATATACTCCTTGGAAGCATTCAGGAGGGTGTAGTTATCATACTTGGCGCGAATGCGGGGTCTGTTTGGGTCCCGAGCGCCTCGGTCGTCAGAGTGAGGAGGTCGGTAACGTGCTTGATCTGCTTCCCTCCGTGAAGCCCGTTTACCTCTTCTAGTCTCCTCTCTGCGGAGTTTATCTGCTCGCTGGAGGGCCTGTTCCTTTCTCCCAGCCTTGAAATCATCAGAGGCTATATATCTTTGGGCTCTGCTCATCACTTCAGACAGGTCCCTCGGAACATCTCGAGTCAAAGAATCGAGAAATGGACAATCTCTCAACCCATCTAGTACAACTCCAACCACCATAATAGAATCGAGATCAGACATCCCATGCGTCTCCTCATTGAACCTGTCTAGGTAATTCCGGAGAGATTCCCCTTCTCTCTGCTTGTATCTTAGCAGCATAACCGGATTCCTCTTGTGCCGTCTGCAATTAGCGAAACGGCGAAGGAGCAGGTCCATGAGCTGGTCGAAGTAGGCTATGCTGTCTTCAGGTAGGCTTCGAAACCAGTCATCTGCGGTTCCTGACAGCGTCTTTGAGAACCCGCTGCACAGGACCACCTTGGAAGTACCATTCACCGTCATCTCGGAGCAGTACCGCTCCATATGCTCATATGGATCTGAGGTACCATCATAGTACCTGATATTTGGGGGAATGTACTTGTCTGGGAAAGGGGCTTCCCAAATGGCTTTGATGAAGGGAGAGCGGAAACGTGGCACATTTCACAAAACATGCTCTCGTTCAGAAAGACGTTCCTGACGTGCTCCCTCATGCTCCTGGTGGTGAGCTAGGGAATGGTGCCTCGACCGTTGGTTCCGAGGAGATAAGTCGCGAGGAGAATGACTCCTAGAGCGGCGATGTGGAGGCGTGTAGCGCCTCGGAGAGGAGTACCTCGGATAATGATGCCGTGCTTCATACTGAATTGGTGATCGAGGCCTTTGTGAGTGGCAATGAGGGGAATTGTGTCCCTGGTGGGGTCGCCGAGGAGGTGATCTTGAGTAAGATCGGTGTCTCCTCTCCTATACTCCAATTGAATGATGACGGTGATCAACTCTCCTCTGACGGGGGGGATCAGAGCTCTTCGAAGATGATGCAAGGCTCCTCCGTCGCCTGGGAGAATGCCTTGGACAGTGTCCCTGGCGAGCTGGTGAACGCACAGATGGGCGTTCTGGGCTTGCGAGAGGTGGAGGTGCTGGGGGTGGCACGGTGGCCTTTGAGACATGGCGTTCAACCGCCATGATGGTTGTAGTGAGCGCTGCAAATTGCCTCTTCATGGCATGGAATCGCTCTTCTGGGAGAACTACCAGAATTGACTGACCTGGCGGGGCTTCAGTGGTGGATGTGGGGGCTCCATTGAGAGCTGGGGCGTTCGTCTCTTCCGCCATGGATGCTGCCAGTGCTGGAATTCTCTCTCCTAGAGACTGATTCTGCCTTGATCTCCTGGTTGCAGGCATGGCTTCTTGCTCCTTCCCCACGAACGGCACCAAAATGTTAGATCGAAATTCGGATCAAACCCTAATTTTAAACAACATTTGAATTTGTATTTGTGGTGGGAAGAAGAAGAACCAAAGAATCAAGGAAAAGAACTCCAAAAAACTCAAAACACCCAGGAATTAACTTGGAAAACCCCAAAAATGGGGAAAAAACCACAAGCCCCTCTCGTGGAGGCGAAATCCACTAGCTCTCCTTCAGATCTACAAAGTAGAGCTCCATTGATGAGCTCTGAAGAAAGAAAATTGAGGTGGAGAAGAAGGAGGAGAAGATGATGGGAGCTCAGCTCTCCAGCGGAGTAGGGCTTCGCCAACACTTCAATTCGTTGCTGTTAATCTTGGGGAAGGGGGTATTTATAGGGTCTGGAGACTGGGGTGAGGCTTGGAGGGCAAGCTACTCAATTTGAGCACTTGGGTCCCAGCTCGGTAGCTCCGGCTCGACAAATCCAAAGACCTGACATCCTTCTAGATGCTTCTAGACTCAGTGGCGGTATGAATCGCTCTAACCGCTTTAGAATCGCCTAATCTAGCTTTACAGCAAAATCCAAGGATTTTATCGAAATAATATGTTCTTAAATTCCTTTTAAATTGGATTATTAGGGAAATTTTCCTAAGAAATTAAATGATTTAATGGGAGAAAGTGGGAATTGATGGGCAAAAATCCTAATTAGGGTTAATGGAGAGTCCGGAGGACCTTTCGGTAATTTTGGGAAATACCAGGGACTAAAGTGAAATTATCATCTTTCTCAGTGTTGAACCAGAGTGTAATATAAAAAGAGATATGGATCTTTGGATAATTTTTAAAGAGAACGGCTGAGATTAGAAAATCTCAGATTGTGATAGATCTCGAGGCGTTATAATAGCTTACATGAAGCCACGTGTCGGCCCTGGAATAAACCCATCTGATCGCGGATCAGATACGAGGCAAGGAGAAAAGGTTGGGTGGGAGTGATCCCACGGTGCGGGCTCGCAGGAGCCACCCGTCTAGAGATGAGTCCCAAACTCGAGGTGACTTGAGAAGAACTTGCCATTGGTTTTGATGAGATCATGACCGTTGATCCAATGAGTGTGCGTTCCGAGGTTTCTTAATCTAATATGGGCCGTTGGATGCGATCTATCCGATCCTCGTCGTTGATCATCGGAGTGACGATCCCGAGGCACCATCTCCTCCCTCTATCAGCCGCCTAACGTCTCCCCCAGTCCCGTCTCCTTCGCCGCCCGTTACCGCGAGAAGATCGAACGTTGCCGGCGAGTAAAACCACGCGAACGCCACTGTCGTTTTGCCTACTCATGCCTATAAAAGGGACAGCCCGAGCCGTGAGCTGAGACATCGAGCAACAGTGAAGCATCATAGAGTTTCTTCTCCGGCGCCGGTGAACTAATAGGAGGGATCTCAATAGCTTCCAGTACGATTCCGAGCTCGCAATTCTCCAGTGGTGAGCGTTGGAAGAAGAGGAGGCCAGGAAAGAGGAGCTGCTGCCCGACCACAGCCCGATCAAGCTCGCCGGAAAGTTTTAAGACGCTCGCTGGCCTTGAGAAAGCGCCGGGCGCGTCGTCTGTAGTCCTCGGTTTCACGGTAAGTTTTCCCTCCCTCTTTCAGTAGTGTTTGATTGGAGATTCATGCATGTTGATATCGCCGAAGACAATGGAGACTGGTGATAATGGAGAAGATGGAGGTGTGGCCGGTGCTCAACGGTGTGCAGGCAGAGCTAGGGTGGAGGCCACGGCCGGCCACCATATGCACCGACTGGTTTCGGTCGTGGTCGCTCGAAAGAGAGAGAGCAAAACGAAGAAGAAGATGAAGTACAAAAAAAAAAAAAATTAATAAAATTTAAATTAATTATTTTCAGTTAAATAGTAACCTAGGGAATGGTTAACTAATGAAAATAATTTTGTTAAACTATGTTGTGTGACATAATCAGTTTGATTAATTAACTAGGTTAATTAAAATGATTATATGGGACTATATAAGTGTGACAAAATGAAAATGATTAGTTAACTAGTATGGTTACAATGTTTAATAAAAGTTACTTAGTTAATATAACTAAACTTAGTGTGATAAATAGTTTGGTTGAGGAATAAGTCTAAATAGACCTGGTCATGAATAATCAAGTTACATAGCAGACTTGGTTGGAACTAAATGTTGAAGGGGCTTAAAACAGGCCCAATTCAACTAGAATGTCTAGAGATGGTCAAGTAGGGTTCAGACCCGACAAATAAACGTAGAGTTGACTAGGTTTGACCAAGTTGGGTCCAGAGACAACTAAAGGACATGGAAACATAGGATAAGGACCCATAACCCGAGAGGTGGTCTTTAAGAGACGTTAGTGGGCCCAGACCCAACAAAAACGAAGGGCATGTATGTGTAATTAGAGACATAGGGATTTATTAAGAACTTGACTCTAATAGGAACCCTATATGCCAGATACTCTCGGGAAGTTGTAAGACACTCAAGAGGAGACTAGGAGGACTTCTAGTTCCAACAAGAGGTAAGTACTTCTGCCTAGTACCGTTATCATTAATTGATCTTTGATACTTGTGTATGTACACTTACCTCGTTCCTACCAGGTTTCGGGTTTTATTTGGTCTTGACTTTACTCTTACTTCAATGATGACATACATGCTTCCATGTCTATTCTAATTTCCTGTTAAGCATGTATGATTGTTTACGGGATGTTGGTATCCCTGTTTGTTGTGGTCTACTGCCCGGATTCAGTGGAGCATGGGGGCTCCGATAGGGAAGTGTTCAGGGACAGGACCCCCTGACATTTATGTCTGCCTTGCAAGAGAGGCGATTCTCTGGTGGTCTTACCCGTCAGTGGGCATGATACGCTGACCGTGTTAACACGTATGAGAGGTAGTTCTACCGATTTGCGATCGGAGGGTCGAACGACCAGAAGGTCGTGCTTACAGCAAGTAGCTGGACATACTGGCCGGGAGTTAACCATGAGTTTTCTTGAAACTCATCATAGAGCTTGAGGGCTTCTGTTATCAGGGGTTGTACCTTTGAATTGTTTCTGGTAGACTCCTAGGGTTGTGTTTTTCTTGGGTTTGTGACCTCATTGTTTGACATATTGTTTACTTATGTCTTTGTGACCCCGCAGGGGTACTTACTAGGCTTTTCATTAGAAAGCTCATGCATTTTGCTCTTTCTCTCTTTTACAGATTTTGAGGTTTAGGGGGGTGGAGCTTGAGGAGAGGTCACTAAGAGATCCGAGGTCTGGGGGGTCTCCCTTATCATTTATTTTGTGAGCTGCTTACTTTATGTAGGACCCGTATAGGGACCAGACTTTGTATAGGGCCTATGGACCCTTATGACTCTATGTTCCTATGAACTTGAGTTTATTTTATGGATTGTTATCTGCTGTATCACATTTAGGCCTTGTATTTGAGTTTAGCTTGTCTCTGCTTGAGTACGGTCGATCTGTCGACGTGCTCAAGGTCCCGGGACCCAGGTCGGGGCGTGACAGTTTCGCCAACTGTCTAACTAACTGAGCTTCTATAAGATTCTGGAAGAAGATCTCATGAGAGAGGTTGCAGGAGGAGGGGTTGCGCTGGGGGCAGCTTGTCTTTACGAAGGGCGACGAGGCGCTCGGAGAGGATCTCGGCACTTGAGGTTTTTTCCGAGGTGGGAGGAGCTCGGCACCTTAGTAGGAAGGCTCGGCCATACAAGGGAACTAGACAATGTGCTGTGGAGACTGCCATGTGGTGCCCACGTGTCTAATTATCTGGCTGCCACGTATCCTTCTCTATATTCACCCCTATCATAGTTTATCAAATTTTATATCTATTTCTGTTTTCCATTATAATATTACTGTGCATGAGTTCTGAAAAGGAAATCTATTCCCAACTAGGGATCTACCAATATGCATGAAATGATTTTCAAAACTCCGGAAATTTCATTAAACATCAAACTCATGATTTTCAACATGAAATCAATACTATAACAAAATACGATAAAAAGCGCGTATTGTACAGCTAGTTTCGTCACCTGAGTCTAGTAAGCTTTAAATTGACTCTGTCCTTCGGCAGCGGCTGACTTGCCCTTGCCCTTTCCTTTACCTTCCCCTAATAATCGAAATAGGGAAATTATGAATACGGAGACCGTATTCTTAGCTTATACCATTCTTTAGATTCCATAAAATACGATGAAGACCTTAACTCACTAAAGCATGAATTCTTATTTTAGATGCCTTTCATGTCTTCAAAGTTTATAAATTAAACACGAAATTAACAACATAATTAACATGAATTTCTCACATGTTATAAAGTAGGATCTACTTCATCTTAAGCATATATCGGGGCTTCTAACATGCTCTCCTTAAGGCGATTACTTGTTAAATATAATCATGGATAATTAAGCATAAAATTTCATGGAAATTTGGACAGCATCTCCCCTATTTTTAGGCTCCCAAAATTAATACAAACATTCACCATTCAATTCATAACACTACACATGCTTTAATACATTCCATAGACCTTAATCCATCAACCACCCCCCGCTTGCCCTTGCCCTTGCCCTTGCCCTTGCCCTTCCCTAATAATCGAAATAAGTAAATTATGAATATGGAGACCGTATTCTTAGCTTATACTATTCTTTAGATTCCATAAAAAACGATGAAGACCTTAACTCACTAAAGCATGAATTCTTATTTTACATGCCTTTCATGTCTTCAAAGTTTATAAATTAAACACGAAATTAACAAAATAATTAACCTGAATTTCTCACATGTTATAAAGTAGAATCTACTTCATCTTAAGCATATATCGGGGCTTCTAACATGCTCTCCTTAAGGCGATTACTTGTTAAATATAATCATGGATAATTAAGCATAAAATTTCATTGAAATTTGGAAAGTATCTCCCCAATTTTTAAGCTCCCGAAATTAATACAAACATTCACCATTCAATTCATAACACTACACATGCTTTAATACATTCCATAGACCTTAACCCCCCCCCCCCCCCCCCCCCCCCCAATCATTTCACATCGTACACATGCACATCAACCATTCAATTCTAAACCCTAAATTCATGCAACTAATTTAGGGTTTCCCCAATCTTAAATTTGTAAGGATTTACTTGAACTTAGATGGTCTGCTCGAATGGGAGGTTCCCCATCAGATCTCGCCGGCAAAGTGTGGACGGAGCTAACTACTAGAACTGGGAAGCTGGCCGCCGGAGCAGGGAGGTTGGCTGCAGGGCGTACGTGTGCAGGTGTCGACAACGCCGGAATGGGTTGCGGGACGGCACTCGAGTAGAGGCTGGCGGCGCGGCGATCTTTGCACTGGTGACCGGCGGCCATGGCGGTTTTCGACGTACAACCCACCGGAGAATAACAAAGCGTCGGCGCGGATATAAAGGCCGTACGGTGGCGGAGCCGTCGTTCGCGACTTCTGGGGGTCGCCAGGCGCATAGAAGAGGGGGGTGGGCAGCTGCTCAATACAGGGCGAAGCAGGCCAAAGGTTGGCCAAAGAAGCTCGGGGTAGCTGGCCTCGAGGATCGCCGGAAGAAGGCCAGTGGTTAGGCGTGGATGAGCTAGGGTTAACTCTAGAGAGAGAAATGGGAAATCCAATCATGGTGTGAGAACTTGATCGAGAGAGAGAGATGAAAATAATTCATTCTCTCTCTTCTCATTCTCATATAAACATATAGGCCTTGTTTGGATTGGCTTTTGAAAAAAAGGGCATTTTTTAAAAATCCTAGGACTTCTGAAAAAAGTGATTCTTAGAGTAAGTTAAGTGCTTCTGTTTATTTTGTGTTTGGATTGGCTAAGTCAGAAGTACTTTTTTATCTGGGAAGTTGTTTGGATGTGCATTCTCAAAAGCACTTTTTCAATGACAAATTACTAAAATGGACATTCAGTGAATTATTATAATATATCTCAATTATTATACATTTGTCACATGACATAAGTAATATTATTATGTTTTAATTTCTATTAACATGTTATAGAGTGCTTCTCACATGTTATAATAATAATAATAATAATAATAATTATTATTATTATTATTATTATTATTATTATTATTATTATTATCACAATATATAAAACAAGCAAGCCCCCACAATGGTGTAGAAGATAGTAGGTTTGGAAAGAAATACACCAAATATATAATAAAATAAATTACACAATTACATGAGATCTTTCCGGTAGATAAAAAACAACTAAGTACAAAATAATAATTTTATTTAATTAGAAAGAGATATTAATCTTTTTGAATAGTACTTAAAAACATAGAGTAGGGAGAGGTGATTTGGCTTGATCAATTTGGTTAACTAGCCCTTGTCCACCCTATAAATAATATATAAAGATCTTAATTAATACATATATTATTTCATATGAAATTGCTTTAATTCAAACATTCAGACATTCAGACAACATGATACCACCAAACAGAATGAACATTCAACAAAAAAAACATAATAAACATTCAAACATTCAAACAGAATGTATGATATTGAATTACTTTTAATTCAAACATTCAGACAACGTGATACCACCAAATTTTGGCTACTATACAATGCACTCACAGCAAACTTGGCAAACATCAAATTAAAAAATCAGCCATATTTTGAATACAATGTTCACAAATGAAAACATGAGAAAGAACAAGAGATATTTCAACATCACAACATTGTCACTACTATTACAACAACAATTAACCATGACAAAATTTATATTTTTCAATATCACAACATCCATAACAACAATTAACAACAAGAACAAAAATTTACAACAAAACATAACAACAAGAACAAAAAATATTGTTCAACAACTTCAACGGCAATAAAAACAATTTTAAAAAAACTACAAAATCATATCAACGAGAGATGTGGGTGAGTTGGTCCCGAATAGTGTTCCTAATCGTGATCATTTGTTGGGTATCTTCTTGGGTTGGTTGTTGCCAAACAAGTGAACTTTCACCATCATCATCTTCGAAGCCCCGTTCTCCTTCTTAAAATTGGTTTATGTCTTCAACGCTCTCAAGGACATCCAAATCATTATTCCCTATTCTTCGAATAAAATTGTGGAGAGCAAAACATGACCATATAGTCTGGAGTTGCACCTTTAGCAGGTACTTGGTCATATTTCGTAGGATCCCCCATCTTGCCTTGCAAACCCCAAATGTTCTTTCTATAACACTCCTCAAACTGAAGTGATGATAGTTGAATATTTCATTTGGAGACCTAAAGGCACAAGACATCCTAAATTGTGGAATATGATATCTTGCACTCTTGTATGGCCCCATAAAACCATTCATTGTAGGATATCCAGAATCCACAAGGTAGTACTTTCCTACAAAAGCATAATAAAAAAACAATAACAAGAAAATATTAAATATATACTAAATTTAATTTCAAGTAAATGCGAACCTTCTGGTGGATGAGGAAACTTCAAAGATAAATTTCTTAAAGCCTCCATTAGTATTCGTGTGTCATGCGACGATCCCTCCGAACCAATAAGAGCGTATGTGAAACACATATTGAAGTCACATACAGCTAGAATGTTTGTTGATGTGTACCCTTCACTATTCATAAATGGGATTTGTTTGTGAGCTGGGACTTGAATGGCCACATGTGTTCCATCTATTGCTCTAATGCAATCTTTGAATTAAGGCCAATATCTCTTGTCACCCCAAATGTACTCATCCACAACTCTAAAATTCCTATCCACTGGTCTAATAATATCATTTTCAAGTTTGTAAATAGCTTTTAGCACTCGATGAAACTGTCGATGCACTGTCTCACCAGAATGTTGAAACCTCTCCTCCACATTCCTATATGTTGCTCCTTGTCCAAGTACATAGAAGAACATTATCACTAATTCTTCTACAGTGACATTTCTCATGTATTCTAGTCCATAATTTTGAGTAAGCTCAACCACCAATCTCCTAAATACAGGTTTTCTCATTCGGACTTGCTCGAAGAAACGAGTGTCCGATCCGTCCATTATTTCATTAACCCACCTGTGGCCAGTTAATGAAGATGTTCTCTTCTCACACTTCAACATTGATTTCATATATTGATAATGTGTAGCTGCCGCACCTACATACATTCTTCCAATGTACACATCCCTCTGTATATCAAAATTGCTAACTTCTTCCTCTGATTCATACATTGTGTCATTTGATTCTTTATCTGAATCGAACAAGAATTCCATTCGAGAGTTATACCCTACATAAACCATAGCAAATGTTTAAATTTAATGCAATGTTCAACACATAAAAAAAGGTTCAACACATAAAGCAAATACGTAACAAAGAAGTTCAACATATCTAATGGCACAAAAAACAAGTTCAACACATAACACAATGTTCAACACATAAGCAAAGCCATCAAAATTTTAACACAATGTTCAATGCATAAGTTCAACACATAAAGCAAATACATAACAATCAAGTTCAACCCATAAACCAAAAGCATCTATCGAAGCTAAATCCGGTCAATGTTATCCATACTAAACGTGCTCAACCATCTAATAACAAGTGATGGATCCATTCCCATTAGTGACACAAAAAGCTCCCTATAAGATTTCTTTGGAAGCAACCTCAACATAAGGAAGAATTGTGGGCTTCCTCGTTCAAACCCCGGCACCGTGTCCAATAATTCCATACATTTGTTTATGCTACAACGATCATTATTCTCAACTCTTGCATTACTTGTATGGGACATGTTATCCATCCCAATGATCAAACGGTCAAAAGATTCCTGCAATTTCTCATTGCACTTTTTTTTCCTTTCCCTACATGACATTTTTTGTCTCTTTTTAACTTGTGTTGTACTAGTTTCTCTCCTCGGAGTATCATTATACTGTTCAGGACTGTCACCATCATCATCAAAATTATCTGCATCCACTTCTACTTCATTCATCTGAGTGTACACATTTTGGTTAGAGACTTCATTATCAGTAGATGGGTCCGCATATGGTACCAATGACATGTAGCCTGTCGCCACCACATCTTTGAAGTAGATCTCCATCATATCCAAGAACTTTGGACACGCATTTCTCCATTTCAAATATTTGGGGTTCTCCTGTTTCAAACAAAATAATAAAACGAAGACAATGTGTTAGAATATTTTCAAAGAAAAAATTATATAATAAATAAATAAAAATATGATTATCCAAGAAGTTCATAGGCTTACTTGTCCTTTTCTTTCCCACCACTCATTACTTGCCAAAACTGTCCTCTAAGTAGAGTCCCAACCAAGGCCTTTTTGATGTTCTACTAGCTTTGCCCATAGAGAAAACTCTTTCTTGAGTGAGTCCCATTTGTTTTTAAGTTGCTTGTAATTGTAACTCAGCCCTGTTCTCACAACAAACTTTGAGACCATGTTTTTCCAACCTTCTTTAGTGAAGTGTGTGTGTGGCCTATTACCAGCCTGGACCTCTTCGACAGAAATCTTTAAGAACAATTCAGTGTTTCTGTCATCCCATCTAGCTTTTGAAATATTTTCACATGCCACCATATTCCCATCACCTATATTTGCCCCTTGCACAAGTCTTTTGGATGGTAGTTTCGAAGCCATGTTCAATGAGTGTTATGAACGTGTGCCCTTAATACACTGCATTAACTTATAATCAAAAATAGCAACAAAAAAAACATATATATATATATATATACAAAATCTATAGATGATTCAATAATATAAACTACTCTCCAAACCATAGAGATCCCTAAAATCAATAATAGAAGTAAAATATTTGAACACAAACAATATTTGAACACAACAATAATTAGTACACATCAATATTTGAACACAAACAAAGAACAACATTCACTACTGAAATTCCAACCATGAAAATTATCATTTTTATCAATTACTCGCCAAACCATGGAGATCCATAAAATCTAGAAGCATTTTTTTTTTAAAAATTGAGAAGGAACAAGGACATGAGTGCAATTTTCTTACCTTAATTAAAGGCTTCGAAAGCAATGACAATGGGATGCACCGTAAACAGTATCTCCTTGAGTTCACTGAAACATTATAAAGAGTCATGAGATAGAATTCCGAAACATGTAATGAGATTAGTTCTACTACCACTAAACAGAGTAGAGATGGTACATTTGAAATTTACCAACATAAAAAATTACTGGATGATGGATTGTGACAATGCAAAGGAATGTCCTGGTCTCCAATAGTGCTCAAAGGTAAGGCTGTTTTTTAATGCAACAAACAATGGTAGTACAATGATAAGGGGTAAAAGGACAGTAAAAATATTGAATTTAGCCTTACGAAACCTCAAAATAACCATCAAATACATATATGAGGCAGTGTAAATAAGCTTACTAAGGGTGTAAATAAGCTTACTAAGTATAAATAAGCTTACTAAGGTGTCAAGAACAATCAGAAAATGCACTATGACAATCAGAAACATATATCCAAGAAACAATAAGATTATCTGATGTTAAGATTTACACAATTAATTAATGAAAGCTAAAACTATCAAACTTTATGTGTAAGAGAATGATAGTGTGTAAAATGCTAAAATTACATATGTTAAAACCATCAGATAAGCATTAAGCTTCATATTTTCTCTACCATCTTATAAAAAATAAAAACCTAATAATAAATTGGATACACAAGAACCTAGTAGCCAACTGATACCTCAAATGTCATGCACTAATATATCATCAAAATTTGACTATTAGAAATTGGCCTTCGAGAGTAGTCCTCTGTTGACAATTATATTACAATGGCATCTTTGTGTTTTCTAAACATTCCCTTCTATGTTTCTCACAGTTGATGAAAAAAATATGTAAGTTTCATGTCTCTAATGTCAGACAAATAATCTGAGGTAAATGCAGAGATGAGCTAGATTATTCTTTCATGCACATCTTAATTAGGCTCCTAACAACTAAGAGGAAATTGGGGCATTTCTTCTTAGAAATATCACACAGACAGGCGAAAAACCAAATATTAGATCATTTCTTCAGCTAATTGGATGACCCAAACTACTATGAACTCGAAAGATCAAATTTTCATAACACACATAAGCATAAACAACCAAGAGAAAACAAAATCCCCCATCCATTGTTTTCACTGATTTGTGTCTGCAATCCATATACGAAATTCCTCAAAAGTTCAGCAAAACAATAGAAACTAAGATGAAAAAAAAAGAATTTTGAAGAGAAATATGAAATCAAACCTGAAAAGTAAAACGAGAATGATTCCCGGAAAGCTCTCTACTTTCGATTAATCTCAAGATGAAAAGATCGTTACCTTGGAAGCTGGCTGTGGGCATCGGAGGAGGAACACGAGCTCCGATGATCGAGGGTTCTAGCCGCCAATGATGAAGAAGGTGGACAGGATCAACGCTCGTCAATAATGAAGATGGAGATGGACGGGAGGTCTTCAGGTCGCCGAGAGAAGAGCTGAAGAGGCGAAATGTGATTGTGATTTTGGGAACCTGGAGATGCAAACCCTAAAAAGTCTTGTCATTTCATGATTTCATAAGAGTAATCCGGTAATTGCCTAACCCCCAAACTGCTTCTGAAAACTGCGTTTTTTTCAAAAGCATCACATGGGCAACTTCTGAAAAAAACAGTGTTTCTGCTTATTTTTACAGCTTCTGCTTCTGCAGAGAAGCTAATCCAAACAATATTTTTTCAAACCAGAAGCGCTTAACTTATAAAAAAGCGCTTTTGGCCTTTCTAGAAGCTAATCCAAACACCCCCATATTATCTTAAAATATAATTTTCCTTTATAACATTTAAATCTTATTATTTAACTTATATTTTAAAAAGAATCTAATTAATTAATATTTTCTTTTTAAATATCTTCCACTAAAAACCAAACGACTTTATTTGATCTTATCTTGTTGTTGTGCCATCACGTAAGAGACAAAATAATTATATGGCTCGTCTCTATCCCCGACCAAGATTCAGAAAACCCGAGCCACGAGATTCCAGAGTCACAGGCGTACTGTGGCATAACGGGGTCTGCCTCTCGCTAGACCAGATCTGTAATTACCAGCCTTTGACCCGAACAGATCTACTTTACCGGGACTCTAACTTTTGTCCGGTATTTCTCACTTAATCAATCTAGATTAATTAACACTTAAATAATTTCTCATTTAATTATTCCGGCTCTACTGTCTATCCACCTCCAACTATTCTATATAAAAGTGGCTTGGCCCAATAAGGCCTTCTCTTGGCCCTATAGTTGCAAAGCTGGATTTCGGGTCCATTAACTCCAGATTTTCTTTTAATTTGAGGTTCAAATAAATAATCTGTTTTCTGTGCTAATTAACCTCATTTAAAATTCAAAAATTTACTTAATATTTATTTAGAAAAATCCGGGGTGTTACATACGATTTCTACTCATTTAAATCAATAGTCAAGATAAGAGATAGTGGAAAATGAAAAAGTATTCAACGGACGAGATTAAGAAGGATAAGAATTTAAGGGAATCTAATAGCCGAAAGGTGAACACATGGCCTTGAGGATTCAGGTTTGAGCCCAATTCGTTGGACCAGGATTCATGCACGGAGAAACCGGTTCCCACCCAAACCAACTCGCCACGCGGCACGATCACTGACCATTCATCCCAGCCAAGTCCCAAATCCAAGACAGGAGTTAAACTAACCGCTAAGCATCGCCATGCGGAACGATTGTCTAGTGCTCATCCCAACAAGTGCCGGATACGAGGCAAACAAGGGGTCTTCTCCTCCAACCTCTGAACGCGCCTACTACCAAGGGATCCAGTTGTATGGGCACTGGATTCCCTGCAGAGTGCGCAGAAGGGGGGCGCAACAGTGAATAGTCCCATCGCCTTGGGACCCTCGACACTGATCACCCAATAGTTATATAGAGTAGAACCGGACGCTGTCTTCCACCCCCTCTCTATATATAACCCACCTCTCTCTTGCGCCATCCAAAAAACGGAAGCTCCCTCCTCTTCCTCTGAGTGCACCACCGCTTCCCCACGCCGTCGGCGACCGAGAACCCCTTCCGTCTCTGATAACGACCGATGTTGTCCTGAAGGAGAAAGAGAGGTCGACAGAGGACAAACCGTGGGTAGCGAACAGTTCCGTGCGGCCTCCAAGCTTGCCGTAGTTGAACAATTGAGGCGAAGCACTACTAGACTGTAGAGGCCAAGAGGAAACAACACGACGCAACCTAGCGGTCGGGAGTCATCTTTGAAACGCCGGGCGTCGCCACATGCTTGGTGGGTCTTTCTATCCCTTCTGAGAGTCTGTAACAGAGTTACATGGTTAATAATGCATGAAATAGATATATGGGACTGGGAAGTTTAAACACTCATAGAGATGACCCGATGTTAAATGCTAACAAGCTCTTAGACCTTACTAAGCAACAGATGGGAGTGTGACAAGGTTCAATTAGAGTGAAGAGAGAGAGAGAGAGAGAGAGAGAGAGAGAGAGAGAGAGAGCATGGTTTGGGTTTCGGAAGACGAAAAGGTGAACTTGCTAAATCGGGTCATCTTTATGTAATGGCTCCTCAAACATGTGAATATTCTATCCCCTGAGTATTCTTTTGTTTTGTTAGAATGGATGCCTTGATGAGCCATGTCTAACAAGTAATTACATGCAGATCTATGATTTGATCTAGCATGCATACACCGGAGGGGATCTAGAAACTCAACTCTAGTTGATTGTTGAAATATTAGATCTGATGTTGTTAAGGTGTTGCCTCCACTCTGCATGATAAAAGAAAGCATAGTTATAGTCATACAGAGAGATAATAATATTATCATAATAACTCACGTAGAACATGTGCAGTTAATATCACATTCATTTTTTCACTCTTAGAACTAAAGTCACAACTTATTGGCAAACCTGGGGACTTTGGATAATATATTGGTGGGCATTTGTTGAAGTAATGAGCATGCATAGGACTTGGAATGAAAAGGATGTATGTATCAAGGCTACCCTTACATCCTGTTATTCAGTGAAGGTTGTTTGTGTTTAGTAGTGATACTTTGACAAAGCTGTGTGAGTGTGTGTGTGTGTGTGTGTGGGTGATTTGATGATGGGCATAGTCATCAATTAGATCAATTCATATATGTGACTAAGTTGGATTAGACCAACTAAGCTAGGGCATGGAACACCTACTCGAATATGTCTTGTGACCATAGGCTAGGTACATAAGTAGGACCTGATTTTAATCAAATTAACCAATCCATAGTTAGTATAAGCATTGATCAAATAAACACCCTCATATGGTAAGGGGCATATTATAGACCCAATTACGGGTAGACACTTAGTATATCTACCAAAGGATACTGAGATTGTATTTCACCTAACAGATTCTGGCATAGAGTACAGAGCCGCACCAAGAGAGATACGGACTGACCGTGTAGAGCCTAAAACAAGTAAGTGCTTCTGCCTAGTTCCCTCATTCGCTGGTTGATTGCTCTCTTGTTCATTGATGTCATGCCTATGCAAGTTTACTTAATGCTATTGGCTATTGTTTCCTTGATTTCATGCTCTTGCATGCTTACTTGACTCGTTGGAGTATTGCCTCATTGATTTCATGCTTGTGCATGTATATTTGGTTTTAGGATATTTGCTTTCGTTTGATTTATGATCATGCTCGCTGGGCATGTCTATCTGTTGACCGGCACTTGATCATGGAAACACGTTGTGGTTGTGTGTTGGCTGGGTAGGTGTGCGTCAATTATTCCGTTCTTGTGGATTTTTCGCCCGGTACAGTGGGAGTAAGGCTCATGTAGGGTGTGTAGGGCTGAGGACACCTTGGCGTCTGTTTTTCTGTCAGGGGGATGATACTCTAGTTATAAAACCCATTAGTGGGATGATACGCTGGCCGTGTAAACATGTATATCAGATAATAACGCTAATGGACTTTCGACCGAGGGTCGATATCGGCTTAGGCTGATAACTGACCCGGGGATGATTTGTAAGCTTTCCTTGGATTTCTCATCATGAGCTTGTAGTTGAGTTTATGGATTGGAGTCCCTACCATCGATATATTCCCTTGGGATAGGTTTGAGACTCCAGTTTGCTTGGGTGGCATGGGGTGTGGTCCCTGCTTTGTTTGACTTGATCATGTTGTTTGGATTGATTTGTTTTCCTTGGTTTATCCTATTCATTATGACATGACTCCTTTGTATTCTCTACGGGGGTACTTACTGAGCTTTCCTATCGAAAGCTCATCCACTTGATAACTTCTTTTTCAGATCCTGAGGAGTAGCAGACTCATACTCGGGAGCCGTGCGCGGGTTGCCGGGACACTTGTTGAGGGTTGCGAACCTCTTGCTTTATTGTGAGTGAGGATGTGACTCATCGGACCCTTGTAGGGCCTTCCTGTTATTAACATTATAAGGTTTCTATACCCTTTTGATTTATCTTCCGCTATGTAGACTCTGATCTTGTTAGTTTGTTATTTATATTCCGCTGCTTATATGTTGTATGCTTTGTGATTACCGAGGTCTTGTATCCCAACGGGGCCCATCTCTACTCAAGTACGGCCGGTCTATTGCGTGCCCGAGGCCCGGGATTTGGGGTCGGGGCGTAACAATAGGAACAAATATATTAGCATTAAATTTCAATGAAATACCAGCTTCTAGAAAGGAAATATATGAAAAGAACATTATCTACTTTGTTAAGAACGTATTGACAATTGTTCCTATATTTGTGAAGATGTATAGGATGATTCATCTCGCATTATATGTAGAATTAAAGTGAGATCATGATTCAACTAAAGGATTGTGTGTGTTAGCAATATGACATCAATCCCAAAGAATTCAATATTCAAACAAAACTATGCTCAATGATTGGACAACACAAAAGCATCTGCCTATTAGGATCTATTTCATTGTAAGCGACTATATGATGTATATTAATTTAATAATTAAATATAATCCACACAATCTTTTCTGTGAACTCTAAAATAGGTTGACTACGTATACATGTTGAAAATTGTGGGATTTGCATAGTTCGATATTTTCATCTTTTGGGGTTCAAAATATAATTAAAATTTTTACAGGTTGGATTTTACCTATTTAAAGACTCATTAAACATGACATGACAACTCAACTACAGAGAAAAAAAACACAGACTTAGCAACAATGCACCCCAACTCCAACACTTATGGCTTTTACTCAAAGTCAACCAGGATGATTAAAAAAGTCATCAAGGAAAGTTCTGCTTAAATTGAAGTGATAACATGAACTCATCAACCAGGTCAAGTCATGTAATATAAAATCAAAACTCATAATATTCCAGACTCATATTTATTAAAAAAAACTCATAATACACAACAAGCAGAAATGAAGGACTTAATGGAGACGGATCTATAGATCAAACAAGGAGATGGCCAAATTGGGAGCGACAGGACCGGCTCTATATCAAGATTGAATAAATAAAAAGAAAAGAGGGGGACCAGAGGGCATACCTTGACAACCTTCCGCTCGAGATCTGGACAACTAAGGAAGAGATCCACAATAGGGAGAGAGAGAAAGAGCAGGATCCCCTACCGTCTTTGGATTGACTAAACACACCTCTGTTCGAAGAGAGAGTGAAAGAGCAAAAAACCCCTATAGTCTTCGGCTCGACTAAAAACGCCTTTGTTCGAAGAGAGAGAGAAAGAGGAAGAATAGGGTTTCAGATGAGGGCGGCGGCGTGGGTGAGATAAATAATGGGATTTATCATAGTTTTAGTTAGATTATGATAAATATCAACCCATTTACTATTTAGTCCCTAAAATTTTATATAATTATATTAGTATGTTGGGTGTATTATTACAAGTTCTACATTCTTACATTTTTCATCTCATTCTCCGTAGACAGATTATGAGCAACGTTGGCCCAACATTGAAACAACAACATATCTTTGACGGTAGACAACGAGCTACCCGAAGACAATATCAAAAAATATATATATATACTTTTCTTGAATCTAAAGAAAAAAAGAACAATAAGAGTGTAGAGTGAGTTTTTATTGATATGAATGTGTGGGAAACTATGAAATGGTGTTGGGTATCTATAGGAAAATTTTCTGAATTTTTTTAAATTTTATTTTATTTTATAAAAATATAACCGTTAAAATCTATCAGTTAATATATCTGCTACTTCATTTTTTAAAAAAAATTAATCTATTACAAAATAAATTTTTAAAAATAAAAACATTGTGGGCCACACTCAATCCGCCTGTTTGAACGCCCGGGCACTCGCCCAATTCGGCAGGTCCCACCTTTTACCCATGTGTTAATTGAGCTTTTGTATTTTTTTTTTCATTTGAAATGGCGTGGTTAGCCTTTTCCTGGGCAATACATACCTTGGTGTTACTGCTCTTAGGCCTTTGTCAATATTGAAATGGTATAATGATTTCATGCTAAATTGCAGAAGGTACAAAAAAAACCACTTATACTTTTCATAAATGTACAAAAAACCCCTTATAGTGGTCAATGGCTCAAAAATCACCCTGTAGTGCTCGAAAAGGGTGCAAATAGGCCCTTAAAAGTAACACTGTTAACTTGCCATTAGTTTTAAGGGTCTATTTACACGCTTTTGAGTACAATAAGGTGATTTTTGAGCCATTAAAATGAAAAATAATAATAAATAAACAAAATAAAGTTTTTTTCCATCTTCCTTTTATTTCATTCCAACCAGAGAAGTCGTTGGAGATTTCTGGTCGCCTTCTGGTCAACGAACACATCGCTTCTTCTGAAGAAGTTAGGAAGGGGTAGAGCACTAGGCGCCGGTGCGAACATAGAGAAACCAGATCAGCGTAGACCTCTCTTGGCATCCGATCCTCCATCCAGATCTGCCTCTGGATCAGCTCCGGCTTCTGATCCAGACTCAACCATCTGATCTCAGACACGGCGTTGTCTAGCTCCCAGAATGCGTCCAAATGTTGACCTCGCCGAAGGATAGTAACTTGCATGGCGACGAGGCGATTGGACTTTTCAGATTTCAGGGAACCCCCTCTCTACTTCTTGGGCTCCGGGCGCGATGGCCATGAGGACTTTCGGTAAGGCTTAAGGTTAGGGTTCCGGCGAGGGAAGAGGGCGGCCGCCAGGGTCGCCGCCAGGGGCAAGCAATCTCGAGCGCGAAGGATCTTGGTTCCCATTGGAATGGATCAGAGAAAATGGGTGTTGTTTTGGGAATCCCAAGGTCGGTTTATATAACCAAGACGGTGCGGTTCCTATTTCCCCCTAAAGATCCTCACGTTGGAGCCATTAAAATGAAAAAATTAATAAAGAAACATAATTCAAAACTTATATTGCACATCACATTGCTTACAAATGTATAAGGACTGAAAAATCACCATGTCGTGCTCAAAAGGGTGTAAATACACCCTTAAAGCTAATAGCAAGATAACGGTGCTACTTTTAAGGGCTTATTTGCGCCCTTTTCAAGCACCACAACGTGATTTTTAAACCATTGACCACTAGAAGGGTTTTTTGTACATTTGTGGAAAATATGAGGGTTTTTTTGTACCATTTGCTCATGCTAAATTGTCCATTTTAGGTAAGTTGCCATGCCTTTTCATCTTGTTCTGGCATGATTTCACATTATAGGTACCCAATTAATTGGTTAAGTTGCTCGTTCATCTACACTGTTAGTAGTCCCGATCGGAGGAGGGGAATCCGGCACACCAACCATTGACGTGCTTTTGCCACCTTGAGGTCTTTCTCCATGATTAACTCTTGTAGTTCATGGAGAATATTGTCGGGTGCTTGCTCTCCTATCCATCTATCATACCACCATTTTGTGGATTGACTATTGCCTACTCTCATAGTCATGTTAGCCATGATTACATCGTTTTGCTCCAGAACCCCTTTCCAAAAGTATGAGGTGTTTCTTGGGGATTTAAGCTGTGGTCTGATTAGACCTTGTCGATAGTAATTTTGTAGGATAATTTTCCTACATATCCAAGCTTCTCCCTTTAATATCCGTCACCACTATTAGTCAAGGAGCTCCTCGTTGAATTGTTAGATGTTGATAATTCTACATCTACCTTGCTCCTTTGGGTGGCATATCTGATCTCACCTTACCAAATGGTATGCGTTTGGCGATTGGTCTACTCCATTCCACATGAAGTCTCGATGTGCCCCCTCTATTTCCTTAATTACCCATTATAGTAGTTTATATATTGACATCTAGTAGTTCATGATGATGGAGAGCATTGAGTTCAAGAGAGTGATTCTGACTCGGTTGGATAGTAGTCTACCCTTCCAGCCACTAAGTTCCCCTATTATTTTGGTTGTTAGGGGCTTCCAGTCATCCTTGGTTGGACTAGATCCCGATATGCTCAATCCTAGGTATTGTATTGAGAGTTTGGCTAAGTTTCAATTCATCATCTGAGTAATCATGCGTAGATCTTTGGGGGCGTGCCATTTGGAATATTGATTGAAAGTGGTCTTGGATTGTTCTTAATATCAATATTTGGTTGAAGATCATTCTCCATTCATGATGCACCTGGATGATCCAATACCGGCTTTTTCGTTGATTTGTTATCGCATTGAAAAACTTTGTATTTTTGTCACCATCCTTCAGCCATGTTATCCTTGAGCTTTGCCACCATAGCGATTCTTCCCTAATGATGATTTCCTACTACTTGATGAGTGCATAATTACACATATTTTAATATCATATTTATATGCACTTTGTCTATATTTTTGCATGGATTCCTCTTTTTTTATGCTCTATTGGGTATTTTGTAGTCAATAGACAGGTAAACAGGGCCTCAAAACAAAAGAAATGAAAAGTGATTCAATTAAGAGCCAAATGAGCTGCAGACGTCTAGAATTTATGAGAAGAGCTACAGGTCTCTAAAAGCTATCTCCACTATTCAGATAGAAGAACAAGTAGTTAGGAACACCCAGTTAAAATTTCATGTCAATTAGAGGTCAATTAGTCATCTTATCAATTGTTTGATGATGACTACGCAAAGCAGGAAAAACCAAATTGCCACAGAGCACCTAACACGGTTTTGTCAAATGCACACGGGCGTGTGCATGCTCGTGCGAAGGCTGTATGCATCTCGGGATAAGCTAAAAATGTGTCAATTTGATTCCTGATGATTCCAGACTCACACATGGGCTCTACATGGCCCAGACACGGCCGTGTGACATAAAATTGAAGCCTACAGAAAGACGTCGAATCTAATTTGAAGAGTACTTTTGGTGGATCAACTTCTGGGGGATTCTTTGGTCATCTCAGCTAGGGTTTCGGAGAGAAGATTGGAGGTGGAGGAGATATCGAGCAAGGGAGTTTGATTAATTTTATTATGTCTTCCTCTTTAGATCTTTTTAGGGCTTCCCATAGTATGAGAGGCTAAACCTCTTGTGGTGCCTCGGGTCCTTGAGCCCTTAGATGAACTTGTGACTCTTTTTCTTTATTTAATAATAGGCTTTTCTTTTTTATTATTCCTATAGATTATCTATGTGTGCTTAATGCTTGTGGTTTGTTAGTGCGAAAGCGTCGATCACATAGTTAGAGTTGTTTAAGGCATGAAGATAGATCTCGATCAAGTTAGATCTGAGAATAGATAATAGGGGGTGCGCACACGGTGAGAGATCCGGTGATCGCAGTGATTTGACAACACACTCTCCAGTTTAGAGTAAAACCTAATAGTAGGAACCACAGAACCCACGCTAATTGGTAGTATAATGCAGTCGTATGGCTAAGTCATTGTATGGGACTAGGGTTTGGTTGCCTAGAGATGGGGATCAAACTAATTTAGGGTTCCTCACTACCAAATAATACGCCAACTAGATAGCCAGTATTAGGAATTGAGTCGAGCGAGGGATTCTTAAGGGATAGAGATCCTGTGTGCCATGTCCTCTTGATTGATAGAACCCTAGACTTGCCAACTGTCACTTTCATTTAAGTTTTTTTTTAGATTATTTATTTAGGATTACAAAACACCAAAAATAGTTTAGGCTAGACAACAGGAGATAAATTAGTACTAGCTCTGTCGTTCCCTATGGATTCGACTGCCCTACCTTCAGGGTACTTTACTACTAGAGCGACCCTCTGCACTTGCGGGCGAGCATAGCACATGAAGTTTTTGGCGCCGTTGTCGGGGAACGACTATTCTAGTAATATTAGGATTCTGTTCTCTAGTCAAATTAGGATTAGTTTAGTCTATTACTTTTCTTTTTGATTTTTAAATCTGATCATTGACTCTCTTCTTTCTGTTGTAGGAATTGGTGTATGACCAGAAGTTCTTCCCAACCAATCAAAGCACCAGATCCAGACTTTGAACATCAACTTCGCAAGAAGATTAGGAAAATTGTTCTTGAACAAACCACAACTGTGGAGATCAAGACAGAAGTAAATCAAACGTAAGCAATGGTAGCACAAGCCCGGTCTATCTCTGATTTTGCCAATCCAAATCTCGATGGGCTTGTATCAAGCATCAAGCCACCCCCAATCACGGTAGTCAACTTTGAGCTGGAACCTAATGTCATCCAAATGGTTCAACAAACATGCCAGTTTGATGGTTTCCTAGACGAGGACTTGTACGTGCATTTGGAAAGCTTCTTGGAGATATGTAGCAGGATCAAAGTAGGAGGAGTTCCATAGCATGTAATTCGCCTAAGACAGTTTTACTTCTCAGTCAGAGGCAAAGCCAAATAGTGGTTAAACTCACTACCTCAGGGTTTCATCACCTCGTGGGCACAATTGGCCAAAAAGTTTCTAATGTAATATTTCCCACAGGTGAGGAACACAAAACTCCAAACAGACATCACCTCTTACAAACAACTGGAGTAAAAAACACTTTATGACACATGGCATAGATACAAGGAGCTGCTCAGGAAGTTCCCATAACATAGAATAGTTGATTGGATAGAAGTCCAGATCTTCTACAATGTATTGAACATAACCACCAAACAGATGCTAGACATAGCAACTAGCGGTTCTCTGTGCACCAAGCAGCCTAGATACTAATTGAAGAGAAGATGACCAATGGATATCAGTGGAGCGCCGACAGGAACACAAACAAATTCAACCGAGCCACAGGGATCTACGAAGTTGATATACTAACAACCTTGGCGGCCAAGGTAGATGCAATGATGAAGCACTTGGATAGCATATCTTTTTATCAGCAGGCACCAGTAATGAATTTTGAGGTAGATGGGGAATAGTCACATACCAGGTGACCATCTACAGAAAGGTCTGTTGAGAAAGTTGATTTTGTGGGTGGTCAAAACAGATATCAGAATAATTCATATAGTTCCACCTACAACCCTGGGTGGAGGAGTCACCGAAATTTTTCATGGAACACCCTGGGATAAGGTTAAGGCCAATCCCGGCCAAGCCAGCTCCCAGGTTTCCAGCTGCCCAAGCAAGAAATGAAGAGTTCGAATTTGGAGAGCTTCATGGCATAACTTATTCGCACCACCCTCGAACACTTTAAAAGTCACAAAGAGACGATGAGAAACAAATAGGCGTCATTGCAGAACCTAGAACATTAAGTTTCTCACATCGCCAAGACATTGGCTGAACGATTGCCTGGCACCCTTCCTAGCAATATGGAGGTCAACCCAAGGGAATCCGTCGAGGCCATCACCCTCAGGAGTAAAACCAAGTTGCCTCCACCTCAAGCCAAGGCTCAAGAGGCTGCAGCATACGAGGGAAAAGAGAATGAGAAACCTGAGGAGGAGAAATCAGACACTACAGAGGATTCAAGCAAGGGTAAGGATAAGTAAACTCCAAAGATACGAGAGTATCAACTTACACTATCTTACCCAGCAAAAATCAAGATCTAATATCAGGATAAGCAGTTCAAAAAGTTCCTGGAGTTGTTTAAGGCATTACATATCAATGTCCTGTTTGTGGAATCTCTCTCACAGATGCCAAGGTACGCCAAGTTTTTGAAGGAGCTACTCACCAACAAGAGGAAGTTGGAGGAAGTGTTCATGCCGACGCTAAGGGAAGAGTGCTCAGCCATTCTCACTAACAAACTACCAAGGAAGGAGAAAGATCCATGGAGTTTTATAATTCCCTGCATTATTGGAGGTTTGGTGGACGAGAAAGCATTAGGCGATATTGGAGCAAGTATCAACCTCATGCAGTAAAAGATACTCAAGAAATTAGGGCTTCAAGAACCAAAACATACCAAGGTGACACTTCATATGGCGGATAGATCCATTCACCACCCTCGAGGAATCGTTAAGGACGTATTAGTAAAGGTAGACAAATTTATCTTCCCAGTGGATTTAATCGTATTAGACTTGGATGATTAAGTGGAAGTGCCCCTAATCCTCCGGAGGACCTACTGTATGGCCGCAATCGATACTCAGACCTCGATCGTCCTACACTCTTGCCGAATGAATGGTTGTTGCTAGCTCCCTGGCCCTTGTCCTTCTTCTTCTCCTTCTGTGGCGGCCCCTATGGATCCTCCTGACTGGAAGCATCAATATATTTGGCCCTAGCCACCGCCTCAGAGTAACTGGTGCACATAAATCCAGATACGATCTTCTTGAGTGACGGCCGTAGGCCCCACACAAATCTCCGCACTCTAACAGCCTCGGTCGGCACCATGTCGGGAACAAAACGAACTAGGCGATCGAACTCCGCCTCGTACTGCTCCACCATTATCCCACCCTGGATAAGATGAGTAAAGTGTTGCTCCATCTGTACCAGGCGTCCCTGAGAAAAGTACTTCGCATAGAAGGCTGTTTTGAATTCCTCCCATGTCTTGAAGGGTCCTCCCTTCCTGTTTTGTATCTCACCGAGGTACCAATCCTCTGCGCCGCCCTGTAGTAGGTAGGCGGCGGTCCTAACCTTCTCGGCCTCATCTGTCTGGACATACTCAAAGGCCTTCTCCAGTTCCCTGATCCAGAGTTCTCCGGCCTCGGGGTCAGCAGCACACTTAAAGGGCTGGGGAGACAGCCTCCTGATCTCCCCAAGTAAACCCCTACCGGTGGTTGGTGCGGCTGGAGCGGCTGGTGTAGTAGGAGGGGGTGGAATCTGTTGTTGCCTCTGTTCTTTGATGAGGGCGTGCATCTCCCTCATCAACTCAAGCATGGTGATGGGGGGTACCTCCCCCCTCGAGTCTGGGTCTCCCGCCTGAGGCCCTGCAACGTTGGACTGAGCAGGCTGTTCCTGCTCAACCTCCATCTCCTTAGGAGGTGGGAGCGCCTCCTCTGCTGGAGGCGGGGATACCTCAACTCATCGGGGTCATCCTCGTCGTCCTTCACCACGTCTCATGTTGCCTGTGAAGTAGTAATAAGATAGAGTTTAAACTTCATCATTCATGCCACACAATCATTGCGAGATTCCTCAAACACTGATATTAAGATAAGCAGAATACGATTTTTCAAAACAAGAGCACCTCATACAACATATATAGTTTGTAGGGACGCTATAACACCTAAGATAAGTGCTGACATCAGCATCCAAATAATCAGTCTGGTCCCTACGGCATCTCCGGAGTGTAGTCCTCGTCCTTGGCGAACGAAGGGCTTCGCTGCTCCTCTGGCAGCCTCCCCGTACTTGGACCTGGAGGGTCTCTGGGGCAGAACATCGTGAGGTGGTAGGTGCTGCTGCAGCGTAAACAGCAACTAGGGTAGTCCTGACACTCCTGCCATCGGTGTCCATAGTTTCCGCAGCGGAGGCATCTCTCGGTCGTACACTGTGCCGAGCTGTGGGGCCCCCTGTAGTAAGGGCACCTCATTACACCACCTCTCTGTACCGGTGGCGTGGGGCGTCTAACGCCAGCCTGTATCGCGAGACTCCTGCGATACTCCAGTACATTACCCACTGGTCGGGGTCTCCTCCTTTGGGCCTCGTCCATGCATCGCATGCACTAGTCCATATATGCTCTATGTTCTTCCATGTGTGCCCTGTGCTCGTTCATGAATTCGTTGTGTCGTATCATGAATCTCTCGTGACTATCTATCCCGTCCACGAGTCGTACCATAGCCTGGTGCAACCCACTGGCATGCCCAATCATGAATTATATGAGCTCATGTAAATCTGGCACCCTCGCCACAGCTCTTGGGCCTGCGGCTATTTTGGGTCCAGCTGTTGCTCCTGGGCCTGCTGTAGACCCCACGGGAGACCTATCCGGTCCTGGCCCTCGATGCTCTGACTCCAATGGTACGGAGTTCTCCTGGATGACCTCCAACCCGTGAGAACTGTTCCCACTAGACTCGGAGTCGGACATCATCAGCTGTCAAATAATAACATAGTCAATATCGTTCTATAACAAACTAGTCTACCCATCCAACTCTCAGTCTATCCTAGATGACTAATATCACTAGGGCAACTAGGGTGTCGACTAATCCGCTTTGTCGCGGGCTCTCTGATACCACTTTAATTTGTCACGCCCCGGCCCCAAAAGTCACCGACCTCGGGCACGTGAGCAGACCGGCCGTACCTAAGTGGAGACAAGCCCCACTCGGGAACAAGCCCTAAGTGATCATAAAGCAACAACACGAGTGCAGCGGAATAATAATAATAAGTTAGATGACATAAATCAGAGTATAATGTCAGCGGAAGATAAGAACCTAGGGTACAGGCACCCTATTAATTAATACAAGTCTGATCCTATACGGATCCAAATAAAATGTCCTCACACATAAGTAAAATGCATAAGAGGTCGCCAACCTCAGCTACAACCCTGCCCCGCGTACGATCCTGGTGGCTCAAGTCTGCTACTCCGCGGGATCTGAAGAGGGGTGAGAACAAGTGTATAAGCTTTCAGAAAGAAAGCCCAGTAAGCACCTCGCAAGGTGGGTGAGCAAGTCATGAATATCAAGTGATAAACAAATAAGGCAAATCAATAAAATATGACTGAGCAAGCACACGGGGCTATACCCCACACTACCAACCATCTAGGAGTCTCAGCGATAAGTAATGACAGGGACTCCTAATCACAACCACGGCCTCATCCCGAAAGATCGATCCAATGGAAGGAATCTCAATGTATCCCCCGATCAGCCTTCAGCCTCAGCTGGAATCGTCCCGTGGTCGGGAATTCGACAGCGCTACCCTTCTACATGTCACGGCCAGTGTATCGTCCCACTGACAAGGCTGGACGGCCAGAGTATCATCCCCTAGCATGGAATATTAGGACGCTAGGGTGTCCTCAGCCCTAGACGCCCCATGTTGGAGTACCCACACTCCACTGATCCGGGTGGAAGAGATCAGAACACACATCCAACAGATGCCAACAACCAACATACCATGCACATGAATATGGAAGCAAAAATCTCATGAACCAATAAGGTAGTCATGTGCATATCATCAAGGCAATAATAGTGGAATATCAAGTAAAACAATCATACTGAGTCAAGCTAAGTAAATCGCATCATCAATAAATAGGGAACATGATAAGCAAATCGAAAGAATGTCTAATAATGCCAATAAAGCCCATGTCCGGGCGGTTACTAGGCAAAGGCACTTACTTGAGCGTATAGAAGTATTTACTTGTTCGTCGGTGTCTCTCCCTGATAAGTCCTACGACTCTACATCGATATCTGGTGGGTGAGTAGATCTCAGTATATGCACAAGAGTATAGTATATAATTGTTTCTATTACATGGTTGGCACATTGCCAGGGCACACTAACCCCACTTGTTAATCCACTACACTCAAGTACATCATGTTTTAACATCACACTAACAAGTTCATTTAGCTCCAATTAAATTGTTAAGTATAATCTCTCTCATTTCCTACTCATTCATGCACGTGGATCTATGAGAGTAACTTTCTCTTTCTTTGTCCTGCTAGTTAATTTCATTCGGCCCATTGTAACCCTTTACCTTTATTTACTACTTATATAGTATGATAATTTATATTCTTAACCCCAAACGTGAGTTACAACCCAAGCCTGGTCTAAAGCTAAAACAACTCCATTTCTTCAACTAAAATATGGGGTGAACTTTGCCAGCAAAAGCCCAACCTAATATTGCTCTAAATTGAGGTTTAATAGCCCACCAACTACATGCATGTAGGGAGCCATCCATATCAATACTCTCTTTCTCTCTAGCTTTTCCTGCAGTAAGATAAAGTCAACAAACTCAACATGCATGTCCTTGAGATGTTTCTTAGATGAAGCTCCACACACATCATGTCCTTATTGAGTGTGTTAAGGCATCAAGGTATCTTATCAGACCATTGGCTTCACAACCATCTAAGTATGGGTTCATGAGTAAGTTACCTCTCCAAAACCATGCCAATAATATTTTGAAGGTTCAGGAACACTCACCACGCTGGCGAAGGCTATTGGTGTTTATGAGGTGAACTCCGGCGATGGACGTCGTCCTGAAGTTGGTTGTGGCTCGCCTCAGCTGCTCACCTCCTCCAAGCTCCAGCCCGACGGTATCCTCCAACACTACGAGTTATGTAGGGGTCCAAAAACGTCCGTGTGTGGTTCCTTCTTTAATCGAGATTGTGAGCTTCTCTCTGGCTCCAGAGAACAAAGGCTCTCTTTCTTGTTACCAGGTGAGATAGTGAGGATACTAAATGGGGAGCTATCGCGCCCTTTATCACGTGGAGGACGAGCGATGGGCTCGAGATGGCAGGACCCCTGACGCGACAAGTCGTTATTTCGCCACTTCGTCCGGAACATGAAATCCGGCGACTGTCAGCGTGCGCGTACGATCGTATCATGCTCGGATCTGGTCAGGACAGTGAAGAAACCAAATGAAAAGCAAGCAGGCGAAGCCATTTTCATGCAAGAACAGTTCTGGTCGCGACACTTGGTGTTTCCTTGAAGTAGAAACATGGTTTCCCTTATGAGGAAACCGTTTCTCTTAATCCCATGTGTCATCTTCTATTGTTTAGCTGTTGTTATTATTTTATTATTTATTTCTATAAAGTCGGTCATCAAGTCAGGTGATAAGTCATGACCTCTCCTATTTATTCTTTCTTTTGTTTTTATTTTAATGAAATCGGCCATCAAGTCATGACTTACCATCAAGTCATGACTCCTCTTATTTATTTCCTTTTTATTTTGTTTCTTTTTAATAAAATTGGTCATCAAGTCATGACTTACCATCAAGTCATGACTCCTCTTATTTATTTCCTTTTTATTTTGTTTCTTTTTAATAAAGTTGGCCATCAAGTCATGACTTACCATCAAGTCATGACTTTTCTTATTTACTTATTTTATAAGCTAGCCATCAAGTCATGACTTGTCATCAAATCATGACTTTTCTCTCTCTAGTTTTTTTTGTATTTAAATTCCCTCACATCCTGCATGAAATATAGGGTACATATGCATTCAAGTCCAAGGCTGCCTACATATATCCATGCAAGCCCCATGACCATGGTTGTATCATTTCATGCAATAAGGTCTCTAACGTTTTGCATTTTAGTCCCTAAGCTATTATAAATTCTTATAGGACCCTTGATATCTCTTCTAATTCCCCAATATTATTAATAATTAATTCATGATTAATCTTGAGATTAATCCACCATCATTGGGAGGTTAATTGACACGCATAATTAAGGGGAATAAACCATTTCATTAAATCGGAGCAAAAAAACACATGGCTCTTACATTGGTGCAGGAAAGAATAGGGCAAAGGACAAATTTTAGGAGTTTATAGAGAGTTATACGACCTCAGACACGGGTGTGTGGATGCCCGTGTGGCGATCGGGATCAAATTCAGAGACGAACTAGAGTTACATGCTTGTGGACACGAGCATGTGAGGGGTGTGTCACAGCGACACTGCTCAAGTATTCCTTACAAATGTGTGTCGAGCCTCTGAGTACAACTCCACAAAAAATAGAGAGAGATACACTTTCGTGGACATGGGCATGTAGAGAGCATGTTGACCCCAACATAGTCAAAGTGCTCCTTACACAGCCGTGTGAACACCTACACGGCCTCCACACGGTCGTGTGGGGCCCGTATGCGGCATGACAAAGTGAACATAGGGTTTTATAATCTCCAAATAGGGTCATTGTTTCCCCAAATCATAACTTGCCTCGTCCACATCTCATCACCGGTGACCCGACTGACGCTTCCCTATCAAGCTCCGCGAAGATCTTCCACAATTCCGGCCATATTTTTCATCTTCACCAACACTTCCACCGTTCATATGGCCGTGTTCATGCATCTACATATGTGTGTCCACTATTTTCTTCGACGATTCTCTGGCAAACTCATAGAGCATAATGAGCAAACCTTGAGGAAGAGGGGCACGGTGAAATACCCAAAAAGGCCTAAAAGAGAAGGTAGCTCGTAACCCCCACTGAGACCAGTCTAGGTCCGTCCATTCAAAATAACTGGTATGCTTTTCTGAGTCAGAAGAGGTTCGGCAAGGCCCGGGGCGTCAATTAAGACATTTTGCAGGAGGTGGGCCTCGCCGAGGAGGTCTGATGGTTATTGGCAGTGGGCAAATGGGACCGGTTGCTCACCATCGATGAGATTGCCTGCTAGGAATTTACCCTGGAGGTCCTTGCCACGATCACCATTGTCCGAAGAGCAATCTCATGGCACAGAGGAGACCAGATTCAGTTCCAGCTAGGGGATACCATGCACCAGATAAACTACATAATGTTTGCCCTCCACCTAGGACTATATGATGAGGCATTTACACAGACCCCAGAGTACAACGCCATTGGCATCTGCATGTCATCTGGGATGACACAGATGGAGTACTGGAGCCGGCTCAACACTGACCCAGTTTATGTTCTCAGTCACTCCATCATAGGGCGGGGTGACAACACTGGCATGGTCGGCACCTAAGACTTCCTATTTCTGTCAAGCATGGACGAGGGGTTCTTGATCCACCTTGAGTGGATAGTCGCACACTTCATGTTACATTAAGTGACGTACTCCCATTTCCACGTTATCTTCGTCGGCCCGTACATTACGAGGCTTGCCTGAAAGATGGGCCTACTAGCAGGAGGAGTCACGGCGGGGATGAGGATGGTCGGAGGCTCACTGCCGATCACCGTGGACATATTATGAGCGATAGGGTTGGTACAGCCGATACGCACATCTCATGGTATCATATATCAAGTCGCAGACCCCAGGGAACTTCAGCAGCCCGCGGACCCATCAACAATAGTTCGGCCGAGCACTGCACCGCCTGCACTAATTCCAGTTCCATCACCAGTAGCACCCAACCCCGCCGCCTTCCAATAGTGTGTGGTCATGGCCTTCTACAGGCTCAGTGACTATTTCGGGGTCCAGCTACCACCACCACCTACACCACTCGCTCAGGCACACACCACGAGGAACATGGGGGTGGACACGGAGGACGACTTCTCGAGCGCCAATGACGACGAGGAACTTGACGGCTGATGATCATCAGATTTCTTTTTCCTTTTTCACCAATTTTGTATTTTTATTTTTTTTATTTTCATTAGTTATGTATCACAAAGGGGTTTAGCCCTTTCTATATATAGTGTTTGAGCTTCACCTATATGCCTTCAGTATTTCCAGGTGACTGGAATTCTACAGTTTCAAACTTGGACAGGGACCCACACAACGAGAGAAACTACATGCCATACATTCAGGAAAGTTCAACTGGCCCTTTTCCTCTCTTTTATTTTTCACATCATATTCATTTCTTTTAATATATTTGGTACATTGGG
Source organism: Dioscorea zingiberensis (assembly GCA_026586065.1). NCBI lineage: Eukaryota > Viridiplantae > Streptophyta > Magnoliopsida > Dioscoreales > Dioscoreaceae > Dioscorea > Dioscorea zingiberensis. The sequence continues at coordinate 26,146,354 of CM048826.1, forward strand.
GATAATGTACAATTTAAGTGTTTGTGTGTGTGTGTGTGTGGGGGGGGGGGGGGGGAAGGGGTTAGTTAAGCTTATATGACTTACAATACTTATATTGCTTATGATGAGTGTTGATTTAGGATGACCTATGAGAGTTAATTATTGGGAGTCCTCTCTATATCTAGGCAGACATTAGAGTTGAAGGCCAAATTTTTTCAAAATATATTATATATATAGTCTTGCCTTTGCTTGACACCCCACAAAATTTTCTAACACAAACCCTGACTTGGTTGTCACTTGTTCGCTTAGGTTTGGATTGTAGATAGTTTGACCAATAGTGAGGATTTTCTTTGAAATAAAAATGAAAAGAAAAAAAAAAGAAAATAAGTCTGAAAAGTCAGATTCAGTAGTGATGCCCTGCCGGCCGTAAAGTCAGATCCATTAAGGATACCCTACCAAAAAAAAAGATGGTAGAAAGAATTATGACCTTTAAAGCGTGAAACCCGGCCTTAAGTAGTCTGATCTTGGGCATCACAAATGTTTACTTGATGACTTACAGGAGAAATGGCTACCTCATTGGATGTATGCAACTACTACCCAAATAAATGAGTCAAAAGAGGAAATATTAATGAGTAAATAAGGTCTAGACTGGCTGGGCCGGCTGGAGTTGTTAAGAGGCATCCTAGGAGGAGATACACACACACACATGAGGGGTATGAGTATAAAGTAAGACCTATTTTCTGTAAAAACTTCTATGGCACTCAACACTATGTTTTCCCTTACACCAAAAGGACTCCCAACTATTTTGAGATCAGAGATTATGCACTCATTCTTTTTATTGTGAGTCGTATTTTATTTGCTTGAGCATAAGCAAATGTTCAAGTGTGGGGGTATTTGATGAGTGCATAATTACACATATTTTCAAATCATATTTGCATGCACTTTGTCTATCTTTCTACATGGATTCCTCTATTTTTTTGCTTTTTTGGGTATTTTTTTGTCAATAGACAGGTAAACAAAGCCTCGGAACCAAAGAAGAGAAAGATGAATCAATTCAAAGCCAAATGAGCTGTAGAAGTCAAGAATTAATTACCAAATTTATAGGACTCTAAAAACAATCTCCACCATTCAGATTAATTAATAACAAGAAGTTAGGAACAACCAATTAAAATTTCAAGTCAATCCGAGGTCAATTGGTCATTCGATCAAGTGTTTGATGAAGACTATGTAGATCTGGAAAAGCCACACGGCCACAAAGCTCCTGACACAGCCTTGTCATGTAGGGAATCTTCCAATTAGAAGATCCATCGATTTGAGATGAAAAGAAAGTTCTATCTATTTTCTTTAGTTATTCAGTTAAACCAATGATTCGTTATTGGAGCAGATAGCAACAACCATTTTATCGGACATGTATGTTTATTTTTGGATTTCCGATGGATTTACATGGTTTCATTAATGAAAATTGTTTGATGTAGTGAGTAAAAGGCTCTGGTTGTTCACCGTTTTGCACACACGCATGTATGTGCCTCTGTGAAGTCCGTGTGTATCTCGGGATAAGCCAAAAGTGTGTCAATTCGATTCCAAATGATTCCAGACTTACACACGGGGTTAATATGACTGAGACACGAGCGTATGGCATAAAATTGAAGCTTATAAAAGGTCATCGGATCTTATTTGAAGGGGACTTTTGGAGGATCAACTTCTGGGGGGTTCTTTGGTCGTCAGCTAGGGTTTCGGAGGCGGAGGAGACATTGAGCAAGGGAGTTTTATTTATTTTATTATGTCTTCCTCTTTAGATCTTGTTAGGGCTTCCCATGGTAAGAGAGGCTAAACCACTTGTGGTATCTCAGGTCCTTGAACCCTTAGATGAACTTGTGACTTTTTTTCTTTATTTAATACTAGGCTTTTCTTTTTTATTATTCTTGTGGATTATCTATGTGTGTTTTTGCTTGTGGTTTGTTAGTGCGAAAGTGTTGATCACATAATTAGAGTTGCTTGATGCATAAAGATAGATCTCGGTCAAGATAGATCCAGGCATAGATAATGAAGGGTGCGCACACACTGAGAGATTGGGTGATCGTGATGATTTCACAACACACTCTCCCAATTAGGGTAAAACCTAATAGTAGGAAGCCCAGAACCCACTCTAATTGTTAGCATAATGTGCTCGTATGGCAAAATCGTTGTATGGGACTAGGGTTTGGTCACAGAGAGACCAGGATCAAACTAATTTAGGGTTCCTCATGACCCAAGAATACATCAACTAGATAGCCAGTATTAGGAATTGAGTCAAGCGAGGGATTCTTAGGGGGATAAAGATCCTGTGTGCCATGTCCTCTTGATTGATAAAATGCTAGACTTGCCAACTGTCACTTTAGTTTTAGTTCTTCTTTAGATTATTTAGTTAGGATTATAAAAACACCAAAATAGTTTAGGCTAGACAACAGGAGATAATTTAGTACTAGCTCTACCGATCCCTGTGAATTCAACTATCCTACCTTTAATACTTGAGCGACCCCATATAGCTTTGCTCCTCCTTATGTGTCAACTGTCTGTGTTCTAAAATGACATCGGCTGAGTCAATCCCACCAAGCAACTCTTTTTTCCTGGCCATATGTTTTTTATTCTCTTCTTTGCTTCATTGACGTCGTTTTCCCCTTAGAAACGATATTTTCTTGGTGAATACATATATACCATGACCTTGGTAGTGGCACTCCATCCACCAGTTCTTCATTTGTTCCCAAAAGCCTTCCTTTGTTGCCCATGCTATGTTGAAGCAGAAAGGGAGGGGATTTCCTTCGTGTTCGCCACATTCTAGGCTTATGGGGCATTGTTTGATCTTATGCGTGGTAGGGCCTATTGCTAGACTCGTGGTTATTCAACCGCACATTCTATTTATAGGAGGAATCAATCCAGTCGGGAAAAATATAGGACTTCCCTATTGTTTGTCCATATGTATTGACGTCCCCTGAGAGGCGGGTCAAACAGCTGCAAGTCGTTTAAGATGGCATTGAACTCCTATTGCTTTCTCCCGTTATTGGGGGATATGCTTCCTTCTTCCCTTATTCGTTTTGTGTTGAAATCTCCTCCCAGTATCCCTGGTCCTTTCCATCTGTTACGTATAACACGTAACTATTCCTAGAATTGTTGTTTACGGGCTAGCTCGCAGGGTCCGTAGGTTGTGGTGTATATCCATTCTTTATCAAAGGTTGTTGTGCGGAATCTTGTCATAATAGTAAACATCCCTATATGATTGTCAATCAGTCTTAGCTTCGATTCCTTCCAACCTATACAGCAATAACCTTTGGTATTTTTAGCTGGTAGTATCAGATGCCGAGTATGGGAGGGCCTCCAATTGATTTCCAAATATTGTGGTCCATCTTGTCAAGTTTCGTCATTTACAGAAAAAAAAAAATATATATTGACTTTTTGGGGATATAAAAATCCCCTACTAGAAATCACTTCTTATGTTTCCCTAGTCCCCTCACATTCCATGGGATCACCTTCATTGGAAAACTGTCGATGCTTGGTTATAGGGGTGGGGAGCTTAGCTGCTCCCTTTCCCCTTTATGCTTCGCTTGTGCTCCTCTGCCCTTATATGTTGGAGGAAAGAGGCGGTGACGTTCTGCTAACTTTTTAGGTCCACTCCCACCTATAAGGCCGTTGCTATGAGTGTTTTATCTGGCCAATTAGTTAGGGTTAACAAGACTTCAGTGAATGGAGAAGGTATGCTTCCAACCTCCATGCATGTTGTAGATGTTGTTGGGGTCTTTTCCATAGCCTGTGGATTTTCTTCTGGTGGTTTGTTCTTACGGGTTCTTCCCTTGGGTCTTTGGGCAACAACGGAGGAAGTTAAGGCCTTACCTGGTTGTGGAGTTTTGGAAATGCCCTCCTTCATTGGCATTAGAGAAGGTAATGACGGGCTTTGATGTGGATTAGCTATTAGGAATGTCCATGCTTCCTCTTATATTAAATTTTAGGTTCCCTTTATAAATCTTATAGTCATCTTGTTCATGTCTAGGCTAATTTGAGCTCCAATATTTAGTAAGTTAAGTGCAGTTTGAGGGGGGTGGTAGTAAGTAAATTGCCTTGATGGGCTAATATTTTCATTTAAAATACTTTCCATGGTAGTAAGTTGGTTTCGGTTGACAATTGGGTCCATAGTTGAGCCATCATTGGGTTGTGCTAGAGTAATAGCCCCATCTCCCAGATCTGATAAACAGTGGATTGTGGTGCTTTAACTGGGCCACATTCAGAGGGGGCTAACGCTATTTGGCTCTTTTCAGGCTTGGGCAGGCCTTTCGCCAGATCCGTTAAGCTCCCAGCCCGTCCATTGTAGTGGGTCCCGCTACTTTTAGCTGCCTTCTCCTGATTAGTAAGAACCTGTTGAGCCAACTGCGTTATGGGTGAGTTTAGTTCACCAGAGCGGACTGATTGACGCTATGCGTCCTGTCTACATTCGTATGTCCTAAGCCTTCCTTTGCCTCATCAACGGCCCCGTTCTCCCCCTAGTTTATACATAGTTTCTAGATTCCTCAAAGGGACCCCCCAAAGTCCATCAACAGTTCCACGTCAGGTTCCACGTGGCTTGCCGCCGATAATAAAATGTACCCCTAGAATCAGTACCATAGTACCAACACACGCGACCTACATGCCCTACTTTTGCGTAGTACGCAGACGCCTTGGTATGACGATTCGGAGGGAGAAACATTGGGTTTACCCGGTCTGAAGTACGATGGACCTCTGTTTGAGTCCTCTGCTCCCCTGATTCCCTGAGGCATACTCTGAGTTTTCTTTTGCCGATGATTGCAGCAAGAGCCGATTCTATCTCCATAAACATTTCCTTCCTCTTCTCGGTCGTGCTTCCACGTGGATATGTCATTTTTGCTTCATGTGTTGTCATATCGCGAGGGGGGTCCCCGGATTTTGCTTTTTGATACACGTAAAAATATACACGACACTTCTCCCACAAGTATATGGGGTCAATCAAGTAGTAAAGTACCCAAAGGTAGAGTAGTAGAATCCACAAGGATTGGCCACTAGTACTAGTTAACCTCTATTACCTAGCCTAATTATAAGATGAATTATGTGATGAAATTGGTTAAATGTCCTAACTAAAAAACTAATGTGAATAATTGGTGGATTGAGGGTAATCAAAGATAAAAGATGGCACCTCGGATCACAATCCCCCTAGGATTCCTTGCTAATGATTGATTCCCTATTACTGCCTAATTACTGATAACTCCTGGATTATGTAACAATGCGTTTCTCAGTAAAACACCTGATCTCTCGTGTTGCTTAGATACAGCCTAGCACCTCTGTCTGATTGGAACCGATCTAGAAGAATCCCAAGGCTAATGTGATATTCTAGCCATTCCAAGTACCCGCACAAACACTCGTGGTGCTGGGTGCTCTAACATACTGAGGTAGATGACTTGAGGCTCGCGTAAGGGAAAACCACATAAAGATATATAGACAAATAACAACTCTAGGCTAATGCAATACAAATTCTACAACCATCATGAACACTAACATGTTGATGCTATACCCTAAGGAGATGGATGATTGGGCTCATGCACAAGATAACAACAAAGAATTGCAAGCATGAAAAATCAAGATGCGACATAGGAATTATTAATAAGAAAAAACCGAATATAATAGGAAATCAATAAGAAGTTCATCCTAGGGTTTAGGTGTCCGAGGCACTATAGAAGTTTTAGCCTCTCATGCTATGATCTATCATAACTAAGATAAAAGAGGAGGTTACACAATTAGACATAGAAATCTTCCCTTGATAATGCCTCCTCCGCCTTTAATTCCTCCCGTGAAACCCTAGACGTCGCTGCAAGAATCGCCCTGAGACTGCTCCGTCAAAAGTTGCCGATTAGGGTTACATGGACGGCCTTTTATAGTTTTCCAAATCTATAAAGCATGGTCGTATTGATTTGAAGCACGGTCTTGTTATCTCGAACACGCTCGTCTCGTATTGATATTGAACATGCCCGTGCTCTCATTTGGCGACGCAGTCAACGTGACTTCAATCAACAAAGAGTTACACAGGGTGGAACATACCGATGTTTCATCAGCACTCCTGCGTTAATTAAGAGCATGGTCGTGCTCTTCTCTACATTTGCAATATTTCGCCCTTTTTCACTCCAAAATGTCTGATTCATGTTCCTTTTGCTCTCGAGTACCTATTTACCTATCCAATCAATAGAAATACCCAAAGAAGCACAAAAACATAGAATTGGTGCTAGAAAATGGCATAAGTACATGTTTATATAAGGGAAATTTATGTATAATCACGCACTTATCACTTTCCAGTTTTCTTTTCTTCTCATCCTCCGGTGACGCCGCGGTAGCTCTGCCTGCCCATGCTCCATGATCACACGGATGTTGTGTGCTCTACTGTCAATGCTGCAATGAATCGTATATGGTAGGCCTTTACCCTTCCGAACTCTTAGCGTCACTCGCAGCTCGTCGACGTAGCGGCCTTCGTTATAAACGATATGGACCAGCTCTCCAGGGGGTTTGAGGATCCTCACCACCGTTTCATAATGCCAACAGAAGAACGGTGTGCGTTTTGCGATTACCCATATGATCTCTCCTTCAGCGTTCCCAGGAAGCCATAAATTGAGGGTCCATAATGAGTATTGATAGGTGAATTCTGGAAAGTCCACTTCTCCGTGCGCTTCTATTTGCCTCGCCTTCGTTGTTGAAGGACATGCAACCATATATTTGTCGTCGTTGAGCTCTCTCGGCATCCAATTATAGTTTTTGTCTTCGATTTCAACTACAACCACCGCCATTCATCGTCCGTCCATGATTCCTTCTCTGATGTGCGTGATTATAATCACGGTGCAGCTGCAAACCTCTTCCTTGTTTTTTATTATCTCACTGTCCAGTAGGAGTGAAAAGTAATGTGTTCTTTGTCATCCTCTTCAGTTGTTACTTCCTCCAATGAGGGTTTTTTTGGTTCGCGCCTGTCTTTGCCGAACGATGGGGGTTGTGGTTGCATTAGCTTCCCTAGTATTAGTCAAAGCTATCGACGTCTTCAGATGTGTCTCCCTAGCTATGCCTCTATCCTTCAACCCCTACGCCGGCAATCAGCTTTGCAGTGGCCGAACTCTCCACACCCTCAATAAGTTGGTACGCGTCTTCATTCCGAGGCCATGTGACTTCATTGCAAAAATTGTCCGCAACTTCGACCTTCTCGGAAGTGGTGAGTATCGTTGGCAGGGATCGCCAGCGTGGTTCGGGGCTCCAACGAGGTCGAGGGTCACCGTTGTTAAGTCTTCTCCGTTTATGGTAAACTTCTGTCTAATCTCCTTCACCGACGGGATGCACTATCTATTCCCTTGATGTAGTTGGTCCTCTAGTGGCTAAGTGCACTGTGAGTGCCCAAAAGTATTTTCAATACTTGTATGTTTTTCTCTTTTTTTTTTAATTGAGAGAATAGAATGCATATGGCTTTAATTGATTAGGATGAATCAAAAGGTACTTGGCACATGAAAGGATGTCCTCTTTCATTGGTATTGAAGGGGTATTAGTCCAAAAGATGTTAAGGCTAAGGGTCATCACCAAAAGACACTACTACACATGAAAGAATGTCCCTTTCATGTGTGACCATTTGCTAAAGGATGTCCCCTTTCATGAAAGAATGTTACCAGGGGATGTAACCTTGAGATGAAATCTTTTGAGACTCTATATATAGCCTAGTCCTATGTGATGGAAACGACACCAAAATTCATATTCTCTATTCTCTCACTTTCTCTTTAGTTCTTATTATTTTTCTCTACATTATCAAAGATAAATACAAGAGTGTTTTCGGGTTGAAATGAATAGTGCAAGTTCGCCTTTCAACAACAATCAAAGAACTTCATTGTATCCTGAAGGCGTTTCTCACTTACCCCATTGCAATCATGATTCTAATCAGAGGGGGAGAAATTCGTCTAAAAGAAAGCATTGTCACCTTCGTGCCTTGAAGCTTGTTTGGTTCATCTTCTTTTATTATCTATTATTCCATCTTATTTTACAACACATACTTTTATATAGCTATCAGATTATTAAGCAAATTTTATCTAAAACAAAAAAATTAATAAATAGAACAAAAAAGATCATTTATTTCATACAAAAATCAAAACCATGTTACCCCATTGCAAACAATTCTTCACATGAAATTTTCATACAAGCTAACAAAAGTAAATAAAATATATATATATATATATATATATATATATATATATATATATATATATATATATATATATATATACCTTGTTTTACCAACCCAAGTAAAACACGAACTTAAAATGAGAATTAGAATGTGTGGGATAGAAAATACCAGTGTGACTCCGTGTCTTTCGAAGAGACACCAGGCGATACGTCGAATCACAAATGTCATTTTTGCTTTAATTTCATGGGTTCTTCCATTCCTAATAGAGGTGAGCCTCTATTATTAATTACCCCGAATGTGGTTTTAGGAACCTTCGACTAAGGACTTAAGTACAAGTAAAGGCAAAAAAATTTGTTTTAATAATTTGCACATGAATTTGGTTCGTTATATATATATATGTTACAATTAGGTCGGCCGGATGTCCAGCCGCCTGGTTGTAACATTTTTATTATAGTTTATATATATATATATATATATATATATATATATATATATATATATATATATATATATATATATATATATATATAAAAGATATAAATTATATTTTTTATATTGTATTTAGATATAGTTTGATTTATCTATATATTTTAAAAAAATATATAGATACGTATATATAATTTTTAAATTTATATGTACATATATACATGTATTCTGAAGATAAGATAATTTAAAAAGTATATATACGTATCTATATATTATTTAAAATATATAGATAAATCAAACTATATCTAAATACAATATAAAAAATATAATATATATATTTTATATATATTTAATATATTAAAATGGTGTTAGGATCAAGCGGCCGGACTTAAGGCCAGCCTAATCCTAACACCACTTTATATATATATATATATATATATATATATATATATATATATATATATATATATATATATAATTTTTTGGTTTTGGGCTGGTCTTTATCTTCTTTCAATTTGCTACCTTCATTGCTTTCATTGATTTCATTTTTTGATTTGCTTGCATCATTGTTTTTTCTTCTTTATTCATCTTTTTCATCTTCTTGTGTGCCTTTGTCTTGTTTTTGCTTCCTTCTTCTTTATTCATGCATTAATTGTTCCTTGTTTTCATCTAGCTAAATTGCTTATTGCTTTATTGCTTGTTTCCTTCTTGGTGTCTTGTTCCTCTTCTTCTTCATTGTCGTCCTATTCATTCTTCACCATCATGTGTTTGCATGATCTGGATCCTTCATTCTTGCTTTAAGATCCAAAGCATCGTTCAATTTGTAGAGTATCTCTTGATTTGTAGGGTATCCCTTAGCTTTTGGGTTATCCTCTTAGCTTATAGCTAGGGTATCACTTATTTTTTAGGTTGTCCCTTGATTTATAAGGAAGGTATCTCTTAGCTTTTAGGTTACCCCTTAATTTATAGGGTATCCCTTAACTTGTAGGTTATCCCTTAGCTTTTAAGTCATCCCTTAATTTGTGAGATATCCCTTATTTTTGGGGTATACCTTGATTTGTAGGGTATCTTTTAGCTTTTGAGTTGTCTCTTGATTTATAGGGTATCCCTTGGTTTTCTAGGTTTCTCTCAAGCCTTAGTTCTTAGGGTGACCATGTTGCATCTGATCTGATTCGAGTCTTCCCTCTTTTACTTTTTTTCTTTTTTTTCCCTTCTTTCTTTTGCATCACATCTGATGGGTAATTCATTCTCAATTTTTCTCCCATCTTCTTCTTTCTCTCTCTCTCTTTTTGTTTATAACGTGAGATAACCAATGGAACTCTCACAGATCCTTTGAAACAAACGCATTGACTCGACATAATCTTTTCTTTATATATTTTCAAAAAAATAATGTATTTTATTTTTATTATTTTTTATTTTTATTTATTTTTTTTATCCTATTTGATTAGGATATATAAAAGTTTTATGTAAACAGATGGTACAACAAAAAAAGGATGAAAGAAAAGCCAAAAAAGAATAAATCGGTCTAAGAACGAGAAAACAGAAGAAAGAGTATTGAAAAGGCGTTTGGTTCATGGAATGGGAATGGAATGGGAATGATAGGGAATGAGAAAGGTATAGGAATGAAAACTGTGTTTAGTCGGAAGGGATTGGAAGGGTAGTTCATTGGAAATTAGAAAAGTAAAAGAAGAGATTGTGATAAAATGACTCTTATGCACCTTATGTAAATAAATAATGTTATATAATAATAATAATAATAATAATAATAATAATAATAATAATAATAATAATAATAATAATAATAATAAGGTAGGTTAAATGGTAACTATTTTTTAGATATTTAAGAATTATAATTAATTAATTATTATAAATAAATATTTAAATAACTATTATTAAAATTTAATATTTAATTTTATTATACTATTATTGAAAATAATTAATTAAATACTTAATATTATTTATTTTTCGTAGATTATAATGTCAGTCGTTTCATTGAATATATTTTTTAATTTTGAAACCGATTGAATGATTAGTGGTTAATATGTTGTTATACTATGTTTTAAAATTAATCTATTCCTAATCTTAACTTTCTTCTTCACCCATATGAATAGATGGAGCTCAATCACTGGATACATATTGTGAATTAGGCAACTATATCCATTGAAGCATGGTCTGTTTTGTATTTTATTATTGAACTTGTAGCTTCAATGGCCAGCTTTCCTACAATGGCCAATTTCAATTAAACCAGAAAACTAAACAAAATAAAAAATAGTTGCAGAAAAACACAAAAAGAAACCAATCCTTGTTAGATTAATTCGACCATCATCTGCACAAAACCAATCCTTATCACATAAACAGCTAATGCATTACTGATGCATTATCTGACCATCATCTAACCACAATGACCATCGTCTGACCATCATCTGACCATCATCTGCACAAACTCATTTGACCATCATATGTAGACTAAATAGCTAATTCATTACTAATGCAAAATTAAATATGAAAAAAAATCAAAGATAGCTTTCCCAGTGAGCAGGTTGTGCACGAGTTAAGATAAGTGATAAATAGATAAAAAAATATCCAGCTTCAATTAAATCACAAAACTAAACATCACAAACAAACTTCAACAAACAACAATAGACTTCAATGAACTACAACAAACTTCAACGAACAACAATAGACTTCAATTGTTAATAAAACAAACTTCAGATTACATATTAGTTGGGACAAATAACAATCTTGATAAAAGTACACTATAGAAATGCAACTTCTAGTTGTCAAGCAAGTCCAAAAATGTTTGTAGTTGATCATCATCTTTGGACAAAATCTGTAGGATGAACATTGCCTTATCATCAGAAAGACCTTCAATCTCAAAAATTACTCGTCCAAGTAATTTTTTCCTTTCTTCATGGGCCTTCACACGAGCTTCATCATGAGCAGTGGCTTCAGCTAGTGCCTTAAATCCTGGACCAACCATTTCCTTGAAAGTGTTAAAATGTTGGGATATTTTCTCTATTGATGGATCCATAAGACTTTTTCTCTTTCCACATACTCTTGAGGTACTTGTCTCTAATCTCATAGGCGATGGAGCTTTGATGGTTCCTGCGTAGGCATACAAAAGTCATAACTTGTCATTTGAAAGAAGTTTGTATCATCAATCCAAAATTATGTTCTCATGTAAATACCGCTCCGCATCATCTCCGATGTCCCCTCTTGTGTTGCCATTAAAGCTATCCCTTACGAAGACCAAGGCAAGGTCATTAAAGAAAGGAAAAGATTTTCCATAAAGACCGGCTGCTTCCTTATGGTTCCGCATTGCATTAAAAATATAGTTAATAAAATAAACATCATATAAAAGTCATTGCATAATTACTAAATAAAATTATGTATACCTTAACATAAGCATCATATGCACTTTTTTAACATTCAACAGTACACCTCGTGTTGTTCCAAACAAAGCCACTTATTTGTTGTATATCGGCAATTGCAGTAGTCTTGTTTCTAAGTAATTTAACTTGAGACTCGGTATTGGGCACAACTTTTAATGTGGTCCTCGGAATCTTTTCCTTTATCATTTTTCCAACTGAAGAGTGTATCTATTTCCAAACCCATTTTATGTCCTCCGCATTGAATTGGCAGATAGCTTAACTAAGGCGTCGATTTATCTTATTCTACGGTCCAATATTGTTTATTTTGGCCCCTACCCCATGATTGAGAATTTGTTTCCATGCTTCATAAAGAAAAGGAGAACATTAGAAATGAAATGTCAAACAAGTAAAATCGGCAACTAGCTTGAAATAAATATTTTTAACACAATAGAATCATATTTCAACATTGAAAGATAGGGTTTCAAACAAAATCATCTAAAACACACACACACACACACATACACAGTCAACTAATACATAAGCACTACACAATCAACTAATACATAAACAAAATCATCAACTTGACCGCCAAGTATTAAATTGTGTCAACTCATCCGTGGGATCAATAGCAGTAATGTTTTCGATATCATCTTGTATGCTTTCCTCTTGGCTTTGATTGCCAACATCATCTTCTGCAGGGTCTTCTATCATCTCTCTTCTAATAAAGTTATTGTAAGAGTTGTCATGTTTACGGCTTTATTAAATCCTTAATTATTCCTCTAGTTATGTTTAGTAATTAGATCCCTTATTTGGATTAATATAATTTAATAATGGGGGGTTTAATTGCATAATTGATTCTCATGAGAATTTAAATATGAAGGATTTGCATGTATTAATTTATGAAGCAAGGGACCTTTGTGCAAAAAGGCATTAAAGCCATGCATGAAATATAGTATGGATGGCTTGGATTTAAAGTGAGAATGGCATGAACGGCTTGGATTTGGAAGAGTAAAAGGTAATGAAGATCGTGAATTAGAACCTGGGAAAACTCCAACGGCTTGGAGTTAAAGGAGGAGAATTAATCCACAATCGAGTGGTGAGGGTTGAAGCAAAACATAACAAAGATTAACCCTACGTGTGATAAATAGATGGTGGAGATTTAATTCGTCGTCATCTCACGGCTGTGGTTTGATGCATGGTCTCGTTGAACAAACCGAATGATAGGAAGCGCCATCAACGCCTTGGTGGGAAACAGATTCATTTGGATGAAACGTAGTAGAAGTGCCACGTGGCACGATTTGCTTCAGTCATGATTGAAACCGAGAAAGACCCCTCCTTCGTACTCGACATGCGGAGCATCATCCGCCGCACATCTAAGAGGATAACCACGTCCAAGGCATGAACAAATTGTTTTCGTTCTATTCTCCTACCTTTCTCCTGTTCGGTATTTGACGCGAGTCCAAGATAGGATCCGATCTCGCATGTTGAGGCAATCGTCGCAGAGCTTGGGGGAAAAGCAGACAGTGTTTCATTACCTTAGATTAGTGCAGCCCCGAAGCTCTCAAACCGTCCCTTCATAGCATAAGAAGCAACTGCTTCTTCTCCTAAGACCCATTGCTCTTCTTCCAACGGAGATGAGAAAGCGAGAGAAGAGATTTAGTTGAGAGAGAGGAAGTAAAGGAGCTGGTAGGAGCTGAGGCACCGTGACTTGAGTCGAGACCTTCACGGCGGAGAGACGGAAGTACCACCCAACAATCGAAAAGAACCAAAACAGTGGTGGTTAGCCGAGATTGTGGGAGAGACGTCTCGGACTCTCAACCCACTGACCACCATCTCCTCTAACCTTGATTTGAAAGCCTATAAGCAGCAAAGTGAGCTAATCTTCTCCTTTCCAACAAGACTTTGAGAACCTTCAATCTCAAATATGTTAAATCCTTGCACTTTTCCTCCATAATACCCTGTCCCTTCGACAACCTTGTGTCGAGGCTAGGGGTCCGCGATAACGGGGAGCTGGATGCTTGACAGGCTAGACAGGAGAGATTAGGAGCTCAAGGGACAAACGCTACAATTGAAGACTCTACCAAGGTGAGCTCCTGTGTGTTGTTAAGATATTAATAAGAGTTCCGAAGTGTTGAGTTAGTTGATGCTAAAGTCTATAGTTGTAATGCATAATCTCCAAGAGAAGTTTCCATGTATGTAAAATAGGGATATTTAAGAACTAAAGAGATGCTAGAATCTTCCTATATGTTGGTATGGTAGTGATATATTTATGGGTGTTGTGATGGTGCATGCATGAATATTAAAGCTTGTAGGAGAGAAGGTGAGTTCTATAAGTAAACTTCAGGATTACTAATTGTTAAGCTGAGTCTGGTAAGGGTTATGGAATTAGATGAACAAGAGCTATGTATTAAGTTAGGATGAGAGAGATTTAAGCATACATGCATGGTCTAAGTAACAAGATAAAATCTTCGCCATTGGTTAAATGATGGGTTTGGGATGTCCACGACTTTCAATGCATATGAAAGGAAAAAATTAAAAATAATAAGCACACTGCGTGCATGGATAACGTGGAAGCCATGGCCAAGAGATGAGTGCTTTTAGGATGGAAACCACATGCATTACAAAGAGAAGTGGTTTCCCTATGGGAAACCATGCCATCACCAAAGAGAGCGTCACATAGTGAGATACAAGCACATCACAAAGAGAAATACATCCCTCTTATTAATTCCTCTAACTTCTGAACATAGGATCCGAAGTGGATTTAGGTCATGAGTACAGTCTGAACAAGTGCCGAAAACCCTATCCATCGCTAGGGCAGAGCAGTCGAGTTGTCCCCTCACTGGTTGCCATCATTGCAGCAGAGCTTGCTATTACCTTGAGCCCATAACCCAGTGTCTCAGGAGTTAAAAAGGAACAAGTGAAGCATAACTCTCACCCACCTGTTCAACCGGGAAGGATACTTGGCCCTCAAACCAACTCCTCCTTTCCCTCTGACGGACAATAGTTGGTGCGGCCAGGTTCGCACTATCGGGCTCTCCGAAGATAGCTTACGAGTCGAACGGTAGTCACCGATGGACTCACACCACCCTCCAACCCACGATAGAAGCCAATGGACCTCTATCGTACCGCAACGAGTCTCGCGGCAGTACCAGCAGCCGGAGTTCCTCCTGAGGGCGTCACTACGTTGCCAAAAAGCCATCCAACCCCAATAAGTAGCTTACTCTATACTCATTTAAGCATGTTGAATACAAGAGGAAAACCTTGGGCCTTCCATAGCCTTTTGCCGAGCATGGCTAGTAGCCAAATCTCGCTGGTGGCCCCTATGGGCCGCTATTCAGCCGTTGGTCACCAGAGTACTGGTGCTAAGTAGTGAGGCATGATAATACTGAGCTAGATCCATAGTATGAGTCTCTATGGCGTGCAAGCTTGAGATTCCACATATGGGTGTAAGAGTGTAAAAGGAAACAAGGAGAGTAAGTTTCCTGGAAACCTAATGAGCACCATTAGAAGTTAAGTGGAGGGTTAACGGTGATGAACTCATAGTTAGCTGGATTAAAGATAAGAGTCAGGCCATGGTGTTAAACGGTTGAACCACATAATATCATAGGCTAATGGTGTATGGCTACTAGGGGATAGATGGGAGTTATATTTTTCCTAACTAAAAACAATACTAAAGCTATGCTTGAATAAGTGGAAGATAGTAGAGAGAGAGAGAGAGAGAGAGAGAGAGAGGATGTCATTATCCTATATCTCTCTCAACCGGACAAAGGGATTCAAAACAATAAAATTGTGTTGACTTATGGGCCTCATGTAGTTAATTATCCATGAGTTAAGAAATAATGGGAAAAGACTTGCATATTAAGTTGGCCAAGTGATAGGGACTTGAAGGCAAGCAAATGGACTCATGGACCATGTCAAGTCATAGCTCCTTGTGACCCAAGTGGAGGTCTAGTCGAGTTGTTGAGTAGGCTCTACATTTCACATATATTCATACGAGATATGTTTTAATCTCCAGATTCTGACGTAACTTCGAGGGTCACATTGGGAGCAATATCGAACAATTGTTAGACACTCCTACTCTTACAAGTAAGTGCCTTTTTCGCTCTCCTTTATCATGCTGATTCGTAGTCTCATGATTGTGCACGTAAGTGCCTTTGGCTCTCTTCTTTATCATCATGATTTTTAATCTCATGCTTGTGCACTTCCCGATCACTGATTGGTTGGTTCCTTGGTGTGCCGATGTCACGTATGCTTATTTGATGCCTTGGATTATTGCTTCCTTGATTTCATGCTTACTTGACTCGTTAGAGTATTGCCTTATTAATTCCATGCTTGTGCATGTCTTTGGTTGTATAGTGTTTCTTTTCTACTTGATATGTGTTATTCTTGTGGAATCTTTCGCCCAGATCAGTGGAGCGTGGGGGCTCCCGTGGAGCTTTCGGGGCTGCGGGCACCCCGGCGTTCTGATGATTCCTTGCCAAGGGGGAGGATACTCTGGCCGTCCACCTGTCAGTGGAACGATACACTGGCCGTGTCGACATGTATAAGAGGTAGCGCTGCCAATTTTCGACCAAGGGTCGATACCAGCTTAGTCTGACGACTGACCGGGGGATACTTCGAGAGTCTTCTTTGGATTTTTCTTCCAGGGCTTCAATACCATTGTTGTGTTTAGGAGTCCCTACCTTTGATGGTTCCTTATGGTAGGTTTGACTCCAAGGTATGGGGTGCGGCCCCACTTGTTTGGTTTAGTCATGTGATTGATTTGCTTTACTTGCTTATCCTCTGCTTATACATGACTTGTTTATGATCTCTGCGGGGCTTTTTATTGTTTTACTGGGCTTTCTTTCCGAAAACTCATATACTTGTTCTCACTCCTTGTCAGATCCCGCGGAGTAGGGGACTGAGCCACCGGAGCTGTACGTGGGGCATAGGGATGTTGCTGAGGTTGGCTACCTCTGATTTCATTATTTTGAGTGTGGACACTTTTTGTTTGGTCCACGAGGACCAGTTATGTACTTGGCATTATAGGGTGCCTGTACTCTTAGGATTTATATTCCGCTGATATTACTCTGACTTTATATTTATATTTTATTCCGCTGCATATGTGTTATTGCATTATGATTGCCCAGGCCTTGTAATTGAGTAGAGCTCGCCTCTACTTGGGTACGGCTGATCTGCTCATGTGCCCGAGCCCTGGGATTTTGGGGTCGGGGCGTGACAGATTAAAGTGGTATCAGAGAGCAAGCGGATAAATGACACCCTAGTTGCCCTAGTGACTTAGTCAAATAGGATGGATTGAGTGTGGGGTTGGGCAGACTAGGACTTTAAGCGAGTAACTGATGACTTTTTGTCTAGCAGTCGACGATGTCCGACACCAAGGAAAGTTCTGATGAGATGGAAGTAGTCCAGGAGAACTTCATTCCATTGGAGCCGGAGTACCCTAGGCTTGTACCAGATAGATCACCCACCAGGTCTGTAGTAGGCCGAGGAGCGGCAGCCGGACCAAGAGCATCAGCCGGCCCAGAGGCGGTAGCGAAGGCGCGAGATTACTTTGGGCTCATGCACCGCTTGATTGACCATTCGATGGGACTAGATCGGATGATGGTACAGTGCATGGAGAGGATGAAAGAACATGAGGCACTCATAACGCAGTATAGGGGACATATGGACCAATACATGCGACAAATGGACGAGGCCCAGAGGAGGAGGCCCCGACTAGAGGGTAACGCGTGGGAGTACCTTAGGAGCTTCACGGTTCAGGCTGGCATCAGACGCGTCGTGCCACCGGCACGGAGTAATCGCATAGTAAGATACCCTTACTGCAAGGGGACCCATAACTCGGCACAGTATACGGCCGAGAGATGCCTCCGGTTCGGAGACTATGGACACCTATGGCAAGAGTGTCAGGGCGACCCCAACAACTGTTTGCGTTGTAGTAGTCCCTACAACCTCATGATGTTTTGTCCCAGGAACCCTCCGGGATCAGGTATGGATAAACTGCCACCAGAACAGGGAAGCCCCCCATTTGCTTAAGACGAGGAGTACACCCCGGAGACGCCGTAGGGACCATACTGATTATTTTGTGTGCTGATGTCAGCACTTACCCTAGATATTATAGCAGTCTTACAAACTATATATGTTGTATGAATTGTTTTTGTTGTAAGGAATCGTATTTTGCTCATCTTAATATCAGTGTTTGAGGAATCTCGCTATGTTGTGTGGCATGAATGATGATGTTTAAACTCTATCTTATTAATACTTCAAAGGTAGGGTGAGGCATGGTGCAGGACGATGGGGACGCCCCCGACGAGTCGAGGTACCCCCGCCTCTATCAGAGGAGATACTCCCACCCCTTGAGGAGATGGAGGTTGAGCAAGAATAGCCTGCTCAATCTAATGTCACAGGGCTCCAAGCGGGAAACCCAGACCCGAGAGGGTAGGTACCCCCCATCACCATGCTTGAGTTGATGAGGGAGATGCACACCCTCATCAGAGAGCAGAGACAGCAGCAAATGCCACCCCCTCTTGCAGCGCCAACCGCACCAGCCGCACCAGCCACAGGTAGGAGTTTGCTTGGGGAAATCAGGAGGCCATCTCCCCAACAGTTTGGGGGAGTTGCCGACCCTCAGGCGACGCAACTCTCGATCGAGGAGCTAGAAAAGGCCTTTGAGTATGTCCAGACGGATGAGGCCGAGAAAGTCAGGACCACTACCTACCCATTATAGGGTGGCACAGAGGACCGGTGCCTCAGGGAGGTACAGATCAGGAAGAGAGGACCCTTCAGGACATGGGAGGAATTCAAGGAAGCCTTCTATGCGAAATACTTTTCTCAGGGATGCCTGGTGCAGATGGAGTAGCAATTTACCCATCTTATCCAGGGTGGGATAACTGTGGAGCAATACGAGGCGAAGTTTGACCGCCTAGCCTGTTTTGTCCCCGACATGGTGCCTAGCGAGGACGTCAGAGTGTGGAGATTTGTGTGGGGCCTCCGGCCGTCACTTAAGAAGATCATATTTGGGTTCATGTGTACCAGTTACTTTGAGGCAATGGCCAGGGCCAAATACATCGACACCTCTTGCCAGGGGGATCCATAGGGGCTACCCCAAAAGGAAAGGAAGAAGGACAAGGGCCAGGGTCCCAGCAACAGCCAGTCGTCTGGCAAGAGCGCGGGCCGATCGAGGTCTGAGTATAGGTCGTGGCCATACAGTAGGTCCTCCGGATCATCAGCCGCCTCTCGAGGTAGAGGTTTTTCAGGCAGTGTATCCCAACAGATCAGTGCTACACTTGTGGGGCTAGGGCCCCACAAGAGGGCTCAGTGTCTGAGCATCACCGGGGGTTATTTCATCTGTGGCAGCCTTGAGCACCGAAGGGCATAGTGCCCACAGGCCCAGGCTAGGCAGGGGGCAGATGGAGGGGCGCAGAGCTCACAGAGGTCATCAGGGGCCTCAAGACAGTCTGGCACTCAGGGGCAGAGGCAGTAGGGAGGAGATAGGAAAAGGAAGAAAACTCAGCCGCCTGCCTCTAGTCAGCCGCCGACACAGCAGACGCCACTGACCCATTGACGGCCCACCACCGAGGAGGCGCAGGCATCACCCAGCGTCGTCGCAGGTACTATTGCAGTTAGTTCATTTTATATCTGCACTTTGTTTGATCCTGGTGACACACATTTGTTTATTTCCACACAATTTGCACGGAGACACTCGCTACCAGTATTAGAGTTACCGTACCAACTAAGTGTAGACACCCCGGTAGGGGCAGCCAGATTAGTGAGCAAGATGGCTCCAGCATGTACCGTAGTGATTGAAGGCGGGAAGCTGCCGGCCATTCTACATATGATGGACATGAGAGATTATGAAGTTATCTTGGGGATGGATTGGCTCTCTTCAGTGTACGCGGTAATAGATTGTCGCGAGAAGAGAGTGCACTTCAGGATGCCCCATGATGAGGAATTCATCTTCCACGACAGCAGGAACTATTCTTTGGTGAGAGAGATTTCAGCCGTTCAGGCGCGGAGGCTTCTTGATGATGGATACGTGGGATACCTTTGCCTCGATTTCTGAGGCTAAGCAGAGGAGTAGCTCCGTTATTGCAGACGTTCTAGTGGTGAGAGAGTAACAATATGTGTTTCCTAAAGATCTGTCGGGTTTACCTCCACACAGAGAGCTAGAGTTCTCTATTGAGTTAGGTTCCTAGTACGGCTCCCGTGTCTAGGGCCCCGTACAGGATGGAACTCGCAGAGCTGAGGGAGTTGAAGAAGCAGTTGGAGGAACAGCTGGAGAAGGGTTTTATTCGACCGAGTATGTCACCTTGGGGAGCTCCAGTGCTGTTTGTCAAGAAGAAGGATGGCTCTTTGAGGCTGTGCATCAACTATAGGGGGCTAAACAAGGTGACGGTTAAGAATAAGTACCCATTGCCTGTTGGAAAATAAACTTAGTTTTGGTATATAAAAAAATATATATTATTATGAGTATTGGAATATGAAAAGTTAGTGGGCTAATGACGTGTAAATTGTTGGTCTTGGTAATGAGGAATGTAAATGCTCCTCAAAAGTCTTTCCAAGGTTGAATGTATTCAAGTGTCTCTTGTAACAAGAAAAGTATGATATAATGAAAAAGTGAAAGAAAGAAGTGAGGAGGTTCTATCATCTTCATCATCTTCCTCTCCATATTCTTGTGTGTGTGAGAGAAATACTATCCACCACAAAAAAAAAAACTATTATCTCTTCTTGTCTTACAACCTTGCCAAGGATTGATAATCTTATATATCAGCTACAGGGGGCGCAGGTGTTCTCGAAGATTGATTTGAGATTCTGGTACCACCAGGTACGGATCAGAGGAGAGAACGTCCAGAAGAGTGCCTTTCGAACTAGATATGGGTACTATAAGTTCTTAGTAATGCTGTTTGGGCTCACCAGTGCCCCGGTCGTATTCATGGATTTGATGAACCGGGTATTCGGGAGATATTTGCACCGATTCGTGGTGGTCTTCATTGATGGCATACTTATCTATTCCCCCAGTCGCCAGGCACACGTGGTGTAAAATCCAAGGATTTTTGTGATAGAATGTGTTTAAATTCCTTTAAATTATATTATTAATTAAAGAAGGTTCCCCAAGTAATTAGTGATTGAATTAAGAAGGGAAAATAAGGGTTAAAAGATTTAAAACCCTAATTAGGGTTAGTAGAGAGTCCGGAGGACCTTTTAGTAATTTTTTAAAAGTTTCAAGGACTAAATGACAATTGTCCTCTCTCTCAGTGGTGGATCTATTTGTAACCTAAAAAGGAAACGGGGATCTCTGGATAATTTTCCAGAGAAAACCCTTATAGAGGAGGAACGAACGGCTGAGATTAAAATATCTCATATTGGTGTTGATCGCGGTGCGTTATTCAGCCATCCGTGTGGCCACGTGGCGAGCTGACAATCTATCTATCTGAGGGAGAGTCGGATCCGAGGCATTGACAGATTATGCAGTACAAATGACCTCATGATGCGAGCGGAATAAGACCGTTCATCTTGGGGATTGTCTCAAGATCGAGACAGAGCGGTATAATCGGACCGTTGAACACGATCTGATCTGGATCGCTTATCTGAGCGTGTGTGTGGATCTGAGGTAATATGGTGGATTATCCACCGTTGATTTCGATCAAGTGGTTTTGGCCGTCGGATCGGATCATGTGATGATCTCGAGGCAAGCCGCCTCCCCCAGCAACGGCAGCGGTTGCTGGGGGCCTAGGCCCAACAAGAGTGAGAGTCATGCATGAGCAATTAGAGACATATGGTTTTATTAGAATTTTTGGCTCTAATAGAAACTCTATCTGTCAGATACTCTCGGGGACACTTAGAGGCATTACAGGAAGAGACTAGGAAAGGCTTCTAGTTCCAGCAAGAGGTAAGTACACTTGCCTAGTACCCACTCTCCGGAGTTTTCTTTGGACATGTTGATACCTCGTTGATATATACCTTATTGTTGTCACACATGTTGTTCTTGTCTGTTTTAGATTCCCGTTGAGCATGTATGTTTGTTTCGGGATGTTGGTATCCCTGTTTGTTGTGGCCTATTGCCCGGACTTGGTGGAGCGTGGGGGCTCCGATAGGGAAATGCTCAGGGATAGGACAACCTGGCATTTCTGCTTGCCGTGCCAGAGAGGCGATACTCTGGTGGTCCTACCCGTCAGTGGGGATGATACGCTGACCGTGTTAACACGTATGAGAGGTGGTTCTATCGACTTACGACCGGAGGGTCGAACGACCAGAGAGTCGTGTTTTCAGCGCATAGTTGGGTATACTGACCCGGAGTAAACCTTGAGTTTTCTTTGAAACTCAACACAGAGCTTGAGGGCTTCTGTTGTTAGGGGTCGTGCCTTTGGATTGATTTGTGGTAGACTCCTAGGGTTATGTTATCTTGGGATGTGGTCCTTTTATTTGACATGCTGTTATTATGTCTTTGTGACCTTGCAGGGGTACTTACTGGGCTTTCCATTCGAAAGCTCACGCATTTGTTCTTTCTCTCTTTTATAGATCCCGAGGTTTAGGGGCTGGTGCTGTGGAGAGATCGATTATGAGATCTGAGGTCTGAGGGTCTCCCTTGTCTTTTATTTTGAGAGATGATGTTTTGTAGGACCCGTGTAGGGACCTGACTCTGTATAGGGCCTATGGACCCTTTTAACTCTTTTTTCATTTGAACTTGAGTTTATTTTATATTGTGGTTTGTTATCTTCTGATTCACATTTAGGCCTTGTATTCGAGTTGAGCTTGTCTCTACTTGGATACGGCCGGTCTGTGCGCGTGCTCGGGGCCTGGAATCCGGGATGGGGCGTGATACGTGGAACACTTGAGGATAGTGCTGGAGACCCTGAGGCAGCATCAGCTCTATGCTAAGTTCTCCAAGTGTGAGTTCTGGTTGGATAGCATGGCCTTCTTAGGGCATGTTATCAATGGGGCTGGAGTATCGGTGGACCCCAAGAAGATCGAGGCAGTAGTTGATTGGAGGAGACCGACCATCGTCAGGGAGATACAGAGCTTCTTAGGACTAGCCGGGTACTATTGAAGATTTGTTAAGGGCTTCTCCCATTTAGCGACACCTAGGGTTGGAAACGAGCTGAACTTGAACGAGCTGAGCCCAGCTCGAGTTCGGCTCGAAATTCCATTGTTCAGCTCGAGTTCAGCTCGAGTTCGAATTAGAATTTTTAGCTAGATTTGGGCTCGAGTTCGAATTAGAATTTTTAGCTCGAATTCGGCTCGAGTTCGGCTCATATTAATAATAAAGTTCATCTTTGCAAATGTTCATAATGTTTGGGTTTAGAATTTAAAATTTACACTTAACGATCAATCAAATCAACCAGTCTATTGCTTATAATAAACCAGCCAAAAGCTCTGTCAGGATACGTATATTGTTAAGCTGGCCCGACCACTCATTTTATAGTATCCTATGTTATGCACATTCTTCAACTAGCCGATATGGGACTATTTTCCAAATAGTCTCACTCTCCAGCCACCAGCCACCAGCCTGCACATAGACATGACATTTCCTTAAATTGTGATCATATTTTTTTAAAAACAATCTAAAAATAAAAAACAATGCAAAAGTCAAAAAAAAAAACAAACATTTGAAAAAAATGGAGCGAAAACCATTATTTCAAAACTTCGGTTTTAATAGAATTATTATTATTTTAAATAAATGGTAAAAGAGTTTACTTGCCATTTCTTATTTTTTACAACTAATTGTATCAGTTTAAATTTAAAATATAAATAAAAATTAGGTTCTTATTGATTTAATTATTAAAAATAATTTGAAAAATCTAAAAAATCTATATATATATATATATATATATATATATATATTTATTTATTTATTTATTTATTAGAACTTCAAACCGAACTCAAACGAGCTGACTCTAGTTTGAGTTAGACTCATTTATTTTTCGAGCTCAAATTTGAGTTCAAGTTCAGTTTGTTATTGAAATAATCTAATCGAACTCGAGCCAATATCGAACCGAACTCGAGTTGCTCGCGAACAGTTTGATTGTTAGCCAGCCCTAGCGGCATCCCTGACAAGATTGACCAGAAAAGGTGCTCGGTTTGTTTGGACCAAGGCATGTGAAAGAGCTTCTTGGAGTTGAAGCACAAGTTAGTATCCGCACCAGTTCTTGCCTTGCCGCAAAGTGGATGTCGATACACGGTCTACAGTGATGCCTATAAAATAGGCTTGGGGTGTGTTCTAATGCAGGACGGGCAAGGTCATTGCTTATGCTTCACGCCAGTTGAAGCCATATGAGGAGAACTGCCCCACACACGATCTAGAACTTACAACGATCGTGTTAGCACTGAAGATTTGGCGACATTTTCTTTATGGTGTGCCGTGCGACATATATACTGATCACAAGAGCCTCAAGTACATCTTCACCCAGATGGAGCTAAACATGAGACAGTTGCGATGGTTGGAGTTGATTAAAGATTATGAGCTTAACATTCAGTACCACCCGAGGAGGGCTAATGTGGTAATGGATGCATTGAGCAGAAAGTCTAGCTATGGTGTCGCCGCACTCCTGACATCTCAGAGACCCTTGCTGGAGGACATGAGGAGGTTGGAGTTGAAGGTTATTTTGCAACATATGGAGGTCAGTATGGCCAGTTTGTGCATACGAACTGCCTTGTTGGAGAGAATCCGGGAGGCCCAACCTCGAGATAGGAGACTACGGGAGATCTTAGACAAGGTCAAGCAAGGTGAGTCGACACAGTTCCGTATCGACGAAGACGGCACACTTAGATATGGTGACCGAGTATGCATACCCAATGTTCAAGAGCTGAAGAAAGACATACTCGAGCTACGTGATCCATCCTGGGGGGGACCAAGATGTACCGAAGTTTGAAGGACCATTTCTGGTGGAATGGCATAAAGAAGAAGATCGCAAGATTTGTAGTACGGTGGCTTACCTGTCAGCAGGTGAAGGCAGAGCATCCGAGGCTGGCGGGGAAGCTACAACCTTTACCCATTCCTAAGTGGAAGTGGGAGTATATCAACATAGATTTTGTGATAGGGCTACCCCGCACTCATAGGGGATATGAGTCAGTTTGAGTAATAGTAGACCGACTGACTAAGTCGGTATATTTTATGGCTATGAGGACAACAGGTACTACATTAAAGCAACTGGCCTGGTTGTACATCGATAAGATTGTCCAACTACACGAAGTGCCGATGTCGATCACCTCATATGGCGACGCCAGATTTGTTGCGAGGTTTTGGGAGAGCCTGCACAGAGCCCTTTGCACCCATCTGGCATTTAGTACAGCTTTCCATCCTCAGAAAGACGACCAATCGGAGAGGACCATTCAGATTCTGGAGGACATGTTGAGGGCATATGCCTTGGACTTCACAGACGCGTGGGACAAGCGTTTGTGCCTAGCAGAGTTCGCCTATAATAACAGTTACTAGGCGAGTATTTAGATGGCACCTTATGAGGCTCTGTATGGGAGGAAGTGCCGATCACCAATTTGTTGGGGAGAGGTAGGCGAGCAGAAACTCGAGGAGCCAGACTTCATCCAACGGACTAAGGAGCATATCAGGATAATCAGAGAGGCTGAGGGCTGCTCAGAGCCGCTAGAAGAGTTATGTTAATCGGCACCGCACTCAGTTGGAGTTCCAAGTTGGCGATGTGGTATTCTTGAGGGTATCACCCATGAAGGGAGTTATGAGGTTTAGGAAGCGTGGGAAGCTTGCCCCACTCTACATTGGACCCTTCGAGATCACTGAGAGGGTAGGAACTGTGCCTTACAGATTGGCTCTATCCCCTGGTCTGGCACAGGTTCGCAATGTGTTCCACATCTCCATGCTGAGGAGATACTTCTGTGATGCCTCTCACGTGATCCAACATATTCCGTTGGAGATTCATGAGGATATGTCCTATGATGAGCGATCGGTGGAGATATTGGATCGTAAGAAGCAATAACTGAGGAGCAGGGTGATCCCTTTCGTCAAGGTGAGATAGAGCAATCACTCTAATCGAGAAGCGACCTGGGAACACGAGGATGACATGAGAGAGCGTTACCCATAGCTATTTGGTACCAAATGATGTATATTAGGGACCTGATATAAATTTCGGGGATGAAATTTTTAAGGGTGGAGGATTATAAAATCCGCACAAATTATGGAGTAATTAAGTCCTTGATTTGGTACTAATTATTTTTAGTCAAATAAGGGTCTAGCTTGAAATTTAATTAAAGGATGGGGATCAAGTGAAAATGGATATTCATGAATATATATATATATATTAGCTGAGAGGAGCATTAGCATGATTTATAGGATTATATTATATTATATATTATATTATATAATATGACATAATATTTTATATTTTATATATATATATATATATATATATATATATATATATATATATATATATATAGTTGGGAATGCATTGACTGCATGCCTTATTATAGGGACTTTCAATGCATATGAAAGGAAGCAAAAAAAAATAATAATAAGCACATTGCGTGCATGGATAACGTGGAACCCATGGCCAAGAGATGAGTGATTTAGGATGGAAACAACATGCATTACAAAGAGAAATGGTTTCCCTGTGGGAAACCATGTCATCACCAAAGAGAGCGTTACGTGGCGAGACACAAGCACATCAAAAAGAGAAATACATCCCTCTTATTAATTCCTCCAACTTCTGAACAAAGGATCCAAAGTGGATTTAGGTCATGGGTACGGTCTGAACAAGCGCCGAAAACCCTATCCATCGCCAGTGCAAAGCAGTCGAGTTGTCCCCTCACTGGTTGCCATCATCGCAGCATAGCTTGCTATCACCTTGAGCCCATAACCCATCGTCTCAGAAGCTAAAAGGAACAAGTGGAGCATAACTCTCACCCACCTGTTCAACCGGGAAGGATACTCGACCCTCAAACCAACTCCTTCTTTCCCTCAGACGGACAGTAGTTGGTATCGGCCAGGTTCTGGCTCTCCGGAGATAGCTTTCGAGTAGAACGGTGGCCACCGACGGACTCAGACCACCCTCCAACCCACGATAGAAGCCAGTGGACCTCTATTGGACAGCAACGAGTCTCGCGGCAGCACCAGCAGCCAGAGTTCCTCCTGAGGGCGTGACTGCATTGCTAGAAAGCCATCCAACCCCAGTGAGTAGCTTCATAAACTCTATACTCATTTAAGCATGTTAAATACCAGAGGAAAACCTTGGGCCTTCCATGGCCTTGTGCCGTGCATTGCTAGTAGTCAAATCTCACCGGTGGCCCCTATGGGCCGTTGTTCAGCCGTTGGTCACCAGAGCACTGGTGCTAAGTGGTGAGGCATTATAATACCGAGCTAGATCGATAGTATGAGTCTCTATGATGTGCATGCTTGAGAGTCCACATATGGGTGTAAGAGTGTAAAAAGAAATAAGAAGAGTAAATTTCCTGGAAACCTAATCAGCACTATTAGAAGTTAAGTGCGGGGTTAACGGTGATGACCTCATAGTTAGCTAACCTTTAAAGGATTAATAATAAGAGTCAGGCCATGGTGTTAAACGGTTGTACCATAGAATATCATAGGCTAACGGTGTATGGCTACTAGGGGATGGATGAGAGTTATATTTTTCATAACTAAAAACAATACTAAAAGCTATGCTTGAATAAGTGGATGATAGTAGAGGGAGAGAGAGAGAGAGAGAGAGAGAGAGAGAGAGAGAGAGAGAGAGAGGATGTATCCTATATCTCTCTCAACCGGACAAAGGGATTCAAAACAATAAAATTGTGTTGACTAATGGGCCTCATGTAGTTAATTATCCATGAATTAAGAAATAATGGGAAAAAACTTGCATGTTAAGTTGACCAAGTGATAGGGACTTGAAGGCAAGCTAATGGATTCACGGACCATGTAAAGTCATAGCGCCCTGTGACCCACGTGGATGTCTAGTCGAGTTGTTGAGTAGGCTCTACATTTCATATATATTCATATGGGATGTGTTTTAAATGTCATATACTTGCGTAACAACAAGCGTCACATTGGGAGTAATACCGGACGATCGTTAGACACTCCTACTCTTACAGGTAAGTGCCTTCGTCGCTCTCCTTTATCATGTTGATTCGTAGTCTCATGATTATGCATATAAGTGCCTTTGGCTCTCTCCTTTATCATGATGATTTTTAATCTCATACTTGTGCGTTTCCCGATCATTGATTGGTTGGTTCCTTGGTGTGCCAATGCCATGTATGCTTATTTGATGCCTTGGATTATTACTCCCTTGATCTCATGCTTACTTGACTCGTTGGAGTATTGCCTTATTGATTCCATGCTTGTGCATATGTGTGGTTGTATGATGTTTCTTTTCTACTTGATATGTGTTACTCTTGTGGAATCTTCCGGCAGGATCCGTGGAGCGTTTGGGGTTGCGGACACCCCGGCGTTCTGATAGTTCCATGCTAGGGGAAGGACACTCTGGTCGTTCACCTATCAGTGGGATGATATACTGGCCGTGTCGACACGTATGAGAAGTAGCGCTGCCGATTTTCGACCAAGGGTCGATACCAGCTTAGTCTGACGATTGACCGGGGGATACTTCGAGAGTCTTCTTTGGATTTTTCTTCCAGGGCTTCGAGACCATTGTTGTGGTTAGGAGTCCCTACCTTTGATAGTTCCTTATGGTAGGCTTAACTCCTAGGTGTGGGGTGTGGCCCCACTTGCTTAGTTTAGTCATATGATTGATTTGCTTTACTTGCTTATCCTCTGCTTATACATGACTTGTTTATGATCCCTACAGGGGTGCTTACTAGGCTTTTTTTCCAAAAGCTCATATACTTGTTCTCACTCCTTTTTAGATCCCGCGGAGTAGCAGACTTGAGCAACCGGAGCTGTACGTGGGGCATAGGGACCGTTGCTAAGGTTGGCTACCTCTAATTTCATTATTTTGAGTGAGGGCACTTTTGGTTTGGTCCAAGAGGACCAGTTATATACTTGACATTATAGGGTGCATACACCCTTAGGATTTATCTTCCGCTGATATTACTCTGACTTTATATTTATATTTTATTTCGTTGCATATGTGTTATTGCTTTATGATTGCCCAGGCCTTATCACTAAGTAGAGCTTGCCTCTACTTGGGTACGGCCGGTTTGCTCATGTGCCCGAGGCCCGGGATCTTGGGGTCGGAGCTTGACATATACTTAGTGTGCATATGTCAGGATACTGAGGTTGTATTCATTTGTCAGATCCCGACGTAGAGTAGGGAGACGCATTACGTACTGACGTATAGATTCTAGATCAGGTAAGTACTTTTGCCTAGTCTCCCTTATCATTGGATTTACATCTTTGATGTTTGATTTCTTGTGTATACATGCATCGTCAATTTATTGGATGATTATTCTTTGATCGTTGATTCTATAATTTTTGTATGTATATATACTTGTTTGGTTGTATGACTGTTTCCACTCGATGTGTGTTATTCTGGTGGATTCTTCCGCCCATAGCAGTATTGTGAGGAGCGTAGCTCCTATGGACATCCAGGGCTTTTGGACACCCTGGCGTCTGGTTTCCTCTCAGGGGGAGGATGCTCTGGCCGTCATGAGATACCCATTAGTGGGATTGTATTATAACCATATACGTACATGTATATGATCGTAGCGCTACCAGACTTTCGAGTCCGCATCGACCAAGGGTTGATATCAGCTTAGGCTGATGATCTGGCTTTGGGTCATGACTGCGCGGGGCGTGGGGGTGACTATTTGAAAGCTTTCCTGGCTTACTCGTCTTGAGTTTGTGATTGTTGATGGATAAGAGTCCCTACAATTCGATGCATTCTTTGGGGTAGATTTGAGACTCCCATATGCATGGATGGTACTGATTGTAGTACCCACATTGGTTGACTAGGTCATGATATTGATTCAATTTGCTTTTCTTTAGCTTATCTTATGTTATTTCTGACATGACTTGTTTTATTCCCTATGGGATACTTACTGGGCTTTCCTTTCGAAAGCTCATCTACTTGTTGACTCCCTTTTTCATATCCCAAGGATTAGGACACGGGTCCAAGAGCGCCGCGTGGGGATTTGCTGGGATTAGTGGCCTAGGTTGATTAACCTCTAGTTATCTGATTGTGAGTAAGGACACATTAGTATCGGTCCCTTGTAGGACCTTTATGTTATTGACATATATAGGGTGCATGTAGCCTTGGACTTATTTTATTCCCGATGTGCACTTATATATTAGACATGTTTAATGCCTTATTATGTATTCTGTTGTATATATGATTTGTGTCTTCTGATTATCGAGGCCTTATATCCGAGTAGGGCCCGTCCCTGCTCGGGTACGGCTGGTCTGTCGCGTACCCGTAGGACCCGGGATTTTAGGACTAGGCATGACAGTTATGGAGCAAACATGCATTAATGATATGACGTTGAGTGCTTATGTTGTAAAAACTTGGGCTAGATAAAATTTTCCAACGACTTTTTAATAGAACGAATGTCCTAACGATCACGTTTCTTGCACTAGCATGTTTCAAGTTGAAAATTTCTTGAGGTGTAAGTTGTTGATGCCCGTCGACCAAGAACTTAAGTAATAGTGTTGTCCTTGAAAAGGCGCAAGAAAACCAGGGAAATTGCATACCCGACATCCACTAAGTAATAGAAACCTGATAAATTGGCAAACATTTTAGAAGAAGTTAATGGTTTACGGGTCATTTATTGGTAGGAACTATAAAGAAGTAAAAATGCATTTTATTTTATTTTATTTTATTTTATTTTTACGATCTGGAGCCCTCAAACCAATAGATCTTGTTACGGCATCCCTAAGAACTCAACCGTCATGAGCTAAACCTTCCCAGCCAGACAAAACATATGTAAATTACATATCTTGACTACAGACAACGAGAACATTAGTAGTTATTTTATATTTTCTTGATCTATATCTTCGTCGATCAACTTTGGGTACATTCTCACAAATATGTGTTCCATCTAATGCTCAAAGACAATTCTACATTGAATAAAAAATAAAATTGTTAGTTATGTTATATGTATAACTAACAAAGCATACGGACCGAGTAATGTAAACCACTTCCACCTATAGTTATTTGAATTTTCGGGTACAGCTTCTGGTTTCTTCAAGAGAATAGAATGACACATAATAACTGACTTTAACACAGCATAGGAATGCCGACTAACTGTCTCTCCCTATCGGAGAAAGTCAAACTTAATTATTCAATTCTTGCCATGATATGCTAGAATGTTTAAAAACATTGCGGTCATCTCCTTGACTACAACATTTATGGTGCCTCGTAGCCCACCGATTGTAGTTAACAATTCGCACAAATAATGAAAACAACGCCAGACCATGCGCAGTTTGTCAATGCATCCAATATTACTTTCATAAACTATGCGGTGGAGGTACTCATATTATTTGCGGCATCTAACAGATATTGTGTCATGCCCAGACCCGGATCCCAGGTCTCAGGCACGTGCACAGATTAGCTGTGTAACCAAGTAGAGGTTCACCCCACTCGGATACAAGGCTTGTGTAAATCATAGCATTTAACAAATAATAACAAAATATCTCAAATAATATAAGCAAATAACATCAGAGTCACAATGGAAAGGAATCAGGGTCAAAATACCCTACAATAGTCTAGGCCCTACAAGGGGTCCTATAATCAATGTCTCACACACAAAGAAAATAAATGAAGTCCTCAGACCTCTACAAGTTATCCCAGTCCCTCGTATGACTCTTGAGTCCGAGTCACCTACTCCTCAGGATTTGAAAAAGATAAGGGAAAATAAGTGGGTGAGCTTTCAAATGGAAAGCCCAGTAAGTACCCTGCAAGGATCACAATGAAGCAAATCCATCACAGATGATAAAAGATAAGTCATAATATGAACGAATAAAAAATCATCAATCCAAACAAATGGGGCCAAGCCCCACAAACTATGACAACGACTCTTATCCAATAGCAGCCCTTAGGCTCTGGAAGAGAGTTCCAAAAGAAGCTCAACAAACAATCCCCCTATCAGCAACAACATTATCTGCTGAAATTAACCCTCCAGTCGTACGTCCCTTAGGTCGTATGTCAGTAGCGCCACCTATCGTACATGTCGACACGGTCAGCAAATCACCGCTACTGACTACTGACGGGCAGGATAACCAGAGTATTGTCCCTCGAGCATCGCATGCCGGATGCCAAAGTGTCCCATCCCTGAATATTCCCCAACAAAGCCCCCACTCTCCACTGATTCGGGCGGAAGACTAACAATCAACCAGGGATACCAACATCCCGAAAACAACAATACATGCTTAACATGAATCCAATCATACAAGAAAACAGATATGCATGTATGAAATCAACAAGGTAGTAATCCAAACAAATCAAGATAGCCACGATGTCATGAAACACTCAACAGGATAATAACAAAGCCAATGAGCACTCCGTAGAGTGGGTACAAGGCAGAAGTAACTTACCTCTACTATGATGTCCGAAGTTGCATGGGACTCCCTCCTAACGTGTCTCTACGTTAAAATTTAGTAATAACAACCATGTCTTAGTACTATTATCATAACCAAAGTGGTTTATTATTATCATTAGTACTAATGTAGCCTCTTAACAATTATGCACAGTCATAAAGAACTGCTCGTATCTTTTAATCCAGGAACCTGATCTGGCTGATCCAAGATTCATTAAAAATCTTTCCTTGACCTTTCTAACGGTTGCTACGCATCTCGATCAGAGAACTACAGACAACCCAGATGTCCCTCGAAAAAGACAGCCAAACTATAGGCCACTAACCATTTTCTAACTTAACTAATCTAACTCATGGTCTTGAATATTGACTCTTCTCAAACTTAACTAAACTCAATCCTGTTTTACTTTCCAACAAACCATTAATAAACCTCATCAAAGACCAAACACGTCAATGACCACTCCACTGTCCCCTGTAGGTACCACCTTTCAACAGCAACCATAATCCTTAAATAACTCTGAACTTTGCTTGTACTCTTCACCTCAATAATCTGTTGAAGACTAGTTAGCTTAAACCTGAGTTCTCTATTCATTCCAAAACCCCTTATCATGGCAGAGTCAAAGGGACCAACTACCATGGTGTCCAGTCCTCTAAACCAACAAACAATCAATAACGAGCTCAAGCATCCCATCTTTCAACCTCTCTGTCCTTGAAGTTATCATCTCAGTGAAACCATTACACCACCATCTAATAACCTCTCGTCAACAACAAAGAAGATATCACTCTTACATCACTATCAAAAATCAACAAACCTCTAATAACCCATGTACACAAGTACCATGATGTGAACTACTATCCTCTTTCAAGATGAAACAACCAACAGTCACATACACTCTAACATGGCATCCAACCAACACTTGGTTATCAAAGACTTCAAGTCCAACCCTTGCATTTTTGTCTAGTAACACTACTCATGAACACACCTCTCTGTCTCCATCTCGTCAATACAACAAACTAGACTCCCTAGCTATTTAATCTTCATGTCCACCAGAACCTCCATAGAGATTCACAGGGCCTTGTGTGGAACCCTAAGATTTATTCAAGTTCAATTAAACCTGAGACCTTCTATCCCATCATCAAATCCAAGTACACAAAATCAAATATCTTTATTCATGCCCTAACCTCAGAGAAGACCTATGTAACCAACATGTAAAGCTTTATGGAGTCTCATGCATGCCAACACCCACTTGAATACTAAGCCACAGGGATTAAAAGTCTCACCTAGAGGATCGGTTGCTCACAGCGTTTGCGAAGGACTTCACCGGCGCTACAGTCACCGGGGGGCATTCCACTTGCTCCGGCGTGCAACGTCTAACTCCAGTGCAGCTTCTCAGTGAGGTCGTTCAATTCTGCCCGCCTTCCCTTCTACCTCTTCTCAGACGACAATGGTGACTCTAGTCTCGGACGAAAGGCGAAGGCAACTAGGGTTTATAACTATTATCCTTTCTTATAAAAGCCATTAGAGAGATCAAAGATAATCTCTCATTTTGCTGATAAGGGTAAACTGGCAAGATACGATCTCGTTGATAAGGAAAACAGATGTGCAAATCCCTTCTTATCCATACTAGGTAGTCTGGTGATCGCAGACTGTGCATGGGTTACACTTCCTCTCCTGTTTTATCATCATATGGTGAGTTTGAAGGCATCGGATGGCTTCTTTAACATCTTAATTCGATCCTAGCCGTTCTTTTCAAACGAAAATAAATCACGTGCAGCTTCATCACACGTTTTGATTCAAAAGGAATTAAACTGCCATTAATGGCAGCCATGCACAACCTCTTTATTCTTTATATATATATATATATATATATATATATATATATATATATATATATTACTTTATTTATTTATTTATTTATAAACCCTCATATTACTTAAAGTAAATTCAATTTCGAGGAGTCTCATTAATTATCTGAAATAATTAGGAAAATAAGTCAAATAAAATCCTTGGATTTTACATGTTGACACGATCTCATGTTGAATCATTCTTTTTCTAACTTTTCGTTACTTCGTTGCACATGTATTGATCATGATGCTTACTACGTAAAAGTAGCATATGATCATTATGCAATATAGTCGAAGTTCTTCAATCTTGGTCATATTACCAAAATCTAAACTAACAATAACACATATGTCATTAACTTGTTATTTGATCCTTTAAAGATGAGACTATCAAATAACCATATGAATTAGAAAGACTTGGTAAATTTGCAAGAGAATGGATGCATCACAAAAGACTTGGAAATACTAGATAGCTCTTAGACCAATAGTTGCCATCAGGTACACAAGGTTAGAGTTTCATGAACAAAGTATGATTAGACATCATAACAATCTGCCTTTATATAGTTACAAGGAGAAAAAGGAAAGTATGACTTATTTTTATATGAAGTAAAAGAGATTCCAAAAGTGAAACTACAAGTAATATTGTCAGCCAATCAACAATATCAGTACTCATCACTAAACACATCTGTTTCTTCAATATTTTTCACTTCATGAGTCTAAATTTACCAACAAAACTAATGTAATTTATACTACCTAAAGATCAGCAATAGAGAAATTGGGGACAACCAATTTAACCAATTTATTTCTTGCTCAAAGAAAGTCTTAACGAAATAAACCTCCACTTTAACTTGCATACAAGTCCTGTAGGATTGAAAAAAGAACTTCAAAGAGAAGAAAAATAATCCAAATTGAAATATTCTCATAAATATTGAAATCCTACCAATAAAATGACTTCCAATTCTTTTCTTTTTTTTTTACATAGGCCATAAAGATACGAGTCAGTCAGGGACGTGCCCATGGGCTTCGAGAAGTAAACTCACTCGATCGCCCCTAACCCCTCACCGTGCACGTACAGTCCTCGAGGAGTAAACTCGACTAAAGCTTGCTCTCTCCATTTACGGGGGTAGGGACTCGATCCCGGGACTTGCCCAAGGAGAATTACCCAACGCATAGGACCCAAGGTTATACCGCTAGGCTATGAGCCTTTTAGTAAATAACCTCCAATTCATGTATAATACTTGATACTAAACTATATCAACAAGCAATAAGCTGATAAGAACCAAATTATGCAAAAAAGACTCTTGGCATTGATTTCTAGCTAAACCAGGGAATGAAGATACTTTCTTTGCCTATTTTGAATCAAAGAAAAAAAAAGCATAACAAGAGCCAAATAAAAAGAAGGTAACTGCATTAGAATGGAAAGACTTATCAATCTGAATAAAAGACCTATCACACTGATAACTCTTTGAATTTATTGTAAACCTCTGGCTCATAAATTTGAATGGAAAAACCTATCACACTGATAAAGACCTTCAATTGTTCAATCACTAAAATGATCAACACAAAGATC
This sequence comes from Dioscorea zingiberensis, assembly GCA_026586065.1. Lineage (NCBI taxonomy): Eukaryota > Viridiplantae > Streptophyta > Magnoliopsida > Dioscoreales > Dioscoreaceae > Dioscorea > Dioscorea zingiberensis. The sequence goes on from CM048826.1 coordinate 26,182,157, forward strand.
ATTGAATTTTTAGAAAGAGAGAATTAATAAGAAAAGGAACTGCATACCTGAGAAAAGGGAACTAGGGCTGGTGAGGGATGAGAGGAGGAGGGGCAGCAGCGGTTTGGTGGGAAGGAGCAGTAGCGGTGGTTCACGGACGGGGCGGCAAGGGCCTCAGGCGACTCTGCAATCGCGAAGTGACCTAGGGCTGACGATGAGGATGGAGAGCAGCTGGTGATTTCGAAGGAGAGTGTGTGGTCAATTGCAATCGGGGACAAAAACCCAACTTCACAACCCTGGAATCAACATTTTGGGCGGAATGACATTCCCTCACTTTCGACCACTCATTCCTTTCCCATACCTGGCACATCCCCCTTCATGTATAGCCAAACGGGGGAATGGGAATGATTCCATTCGATTCTATTCCCATTCCCCTGAACCAAACGCCACCTATAAATTATCATAGGAAAGTTCTAAATTTATGATTTTGTAGGTAAAGTAAAATGCCCAAATGACCAAACGCCCAAACCTAATGGTTGATAAAAAAAATAATAAAAAAAACCAAAAACCCTAATCCAATATTTTATAAATTTGTCCAAACTCAACCCAAACCCATAGGAAAAAGTGTATATAAATAACGGGGCAATTACAAAATTTCAAAAATGAGATGGATTGTGGTGTGGGGGGGTTGTAAAGTGAATGTTTTTCTACAACATAGTGGGGCTTCCCCCCTTACCTCAATTATGTATCTGCCCCTAAAAGAAAAATATAATCAAAACTCAATATGAAAATAAAAGGATAAGTAATTGTCAAATAAATAAATAAACAAAATCCCAACATCATCATAGAAAATGAATAAAATATATTTAAGTTTGAGAGCTCATAAACCCTACAAAGACGACTCATCGGCCATAGTCGCGGCTCATGCTGGAAAACCCCCAGCGGCTCATCGCATCCTCACTGGTTTTTCCCTTCGTTCCTCGCCAGATCATGCTGGAGAACCGCAGCAAGGAAATCTTGGCGCTGGAGAAGAAGCCCAGCAGGAAGGCTGAGAATGAGAAGAAGCAGAAGATGAAGGAGGAGGAGGTGAGGGTTGCTCTTTTGAGCTCAATCGCCTCTTATCTGGATAGAAACGGCTTCTCAAAGACCCTCTCTGCTTTCCGATCCGAGGCCCAGCTTGAGGTAATGCTCAGACCGTGCTCTTGATGCTGAATCCAACGATTGTTCTTGATTGACACATGGATTGTTTCCAATTAATAGTTCGTATGTTATTAATATTTGTGAGATGTGACACGGTTCTCTTTAGATTTAGGGTTTTCATTGATTTTTTAAATTCTTTGTTTTAGTAGCAGAATAGTTATATTAACACTAGTAAGATTGCATGCTCCTAATTTTTTTTTTAAAGTTTTCTAAGACTTTGATTTCAATTCTCGAAGCTACACACATCTTACTGTGATTAGGTGTCTCTTGAAGCACACAATTTGATTTATTTTTCTTTTTCCTACCAGAATGGTTGATGCTTGTTCCAACCTGAACTATCGATAATGTAGAAAAATGTGCCCATCTTCATTTGTATCTGCAATGTTGTGCCCACACGTGACTCCCTAATTGCATAATTATTCTTAGTTTTTTTTTAGCCTCTAGTATTAGTAGTATTAGTTTACTCTTAGAAAATGATTTCAAATCTGGCATTGTTTAGTTTGATAAAGTTGCAGAGTCCATTGGCAATCAAAAGATTTGCTTCACATTTTCTAAAATAGTTTACTGATATCTCAAAATCCTTCATTTGAATGACTTTTTCATTAAGTGGAATTACTACTTTTTGATTTAACTTATCCGCTATATATTGCTAATATAGCCTTAAAATTTCAGAAGGCACAGACTGTGGAAGTCTATTAATTGGCATTACCATCTTTTTTAGAAAATGGAACTCATGAATCTTTCAAATCACAAGTCATATATAATCTGAACATAAATCCTGTATTTGTTAGCCTTGTTTTCTTTTCAAAGAAGCATAAAAGTTGAAGTTTTTTTTTTATGAGGAAGCATAAACATGTGGTTTTCGACTTACTAGATTGTCATAATCAAGGGCTTCTAATATTTGAGCAAACATAGGAGTTGGTGTGTTGTAGTGAGCAAATGTTAGGTATTTTGTTCCTTTCAGACCTCTTGCTTACACTGTATTTCCTTCTTTGGTTCATGTGACTTAGACGAACACTTTGTGGATGGTTTTATTTGTTTAGTATGTATGTGTGAGCATGTATTTACTCATTATCTGATAACATTCTTTCATTCAGAACAACAAACTAGAGAAAATATAAAATTGGTTCCCTATATTACGCTCTTTGTCAGATACTAACTGAAGTTTGTATTCTTTTGCAGATGGATGGTTGCAAGTCTTCGACTTTGAATTTGGAAGAAGTGATTTTGAATATTTTGGAGACAAGGTACATTCTATGATTTGCAATGCATCTATTAGTTACATCGAATGATATTGATGCCAAATATGCAACTTCATCCCTGATAGATTGGTAAACAATTTTAAGGAGACATCATTAGTATTTATAGGCATGGTGCCATATAGGGCTGTCAAACAATCAAACCATTTGTGACCAACCCGAGCTCGGTTTGTTAAAAACTCAAATACTTGAACTATATAATTTTTTTTAAAAAAAAATTAGGAAATATAAATTTTATCTATTAAAAATATTATATTAGTTATATTTTTTATTATTAGTGGTATAGAAAAAAAATAAAACTATAAATTATCTTTTAATTTTGAACTAAATCAAGCTGGACTCAAGATTGAAATGAAATTAATTCGAGCTAAATTTTGTGTTAATTTTGAGCTCAAGTTGAAGTTAACCAATTTTGAGTCAAACTCAGTCCAGCCCAATCAAGCTTAGTCTGTTTACAGCCCAAGTGCCATGTGATTTTTGGCAACTTAAAAGAGAAACCTCAAGGTCCATCTTCAATGGCATGAACCATTTTTTCTTCAAGGAGTTTGTAGCTCTCATGCATCCCCTCATTGGTAATTATCCTTTTTTATAATCCAGAAAACGAAACTTGAGGGCCACAATATATGGCTCCTTGGGGTTCTTTTAGCACTTCCATCTCTGCCTTTTTCATGAATTGTTTGTCTTGTTATGTTTATCTGTATCTATCTGCCACCTTTGTTCTTTTTTATTAGTTTATTGAGGGTGAAATGGACTTTAATATTGTTAGCATTATGTCAATACCTTTTTTCCCTGCTGTCCATCTTACCACGTTTGAATACCCTGCTTATGCTTTGAATTTTCCTTATCTCTGAAAATTTATGCAGTGATGGCCAGGAAAAGTTTAGCATTGAGTGGTGCAGAGACCAAGGTATGCCGTGTTAAGTATGTTATTTGTAATGCATATTCCTTCATTTTTCTGTCATAGTTGAATAGAAAATTGTTAGTGTAAGATTAATTCTTTGGCAAGCAGCTTAGTGATGGAAAATTTACGAAATGCTTCGAGCCTTAGTACTTGCTTTGGCCCCTGAACCAAATATCATAAAACCTGACAGGTATGGAAGGAAATGGGATTGCTAAAAGGGATGAAGAAGAGGCCGCCCTTGATACCTCTCATCATATTGATAAGAAAAAACGAAAGAAAAGTAGCAGAGTCACTGATGAAAAACTGGAGCAAGATATCGAATATGGCAAAGGTGTTGACAGAGATGGCAAAATATCAGAAAAATTATCAAGTGAGTTGCAAGTAAAGTCTAAGCGCATGAAATCAAAAAGATTGATTACTGAAGACATCTCTCCTGAGATGCACAAAAGCCTACAAGAAACTAATGACTTGGGTGTTAAACCCGATCGAAAGAAATCAAAATCTGATCAGTGCCAATCAAAAAATAAAACTTCTGTGGAGGACAGTAATGTTGAAATCAAAGATAAGAAAATAAAAGGGAAGTTGGTTTCTGACTCTAATGGAGAAATTACTCAAAAAGTTCAGATAGAAGTCAACTGTGAGACAGCCAAGGATGGTGACCATGAAAATCAGTTGCCGCAGCCCAATGTAGCTGATAAGGAGAAGAAAAAGAAAAAGCATAAAATGATTGATAATCATGGTAAGAATTCTGAAAACAGTGACCTCGAAATAGTCCAGAATGTGACTAGAGAGAAAATTGAAGGCTTAAACTCTGTGATGAACAAGTCCTCTACATTATCAGTTGATTCCGATGTAAATTGTCAGACTGAAAAGAAAAAGGAAAGAAAGGAAAACCTTGATTTTGGTGCTCAAAATGTGGAAGAAATCATTGATTTTGTGGCTAAACATGCATTTACAGAAAATCCACCAGAGAAATTAGATTCTAAAAAGAAGGATAAGAAGAAGAAAGAGAAAAAGGAAAATAATACAGATCATGAAGCACAAGGAGATTTAATAAAATCTCTCCCCCAAATAGAGACTACCCTAGCATTGGAGGAAAATATTAATGGCAAAGTTTCCAAGAAGAGAAAAAGGCCTTCATCTGAAGGAACTGAATTGCAAATTGATAATGTTGAAACTGTTAAGTCCAAGAAAAAATTATCTGATGGTGACAAAGATAATAAGGAAACAGGGACACCTCAAAAGGCTGATATATCTTTCACAGAAAATGATGATATTCTGAGGAAAAGGCTGAAGACAGAAGAAAATAAGCACAACTTCTCAGATTCATCTCCTAACGGGATGTTTAATGCTTCTCAGAATAAAGATGGTTCTGAAGATTCTGTGAAGAATGTAAAGGAAGGTGGGACCTCAGCAAAGTCAATGAAGAAAGTAAAGCGTTCAGTTGAGGTATGTGCATAGCATGTGTCTTTATTGCTTTGATTGCTGTCTAAATTATCTTTTTGTATCCTACTTGCAAATCCACATGGATTGCAATTGCAAAATTAAACTGGTTATCATCAGGTTTAGTATTTATCTCGTTTATGCTTACTTTTAGGTATCTAGAATAACGCTATCAGAATAATTTATTTTGAGTAATAAATTGACTGTCTCTATCTTTAAGCAAACCCTTCTGAATGTGCAAGGGTACTTCTATATAATATAAAATAGGTAAATTCTCGATCTTCATAGACTTTGGCTTACCTATGCCATTGATTAACAGTCTTTTTCTACTTCTTATATATTTAATCAGCTGGGTGTATTTACTAGAAACACAACAAATGATTAGTTGTCTAGTTACTGTGACAAGTAGTGTACCTTGCTTTTTTGCCGCTTTGTGTAGTTGTTTCAAGTTAGGTGGTTTAATTTCTCTCAAGTACAAAAAATGTCTATCTTGTAATATCTTTCTGAACTTTGATCACTTGGTAGATTATTTATTATTATTATTATTTTTGTGGCTCTATGCCCTTCTCCGAACCATTCTTCTAATTGTTAAGGATCATAAAAACATTGCTTTAAGAAATTCTAGTTTAATTTTAAAGATTCAAGGCTTCTGCCTCATGTCAACAGCAACATGGTTTAGTTGAGCTCTATTGATCATTTAACATGATGCTCTTTAGTCATAGTGCCTTTTGATTAATTCAGCTTAAAGATTTGTATGTGAAGATCTTAAACTCCGGTGCTTTTACTCACCTCAGAACATCAAATCGGAGTTTAATTTGCCTTATGAGAAGTGGATTATGGGAATGTAAATAAAAGAATCCAAAGTTCTTGCTTGCCTTTGTTAAAATTAAACTATATCGGCTTTCTTTTGCAGCCAAAAACAGTCAATGCGTTTCAAAGAGTAAAGGTTGATGAAGTTAAGTTTGTTGATGACAGACTTCAAGATAATTCTTATTGGGCTAAGGTATTCTCTAGTTTTTATTTTATTTTTTATTTTGTAATGGCTCTTATCTTTTAATCATGCATTCTCTAATCCTAATTTTCTGCCATTTCCTTATCGTTTTCCTTGTTTCAACCTGGCAGGATGGTGCAGACATTGGGTATGGTGCAAAGGCACAAGAAGTCCTTGGGCAAGTCAAGGGGAGGTACTTCCATTTAGTTATTCAGTTATCTTTGACTTCTCCCACATTCTTGGATCTCCAAAGGACCAAAAGTTGTTTTTATTGTTAATAGCTATGATGAAATCATCTTTGAACTTGTGATTTTCAGTTCATTGTTATTTTGAAAGCCTGCAAATCTTCTCATACTTCCAGAAGTTGTTTTGTGGCTGAGAGCTATGATAAGTTCAGCTTTAACTCCCTTGTAATTTGGCGGTTGAAAATTGGTGAAATATATTTTGAAGAATGAATAGTATTGCAGACATCACAAGAACATTTCGACTAATCCTAATCCCATGTAACTTCTAAATTCCTTAACTGGGAACTTTGCTTCCTGTTAGTGAAATACCAATGTGTTTCAAGTCTAATAGTCATCAATTCTCAGAGCGCATGCAGGCTAGTGGTTGTCTGTTTGAGGACCATTTTGAATTGTCTTTCATCTTATAAATTTAGATTTTATTTATTGGGTTATTGAAAATTGCTCTCTATTCTGTGAAGATAAAAAGTAATTTGTTTTAACTCTAGATTATTTATTTTATTATTTACAGGGACTTCAGGCATGAAAAAACCAAGAAGAAACGTGGAACTTATCGAGGAGGGCAAATTGACCTACAATCGCATTCAATCAAGTTCAACTACTCTGATGATGAATGAGTAATATCTGCAAGACAAGCAGGTTGATTTTTGTCGTATAAATTGCCAAATCCTTCTTTAATTAAAAACTCCGAGTGTTCTTGGTAATTTTTTGCATTGTTAACGGGGATGTTCTGGTTATTTGATTATGTATTTGTGAAATCTTTGTTGTCATGAGACCTGCACTATGGAAAATTTTTAAAAAAACCTTCACATTGTGTTCATCAGACTCATTGTATAACTATCAGTTTTGGCTTGAACAGGATGGATTTAAACTGGTGAAATTCTTATTTTTCTTCTCGACTGTAGATTTTCAGAGAAGGCATTGTTTATTTGTTCTAGTCATATAGGCATTTATCCTACATACTTTATCTCACCCCTACCTCTGTCTTCCATTAATTCAATCTTTCTCACATCTGAAGTTCTGTTTAAGAGTTGCAAATTCTACTAACATTTTTGTTTTCATGGCGTTTGTCTGTTAATTTCTCAAGAGTTCAGGGAGAAATCATTTTTTTTTTCTTTGTGGATTCATTATATTGGTCTATTACTGAAGCATGTATGGACTACTTCGATCCTCTATGTCATGCAAGTCTAGATTCTAAACAATTTTACACCTCATATGCTTGTACTGTTATTTCACTCATTTTCTAAACCGTAGGAATTAGGAACAGGTTGATTATGTCTTAAAGAGCAGTGATAATCATAGAAAATCACTTAGCTTTAGTGACTTTGCAATTTGATGAATACTGCCTTAATTGTTGAATTGCGTGTCTCATTAGATCATAAACTGTTATGAATGTGTTCAAATTCCGTTTTAGGAAATGAAATTGATCTAATTTTTTCCCATGAAAAATCTTTTTTTTTTTTTTTTGATAATAAGTGTCTGATAAACTAACAACTTGTTACATTTCCTACTAACAACATCTATATAATCTTTGAGCCATATTGGTAGTATCCACTCTTCTCCTAGCATCTTTGGCCAAGCTGTCGGCTTCTGTGTTTTCTTCTCTTGAGATGTGTCTGATCTTTTAGCTTCCCATCTGATTGAGTAGTTCCATGCATGCAGATTGCAGCAGTTGCTCCCTTAGTCCTCCCGTTGTTGTCAACTCTTCCTTGTTGAAGACTTCTCAATATGAATTTCCATTTCTCTTAGCTCTCTTTCATATATAGACTCCACACCATAGATCTTGGAACCTGCATAGCATAATCCACCCCTCCTGTTAGTTATGACTATATAACCAATGCCTGCAAACTTTGATCACTCTATCCATGACCCATCTATGTAATAAATGATATTTATAATTTTCTCCCTCCCAGCTCTGTTCCACCTTTTGTCCCATTTTCTCAATTGAGAATTTCTGTGAGATGAACTCCCTTGTCAGCATTATGCCATTTCTCGCCACAATCCCTTGGATCCACTTCTCTTCCTCTGAAATTCTTGTGACAGCGCGCTTTCCAAATCTGCCACAGGGTGTAAGCGATTAGCTTCGACTCTTATTATGTCAGTTTATGCTCTCCAAGTCTTCCTCTAGTGACCCATTGCCCTTCCACTAAGTTTTTAATAGGAAAAAACTTAGATATTATTGATAATAAGTTGGGGTATATATAATACCATTACAAGGGTAAAATAGTAACTAGACATATAAAAAGATAAATCCAAAATTATAAAGAGATAAATACATGAAACCCTAATAGGCCCCCTCAAGATGGTGTACGAGAGGCAACACCAATCTTGTCACAAATGTCAAGTAACCGAGGACGAGGCAGAGGTTTCGCAAGGATCGCCAGTTTGATCAGCAGAGACGCGGAACTATCCTGAGAAGGGAGGGATCAACAAGATCACGAACAAAGTGATAGTCATCGGGCAAGATGTTTCATTCGCGGAATGAAAATACGTGATTAGCACATAGATATGTCGCACCAAGGTTGTCCGAGTAAAATAGTGGTCTAGAGAGACAGTGACATGCGCCATGAAGGAGTGTTTTAATCCATTGAATTCTCAAATCAAGAAGAAGCAATAAGCACGATACTAATTTCGCGATGACCGAAAGCAACTGTCGCTGTTTGGTAGACCTCCAGGAAATAGGATTCATACCTAAGAACATAACATAGGCCCCCTGAGGTGCGATCATCCGTATACTTCCCCAACCTAAGATCGGAAAAGCCGAAGTTGAAGAGAGGAATGGGCCCGCCGAATGCCGAGATTTGGTGCCATTCAAATACCGGCAAGCGCCAATTTCCAATGATGCTCAGCTTGGTTGATGCATGAACCGAGAAAGTTTGTTCGACAAAAGCGAAAATGTCAGGCCGAGTCATGCGTAAATGTTGAAGACCACCAACAACCTGTCTATACTTGGTAGGGTCGACAGGAGAGGACCCATCATGAAGAAGGAGAGAGGCACCAACAGCAAGAGGTGTAGAAACCGGTTTCGAGTCAAGCATGTTGTGTTTCTGCAGAAGATCAACAATATACTTGTGTTGAGAAAGAAGCACACCATCAGACATCGGGGTAACTTCAACACCACAGAAGTAGGATAGCACACCAAGATCCTTGGTGGAAAACTTAGTGTCGAGTTGCTGAATAAGACGAGCAACTAGTTGAGGATCACTGCCAGTAATCAGAAGATCATCAACATAAACCAGAAAATAGACAATAGTGGAGCCAGCGGATAGAATGAAGAGGGAGGTATCTGCACGAGAGGTAACAAAACCAAGAGATTGAAGAAATAGTTTCAACTCCTGGTACCATGACTACGCTCGGGCTTTTCTTCAAACCATAGAGAGCCTTCTGCAAACGGCAAACATAATTGGGAAAATGAGGATCACGCATACCAGAGGGTTGTGCCATGTAAACTTCCTCAGTTAGATGTCCATTGAGAAATGCATTGTTGACATCAAGTTGCCGAACAGACCACCCATGATGTAGGGCGATACTCAAAGATGCGCGTAATGGATCGGATTAATTACAAGACTGAAAGTCTCATAAAAGTCAACACCGGGACGCTGATGAAACCCTTTGGCAACAAGACGGGCTTTATATCGTTCAATGGTACCATCTGGGCGGCGTTTGATACGGAACACCCACTTGTTTCCAACAAGATTCTGATGTGGAGCAGGAGGAACAAGGACCCAGGTTTTGTTGCGCTGAAGAGCATCATATTCAGCTTGCATTGCCTTAAACCATTGGGGATTTGACAAGAGCTTGAGAGTTATCAGAGCGGGTCTAATATCGGGCTAAATCAGAAAGTGTATCTCTGATTGGGCTTAAAATGGAATTCTTGAACCGAGCGGGTCATCGGGTGAACATTGGTACATATCCTAGAGCAAGCAGAGGAATAACCCTACAGGGGAAGGTGCAGATGCCGTGCATGCGTCTGACCGGGTCGCTACCGAACTGAGGAAGTAACCGAGCCGCGGTACGCTTAGTTTGCTCGAGGGAGGCGACAGAGGTGCCGCTACAGGTGTCGGGAGGTCACTTGGGGGCAACGATGGCTTTGGGAGCTGTGAGGACGCCAGAAAGCCTGACGTAATTTTCGAAGCTGTGAGTAGAAGAGGACCGAGAGAAAGGAAAGTCATCCTCAACCAGCGAAATACGACGGAGATGACAAGCTTACAATGGAGAGATTGTAGCAAAATATAGGCACATTGAGATAGAGAATACCCCAAAAAGATGCAAGCACCGACCGAGGGTCTAGTTTGTGAGTAGTATATGGACGGGGCTAAGGATAACAAAGACAACCAAAACATGAAAAGATGTAAAAGCGTGGGGTTCTTTGTGGAATAGAAGTTCAAAGGAAGAGCGAGACCAAGTTTGCTTCTTGGGCATGCGATTGATAAGATAAACCGCGTGCCAAAGGCAAAGGACCGTAACTTAGCTCCGGAGAGAAGCATGATGAAGCAATGACAAGCGGTTTTCGACAATGTGGCGCTCGGCCACGAATCACCCATTGTGTTCTGGAGTGCTGGTGGTGAGATGAGTAAATGCCATTGCTAGTTAGAAATTAAGAGAATGTACTCCCACCATTGTCGAGGTACAAGGTGCGGATAGGGTGTTGGAACTGCTTTTCAACCAAGGTTTTGAAGGCAACAAAGCGCATGAACATCGATTTCGTACAAGAGGATAAAACCAAATATATTTGGTAAAGTGATCCACAAAAATAACATAATATTTATAGCCATCAAGAGAAAGAACAGGGGAGGTCCAAACATCAGAATAGACTATTTCAAGTGGTGCAGACGAAGATACTGAAGATTGAGAGAAAGGAAGCTTGTGGCTTTTATTAATATGACACGAAGTACAAGAAAACTTAAGTAAGTTGGAATTAGAAAAGGGAATACCAAAAGATAACAACTGATTTCTAAACACTTTAACAGAAGGATGACCAAAGCGACTGTGCCACAAGGAAAGAGAAGACGAAGACGAACTAAGCAAGCTGAGGGCGGGGAAGCGGGTTTGGGTAGTCGATAGATGTGATGGAGTGGTCGGCCAAAGATAGACACCATCCTTACGCCATCCCGTGACCAGAATTGCCCCCGTGTGACGATCCCGCACCTGAAAAGAGTCATCAAAAAACAAAACCGTCACCGCATTAGTAGCACAAAGAGCCGAAACTGAGATTAAGTTCAGGTGCATGGTTGGAACATGTAACACATTTGTGAGAGAGAGAGAGAGATCCATGTAATGTCGAAAGACATAGAGAACCCGTATGCAAAATGGGAAAACAGGTATCATCACCAATGACGACAGTCTCAGACTCATCGTAAGGTTGATGAAGTGACAGGTAGGGATGTGTCGTTGGTCATATTGATGAGAAGCACCAATCAACAACCCAATGAGGAGCACTCGGAGCGGTAGTGGGTGGCGGTGTTCACACGAGGAGGACCACGAGGCGGCGCTGGAATGTGATCCCATGTATGTGGTGGAACAAGACGATTAATCGACTAGCAGAGTGTCCGGAGTGCCAGACCGCACTTTCCCCCGAGTAGCAGCGACTCGTGAGGGAGCAGAGATGGCGACGCGGAGCCAAAGCGCGCGTACATAAGGAGGGGCAAAAGCAAAGGCGGGAGGGTTGTAGAAGTTGGAGGACGGTTGTGGTGAGAATCCGACCCCTCAATTACCTTGCTTGGAAGGGAAAGAACCCCACGCAGTCCTGCTCCAGAAGGCGAGTCGCGCAAAGCCGATGCAGCTGAGGAATTGCTGAGCTTAATCATGAAGTAGCTTCTCAAACAATTCCTCAAACGTGATAGGTGTCTCCCGTGCTTGAATGGCACTGGATAGATGCTTATAGGAATCATCCAACCCATTCAAAATCCGAATGGACAACTCATCAAAATCAACAGGTTTGTCCATGAAAGCAAGAGAATCAATACAAGATTGGATGTCTTGCATATACTCCGTGATGGTGCGAGACCCTTTGACAGGAGTAGCAAGCTTGCGACGCAACTCCATGATTCTGCCACGAGACGGGGAAGCATAGGTCTTCTCAAGAGTTTTCCAAGCATCCATAGATGTCTTCTTGGAAGCAATAAAAGGAACAAGATTGGCAGTGAGAGACCCAAGAATAGCATTAAGTAACAATTTATCTTGACGAACCCAAAGAGAATAGGACGGATTGGGAGTCTCAACATCCGAACCAGGTGCAGGGAGAGTACGGGACGGGCAAGGAAGAGAACCATCAACATAACCGTAGAGATCATACCCAATCAACAGAGAATCAAACTGTGCACGCCACGCACAGTAATTGGAAGCAGTCAACTTGAGAGGAACCTGGGCCGCAACATTGATAGCAATAAGGTTTGGAGTGAGATCTGATGTGGTAGACAGGACAGGGCGTGAGGAGACGCCAGATGAGGAAGAACCAGCAGATGGGAGAGAAGCCATGGGTTGTTGCAGTCAACTTGAGATCAATTGAAGTGGTTGACCTGCTGAGAGGGGGTTTGACTGACCGGGCAAAATAGAAGTGGTTGACTGATTGTCCCTTGGACGCTTGACGAGCACGTGAGGAGAGATCGATGTTGAAGACGCGTGCGAGGCAGGGATTGTGCGAGTTGAATTCGCGAGAAGGCTGCCACGTGACAAGATGCTGGCAAGAACTTCAGAAGCAACTTTGTGTTGTTGAGGATGAGCTTTGAACTTCGTGCTGTTGAGGACGCACTTTGAACTTGGTGATTGAATTGAAAGTCAATTGTTTGAAAAACCAGAACATGGATTTCAATTAAATGAAAAACCAAAACTTGGATTTCCAAAAATTGAAAAACCACAATTTGTAGGTACGGCCAGGTTGAAGGAGTTTGACTAGTTGAAGAATTTGATTTGTTGAAGAATTTGGATTTTGACCGGCTGAAGAAACCGGGTGGGTAGGCGCGCGGGGTGGGAGAACTCCGCGGCGCCGGGCTGAGAGTGGCACGCCGGGAGGTTGGGCAGAATCAAGGGCTGAAATGGCCAGGCAGACGTAACAGCTTGTTCCTTTGTTGCCTACAAATGTTGCACAGGCTTAGGAAAAAAAATTAGGGTTTTGGATCTAGGCTCTTGATACCATAATAGGAAAAAACTTAGATATTATTGATAATAAGTTGGGGTATATATAATACCATTACAAGGGTAAAATAGTAACTAGACATATAAAAAGATAAATCCAAAATTATAGAGAGATAAATACATGAAACCCTAATAGTTTTCATCCACTACCCTCCATTGCCTTATATTGCCCTCTTGCTTCAACCCCTTGTACACCTGTATTCCTGAAACAAGTGGTAAATTGATTTTCCATTTAAGATATACAAGGCACAAGGCTCATGTGGGCTTATGTTCATTTTATATAGATATTTATTATTATTATTATTACTATTTATGTATTTTTTTTATTTTTTATTTTATTTTATTTTATTTCATATTTGAGAGCAATATAGAGGCAGAGAATCCATATAGCCGACCCCAACTAGTATGGTGGAAGTTGTTCTCAGAGCATTTCACCATAAGCATTAATATACACCATAAGCATTTCACTTTCAGAGCCACTCCTAGTCTCCAGAGCTTCCTCGAGCAATCCCAATTGTTTCATTCTTCCTCTTCCTTTAGTCGATCATATATTGCAGCTATTAGTGTTCTACCTCCAGTGCCAACAGCTAGTCTCCAATATACATCTTCCTCTTCCTGCCTTACCTGTTTAATATTGAGTATTTCTAATGCGACCATAGGGAATATCTTAGTTATTACCTCTTCATCCCATTGATTGTTTGCTAACAAATCTTTCACCTACAAATTGGTTAAATCATAGTCCATATTTATGAAGGATGGTTTCATTTGAAATGGAGTATCAAACAACCCTTTGTCATATAGTAGAAACTAGGTTTTAGTAATACCCCCCATTGTGATGTATATTCTAATTTTGGATGCAGTTGTGCTCGGTGTTTTATAAAGTCCATGATACCCCCCTCAATACCTGGGAGCCTTTTGAGGGGGTCTATACTTGTGTTTCATGAGCTGAACCCATACATGAAAAATCTCTTGAAAAACATAGGTGAACAATGGAATGGAAATCTAGAAACCAACTTGTAAAACAAGAGATCTTTGCACTCTCAAATTCAGGAAAATGAAAAAAAAAATTGTTGAATTGGATTGATAATTTCCATCTCATAGAACTTGATTCCAGTTTAATTCTTCTTTATCCAATATGATTCATTGTTCTCCCATTTGTATAGGTAGAGATGAAATCGGCCTCAACTGACATTTTATAAAACAATAGGTTTTTTTTTAAAGAAAAAAAATAAAGTGGATAAACCATATTGTTTGAATGTAGAAAGGTTGTGCATGATACAACATTCCAATCCTCTAGTGGATCATATACATCCAAGGTATGATGGCCCCGTAGCACCTAATCACTTCATTTAATCCCAGTTGTCTTCAAAATTTACCCCTGAAGAATTTTGTGGTGGGTCTTCTAGTGTGAACATTAGGTTCCTCTTGACAATGGACTCCATCGCTATCAACTTCGGCCTTTTGGTCACATGAATTGCATCAAATTAAGAGTGTTAGGAAATCAATATCTCTAATAATTTTCTTGAAAACGCTATGTTTGTCATGAAAATATCTTCTATTCTTCTACAACCAAACACTTCAGGTGATGGCCATGGTGAGAAGATTCCACCCTTTGCGGGAATCTCTTGGCAGTAGATTAGAGATTGTCGTTCTTCCCTAGAGATCTTGTCTCGTCAAGGGAGTGACACCTAATTGGAAGAGTTAAGTAAAGTGTTGTCATAGTCTTGAAGTATATAGCCAATGGACGAGTAGATGCTCGATTGTTTCATCTGTTTCTTCACATAGGTAGCAGAGAGTGCATATTTCATTCCATCTACTTTTTCGTAGATTATCCAATGTAAGGATTTTGTTGTCTTGTCCAAGCCAGACAAATGACTTCACTTTGGTGGAGGCAAGACGGCTTCCAAAAGCTCATTGTCATCGGGGTACGTTCTAATGACTTCATTTGTCAAGAAATAGTATAGTGATTTAACTGAGAAGTTTGCGGAGATTGTTAGTTTTCATTTTCTTATATCTTTTTCTTCTCTTGATCCTTCCCGTATTTTACTAACTAGCATTTCAAATTTTGTGGCGCATTCTACTGTCAAGGTTCCTGCCAGTAAGGGGTTTCCCTGTTTGAGCTGTTGCCATGCATCTAGGACTGTGGTCAGTGATTTTTGAATCAACCCTTGGAGTGAAGGGAAGACCATAAGTGGTGGTTTTCCTTTGATCTAATCAGTGAACCATAGGTTGATAGTGTTGCCCTCTCCAGTTGTGGATATGATATTGTGCAGTATCACCTCATGTTGTTAGGTAATCCCTCTTTAAAAGTAAGATGCCCTTGCTAGTATTCTTTTGAAGCGGCCCAACCCATTGTTCTGAAGTATGTATCTTTTAATATTTGGTAGCATACCCCCCTGCTTCCCTAGTTAGTAGTCTCTACCACCACTTCCCGAGCATGACTATGTTGAAGCTTCGGAGGTTCAATATCCCCCATCTTCCATATTCTTTGGGTTAGCATATCCATTCTCAGTTCACCAATCTGTATGATCTTGCCTCCGGCTCAACTTCTTTCTGGAGGAAGTCCCTTCTGACAGAATTGATCTGTTGGATTACCTATTCTAGTATCTAATAGATGGAGATCAAAGAGTTTGGCATTGTTGAGATAACTGACTTAAGTAAGGTGATTCTTCCCACTAGTGGTAGCAGTCTTCCTTTCCATGTACCTATTATGGTCTTGATTCTACTGATGAGTGCACACCAATCCACCTTTCTTGGTTTCAACACTAATATAAAAAGCCCTAGATAATAGATGGGTAGGGTACCTATATTGCAGTTCATAGTGTTTGACTAATCTTGTGGGGTGCTGTCGATCGTTTTGATATGAATGATGACACTCTTGTGGTGGTTGATCTGTAGTCTCGAGAGCCCTTCATATAAGTAGAAAATTAGCTTGAGAGTTTTGAAATGACCTATGTCCCCCGAGTATAGTATTAGATTGTTGGCATATGATAGCAAAGAGATTTCCTCTTCCACATTGTTGCCACGTCGGATTCCTTTAAATAAGTTCTCCCTTGTTGCATTAGAGAGTATTGTGCTAAAGACATCTGTTGCAAGAACAAATAGTAGCAACGATAATGGATCTCCTTGTCGTAGACCCCCTCTAATGTCTTATATAGTCGGTAGGCTTCCCGTTGATGAGGAACTTGCCCTTTGATGAGAAAAGTATTGATTTAATCACGCCGATTCATCTGGGTCCAAACCCCAGTGCCTTGAGTGAATCGAGGAGGAATTTCTAGTCAATCATATTGAAAACCTTTTCGAAATGTATTTTAAGTATAGCTCTATTTGTTTAGTTTTTTCTTCATTTTGAAGATTAGTTCCTCAATAGCTAAACTATTATCATGGACACAACGTCCTTTGATGAGGGTTGTTTGGGTGTTGTCCACTAGTATACCAATGAGTGGTCTAATTCTTGTTGCTAGGACTTTTGTGATAATTATCATAAAGCAGTTTAATAAGCTAATGGGCCTGCAATCTAAGATTGTTGTTGATGATGTCTTCTTTGAGATTAACAGAATGTGGGCCCAGTTTAACTGCTCTTGATTTGCATTGCCCTGGTGTAGATCATTAAATATTTTAATTATGTCTTCCCAGCCTTGCTGGTAGATGGTCATCAGTAGTCCATTCGCACCCTAGGCTTTATCAAGGCTTAGTTCCTTGACGACAACCCAAATCTCTTATGCTATGAATGGGTTGTCAAGTTGTTCCAGTTCAATCTGCTCTTTATAAGAGAAGAGCTTGTCCCAATTTGTGGTGTGGTGTCAAAGAGTTTTGTGAAATATGATATGATCTCAACTGAGATTTCCTCTCAGCCTTCCCTCATATTTTCTCCAACTTGTAACGTGTGAATCCATTTACGATTTCATAGCTCATTACCAATAGCATGGAAGAATTTGGAGTTTTGGCCTACTTCTCTTATTTAGGTTATTCTGGAGCATTGTCTCCGATGTACCTCTTTTGCTACAAAAATTCTTTCATACTCCCTTTGAAGAGTTAATCTTTCTTGCTTTTCTTCTGGCCTCAATGTTCTTGATTTTGTTTGTATGTCTAAACTTTCCAAATATTGCATAATTTCCTTTTCTCTAAGTCCTTTTTTTTGTAGTTACCACTTCATGAATCTCTTACGTATCATAGCAATCTTCTTTGAAATGGTGAAGACTCCGCTTCCAGCATAGTCTATGCCCTGTCACCAATTCCTAGTCATTTCCTAGAAACCCTCCGTATTGGTCCAATGTCTATTGAAGTGGAACTAATTTTGCTAGATAACATGTCGGTAGCATTCTAATACAATGGGGGCATGATCAAATTTAATCCTTTGTAGTATCATTTGCCATACCCTGGGGAAAATTGTCAACCAATCTGATAATAGCAAGAAGCGGTCTAGTCATACCAATTTTGGATTTTCTTAGCCACTAGATAAGATGTATTTTCATCCAAGTAAAGGAGGGTCCCAGAGTTGAAGATCATTGTTTAGGTTGTCGAACTCTCGTATGTTTTGTGTTATGTTGTTCTCCATTACTATTGTCGCTGGAGCGGGTTGCATTGAAGTCACCATCCCACGATCCATAGTTAATTCCATCTAGACATGACTAGGTGGAGCTCATCCCAAAAGGCATTTTTGAGAATTCTGTCACAAGGCCCATAAACCGTAGTGTACATCCACTTCTTAAGGTTAGTATGGTCTTCCAGGATGGCTAATATGTTGAAGGCATCAATGTAGCTATTGATGAGGGTGAAGCGGTTGTTGGTCCATCCCTTACAATACCCTTCTCTTGTACTTGCTACTGGGAGAGTTATTTTCTCATCATATATTGTGCCCTCTATTCTTCTCCATATTTTGTTATCTATATTTGCTAGCTTTGTCTCTTATAGACAAAACACAAACAACTTCTGTGATTTCAGGTAGTCTCTTCTAGGTATCTTTTTCCCGTTACCGAAGACCCCAAACATTCCAGGATATTAGTTTCATAGTAAATTGTATTGACCCTTTAACGACAAGCGTGAATAGCTTAGTTGCTCTCCTTGGCCCTATAAGATCTCTCAGCTTCCATTAGTTGCATATATTGTAGATAGGTGCTAATGTCATCTGGCTAGCCCAAGTCCACCCCCACCATTAGGGCCACCGATAGAAGTTCCTTGTCATGTCATTCAAACAGGGTAAAAGGAACAATGGAGAGTGTGTTCATACCTCCAGGGTCGACACGGTCCATTCTCCGCATTGAAGCTATAGTTGGCATGTGCTCCTCTTCTGAGTTTGAGGGGCTTTTGTCTTCTTGTGTCGGCCCTTGGGTTTTATTGGTTCCCCTCAGCTGATCTCCTTCCTTGTTTTGCTTGGTTGATTTGACCCTTTTGCCATATGTGTATCTTTGTACAGGTCATTTCATTGGCTGGTTGATTCTTCTACTTGTTTGTTAGCACTAAGGGTTCATATAGCATCAAGTATGTGGTTTCAACCATCATTAATGTATCTAAGGGATACTCGACTGAGATCGAGGGTCCCCTATTTGACCAATTCTATCAAATAAAGACCCTATGAATTTAAAGGGTTAGTATTACTTAAAGGGTCTTGTGAATTGTTGTTATTAGGCCCTTGATATTATCCAGTCTTGTTGCTTCTTACTGGGCCTTTCTTTGATTGGGTTGGAGTGGGTGGGCCTCTACAGGTTGATTGGCGGGCTTGAGGAATCACCCGGAGCCCGCCTGCTAAGCGGCCCACTACCACGCTTCATGTGGATCCCACGGAACCTCGTGTCTCCATCGTGACAGTTGAGGCGTATCGCATTGGCGCGACAGGTGTGTTGTTGGGATCTCGTTCTTTTGGGCCCCTTCCCAAGCCATGTGTTGCACTCTCATTGGTGTGGAGCTCCACTCAACGCTAACATGCCATACTTCCTCCAAGCGGGAGTCTAAGTAGGCGCTTGTAGGCGAGCATGCCCACATGGTCGTTGCTATCATTTTTTTCATTTGCCATCTCAGCTAGGTCCCTATCTTGGTCATCAGAGATTACATCTCTTATGATATTTCGTGCCTCGTTAGCAATTAGCTCCACCTCAACTTCCACTATTCCGCTCTAATCATGCGAAACGTGTGTCTTTGTCGTCATATCATACTTGTATGAAGCTTGACCCTCCATTATGACCCATCTCCTCAGCTAGAGGTTTCTAGGTCATCATACAATTGTCCGTCAATGATTTCCCGACATCGGACCA
Source organism: Dioscorea zingiberensis (assembly GCA_026586065.1). Classification (NCBI taxonomy): domain Eukaryota; kingdom Viridiplantae; phylum Streptophyta; class Magnoliopsida; order Dioscoreales; family Dioscoreaceae; genus Dioscorea; species Dioscorea zingiberensis. The sequence continues at coordinate 26,201,557 of CM048826.1, forward strand.
TTCTCGACCCTGCTTAGTTATATTGCCAAACCATTCAGGCTCCGATCGACGGGGTGGATCCCTAAAGATAACTCTGGTGGGTTGCCACTCGTCGGAGCTCCCTCGGCCCTTCCTCTTCCCTCCAGTTGGACCTTTTCGTATCTTCTTGCGACTTTATCTCCTTGTCACTTCATTAGTCTTGCCATCGGAGCCTTTCTCCGTCGATGCGCTTATTGCTCCAATCATTCCTGATCGTCTAATTCTTTATTGCAACGATTCTTGTCCACGCTTGAGATCAATGTCATTATAGTGTTTCCGTGAACCAATGCTACAGTTGATCACATTAGGTATAGGGTGACCTCGTCAAACCCTAATAGCTGCTCGTACATCATCCGTGAATGCTTCCTGGTCATCTTTTATATATATATATATATATGCAAAAGCTTTTAGTTTTTAGATTTTTAGTTTTATTTGAAAGGATTATGATTGAGAAAAGTAGAAAACTTTTTTTTTTTTTTTTGAGTTTGACTCCCATTCAAAAGGTTTGTTTGCCTTATTTTGACCAATGAGCTCAAATATATTAAATAAAGTTGAACAAAACAAATCATTGATGAGTAGCGCATGCTTAATTGCACAAAATATTTTTGCTAATATAAAAAATCAAATTTTATATTTTTGTTGAATAAGTTTAAAAAATATATTTAGTAATTTTATGTTTTTTTTTTTTTTACAAATAGTGTTATTATATAAACATATAAAAATTTCCAGAGCTTATAAACACGAGAAACCTAACACAATAAATAGCTGAAGAAAGAAACAGAAAGAAAGATAAAATGAGAAGAAGGTGATACTACCTAACCTTCATTTTCATTTTCATTTTCATTTTCATTTTCATTGCTGGCTGCTTTAATTCAAATTTCATTCAAAGTGGACGGAATGCCGGTCAAATGAAAACGAGGAATTTCGTATGAATGACCCCCAAAAATCACGCAGAGAAATTGGAGACAAAAAAAAAGAGATTTGTTTTGATTTCCCATGTGAACCCTTTGACCACTATGTTATATATATCTCTTCATTCCTCTGTCTCTCTTGCGGCCCGCCCTCCCCACATTACTCGCCATCCACACTTGTGTAATTAATTAAAAGCCTCATTAATGCTTTGGACCCATGCCTTAATCCCATTATTATTATTATTATTATTATTATTATTCAGTGGTGACAATGATCAGGGGCGGACCCACATGATTGGCAGCCCGGGCTGATCAGCCGGAAAATTTTGAAAAAATTGAGTTTGATGTGGTTTAAAATTTAATTGACATAGAGGCAGCCCGGGGTGGAGCCGTGGAGGCCCAATAGCCCACATGTCCAACTATTCTATTTCATGACATATTGACACATGGAAGCTCTCAATATATATTATTTTATTTAATTGAAAAAATTGAGACGTAGTTTGTATTTGTATTTTTCAATGTTATTTCACTTTCTATGTATTGTCTTTGAACTTTGTTCAGATACTTATTATTGATATTCAATATCGATTTAGTTTGTATTATACTTTAAATTTGTCCGTACATTTTGTAATTAATATCAAACATTGACTTTTTAAGCCCGGTCTGGACTAAATTCCTGGGTCTGTCACTGACAATGATATGTTTATTTTATTTTTTTTCTAATGGAAATATATACATATTAAAATCTTATGTTTTGTGTATGAGGATGTATTTTATGACAATGGAACTAAAGGTGGTTCTTGGTTGTGATTGGAATAATGATTTTTAACCCAAGTTTTTTTTAAATTGTTTTGCTTTGTATCAACGAAAATGATCAACATAAATTGAATATTATAGATTGTATGAAGTTAAAAAAAAGGATCATAAATATATTTAAAATAAAATTACTTTGGTTTAAAACTTAAAAGTTAAAACAACCTTATTCATACTATGACCACGTTTGATATGCCTACAGCGGCCATGATATAATAATATAAAGACAAACGGGTCAAAATGAATAATTCCTTCCACCAACCAATTAATTAGCATAGCAACAAATATTGAGCGGCACCACGCTATTAATAGAGAAAATGTGACAAATATGATGCAAGCTACAACTTTCTTTTCGGGACTGTTTGGTTTCCTATATATTAAGTGTAATTACATGTAACTTAAATTATTGTATTTAAACTTATATCAAAGTTGTTTGGTTTCCTATAAATGAAAATGATGTATTTAATTTTTCATTATTTGGTTTAATATAAGTTCATCTAGTAAAGTAAGAGGTGATGTTACCCATATTATCCATTTTTTATATTTAATATTTTTTTAATATATATTGGTAAATGTAGGGTTTTCTATAAAAATCACTTGGATTTTGGAAATTTTCAGTAAAATACGACACAAAGTTCTGTAATTTAGCACAAAGACCCTTGTAATAATTTTGATAAATTGAGGGGGTTTGCTGTAAAATTACATCAATTTTGGAAAGTCTGCCAAAAAACTAAATATTATTTTTATTTTTTATTTTTTATTTTTCTAAAAAACATTACAAAGTTCGGCAATTTTGCAAAAAGACACCTATAATAAATTTGATAAATTGAGGGGTTATTTAAACCAAATGTTTTTATTATATTTCAACTCACGACCAATTTGGTCGTAAGTTGAAATGCAATAAAAGTGGCTAGAAATGTAAAACAAGTTACATATAAGTAAACTTTTTACCATAAACTAAACATCAAAAAGTAAAATTTACCTGTAAAATAAGTTACTTCACAGCTACTTTCAAGTAATATATCAAACATCCCCTTCATCAATTTAATTTGAGATGGTAATTAATTAAGATGCCACCTAATTGAAACTCTATGATGTAAAATGTGATTGGGAAGGAAAGCTTAAGATGGATGGCCATAAAACACCTACATGAATTTGAAGTATGATCATATATATTTGTCCATGTAATTTTATGACAATTTGACATGGCAATGAATCATCAAACAAAGTGTCCCAATAGAATCAAAAGAATCGTAAACATAGAACAAAGTGTCCCAATCGGAAAATTTCCTTTTTTTTTAAAAAAATAATTCTATTTAATATGAAATCAATCAACAAACGCATCTTTCAAACAAATGTTAAAAATGTTTTGGTTATTCCATTTATTGGTCCATCAAAGGAAGTATGGAACAACTATGAACAACTATAGGGTATAATACCAAAGGTCCACTGGTCTAGCGGTATCTCGGGTTCGTGTGTCGGATAATTAACTTGATAAGTAAAGCTCCTAGGTTCGAGTCCCCGTCTTCTTAATGGAGAGAGCAGTTGGATAATTCACTCTGAAAGACAGTTCTGTGACTGAATTCCTCGTGATATATATTCTCAGAAGCGGTGAGGGGTAAAAGGTGTTCATCACTTAAGACCATGCACTTTGACGTCTCTCTGTGGAGAGATTTATCCCCTATGTCATCCCCCAAAAAAAGAAAAATGTAAGAGTATAAAATTGGTCAAAATGAATAATTTCTCTAGCAAACCCAAGCATCAAGTACAATGTTATGTGATGCAAACTACAAGTCTCTTCCTCTTCATCAATTTGGGAAGCCACCTATATGTCTCTATGATGGCTGTGTTTAAAAAAATAAATAAATAAATAAATAAATAAATAAAAATAAATAAATGAAGACTTGACATGGATGATGAAAATAGAGATCTGAAGTTGAATATGCAGATTTGTTTAGGTTCTAAGTTCTAACTCAAGACATGAAATTCAGCCAAAGACAAATATAATGCAAGGAAGAGTCAAAATTTTCTTCTTTTTTTTTCTTCATGCTAAAGTTCTGTTGTTTGGAAACTATAAAAATAGCTGTTGTCTGACTTGTTAGATTTTCATGATGGGACCTTTAATAAAATCCTCCGTTGAGGCCGGAAAAAAAAACCCTCATTAATAGGAAACATCCACAATTAAAAAAAAATAAAAAAAAGAGGATCACCTTATACTAAACCCATGTAATTTTGAAGTTATCTGTAGACTTGCCATTTATAAGAACTTTGTTATCTAGCTTGGCGGTCACCAAAACTCTAATTTACTCCAAATATCTATCACCACACAACAACTTGCTAAAAGACAATGTATATATATATAATGGATAAACTTGGTATCTTTTAACTTTTACCCTAGGGTTTTGAAAACATAAACAATAGAGGAGAATTGCAAGCATGCATGTTAGTAGTTTTGGGGAGAAGGTCACACAAGTGAAGTGATGATGGGAATTATTAATGTTTTACTAGCCGTCCATGTTTAAGATTTTAAATACTAGGGTTAGGGTTGTTAGCTTTTGCCCTCACATTAGGGTTTGAGGGCATCTTTCACTTTCTTCTTTTGGTTTTGTTGTGGGGATGCATGGTGAAGTCACTGAACTATGTATATATATGTATATATATTATGAGTGTATATAGAATTGTGAAACCTGACATATATTATTGTGTTGCTGTTGCAGGTCTTCTTGGGAACTACGTTTGACTCGTTCAAAGAATCAGGGTTTTCAAAGAAAGGGACATCCATTCCATTCAACACACGACACTAATTTTTGGGATTTATTAATTCAATTCTTTCAAAAAAATAAAATAAATATATTGGAACCAAAAATTGTTACTCAGTCAGATTTATATTTATAATTTTTTCACAAAATCAAAATAATGTGTCAGTCAAGAAAGAATATTGTTTGTTAAGCAAACTAATTAGCATATACCTTCGGTTACTAATTATCTCGATAGATATAATAATAATTATAGATATTTTAATATTTCTCAAATAATATTACTCTTGAAAATAGTGTGTGTATATATATAATAAATTATTAAAATAAATTGTTTTAAACAATTTTTATTTAGCCCAAAATGAAAATTTATTAGTATTTGGTTGACTACTTTATTAAATATTAGATATATATATATATATATATCCAAATGAAAACTGTTACAAGATTAGTTTTCATAATAAACTTATATAACTCATAGTATTATTTACAAATAATAAAATAATTTAAATAACAACAACAACAGTTGAGTAGCAGTAATAATAATAATTATTATTATTATAATAAACCCTTGGATAAAGCGTGTGTTTGCATTTGTGCTCGTTTTGTGTTGTGGAAGGTGTTGTTGAATGTTGAGCGGTGGTAAGCTCACCTTATGTTTGCAAAAACCGGCACAAAATAATCGCAGAGGAACTGAGGAAGCTCCCGACGATTTCGAAAAAATCGCCGATCTAAGTGCCTTCTCCTCCCGCTCACTCCTGTCAGATTACAAAAGGCTCACAAGCTTAGACTCAATTCACCAACTCTCTCTCTCTCTCTCTCTCTCTCTCTCTCTCTCTCTCTCTGTGTGTGCCCTATTCATGGAGTATGAGAGGATTCACAAAGTTCAGGTAATCAGCCAATAGAAAACTCGACTTTGAATGCTATGATTCATCTTCTCTCATCGTATGTAGTGGTTTTTGTTTTTGGTTCACATGAGAGTTTGGTTTTGAATTTGTTTATGTGTTCTAACTTTTCTTAGAATTGAAACAATTTATTGTATACAAACAATTTGATTCAATCATGTGTAGCATATGCTATAGTTTGTGTTTGTCTGGAAAATTGGTTATTTTTCTTAAATCTATGAATATTTTTACTGATTTGGATTTCCTTTTTGTTTTCTGGAAATATATACAAAAAAAAATGGAATTTTGATGTGGGTTTTCTGCAGATAGGAGTAATATCACCAAGTAAACTACGAATGAAACTATTGGGCAGTCATAATATTAGAAAGAAGGGGGGAGAGTGCAGCACATCCAGAACAACTTCACCTTCCAAGCTTGAGGAGATGGAGTTTTCAAAGAATTGCCTGCTAGCTGCTGATGTAGATGAGGAGGAAGGTAGGTTTGTTTTCTTCAATTCATTCTGAATGCAAGATATTGGATTGACTGCCTGTAATTTGTTCATTGCTTGTATAGATAACTCTAATAAGAATCCCAAAGTCTCTTCTGTGATGCCTGTGAACCAAGGGAATCAATCAACTTCAACTTCATGTCCAAATGATGTTACTAAACATATTCAGGCTAGATCTTTAGAAGAGGATGGCAATGGCTATGATAGTGGGCATGACAATGGAAGCACTTGTAGTTTTGAGTTCCATAAAGGAGAGAGGACAGTGCAAAATCCAGTTACTGGCCCATTCTTTAGGCATCTTCCTTCCAAGTGGAATGATGCAGAGAAATGGCTGGTCAACAGGCAAGCAGTGCATCCTAATGTGCCAAAGAAACCTTTTTCGCAGAATCAGGGGAATAGGCACATTGCTTCGAACTTGGGGAGGGTTGCTCCAGAGTCTATGATTCTAGATCAGAAACAATTTGTCACCCAGACTATGAATTCTCGAAGAACTGAATTGAGTAGCAATGCTTCACAAAATGCAGCAGAAAAGTTCTCATTTGCCACGACTTGTTTGCCATCAAATTCTGGGTCAGCAAAAGAAACTAGTGGAGTAACTGATGTATCTCATCACAGTGATGACTCCTACAGCACTCCTAGGCTTCAAAAGGAAATGAACCAGCAAGGACTCTCTGGTCCGGAAAGTCATCGTGCTGAAACAACAGGTACCTCCTTTTTATCATTGGTCTTAAGATTAGCTAACTAGCAATCCTTATTCAGCCAATAAAGTGGAAATCATATAGTATACGAAAAGGCAAATGTGGTCTATGATTGAGATGTTTTGGAAGTTCAAGTTGCTGTTCCTAGATAAACAAATGTAATGGGGTTGTTCTATTACACAATTCATTAATTAGTTTAGTGAATATTTATAGAGTCCTATTCTCATGCAGAGTGGTATGCTTTGCTTATATAATGCAGTTGTTCATAGTGCACTGTCAGTATGCACGATGAGGGATATAGGAACAGAAATGACCCCAATTCCAAGCCAGGAACCATCAAGGACTGGAACTCCATTAGGATCCACTACTCCTCGTAGCCCCATTTCTTCATTGCCATCAACTCCCAAAAGAGGAGCACCGGCACCATCTCCTGTTGATGCAACTACAGATGATGAACCTGATTTTCAGAAAAAGTCATCTGAGAGAGAAATGCAGCTGAAAACAAGAAGAGAAATTGTTGCCCTTGGCATGAAGCTAGGGAAGATGAATATTGCATCCTGGGCGAGCAAAGATGATTGTGAAGTTGAATACACTAATCAAGCCTCGCTCAAGGCTCGTGATGCTGCTGAACAAGTCAAGAAGGAAAATGAAGCGCGAGCTGCAGCATGGGAAGAAGCTGAGATGTCTAAGAATATGGCCAGGTATTCTTTTTCTTCTAACATTCGATCATACAGTAAAAACAATAACAAGCAGTGTTTTTCTTTTGATTGATTATATGCAGTAGTTGGCTTCTTATTATAGTTTGAAGGATTAGTCATATTTTGCCCTGTATTTTGCCCCGTATTGTTAGTTTTTGATCTTATACTTTCTAAATGTTCAATATGGTAACAAAATATTCAATACTATGGTAGGTATTTGAATATGGGGTTTGTTTATTATTATTGCTTTTTTTTTTTCCTTTTTTGCATTGGTGGCTGTGGCTGCTAACATGGTAGCTAAAATAGTATGTATACATGAAGATTTATGCCACATCAACATCCATGTGGTATTCAAAATTAAATTTTGGATTTTTTTTAATGTAAGTGTTGACGTTGCTCACTTGCCACATAAGCACCCGGCGGAGCCATATCAGTGCTTACATGTAAAAAGATTCCAATAAATTAATTTTTAATACCACATGAACACAAATGTGACATAAGTGTCCACATAGGCAAGGCATTGCGCTATCCACATGGGCAGCTATTGCCACTATGAAAAAAAAAAATTTAACAGATCCTATATTTGAACATATATGTTGACTCAGCTGCAAGTGCCGTATTTAACATTTTTTTTATGTATAGATAGTATTGCCCATTTTGAAGTATAAGGACAAAAATGAATAGTACGATTAAGTTTATGGGTGAAAAATAACTTTCAAGTCTTATCGAAGGTTGAATAATAGTGTGAATTTAAGCAAAGTACTAATCCATTTCAGATACAGTGAAAAGGACTTTTGATGATTTTTGTGCATGATTTTGATTTGCCCAATAAAAACTCCAACATGATCTTCGAACATGCACATAATGAAGACTTACCAACAATTGAAGTACTTCAAATGAGTTCCATTTTCAATTTCTGCACAGGACCTCTTACATTATCTTTGTTTATACAGAAAATTAAGATATAATAACAAATACTGTTTCTCCATGCTACTATTGCTTCTTCCATGTTTCATTTGCAGCCTCCTTTACATAGGAAATTGCCCTGAAATATTACCTAATTCACACCTATGAAGATGAATTGTTGGTGGCGACCATTAAAACAATCTTTTAGTTGTATATGTTGCATCTATGGTGGGTGGGTGGATAATGGATTAATCCTAACTGTCAAAAGGATAGAAGATGAGTGACATCCTCTTTGAGCCAAAGAATGCTTGCTGATGTTCATACAATGGAAATGGAGAGTTATTGGAGCCAAACTGAGGCTTTCAACTAATTTTCTCTTTCTAACTTCTATTCTAATCATCGGTAAGCATGACTATGTTCCTATGAGATTCTCATTCCTGAGTCAACCTAGAAACTATATCCTTGCTCAAGTGAATGAATATTGTTTGATCTGCATAATTTCTGGTTTTCACTTTTATGAAGCTCAGAATAGAACTTGATGTTAGACTCTATGCTTAGTCAAAGACTGTCTTTCTGGTCTAGATCTGACTGGTTGCATGTCCTACAGATTCAAACATGAAGAAGTAAAGATCCAAGCATGGGAGAAAGAGCAGAATGCAAAAATAGAAGCGAAAATGAGGAAAATTGAGGTACTATCATGCTCTTCCCTTGTTTCTTTCAGTTGAAATTTGCCAATGGTAAACTAGTCACTGAAACATCAATGCTGCCTATTCTGCTAGTTAAGATCAGAGAACTCTTTGTTTATGTTACACCTTCTGAAATCTGACACAAATGAACTTCTCAGTCTCAAGCAGAACAAATGAAGGCCAATGCACAAGAGATGATGGTCGAAAAACTAGCATTGACACGGCGAAGGGTAGTAGAGAAACAAGCAGCAGCCGAAGTGAAGAAAAACCGGTTGGCTGCAAGAGCAGCACAGCAAGTGGAGGAAATACGCAGCACTGGCCGTATGCCTAAATCACATCACTATAGATGCTGTAGTTGGTTTCTTTGAAGTTCATTGCTCCCTGCATCTCCCTTAAAGCTTGTTCTCATTATTTCAAAGATGAAGTTCAATGAAGTTGTGGTGTATCATGGATGTTTCCTTAGCACCCTTGACAGAGCTTGGAGAAAGATTTAAGCACCCAATGAAAAGAGTTTTACCATTTGTATCAAAAATCAATACAAAGTGCTTTTTTTACCAATATATATTTTCACATTCTAGTTTCAAGAGTGCATCCTTGAACCTTACAATTTATTTATTAACTATCCAATATTTCAAGAAAGTAGGACAACAGGACAAACTTACAAAGTGGGAAAAAATCTGATCAAACCTGATCATATGTATTAGCTCTCTCTACTTGGGTAATTGAGGCATAACATTTGAACTTTTTTCACTGAACCCAAATTCAAGTTGGGCTCAAATTAGCTCAGATTTGATGAACTTGAGGCAGATGCTTTTAGTTCGAATCAAGCTCGGTCCAATTTAATTGTGGCAGAGCCTTCAAAAAAATATCATTTTGTATCCATGATATAATAAGAATTAGGCTCATAATCAATGGGTTAAAGTTTAAATGTGTTCATATTTTTTCAGCTGCAGAAAAACCTTTTATTCATCAGCATCACCATAAAGTTTTACTGTGTAACAAAAAATAATTCCCATCATATTAAAAAAAAAGGAGGTTAAAATTAAACAAGCTTTGTATGCTTTTATTTTTTAAAATCAAAATTATATATACTCTCTTGCATGTTTAAAATTGTTTTCATTTGTTTTTATTTTTAACAATTTAATTTCTTTCATTTGTTTTTATTTTTTCATTATTATCAAAATTATATATACTGTTGTTTAAAATTTCAATACACCAATTTAATTTTTTCATTTGTTTTTATTTTTAAAAATTAAACATGCTATTTTTCATTTTTATTTGACTGCAGTGTTTTTAAAGAAATTTTTTAATTTATAATTACCAACTAAATTAAAATTTTAAAGTTTGCCTTTTTTTCAGCGTTTTCTAATTTATTTAATAAGATATTGAATCAAATTTAAAGTTATAGAATTTTTATTTTTTTATCTAATCACATTGCTCATAAAACTAAATTAAACTTGGAAAACTATAAAATTTGTAAATAAAATTTTCATACCTACGAATAATTTTAAAGTTTGAGATTTATTTCACAGATTTTTCTAAAAGATATTGTAATTTTTGTCCCTCTTTTTTAATATCAATATTAGTTTAATTTTTATGAATTTACTTAGGTAGCTAAAGATAATTTTAAAAGTGAACACTCCTTGTTAGTGTTTCAAAATAATTGGCTCATAAAATATGATATTTTAAAATTAAAAAATCTATAACCTATGATCGTATAAAACTCAATGGAAATATTGATTTGCTTACCTTTTTTTCCAAATCGAATAAATAAAACTGGTTCCTCCTTCCTTCATCAACTCTTTTGTCCCCCCACATTCAAACTATATTACGAATAAAATAATTAATAAATTAAATGGTAAATATGTTTGAAGGATAGATGAGGCTCTAGATAAGATAGCCACCTAGCGCCCCCTTCATTACAAAGTGAAACAAAGGTGTTGTTCTAGTAATTATTAATTTATTAAAATTAAAAAAGTTAAAATTTTGATAAAATTTCAAAATCCCAATTTTTTTTTAAAAAAAAAAATTAAAATCAAAATTATATTTAATGGTCAACTTTATTAAGATTACATGCATACCAAAGTTGTTTAATTGTCATCTTTATTAAGATTACATGCATGCCTATTAATTTTCTATATAAATCACACCCAGTTATCCCTCCCTACCTCTCAATGCATAATGCATACTCTCTCATCTGCGCACAAAGAACAAGAAGCATAAGAGAAAGGAGTCTTCATATAATTCGGTTAGTCTTTGTATTTCATGAAAGTAGTTATTACAGGATAATATTTCTCATTTTTCTTGGATATGTATAACCCGCTTGTTGAGTCTATAATATTTTTAAGTACTCCCACACAACAGCCTCGGTGAAATTAACAAAACATACCCACGCGGCGAGTTGCAACCGGTGTTGTAACACAACATACAACATACGAATAAACCGACCGAACTTACAATTATCATATTACAAAAAACTACTACTTATTGGGGGCTTGTTGAGTCTATAATCTTTTGAAATACTCCCATCTAGTGTAGATAGGTTGTTATGGCCTGCAGTGGAGCTGGAGTGCTGACGGGCGGTGAAATTGGAGGTGGAGGCGATCACTTTGGCAGTGGAGTTGTAGTTATGGGCAGCGAGCGGGGTTGGGAGTGAAGGTGGTGGTGAAAGTTGTGCATGCGGCGGTGGATATGGATGAGCTGGAAAAGGAAGTACAAGGGGAGGCGGAGCTGTTATAGGCAGTTCATCTAATCTTTGGCTTTCTTCTATGTCAAGATAATAGAAGAGGCTCATGGTTATACAACCGATTGTGATAACCAACCATCCCGCTATAATATTTGTTTGAGCCGTCGAGAAACCTACTACTACAAGTAGTGAAGACACAAAAACTTCTAAGAGGAACCTTAACTTTCCCATCGCAAAGAGAGAAGATCGATGTTGGAAAACCTTCTTGTCGTCTGCACTAAAATTGAAGAAAATCAAAAAGAATTTTTTCTGTGGGATTCTAAGGTGCGTGTGAAGAGTTATTTATAGGTCGATTATAATATATAATTTGACTCAAATTCAAAGTTGAGTTTAAATAGGATTATAGGTTAAAAATAAATATTTAATTAATAAAAACTATTTTTAAGTAAAAACTTATCGATCTCTTTCATTTTAACTAAAATTCAAAGTTGGGTTTAAATATAATTATTGATTAGAGATAAATATTAAATTAATGAAAATCTGGTTAAACTAAACTCTCCTTAAAAAAATTTCAGGAGGCACTTCGATGGAGTACTATTCTAATTTTGAAATTAGGCTCATAATCAATTGGTTAAAGTTTAAATGTGTTTGATCATATTTTTGGAGCTCTAGGTGCAAAGCTCACTTTGTCATTTTATATTTTTAATAATTCTTTATTATTTTGGTCAACACCTACCAAGGGAGGACTATACATTAAAAGAAAAATATTTTGCCGGGCAGGATGTAATTCAAATTTTATTAAGGGCACAGACATAATAAATTATATTTTCAAGACTATATATATATATATATATATATATATATATATATATATATATATCTATATATTAGTACTGAAAACCGGATTTCCCTCGGGATTAGGTTTGATTCATATCAACGGTTGAGATTTATATTTGATTTGTTGCGGATTCTTGCAGTTGGTGATGGAGGACAATTTTCGCTCTTCCAAACTTGGAGAAAGAAACTGCACAGGCAAAGAAAACCGACTGAAATAGGCCTTTCGCCCGGCTTTAGCTCTGACGGTCAAGTTAGTGGAGTGAACTGTAGAGCCAAGGAGAGGATTTTTTAGTTCAATTATTTCTTACCCTTGGACTTTCCCACCTTGCTGGGTAAGCGGGAGTTTTATCAGTGGAACAATTGTTTTTCAACTGACGTCCCATCTAGCATTTAAGAGTAGTTATGGCATTTAAAGACCTGAATCAGATCTTTTGTTCGGAAAATATCTAATATGTACCTTTATTCCTTCGTTGTTAAGGCTCCTGATCGGTTTTTTTTACCCTTCTGCCTAGGGGGAGTGATTTCGGTCGGTTTTAGAGTCAGTATTTATGGACAGTCAAGATTACAGCACGTGTTCGACCCAGATCTAGCCAGGTGGTCATTGGGGATTATGCCATGTGGCAAGCTGTTTTTACGTGGGATTTGCGACACGTGTCATGCCAGATATATCTATATCAATATATATATTTCTTTTATTGGGAAAAAATGGTGAGTCTTTTCCAATCAAACATTTCAAAGTATTGAGACACCAGTAGACCTCCAAATTACATATAAGGATGATAGAATATCTAAAAGAGAAATCAAACATATAGAATTACTTGAAAAGGTGGTGCGTGTCATTTTCTCACAATGAAACAGAAACGTCTGGTCAAGATTATTTGTTAAACTACCAAGGACTCTTAGTCTAGTGGTACTGTTTCCTTGCGTTGGACGAATGATCTTGGGTTTCAGTCTCCATTCACACAAAGTGGCACCTAGGTCCCCTATTAAGAGGTGAGATTCGTTTGGAGATAATCCCGCGTTCGAATCCCCCTTTGGGGTGAGGACACAGCTCATGTGAGCCTGCAGGTGTTCCACGCAGCACGTGAGCCTTCAAGTGTTCCGTGCAGCTGTGCACGTCCTTGAAATTCTTCATAGGGGCGCTTGTTGCCTATTTTAAATATATATATATATATATATATATATATATATATATATATATATAGAGAGAGAGAGAGAGAGAGAGAGAGAGGGAGGCCTGATGCTGTGTGGCTGGTCGGATCATTGTACAGATCCGGCCGCCTCCCATTTGGGCCTTTGGAGCATGTTTGAAGGATTTCTAACCGTACGGATGGGAAGATCATCGAAAAATAAACTAATATGTCCATTTTCATACAATTTGGTGACCGTTTGATCCTCCCACTTAATGATTGAAATTCTGAACCGTTAAAATTTTTATAAAATAAGAACCATTAAGTAGGAGGACCAAACGGTCACCAAATTATATGAAAATGGACAAGCTAGCTTATTTTTCAATGATCTTCCCATCCATATGATTGGAAATCCTTCAAACATGCTCCAAGAGCTAAAATAAGAAGCGACCTCATTTACACAGTGTTAAGGTCGGCCGGATCTTATCATTTCCCATGATTAACAATAATTAACGTTTTCAGGAGATCACCAACATCTTGAAGATACTCGAATGGTTTTCAATCAATTGCAAAATCTAACATTACTACTAAATTATATTTATTATATAATTTTATTGTGAAAACAAATCAAACAATAGGTCTTGGAAACCTAGAAAGAACAAACTATTTTTAAATTTGATTTTTAATAATACTTTTTCACTTATAGCCCTATAAAAATGTATGATCTCGTTTTAGAATTAAATACATGACTATTTGATATTCCAATCTAGATGAGTATTATTATATGATGACCACTAAGATGTAGAAATTATAAATGATGTATTCCCAAAAACAATTGTAGAGGTTATAAAAGCAAAACAAGTTCCACTAGGAGAAAAGGATTAGAAAAGTGAATGGAGTTAGTACCCGGGTATTGGGAGTAGATCTTTGATAGCAGATATCTATGATAACTACAAAAGACACCCACAAGAGGTCCAATGGTCGAGAAAGAAAAAAACTGTGGAAATTGTAAATGGTACCTAAAATTAAAAAAAAAAATTATGGAAGTACTTCTACAACAAGTTGCCCACAAAAATGTTTCTCCATGACATGAAAATGAGACCCCAAGGTTGGTGCCCTCTATGTAACTTTGTCTATGAAACACAATTCAAGAATGCATGTGGACGCATCACTACATTGAAAATCTATTCATATAACTGGGATACTGACAATTTTAATTTACAGGAGGGTGACTAGCTCACCAAAGGGGGAGCATTGGTGAAGCTAGGGTGTCAAAGAAAAGCTAACTAATTATAGCTAGTGCGTTGTGGCAGGCAGATATGGCGAGGTATAATATGTGCATTATGGCAGATATAAAAGGATAGGTGTAATATGATATTTTGCAACATGAAATTTAATCCATCAAATTGAGGCTACAAGCATCAATATGGCTCTAGAGTATTATAGAGTGCAAGGACCCATTAAGGCCATAGTAGAAGAAAGAGGAAATGGTGGAATAAGAATTATAGCTCCTTCATACTCACTGATGGGTTCTGTAAAGAAGGAACTGATAGAGGAGATATATGTTTTATAATCACATCTAATACGAGCTCCTTGTGCCTCACAAGAGCTCGACCATGCACAATATGTAAAAAAAAATATAGTCAATTAGCATGCAAAATCAACACAAATTCGGCAAACACAAGAATGCTTGAGTAAATTAGATTTGGCCTAGAGATCGGCGTGCAATGCACTGTCCTAACACAGTTTTAGCCTCCCTCGTGTGAGATTTCTGGCTTCACAACTTGTGCTAGGGTACACAAACCCGCAGCTAGATATCTCCTCGCCTAGCACGTTCGGCGACGAGAGGAGTTCAAGTATCTCCCAAGGTTTGAAGTGGTGTAAACGATCACCGGAAGAAGATGGTCGAAAAATGAAAGGAAGCTTAGGAAAAGAATGAAAGAAGAAGATGATGATGATTCTTGTGGCTAGGGTTTTCCAAGGCTTGATATATATAACAAAGACTCTAACGAATGGAAATCCAACCGTTGAGATAATCCAATTGATCAAAAAATAATCATTGGAAAGCTATTATTGCAGCTGAGATAAAATGTCAAAAAATCATGTTGGGAATAAAAAACCTCCATCCATCCAACAGGATAGGCGTGCACGCGTGCATGTGTGGTGTAAAACCCACCCATGTCCTCTCCTAAAACACTCTACATCATGAAAAGGACAAAGAATATATAAAGAGGCACTCATGTCTCTCCCTAGGCGATGTGGTACTAAAATTCCTACACGCAAAGCTATATCTCCAAGGTTTGGGTGTGCTAGAGTGGGCCTAGGCTAGCCAACACCCAACAATCCCCCACTACATCCATAACCTGGATACGAACAATGAACAATACAAGGATGCCAATGGGGTTCGAAGAAATTTTAAACAACAAGTTTAAAAAATAAATAGATCAAGAAGTATGACTCAAACACAAGAAAGTACAATAATGAAACAAGGAACTGGTAAACAAAACAGTAAAAATATGGAAAATTTGAACCTTGGGTTTTCATAAGATCAAGCTAAGGTGTCTTTAAAGACTTGAACCTTAACTCTTTATTAAACTGATAGGGATAGTAGTGAACTAACTCTTGAACTACAACCCTTTGAATCGGAATTTCACTTTAATGAGGATCCTATGTGATACTTGAACAAAACGGGGTTGGCGCATTATTGGCCATGGGCTCGACACCATTTCATGGAGATTACTAGAGAGTTCGCTCAAATACTCTTATAGCTGCGGCCTAACAACTATATCCATATAGGTGAGATCTCCAGAGATATCTGTAGTGTAATATCTCGCATCTCATTAAGAGCTATGCTCAACCTCAAACCACTACATAAGAGCACGCGCCATAGGAATGGAGTAATAATAATAAATGTCTCTTAAATACATGTGCGGTGCTCTCCTAGTCAACCAATCAATAGCTTCCCTTTGAACTTCCATCTTGGGATCTTTATTCAACGAAGTAGGATCACTATTATTATTGACCTTTATGAGCTAAGCCCCATTCCATTCGACGCTTCAGCTATCATTTGTCTGGATAGCCCTTTAGTCAGGCAATCTGCAAGATTTAGCTCTAACTTCAGATAATCAACGCTCACAACGTTGTGCTTCCTGTATCTCCACACTGACTTGTGCTGGATCCGCATATGCCTGTTCAGTTTATTATTTGTACTTTCACTCTTGTATAGCTCAATAGCAGATTTATAATCATAGTGTATAACAATAAGCGACATAGGAGAAGGCATAACATGAATTTTAATTAATAGATTTCTAATCCATTCAGCTCCAGTACAAGTAGAATCAAGAGCAATGAGTTTAGCTTCCACAGTGCTCCTTGCATTTTTATTGGATAGCTTCTCCACCAAGTAGGAATACTTGGCCTGAGGTTGATTTCAAATCAACTGAGTCAGATATCTAGTTGGCATCTGTATATCCCTCTACTACACTGGGGAATCTAGTATACCTCAACCCAAAAGACATAGTACCCTTTAGAAATCTGAGAACCCTCTCAAAAGCAGTCCAGTACTCTCTATTTAGGTTACTGGTATATCTACTCAGTCTGGATACTACATAAGCAATATCAGGCCTGGTTCTGTTAAACAAGTATATCAGGGATCCTATGATCTGAGCATAGAGATCCTGACCAACAGATTCACCCTTGTTTTTATTAAGGAGTACACTAAGGTTATAAGGTGCAGTAATAGGCTTGCAATCAAGATATCCATATTCTTAAAATACTTTCTCAGTATAGTGAGACTGGGATAAAGTGATGCCAAGAACAAACCTAGTAAGCTTTATACCTAGGATCAAATTAGCTCTTCCCAGGTCTTGCATATCAAACTTACTGCTTAGAAAACTCTTGACAGTATTCCCAAGGTACAAATCAGTGGCAAAGATCAGTAAATCACCAACATACAAGCATACTATTAGACATCCACCATTTACCACTTTGTTGTGAACACACCGGTCATAGTTGTTTATAACAAAACCATACGAGAAGATGGTAGAGTCAAACTTGGCATGCCATTGTTTAGGAGCTTGCTTGAGTCCATTTAGAGATTTTACAAGTTTGTAAACCTTATGCTCTTGTCCAGGGACAACAAAGCCTTCAAGTTGCTCTATGTAAATTACTTCTTCTAAATTATCATTCAAGAAGGTAGTCTTTACATCCATCTGATGGATTTCAAAACTGAAGGCAAATGGAATCGCAATAAGAATCCTAATGGTAGTGATGCAAACTACAGGCGAGTAGGTATGAAAGTAATCTAATCATTCCTTCTGCTTGAACTCTTTTGCAACTAACCTAGCCTTCAACTTCTAAATAGATCCATCAAGTCTCAATTTCTTCCTGAAGACCCATTTACAGCCCAATGGTTTACTCCCAGGGGGCAAGGAAGTCTGAATCCAGGTATTGTTGCTCATAACTGAGTGATACTCATCATCTATAGTTTCTTTCTAGAAAACTGAGTTAGTAGAAGCCATAGCTTCCTAGAAAGTATTAAGAGTATCCGCTATCATAAAAATGACAAAATCATCAACAAGGTTCTTTTCAATTCTACCCTTCTTACTTCTTCTAGGTTCCTCTACAAGAATGGGAACTGATCCAGAAGGAGAGTGAGAGCTCAAAAGCACAAGACTACTGATTTCAGGGAAAGATGTTCTTAAAATAGACAACATCTCTAGCTTCATTGATGGTGTTCCTAGCTATTTCACTCACATCTGAGTTAATAACTAGGAATCTTCAAGCATTGCTATCTAAAGCATACCCTACAAACACTGCATCAACAGTTTTGGGACCTATCTTCCTGGTCCTAAAATCAAGATTCTTTACCTTGGTCAAATACCCCCACACTTTGAAGTAGTTGAGCTGAGGGGCTCTTCCTTTCCAAAGTTCATAGGGTACTGCGCTATGGTCCTTAAAAGGTATTATGTTCATAATGAAACAGGCTGAGAGTAACGCCTCCCCCACATGTTCTCGGATACACCGGAACTTAATAGTATGGCATTTATCATTAAAGTCCTATTTTTCCTTTGAGCAACTCCATTTGACTTAGGTGTATAAGGAGCAGTAAATTTATGTACAATGCCATTTTGTTCACAAAACAAAGATATTACATTAAAGGTATACTCTTCACCTCTATCAGATTTAAGGATCTTAATGGTTTTTTCTAACTGTTTCTTGGCTTCGGCTTTGAAAATCATAAACTTGCTAAGGGCTTCATCTTTGGATTTGATCAGGTAGGTATAACAGAATTTGGAGTAATCATCAATGAAAGTAATAAAGTATGGGTTTCCAGCTCTAGTGGGAGTCCTACAGGAATCGCAGATGTAAATGTAGAAAAAAATAAAGTAAATCGGTATTTCGGTTGATGTGTTTGAAAGGTTTCTTAGGCAATTTGGCTTGGACAAAGATCTGACAGTAAGAACCTTTATCAATCTTGGATTTGGAAATAAAGTCAAGGTTCATTAACCTTCTAATGGTTGCAAAATCACATGACCCAATCTTCCATGCCAAACATCAGAGGATTCAACACTCAACAAATCAGAAGATGATGAAGAAGAAGAATCATAATTTTCATTGAAAGACAAATCAGAAGGTTCACATACATTGAGTCAAAACAGACTACTAGATACAAAGCCTTTACCAACAAAAAGGTTTCCTGATGCCCACAAGTATACGGGTCGATCAAGTAGTAAAGTATCCTCATGTAAGGTAGTCGAATCCACAGGGATTGAACTACTAGTACTGACTATCCTCTGTTATCTAGCCTAAAATATGGGAAGTGTTGTGGTAATCTAACTAAATATCCTAAAGAAGAAGCTAACATGAATAGTTGGTAGATTGTGGTAATCAGAGATGAAACATGGCACCTCGGATCATAATCCCCCTAGGAATCCCTTGCTTATGATTGATTTCCTAATATTGGTTATTTGCAGACTAGTTCTTGGAGAGTGCAATAACTACACTTTCTAGATGCAACACCCGATCTCTCGATATGCTAATCGTACACTATCAGTTATGCCTAACTGTGACCTAAACGGTAAGAGAAGTGGGCAAATGCAATAATAAACACATAGATCATAACCATAAACACTTATCGTGCTTCACTACAATCTAACGAAGTATATGATCAGGGCTTATGCACATACAACCACACAAATCAAGAGCATAGGCATACAAAGATGACTCGGAAAAAAACTGTCAATATAGAGGGAACCAATAATTAAAAGAAATTCAATAATAATTTCATCCTAGGGTTCATGTGTTTGAGACACCACAGAAGGTTTATTCTTTCATACTATGGAAAATCATAACAGAGATATAAGAGGAAGACATAATCTAAATCATAAATCACTCCTGTACTCGATGTCTCCAATGCCTTCAATCGTCTCCCAAAACCCTAGCCGTTGATGTAAAGATCGCCTGAGACTAATCCGACAAAAGTTGCCTCTTCGAATGAATCGATAGCTATCTGTCTCAAGTACTTAAGGATATTCCTGACAGCCACCCAATGACCCTCACCGGGATCAGACTGGTATCTGCTCGTGACACTCAAAGCATATGATACGTCGGGCCTCGTACATAACATAGCATACATGATAGATCCTATGGCTGAGACGTATGAGATCTTATTCATGTGAGTTCTCTCATCTTGTGTCGTTGGACACATAGACTTCGAAAGTGTAATCCCATGTCTCATAGGGATGTACCTTCTCTTAGACTCCTCCATGCTAAACCTCTTCAACATCTTGTCTATGTATGTAGACTGCAAAAGACCTAGCAACCTTTTAGATCTATCTCTATAAATCTTTATCCCCAAGATGTAGGTCACCTCTCCAAGGTCCTTTATGGAGAAATCCTTGGATAACCAAATTTTGGCTGATTGAAGGACAAATATATCATTTCCGATTAGTAGTATGTCGTCCATATACAACACAAGAAACACGACTACACTCCTATTAACCTTCTTGTATACACAGGGTTCATCCTAATTTTTTTGAGAAACCAAACTCTTTGATCATCTCATCAAATCGGATGTTCTAACTCCTGGATGCTTGCTTCAATCCATAAATGGATATTTGAAGCTTGCATACTTTATTGCCATCATTAGATGTGAATCCCTTGGGTTGCATCATATACATATCCTCGGTTAGATTTCCATTAAGGAAAGTTGTTTTCACATCCATTTGCCAAATCTCATAGTCATAATAAGTAGCAATGGCTAGGAGTATTCTTATGGAATTAAACATGGATACAGGTGATAATGTTTCATTATAATCAACACCTTGTTTTTGACGATATCCTTTCGCTACTAGCCTAGCTTTATAAGTAGTTACATTACCTTCCATATCGGTTTTCTTCTTGAAAACCCACTTGCACCCAATAGACTTAATTCCTTCAGGTGGATCAACCAAAGACCATACTTGGTTTTCATACATGGAATCCATTTGCAATTTCATTGCACCTAGCCATTTATCTGAGTCTGAACAATTCAATACTTCTTCGTAATTAGTAGGTTCCTCATCCTATATGAGTAATACGTCATTAGTTTCACTCATAAGAAATCTATATCTCTCGGGAACCATACGTATCCTACTAGATCTACAAAGCTTTTATGTATCAGAAGTTACAACTGTTGCTTCATCAGTATGAGTAATTGGCTGTGGATCTAGATTAGGCAGTTTCTATGTGTCTATTTGACAATCTCGAACTTCATCAAGCTCAATTTTGCTCCCACTATCTTCCATTAAGAGAAACTCTTTCTCTAAGAAGATAGCATGCTTTAAAACAAATACCTTTTGTTCCCAAGTGTGGTAAAACTGATATCCCATGGTTTCCTTTGGATATCCCACAAATAGACACCTGTCAGACTTAGCCTCAAGTTTATCCGACATTGTCCGCTTCATGTAAGCCAGACAACCCCATACCTTCAAGTGAGATAGTGAGGGTTTCTTGTTAGTCCACATCTCATATGGAGTAACCTGAACTACCTTAGATGAGATTCTGTTTAAAAGATAAACAACAGCCATAAGTGCATAACCCCAAAACGATTTAGGAAGCTCTACATAGCTCATCATTGACATCACTATATCTAATAGGGTTTGGTTTCTTCTTTCCGCCACACCATTGTGTTGTGGCATGTAAGGTGAAGTCCACTGGGATAATATCCCATTATCCCTATGATAATCTTGAAACTCTTTGCTCAAGTATTCACCACCTCGATCAGATCTAAGTGTTTTAATACTTCCACCAAGTTGTTTCTCTACTTCATTTCTGAATTCTTTAAACTTTTTAAAGACTTTAGATTTGTATCTCATTAGATACACATACCTATATCGTGAATGATCATCAATGAAGGTTATGAAGTAAGCATAACCACCTCTATCATGAGTAGACATTGGCCCACATATATTTGCATGTATTAGGGCTAATAAGTCTACTGCATGTTCACTCTTTCCCGTAAAGGGTGACTTAGTCATCTTACCCTTTAAGCATGATACATATATGTCATATGATTCATAATCAAATGACCCCAAGTCGTCTCTCTTGAGCAACTCAGTTATGCGTTTCTCGCTTATATGGCAAAGACGACAATGCCATAAATAGGAGGTTAATTGATTATCTTGTCTTACTCCTTTGTTATTATTTTCAATATTGAGAATAGAACTAGACACATCTAATATGTATATACCATTGCACAACGTTCTGGTACCATAAGGAACTCCATGCAACATTATGTAACAACAATTGTTACTAAAAGTCAAATGAAAACCTTTCTTATTGAAACTAGAAATAGAAATAATGTTCTTCATCAAACTAGGAACATAAAAGCAATTGTCTAATTCTAAAACTAGTCCACTTGGAAGTAACAATACATAAGTTCCTACGGCTAATGCAACAACTTTTGCTCCATTTCTAACCCGTAGGTCTGCCTCTTCCTTGACAAGCTATCTACCGCTCTCCAAAGAGTGCAAAATTTAATTATTTTTCCAGTACACTTGTTTGTGCATTTTATTACATTTTCACTTGTTTGTACTTTATTGTTACAAAAAATAGCTTTTCAATCCATCTCATAGTTGCTCTTTTTTTTTCCTAATCGATATTGAGCACTTGAGTGCTATATGTTGTAAATGAAGATGAGAAATCATAAACTTAACATCATGCTTCTTTTCTTCGGTATGGTCAATACATGTAGTCCTACTTGCAAATCAAAGACTTCTTTGTATGAAAATAGTGATTTCTATATAATTCTACTATTTATTTATCATGAAAGCAACTTAATTGGCTATCAAGTTAGAAGAAGTTGCTAGTCATTCATGGTTTAGTTGGAACTTTGCTTCTGAAATTGAGATGCAGTAGATTGCATCAAGTAATCATGATCACTGCATCCATATTTAGCAGATCATAATCACATATAGGAAATTATCACACATAGAATTCAGTTGTTAGTAGATTATGAGCTTTTTCATGTACCTGTCATAGATTTGAGCTCCTCAATTTTCATGTACCTGCTATAGATTATGAGCTTTTTTTTTCTTCTCTTTCTCCCTGTACTAATCCTTTGATGTTCTTCATCTCTTTTCTTCTTGAAGTTCACATGAGTAGTGTTGATCTCTTGTGATGTTAACTGGTTTGCAGTTTTTCTTTATTATTGTTGTTGTTGTTTTTAGAGAAGAGGGGAGAGATAGAGTCAGAGAGAGGAGAAGATGGTGATCTAAGGTTTGTGAACCCTCGTGTGCATGCTTTGATATAAAAGCCTCCTATCTTTTAGTTTGTTCAAGTAACTTAACTTGTTGGGAATCTCTCTTAGTCATTTCCCCCTTCATTTTGCAACTGAAGTCTGAAATTTAGGAACTTAGTACAATACAGATTCCTTTGAGTTACATTGAAAGCAAATATGTTAAAATAAGAGAAACACAGTTTATAGATTCCTTGATCTTATCCTTCGTTTTCTTTTTTATAGAATCATGTTTTTGGAAAGTAAACAATGTTTATAGAATCATGTTAACTAAACTACTTTTTGTTCTAATCCTTCTTTTTCTTTTTCTTTTTCCTCTCCGCTACTTGATCTATGCTTCTCTGTGACATCCAAACCACAAACTAAAGTGTTTTCATGGACATAATAGGTCCTCCAATAATGGTGGTACTGGTAGCTAGGTCCTCGATAAGTGGTTACTTGATAGTTGATCCCATCTATCTATGCACATATCCTTCATGTGGATTTAGAAAACATAAGACACGAGTGGAGGTGTACGATCATCTAATTTGTAAACAGTTTTCGAAAGGTTATACAACTTGGTACCCTCACGAAGAGCTCCATCCACAAGAAACGAATTATGTTTCAAGTAGCATCCAAGTTGCCTCACAAACCAATATTGTTGCTGAAGATCCGATTAGGGATATGGTAAATGATGCGTTTGGAGTACATGCACGAACATCAGTTAGAAGAAGGCAATGAAGGGGTTAGACAAATCGACGAACCATCACCGAATGTGAACTAGACTAGGAATAAAACGGATGAGTTTTACGAGTTATCAAATGATGGTCAACAACCTCTTTATGAAGGGTATGCAAATTATTCAAAACTCTCTTTCATATTGAAATTGTATCACATCAAGTGTTTTTTTGGAATGACGACAAAGCAATGACGATGATTTTGGAGCTGCTACATGATGCATTTTCGAATATAAAAATTCCAAGCTCTTTTCATAATGCAAAGAAAACCATCACGAAGCTTAGATTGAGCTACGAAAAAATACATGCATGCCCAAATAATAGCATGCTTTATTGGGGCAATAAAGAAGATGAAGAGAGAGAAATTTGTAGAGTTTGCAATGTTTCAAAATGGAAAGAGAAGGGTGTGGTGGTAGAGGTAGAAAAAAGATTCATGTGAAAGTGGTAAGATATTTTTCATTGCAGCCTCGATTACAGTGGTTGTATTTGTCTTTAAAAACAGCTAAGGATATGAGATGACACAGCTTGGATACCAATAATGATGGGCTGCTGAGACATCCAAGAGATTCTAAAGTATGGAGAAAGTTTGATTCAGTAAACAGTTGGTTCACAGTAGACTCCCGAAATGTTCGCCTTGCATTAGCTACAGATGGATTTAATCCTCATGGCAATATGAGTCAAAGTTATAGTATTTGGCTGATTGTTCTCATCCCATACAATATGCCACCGTGGGTGTGCATGAAACAAACATTTTTTATCATTTCAACAATTATTCTTAGTAAACATATACCAGGAAATTATATAGATGTCTACTTACAACCTCTAATAAGGGAGTAGAAAGAGTTGTGGTATGATGGCATTGATATATATGATTCTTATGAGCATGAAATGTTCAAGATGCATGTTGCTTTGATGTGGGAAATTCATGATTACCTTGATTTAAGAAATCTATTTGGGTGGAATGTTTATACCAGGCGTGCCTGTATACATTGTAACTACTCCTGAGAGCCTTCTCGTTTGAGAAATAGTAAGAAATGGTGTTTCATGGGCCATCGACGCTTTCTTAATGGTGGACATAAATTTAGATTGAATAAGATCAGATTTAATGGAGAGCAAGAGCTACACGAACCTCCGAGATTACTATCAGGCACAGAGATTTTTCAACATGTTAAGGATGTTAATGTCACATTCGGTCAGTCTGTTGATAATCAAGTTAGGGGGAAAAGAAGGCACGGTGCGAGTACTACTCTAGAAGGGCCATAACAATGGAAGAAAAAACGTATATTCTTTGAGCTTCTCTATTAGGAGTATAATTTATTGCGTTACAATTTAGATGTGATGCATATAGAGAAGAATGTGTGTGATAATGTCCTCGTCACATTGTTGAACGATAGTTCTAGATCAAAAGATCATCTCAATGCTTGTAAGGACCAACAAGATATGAATTGTAAACCAGATATGTGGCCAGATGACAATAGAAAGTTTGCTCCAGCAGTGTACACAATGACTAAACAAGGAAAAAAGTTATTTTTAAATACTTTGAAGTATATTTGTGTGCCAGATGGCTATGCAAGTAATATTTCTCGGTTCATTGATGCTGTTAATCTTAAAATAGTTGGAACATTAAAAAGTCATATTGACAGTCATATACTTGTACAACAGTTTCTCCCACTTGCTATGCATGCAGGGCTTGATGATAAAGTATCTACAATATTATTATAGTTAATGATAATAAGATTTTTGAAAAAAAAAGAATCTTAGAGGATAAAAATTATATATGTGGCCCTTGTAATTTGGGGGCCTAAAGCCGTCTCTTCACTAGCTTTACCCTTGAGCCGCCCTTGATGCTACCTAGTCCGATTCATTTCTACAAGCATATTGGTAAATTAAGATAACCTTGACTTGCTAAATTATCTGGCAACGAAATGATGGAGAGACAAATGAATGTTTTAATGCTCATTCCTAAACATACTTTTCGACAATTGGCAATTAGATCTATGTTTAGAAAAAAATAATTATGTGCGCTAGAACAAACAATGCACCACCCTCGCTACAACATATATCTTACTTGGTTTGCTAAATGCTATACAACATACAGGAAAAAATATAAAATGGGAACGCAGTCCGGGCTTACTGAAAGTTGTGATCATACATAATGTGACACTTCATTTAAACACTGCATCCTAAGGTGTGTTCATTCATTCAAGTTGCCGACAACTACGTGCAAACTAGTTACATTCTCAATGACAATGATTACCAAGATCAACCATCATCCGACCATATGGACATTGATATTGCATAGTGAATTATCTTGCCACTTGGGTTGACCTCTATGTCCAGGTTCAGATCCGCATTTATGTTATCATTTAAGTCCACGTTGCACTCATCCGGAGTAGACTAATGACCATGCATGAAAGCAGCATTGTGACTTTGTGATGCATGCCAAAAAAAATATAGTTTTGGAGGACAAAGCATGCCTTGAACTTTATGTGCTTCCAGAGGAAACCCCCATTCCTCCCCTAGAACCTATTACTGCAATTCTTTCTCCAATCCTTTGGCAGGTTAAAGAAAGAATCTATTTCATTATCTATACTATATTATGATGTTCATGCAAGTAAAATGAGTTTTTCCTTTAAATGTTAATATTCTTGCAATGAAGCAAAAATATCTCATGCTGACATTTTCTCTTGTTGGGTTTCTCTTTCCACTGCTGCAATTAAATAGTCCTGATCTATTTGATATGTATTCAACTAGAATTGTTCTCATGCAAATGGCAGTTCCAAACTTGAGGTCTGCTACAGGTTGAAGAATTTCAACACATAACTGAAGAGTGTTGGTTATGATCTGAAAAAATAGCGGGAATACACCCGTTTGAAACCGAATTTAAGCCTTTTAGATCTTGATTCTGGAAAAGGATGAGATCTAATAACAAAGCTATATCTCATTCGTAACCCCTGTGATAGACGTAACGGGGTCTGGATTTCTGCAGAAATCAAAAGCATTACATAAAACATATCTGTGTAGCATAAATACAAATGATGTTTCCTGTATACGCAATCAAAACATGGATGAAGGTGACATACCACCCCATCCCATACAGTAGTTGAATAGTGATTGGCTTGTTCTGATAGGACCGAGGCGTCTACAGGGCCAGGCAATTTCATGTGATTTGATTAAAAGAGGACCGGTTATTCCCGACATAACCCTATCATCAAAGTTGAAGGCGATTGTATGGGAAGAAAAAAGCATAACATACATGTTGTACTTCAAAAAAACGAAGAAATTATCACTACTGTTGGGACCACATCCCAACATAGCCCTACAATCAAACAAGTATAAGCAATTGCATGCAACAACAACAACAACAACAACAACTAAGCCTTAATCCCATACTAGATGGGGTTGGCTATATGGATTCTCTGTCTCCATGTTGCTCTCAAATATGAATTAAAATAAAATAAAATAAAATAAAATAAAATAAAATAAAATAAAATATGATAAAATAAAAAAATAAAAATCCACAAATAGATACATAAATAAATAATAATAATGAAGAATAAATAATTCTATAAGATTTGAATGTTAAAAGCAGAAAAATATTCCCCACAAACAAAGCTAATGAAAGAGAGATTTTTAATCGACTTATCCATAGTCCCATACTAGATGGGGTCGGTTATATGGATTCTTTGTCTCCTTGTCGCTAAATCAAAAGCAAGATTTGGCTCAATATCTAGCAAACGTAGGTCCTTAGATACTACCTCTCTCCAAGTAATCCTATGATGCAGGAGAGCCCGAGTCAGACGATGCCGAGCTGTCTGATTGCACCATGAGAGCTTTGGCATACCATGACTTGGCAGACCGACGTAAAGGCGGGAGGTGATCGAGCCAAGTCCGGAATTGGGGAGCACTTTGGACACGTTTCGGTATTTTGGCCATAACTTTGGCTACCGATATCGGATTCGCGCGCTCAACCCCAATTCGGAAAGCTCGTCTCGACACGCACGTGGGGTCCATCCAGCTTTGCTTGATGGATCCTTCCTTCAACCTCAAATTCCACTGTTTTCCCGTCGTTTCTTCGTTTCTCGGTGTTTTTTTTCCATTTTTGGCAATACTTCGTATTCCAATTTAGGATAGGATATGAATCCGATTTGAACTCGGATTTTTAGGAGTTATCTGTTTTGTTTAGTTATTTTAGAATTAGATAAGTTTTTCTATTGGACCAAAATTTGCCGATTTGGGCAAATTTGGATAAGAAGATAGAATTTCTAGGTTATCTAGGTTAGTTTTTTTTAGCTATTTAAACCCGGCTTGTGGGTTGAATTTTATTCATTGATTATTGAGTTATTTTATTTTTAAAGTTTCAGAGACTTTTCTTCTCTGTTTGTCCTCCATTTTTTCTTGCTTTTCTATCAATCCCCCACATTTTACCACACGCTTAAGTTAATCACTACCTTGCTTTCGGCGTTGGTATCAGAGATCATCTTCTTCCTGTGGCCTCGCCATCAATAGCTGGAGGTCGTGGTGGCCGTGGTGGTTGTCGTGGTGGACATGTTCCGGCAGAGGAAGGTCCGTCTCGAGACCCAATCGCCTTGGAAGCGATGAACGAGGATCTGCAGAGACAAGTAGCGGAGTTGACCCAACGATTGGCGGCGCGAGATTTGGGGGATCGTGAGGTTTCAGACCACGACTCCGAGTCTACCTTCGTCAACCCCTATTCCCGGCGTGGGCAGTCCAGAGAGCACCGTGCACGAGAGGAGCGTCACGGAGATCTCGGCTTTCGGGTGGAGTTGCCCGAATTTACTGGAACCCTACATGCTGAAGTCTTCATCGACTGGCTGAACGAGGTCGAGAGGATATTTGAGTACAAGGAGGTCCCTGATCGTCTGAAGGTGAAGCTAGTTGCCATCAAGTTGAAGGGCCGAGCATCTGCGTGGTGGGAGCAGCTGCTGCGTTCACGGGATCGGCAAGGCAAACCAAAGATCGTAGATTGGGACAAGATGAAGAAGAAGATGAAGGGGCACTTCCTCCCCTTCGGCTATACCCAAACCTTGTTTCAACGACTTCATACGTTGAGACAGGGCGCAAGATCGGTAGATGAGTACACAGAGGACTTCTACCACTTGATCGCGCGGAACGACTTATCCTAGACGGAGGAGCAACTGGTGGCTCGATATCTGGGAGGTCTACGCCAACCAATATAAGATATTCTCAGTCTACACTCGTTATGGATTGTTTCGGAGGCATACCAGCGCGCCCTCACTGTTGAAAGGCAGCGGAATAGAAGACCACTAATCAGGAGCGATCAGAGTAGTCGGACCGCTCGCCCTCAGGTACCCCGCCCAGTCCAGCAAGTACCGTCAGGTAGTTCTAACTCTGGAGTTCATTGTTATAGATGTGGTGAGTAGGGGCATTAATCACCCGCGTTCGGAAACCTGCTAGTCAGAAGGGCTAGAACCTGATGATTGAAGAGATCGAGGCTGAGGAGGCTGAGGAACCAGTTTATGATGATTATGGCGATGATGATGAGGCTGGTGACGTGATGATTGGGGATGGCCATGAGACCCTCGTTGTTCGCAAGAGTCTGCTGGCACCCAAGGAAGAATCAAGGGACGACTAGCCGAGAAACAACATCTTCCACACCACCTGCAGAGTGGCCGACAAGGTTTGCAAGGTGATCATCGACAGCGGTAGTTGTGAGAACGTTGTGTCTGAAGACGCTGTCCAGAAGTTACAGTTGAAGACAGAGCGACATCCGAAGCCCTACAATCTATCATGGCTGAGCAAAGGCAACGAGGTAAAAGTAGATCGACGATGTCTCGTGTCTTTCTCCATTGGGCAGAGGTACTTTGACAATGCATGGTGCGACGTCGTGTCAATGGATGCATGTTACCTAGTACTGGGGTGACCATGGCAGTATGATCAGAGCGTGGTCCATGATGGAAGGAAGAATACTTATTCCCTCAGCATCAAGGGAAAAAAGATCGTGTTGGCACCCCGCCGAGAAGAAAAGCATCCTACTCCGGTAACCAATACTAACCGACTTTCTATGTCCAGATTTTTAAACGGGATCAAGCAGGGCAATGTAATCTATGCATTGCTACCTTGCATGCATAGTGCCACAGACATGGATCCAGATCTGCCAATAGAAGTGCAGCAGTTGCTCTTGGAGTTTGCGGACTTGATGCTAGAGGAACCTCCCCCAGGACTCCCACCTATGAGGGACATCCAACACCAGATAGATCTTATCCCAGGATCGAGCTTGCCGAACCGACCAGCATACCGCCTCAGTCCCAAAGAGGCCGAGGAATTGCAGCGGCAAGTGGAGGAGTTATTAAGGAACGACTACATCCGAGAGAGTATGAGTCCCTGCGCAGTTCCAGCCCTGTTGGTGCCAAAGAAGGATGGCTCGTAGCGCATGTATATGGACAGCCGAGCAATCAGTAAAATCACCATCAAGTACCACTACCCCATCCCCGGCCTAGATGACATGTTGGATCAGCTATCCGGCTCAAAGGTCTTCTCAAAAATTGATCTGAAGAGCGGATACCACCAGATCAGAATACGGCCTGGAGATGAGTGGAAGACGGCATTCAAGACATAGTATGGACTGTACGAGTGGATGGTGATGCCTTTTGGGTTATCCAACACCCCCAGCACATTCATGCGATTCATGCACCAGGTTTTGCGACCGTTTATGGGCAAGTTTGTGGTGGTCTACTTCGATGACATCCTCATCTATAGTCCGAATTGGTTCTCGCACTTTGACCACCTTCGCACTGTCTTTGACTTGCTGAGAACGGAGCGCCTGTTCGTCAGCCGAAAGAAGTGTTCCTTCTTCACCACTTCTATGACCTTTCTTGGTTTTGTTGTTTCTACTGACGGTATTCATGCAGATCAATCAAAGATCGATGCAATCTTGGAGTGGCCCAGACCGAGGACCTTGCATGATGTTCAAAGCTTTCATGGGCTAGCCTCGTTCTATAGAAGATTCATTCGGAACTTTAGCACATTGATTGCCCCCATCACCAAACGTCTCAAGGGGCGTAATTTCAAGTGGACGGATTAGGCCGAAACTAACTTCCACCAGGTCAAACAGAAGATGACTGAACCACCAGTTCTCGCACTTCCCAACTTCGACAAAGTGTTCGAGGTCAATTATGATGCATCTGGAGTTGGCGTTGGAGGTGTTCTGAGCCAGTCAGGATGACCGGTAGCTTTCTTTAGCGAAAAGCTGTCAGGGTCGAAGAAGAACTACTCCACTTATGACCTGGAGTTTTATGCCATAGTTCAGTCGTTGAAGCATTGTCGCCACTACCGCATACAGAAGCAGTTCATACTGTTCACCAATCATGAAGCCCTGAAGTACATCAATGGCTAACACAAACTGAGCAGGCGGTACGCTAAGTGGGTGGCGTACTTGCAAGAGTTCACCTTTACTCTAAAGCATCAAGCAGGAAGCCTCAACCGTGTAGCAGAGGCTTTGAGCCGCCACAGTTCTCTTCTCACCACAATGAGCGCCAAAGTTGCAGGGTTGAAGCTTTCACGGATATGTATGCAGATGATCCTTCCTTCGGGAGGATCCTTCAGGAGGTAACCGATGGACATCGCCACGATTTTATTTTGCATAACGGTTACCTGTTTCGTGGCCTGCAGCTGTGCATCCCTGATTGTTCATTCCGACAACAGATCATGAGCGAACTCCATAATGAGGGGCACTTTGGTCGTGATAAGACCTACGCCCTCATAACTGCAGACTTTTATTGGCCGAAGTTGTCTAGCGAAGTGGCTCACTTTGTGGAGCGCTTTATGTGTCAGCGGGCCAAAGGAGTTCTCACCAACGTAGCCTTGTACACTCCCTTGCCAGTCCCTGAAGCCCCTTGGCTTGACGTCAGTATGGATTTTGTTTTGGGCCTCCCTCGTACCCAGCGGACCTCAGACTCTATCATGGTGGTGGTTGACAGATTTTCCAAGATGGCTCATTTTGTAGCTTGTCGGAAGACTATGGATGCTACCCGCATTGTACATCTTTTTTCGAGAGGTTGTTCGCTTGCATGGTGTCCCTCGCTCCATCACATCTGATCATGATACCAAGTTTGTTAGCCACTTCTGGAGAAGCTTATGGGGAAAATTAGAAACGCAGTTGAACTTTAGTAGTGCATACCACCCCCAGACAGATGGCCAAACTGAAGTGGTGAACCGGAGTTTGGGCAGCCTATTGAGGAGTTTGGCTGGAACTAAACCGAAGCAGTGGGATCTGGCACTATCTCAAGCCGAATTCGCCTACAATAGATCAAAGAATCGGACTACCGGCTTGAGCCCATTCGAGGTTGTCTATCGGCGGAACACATCAGGAGTACTTGATATCACCCTTATCCCACGAATTGGTCGTATTCACCCCCGAGCTGATGAGATGGCTGAGCACCTTCGGGTTATTCATGAGCAGGTCAAGTCAGCTATTCAAGAGAGTAATACCAAGTACAAGATGAATGAGGACAAATGGCGGTGTCAGGTGCTGTTCGATGAGGGCGACTTAGTGTGGGTTGTCCTCACTCGAGATCGCTTCCCAATGGGTGAGTATAACAAGCTGAAGGAACGAAAGATCGGACCCTGTGAAGTGCTGCAGAAGATTAATGACAATGCATACCGGTTGCGCCTTCCCAGTTATTTGAAGACCTCTGACATCTTTAATGTGAAGCATCTGAGCCCTTGTTTTGTGGAGTCGACTGATCCTATTACGAACTCGTGGGCGAGTTCTTTCCAACCTGGGGAGGCTGATGCAGGAGAGCCCGAGTCAGACGATGCCGAACTGTTTGATTGCACCATGAGAGCTTTGGCATACCACGACTTGGCGAACTGATGTAAAGGTGAAAGGTCATCGAGCCAAGTCCGGAATTGGGGAGCACTTTGGACACGTTTCAGTATTTTGGCCATAACTTTGGCTACCGATATCGGATACGCGCGCTCAACCCCAATTCGGAAATCTCGTCTCGACGCGCACGTGGGGTCCATCCAGCTTTGCTCGATGAAACCTTCCTTCAACCTCAAATTCCACTATTTTCCCCGTCGTTTCTTCGTTTCTCGGTGTTTTTTTTTTCCATTTTTGGCAATACTTCGTATTCCAATTTAGGATAGGATATGAATCCGATTTGAACTCGGATTTTTAGGAGTTATCTGTTTTGTTTAGTTATTTTAGAATTAGATAAGTTTTTCTATTTGACCCAAATTTGCCGATTTGGGCAAATTTAAATAAGAAGATAGAATTTCTAGGTTATCTAGGTTAGTTTTTTTTAGCTATTTAAACCCGGCTTGTGGGTTGAATTTTATTCATTGATTATTAAGTTATTTTATTTTTAAAGTTTCAGAGACTTTTCTTCTCTGTTTGTCCTCCCTTTTTCTTGCTCTTCTATCAATCCCCCTTGTTTACCACCGCCCGCAGGTTAATCACTACCCTGCCCGACGTCATCCTAGGTCTACCCCCTACCCCTCTTCTTACCTTCAAAAACTAAACTATCACATTTTCGGACTGGAGCACCTAGGGGTCTCCGGCGTACATGTCCAAACCATGTTAAACTTCTTTCCCTTATTTTATCTTCAATTGGTGCGATATGCACTTTCTGTCAGATGTGTTCATTTCTAATCTTGTCCAATCTTGTATGACCACTCATCCACCTTAACATCCTCATTTATTCCACATTCATCATATGAATATGTTGAACTTTAGTTTCCCAACACTCGCTCCCGTACAACATAGCCAGTCTAATTGCTGTCGCTGTCCTATAGAATCTTCCCTTAACTTTGTTAGGCATCTTCTTATCACATAACACACCCTTGGTACTTCTCCATTTCAACCATCCAACTTTGATTCTATGGGTTACATCTTCATCTATCATCCGATCATCCTGAAAAATGGAACCTAAATACTTTAAATGGTTAACCTTAGGCACTACCACCCCACCTAGTTTCGCTTCCCTTTCATCTCTCATACTTAGACTAAAATTACAATGCATATATTCTGTCTTACTTCTACTTAACCTAAAGTCTCAACTTTCTAAAGTGTTTCTCCATAGTTCTAGCTTTTGATTTACTCCATCTCTAGTCTCATTCACTCGTAAAATATCATCATCGAACAACATGCACCATGGGATGTCATTTTGGATATAACCAGTTAACTCATCCATTACTAGAAAAACCCACAGAACAAACCTTTGAACTTCAAAAAATTGAGAAATTATCTTTACTACTGGGTAACCATACCATCAAACAAGTATAAAAAACCAACTTTGAAGCCAATTGCATGCAGAAAAAAAAAAAACAAACAAACAAACCACAAAATAGACAGTTGATCGAACTTCAAAAAAATTGAGAAATTATCACTACTATTGGGACCACATCCTGACATAACCCTACTATCAAACAAGTATAAAAAACCAGAGTTGATGACAATTGCATGAAAAAAAAACAACAACCATAGAACAGACAGTTGAACTTCAAAAAAAATTGATAAATTATCTCTACTATTGGGTAACCCTATCATGAAACAAGTATAAGAAACAGAAGTTAAAGGCAATTGCATGAAAAAAAAAAAGAAACCACAGAACAAACATGTTAAATTTACTAAAAAATTGAGAATTTATCACTAATTTTGGGACCATGTCCTGACATAACCCTACCATCAAGCAAGTATAAAAAACCAAAGTTAAGGGCAATTGCATGAAAACAAACAAACAAACAAACCATAGAATAGGCAGTTGAACTTCAAAAAAAATGAGAAATTATCACTACTATTGGGTGACCCTACCATCAAACAAGTATAAAAAACCAAAGTTGAAAGCAATTTCATGCAAAAAAAAAAAAGAAAAACCAAACCACAGAACAGACATGTTATATTTATTAACAAACTGAGAAAGTATCACTACTATTGGGACCACATCCCGACATAACCCTACCATCAAACAAGTAAAAAAAACCAAAGTTGAATGTTATTGCATGCAAAAAAATAAATAAATAAATAAACCACAGAACAAACAGTTGAACTACAAAAAACTGAGAAATTATCAATCATGAAATGGGGACCACATCTTGACAGAACCATACCATCAAAAGAAGAATAAAAAACAAAAGTTCAAGGCAATTGCATGGGGAAAAAAAGAAACATAACAGACTAATAGAACTAATGAACTGAAAAATTATCAACTTCTATGGGGGTCATATCTCAACATAACCCTACCATCAAACAAGTATAAAAAACCAAAGTTGAAGGCAATTGCATGCAGTATATAGTTCCTGAAAACATTAACCCAAGAGGCAAGAGAATGCCCTTGGAACAACCTATAAAATTTCAAGGCGAAAATAAAGGTCATATTTTAAATATCACAGCACATGACCCCCAAATATGGTCAAATGTTATTGATGTATGGAAGGTCAGGTTGTCTCTGATTATATAAGAAATTTTAAAGACCCAGATACAGAAGAAATGTTTAGATATTTAGAAACATTCTTAGGAGAAAGTATAAAAGCTTTATGGGAAAATTATATAATATTAAGTTCGAGCACATTAAAGGAGTAGATAATCAGCTAGCAGATGCCTTAAGTAGACAAATAATTGTTTCTAATACTAAACATGTTTATGCAAACGATGCAGCAGTCCGATGATCGATCAGGTATGTCAAAAAATAAAGGTAGACAGCTGCCAGCTTCTTTTCAACTAGACTTTATTAAATTTGGTAATATTCCTTTACAAAGTTTTCCTATGTCCAATCTCTCTTTTAAAACATTACCGCATATCTAAGTCTCTGTAGAACAATAGTGTCTCTTAGATAATCTCTAAATAGCAAAAAATAAAATTAATACAGACCCTAAATATTTTCATACTTGCATAAATGCATTAGCTGAGCATTTTAATATTTATAATGCTAGACAAAATTTTAAATTTTATACAGTAGTAGCCGGTTTAACAACAGGAGTCTTTTCCACTTGGTCAGAAGTCATAAACAGTATAAAAGATTTTAAAAATCCTCTTTACAAAGGTTTTGAAAATATATCAGATGCATTTACTTTTACAAAGCACCATCTAGGTCCCAATTATTATATATCTCCTGCTATCAAAACCACTGTTGGGGTTGACAAGCCAACAGCTAGTCCAATGCAAACGGCAATTGGTAAAGACATATCAAATCCGTTGATGGCTGGATATTTGCCAAAAATATCAACAAGAGCTATCAATGAAGCTAAAACATCATTGGCTAGTCCTGTGCAACAGGTTGCAGGTAAAGACTTATCAAATCCTGTGATGGGTGTGGCTTTCCCAAAAAGCCAAGAAGATAAGTGTTAGCAGGAACTAGAGCTACATTAAATCTGGTTTGAATACACTTAATACATCCTTCTATATAGCATAAAGCGCATTTTGCTCGGTTAAGCTTACTAGGAAAAAAATTGCAAATAAAACAGGGTATATTATCAAGACCTATTCTAAGCTTCCAATCATGATCACAGATTTGTACATCCATTAATTCATTAAGTTCTACTTCCCATTCTTCATTATCATCTAATTCTATCAAATCTGTTTTACAGGTTCCTTTTATAGGGCATAAGCATGGTTCTGCTGTATCCGTTTTAAGGCTTTTGACCGTAAGATGAGGCTTTGCTGGAGTAATGGGGAGAAAAAGAGAAGAACGGCTGAGTATAACATAATCTTTTGTAAAGGTCATTTGTCCATTATCAGACAGAATAAAGTTTAAACCTAAGACAAAATCTGCTGTATTATTCATCTTTTTTCTCGTCCATACATGAGGTAAAGGAAATGATAACACAGGTAATATTAGGAAAGCATTATTTTTGGATGTGTTAGACGATAATATATCCAACAAAGACACCACAAGCTTAAAAGAATTCGTGGAAGGAGAAAGTAGTATAGTACACCAAGGACAAGCTCCTTTTCCTATGGTCTATAATTATAATCAAGTACCCCGAATGCCTTACATTGATCAATGTTTTTGCTAAACACTAGAATATTATCTATATAAGCTAGAACAAACTTGTCATACATGGTAAAAATCTCATCCATTTTTCTTTGAAAGATTGATGGTGCATTCTTTAATCCAAAGGGCATAACTAACCATTCGAAATGTCCTTCAGGACAAGAAAAGGCTGTCCATTCAACACTATTTGGGTGCATTTTGACTTGCCAGAAGCCTGACTTGCAATCGAATTTACTAAATACTTTAGCATTTTGAATGCTGTTAATTAACTGGTTTTTATCTGGAATATCATAACTGTCTTCTTTTGTATTATCATTAAGTCTTTTGTAATTTATAACCATCCGAGATTTTCTGCGAACTATTTCACTGTGATTTCTCACAATAAAAGCTGTTGATCTGTGTGGAGAAATGGATTTACGAATAAGCTGTAATTTTAGCAAATCGTCAATATGAATTTTAAAATCTTCCTTATCTAAGTTTGAAAATTCTATTTGTCATGTTTTAATGACGTAGTTTGGATTAAGAATACCATCAATTTGTTGTCCATAAGTAACTTTTCTAGCTTCCTTTAAGTACTGTGACGGAATATGTTTTTCATTGATAATGCAACGCGTACTACCAGTATCGATTAAAGCTTCGAGATAAATTTCTAACCCCTCTTGGAGGATTAGTTTTACTTTAACAGAGATATAGGACATTCGTGCATTATTACATACTTGTTCATTATCAATAAGTGAATATCACTACATAACTGGTTGTCATGAACGAAAGGTGTTGAAGAAGACGAGGGAGTATTTCTGGCTAAATTTTGTTTAACTATTTTTAACTCTTCCTCGACGATATCAATTCTACTTTCTAAGATTCGAAAACGACTCTTATCGATTCGATGTTCAGTGTTAGCAGGAACTAGAGCTACATCAAATCTGGTTTGAATACACTTAATACATCCTTCTATATAACATAAAGCGCATTTTGCTTGGTTAAGCTTACTAGGAAAAAATTACAAATAAAATAGGGTATATTATCAAGACCTGTTCTAAGCTTCCAATCATGATCACAGATTTGTACATCCATTAATACAACAGTTAATTGACTTACATCGAAAACATGAAAATTAGTTTTTATACAAATTGTAACTCCTTTTCGGATTACTTTCCTTTACCACATGTATGGACGAGAAAGAAAATGAATAATACAGCAGATTTTATCTTAGGTTTAAACTTTATTCTGTCTGATAATGGAC
Source organism: Dioscorea zingiberensis (assembly GCA_026586065.1). Taxonomy (NCBI): domain Eukaryota; kingdom Viridiplantae; phylum Streptophyta; class Magnoliopsida; order Dioscoreales; family Dioscoreaceae; genus Dioscorea; species Dioscorea zingiberensis. The sequence continues at coordinate 26,239,802 of CM048826.1, forward strand.
AAATGACCTTTACAAAAGAATATGTTATACTCAGCCATTCTTCTCTTTTTCTCCCCATTACTCCAGCAAAGCCTCACCTTACAGCAAAACACCTTAAAATGGATACAGCAGAACCATGTTTATGCCCTATAAAAGGAACCTGTAAAACAGATTTGATAGAATTCCAAAAATAGGGTACAAAACACTCAGATTCAAGAGGGTGTATGCTCTACTCGGTACTCACTCAATTATCTTACAGGACATGGCCAATTTTTTTTTTTTTTAAACAAGATATTTCACACGAGATCCACTATTTATCGTCTTCTTCCTTATGACTATATGTAGAGTCGTTCATCTTTACCTAAGTCAATAGCAAAGAAGGACTGAGCACATAAGAACAAAGTCTTTACCTCTCGAACACCCAAGATGAACCCTTGGCGCCCTCACACGGCATGACGGGTATATGACTGGGAATTTACAACCTCAGGCCTAGACTTCCACCTACTTCTTAATGCCTTACTGGGACTTTACACCTACTCCTTATGGCAATCTTAAGGACTTTCATCCGGGTTCACTACATCTTCCCGTCTAAGTAAGAACCGAAAAACCACATACATACAGTAAAAGGAGGAGACTCAAAATAGATTCAACAATGACATCCTCGTCGTGTGAATGAAAAGGAAATTATAAGTGCAATACATACAGACACAACAATAAACCAATGAGTATAGTAAATATAAAGGACCTTGGGATTTAAAAGGTGGAGCTGATGTGTACTAAAGAGCTCGATATCTCTGTCGATATCTATTAACTCGTCTAATTGAACTTCATCTTCATTATTTTTATGGAGAATAGTACCAAGAAAGTTTTGAGAACGACTTCCACTAAAACTAGCTCGAGGCTTATCTATTTTTTGGATGGCTCGGGAGGAACTTGGTAAAAGAGCCATGGTTTTCTTTTAGCTTATTTTTTGCCATCTAGTTTTAACCCACCAAATTGGTTTATAAGATCTTCTAAATCAGGTGGAGGCTTAATATTTTTTATATTTTCAGAAATATTTTTTATTTCAGAAGTAGGGAAATCGTCGAAATTAACTTTTTTAAGTAAATTATCCAATTTATTTTGTAAAATCCTTTGGGTTTCTTTAATTAAATCTAAATTACTAGAGACTTCTTCTAACTGTTTGGAAATAGTACTTACCTTATCTAATTTTTCCAAAATGGAGTTCAGGAGGTGAAAGGAAGGGGACGTGTCTATATATATATATATATAAGGAATTACTACGCCGTGATCATCTAAGTGTAGTCACAAGTAATTGAAAACCAAATAAGCAAATAGCCAATGCAATAACAATAAAAAATCCAAACAAAACAAAAAAGGGGCAAGAGCCAAGGCATCAGGCATTGTATAGAAATTATTGCAATTCGAAGAACCAAAAAAATGACAAATAAAAGATTGAATGAAAAAACAAGTAATCAATCACGAAAAAACAAGCATTTTGAACCCGAAAACCTAATATCACTAACCCTAATTTCAGAATATACCGGTAAACCTAATTAAATCAATGCAAAACATATCTTCATGCCCTAAAATGGCAACCATGCTAAATAGATCAACGCTTATCCATTACCTCAACTGAAATATGGTTAGGAAGAGGCGGCGACACAACGACGTGGGCTGCAAGCAGGCGAAAAGAGAGGTACTGTCTTTCTCCGGCGGTAAAGGCTTTGCAGATTTGCGCAATGCGGGCGACGAAGGCTGAAGTTAGTCTCCCTCTTCTATTTTCTTGAATATTACTCCCAATTGATGGCTTGAACCCTTGATTATCGCCGAAAAGTGGACGGTCGCGTCGGTTCACTATCTCGATGGGACGCGCGGATTCACAAGGGTGGTGAGTCCATTAATTGAGCATTCCATAGTAAATATTAACGAAGGGCATTCAGGTTATTACAACACAGATGTTAATAGATGGAGACAAAAGGGGGTTAATTTTTCTTTAAACACATTTGCATTAACATTCCCTGCATAACATATTCAAAAAATTTCAAATTCAATTTCATGTTAAGCCCAATTCCACCTTTTTAATTCCAATTCCAAATGGTACCTATGGTTCCTTGCTTTTGAAACATAGCAACTCTTTGTGACTAATTTTATCATAAGTGAATAGTGGTGACTAATGGTCTGATATTTTGATATTTCATTTTCTTAAAAGTTTATAATGTAGCGTGAACTAAACATTGTTCCATATTCTTTCAAATATTCTCATTGTGAAAGGTCCATGATGGCCTTCACTTCCTTCTCTTGATTGATTATAATGCAAAGTTGTTTGAAATAATCTTGGCAATTGATTCTTGTACTTGATGGTATAATATGGTGCTCTTTGTTTTCTTAATCCTAGGTATAACAAAAATTAACAGAACTTGATCTATTTCAAGTCTATCTCAATCTATTTCAAGCCATTCATTGTATACAAAGGATTCTATTTGATCATCCTTCACAACAACAACCTGTATTTTTGCATAAATGCACAAGTTTATATACAGATAGTCAACTCTTGCTTTTTTACTTTCACTTTCATTCCATGCATTTCCTATGTAGCAGTTATTACCATACAGCTATCTCCAAGCTGATTACTGCAACCCTAACTGTTGGTTTAACAAGTGCTGGTTCAGCAAGTTGTGCTGAGGGCTATAAAATTGGTTTTAAAAATAGGAAATATTGCTACTTTTCTTTGGTGATGTTAAAAGATCAACATTCCCCTCCTCTGGGTGACAATAATCAACTGGCCTCTTCCTTTTCAAGCTCTTCTGTCATTTTGAAACAGAGGACTCTGTTTATGTTAGCTGTGCAAGTGAGCAGGCATTGCTGCCATTAGTGCTCTCATGGATAAAAGGCTGATCATTAGTATATACTTCTTTTTTGCCCTTTTTAATTCTTAAATACCTAAGTTTGGGATAAATAAGAGATAGCTACGTAGATATGCTTCAGATTTTTGTTGGTCCAAAAGTCCTAAGTTCATATCATTTTTATGTGGTTTTTAAATCAATTTTTATACTGAATTAATAACTATTTAGCTTATGTTTGTAAATGTGTCAAGTTGTTGAAATCTTTTATATGTGTATTTTTGCTATTCTTTAGTCACTTCGAGAGAATTTCTTTTTCTATAAGTGTGAATATTATAGCTTGAACGTGAATCTTCAACTACTTGCATGCTTTGCCTTCATTGACACCATGTTGATGTTTGAGGTTTATAAAAATCAATTGCAACTTAAATCTCTATATGGATTTTTCCTCAGATTTTGTATCTTCTATCTGATCTGCTCTTTTGATTTTCTAATGCATATGTTGATTGGTGGAAATAACTTCTTTATTGAGTGAAGCTCTATAGAGCATGTAGGGCTAGAATGATTATGACATGGAGTTGTTGTATATAACACTGTGCGGCGATAGGATCCTCGCCGAGGACTTTTACATGAGGACGCCAACTCTGCGCAAGAGATTTGTCGAATGTTTCTGAGATTTAGTTTTGCGTTGTCCAATATCTTTTGTTTAATGTTTAATTTATATCAAACGAACATCTATGAATTATATTTGAATGCAAGAGTCAACATTAGTGGTCCCTAGTAGGGCGATTCCGGGGAAGTGGCGGAGCCGAATTCGGCGAACGGCGGTGGAGTGAAAGGACCTCCCATACTAACGGGGGAGGAATGGTGATTTCACTAGCGAACACCGAAACACAACCGAAGCACCGTACAAGCTGAAGAAACTCCCAAGTGATTGTAAACATGGAATGAAAGCTATTAATCTTGTGTGATTTTGTGTTACAATGTGCTGGGTCTGATGAATCAAAAAAGGAGATGAGTGATTGAATGTAATATTGAGCTGGTCTCGTAAACATCACCCCGGGAGAGCCCAAAATAGAGACATTGCCGATCAGATGCTCGACAAAATGCCTCAAAGGGTGTAATCTTTTTTCTCCTAAGAAATGGAGCGAGGCACCGATGCTCCTCGGCAAGTAGAACACGGAGGCAGTGATTTCAAGTGATGGGAGAGGAGACATGACGACAGCGGTGAAGAGAACCGGAAGACAAACTCTGGGCAAGGAAACGCAAACCTTCACCTAGTTCATTGCACATCACCATAAATAACAATCAAGAGCCAAGGGAGGAGTCACGAGTGGAGCCACGGGAGGAGTAGGGAGTAAGGTAACGGCAACAACAACTCACCTACGCGGACACAATTCAAGGCGGAGATGCAGACCATATCACCTCCCCCCCACCCTCACCAGTGGAGAATTGTCATGGAGACGGGTGGATTGAGGTCACGTACAAGAGACGCCACCGGTGTTAGCTCTCAAAAAAGAGCTAATTATAGGGTTTAATATGCTAGTTTGAGAATAAATATGGTCCTTAAATGATGTATTCAAGAGCCAATATGGGCTCTTTTGTATAAATTCTATCTCAACTAGCATACACACCTGTTTTAGTAAAATTCAATATCAATTAGATCAATTTCTACACTAATGCAAGTGTTTTTAATGTTAACATATGGTGAGACCATTGGAGAGCTATAAGGATGATCTTGGACAAAAGAGGAAGATGTTCTATGACAAAGGAGCACATTGGAGCAACCTGAAAGAGCAGCCAACTTCAAAAATTTACTGGAAAAGCTACAGGACTCCAAAATCACTTCTCCACATTCAAATTGAAGATCAACAAATTAGGAACACTCAGTTAAAGTTTCAGCTCAATCAGAGGTGGAATGATCATCCGATCGTTGAGTTGATGAAGACATCGCTATGCTTACTGTATACATCGCGATGTTAATTAGAGGCTGGGCACACTCAACTGTAAATAAATTGATATCACGATGTGCTAAGAGAACATCCCGATATCAACATCAGGCAGACGTTCAGGACCCCATATTTTTATCGACATCGCAATGTATGACCACGACATCACAATGTAACTTCCTGGGAGTATAAAAATGACCTGATTTCTAGGTTTTGGGCATCTTGACTTGGGGGCGGCGGCTGAGCTCTTCGAGGCAATTAGAAGGGTTTGAGGCTAAATCTAGCAGGGAGAAGCTCTATACAAATGGGGAAATTATTTATTGTTGTTTTATCTTAGATTTATCTTCTCTTTGTGCCATAATTATGGATGCTTGTTATGAAGCTTGCTATACTTTTCATCTTAAGGTTATGATGTGTGATTAAACTCCATTATGGGGTTATAGGGATTTTTATACTTGAAATCTATTTTATCTTGTGTTTGCATTAAATGATTGTGTATGAATGTGTCTATGATCTAATACTACCTTAATCGTGTGTCGATAGGTGATGATGTATCTTGGCTCTCTATGTATAGACATATGCATATGAGGGTCATATTAGTATCGTAGGATGGAGATATGGAGTGACAGCTATAAACCCCATTAGCATAGACATATGCAATGGTTCTCCAAGCTAATGATAGAGTTTAGGTCCTATAACGGGTCTTCCTACCACCATAGACATATGGGGAAGAGTTGATTCGTATTCCTTAGATATAGGGAACCTGTAGGCTACACCCGGAGTGCACATAAGCACCTAGACTTATCATTGTTCAACCATTATCCATCACAATGATCCCATTGCAGACATAGGAGTAAAACCATACAACCCTGGAATTATAATATCTGGAGAAATCCCTACATCCTTCGTTATCTTTCACAACCTTCTAGGAGTAGTTTAGTTAGGAATCTTTTCAACTTAAGTGATCGACTGACTTTACCAAGCGCCATAATAGGATAGTGCTCATCTAGACCTAATAAACTTTCCTTGAGGAATTCGACCCGATACTCACCGGTTATTTGTATTACTTACGACCACGCACACTTGCGTGCGGAAGCTTTAGTGCTTGCACTTATAGCTGAAGGTCAACAACTGGCTAAGTGAAGGACCACGCCAGGAACGAATAGACAAACCGGCCTTTCAAGGTTGATCACAACCCACCATACGCACCCCTACTAGCACCATCACAATATGCAGACAGTACCCGTGCCCGGGTTATAGGTAGAAGAGTGTCGTCTGGAAGTGTCTTGTCGGCGGTGCGGCTGAGTTGGACAAATAGGCCTCGTGTGTGGTAGAGATCACTGGAATGATCGCCAAAAATGATAATGTCCCCAAATGCGCCCAGGAGACCAAGAAAACACAACATAATCCTCTGAAAAAGGAAAAGAAGCAAGAAAAAGGAACGTCCGAGAACAATACGACCAAGCCCAGACCGAACAACCAACCACCAGCGACTGACATAAACCAGAAAGCAGGGAAGAAGACAAAGGAAATGAAGCACCATTACATCACTCTAGCACTCAACTCGGACATGATGGAGGGAAAAGAGAGAATGCGTAAATTCACTATCGCAAAGATTACAACAAACATAGGATATGTAGATGACCGGAAGGTAGTGGAGCTGTTGAAGATGAGGGTGGCAGAGCAGTGGAATTGGGAGGTGAGATCGTTCAAAGATGGCCGCTACATCGTGGAATATCTGTCAGCTGAAACGATAAGACAAATTGAAAAGGTGGGGCCGATAGAGTCGCCGATGTTTATCCTCACCTTTAACCCCAAACAACAGACCTCTACCAGTCGGCAAGGGTAGAAGGTGCTCTGTGTTAGGTGACTGTCAAGAACCTCCCAATGTTCTGCTGGGATCGCGACTCAATAGCAAGGATGCCCAAACCAGTAGGAGACATGGTCCAAATCTGAGAGCGCGGCGGTAATGCCACGATGGACTTCTGGGTACTCCTCTGCATTCGAAAGCCACGCTTGTTGCCCTACATACTCCATTGCAGTATCGCGACCTTACAACATACATACACCGTCGAGCTGGAGCCCGGTCGACTACCATTGCTATGGGATTCTCGTCACCGAACAAGACGGGTGGCGGACAATTTAGGTAATGATAAACCAGGGGAACCGCTCAGGAATGATCACAACAACTGACTTAAGTTTCTGGCCAACAGAATCGATAAGGGGAAGGAGCCAATCTCTGTTTTACAGGTTGCTCCGACGAAACCAAGGGGTGGACGGCAGAGGGGGATGATCATCCGAGAGCAGCAGGAACCCCAGTCAAACTAGCGGTCGGAATCCACTCGATCGATCTCGGACAGAGATACCATAGAGGAAACGAGAGCAGAAGCACTGAAACTGGCGACAACCATACCCGGCAAGACGATGGAGAAGGTTGAAGATGTGACCATTCGCCAAACTAGGGATGTGACACCCGAAGGGCTCAAAGTAGTCAGGGGTGAAAAGACTGGACACGCAGCGGAGAGGCAGTCCATTGACTCAGACCGTCAACGATCAACCAATTAAACATGCAAAGGAGATTGATTTTGAGGAAGCCAGCCGATCTTTGACTGCCACATGGCAACATTCACCAACCCGAAAATTTGACTCGGGCTAAGCCAAGATTCCAAACAAATTGGATCAGCTGAGCCATTTGAATCCAGTTGCACAGAATGTGGGCGCATGGAATGGAGGCGCACAAGATCTGCTAACTTGGTCTGGTGGACCCCACTATCTCCGGTGCAGCGCACATGAGGAAGCGCGCTCTTGCGAGCTGCTGACCAAAACGCCCTTAAACAAGTTGGTCACCCCAGCGATGCACCTGAATCTTGGCCCAACCTACTGTGCAGCAGAGCCCCATGGCAACCAATGCAAACCTAAAGCATGGAGTGGGCCCAATCTCAACAGAGGCCCAATCAATTGTAACCCCAAGCCTAGTTATGGGATCAAAAATACCCATTTGGCATCGTGTCTGTGAAGAGACACTAGGCGACATATCGAAGCACAAATGATTATTTTATTTATTTGTTTTAGTTATTGTGGGTTCTTCCATTCCTAAAAGAGGCAAGCCCCTATTATTAATTACCGCAGATAGAGTCTTGAGAACCACCGATTAAGGGCATAAGTACAAGTAGAGGCAATAAATAAAAATAATTCATTTATTTACAAATCATAATTTTTATTATATATATATATATATATATATACCTGCGTTTTATTATACGGTCTGCCGGATTACTACTTATATACAGTCGCCTCATTTTGAGGCACTTGGAAAGTATTTTTTTTCCCCAAATCCAACCGTATGGATGGAAAGAACATCGAAAAATAAGCTAGCATGTCGATTTTCATACAATTTGGTAACCGTATGATCATTCATCTTAAAAGGTGAAAATTTAACCCATTAAGATTTTTATAAAATTTCACCCTTTAAGATGAATGATCATACAGTTACAAAATTGTATGAAAATTGACATGCTAGCTTATTTTTCGATATTTTTTCCATCCATAAGGTTGGATTTGGGAAAAACTCTCCAAGTGCCTCAAAATGAAGTGACCTTAAATAAACAGTAATCCGGCCAGCCTTAAACTAACATGTTCAGTCTTGATACTATGCGGCCGGCCCTAACACTGTGCAAGTACGTTCACCCCATTTTAGCCCACTTGTACAGTATTTTAAGGAAATCCAAGCAAACAGATGGAAAGAACATCGAAAAATAAGCTAGCATGTCAATTTTTATACAATTTGGGAAGGTGTAGGGTCTTCATCTTACATGGTGAAATTCTGAACCGGTAAGATTTCTATAAATTTTCACCCGTTAAGATGAAGACCCTACACCTTCCCAAATTGTATGAAAATTGACATGCTAGCTTATTTTTCGATGTTCTTTCCATCCATACGGTTGGAAATCCTTAAAATACTGTGCAAGTGGCCAAATGGGAGGCGACCTTAAATAAACAGTGTTCCGGCCGGCCTTACCTTATTAGAATTATATATATATATATATATATATATATATATATATACATATCATCATATATATGTATATATATTATTTATTTATTTATATATGTGTGATGCCTGCTGTCTTGTATGCTTTGCCACTTTGATATTTGTCATTCATTGGCTGCTTCAAGATGCATGCTCTGTCGTCGCCTTGAGATTTACTGCATTAGGATTCATGTTTGTATTGACAGTCTCAAGATGAGTGTGTCATCGCTGCCCCGAGATATGTGTCACTTTCAAATTTGTATTTCTTAGCTGCCTCAGGATGCGTGCTCATCGCCGCTTCAAGATTTGTGCCACTTCAGGGTTTACATTTCACTGGTCGTCTCAAGCTGTGTATTCCATCATCGCATCGAGATGCATGCCACTTTGAGATTTTTGTCATTTCAAGATTTATATTTCATCAACCACCTCAAGGTGATTGTTCCACCGAAGCCTTAAGGTTCGTGTCATTTTGAGATTTGTATTTCATCAAATGCTTCGAGATGAGTGTTTCATCGCCACCTCAAGATTAGTATCATTTCATAATTTTCATTTTATCAACTACCTCTAAATGCGTATACCATCACCATCTCGAGATGTATACCGCTTTGAGATTTGTATTTCATCAACTATATCAAGATGCGCATTTCATTGCCATCTCGAGATGTGTGCCACTTTGAGATTTATGTTTCATTGATTACCTCAAGATGCATGTTCATTGTCACCTCGAGATGCGTGTCATTTGCAATTTATATTTATTACCCATCTCAAGATTCGTATTTTATCATCGCATCTAGATGCACACTGTTTCAGGATTTATATTTCATCATCCGCCTGAGGATGCATGTTTCATCGTTGCATCGAGATTTGTAGTATTGGGATTTGAGTTTCAATGGTATCATATACATCTTAGTGGCATTCTGCATCTCAAACTTTTTCATGAATATGGATTCTCACTTAATTCCTACTTGCCACGCCGACTCTTTAGCTGTTTTGTATTCTCCAAAAGAACTTCATGGATGTACTGGACAACTAGCAATTGCAAGTTGCATGACATTTTTTTAATATATATATTAAAAATATCCATTGGTAATTTAGCATCCATCTGAAGAAGAGTCACTTTGTCCATCTTTGCCTCCAAACCTACAGTAACATCTGAACATCCAGCACTGTCTTCTACATAGTTTAGGTCAATCAATAGAATGGTATGTAGATATCCAACACTACATCACACATTGGAATCCTGACATCAGCTAATTCCATTGTTGCGGTATTGACGCATGTTGATCTGGTCTCTCCGTCAACCTCAAAGCCATGCATGAAACCACACATGAACAACTTTCCCAGTGCCTAGTGCAATCCATCCATTATCTAAAGAAATAATCGTTGATGAATTGGAGACGACCATATTGATTGTGAACTTTTGATTACCATAGTACCACTAAGAATAGCATAGCAAGGATTTTTATTTATTTATTTATTTATTTATTTTTTTTAGCGTACATGCATTTTGGAACATCACTAATAGGAGAACTTCTTTCATTTTTTTTTTTGGGATAGCCATACTTGATCTATGAGTGATGGAAATTCATCTTCAGCAACAAGAAGCATCACAATTTTCATACTCAAAGAGCACAATAGCTCGTTAATCAAAAATGCACGGAAGGCTGCAGTTTAGTTGAGTCATGATCACGTTCATCTTTTATTATTCCTTAAAAAGGTAATAGTTATATTGACTTCAGTTGATGGACATACTAGTCTCTATCTCCATAAAGTTCAGGTGATTGGAATTGTTTGCTTTCTCAGTTTTGTCAATAATATATATGTATATATTTGGGCCTTTTCATAATATATGGATTTTTCTTATTTTATTTACAACGTGGTATAAGTGAGTGAGGCATCACATGTTGCCCATGATGGTAACTGCATTTTTTATATCTCAGTTTATATTATTGAAAATATCATTGCTTGCTTTTTCATCTGCTTCTCATGACAATTTACTGTAACATAAACCCATTGTCCACTTACATCAGTTTGTGATTATTTGGCACCTTGATAAGTGTTCAAATGAGCATATTTACTTATCGCTTATACACATTTTTTTCATATCAAATGCATTGATTTATAGCCTACTGGTACTTAAAATGCTTCATATTTTGTAAACAGGGTATATATAAGCAACCCCGACGTAGAGGAAGCATTTATCAACAAAACGAAGACATTTTGAAGAAAACAGGGGTTAAACGGCCTGGTGAACGGCCATTCACACTGGCGTAGGAGCGTACACCCAAGGAGATGTACGGCCTTGTGAGCGGTCGTCCAACCGCCTGCTCGTTGAGCAACTTTGTGAGTTGAACTGACTGATGAACCGCCAGTTGAACTGCCGGTTCCGAGCAACCTGTGAGCTGAATGGCTTGATGAACCGCCAGTTGAACTACTGGTTCAGAGCAACCTGTGAGCTGAACGGACTGATGAAGAGGCCGTTCACGATGCCGTTTACCGTAACTTTTGCAATTCCACGGGCCCAATCAAGGGCAATGTTGTAATTTCTTAAGTGAAACCCTAATACATGGGTATAAATAGTTAAATAGGAGAGTTTAGAGAGAGGTTGGCTTGGTAGAGAAGCTAAAGGAGAGAGATCAGGGTTTGGGGGTCATCTCCCCCAAATCTTGAGAATAGATAACCATTGGAGTTGCAATCTTGGAGGTAATGGTGTTCTCTATTACCTTTTCATTAGTTTGTAAATTTTTTAATTTTGGTTTGAGTTCCCCATTGATGGGGAACTAATCTATTGGTACTTGGGTATGATGAACTTTTGGATTATGCATTAATTGGCAATGAATGTTTATGAGGATTTGTTGGTTTGTTCTTGAATATCTAATGAATGTTTCGTATTGATTGTGATTTCATTATTAGAAATTACTTGAGTGCATACAAGGGTTAGAGCGGACGCCTCCTTGTATTAGGAACCTACTTCATTAGAAAGTATTATAAGTACACTGGGGAATCGGGTACTAGAAGGGCGAACGACTCTTTCAAACTACTTCACTCCCATAATCCTTCCAAGATTTGAATTCCCTTGATCTTTAGACAATCCTAGGAGATTAGTTATCCAATCACCTTGTAAGAGGGATTGGATATAATTTAGGAATTCTTGGCACAAGAACTACCAACTTTGACTCATAAATATCCTTGTTTATCTAAAGAATTGAAATCCAAAAGGGATTCATGCCCAAGTATCCTCTCTTACTATTGATTTACCCCAATTAACTCTTGATTTTCAGTTCTTACTTTCAACCTTTTTAGTTCTTTAGTTTTGAAAACCAAAACCCCCCAATTTACCATTTAGACTAGGTTATTAAAGCTTGGTTTACACTTAGCAATCTCTATTCCCTGTGGTTCGATATCCGACTTCCCATAGTCCACTTTATTACTTGACTGTGACCCGTATACTTGCGGAATCCACCCCATCAAGTTTTTGGCGCCGTTGCCGGGGAATAGGATTGCTAGTTAGACTAGGATTTTATTAATTTAGTCTCTTATTTTCTCGTTTGCTTTTTCTTCTTCTATTTTATTTTATTTTGATCCTTTGGATACTCATTTTTCGTCTTATCTCTATGTGCGAGGAATCGTTGCATGACCCAAAGGAACCCCTAGGGTCTACTGGAAAGAGATAGTGAAATTGACAGAACCTTTCACCGACGTTTGAGAGGGTTAGAAGGTTCATCGCTGGATCCTTCTTCTGAAGCAGAAAACTCAGTCACAGTTGAGATTGACACTGAAACTGACATTGAAACTGAAGTGGTACCCGTTATGGCCGAAAGAAGGCGTACATTAGCTGACTATGAGCGATCTCAATACACCGGAGAAGAATTCAGCATCCACCCTCCGAATGTTAATATCAACACCTTTGAGATCAAGGGAAGCACAATGCAAATGCTCCAAAATTCGGCTCAATTTGATGGAAGGCCAGATGAAGACCCTCATGCACATATAGCAAAGTTCCTTCAAATCTGCAACATTTCTAAGCCAGATAGAGTCACCGATGAAGCCATTCGATTGGGACTCTTTCCATGGAGTCTGCGAGGAGGGGCCTATAGTTGGCTCACATCGCTCCCTTCGGGTTCCATCCGTTCTTGGGCTGACATGCTAGAGAAATTCCTGGGGCGCTACTTCCCACCAAGCAAGGCCGCAAAGCTCCGATCTGACATCAATGCTTTCAGGCAGAATGGGGGTGAAACATTTTTTGAAGCCTATGAAAGGTTCAGGGAACTACTTCATCGTTGTCCTCAGCATGGTTTAGATGCTTGTAGCAAGGTCTGCACCTTCTATAATAGATTAGACAATGCCAATAGAGTCTTGGTGGATTGAGCTGCAGGAGGTTCATTAAGCAACAAGTACCCCGAAGAAGCAGAGAAGATCTTCGAAGACATGGCCGGGAATGAAGCCCATTGGTCCACAAGGGATAAGCAAGTTAAGCTCGTGGGATCGGTAGAAGGCCCTCCTTCTATAGACACTTCCCTTGCTGAAAAATTGGACACCCTGTCAAAACAAATTGAACGCCTTACCGCGGGTGGTGCCCCCCATGTTGCTAGTAGCTCAGTTCCGGTTGCCGTTATGTTTTGCACTACTTGTGGAGGAGGCCAAGAGCTATCGAATTGTCCGATCTCTTGTGCTGAGACATCACCTATGGAGAAAGTCAAATACATGGGAAACCAACAGAGAATGCCAAACAATCAGTATCGACCACAAAACCCAATGTGGAACAACCCGGCGCTTTCATATGGGAACCCCCAAGCGGGACAATATCCACCCGGTTTTCAGCCGATGCCAAGGCCACCGCAAGAAATGAAATCCACCTTGGAAGAAACCATGTTGAAGTTCATGCAAGACACTAGTGCCTCAATCAGAAATCTTCAAGCAGCATTTCAGGGATTGGAAAACCAGGTGGGGCAATTAGCAAAGGATGTCTCAACTCGGTTCCTCTGAGGCCTAGAAACGGCAACAGCTCGGCACCACCAACGATGACACCTCCACGCCTAGGGTGGTGTCCCTCACCGGCAGCAACAGCAGCGGTGAACAAATGACGATCATTGAGACTTCCTTGGCGGCGTTGACCCGACGCCGCCAGGGATGATACCTCCACTCCAGGGGTGATGTCCCTCGCCGGCAATGGTGGCAGAGACTCGGTGGCGACAAGGATCAACGGCCCAGTGCCGCAAGCGATGACACCTCCACGCCTGCGGTAGCGTCCCTCGCCGGTAGCGATGAGATCGGGTCGGGAAGCAACGGTAATTAACGAACAGCGACAAGAGGAAGGAGGGTAGCGGCTCGGTGGCGGCAAGGATCAACGGGGACAGGGAGTTGGTTATATGGAGACACAAAAAGAGAGAAAAGAAAAAAAAATAGTTTCGCTTCACTTCTCTCGATGATTTCTTTTCTCAAGAGTCGTCTCTCCCCTCTTTCCTTTTCTTTCTTTCTCCAATTCCTCCCCTATATAATCAATCCCCCTTTCATTTTTTACTTTCATTTTTTTATTCTTCCTAGAACATTCAAATTTTATTTGATTTTGATTTTGATTTGATTGATTTTTTCCTTTTTTGATTTAAAATATATCTTGGCCAATAAGATCAACATTTAAATTTAATTTAATTTGATTTGATTGATTTTTCCTTAATTCATTCAAATTTTAATTTGATTTGATTTTGATTTGATTGATTTTTTTTTTTTTGGAAATTATATTTATATTTTCCCATATTGAATCGAGATCTGTTCTCGAGCCATCTTAAGATCTAAGACTTGCCTCGAGATATGTTCTCGGACTATCTTGAGATTTGAGATTGCCTCAAGGTATGTGTTCCCAGGCTATCTTGTAATTTGAGATTGCCTCGAGATCGGTGTTCTCTGGCTATCTTTGGTCTTGTGGCCTTAGCCCGCCTCGGGGTTAGATCATATATATATATATATATATATATATATATATTTAATCAAAAATATTTTAATTTCAAGATATTTCAAGATATATTTCATTTGAAAATATTTCATCATTGACCCTTTTTAAACATTGGCACCTCGTATTTTCAATGCATATACATTTATATATATATATATATACATTTTTTAGACACAAACACCAGCAAGTACTACTATAACAACTAAGCGCCTGTTTGGATGCATAGTACTTTTTCCTATAGGAATTTCATTTCATAGGATGTGAACATGATTCCTATTGGGAAAGTTACAGTGAAAATTCCTATGGAATGAGTGTTTGGCTACGCATAGTAAAAATATCCTATTACTCCAAATGTATGACGTACTAGCAATATAATTAATTCAACATCCTAAGTGGTACTATATTCTAGTGATATAATACAGGTTTCAACAAAATGGATAAATCAGAGGCATGAACCTCAATAGATCCACAGGTGTTCATCAAGAAGTTCATCAACAAAATCGATACAAATCAGAGACATGACCCTCAATAGATCCATAGGTGTTCATCAAGGAGTTCGTCAACAAAATGGATACAAATCAAGGCATGAACCTCAATAGATCCCTAGGTGTTCATCAATGTTGTGAATTTCACCATCTATGTATCCGGTGAATCACCCTTGGAGCACACAATGCAGAACGAGAAGGTAATTTTAGAAACCAAAATACCAAGAACATTCACTTAAACAAACATGCAAGGAAATAAAGGGAAACGACATAGATTTACCCTGGTTCGGCCCAATAATGGCCTACGTCCAGCCTTCGGTAATCTTCACTAAGATTCGAGAAAAAAAAGTTTACAAGATTGGTGGATCATGCTCTCAATAGGAACAAACCTCCTATCAAGCAATCTCTCTCCTTGTCTCTCTTGCCCTAACTTTTCTCTCTTTTCCCACAGTTCATTCAGTGTGTCACTCTCTCTTGTTTTTCCTCTCTCAAAGACCTACAAGTCCTTCTCAATTGAAGTTTCCAGCTCAGCACACCGTTTCAGATGCTCTGTCTTGACCTTCCCAGCACTGTAGTTCGGCCTCCTCTAAACCGTAGATCGGCCTTCTCTGCATTGTTGATCTGCTAGCCACCCTTTCAATTGATAGGCCATATCTTCCTTTCTCACGCTCACACCTTCCCTTTCAACCGATCATTTCCTTTCTCAAATTGACCAACCCTTCCTATCAGCTGATCGGCCAGACTTCCACATATCTATTCAGCCAGACCTTCCTGTCAGCTGTTCAGCCAAACCTTCCTGTCAGCTGATCTGCCATATCTTCCTTTTAACTGATCGGCCAGAGTTCTGCATATTGTTGTTCAGCTCCTTAAAGGTGTTCAAGACATGTCCAACATCTCACCAAACTCTGAGACATCCTCACTAATCTCCACCTTGGCTCATAGTTAACGAAGAACAAGAAGAGAGATACCTGAAGATCACCAGTTTCCACTCCACCTCAAGTAGTATGAGTCGTGACACTTATCAAGTTCAAGAAATGCTTGAACTTGATACTTTTCAAGGGTTTTGTCATCATGTCCGCCGGGTTCTCATCCGTGTGAACCTTCTCCACCAGCACAATTCCTTGGGAGATCACATCTCGAATGAAGTAAAGTTTGATGTCTATGTGCTTTGTCCTCTCATGGAACATTTGATTTCTTGTCAAATGTATGGAGCTTTGATTGTTACAGAAAACCTTCACCTTGTCATGCTCACATCCAAGTTCACTGATCAACCCCTTCAGCCAAAGTGCTTCCTTGACTCCTTCTGTGGCATTAATGTACTCGGCCTCTGTTGTGGATAGTGTGACAATAGGTTGTAATTAAGCTTTCCAACTTACTGTGCATCCAAACAAAGTAAAGACATATCCTGATAAGGACCTTCTCCTATCCAAATCACCTACGTAATCAGCATCAACATACCCCATGAGTTTATTTCCATCTTCTTCAAATCTTCTATAGAGCAGACCAATGTCGAAAGCACCTTGAATATACCGAAGTACCAATTTAATTAACTGCTTCCCAATGCTCCTTCCCCGGGTTTTTCATGAACCTACTCACAAGTCTAGCCGAATATGCTAAATCCGGCCTAGTGCAGACCATCCCATAAAAGAGACTACCCACTGCACTAGCATAGGGGATCCTCTCCACCTTCTTCTTCTCTTCCTCAGATTTCAGAGACATCTTTGCAGAGAGTTTGAAATGACTTGCTAGCGGTGTTATGACCGCCTTGCACTCTGACATGCCAAATCTAGCCAGAATTTTTTTCATGTAACTACATTAAGAGACAAACAATGTACCATGTTTCCTGTCTCTAATGATCTCCATGCCTAGAATTTTCTTTGTCGGCCCCATGCCCTTCATTTCAAATTCATTCCCCAACTGAAGCTTGAGTTTCCGGATCTCCTTCTTGTCCTATGATGCTATCAATATATCATCAACATACAACAAGAGGAATACCCCCAAGTCTTCCTTCACCCACTTGACATAGACAAAACTATCATAGTTGCTCCGCAAAAACTTGTTTCTAATCATGAAATTATCAAATCTGAGATACCATTGCCTTGGGGATTGCTTCAAACCATAAAGAGACTTCTTGAGCAAACATACCTTTCCCACATCTCCCTCCTTGACAAATCCTTCTGGTTGTGCCATAAAGATTCTTTCCTCAAGGTTTCCATGAAGAAACGTCGCCTTCACATCCATTTGTTCTAGCTCTAAGTCATATTGTGTGACAAAGACTAGCAACACTCTAATAGATGTATGCTTCACTACCGGTGAGTAGATCTCATTGAAATCCATCCCTTCCAGTTGTGTAAAGCCCTATGCTACAAGTCTTGCTTTGTACCTTGGTTTCTCTATGCCCTCAATGCCTTCTTCCAGCTTGAAAATCCATTTGCATCCAACAATCTTTTGTGCCTGTGGTTTGTCAACTAGTTCCCATGTGTGATTCTTGTCAAGTGATTCCATTTCTTCCTTCATAGCTTGTGCCCATAGTTTCTTCTCTTTGCTCTCCATTGCTTTCTTATAACTCTTTGGTTCTGAGTCATCAAGATCTTCTGAGGCAAGCAATGCATAAGAAACTAAGTCTGCATATCCATACCTTTCCGGTGCCTTAAGAGTTCTTCTTGTCCGGTCCCTTGCTAATTGGTATCCCTCAAGGTCATCACCTTTATCCTCTACCTCCAAGTTCTCATCCTCATTCGTTGTGTCTTTATTCCTTGCTGTACTACTCTCCCCCAAGAGCTCCACCTCAATTTCAACTCGGCCTTGGCCTTCCCTGCAGTCCATTGACCTGTCTTGGCCCTCCATTAATCGGTTTTGGCCTTCCACTGATCGGCCTTGGCCCTCTGCTGATCGGTCTTGGCCCTCAGCTGATCGGTTTTGGCCTTCCACTGATCGGTTTTGGCCTTCAGCTGATCGGTTTTGACTCCATTCTTCCTTTTGAGGCACTCTTGGCCAATAGTACTCAGATTCTCTGAAAACCACATCTCTACTAATGAAGCACTTTGAAGATCTTCTCTCTTCACACCATAACCTGTAACCCTTTACTCCATCCGAATATCCGAGGAACATGCATTTCTTTTCTTGAGCATCAAGCTTTCCTTGCTTTTGGTGTGCATATGCCACACATCCAAACACTCGCAAGTTGTCAAACTTTGGAGGATGACCTGTCCACACTTCTTCTGGAGTCTTGAATTACAATGCTGTTGAAGGACGCCTGTTCACAAGGTATGCCGCTGTGTTAACAGCTTCAGCCCAAAACCTCTGAGGAACCCCTCCTTCAAGTAACATGCATCTCACAATCTCCATTAGTGTTCTATTCATCCTCTCTGACACACCATTTTGTTGTGGAGTGTATGGTGTGGTTATATGTCTGACCATCCCTTCATCCTTGCATAGTTGATTGAACTCTTGGTTAAGAAATTACAACCTATTGTCGGTCCTTAATTTCTTCACCTTTCTCCCGGTTTGGACTTCAACCACTTTCTTCCATTCTATAAACCTCCCGAGTGCATCACTCTTGTTCTTGAGAATGAAAACCCAAACCTTCCGAGAACAATCGTCAACTATAGACATGAAGTATTTTTCTCCTCCTAGAGACTCGTTTTGTGAAGGCCCCCATAAATCTGAATGAACATAGCCTAAGGTATCCCTCGTAACATACGACGACCTGCTGAACTTCACCCGAGTGGCCTTTCCATAGATGCAATTCTCACAAAATTCAAGTCCTCCTAGCTTCTCACTCCCAAACAACCCCTGTTTCTCAAGTTTTTCCATTCCCCTTTGACTCACATGACCAAGTCTTTTGTGCCATTGGTTTTGCAAAGAATCCTCCTTTGGCGCCACCGCTGTTGTACCAACCATAGTACTTCCTTGAAGCATGTAAAGGCTCCTCACCTTCACTCCCTTTATGACCACAAGGGACCCCTTGGTAACCTTCAAGACACCCTTCTCACCTTTCCACTCAAAACCATGATCATCAAGCATACCTAAAGAGATTAAATTCCTCTTTAGTTCAGGAGCATGTCTAACTTCCAACAGGACTCTTTCAGCCTCATCATGGGTCTTCTATCTAACTGAACCAATACCGACCACCTTACATGCCTTGTCGTTTCCTAGCAAGATCTACCCCCCGTCTATCTCCTTGTAGTCTTAAAACCACTCACCATTAGGAGTTACGTGGAACGAGCATCCTGAGTCCATTATACACTGCCCATCTTGATGATTAGATGAAGCAACTAGCACACCGGCATCTTCTTCTTCATCATCCCTTTGAAAAAAAGCAGCTTGACCTTCCTGAGGCTTCCTGTCTTTTGTTCTCTTCGGGCAATCCTTTTTTAAGTGTCCTGTCTCATAACAGAAGAAACATTTGTTGTCTTTCTTTCCACCTCTGGACTTGGATCTTGCCTTGCTTCTTGCATTTGTTTATTTCTTGTTTGGTCTTCCTCTAACAATTAAGAGTTCTCCCATGTGCTCACCCAAATCATTTTGTCGTTTCTGTTCCTTTGCTTTTAGAGCCCCCACAACATCACTGAGACTTATGGTTTCTCTTCCATGTTGTAGAATTTCCACAAAGGTAGGATAGGACTTTGGCAGTGAGTAAAGCAACACCAAAGCCTTATCCTCATCTTCATACATGACCCCAATGTTCTCTAAGTCCATTACCAACTTGTTGAAATCATTTATGTGGGCATGGATCTCTCTGCCTTCCACCAACTTCCATGTGAAGAACCTTGCCTTGAGATACAACCGACCGGACAGACTTTTGGTCATGTACAGAGATTAAAGAGTCAACCACACCTCCGCAAACACTCTTGCATTTCACTATTTCTTGCAGTACATTGTCACCAAGGCTAAGAATCAAAGTATTGTACAACCTCTTCAGGACCCCTTCCTTCTTCTCCGCCTCCATTGACTCCAGGAGTTTCCCCTCTAGTGCCTTAACGAGACTAAGATAACCAAGGTGGGCTCTCATCTTCATCTTCCATAACCCAAAATCATTTGTCCCATCAAACTTCTCAATATCCACCTTGGAGCTTGAGCTAGCCATCTCACGGGAATTTCTTCAAACACTTGATGTGCAGAAACTTCAACAACCTTGCTTTTCCACAAAAGCACCATGACTTCCTCTGATCTACAACCAGTAGCTCTGATACCAATTTGTTGTGAATTTCACCATCTATGTATCCGGTGAATCACCCTTGGAGCACACAATGCGGAACGAGAAGGTAATTGTAGAAACCAAAATACCAAGAACATTCACTTAAACAAACATACAAGGAAATAAAGGGAAACGACACAGATTTACCCTGGTTCGGCCCAATAATGGCCTACGTCCAGCCTCCGGTGATCTTCACTAAGATTCGAGAAAGAAAAGTTTACAAGATTGGTGGATCATGCTCTCAATAGGAACAAACCTCCTATCAAGCAATCTCTCTCCTTTTCTCTCTTGCCCTAACTTTTCTCTCTTTTCCCTCAGTTCATTCAGTATGTCACTCTCTCTTGTTTTTCCTCTCTCAAAGACCTACAAGTCCTTCTCAATTGAAGTTTCCAGCTCAGCACACCATTTCAGATGCTCTGTCTTGACCTTCCCAGCACTGTAGTTCGGCCTCCTCTAAAAGGTAGATCGACCTTCTCTGCATTGTTGATCAGCTAGCCACCCTTTCAATTGATAGGCCATATCTTCCTTTCAGCTGTTCGGCCAGCTTCCCTTTGAACTGATCACCAAATTTTCCCTATTCGCCAACCCTTCCTCATACCGATCGCCAGACTTCCACACATCTATTCAAATTGCACCTTCCCTGCCACCGACCGCCATATCTTCCTTTCAGCTAATCCGCTAAAGTTCTGCATACATTTGTTCAGCTCCTTAAAGGTATTCAAGACATGTCCAACATCTCACCAAACTTTGAGACATCCTCACAATCAAGGAGTTCATTAACAAAATGGATACAAGCTCAATAGATTCAAACCCTATACCCAAAGCAAACCAGATGAAAAATCTTAATAAACCATGGAATCTGATAAAACCTAAGATCAAATTGTAGCAAAAACTCAGCCACTAGCTTCGGAGTTCTTCCGATAGATATCTGTGAATGAAACGAGAGGGGAAGGTCGGGAGAGCCAAAATTCCTCTTTATCGTGGTCCAACCGTTTGTCGCCGGCCGGGGATCTGATCCAAAGAGGATCTTCGCGATGGCGGCAAATCTAAGGATGGAGAGCAACTCGCGGCATGAGAAGGGAGCAGCTCTCGTGAAGATAGGTTTGCGCTCGGAGAAATAAGCAACTCACAAAAAACACAGGGAAGAGAGAGAGAGAGAGAGAGAGAGAGAGAGGAAAAAAAAGAGGTCAGACCTCTTTTACAAATTATTATGGAATCTAAGGATTCCATAGTTATTTTCCCTTTAAAAAGAGTAACCAAACGGGCCATAATATTTGTTTCATTGTAATGTTGCATTCCATAGTAATGAGGCCCATTACTATGGAATATGGGTGAATCCAAACAGGGCCTAATGCTCCAATTCAATCAAAAAGCCCAATGAGGCCTTCCAACTACATCAAAGCTCACTACAACCCAAGTGATGAGAACATCAAGGGTCTAAACAATGCAATAGAGATTGACTTAAGAAATACACCACTTAAAAAAATTGGGAACACATGGAACCTCATAACAAAAGAGGCAAGGGGGTTAATCACTTCAGGTCGGTTGACCAAGTCCCCTCCCCTAGGCCCCCAAGAGCAAAGACAACATTAACAGAAGTAAGGGAGGACATATTGGCGACCGTACCAGCAAGACCTCAGGAAGGGCAACCTTTGGTACCAAAACCAAGGGGAAGACCAAGGAAAATCATACCACCAGATGTGGCCACAACTCTGGTTAAACAGAAACCTTCGGTCAATTCACAGAGAAACAACAGAGGAAGCAAGAAGAGAACTGAAAAGGAGGAACACCCCTCTCTCTCCACAGTCCCCATCGCCCTTTCAAATTGGTCGAATAACGGCATCATTTAGGAAGCATTGAAAGTATGGGTACTTTTGGACCATTCTGAAGGAAATGCTAAACAAGTAATAAGATATCTGCGGCTAACGGTAGCTAAGAGGATCTCTGAGGGGCAGGCAGGTAGCTAAGCCCCTTGTCCCCCATCGACACTCCACAAGGTATTTATGGTTTCCTCATGAAATTAATATCATGGAATGTCAGGGGCTAGGTAAGTTGAAAAAAAAAAAGCTACCTAGTAAGAGACTTTATTGCGGCCCACAAGGCTGACGTGTTTTGCCTGCAATAGACAAAACTCTAGGCCATTGACAACCACATTTGGCACTTAGTAGGGGGAACACTTACACTGGAAAGGTTGTATTATGACAAACAACACACATGGGGGATGTTGTATCGGATGAAATGCATCGCACTTCAGCTTGGTAGACGAATTCATTGACTCCTCTGTGACTGCGATCCTATAATGCCCTGCAGATAGGGACAAGTGGATGATTACCACTGTGAAATCCGAAGATTTTAGGTTATTATTTTTTTCTAATTATTTTCCTAAAATCTTTGTATAATGAAAGAAAGTTCTTGAGGATTTGATCTAGTTTAGTTTTTGTGGGAATAAACGCTTCCACTAATTTATTTAATTAATTGGAAAATTAGAGAAGTTTCTTGTATTTAGAATCTATCTTTTTTAGTTGGAAAGAGGAATTAAACGTATTAAAACCTTAATTAGGTTTAGTTGGAATTAGCAAGGACTTAGTTGTAATTTTAGAGAACTCAAGGACCTAATAAGAATGTTGCATCTCTCTCTGAAGAGGACCTTCATGTAATAGGATAAAAAGAGAAGGACTTAGTTGCAAAACTATGAGAGATTCATCCGGGACAGCCACAGGGTGACACGTGGGCGTCAAGATTCATGAAGACACGCGATGGAGGCAATCCGGCCGTTCGATTTGATCAACAAAGTAAGAGTGCACGTGACCTCACCGTGAGGGCAAATCCGGACCGCTCATCATCAATCTTCACTTGAGTTCGATGCACAGTGTTGAAATCCAACCGCTCAATCGCCATGGGATCATAGTCGTTCATCCATGCGGAAAGCTTGATCCAAGACGCAGGAAGGGAGGATCCGCCGTTCGTCACCATGTTGTGTTCCTAGCCGTCCATCAGAGAAGACTGATCGCGAGGCACCACCACCGTCTCCTCCACACCGTGTCGCCGCCGCAACCCTATCCGTCTGATGAACAGCTGGAAAACAAGATTTAAACTATGGATAAACTGGAAATTTAAGTGGAGATAAACTTGGATTTTGAATTTGATCGAATAAACGATCTCACCGAGAGATCTATAAATAGGAGAACCTCTTGGGAGGCCAAAGATCACCGGAGAGAGAGAGAGAGGCGACAGAGCACGAGCTCGTCAGTGAGAAATAGAGAGACAGAGAGACGGAGAGGAAAGGAGGAGGCGAGTTTTGCAATCACGAGGGCCGGAGCTATCACCGGAGAAGCGAACAAGGGAGGAATAGAGCCTCAGTGCACGGAGATCTCGTCGGACGCCGGTGAGCTCTTTCTTTCGATCTATGTCAATCTTTCCAGTCACATGCATGCCCGTAGAATAGTACGTCGTCAAGATAGGGAAGACGAGAACTGAGGGGAGGGTTCTTGAACGCCATCTGTCACGGGACTGAACACCGGTGGAGGGAACTCCAACGAAGTAAAGACAGAGCACGAGGGCTCACGAACCAGGGAGACGTCACGACCTACCGGTCGCCCTTGGACAGCGAGTGCTCGGAGATAGGAAGGCGGCGCGCCACCTCCGGCCATCGCGCCTTTTTTCCTCTCCGATGAGTACCAGTCCTAAGCTTGAAGATGAGTCCAGACGGGCTCGAGTCTAACCAGCTTCGAATTATAACCCTGAATGAGTCTGAACCCTGTTATGAATTGATTAGTCAAGCTAGGTTAGATTAGATCAAAATCAATTTGGGAAATAGATTGAGTGTAAATTGCCAAATCAAGTTCGATCTGAAATCAAGTCTAGTAACCTAGCTAGGTCAAGGCCAGTTAACTGAATTTGGGTTTATTAGATTCGATCAGTTTAAAAATATAAATTGGATTGATTTAATAAAAGTTTGGGTTTGGCCAAGTAGTGAGATTGGGTTCAGATTTTAGAAATTTGACTAAGCATAGTAAAGTTAATTGATTAAACAGTTAGATGTAGATATTAATAGGTTGAGCTAAGTTAACAGGTTTGGGTCTGGTTTATTTTTATTTGGTCAGTCAGGTGATCTGGATGTTGGGTCTAATCACATCAAGTTAATTCATTGAGTAGTTGAGTCTAGAGACTTGGTTGGGTTCAAAGGATTTGACTTGGTTGAGTGGGTTGATGTAAATTAGGAGTGGTCCAGTGGATTGAGTCCAAATACATAGGAATTGGGTCTGGTCCGATTCGATGGGCCTTACTAGTGGGCCAGAATGGTAGTGGAAAATAAAAATAAATAATAAAAAAAAGAGGAAATCAAAAACCTTGTAGCCATTGAGATTGGAACCCAAGACCCCATGGTAATAGTAGAATCTCCGAACCACTAGACTATAGTGTCATGCTTAAAAAAAATAGAGGGACTATTTCTATATAAGTGTGGAGGTATGTTTAGTCTAGGGACCGTTAGTGAGAGTTGCATGTGCATCTAGACATGAATAATTGTACTATTATTAAAATGGATTGTGTTATCAGATTTCGGCGTAGAGAATGGAGACACGCCAAGTTGGATCTCAAGTAGATCATTGATAGAGGTAAGTACTCTTGCCTAGTACCCGCCCAGTGTGGGCTTCCTTGACTTTGTTGATTCATGTTTCTTGTAAATTATTCCTGTCTAGTTCCCCTACCCAGTTTTGGGTCTTTCTTTGGCTTTGAATATTGTTCGTACTTCTTGTTTGAAAGTGGTTGATATCGTTATTATTGATTTTCCTTGATCGGCACCATGTGTTGTTTTGTTGCTTGATTGCATACACGAATATGTTCTTTACTGATTTGTTGGCCCTCTATGCTAGTGTATGCTTGTTGACATGGTTACGGTAACTGAAAATACCCCTCCCGTTGATTGGCACGTGGCCGTGGAAACACGTGAGCCTATGCTCCATCCGGGTTGGTGTTTCGTTACATCTTGTACTGAAGATTCTCCAATAAGTGCAGATAAGTTAAGTACGCTCGTGGGAGGACACTCAACGCCCCGCAGCCCTACTAGGGGAGGGAACCCCGGATGTCCACCCGCCAAGAGGGATGATACGCTGACCGCGGTAATGCGCCACGTTAGAGCTCTACCAGACTCAAGGGTCTGGATGTGTTTAAGATGAGCACTAGGAGATGACGTGAAAGAGTTCTTGACTATCGCTTGTTGTAGTGATCCTTGTTTTTTATTTTGTGCTCTGATAAGTATATGTTTGGATCACTTTTGTTTGATTACTTTCTTTCGGCTTCCTTGTATTTCCCCTGCGGGGGTGCTTACAGAGCTTTCCTTTCGAAAGTTCATTCCACTGGATTTCTTCTTTTCTCAGGTTGGGGAATTAGCTGGAGTAATCCTAGGAGCCACGCGTAGAGGTTCGAAGAGCACATAGTTTTTGCAAGAACCATTGTATTTTGTTTGGGACCCTTATAGGGCCATGACTTGTACTTTTAAGTTTTTAATTTCCGCTGTGTAACTCATTGTTATTAATGAAAATAATGTTATCTGTTCATGATTACTAGGCCTTGTATCCGAGCGGAGCCCGTCTCCACTTGGGTACGGCTGGTCTGTGCACGTGCCTGAGGTCACGGGATTCGGGTCGGGGCGTGACAACCACAGTCTATGGACCATACCTGTAGGTGGGCTAAAAACCTCTCTTTACTATGGATGGGGAAGATTGATGGCTTCTGGGACACGCTCAATGATTTGTGACAGCAGAACCACTATGCAGGTTCGAGGGACTACAAGTGGGCTAAAAACCTCTCTTTACTATAGAGCAGACTAAGAAAATGGAATAAGGAAGAGGAATATACACAACGTCAAAGAAAGGAGGAGCTCTTGGGTAATATAGAATAATTAGACATCAGAGGGGAGCAACAACAGCTAACCACAATGGAAGAGGAGCAACTCCATGCTTACAGGAATAAATAAGACAACCTAATCAAACTAAAGGAGGAACACTGGAGATAGTGCTCTAGGATCACCTGGCTAAAGAAAGGGAATAGGAATACAAGATTCTTCCACTCTATAGCCAGCAAGAGAAGGAACAAAAACTGGATCGACCACCTAACTGTGGACGACGAAGTACTCAACAACACAACCGAAATTGCCAAGGTGGTAATGGACCACTTCACTAACCTATTTGGAATCAGACTGATGAACAGGTACCACACCGACTAGACTCGAATGTTCTGGGACTCGACACCTACTGAATTGTCCCAGCTCGACAATCCATTCACAGAACAGGAAATCTTTGTAGCCATCCAAGAACTTAACCTGGAAAAGGCAGCTGGTCCAGACGGATTCTCAATGAATCTCTACCAACAAAGGTGGAATTTCACAAAGAATGACATCCTTCAAACCTTCCAAGACCTGTACCAAGGCTCCGTTGACCTAGAAAGATTGAACTGGGTGCAAATCCTCTTACTTCCAAAGATGGGAGAAGCATCCTTGATTAATGACTACCGCCCGATTAGCCTGCTCAATTGCTTCATCAAGATCATTATTAAAATCTTGGCAAACCGATTGCAGGTGGTCATTCCAAGCCTGGTTAATGAAAACCAAATGGCATTCATCAAGGGGTGATGCATTCAGGATTGCATCATGGCAGCGGAGGAAATAATATATGCCATGAAAAGGAAATATGGTGTGCTATTCAAAGTGGACTTCGAGAAGGCCTTTGATTCTGTTGACTGGGAGTTCCTCCTCGAGATTCTGTAGGCTAGAGGATTTGGACCACGATGGATCGGTAGGATCAGGAAGATCCTACATTCATCAAAATCCAATTTCCTAATAAAAGATTCCCCTATGGGGTACGTGCATCAAAGGGGACTGCGACAAGGAGACCAACTCTCCTCCTTGCTCTTCATCCTCGCAATAGATGTCTTCACCACAATGGTGACACATACCATGCGTGAGCGCATCTTTGAGGGCTTTTGACTTGGAACAAATGAGGAAAAACAAATACCGGCACTGCTATATGCGGATGAATTTTTAATACTCAGCTCATGGAAGAGAAGCAACTTTAGAACGCCGAAGCTCATTTTCTACCTTTTCGAGGGACTCTCAGGGCTGAAAATCAACTCTAACAAGAGTACACTCATACCCATCGGGCTACCGAAGGCAGAGGCAAGGGAATTGGAAGCAACAATGGGATATCGCCTGAACCCTCTCCCTATGGAATACCTCCGAATTCTGTTTGTTGGTAGCCATCCAAGAAAGGAGGATTTGAACAAACTCATACATAAGGTACGAAATAAGCTTGCGACTTGGAAAAGGGGTCTAATGTCATTAGGAGGACTTATCACCCTACTGAATTCAGTCATCTCTACAATCCCCAACCACTGGATGGCGATGTATAACCTGCCCAAATAGGTAATCCGACGCATAGAAGGCATACGGAGGGACTTCCTATAGAAAGAAGCAAACCCCGACTCCAAGGCCTACAGATTGGTAAAATGGGAGACACTAACCATACCCAAAGACTTAGGAGGGTGGGGCATATGGAACCTGAAGATGTTCAACAAAGCTCTCCTCAATAAATAGTGGTAGCGACTTTTGAAAGGACATACTAGGATCTGTGGCAAGATAATCACACATGCTTACTTCAAAAATGCGCAAGTGAACCCGTACAAACCCACCCCTAGTCGGGCTTCTTTCTTCTGGAAAGGGGTAATGGTGCAACGGAACCTCACTATGATAAGCATAATAACCATACCGGGGACAGGAGAATCAATTAGAGTATGGTATGACAATTGGCTCAACGGACATAGCCGATATAGATTATTCCCCGAACTCCAAACACTGTGGGTAAGGCAGAATCACACGATCCAACAAGCATGGCAACTCCAAGAAAGGGGGGTGCCGATACTAAAATCGAGGATCATGTCACAAGGGGTTGTAGAGATGCTTCAAGGGCAACAAGAGCACCTTGTTTACCCTGGAGATCAGCATGAAGACGGAAGGAGGTAGCGGCTCACCCTCAACCAAGAATTTACAGTCAAATCCCTATATCTCTTCCGAATCAATGCCCCATGAAGAGCTATCTCCCAGCATCCTTTTGGAAACAAGCATCCCCCTTGAAGGTTAAACCTTTTTCCTGGTTAGCGTTGAAAGACAAGGTTCCCATGTTGTAAAACTTGGTTAAAAGGAACTGGCAAGGGGAAAGGACACACTGCTATCTTTGCAACACCCATGAGGAGACCACCAACCATCTATTCATCGGGTAGCCTTATGTTGGTTTTAGATCTTGGGAAAACAATTTTCAAAATATGCGGAAGCGTGAATAAACACGTATAAAACCAAGATCTTGGATCGGTATTCATCAAAAACACCTTTTATGAATACTTTGTAAATTATGATAATTAATTCTACTTATGAATTAATAAAATTAGATAAGAACAAAAATCGCGACGGAAACTTTTCCCTCGCTATTCCGTCGCTGATTTATCTTAGCGACGGAAATTGATGATTTCGCGAGGGAAATTTTCCCTAGCTATTTTCCAGATTTCTTAGCATACCTTGAAGTTGTAGAAGTTTAAACCCTCCGAGATCGGTAGATCTTCTTTTCCCGAAACCACGGTCTTCCTTCCGGTGACAAAGATCCGAGATGGACTTGTGTGTGGGCACAACTCAAGATTAATCAGATCACTAAACTGATTATTGTCTCTCTCTTAAACTCATCTAATGAGCAATTGAGACTAGGACTTTTGAGAAAGAACTTTTCTCTCTCTTTTCTCTCTTAGGATTCCTCAATTGGTTCCTATCTCACACTCTCTATAACTTATATCAAACTCTTTTTAAAAGTCATCATAAACTCTTATGAAACTCATATCATGAAAGGAGAAAGGCTACTCCTTTTATAGAGAAAATAACTCTCTTTTCTAAACTAAGATAATATTTCGATTTGAATTCAAATACCCTTTTGAATTCAAAATCAAATTTTTGTCATACAAAAATTTAGAGAGATTTTAGGCCAAATTTAAAAGATAAAATATCTTTATATTTATCTTTTTCCATGTGTTTACTTATTCGATCAAAATCAAACTTAGCAACCAACTTACTACATGCATTGAATCTAGACATATGCTTCACAAGCTTATCTAAATTCAAATTAATTTGAGTTTATCTTAATTTTAACTCAAATTTAAACACATGTGTCTTGGCTCACATTATCCAATAAGTCCATAAATAAATATATAATCAAATTATGTATTTATTTATTTTATTTATAAATAATCTTATTATTCATAAATACTACAAATTAATTCTCAATTAATTTGTAATAAAGTGATCAACACAAAATCAACTAAACTTGTCCAATCGGAGTTCCTTGTCCGGAGGGGGACTTATGGACCTATAATCCCATGCTCCAATAAAACTTTATATTAATCAATTAAACTCTTTAATTAATCAATATGTTTTATTAATTCCAAAGTTACTCCACTAAAAACTTGGAATTGCACTCCCGAAATTATAGATATGAAATTACTCGATTCGAAATGTCCATATGATATAGTCATCTCCTATATATTTGATCCTCCATAAATAATTCATAATTAGAGCTAGGTAAAGATCCGTTAACCTCTCTAATTACATCTTTATCCTCAAGTACCAATGATTCTCTAATGAATGATAAGATTCAAGAACAAATCAAGAATCTGAGTACTCATACCATTCAAGCCCTGAATCATCACTTAAGGGAATTATCTGTCTACTTCTTATGAAGAAGGAATGGATTCCGTCTTGCGATGTTAACATTCCCTGCTATTTATTTTGTTACACCTCCAAAATACAAAGTTTAAGGATTATGATCTCATAATCCGTACCAAGTAAATCAAAAGATGCAACACAACAAATAGGAGTTTGCTAACCACTTTGATTAAGATCATTATATATCCCACCATCGGTGACATGATTTGAATGCATTATATTTTAACTAAATTATCAATGATTCAAATCACATCGTGGTCCCAAATTCCTACATAATCTCATTATGTATAGTGCCCTCATTAGATGTCCCTCTACATCAAAGGTTTGGATAAAATCATTTCATTCCTAATGATAATGAGTCAAGACTTGTAAAAATCAATTAAAGATTCCATACTTTAATTGTTAAGTCAATTGACTAGTTTTCACGGACTAATTTAAATTATCATCCTTAAATAATATCCTCCCATATATATAACACTTATATATATTTATTCAAGGTTACGTAGATAATTATGAAATTTTGTGATATGCATAAAGTATTCAAACAATACATGCACTTGTAATAATTATATTATTTTATTCATAATTAAAAAATATTCATAGCATCATATGCTTTAGGGCATACATCCCAACAATCTCCCACTTGCACTAAAGCAGATGGGACATGTCTCTCAATCCAAAACTCTCGTTCTCTGAAGATACTTGAGAATACACTTGACCGTCGTCCAGTGATCGAATCCTGGGTTTGACTGGAACTTGCTTACTATTCCTACAACATAACAGATATCCGGCCTTGTACACTGCATAGCATACATCAAACTCCCAACAGCAGACGCGTATGGATACCGTCTCATGTCTTCTTCCTCCTGAGGAGTCTTAGGACATTGTTCTTTAGAAAGGTGTATACCATGCCTAGAGGGCAAACACCCTTTCTTGGAGTTTTGCATGTTATACCTGACAAGCACCTTGTCAATGTATGATGCCTGAGACAAAGCTAACATCCGATTCTTACGATCCCTTATTATCTGGATCCCAAGAATATAGCTTGCCTCTCCCAAATCTTTCATTTGGAATTGGCTTGCTAACCAATCCTTTGCTTCAATCATTGATTTCCTGTCATTC
This sequence comes from Dioscorea zingiberensis, assembly GCA_026586065.1. NCBI lineage: Eukaryota > Viridiplantae > Streptophyta > Magnoliopsida > Dioscoreales > Dioscoreaceae > Dioscorea > Dioscorea zingiberensis. Next base: position 26,271,117 of record CM048826.1, read on the forward strand.
CCAATGAGTAAGATATCATCGACATAAAGGATTAGGAAAACCACACTATTCCCTTTGATGTGCTTATAGACACATGGTTCATCAAGGTTTTGGTCAAACCCATAAGACTTGATAGCCTCATCGAACCTTATGTTCCATGTTCTTGAAGCTTGCTTGAGTCCATATATAGACTTTAGCAATTTGCAGACTTTCTGCTCTTGACCTTCAACTGTGAAACCCTCTGGTTGCATCATATAAATGCTTTCTTCAAGATGGCCGTTCAAAAAGGCTGTCTTGACATCCATTTGCCATATGTCAAAGTCATAATATGCAGCAATGGATAAGAGTATCCTAATGGACTTGAGTTTAGCGACCGGCGAGAAGGTTTCTTCAAAATCGATTCCCTCTCTTTGGGTACAACCCTTGGCCACTAATCTTGCTTTAAAAGTCTCCACTTTCCCGTCCACCCCTCTCTTTCTCTTGTAGATCCATTTGCACCCTATGGGTTTTACCCCATCAGGAAGATCTACAAGTTCCTAGACTGAGTTGGAATACATTGAATCCATCTCGAGTTTCATAGCTTCAAGCCATTTATCTTTATCATTATCCTCCATTACTAACTTAAAAGTCACTGATCTCGAATTCCGCCATCACCATGATTTAGATTCGATTCTTGTCTATACCGGTCGTAATCTTATTTCCTCCCACTACGAAGAATCGGAGGATATTGATTCGTAATCGCGTGGTTCTCGGACTTTGCCTTTCAACAACTCTTGTTGGCACTGGCGGATTTGCTTGCTGTGATAGCATCTCTTCGAGTATAACTTTGCTCCTGGGCTTATAGTCCTTAATGTAGTCATACTCAAGAAAAGTAGCATTTGTCGATACAAATACTTTCTTATCTTGAGGACTATAGAAAAGACCACCTATAGTACCCTCAAGATAACCCACAAACATGCACAACTCACTTCGTGATTCCAACTTCCCAGATTTGTTTTTCAACACATGTGCCGGACATCCCCATATCCGAAAGTGTTTCAAACTGGGTTTCCTACCATTCCACATCTCCAAAGGAGTGCTAGGTATGGATTTAGAAGGAACCACGTTTAGGATATAAACTGCACTTCTTAGCGCATAACCCCGTAAAGAAGCTGGGAGCGTAAGAGTAACTCAACATTGATCTTATCATGTCAAGCAAGGTTATGTTTCTTCTCTCTGCAACACCATTTTGCTGCGGAGTACCTGGTGCAGTGAGTTGTGATATGATACCACACTCTATAAGAAAATCTGTGAATTCTGTGTCAAGATATTCACCTCCTAAATCTGATCGAAGAATTTTGATTTCTTTGCTAAGTTGCTTTTCGGGCCAAATTTTGAAAACCTTAAACTTGTCAAAAGTTTCAGATTTCCTTTGCATCAGGTATGCATATCCGTATCTTGAAGAATCATCAATAAAGGTGACGGAAGATTCATAGCCTCCTCTAGCTTGGACATTTAAGGGTCCACATACATCAGTATGTATCATCTCAAGAGGTTGCTTAGCTCTCTCTCCTTTTGCAGAAAAGGATCTCTTGGTCATCTTACCTTCCAAACAGGATTCACAAACTGGTAGGTCACTAACTTTTAGTTCCCTTAAAGGACCTTCATCCTTGGTCAGTCTTTCAATCCTGTTCAGGTAAATATGGCCAAGTCTGAGATACCATAGATATGTCTCGTTCTGATCAGAAACCTTTTGCCTTTTACTCTTTGGTTCAGCTATTTTAAACATCTCAAAGATAAGCAAAGTTGGTTAATAAATTGGTCTCGAGAAAATAAAGACCATCATCTAGATATCCGTAACAAATATTCAAATCCATTCTTTGAAATGTAAACTGCTTTCAATCTCAAAAGTAACTTTAAATGATTGTTCATTTAATCTAGAAATCGAAATCAAATTTCGTCTAAAATCGGGAATAAAATAAACATTGTTCAAAACAAGAAATTTATTTCCGTGAAATTGAAGTCGCACTTCCCCTAATGCCTTTAGCTCGAAACTTTAGCGCCATTGCCCAATTTACTATCGCGGTACTCACCATCCTCGCAGCCTCTACTCTTGTGAAGGTTCCAGAAGAAAACCAAACATGATTAGTCGCTCCTGAATCAATGACCCAGGTTGAGATGTCACTCTCTACTAAACATGCTTCAAGGACAAGTAAATCATATTTACCTTTCCCCTTTTTCTTTTCCTTCAATTCTTCGAGATACTGCTTGCAGTTTCTCTTCCAATGTCCAGGCTTGTCACAGTGGAAACATTTTCCCTTTTCAGCCTTCCCGGATCTCTTGGAGTTGGCATTCTTCTGAGGGTTGCCCTTTTTCTTGAACTTTCCCTTGTTCTTTCCAGCATTGTTCTTCTTCTTCTTATTGTTCTTGTCAGAAGAATTCTCGGCAACATTTGCCTCGCCATTCTTTCCGTCATTGACAGATTCGAAAGCTTGCAACTCATTCAACAATTGAGTGAGATTATAAGCCCTTTTGTTCATAACATAATTGTTTTTGAACTGCTGGAACTTAGGGGTCAAACTCTGAAGAATTATGCTTACTTGAGTCTTCTCGTCAATCTCTGCTCCATTCAACTCAGCTAAATCATCTTCAGCACATGGGGTCGGATCTTAGTCCCAACCTTCATCCTGTCATTCATAAATGCATTGACAGCATCTAGCCGAGCTTGTTCTGATTGTTGTCCAAACATACCATCTAGGGACTGCATTATCTCATAAGCCGTTTCCATCCCTTCGTGCTGCCTGCGGAGCAACTCATTCATGCCCGCTAGTATATAGACCTTAGCTTTATTATTTGCCTTAATCCAGTGATCATAGGCATCCTTTTGAGACTTAGGTGCATTATTGGCTGGTTCAGGAGGACATTCCTCCAGGAGTACAAACTTATAGTCTTCATTGACAAGTAGCAAGTTTATATTAATTTTCCATTTGGCGTAATTTTCGCTACCAATTGTTCAAGTGATAGCATCATTAATGGATTAGACATGCTGAAAATTAAAAAATTACAAGTGCATCAATACCACATATATTTAATTTGAGGGCATAGTATAGTATTAAAAATAACTATAATAATTGCCCAACGATAATTCAATCTACCAAAATATTGTGCCACCAGAGGGTAGGTCACATATTTTCAAATTGAACTGAAACATTTTCAATCAATAAATACTCATCAAAGATATCTCATAGTTTTCAATATTTATTAACTATCGTAATTCGGGTCAAGATGCAATAAACTATTTAATGCATCTTTATGAGTGTAGCCCATTGTTTCGGAATCCAATTATTTCACTCTAGGACGCCGCCGTAGGGTCGGTCATTAAAGAAATCCATAATTACATCCTATCTCATGGAGGTCAACCCTAGCATGAATTAAATGGACACCCTCCGTAGGGAGGACGAAATCATGGCGTCTCGAGGCGCCATTCAAAACTGCATTCGTTGTACCAACAATAAAGACCCGTGGGTAAAATCGCCATTTTACCCTCTCCCACTCATTATTTTCAAATGTGCAATTATAACATATTTCATATTTTAAAATCAAAACAATTTCAACTTTATAATAAAAACTAATATGAAATCAATTTTAACTCTTAAAATTTTAATTGCATCATGAATAGTTAAGATTTAATCTCATTAAATTATATGCATAATTAATAAACATGTATATCAAATAACATGTGATTGTATATGAGTAGGAAAACTATCCTAGATAACATGTTGTTATGCATCATTATACTTTCATATAACATTACATAGAGCAAATAGGATAATCTGCATAATAGTACAAAACTTTGACGTGGTGTTTTTGGATATTTCTAATAGTACAACCCATAAAATAATCAAAGAAAATTTCTAAAAATTTCCTAATTCTTTTTGGGTTTTGGCCTCCTTCATCCATCATGAAGACATGAATTTAAAATTACATGTGAAGGGCCTAATTTTAAATTTGATCTAATAAACAAAAAACTAATCCAAAGGCATCATGTAATTAACTACCAAAGTTCTATTCATTCAATCATATTATAAAAAAATATTCATATCATCGCATGATACAATAATGTATGCATATGCCTACCTATAATTATTATAATATTCACGAGTAGATTATCACATAATCAATGAATTAATTAATATAATTTACAACCTGTCTCTGATACCAGTTGTTGGTTTTAGATCTTGGGAAAACAATTTTCAAAATATGCGGAAGCGTGAATAAACACGTATAAAACCAAGATCTTGGATCGGTATTCATCAAAAACACCTTTTATGAATACTTTGTAAATTATGATAATTAATTCTACTTATGAATTAATAAAATTAGATAAGAACAAAAATCGCGACGGAAACGTTTCCCTCGCTATTCCGTCGCTGATTTATCTTAGCGACGGAAATTGATGATTTCGCGAGGGAAATTTTCCCTAGCTATTTTCCAGATTTCTTAGCATACCTTGAAGTTGTAGAAGTTTAAACCCTCGGAGATCGGTAGATCTTCTTTTCCCGAAACCACGGTCTTCCTTCCGGTGACAAAGATCCGAGATGGACTTGTGTGGCAAGTACAACTCAAGATTAATCAGATCACTAAACTGATTATTGTCTCTCTCTTAAACTCATCTAATGAGCAATTGAGACTAGGACTTTTGAGAAAGAACTTTTCTCTCTCTTTTCTCTCTTAGGATTCCTCAATTGGTTCCTATCTCACACTCTCTATAACTTATATCAAACTCTTTTTAAAAGTCATCATAAACTCTTATGAAACTCATATCATGAAAGGAGAAAGGCTACTCCTTTTATAGAGAAAATAACTCTCTTTCTAAACTAAGATAATATTTCGATTTGAATTCAAATACCCTTTTGAATTCAAAATCAAATTTTGTCATACAAAAATTTAGAGAGATTTTAGGCCAAATTTAAAAGATAAAATATCTTTATATTTATCTTTTCCATGTGTTTACTTATTCGATCAAAATCAAACTTAGCAACCAACTTACTACATGCATTGAATCTAGACATATGCTTCACAAGCTTATCTAAATTCAAATTAATTTGAGTTTATCTTAATTTTAACTCAAATTTAAACACATGTGTCTTGGCTCACATTATCCAATAAGTCCATAAATAAATATATAATCAAATTATGTATTTATTTATTTTATTTATAAATAATCTTATTATTCATAAATACTACAAATTAATTCTCAATTAATTTGTAATAAAGTGATCAACACAAAATCAACTAAACTTGTCCAATCGGAGTTCCTTGTCCGGAGGGGGACTTATGGACCTATAATCCCGGGCTCCAATAAAACTTTATATTAATCAATTAAACTCTTTAATTAATCAATATGTTTTATTAATTCCAAAGTTACTCCACTAAAAACTTGGAATTGCACTCCCGAAATTATAGATATAAAATTACTCGGGATTCGAGTCGTCCATATGATATAGTTATCTCCTATATATTTGATCCTCCATAAATAATTCATAATTAGAGCTAGGTAAAGATCCGTTAACCTCTCTAATTACATCTTTATCCTCAAGTACCAATGATTCTCTAATGAATGATAAGATTCAAGAACAAATCAAGAATCTGAGTACTCATACCATTCAAGCCCTGAATCATCACTTAAGGGAATTATCTGTCTACTTCTTATGAAGAAGGAATGGATTCCGTCTTGCGATGTTAACATTCCCTGCTATTTATTTTGTTACACCTCCAAAATACAAAGTTTAAAGATTATGATCTCATAATCCGTACCAAGTAAATCAAAAGATGCAACACAACAAATAGGAGTTTGCTAACCACTCAGGATTAAGATCATTATATATCCCACCATCAGTGACATGATTTGAATGCATTATATTTTAACGGAAATTATCAATGATTCAAATCACATCGTGTCCCAGTCCTACATAATCTCATTATGTATAGTGCCCTCATTAGATGTCCCTCTACATCAAAGGTTTGGATAAAATCATTTCATTCCTAATGATAATGAGCCGCACTTGTAAAAATCAATTAAAGATTCCATACTTTAATTGTTAAGTCAATTGACTAGTTTTCACGGACTAATTTAAATTATCATCCTTAAATAATATCCTCCCATATATATAACACTTATATATATTTATTCAAGGTTACGTAGATAATTATGAAATTTTGTGATATGCATAAAGTATTCAAACAATACATGCACTTGTAATAATTATATTATTTTATTCATAATTAAAAAATATTCATAGCATCATATGCTTTAGGGCATACATCCCAACAATCTCCCACTTGCACTAAAGCATATGGGACATGTCTCTCAATCCAAAACTCTCGTTCTCTGAAGATACTTGAGAATACACTTGACCGTCGTCCAGTGATCGAATCCTGGGTTTGACTGAACTTGCTTACTATTCCTACAACATAATGTATATCCTACCTTGTACACCGTGCATAGCATACATCAAACTCCCAAATGCCAGACGCCAGATGGATACCGTCTCATGTCTTCTTCCTCCTGAGGAGTCTTAGGACATTGTTCTTTAGAAAGGTGTATACCATGCCTAGAGGGCAAATACCCTTTCTTGGAGTTTTGCATGTTATACCTGACAAGCACCTTGTCAATGTATGATGCCTGAGACAAAGCCAACATCCGATTCTTACGATCCCTTATTATCTGGATCCCAAGAATATAGCTTGCCTCTCCCAAATCGATCATTTGGAATTGGCTTGCTAACCAATATTTTGCTTCAATCATTGATTTTCTGTCATTCCCAATGAGTAAGATATCATCGACATAAAGGATTAGGAAAACCACACTATTCCCTTTGATGTGCTTATAGACACATGGTTCATCAAGGTTTTGGTCAAACCCATAAGACTTGATAGCCTCATCGAACCTTATGTTCCATGTTCTTAAAGCTTGCTTGAGTCCATATATAGACTTTAGCAATTTGCAGACTTTCTGCTCTTGACCTTCAACTGTGAAACCCTCTGGTTGCATCATATAAATGCTTTCTTCAAGATGGCCGTTCAAAAAGGCTGTCTTGACATCCATTTGCCATATGTCAAAGTCATAATATGCAGCAATGGATAAGAGTATCCTAATGGACTTGAGTTTAGCGACCGGCGAGAAGGTTTCTTCAAAATCGATTCCCTCTCTTTGGGTACAACCCTTGGCCACTAATCTTGCTTTAAAAGTCTCCACTTTCCCGTCCACCCCTCTCTTTCTCTTGTAGATCCATTTGCACCCTATGGGTTTTACCCCATCAGGAAGATCTACAAGTTCCTAGACTGAGTTGGAATACATTGAATCCATCTCGAGTTTCATAGCTTCAAGCCATTTATCTTTATCATTATCCTCCATTACTAACTTAAAAGTCAGCGGATCCTGAATTCCGTCATCAGCCATGACGAGATTCGATTCTTGTCTATACCGGTCAGGTAATCTTATTTCCCTCCCACTACGACGAAGAATCGGAGGATATTGATTCAGAACTGTGGTTCTCGGACTTTGCCTTTCAACAACTCTTGTTGGCACTGGCGGATTTGCTTGCTGTGATAGCATCTCTTCGAGTATAACTTTGCTCCTGGGCTTATAGTCCTTAATGTAGTCATACTCAAGAAAAGTAGCATTTGTCGATACAAATACTTTCTTATCTTGAGGACTATAGAAAAGACCACCTATAGTACCCTCAAGATAACCCACAAACATGCACAACTCACTTCGTGATTCCAACTTCCCAGATTTGTTTTTCAACACATGTGCCGGACATCCCCATATCCGAAAGTGTTTCAAACTGGGTTTCCTACCATTCCACATCTCCAAAGGAGTGCTAGGTATGGATTTAGAAGGAACCACGTTTAGGATATAAACTGCAGTTCTTAGCGCATAACCCCAGAAAGAAGTGGGGAGCGAAGAGTAACTCAACATTGATCTTATCATGTCAAGCAAGGTTCTGTTTCTTCTCTCTGCAACACCATTTTGCTGCGGAGTACCTGGTGCAGTGAGTTGTGATACGATACCACACTCTATAAGAAAATCTGTGAATTCTGTGTCAAGATATTCACCTCCTCGATCTGATCGAAGAATTTTGATTTCTTTGCTAAGTTGCTTTTCAGTTTCAGCTTTGAAAACCTTAAACTTGTCAAAAGTTTCAGATTTCCTTTGCATCAGGTATGCATATCCGTATCTTGAATAATCATCAATAAAGGTGACGGAATATTCATAGCCTCCTCTAGCTTGGACATTTAAGGGTCCACATACATCAGTATGTATCATCTCAAGAGGTTGCTTAGCTCTCTCTCCTTTTGCAGAAAAGGATCTCTTGGTCATCTTACCTTCCAAACAGGATTCACAAACTGGTAGGTCACTAACTTTTAGTTCCCTTAAAGGACCTTCATCCTTGGTCAGTCTTTCAATCCTGTTCAGGTAAATATGGCCAAGTCTGAGATACCATAGATATGTCTCGTTCTGATCAGAAACCTTTTGCCTTTTACTCTTTGGTTCAGCTATTTTAAACATCTCAGTATTAAGCAGTGGTTAATAAATTGGTCTGAGAAAATAAAGACCATCATCTAGATATCCAGAACAAATATTCAAACCATTCTTTGAAACAGAAACTGTTTCAATCTCAAAAGTAACTTTAAATGATTGTTCATTTAATCTAGAAATCGAAATCAAATTTCGTCTAAAACTGGGAATAAAATAAACATTGTTCAAAACAAGAAATTTATTTCCAGGAAATTGAAGTCGCACTTCCCCTACTGCCTTAGCTGAAACTTTAGCGCCATTGCCCACGACTATCGTGTACTCACCATCCTGCAGCTCTCTACTCTTGTGAAGGTTCTGTAAAGAAAAACAAACATGATTAGTCGCTCCTTAATCAATGACCCAGGTTGAGATGTCACTCTCTACTAAACATGCTTCAAGGACAAGTAAATCATATTTACCTTTCCCCTTTTTCTTTTCCTTCAATTCTTCGAGATACTACTTGCAGTTTCTCTTCCAATGTCCAGGCTTGTCACAGTGGAAACATTTTCCCTTTTCAGTCTTCCCGGATCTCTTGGAGTTGGCATTCTTCTGAGGGTTGCCCTTTTTCTTGAACTTTCCCTTGTTCTTTCCAGCATTGTTCTTCTTCTTCTTATTGTTCTTGTCAGAAGAATTCTCGGCAACATTTGCCTCGCCATTCTTTCCGTCATTGACAGATTCGAAAGCTTGCAACTCATTCAACAATTGAGTGAGATTATAAGCCCTTTTGTTCATAACATAATTGTTTTTGAACTGCTGGAACTTAGGGGTCAAACTCTGAAGAATTATGCTTACTTGAGTCTTCTCGTCAATCTCTGCTCCATTCAACTCAGCTAAATCATCTTCAGCACATGGGGTCGGATCTTAGTCCCAACCTTCGTCCTGTCATTCATAAATGCATTGACAGCATCTAGCCGAGCTTGTTCTGATTGTTGTCCAAACATACCATCTAGGGACTGCATTATCTCATAAGCCGTTTCCATCCCTTCGTCTTTTCTTGAACAACTCATTCATGCCCGCTAGTATATAGACCTTAGCTTTATTATTTGCCTTAATCCAAAGGTGATCATAGGCATCCTTTTGAGACTTAGGTGCATTATTGGTCGGGTTCAGGAGGACATTCCTCCAGGAGTACAAACTTATAGTCTTCATTGACAAGCAGCGAGTTTATATTACTTTTCCATTTGGCGTAATTTTCACCAGTCAATTGTTCAAGTGATAGCAGACTGATTAATGGATTAGACATGCTGAAAATTTAAAAAAATTACAAGTGCATCAATACCACATATATTTAATTTTAGGGCATAGTATAGTATTAAAAATAACTATAATAATTGCCCAACGATAATTCAATCTACCAAAATATTGTGCCTGTAGGGTAGGTCACATATTTTCAAATTGAATCAAAACATTTTCAATCAATAAATACTCATCAGAGATATCTCATATTTTTCAATATTTATTAACTATCGTAATTCGGGTCAAGATGCAATAAACTATTTAATGCATCTTTATGAGTGTAGCCCATTGTTTCGGAATCCAATTATTTCACTCTAGGGACGCCACAGTAGGGTCGGTCATTAAAGAAATCCATAATTACATCCTATCTCATGGAGGTCAACCCTAGCATGAATTAAATGGACACCCTCCGTAGGGAGGATCTAAATCATGGCGTCTCGAGGCCCATTCAAAAGCGGCATTAAGATTGTACCAACAATGGAGACCCGTGGGTAAAATCGTCATTTTACCCACTCCCACTCATTATTTTCAAATGTGCAATTATAACATATTTCATATTTTAAAATCAAAACAATTTCAATTTTATAATAAATAAAAAACTAATATGAAATCAATTTTAACTCTTAAAATTTTAATGCATCATGAATATTTAAGATTTAATCTCATTAAATTATATGCATAATTAATAAACATGTATATCAAATAACATGTGATTGTATATGAATAGGAAAACAATCCTAGATGACATATTATAATGCATCATCATACTTTATATAACATCACATAGAACAAATAGGATAATATGCATAATAGTAAAAGACTTTAACGTGGTGTCTTTGGATATTTCTAATAGTACAACCCATAAAAAATTAATTAAAGAAAATTTCTAAAATTTCCTAAATTCTTTTTGGGTTTTGGGCTCCTTCTTCATCCATCATGAAGACATGAATTTAAAATTACATGTGAAGGGCCTAATTTTTAATTTGATCTAATAAACAAAAACTAATCCAAAGGCATCATATAATTAACTACCAAAGTTCTATTCATAAAATCATATTACAAAAAATATTCATATCATCACATGATATAATAATGTATGCATATGCCTACCTATAATTATTATAATATTCACGAGTAGATTATCACATAATCAATGAATTAATTAATATAATTTACAACCTGTCTCTGATACCAGTTGTTGGTTTTAGATCTTGGGAAAACAATTTTCAAAATATGCGGAAGCGTGAATAAACACGTATAAAACCAAGATCTTGGATCGGTATTCATCAAAAACACCTTTTATGAATACTTTGTAAATTATGATAATTAATTCTACTTATGAATTAATAAAATTAGATAAGAACAAAAATCGCGACGGAAACTTTTCCCTCGCTATTCCGTCGCTGATTTATCTTAGCGACGGAAATTGATGATTTCGCGAGGGAAATTTTCCCTAGCTATTTTCCAGATTTCTTAGCATACCTTGAAGTTGTAGAAGTTTAAACCCTCCGAGATCGGTAGATCTTCTTTTCCCGAAACCACGGTCTTCCTTCCGGTGACAAAGATCCGAGATGGACTTGTGTGTGGGCACAACTCAAGATTAATCAGATCACTAAACTGATTATTGTCTCTCTCTTAAACTCATCTAATGAGCAATTGAGACTAGGACTTTTGAGAAAGAACTTTTCTCTCTTAGGATTCCTCAATTGGTTCCTATCTCACACTCTCTATAACTTATATCAAACTCTTTTTAAAAGTCATCATAAACTCTTATGAAACTCATATCATGAAAGGAGAAAGGCTACTCCTTTTATAGAGAAAATAACTCTCTTTTCTAAACTAAGATAATATTTCGATTTGAATTCAAATACCCTTTTGAATTCAAAATCAAATTTTTGTCATACAAAAATTTAGAGAGATTTTAGGCCAAATTTAAAAGATAAAATATCTTTATATTTATCTTTTTCCATGTGTTTACTTATTCGATCAAAATCAAACTTACTTGAAACCAACTTACTAAGCGTATGCATTGAATCTAGACATATGCTTCACAAGCTTATCTAAATTCAAATTAATTTGAGTTTATCTTAATTTTAACTCAAATTTAAACACATGTGTCTTGGCTCACATTATCCAATAAGTCCATAAATAAATATATAATCAAATTATGTATTTATTTATTTTATTTATAAATAATCTTATTATTCATAAATACTACAAATTAATTCTCAATTAATTTGTAATAAAATGATCAACACAAAATCAACTAAACTTGTCCAATCGGAGTTCCTTGTCCGGAGGGGGACTTATGGACCTATAATCCCGGGCTCCAATAAAACTTTATATTAATCAATTAAACTCTTTAATTAATCAATATGTTTTATTAATTCCAAAGTTACTCCACTAAAACTTGGAATTGCACTCCGAAATTATAGATATAAAATTACTTTCGGGATTCGAAGTCGTCCATATGATATAGTTATCTCCTATATATTTGATCATCCATAAATATTTCATTATTAGAGCTAGGTAAAGATCCGCTAACCTCTCTAATTACATCTTTATCCTCAAGTACCAATGATTCTCTAATGAATGATAAGATTCAAGAACAAATCAAGAATCTGAGTACTCATACCATTCAAGCCCTGAATCATCACTTAAGGGAATTATCTGTCTACTTCTTATGAAGAAGGAATGGATTCCGTCTTGCGATGTTAACATTCCCTGCTATTTATTTTGTTACACCTCCAAAATACAAAGTTTAAGGATTATGATCTCATAATCTGCACCAAGTAAATCAAAAGATGTAACACAACAAATAGGAGTTTGCTAACCACTCGTGATTAAGATCATTATATATCCCAATTATCCGGTGACATGATTTGAATGCATTATATTTTAACGAAAATTATCAATGATTCAAATCACATCGTGTCCCAGTCCTACATAATCTCACTATGTATAGTGCCCTTATTAGATGTCCCTCTACATCAATGGTTTGGATAAAATCATTTTCATTCCTAATGATAATGAGTCATGACTTGTAAAAATCAATTAAAGATTCCATACTTTAATTGTTAAGTCAATTGACTAGTTTTCACTACTCAATTTAAATTATCATCCTTAAATAATATCCTCCCATATATATAACACTTATATATATTTATTCAAGGTTACGTAGATAATTATGAAATTTTGTGATATGCATAAAGTATTCAAACAATACATGCACTTGTAATAATTATATTATTTTATTCATAATTAAAAATATTCATAGCATCATATGCTTTAGGGCATACATCCCAACAATCTCCCACTCTGCACTAAAGCGGATGGGACATGTCTCTCAATCCAAAACTCTCTCGTTCTCAAGATACTTGAGAATACACTTGGCCGTCGTCCGGTGATGAATCCACAGGTTTGACTGGAACTTGCTTTACTATTCCTACAACATAAATGTATATCCAGGCCTTGTACACCTGCATAGCATACATCAAACTCCCAAATGCTGAGGGCCAGCGTATGGATACCGCCTCATGTCTTCTTCCTCCAGGAGTCTTAGGACATTGTTCTTTAGAAAGGTGTATACCATGCCTAGAGGGCAAATAACCTTTCTTGGAGTTTTGCATGTTATACCCCACAAGCACCCTTGTCAATGTATGATGCACCGAGACAAAGCTAACATCCGATTCTTACGATCCCTTATTATCCGATCCCAAGAATATAGCTTGCCTCTCCCAAATCTTTCATTTGGAATTGGCTTGCTAACCAATCCTTTGCTTCAATCATTGATTTCACATTCCCAAATGAGTAAGATATCATCGACATAAAGGATTAGGAAAGCCACACTATTCCCTTTGATGTGCTTATAGACACATGGTTCATCAAGGTTTTGGTCAAACCCATAAGACTTGATAGCCTCATCGAACCTTATGTTCCATGTTCTTGAAGCTTGCTTGAGTCCATATATAGACTTTAGCAATTTGCGTACTCTTTCTGCTGTTGACCTTCAACTGTGTAACCCTCTGGTTGCATCATATAAATGCTTTCTTCAAGATGGCCGTTCAAAAAGGCTGTCTTGACATCCATTTGCCATATGTCAAAGTCATAATATGCAGCAATGGATAAGAGTATCCTAATGGACTTGAGTTTAGCGACCGGCGAGAAGGTTTCTTCAAAATCGATTCCCTCTCTTTGGGTACAACCCTTGGCCACTAATCTTGCTTTAAAAGTCTCCACTTTCCCGTCCACCTCTCTTTCTCTTGTAGATCCATTTGCACCCTATGGGTTTTACCCCATCAGGAAGATCTACAAGTTCCTAGACTGAGTTGGAATACATTGAATCCATCTCGAGTTTCATAGCTTCAAGCCATTTATCTTTATCATTATCCTCCATTACTAACTTAAAAGTCGGGCGGATCCACGAATTCCGCCATCGACCATGTGAGATTCGATTCTTGTCTATACCGGCCGGGTAATCTTATTTCCCTCCCACTGACGAAGAATCGGAGGATATTGATTCGTAATCGTGGTTCTCGGACTTTGCCTTTCAACAACTCTTGTTGGCTAATCGGGCGGATTTGCTTGCGTGATAGCATCTCTTGAGTATAACTTTGCTCCCCGGGCTTATAGTCCTTAATGTAGTCATACTCAAGAAAAGTAGCATTTGTCGATACAAATACTTTCTTATCTTGAGGACTATAGAAAAGACCACCTATAGTACCCTCAAGATAACCCACAAACATGCACAACTCACTTCGTGATTCCAACTTCCCAGATTTGTTTTTCAACACATGTGCCGGACATCCCCATATCCGAAAGTGTTTCAAACTGGGTTTCCTACCATTCCACATCTCCAAAGGAGTGCTAGGTATGGATTTAGAAGGAACCACGTTTAGGATATAAACTGCAGTTCTTAGCGCATAACCCCAGAAAGAAGTGGGGAGCGAAGAGTAACTCAACATTGATCTTATCATGTCAAGCAAGGTTCTGTTTCTTCTCTCTGCAACACCATTTTGCTGCGGAGTACCTGGTGCAGTGAGTTGTGATACGATACCACACTCTACAAGAAAATCTGCGGAATTACGTGGTCAAGATATTCACCTCCTCGATCCGATCAAGAATTTTGATTTCTTTGCTAAGTTGCTTTTCGGTTTCAAATTTTGAAAACCTTAAACTTGTCAAAAGTTTTGATTTCCTTTGCATCGTGTATGCATATCCGTCAGATCTTGAATAATCATCAATAAAGGCGACGGAATATTCATAGCCTCCTCTAGCTTGGACATTTAAGGGTCCACATACATCAAGATGTATCATCTCAAGAGGTTGCTTAGCTCTCTCTCCTTTGCGTAAAAGGATCTCTTGGTCATCTTACCTTCCAAACAGATTCACAAACCGGTAGGTCACTAACTTTTAGTTCCCTTTAAAGGACCTTCATCCTTGAGTCACTTTTCAATCTGCTCGTGTAAATATGGCCAAGTCTGAGATACCATAGATATGTCTCGTTCTGATCAGAAACCTTTTGCCTTTTACTCTTTGGTTCAGCTATTTTAAACATCTCAGTATTAAGCAAAGGTTAATAAATTGGTCTGAGAAAATAAAGACCATCATCTAGATATCCAGAACAAATATTCAAACCATTCTTTGAAAATGTAAATCAAGTTTCAATCTCAAAAAGTAACTTTAAATGATTGTTCATTTAATCTAGAAATCGAAATCAAATTTAGCCTAAAAGCTGGGAATAAAATAAACATTGTTCAAAACAAGAAATTTATTTCCAGGAAATTGAAGTCGCACTTCCCCACGCCTTTAAATTGAAACTTTTAGCCATTGCCCACGACCATCGTGTACTCGCCATCCTGCAGCTCTCTACTCTTGTGAAGGCTCTGTAAAGAAAAACAAACATGATTAGTCGCTCCTGAATCAATGACCCAGGTTGAGATGTCACTCTCTACTAAACATGCTTCAAGGACAAGTAAATCATATTTACCTTTCCCCTTTTTCTTTTCCTTCAATTCTTCGAGATACTGCTTGCAGTTTCTCTTCCAATGTCCAGGCTTGTCACAGTGGAAACATTTTCCCTTTTCAGCCTTCCCGGATCTCTTGGAGTTGGCATTCTTCTGAGGGTTACCTTTTTTCTTGAACTTTCCCTTGTTCTTTCCAGCATTGTTCTTCTTCTTCTTATTGTTCTTGTCAGAAGAATTCTCGGTAACATTTGCCTCGCCATTCTTTCCGTTATTGACAGATTCGAAAGCTTGCAACTCATTCAACAATTGAGTGAGATTATAAGCCCTTTTGTTCATAACATAATTGTTTTTGAACTGCTGGAACTTAGGGGTCAAACTCTGAAGAATTATGCTTACTTGAGTCTTCTCGTCAATCTCTGCTCCATTCAACTCAGCTAAATCATCTTCAGCACATGGGGTCGGATCTTAGTCCCAACCTTCGTCCTGTCATTCATAAATGCATTGACAGCATCTAGCCGAGCTTGTTCTGATTGTTGTCCAAACATACCATCTAGGGACTGCATTATCTCATAAGCCGTTTCCATCCCTTCGTGCTGCCTGCGGAGCAACTCATTCATGCCCGCTAGTATATAGACCTTAGCTTTATTATTTGCCTTAATCCAGTGATCATAGGCATCCTTTTGAGACTTAGGTGCATTATTGGCTGGTTCAGGAGGACATTCCTCCAGGAGTACAAACTTATAGTCTTCATTGACAAGTAGCAAGTTTATATTAATTTTCCATTTGGCGTAATTTTCGCCAGTCAATTGTTCAAGTGATAGCAGACTGATTAATGGATTAGACATGCTGAAAATTAAAAAAAAAAATTACAAGTGCATCAATACCACATATATTTAATTTGAGGGCATAGTATAGTATTAAAAATAACTATAATAATTGCCCAACGATAATTCAATCTACCAAAATATTGTGCCGCCGTAGGGTAGGTCACATATTTTCAAATTGAACTGAAACATTTTCAATCAATAAATACTCATCAAAGATATCTCATAGTTTTCAATATTTATTAACTATCGTAATTCGGGTCAAGATGCAATAAACTATTTAATGCATCTTTATGAGTGTAGCCCATTGTTTCGGAATCCAATTATTTCACTCTAGGACGCCGCCGTAGGGTCGGTCATTAAAGAAATCCATAATTACATCCTATCTCATGGAGGTCAACCCTAGCATGAATTAAATGGACACCCTCCGTAGGGAGGACGAAATCATGGCGTCTCGAGGCGCCATTCAAAACTGCATTCGTTGTACCAACAATAAAGACCCGTGGGTAAAATCGCCATTTTACCCTCTCCCACTCATTATTTTCAAATGTGCAATTATAACATATTTCATATTTTAAAATCAAAACAATTTCAACTTTATAATAAAAACTAATATGAAATCAATTTTAACTCTTAAAATTTTAATTGCATCATGAATAGTTAAGATTTAATCTCATTAAATTATATGCATAATTAATAAACATGTATATCAAATAACATGTGATTGTATATGAGTAGGAAAACTATCCTAGATGACATGTTGTTATGCATCATCATACTTTTATATAACATTACATAGAACAAATAGGATAATCTGCATAATCGTAAAAGACTTTGACGTGGTGTCTTTGGATATTTCTAATAGTACAACCTATAAAATAATCAAAGAAAATTTCTAAAAATTTCCTAAATTTTTTTTTGGGTTTTGGCCTCCTTCATCCATCATGAAGACATGAATTTAAAATTACATGTGAAGGGCCTAATTTTAAATTTGATCTAATAAACAAAAAAAAAACTAATGCAAAGGCATCATGTAATTTACTACCAAAGTTTTATTCATTCAATCATATTATAAAAAATATTCATATCATCACATGATATAATAAAGTATGCATATGCCTACCTATTATTATAATATTCATGAGTAGATTATCACATAATCAATGAATTAATTAGTATAATTTCTGGCGCATCTCACGATCTACAGGTTATTTGGTTTTAAATCTTGGGAAAACAATTTTCAAAATATGCGGAAGCGTGAATAAACACGTATAAAACCAAGATCTTGGATCGGTATTCATCAAAAACACCTTTTATGAATACTTTGTAAATTATGATAATTAATTCTACTTATGAATTAATAAAATTAGATAAGAACAAAAATCGCGACGGAAACTTTTCCCTCGCTATTCCGTCGCTGATTTATCTTAGCGACGGAAATTGATGATTTCGCGAGGGAAATTTTCCCTAGCTATTTTCCAGATTTCTTAGCATACCTTGAAGTTGTAGAAGTTTAAACCCTCGGAGATCGGTAGATCTTCTTTTCCCGAAACCACGGTCTTCCTTCCGGTGACAAAGATCCGAGATGGACTTGTGTGTGGGCACAACTCAAGATTAATCAGATCACTAAACTGATTATTGTCTCTCTTTAAAACTCATCTAAAGAGCAATAGAGACTAGGACTTTTGAGAAAGAACTTTTCTCTCTCTTCTCTCTTAGGATTCCTCAATTGGTTCCTATCTCACACTCTCTATAACTTATATCAAACTCTTTTTAAAAGTCATCATAAACTCTTATGAAACTCATATCATGAAAGGAGAAAAGGCTACTCCTTTTATAGAGAAAATAACTCTCTTTTCTAAATCTAAGATAATATTTCGATTTGAATTCAAATACCCTTTTGAATTCAAAATCAAATTTTGTCATACAAAAATTTAGAGAGATTTTAGGCCAAATTTAAAAGATAAAATATCTTTATATTTATCTTTTCCATGTGTTTAGTTATTCGATCAAAATCAAACTTAGCAACCAACTTACTACATGCATTGAATCTAGACATATGCTTCACAAGCTTATCTAAATTCAAATTAATTTGAGTTTATCTTAATTTTAACTCAAATTTAAACACATGTGTCTTGGCTCACATTATCCAATAAGTCCATAAATAAATATATAATCAAATTATGTATTTATTTATTTTATTTATAAATAATCTTATTATTCATAAATACTACAAATTAATTCTCAATTAATTTGTAATAAAGTGATGAGCACAAAATCAATTGAACTGTCAAATCAGAATTCGGGACTTATGGACCTATAATCCTGGCTCCAATAAAACTTTATATTAATTAATTAAACTCTTTAATTAATCAATATGTTTTATTAATTCCAAAGTTACTCCACTAAAAACTTGGAATTGCACTCCCGAAATTACAGATATAAAATTACTCGGGATTCAACTCGTCCATATGATATAGTCATCTCCTATATATTGATCCTCCATAAATAATTAATAATTAGAGCTAGGTAAAGGTCCGTTAACCTCTTTAATTACATCTTTATCCTCAAGTACCAATGATTCTCTAATGAATGATAAGATTCAAAAACAAATCAAGAATCTAAGTACTCATACCATTCAAGCCATGAATCATCACTCAAGGGAATTATTTGTCTACTTCTTATAAAGAAGGAATGGATTCCGCCTTTGCGATGTTAACATTCCTCGCTATTTATTTTGTTACACCTCCAAAATACAAAGTTTAAAGATTATGATCTCATAATCCGTACTCAAGTAAATCAAAAGATGCAACACAACAAATAGGAGTTTGCTAACCACTGTGATTAAGATCATTATATATCCCACCATCAATGACATGATTTGAATGCATTATATTTTAACTTGAAAATTATCAATGATTCAAATCACATCGTGTCCTAAGTCCTACATAATCTCATTATGTATAGTGCCCTCATTAGATGTCCCTCTACATCAAAGGTTTGGATAAAAATCATTTCATTCCCTA
Organism: Dioscorea zingiberensis; assembly: GCA_026586065.1. Taxonomy (NCBI): domain Eukaryota; kingdom Viridiplantae; phylum Streptophyta; class Magnoliopsida; order Dioscoreales; family Dioscoreaceae; genus Dioscorea; species Dioscorea zingiberensis. The sequence goes on from CM048826.1 coordinate 26,290,711, forward strand.
ATGATAATGAGTCAAGACTTGTAAAAATCAATTAAAGATTCCATACTTTAATTGTTAAGTCAATTGACTAGTTTTCACGGACTAATTTAAATTATCATCCTTAAATAATATCCTCCCATATATATAACACTTATATATATTTATTCAAGGTTACGTAGATAATTATGAAATTTTGTGATATTCATAAAGTATTCAAACAATACATGCACTTGTAATAATTATATTATTTTATTCATAATAAAAAAAAATATTCATAGCATCATATGCTTTAGGGCATACATCCCAACAATCTCCCACTTTGCACTAAAGCGGATGGGACATGTCTCTCAATCCAAAACTCTCGTTCTCAAGATACTTGAGAATACACTCACTTGGCCAGTGTCCAGTGATCAATCCGGGTTTGATTTGGAACTTGCTTACTATTCCTACAACATAGCAGGATATCCGCCTTGTACATCGCATAGCATACATCAAACTCCCAACAGCAGACGCGTATGGATACCGTCTCATGTCTTCTTCCTCCTGAGGAGTCTTAGGACATTGTTCTTTAGAAAGGTGTATACCATGCCTAGAGGGTAAATACCCTTTCTTGGAGTTTTGCATGTTATACCTGACAAGCACCTTGTCAAGCCAACATCCGATTCTTATGATCCCTTATTATCTGGATCCCAAGAATATAGCTTGCCTCTCCCAAATCTTTCATTTGGAATTGGCTTGCTAACCAATCCTTTGCTTCAATCATTGATTTTCTGTCATTCCCAATAAGTAAGATATCTATTCCCTTTGATGTGCTTATAGACACATGGTTCATCAAGGTTTTGGTCAAACCCATAAGACTTGATGGCCTCATCGAACCTTATGTTCCATGTTCTTGAAGCTTGCTTGAGTCCATATATAGATTCTTTTAGCAATTTGCGAGACTTTCTCGCTCTTGACCTTCAACTGAAACCCTCACTCGTTGCATCATATAAATGCTTTCTTCAAGATGGCCGCTCAAAAGGCTGTCTTGACATCCATTTGCCATATGTCAAAGTCATAATATGCAAAAGCAATGGATAAGAGTATCCTAATGGACTTGAGTTTAGCGACGGTAGAAGGTTTCTTCAAAATCGATTCCCTCTCTTTGGGTACAACCCTTGGCCACTAATCTTGCTTTTAAAAAGTCTCCACTCTTTCCCGCCCACTCCTTCTTCTCTTTCTCTTTGTAGATCCATTTTGCACCCTATGGGTTTTACCCCATCGTGAAGATCTACAAGTTCCTAGACCGAAGTTGGAATACATTGAATCCATCTCGAAGTTTCCATAGCTTCAAGCCATTTATCTTTATCATTATCCTCCATTTACTAACTTAAAAGTCGGTAGGATCCCTAATTCCGTCATCGACCATGACGAGATTGATTCTTGTCTATACCGGTCGTAATCTTATTTCCCTCCCACTCTGACGAAGAATCTGAGGATATTGATTCGTGAATCGCGTGGTTCTCGGACTTTGCCTTTCAACAACTCTTGTTGGCTGAATGGATTTGCTTGCTGTGATAGCATCTCTTCGAGTATAACTTTGCTCCTGGGCTTATAGTCCTTAATGTAGTCATACTCAAGAAAAGTAGCATTTGTCGATACAAATACTTTCTTATCTTGAGGACTATAGAAAAGACCACCTATAGTACCCTCAAGATAACCCACAAACATGCACAACTCACTTCGTGATTCCAACTTCCCAGATTTGTTTTTCAACACATGTGCCGGACATCCCCATATCCGAAAGTGTTTCAAACTGGGTTTCCTACCATTCCACATCTCCAAAGGAGTGCTAGGTATGGATTTAGAAGGAACCACGTTTAGGATATAAAAGCTGCGACTTCTTAGCGCATAACCCCGTAAAGAAGTGGGAGCGAAGAGTAACTCAACATTGATCTTATCATGTCAAGCAAGGTTCTGCTTTCTTCTCTGCAACACCATTTTGTCGCTGAGTACCGAAGTACAGTGCGATGAGTTGTGATAATGATACCACACTCTATAAGAAAATCACGTGGAATTACGTGTCAAGATATTCACCTCCTCGATCTGATCAAGAATTTTGATTTCTTTGCTAAGTTGCTTTTCGGGCCAAATTTTGAAAACCTTAAACTTGTCAAAAGTTTCAGATTTCCTTTGCATCGTGTATGCATATCCATTATCTTGAATAATCATCAATAAAGGTGGACGGAATATTCATAGCCTCCTCTAGCTTGGACATTTAAGGGTCCACATACATCAAGATGTATCATCTCAAGAGGTTGCTTAGCTCTCTCTCCTTTGCGTAAAAGGATCTCTTGGTCATCTTACCTTCCAAACAGGATTCACAAACCGTAGGTCACTAACTTTTAGTTCCCTTAAAGGACCTTCATCCTTGGTCAGCTCTTTCAACTCTGTTGTGTAAATATGGCCAAGTCCGAGATACCATAGATATGTCTCTGCTCGACGTAAACCTTTTGCCTTTTTACTCTTTGGTTCAAATTTATTTTAAACATCTCAAGATTAAGCGCTGGTTAATAAATTGGTCTGAGAAAATAAAGACCATCATCTAGATATCCGCAACAAATATTCAAACCATTCTTTGAAGCAAATCAAGTTTCAATCTCAAAAGTAACTTTAAATGATTGTTCATTTAATCTAGAAATCGAAATCAAATTTCGTCTAAAACTGGGAATAAAATAAACATTGTTCAAAACAAGAAATTTATTTCCAGGAAATTGAAGTCGCACTTCCCCTACTGCCTTAGCTGAAACTTTAGCGCCATTGCCCACGACTATCGTGTACTCACCATCCTGCAGCTCTCTACTCTTGTGAAGGTTCTGTAAAGAAAAACAAACATGATTAGTCGCTCCTTAATCAATGACCCAGGTTGAGATGTCACTCTCTACTAAACATGCTTCAAGGACAAGTATCATATTTACCTTTTTCCTTTTTCTTTTCCTTCAATTCTTCGAGATACTACTTGCAGTTTCTCTTCCAATGTCCAGGCTTGTCACAGTGGAAACATTTTCCCTTTTCAGTCTTCCCGGATCTCTTGGAGTTGGCATTCTTCTGAGGGTTGCCCTTTTTCTTGAACTTTCCCTTGTTCTTTCCAGCATTGTTCTTCTTCTTCTTATTGTTCTTGTCAGAAGAATTCTCGGCAACATTTGCCTCGCCATTCTTTCCGTCATTGACAGATTCGAAAGCTTGCAACTCATTCAACAATTGAGTGAGATTATAAGCCCTTTTGTTCATAACATAATTGTTTTTGAACTGGAACTTAGGGTCAAACTCTGAAGAATTATGCTTACTTGAGTCTTCTCGTCAATCTCTGCTCCATTCAACTCAGCTAAATCATCTTCAGCACATGGGGTCGGATCTTAGTCCCAACCTTCATCCTGTCATTCATAAATGCATTGACAGCATCTAGCCGAGCTTGTTCTGATTGTTGTCCAAACATACCATCTAGGGACTGCATTATCTCATAAGCCGTTTCCATCCCTTCGTGCTGCCTGCGGAGCAACTCATTCATGCCCGCTAGTATATAGACCTTAGCTTTATTATTTGCCTTAATCCAGTGATCATAGGCATCCTTTTGAGACTTAGGTGCATTATTGGCTGGTTCAGGAGGACATTCCTCCAGGAGTACAAACTTATAGTCTTCATTGACAAGTAGCAAGTTTATATTAATTTTCCATTTGGCGTAATTTTCGCCAGTCAATTGTTCAAGTGATAGCAGACTGATTAATGGATTAGACATGCTGAAAACTAAATTAAAAAAATACAAGTGCATTAATACCACATATATTTAATTTTAGGGCATAGTATAGTATTAAAAATAACTATAATAATTGCCCAACGATAATCCAATCTACCAAAATATTGTGCCGCCGTAGGGTAGGTCACATATTTTCAAATTGAATTGAAACATTTTCAATCAATAAATATTCATCAAAGATATCTCATATTTTTCAATATTTATTAACTATCGTATTGGTCAAGATGCAATAAACTATTTAATGCATCTTTAATGAGTGTAGCCCATTGTTTGAATCCAATTATTTCACTCTAGGACGCCGTAGGGTCTGGTCATTAAAGAAATCCATAATTACATCCTATCTCATGGAGGTCAACCCTAGCATGAATTAAATGGACACCCTCCGTAGGGAGGGACTTAAAATCATGGCGTCTCGAGGCGCCATTCAAAACTGCATTCGTTGTACCAACAATAAAGACCCGTGGGTAAAATCGCCATTTTACCCTCTCCCACTCATTATTTTCAAATGTGCAATTATAACATATTTCATATTTTAAAATCAAAACAATTTCAACTTTATAATAAAAACTAATATGAAATCAATTTTAACTCTTAAAATTTTAATTGCATCATGAATAGTTAAGATTTAATCTCATTAAATTATATGCATAATTAATAAACATGTATATCAAATAACATGTGATTGTATATGAGTAGGGAAAACTATCCTAGATAAACATGTTGTTATGCATCATTATACTTTCATATAACATTACATAGAGCAAATAGGATAACTGCATAATAGTACAAAACTTTGACGTGGTGTTTTTGGATATTTCTAATAGTACAACCCATAAAATAATCAAAGAAAATTTCTAAAAATTTCCTAATTCTTTTTGGGTTTTGGCCTCCTTCATCCATCATGAAGACATGAATTTAAAATTACATGTGAAGGGCCTAATTTTAAATTTGATCTAATAAACAAAAAACTAATCCAAAGGCATCATGTAATTAACTACCAAAGTTCTATTCATTCAATCATATTATAAAAAAATATTCATATCATCGCATGATACAATAATGTATGCATATGCCTACCTATAATTATTATAATATTCACGAGTAGATTATCACATAATCAATGAATTAATTAATATAATTTACAACCCTGCCTCTCATACTCACAGGTTTTGTTGGTTTTGCATCTTGGGAAAACAATTTTCAAAATACGCGAAGCGTGAATAAACACGTATAAAACCAAGATCTTGGATCGGTATTCATCAAAAACACTTTTATGAATACTTTGTAAATTATGATAATTAATTCTACTTATGAATTAATAAAATTAGATAAGAACAAAAATCGCGACGGAAACTTTTCCCTTGCTATTTCGTCGCTGATTTATCTTAGCGACGGAAATTGATGATTTCACGAGGGAAATTTTCCCTAGCTATTTTCCAGATTTCTTAGCATACCTTGAAGTTGTAGAAGTTTAAACCCTCCTCAGATCTGTAGATCTTCTTTAAAACCACGGTCTTCCTTCCTAAGGACAAAGATCCGAGATGGACTTGTGTGTAAAAGACAACTCAAGCATTAATCGGATCACTAAACCGATTATCGCTCTCTCTTAAACTCATCTAATGAAAGCAATCGAGACTGGGACTTTTGAGAAAGTTAACTTTTCTCTCTTTTCTCTTAGGATTCCTCAATTGGTTCCTATCTCACACTCTATAACTTATATCAAACTCTTTTTTAAAGTCATCATAAACTCTTATGAAACTCATATCATGAAAGCGAGAAAGCGCTACTCCTTTTATAGAAAATAACTCTCTTTTCTAAACTAAGTTAATATTTCTATTTGACTTCTAATAAACTTTTGAATTCAAAATCAAATTTTTGTCATACAAAAATTTAGAGAGATTTTAGGCCAAATTTAAAAGATAAAATATCTTTATATTTATCTTTTTCCATGTGTTTAGTTATTCGATCAAAATCAAACTTAGCAACTAACTTACTACATGCATTGAATCTAGACATATGCTTCACAAGCTTATCTAAATTTAAATTAATTTGAGTTTATCTTAATTTTAACTCAAATTTAAACACATGTGTCTTGGCTCACATTATCCAATAAGTCCATAAATAAATATATAATCAAATTATGTATTTATTTATTTTATTTATAAATAATCTTATTATTCATAAATACTACAAATTAATTCTCAATTAATTTGTAATAAAGTGATCAACACAAAATCAACTAAACTTGTCCAATCGGAGCTCCTTGTCCTGAGGGGGGACTTATGGACCTATAATCCCTGCTCCAATAAAACTTTATATTAATCAATTAAACTCTTTAATTAATCAATATGTTTTATTAATTCCAAAAGTTACTCCACTAAAAACTTGGAATTGCACTCAAATTATAGATATAAAATTACTCGGGATTCGAGTCGTCCATATGATATAGTTATCTCCTATATATTTGATCCTCCATAAATAATTCATAATTAGAGCTAGGTAAAGATCCGTTAACCTCTCTAATTACATCTTTATCCTCAAGTACCAATGATTCTCTAATGAATGATAAGATTCAAGAACAAATCAAGAATCTGAGTACTCATACCATTCAAGCCCTGAATCATCACTTAAGGGAATTATCTGTCTACTTCTTATGAAGAAGGAATGGATTCCGTCTTGCGATGTTAACATTCCCTGCTATTTATTTTGTTACACCTCCAAAATACAAAGTTTAAAGATTATGATCTCATAATCCGTACCAAGTAAATCAAAAGATGCAACACAACAAATAGGAGTTTGCTAACCACTCAGGATTAAGATCATTATATATCCCACCATCAGTGACATGATTTGAATGCATTATATTTTAACGGAAATTATCAATGATTCAAATCACATCGTGTCCCAGTCCTACATAATCTCATTATGTATAGTGCCCTCATTAGATGTCCCTCTACATCAAAGGTTTGGATAAAATCATTTCATTCCTAATGATAATGAGCCGCACTTGTAAAAATCAATTAAAGATTCCATACTTTAATTGTTAAGTCAATTGACTAGTTTTCACGGACTAATTTAAATTATCATCCTTAAATAATATCCTCCCATATATATAACACTTATATATATTTATTCAAGGTTACGTAGATAATTATGAAATTTTGTGATATGCATAAAGTATTCAAACAATACATGCACTTGTAATAATTATATTATTTTATTCATAATTAAAAAATATTCATAGCATCATATACTTTAGGGCATACATCCCAACACCTTATACAACAGAGATATGGTCGAACTATGCTAACTATCGGGATCATTGCCTCTTAAAAAAGATAAAAGATTTGTTGAGGGATCATTGATCGGCAAGAACCTAGAGAGGGACCTTCTTAAGGGTTGGCAATTACTTGTTATGGTTGTCACCTGGAATATCTGGCTGGAAAGGAACCAATGATGTTTCAATAATAAACAACGTGTTTATAAGCGACTCATCCGCCAAGTGGATTTCCTTTTCCTATTGTGGCTTGAAGGCGCTACGCCACCAAAATGCACGCAAATTGCAACCCCCCGAAAAGACCTTGTCAAACACAAAATTTCACCTACCTCAGAGAAGAGTAGGAGTCAAGACCCACAGCCCCTCTCAGGAGAAGCAGCATCTCATTAGGGTTTAAGGATCTCGTGAGAACGTTTTGGTCCAACAAAGCACCTATGTATACACCCATATCTGGTTTGTAGCCTTTTACCTACTGGAATAAATAAATATGGTTTATCTATTTTATCAAAAAAAAATGTTTAATATGTAATAATTTGTATGGATTGAAATTGGAGTTCTTGTTTTTATTCATGTGATGTAACAAAACTGAAATTATATTACTGCAGAAATGTGTGTGGATTACTGTAGAAATATGTGTCCATTGCTGCAGAATTGCTTGATGGATTACTGCAGAATTCATTTAGGTCTCATTGTGTGGTTAGTTTTCTAAAATTTAGTTTTGTGTAGTTCAATATCTCCAGGTCTCATCTTCAAATTTAAGAAGGGGAACATAACACTGTTTGCCGTAAATTTCAACATAAAATAGAGTGACATGTTCAGGCAAGATCTTTTGTAGTTATCCTCTATATAGATCTCATAGTATTTGTTTCTATTCTAAACAAACACTTGCGGGACCGGTGGTGTTTGGCAAAAGAATATCCCACTTGGAATGGGTTAACTTTTGAAAAATTTAAAAAAAAAAATTTCTGAAAACTTTAAATCAAAAGCTTTAATAGTGTGAGAAAGGATTGTATTGTTTGTATTAAACGGAGATTCCACGTCAGCCAATATTCCCCTCCGATCCGACTGTTGTGGACGTCTGATCAAACGCACTAACACTAAGGTCACGTGCGTCACAGGCAGCCCCGACTCCGAGTCTCCGACTGCGGGTGGGAAACGTATTTTTTTTCAAATATGAGGTGGACAATGCTTTTATATATATATATATATATATATTTTTAACCCTTAAATATTCTCAAAATCATGCTGAGTTGTTTGAAAATAATATTAATTTATGGATTTATTAAAATATCACATCAATTTTTAAAAAATATAAACAAATCACTAAAAACATGATTTGAAACTTTAACTTATTTTAAAAAAATGAACTAATCATTTTTTTAATGTTTAGATAGTTGGTTTTATAATCATACATTAACAAGATTTATTTTTAAAAAATTAAAAAAAATTCCCCCTCATCAAAACAATCAAATGAAAATACACTTCCCACAATTCCCGCTCATCCAAACAATCAAAAAATATTTTAATTGAATGTTGATTTAAATATTATATATTAATACCTCGATGCGCATGACGCACATGACGTTAGTGTTGGTGCATTCAATCAGACGTCCACAACCATCGGATCGAAGGAGATACTAACTGACGTGGTATCCCCGTTTTATACAATCCTTTCTTTTAATAATATAGTTATGTGCTTTTTATATATTGATTGGTGATTCAATTATCATTACATCTCAAAACTCCATTAACTTTTTTTTGTGGGAAACACTTTTCATTGGGAATTGTATTATTCCTATTCCACTTGGGTTATCCTTTTTGTACAAAAAGGATTTGATTTAATCATTTATTCTAATAAAGAATAACTCATCAATAAAATTCATTAAATCAAATTAATTATTAACATAAGTCAAGAATTTTAATCCCATTTTATCCACGTAATCCTTCATGGTTTCAAATTACTTTTTAAAATAAAATAAATATTTTCAAAACAAATATTTCTTAATTTACACTAATCAATTACAAAATATTTAAAATTAAATAGATATAAATATTTGTATGATTTCTGACTTACCCCGCTTTCATAGAAAAGAATATCCTATAGAAGTGTAGTCCGAAGTGATATCACTTTTGATGAAATGAACATAAAAAGTGGGGGAAGTGACCACTTCAGTGCTCTCTCTCTCTTTGGTCGAAATGAACACCAGAAATAGAACTTTCCCAACCTCTCTTGAGTTTTGGGGAAGTGAGACTTTAACCCACTTCTGGACTTCCGAACACTTACGGGTAAATGTATGCCCTAGGTGTTCACTTGTCCGAAAGTGACACTTTGGGGAACTGGATTGGAAGTGTCAGTTCTCCGAAGTGACTGAAGTGACCGTAATGTTAGACTCATAGTGTTCTATTGAGTATAAGTGATAAATGTTGTAAATGTTCACTTTTACACTTCGGATGTTTTTTTTTTTGAAAATGAGGCTTAAGTGGGGCTTAAATAATCTTTTATACCAAGGTCACTTCGCCCAATTCGGTTCAAAATCAACTAAAGTGAGTCTAGTTAATTTTTAACGGAAGTCCCACTTTGACGGAAGTGATCAAAGTGGGACTTTCACCTAAAAGAACACCTGAAATGGTGGAAGTTTAACCCACTTCCACCACTGACTTTACCCCTAAAAAATGCCCAAATGTATTAGTTATTTTGGTGCCCATATTTAAAAAATGTTGAATACAATCTCTATACTTGATAAATTTTATTTATCATACTCCATATAACATGCACGACGCACATGTGGATATGAAAATTATATTATAATTCTTTTAAAATATGTGGCTCATGTGATCGAATGTGGAGTCACACATGACAAGAACACATGACAAAGAATGACATGCATAACAAAAAATCACATGGGCATAAAAAAAGAAAAAAATTGAAAAAATCTATTTTGTTTATGCAGCATTAAGTATAACATCAATGATGATGGGGCAACTAATGCAGAGTGGTGATCCAGTGGACTCGGTTCCACTGGATCATCAGTGGAACCGAGCCCACTGATGATCACCACCATAAAATGGGCTTCGGGATGTGTGCCGAGGAGGCTCATTGGGATGTGTGCCGTGCACATATTCTGAAGCAATATATGTGGTGGTGATCATCAGTGGGCTCGGTTCCACTGATGATCCAGTGGAACCGAGTTCACTGGATCACCACTCACTAATGCAACCTAAGTGCCGACAATTTCAATTTGAATGTAATTTTTTTTTTTTTTTCCAATTTTAGGTCTGGCTTTTTAAACTTTGTGTATTTACAATTTATGATACATTAACGATGACAAGGCTCGCTAAAGAGGCACCTAATTGCACATCAACAAATTAGATTTTTAATAATTATTATTTTTTTATTGTGTCCACTATGAGGCCACCGTGAATCACACAAACAAAATTATTTTAAAAAATCAAAATATGTGCATAGCTGTACGGAATACTCAAAGGCGCACGTGCTGTGTGAAACACCCATAATCTCACACGCCCTATGTCCTCACCCCGCATGGAGGGAATTCGAACACAAAATTGTCCTTAAATGAACCCACCTCTTAGCAAGGAGTTAGATGTTACCTTGTGTGAATAGAGGCTCAAACTCGAGATCACTCGTCTAACACAAGAAAACAGTACCACTAGACCAAGAGGCCTTTGGAATATCCAAGATTTTATGACACGCTGCTCATGCTCTAATTCTCACTGTAATCTTCTTCCTTCATTTATTTCTAACCAACGCCCAATGAAAATATAATTTGCATTCAACTTGGAAGATATGAGCCCAACTTTTTATTAGGTTCTTTATTTTATTTTATTTTATTTTCCTTTTAAAAAGTTGGATCTTATCTTCAAAATGTGAAAGGAGAGCTTTAATCTTGCACATGCTTCTTCAAAAAAGGTTTCAAATCAATGATTGGATCAGCAAAACACATCTGAATCTTGAAATGAAGGTCCTGTTTGCATTCCAGATATAATACCACCTCCCCACCTTGGAAAAGGGGGTCGGTCTGGTCTTCTCACCAAATATTATCATATTCTCAAGTGACTCTGACATCAATTCCCATAACTCCAATCACCAGCTTTGAACGAAAAGGAAGGGGACCAAAAAAAAAACAAAAAAAAAACAAAAAAAACTTTCAATCACTATTCACTCATCCGAAAGTTTATAATGGTCATATCATGAAACTGGTGTTGTTTCTTTATATTATAAAAATAAAGACTGAAAGGCAGAAAAACCACATGAGAGTTATGTATGTGTGGGGGTTGATTCTTGCTGTCCATTATTCACCTGAAAAGATGCAATACATTGAGACAGCATGATTGCGAAGAGATTATCAACTTCACCATTCCATTCACCAAGCCAAAACTCAACCATAACTATCACCAAGCAAATAAAAAAAAAAAAAAAAAACACGAGAGACAGGAACAGCAAGCAGACATGAAGGCTCTGGACCCCAACCAAAGATACGAGAGGGACAGAAGAATCAATGGAAAATAAAAAAGGACAAGAGATGCAAAAGTAGGATTCATTTGTGACCACATGCTGAGAACTTTATAGTCGAGTGCAATGCCAGCCATGGTCAACCAAACATATCTTGCAGATGTGGGCTCACAACATGAGGGTGCCATTGCACTGGAAAAGAGCCAGCAGTGCTGAATCTGATCACAAGCTCTCAGAGAAAAGCACACTGAGAGCAGAATGGATGGAAGTCTAGATGTTGACAGGGGGGGCAAGTGAGAAGGAGCTTTCACTCATCGAAGTAGGGTATAATAGAATGCATAAATATGAGATTCAGAAGTTTTAGTCATAGTGAAAAGAAATAGAAATGCTGCTGCTAATTTCATTAAATTAGTCTTCTGGTGAACCGAAGGAGCTTTCATTCATCAAAGTAGGGTATAATAGAATGCATAAATATGAGACTCAGAAGTTTTAGTCATAGTGAAAAGAAATAGAAATGCTGCTGCTAATTTCATTAAATTAGTCTTCTGATGAACCGTGTTGGTATACGAAGGTCATGTTCAGATACCATATGATAAAAAAGTACGGCACGACTAGAATTGAAACTTACTCATGGTCCAGTGGTGTGCGTCAAGTGGAAGTGAAACAGAATACAGGGAGTCAGTGGTTGCTCTGGGGTGTTCTTCAGTAGTCCAGAGACCCCACTGATGTGATTCCGGTGCCCAGATTCCTTGAGTCCTGCAGGTTCACGTACTCATCACAGCTGCTGCTCGAGAGTCTCTTGACTGGGGTCGAATTTAGGAGATCAACGCCTTGTTTTCCCATCTGCTGCACTTCTTGGGGTGACAGGATCTTTATACACCATACATTATTCACAAATTCACTGCATGGCAACAGAGTCAGAAGAAATCAGATCGGGATTGACCTAGCATATATAATTCACATGTTCAAAACAAATTCAAGTTTTTAAAAAATAAAAGAAAAGCAAATTCAAGTTGCTAAAGAATTACAATGATGAAAAAAGATCAAGAAAGCCATATAATGTAGTTTTACTCCACAAATAAAGTGTTATCTATTATGTCTAATTAATGGCTCTTTGCCACAAAAAAGAAAAGATACTTATAGTGGTAATACATGGGAGTACAACCAATGACAATCATAACTAACCAACAAGTCTGACAATATATATGCAAAAGATTGAAGCGTTCACTGAAATGACTGGATTTGTCAGTCCGGACAATGGCAACACTTTCTTTCAATCAATGGGCAAATTTATAGCACTTCAAGCAAGGTCTAATGCAATATTCAATTCTTAGATTGCCAATATTTGATGCTTTATGTCATAATATTTATCATAGTACATAGATTACTATGAACAAAACAATCCATACTGAAGTGTGAAATATATAAAGTTTCAGTCACATGTTGAACATGTATTATCCTTCACTTTCATTTCTTAATTGTTTAAATTGCATGTAGTAATAGATTTGAAAAATATCCAAAATATGACAGGTTTGTAAACATTAAACCTGTCCTCCATATGTTAAAGAATGAATTTTGTCATTCTAACGTAGCCCATAGCAATCTATAGCTATGGAGGGAATATACGCTTGAACACCCTTAGAACTGGTGACCTAAACTAGAAAAACAGAAGAGATGGATTTTGGTTCATAGTTCACACAGAAAGTAGTGAAAGGTTATCTGTCAATACTTCAAGTTGGGAGGAGTGGCAATGTGCTCAAGGGGCATGGTTCAACATCCTAGCCAGCTACACTTAGTCAATTACTAATGGTTGATGCCAGAATTACTCGCAATCCTCACTTCTAATAAATAAATTGGCAGCAGGAAATATGAGCAAATCAAATATAACTATGCTGTCTCTTTGTAAAAGCAATTTCTAGGAACAAAAGAAACTAACCAATGTCAGAACCATAGGACTAAATCATGTAAAAAAATCTAGCTGTAAAACAAGCAGAAATAAACTGCAAGGCATGCTAAAATTATCTAGCAGGTAAAACAACAGCCAAAGGTTCATATTTTTCTTCAACGAAAGGGGCATTACTTCCCATATTACTCTACACTTGCATACAGAAACCACTTTGTTGACCCACAAAGACTTGTATCAGGATAACAGCAAAGGGGAAAAATCATGAAAAGCAAAGTCCCCTGAAATAGTGCCTAAATGCAGAGGAATGAGAAAAGGAGAAAAAACTTACTGCCAGGGATCATCGCCAACGAGAAGAACATCATTCTCTCGGTCGACAAATACAAGCTGCCAGCCTGATCTCAGAGGGTCCTCCAATTGTCCTTCGAGGCCAAATAGACGCCCAAGTTCACTGCGCAGCTCAGGGTAGCTGCTGAATTTGGTAATGTCAAGTGATCTCCCAAAGGATCCTGATTTGTAAACCTGCCAATACCCACAGCTAGTCAGTAATGAAGATTTATAAATGAATAGCTGATATTCTGCAGGCCGCAGCACCCTTTCGACAAAATTATTGATCAAAATGTCAAGTTCTGGAAACCACACTCATGCAGCGTATATCCTATATATGTAGAGAAAAAAAACACAAAATGTCTTATAGTTTCCCCTTAGGAGCTATATGCATTATTTAATTATACATTATTGACTCATTTTGTGAGAAAGAGACCAACATAGGTTTGCTGATGAATCATTGTTTCAAAACAGAAAATACCCAAGTATATTAGAACAATTTTTGTCCATTCAAAAAGTTATTTTAGTTTGCAAATCAATTCATCCTGAGAAGATTACAAGGACATAGATGGGGTTTCAGCACTGCACACAAACCATCATAGATTTAATTAGATGGCTACATTTTATGTGCATCACATCTAATCCTTGAAATGCTTATAATCATAAAACATGATCATCCATTATTGTAAAGCTATCCATTACAGATCATTAGATCCAATCTAAACAAAAAAACCCAATATTGTGTCCATGATGTTTAAGCTAAAGACATAATAAATGTGTAGTGCAAGTTTGACTAATTGGGACTTCAGGTGACCAATAAATAGATTCTTCTCCATCAGATCAGGTTTTTCTACTTAAAGAATCCAGAATGCAAAAGTCATTGAAATTTATCCATTTGTTCGGACCTTGGATGAGATGTAACATTCCTACTTCTATGGAGTAAGTGATTGATGAATGAAAATAATAGCAAAGACAATGTTCATTGCCTTCTTACTCTCAGATATTTGCTCAGAGAATTATGATCCATTAGGGCAAACAAAGCACAAGAATTATGAAAAAACTAGAAGTAGGCTCATCAACTCAATCAAATTTAAAGACGCACTTGACTGAATTTACAAGGAACTGCTGGAAATTCTTTTTTTGGTTCACACATACAGTCAGTAATATCACAACCAAGGAGCAGACATGAATATCACAGCATAAATCTCTGACTTGTCCTAACACACAAGAATATTTCTGAATAAGATATCCCAGGATTCTAATATGCATAGTAAGAGTATCCTTTACCAGCTCAACTCAAGATGCAGGAAACCAAATTCAACTACTTGACTTCAGAAGAACTTAAGAGATTACATCTCCACCACTTCAAGGCTATAAAAAAAGCAGTTAGAGTACAATGGTTAAAAATTTACTCACTTTGACAAAGGTTCCATTTTGTGCGTCCACTTGGCCCACATTATCAGGAGATGGCAGAAAACCCGATTCTTCTAAACAACCAGTACTTGTCAGAGCTTGATTAAAAGGAAAATCAGATCCAGTAGCGTTCAGAAAGTTTGCAGTAGAATATGGCAAAGATGTAGAATCTGTCTCACTGCCAACAGCCCGGAGGCTTGGCAAACCATTCTGCACTAGAAGTGATGAAGAGTCTATGTTAACACCAAATAACTGATGGCTTTGTGGATCAGTACTACATTCCTGCTCCACCAAGCATTCTCTCCCTGGAAATGGAGGCAATGTGCCAGAATTTTGAGAAACATTTGGTTGTGGAAGGCCTAATTGTTCAACCTGAGAAGAAACACATTGAGCTCCAGCAGGAAGAGTGGATTCAACAGCTAATCGCTTAGATGACCAGCCATTTGAATTTATTAGAGGGCTGGTCCTCGGAAGACTAAGAAGATTTGAAGCTTCTTCAACAGGAAATGACCGCAAAATACTATGAAGGGGAGAAACGCCAGATGTAGGCACAGGGTTGCCATTGATTTCTGAAAAATTCTGCTTCTGGCAAAACGAGGATATTGATTGGAAGGTAGGAGATTGGGATTGAGATGATGCAATTTGAGCTAGGGTAGGCATAATATTTGGAATTTGTTGATCAACCATTTGATGAGGTTGTATTTGCTGATGCTGTTGCGTTTGCAGCTGCACTTGTTGATGCTGTTGATGCTGTTGATGCTGTTGCTGCTGCGGATGATGATGAGATGGTGAAAGTTGTACCTGTGGCTGCTGCTGCTGGTCATTAAATGAGTGGCAATGCTGCAATTGACGTTGAAGAAACTGAGTTTGGCTCTGCCCCGCACTTTCTTGGACAACCTGGAGTAGGTTGTGCTGGGGTTGAGATTGTATCTGCTGTAGCATCTGATTAGGTAATAAAGGAGTGGGTCTGCTGGTTATGTTCTGAGGCTGGAATTGAAGCATAGCTGGACCTGGCTGTTTCATAGGATCCACAGTTCTTATTTCTTGAAGTGCTGCTGCAGCCATTGCTTGGTACATGTCAGGCTGTAGGCCAAGCATCGAAGCATCAAGTCTGGGCTGCACCCAAGGTGTGACCCCAAGCCCTTGGAAATTCAATGACTGCATTGCCCGGTCTCCACCATCTCGAAGCCACATAAAAGGATTATTCAGACCCATGTCATCATCCCTCATACCTTTACAAGACAGAAAATGAATACCAACAGGTTAGTTTGATATTGATATTAATTTAAATCTCTCAGAAGGAAAATGGCTATTATATAAGTGTACCCTGCAGAGATGGCAGTCCTGGTGGCCACGGGCGCTTAAGTCTAAGAGGGAAAGGCGATGGATACATTGGGAATGTTGTCAGAGGTTCTATTTCCCAAAGAGATACCCTGGGCTGTCTCTCCCCTGCAGTTGACTCATCCCAACCAACCTACATCAGAAATTACTTCAGTGGTATGCATCCATCTCTTGCACCAGATTTGCAGTGTGACATATACTCGAAAGAACAGATTATACATGCAGCCAAGTCCAGATTAACAGCCCACAGTTGCACAAGGAAAAAAAATTCTAAGATTTCCTCATTGAAAATATTATGAGGGCCATCATACCACATACACTTTATGTTCATATTAGAAAACTATTGGACAAATAGGGGATAAGTATATAATAGATCAGAAGAGAGATGTTGTATTGCTTACCTTCACTGAACGCCAATGTGAGTTTGGCCAGCGAACAGGATCTAGATCACTTATTCCAGTAATTGTGCCCATATAACTGAAAAAGAACAAGCAAGAACATTTTCAACCGATCACCAATTTGGATAGATGAAAGGCGCATCAAGTAAAAAGGAAAGAAAGCTTTCTATACAAGCATTCAGGACAATAGGCGCAGCTGGTAAGCACATGCATGAATGTGCTAACAACAATGCCAACTTCCACTAATGATGGCTCAAAAAAAAAAAAAAAAAAAAAGAAGAAGAATTATGATGACAAAGGGCACCTACCGGCGAACACTTGACTCTTCAGTCTCAAAAAGCATCCGAAAACGCATCCCTACAGAAACACGAATATGATACACAGCTTTGACATACTTGGCCAGAGGCACAACAAATTCACATGGACTTGCCCTGAAGGAAAATTATGTGTGTGAAGAAGATAAGTTGCTAAGATGTTTGTACGTGTACAAAAATACAAGAAGTAAATGTACCTTGGGTTATAAAATATGGTAAAGCGGCTGTTTGTAGCTGCAGCATGAGCTGCAGCAGCCAGAAGGCCAATATGCATGCTATCACTTGATAATACTGATGATGGCATAACAGTTTGTGGGCGATTTGCCCGTCGGATACCAAGAAGCAATTGATTATTTTCATTCCTAACAAGGGCAACAATCCATCCATTAGGAAAAGATGTACAAGTATCCTGATTTCTTCAATTTTATAAAGCATACCATCAACTTACCAGATAAAAATGACTGAATCCCCTGCCACAAGTCTCTTTGCACTTACAAAAACACTCCATCCAGTGGTTAGCAGATGCCTCTTTGGCTGACCTGCAGCATAAACAGTTAATTCAAAAAGGTAAAATACCAAGCTTTGATCACTTGTGCAATATTTCAGTAGAACTCCTTTTTATGTAAGCACAAATTGAAAACTCAAAATATTTCTGGGTTGCATGTACAGATTTCCAATTTATATGACCCACATAGGCCACAATAATCATGGCCCTATTATTGACCTAAAACCAGAACATTTACACACAAGATTAACACAATATCACTCTAAGGGTCCAATGATTAGGTTACTAAAATTCTAATACTGATACTAATAAATGTGTGAATAAACAACTTATATGAAGCAAAAGCTCAATGTCTCAGATGAGCTCATGACACACTTTTTCTAACTCCTAGGAAACAACGTCTATTATGTCTCAACATTAAGGACAGAGATCAATTACTGACTTCAGACAGCAGAATTTCCTTCCTTTCCATTTAAAATAACTTTTTTTCTTGTAAAACCCTTAATTATTATCTCAAAATCCAGTTGTAAATAAATGATGCAGCATACTAATACTGATACTACTAATTGTGTAAATAAAAAACTTATATAAAGGAAAAGACCAATATCTTAATGTCTCAGATGAGCTCATAGTAAAGGAATCACCAGCTCATCCACTTGACTCTCCTATATCACAAATATCTCCTTGTATTTCTCTTTCCTAGACAAAAGATAAGGTCATAAACCTCAACTCCAGAATGTTGTACATTTTGAGTGTTTTTTCTCTCAATAACATTAAAACAAACCATAAACTGACCCAGAACAATCTAAGCTATTGTAGCATTCAAATGAACAGGTCAAAGAATGTGAACTAGCAAGGAAAAGCAGCACCCTTTTCAGTAAATGTGTGGAAAAGGTAACAGTGAAGCAGAAAAGATGAAAAATAATGATACTTGAAACAAAGAGTCACCTCGAAATATGTGACGGAATTTCCATTCATTGTCATGAAGGTCTCTTGCTATTAACTCCTGTGCAGGTGGCTGCTGTGAAAAATCCTGGAAAGGCAGCAAAAGAAAATCATTCACATATTTATGTCTTCTGCTCTAACAACAAGATAAGTTAACTGATCACGCTTGTTTTAACAGGCAACGCAAACTCACCAATGGAGGAAATACTTTCTCAGCAGCTCGTCGAGGAACTGAGAATCCACCATGTGTACTGGTGTCACTTGCAGTCAATGTCTTGCAAAAGTAGTTGGTTGGTTGTTTGCTAGGGGCACCCAACTCAGCAGCTAGATAAGGATCTTTTTGCTCTTGCTATGGATGTAACGTTAACAAAGCATTTATAAATTGGCAAAAAAACACTAAAAAGAATAAAACAAAACAAAGATGGAGAACAGAATTACAAAGGAATTGCAATTACCGCACTCAGTGGTTGTAATGTCATTTGAGCATAAACTTCATCTGTCTCTACATCAGCCTGAGTAATGGAAATTTAAGCAGCTGTCACACATTAGTAGGACAGGAATGAAGGCATTCCAAATAGAACATCAAGTGAAACTCACATGCATTGTCACATTGTGAAGCTGACAGATCAGTTGAGGAGGTAGGCTTGGGTAATTTGGAATATGAGCATCAACTTCCCTGTTAGTTGATGCAGCTACCTGCACAGAGAAATGTGTGCTTGCAATTACAAATATGTAAACCATTCAAAGCTTCCAGCAAGTATGCCTGTATGAAGCAAGGCAGAGCTACTTTGAAGTCTAGATGTAAAGTAACATGAAATTAAACAAACCAGAATTATTACTAAAAATAAAATGGAAAATATTGTTATTCGGAACATAAACCAATTACAAGCTAGACTTAAGGGGGTCAAAGAGATTAACAGTTCAAGTTTGAGTAAAAGAATGTAATGATTGCAGCCAGGTAACCCTAAGCTTTTAACTTTACCAAATTTGCATAACCCATAAAATATATAACAAAATCACACCCAAAAAGGCCAAGTTCAGATTAATGTATCCAACAGAACCTACAAAGTACTGTGTTCAGTGACTGTCACTGTAGTACATATATTTGGATTTTGCTATATTCTAAAACTGTTGTGGTTGATAGTAAAACATATACAGACCTGCTCACTGTGACCCTGAGGGAAGTAGACCACACGACTTCCAACAGCTGGTAATGACACAAGGGGCCCAGCACATGCATGCCACAACTCTGAATTCAAACACCTCTGTTCACCTATAATATCACGACAAAGAGACTACACTTTAGCAGTAGAAACATTGATAAGTTAAAGAGATTGTTCATTAAATTTCACCACACAGAAAACCATCAATATGAAACACCGGTGTCCATCTTTCTCTAGAAATATTGAAAGTGCAGGTTCTACTATCATATGGACTAAACACCAATTCACATTAAAATAAATTTGAGCCTTCAAGCACTCATTCACAAGAAAGCATAATCACTCTGCCATAACATTTTATTATTTTCCTTATGAATCAGTCATTGTTTGAGTAATGATGAACAATTAATCAAGTAATTTTCTGAATTGAGAATGCAAACCAAATATTAGGCCTAATAAGATTCAGATGTACACAGGCAAAGACAGGAGCATTTGGATAGAAACCTGAACAATCAAGAATCATCTCAAACCACAAAGTCAAAAATCTAAAATCGTCACAAAGACAACGACAATTTCAACAAATAATGTGAAGTTTTTACTTGATCACAAAAAATTTTATTCCACCACCTGTAATCTTAGATGGAAAACCAGCAAATTTCATGATAGAAAAAATCAGTTGTTAAGGAAGAAAGATGGAAACATCCATAGCACTCACCTTCCTGGTTCTGAGGAGAGAGACCGGATGAGGAGAGCCTCATATTCGAAGAAATGAAATGGCTTAATGGTATGGAAACCAAATCTGAGAACTACTGCCCACCCCTACCCTCAATAAACAAGCCAAGCCCTCAAGAGCAGGGACTCCATGTGACCAGAAACTGTCTCTTTTTCCGTCCCTCCCAAAGAGTGCTGTCATGCCTTCGTTGAGCTCCACCCTCCCAAATTAAGCACCACAAGCACGCACATTTCTTGAAGAGAATACCTCAGGTTTGGCGTCAAACTAACATTTTGCTAGCAAAAATACGCAATTGTACCCGCCCCAAATCAGTTCATCCAAAGCCAGTTCCGCCGCAAGAAACGCTCGCCTCCCCTCTCATCCGATTCCCAGCAACACCACCTCCAAACCCCACCGTTCAATACTTCTAACCAGATTTCAAGAAATTTCTCACGCTCTGAAACCCAAAATATTCCAGCTTGAAACCAGAGAAGCACTCTTCAAACCTTCATCTACTTCAAACTAAAATTCCAGCAAGAACCCCACCAATCAAAACTCCAAAAAGCAGCAAAATCTTAAGCTTTCACTGAACTACGAGCTTCAAAAACCTTGAGAAAAAGAAAAGAAAATAAGAAGAAGAAGAAGAAGAAAAAAGCTAACAGCAGCGATAACTAAAAACCACGCATTCAGCGCCTAAGCCGCAACTGAAAATAAGAAACACCAGAGATCTCACCTCTCCACCAGCTTCACAAGCTCAAGAACCCAAATCCCTTGATCTCCAGCCACAAACTCCCCAAAGATCTCAACTTGAAGCCACAAAAGCAACTGTCCTAACTCAGCAACCAAAGAAACAGAACCACAGTCTCCAAACTCAAAGAATCTTCATCTTAAACGCTAAATACCGAAGATCCCCACCTCCCGCCCTTGGATTCAGCTCCAGAACCTCAGACACCTCCACGAATTCAGACATTCCGGATGAGAATTCGGCATCACCGGAGGATCACGAATTCAAAATAAGCAACAAATCCAGAGAGTGGAATCGAAGGGAGAGGAGAGAAGAGGAGCGGCGTGGAAGGAGGAGGAGCAGGAGGGGATGTGCTTCTTGTGTCTTGTGAGACCTTTAACCTGCTTAGCTACGCTGCTTTACTTCCAATCAATCAGTTCGGAGCCCGCTACTATTATTACCATTTGTTTTCTCTTCCCTTTTCTTTTTCATTTTCAACCTTCAACATAATAATACATTTTATTTATTTATGTTCTCACCTATTTCTTTTAGGCCTCTTTTTCATCTGCGCCCTATAAATTTACAAAATTACAATTCATTGTCTGTATTTGTAAATTACTATGATTTGGGGAAGAGTTGCTACATTTCTACATTGACTTTTTAAACAGAGGGAAGAGTAATATTAGGTCGCAGTTGTTCTATATGTACATATTTAATAAATATTATATCATATATTTTATAGAGGTATAATATCTGGAAAAATCAAATAAAACACATGCAAATATTTTTACATTTACATTTTAGAAGGGTGTACATGTAAAAAAAATAGGGTCCCTATCTTGATGCCGTGTGTACATACTACAGTATCATTGGATTTTTTTTCCACATTATTGGATTTTGAGTTATATTAAAATGACGGTGTTACTATAACAAAAATACCATCCAAGAACCCAAAAATATTATCCTAAAATCTACTGTAGTATGATACTATGTAAACAATGCATACAGTATCATAGAATTCATCGTAGCTCTTGTTTGTGGCACAAGAAAAAAAAAATTATTTATTTATTTATTTATTTATGAGGTGTCATGCCGGTACTGGGAACAGGTTGGGTGGCACCCTCTCTGATCTTCTCATCCATCACCGTGGCAATCTAAATCTGCAATAATAATCATTGGCATTCTGGGTCTGAGCCCTCCAGTCACTGTAACATCCTCTGAAATTTTTAAATTGGTATTAATTACAACTCATTTCTCTTTTATTATTTTTCAAGAGAAAGAAAATTTGGATAGTTATTCTTCTATAATTGCCTTGACAAGAGGGGTTTATTTTGCAAATATAGGAAAGGAGGGGTTTACTTTTTATGTGGATTATTATTTGATTGATTTAATTATCAAGTATTTTATTTTATTTGAAACGTCTTCGTTAGTAGTGTGTTGTTGCAGTATAGTATATAGATGATGTAGAAGGGCAATTCCGTCCATGTCCATCAAATGGCCATTCCCTTTCGTCGTACGAGGAATCCCCACTCCCAAAAAGAGGACCCCCTCAATTAACGTGCTCCGCGGTACAAAGCCCCACCACTGTACACTCCAATCCACGTCCGTCGGATTCACTCCACCCAAATCGAATCAACGGGTACCGTTCGACCACGTGGCTAGGGAACAGTTTAACCGCACGTGGGGGCCCACTTCCGGACGACCCTGGCGTGCCATCTTTTCTCCACGACTTTTGTCTTCATCCGGTGGCATTATCGTAATAATTACTAAATCCCATTTTTTTATTTATGATTTTATTCTCTCACCCCCTTTTCTTGATTATAAAATATAAACTCCTTTTTTAACCGACAATAGCAGGTTTCCTCGCAAGGAGGCTGCGTGTAAACTGAAAATAAACCGCCAGACACAGGTCAAAGAGGTAGGTAATTAAAAATTGGGAGTGAAGCAAGAAGTGTCCAAGAGGTAGGTTACCAAGAGGCTCGTAACCTGGCAGTATAACTTTAGATCCATACGTTGAGTAATTCTCTTTGGACAAATTCTAAAATTGAGTCCCCACCTCTATAAATGGAGGGAGCAAACTCGAGTCGAATTTACTTCTCAAGGACTATATGCACACGGTGAGGGATAAGAGCGATCGAATGATCACATCTTTTACTAACTCGTATAGGGGTCTTATGGTCTATGTCAAAATAATAAAGAAATAAAAGAAAAAGTAATAAGTGTCCTTCCTATTTATCCTTGTAAAACACTCCTCTAAACCCTCTACTCTACTCACATAATCTTTACCACTTAAATGCTAATTTAATTTGAAAAATAAGATATATCTATTGTACTGAAATTCTAAATAGTATTAAAATTTTGATCCATCTATCATATAAAAGAGAAAAGAAAGAAGGAGAAATTTATAATTTTTGAAATTTTAAAAAACAGGACCTTTTTTTAGTTACAGAAAAAAATTACTTTAATTTTAAATTTTTCTTTAATTTTTAGGAAATAAATATAAATCTATGAATTTTGTAGGTGCATGCATATACGTAATTAAATACATTAGAATGAGAAAGCTTCATTTGCAATTCTGATATTTAACAGGGGGTTTGTGCAAAATGATCTATTTTTAATATTTGAAAGAGAAAAAAAAACAGAAAGAAAAAAAAAAGTAGTGTGAGAGAGGGAAATATATAGATAGATGTATGGGCACCGAAATCGGGGGATTAACGAGAGAAAGAGGACCAGAGGATGAGAGCCGTTGGATGGCAGAGCAAGGCCGAGTTAGCCGTTGATGGAACGGGGGCACGTGGCAAGGGACAGCTTTTTGGGTCGCTGTCAAAGAGCAGGAAAGCAAACTCGCGTGTAATAAATTTGGAGACACTGGACCCAGTGCACCTGATGGGCTGTGGTGGGCCCAGACCAGCCCATTAAATTAATCGCCGCAATTAATCGTCCAGTAATATAAAATACGCCGGAATAAGGCCCTGAGCCTTTGAATATTACCTCCGCACGAGGGCGGCTTTGACCGATTTAATCGCCAATTACTCGGGCGCTGTAGCGGGACGGCGGAGATTGAGTGGTCGTTTTCCGAGTTATTTTTTATCCAGTGCTTTTGATCAAGCTTATTAATTTCTTTTTTTAAATTTCCAATTGTGTATGTACTCCCAAAAATTACAAATAAAATCTTTTAAATTTGTTGCTAGTTTTTACAATTCATTTCAGTGAAGGTGTTAAATTGACAAAAAATGATTTCAGCTCCAAAGAGATAACCAACCTCGTTTCTTCATATTTTATTTACCAATTTTAAAAGGGAGAATTTGCATATGTCCCTAAAAATGTGCATGATTGTGTATATACCCGGTAAAATTTAATAATTTATGTTTGTCTTTATACTTCATAAAAGTTATGTTTGTGACGTACCACTACCTCGTATCAAACGAATGGTTTCAAGTTCGAGCCTCCACTCACACAAAATAGTACAGGTCCCCTATTTAAAGGTGTTCCTCCGAAACGACTGATTTCGTGATAGAATCCTCCTTTACACAGAGTGAGGGCATAGTATTCTGTGCAGTTGTGCCCGCCTTTTGAATCCCTCATATAGTCTTGTGGGCTAATTTCGATATATATATAATTTTTTCAAATAGATTTATTATGAAAAATGATATATTATTATTATTTATTGTATTATAAATTCAGTTGTAGGAGTACAAGACTGGAGAGGTCTTTTTCCATTTCAATACTGGTTTTAAGAATGAGTGATTCCTCATTGTACACAAAAAAAAATTAAAAATTAAAAAAAAACATTAAAGTTGAAACATTAATCCTAATTTAATAATTTTTAAAATTTTAAAGTAAAAAAAACAAAATTTGGTTGTTGCATTTGGTTTTTGGAAGTTAAAGGAAACAAAATTTTCTTTAAAAAAAAAAAGAAAAAAAATCCACAACTGACAACACCAATGCACACTGATTCTACATCATTTGGTCCCCTTCAACATAACATTTATACCCTTAAGTTTAACCATTCAAATTGGCGCCTAAAAATGAAAAGAATTCCTTTGATTCTAACTGTATGTTTATCTAAATAAAACAATTTGAAGGTTCAAAGTTGGGGAACATAACTGAACACAAACCTATCCTGCATTCTTGTCCAAATGAGAAATGTTAGAAAATTTTGGAAAATTTGAGATACTTTCCCCTTTGAAAGCTTTAGACTTGGATGAAATTGGAAAAAATAAATGTATACATACAATTCATATGCATGTCCTTTCTTTTTATTTTTTATTTTATTTTTTCTGTTATATTTCTAATTCCTTATTACGACTTAACTCTTTGAATGATTGTTATATCTCTTAAATGATATCTGAAATGCTATTAGATGTTGTAGACCTAATAAAATATTAAACCATATTCATTCTTGAAATTTATAATGAAATTATCTTGGAGTGGATATTATTTACTTTAATTTAACATATATATTATGTGTGATCACTAAAATAAATATGAAATTCTTATTTCTTGTTAAAATATTTTTATTTAATTAATGAACTAACAACAAGGTTAATAATAAAAGAATAAAGATGTAACTTTATTGAAAATGTTTAATCTAATTTGCTCAAAATGAAAATAACTATGAAAAATTGAAAACTATTATATCATGACTTAAATTGAATAATGATTCTGGTATCCACGAACAACCAAACACATCGTATGAAGTAAATTGACTAACTTCAACTTAACATTTTTTTTCGCATAAGAAATTTGAAATAATAAGAGAATGGAAACTAATGCCAACAAATCATTGAATATCTTCATAATTGATGGTGGAATTAGATGTGATATGAATAAAGGTTTCTGGAAGTAACCTACCCCCTTAAGGTTAAGTTATTCGTTTGGTTGGCAAATGAATTAGTGCTTCACCTACTCATCTTATGTCCATATGTAGTAAGTATATGGAGCCACTTTCACCACATGTTTGGGATAAAAACCGGTATCGACAACCTACAAACCATTTGGAGCGCTAAGGCCTCCCCCGGGATGGACAAAACCCCGCAAAGGGGATGGGACCTCATAGTAATAGCAAACACTTGAGCATATGGAGGACAAAATATGTGATGTTTTCAAGATAAATATCATGTTTTCTTAAAAATAATTTCTAATATCTCTTTCCTCATCTTATCTTGGTTGGATGCAGCTCCAAGTTTTAAACGACCGGATTGGAGGTAACGCAAGGCCTAGTGAAGAGAAGCCTCGAATTTGCCAACAACATGTCGAGGTGAGCTAAAGAGGGCAATGAGGCCTTCAAGGGTGGCATGACAGCTGTTCAAGGAAGGGTTTGAGGCTCTATCGACTTAATCAAGAAAGTAGCTCATAATAGTATTTTATTTTTTTTCTCTATTTCCTTAATTGGATCAATTGCATCAGACATTTCACATTATCAATCAAAACGTGGTTCATCCACCATATAAAATACAAAGAGAAAGACAGAAATTTGAAATAAATTATTTGTAACCCAAAAACATAACATTAAAACTAGCAATAAATGCTAAAGAAATGAAAGAAGTTTTCTTTTTAAACTGTTTTGGAGCTATCAAAGATTGAAGATATAAACGGAGTATACTTGAATTTAGATGACTAGGGGCACGGGTACGGGTACAGGTACAAGTCACATGGTACAGGCAAATTTTACTTGAATGCTATTGGTGAAAACAGAAATATTTACCACTACATATAAAACTAACATTTTCAACTACATCACCTCTAAGAAAAACTTACCATAGAACTCAATTTAGATAAAAATTAAATATAAAATATAAAATTTTATCATAGAATTATTAAAATCTTAAATATTTCATATATATATATATATATATATATATATAGAGAGAGAGAGAGAGAGAGAGAGAGAGAGAAAGGTGATACTATGAGGCCGGCCGGATATCCGCCCGCCTCATAGTATCATCTATAATATTATATATATATATATATATATATATATATATATATATATATAATATGTTATGGTGAAAATCGGTTTGGATCCCAATTTCACTCTAACCGTTGAATTTATTTAAAGGTCAGGACTTAGAACATTAAGGACATCAAAGGGAAAAATCAAGCAACCAGAGAATGAGGCACAAGTTTAACTTGGAAACCCTCAAAACAGAAAAACCACAGGCCCTGACTATTAGGGCAAAATGAATCCACTAATCTTGCATCATACAATTGGGGGAAAATGAAGAGAGGTTTCTCGGATGAAGGGGGAGGCCTGGTAAAGATGATCTGCCCCCATCTTGAGTTCAAGGAGTCTTTTTAAAACTAGTGGGGTGAGATCCCGCCCTTGCCTCCTCAATCTGCGCCCTTGCCTTAAATCCAGCCCCCATATCCGCAGCATGATTGACTTTCCCCTTCTGGTCATAATTCGTGTACCGTGATCCTGGAGAACCACGTGCCCTCATTCTAACCATCGGATGCCTGCTGGAGAAACACTGTGCTTCTGAGGCTGAATCGGGCATAATCCAAGGGGGAGAGTACCTGAAAATCTTTCCAAAAGACAGTGCCGAGGGCCCTCAACTTTCCGAAGGAGAAAGAAGGTGTTGAGGGGTCTAGGCTTTCCGAAGGAGGTTGCCGAAGGGCCTTAACCCTTTGGGACTGACGAGGGGGGTGCTCCAGATGACCTTCAACGTCCAGATGGATGCCATGTGTCTTCCCATCTTTCTCCCTATCATAATATATTAGATATTTTATATATACTATAAATATATATCTACAATTATATATATATATATATTATCTATAATGTATATATACATATTTGTAATTATTAAATTATCTTCTATCAAAATCTATATATTAAGAATCTATATATTATCTATACATTTATCTATAATAATTACAAATATGTATATATATTATAGATAATATATAAATTATCTAATATTATATATATATATATATATATATATTAACTATATATATTTATATATTAACTATATATATTGATAAGGGTAAAAGTGGTCAACCATGTGGACATATCTGAGCCGTCCGGCTAGCCAACTTGATCTACCCACGTGGCAATCCCTCATCCACTCCGCACATGCCTAATAAATCCTATCGCCCCAAGTGTTTCTCTAGCTAACCCAAATCTCCCTCACTCTGACAAGAGATCAGGGCCAAAGTCAGAGCATAGGGAAAAGCAACGGTAAGGAATTAATTGATCGAATGACTTGTATCATAATATAAGTACGGTCAGCAAGGGATCTGAACCCAAAAAGGACGAGCGCCCATACTAGCTTAGTGACAAGACAACCCCCACTTACACACCGACTTGACGGGAGGAACGACCCACTTAAACCCCGACTGGAAGGATGTGAGAGCCTACATGGTTCCTGATCGGACAAACGAGACAGCCATGCATAGCCCTCAAGTTATAAGTAAGAGGAAAACGACATGATTCTTGAGAGGACAAGGAAAAAGTCATCCCTGACATCGAAGGGACAGGTGCGAAAAAGCCGACCCGACGTAAAGAAAAGCCACCATCACATCTGCTGAGCAAGATGCCGATCACTTCGGCTAAGGCTATAAATATGAGAAGATATCATCAGGAGAAAGGGGTAAGCAACAGGAGAGAACATTCATCCTACTTCATACGAAAAAGAAGAAGTCTTCTAACTTGATCGTCGGAGCTAAACCCGGGCATTCAGGCCCAACTCCGACCGGTTACCCTTCTGTGTAGGTATCTCGATCTTTGGGAGACGTTCAAGGATTCCCTCGGCGTTTGTCAAGGTCAACCCCATCAAATATAAATCTAACCGTTGATCTGGAATCAGTGTCGATCTCTAGATAGGCACCGATTCTAGCCACAACAGTTTGGCGCCTTCTGTGGGGACCCGAGCAAAAAGCCGCCATGAGGAAATCCAAACGCATCCCGGAGAAAGAGACAGGGAGTAGTGTAGCCGGAGAACCAAGCATTGCAATATCGGCGGACAGCACCGTTCCTCCCATACCTAACGTGGAAAACACCCAGGATGAGCAATACCAGGCCCTCGCACGCCGCTGTGAACAACTAGCCCAAGATCTTCAAGCCATAACACAACAAGCTTCCCAGTTCCCAGCTCCCCCCGGTGCACCTCCGGCGCTCCCAGCCCAGTCTGAAAGCTGGGGAAGATCAAATGTTCGCACCCGCCGCCCGCAAAGGGCCAGGGAAGAATGGAGGGAAAAAACCCCTGCGAGCAGCTCAGACTCCTCCAGGGAAAAACTCCGGGTAAGACGTAGAAGAAGAATTGGGGATAGCTGGCGAGAACACACCTCTTCCGGCAGCCCAAGCCTACCCCCTCTCCCACGGTGACGTCGAGCCTCTCCAAGATCACCAGGGTATACGCCGCCGCGTAGAGAAAAAGGTACGTCACCACAGCCGTCTCCGTAGGGAAAGAAGATGCGGGGGAAATCCGACTCGGGTAACATCCCCCTTTACCAAAGAAATCCTTGAAGAAAGCATCCCCGACAGTTTTTGACCACCCTCGATGACAACATATCATGGGAAAACCGACCCGTCCCATCATCTTAAATCTTTTCGCTCCAAAATGCTCCTATAGGGAAACTCAGATGCGCGGATGTGTCAAGCCTTCCCATCCACCCTTGAAGTCGCAGCCCAAGATTGGCTTGTCGACCTCCCCTCTAATTCCATCTCCTCCTTCCAGGTAATGGCTGACCTTTTTCTCACACGCTTTGCTAACTACTCCAAACAGCAGAAGACTCCCTCTACTCTCATGCGGGTGAAACAAAAAGAAGGAGAAAGTCTCCAGACGTACCTAAATCGTTTCATTGAGGAAACGGTGAAAGTAGAGGATCTTCCACCCAGAATGGTCGTCACTATGCTGATCGAAGGATTACAAGACTCTCCTTTCCGTTTCTCACTCACCCTAGAGTCACTAAGGAACATGGCCGACCTTATGACTCATGCCCAGAAGTATATTAATTCGGACGAAATCCATGCGGGGTGGGAAGAAGAGGCTCGGCAACAAGAAAGTCGTGACAGGAGTGACCGCCGAGGAGTGCCTAGAGGGGACAGATGCAACCCACCACGGAGGATGGACCATACCCAAAGATCTTCGCCGCGCTGCGGACAATACCAACTCCAGCCCCAAGATCCCCGAAAATATGGACCAGCCCCCCAATACAAGTATCATACCCCCCTCAACCTTCCACGAAGCCATATCCTCATGGAAATCCGAGATCAGAAGATCCTGGCGAAACCGGAACCACTGAAAACCTCTAACAGTCGGAGAGGCTATGGTAGGAGATACTCCAAATACCACCAGGCTCCTGGCCATGACAATGATGAGTGTAGCCACCTACGGAATGCGCTGGAGGAAGCTGTACGAAAAGGAAGAATCAAAAAATACATCTATCGACAGTCGGCACCTGCAAAAGAGTCGCCCACTAGACGCAACGAAGTCGGCAAAGAAATTGTTGGTTGTATCAGCGGAGGCCCCGACTGTGCTGGAGAAAGTTCTGCCTCACGAAAAAATTATGCCCGAATGGTGTTGACGACCCAAGTGAAGCAAACCCAGAAGAGAGCTCGAGCCATGCCACCAATCATTTTTTATGATGTTGAGGCCGAGAGGGTCTGCCACCCTCATGACGACGGCTTGATCATCGCCGTAACAGTCTCAAACTTCGAATTAAGAAGGATCCTCGTCGACACGGGAAACTTGGTTAATGTCCTTTTCTGGAGCGCCTTTGAAAGGATGAGATTTGACGTAGATCAGCTGCTCTCGGTAAAATTGGCCTTGATAGGTTTTTCAAGAGGAGTAATACAGCCGGAAGGAATGCTGACACTCCCGGTAACGGTCGGACGCCCACCCAGGCAATCTACAACCACGGCTAACTTCTTGGTCGTATGATGCGCATCCAGTTATAATGCCATTCTCGGCAGGCCAACCCTCAACTCCTTAAAGGCAGCGGTATCCACCTACCACCTCCTTCTAAATTTTCCGACCGAAAACGGATGTGGGGAAGTAAGAGGGGATCAACCACTAGCCCGACAGTGTTACGCTGACATCCTCAAAGGGAAAGATTCGACAAAAGGAAAGACTCCCGAAACCATGACGCTGGAGGAATATGCGGGCGCCCTGGATGAGGAGGATCACATACTAACGCCAGTTGAAGAACTAATCATGATCCCACTCGACGAAGGTCAGCCAGACCGCACCGTTCAGATCGGGACTGGGCTATCACCAGAACATCAACGAGGGATAATGA
The DNA here is from genome assembly GCA_026586065.1 of Dioscorea zingiberensis. Classification (NCBI taxonomy): domain Eukaryota; kingdom Viridiplantae; phylum Streptophyta; class Magnoliopsida; order Dioscoreales; family Dioscoreaceae; genus Dioscorea; species Dioscorea zingiberensis. The sequence continues at coordinate 26,322,221 of CM048826.1, forward strand.
CGCTCCTACGAAGGAACGCCGATCTCTTTGCATGGTCACCAGAAGACATGCTGGGAGTAAATAGGGAAATCATCAAGCATCGGCTTAATGTTGACCCGGTTTTCAAACCTGTGATTCAGAAGCGAAGGAGTTTGCACCAGAAAGACAAAAGGCCACGGAAGAAGAGGTCGACAAGCTCCTTAAAGCAGGCTTTATAAGGGAAGTAGTCTACCCAAACTGACTAGCTAACGTAGTCTTGGTAAAAAAGCCATCGGGGAAATGGAGGATGTGTGTAGACTATTCCGACTTGAATAAAGCCTGTCCTAAGGACTCTTTTCCTTTGCCTTGGATTGATGATCTCGTAGACTCTACGTCAGGGCATGAGATGCTTAGTTTCTTGGACGGTTTTTCTGGATATAATCAAATCCGAATGGCCACCACTGACGAAGAGAAGACTTCATTCGTCACCAACAAAGGGACCTACTGCTATAAGGTAATGCCTTTCGGCTTGAAAAATGCAGGGGTAATATTTCAAAGGCTGGTAACCAGGGTCTTCAAGAAGCAAATTGGAAGAAATGCTGAAGCTTATGTAGACGACATCCTAGTGAAAAGCCCAAAAGCCGAAAACTACATAGCAGACTTGCAAGAAGCTTTCCAATCCCTTCGGGAATACGGCATACGCCTCAACCCAAGTAAGTGTGCTTTCGGAGTTCGCTTAGGTAAATTTTTAGGGTTCATGTTGACCCCAACGGGGCATCGAGGCAAATCCGAAGAAAATCAAGGCAATACTAGAAATGAGATCCCCAAAAACCCTCAAGGAAGTCCAAAGGTTAAATGGGCGTTTGGCCGCCCTTGGACGTTTTATCTCAAGAGCAGGGGAGAAAAACCTTCCTTTCTTCCGAGCGTTGCGAAAAGCCCTGAAGATGGAGTGGAGCGAAGACTGTGAAAATGCGCTCGGACAACTCAAAGACTACCTCAAATCTCCCATGCTACTCGCAAAGCCCCAACCCGACGAAGAACTCTACATATACCTAGCAGCAACCACCACCGCGGTAAGCTCGGTCCTCTTAAAAGAGGAAAAAGGCATTAAAAAACCAATCTATTACACCAGCAAGGTTCTTAGCGACACATAAACGAGATACCTCCCTCTTGAAAAACTAGCTTTTGCCCGCGTCACGACAACCAGACGACTTAGGCCTTACTTTCAAGCACACAAGATTACAGTTCTCTTGGATCAACCTCTGAAGCATGTTCTCCACCGACCGGAAACCTCGGGAAGATTAGCCAAATAGGTAGTCGAGTTAGGGCAGTTCGAGATCAGCTATAAGCCCTGGACTGCAATCAAAGCCCAAGTGTTGGCTGATTTCATAGTGGAGCTAACGACAAAAGAGCAGGAAAAGATTTCCACAACAGAACCCTTGGGATCAACATAAGTACCATCCCCTCACTGGACCCTATACGTGGATGGCTCGGCCACAGAGGAAAGAGCAGGGGCAGGGCTGGTACTGCATTCCCCCTTCGGATGGCATTCGTCGACAATCCTTAGGTTCGACTTCAAGGCAACGAATAATGAGGCGGAGTATGAAGCCCTCATCGCAGGACTCCAATTAGCCCGAGGCCTTGGTGTACAAAAATTACTGGCATATACCGACTCCCAACTCATTGCCGGGCACACCACGGGAGACTTCGAAGTCCGGGAATAAAACATGGTAAAATATCGGGCGGTAGTAAGAAAAATCATCCCCAGCTTTGTGCAGTTCGAAATAGTCAAGATCCCTCAAATAGAAAATGAAGAGGCCGACCTCCAGTCCAAAATGGCGTCTTCACCTGAGATCGATCTGAAACAGCCTTTCAACGTCTAGCACCTAACAGAGAGAACCATTGAGGGACGCCCAGAAGATGAAATACTGAATGCAGAGGAAGAGCCCAGTTGGATCGACCCCATAAAGAAGTACATCCAAGATGGATCCCTCCCACCCGAATCGAAGGAAGCTCGACGCATAGTCACAAAGTCAGCCAAATACAGTATAATTGATGACAGCTTATACAAGAGATCTTATACCCGACCACTCCTGCGGTGCCTGCGACCAACCGAAGCCGAGTACATCCTACAAGAAATACATGAAGGCATTGGTGGAGACCACTTGGGAGGAAAAGCTTTGAGGCACAAGGTCCTGCAACAAGGGTACTATTGGCCGACCCTATCCAAGGAAGCCATGGAATTCGTCCTGAAATGCGACACATGCCAACGCCACGCAAGAATACAGAGGCGACCACCAACACTACTCACCCTGATAGTAAGTCCAAGGCCATTTGCCTTATGGGGGGTCGATATCCTTGGCACGTTCCCTACAGCAGTCAGACAGATGAAGTTCCTAATCATCGCCATCGATTACTTGACTAAGTGGGTAGAGGCAAAAACCTTGGCCACAATCACTGAAAAAGTGTGCGAAGGTTTTCTATGGCGACCGTTGTCAGTCGATTTGGAATCCCGGTAGCCTTCATCACCGACAATGGACGACAGTTTGACAACCATGCCTTCAAAAGCTTCTGCGCCAAATTAGGAATAGAAGCCAGGTTGACATTGGTAACACATCCCCAAGCTAACGGCCAGGTCGAGGTAACCAATCGGACTTTACTTCAGGCACTAAAAACTCGGGTCCTCAGGGATGGAACAAGCTGGGTAGAAGAAATCCCAAGTGCACTATGGGCGTACCGGACGACAACACGAACCCCGACTGGGGAAACTCCATTCGCTCTCACCTTTGGCGTCGATGCCGTCATTCCAGCAGAAATAGGGATACCAACGCTACGGACAAAGACCTTCTCCCCAGAAACCAATGAAGAAAGGCTCCGAGCAGAACTGGACCTCCTCGAAGAAAAAAGAGAGACCTCTGAGATCCGTGCCGCAACATACCGTCAAAGGGTAAAATGCTTTTACAACTCTCGGGTGAAAGGAGTCAGCTTCCAGCTCGGAGATCTGGTGCTAAGGGAAAATAAATTCCAAGGCAACAAAAGCCGAACGGGAAAATTAACCCCAAACTGGGAAGGTCCATATATAGTGAAAAAAGTGGTTAGGACCGGGACCTACTATCTTGCCAACATAGAGGGGCAAGTCCTCAAACGACCATACCATGCCAAACACTTGCGTCGTTATTATTAGTAATAAAAGAAAGGAATCTAGGCTTTTTTGCAAGAAGACTCACAAGAAATGTTATCCGCTCCTTTCTTACTCGCACAAAGTCCCTCCAAAGGAGGGCCGAGTCCCTGACTAGCACAAAGTCCCTCCAAAAAAGTGCCGAGTCCCCTGACTCGCATTAAACCCCTCTTAAGGTGGGCCGAGTCCCCAGACTCACAAAAAGTCCCTCCAGAGAAGGGCCGAGTCCCCTGACTCGCACTAAGCCCCTCCAAAGGAGGGCCGAGTCCCTTGACACACAAAAAGTCCCTCCAAAGGAGGGCCGAGTCCCCTGACTCGTACCAAGCCCCTCCAAAGAAGGGCCGAGTCCCCTGACTCGCATAAAAACCTTCGCCCAAAAAATAACAGTTATACGGAAGCCCGCTGATGCAAAAGAGGATGGAAATAAACGCCCCAGGCAACCGTATAAAGGAAAGGGCCTTAAATCTCAAAAAAAAAAAACAGGGGGATACCCCCTCAGAAGACCGGAGGTTAGAGTATCTCACTCGTTGTTAATTCGCGTATTTAGAGTTTAAAATGCATTTCGATTATGATGAAAAAATCGAGAAAATCCGTCCAACAAATCATGCGAATAAACATTAAAGTCGTCATTCATAAAAAAAGAGGGCGGAAGAAAGCCCCTTACATAGAATATACAAAGGTTTCTTGAAAGAGGCCTCGACAGCCTACATACTCTAAAGTAGAAGGCCCGTTCACCCCGACACCTTAGCTAGACTCGATGGATGATCGAGATGAAACCTGAAGTCTCCCTCGCCTAGCCTCCCCTTCGCGTGGGAGAGGCTTATACCTAGAAGGCCAGATGAAAGGGTTTATCGATTTTCGACAACCATTTCTTCCAAAAATCTCCACCTGAAAAGTCTTGTCGCCAAGATAAGTGAAAATTAATAATTCCCCTTCCACCAACTCATGATCCATATAGAAACTCATCCACCCAGGGCCGGACCAAATTTTACTTGAAGATCCCTCCCTACAAAATGCTACAAGCCAACTACAGCCATTCGTTCCTATAAGATTTACATAGGTCATTTTGGACAAATCCAAGCGCCAAAAGAAGGAAGCAGGAATCTTCAAATTACGAGAGTGAACTTCAGGATTAAACAAAATAAAAAAGGAATGAGGAAGAGAAGAGGAAGCCATCGGAAGACCAAAGGCTAAGAACGAACACACATTAATATAGGCACCTCCTTGCTGACGTCAAATCAGTCATGAGAGCCAAGCCCAATTCCCTAAGTTACAACAGTAGGCACAGACAAGACGACACGGCTTTTTGGATAAAATGGACAGATGCCCATAAAAGTAGATAAACCGGCCCCCCTCCCCTCCTTTTTCCTAGGCCCGACACTTGACCGAATCTAGCAAGCCATAGACCAGCATTCAGAAACGTCGCAAGAGTAATGGGGAGTTTTTCCAGAAACCAAGCGAGATTACCACTGTTCACTGGAAGCTCGAATGGCTCTCAAAAGAAGAGGGAATAGGTATAAAGGACAAAAGAAATTAAGAATCATCCTCTTATCACGATTAAAGACGCAAGATACGCGTGTACGGATAATATTCTTTCATAAAGACATCACTGTACAATCTACAAGATTCGGGACATAAAAGAGATAGAAGAGAAAGAAAACAACGCCCTATTCCGCAGAACTGTCCGACTCATTCCCCTTGTCCTCCTCCCTCCCGCTGCCGCCATCATCACTAAGGACAATAGATCTGTGAAAAGGACAAGCAGAATGGGCCCATTCCTTCGAGCATCGATTTCTCCCGTAAATTATCACACGGAAATGGGTACCTCCCATGTAAAAGAAAGTTATAAGATCCCCCACCTCCATGTGATGGTCGACCAGAAAGTCCTGCCATCCATTCACGAACCATATCTCTCCTGAATCTTCATTCCTATGCAAAGTAACTCCCCATATATGACCGCTAGGGCCCTCGAGAGCTACGCTACCAGCGTTTACTTCTCTCAGATGTTCGTGAAATACAGATGAAATTTTCAGACGATTGGTAGTGCCCCTCAAGCCGAACTGCCTGTAGAAGGAAGGACGAAGAAGAAAGTCCATAAAATCTTCACCTTCTCACAGCAATCCAAAGATAGAAACAGACACTCCACCCAAACCCGCTTATATACCCCCAAAATTGGAAGCAGCCTTAACTCCTAGAGAACTGGCTTTGACCCTTCGGGACAAACGGCTCATTAAAGACAAGATCTCGAAACTGACCCACGTCCTATCGGGAAGAGATTAACGACGGTACCTTGCTTAAGAAGAATACTAAAGGACGTCATTAAATGTAAGGTGTTATTGCGGCAACACAACCCGAAAAAGCCTAGCTGAAATAATGACAAGTATAGTATCTCAGATCAAAGGCAATATGAAAAACCTTAACGAATTAAAATTCGACTTATTTAAATCGGCGCCAGTAAAATAATGATCGTGACTCTTCACTTAATTTTGACACAAATTCACTCAGTTAGTAGTATAGGCGTAGCACGTAAGCACAACATAATCACTTTTTTGATTAATAGTGAACAATCCTTACAAAACTACACAGAAATTAAAGAAACAAAAGATATAGACAATATTACAGACGCTCTCCCAAATTAGCTCTAGCCTCCTCGTCCTCTTCACCTCTGGTAGAAACAGCTTGAGGAGCATCTCTTTCCCCCGGAGGGCCCTGTTCAGCTTCTGCCCTCCAGACCAAGACCTTGCCCTTGCCAACATCAACTCTAGCAGCAACGGTCCCACCCTCAGCCAAAACTACAAAAAAGAGAGGGATAAAGCCGATTAGATCGCCAAGAACCAGTCACAATCGCCAGATTAGAAGTCAGAAAAAGCCCTTACCCTCGGTAGGACCACTGTTAGTCTTAGACTTCCCCGCCAAGGTTATATAAGCTTTCAATGCATCGGGATAGTCCATAAAGACTAATGGCAGGTCCTGTTGGATTAAAGCTTTAAACATTGCGAAGGTCCGTTTCCCCCTGTCTTGCGCTTTTAGCTTGGCTGCCTTCAATGTAGTCTTAAGTTCTTCAATCTGGACACTAAAATCTTCCAGGGCTTCTTCCTTCTCCAACCTGACCTTCTCTAAGTCCTCATTAGCATGGTCAAGAAGCTCGTCCAGCGACTTCAACCCACACGTGAGTTTGTCCTTCTCTGCTGATAGATCAGCAATCTTCTGCTTTGACACGGCCATCTCCTTTTCAAGAACAATGACCTGTTCCTGAAAGATAGCGACATCCGTCTCGGCGGATTTCAACGATTTCTCGGCATTAGACAGTTTTTCACCAAGATCGCGCTTTTCCTTCTTTATAACCTCAAGTTCCTTCTTCTGCTTCTCCTCCTTCTTTATAGACCTATAAACCTTATCCATCGCATCCTTGTTTTCCTTTTTCAACACCTCGGACGCATCCTCAAGAGCTCTAATCTTTTTCCGGAGGTCATTAATTTCCTCATCATTTTGGTCCAAGACTTTCGCACACGGATTAACGACGGCTGCATCCTCACGAAGGAATCGACAAGCACGATCCGCCAAAAAGAAGGCCTAGGATAAACCCAGTATTGTTAGAAAAAAGAGGAAAATGAAGCATAGAAAAGACGAGTTAACGTATACCGATCCAATATGCGGGGCTAGCTGGCTAGCCACTTCCTCCTTTCCCAGGTTTTGTAGCTTTAAAGAAATCTCCTCTGAGCGTATAGCATCAGCCATTTCACCCACTACAGAGGGATCATCGAAGAGCCCAACCCCAGAAGGGAGAGTTGTCGGAGGAGAAGATCCCTTCCAAGGCACAGCACTCCCCTTTTTGAACCCATCGGCCTCCGTCGTTCTAACCTGCATTAGATTAAAGGAGTATCAATAAGAATTCGCCTCGGAAGACCAGGAATAATTGAAGACACGATTCACACCTGACCAGAAGAACAGACGCCCCTACTCCGTATACTGACCTCACAGTCGGGTCCGGACGACCCTCTGGGGAAGAGGGAACATCCACGGATGGAGCTAAGGGATTCTCGGTCGAAGTCTCCCGCACCTTCCTCATGGGCTTCCGCAAAACCCGAGTGAGAATGCCCCCGTCATCAGAAGGGCAAGAATCTTCAGCTTGAATTGAGGGAAAGGTCACAGGAGAACCCGGTGAAGAGCTTACCTTCTTAGAAGAACGACCAAACCCAGCGACGGAGCCCTCGCCTTTCCTCCTCTTTTTAGGAATCGCTGTGGAAGTCCCGCCTTGATCACTACCACCAGCCTCCCCCTTTTTTAGGTTTTCTCTCTTCTCTTTTTCCGCCGCCTTCACCGACGGATCAACTGCTCTCCTCCCTCTCCGAACTGGAGGTTGAACAACCCCTTCGTGCTCAGCCAAAAGCTCCTCGGCAAGCCCGGCATCTTCCATCGTCTCGTCTGCAAAACAAGGAAGGATCAATCGTGGTCACATATACCAACTCTCTGAGATAAGAAACACAAGTGAACCCTACCACCATCTATGAAAAGGTGACACTTCTGGAGGTTCTCCCTCGTCAGAATCGTATCGACCGAAACGCCAGAAACCCCTTTGAAACGTTCAAATTCCCTTTTCTCGTCCCTTGTCATCCCTTCCTCACACGAGGTGTCTGTCCGAGGCTCCGCCCACTATGCCGGACATCCCACCAGGATTTACTAGATACAAAGAAGAACTTACTTTTCCACCTCTTAATAGAAGAGGGAACCTTGCCCAAGAACTTCTTTCCCGAACGGGCCGAGAAGAAATACCAATCGGTATTGGGTTCAGGATTTAAGCTAAATAAGAGCCTAAACCATTGAAGCGTCGGTTGGACCTTATAGTGGTTCAAGACAATTACAAACCCAAAAAGTAACCTCCAAGAATTTGTTGTCAGCTGAGAAGGACACAAACGATGATACTCGAAGACTTCCCTAACAAATGGAACAAAAGGGAGCCTGAGACCGCCCAACAGCGCATCCTGATAAATGGCGATTTCCCCCCTCCTAGGAGAACTTGCTCGCTCCCCACCGCCCGGCTCCCTACAAGTAAATAGAGCGACGGGAATTTTGTAACAAGCGACTAATCTATTAATATTTGCTTGGCGAAGGAGACTCACAAAAACGGTGGATTTTCCCCTTTCGGCTTTCGAAGAACCAGGGTGAACTCTAGGAACTACTAGAAGATTACTAGGCTCATCCGAAGATGGAATACGAGAAGAAGACACAGGGTCCTCAGGATCAGCCAATGCCGCATCAAAAGGAAGAAGAGCAGAGTCACTGGCCTCGCCGGATGCAACGGCGACTGGAGATACAACAAGACAACTAGGCTCGCCAGAAACAGGAACAGGGAGAGAGGTAATAGAACCAGAAACAGTCGCAGAAGAAGATGCAGACGAAGTAGGAAGAGAAGGGAAAACAGGAGCAGGAAACCTAGAATCCAAAGGAGGGATGTCCATTACCTCGAAATGAAGAAACGTGGAAAAGACAAGAGAATATTGCCAAAGAATACCAGAAACCACCGGCGGCGAGAGAAGCGCGTTGACGACGAAGACAAGGATAATACAAAACCCTCAGCCCCTTTCTCTCTTCAAAACCCAAAACGTTTTTCCCTTAGCTATCAGATCGTCATGAACGGTGGGGATTGTCCCACTATAACAATATCCAATCAGATACGCGCCACGTGGAAGCACAAACAACGGACGGATCGCGAGTGCAATTCGAAACGACGTGACAGGCAACCCATAACGATCTTTGACAAGTAGACCCTAGAAAGTCGGGCCCATCATTACCCCGCCTACCTCACGCCATGCCCTCACAACTCAATACTCCTCAAAAGTCGCTAACCGAAACAAGAAATGGCACGCCACAATAAATGCTCCACAGTAGACATTTTTGACAATTTAAATAGACCGGAAGATCAAAATATCTCGCCCACGTCCCATTGAAAGTAGTCGGAATTGACCCATATACAAAAAAACTGATATAAAAGCACTCGGTTAAAACATTGCATTTATTCACAAAAAAGAGACTGACGTACAAGGACCAAAGCAAGGAAAAAGAAGGATAACAGAAACATGAAAGACAATATATAAAGATTAGTCAGCAAAACAAAACATCCGGCATTCTAAGAAGATCCGATAGAAGATTCCGAGGCCTGAGCCCCCTCCTCCTCACTATTGTCAACTTCAACCGCCCTATGCATCGGCCGGACAGAGAAGGGTGACTCTCTCAGATAGCAGCCCCTACCGTAAATCTTCACCTTGAAATCCCGACCTCCCAAATAAGTAAAGATTAGAAAATCCCCCACCATCACACGGTGGTCCACATGGAACTCCCTCCAGCCTCGCACAAACCAGATCTCTTCGAAATCATCATCCCTGATCAATTCCACGCTCCACACACAACCGCTCGAACCACGAAGATGAACATTACCTGGCTCAAGCCCGTCAAGGAACCAATGGAACCCTGGTGGAATCCTGAGCATAAAAGTAGAAAGCTCGGGAAGAAAAACCTTGAAAAAAGATTGATGATGAGGAGAAACCATACGACAGAGGATAAGAACATCAGTCCCACTCCCGCCAATATATATAGGACATCATATGCGAACCACAAAAAGGAATACATTGAATGAACTCACAGTTTCGAGACCTCGACTGCCACCCCTGGTACTTGGGAAATGACTGTCCTAATACTCCCAGGAGAGTAAATTCCTAGGAACTGAGAAAACGTCAATTCAAAGTCACCCCTTGACATTCCCAATGCTTTGCTTCCCGAGTCGACTGATGACCGATTAACGCTCGTCCATCACTCAAACTTGCGCGAAAGCACACTTGGTGGGGGGGGGGGGGACTAGTGATAAGGGTAAAAGTGGTCAGCTATGTGGACATATCTGAGCTGCCCGGCTAACCAACCTGATCTACCCACGTGGCAATCCCTCATCCACTCCGCACATGCCTAATAAATCCTATCGCTGACAAGAGATCAGGGCCAAAGTCAGAGCATAGGGAAAAGCAACGGTAAGGAATTAATTGATCGAATGACTTGTATCATAATATAAGTACGGTTAGCAAGGGATTTGAACCCAAAAAGGACGAGCGCCCATACTAGCTTAGTGACAAGATAGCCCCCACTTATACACCGACTTGACCGGAGGAATGACCCACTTGAACCCAGACTGGACGTATGCGAGAGCCTACATGGTTCCTGATTGGACAGACGAGACAACCATGCATGGCCCTCGAGTTATAAGTAAGAGGAAAACGACCTGATTCTTGAGAGGACAGGGAAAAAGTCATCCATGACATCGAAGGGACATGTCCGAAAAAGCCGACCCGACGTAAAGAAAAGCCACCATCACATCTGCTGAGCAAGATGCCGATCACTTCGGCTAAGGCTATAAATATAAGAAGATATCATCAGGAGAAAGGGGTAAGCAACAGGAGAGAACATTCATCCTACTTCATACGAAAAAGAAGAAGTCTTCTAACTTGATCGTTGGAGCTAAACCCGGGCATTCAGGCCCAACTCCGACCGGTTACCCTTCTGTGCAGGTATCTCGATCTTTGGGAGACGTTCAAGGATTCCCTCGGCGATTGTCAAGGTCAACCCTATCAAATATAAATCTAACCGTTGATCTGGAATCAGTGTCGATCTCTAGATAGGCACCGATTCTAGCCGCAACATATATATATAATCATGATAAGGTAAGGTCGGCTGGAAACACTATTTATTTGCAGTCGCCTCCCATTTGGCCACCTGGAGCATGTTTGAGGGATTTCCAACCATATGGATGGAAAGAACATCGAAAAATAAGCTAACATGTCAATTTTCATACAATTTGGGAACTTGTAGGGTCTTCATCTTAACGGGTGAAAATTTATAGAAATCTTACTGGTTCAAAATTTCACCCGTTAAGATGAAGAACCTACAAGTTCCCAAATTGTATGATAATTGACATGCTAGCTTATTTTTCGAGGTTCTTTCCATCCATATGGTTATATATATATACAGGGTTGATACTATGCGGTCGACCTTATCACTATGCAAGTGTGGTAGCCTCTTTTTGGCCCACTTGCATAGTGTTTTGAGAAAATCTAACTGTATGGATGGAAAGAACCTCGAAAAATAAGCTAGCATGTCAATTATCATATAATTTGGGAACTTGTAGGTTCTTCATCTTAACTGGTGTAATTTTGAACCAGTAAGATTTCTATAAATTTTCACCTGTTAAGATGAAGACCCTACAAGTTCCCAAATTGTATGAAAGTTGACATGTTTGCTTATTTTTCGATGTTCTTTCCATCCATACGGTTGAAAATCCTTCAAACACCGTGCAAGTGGCCAAATGGGAGGCGACCTTACTTGCACAGTAATCCGGTCGGCCTTATAATATCACTCTCGTATATATATATATAGGGATATGATACAATGAGGCTTGCTGCAAGTGCGGCCGCCGCATTGTATCTTATCTTTTATGTATTATATATATATATAATATATATTATATATTATATAATCTATTTATATATATATAGATTTATCTATATATTTTAGATAATATATAGATATGTATATATAATTTTTAAATTATCTTATCATCATAATACACACACACACACACACACACACACACACACACACACACACACACACACACACACATATATATATATATATATATATATATATATATATATATATATATATATAAATTATATATACATATCTATATATTATCTAAAATATATAGATAAATCTATATATATAAATAGATTATATAATATATAATATATATAATGCATAAAAGATATGATACAGTATAGCGGCTACACTTGCGGTCGGCTTCCCTGTATTATATCCCTATATATATATATATATATATATATATATATATATATATATATATATATATATATGTGTGTGTGTGTGTGTGTGTGTGTGTGTGTTAACCGGTGATCTGGTTATGCCACGTGGACCGCCTGGATCTTTGGCAAACTGATGATGACTTCTCGGATGGAAACCTTGAAGGTGAGTGTTCTCTCTTGGAGTTTACCTAAAATGGGGACAAAGAGAAAGTAGAAGCCGGTGAGAGGGGATAGGGTTCTGTCGCCCATGCCCGCTCCGACGGTCAAGTCAGTCAACTAATCAGAGAAGGAGAAGGAGAAGAAGGAGCCGGAGTAGAGAAGTTTTTAGGGTTTGAATTGTTGCTTACCTTCTTTCCCGGCTTTTTCTCCTTATGTACTTCCTTTCTTTCCTTCGGGATCCGTGCTACCTTTATCCTATCATCATGAGAACCTAGGCGTGCCATCCCTCCTCCTAGAGTAGCCTTGCTTTGTCCTAGGAGGGCATGGCGGCACCTTGTTAGGTTTGTACAAAGTTGTAGAAGGGATGTGATTGAGACAGGTGGCTTGTCGAATCCCTTGGATATCACTAATCCCCCGCTCCCTCATCTCGAGGTCCTCGTGACCTCGGGTTAATTTGATTTTGGTGGAGTTCAGGTGTAGGTGGCCAAATTTGTGCAGGTTGAGGGGGGCTTGGCGCCCACGTTGTTAGGTCCCATGGAGGTGGCGTCGCTGAACTTGATGGCAACTATGTGGCTCCAAATTGTGAAGAGGATGTCACTATTTTTTGTAAGAGTGATTCACTCGGTGAGGCATTTATGAGGGCGCTCCATCTCGGGAGCTGTTTGTCAAGGTTATTCCTCTCTAACGCTTCCCAGGAGGGTGGTCGATGTCCGAGAATTCTCATGAAGTTCGTTCATCTCAGAGAGTCTCCACTAAGTTAGGTTATCTCATAGACTTTCATAAGGTTAGACGAAGGGGCTATTGTGGATGACGTCTATCTCAGGAGTGGTTTGTCAAAGTGATTCCCCTCTTATGCTTCCTATGAGGGTGATCGATCTCCGAGAATTCTCATGAAGTTTTTTCATCTAGGAGAGCCTCCGCTAAGTTAGGTTATCTCGGAGAACTTCCCCAAGGTTAGGCGAAGGGGCTATTGTGGATGACATACGCTAAGTGGACGTCTATTCCAAAGATGGCACAACCATTATGGGCCGCCATGCCTCTTCGTTTCACGCGACATCTCGCTTATCGCAGAAGCGATAGTCGAGGCAATGATGAAACGCTATTGATAGGCCACGCATCCTTTCCCTGGGGTACTATTTTGGGAGCTCCCCAGCTGTCGTTATGTATCCTCGGAGCGAGCTCTAACCATTGGTTTGCCCTTGGACTAGGTTAAATTCAACGCCTCTTTGTCCTATTGTCTTGCGTTCTGATAGTGTTTTTCTTGAGACTATTCTTCCTTCCTTCATCATCTCATGCTCAGTTTTCTTCAGGTAATAGCATGTTCTTCTCAAACTGTTAGGGCGAACTAGAGTGAAGTCGGGCCTTCCGTCATAACAGTAAGCCTTGCAGCTATAGAGGATATCCCTAGTTCCTTTTCTCCTGACGCCGTGAGCCGAATCAATATGCACTTTCTTATAGATTCTCCCCCGTTTACCTGTAGAGCCCCTGAGCCCAGTGAGAGAGCAAACACTCCCCGTGACTATGAGGTTGCTATTTATTTTGATGCCCTGGTGACTGGTCTCCGCCTTCCCTTTGCCTAGATATTTAGGAAGAGTTTCAAATTCTTTGAACTTAGTCCTTCCCAGTTAACCCCTAATTCATGGAGAACACTGGGTGGTTTTGTCATAGTCCTCCAACATTTTGGAATCAACTCGACTCTTAGATGGTTTTGTCTTTTATTCTCCCTTAGGTCTTAACCCGGGAGGGGCTGGTATTATTTCACCGCCCATTATAACAAATCCTTTCTAGGCCCGGGTTGGTCCTCCGTTCATGATTGGAAAGATAAGTTCTTTTTTGTGTCTTATAACCGATCTTGGAGATTCCCTACCTCTTGTGGTATTCTAAATTTAAAAGCAAGTTCTCGGTTTAAAGAGACGACTAAGGAGGGGAGACAACTAAAAGTATTCCAGGGTGGTTTTCCTAGGATCCCACTTGGCTTCTCGTCATAAAGAACCTCTTAGCTCACAGGCTATTTCTAGTGAAGGATAGGAAGTTATGGGTTTTATTCAGATATCGAGGCTTCAACAGTTAACTAATTTTCTCATTTGTCCTATACGCAGGTGCCGGTATGGATATTGAGGAGTTGATGGATTGTCTCATGGATAACGTCCAAGCCTATGAGGCAAGTGAGACGGCCGTGGTAATCGAGGACTTAGACATCCCTTTCAAGGATGCCCCCGTAGAGGTTGATCCTCCAGCGTCTCACCTGTCCGAGGTCTTTCCCATCTCTCCGGATCATGACCCCCCAAAGAAGAAAAATGAGAAGACATCAAATGAGGGGAGATCTAAGAGGAGAGAGGCCGGGGAGTCCAGCCGCCCCAAGAAGAGGGTTTGGGGTTCCTCTCAGCGTCCCCCAGGATCGATCCCTCTCCAAGCTTCACAGATGGGCTAGAGAAGGAAGGTCCGTGTCCTTTGAGGTCTCCGGTGCGCGCCTTCGAGATTTTAGTTACTCCCAAATACGCTGCACGGGGGTTCAAGATGGTGCGGTCTCCTTCCTTCTAGGCCAGGTCGTCAGCCCTTGATGACAATGCCCTAGGCAACCCTATTTCTTTTTTAGCCTTGTACGTAGGTCTTTCTATTCTATCAAAGAATCCTCTTGTTCAGGATTTCGTGTATCCTCTAGTTATCTTTGCTATATTTTTAGGCCAGTTACTTCTTGGACTACGCTGCGAGGCGTTTTAAGGGAAGGGTCTAGCGATAGAGCTTCAACAACAAGAGCTAGAGAGTCTCCGGCAATCGGATGCGGATCTGCGCGCCAAAGTGGTGCTTCTTTCGAGCGAGAAGTACAAAGTTGAGGAAGAGCTTTCTGAATGTTGTAGCTCTCTAGTAGCCTCCGAGAAGGCTTTGGAATCTGAGAAGAGCTTGCCGGCGGCGATTGTGGACGAGGGTGTGAAGTGGAGGCTTTCAAGGAGAAGTTCCGCGCCTCTTCCGAGTGGGCTCAGGACCTAGAGGATTCGGTCAAGCGTCATTATGAATCCCTCGAGTTGCAAGCCTCCCTGGTCATTGACCATCAAAAGGCTATTGAGGAGGCCTTAGCGGACTTTAAGACTGGCCCTGAATATAAGGGGGCCTTACTCAAGTCTGCAAACGATTGCTTCTCGGTCTTTCAAAAGGTTGCCCTTGCCCATCTCAAGCTCCATTTTGGTGACGTGGACTATGCCGAGGTTATAAAACTTTGGGGTAACCTGCGGCAGAAGGAAAGGCGTTCGAAGGATTCTGCCAAGGTCTCGGCTATGGGAAAGGCAGCAGTTGAGGAAACGACACGATCCTCTTCAGAGGATCACGTGGCAGAGGGACCCTGTTGTTACTATGCCTCCGACTTACTTTTTCTCTATGTTTTTCTTGCTAGTTCTCTATTATGCGCTTAGGTTTTGTAAGCGAGGTCTACTAGCCTCCATTTCTTGAATGAAAGAATATTTACTTCAATAACTGTCTCATCGAATTGGTTGCGTGTTTCCTCAAATTGTTGACTTGTTTAGGTGGTCGGGGGGTACCACTTCTCCCGTCGTGATCAATGGATAGGGAATTGGTAACTGTCTCATCGAATTGGTTTAGTGTTTCCTCAAATTGTTGACTTTTTTAGGTGGTCGAGGAGTACCACTTCTCTTGTCGTGATCATTGAACATAAATGGTCAAGAATTGGCTATATGCGACGTTGTCCGGGGTCCGCTTTTGCCCTGCTTAAACTATCTGCTTGCTTGTGAAACCGATGGTATACTAGCACTATCACCTGTCCCTGCCAGGTCCCGAGGTCATGCAGATTCTCGGGTATCTATTATCGGGGACTCTGGTTGGGTGATAACCATTACGTTAAGGCTGTGAAGATCAGGGCCAACGTACCTCCCAAGAATTTTACTGAGGTATCGGTTGGATCTTTCTTCCTTTATTGCCTACCATAATTCTTATTCGAATCCCTTACTTTTGCTCTCCTTTTGTATAGAAATGAAAGAAAGTATTAGTTATGACCACTATCTGATCGGTCTTATGTTCCCTTGAGATAGCTGCTTGTGTGGGTAGTTTGGGTAACCTGGAATCCTCCGAATACCACTATCCCTCCTAGCAAATTTCAAGGTCGTTCATATTTTTGGGCGTTTATTGTTGGGGTTTTGCTTGTAATGTGCAATTCTAGTACAACCGGGGTTATCTTAGTCACTACCACGGGATAACCAACTGTTGATTTCGAGAAGTTTTGTGATAATAAGGGAAAGCTTTAGCTACGAGCGCCAAGTTATTCTTCATCAATTTCCGATCAGTCGTGGTATGAGTTCGAGGTTTGAAGAGGGGTTCCTAAGGTAACTGATTGTTGAATTCGAGTCGTTTTGCTACAATAAAGGCGAGCTTTCGCTATGACTATCAAGTTACCCCTTATTGGCTATATAAGCTGGTCTATGGTAGAGCGATGTCTCGTATCTATCAAGGATGTCTCTTCTTGATGGGTCGTCGTTTTCAAGGTGTCCATTTCTCTGGAATTCGAGCGGTGGTTGCTTATCCCACCCGCATTCTATACTCACTTGGCTCAGCTATCCGGAGGCCCCGTGAACTTGGAGGGTCCTAGTGAGCGGGGTTGGAGCGTGGTCCTAGTGAGGGATCATGCTCGTGTAGAAATGCGGTTTAAAGAAGGGTGGTCCAGCTTCGTGGCAGATCACTGGTTGACTGTGGGGGATTTCTTGGTCTTTACCTTTGTTGGGGGATCCATTTCAAGGTAAAGATTTTCGGGACTACCTCGTGCGAGAAGGAAGGGGCTTTCTTCGCCCATCCCAGTAACGTAGAAGTGATCCCTAATGATGACGAGTCGATCTGAACGTCGTTCATATTTTAACAAATGAATAAATGTACTAGGTTCATTTCTCAAATACTATGATGTGTACTAACTTTATTTCTTAAATACTATGATGTCACCAAGAGCAACTTCTATTTGGTTTTGTCACATTTATTTGTTTGTACTCTTTTCATGGTGATGGGTTTACCTAATCCGTAAAGAGTGGGCAAGAGTGAGTATTGCTATGCCGGTCGCCTTCTACGGGCGCCGCTATGCTAGCCATTCTCCTGTGTATCACGACAAGGGTTAGGCTCTTGGGCAAAGCATTATTGTAGGTATCCCCGTGTGTCGAGATGTCCATCACACTTCTGGGTGTCGCCATGCTATTCACTCTCATGTGTGACGTGAAGGTGGTCACGCTCCTAAGTGAAGCGTTGGCGTACACACTCTCGGGTGCTCGGATGTCAGTCACGCTCCTGGGTGTCACTACGCTACTCACTCTCCTGGGTGCTGCAAAGGAAGTCACGCTCCTGGGTGAAGTGTTGGCGTACACACTCTCGGGTGCTAGGATGTCGGTCACGCTCCTGGGTGTCACTATGCTACTCACTCTCCTAGGTGTCGCGAAGGCGGTCACGCTCCTGGGTGAAGCGTTGGTGTACAAACTCTCGAGTACCGGGATGTCAATCACGCTGGACTGGTCCTCTAAACTTTGATTTAACGCAGAATGGGGGCTTTTGTCCACGCACTATAGAGTTCTCCGACACTACTTCCTATGGTCTAATCCCATATATATATACTTTTTGTGTTAATAGGAAGACATAGAATGGAAAGCGGAGAAAGAAAAATTTCATTAATAGAAGATAATAAGTTGGAATTATAGTACCCGTACAACCCGCTTTGGTAAGGACCGGCGGTACATGAGCTTCCTTCTTCCATTGCCCTTTTGCCAGTTGTGGCGTATCAAATGGTCAGCCTACCATTCGGACAGTAGTCAGTGGTAGGGCTGAGTTGTCTCTTGAGGGGCCTTCCTCTTGGGGATTGTGCTTGATGAATTGATTGAGTTGGCCCCTTCGGACTTGGTGCTCAATTTCATCTTATAGGTTTCGGCACTCCTCTGTGTCATGGCCATGGTCCTGGTGGAGGGAACGATATTTGTCCTTCCGGTGGGAGGAATTTCTCATCTTGGTAGGTGCATTCAAGATTTTTTTACTCTGTATTTACATGAGAATGTTCGCAATGGTGTCGTTGAGGGGCACAAACTCCCGATATCTGAGTTTATCCCCCCGTAGGTTGTCTCACGTTCGAGAATGGGGTCGGTTCCATGGGGGTTCGATGCTTGTTTTGGGAGTTCTACCGGTGCACTATTATCTGGTAGAGTAGCCTTTACTCTGGGGGCGCCATCCTCTTTTTCCTTCCCCATCCGAGCTATATTTCTTCGCCGTTGATGTACTTTTCGGCTTGGGTAAGGAGTTCGGAGAACTCCTCGGGTTGGTCCAGTGATAGGTCATGCTTGAAAAGTGAATCAAGGAGACCTTCCATTAGTGCGACCCCAACTATGGACTAGTTGAGTCAGGGGATAGTGCGCGTCTACTCGGTGAAACGGTTGATATAGGCGCGGAGGGTCTCCCCTCCTGTTGTTGCATACTCATAAGCATGGCCGATGTCTTTTGTTGCCTTTTGCTGCCCAAGAAATGATTGAGAAAAAGGGTGGAGAGTGCTTCAAATGAGGGGACCGAATTAGGGGGAAGGCTCTTGAACCAAACTAACGCCTCTCTCCTTAGCATCGTCGAGAAAAGCCTACACATCATAACGTCGAAGGATGTGTCTATGAACATAAGGGTTTCGTATACCTCTACATGGTCGTTTGGGTCCGTTGAACCATTGAATGTTTCCATGGCGGGAGGCCTGAGTCCTTAGGGGAGGTAGGCATCCTTGATTCTTCGGGTAAAAGGGGACGCTGGATGGCGGGTGTCGTGGGTATCTTCTTTGTGCAGGCTTGATTCCCTACGTCTTCCCGTCTTCTATAGGGGAATCATGCTGTGGGGGGAAGGGAGAACCACAACTACTTGCTTCTAGGTCCGTTTTATCTTTGCCTCTATTTGTCCATCGGCCGGATCTTTCCATGCGAAGATCTGACCTGGGTCTTCCCCCGGGAGTCCCTGGAGAGGGGGGTCATGGTGTAGATGTCTGGGAAACTTGTCTTTCCAGCATGTGGAGGGCTTGTGTCATAAGTTTCATTTGCGTTGTCATTCTCTCCTCTATTCTTGCTTCAAAAGTGCGGCAACACGTCTTCTGGGGGTCAACCCCTTGCTGCTGGTCCCAGAGGTCTGGGTCTTCGGGCCTTCCTTCTGGTAATATTGGTGCATCACCTCTCTCCTGTCCCTGGACATAACTACGGGTCATCCTCTTTATGGCACGTAGCTTTCTGTTTCAAGTCCCCACAGACAGTCTTGAAGGTGGGTGTTCTCTCTTGGAGTTCATCTAAAATGGGGGCATAGAGAAAGTAGAAGTCGGTGAAAGGGGGTAGGGCTCTGTTATCTATGCCCGCTCTGACGGTCAAATCAGTCAACTGATCGGAGAAGGAGAAGGAGGAGCCGCAATAGAGAAGTTTTTAGGGTTTGTATTGTTGCTTACCTTTTTTCCTGGCTTCTTCTCCTTATGTACTTCCTTTTTTTTTCCTTCGGGATCTGCGCTACCTTTATCTTGTCATCATGAGAACCTAGGCGTGACATCCCTCCTCCTAGGGTAGCCTTGCTTTGTCCTAGCAGGGCATGGCGGTGCTTTGTTAGGTTTGTATAAAGTTGTAGAAGGGATGTGATTGAGACAAGCAGGCCATCTATTCCTGCTTGACTTTCCCTCGATATCAATATATATATATATATAGGCATGATAGAATACATACGGCCGGCCTGATTCTATCATGCCTTATCTCATATATATATATATATATATATATATATATATATATAGAGGACTGTTAGGATCAGGCCGGCTGTAAGTGCAGCTGGCTGATCCTAACAGCCCTTATCTAATATATATATTAGATCATATATTTTGGATTTTATATATACTATATACTATATATATATATATATATATATATATATATATATATATATATATATATATATATACTTTTTAAATTATCTTATCCTGAAAATTCAATTATTTATCTACACATATCTATAATAATTACATATATGTAAAAAAAATACATAAATACATAAATACATATATATATATATATATACATATATAGTAAATATAAAATCTAATATATATATTCTAATATATATAACATATGGAGCTGATATATATATATATATATATATATATATATATATATATATATATATATATATATATATATATATATATATTATTTTTGGCTGCTATAGTATCGAGCTACAATGAAATTGCTATAGTGATTTGTTCTACAGTGAAATTGCTACAGTGATTTCGCCGTTCGTTCAAGAACGAGTAAGACAAGTTCATAACCAACTTGATTTATCAAGGAACCAGTTCATTCAAGAAAGAAGAGTAAACAAGAGCAAAATCATACCCGAGAACACCCATAAATCTTAAGTGCCTTCAAACGGCATAACAGGTATAGACTGGGAATTTCTATCTCGGCCTTGATTTCCACTTACCTCTTAGTTTGCAAAATCTTAAGGATTGCTTCTTTCTTTACTACTGAATTTTACAAGATAAAATAGAGTGTTTATGAGTTGTTTTAATCTGTCCTTAAAAATGGATGGATTATCGGTAAGAAACAAAAACTATACAAATCAAAAAAACATTATCTTTTTGTGGCCATACCTTCACAAGAAAAGCTTTCCCGTTCGAGGGAGAAAAAGAGTGGAAGAACTTGGAGAAGAAAACTTGCAAATCAAACCAAACCAAGGTTCACACTTTATTCACAAGAAAATAGTTTGTAGGAAAACATCTTAAAACACTCCTTGAAAGAGAGGGGTTTTTCTGAAGGATTGAGATGCCTAAAAGAAGCCTTAAGGACTCCCTTATATAAAAGAGAAAGGCATCTTTTCATACTATTACAAGGCTAGGTGGCTCTTTGCTATTTTTTATACAAAAGATAAGAAGATAAGAAGGAATCCTTATCTTGTAAAGATAAGATATAGAAAGCATGATAGAATCAGGCAGCTGCACATACGGCCGGCCTAATTCTATCATGCCTATATATATATATATATATATATATATATATATATATATATATATACACACACACATATTGTGGGCCGGATTATTTCATCTCTATTCTGTTTTGTGTAGGGCCTATGTGCGGCCGCCTGATTCTATCATGCCTGTATATATATATATATATATATATATATATATATATATATACATATTGTGGGCCGGATTATTTCATCTCTATTCTATTTTGTGTAAGGCCTTCTAGCTACTAGTGTTAGGTATAACTTTTTGGATACCATAATCAATGGTACCTAATAAGTTTTTCTACCCATCTTCTACACTATTTTCTAAGTATTAAAGCCGCATGGACAATGTTTGAAATCTTTCTCTCTCAACCTAAGTATGGCCATGAACTCTATCTCTCACGTACCAATTTGAGCCATACTATTCTAGACCATTAATTGAGGTTATGTTATTATGTTGTAAAATATCAATTACTTAAGGGCTAGGTCTAGAACTAGTTATATTAAACATATATTCCACTTGCATCACTGGTATACAATGATATTCATCTTGTTCTTTGGATCTAACTCTATAAATATCTCTATGTTCATATCTACAACGAACAACATCAAATGAATGAAAAAAACTTGCATGGAGCCGGCTCCACCTATCTTTAGGTGAGTCGGCCTCCATTTTGCTATTTAGACAATGTTTTAAGTATTTCCAACCGTACGGATGGGAAGATCATCGAAAAATAAATTAGTATGTCCATTTTCATATAATTTTGATGCAGGAGGCTTGAGTCAAATGTTGGTTCCGGGTTGGCGGGTTAACGTAAAGACGGGAAGTTATCGAGTCAATTTCAAGATTGGGTCGGTTTTGGGTATGGTTCAGTATTTTGGCCATAACTTTGGCTACCGATATCAGAATCGCGTGTTCGACCCTAATTCAGAAAGCTCTTTGCGGTGCGTATGACATGGGGACGTCATATTTGAGATAATTTTAGTTATTTTTTTTCTATTTTTGAAGTATTTAATCCGTCGAATTAGGGTTTTCAGTTTTTTTTTCTATTTTTGGTAATATTTCATATGCCAAATTAGGATAGGATTTGAATCCGATTTGATCTGGGATTTTTAAGAGTTAATTTGTTTAGAGTCTTAAATTTAGATAAGTTTAGTTTTAAATAATAATTTGTCAATTTTAGCAAATTTAGATTTGGTGATAAAGTTTCTAGTTTAATCTTTTGAGTCTATTTAATCCGGTTTGTGGGTTAGTTTTTCATTATTGAGTTTTGAATAAAAATATTTTCCTGAATTTCAGAATTTTTTCTCTGGTTCTTTTGATTCTTTGTTTGTTCTTCCTTGCGGTAGTTGGATTCGACTAGTCCGCAGGATAATCGCTACCCCGCCCGGCGTTAAATTTGGTGACCGTTTGGTCCTCCCACTTATTCAACTGTTAAGTGGGAGAACCAAACAGTAACTAAATTATATGAAAATGGACATATTAGCTTATTTTTCGATGATCTTCCCATTTGTACGGTTAGAAATACTTAAAACATTATTTAAATGGTAAAATGGAGGCCAACTTATCTATAGATAGGTGGAGCCGGCCCATACAAGTTTTTCTCCAAATCAACATATCCATGCAAACCAACCCTTGATACAATAATATTCCTTCAAATATGTGACATCATGGTATGCATTGATTGCCGCTTAATATTATGCAAAAACAACCTTTCATCTATCTGATCTATTTTTAATATTTCTCTTTTTATTACACCCTTTTTTTAAATATTTTTTCAAGAATATATCAATCTTAATTCACTGTTTACTTCAATCAATCATTTATTTATTTATTTATTTATTTTCTTCAATAAACATGAATGGTTCTAGGCTTCTAGCATGTGGACACAAAGAATGTGTTTCCCCCATAAGCTTTCTTATGGCCAATAGGGCCCCACTTTTCCATCCATTCCGGGCATTCCCATCCCTACTTCTCTGGAAATAAAGTTATTATAATAATTTTAAAGAAATAAAAAAATATCAGTAGTGATTCCAAACTACTCTACTTCACAACTATTACATTAAATGAATAAAAACTCTAATTTAGCGATACAAGTATAATAAAATATTTTTACTAAATTTGGTGAGAAAAAAACATCTTTCATTATCTACTTTTTACAATAATTCTTTCATGAAATTAAATTAACTATTATTGATATTTAAAAGTATTAAAGTAACCCCCTACACTTCTCCAAACACCTTTTTCCCTCGCTAACTATATACCTAAAAGATGCAATAGAGCCAAACACCTCTTGGCCAAGCGGCGTATATAGGTCTTTTATATAAAGGGTTTGACACCCAGAAGACCCAGGATTGAATCCCTGCTGCGCAAAGTGAGAGCACAGAGTATGGATTACCCAGTGGGGTGCTGACATACGCACGTTAGTCTTCTTTGTGTGAATTCGAGTTTACCCTTACGCAGTAAAATAAATGCATGCTGTGTGAAATTCAAATGGTAAAATAAGCTGCATTGTGTGAAATCCTTGGTGGTCCATTCTACTGCGCACGCCCTATTTGAGTAATTCTTAGGAGGGTGATTGTCGCCTTGGTTTAAAAAAAAAATTTGCAATAGATAAAAAGAAGTTGGTGGCACAAAACCAAGTGGCTAAAGTTTGGTTTAGATGAGGGCACAAGGCCATCCATCAAAAGCAAGAGAAGATTCAAAGCTCATGATCTTGTCAAGCATTGCATGGCGTGCACACCCTCTAAAACCCTGAACCCATGGAACCACATGTGAGTGGTCTCACCATTTGAATGATCCATGGACCATTTTGGCTTGAAACTTAATTTCACATCCTTCTTCAACTTGCCCTAAATATGGATGCAATGTTGTTACTACTTGGCCAACTTTAGTATCCCTTCACTTGCTAGGAATGGCTCCTTGACGGCCTTTAGTTAGGTACTAGTCTATTGTGAGTTAACTTTGGCCTTCGTGCATGCAAGCTCATGCACGTCCAAATCATTCAAAACTCTCACACGTGAAAGCCCGACATGAGCATATGAAAGCCATCCCTTAGATTGGACTTAGATTTCCACTTCATTCCTTGTATCCAAGGGAGGCCTAACTCTTCATCCTTTGCCATGTGTCTCTCACTGTGATACAAGTTTGTGGCTTAATTTTCTCACGTATATCTTTAATTTATTCAAATTCTAAATTCCTAAAAAAAATATATATTTAACATAATAAAGAGAAATTTGGGTGTCTTTATATATAAATTGAAATTGTTTGGAAAGGCATGGCTATACCTCATTTGTTTAAAAAGAATATAGTTATTCTTTCATAATAGTCTTCTCAACTAGGTTTTCCAATTTAGTTGTCATCCATGTGAGAACTTAATTTGAGATGCAGTTTTGTGCAGCCAGGGGGAAAGAAAAAATCAATTGCCATTGTTTATAAACCATGTATTTAAAAGCATTTCAATTACATGTTGACTTGATTTGGGATGATTGCTAATATTATAAATGGTTTGTTGGAATATAAATCTATATCATTTTCTAACATAAAGATGTATATATATTGTTGACCGGTGATCTGATTATGCCACATGGACTTCTCAAATGCCCAACCAACTGATGATTTTACGGGATGAAAGATCTTGTAACGGGTTTGCTTTCTTCAAGTTCACCTAAAAAGGGGACAACGAAGAGGAAGAGTAAGAGGGGGTAGGGCTCTTTTGCCAGTGCTCTCTCCGACGGTCAAGTTAGTAGATTGGTCGGAGAAGGAGGAGAAAGGCAAGAGCTTTCTTGGTTTAAATCTTGCTTACCTTCCTTCCTGATCAGTTGCTTCCTTATATCTTTCTCCCTTTCCTTCTTGCGATCTGTATCCCTTTTTGGTGGACATGATGAGGTCCTAGGCACGCCTTTCCTTACTTCTAGGGTAGCTTTGTCTTCTCCTAGGAGGGTATGGCGGCGCCTTGTAGGCCCATATGGATTATGGGATGGGTATGATGGCGACAGGTGGTTGGACAAATCTTCTGTATATCATATATGACTATTTATTTGCTTAAAAAATAAGAGTTCAATTTAATGAAAATGTTAATAGGAAAAAGTAAACTCAAGTTCATCTCTAGACATGTATATAATTATCAACTAGCTTAACAAACGACAAAACTAAGAGTACATAAATTTCTCATTTTATAATTCTCCTATACCAATGGTTATGAAGGTCTATTGGTACGTGGTTGCTTTGCTAAGAGGTTCCGCTCTCTTGATGAATTCGGGATCGAGCCCCCCTCTTGTAAATGTGGGAACTCAGGCGCATCGAGTGGGCCCTCTATGCCTAGGCCACATCCTTGACATTCCTCGTGGTGGTTCTTGTTGCCTTAGTCAATATATATATATATATATATATATATATATATAAGAAATTTATAGGTCCTATAAAAATTTTATATTTTATTTATTGGATTTGATTGAATTTAAAATAAAATTCATAAACCAAATTATTGAATCCCTTGAATTTATAAACCAAAACTCATTAAACCCTTTTTTTTTAATAAGTGAATAAACCACATTCATTAATGAGAATAAAGATAATACATGATATAAATGTGATCCCTTACTGGATCACCACTAAACTGGATATGATTGCCCCTTGGTATAATATCACTTCACTCATGTAGGGCTATCGTCGACGTCTCCTTCCAGTGAGTGGCTTGGATGCTCCTCCCTTGGAAACGCTAGACTCCTATTGACTGTCGACTTCATGACGATCAGCTTTGGCCTTTTCGTCGAATTCGCTGCATGAAACAAAGAGAGTGTCAAGAAGTTAATCTCTCGTATAGTTCTCGTGAAATTTGTTTATCTTGAAAACATCTTCTATTTCGTTCAAGTCAAATGCTCCACGCTATGCCCATTGTTAGTAGAAGCCATCCCATTCTTGTTTCCTTAGATAGATTCCCGACCATGGATAAGCTACCCCAGAGATCTTGTATCAATTGAGGTGCACCATCCAGGTTTGAAACATGAATGAAGTGTTGCCATACTCTAGTAGTATAGGGGCACTGTATCATCAGATGTTCGACTGTCTCGTCAACCTCCTTGCATAGGTAGCATAATGTGTGTGATCCTTGCCATCTCCTTTGATGGAGGTTGTCTAGGGTAAGGATCTTGTTTTCTAGGGCGAGCTAGGAGAATAGTTTGCCTTTAGTAGGACATCGTAGCTTCTAAAAGCTCTTGCACAACGGAGCTCTGAGTTCCCTATCTACAAGGAATCAGTATAAGGTTTTGATAGAAAAGTTTCCTGATGAAGATAACTTCCAGCTTCTAGTATCGCTTCCTGTCCCTATCCCACCTGCCATTCCTTGAACCAACCTATCCCATTCTTTTTGTACCTTCTTCTGAGAGTGGGCCCTCTTTGAGAACTGGCAGCCCCTGGACCATCTATTCTCATGCCTCCTATATCGTAGTAGCCTGCTTACGAATGAGTCCACCAAGTGATGGGCATGTTATTGCTGGTGCCCTCCCTTCCAGCTAGTTATTGAACAAGAAGTTAATTGAGTCACCTTTGCCCGTTACTACAATTATATTGTGTAAGGTCGACCCCTTCTGGGCAGTGATTCCTTTCCAGAAATAGGAAGATCTTGTCCCGGTTTCCTTGTGTGGGTTTAGAGCCGTGTTGCGAAAGTAGGCATATTTGAGGGCTCGTTAACAGATCCCAGCTTTCCTAGTAAGTAATCGCCACCACTATTTACCTAATATTGCTGTGTTGAAGCTTTGTAGGTTCAGGTTCCCCCATCCTCCCTGTTCCCTGGGACGACATATTCTCTCCCAACTAACGAGTCTGTAGGATTTTGCTTCTGTTTCCACTCCTTTTCATAGGAAATCCCTTCTTAGAGAGTCTATCTGCCTTATAATCGAGCAAGGTAAGCGGAATATGAAGATCCAGTAGTTAGATATCGTCGAAATTACCGCATTGAGGAGTGTGATTCTCCCTCCCAAGGATAGTAGACGACCCTTCCATGTCCCTATGTGACTTTTGATTTTCTAAATGAGGGAACACTAATAAATTCTTTTCGGTTTGGTCCCTGAAAGGGGTAGGCCTAGGTATCGGATTGGTAGGGTTCCGATCATGCAGTTCATGACCTAGGAGAGATCCTGTGGAGTGTGATCCACGGTTTTAAATGGGATGATAATACTTTTGTTGTAGTTGATGCTGAGTTCCGAGAGGCCTTTGAACATATAGAGCATGAGCTTCAGATTTCTGAAGTGGCTAATGTCCTCTGAGTACAACACAAGGAGATCATCCACGTATTGAAGTGATGTTGTTTCTTCCTTCGCTCTTTCCCCACAATGGATGCTTTTGAATATATTAGCTCTTACCACATTGGTTAGCATTGAGCTAAAGACATATGCTACTTAGACAAAGAGTAGGGAGGAGAGGGGGTGATAAGTGTTCATTTAACCTATATTTCGTATCATATTATGCATGTTCATTATGAGTTTTAGAGGAGTTTCAACCCACCGATACTTAAAAAAGGGTTTATTTTTGTGAACAGGGCAAAGTATGGAGACTCCGGAGAAAAGGAAGCATTTGGAGAAAATTTCTGGCCAAAACAAGACAAAAGAGAGTGAAGACCAGGTCATATGGGGTACCAAACGACACCAGATGAACACAAGAGATGGCCTCTACCCCAACCTCGTATGAGACCTCGTATGAGTCCATACGAGGTCCCATACGGACTGACAAAGCCCTGTATACCACGACCTGTGAAGTCATACGGACCCATATGGGAGTCCGTATGGAAGTCCGTATGGCGTAAGTTTCCAGCTACGATTTGATCTGCCCAGGGGTAAAAACGGTAAGGAACCCAAAACCCTAGTGTCAACTATAAAAGGGAAAGCCTAATCAGGTTTTAGGGAGCTTGCCTCTTGATTAGAAGACCTTGGAGAGAAAGAGAGAGCTAAAGGAGGAGCCTCATCATCATCTTCTTCCCCAACTTGGAGGAGAAGGCACCGGAGGGGTTCCTCACCTTGAAGCACAAGAAGTTTAGGAAGGAATGGAAGCCGGTAAGAAAAGAGAAAACCAATACCACAGAAGAACCAATCTTTGAGCCGAACACTTGCTCTATCTACACCAAATTGGGGAGGTATCTACTTGGCGAACTATTTAAAGGAAAGGACAATGAAAGCTTCCAGGTATTTGAACCTCCATAAGGTAGGTTGAAGGTACGTCAAGCTAGTGACGTTAAACAAGCGCTTCTTGGGAGGCAACCCAAGTGCTGAAATTTTTTTTTTTAATTTCATTTTGGTTTCAATTCTAGTTTTACATTAGTTAATATTAGTGTTTGAAATAAATGATCGAATATCTCGTATACACTCTTTGCATGCTGCTGGATGTTTAAATTAGCCCTAGAATTGTTATCATGATTATGCCGAGCAAAAGGGAGCATGGACACAACCAGGAGGGGCTGTATAAGCCATTCTCCAGGTTCATACGGAGTTCCATACGGACCCGTATGATACTCCGTATGAGGGAGCCTGTGGATCCATACGGAACACCATACGGACCCGTATGGAGGTCCGTATGAAATTGGCTGAAGGGCGCGATATGAAGCGTTTTAAATAAAACGCCTCAACCTTTTATTTCGTTACAACCCTAGCCGCGCCCCCTCCATTTTCCACCCCTTTTTGCTCCGGCGACTCTCTTTTCTTGGATTTGGGCATCAATCCACCATAGGTACGACGCTATATCTTGATTTTACGGATTATAATCATGCTTTTCATGTTTAGAAAACCTAGGGGTTGTGTGGATTGATTGAAATGAGGATTAGAACATATCTTTGCTTGGATTGCATGTTTCTCACGGTGAAATCTCTATTGACGGCATGTATCGAGTATTAGGGGTGTTGTAGACACGAGATTTGATGTAACAAGGGCCAAATGCCGCCTTGGCCGTCGGCTTGCCTGCGGCTAGGTGCATACGGACCCCCATACCGTATGCCCATACGGTCTTCCATACGGACCCGTATGGGACACCGTATAGGCTTACAGGCCACCCCATACGGACCTCTGACAGTCCGTATAGGACTCCGTATGGGGGGTAATTTAGGCATTCTCGTGCAATTTTTCGCTTGAATTCATATATTTAAATTGCACTAACAACCCCTTTTATGTTTTTGCAGAAATGCCGAAGAGGAAGATCCTAGCATCGAAGAAGAGGAAGACCACTGGGGGGAGTTCCTCCGCCGGAGCACCTCAGTTCACTGACGAGGTGTTCCAGACCCGCTACCGTCGCCTATCCTCCCGGAGGTTCGGCCGCACCGGAGTGATCGACTGGGGCGTCTGCTCCCAGCTAGGCATCGGCGACCACATCCAGGAGATGATCTCTTTTGGCGGATGGGACAACCTTCTTTCGATTAACCACGAGGTCTTCAGAGGACCTACCCTAGAGATCCTCAGCACTTTCGAGGCGGACAGGAGCGCAGTAGGGGAGAAGAAGCACACCGCCGTCACTTTCCAGCTCTTCGGGAGGCAGTACCAGATGAGCTACACACAGTTCTCCCTCTACATGGGTTTATATGACCGCGAGTACACGTACGAGCGGGAGTACGACCGCCTGATCACCTCCTTCCCCGAGAGCACTATCTCCTCCGCTAGTTATTGGCTCCAGTTGGGCGGGTGCTACAACAACAACAAGGCGTCCCTGATGGTCGACTCAGTATACAGATACATCCATGCCCTACTCAGTCGCACGATCGCTGGTCGTAGCGACAACTGTGGGGTGGTCCTCGTCACAGAGCGCCTATTCCTCTATAGCTTGATCGAGAGAGTGCCAATCCACCTGGGATACGCACTCGCTGACTACTGGCGAAGGCGTAACATCAAGCTGACGGACATCCATACCTGGCCATACATCACCAGACTCATCATAGGCATGGGCCTTGAGGCCGAGCTGCTGGGAGAGACACCTTTACAACTGGTCACCCCACTGGACATGACCACACTCGTCCAGATGAGGCTCTTCTGACGCGTTGGTGGGCGCTACATCCTGATCGGCCAGCCATCCGACAGTTCTGACGAGGAGGCATCAGACTCCGCCTCTGAGGACTCGGCATGCGAGGAGCCGGCCGGACAGCACCCGCATGCACCCAGGAGCCGCTCAGCACGGATGGAGGACCAGCTGATGGCGATCCGCACCACTCAGGAGACACTCCTAGAGGAGCACCATCAGATGAGGGAGCAGCTCACCGAGCTTTCTCTCTTTATCTGCGGGCATCTAGCCTTTGCACCTCCTCCACCTCCAGCATCAGTAGATGACGAGCCGACAGCAGACCCTTGAGATTTCTTTCATTTACATAATACTTCTGTTTATTTTTATTTTCGTGCATCTCTGTACTTACTAGCAAGGGCATCACCCTGCTATCCTATCCTTCATTATTATCACTGGTAGATCCTTTGTTTTATACGCTTGTGTTGAGTTAATGATTCTTCTTTCGCAGATGGAAAATGACTCAATACTCCCATATTTTCAAGGACCCATCAATTCGAGCAGAACGATCACGTCCATCATATTTTCAGGGGAGTTTTAGTTCACCTTTCTCCACATTTTATTATTTTGATACATTGAGGACAATTTCAGTTTTAAACGTGGGGATGGGTGGCTACTTATCCCCTTTAGAATTATTGCAAATCTTTAAGTGTGGAGATAAGTGGTCATTATTAACATTCATTGAAAATCTTTATAGCATGCATGATATGTGTAATTAGGACCTTGTTGAGAAATCACTTTGACATGTTTTTATTCCTAGTGCACCATCATATGCTAGAATGCTGAAATTTTTCCATTGAAACACCATGGGCATTAGAGACAATCCTTGTGACAATCATGACTGCTAGGGACATTAGATAACCCATTGCCGTGTTCTTTTGACTTTAATAGCTAAACATTGTTTTCAATGGCTCCAAGAAATTTCGTGGCACTAGTTCGAATTTGTTAAACCCCTCATAATATACATAGTGGACAAGTATCATAGCTTTGCACAATATCTGTTAATTAATAAAGACAGTGTTCCGATGCTTTTGGAGACAAAGTAGGTTGGGGTCCCGGCTCCTAATCAGAGTGTTCCTCAATTCGAAAAGTCACTACTTAGCATGAACACCCATGGGTAAAGTTGTAACCACCTAAGTAGCTAAGGGTTCGGGTGCCTAATCAGCATGGATCCTCTGCAAAAGGGAGGGACTACACTCTACCTTGATCTTCAGTACGGGAAAGTCGGATCTAAAGGATGCCCTACCTGTGTAAAAAAAAAAAAGGAGAAACGATGTGTGTGAATAAAGCTTGTTTTCATTATAAGTTTATGAGACTTTGTCCATCATCCATCTAAGGGGGGAACTCTTTTGATCTCAAGACCTCAAGGACCTTCTAGAGTCCACTGAGGGCATGTTTGTCTTGGTAAGACTTTAGAACACGGCATGTGGAGTGAACAAGCTTCGGTCCAGAGCTCTAACGAAATATTACGGGATCGATCTAGACCCTGGTATAGATATAGGAGAACACATCATGATGGTGTACTTGGAATAAAATTCCCACAAAATTTCTAGGACACGAGATCGAACACTTATCTTCTTTTATTGATTTCTTTTCTTTGCTTGAGGACAAGCAAACCTTTAAGTGTGGAGATATGTGATAAGTGTTCATTTAACCTATATTTCGTATCATATTATGCATGTTCATTATGAGTTTTAGAGGAGTTTCAGCCCACCGATACTTAAAAAAGGGTTTATTTTTGTGAACATGGCAAAGTATGGAGACTCCGGAGAAAAGGAAGCATTTGGAGAAAATTTCGGGCCAAAACAGGACAAAAGAGAGTGAAGACCAGGTCATACGGGGTACCATACGGACCCGTATGAACCTGGGCAGAGATGGCCTCCACCCCAACCTCGTATGAGACCTCGTATGAGTCCATACGGGGTCCCATACGGACTGATAGAGCCCCGTATACCACGAGTTGTGAAGCCATACGGACCCGTATGGGAGTCCGTATGGAAGTCCGTATGGCGTAAGTTTCCTGCGACGATTTGATCCGCCCAGGGGTAAAAACGGTAAGGAACCCAAAACCCTAGTGTCAACTATAAAAGGGAAAGCCTAATAAGGTTTTGGGGAGCTTGCCTCTTGATTAGAAGACCTTGGAGAGAAAGAGAGAGCTAAAGGAGGAGCCTCATCATCATCTTCTTCCCCAACTTGGAGGAGAGGGCACCGGAGGGGTTCCTCACCTCGAAGCTCTAGAAGGCAAGAAGGAAGGGCGAGCAAGCGAAGGATCCTCCTACTTTCATCAATAGGGAGTTTTTCTTATTTGAGATTCATGTTTTCATCTTCCTTCATTATTGTGGATTGTTGCCCTCCATTGATGGAGGGCTAATTTCTTGATGCTTGGGTGTAGATGAACCTTTGGATGTTATTTTAATTAAATTAGTGTTTCCATGTTAATTGCTTGTATGGTTTCATTAGGTCTATTGGATGATTTGTATTGAGGTATTAGTCTCTCTACGTTGCGATAGCCCGGAAAGACTATTGTCGTCCATGTGGGGGAAGATGCGAATGCCTCCCCACGTGTAGACTTTCTCCAATAGAGAGGATTAGGAGTACACCGAGAGCCCGGGTACTAAGGAGGGCGATTCTTTCATATTGTTTATTCCCCTAATCTTCCCAAATTAGGTCGAGACATCATCGGTAAGAACATTAGATTAGTAACTCATCTCTGGTGGAGAGAGTGAAAGCACATTAGGTACCTTTGGCCAATGAATTATCAAGCATTGACATAGTTCACACTAATTAATATCATCAAATCCAAAGGGGATTCGAACACCCAAGTATCCCTTTCTTGATTAAATTTCTCCAAGTACTAAGCGATTGTGCAATTTCAATTTCTAAGTTCTAGGTTTAGATTTAGTTGATAGTCACCCAATTTCCGATCGATTAGATAATAGACAAATAGACAGTACTAGTATTTCCTTCTCCCTGAGGATCGATAACCCGACTTCTAGTCCACTTTATTACTTGATTCGACCCGTACACTTGCGGTTAGAACGCATCAAGGGGTTGCACTGTCTCAGTCTTCTTCGCATCCTGATGTACTCTGTTAGTCTTCCATTGATGAGAAACTTTGCCTTAGAAGAGAGTAGGATTGCCCTTATCCATCAAATCCATCTTTCATTGAACCCCCTGGCCGCTAGGATGTTTAGGAAGAACTCCAGGTCTACCATATCGAAAGCCTTTTCGAAACCAATTTTTATGATTGATCCATTGTTCCCCCTCTTCCTCAGCAGCTATAATATTGTCTTGTATGCATCAACCTTTGATAAAGGGTGTCTGAGTGCTATCAATTATCTTATCAATGACAATCTTTAATCTGTTGGCCAATACCTTAGTGATAATCTTCATAGAGCAGTTTAGAAGACTAAGCGACCTATTGTTCGATATAGTTGTAGGGGAGGTTTCTTTTGGGTATCTCAATTTAATCTTTCCAGGTTTACCGTACCCTAATGTATTTCCTAAAAAAGATGCATTATATCACTCTTGAGGAAAGCCCAACCTTGCTGATAGAGCAACATTGGTATATCATCTAGCCCAGGGCCTTGTTAGGGTTGAGATCTTTGACTGCCTCCCATATATACTTACGTTCTTCGAGCGGGTCATCTAACCTCCAAAAGTTAAGTTGCTTTTTGTGAGCAAAGAGCTTGTCTCAGTTGGCTCTGTATCTGTAGTCTATCTTAGACCCGAGGAGGTTGTTGAAATGTGATGTGATTGTGATGTAGGAGGACTCAAGCTAAATGATGTGATTCAGTTATATGACCCATTTTTGGATGCCAAATTCCAATGTTTTCCTTCAAAACTTTATTTTTAGATATTTTTTTTACCACTTTTGATAATAATTAGTTTGTTAAATCATGATAGGATTTGAATTCGATTTTATCTAGGATTTCGGATAACTATTTAGTTTATTTTAAAATTTAAGTTTGGATAAGTTTAGGTTTTGGATAAGTATTTGCTAGTTTTGGCTATTTAACCCAACTTGTGGGTTAGTTTTTAAAAAGCCTTGATTTTATGAAATTGTTTTGAATTTGAGAGATGTTTCTCTCTTGTGTGGATGTCTTCTCACGTTCTTCCTTCTGATCTTTAGGTGATGGCTATCCCGCGAGATAATCGCTATCATGTCCGGTGTTAGTTGGTATCAGAGCTCAACATATTCTTGGGATGAGATCGCATCGACATCAATGGCTGGTGGAGATCGAGGTCGTGGTCGTCGTGGGCGAGTTTCGAATGAGGAGGTCCAGGACCGTGATCGTGACGTCAAGGATGTGATAATCGAGGATCTACAGAGGCAAGTTGCAGAGTTACCCCGGCGTCTGATGGCGCGCGATTTCGATCGTGGTCGTCATGGGGAAGTTCCGAAGGAGGAAGTCTAATGCCATTATCGCAACATTCAAGAGTTGATGGTTGAGGATTTGCAAAGGTAAGTCACAGGGTTATCTCGGCGTCTGGCGGTGCGTGATTTCAATTGTGGTCATTGTGGGCAGGTTCCGAACGAGGAAGTCCAACACCATGCTTGTTTCATGGATTCTGAAGACGCTGTTGTGAACTTGAGGGCGAGTTCTTTCCATCCCGGAGTAACTAATGTAGGAGGATCCAAGCCAGATGTTGCGATTCAGTTATTTGGCTCATTTTTTGATGCCAAATTCCAATGTTTTCCCGTCAAAACTTTATTTTTAGATATTTTTTTTACCACTTTTGATAATAATTAGTTTGTCAAATCATGATAGGATTTGAATCCAATTTTATCTAGGATTTCAGATAACTATTTAGTTTGTTTTAAATTTTAAGTTTGGATAAGTTTAAGTTTTGAATAAGTATTTGCTAGTTTTGGCAATTTAACCCAGCTTGTGGGTTAGTTTTCAAAAAGCCTTGATTTTATGAAATTGTTTTGAATTTGAGAGACGTTTCTCTCTTGTGTGGATGTCTTCTCGTGTTCTTCCTTGTGATCTTTAGGTTACGGCTAGCCTGCGGGATAATCGCTATCCTGCCCAACGTCAGATTGCCTCCTCAATTTCTCCATGCTCTTCTATGGTTCTACCCATGTATTAGAGGTTGTGGATCCAGTTTTTATTCTTCCTCTTGTAGCTACAACGTGGAAGAACCTAGTATTCTGATCTCCTTCCTTTAACCATGTGATCCTCGAGCACTGTTACCAATGTGCTTCTTCAGCGTTGAAGATGCCCTCATATTCCTGCTAGAGTCTGTCTCTTTCTACTTCCTCTATCTCCCTTAAGTCTCAAACCCAAAATTTTCAAAATTTATAATTTAGACTTAATAACTTCATGTCCAACTCCACTTTAAATTTTTATAAATATTTTTACTAAAGGGTTAGTTTACTTGACCATTTAAGTAATTGAAAAAATATATTAAAATATATTTATCATTATTAATAATAAAAATTTGAACTTAATTGATGTTACCAAATGCAAAACTTTGAATATATAGAGGTTATAAAAGAGATTGCTCACCTCATATTATTATATAACTACATAAAATAACTATGTGATATAAAAAAATAATATCTAATATATATAATTCAAATATACAAAGTAATATCTCAATATACAAGACACCTTTTCTCAAACTCAAGGTCAAGTTAGGTTAAGTATATTAAGTTTGCAAAGAAAATATTGATTAAAAACCAAAAGAAACTAGTTATGAATTTGATCACAAGTAATACCATATGAAACGATTTCATTTAAGAAATGTGTCTTTAATAAACAAAATTTTTTGCTTTTAGATGGTGTAGCGATAATAAATGAAACAAATTTTTTTTTCAGAGAGTGTAGTGATAATGAATGGAATATGTGCCCCACAATAGTAGCCCGAAGTGGCTACATGTGGGTAATGTGGCAATAAAAAAGAAACCGATGATTTTGTGATTTTGTGTGTGTTTTTAGAAAATGGAAGTATAAATAAATAGTTTTTGGAAAATGGAAGTATAGAACAAATTTTTAAAAAAATTAGGGAGAATAAATGGAAGATAATTATGGAGTTTATAAGCTCAATATGCTTGGGTTTAAATTGGTTTAGAAAATTTCCACAGCGGACTATAAGCTAGGGCTTTAAATTGGAATTGAGATGATGAAAATTGTAAGAGAGAAGAAGAAAAAGTGGTGATGAGAAAAAGAGAGACAATAATTTTACTGTAAGACCCTTAAGATAGGGACCTCTACTCAATACCAGTTTTAAGGGATCCTTATGAGAAGGACTTTGCGGTAAGGTCCTTGGAGGTATGGAGGTACCTTCAAAATGAAGGGAGTTTAGAGCTTTATCACCTTGGCCAGAGAGAGTTGTGGCAAGAGCACGGGTTGGGTACAAAGGAAAAGGGATGAGAGTTCCAATCCTTTTATAGGCATAATTAAGGAGGCAAACAGTCAAGTGAGCTGACTATATTAACCATGTGAGACCAAGCATGTATGAGACACACATGAAAGGGCAAAGGCGTGGGCACAAGCATCGAACGGTCGCGGGAGCAGGGCATGCGAGCATGCACAGGCACATGCAAGTGTTTCTACTTGATACCCTACTAGGGAAAGCTCTAGATAATGACTCCAAACTTGCAATTATAAAGGTATCTAAAGGTGGTGTATATACTCTTGTATACACTTTTAGTGAGAAATACAAGTGTATAACCTTTGAAAACCTCTTGTGTCTTTTATGTGGGATTTTGGCTTCTTTTCTTCTCTTCTCCTCTCTTAGTTTATTGTGATTCTTACATCTTAGTAGTGTAAGCTTGAGTTCGGCTGAGACTATGTCTTGGGGATTTAGTGCGATCATAATGCGATCATAAGTGTCTTAAATCTTTGAAAATTTCTAAGGTTTTTGTTTTGCCCTATAAATAGGTGGTAATCTTAGATTACAACTAATTATAAATCTCTTATATTTCTTTTAAAAGATATTATTCTCTTATATTAACATTTTTCTCTCAATTTTACATTTTAACTCATTCTTTATCATATAAGGGTTTGTTTGGATGCCCTTATATTCCATAGGAATGGCTCCCATTCCCATGGAATACAACATTACATAGGAAATATATTAGGGGTTGTTTGGTAAAAATTTTTATAGGAAAAAATTACTATGGAATTCTTGGATTCCATAGTGATTTGCAAAATAGCCATCTACCTCTTTTCTTTCCTCCCAATGTTTTTCGCGATCTTCCTCAGAGAGCATCCTCCGCCGAGATGCTACTATCAACACCCTTCCTAAAAGGCCGCAACCCTCACGGAGAAGTCCCAAATCATCATTGGAATCCTCCACAAAGGCCACACGGCGAGTGGGTGGTCTGTTGTCAACTTCCCCTCCAAGCAGGCCTCCATTGCATCCTCTCTCTCCCTTACGAGGGACACCATCGTCAAAACTCGTGACTTCATGTTCCCTTCTCATCGTCCTGCCGCTCCGGATTCGGAGGACAAGGTAAGTCAATCCTCTCTAGATTTTTTTGAGAAATTAGGAACTTAATGTGATATTTATGGAATTTGTGAGGGTTCCTCTTTGATTGTTTGAGTAGATTGATGTTTTACCTTGGGATTTATGGCTTGATTCCTTCTATTTTTAAGTAGATTCATATTTCTCATACTTATGCTTCTCTGATTTGCCTACATATTATTAGTATTTTTTTGCTATGAGTTACGTTGTTGTATAGAGCTTTTTTCCTTGAAAAAGATGAAAATTTCCCTTATTTTTTTCATTCTTATCCTAATAGGGAATGTTGTCAGTGATGTTGAGAATGAAAATTCTAATTGATTATTGTTGACCACCGGCTATAAGTGCGAGCACTCAAGCCGCCGTACGCAAGCGTGCGTGTTCGTATGTAATAAAATGATGGTAAGTACCAAGTCGAATTTCTCAGGGAACGGTGAAACTAGGTATGAGTGAACAATAGTGTACTACTTCGCTCGAAAAGTCAGTCATACAATAGTTGGAAGATTGTTTAAGTTCTAAGAGAACAAGAGAAATACGAAGGTTTCTCGGGTTTAACCTCTCGATAGAAAGCTTCTAGGGTTGTATGACTCTAATGACTTATGAAGATATTCTCCTATATTTAACAATTATGTTGTTACTATTGACATAGGTGAATGAATAACAAGCCTGGGTACTTGTGTGCACTCCGGGTGCAGCCTACAGGTTCCCTATGTCTAAGGAACAAGCTTCAAATCCTCTCCATATATCTATGGTGAAGGAGAAGCGTTATAGGATCTAGACTCTATTAACACCTTGGAAGGCCAATGCATATCTCTATGCTTTTGAAGTCTATGGCTGTCACTCCGCACCTCCAACCTATGATACTACTACGATTCTCACACACATATTTCTATGCGTGGAGAATCACAATGTGTCGTCGCCTATCGGCTAACGATTAGATATAATATAAATCATAGGCGAATCCATAGCAACTCAATCAAAGCAAACATAGGATAATTGAAATATCAAGTCATTGAGTTCACCCTAGAATGGATGTTTAAGCTACCATTACAAATATCAAATCCATAACAATGCAAATTAACAAGTAGACATCGATATCCAAATACAAGATAAGGATTAAAACATTAGAAACTAATAGAGTTCAATTTCCCCATCTTATGTTGAGCAAAGCCCAGCTTCAAAGACCATTGACGCCTTCGGATCGTCACCTCGCCTCGCAGCAGCTCGTCCAATGTAAAGATGCTCCACTCTAACCCTCAGCTTTACTTTTATAACCCAAGTGATAACGTCGTGATGTCCCAAAAGAACGTCGTGACGTTAGTGAGAGATAGAGGGTTTCTGAAAATCTTCTAATGAATAATGTCATGACATTCCGTTGGACGTTGCGACGTTCTGGAGAACCTGAGAATCCTAGAGATTCGTTTTATAAATTATGTCACGACGTTCTAAACCCACGTTGTGACACTCTACAGAGACTGCGAAATCTGAGAGTTCTTATGATTTGTTACGTTGCGATGGTCGCTTCAACATTGCGATGTTCAGAAACTCCTGAGAATTTGGCCGGGACTTTTGATTTAAATCATCGCGACATCGTTGAGTGACATCACAATATTAATATTTCGTTGCTTTTCAAGTGATTTGCTTCTCCATTCTGCATTAGATCTTCTTTCCGGGAATAGTATCACATGGTACAAGCATATTCCACTTGATTTAGCCTCTATAGACACAAAATAGATGCAAAATATAGATAAATCAAGTTAAGGAACCAAAGAGGCCAATTGATGCATTTCCGGACCAAAGGCAACCAATTCTTACTCTAATCCTAGCATTTTGGTCCGAAACTGGAGAAAATGCCTATTAAATTAGCTCTCTTTTGAGAGCTAACAATTATAAGATAATAAATTAACCAAATTTTATGTTTCATTGTGTGTTCATGAACTTTGACTTCCTCAATAAGAGAGATACAATTTCCTAAAACTAAAAAAAAGAAATAAAAATAAAAGATGTTAAATTTCCATAGAAATGATCCTATCTCCATTTCCATTCCCTTAGTCCAGGAAGGAAGGGCTAGGTGAACAGGAGTTTATTCCAAGTGTCTTGAAGACCAGGCAAGCACCAATGAACACAATCAACATAACTCTTGGGATTGGCAAGCTGCTTTGATGTCAAAGGATTCCATTGTTTCTTCTGAATGAAAGTGTGTGTATCTTTCCTGTACTTTGATAACTGAGTTATATTTTGCAGAGTGATTTCCACTTTTGATTTCTGAAACACTTCCTTAATCACCTCCATTATCTTCTTGTTTGAACTTGCTCTCCAGTAGTTTGGATCCTTGATTGGACTTGTTTCTTTGTAGTAGTTCCCATCTTTCTCACCTCCCCATCCACCACTCCTGCATTCAGAATCAATATATTAATTAAACTTAATAATAACAGGTTCATTGATATACTAGTACATTGATGCATTGATAGAAGAAGTTCTTCATTAGTACATTTCATGAGTGGGAGACATGCTGGTGAAAAACACCCTTGTTTTATGAGGATATGTGCTTTGCTCCATCCCATCACCCTTCTCAATGCCAACTTATACGCATCCTCAGTTTCCATTAATGTGATGTTCTGTTTCATCTCATCTTGAAAAGAACCTCTTCTGCTTGCCATGAATCAATGCAAAATAGAGTTTAGAAAGATGAGTAAAAAACTTTAACATGAATTGAGAATTTACCTTGAGAAGTTACAGGATTTTCATCTTCTGACCAATCATCCACCAAAGATATGTATTGAAGACCAAGACATCAACTCCTTTATAGTGTTTTGCATGCTTGTTGATTGATCCGACTAACTATTCTGTCTGTGATTCTATGTACAATGTTATTGTTTGAGTTTGACACTACTAGGAAGGGTGCCTAGTAAAACTCAATGGAAGCATTGTTATTATGAGAATATTAAACAAAAAGGATTAGTTTAGGGAGATTTGCATTAAAGGTATAATTATTGAGGGGATGTATAGTGTTGATGCGTGAAATTAGCCCTTCTTCAGGATTAGAGCCGATCCAGAACAACTAGTAAGATTTGGTGGAGATAGTAGCTTCTTTAGCTAAAAAGGGAAAGATGATTAGCCGCCGATGATGGCTCTTGTGAGAAGAACTCCCTCTGTTGTCGAAGTCCAATGATGAAGGTAATCTACTAGGGCAAGTAAGGGGTCTATCCCAGGACTCTTCGATGATTAAGTCAGCCACACAAGATCAAGAGGGAGAGGAGAGAGATTGAATATCTCCCTCAAAGAGATTCAGAGAGGAAATCAAAATAGTAAATGAATGGAAAGTGAGCTAGGAGCGAGAGCAAGAGAGAGAGAGAGAGAGAGAGAGAGAGAGAGAGAGAGAGCTTGTGGGGTGGTTCCAGTTCGGAGAGGAAGGTCCCAGAGGAGGTCCCCTTGCTCTCTCTCATCAGCTCCTTTTATACCTTCCGAGAGGCG
Organism: Dioscorea zingiberensis; assembly: GCA_026586065.1. Taxonomy (NCBI): domain Eukaryota; kingdom Viridiplantae; phylum Streptophyta; class Magnoliopsida; order Dioscoreales; family Dioscoreaceae; genus Dioscorea; species Dioscorea zingiberensis. Next base: position 26,363,340 of record CM048826.1, read on the forward strand.
GTTGAATGGTTGGAGGTGAATTGGACATCAACCAAGCTGTTGCTTGGGCGCCAAGTAACCGCTAACTCATTACCAACTTGGATGGAGCCCTTTGGTGTCTTCTAAAAGCTTGCTTGAAGCCCCTCTGTTTCTTTCTCAAAGCTCCATTTATCGTTATTCAGTTATAGGGCCTTTATGGGTATTCCAATCTCTTAGTCACTAGGAGCATGCTATGTGTACGATGAGATTTTCTCCTTAACACTTGCACCTCAACTAGTTAGGTTGGAAAGTCTTCGGCTTAAGAGGACCTAAGAAGTCAAGCTACTTTCAATTAGCGTTATCCGACTTGTGGGTATACTCTTCTTTGTTTGCATGTTACTTAATAGTCTGATTTGGACTACTTGATTACTCTTGACTTCCAACTAAGGGTGCATTCCAACTTTGAGGCGAGTTGGTTTTGCCGAGATGAATCAAGTTGCCTAATAAAAATAATCGAAATTGGAAGTTTGCCCCCTGTGGCTTAATCTCGACTTGCTTTCATAGATGGGTTATGGTTGTCATCATTAATATTCGAATCTTCTTCGGTCTTCGATTTTGTGACATTTTGGGTGTATCACGCTTTTCAAAGCGTACTTTCTTTTAAAGGAATTTGGCGACACCATTATGAGGACTGTCCCTGAGGTAGCTTATTTGGAAAGTTGCAGATTTTGTGGCCCACGTGTCGTTCATCCAGGAGACCCCTCTTCAAAGGGATGTCTCTACCGTCATATTGTAACCACCATCACTTAGAGTGAGTATGTTGCATGTCCTTTCCTTTAAATAGTCTTCTGAGGGTTTCCATATTCACGATAGCCCTTTTCTTAACTAATGTTTTTATTGAGTTTGGTCTGCCTTCAGGAAAAAGCTTCCTCCCATTTCCATTCTCACCCTCAAGACTACAGAGTTCTTCACGACAGTAGGTAGAACGACCTGCTTCTTCATGTGTAGTGGAATGGCTGCTTGTACAGATATGTCTTACCCCTTTGAATTTGTTTCTACAAAGGACTCAATGGATCCCTGATATTTGAGGCATATATTGAGGAAGTTCATCGGCGGTTCTCCCTCAACCTATTTGACCCCTGAGGGAGGAAAAGGCTCCCGGAAGATGTATCTAAACCAGATAGGCGCTCCCATGCCAGACTTGGCTCTTCAGTCTTTCAAGGGGCCTCTCTCGAGGGAGAATCGGTCACAAGGAGTGATGTGGTCCGTATACCCAAGGGTATCCACAGATCAGTGCCTGATGGGCCCCTTAGGGGATTTATTGCCATGGCCTCTTCTCCGAGATTGGGAGCACACACTTCAGGGGCCCACGTCTTACTCACTCTTTTGACCACAAAGTTAGGGAGTCTTCCACTACAAGAAAAAGGTATTTCACGACGAGCATTTTGCTGCCGTTTATGTTAAACCGCCACAAAATGCATCATTAGCGGCGGTTCTTACTAAACCGAAACTAAATGTATAAAATTTGTCATGGTTTTTTTAAAACCACTGTTAATTACATGCATTTAGCGGCGGTTTTACTTAAACCGCCACTAATAGCATGCATTTCGCGACTCTTGTATGAAAACAGTCCTAAATTCCATAAAGTTAGCGACGGTTTTATACGAATCGCCACTAATTGATTTTTTTTTACATCACGAGAGATTTCATTGGCAAACAAATTTCAATGTCGCCTAATTTTTTAAAATCGCGCCATCGCCCCTCTCACACGATCCTAAATATCCCAACCCTAGTCTTCTCCGTCTCTCTATCTATTTCGACGACCCCATCTCTCCCTTCACCCACGCCTCCACCCCCTCTCTGACGGAGAGGGTGAGCAAGTAATACCTTCTTCTTCTGACCCACCCATGGCAGCGAAAGTTTTATGAGCAATTGTCCTATATTCTAACTATGAAGGGTTAGAAAGATTCAGTATGGAGGAGTTCATCTCCAAGCTTGTCTTAGTTGCTGACTGGGTTAGTATCTCTCATTCCCCCAATATCCTCTTTTTTCCTCTTCTCCCTCATTGACCCATTGTCTACCAACGCAGTCTTCCATGGTGATGGGGTTTGTTGCTACAGAGCTTCGTAAGGAGATGGCATTGGGAGATCCGAGTGAACTACCGATGAAGGTCTAGGCTGATATGAAAAAAGAAGTCGCGACCAAATTAGTTAAGCTGAAACCGACATGGTGTTGAGCGCGTATACACACTCACGCAAGTGTATGTGTCGTTAAAGTAATAAAATTTACCGGTAAGACCGGGTCGATCCACAGGGAGTGGGGTGTTAGCTAACTAAGACCACTAAGAACTATACTACTTCGGTAGATAAAGATCAAGATTTGTTGCCACTAAGTCTAAAAATCAAGTGGGATAGCGGAGAGAGTAAAGTGAAGGAAAAACTCAATAGCTAAGAATCTAGGGTTGTGTGATGTCTTGGACATGTAAATGTTCTCTCTTGTGATTAGAGATGGGTTGTTAATTTTGGTAGCAAGGGCTAATCTACATTAGGCTAAGGCACTTATGTACGCTCCGGGCGTAACCTACAAATTCCTTATGCCCAAGGAATATGCCTATTTTCCTCTCCATATGTCTATGGTAGAAGGTCAAGACATTAATTGACCTAGCCTAAGCATCGGCCATTGAAAACCATTGCACATGTATATGCTAATGGAGTTGTTCGGGTTGTTACCCCACTCTTCCATCCTACGATGCACAGTCATCTACAATGACATGAATATGACTTGAAGCCTAAGATATATCGTCACCTTTTGGATCTCCGATTAATTGGATTACTATAAATGTTATGATAATTAAATATTCGCTTTTTGATAAGTGTTCAAATTGCTATAATTTACTATTATAATTAAATGCACTTAGCATGCAATTCCGATGATTTGCAGGCATCTGGTACTTAAAATATTCTATTTTTGTGAATCAGGAAAGACCAGGGCGATTCGATGAGGAAGTCAGGAATTTAAACAAAATTTAGAAGAAAAGGATGAGAAATCAGGTCCAGACGGACCTGTTTGATATCAAGACGGCCCTGTCTCTAATACAAGAAAGACAAATACTCCCGTCCAGTCAAAGACCGGACCATCCAAACACAATTCAAAGTTAGGGTTTGGATCGCACTTGGCAGACGACCCCGTCACCATTACTTTTCGATCTAACTGTTAAACAAGACTATGTCATAGACCACATAATCATAAGATAATTAGGGTTTCATGTCCATTCCATCACACAACCCTAGCTAGAACAAGATTTTAGCCAACAATTATGGGGTTCTTAACATAATAGTCAAAACATTTAGAAACAATAACATCCATGTTCAATAATCAAAGGACAAAGACAAAAGATACATAATGATAATCCGGATCTTTGTCCTTATTGAGCGTTCCATCTTCCCTTAGATAGCTAGGCTCTTCGGATCGTTGACAATGCCCTTGGATTGGCCTTCCTCGCACCCTTAATGTTGCCCTAGCTTGGACCACTATCCTCTGGCCAAGATTAGAAGAAATTTTGTAAATACCAAGATAGGGAGAACCCTAGAAGTTCACTTCTTTATATTGGCCGTGATCTGCGACACATCGCTCAAGGATGACCGACGCGTCTCACGATGCCGGGTTCAGAGCTGCTGCTCGTGGAACAACGCTTTGCCCAAATTCGAGCGACGTGTTACAAATTTCCAGCTTTGGAAGTCGCCTGAGCACTTGCAGTGATGAGTCGCTCCTGATGTGCGATGCTTCGCTCCAGTCTGGTCCTGCTTTTCATCGGCTTATAATGGACCAAATCTTGGCTCTTCCTGTGACCAACATAATAGTCTCAGATTAGGCTTGTAATTGACATGAATCCTACAAAACTTGCACATTCCGAGTGAGCAACACAATAATTCCAATCAATCAATAATTAGAGCTAAATATGCATAAGATTTACCATGTAATGCACATAATCAACTCTAAACAATAAGCTTAAGGCCGATAAATTAGCTCTCATCCAAGAGCTAACACATGGACAGGGCTAAAGTTGACTTAGCTCAGAGGGATGAGAAGATCGGCATACTTGAGTCTTCATGCTCTGAGTACTGCAAAAGGCTTGAAGTCACCGATAAAGAGAAGACAGAGCTATCAACCAGCTCTTCTAAGTTTTGAGATGCTACTGAGAAGGCCTTGGAGGCTATAGAAAGGATGTCGCAGGAGTGGTCAGTCGACCTTCAGTGGACTTGAGAGTATGTCGTAGTTGTGTACAAGAACGAGCCATTATATCGTATTAACCTTTGAAAGTCATTGAGGCTTACAGGGGTTTTGACCAAAACCGTGCCAATGAGCTGAAGATACATACTTAAACCATTGATGAATTCAAGGATTCAGACAAGTTCTAGAGCATAGTTTGTGCTAAAGGGCACAAAGGGGTCGAGGAAGTTTTTAAGATCTTCCAAGGCATTATCTGTCAAAATCCCGGTCTAAACCTCTCCACCTTGGGATTCTAAGAAGCTCTGTAGTACCTTCTCCTAACTGCAGAGGAAGATGTAGCGGATGTCAAGGCCACCTTCACTCCTGAGCAACCTATCTTGTTGCTGCACCGAGGGCTACTTCCACTTGAAACCATGCCTACTCGGCCTGCATAGGAGGTTGCGACTACCCAAACGGAAACATCGGTTTCCATTTCTGTTAGAACTGCTCCTAACCTTGCGAAGGAAGCCTTTGATGAGGAACTGTTCCTAACCTTGTGGAGGAAGCCTTTAACGAAGAATTCCTAGATGAGACCGAGATCCAAGCTGCCTTCTCTACCATCAATACTGTAATTGTGGAGCCTTCCAGCGAATCTCTTCTTCAAGCTTCTCCTTTATGAACTATGCATGTTTTCTTTTCTTTCTTGTACTCGTATTTTTTTTTGTCTGTCATGAGACTACTTCTTATAATGAATAACACTTCCTATCTTATTTTCTTATCTCGGAAGAGTCATTTCCGTGTGTGTCGCCTTATCTTTTTGTTTGTTCTACCTCCGAGTTGCTGATGATCTTAACGCCCTTTGAAGAAGTCAAAAGTCGGACAACTTTCTATCTGCTTTGATTTGGACCACTACTCAGATTAGAATTCTAACCTGGTTGTCCTTTTGTTGTGTCTTTTCACGTTTTTAGACCTTTGACATGTCATTTCTAAGGTGTCCTCGTAACTCACAAAAAGCTCTTTAGGTTTCCATGTATGGCCCTTGTGTTCTCCACCCACTAGCCTACTTTTCTAAGAAGTCCTCTTGGCCGTTGGATCTCTGTAGAAAAAGTTTATAATGGCTCTAGTGGGGTTAAGGTTTCTTATTCCTTTTTGTTAAGTTTTGCATAAAACTCTCTACTTCTCCTTCTTGCAGGCTTTAACCATGGAGGTACTATTCTCATCCTTAGGGAAGCAGGGTTTTGAAATGAGGTTAGTAGCTTCCGTTCACGTTTTCTTCTAACACAAAGTCATCCTGTTTCATGCCCTTCCAACGTATAGTTATCTTTGCAGACTTCCTCTGAATGGGGAAAGACTGTCATGGATATCTTCAGTTTAAGGGAAACCTGCCATTTAGGTGCTGCACTAGTGGAGAGATGGCAGTGATCAGCCATGCCTCATTGTCATGAGGTGGAAGGTCAGCTCTAGGGGACTTTGAGCTACGTGTGAGCCTATACCTTGTTGTAGGGCCTCCATTCGATTGATTGTCCCACGGTCATACATCCTCCCTAGTCGCATTGACCGTATGCATAAGTGCATCGGTGGATCCATTTGCAACTCCTTTGGAAATATTACCCGAATGGTACTTTTTACCAGTATTTCAAATACTTCAACGAGATTTAAAACAATTAAGTTTGGACGAGACCTATGCTTCCAATACTCAGCTGGGTCCCCTTCTTTGTTCTTCTTTTGCGGCTACAAATCTTCTCGAGTTGTCCAAGAATGAACTTTCCTTGCTCATTCATCTTCCAAGCATGTATATCTTCCCCACAGAGTTCTCCATCTCTAAGAACAAGTAAAAGACTCTTGTAATTTCCGACTTCAACTACTTGTAGTGTCAACCTTGTATCTAATAACTTTTAATCCAAAATTTTTGGAGACTTGAATAAAGTCACTGTGTTATGAAGAGATGACTTCTGGAACTCGAACATAATAAATTTGGCTTAACTGAGTAGAGAATGCCCCAATCTCTTGATTTCATTGTCTGAAAGCCGGTAAAAATATATAATTCCCAATTTGGATACCCCATGGGTTTTACTGACTATCATTTCTACTCTCATTAAGAGTGACAATTTGACTATGATGGTTGACTATCCCACTGGTTTTATATATCATCATTTCTACTCTCGTGAAGAGCGACGATCCAGCAACAATAGGTTGGCCTAATACCCATGGGCTGGACTGATCATCGTTTGTATTCTTATCGAGAGTGACTATCTGACCACATTGGGTTAGTCATATGTCCCATGAGTTTTTTTGATCGTCATTTCTACTATTATCGAGAGGGACGATTTGACCATAATGGTTTGGCATTTTGCCTAGAGACGGAGGTAGGCATCTTATTTCGAAACAAATGCTAGAGGATCCTTGATGGGACGACGTCGCGATCGGCTCATTCATGAAAAGATGGCAAAGCTCATGTTCATCCTTGAAAAATGATGAAATCATCCCTAAAGTGGTGATGATGTGATTGACTCATCCCTGAAAAGGTTACAGAGTAGTCCTTGTTTGTCCCTTGAGAGGTGATGAAATCATCCTTGAAAAGGTGATGATACGATTGACTCATCCTAGAAAAGGTAAAAGAGTCCATACTTCGCCATTGAAAAGGTGGCGAGGTCCCCGAGAGCAGTAAAGGCTCATCTTCAAGACTTTCATCTCAACAACGATTTCCTTCTTATTGACTTCGCGAAGACTTTGATATGAACAACAAAGTTCTTATCAGTTCGCCCCTTTGGGACTTTGCCTTGAGTACGTGGTTGTTACTCGACCTATTAAGGAGAGGGATTTCAGTACGAGTAGGACTGAGCTACTCATCCCTTGAAGGAACTTTAATATGAGTAGGTAAGAGCTACCCAACCCCTAAGAGGGCCTTTAACTTGGAGGATACGAGTAGAACTGAGATACTCAGCCCTTAAGAGGGACTTTAATAAATATGAGTAGGTTAAAGCTACTTGGCCTAAAGAGGGATTTTAACTTAGAGGATACGAGTAGAACTGAACTACTTAACTCTTAAGAGGGACTTTAACTCAGAGGATATGAGTAGAACTGAACTACTTGGCCCTTAAGAAGGACTTTAACCCAAAGAGTACAAGTAGAACTAAGCTACTTGGCCCTTAAGAGGGACTTTAACCTAGAGAGTACGAGTATAACTAAGCTACTTTGCTCTTAAGAGGGAATTTAATATGAATACGAGTAGGTTAGAGTTACTCAACCCTTAAGAGGGACTTTAACTAAGAGGATATGAGTAGAACTGAACTACTTATCTCTTAAGAGGGACTTTAATATGAGCCAAACAGGAAGACAGTAGGCAGAAAATGTTATCATATGGCCCCTTAGGGAAAGAGGGTAATGTCTTTTGACTGTAGTATCATTAGAAGAATAATCCGTCAAGTTGAATAAGAAGATAGACGAAGGATTATATGATATGTTAGAAGAGAGTTCCTTCCTTGTTAGGAATCGGTCTGTGTACTTGGTTCTCGCTGTGTTTCAACTCTTGATGGTTTTGCCGTTCTCTCCTTAAGAAAAGCCATATAGCATTGTCGGGAGGCCAGTTGATTTCCCTGAATTTCTCCGCACACATGCTCCATGGGAAACTTCATTACCAAGTGGTAAGTTGACACTACTGCTCATAACGCATTCAATGTTGGCCTTCCCAATATGATGTTCTAGCTGGAAAGACACTTGACTACCAAGAAATTCATAGTGATTGTAGATTATAGAGGGTGTGTCCTTACCGTGAGTTGGAGGCTAATCATGCCTTCAGGCTAACTGAGCCTCTAGTAAACCTTACCAGGGGAGACCTTGTTGGGCGTAATGACTCTGACCAAGTTTTTATAGGCGTCCCACAAAATAACATTTGTTGAGCTCCCACTGTCTAAGAGAAATCTTTTGACCTCATAGTCGACAATAGTGATGGTGAATACCAACATGTCGTTATGAGGATGGCATACTCTTTCCAGGTCATCATCTTAAAAGGTAGTGGGCAGCTTAGCGTGATGTCACTTTAGTGAAGAGCTAACTCAGGACGACATCCACGCATATCTCTTTCGAGATGAACTAGTTCGACAACACTGTCATGCCCTCCAACGATTATATGTATCACACCTATTGGAGCTTGGTTCCTTCGCAAGGAAAACAGGCCCTTCTCCTGCGGATTATTCTTCAAGTATTAGGTCAGATGTCCCCAGGGGATCAACTTTTCGATCTTATCCTTGAGCTAGATGCACTTGTCAGTGTCATGCCCATGATCTTGATGGAACCGACAATACTTCTTGTTGTCTTTTTGTTTGGTCGAGTACTTCATCTTCTTCGCCCACTTAAGCATTTTAGAGTCCTCTATATTCATGTATTCATGAGGATCTCGGTCTGACTTGTGTTCAGTGGAGCATAGCTGTAGAACCGCGCCTCAGGCTTGTTGATATCTTCTTGAGTTAAGAACTTTGTTTATTGAACTGCTTCCGTGGTTCTTGTACTGGGTTTCTCTCTCTCTTTGACTTCTCCAGTCTGACTTCTTCTTACTTAGCGGCTTGTATTTCCTTGGCATTTATGTACTTTTCTGCCCTAGCTAGGAAATCAACCAAATCTTAAAGTTTCTTCTTAAACAGAGAGAATTGAAATGGAGACTTGCGCACCCTTCAATGAGTGCAACGACTAAGATGGTCGGGTTTAGGACAGGTACTTCCAGGGTCTTGGGAGGGTCTATCCCTCTTGCTACTTAACCCTCATAAGCTTAGTAGAGGTCTTTCTCTGCTCCTTAATACTCACAAAGTGACTAATGAAGAGCTAACTTAGTTCTCCAAAAGATGAGACAAATTTCGATTGCAAGTTAGAAAACCATGTATGGGCCGCTCCTCTTAATATAATTAGGAAGGCTCGAATTATAATCTCATTAGGGGCTCCATGAAGGAGTATTATAGCTTTAAAAGATTCGAGATGATCTACCAGGTGTGAGATGCCGTAGTAAGTCTCCATGGAGCTATCTGGAAGAGGTGCTTCAAGAATATCGAGAACTTCCAACTGTTTCTGGAGCATTTGGATTTGGAGATATCGTGGATACTCCTCCAAGATGGTAGCCTACTCTAAAGGGTTAGCCCCGATATCGAGGATCATTTCTCGCCCAGTGATTTCTCATTTGGTCAGAGGGGGAGGGGTTGGGTTCTTCTCGCCTCTTACTATCACCGTAGTTCCCACAGCTTCTTGATTGAATTTCCCACAAACAACGCGAACTGTTGATGCGTGAAATCAACCTTCCCTCAGGCTCCCAGTTGATCCAGATCAACTAGTAAGATTTGGTGGAGATGGTGGCTTCTTCAGCTGGAAATGGGAAAGACGATCAATCGTCGATGATGGCTTTGGTGAGAAGAACTCCCTTTGTTGTTGAAGATCGACGACGAAGACGATTGTCAAGGGGAAGTCCGTGGTCTATCCTCAGACTCTTTGACAATGAAGTCAACTATACAAGATTAAGGAGAGGTGGAAAGAGATCAAAGATTTCTCTCAAAGGGACTTAGAGAGGAAATCATAATAGAGGGTGAATTAAGAGAGAGAGAGAGCGAGAGAGATCTAGAGCTTGTGAGGTGGTTCCAATTCAGAGGGGAAGGTCCTAAAAGAGGTCTCCTTGCTCTCTCTCCTTGACTACTTTTATACCTTTCAAGAGGTGGTTGAATGTTTGGAGATAACTTGGATACCAAGCAAGCAATTGCTTGAGCCCTAAGTAAGCGCTAGCTCAGATGGAGCCCTCTGGTGTCATGGAGAAGCTTGCTCAAAGCCCCTTCGGTGGCTTCTCGAAGCTCCGTTTACCATTATTCAGTTATATGGTCGTTGTGGCTATTCCAATCCCTCAGTCGCTAGGATCATGCCACGTATAAGGTAAGATTTCCCCTATAACATATAGTATTGATTAGTGTTTAATTGACCATATTTTTATATAGTATTTGTATACACTTAGCATGTCATTTGGATGAAATTTAGCCCACCAATACTTAAATTGCGTTATTTTTCTATAACAGGACACATCATAGGCGTTCCAAGGGCTGGAAGAAGTTTTGAGAAATTTCGAGCAACTTGGAGGAGAAATGAGCAGAAATGAAGACTATATAGACTTGTTTGGTCCTAGACGGGCTCGTTTGGCCTTGGGGATTGCTTTGAGTTGCCTGTGGACCAGACGGGTGGGCAGACGTCCATCTGCTACACCGTATGGATGGCAGAACCGTATTGGTGGCTACACTAAAGACCTAAACGGTACCGTCTAATCTAGATGGGCCCGTTTGGATTGCATTCTGACTCACCTGTGAGCTAGATGGGTGAGCAAACCCCCGTCTACCTCCCCGTATGGCTCGGACCTGAACCCAGTTATGTTGAGCTACCTAAACCCAAAGGCCTTAGAAAACGTTCTAATATCCTCCAGATGCGATGGGACCTATCGAATAGTCGGGTTTTAAGGTTTTGAGGACATCTTTAGACTCATCCTTGAAAAACTCAACCAGTGATCCACCCATCCACCATCTAGGGCATCAAAGAGCATTGCTTGGAGGCAAGGGCACCGAGCGCCATCATCCACCTTTTCGACGGCGAGGCTTGGAGGGGGTCACATCAACAGTCCTATCACCGCCCCAACAGTGGAGGGAATAACGTACTTGATTATGTTTATTTCCTTCATCTTTTAACTTCTATTGGATTGGAGTTCCCCTTTGTTGGGAACTAATTTTGTATGTATTATGTAATGATGAACCCTTGGGTTGGTACTTAAATTTGACATTGAATTTTGATGGTTATCTAGTTGCTTTTTAATATTGAGATCTATTGAGTGTCATTCATTGCATTAGCAATCTACATTGCGACAACCCAGATTATCCAATCCGATGCACCGGGAGAAGAAGCGAGTGCCTTCTCATGTGCGGGCATACCTCAATAGAGGGGATTATGAGTGCGGTGAGAGATTAGACACTAAGGAGAGCGAATCCTTAATATGCCTTTTTCCCAGAATCCTTCCAAGAATTAGATTCCCTAGAACACCAATCAGTGATGGTACTAGGTTAGTAATCGCCTCGAGAGAGGGATCAAAACACTATAGGAATCCTTGGTCCAATTTTTTGTTGCAACTATTAGCCTTGACATTCTTTGTCTATCTTTATTAGAACCTGAGGGGGATTCATTGCCTGGATACCCGTATCCTATGATTGATTATCTGTATCTTTTCACCACGTCCTTATTGAGACCGTATTTCTCTTCTTTTAAGTTTTAGCATTTAGATTAGTTTAGAGATCCATCATTTTCCGATTAGGCTAGATAATAGGTAAATAGTTAGTACTAGTATTTCTCGGACTTTGTTGTTTGATTCCCAACTTTTCCTAGTGCACTATATTACTTGTCCGACGTGTACACTTGCATTAGTATCGACTCGATCAAGTATAATTGTATACTTTGGCTCTAAAGAATGTGAGTGAGTCCATGATTTCAAATGATTTGGAGTTCTCTGGTATCACCCTGTAAAGAAGGCAAACCATAGAGACAATTGGCCCCTATTAATAGAGTCCCCTACAAATATCATCCTCTTTCCTCGTAGTATTTCAAGCATGAAAGTGGCATTAAAACTATGATTTTGAGCAAAGTATTAGAGATACTTAATCACTAAACAATAATGTAATTGATAGTAATTGATAATTTATTATGATTTCATATAATTGATTGAGAATTTATAAACTTGCTTATGTTTTGCAATTGAATCATTATCTTAATGTTTTTTGTGTACTATCTCTCACATTATTTTAGGGTTTGAAATTGAATTATCTACCTATACCAAAGCATATGGTAAGTCAAGAAAAGAAGAAAAGTAGAGCCAGGTGGAATGAAAGTCAAAAGGCTCATTTAGTGAAGTTACTGGTATAATATTCCAACATATTGTTCACAAAATGGATGTATTAAAGAAGCATGGAATAGAAAATTACGTTACATGATAAATAAGTTTCCTAATACAAGCTATACTGTTATACAATCAAAGCATTAGAGCAAGAGTTGAAGAAAGTCTACATGGGTCTGAAGGGGTTTACCGAATTGAGTGGTTTTGGATGGATTATGAAAACACATTGTATCAACCACTGATGATGTTTGGGCACCACTACTTGAGGTATATTTATATCATAACTGAGGAACTATGTATACAATGTTGAATTTTACATGATTTTGGTCAAAATATGCAAAGAAATAAAGAAGGAGATGGCATCAAAGACCATTTCCATATTTCATAGCATTACAAGATATTTATGAGGGTAAAAAATATTTTTTAATAATGTTTACTATTAAGATTTACTATTTTCAATTTATTATACATTCATTATGTAGGGAGATATGCTGAAGGAAGATACTCTCATGGTATAGAATATTATGCAGATATTGCAAATGCACTAATGGACATCCATCTCCAAGTATTTTGCTTCAAATGATCTAATTCAATTGTTGTCAACACCTAAAACAGAGGTAGATGATGTTGATTGTATGCAAGTAGAACCTCCATGCACTTAAACATTTACTTCACAACCTCAAAGTTCAAGTAGTGAAATGCGCTGGTGATGCAGAAGAGCTCAAGTCAAACGTTGCTGAGCTGTCATACCGCACGATGTTGGCTTTGAGATATCATGAGTTGGCCGATCAACGTAAAGGCGGGAAGTGATCGAGCCAATCTCGTGATTGGGGCAGTTCTGGGTGCGTTCGATTTTTTGGCCATAACAATGCTTACAAGTGTTGGACTCGCGAGTTTGACCCCACTTCGGAAAGCTCATTTCAGCGCACCACATGGTCACTAGGCTTTTCTCTATGAGCATCATTTTTGGCACCAAATTCCGCTGTTCTCCTCTCCGAATCTTCATTTTTACATATTTTTTGCTATTTTGGTAATAAATTGTCTGTAAAATTAGGGCATGATTTGATTCTGATTTGGTCTAGATTTTTTGGCCGATTATTTTGATCGTTTTGAATTTCAAATTTAAATAATTTTGGATTTTTGCAATTTTTGGTAAAAATTCCTAATAGTAGGATTCTAGAGTTTTAGGCTATTTAGTCTGGCTTGTAGACTAGTTTTCTCATTAGCCTTGATTTTAATAATATTTTTTTGAATTTCAGGGATATTTCTCTCTGTAGGAGTTTTACCAGTTGGTTTCTCAGAATGACTTATCTGGGATGGAGGAGTAGTTGGTGGCATGGTATTTGGGAGGTCTACACCAACCCCTATAGGATGTTCTCAGCCTTTACTTGTTGTAGACTGTTTCAGAGCCATACCAGCGTGCACTTGCTATTGAAAAACAACATAACATGAGGCTAGTGGTCAGTAGCGATTAGACCTGCATGCTAGTTCCCCCTCAGGATTCCTGCCTTGTCCAACAGCTACCGTCGGGTAATTCTAACCCTAAATTCGATATTTTCGTTGTGGTGACTAGGGGTATAGATCAACTGATTGTCGGAAGCCCGCAAGTCAGAAAGGCAAAAATTCTTTAATTAAGGTGGATGTGATAGACGAGGTTGAGATGATTGGCGAGCCCGTTTATGATGATGATTTGGCTGGAGATGTGTTGTATGGAGATGGCCATGAGACTCTTAAGGATGATTCAGGGGATGATTAGTTGAGAAACAATATCTTCCACATGACCTACACAGTTGTCGATAAAGTTTGCAAGATGATCATTGGCAACGACAGTTGTGAGAATGTGGTATCTGAGGAGGCTGTCCAGAAATTACAGCTGAAGATGGAGCGTCATCTTAAGCCATACAAGATATCGTGGTTGAGTAAAGGTAGTGAGGTAAAAGTAGACAGGCGATGCCTTGTATCCTTTCTATTGGACGAAGATATTTTGATAATGCATTGTGTGATGTTGTGTTTATAAATGCCTGTTAGGTATTATTGGGTCGACCTTGGCGCCAAATTCTGTTTTTTTTCTCTCCGAATCTTCGCTTTTAGATTTTTTTTTTTTGTTGCTATTTTTGATAATAAATCGTTTATCAAATTAGAGCTTGATTTGATTCTGATTTGGCCTAGATTTTTGGCTGATTATTTGACTTATTTTGAATTTCAAATTTGAATAATTTTGGATTTTTGCTATTTGTGGCAAAAATTCCGAAATAGCAGGATTATGGACTTTCAAACTATTTAGTCCAGCTTGTGGACTAGTTTCATTAGCCTTGATGTTAATAATATTTTTTGAATTTCAGAGATATTTCTCTATGTGTGGAGGTCCTTCTCGTGTTCTTCCTTGGTGATCAAGTGGTTGTAGCTAACCGGTAAAATAATCGTTATTCTATCCATCTTCGGCCGGAGGTTGGGAGATCAGGATAAACAAAAAAGAAAAAGGGAACGAAAGGGAAAGAATCCACAAGAGACATTTATGAAAAAAAATACATTGTTATACAAGAAAATGAAGCAAGTTGAGGAGAAGTATACTATTGGAGAATGCGTCATAGTATTTAACATAGTGTGTGATTGTTTTACATATGAAGATGTGGTCAAAGTTGCGCAGTTTTTTATGAAGGATAGAAGTTATCGTGAAGTTTTCTTATCTCTTAAGGAAGAGTGAAGGGTGCCTTGACACCAACTAATGTTCTCAAATATGGAGTAGTGGTTGATTAATGTAGTATTGCTATCTACTTTGTTGTTTTCCCCTTGGATACTTTCAAGTATGGTTATGTTGACTTTATGTTTGTTAACAACACTTATATATGACTTTATGTTTATTATGTTGGAAATATACTGAGTTGATATTATAGGTTTCAAGAAAATATTATTAGCTTTGTAAGAATAAAAACTCAACATTGATTGCCTTATATATCTCTCATGTTCCATCTCTACAATAATTACAATAATCATCCCTCATATGCATTGCTATTTCTTCTCTTTTATGAGCATCTGCAATATGCTCAGAGTTCATTGTGTCAACATCATTTCCATACATATCATCTTCATTAGGTACAATAATTTTCTCAGCTTAGCCATTTAGAAAAGCAGCACCATTTATAGCTAATAAAATCCTTAATCCCTTTTACTAAACCTAGGTTAATTATTCCCTTATTAGGGAATAATTTCAATTAAAATAAGGGGTTGAAAATGCTTAATCAAATAGGAATAACCACTTGAAGTATGAAAATTTTTTCACATAAAGCCATATATATATATATATATATATATATATATATATATACACACACACACAAATACGTGATATTATACAGTCGACCGTGACACTGTGAATTCCCAGTCACGTCCCATTTGGCCCCCTGGAGCATGTTTGAAGGATTTCCAACCGTACGGATGGGAAGATCATCGAAAAATAAGCTAGCATGTCCATTTTCATACAATTTGGTAACCGTTTGGTCCTCCCACTTAACGGTTCTTATTTTATAAAAATCTGAACGGTCCATAATTTCAGTTGTTAAGTGGGGGACCAAACATTAACCAAATTGTATGAAAATGGACATGCTAGCTTATTTTTCAATGGTCTTCCCATCCGCACGGTTGAAAATCCTTCAAACATGCTTCAGGGGGCCAAATAGGAGGCGACCGAGAATGCACAGTGCATCCGGTCGATTGTATAATATCATGAATATATATATATATATATATATATATATATATATATATATATAGACAGCTGATAGGATCAGGCCACAAGTGCGGCCGGCTGATCCTATCAGCTCCCATATCATATATATATATTAGAATATATATGAGATATTATATATATATATATATATATATATATATATATATATATATATATATATATATATATATATATATATTTACATATATGTAATTATTATAGATATGTATAGATATATAACTAAATTTTCAGAATAGGATAATTTAAAAAGTAGATATATGTATAAAAAAAACAAAAATATACATAAATACATATATATCTATATAGTATGTATAATATCTAATATCTAGTATATATATATATATATATATATATATATATATATATATATATATATATATATATATATCCAAGGGTTTTCATGATAAAGGGACAACATTGGACTAAGTTGCAAAAGACCCTATTATCTCATGTGATAATCTATAACTTATGCATAACCCTTTAATTAAGGGCTGATGAACCAGTAATGAGATTGTATCTTCAATGGTTAATGGGCTGTTAAACCATTTGAGATATGGCCTCTTCCCAACCATGTCTTCATCACAGCTTAATCAGGAAGAGATTCAAGAGAGTTTTTGCATGGCTTCATACGTGTCAGCACACACCTGAGAAGCTCGCCAAGTGTTCCAAGATCTCTGAGAAGCCTATGAAGCTCTTCTTCATCTCCATTAAAGGAGAGCCTTGAAGCCCTCAACCTCATCACCAAGCTTCTTCTCCTTCACGGCAGCTCAACACTGAAGTTCTAAAGCTCTAGCAGACCCACCAAGTATTCCTTTTCTCTTTCTTGCATCTCATCAGCTAGACCAGAGAAACCCTCTCCTTCTCACTATCCACTGGGCAGTAGTGAAGTGATGCGTGTTCAGCTGTTGAACCCACAAGGACCAAGAAGTACTAGTATTAACTATCGTTCTATTGTCTAGTCTAATCTTGCTTGGGTAGTGTTCTACACTAATCTAGAGCTAAGAAAACCTAAAATCAGAAGCTATTGACAATGGGATTGGATCTTGAGGACAATCAATCAGAAGAGGAGATACTCGAGCAATGAATCCCCCTCGAGTTCATATGAAAATATATAGACAAAGATTCCTATATCGATGATTGGTAGGTTTGTACCAAGAGTTCCTATAATGTATTAAATCCCTCTCTCGAGGTGATTAATACCTAATACCCTTACCGCATTAACATTCTAGGGAACCTATAACTTGGAAGTGTTATGGGAATAAGACATCTTAAGGGCTTGCTCTCTTTAGTACCCGATCTCTCGGCGTTCTCACATCTCTCTTTATTCAGGTAGGTCTACACACGGGTACGCATTCACTTCTTCCCCGTATGGACTAGAATAGATTTTAGGGTTGTCGCTATGTAAAAACTATTGCAATAAAAACACTCAATAGATACCCAAAACAAAAGTCAATCATTCAATAATAGAAATCAATATGAAAAGTTATACCCTAACTAGATGCTTCATTATGGCTAAGTATCTAGAAAGTTAGTTCCCCATGAAAGGGGAACATAAATCCAATACAAAGAAATAAAAGGGAGTAGAAATTAATATACACATAGACGCTCTTTCCTCCATTATTGGTGGCTTCTAGTGTTTGGATCTCCCATGGAGCTTTCTCCTTCCTCGCCTTCAAGCCTTACCTCCTCACGCCATCCTAGATTGATTAGGAGAGTAATCTTTGCTTTTTCGAACCCTAAAAATTGGTATTTATAGGGTTCACCAGAATAGGAAAGCGTGTGACCTATGTCGCGTCCGCCTGGGCCCACTGTGTAACATAAATCGAGGATACAGGCTATCCATATGTTCCATATGGGAGCCTGTATGGTCTTATAAAGAATCAATGTTTCCACTTCGCCAACTCGTATGGGTCGTATGAGCCCATATGCAACCTCGAATGATCCGTGTTGGCCCTTAAGTGACTATGTATGGTCTTTTGAAGAATCAAAGTGGGACTTGTTTTGTTGTATTCCCATATGGGCTATATAGGAGCCCGTATGCGCCTATATAAGCTTCGGAAATTCTTCTTTTTGGCCTTAATCATCTTCAAAAGCCCCCTTCACTCGGAACATCTCCATTATTCCCTGTTTATAAAAAATATCCCTTATTCAGTACCGGTGGGCCATCACCAAATAGCATGAAAAGTGTACATGAGTGTGATATAAAATTATAACCAATTAAACACTTATCAAACATCCCCACACATAAGGTTTACTTGTCCTCAAGCATAAAAAACAATTAATACAAAAGAATTGATAAGTGTTTAACCTCTGGCTATAGAATAATTGGTTCTTCTCTATTCTAAGTTTCACCATTGACATCTGCATTCTCCTTTTTCCACCACTGGGTTCAGATCGATCCTATGAACTATTCCAGTATGACTCTAGATAAAAATTTTCACTCCACATACCATGTTCTTAAGTCTTAAAATGACAAGCATATCCTCAGTGGACTCTAGAGGCTCCTTGGGACTCTAAGGACAATATAACTAGCCCAGGATGAGAAATAAAGTCTCAAATAAAGGTCTTTAAAAAAAAAATTACGGTAGGGTATCCCTAATGGATCTGACTTTCTGGGTAACCAAAGAATAATATAGAGCATAGATTTTCCTTTATGAAGGATTCACATGCTGATTAGGTACCAGAACAATCAACTGCTTAGAAATTTACAACTATATATAGACACGCTTATGCTCTCAAATGACTTTTCTATTTGAGGGACACTTTGATTAGGTGCTAGGACCCCAAGCTTACTTCGTCACTACGAGTAGAGGAGCACTGTCTTGGTTATTATTTTCACACTTTTTGTGTATACTATCATATTATTCTTTCCCTTATTTGTCCACTAAAATCTAATTTACAAGGGTTAGAAGCTTGAACTAGTGTCATGAAACTTCTTGGAGCCATTGAAGATACTACTTAGTAAATCAATTCAAAGGAACATGACAATGGGTTATCTAATGTCTCTAGAGAATATGATTGTTACAAGGGTTTTTTTTTCTGACTGTCCAAGGTGTTTCGTAGGAGAAATCGAAAAATTTTGCGCTCAAATGATGCAAACAAAGACTAAAGTAAGACGAAAACTTTTTAACAAAGCCATCATAGGCATATACTAGTCATACATTTACACATAAAGATTTTCAATGAATTAAAAAAAAATAGCTTGATAGCTACCCATCTCCATACTTAAGATTGTACATTGTCCTCAATGCACATAATAAAGCATAGGAAGTGATGATATAAGCGATGAAAAGCATGGAGAAGGGTGAACTGAAACTTCCCTGGTTAATTGGTGAGGTTTCCAATTTTCAAGTTTTACTCATATTGGTAATTCCAGGGAGTGGGCTTCTATCTCTCAATTCTGCGAAGGAAGAAGGAATCATTATAGATGAAATATGATAAAGCAACTAGGAGCCACAAGCCCAAATGCAAAAATATGACAAGTTTAGCAAGGTAAAATCTTTGCTAACTGATACAAATGAGTCTAGAATAACTGAGAAAAGAAATAACTAAGATAAAATAATAAAATGATAAGTCTTGAGCCTCAATCGTGTGACTCCTCATCCACTGGTATGACGACAGGTGCGATAGCTGATGCGGGGAGCTGCGGGGCTAGTGATGTTGTAGGAGATTGCAATGGAGGTGCTGTAACGAGAGGTGGGTGACCGAGGAGGAACGATAGTATCTTTCCAAGCTCGAATCTGATATGGTACTTCTCCTCCAAAATAGTTTGTTGAACGGCTTGTATCTTAGTGATCTACTCCTCGATCCTCTGGAATCTACGTTGTGATGATAAATATGAGGTTGCTGCTGCAAAAGAGTCCTCCGATCCCGAAGCTGACATGTCAGAACCCTCTGCCTCGTCACCTGCTGGTTCCTTGTAGCCAAAGTGTCGTATAATAGTGTAACTACTACCGGTGAGAAGAATCAGGCCCATCTGGACCAGCGTGCTGAATCTGAGGGACTCGATCATTGTCATCCTCTGCATCCCTTGAATCTGGAGCTGTACACCCATCCCTCAGACCAACCTAGTGATGTATGGTACCGTGCTGATTGCATGAAGTCAGATGTGCTGCCCCTGGTGAGCGAGATAGTCAACGAGCACGTATTCGAGATAAAGGGGTGTGCGCTCGATAATGCTATACAACAGGAACAAATTGATGCGTGTGACCACTCCGGTGCTGTCCTCCCTCCCAGCGATTGACCTGATGATGAGCGCGTGGATGTAGCAGTGGACTGGATCGATCAAGAATGACGCCTTCTTTGAATTGCCACTCCCTCCATGGGTGATGGAAGCCAATATCGAGTCGTCAAGATGATATCGGTAGTGAATTCGATGAGAAGTTTGTCAAATTGGGAGGTGGTGGTGAACTCTGAATTATAGAGCCTCATGTAGATGGAGAACTCAATGCAGCTCATCCTCCGCATCTCCCTGTATAGCTGGAATGTCATGGCCCTCGGATGTTGTGTTGTGACCAGGCTGCAGTCAAACTCTATAGTGCTGAGTACCTTAAGGGTCAGCTCCCGATAAACTGGGTAGTCAATCATAAAAGTTCGCTCCCAACTACCTACGAAGATCAACTAGTGCACACGCTGGTCGATGCGGAGCTGCTGTAGTACCTCTCAGTCTATGGTGCGCGTGTGGCCAAACCTCCTCGTCATAAGGCATGCATAGCGTTCTCAATAGCTCTACTGGGTGAATTATGGTCCTCTAGAGGATGAGCCCTCACTACGCTGGTGTTTATGGCCTCTGCTACTCACATTCTTGGTCCTTGTCATCTCTGTAAAAAGTTTAGAGGAAGTGTGAGTATCTATAAGTGATATAAATCAATCCAACTGCATATATGCCTTCCATATGGGTCGTATGGGAGCCCGTTCACCCCCATGTGTGCATCATATGGGTATATACGGGTCGTATGAGACCTCGTTTGCTTTCATGTATACCCTATACGGGCCATATGTGCTTGTATGGTTCGTCCCATATGGAATTTAGATAGCGCCATACGGGGCCATGCGAGGTAAGATGGCGGCATTCCTTCGATTTTCTATAAAATAATGGCAAGTCTAGTAGTCCTTATTATTTAGAATCAAGTATGAGACACACTATGTTCACCCAAGAACCATTTCCTATTTACAAACCCTAGGTTTCAAATCATGGGCATGAACACTTCTAAAAGATCGAGAAGATGAAGCCATACCTGGGGAGTTCGTGTTCTTAATGGCGAAATTAGGATGCAAAGGCATTGAAGATGTGAGGGAGTGTTGGGGACGTCCGGGTGTATGAGATGAAGGAGGAGGAGATAAAGGGATGGTTGAAGAAGTTGAATAGTGAGAAAAAGAAACCAACCCGCTTTTATAACGAAAAAGGGTTTATATGGGTCGTATGGGCCCGTACGAGTCTTTCGTATGACTTACTAGGGGACCTATATGGGCCTGTATGAATCCATACGGGACTGTATGGCATGGGATTTTGTGATAAATTAAAGGATGGAGAACCATGCGGGCGGGCATACGCTGGTATGGCCTCCAATAAGGTCTTAACAGAAGGTCGTACAGGTCAGGCATTTTAGCCCGTATGGACCTGGTGCTCATTGATGATTTAAATTCCATGATGTATATGGGCCCATACGAACCCATATAGTCCCCAGTTCACTCCTCTAGATACCCCATACAGGCATATACGGCTCCGTATGCCTCGCCGTAGATCCTCATGTTTCACTTATGCAGTCGTTAGAAAGTGGACACTCCTGCTATAATCGATATGCAACCTCTAAACTTCCGATTCGGACTAATAATCACACCTAATAGAATGGGTTGAAGGATGCAAATGTGAGGACTCAGAAGTATCATCAATTTATTCAAAAACTCTAGCTAACACTAATTAAATTGCAATACGAAGTAATTTCTATTAAAGACTTGGGTTACCTCCCAAGAAGCGCTTATTTAATGTCATTAGCTTGACGTACATGTGAAACTTACCTCGTGGCAGCTCAAATACATGAATGCTTTTAACCGTCTTGTTTGGAAACAATCACCAAACAATGAAAATCCCAAGTTGGAGTAAATGAATGCCTCACCTTGGTTGATACCCGTGCATTGTCCTATCTCAACTTGGACAGGAGTGTTCATGTTGCTCCTACCTTTTTCGACCTTCTTCCAGAAATTTAGTCAATTAGGAAACATGTTCTTTTTCTTTGCCTTTTACCCAAACTCTTTTTTTTCCTGCAATTTGGCAAAATTGTCTTGAGCTCCTCGAGGTCCATCATCAAGCTCTCCTAAGTATTCCATCAGTAGATTCAACACAATTGTTCTTGCATACAGTCAGAAGTGATGAGGTAAACATCGTCAATACAATAAGAGGTGTCATCATGATCCATGGTATGCCTCATTGTTTCCGAAAATCTGAATACTACTTCATTCTCCCCGACGCGTAGTGCCAATCTTCCTTCATGATGATTCATTAGGGCTCGAGCAGTGGCTAGAAATGGTCGACCGAGTATAATTGGAACTTCAACATCATGGTCCACGTTTAGAATCACAAAATCCACTGAAAAGATTAATTGATCCACCTTAACGAGAACATCTTCCACTACTACTCTGGGTCATTTCACTAATCGATTGGCCAGTTACAACGTTATTCTTGTTGGCTTCGGGTCGCCAAGCCCCAATTTCATAAACAATTTGTAGCGCATAACGGCATGACATTGATACTTGCCCTTGAATCAGCCAACGCCTTTTCACAAATCTTGTCACCAAGTACACATGGAACTATGAAGTTTACTGGATCCTTCGGCTTCTTAGGCAACATGGGCTGAATAATTGCCGTGCAATTTGCATTCAAGGTGAGAGCTGTCATCTCTTCATATTTCTACTTGTTCGTGAGTAGCTTCTTCATGTATTTTGCATATTTGGGTGTTTGGGACACTACCTCAACTAATAGTAAATTGATATGAAACTGTTTCAGTAGCTCCAAAAATTTATTGAACTGGGAATCCTCTTTATCTTTCTTCAACCTCTCAAGATATGGTATGCGAGGCTGGTACTCCGGTATGGGTAGTTGTTCCACCTTTTTCCCTTTCTCTTGTACTTTTTCTTTAGACTTCTCTCTCTACAGATTTTTTAGCCTCCTTAACTAGAGATCTCTGCACTGGCATCTCTACTGTCTTTCCACTCCTCAAAGTAGTTGTTTTCAGCTGTTCACGAGGGTTAGGTTCAGTATTACCCGGGAGGCTGCCTATAGGTCTTTCGGCTATGGCCTTGGCAAATTGTCCAACTTGATTTTCCAAATTTTGAATCAATGCTTGCATATTTCTTATTGTGGCCTAATTAGATCTTATTGCGGCTTCATTAGATCTCATTGCGACATCGTTGCTTTGTATACACTTTAGCAAAATCTCCTTCGAAGTGGGTTTTCTTTCTTATGGCTTCAATGGGTGCTGAAAACCTTAAGGATATTGTGCTGCTTGTGAATTTCCGTGGTAGAGGGCTCGGATGTTCCAATTCGGGATGTAGGGCCGGTACTGATTTTCTTGTGTTCTTTGTGTGTTGCCCATATACTGAACTTCTTCCATGGAGGTAACCGCTTCCCTTGAGATTGGGCATTTTGAAACATTATGCCCTCCGCCACATGTGTTATTGAGCATAACTGTTGCTGAATTAGAATTGGAATTGCTGGCTCTAAGAAGCTCAATCTTCTCTATCAATGCATTGTTAGCTCTCAAACATATACATATTTAGAGAGCTTAATATTCATGATTGAAAACCAAAATAAGCAAATAATGTTATATTGAAGATGAATTGGCTCAATTGCGTGCATTTGTTATGTAAAGTGGCATGGGTACTTGCTTTAGTGAACTTCTACATTAAATGGACAAACTTATGCACTAATGCAAGTTATTATTAATATTGACAGATGATGACCAAGCCGGGGATGACCAAGTGGCCAAAAGAAAGGGTGTTCCATGAAAAAGAGCTGAATACGAGGGGAGAGGGGGCTTCAGATTTCTTAAAAGAGCAGCAAAGATTATAAATTTATCACACAAGATGCAGGACTATAAACCCAATCTCCACTATTCAGATTAGAGATTAAAAAGCAAGGAATACTAAGTTCAAATTTGAGGTCAATCCAAGTTGAAATGGTCATCCAATCGAGCTCTTGATGAAGACTGCACAGACCACGAACGACAAGATACATTGCATCCAAATTGAGGACGCGTCACAAAACGTATATGATTTCTGTAGAGGCTGAAAATCCACGATGCATCATGCCCAACTTGTGGGTATCACAAAACACAGAAACAATTTCTGAATAGGCTACAAAGTCACAACGTGTCACGGGCTAAAGAAGGACGCATCACATACTGCTTATATAAATTTTTTGCAGCTGTTTTAGGGCTTTTTATCCTTTTTTGGGCTGAACTCAAAGGGGGCGGCTAATAGAACTTCTAAGGCATCGTTCCTGATAAGTGCATTATTATACATATTCTCCTTATCATATTTATATGCACTTATTCTGTTTTCGGGCATCAATTCTCTATTTTTGTACTTTTGTGGGCATTCCTTTATGATTGGACATGTAAACAGGAAACCAGGGAGAAAGGAACAAGAAACGGGACATACCGAAGCAAAAAGAGCTAAAGACCACACTTACAGAGAAGTCCACGACTATGCTCTCACTTAACACGGCCGGGTTTATCAAGCACGAGCGTGCCCATGACAGTGCAACTCTCTGATTGAAAACGTATTAGCCGCAAAAGTGCAAAAATAGATTAACACAGTCCAATCATAAAGGAATGCCCACAAAAGTACACGGGAGACCTTGAGATTAACACAGTCATGCTCAAGCCAACACGGGCGTGTTCCAGATTAACACGGCAATGCTTCACAGATTAAAAATCTATAAATAGTCGCCACATAACCCTAAAAATTAACTTTTTGGTTAGAGAAGTCTCGGGCGATTCTTGCTGCGGCGGCTAGGGTTACAGAGAGGAATTGAAGGTAGAGGAGACAATCGAGGGAAGATTTCTATGCCTACCTTTATAGTCTCCTCTTGTTTCATAGTTATGGTAGTCCATAGTATGAGAGGCTAAACCTTCTATGGTGCCTCAGCTAGGACACATCAACTCTAGGATGAACTTGTTATTGATTTCCTAATATATTTTGTTTTACTTTATTAATAATTCTTGTTAGCATCTTTATTATCTGTGTTTGCAACTTTTCATGGTTTTTCTTGCATAAGACCGATCATCTATCTCCTCAGGGGATAACATTAGTATGATAGTGTTTGTGTTGGATGTCGTGTGGTTATCATTGCATTAGCCCAGAGTTGTTACCCCTCCAGATGTCCTTGTATGACTTTTCTGTACATAAACCTTTAGTCATCTATTCTAGTGGATTAGAGCATCTATCACCTTAGTGTTTGTGTGGCGATTTAGAAAGGTTAGAATATTACACTAGCCCAGGGATTTATCTAGATAGGTTTTAGCCGGACATGGGTGTTACGATGTGTATGAGCATCACGAGAGATTGGTTGTTGCGCTGAGAAGTACAATTGTTACATCGTCTAGGAGTCGTTAGTAATTAGACAGTAATAGGGAATCAATTATTAGCAAGGGAATCCTTGGAGGATTGTGATTTTAGGTGCCATATCTCATCTTTGATTTACCCCAATCCTCTAACTGTTCACTTTAGTGCTTTAATTAAGATATCCAATCACACCAATCATTACACATAGTTTAGTTCAGGCTAAGTAATAAAAGATAACTAGTACTAGTATTCAGTCCCTGTGGATTCGACTACCTTACCTTTGTGTAGTTTATTACTTGATCGACCCCGTATACTTGAGGGAAAGTATCTCGCATATTTGTGCGTGCATCAGTTTCCTTCATATTATAATCGATTCGAAGCCGAGTACATCAACGAAGAAGGGGAACTTCCAATAAGGACAAAGATCCGCATCCTCACTTAGTATTATTTTGGTATGAACTCCATGTTATTAGGCTAGAACGTTTGTTCTAGGATTGTATGGTGGTGAAGACATGAACATCTTTATTATCTATTGATTAATGGTATTAGTTTTTATTTGGAATGTATTAATTCTCAAATCGGTTGTGGCCTAGGAGGCCTCCTTCTGTCAAGAGTTCAACTTTGAAGAAAACAAAGTGTGAGTGATTGAGGTTTGGGACGCTAGCTTCTCTTAGTTGGTGGCTGCCCGATACCTGGGAGGTCCCGAGGATGCCCTCCTCGGAGAGCAACTTCCACTTGCAAAACAAAGAACTCCAGGGGCTATTCCTCCCAAACCCTTCGACGCTCAAGTCAGTTGGGTAGAGGTTGTGTGTAGGAGATAAGAAGAGAGGAGAAGGGTTGCCCTTGCCGAGAAGTGGGGATTCTCCTTCCGTTTGAGAGTGAGTATCTCTTGGAAGAAGATTCTTCCTTTCTTCTCCTGCTCAAGGTACCCTTCTTATACCTGAGAGGCCGTCCGTCCGGCCAGTGGCCAGGGTTGTCTTTCTTTTCCTCGTGGACAAGCTTTTGTTAGGGGGCCCGCCAGCTTGTTATGTCGGTTGGCTGGAGTTGTACAATCGTGCGTACCTGCACAGGGGATGTCTTTTCCTTGTTATACAGGCATTATCAGTAGATCACGGCCGAATCTCCACTCGCACCTGTACAGGGGATTTCAGTGGACCCAAGTCTCACTATCGCCCTGGTGATGCCATGTGTGATGCCAGATTTCCTAATTAATAGTATTTTTGTGAGGCAATCACCTACAACCGTTAGTCGACAGCAAACTGCAAATCTGCAAGCATTAGTCTTAGATTAGTGTTGATGATTATAGAGCACAAGGTAGAAGTTTGGGTAACAACCCGTAGACCGCACTAGCATAGATATATAGAGTGGTCTTCCACAGGCAGACTTAAATCTAAGTCCAACAACGCTTTATTCTACCACCATAGACATATGGGGAGGAATTAAAGCATATTCTTTAGAAATAGGGAATTAGGATGATGCACCCGGAGTGCACTTGAAGTATCGTAGGTTGTCTTTGTGTATACCCTTACCAAGGCAACAAAATAAACCACAATTAGTCAATAGAGAACACACTAATCAAGTCTGAACACCATACAACCCTAGATCCTCATAATTGATTGTCTCCCCCATTATTACCCTCTCCATTATTTCACTTCATCTTTGAGGAATTAACTTTACCAACTCTTGATTTTATCCTATGAAGTGGCTAAGTGCCTTGGTAGGTTTAAGATCATTAGCATCCCACTCCCTGTAGATTTGACCCGATCTTACCGCTTATAAATTTATTACTTTGACGATACATACACTTGTATGAGCGTGTGTACGCACTCAACATACATTCAACTTTTCAGTGAGTGCTTAATCTGTAGCTGTAGTCCGCTCGAAAGCTCCAACAGTTTTATACTATATTCCTCTTGATGACCATTGTAACTCGTTGCTGGCCATGTCCTCAAATAATTGTTTAGCTTCCTTAGGATACTCCACCAGCTATGGCATCAATGAGTTGTCTTGTATGGTTGTTCAGTCCATTGTAAAATGGATGGATTTTTTTTCCATAGAGTAAAATCATGATGAGGGCAGCGTGGAAGCAGATCATTGAACCTTTCATAAGCTTCGAATAATGTTTCTGATTCTCCTTGCCTAAATGCTGAAATTTCTTACATGGTTTCTACCTCTTAACTTGGTGGAAAATAACGACTAAGAAACTTATTCAGCATATCTACCCATGTTCTGATGAACCCAGGGGGGGATGTGAGCCAACTGTATGCTCCTTCTCTAAAATAGAACAAGAATAGTCTCAACTTGATTGCATCGTTTGACGTGTCCCTGATCTTGAATGTACTGCAGAGTTGCAAAAATCGTGCCAAGTTTGTATGTGGATCTTCATCAAGCATGCCATCAAACTGGACTGAGTTTTGTATCATGCCATTGGTGCCAGCCTTAATTTCAAAGTTGTTGTTGGCCACAGCTGGTGCATGAATGATGAATTCATCTCCCACAAACTGAGGCCTCTCATTCTCAGATAGTGTTTGTTGGGGTTCAACTATTGTTGGGGGTCTCCAATCTCAATATCGATTTCTAGAGGTGTTTGAGGAGTTTAGTTTTCTACTTCTGAAGATGCACCCGGAGTTATTTCTTCTAATTCTATGATGAGTCTCCGGTACAAGGTTCTTTCAATTTTAATGTAAAGGGACTAGAATATCAAACAATATAAAAATAAAAACCTAAAACTAATGACTAATTAACAGACTTCTAGTATTCCTAATAGTCTAATTCCCCAGTAACGATGACAAAAACTTGATGCATGTTCCTCAAGTATACGGAGCGTACCAAGTAATAAAGTGGACTCCAAGGAGTCGGATATCGAACTTACAGGGACCAAGAAGTACTAATACTAACTATCGTTCTATTATCTAGTCTAATCTCAATTGGGTAGTGTTCTATACTAATCTAGAGCTAAGAAAACCTAAAATCAGAAGCTATTGACAACGGGATTGGATCTTGAGGATAATCAATCAGAAGAGAAGATACTCGACTAATGAATCCCCCTCGCGTTCATATGAAAATATATAGACAAAGATTCCTATATCAATGATTGGTAGGTTTTGAACCAAGAGTTCCTATAATGTATTATGTTAGTACTAAAATTGGATTTAGGGCCCAATTCCAGCCTAACAATTGAATTTGTATTTTGAGAGTGGCTATCCTAGTGAGAGATCGAAAGAGAATCCAAGTAAAAGAGAGAGAAGAGCCAAATTTACGTGGAAAAACCCCTAAGAAATGGGGAAAAAACCACGGGAGAAAAGATTTCCACTATAAATGATCAAGAATACAGGAGATTCTACAACCATTCTTCACATGGAAAGCAGGAAAAGGAAAATGTAGATCCCGTTTCCAATTTAACAGAACTTCGCTACTTGGATCCCAGAATAATCAAAATGAGCTGTGATCCTTGCCTTTTATAGGCATGGGTTGCGTGCTGAGTACGTTTCTCAATTTAGTCACGTGTCTGCCAGCTGTCAGTCCAGCTAAGCGCCAGCTAAGCATCTGAGCTGTCTCCAGCTATATCTGTTCTAGAACTTTCTGGAATGCCAGGCTGGTCATAGCTGTCTTTCTTCTAGAAGGCTGAAGGCGATATGGACTATTACGAACTCTGTTATGCCTGCACAAGATTGATGAGCTTCTTTCCGATACCGATATGGCCCATAACCGCTTGCCGTCAGACGGTTATTATCGGATCGGCATGATGTCTTGTAGCGAGTCAATCCGATCCTGATTAGATGTCCGCATCGGAACTTCGCACTGTAATGCCGATATGAACTTCTGGGCTGCCGCTCTGACACATGGCTTAGTCAGATGGATGCCACATGTCCCACTAGTTTCACCCCTATCATATTAAATCCCTCTCTCGAGGTGATTAATAATTAATACCCCACCACATTAACATTCTAGGGAAACTATAACTTGGAAGAGTTATGGAATAAGACATCTTAATGGCTTGCTCTCCTTAGTACCTGATCTCTCAGCGTTCTCAGAACTCTCTTTATTCAGGTAGGTCTACACACGGGGAGGCGTTCGCTTCTTCCCCCGTATAGACTAGAATAGATTTTAGGGTTGTCGCTATATAGAAACTATTGCAATAAAAACACTTAATAGATACTTAAAACAAAAGTCAATCATTCAATAATAGAAATCAATATCAACAGTTATACCCTAACTAGAAGGTTCATCATGACCAAGAATTTAGAAAGTTAGTTCCACATGAAAGGGGAACACAAATCCAATACAAAGAAATAAAAGGGAGTAGAAATCAAGATACACATAGACGCTCTTCACTCCACTGTTGGTGGCTTCTAGTAATTGGATCGCCAATGGAGCTTTCTCCTTCCTCGCCTTCAAGCCTTGTCTCCTCATGCTGTCCCAGATTGATTAAGAGAGTAACCGATGCTTTTCCAAACTCTAAATTTGGTATTTATAAGGTTCAACATAGTAGGAAAGCATGTGACCTATTTCGCGTCCGCCTGGGCCCACTCGTAACCGAAACCGGGGTCGACAGAGAGCTATACTGGCTATCCATACGAGTCATATGGGAGCCCGTATGGTCTTATAAAGAATTAGTATTTCCACTTCGGCAACTCGTATGGGTCGTATGGGTTCGTATGCAACCCCGTAAGGTTTGTATGGGCCCATACGTGACCCCGTATGGTCTTTTGAAGAATTAGAGGGGGACTTTTCCTGCTGCAATGCCTCTGTATGGGCTGTATAGGAGCCCGTATGAGCCTTTATAAGCTTCATAAATTCTTCATTTCAGCTTTTAATCATCTTCAAAAGCCCTTCTTCTCTTCGAACATCTCCATTATGCCCTGTTTATAAAAAATATCCCTTATTAAGTACTAGTGGGTCATATTTTCACCAAATAGCATGCAAAGTATTGGACACCGTGGAAGAGGCCAAAAGGCTCCTCTGCGTGGGCTGCTGAAACTAGGAGAGCAGAGTGATTACTCTCCAGCTATCTAGGATCCATGGTTGAAGAGAAACACCCCCTAAGACCTGCAAAATTTCTCAACTCCCCCTCTTATCAACAATAACTGAAACTTGGGAGCCACAGGGTGGCTGCTGCATCTCCTTGCAGTAAGAGAGCAGCTAATCTATTTATGATTGACTGGTATACTTCTATAATGATGATATGATGATCTTAGTAGGTCTTAGACTTAAGTGCATCTTGCTTATAGTACCTCATCCTTATTAAATGCATGGTAATAAATAAACTCAAGTGACCTGCGAGTATGCATAGGTGTGAACACACCTTTGTTTTACTTTGTCATGTTACCCCAAGGCATGTATTTAGGTTTACGGAGAATCCGTGAAACTTGGTAACCCTTACCTTTATATATATTGCTTGAATCCTCAAGAGAGGTTTGAAACAACTAGATTAACCCATATATTGTTCCGAAAGGGCTGGGGAGTTTATAAGCATGAAAGGGTGAAGCTTGAAGGTATGTTTTTGATTTGGCTTATATGGAATGAGCTTACAGGAATACATGTATACTTTTATCTCTTGCTACTCCACAGCCTGTTAAGTTAGACCCGTAATGACTAGATTTCACTCCCAAGAGAGTTGAGCGATTTCTGTTAATATAGGTTATATGCCAACCATGTAAATCTTTTCATTGTCCTAGAAACCCCTGACTTCTTGATCTTCAAGCAAAGATTACTCATCAACTTTCCACCTATTATTTTCTTCGTGTGTTGTAGCTTTATAGGTTGTTAATGGAGTAGGGTGTGGAGATTTGTGTTAAGAGCATAATAGTTGTGATTAGAATCATTAAAATATGCATGCATGCTGGTTATCACATGCAGTAAAATATCTGTAGCTGGTATAGAGTATGAATTAGAGTTACAGTTATCCAAAATCAGCTGCTTGTTGTTCCTTAGACATCACTGGATTTATAGGATGTAAACAACCATCCACATGGCTATTGGCTATTGACATACTGAGAGTATTCACATAGATAATCACATGTTTTACTCTTGCTGTTCTAAATGGTTGTAGACTTTTAGAAGCCCTTCTATATGTGACTTCATTCATATGAGTTACACCTGGATAGATTTATGCAATCCTTGTCCTATTGATTGATAGAGAGCCAGTACATGTATATATATATATATATATATATATATATATATATATATATATATATATATATATATATATATATATGCTTTCGAATACCTAGTGTTAAGAATGATGAATTAGAAAGCATGTGTAAGGGGTTATTTGAGTTGAATACCTGATAACTTAGCAAACATGTGCATGATAAGATTAAGTTCTGGGTACTCATAGTATGTATATGTGGTGTATGTTGTTATGGCTAATGCGTATGTGTAAGGGGTATCATTACACTTTATATGCCAACAAGTATAAGGGGTTATGTGTAAGGGGTTAGCAACTGAAAACTTAACAAACATCTGCATGTTATGAGTATTAGAAGGACTAATTATAACACATGTATAGGTTATAAAGTCCTATATTATTATATGACTAAGTATTAGTAACCATGTATACACTACAAGAATTGATAAATCTATACATTCGTATTTAGATATTGGTATAGAGTTGAGTCGCGACGAGGACTTTGATCCTGAGTGATACTCTTGAGAATGTAAGTATTACCGTTATATAAACCCCTACTGTGAGTATTTTCATAAATAAATGCGGTATTTTCTTGAAATTAAATATATGCTTAATTATCATTTTAAATTGGATTATTTTCTTTACATAAGTCATCCATACCTGAAATTGTTGATTTGAGTATTACTTCGATTTTCCAATGCATGATTTTCTGGTATCTTGAACTACTATATGATTTTACGCACAATATGGTTTCCTGGAAATTATATTTCATTTCAGTATATGTTTTGCCTATTGACCATGTCCACCGAGAGTCGGCCCATAGCCGTAGAAACACATGAGCATGTGCGCTAGTCGGGTGGGCATGTGTCTTTATTTTGTGATATTTACTGATTTTATGTCATTCTGCTGACCTGGCTCCTGCCCTATACCCAACCAGGGGGAGTAAGCCCTAGTCGTGTCGACACGTTCCCTGTTAGTAGCACTACCGGACATGTGTGTCTGTCTCACCTGCGGTCAACTCCGGCTTCAACCGATGGTCCTTCTATGGCCATGATATTCATGTTATGACACATGTGTACTACACATGCATATTAGCCAAGGAGATACATCGAGCGTATATTTTATCTGTTCGCTTTTTGATTCCTGCTTACTATTTTTCGCCATTATGTGAAGTGTTCACTGTTCTTTCTGTGATTAACCTGATATTATTTCTATGTATTTTTATATGTTATTTCTGCATAAAAGCTTTTGGCAAGACGCCACATGTATGTTTTCCTAGTGGATGCTTACTGAGCTTTCTAGCTCACTATACTTGATCTTTTGCCCCTGCAGATCCTAACGAGTAGCTTAGATCGGACCTAGGAGGGAGATCCATGGGACGTCCTAGCTGGGGTTTCTTTGAGCTGAGGTCTGTGTACCTCTATTTCATTTCTGAGTGAGGATATTGATACCCTTTAGGACTTTTATATTCTATACCCAGTAGGGTTACATGAATCCTTACTTTTATTCCCTCACTTATTATATTATATGCTTCCGTATTTATAATTTTATTATTTATTATATGAATCCTTTCCTCGAGGCCTTTCATCTAGGTGGGGCCCATCCCTACTAGGGTGTGGTCGGTCTGTCACCTGCCCAGGGTCCCATCCGGGTCCGAGGCGTGACATTAATTTCCTTAATATTATTTGTATCATTGTGTATACATATGAAATTATGCAGCACACATGCAACAACAACTATGGGGGTGTTTGGATAGGCTTTTTTAGTTTCAGTTCTTTGATAACTTTTAACTATGCCTTCTTGTGAGATGGTTGTCTTTGAATTTAGCTTTTGTTATATTTGTGAGTATTTGATTTTAGATTTATTTTTTATCAGGAAGTAATTGCAGATGTTTTGGCTTTTATGTTATATAAGTGTTTAACAAGTACTGGCTATGGTTACCTGAATTATAATTGTTTGAAGTGTAGTATCAAAACAAATAAAAACTATTTGTTTCTACTCACATTAGTTTGTAATCTTCCATCTAGTTGCCATGAAGAACCTTATAGCCCATCTCCAGAAGGGAAATTTTGAGACTTCATTTATTGTGTTCTTATTTAGCTGGTTTTGAGGCTTCATTTACTGTGGTTAAATTATTCTATCTGTCTAAGTTATAAGGAGTTTTGACATTTCTACTAATGCATGTGGTTAAATTAGTTTGAGCATGATTTGTAATGCTTATGGCCTATGGTTACCAAATCTTTTCCTCTAGTGGCTAGTGAGGATTGATTGATTTCCAATGTTGTTCTTGAACTATGAAAAGGCAAAACCATTAGTATTGAACATAATGGTTGTTAGTGTTGAACATAATGACTTCTCAAAACCATTAAAAGAGAACTATTAATGGAGTTAAGAACCCCACTCCATTTTTAAAAAAATTTAATCCAAATCAGGTGTTTTTTTATCAACTTACAACTTACAATCTGATTCTTTTCATTTTGAGCTTATGTGGTTGCAGATTTCTCATATTTTGTTTTCATTGCATTTCTTTGGATAGGATATCAGCTTGAATATAGCTCCAAAAATAGCACCCAGAAGAGCTGTCATTGGAACAAATATAGGTGATGAAAATGTGGTTGTAGGTGAAAATATTCAAAAAGCTAAATGGGATAACAAAAATACTGACATATTTTTAAAGATATGTGTTGAGGAGATCCAGGCTGGTAATAGGCCGCACACACACTTCACAAAAGAAGGTTGGAAAAATTTGTTGGCAAAGTTTTTCACAATAATAGGGTTGAGTTACAACCACAAGCAATTTAAAAATAGATGGGACACACTATAGAAAGAATTCTCCATATGGGCAAGCTAGTAGAGAACCAAATAGGCCTTGCTTGGGACCCTGTTAAGAAAATAGTATTGGGAAGCGATGATTGGTGGAAAAGAAAAGGACAAGTAAGTCTATGAACTTTTTGGATAATCATATCTTCATTTATTCATTATGAAACGTTTGCCTTGAAAATAATGGCTCGCTCATTGTTTTTATTTTATTGTTTTGTCAAAGACATGAAAACCCGAAATATTTGAAATGGAGACATGGGGGTCCAAAGTTCTTGGAAACGATGGAGATTTGCTTCAAAGATGTGGTGGCAACATGCTATATGGTATTGATACCATATGCAGACCCATCTACTGAGAATGAAGTTTCTAATCAAAATGTTCATATTCAAATGAATGAAGTAGAAGTAGATGATGATAACTTTGGAATTGAAGGTACTAGTCCTGCCCAAGATAATGATACTCCAAGGGCAAAAACAAGCACAACACAAAATAAGAAGATACAAAGAATGTTGTGAAAAGAAAAAAGAAAAGCGCCTCTGAGAAATTACAGGAATCATTCGACCGACTGGTATCTGGGATGGATAATATGTTTTGTAGAAATAGTGAACAAGTTGAGAAGAATAATGACTACAGCATAGGCAAATGTTTGAATTTATTGAACATGGTACCAAATCTTGAAGAATGAAGCCCGCATTACTACCTTGTGGTGAGGATGTTTACAAAGAGAGCTTATAGGGAGACTTTTGTGCATCTAGTAGAGAAGAATCCATCACTCGCTGCTGGTTGGTTAAACACGCTTAGTATGGACAAAATTAACTGATTTTAACTTCGGCAGAAGTTATCTATCTTCATAGATGTTTGGATATGTTTGTTTTGTGTTTGGTTTATGTGTTGGACTTGTTATGCATTTGGTTTAGTGTTGGACTTGTTATGCATTTGGTTTATATGTTGAACTATTTGTTATGGTTGCTATAGTTGTTAAAAAATATTATTATCGTTGTTGTTATTTCTTTTTGTTGTTAATTGTTGTTAGTGAAAGTTGACTTGGTTGTTGTTGTTGTTGTTGTTAATTTTGGTCAATTTTATTGTTAATTGTTGTTGATCCCTTGCTCCTTGCTCTATTAGGAATGTCATTCTATGAATTGGTAAAAAACATGTTCTATTAATTTTATATTAGGGTTTTTCATTATTGTGCATGGCTCCTTTGGATAGATTAATAATAATAATAGTAATAATCATAATAATGATAATAATAATAATAATAATAATAATAATAGATATTAATATAATTGCTATTATTATAATTCAGTGAATGTCCATTTTGGTAATTTGTCACTGAAAAAGCCCTTTTGGAAAAGGCCATCCAAACAACTTCCCAACTATAAAAGTCCTTATGAATTAACATATCCAAACACACAATATTCAGAAGCACTTAACTTACTCTAAGAAGTCCTTCTATCAAACCTAAAATAAAACACTTTTTTCAAAAGCTTATCCAAACATTCCCTATATCAGTTTGAGAATCGATTGAATGAAAAGTTGCAACTTTAAAAATGTGAAATCTCATCTGCAACATACCGATGATGCGATAAACATGATTCCTCAATTAAGCATGTCTCAGATTAAATTGTTCTTTATAATTGCTAGGTCTAGATTGCACCCGTCCTTGCTCATATAAATAACAACAAACACCCTGGAATGGAGCAATGAAATTTGGGCTATTTGTATATCATGCATCTATTAGATAATATTTACCCCTCGGGGCATGGAAGCCTTGGTCGATCGAATGCTGAAGTACCCTAGAATTAGAAGTCGAACCTTCCCAACCAGCTTTTACATATACGGAACGTACATTAAAATAACATATAACCATAACATTTTGGGATAATGTTTGTTTTCTATTTCGATAAAGGTCTAGCAATTCCAAAGAAATAGTGATCGGAATATGCGTTCCACCAATGACGCCAATATAATCCTAAAAGATCAAACACATAACATTTGTTAAGATAAAATTAAAAAAAGAGATTAAATAACAATTAATTCATAATATATATCTTTCAAACCTTGAAATATGTAAAAAATGTCTACTATTCTGGATAATTGATGATGTAAATGTCGATAGAGGTTCTATATATGGCTAATTAGCAAGCTTAGTGATAGCTTTTTGCGCTTTGCCAAAATAATGGCAATCTGTTTTTGTCGAATATTGAAAGCACTCTTGTATGTCAAGGTTACTAGCATTTTGCGCAAAAGTGTACACAAACATTTCTAATTTTTCCTCGACTATAGTTCTTTTTGAGTTGCGAAGAAAAGAGATTTTCTTTAAGCAATTAGCTAGTGCTTGACAAATATGAGACTCCATATGAAACTCTCTCTTACAACTTACCTCATTTTTTTTTATTGAAAAAGTGGATGAACCACATTCCTTTATTGAATGATTAAAACCAAAGTTACAAGGGAAATAAAATACCGAACACCATATAGTGTTACATTAGGTTCCGGTAGGTCTCAGTGGAGTCGCAGCCTCGTGTGAGCGGGGAGAGGATATGTCCGGCCTACGTGGGTGTTGTTCGACTGTACCTCGTCGACAAAATCCCTACTTAGGCTAGTCTGCGATTGTTCCTCTCTGGTTAGGGTGAGACTGTGTCTGATGAGGTCGACCATTGCTTGGAGTTGGGACTGTTTGGAAGCGTGGGCACCGTCGAACCAAGATAGGAAAAAGAAATCAATTTGTCAGATGAGTCTCTTACAAACGCATTGTTTGTCCTCGAAACATCTGTTCCTCTCCAGCCATAGGTTCCAAGTGACAGCCATCGCAAGCAGTTGCCATCCTTTGACGTGGTCTCTCTCCTGGGTCCGGTCAATCGATGAGTCACCACACATATCTTGTATCTTGTTTGGGGTTGGGGGGAGGGGGGTACCATTCCGAGGATGTGGGCATAGTGTTCCTAGATCGCATTGGTGTATTGGCATTGGATGAGCATATGATTTGTGGTTTCCTCATAGGCGTTGCATATGTAGCACTGCGTCCTCTCCCCTTGCCAGTTTCTCTTTGCTAGGTTGTCCGGCATGGGAAGTTTGTCTTCTAGGGCTAACTAGGCAAAGAGCTTGACTTTTAAGGGGGAGATTTGTTTCCAGAAGGACGCCGGGATGGGGCTACGCAATCCGCCATCCACCCTAAATAAGTAAAGTGACTTGACTGTAAAGGACTGGTTGGAGGTGAGTCTCCAACACTGTTCATCTTCCTGTTGGTGTACCCGTTGTTCTAGGAACTCTTGTAGTCCTTGGTACATTTCCACTGCCCCTTGTGACATGGGCCCCGGTTTGAGTAATGTCTGATTTCTTCCTTGGAGCTGCCGGGTCTCCCAAATGGTGAGGTCTCCATGCATCCACAAAGTTTGAAATTCAAGAAAGGTTTTGTCTGGGTTGTGGACGTTGAACCAATTATCTTTCCATATCCGGATTGTTTCCGCGGAGCCTGGTTTAGACACTATCCCTACCAGTGTAATCGCTGCTCGGTTACTCTTTTCCAGAAATAAGAGGCTCTGGTGTGGCCGGCGAGCTTATATGGGTTTATATTCCAGCTTCTGAAGTAAGCTTGGGCGATGATTCTTCCCCTTATTCATGTCTCACCTTTCAGAAGTCTCCACCACCATTTGCCGAGAAGGGCCTTATTGAAGGCTTTCAGATTCAGGATGCCCCATCCCCCTTGATCTTTAGGCCTAGTTAGCATTTCCCATTTTGCCCATCGGTACAACTTACCTCATGACCTTCAAGAATTTCTTGTACAAATATAGCACATGCAAATATAGATGTATGACAGGGTCTACTTTCTGAATTTGGAGGAGATAAATTCTGTAAATTGGTGAGCACAAGCTCATCTTCATCTTCATTAATACTTCTCCAATGATTCAAATCCATGTTGAATGCAAGGCTTAGAGGTGTGAAAATTTACAACCAAAGTGAGATGATTATACATATTACCAAGGAGAGTGTTGTGTATAAATAAAGCAAAATAGTTAACGACTAGAATTACAACAGTTATTTTTCAACATCTATTTTATAACGGATATAATCTAACGATTATTTTTTATTATTAAAACAATTTCCATAGAAAATTTTTACTATATCTAACAAAATACTTATTCTATAGGAATTTTCTTTATAGGAATTCTCATAAGAATCATTTTCCCATCCAACGGAAAAAAAATTCCTATGAAAATTATTATTTTTTGCATCGAAACAAACCTTAACTCATTTTATATTCTAAATAATACCCATTTCCTCACTAGATTTCTTAACACCACTTTTTATGTGTAATTTAAACCAATTTTCTCTTTCCATTCATAGCTTCTACCCTTATTTCATCTTTTTCTTATGTTTTATATAATTATTATTTTTTATTATTCTCAATACATGTTGATTTTTTTATTATATATATATCTATATATAAATATATAATATGATTATTGTTAGATTCCTTGTAATGTTAACATCAATTATAAGAAAGAAATACCATATACTTAGTAATAATACCATAGACTTGCCTGTACTTGCTTGCTATATAGCCTATATAATTTTTTATAATAGATTGAGCTTTGCCTGTACTCTCGATGACTTGCTAAAATTTACAAGTTTTTAACCTAATTACATAGTATACCTTCTTCCTACCGTGCATTGAACTTATATACACCAAAATCTTTGGGATTTTTTCTCTCTAAATATCTCTTATTGATTACATCTTTAAACTTGTAAGTTAAGATAACTTGTAGATTCCTCACAATAATTGGATGATTCCTTAATTTCCACAAATCATAATTTCATGAGAAATTAAAGATATCATCATGTATAAATTGCAATAATTTAAACAATACTTAGGAGATCATAAAAAACTAGGACTATTATGGAAAAATAGGTCATATAAGGAATTATTTGGCAAATTCAAACTATTTTTCAATTTAGTGAATTTTAAGATATAATTGTATGAGACGCCATTTAGGTTAATAAGATATATTATAAAACTTTTGTTGTTCAATAAACAAGAGGGTTGAGCTTGAATAAGATAATTGGTTTAAGAAATGAATATAATACCGATGATATATTAAGTAAATTGAACTAAATCATTTTAAAATTTTGGTGAATTTTGAAATATGTTTGTATGAGATATCATTAATGTTGAGATTTAACACGGTATTAATAAAATTTGTGATGTTCAATAAGCGAAAATATTGAAGTTAGATAAAAGAGTTTGATTAAGAGAGGAAACTAATATTGATGATATATTAAGCAAAGTTGAACTAAAAATTTTAAATTTGGATGTTACAAAATTACTCTATAGTCTAAATATGATTTCAAGAATATGGATATATGCTACTAATTATCTATTGTTGGTTCGATATTAGATTAATTACACAATCCGAGATTTTGTGTGAAAATATTAGCTAGGTGAAGGTATTTATGATAATCTTGGATAGTGTAATTACTAATGTTATCTAGGTGAATGTATTTATGAAAATATTTATGAAAATATTAACTAGGCGAAAGTATTTTTTATGTTTATTGCATGAGGAATTACTAGTATTATCTGATATATTGATTATAACTAATTGAGTGCGATAAAAATAGATCTTCATATTTGAAGCTTTCATTGGACTTTCTTTTTTAATAATCAAATAATTTATACAATTGATCATTATAATATTAGTGGCTAAATGTATGCATTGAAATTTTACGATTCAATATAAGATAAACGATAATCTAAATAATCACTCAGAAAAGTTCTTAATTATCTTGGCGAGAAAACACATATTTAAATATAGTTGGGTTTTTTTTTAATTATTTTTATTTTTTACTGAGGTTCGATCTCGAGTTCTTCTCAAAAGAGCGGAACCTCTTGCAAAGCAACCCAGTACCAATAGGTCCCTTATGCCGTTGGTAATATAGTTGCGCTTTTATTGAAGTAGATTGACAACATGTGATTTATGCCTCCATTATATATAATTCTCTAGAATTTTGAGATTTATTTGTGCATGCTTAAAATTACTTTTTCTTAATTTTTCATACTCTTTGTTTTCATTATTCTTTTAAAAGGGGAAAAAAAATCATGCACACTGCACACACACATTGGCCTTCAAAGCTATGATAAATGAAAGCTTTCACCAAGCATGAAAGAAATTTTTGAGAGAGATGAGCCAACAACCTGTGCCACTTTAATTCTTTTCAATTAGTGAACCCACTTTTGATCATTTGGAGCTCCAAGTTAGGTTATGAGATTAGGCAACAATATGTGGATTTACTTTATGAAAAAGGTTATCATACATATGAAAGCACTTACTGTTTTTTTTTTTAATCTTTTCTTTTCTTTATTCAAGTAAAATGGTCAAATCAAATTTCATTAAATTAAAAAATATATATATACAAGTTTCCAAATTAATTATATAATCATCCAATGTTATGACCCTCTTGTGCAAGCCAGTCACGCAACTCATATGAGAATTTTTTAAGTGGACCTAGAAAGTTGCATTGGATGCTATGACTCAATGACATCAACCCACACTTTGATCTAAGAAAACACTAGGCACAACTAAGAAAACAAAAAAAGTATATTTTGTATAAAAGTTATATGTTGATCACCAACGTTGTATTGTTTATCATATGAGAATAAAGTATAAAACAAGCAATAGGGAGCAAGCTCAAGAATGAGGGAACAATCTCAAATGGCTTTTCAGCCTTCTTTATAGACCCCCTTCATTAATAATCTTGCTACCAATTAATCATGGTTATGCTTTTCTTTTATCATGATATCTTGAATGTTCTCATGAGAGTTTATCTTAATTACATATATGTTTGACCTATGTTTTTATGTTGAGGAGGCATGTATGCTAGTATTGTCCCTTTACATTATATAT
Source organism: Dioscorea zingiberensis (assembly GCA_026586065.1). NCBI lineage: Eukaryota > Viridiplantae > Streptophyta > Magnoliopsida > Dioscoreales > Dioscoreaceae > Dioscorea > Dioscorea zingiberensis. Next base: position 26,404,574 of record CM048826.1, read on the forward strand.
CTTTCATAGGGAGACAAAATAGAACTAGGGGGATCTAGGAGGCAGAATATATAGAGGATCTTCATGGACATTGTAATTGCACCATGCCAACAACTTGAGCATATACATTTGATTGGTCCTAACTAGGGTTGTCCTCCATGGTCTAGAATCTCCTACATATTTATTAAGACCAACTTTGAAACTTTAAAAATGAAAATATCAGGCTTATGCTAGTGATATAAGATTAACAGTAATACCTAGGAGCTGAGCTATCTCAATTTAAGGCAAGATTGAGTGCAATCTACCAAAGTAGTTAGAAACTGTCGGTTTATTGGTCATATGAGCGGCTAAGAAATTAAGGGCATGCACAAATCTTGGTAGACCAAACATGAGGCCGGGGCCATGCACACGAGGCCACCACTCGCCACAACTATTGTTCACACTTTTAGAAATGTGCCCTCACCCACGAATCGAATCCGCGGCCGGGACCTCTTGGTTGTTGGAATTCTTTCAGAGACCGAGATACCAATAGACTAATTGGTCGTTGATAGAAATTGTCGGTTTATTGGACCGATCTAAAGATAAGCATATATATGGGAATTGTCCTAACTCATGATAGTTTACAAATTAAATCATCGATAAATTAATTTAACAAATTAAAATTAGGCAAGTTACAAAATGTTTTTGACTAATAAAAAATGTTAACATAAGACAATTTGGATTTCTTTAGAATTCTTGATCAAGTTGAGAGAGTAGATCATGTTTATCCATAAGATAAGGAGACCATCCATCAATCAAGCTTCATTATGGATAAAGGCACAGGAAGAAAAAAAAAATATTATAAATGCACTGATTAGTTCCTGTTCCAATAGTATTATTTAATCTAAATTTTCTTTTGGACTTATAAAAGAAGGAAGCAATAGGAGATCATTCATGAATGTTGACATGTATATATGAACAGAGTAGAGGTTTCAAGATACAAGGAAAACAAGTGGGAGGGTATGGCCCAAAAGAGAGGGCCTCCATCCATCTCTCTCTCTCTCTCTCAAGGAGTTTCAGGTGGACTTGAACTCTGTATGTGATCACCAACCACAACACAATAAAGGCACACTTTATATATCAACTTCTTTCTTTTTCTTCTCGTGTTGATGGAGGAGGATCTGCTTACACAGGCAAATCCATAGCACACCATAAAACTTTCTTGACATCCATTAAAATATTATAGATATTGAGAGAGAGGGAGAGAGAAATACAAATATTCAAAACCGAGAACTAATCATTGTTATAAAAGTAATGTTCATATATATATATATGTAGGAATGTGAGAGAAAGAGAGAGGTACAAATATTCAAAACCGAGAACTAATCATTGTTATAAAAGTAATTTTCATATATATATATATATAGGAATGCGAGAGAAAGAGAGAGAGAGGCCACAGATTATATGGGCCGAAGCCCAAAATCTTGTTAATATTCTAATTAAAACAAACTTTATGTGAGGTTTGCTTACTTGGTACATGAGAATAGAAAAAACAAATGAGTTTTTATTTTTTTTCCTTCATGTTTTTGGTCCACATCCTTGGGTATGCCTGAAGGTAATATATGAAATGAGAATGTACATTTTATACAAAAATATCAATATAGTTTTAAGGGCAAATTATCTATAAGTCCCTAGCACTATTTCGCACTGTTTACCACCCAAAACACTTTTACACTAAATTCTTACACCTCCTAAAGACCCCAAGGCAAAAAAGAAACAGTGCCAAGGACTAATAATTAAATAACTATAGTTTTAACAGTAGAATGAAGAGAAATAGTGGGCAATGGAAATTTGGTGGTACAAATTAAGAGAAATACAATAGACAAGCAAAGTGCAAAAGAAAGAACTTTACATATTTAATTTGTTCAATGTTGTTACGCAAATAAAACTTTATAATCTTTTGATTAAAGATGGCCAAAAATGCAACTATTCATCTCAAAGGCTTTGAAGACTAGTCAATGGATCTAGATTATAAGGATTAGATAAAATTTTAGGGAAAAAATTATTTTTGATCCCCTGTACTATGACCTAATATTTATTTTGGTCCATGTACAATGAAAATGTTCAATACAGTCCTTGTATTTTGGGGGTTTGTGATAATTACGGTCCCTATCTTGACGTGGAGGCTAGATGGCATATGGTTTGAATGCAACAAATTTTTTATCCAAACGTAACAACCTATGTGACTTTCATATGCTGACATGGCATGGTGACATGATATGTTGATGTGGACTTTGAATAGATTAATCTTTTAATATTGATGTGGCAAAAAAAAAAAAATCCAAAAAAATCTGACTTCTTGAGATTGCTTTTTTACACAAGATCTTTTACATTAATCATAACAATTAACCTGGAAAATTGCATAAAAACGAATCTGCAGATACAAACCAACATACATCTTCATAGTATATAACCAATCACATAAATCTGCATATACAAACAACAAACATCCTTATACAATACAATCAATCACTGTTTACATCTTCAAAAGCATTCCAAACAAACATCTTGAAACCATCCAACAATATAATCTAAAAGGAACAACAATTATCCTAAAGAAACCACAAAATATATGTTCAAATATCAATCAATAAACTTCATTTGTAGACAACAATGACAACAATCCTGAAATGGAAGCAAGAAGAAAGGCTTAAATCATGTCCACCATCTCTTATATGGCTTTCTTGGGTGGGTAGAACAAATTTGGAAGCATTGCTTTTCTTGCTTCTCAACTTCTTCCCTCTATCACCATCATCCTACAAAAATATACAATATAAGTTAGGTTGTTGTCGAAAACAAAAATTAAGTTTCAAATTCAATTGACAATGCACGGTAGAAGCAAGAAGATAATATACATGGCTCTGTTGTGTGGGTAGAACAGAGGTTAAAGTATTGCCTATCTTGCTTCTCAACTACTTCCATCCATCACCATCACCCTACAAAAAGATATAATATTAGTTAGGGTGTTGTTAAAAAAATAATTAAGTTTCAAGTTCAAGTGGCAATGTAATCAAATATATATGGCTCTGTTGTGTGGGTAGAACATAAGATAAAGTATTTCCTTTCTTTCTTTTTTTTTTTTTTGGAGCTTTCCTCCATCACCATCACCCTACAAAAAGATATCATATGTCACACCCCGACCCAGATTTCAGGCCTCGGGCGCGTGCACAGATCGACCATACCCAAGTAGAGACGCACCCCACTCGGATACAAGGCCTAGGTAAAACAGATAAACATCAAATAATCCAAATAACATAAGTCATAATCAGAGTGCTACAACGGAAATAAAAATGAAAGGGTTCAGTCACCCTACATAGGTCAAGGCCCTATAAGAGTCCTACAAACATAAACCTCACACACAAGAACACATGAGATCCTCGAACATCTGCAATAATGTCCTCAATCCCTTGTATCGCTCTTGAGTCCGAGTCAGCTATTCCTCAGGACCTGAAAAAGAAGGGAGAAACATGTGGAATGAGCTTTCGAATGGAAAGCTCATTAAGTACCCGCGCAGGGAATACAATAAAGTCAATTATGACAACCAAACGAAACACAAACAAATCAAGCACATGGCCAAGCCAAACTCACAAGGATCATGATCCAAGTCCCAACATGTCCAATGAACACATTAACACATCAAGGAGTTCAATCAGTGGACAACACGACATCCAAATAAGAAAGCTCTCGAGTCTTCTCCCCGGCAGTCATCAGCCTCAGCTGATCGTCGACCTCAGTCGAAATCAGACCCTTGAGTCTAGTAGCGCTACTATCACCAACATGTATGTACACGGCCAGCGTATCATCCCACTGGCAGGTGGACAGCTAGAGTATCCTCCCTCTGACAGGATTACAAGATGACCAGGGTATCCTCCCCCTGGACGCCAGCACATAACTGCACTGAGCGAGAGATTCCACAAGAACAAGAAAGAGTTGGCACATACCTACCCGGACAAAGCACAAGCTCACGTGTTTTCACGGCCACGTGCCGATCAAGGGATAAGTATGTTCACCAATCCCGAGTTCAAAACAACGGACAACAACATCTGCACCAAACACATACACAAACATAGATCCACAAACCAAGAAAGAAGGCATGTGTATGTACAGTCAATGAAGCATAATCAAGAATACACAAACGCACAAAGCCGATAAAAACTAAAACTGGGTGGGAATTAGGCAAGAGCACTTACCTCTGTTAAGGACGTCTGGAATCACACAAGATTCCCTCCTAGCGTGTCTCCACACTCTACGTCGATATCTAATAGTAAAATATTAGCAATATTAATAACTTATGAGTTCATCCTTAACTGATTAAACCCCAACCATTCAATCAAGTGTGGTACAGTGCCTTAGTGGTTAAGGCTCTCCATTTTGGTTGTAGGGTCTTGGGTTCAAATCGCCACTCCTACCATTATATTCTTTTTCCTTGTAATTTTCTAACCTAGTTCAAAATTTGATTGGACTCAATCCATTTGTGTCCAGCCACTTATGGAATTGTCTCGACCCAATCCATTAATTACTCTTAACTTGGTTTGACTCAACCAGTTTATGCTTTTGATCAATTCATTAGACCCATTAACCTGGTTCAATCTAACCCATTAAACATGGTTGAACTTAATCCACTCACTTGGGCTTGATTAAACTCATCACAACTCATTTGAAGTTGGTTAACCCGACCCATCTTATTTGAAATTGACTAGACTCAAACCAATTCCTTTCAACTGGGTCAATTTGATCCACCTAACCAATTCAAAACTGGCTAACCCTAACTCAATGTGAACCCACACATTTTTTTAAAAAATCTAATGTGCCATTCTTCTTAGTCATATGCGGTTGTAATTTAACAAGAGCTTCAAAGCCTCATAGTCCAGAAAGTTAATCCCTAGTATTATTACTCTAACTTCTTCAGAAATTATCAAACCGAAACCAAGATATCAAGCTACTCTTTTGTAGCTAACTAAATGTCCAGACCTTTTCCTATTTCTTCATCACCCATGATAAACAGAAGCTCATGAACCTTCTATTCCCAAACAACCATTGCTGGCTATGCTATTACTCACAGAGGAAACCATCAACTAACAAACCAATTAGCTATCAAAGATCTTCATCATCTTCTTTATCACATAAAATCAACCTATAGTTCACAAACCATCTATTGTAACCACGTGCATGCTCATTCATAAGAACCTACCCACCATGCTAACATACCCATTTCCCAATCCATTAAACCCTCATGTGATTATTCTTTCTCTCTTTTATTCACAAGCATGGTGTCCTTATCAATATGTGGGTTTAACTACAAGATAGTCTATTTATCATCTTGTTAGTCCATTACTAACAGAAAAACCAAACTCTACCCATGCATCATAGCTTATATAAAGATGGAGATGATTCTTATGCATGATCTTATGTGTGCAAACCTTCTGCATAATTTTACAAGGATGAGAAGACTGACAGGAGACCGCTGGTGGCCCTAGATGCTTGCTGGCGAATGGTGCTGCTCCAAAGAGGCTTCAGGTGGTCTACGTTTCTTCAAAGGAATTCCAGCAGCCGTGGGTATCCCGGAGAGAGTTGAGATCCTTGGCGTGCTGTTGAGGTCGTCCGGCGAGCCCCACTCCACCTTTCGAGTTCACAGCACCTGTCGTGCTTCCAATGTCACGGCGTCTGCATGCGTGGTACTCCTCTAGGATTCTCCTACGATTACCTATGATCGCCGGCTGTGGGTGCTTAGGCCAGAGGGGAAGAACGATGAAGAAGAAGAAGGAAGGGAGACGACGGCATTAGGGTTTCCGAGAGCTGGTCCTCTTCTTATAGGGAGCTTGCGGTGGCGATGGGATGAGATCGTGACTCTATTGATCACGGGAAGAGATCGCGTCTTCCCTTCTTTAGCTGGCCTTGATAGCGGAGGAGGCCAGGGTTATGGTCGCGGAGGTGTGCACACTGGAGAGACGAAGCGGTGATGCCTCGTGATCAGTCTTCATTTGGATGGATAGCTGAGATCGCCTGCATGGTGATCAACGTAGTTCACTACGTTGTGGTGCCTCGTATCCATCATACGCTCGGATGAAAGGCTATAATTATCTAGCAACGAGCAATTGGATCAAACTCGTCTGCCTCGAACTTGACCGGCCTCTCTTGATGGACGGCTTGGATTATCTCTTGTGTGATGAGATTAGACGAATGACTTGGTTGCCATCTCATGCCTGGAACTTACTCCATCAAACTAGATTAGCGGCTTGGATTCGATAATGAGAAGTCTGGATGGGGGGTTGAGCCTCGAACTTAAAACAAGTCTTGAGATGAATGGTCAAGATCGTTTTCTTGAGTGATGGAAATGAGGGGTTTGGATTAGTTCCTTTGCCTCGAACTTAAATCCCATCCCACCATGATCATATAATCACCGCTATTGATTTCATTTAAATCCCCTTCATGCATGGTTTTCTTTGAGCTCTTTGCACATAACCCCTTCACTTTTAGTTAGGTTGCACACAGGTCCTTGTCTTGTGAGAGGGGTAAAATTCTTTTTAAGTCCTCATTATTTCTAATATCACAAAAGACCCCTGAGGACTCCAAATAACCCTAATTAAGGGATTAACTAATTAAATATCCTTTTTCATATCAATTCCAATTAATTCAAATTATGAGAAACTCTTTAATTAACAAACAAATTAAAGGGCAAAATAGGAAACTTTTATTCCCAATAAAATTTTATTAAACCCGACCTTGGGGACTTTTATTCATTAACAAAATTATTAAAGAAAATGATTATAAAGAAAATTATTTCCTAAAATCCTTGGATTTTACATAATATCAGTTAGGTTGCTACTGAAAAAAATAATTCAAGTTTAAGTGATAATGTAAGAAAGAAGCAAGAAGAAAATATACGTGCCTCTCTTGTGTGGGTAGAACAAAGGCTGAAGTATTACTTTTGTTCCTTTTCTTCCCTCCATCACCATCACCCTAAAAAAAATATACAATATCAGTTATGGTGTTGCCGAAGAAAATAAAGGTTCAAGTAAGACAATGTAAGCAAGAAGGAAAAAGAAAATATACATGGCCCTCTTGTGTGGGTAGAATAGAGGCTGAAGTAGCTTCTCAACTTCTTCCCTCAATCACCATGACCCTACAAAAACATACTATATTAGTTAGGTAGCTGCAGAAAAAAAATTCTAGTGACAATGTAAATATCTCAATGTAAGGAAAAACACTTACCTCCAATGTGCTCACCCTACTTGCTTCTAATAACATCTTACTTCACCTAATTTGGTTTGTTCAGTGCTCCTTTTAGGGAGTTTCACTTTAACTTTTGGAGCCTTATCAACTTGTCCTCTTTTGATGTAGTCTCCTTGAGAATTATGTCTTGTCTTCTTCTGACTTCTTTTACTTTCAACAAAAGAAGCAATCTACAAATGTAGATACTGTTAGAATTAGGAACAATTATGAAAGGAAATGCAGAAAAATATTGTGAAGCCCATAATTTTTAGGAAATTATGTTTTCATTATTAGGTTATTATTTTGAATTTTGTTAAGAGAATAAGGGAGAGCCTCCCAAGGACTTTTATTTGAATTCTAGCTGACATAAAGTTTCTAGTTACTTTCTTGATTAAAATATTAATGGTGTTCTTAGCATTCGACTTTACAAATTATTTATTTGGATAAATATTATGTTGGTAGTTGATGATGAGATGATTTGAATAAAAGTCCCTAGTTATTTAAAAAAAAAGTAATTAGGTGATTGAGTAAAAATCCCCCAAACTTAGATTTAGTAGGATAGATATATATGCGTATATGAATGATTTTGATAAAGTGATAATTCATAAATCAACTAAAAATAATAATAATAATAATAAATAAATAAATAAATAAATAAATCCATTATAAACAGTGAACACCATCATCAGGCACGTGAACATATACTCATGTTATAATATAATATATTTAATATAATGGGAAATCATCCACGCACATATGCGTTGATGAATATTGGAGGATATTTTATTAAATATATTCACATATATATAGTGAGAGAGAGATATATATCTAGTTATAAGTATATCTAGAGAGAGAAACAGAAATCGCGATCCAAGCGCTTCGTCTCCATCGAACATGAGCCAACCACCTGCAAAACGAAATTTAAATGAAGAGATAAAGATTATCCGCTGGATGCGATCTTATCAGAATCCCCTCCGTGAGCCTATAAATAGAACAATAGCTCTCGAACCCTAGTTGCTATCATATCAACGCCGTTTTTATCGTCCGAGAAGAGGAGAAAAGAAGGAGAGCGGAGCGACCTCGTTGGAGACCTCTGTAGGGACTCTGCAAACATTGGTGAGCCTTCTTCGATCTCTGCAGGCCAGTAAAGAAAAGTTATGTTACTAATCTAGCTAGCTTAAGTAGATTAGTTCAAGTAGGTATTCCTAGATGACATTATTTTAATCTCATGTTTAATGAACAGATATGTATGATAGGATTAAGGAAACTTATAATCATAATGGAGGAAGTTGATGATGACTCCAATCAGAAACGAGCATATACACGCATACATTATGGGTGATAAGAATATATAATCATTGATGATGGGCTTGTGTGCTCATGCATAGACGCACTTAAACAGTAACAGGATTTTGTGAACATATATAGATATGCCTAAGTCTTAGTGATGAAATTAGAATCACGCATATATAGAGTATTGTTAGAGTTTGAAGAGGTCCAATAATAATGGATCTCATGGGCTTTAAAGCTATGTTTAATCATTGTTGCTTTCACAGAACTCGTACACATACACCTGCATGCAAGGGTATACAATTAGTGACCAAGTTTTATGCATAAATAGGACATAGTAGTTACTTTGTAGAATTAATGAAGGGGGGTTTAATCAATCAACCATGAAAAGTATGTAGTTAAGACTGGGTTAGTGAGAGAAGTTATACATATGTGCCTATGGAGAGAAAGAGAGAGAGTAGGTTGGGGTGTGTATATATATATGTATATAATAGTGAAATATAATCATCATGAGGATAATGACCCGTTAATGATATTAAACCATCAACAACTAATTACAACAGTTAACATGCATGGTTTATTAATAATAGATCCATCCATTGTTGGTTTTATTACTATGATTCCCTCAATGTTTTAATGTCAATAGAATTATATTACTAACAAGGTTTAATTAAGGACTAATGGCGATTAGTGATGATAATAATAAGAGTTTAATTATAATGCTAACAGATTTGGGTATAATGTCAACAAGTGTAAGGCAGACTTATGTTATTAACGGGATTGAGACAAGTCAGGTTGGCTTGGGTGGTTATGTCTAACCGAGGCTTCCGTCTAAATAACAATAGACCTGAGACAAAAAAACTAGGAACACTAATATGACAGGGGCCCATTGGGCTCGCATATGGCCCAATAATGAACTATTCATTTGCATTTAGAGATTTAAAGAAGTATTATTGCTTATATTAGGTTTATTACCAGGAGTGACGTAGATGCGAAGGGAGTCGGTTCCTTGGGACACCAGACTTCGTGACTTTGGTAAGTACTCTTGCCTAGTACCCGCCTAGTGTGGGCTTTCTTGACTTTGCTGATTCATGTTTCTTGTAAGTTACTCCTGCCTAGTTTCCCACCCAGTTTTGGGTTTTCCTTGGCTTTGAATCTTTGTTCATGTTTCTTGTTTTAAAGTGGTTGGTATCGTCATTATTGATTTACTTTGACCGGCCTTGAAGGCATTATGTGTTGTATTGTTACTTGATTGCATACACGAATTCGTTCTTTACTAATTTGTTGGACCTCCATGTTAGTGTATGCTTGTTGACATGCTTAAAGTAACTGAAAATACCACTCCCATTGATCGGCATGTGGCCGTGGAAACACGTGAGCCTGTGCTCCATCCGGGTTGGTGTTTTCGTTATATCTTGTGTTGAAGATTCTCCCATAAGTGCAGATAAGTTGCGGGCGTTCAGGGGGAGGACACTCTGAACGTCCTGTAGTCCTACCAGGGGGAGGGAACCTTGGATGTCCACCCATCAGTGGGATGATACGCTGACCGTGTATGTGTATGTTAGAGCACTACCAAACTCAAGTGGCTGGATGTGTTTAAGATGAGCACTGGGAGATGACGTGAAAGAATTCTTGACTATCGCCTGTTGTGGTGATCCTTGTTTTTGATTTTGTGCTCTAACAAGTATATGTTTGGATCACTTTTTGTTTGATTACTTTCTTTCAGCTTCCTTGTATTTTCCCCTACGGGGGTGCTTACTGCGCTTTCCTTCCGAAAGCTCATTCCGCTGGATTTCTTCTTTTCTCAGGTTGGGGAATTGGCTGGAGTAATTCCAGGAGCTGCACAAGAGATTGGTCTAGTTTACCAAGGTTCAAGAACCGTATATGATTTTGTGAGAGAAAACTTGTAGGACCCATGTAGGGCCATGACTTGTATTTTTAAGTTTTTTTTTTCAGCTGTGTAACTCATTGTTATTAATGGAAATAATGTTATCTGTTCATGATTACTAGGCCTTGTATCTGAGCGGAGCCCTTCTCCACTTGGGTACGGCCGGTCTGTGCACGTGCCTGAGGTCCCGAGATCCGGGTCGGGGCGTGACAAATATACAAAGTCAAGCAGGCTTACAAGTTTGTTTTTTAGTAGGGTTTGATAGCTCCTTGTATTGTGTCCACTTGTTAAACCGATTTTGCACCTCATCTTCCTTCCCTTTCTAGACCTTTTTTTATCCACTCTACACCTCCTAGGTTTTCTTTTTCCCTAACCTTCTTTTGGTCTTCCTGGCATAGACCTAGCTGGAGGTGGTTCTATTCGGTCGTAACCAGTCCTCGTCCAAAACTTTCTACCACTAACTGGTTATAATGCATACGCATATGTTCTCTCAAAAAACTCCCTTTTGTACCATACAGAGACATAGTTTTCAACTCCTTTCTAAACATAATTGCACACACACCATGTGCACATGGGATGCCTGTCAAGTCCCATTTTTTGTATGTGTATGTGTGTTGTGCCATGTTCACCATGTACCTCTCACCATCTTGGTACACTTCATATCTTTGTCCCCGTTCTATTCCAAGTAAGTGTTTGCGCTTGCCTCTATACTTTCCTCAATTTTGGCCTGAGTCCTAGGCCCGAAGTCACCCTTGAATTTTTCAAGGAAATTTCTCCTTACTACAGTTCGACGCATCAACATCACTCTTATTTCCTCAAGCATCGAGATAATCAATTTATGTCTTGCTTCTAATATGAAAGTATTGAATGTCCTCAACATGTTGTTCTCTACCTCAACACACTTGCATGATGTGTTAAAAAATGCCCTTGACCAAAATATTAGCGAGACCCTCAGCAAGTCTTCCTTTGCCTACTCGCTTATCCTTCCAATATCTTCCAAGAGACTTTCGAACTCCGGAAGTGTACTTGCTTTGAGAATTTTCTAGAACATCCTTTGTAGCTCCTTGCCTTTATGCTTTTTCCTCCAGTTTTTGTAAATATGCCAAGTGCATCTTCTATGCTCAGCAAAAGGCATAAGCACTTCCATGGCTTGTGCCCAGACTTTGTCATTATAAAGAAATATGTACTTATTAGGGAAATATTTCATACATAATTGAAAGGTTAGAGAATGTGATACCTTATGTTGGTCAGACATGAAAGTATATGCTAGCTAGTTTCCATTTTCAATTCTCAGGTCATCCATCAAGTGTTGCAAGAACTATTGCCATAGTCCTTGTTCTCCACTATCACGACAACCCATGCTATTAAGTACATTTGATTGTTTGTATTGCGACCCACAACAGCCTAGACCTCCCCATGAAAAGGACCCTTTAAGAAGCACTCATCTAGGCGAATAACATGCCGATAGCTAGCTAGGAACCCCTTCTTCAAAGTAGGGCTGAAACTCCAAACCGCCAAACCGCCAAAACTGCTCCAAACCGCTCCGCCGAAACCGTTGGTTTTTCAAACTGTTGAAGCCGAAAATAAATTGGTTTGGTTTGGTCTGAAATCAATTAATAATCGGTTCGGGTCGGTTTGAAATTTCAGAAATGCGGTTTGAACCGAATCGGACTGCATATTCTTACTTTTAATGTGATTGAACCAACATTTGTCATCCGACTTGGGTTAACCTTGTAGGGATTGGTATGAGATGAAAGGAGATAATCATAATTTGATATTTGAATTTGAATTGGATCAGGATTCATCTCACAGAGATAATTATAAAAAGTTTATGATTTATCTCACACTCTCATCTATATAAAGAGAGATATGATGAGAGAATAGATTTGCAATTATGATTTATTTTTCAAACTGCGGTTCAAACCGAACCAGTTTGGTTTGGTTTCATTTTTCAAACTATTCGGTACGGTTTGGTTTGATTTTTTTCAAACCGAAAAATACCGGTTTGGTTTGGAAATTTGTCCAGACCGAACCGATTTCACCCCTACTTCAAAGCATAAAACCATATATATATACTCTTAAAAACCAAGTTTTAAAGTCCGACAGTTTTGTCTACTGCAAGAATTATGGAGTTGCCGGGATTACTACTCCTAAGCTCCGCAACATACTCCTAGAGTATGCAATACTCCCTATAATCCCCTATTAATGCATTTAAAACTCGAATCTTAGTACGCCTTTATTGGCTCAGTCTCACATCTATACTTTCAACTCCTTCTTGGCAGCCATTTTTATGTCCAATAGGTTCATCAATGAGGCGGTTTCTTGCCTAGTCTGTAGTAGGTGCTTCACCAAAACCTTCAAATTAACTCTTTTGTGAACGCCCAATTGCATGTGTGCTGACTCTCATAAGTTTTTAATCCTATAATTGTAAGTATTTTTATCAAATCCTACATATTGGGGATCTATACACTTGCCCCAAAACACGCTTGTCATTCTTCAAAATCTCAATTTGCTTCCTCGATGTGACAATATGCTTTGCTATTGCTTCCTTCAACATTACTTTACTCTCCACGATCATTCCCAGCTAAATTTGTGATGTCGAGCTTTTTTGCATCAAAGACAAGTGTCCTTGACTTAACCTTTCTCCTATGTTCAGTCTCATTGCCCTCTTCAGATGTGCTAAGAAAACTTCAACTTATGTTGTCCCCTTCTTTCTATCTTTCTTCTGTGCTTTCCTTCTTCCATATTTCTCTTTCTTTTCTTTTGGTCTGTCATTTTTTCTTCCTCTCTGCCGCTTTCTCCTTTTCACTCTTTCTGTCGCTTTTTCTTCCTCTCTGTCACTCTCTTCTCTTTTGTTTTTTCTTATCTTATCTATATTTTTTATCCACCAGAGGATAATGCCCCTATTGGAAGTTCGGCAAAACCTAGCAGTATATGAGCAATTCAGTTATGGGATTGTGTCTTCGTCTATTGAGGCGTGTGATGGAAAGGGTAACGACAGGAATGTGCGACCAAATAATATCCAAGATATTTCTTTCTTCTCTTTTATTTATTAATTTAAATGAAATCCTAATCTAATTAGAATTTCAATTTTATTAGGTTTAGGATATATATCTTTATGTAAACTAAAATTCTAATCTAATTAAAATTTCAACTGTTATATATATATATATATATATATATATATATATATATATATATATATATAGGGTCATGATATTATAGGGTCGGCCTTATCACTGTGCAAGTGAGGTCGCCTCTTTTTGGCCCACTTGCACAGTGTTTTGAGGAAATCCAACCATATGGATGGAAAGAACATCGAAAAATAAGCTAGCATGTCAATTTTCATACAATTTGGAAACTTGTAGGGTCTTCATCTTAACGGGTGAAATTTTGAACCGGTAAGATTTCTATAAATTTTCACCCGTTAAGATGAAGACCCTACAAGTTCCCAAATTGTATGAAAATTGACATGCTAGCTTATTTTTCGATGTTCTTTCCATCCATACGGTTGAAAATCCTTCAAACATGCTCCAGGTGGCCAAATGGGAGGCGACCGTAAATGAACAGTGTTTCCGGCCGACCTTACCTTATCATGATTATATATATATATATATATATATATATATATATATATATATATATATATATATATATATATATATATATTATTTAAACAAAGGTAATAGCTCATGTTCATGGAGTTTCACACAAGATTAAGATCTCTAAACACAACATCCATAGATAAAAGAATACATGAGAGAAAGGAACAGCATAAAAAGAATATTGTAAGACTTTCTCCCTTGATGAAGCTTTGAAACACTTGATTTCCTCTTGGATGGGGCCTTCGCTCCTTTGGATCGCAGTTGGACATCTCTGGATCGAAACTTTGGGCTAAAACTTGGATCGCAAGAATTGATTCACATATGGTAAATTCATTAGTTTTCATAGGTTGGATATTTGGCATCGCGACGTCAAAGTTTAGCGCCATGAAGTCAAATTTTGGCGTCGTGATGTGGAATCTCAAGCCGCTACTCTGATAATTAGCATCATGACATCAATCTTTGGTGTCATGACGCTGAATTACTGATTGAACTTCATATCTTCTGGTGTTTGGCGTCGCGAAGTTAATATTTGGTGTCACATCAACAACTTCAAGATCACTCTCAGTGGTGAGAATTTGGTTTTTCCCGTTCAACGATTATTCTCTAGAATCCTTCTGATCCTATACAATTCACTATAAAAGTGCACTAAGACAAGTAAAGCAATCCGAATTGGACTAAATTTATATAATATAACCAACACATACATGATACAACCTTATACCATCATTTTTTGCTCGGAAACAGGTAATACGAGTCCTAAAAATAGCTCTCTTTTGAGGGCTAACACACACCAAAACTCGAGTTATTGCTTGTCCTCAAGCAATCAAATAGTCATCTTGTTTACCTTGGTTGATTCTTCCATATTTTTTAAAGAACTTTTGCTTTGTGATATTGTGAATAGAGATGCTAATTTTTTTAAGCTTAGTTCAAGTCAATAAATGAAATGCTTTATATCTTGTACTAGAATTCTTTGAAAATGTAATGTATCTATACCCAATTTATATACTATTTGGATTAGAGCATGCTAGAGAGGATACAAATAGATGCATGAATCCACCAAGAATTGTCTTTCATCTCTATCAATTTTTATACAGAATAGTTTGCAATTAATGAACATACTCAATAATGAACTACAGCTGAATTTATATATAAATGAAGTAGCAACCAGTTCAATACAAAATAACACTCACTACCCTCTCCCCCAAACTCAAAATTTGTCGTCGCCCTCGATGACTCAACACAAATACAGTAAAGATCGTAATAGGACAGAAAGAGGGAAAAAGTAAAATAGGACTCTCCTAAGTTACGATGCCCTCATCCTCATCCTCATCTTCCTCTTCCTCATCCTTCTCCTCGAGAATAGCTGGAGCTGCAAGAAGAGGTGGGAAAGACTATGCATCCATTCCCAAATGTTGATACAACTACACAATATAGTATATAAATAGAGTTTACCTGCATCTAATATTCAACAAAGTGAGCTAGTTGATCTACGTGTGCCTCCACTTTTTGCAGACGATCAACAATGGAGGGCTGCTTCTTCGATTGGTGGTGGTCTTATAGGTTGGGCCAATGATGACATGTTGGTCAGGTCCTCCTGTTCGAGTGATATCCTATAGAAAAGTGTGGCATTGAGCCACATCTTTGGATATAGCAACTCCTTCCCTTCTGATGTGTGCAATCCGCAAGTGTACGGGGTGTGTCAAGTAATAAAGTGTACTCAAAAGATTATGATGTCTAACCCACTGGGACTATGAAGTACTAGTACTAACTATCGTTATCTTATCTAGCCTAATTGAAGTTGTGTTGGAGAGAAAAGAAAACTAAAACAACCTAAACACTAAAACTAACTAATGACGGGATTAACTCTTGGGGAAAATCTATCATAAAAGGGTATATTCAGGCAATGATTCCCCCTTTGGTTTTCATAAAGATATAGTTAGAGATATTAATGTTAATAGGTGCAGGGTTTTGGACCAAGGATTCCTAATGTGCATTAAATCCCTCGCTCAAGTCGACTAATACCTAATATCCTCATTGCATTAATGCTTCGGGGAACCTAAATCTTGGGAAAGTTATGGGAATAAGACGTTTGAAAGAGTCGCTTTCCTTAATATCCTATATATCTCTAGGTGTACTCACCACTCCCTCTATTGACGTAGATCTATACACAGGGAAGCGTTCGCTTCTTCCCCTATATGAATCAGAATAGAATTCAGGGTTGTCGCTACGTAGAAAACTATTTCAATATAAGCACGCGTAATAGATCTCAGAACCAAAACAACCAATTAACTACTAAAAATCAATGTCAAAGATAATAATCAACCCGAGGGTTCATCATGCCCAAATACCTAAAAAGTTAGTTCCCCATGGAAGGGGAACACAAATCCAATACACAAAGATGAGAAGAAATAAAAGTAAACATTGAAGACTCCCTTCTTTTCTTCACGATGACCAGGTGGCAGATCTTCAATGAATCTCCCCTTTTCCTGATGATGACTCCCACGATGATCACCCTTCAAGTCTTGTCATCCAAAGCTCGTACGAGGTATCCAAGATGCTTTTCTTAAAGCTAAAAGTCAGTATTTATAGGGTTTACCCGCATGGAAAGATATTTGATAAATTTGGAAACAGTGTTTATCCAAATTTAAAAATTGAATTCAAATTCGAATCTGGACAAGCCTTTGTATGGGGGCCATACGGGCCCATACGGGCAAGGCATACAACTTGTATGGCCTTTTGAAAAATTAGAGATGTGGGTTGAAAACATTATAAAGGCTGAAATTACTGTAGCATACAGACATATTGGGGTAGCCTGTATGCCTTTTTGGAAAAATCAGGCTGCTTCCATACGCTCCTCGAAATTCCTTGTTTCGATTTCATAAATCTTGGGGCTTATCCATACAGTATGGGCATTCGTGGGTCCTTTTGAGTTCCCAACTTTGACGTTTTGACCCTTGAAACACTTTCAAAATTCTTATTTTTCTTGAAACATCCTCATTATCCCTGTTGATCAAAACTTTCACTAATTAAGTACAGGTGGGCTATATTTTCATCAAATAACATGCAAAGTAACCATAATATAGTGAACAATTATGCATAATTAAACACTTATCACCTTCAGTTGCATGCCCGCCTGCGTGTAAAGAGTTGTGATGAGGGAGGGAAGCCAAAGTCCCTCCCTAATGCTACCTGCTGTGTAGAGAATATACTTGTAGATTATCTTGCCAACATCTATGCTTATCCATCAAGCCATAGTGTAGATTTGTTGTCACGCCCCGACTCGGATCCCAGGCCTCGAGCACGTGCACAGATCGGCCGTAACCAAGTGGAGGCGCACCTCACTCAAGTACAAGGCCTAGGTAAATAAGAACATTCTACAAATAATATAAACATAATCCAAATAACATGAATATAATCCAGAGTACTACAATGGAAATAAAACAAGGGTTCAGTCACCCTACATAAATCAAAGACCTACAAGGGTCCTACAAATAATGTCTCACACACTAAGAAACATGAGGTTCTCAAACCTTTGCAAAGATGCCCTGATCCATTGCACAACACCAAAGTGCGAATCGGCTACTCCTCGGTATCTGAAAGAGAATAAAACAAGTGTATGAGCTTTTGGAATGAAAGCCCAGTAAGTACCCCCGCAGGGATCATAATGAAGTCATATAATGTCAAAAGATAAGCTAACAACAAGCAGATCAAGAAACATAACAGAACAATCAAGTGGGGACCACACCCCGCACTATTAATCATCTAGGAGTCTCAGACCTACCACAAGACTAGCAACAGTAGGGACCCCTAACACATCTCAAAATCTAGAAGAGAATTTCAAAGAAAACTTCACAAGCATCCCCTGATCAGAACCATCAGCATTGGCTGGAAACGACCCTTCGGTCATAGGTCAGTAGCGCCATCTCTTGTACGTGTCAATACGGTCAGCGAATCAGGGCTTGTTTGGATTGGCTTTTGAAAAAAGGGCTTTTTTAAAGTTTGATAGAAGGACTTCTGAAAAAAGTGCTTCTCAGAGTAAGTTAAGTACTTATGTTATTTTTGTGTTTGGATATGTTAATGCAGAAGTAGTTTTATAATAATAATAATAAATAGAAATAAATAATTATAATAATAATCAAGGGTGTTTTGGTAATTGACATAGCTTTGAAAAGGTTTAAGAAGGGTATTTTAGTAATTGACATTTTTTAAAACAGCTTCTCTACGAGCGACTTTTTCAAAAGCTACAAATCACTAGCTTATGAAAAAAGTCGCTTTTCAACTTTTTACGTGGCTTTTACGAAGAAGCCCATCCAAACATGTTATTTTGCCCCAGAAGCGCTTAACTTACTCTAGAAGCGCTTCTGGGGCAAAAAAAAGCTCATCCAAACAAGGCCTCAATCCCATTAACAAGCTAGACAACCAAAGTATCTTTCCTCTGTGTGGAAAGCCAGAACGCCAGGGTGTCCTCGACCCTAGGCGTTCCATAATGGAGCCCCCACACTCCTCTGATCAGGGCAGAAGAACAAAATTCAACTAGCACACACCTACCTGGCCAGCGCACAAGTACACATGTGCCCATGGTCAAGTGCCGGTCAATAGGTGGCGTGCCTAGTGAACATAACAACCATATACATAAAACAAAGCATATGTCTATTATATGTATGTAATCAACAATGAGATCACCGAATAATCCAGCAAGCTAATCACATAGCAACAACAAAGTCAAGAAAACCCATTACTAGGTGGAGACTAGGCAAGAACATCTTACCTCTATCAGTGATATTTGGAATCACACGGGACACTCTTGACGCGTCTCTACGTCAAAATCTGATAATAGTGTCTATATCAGTAAGGGTACTAATAGTTTCGAAATTCTACATGTCTAGATGCACATGTATGTCCCACTAATAGTCAAAACCAAGTCAAACGGGTCTACCCAACTTGTTGTAAATGGCTCATTTGTATTCAGATATGAGTTCATTATTAATTGTTTGAACTTATCCAAAGAGTTACCATACTCTAGTGGTTAAAGCTTCCTAGTATGATTATGGGTCTTGGGTTCAAATCCCATCACCTTCCATTTATATCTCCTTTTTGTAACTTGGTTCAAAACCTGGTTAGACCTAACTTGAGTTCTTTGTCTACTTGACCAAGTCTAATCCTCTATTTGGTTGTACCCAACCTTCCAATTTGACTGGACCCAGTCTTTAATTTGTTGAACCCAACCAAACCTTTTAGAGCTTGATCCAACCTTTCAAATGGTTTAACCCAACCCATTCTAACCTGATTAAATCAATATTAATCAACTAGATCCATTAAGTTGATCCATCTATTAAGTTACTCGACCTGACCCAATCAGACTTGTGTTTGGATCTAGCCCATTGTAACTTGATTAAACTTGACCCAGTTCAGTTCAACTTGATCCACTCAATTAGTCTACTTGACTCACACTCATTCATTTTAAACTAACCAACACCATTACATGGTTCAATCTAACCCATTAACTTAACTTGATTCCATCTTGGTCCATCAACTAATTAACTTTCTATTGAACCTAACCCAAACAACCTTTTAACTTAATCACTTAACCCATATGGACTTGATCAACCCTAACCCGTTTATTTGAATTTGATCAAACCCAAACCTAACTCAGACCTCCACTAGTAACCTTAACCACTTTCATGCACAATGTCTCGCCGAAGCAGGGTGGCGCCTTGGGCTTATACGACGGTCATCGGTGGTGGCCAGCTTCCCTGTCCCGGGGTCTTCACCGGCCGAGGCAATTAGTGCGTCGTGGCTACCTGCCAGGATGGAGGACTGCAGGGTTCCCGTGTTCTCTACACTGGAGTACACCACTCTCGACTGGACCCCACCCCCCAATATCCTTCCGGCGAGACCCGCTACTCTATATGGATGTATGGTGATTATCAATGAACAGAAAGGGAAGGGAGACTCACTGAGGTATCTGGCGGCACTAAGAGCTTCCGCAGAGGTGCATTGGTGACTGGCATTGTCCCAACGACGTCTCCGGCGAGGTTAAGAGCTCCGACCGTCCTATAGTCACGCACAAACATTCAATTGGGTGTCGTTCCCCTTACCAATGTTCAGGCATGAGAGACTCACTAGAGAGGGCGATGGCGCGCTCTCGAGGTTGACTGAGTTCCTCCAATCCTACTAGACTCCGACGCGGTGGGAGCAGACGACCGGAGTCCTCTGACGACGCTGCACTCCGTTATGTGATCTTCCCGCGTCTCCTCTACAACCTCCGAAGACCGCTATCCAAGCTTGGGGGCCTATGGGTAATCGGGTTGATGGTGACGAACGGAGAGGTTAAGGAGAAAAAAGAGGAGGAGGGCGGCGTGTTAAGGTTCTGAGAACGGGCTCTCTTCATATAGGAGCTCACGAAGGAGTCTTGATGGGATCTCAATCCCGGTCATCGCAGGTAGAATCACCTCTTTCCTTCGCTGGTGATTGCGGGATCAACGGAGGAGACACTCTCGCGCGATGGTGCACGCTGGAAGAGGGTCCTCCATCGCCTCGTGATGGGAGGTCCCCAGATGAGTGGTCAAGATCCTACGCATGGGATCACTTATGATCGTTACGTCCATCTGCCTCGTATCTAGCACTCTTCATAGATGGATGGGCCACCTGGAGATTAGATGGATGATTGGATGGAGCCATCTCGCCTTGAACTTAAACACCCATCATGGATAAGTGGTCCAGATAGCTCCGGTCCATAGAGATTGCAAGAACGTTCTGGATTTTCTCCTATACTTAGAACTTAAAACAACTATTCAGATTGACGGTAGATATTCGCCCGCATGGTGAGGGTGTCCGCACCTTGTCTCAGTGATCAAACGGACGATCAGATGAAAGCCTCGCGATCAACACACCCTCTGATTCTTCTATCTCAGCCGTTGATCATCTCGTATATCCTTTTACCTATATTGTTTTTCACGTAACTTTGCAAATAGCCCCTTGATCTTTTCTAGGTTACATGTAGGTCCCTCACATGTTAGAGGAGCACAATTTCAGACAAGTCCCCAGACTTTCTAAAATTACAATTAAGTCCCTGGCAGACCTTATTAACTCTAATTAGGGCATTAACCGATTTAATCCACCTTTTCCAATTAAATCCAGGTTTGGGGAACTCCTTCAATTAATAAAATAATTAAAGAGAAATTTGATAAAATTTATTTCATAAAAGTTCTGGATTTTACATCAGTAGTACTTGTTCCATTGTGATTCCACTCGTGTGCTTTACCAGCATCATCGTCACTGAAATGAAGTACAACCATAGTTTGTACTCTTTCTTTAATGCCCTCCTCTTGAAAGAACCTGGAAGCCCTCTAGAAAGCTTCCATGCAGTATCTAAGTCGGCTTTGTCATCCAACCACTATGAGTAGTGGTCCTCTGCTACCTCGGTGATGTACTAGGTGCGGTTTATGGTGTGCGAATCAAATCAGACAAGACACTCTTGCACTGCTATTGCACCCTGTTAGTGTTCCGAGATATTTGCATAAAATTCTTGGATCACTAGAATGAATGTCACCTTAGGTAGAACTTCTCCCAACCTCTCATCTTGATCTAAGCTTGCTGATTCTCGAACGAGCCTACACTCAAGTCCATCCCCGGTTCAGGAACGAGGGCCTTCATCAAAAGCGCTCTAATATATGGCTCCTCTGCTTCTTTAGATACGAACTTCTTTCCTTCATAAGAAGGGGAAGTTTGAGGCTTCTTAACTAAGGCTTTTCTACCCATGAGTTCCTACAAAAAGAAATAGATTTCATCAAGTTGAGATGATACAATTCAAATAAAGACCAGAATTGATTAATGAAGCAAAAATTAAGATTGACATTGGCAATTAAAACATAAAGCACTGAAAAGCGACTTCAAGAACACCAAATGCATAAGAAATTCTCAATATAAGCAATACAGTTTCATTCAGAAATTAGGGAAAAAATTAAAAATTTCGGCAGATTCTCACCTTATGAAATTGATACAAATTTTTTTTACAATCATTCCAAATACTTTTGTGAGATCAATACACATCACATCCATTCAAATCTTGATAATATATACATCAAATCCCACATGAACTCTATTTTCAAGCACAACTCAGATAAAATTAAAATAAAAGTGTGCTTGAAGACTGAACAAGTAATGGGAGCTTGATCTTAGGTACTTGGAATGGTATTTTGATCTCTTGAACTGGCCTGAGATATACCAGAGAAGATACAGAAGCTTGGGAATGGCAGAGAGTTTGTATTAGAAATCGGTCGTCCCCCATTTTCTATTAACCTAATTCCGTCTTGGCATCGTGATATCAAATTTTGGTGTGGTGACGCTGTACTGAAAATAATTCACACTTATATTGGCTTCGTGACATCAAATAGTTGACATCGCAATGCAAAGCCTCAGAAGTTTTTTCTGACAAGAATACTGATTTGGCTTCGTGACATCAAAGGTTGGCATTGCGACGCGAAATCTCAGGAAAGTAACATTTGTCAGTCAGAGAGTTGGCATCGAAATGTCAAACTTTGGCTTCACAATGCTTAGACTCTGGAGAAGAATTTTCAAAGAACTAAAGCGCTTTCCGAATTAAATAATGGTTAAAATTAAAGTCTACGCTATCTAATCTTCAATGCATTATTGAAAATTACTTTTTTTTGCTAAATTGACATGTATTTGTTATGATTTTCTTGCTTTCTTCATGTTATTCAGTCTTCAATTCAATGTAGTTTCCCCCCAAACTTAAATGCTCACCTATAGCAAATGTAGAAACATTATTTCAAATCCAAAAGAAATGAAAACTAATCAAAGTAAATATTAAATCCATCTAACTAAAAAAATTGCAAATTCTAATTCTAAGCTTGTGTTGCCTCCCAATAAGTACTTGGTTTATTGTCTCTAGCTAGACCGTTTATGTGTCCAAAATTGGCAGATGAGTTGTCATATCATATTTTCTCTCTCTTGATGCTAGCAATATTTATTTGTTCCAGCTTGGTGGTGTCTTCATTAATAAAGTTTCAGATTGCATCAATCAGTATAGATTGCCTCCCAAGAAGTGCTTGGTTTATCTTCTCTAACTAGCCCGTTTATGTGTCCAAAATTAATAGATGAAGTGTCACATCATATGTTCTCTCTCTTGATGTTGTCAACCTTGATCTATTCCACCTTGATTGAATATCGCCTAGTGGTGTCTTCATTAATAAAGTTTCAGATTGTATAAATATAGATTGCCTCCCAAGAAGGGCTTGGTTTATCGTCTCTAGGTATACTTTTTTTGTCCAAAATGTTTAGATGAGGTGTCGTATCATGTTTTTTCTCTCTTGATGGTGGCAACCTTGATCTGTTCCACCTTGACTAAATAGCGTCTGGTGATGTCTTCATTAATAGAGTTTTAGATTCCCTCAGTGTAACTTGACATGTATCTGTGTTCTTTTCCATCACGACATCCTCGACCATGTTCACTAAATGAAAATCCCTCTATTGTGACTCAAGTTTTTCATAAATTTCTAGAATGAAACACTTTTATTCTTCTTCTGCAGATTAAAAACTGGATGTTGTAAGATTGTAAAGGCGATATGTTCTTCCACCATTTTCATTATTAGTTCCGCTTTTGTAAATCAATTATTGCTCTCCCGATTGCCAAAAAGAGTTCCAAGAATTATCGAGACTTCCTTGTCTTCCTCAAAATCCAAGACAATGAAATTAGTAGGGTAAATACATATATCAACCTTTAATTTACCATGATATCTTCAACTATGCCACTTGGATGTGCAAGTGATCTATCTGCTAATTGAAGAGTGATGGATCCGTTTGATTTCTCCTAAGCCTAGCTTTCGATAGATCGTCAACGACATCAAATTTACACTTGCTCTAAGATCATACAATGCTCTTCCCGAAAAATTTTATGTAATGGTATAGGGAAAAGTAAAACTAACGAAGTCTTTCAACATTGGTGGAAGCCTTCTTTGCAAAATAGCATTGCACTCCTCAGTAAGGGCTACCATTTCAAATTCTCCTAGCTTGCATTTCTTTGCTAAGATCTCTTTTATGAACATAACGTAGCTAAGCATGTTTTCTAGTGCTTCTACAAAGGGTATATTTATGTGTAGTTTTTTTGAAAATATCCAAGAACCTTTCAAAATGTTTGTCAAGTTTCTAATCCTTGAGCCTTTGAGGGGGTGGCAAGGTCTCATCATTCTTGTTTTCTTCCTTTCCTTCAACGCTCTATTTTTCAGCAGCTCTTCTTGGCGATTTATCATATATGATTGGTTCTTGAAGTTACCTTCCACTTCTCAATGTGACATCCTTCATATGCTCCTGGTCATCTCCTTGAGGATTAATCTCCGTGTTGCTTGGCAAGGATCCCATTGGCCTAGTCTTAACAACGTCTGTTAGAGGTCGAACTTGATCTTTCAAGTTTTTCAAAGATGAAGAGTGTGACTATAACAACACATCAGTGCGTGACATGTATTGTTTAAACATCTCTTCCAATGACATTTTTTTTCCTTGAGGGTTGGGCCTACGCTGCTTGACTCCCTGAGGTTCTTAAGGTCTAAAAGCTGCTGGTTAACCTTGATTGCTCCAAAAGAAGTTTGGATGGTTCTTCTAGTCGGGGTTATAATGATTTGAGTATAGATTGTTCTGTCCTCAATTGGTATTTGCCAAGAAATTTATTGACTCTTGAGCAATGCTTCTCTCACCATGTGGTGCATCTCCAGCTTGTTCTGAAGATAGGAATGGGCTTGATGATATTGCATTTGCATGCACTTCCAATTCATATACCTTTCTTATGAGATCAGATATTTTTGATTGGACAAAAGACATGGCATCGGTATCTTGAAATCCTATGATTTTTCTATGAATTGTGTATTCAGAGGGCCATTGATATTTGTTACATGTCATCTTCTCTAATAACTTATACCCCTCATCCATGGATTTTCCCATTAGAGAACCACCTGTAACTGTATCTATTATGGTCCTTGTAGACCCTTGTAATCTATTATAAAACTTTTGCACTTACAACCATCTTGGTAAGCCATGGTGTGGGCAGCATCTTAGAATCTCTTTAAACCTTTCCCAGGCCTCATATAAGGATTCAAAATCGTATTGAGTAAAAGCAATGATGTCATTTCTAAACTTTACAGTTTTTGCTAGAGGGAAGAATTTGGCTAGAAATTTTTGCACCAACTTATCCCAAGTAGTAATTGATCCTGCTAGGAGTAAGTTCAACCAATTCTTGGCTTTGTCCCTAATTTAGAATTGGAGCAATCTCAGCTTGATAGCATTCTCAAGTACTCCATCATGCTTGAATATTGTGTCACAAATTTCAAGAAAGTTTAGTATGTGGGCATTTGGATCGTCATATGTTAAACCTACAAATTTCCCAGAAATCTGCAGCATCAGTATAATTGTTGGTTTGATCTCGAAGTTGTTTTCCTATACTGTTGGTCACTTAATACTTGAGTTTAGTCTCTGTATGAAGGGGATTGCATACTCATACGTCTTCTTTGAGAAATATCCTCCTTCCATTTCAACAGTACTTGATAAATTTTGTTGGTGGTTTTGTTTCCTAAACTTTCTCAAGGTTCTATCAGTTTCAGGATCTAAAGAGTCAAGATTTTGTTGTTCATATAGCTTGAGAAAAAGTGAGTCAAAAACAAACAAATCACTATAAGAGAAACAAAAGAAATAAATGATACAAAATAATTACAAGAAACAAAAGCAAATGATTGAAGTAAGCTAGAATTGATTTTGCTAATATTAACTAATTCAATCTGCTCCCCGGTAATGGCTTTAAAAACTTTGTTGGGCACGTAACAGGTATGTGCTCTTACACAAGTGTATGTGTCATTAAAGTAATAAAGTGATGAGAGCAGAGTATCAAATCCATAGGGAGTAGGAAAAGATGGTAGACAAAAAACAGTATCATACGGCCCCTTAGGGGGAGAGATTTATATCTTTTGACAATAGTATCATTAGCAGAATAATCCTCCAAGTTGAAGACCTACTACAAGAGAGTTCCTTTTTTGCTAGGAGTTGGCTCGTCTACTCAGTTCTTCCAACATTTTAGCTCCTGATGGTCCTGTCATTCTCTCTTTGAAAAGAGCGACGTAGCATTGTCGAGGGGTCAGTTGGTTTCCTCAAAGTTCTCCGCACTCATGCTTCTTGGGGAACTTCATTACAAGGTGGTAAGTTGACATAAATGCGCGTAACGCATTTAGAGTGGGCCTTCACAATATGACGTTATAGCTATAAGGACACCTCACCATCAAAAAATTCATAGTGATCGTAGACTAACGAGGGTGGGCCCCTATCGTGAGTTGGATGTTAATCACACCTTCGGGTTGCACCGAGCCTCTAATAAACCCGACTAGGGGAGACTTCGTCGGACGCAATGGCTCTGACCCTAGTCCTAGCTTTTCATAGGTGTCCCAAAAAATAACATCCATTGAGCTCTCACTGTCTATTAGAACCCTTTTGACCTCATAGTTGGCAATAGTGATGCTGACTACCAATGCGTCATCATGAGGATGGCGGACCCCTTCCAGGTCGTTATCTGAAAAGTTAGCGTGCGACTAAGCGTTTTGTTGCTTTCCGGAAGAGCCGACTCGGGACGACATTTGCGCATATCTCTTCCGAGATGATCTACTCGCGCCACCACTGGCTGGCCCTCCAACGATTATATGTGTCAGACCTACGAGAGCTTGGTTTCCTCGTAGGGAGGATGGGCCCTCCTTTTGCGGGTTCCTTTTCAGGTATTGGGTCAGATGTCCTCGATGGATCAGCTTTTTGATCTTATCCTTGAGTTGGATACACTCATTAGTGTTATGTCATAGTCTTGGTGGCATCAACAATTCTTCTTGTTGTCTTTTTGTTTGGCCTAGTACTTCATTTTCTCGGGTCACTTAAGTATTTTAGAGTCCTCCATATTTATGAGGATCTTGGTCTGACTTGTGTTCAAAGGAGCATAATTGTGGAACCGCGCATCGGGCTTATTGACATCTTCCTGGGTTGAGAACTTTTGTTTATTGAAATGCTTCTGCAGTTCCTATACTGGGTTTCTTTCTCTCTTTGACTTGTCTAGTTAGACTTCTTCTCCATTAGAGGCTTGTATTTCCTCGGCATTAATGTACTTTTCTGCTCTGGGAAGGAGATTAGCCAATCTTTTGGTTACTTCTTAAATAGGGAGAATTGAAATGGAGACTTGGGTAGTCCTTCGATGAGTGCAGCAATTGTGAAGGCTTAGTTTAGGGCAGACACTTCCTAGGTCTCCATGTTGAATTGGTGAACATAGCTACAATGGGTCTCTCCCTCCTGTTGCTTAATCCTCATTAGAATAGCATAGGTCTTTCTCTACTTCTTGTTGCTTATGAGGAGACTAGTAAAGAGCTCCCTTAGCTCTCCAAAAGATGAGACAGATTCCAGTCACAAGTTTGAAAACCATGTTTGGGCCGCGCCTCTTAATGCAGAAGGGAAGGCTTAGTACATAATTTCATTAGGGGCTCCGTGAAAGAGCATCATAGCTTAGAAAGATTCAAGATGATCTATCGGGTCTGAGATGCCAAAGTAAGTATCTACAGAGGGCATCCGAAACCCGATTAGGAGAGGTGCTTTAAAAATATTGGGGATAAATGGAGAAATGGTATGAGTAACATACCTCACTCGCTCTTTAGTTAGTTGGGGAACGATCTTATGTCAAAATCGGGGAGCTCCAAGGATTGAGCTCAAGGTCGCGTCGACCTAGTGTTGCTGTCTAAAGGGGAACTCTCCTACCCATATGAGAACGTGCTTTCTATTTCCGAGCACATGTGGTAGTTTGCCTCTTACTCTCTGGTGATTGAGCTTCTTGATCGAATATTCCCATAAATGGCACCAACAATTGATTTGTGGAATCAACCCTTCTTCCGGATTAGAGCCAATATACATCAACTAGTAAGATTTGGTGGAGATGGTAACTTTATCAGCTGGAAACGAGAAAGACGATCAATCGCGAATGATGGCTCCGGCGAGAAGAACTCCCTTTGCTTTCGAAGTCTGATGACGAAGGCCATTTGCAAGGGGAAGTCTGGGGTCTATCCCAGGACTTACTAACGATCAAGTCAGTCACATGATCAAGGAGAGGAGGAGAGTGATCAAAGATCTCTCTAAAAGAGATTTAGAGAGGAAATTAGAATAGAGAACGAATGGAGAGAGAGAGAGAGAGAGCTGGAACTTTGTGGGTGTAAAATCCAAGATTTTAGTAGTAAAATAAAGGATTTAATAATAAAGGATTTAATATTTTTCCCAAAATTTATTAGTAATTTTTTTTTAAAAAAAAAAAAAAATTTTGCCAAAAAGGGCATTTTGGGGAATAATTAAAACCCGAGGGCATTTTGGTAAAATGGACCCAAGGGAAATTCGAAAATATAAATAGAATTATTTTATAATTTTATTTATTCTGATTGATAAAAGATTTAATTAAATTTGGAAATACTCAATTTAATTAAACTAGGAAAGTCCTCTAAATAATCATGATTGGGACTTATAAGGAGAGGGGGACAATTGATTAAATCTATTAAAGGTAATGCCCTAAGTTTAGTAGGGATGGGATGTAATCAAAAGAAATCAGAATAAATTTAAATTCAAATGAATTTAAATCATAGAAATTATTAAATAATAATTTTGAATTTTATTTGGCTGCTAGGGACCAAATAGGAATTTTATAAGATTGCGAGGACTATGAGATAAAAGCTGTTGTCTCTGGCAAGGGACCTAGATGTAAGAATATAAAAGAACAAGGACTTGAGGGAGAAAGTAGTCCCTCTCACACCAAGGACTCAAAAAGTATGGAAAGTCCGGGGTCTTTGTGCATAACCGAGAAACTGTGGCTAATGGTGGGCCAGGAGCGGTCCGGCGTTTGATCCCCGCTTAGATCGCATCGTGAGGCAAAGTAGTGGCAAAGATGGGGGCCACGTGTTGGGTTGAGATCGCCCATCCACGCGGAACGGATCTTGAAGGGTAGGGAAATGGATGGGAGGCGCAGACCGCACTGGGGACAAACGTAGGTCAGCTTCCATCTCGATCAAGACTGATCTCGAGGAGGGAGCTATCGCCTTCCTCCCCGCCACTGCTTATCATCCTGCCATATTCGTCAGCATGGATTGAAGACGTAAGAAGGCAAGTGGGAGAGGAGATTTCGCGCATCATCTCTCGCCAACACAATCCGATCGTATGGAGATCACCCTCACGGCTTATAAAAGGAGTCGGCCGGAGGCTGAGGAACCACCAAACACCGGCGATCTCTCCACCTCACCGTGAGGAAGAGATCGGTGACGCTGTATCCCGAGTTGTAGCGCCGAAATGCAAGGGAAGCGCCAAAAGTTCCCTCGTAGGGCTCGAGCTCTAAGGCATCTCTAGGAGGCTGGCGTATCTCAGCATACACCACCGTAAGCTCTCACTCGACTGCAATTCTTTATGCATGCAGGCGTGAGGGCCATAGATAGGCGGTGGACGCCGGGGAAACCTCCAGCCATGGGACTGACGCCAGTGGAGGAGGCGCTGACGGAAACCCGTGAACCAGAAGGGGGAGAGAAGAAGGTTACCGGCCAGGGACGACCTCGGAAGTCGGTTCCCGCACTCCGCCGGGCTGCCTGACCTGGATCGGGGGCCGAGCTCCACTGGGACGCATATGGTCACCACCTCCGATGAAGTCTCGGCCTGTGGAGAAGGAGTTAAGAGAGAGAGAGATACCGTTAGATTAGTTGGTTATTAAAGGGTTAATTAAAATGTTAGTCTTAATTAACTGTTAACTAATTAGTAAGTATTTCAATTAATTGGTTTAATTAATTGATAAATACGTGATTAGTAAGTTAACTAATTAGAGATTGATTAATTTGGATAATTAATTAAAGGATTAATTAGTTGAATAACTAGATGGTTAGTTGGATGATTAGTTGAAAGACAATTAGTTGAATGACTAATTGGATAATTAGTTGTCTTGATTAACTAGTTTTTTGGATCTAACTAATTAAAAAGGAGATCATGATAATTAGTTAATCCAATCTACTTGGTTGATCCCACTAAATAATTGGTTGACTAGGAATTAATTAATTTGGGATAATTAATTAATTAACTATGTTAGTCAATGAAATTATAAATCAAGGAATTCAAAATTGATATGATGAGGTACTTCCTTGATTAACAGGATGTGAGAACAATTAATTAGCAGTTAATTAGTTGAGTTAATTAATTTTGCTAAATTAATTTATTAGATGCTTAAAGAACAACTATTGATTATCAAGTTAACTAATTGAAAATCAATTAATCAGGATTAAGGAATTAATTGATTGATTAGTTAATTAAATAGAGAATAAAGGGATGAGTAAATTAGTCGATATTCAATTTTGTATAATTGATTATTCAAGTGTTGCTAATTCAAGTTTGGAAAGTTAATTAAGGATTTAATTAACTAGTTAGACAATTTGATAAATTTAATAGAGTGGTTAGATTTATTGAACAAGTGGTTGGGGTCCGTTCAACCAAGAGGAAGGAAGGCTCCACTAAGCCTACTCTTGGGCCCATGAGAGCAATGACATAGTGGTTTTATTGTTCATAGACCTATAGCTTATCGAGAATAGGATTTATCTTACCGTATTGGACTTGATAAGGTCGAGAAGTCCCGTGGAGCACGAGACTTTGCGATTTTAGGTAAGTATTTCTGCCTTGTACCTCGCAGTCATTTGTTGATTGGTTTCTTGGCTTTTTGATTGCATGTTGATCATGCCTTGTTCCTCTTTTTGGAGATCTTATTGACGTGTCTTTATTGCGACATGTTGCTTTGTCATTCATACATGCTTCCTTGATTTGTTGAAATCTTTTGTTTAGCATGTTTAATTATTTTGGGATGTTGGAATCCCTATTTGTTCTGTTCTTCGTCCCGGATTCAGTGGAGCAGGTGGGCTCCAGAGTTTGCGAGGAGCTGGGGGCCGGACACCTGACGCTCCTAAGAGCTCCTGAGAGAGGAGAGTGTTCGTTGTCCTTGCTGGCCAAGGTCTATCACCACCGTATGCGACATGAGACAAAGCGGCGCCTTCGACATAATAACCCGGAGCCAGGGCGTGGTGAATGGATGGTAGTTTTCTCACAGTTCACAATGGTAGCGACCGGGAGACGCGTTTGTGGAGCTTCCATGGAACTCTTAGCTAGGAGTCATTATCTTGTTTATTTTTGTGATGTAATTCTAGGACTTGCTTTATGGGCGTGCCCCGAGGTTTGCTGATATTCATTTTGTTGATATCATATTTCTCTTGAACCTCAAGTAGTACTTACCGAGCTTTCCATCTCAAAGCTCATGCGTACTTTTTCTTCGCATTTACGGATCCCGAGGCGAGGAGACAAGTACGCAGGAGCCGATCGTGGGCTGTTGTTTATGAGGTCCGGGAAACCTTGTTTATCTTTCTATTTTGAGTTTAGATATTATGTTCTCAGAGGTCCCCTTAGGGGCCTGATATTTGTAGGGTACTGAACCTCTTGTTATTTATTTTCCACAACTCATTATTTTTGAATAAATTAAGTTGTTTATTTTGTATTATCGCTTACACACTTAGGCCTTGTATATCCGAAAGGGGCCTGCCTCTACTTTCACGGCCAATCTACCTACGTGCAAGGTCCCGGATCGGGTCAAGGCATACAAAGTGGTTCCAATTCATAGAAGAAGGTCCCAAAGGAGGTCCCCTTACTCTCTCTCATCACCTCCTTTTATACCTCCCAAGAGACGGTTGAATGGTTGGAGGTAACTTAGATGCCAAGCAAGTCGTTGCTTGGGCACCAAGTAGGGGCCAACTCATTGCATGCCAGCTCGGTTGGAGCTTTCTTGCGTCTTGGAGAAGCTTGCTCGAAGTTCCTTTGGCGCTTTCTCTAATCTTGCTTGGGCCGTTATGGGTGTTCCTATCTCTCAAATGAGAATTATGCTACGTGTAAGGCAAGAAAGCTCGGGTGGAGCTTTCTTGCGTCTTGGAGAAGCTTGCTCGAAGCTCCTTTGGCGCTATCTCGAAGCTTGCTTAGGCCATTATGGGTGTTCCAATCTCTCAATCGATAGGATTATGCTACGTGTACGGCAAGAAAGCTCGGTTGGAGCTTTCTTGTATCTTGGAGAAGCTTGCTCGAAGCTCCTTTGGCTCTTTCTCAAAGCTTGCTTGGGCCGTTATGGGTGTTCCAATCTCTCAATCGATAGGATTATGCTACGTGTATGGTGAGATTTTCCCCCATAGCACTTTATAAGTTTTATGATATCCACTTCTAAGCCATCTTCAAACACTTTCCGCACCACACTTTCTCAATAATCTTGTGACGCCTAACAAAAAATTATAGAAAATAGAGAAAAACAAGAAAAGTAAACACATGCGAGTTCCATTGACCTCACACAAGTGATTTAAGCAAAAAACATCCTTCTCCTATTAAATCTGGACCTCCATTGAGGACGAAAAGTGATCTTGGAGTCCGAGAAAACTCCTAATACACCAATAAAGGCTTAGTCACACTAAATCTCGGCCATCATCTCTCCTTCAATAAAGAAGTATAAAGAAATGGGGGAGGGTTTGGATAGAGTGGCCTTCAATTCAATATCCGGTGTTTGGTATGCTAGTGTTATCATGGGATCCTAATCCTAGGATTAAGGTTTCTTCACTAATTTTATCCCTTGCATTTTTGGAGAATTACGCAGGATTGTTACGAAACATCGATATATCTTCAACCTCTACCTCCATCTCAAGTGTTCGGCCATCAATAAAAAATAAAAAGTTTATTTTTGAAAATTCATTTCTTTTATTAATTTTTTTATTTTCATACTATTATATATATATATATATTACATTCTACCCTTGGGTTTTGGTAAATTTATATGTAAACCCTTTAATACGTAGTTTTAATCAAATTTTTTAATTCTCTCATCGTAAAACTTCATCCAAATTTGAATATTAGATTTTAATTTAATTTTCATGTTAAATATATCAGATTGATCAATCCGGTGTTCGACCTTATTAGTTGACTTCCAATTATTTGTCAACATTAGGTCAAAATATTATTTGCCTTGTTATATATATATTCTACCCCTGGTGTTCGACCTTATTATTTGCCTTCGAATTATTTGTTAACATTATGTTAAAATGCGCTTGCAAAAATATATTAAATTTGCATAGTGTTTTAACAATAAAAAATGTATATTGTCTTACTAATTAATTTTTGATAAATAGTGTTTGGAAGTGAAAAATGGCAATATTTACAAAAATTTTGTATGAATAATTTTGAATATGTATTTACAAAGAATTTTTATAAATTAATTTTTGACAAATGACATAAATAATAACTTAAAAAATATTAAAATACAACATTTTTATAAACTAACTTGTAATATACGATATAAATAATAACTTAAAAATAAATAAAATATCTGACGTTCACCAAATGCATGATTTTTAATCCAGTTTTCTAATCTTGCGCTACCAAACACAGGACAACATAATATTATCTCATCCCATCCTATCCCATTTAATTCGATATAATAATCTTATCCTATCCAACGTACTAAACGTGACCTTACTACTCTACGAGATGGAATTGTCATTGGAGCAAAAGGATAGGAATGAGGAGCTCTCAAAGAAGAACCCTAAAAGGGAGGTCGTTTAGGATAGGGAAGTTGGGAGTAATGGGAACCCCCATGTACTCATCACATGCCGAACTTCGGGCATGTAGGCAAAACATGGTAAAGTCCCACCACTTTGTCTATATTTTTGGAAGTCAATATCTAAAAAGTAACACCTTTTGGAAGTGCAACTTCGAACTTCTGACCCCGACTTCCAAAATCTGTGCCGAACACACTGAAGCAGAGTAAAGTGCTCCATTTCCATCACTTCATCCTCCATTTCAGGAAAAAAAAATACGAATATTACTCTCTCACCTTTTTACTAACTACATGAAACTTCCACTTCCGAGTTCCGACTCACTTCCTTCCCTTAACCATTTTCAACGAAAAGAATGCCCTAAACTACATCATATAAAATTAAAAAAAAATATTTTAATAAAATTGACATAATATATTATTTTTCATAAAATACACTGTTATTATAAGATTACAATCCAAATAGATTTCAATTAAATAGAAAAAAAAAAATAGTCCTCAAAGAGCCAAACAATACAATTCTCAATCAAACGAGCAAATCCTACCCATCATCCCCTTTTTCTCAATCCAGACGAGTACCAGTCCCGCCAAAAGAAATTTATTATTTAATAGTTCGAAAAACTCGCATTAATTACGATTTGCCCTTTGCATCGCGATCACGATGAAGCGCGCGCGGAGCGGGGATCCTCTCGGTCCCCGTCCCCGGCGGTGGCGGCCGTCGTACCTCCTCCTCGGCGCCGCCGCCATCCTTTACCTCCTTTTCATGGCCTCCAAGCTCCCAGTACTCCTTCAGATCCGCCCTCTCTTCGATCTCGATCCCCATTCCGGCCCGTTCCTAGACTCCGTCGGCCACCACCGCCTTCTCGACCCCGTCGTCCACCACGCCCGTTACGGTCGCTTGACGGCCGATATCCTCCGCCGCAGCCGCGACCCTCCTCGTGGCAACTCGTCCCGGATCGATCGCATGGCACGGGAGGCTTGGGTCCTCGGCCTCAAGGCCTGGGCCGAAGCCGAGGCGGAGTTCGAAGCCGCCGATGCCCCTACATTGTCTGAGGATAACTCTGAGTCTTGCCCGGGGTCGACGTCGATGAGCGGTGGGGAGGGTAGGGTGATGGTCTTGCCTTGTGGGATGGAAGTGGGAACGGCGGTGACGGTGGTGGGCACGCCTAGGATGGCGCACCAAGAGTACGTGTCGAGGGGCCGGGATGGAACATTGATGGTGTCGCAGTTCGCAGTGGAGTTGCAGGGACTGAGGGCGGTGGATGGGGAGGAGCCCCCGAAGATACTGCATTTCAATCCGAGGTTGCAGGGGGACTGGAGCTGGAGGCCGGTTATCGAGCATAATACGGGTTATAGGATGCAGTGGGGAAAGGCAATGAGATGTGATGGCATTGCTTCCCAGGATGATGAGGATACTGGTATGTAACTCGCTTTGCGTTCTTCTCATTTCTTGATATATGAACTGTTAATCAGGTTAAAATAATCGCTTGTAATCTCACTTCACTGAAAGTTCAACAGTTCTTTATGAACATCATCTTGGCTTTAAAGGGAAACAAAGTTTTATTTGGAAAGACAAGCAAATTAATTAGGTGGTGGGATTGTTTTTGAAGGAAGTCTCTTAGTTTAGCAAATATTTCCATTTAGCTGAATGTTAACCATGAATCTAGGAATTTGAAGCCTCTGTAAATAATGTTCAACTTCCTTTCAGGAACTCTTGTGATCGATGTGAGTTTCTTCAAAGTATAGTCTTTTGCAAAATCAGCTGTGGTGTTGTACATAGGTTTCCCTCTCATACAATTCACTCTAAAGATCATATGTGCTAAATTCTGCATATTTGTGTTCTTTATTGAGCAGTGGATGGATTCAGAAAATGTGAGAAATGGGTACGTAGTGACTATGTTGAGCCAGAAGAATCCAAGACATATTCGTGGCTCAAACGGTTCATTGGACGGGCAAAAAGGCCAGAAATGACCTGGCATTTTCCCTTTGAAGAGGAAAAGCTATTTGTCATAACACTGCAAGCTGGTTTGGAAGGATTTCATATTTATGTAGGGGGTAGGCATGTATCTTCGTTCCCATACCGTACGGTGAGTTTTGATGCTTTTTTTTACTTATATGATCTGTTCAACTTTTTTTATTCTTCAACTTATTTTATTGAATGGCCAAAAGATTTTTACTTCTCAGTGTTTAATATTACTGTATTTACTTTTCTTTCTGAGGATCACCATTTTCATGTGCCTGTTATTTTACATGAAAGATGTCTGTTTTCGCAGGGATTTACTCTTGAAGACGCTACAGGTTTGGCTGTCAAGGGAGATGTGGACATACATTCTACATATGCTACCTCTCTCCCAAAATCACATCCTAGTATTTCACCTCAACAAGCTCTGCAATTGACTGAGGAATGGAAATCCCTTCCTTTGCCAGATAGTCCTATTAATCTTTTCATTGGCGTTCTCTCATCCACAAACCATTTTGCTGAGCGCATGGCTATTAGAAAAACCTGGATGCAATCTCCTGAAATCAAGTCTGGGATTGTAGTTGCACGTTTCTTTGTTGCATTGGTAAGTTTATACACTTTGTTTATATTGTACTTTGCTTTATGATATGGATACTAGTATCATAACACAAGCATGTGGTCTATGAAGACATTTAAGTTTTTGCGGAACATTTGGACATTTTGATAGCTTTACCAGTCAATTGGCAGGTGGGAACCCATCATGCAGTTATTTTGGTCATATACATAAATATTAGTAAATCTACAGACACACACAAACAAACCCCCTACATCTGTGTCTGTGTATGTCTAGGCAGACACATATACACACATATCTCCTTTAATGTTTGATACAACATATATTCTTTGAGATTGTCTACTTAATAATTCTTTAAACCGACTCATGTCGAAATTGATTCATTAATCCATAAGTATATATTTAGGTGTATGGTTCTATTATATGTCTGTATTACTTTCTAGTATAACTAGTAAATGATTCTAAAGGCTAAGTTGAGTGATTTTGTGATTCCTTTTTAAACAAGCATAATGTATATGTAATCATGTGGTGCCTCAGAAAGCAAGATATTATTTTTTACTGTAAGGCTCTTTCTAGTTTCATGCATAATCTATATGTGCTGTTCTTGAAAGCTAGATGTGCATTATCATATAGATGTAAAATAGCTTTAGCCAAATCTAAAGCATGGCCTATTGCCTTTGGCTTGAACTAAATAGTTTTAGGATTTTAAGTGCAGAGCAACATGAAGGATCATATCTTCCTTTTTAATGGTAACTTCTATAAAAAACTTGCAGAGAACACTCTCCATTCTATTAATCTTCTTGTGAATTTTGTATGTCCTGAGTACTTTCTTATCTTGTACTTGTCGAGTTTAATTTATTACCTTACCTTGGGTCTTTGGCTACTTACATGCTGGATTTTTGCACATTTTATGTAGAGGCTTAATCGTACTTGTTGGTTTCTGCTTTTTACCAAAATTCAATTAAATTATGAATTCACTCTAATTGGATTGTTATTTGTTAATCTAAACTATTGCATTATGAATGGAAACACAGAAAACATATCCATGCCATACCATGAGGTGGAATATTGATTGGAGAATGATTCTTTGGAAGATGAAGTTGATTTGTTGTTTTCATTATTTTTTATATCAATAAATTCATTCAGTCCCACTTTTACTGTCATGCTTTGTCCTAACATCAACGACATACTTGCAAGACTATGGAATATATTTAGATAAGAACGATGTGCAAGATAACTGATTTCATCTTTTTTTGTATCAATGTTTTAATATTTTTAGGATTGTTAAACTGAACTTATAACCTTGATTTGACCATTTTTCTCTAATATTGACTCCATTAGTTGTAAACTGGGAACTTCTAGTGTCGTTTGATTTGTGTTGAAGAAGGGACAGTAGGAAAGCAATATAACCCAATTGAGTTACTTGTATTAACAAATCTTGCATTTGAGTGTGCACCATAATTTATTTGCTTTGATGTAAGTGAAAACATAGCATTTATTTTGTTATTAGTTTTGACTTTCTTCTGGCAAACCTATTTATTTCTACTTGACACTTCAAGCTAAGCTTTGGTGCCTAACTAAAAAATGGCTCCAAAAGGTGCCTTAACTAAAACGAATGGGCACTTTTGATTTATCTTGGTCAAGATAAATCAAATTGGTCAAATTGATCGATGAACTATCAGGTGGTCAAATTGATCCCTAACTAAAAAATGGCTCCAAAAGGTGCCTGGACTTAAGCGAATGGGCACTTTTGATTTATCTTCGTCGAGATTATTAACAATATGAATAAAGTCATTCATTGGTTAATGTGTAGGGATGGTCTGACGTGCCATATGATGTGACATGAATATCTCAACGACTGTGCCAAGTCACATGCCATATGTTATTTATTTTTTTGTTTATTGAATTTTGATTTTTTTTTTTTTTAAATATAGCATACTGATGTGGGAAGTTACACCATGTTAGCATTGGTCCGCTATTTCATATCTTTTCGTTATTATAATTAAGTACATTATTTCATACTTTTCTAAGTTGAAGCGATCATACCAAAAATATGAGATGGTGGACTAATGCTGATGTGGTGTAACTTGCCACGTCAACATGAGATATTTTTTTTTTAAAAAAAAACAAAATTCAAAAAATCCAAAATTGTTTGACATGTGGCACGTGATATGTCAGTCTCTGACGTGTCCATGTCATGTTAGACCACCCCTAAATATCAGCCTTATTTGATTCGAGTCAGTATTAAACTTTATATTGCTATATTTAGATTCTTTCATGCTATTGTTGTATTTTGTCGGAAATAGAGGGAGAAGAAAATAGAGTGGAGAAAAGCTTCAATCTTTCTTATTCTCTTAAACAACAATTATATGGCCTTAATAGAAAAGCTACATGGAAAAAATAAGGTAACAAATAAATAAAATAACAAAAATAAGGTAATAGAAAAATAAGGAAACTAACAATTAGGAAATAAACTAAATAAGGAAACTAACAATCGGGAAATAAATCCCTGATTTTAGGAAATGAAATAAATCTTTGTTTTTCTACACTCTTCCTCAAGTTGGTGCATAAATATCAATCATGTCCAACTTGCTTATTAATCGCTCAAAATTGGATCTTGTAAGACCCTTGGTCAAGATATTAGTTGTTTGTTGATTGGAGGGCACAAATGGTAAGCACATAGTTCCTGTATCAAGTTTCTCCATTATCAAATGACGATCGATCTCAATGTGTTTTGTTTTATCATGTTGGACAGGATTATGAGCAATGCTTTGCAGCCTTCCTATTACAATACAACTTCAACGGAAGCTCCATACTCTTCTCGAGCTCTTCGAGAATTCTGTAAATCCATAACACTTCACAAATTCCTTGAGCCATAGCTCTAAACTCAGCTTCCGTACTACTTCTAGCCACAACACCTTGTTTCTTGCTTCTCCAGGTTACCAGATTATCCCACACAAAGGTGCAATATCTTGAAGTGGATCTTCGGTCAGTAATTGATCCTGCCCAATCTGCATCAATAAATACATCAATATTCCTTTGGTTAGTCTTTCTAAAAAATAGACCTTTCCCAGGAGTAGCCTTCAAATATCTTAGAATTCGGTAGACAACCTCAAGGTGTTCTTCATAAGGAAAGTGCATAAACTGACTAACAACACTTACTTAAAAAGCAATGTCTGGCCGAGTATGGGACATATAAGTTAGTTTACCAACTAATCTCTGGTATCTACTAGTATCAACAGGAACACTTCCTTCCTCCCAAAGTTTCACATTGGGATCCATGGGAGTCTCAGCCAGTCTGCAACCACTCATCCCTGTTTCCTCCAAAAGATCAAGGATGTATTTTCGCTGGGAGACAACAATCCCTTTCTTTGAGCGGGCAACCTCCATACCAAGGAAATTTCTCAGTGATCATAAATCTTTGATCTCAAATTCTGCTGCTAAGCTCTTCTTCAGTCTCTCCATTTCTACCACGTCATCACCTATAAGAATGATATCATTAACATAAACTATTAGTGCAACAACCTTTCCTGTAGAGGAAAATTTGGTGAACAAGGTATGGTCTGCTTGTCCCTGCGAGTATCCTTGTTTCCTGACTGGTTGAGTGAACTTTTCAAACCATGCGCTTGGAGACTGCTTAAGACTATATAGGGACTTCCTTAGCTTGCACACCTTTGAACCAAATCTTTCCTCAAAGCCTGGAGGACTATCCATGTATACCTCTTCTTCCAAGTCACCATAAAGGAAAACATTCTTCACGTCTAGTTGTTGCAAAGTCCAATCCAAATTAACAGCAAGGGATAAAAGTACTCTAACGGTGTTAAGCTTTGCAATTGGAGCAAAGGTCTCTGAATAGTCTACACCGTAGGTCTGAGTGAATCCTTTAGCCACCAATCTTGCCTTGTATTTCTCCATAGAACCTTTAGAATTGTACTTCACAGTGAAGACCCATTTACAGCCTACAGTAGTCTTTCCAGCGGGTAATGCCATAACACTCTAAGTGTTGTTCTCCTCAAGAATAGCCTCCTTCCACTTTGGAACTTTTAGAGCCTCCTGTACATTTTTAGGAATTTCTACACTGGACAACTGAGAGGTAAACGCGACAAGAGAAATAGACAAGTTTGAATATGACACAAATTTAGACAAAGGGTATTTAGTATAAGACCTAATACCTTTTCGAAGTGCTATTGGCATGTCAATTTTGGAAGACTCTGAAGATTCAACTTGACTACTAGATTTGTAAGGAAACTCACCTATATTGGATTCAAGCGGTGGATTTTCCCTCGACTCAGAATTATGGTTGTCCTGCAGAGTAGATTCATCTTCTTTTTTCCTATGATTCTTCTTCAAGTACATCACTCCCTTCCAAGTTCGATCATTGTCTTTGAATCGGCTACCTGTCTCTTTGCAAGAGTCGTCATGTTGCGGTATTAAAGTTGGTTTTTCCTTATTTTTAGTTTCTGTAGTTTGCTTTTCACAATTTTGATTTAAAAATGTTTCACAATTTTGGTTTAAAAATGTAGGCCTAGCTTCAGTAGAAACATCACTCATAATGAGAAAAGTCTCAAAAAATAATTCGGGGCCATTTATTTTTGGTGCCATAGTACATGTCTCAAACACATTATCTGAAAGAAACACATCTCCTAAATCAAATGAATCTTCCCTTAAACTCTCCTTTGAAGGTGAATATCCTTAAAAAAAGGTTGTTTTTCAAAAAATGTGACATCCATAGTTACAAACACCTTTTTTGATATCGGATCAAAACATTTATAGTCTTTTTGTATTAGAGAGTAACCGATGAAAACACATTTCCTTGCACGTGGTTCAAGCTTTCCTATTTTTCTATGTTCATGAACAAAGGTTGTACATCCAAAAATTTTTAAAGGTAGATTAGCTGAAAGACGTGCAGTAGGAAAACATTTTGTGAAAGTATGGAAAGGGGTTTGAAATTTCAAAACTTTGGATGGTATTCGGTTAATTAAGTATGCAGCAGTTAAAACAGCTTTTCCCCATAAATACCTAGGAACTTTAGTTGAAAAAAGTAATGCATGAGCTATCTCTAATAGATGTTTGTTTTTTCTCTCAGCAATACCATTCTTTTGAGGTGTATCAATGTAAGAACTCTGATAAATTATTCCCATTTCAAGAAAAAAATTTCCTAGGATCATATTAAAGTGTTCCTTTCCATTATCACTTCTAAAGACGTGTATGTTTGTTTGAAATTGTGTCTGCACCATTTTGAAAAACATTTTGAAAACTTGTTCAGCCTCAGACTTTTCTTTTAATAAATACACCCAACAATGTCTAGTATGATCATCTGTAAATGTAATAAATCACTTTTTGTTAGAAGGTGTACTTATTTTACTTGGACCCTAAACATCACTGTGAATAACAGTGAAAGGTTTTGATGGTTTGTATGGTTGTGAAGGAAAAAATATACGGTTTTGCAAATTCACATATTTCACAATGAAATAAAGAAGGGTCTTTATTACCAAACAAATTAGGAAGCAATTGTTTTAAATATCAAAAATTTGGATGTCCTAACCTTAAATGCCATAACATGATATCTTGATCCGAAACAAAAGTAGATTCAAAACAAGAACGTATTGGTTGAGATTGATGTCTTGATTCAGATCCATCATCAAAGAAGTAGAGTCCTTCACTTTGCTTAGCACTGCCAATTATTCTCCCTGAGTTCAAATCCTGGAATACACAATGAGAAGGAAAGAAAATTGTTTGACATTGTTTATCTTGAGCTAATTTACTAACAGACAAAAGGTTACAGCATAGTCTAGGAACGTAAAGGACATCATAAAGAGTGAGTGTTGGAGACAACACAACAAAACTTTTCCCTGCAATGGTTGAAAGAGAGCCATCTGCAATCTTAATCTTTTGGTTATCTGCACAAGGACTATATGAAGAAAAAAGGTTTGAAATTTCTGTCATATGATCGGTTGCACCCGAATCAATAATCCAGGCATGATCAGGATTGATACTAAGGAGAGTTGCTGTCAGATAATTACCTTTCTGGGATATAGAACAAAAAGGAGTTTTTTGAGGCTCGAGGAGTTTGTATAGTTGGTCTATTTGTTCCTTGGTGAAGGGAAACGAGCTTGAAAGAGACTGCTTCTCTTGATCTGAGACACTAGCCTGAAGTGTACGACCCTTACTTCCAGTTCTCTTCTTCCACTTTTGAGGCTTGCCATGAATCTTCCAGCATATTTCACGTGTATGCTACGGACGTTTGCAATGATCGCACCATAGCTGTTCAGTTCTCCACAGATTCTGGTTTGCCATGAAAGAAGAAAAGAAAATCCCTAGATCGTCGAACCTAGGGCTTTGGTACCATGTTAGGAGAAAGGTTATAAAGTGAACCATATTATTGAATCATATTATTGAATGTACAACAGAAGCCTATTTATAGGCTAGTAACACAGACACCATATAAAAATAACCGATGTGGGACTAAACTATATAACCTAATAGTCATATATATCTTATCCATACATATCTTCATATATATCTCATAACATTTGTTAGTAGATGCTTAAGCCATTTTCATGTAGGCTAATTGCATCCAGCATCAAACCAAAAAATTATTTCTTTGTATATATGATGCCTATTAGATGTAAACTTGATGCAGAATATACAACCTACACTATTATTTGATATAATTTAGCATTAGCAGTTGATTAAGAATTAAAATCATATCAATTTTAGTGATAGGAGTGGTTTGATAGTCAGATTTTGACATGCAAAAGTATTCCAAGTCCACCAATCAATTAGTCTAGAAGTTTAGATAAGTCCATCTTATTTGCATTTAAACTTTTCTTAGATAAAGTCTCTAATCTTTATAAAAGGGTGATGGATCTCATCAAGAGGAAGTTAATAATTGAATTCAGTTTTCTTTAGTTTTGTGCTACTATATTGAGGGTATGATTGCCTTTTTTTTTTGTTTTTTTTTGTCCAAGTATGATTGTCTAAGTATGATTTCATCAACCCCAGACCCCACACATAGCGGGAGCTTTGTAGCATTGGGCTGTCCTTTTTTTTTATGATTGCCAGAAACCTTAAGTGAGATTACCTAGGTCATCCCGTGTCAAAACCAAAACCAAGCAACATATCAAATAAGAGAATTTGGATCAAGAAAACTCAAAAAAGTAGTCTCCAACCACACTCTCATAATGGGGCCAAAGATCAATTTTATCAATATACCGAAAAGAAATTATTGCCATTTAATTTAAACTATGGAAAACGCCTAATAAGTGCTAAGACACAACATTGAATTATTATAATTCTACTTTAACACTGCAGATCACGATACCAATACTCAGCAGTAACACTATATGTGACTTTGCAAATATGTTTAAGTTAGCTGTTTTCTTGATAAATAGCTCTTAATTTATGGTTTAAAAAAAGTGGGTCATGATGCTTTGGTAATTCCTGTTGGTCATGATGTTAACCATCATTGTTTTTCTAGCTTGCTGGCTTAGGCAAAAGTAATTCCACGAACATTTTTGGTTGTACTTGGGAAAAATATGGTGCAGGTGTAATAGGAAAAATGTTGCAAAAGGCCAGATTTTTCAGTTTTCTTGAGCTGTTTATCTTTTCGCTCATCCTATTGAATTCTGTAGTTTTGAGTCAGCATTTTGAGAAAAGGCCTGAAATGATGGAACCATTTTGAGAGCTTGTGCAACTATTTGTTGCTGTATGGATCATTTTCTTCTATTCTTATCATTCCATTTTTATCAGGTTGAACAAACTTTTTCCTGACTGGATCTAATTG
The DNA here is from genome assembly GCA_026586065.1 of Dioscorea zingiberensis. Taxonomy (NCBI): domain Eukaryota; kingdom Viridiplantae; phylum Streptophyta; class Magnoliopsida; order Dioscoreales; family Dioscoreaceae; genus Dioscorea; species Dioscorea zingiberensis. Next base: position 26,448,573 of record CM048826.1, read on the forward strand.
TTTGGTAGCAACTTTTATATATTTATCTTGTGCTAATTTAGTAGGAAGATTTTACTTTTATTTCTTCAGTTTACTGATTACCTTTCTTTTTGCTCATAATTTATGTATAGAATCCAAGGAAGGAGGTGAATATGGTTCTAAAGAAGGAAGCAGAATACTTTGGAGACATAGTTATCCTCCATTTTATGGATCATTATGAACTGGTTGTTCTCAAGACAGTTGCCATTTGTCACTATGCTGTGAGTTAGTTCCTGAATCATATTTCCTGCAACTCTAGTTGCCTTTTGGCCTTTATATACTAAGCCACACAATGCTTCCTCACCCTGCAGGTTCAGAACTTGACGGCTGCATATATCATGAAGTGTGATGATGACACATTTATTAGGGTTGATGCTGTGCTGAATGAAATCAGAGGCCCTGCTCTTAAGGGATCTCTTTATATGGGTAATCTAAACCTCTTTCATAGGCCTCTCAGAAATGGGAAATGGGCAGTTTCGTATGAGGTTAGGTTTCTACATCTTTTTTTTTTTTTGCCTCATTGTTATTTTTAATGATTTTTACCTTCAAATGTAGGATGACAATTTGTAATATTGTGAAAGCATAATTTGAAGTTCTTAACATCCATATCATTAAGAACGTAAACATACACTTAAGCTATATAAAATCTCATGCTCTATTCATCACATGAATAGTATAAACACAACATAAATGGATTTGGCTAATCCTCCAATCCAAGAAGCATCTTGAAGATCCCAGAAAGAATCAGTGATATTGTCTAGTGGTTCAATCTTGTCATTTAAAATTTTTGGATTCTTGTTAGAGCTAAAACGTTGTTTTATAAAGTTGCTTATGAGGATTTTTAGTGGAATGTCATAGATGCAAGTCCATTGTAATTCTAAGTTACAGTATTTGAAAATTTATGGTAAGCTTTTTGATATTCTTAAAATTTATTTCTGTAAGTAACCAATAATGTTTCCTAATTCTTTTTTTCTTTTCAATTTTTCAAGTCTAAGCTTTATACAAAGTTATGCCACCTTTTATTCTTGAAGTTCATCATATTGTTCAGTTTTGCCCTTGTATTTCAAAATGCTCAATGTGATCCCTATACTTTTGAAAAATATTCATTTTGGGTCCTTAGTGTGAGTCAGCACATATTTTAATGTTTGATTTTTAATATATTTTTTTATATATATATGGCACCCATTGTCTATGCCACACTGATGTGGCTGACATTTATGCCACATCAACATCCACATGTTACCCAATTGAACTTTTTCCTCGGTTAATTTTTTTCCTAACATAAGCTTGTTTTGGTGACAATTAAATAAAATTGAGTTCTTTTTAAAATACCATGTGACACTCACATGGATAATTACGCTAAACCATTGATGGCAATGTTTTTGCATAAATGTCCACGAATGCAAGCCATGTCAACATCCAAATAAGCAACAGGGTGCCACATATGCATAAAAAATTATTTAAAAATACATACATGGACAAAAATAAGTAAACTACATTAGTGATGACAAGTGCCATTAGACCTTTCAGATTTACATTGCCTCTCACTCTGTAAGATGGGTAATAGAATAGTCGATGAAAGTTAGCACCATCTTATCTCATGATTCTCACTTTTGACAATCACATTTGCAAGTATTTCTATATTTTTCTAATATTGACTTGTGTTAATGTGTTAGGTATTGGTTAGGTAGCTCTTTATGATTACAAAAAGTAACCCCAGATAAAAAGAGAACTAGCATGTGTTAAATTCACTTTATTTGCCATAATAAATTTGAAATAAACAATAGTTGCCTGATCAGGTAATAATTTTCTGCTTGATCATTTTCTTAGACTGAACAACAAAAGATATTTATCATTTAAATCAAGCCTAACTTAAGTTGTTTTTGCACCTGTGGATCTAGGAATGGCCAGAAGAGGTATATCCCCCATATGCAAATGGACCTGGCTACATAATCACTGCTGACATTGCAAAATTCATTGCTTCTCAATATGTCAATGGAAGTCTAAGGGTAAGCATTCGCTCTCCAGAAATCAAGTCAGTAATCTCGTTACACCCGATAGCATCTTAAATCTATAGCTATTATATTTATCTCTGATGCCTCTCAATGTGCTTGCAGTTGTTCAAAATGGAAGATGTGAGCATGGGCATGTGGGTTGGACAATTCAATGCTACCACCAATGTTCATTACTCTCACAACTGGAAATTTGTTCAATTTGGTTGCACAGACAATTACTATACTGCACATTACCAGTCCCCCAAACAGATGCTGTGCCTGTGGGACAAATTGGCAAGCGGCCGAGCGCAGTGCTGCAACTTCTGATAACAGGTCAATTGCTTTCCCTTGTTTGTCCTCAATTCTGCATTTATTAGGCTCCTGCAGACATTTATTTCTGCAATTTTGCTGGCCCTTAAAGTTTTGTTTGTGTTTTTCCTTTTTAAAGTTGGGGGTTGGCAGGCTAGTGACTCACCTTCTGGTTGAGTTTGTGCATATTCTTTTATTGGTGGGGTTTTATTTTTAACATAGCAGGTTGTAGAAGGGTTTAATCTAGTGGAAATTGAGTGTATATATATATATATATATATATATATATATATATATATATATATATATATATATATATATTTTGCCTAATAAATATGTGCATTCTTTTCATATTATGAAGTTGTTTGATATCTTCATTGTCTTCCCTTAATTCCAAATTATTTTCATCAAGAACTGTATTTTAAATTGTAATGGTTGGCAGATACCAAATCAGAAGGTACTGAGTGATGTTTTAATATCCTGGTACAATGGAAACCAAATATAAGCGGAAGTAGATTCAATTTTGGCTGGTATAATAATAAGAACTTATTTTTAAGCTGAATTTGCAAGATATTAAACTGAAACTTAAATTCTCTTTTTATTTTTATTTTTAATATCATTGCATTTACAGTAAAATTTGTTGAGAGTTCTTTTTTTTTTTTTTTCTTTTGCACGTATACCCTTGGTAAACCTAAAAGTTACCTGTTAACCTAAGATCTATCTTTGTTAAATATGCAATTGCCAAGGCTACACCTGTGAAACCAAGTTTTTTTTTTATTTTTGCCAAAATTCCCGTGAAGGTTACCTACATAATCAAGTTTGTTGTGAGGTTTTCTTTTTGGGCTCTTGCACTTGTACCCTTGGAAAACCTAAAAAATATCTTTGTTAAATTTGCAATTGACAGGGGCACCCATGAAACTAAGATTTTTCTTTTTCTTTTTCCTTTTTTTTTTTGGGCCAAATTCACGTGAAGGTTCCCTGTACAAACAAGTGCCAGTAATTGCAAATTTTATTTGAGTATGTATACAATTATGAAATTTAATAGGATGCTAAACTCAATGTCGCAAAAGATTAAACTATTTACATGGTTAATACGGGATGACCGAATACTCACGCTAAAAAATTTGCACAAACGAGAGAGTGGAAGGGTATGTGTATGGCATGCTTCTTGTGCGACCTTATCGAGGAAACGATTGAGCAGTTATTCCTCACATGCCTCTTTGCACAAAGCATTTGGGAACACTCGAGTATACCCTCCCTTCCTTGCTCACTACAGGTGGTATGGGGCCCGGTTTCCCTCATAAACAAAGTGCACAAGATTTTAAGGGGAGGCTGAGAACGGACGACAATGGCAATCATATGGCCCGTGACTTCCGTGGGCTGAATTTCTTATATATTTTGTCTCAATAACTGTGTCATTCCTTCTCAAAGTAATCCCTGAGGGTGAAATATCAATTTCCTTCAGCCTATTTCCCAAGTTTTCTTTTAACATCATATCAAATAAACACCTAGGTCAGCTCAAAGACTGAATATTTGCTAAGAGGAAAGATTGAATTGGTTTGATGTAAGCAAAAGAGATAATGTTACATCTATGATTGTTCAAAAATATTTAATTTCATAGTCTCCCAAACTAACTAGTTTTTGGCATATGCTCATTCATTCATTCATGTAATACCAGTAGTATGAACTTAGCCTTGCAACCTGTGGGCCGACACGGCTTGTCGGCCTAGCCCACCACGGATCTAATACTATTGATGTTGTGTGGTGACATGCTAGACTAGTAGATTTTGGTTAGTTGGTTGTGTTAACGTGCAACTTTTTAAGTGCCGCGGCTTTTGCCTGATCTTAAGAGTCGACCCAACCCCAAGGTCAAGGCCCACCAACTTGGACCTGAACTAGGCACCTGATGTTGGAAATTTATTACTCCACACTTTAAATTCTATACTAATCAAGTTGCAATGAATCAAATAATCAGTAATCAAAATACAATTAACAAGCTAGAATTGCAAATCTTAGAAAAGAGGCATAATCTCGCATTATCCTAAAAGTCGATTTCACCCCTCTGTATAGGTTTACAACGACACTCCGGTTAGGGGGGGTACAACTAATCTAGTCGGTGGACCTTCTCTTCTTCGATACATGATACAAAAGGAGGTTTGTCGACTGGGTTAGATATACCATATATTATAGGGGAAAATAAGTGGGACACGTGGCGACACCCGGTTAAGAGCAAAGGTGCAGGACCACCCTAACTGCCCGGCCTTCCTTAGAGAGCCACGTGTAGATTCTCCCATATCCCTTAGCAGAGGAACGCTCGTCTGCATGAATGTCAAGAGCGACATCCCCCATATATAGGGGCGCTTCTCTACGCATGATAGGTAGAGAAATCTCCAAATAAAGGCCTCGCCCCGGTGTCAGGAGGGGGTCATCCCCCAACTAACGGCCGACAGGATTGTTGTCCAAGTATAAATAGAGGGGCCAGGGAAAGAGTAAGAACAACTCCTTCTTCCTCCAAGAGAGCGGTTCCAGAAGCCTTCTCCCCTCTTCTCTACTACTCCTTTTCCTTTTCCCTCCTTCCTCCCACTTGACTCAACTAACTTGAGCTTCGGAGGGCCTGGGGGAGAAGACCTCAGGCTTCTTTTGTAAGAAAGGAGGAGACTTCACCGCCGGCTACTTCTAAGTCTCTACGCTTGACGATCGTCTGATGCCGTCAGGAAGCTCAATGTCCCAAACTTATACCACTACAACACATCTCTCTCCTTTGTTCTCTGGGTGGAAGGTGGATCAGGAGGTCCCGTCAGCTTAGAGTATCAACAGTTTGGCGCCATCCGTGGGGACAAGTTGAGCTAAAAAGCTCTGTAACATCATCCATGGCGAGAGGCAAGAAGATCCCAATGGTAGAACCCTTGGTGGGAGAGACCGTGGAAACCCCTACGATCCTAGAAGCCGTGACCACCCCTCAGAAGCCTCCGGTGGTCCCCGGGGAGGACTTGAGGGATATTCGCATCCATCAACTCCAGATGCAGATTGAGGTGCTCACCAAAGCACATCAAGAGTGTGACCAGGCTCACCAGACCCCAGAATAGTGCAAGGATTGCCTCTCGGAGTTGATCTTGACGGGAAGGAGGTCAGCGGCCTATAACTAGGGGCACAAACTGCCTCCTGGGAAGAGAGTGGAAGCCGTCCTAGCTCCCGAGGACATTGAGTCATCTCAGTCTTGGTCTTCGACAGAGGAGCTCTCTCAATGCTGACTAAGGGAAGTTCTATCCCCCGCCAAGGCAAAGACAAAGTACGTCTCTCCCTTGACTTGTGGGATCATGGAGTTCCACATACCCGAGAGATACAAAGTCCCATCAATAGTTGAATATGATAGCACTTCAGACCCGGTGAACCATCTGGAGTCATTCTGGGCAAAGATGCTATTCCACGGGTCCTGGGAGGAAGTCATGTATTGGGCCTTCGTGACAACCTAGAAGAGTGCTGCCTAGACGTGGTTTAACCACTTGCCATTGGACTTCGTTGACTCCTTCGAAGAGTTGTATAACCTCTTCACCAACTACTTCACAACCAGCATGACACAACGATGGACAGACACGTCGATGATGGATCTCGCGCAGTGAGAAGGGGAGAGTCTTCGCGACTACATCTGGAGGTTCAATATTGCCATCCTAGAAGTACCGTAAGCGATCAAACGTTTGCGGCCATAGCTCTCAAAAGGGGCTTGAGAATATCACCTTCTGCCTCTTCCTATACAAAAGGTCATCTGCAAATATGGCTGACCTCCTCCCTCGGGCCCAAGAATATATGAATACTGAAGAGGATGAGTTGCAGATCCCGGTGGCAGCCAAACCTGAGAAGCTTAAGAGGGACTGCCCGCAAGGGCCTGAGGTACGAGAATCAGCTAAGCGCCAGAAGCCCCTGGCCAAGGATAATGCTTTGGGGGCCGGGCCTAGCCGACACCACACCTATACTCCCTTCAATGCCAGCCGGAAGAAAATCCTGTTAAATATTAAGGACTCTAAAAGCCTGAAGTGGCCCCCCAAAATGTTGAGCCAGTGCAAGAGGAAAAACAGTAAAAAATTCAGCCGCTTCCATTGGGACCATGAATACAACACCGAAGACTGTAGCCATCTGAAGGAAGAGATAGAGAAGCTGATCTGTTGAGGATGTCTCCGGGAGTATGTGAAATAGGAGAAAAAGCAAAGCTCACTCCCACCGCTGAAGGAATGAGCCCTGATAGAGGTTATTCTTACCAATACCAGAAGACCGGCAAGAGGAGGTGAGAGTAACTCCACACGGAAGAACTAAGCCAGGATGGGTGTTGACTGGCTGGTACGAGTGCAAGCACTTGAGCCTCTACACGCAAGCGTACATGGTCGTAGGTAATAAAATTCCGGTAAGTACTGGGTCGAATCTACAAGGAAGGCTTACTAGATGAGCACTAACCTACTAATTTGCTTGGTCAGTCAGTCAATCGATAAGGCGGAAAATGACTAAACTAAACTACTCCTAAAAAGCAGTAAAAGATAACGAAGGGTGCAGAAATTTCTCTAGATGTTATATAATTCCAAGGTTGTATATTTCTTATGACTTGTATGAGTTTTCTCTTATGTTTTGTCGAGGTAGTATTGCTACGAAAAAAGGGATTTTCAATGATGAGCCTAAGTATTTATGTGCGCCCTGGGCACAACCTACATATTCCTTATGTTTAAGGAATACGCTTCAATTCCTCCCTATATGTCTATGGTGGTAGGAGAAGCGTTATTGAACCTAGACTCCATCATGAACATGGAAGACTACTGCATATCTCTATGCTAATGGGGTCTACGGGCATTCACACCGTACTCCAACCCTAGGATGCTAATATGACTCACGTACACATATGTCAATGCATAGAGAGCCAAGGTTTGTCGTCACCCATCAGCATACTATTGAAGATAGTATTAGTCATAGCCACATCGATAGAAAACACAATCATGTAAAACATAGGATAAAATAGATTTCAAGTCAAAAGATCCATACAACCCTAGAATAGAGTTTTAATCACACATCACAAGTATAGCAAGATTCATAACAAACATCCATGATTTTGGTAGAAAGAGAAGTTAAATCAAAGATAAAATAACTAGAGATGGTTTCCTCCTTTGTATTGAGCTTCTCCCTCCTAGAAATGGTTGAAAGACCCTCCGGATCGCCTCCTTGGAGCTCAAACCGCCTCCCCAAACAAGAGATGCTTTAACCCTAAAATCAACCCTTCTTGGAGCTCAAACCGCCTCCCCAAACGAGCGATGTCATTTTCCTCGAGTTTTTCGGGTTTTTGTCGAGGCTGCATGTATCGCGATGTCATCAAACAGAGCGTGTTGTTTTCACCCCTGGAGTTTGCATCGCGATGTCTCATTATAGGAGACTTCTGATGTTCAGGCTTGCTGATTCTACTCTTACCCAGTCTCCGTCAAGTGTCTGATAGGATGACCATTTGTACTTGGATTGATATGAACTTTTAACCAAGTATTCCTAACTTCTCCTTTAATCTGAATGGTGAGATAGGGTTTAGAGTTTTGTAACTTTTTCAATAAATTTCTGATCTTTGCTGCTCTTTTAAGATTTCCACAACTCTCTCTCCTTCCTCTCTTGTTGCTCCTTTGTCATAGAACACCTATCCATTTGCCACAAGATCATCCCTGGCCTGGTCATCAGCTGTCAACTAAAAACAACTTGTAGTGTACATGCTAGTTGAGATAAAATTTATACAAATAACCAAATTTGTCTTTAAATACATCGTTAAATGCCCATCTTCGTTCTCAACCTATCATAATAAGACCTCAAAATAACTATCTTCTGAGAGCTATCAATAGGAAGCAAACCCGGGGTCTCTGAAGAGAAGGTCCGCATTAAGGTACTCGTTACTTTCTCTGAAGCGGATCGGATAGGGGTAAGCCGCCCCCACGACGACGCGTTAGTGATCACGGCCAACATCACAATTTATGAGGTTTGTCGGTCCTAGTTAGCAGTGGAAGCTCGATAGATGTGATCTTCTGGGACACATTCATGAAGCTAGGGTTGGGGCCTGAACTCTCGCAATTGTCCATGTCCATCTTGATCGGATTCAATGGAGGTACCATACAGCTTGAGGGTGTAATCAGCCTCCAATTGATGGTGGGGGCCCATCCTAAGCAGTCAGAGGTCACCACAAAATTTCTCGAGGTAAGGTGCCCGTCAAGCTATAACATGAACTTGGGAAGGCCGGCCTTGAAAGCTCTGCAAGCCGTGATATCTACCTATCTTCTGGTAATGAAGTGCCCTACTGAGCACGGATGCATAGAACTTCTAGGAAATCAACTGGTGACCAAGCAATATTACGTAGCTTTATTCAAAGCTAAAGCTTATGAGCCACTGCAGTTGGGGCCCTCAGAGGGACCTGCGGCCAGGTCATTCCTAGAAGTGGTCTCAGGGTCAGAATAGGCGTATATAGATACCGCTGGACGAGGGCCGCCCAAGGCACACGAGCCAGGCCAAGGGGAGTAATAACACGCTATCTTTTATTTTCCTTGAGGGATATCGCTAACTGTTGTATGTGACTAACTTTCAAAATCTAAAGGTGATATCTTTGTCTGCGAACAATCTTGTCCCTATCGCTCTATAACGGATAAGTAGCACGCTCTCGATGGGCTCGCTAAACTAAAGTCCCTTCTTAGGGCTGAGTATCGCATGCTCGCTAAAGTCCCTTCTCAGGGGCGAGCATCGCATGCTCGCTAAGCTAAAGTCCCTTCTTAGGGCTGATCATCACATGCTCGCCAAAGTCCCTTCTTAGGGTCGAGCATTGCATACTCACTAAGCTAAAGTCCCTTCTCAGGGACAAGCATCGCATGCTCACTAAGTTCCTTCTCAGGGCTAAGCATCGCATGCTTGTTGCACTAAAGCCCTTTTTCAGGCTAAGCATTGCATGACGCTAAAGTCCCTTCTTGGGGTCGAACATCGCTTGCTAGCTAAGCTAAATCCCTTCTTAGAGCCAAGCATCGTGTTTACACTAAAAATAAAATAAAATAAAATAAATAAAAATAAATTAAAAAAAGGGGAATATATAAAATATATATTGAGCCTTGAAAAAAATATAATATGACTCAAGGGCCAATATGAAATATTTCATATAAATATTATGATGAAATATATATATAAAAATAGATAGCCCGAGAAAATATATCTCGAGGCAATCTCAAATCCAAGATAGCCTGAGAACATAACTCGAGGCAATCTCAAATCCCAAGAGCCCGAGAACACATATCTCGAGGCAATCTCAAATTCCAAGATAGCCCGAGAACACATATCTCGAGGCGATCTAAAATTCCAAGATGGCCCGAGAACACGTATCTCGAGGCAATCTTAAATCCAAAGATAGAGCAATCTTAAATCCAAAGATAGCCTGAGAACAAATATCTCGAGGCAATCTTAAATCCAAAGATAGCCTGAGAACAAATCTCGAGGCAATCTTAAATCCAAAGTAGCCCGAGAACAAATCTCGAGGCAATCTTAAATCCAAAGTAGCCCGAGAACAAATCTCGAGGCAATCATGAGAATACCAATCCCAAGGCGATTCAAAATATGCTAATCCCGAGGCTATATATATATATATATATATATATATATATATATATATATATATATATATATATATATAAAATTAAATAAAAGGGGTGGGGCTAATTAATTAATTAATTAGTTAATTAATTAATTAAATTTAATTTTAAAGTTGCGTTCTTATCCTGTCGGGAGGTCAAAATGGTTGGGATTTCTCGGTTGATTTCACGGAAATGGGATTCCCTCACACGAGGATAAAAAGGCAAATGGAATAGAAAAAAAGAAAAAGGAGAAGAAAACAGAGAGAGGGATTGGAAGAGATCAGAAAAAAAAAGAGGAAGGTTAGAGAGGAAAGAAAGAGAAAGGAGAGGTATACATTTCCCTTTTGACATTCAGATCTAAAAAAAATGGAGAGAGCTTTCCCTTTCACCGCCTCGCCGTCGCCCCCGCCGCCTCACCGTCGCCTCTCCTTGCTGCTGAAGCCCTGCCCGTTACGCCGCCAGCCGCGCCGCACACCTCCGCCCGAGGCGGCAGCGCTGCGCGGCCCCCACTGCCGGCGAGCGCGCCGCAGGCTCAACAAGCGTACACGCGCACAGGCGCCGCACGAGCAGCGCCTGAGCGCTCACAGATGCGCCGCAGAACCACGCCTGGCGCACAGGCTGCCTGAGCGCCACCTGAGCGCTCAGGCAGCGCCTGAGCGCGCCCGCACACCTCTGCCCAGCCTGCAGGCCTGCATACACCTTTGCCCAGATCTGCCAGTCTACCTCACACGCCCCTCCTCTCGCCCCCAAACTTGATCTTTCTGCGAAGCCTGAAATTGCTTCTTTATCACCATTGAAATTTCTTCGAAATTACTGTTGTGCAAATTTGGAGCTGCCGCGTTATTCTTCTGAAGCCACGAAGTTCTTGCCGATTACGTAATTTGCAAAGAATTTGTGTTGTTGCTGATTTTGTTGTTGCCGTTGCTATGAAGCATTTGCATCGTGAACTTTATTCTTTGTTTGGTGCTGCTTTGCCGTTCTTTATTTAATTTCTTCTTTATTGCTTGATGATCCATTCTTTGCGTTCTTTGTGCCGCTATTTCAAGAAGAAGATTGCTGAGGTGCCGCTGTTGTGATGCCATTTCAAGGAGAAGATTGCTGCTGCAATGTTGATGATCTTTTGCTACTGATCTTTGCTTCTTGACTGCTGCGCCACCGCCTTCTTTGTGATCTTCTTTGTGTGATGAAGTTCTTTGCAAACATGAAGAAGTTTGCCAAGAAGGGAAAGAAGATGCTAATATGAAGCTGTCACTCCTATTGTAAGGAAGAAAGATGGTGCTGGTAGCCTGGCAGATGATAATGACATCGATGATGATGGTAAATAGAAGACAGACACCTCACTGGAGGCTGCAAATTCAAAAACAAATCAATGATGCTATGAAGATGGGATTCTTTCTTTGAAGGCATTTGTTGTACTCTTCTTTGCCGTATTCTTTTGCAAGATGAAATAATAAAGTTGTTGCCGCTTCATGAAGGAGAGAAGGTTGCAGGCTTGCAACTGTCACCATAGTTGCACCATAAAAAGAAAGACATAAGAGTTAAAGCAACCCAAAGAAGCTGCTGGTCGCTACCATAGAAGAGAAGGAGTTGCCTCTATCAAGTTGCTGCAAAACAAAACAAGAAAAATAAGAAAAGACGGCTGCTGCTTTGCGTTGTTGTGATGCGGCAGTTGCTGTATTGTTGCCAAACAGAAATTGCTTTTTTTTGCAAAACAAAAACAAAATGAATGAAGAAATTGCCAAAGAATTCAGCTACTGCTGTTGTGAAATGTGAGCTGCAGAAATTAGGAATTTCTTTGCGGGGAAGAAGGCAATATTCTTGAAATTTCTGCCATTCTTTGAAATCTTTCTTTGTTGTTGGCTGAATTTCTGCAGTCTGCCAATCCGACCACCCTCCGTTCAAACATCAATAACTTTTGATAGAAAACTCCGATTAGGGTGAGATTTGCGGCATTGGAAACTAGACATCCAGATCTTTCCAATCATGTATGGTATAACTCCTATTAGCGGCCCAGTTGGTACAGTTTTTGGTGGAAAGGGAAGCTAAATTTCTGCAGTTTTACTGGTTCGACTACCCTTCGTTCAAATACCGATAACTTATGCTAGAAAACTCTGATTGAGGTGAAATTTATGGCATTGGAAACTAGACATCCATGGTTTTCCAACTATATATGGTACCGATCCTTTTGATGGCCCAGTTGGTATAGATTCTGGTTACAAGGCTGGTGTCTAATTAATTAGCAATCTTTTGTTTGTTGGAAGTCTTGTGCGAGGCAACTTATGTAACCTGGCTTCCTTAGGGATATCTCAGCAGCTATTCCTTGACTCTGCATTGCTACACTTAAAAGGAATATTTTGAACGTGTTTGAGTCATGGAGAAATAGAGTATAAGAGGTAAAAATCATTTTTGCTGCGGAAATTTTGTCACAAAAAATATTCAATGCTCCCAAAGTTGTTGTACAAAGAAGTGATTACAGCTCTTCAAAGTAATAAATCAATAAAAGGGGGCTGCAGTAACTCCATAGTTGCTGCAGAAATCATGAGAACAAGAAGATTAGAAATTCAATTGAGAAAACATTCCAAATTTCCAAACGTAATCAATGATACAGTGGTTCTTCAAATTTCTGGAAGTTCAATGGGAAGGAAAAATAAAAAAATAGTCAATAATACTCGCAGCAAGAAGTTATTGTCAAGAAATCCAAGATGGTTGCAGAAAGGAAAGAAGCTGCGGATTGTTGTTCAAGATTGCAATAATATACCTGCTTGTCTGTCGCCATTATCATAAGAAGCTCGTTCCATGGCAAAGATCAGATTTGAAAGAATCTGTACGCGGGTGGTTCCAATTTGATTGGCGATATCCAGCTGGTCATCTAGTGACAACATCTTGAGGAAAGCTCAAAACCTACCATATTATCTAGGCCAGGACAATGCACCTTTCCATTCAAACCACATGCATGGGAAACAACATCAACCAATTTCTTCTATGGACCGAAGCCTGTGGAAGATGTTGCTGATGCAGGGGTTCGATCAGAAGAAGTTGAAAGCATCTACAACCTCCAGAACTTTGTCACATGAGCTCCAGCACCAAATATGGTTTTAATGCTCTAAGTGTTGCAAAGTCACTTCAAATCTATAAATTTCCCAACCCGCAAAATCACAACATGAAATTTTTTTTCAAATCTCCAAATCTTAAAGCGACTATGGAGCACAAGTCTCTAGGGTAGCCGACAAAATCCAAATTATGAAATAACGTGAATCTTGAGGCGGTGGTACTACGACACGAATTCAAAGGGGGTGGCGAGGCGAAAGGCGACATTCCTAAATAATCAAATAAATAAATAAATAAATAATATGTATGAGCATCTTATGATGATATTCATATATAATGAAAGTCATCATAAATAAAAATCATTTTTATATTATGTTATTCGTTGCCTTTATTTGTACTTTTGCCCTTAATCGGAGGTTCCCAAGACTTTGTCTGGGGTAATTAATAATAGGGGCTTGCCTCTATTAGGAATGGAAGAACCCACAAATCAAAACAAATATGACATTTGTGATTCGATGTGTCGCCTGGTGTCTCTTCACAGACACGATGCCAAGCGGGTATTTTCGATCCCACACATCGCATGCTCGCTAAAGTCCCTTCTCGGGGCCGAGCATCGCATGCTCGCTACGCTAAAGTCCCTTTTCAGGGCCGAGCATCGCATGCTTACTAAGCCAAAGTCCCTTCTCAAGGTCAAGCATCGCATACTCACCAATGGTTCCTTTTCAGGGCCTCGTACCCTAATATCATACGCCGACCCTCTTTAGAGCTGGGTTCTCTAATGGTTACTTTTCAAGGTCGGGCACCCCGAGTGCAATACGCCGGCCCTTTTTAGGGTCGGGTTCTCCAACGGTTCCTTTTCAGGATAAGGCACCCTGAGTGTCGTACGCCGACCCCCTTTAGGGTCGGGTTCTCCGATGGTTCTTTTCAAGACCGGAAACCTCGAGTACCGTATGCCATCCCTCTTCTTGTTCGGGTTCTCCAATGGTTCCTTTTAAGGGCCGAGCACCCTTGAGTGTTGCACGATGGCATTCTTTAGGGCCAGACACCTTTTATGAGGACCGGACTCTTCGAGCATAGGTAGCCAAAGGGTTATGCGGGATATTGACATGTTGGATGACCCGTAGTCTCACTTAGGGAGCGGATGGCTAACGAAAGAGATAGAAACACACTCAATACTAAAAGCAAGTACACTTGCCTAAATTCTATCGTTAGTAGTGTCATTCAACCAGAAAAGGGGGGAGTCTCTATTAACAAAGCGCAAAAAGAAAAAGATAATAGAAAAGGGATTCAAGGCTGGGCACGTACGGGCACTAGCAGGAGCAGAGCCTCTTGCAGATCTAGGATAGAAAGGTTCAGTTTAGGATGCTTGTGGGCTACCTCCTCGCACACCCTAGAGCCTTCTTCGGCTCTCCTCTAAGCAGCTATAATGCATGCCTCTCCTAGAGTTGCTGCACACTCTTGCGACACCCTATCCATGTCGGACTAGGGAGCCATCGCCATGGCTCCCGCCAAGTCGATTTGGGTCTTGACCCAGGCACATTCCTTGATCAATCGAGATAATGTCACCTCAAAATATTGGATAATGTGGTCCTTGCAAGCCAAGTCGGCTTGGGCCTCCCAAAACTCAGCCTCGGTCCTCCTTAGATGGATCCCCATCATCCTTGGGAGCACCTCAAGGCTGTCCAGCATTGATATCTCCCAAAGACGGGTCACTGCGATCCCTATCAGGGTAGCGGCCAACACTCGTCAACAATATAGGAGTTACAAATAAGAGGAGGAACAAGACAAAGAGACGGGACTAAACACAACTCCGACAAGACTCAATCGAGAAGCGAGGTCCCTCTCGCTAAGCCGGACCAGCCCCCCAAGGGCCGGGCCATGGGCAATACTCAGTAATGCTTTACCGGTAGAGATGGGGTCATTGTAAGGATTCATCTCATATTCCTCGGTCCTTTCCCCCAGGCAAGAGGGGCCAGCAACCAAAGTGGGACAAGGGGCCATTGGAGGGGTCGGGACTCAAAAGTCATAACCTCAACTGCTATCGAAGGAACATGATCAACCGCTTCCCCTTGAGAAGGTTCTAACTCTACCTGTCCTCTAGAAAGCGGATCCTCCTCCACACCCGCTCCTCGTGAGGAAGCAATGTCCTGAGAGTCCGAGGAATAAGCAAGGATGGGCCTGTCCGCACTCGACCCAGGACATGCTTCCCACAGACGCCTCTTCTTCGCCATAGAGCTTGAAGAAAAGGGATGGGACCTCCGCGGAATTCTCTTATTGCTCGCCTGAACTAATCTTGATGCATACGAGGAAAAGGAAGAGAAAGCTTTGAACGTGATTGCAAAGAAAAGGAGTGCGATCGCAACTACGACAGCTAACCCCTTTTAAAGGAACGAAAGGGGGCCCCTCCCATGAGCGGTAAACACATAGGTTACAATCGTTACCTGAACATGAAAAGGCAACACTGCCCCATTATGGAAACCTTTCTCCTACAACTAAATGATGGTTGCACAAGTGGCTCCCTTGGTAACCATGCCTTTTGGAGCCCCCATTCGAGAGGGGGTACCGTATTAGCTTCAAAACCCGAAAGACGTGCAACGAGAGTTTCTCAAGCGTAGCGTTCGTTCTGAGTAACGGTGGTCATCAAAGCGCCTAGCACCATTCTCATGACAAGGGCACCTAGTAGCCGCTACAACCACCCATCCCATGGCCCCCAAGACAGGGGAAGTGTCCGGGTATCGGGACATCGCTATGACACCCCCGGCTGGCGGTAACTGAAATGTAGGACCAATAGGGTCTCGGTGAGTGTGACAACCATGCGACTATGATGGGAGAACATAAGAGAAAGGGGAAACTATCAAAACCAATCCATTTGAACTTCCGTCACAAATAACATAGGTACAAAAAAGGGAGTAATTACAAGTGCTGAGGGCCAAGAACGCTCTCCCAAATGGAGGAAAATAGGGGTCGAGCCTTGCTGCCTCTGCTTGTACAGACCCTATGTTGACCGCTGGTAGTGAGTGCAAGCACTCACACTGCCGCACGCAAGCATACATGGTCGCAAGTAATAAAACCGGTAGTCGAATTCCTCAGGGAACGGATACTAGGTTTCCTAAACTAGTGTGCTAAATGCTACGAGGAATTGGTTGTATAGTAGTTGAAGTTGTGGTTAAGACTTGAATGAATTGAGTAAATTATGAAGGTCACAAGGGGGAAACTCTCAATTATAAGGCTCTCGGGTTGTATGGTAATAGACTTGTAAAGGATTTCTCCCTAGCTTGCTAAGATATCAAAGTTGTGGATATGAGTTTTCAGTGGCAGAGATAGCATTTATGTGCACTCCAGGTGCAACATGCAAGACCTTACTTCTAAGGGGCAAGCTCTCACTCCCATATGTCTATGGAGATAATAAGAAGCATTATAGGCTAACCTCTACCACTAGTGAGGAGAAGCCTAAACTTATATCTAAGTTAGAGGCAATTTGCGGTATCACTCCGTCCACCCTATGTTTCTACTCTTCCTTCAAGCTCATATGCCTATGGGCTATGAGATTAAGATAATTGTTGCCTTTCGATCAACAATAATTAACATGGTAGATTCACAAGCACATCCACAAGCATGATTTCAGAGAAAAGCCAAGGATAATAATAAACTCAACTCATAACATCCATACAACCCTAGAAAGGGTGTTTAAGCTGCCATTACAAATGATAAATCCAAAACAATGGCATCATGCACATAAACATCAATGTCTAAACTAAAGAGAGTTTAATAAACATAAAAGATTAAAGTCTAAAGATTTCCCCTCGTGAATAAGTAATCTCTAGCTCCAAAATACTCGAGGATTCCCTCTGGATAAATGCTCTAGCGCACAGCCGCCACCCAGACCAAAGATGAAAACCCTAACAACTCAACCCCCCCTTTTATAATAGCCACTCTGGACATCGCGATGTCATAGCGTACATCGCGATGTCATAGGATCTTGGCGGTGTCTTGACAATGGCATCGCGATATGAACTGCGCACATCGCGATGTAACCTGGATTCCTGGGAGGCTTCCATCACATGAATTAATATCGCGATGTCTTCGAGTACATCACGATATTTTTCCCAGTCCTGAGATTCCATAAAGTCTTGTCATCTCGATGTTTCCTTGTAACATCGTGATGTGAATTTTCCTCCAAAAACTGATCTCTGTCCAAAATTAATATCGTGATGTCATCCTAGCACATCACGATATTAACCACTCTGCTGCTTCATTTCAACTGTTGCAGAGAAACTTCCCTCATTTTAGCATCTGTCAACCTTAAACCAGTATTAATCACAATGATAGCACTTAAGACAACAAATGTGGTCATGTGATACATTTTAGGGCCAAGACAACATAATATTCATTCAATAATAACCTTTCATCCCTAAATACTTGATAAACCTCTACTAAAATAGCTCTCTTCCGAGAACTATCACCCTACGTCAGCCAAGGCAGTGGTGACCCTCTAGAGCCCTCCCAAAAGGTACTCTAGGGCTTCCTTGAAGCTTAGTAAAGTGATATCTATCCTAGGGTGATCATAGTGCAGGATATGGAAGGCCCGAAAGCTATTCAATGAGCTCGCAAGAGCATCTTTGTTAAGTATGGCTTGGAAGGTGGGGGAGCTCACGAATCGGGCTACGGCTTCTGACCCACGGTTGCGGACTAGGTCCTAGAAGTCAAAGGAGTTCCAGAAATCGGCAATGACCTTGTTGGCGATTGCCTTCTTCAGACGGACAAAGTCCTTTGAGCCCTAGTATTTGGCTACTGCCCCATCCTTAGCCTACCAAAGGGCTCAGTGGTCCTCCATCAACATCCCAATATAATGCTCATGCTTCTTCTCAATTCGCCTAAGGCGGGACTCGTAATCCTTTTTCAAGCGTTCCAGCTCATCCAAACGCCCATCCCGCAGGTGTTAGCACTCGGCATCGCGGGTCTTGATTACAGCTTCCAACTCTAATCAAAAGAACTTTTCATGTCCATGAGCTCGTTCACGTGGTCTACTTGTACCTGGGACTCCATCTCCTTGTAACCATCGAAAAGGGTCTGGCGACACTCCGCAAGGGAAGCTAGCTCATTCTCTATCTCCTTGATTTGTTCATCTTATGATGCCAACTCTTGTTCGATCTTCTTTCGAGGCTTGGTACTGCAACTAGAAAGCTATAGTTCTTCCTGAAGCGTGGAGGACAAGTGGGCTACCAGGAGTGCCAACTGTATATACCGGACGATTTGTTAACAAAGCAAAAAATGACGACCCAACCTGAGAGTTCGAAGCTACCTTCGTCCCCGACGAAACGAGGTGAGAAGCTAACTCCTCAGGTTTCAAACAGGCGGTCGCGACCTTGTCCTCATCGCGAAAGGCCCCAAGGAGGGCCTTGAAGCTTTCCGCCCTAACCCCCGAGGATACCTCCGTATCACGCATAGGCGGCCCTCAGGGGGCACCGACACACACTCCTTGGGGGCAGTCAGGCCATGTAGGATGACGGTTTCGTGACGACCCGCTTAAGTAGCATGGACGGCTCCGCAGGCGGCATGATTGTGGGAGTACCTTGCTTCGGCTCCACCTCCTCTGTGGTTGGGTCGGGCTCTCTCGGGCAAAAGAATGAGGGAAGCTGTAGCTCATGATTACATTTCAACACCTTCCTGGATGGTTGTTTGCCCTCCACGTAAAGGATACTTTGAGCCTGTGATGTGTTTCTATCGGCAAGTACCTAAGGGTAGGGTAGTTGAATCCACAAGGACCGACAGATGAGTATTAACTTGAGCACTATTACCTAGTCTAAAAATATGTCTGGTGATCTAATCCTAACTAAGGAAACCTAAAGAAACTATGGTTAACAGTTGGCAAATCTAGGGTTCAATCAATGCATAGAACATGACACCCCGGAACACTATCCCCTAAAAATCTCTTACCCAACTCTATTTGTAATATAGGCTATCTATCTGATATATTCTTGGACTGTGAGGAATTCTATATTAGTTTGATTACGATCTCTCGAGACAACCAAACCCTAGTCCTAGACGGCGACTTCTCTGTACGGTTGTATTATACTAATTATTAGCATAGGTTCTGTGATTATCACTATTAAGTTTTACCCTAATTCGGAGAGTGTGTTATGTAATCACCGCGATCAACCGATCTCTCGCCGTGTGCTTACCCCCCATTATCTATGCCTAGATCTAGCTTGACCGAGATTTCTCTTCATAAATCAAGTAACTACGGATTATGTAACCAGCTTTCACACTAACAAATCACAAGCATTAAGCATGCATAGACAATCCACAAGAATAATTAAAATAGAAAAACCTATATTAAAGAAAGGAGAGGAATCACAAGTTCATCCAAAGTTTAAGGACTCGGGGTACCACAAGAGGTTTAGCCTCTCATGCTATAAAAACCTAATACAAGATCTAAAGAGGGAGACACGATTAAAGATACTATGATACTTCCTCAATCGATGTCTCTGATAAACATTCAAATGGTCGTATTTTTCATACTATTTTTATGTACATTTTACATGTAACCTGGAGCAAGCATAGCCTATTGATACTTATTTATGTTATTTACAGGGCATTGGAAGGCCTCAGGAGCAAAAAAAGAAGTAGTTCAACAGTAATTGAGACAAAAACAAGCCAAAGACAAGCTACACGGACGTGCACATGGATGCATATGCCAGTCGGAAAGATGAGGATAAATTCCCAAGTTACACAGGCGAGCTCACGGGTGTGGAGTCCCCAATCTTGCCTTCTCGAGAAGCATACATGCGCTCAGACGCCCGTGGGGTGACCCGTCTGGATTTTTTGAGGAGCACGCGGGCGCTCAGGCGTCCCGGTGATCAATTATACAGACTCCCCGAGGAGTACACGGGCGCTCATGCGCCCATGGGGCCACCCGTGTGGATCAAGATTTAGACCCGACAGGACTTAATGTTTATCAGAATTTGACTTATGCGGACCCAGTTCAGACCATATCTTCTAAAAATGCATGAGAGATTATAAATACCCTGTTTTTAGGGTTTTGCAAGAACTTCTAATTTCACTCACAATATTTGGAGGCTCTCACCATCCTCCTTCAACCATCCACCTTCACCCATCCACCTTCTAGGACATCAAGGCATTGGAAGAGCGTCACTTGATGGCGGAGGCTTGGAGGAGATTCGCCAATGGTCCTCGCTAACGGTGGAGGTAACGATATATCACCTTCCTATCCTTTATCTTATTTTTATGGTTTAAATATCAAAATGGTCCCTCTATTGTACTGAATCTGCCCTTTTATAATATAATTTAAGCCTTTTCGGTCCCTCTAGTTTACAAATTTGGCAATCTTAGTCCACCTGGTGACGTCCGTCATATTTGCTGTTGGACTACGTTGACGTGGCTTTATTTTGATTAAAATAATCAATAAAAAATTCTATAAAAAAATAATAAAATATTCCATGGATTCGAATCCAAGAAACCATGGATCCGAATCCATGAAATTTTTACTTTACTCTCACATTACCCTAAATCCCACACTCGACTCCCGACATCCGACACCTAGCTCCCGATATCCTCCCTCGAAGCCAACGAAGCCCCCACACCCACTGGTCCCTGCCATCGTACTCGAAAAAATTCAAGCCGTTAGTCCCCACTCTCACTTTCTCGAAGATCAACTCAACAACAATTGCATTCATAAGGTACATGATGATCTAGGTTTTCACATTTGAGAAGAAATTAGGGCTTTATCTCTCATGCCCATGTGAAAGTCTTGCCCTGACCTGTTCCTCTTACATTGGGTATTTATTTTGTTAAATTTAGAGTTGTTCCTCTTAATTTGTCCAGCCTTGCCTATTTACAAAATAACTTCATAATTAAAATTTGTAGCCTCTTAATTTGATTCTATGCAATTGTCCTGACATGCTTCACTTAAAAATCAATGTTGTTAGGTATTTGTAGAAATTAGGGCTCGGGCCCACCATGCATCAATTTGTTAAAATCAACCCTTCTTGATGATAGATTAATATATTGAAGAATGGTATCAGAATACTACCACTAGTGATGGTATTAAAATCTAAGCCACTGTTCATAAGTGAATAATTTAATGAAAACAGTGATGATGCAACTGTTGTTAGATTACTGGTTACCCAGGTTGTTAATTAACTAAATCTTGCTCATTATTAATCTTTATTTACCACTAGTGATAGTATTAAATAATGAGCCACTTTTCAGAACTCCGTCAAGATTGAGAATTGAGCTGAAGTTGATGAGAGTTTTTGATGTTATGATAATTTAACAGTCATACTTTTCATACTCATATAATAATATCTCATTATATTCAACTTTGTCTGTGTTTACAGGTGTTGGATGATCTTGTGCCTCCACTAAAAGTATTAGCTATTGGATTATCTTGTGGCTTCACTAAAGGTATGTTTTTCAAGCATATTGCAGCTTTGTTCTTATATATAACTTAGAATAAAATAAAAGCAGTGTTTTGCTTATATATGTATGAGTGCTATGCATAATTTTTGTTCTCAATAGATTGATGAAGTGTAGGGATATTCTTGTTTACTTTAAAAAATGAAAAGAATTATTCTTCTTTCAATGAAAATTTGATGAATTATATGGACCAACTTTTGTTTTGTTATGTTATATGGCATCAATTATTTATTATGGGATCAATTATTTCTTATGTTCCTAATTTTTGTTCTCAATAGATTGATGAAGTGCTATGCATTTTTTTTATGTTTCTATTCTGTTATATGATTTTATTTATTATTTTTTTTGTTTTATGTTATGTTATATGGTAATGGGAGATTATTTTGGAATAGATGGGGAGTTTGGGTGTTGTGTTGCTGCTTATGTTCCTTAATTGCAATGTGGTTGTTGTGTTGCTGCTTGAATGCATTGCATTTGTTAAACTACATTTGTTAAAATGAATTTATTACATACCATCTGTAATTATATTGAATTCCTCTTACATTGGGTATTTATTTTGTTTTTCTTAGGGAGCATAGCATGGTTAGTAGGGTTGTCCATATTGTTAGGTATCATCATGGAGGAACACTACTAAAAGAAGGAGAGATTGGTTATATTAATGGGTCTGTGGTTGACTATGTAGTTGAACTTGACAAGATTTCTTATTGGGATTTATTGGGAGACATCAAGGAGATAGGGTATGACATTAAAAAATTTGTGAATTTGTTCTTTATTGATGGTGAGGGAAAATTAAAACCTATTTGTGGTGATGAGAGCATACTAAGTCTAGCTGATCAATTAAGGAAACAGTAGACAGTAGACATTTATGTAGAGTTTTCAGGTGCTGATCATGATACAAGCTTGCCAGAAATATTAAAATCTGCAACTGATAGTGCTGTGGACTTGGATGTGAGGAAGGATAATGGTAGTGACAGTGGAAGTGAGTCAGGTGAGGACTTTGAAGAGAGGCTAGTAGATGTGACTTTTATTAATTACAGTTCAGATTATGATGAAGAGAGGGAACAAGCTAGAGATAATGTCAACAAATATGTTCAGTTGAAAAGATCTATACAAGACAATGTTGATGAAAGTGATAATGAGGATGGAGATGGAGAAAGACCAGCTGACTGTCTTGCTAGAAGTAGTGAGGCACCTCCTGTAACTGAGGATGGGAAGGTTCTTGGATATGAAAGTGAGTATATTGAATCATCAGACCCAGGGAGTTATGAGGATACTAGTAGTTCTGATACAGATGATGCAAGGAGACATAAGTCAAGTAGGAAGTATTATGACCCTAGTATCCCTTTGCTAGATTTTTCCCTAGACCTTAGGTTTGATGATCTGAAAATGTTCAAGAAAGAACTTGTGGAATTTTCAACAAGGAAAGGCTTTGAATTCAGTTATACAAAGAATGATTCATTGAGGGTGAGGGCCAAGTGTTCTGCAAAAGAGTGTACATGGTTAATTTTGTGTTCATGGTGTAGTGGCAAGAAAGGGTATGTTGTGAAGCACTATGTACCAAACCATTCATGTCTTCTTGGAACTAGTAGGAATAAAAGGATGACAGCTCATGTAATTGTAAGAAGATTTGGTGATGTTATAAGCAATATGCCTTTCATTAGGCCTAGGCATTTAAAGGCCTTGGAAATAAGAGAACTAGGTGTCTTTATAACAGATAAGGTGTGCAGAAATTCTAAGGCAATGGTTGTTAAAAAAGTTGAACAACAATTTAAGGATGGTTTCATGGTGTTGAATAACTATGCAATGGAATTGAAAGCAACCAATCCTGGCAGCAATGTGTTTGTTATATCTGAAAAACAAAGCCCTAATGAGCTACCAATATTCCAAAAAATGTATATTTGTCTTACAGCTGTTTGAGAAGGGTCCATAGCTGGTTGTAGGAGGATAATTGGTATTGATGGATGCTTCTTGAAGGTTTTATTGAAGGGGCAGTTGTTAGTGGCTGTTGGGAGAGATGGGAACAATCAAATGTTGGACATGGTTTCTTGAACATCTAGCAGTAGATATATGCATTGGGGATGGCCTTGGCTGGGCACTTGTCAGTGACATGCAAAAGGTATGGAATTAATTTAATTAAAAATTTTTCTTCTAATCATAGCTGTATTTTAACTATTAAATTTACTTTCTTGTAGGGGTTAATCCATGCAGTTAGCTCTCTTTTCCCATTTATTGAGCACCGCATGTGTGCAAGGCACATATATGCAAGGTGGGGGAAGCAACACCCAGGTAAAGATCTCCAACTCCAATTTTGGAACACTGCTAGGTCAAGTAATGAGCCTGAGATGCATAAGCAATTGGATTGCATGAGAAATGTGAAGGGAGGAGAGAGGGCAGTGGAGGATTTATTAAATAAGTGGCCAATTAGTGGTTGGTGTCAAGCATTTTTTAACACTAGTGTTAAGTGTGATTGTATTGACAACAACATGTGTGAGACTTTTAATGGTGTCATGGTAGAAGCAAGAAGTAAACCTGTCATTACCATGTTTGAAGAAATTAGAAAGTATATGATGAATAGGATTGTTACCAAAAGGGATTATGTTATGAAGTGGCAGACTGATTTTGGACCTAATATTGTTTCTAAGCTTGAAAAAGAGAAGCACAAAAGTAAAAAATGGCAAGTTGATTGGAATGGGGCTGCAAGCCATGAGGTATATTGGGATGATCCAGTGATGCACATAAGGGAGAGCTATGATGTAAGGATATCAAGCATGAGTTGCTCCTGTCAAAAGTGGGACAAAACTGGCATACCTTGTCAGCATGCCTTAGCTGCAATTGCATTCAATGGAGAAGATCCACTTAGTTGTATTTCTGAATGGTTTAAAAAGGATACATACCTTAGGGCATACAAGTTCACTATTAACCCAGTAAAAGGTAGAAGATTTTGGCCAACAAGTGAAGAAGGTCCACTATTGCCACCTATAGCTAAGAGGATGCCTGGTCGACCATCAATGAAAAGGAGGAGGGAACCTTTAGAAGGAAAGAACAGAGGCACCACAAAAATTTCTAGAGAACATAGGATCTTTAAGTGTGGAATGTGTCATCTTGAAGGCCACAACAAGCGGTGCTGTCCACAAAGAGTTAATGTTGTAAGTCTTCATTACTACTAACATGATTTATTTGTTCTTACTTCCATGTTAATTTAGTAAACATAATAAGGACTTTACTATCTATGCAGGTCACTAAAGATAATATTGGTTTAGGTGGCCAGAAGACACGGGAAAGGAGGAAGTCAAAGGGGAAACAAAAGGCAGCTGCTGCATTAAAGGGGAAAGAGAAGAGAGTAAGTAATGTTTATAATCTTATGCTAATGAATTAATAATTCTGAAAAGTTGACAAGTCTATGTGAGTGGCAGAAAAATCATGAAGGAAGCAAGTCAAATGAAGGAGAAAAGGTAGTTGGTGCATCAAAGGGGAAAGAAAAGAGAGTTGCTGCGAGTAAAAGGTCAATCACTATTTTAAGGGTAAGTAATGTATTGAATTAATAATTATCAATAGTTGATTAATTTTGATCAATTGTGTGTGTGAGTCACAATAAAATGAAATATGTTTCTTGAATGTTATAGGGTCATCACACTGGAGGACTAATCATTGGAAGGGAAGTGCCACCGAATTCATCATTCATTATTGCCAGTGAATTAATGGTACTGTTTCTTCTCATTTTTGGGTTGTCATTGCTTAGTAATATGTATTCTTTGGTTGTCATTGCTTAGTAACAAATATATATATTACTATTAGGCTCAAAGGAATAGAAGAATTGTTGCAGCGAAAATCCAGACTGAAGCAAGTAAGCAAATCTCCACAACTGAATTTCCAGACTTCCCAACACAACAGAGTATGACAACTACAGCAGCTGAAGAAAAAGACTAAATTTGTAGCAAGGAAGCATAGGTGTAGGGGTCTTTTTGTTTAATGTGTTCAACAAATATGAAGAACAAATTGTATGGTTCTGCTTTTACACTTTGTTGGCTTGTTTAATGTGTCAAACAGATATGAAGAACACAATCAAATGTGAGATTTTAATTTTGATCAATGAAGCTACAAGTGTTTGAATTAACAGATGGTATAAAATCTCAAAGTTCAATTTTGAGCAATGAATGCAGAAGTGTATGGATTCATTTTGAGTGATAAACAGATTGATATTCACAAGGTTTTTTATTCATAGATCATGATCCTAGAATTAGGATTTTAATTTCATCTCTAATAGTGTGTAAACATATATAATATATGGTTGATGAAGTTGATCAATTCCATCTTTTTGCAACTTCAACAATGGATGGTTTTATGTGCAGAGATTATTTAAAAAATCTGCTAATGGTATAACTAATTTATCCAACTTTATCATTGATGTTTATTATCCATTAACCAACTCAATTACATACTCTAATTACCTGGGAACATAATTGGAACAACTTTGTAACAAACTACTCTTTGTATTTGGAACATAATTGGAACAACTTTGGAACAACTTTGTAACAAACTACTCTTCATAGGCATAATTACAAACATCGCTTGTGCATTCTACTCTTTTACATTTACAAAGGACATTTAAATCATAATGTCTCTAATAGCATATGTCCCTAATAGCCTTTGTATTTGCTTGACTAATCATCCTTTGTTCCTTTGTTCACTGTGATGTACTAGAGCTCCATTAGTAGCTCTAGTAATGCCTACAACAGAGAATGTCTTCAATGTAACAAATGAATACAAAATCTAATCCAAAATGGAAGAGTACTCACAAAATTCATTAAACAACCTAGAGCATGGTGGTGTGGATTGGAGGGGGAGCAGCTAGGAGCACGGTGGTGGGGATTGGCGGTTTGAGTTTTTTTGGAGCATGGTGGTGGGGATCGGAGGGGGGATCGGCGGCTTGAAGTTTTTGGGGCACGGTGGCGAGATAGGGGGGAGGGGGCTTCACCGGAGTCAGGTGTCGAATTTAGGGTAATGTGAGAGTAAAGTAAAAATTTCATGGATTCGGATCCATGGTTACTGGATCCGAATCCATGGAATATTTTATTTATTTATTTTTTTAGAATTTTTATTGATTATTTTAATCAAAATAAAGCCACGTCAACGTAGTCCGACGGCAAATATGACGGACGTCACTAGGTGGACTAAGATTGCCCAAATTTGTAAACTTGAGGGACCGAAAAGGCTTAAATTATATTATAGGGACTAAAGGGGCAGATTCAGTATAATAGAGGGACCATTTTGATATTTAAACCTATTTTTATTATTGTATTTTATTTGTGTTCCCCTTTGATGGGGAACTAGTCTCTTAGGTATTTGGGCATTGACGAACCATTGGGTCATATATGAACTTTGATTTTGAATGCTAATAGTTATCTAGTTGTTTCTTTTATGATTGAGATCTATTGAATGTCATTCATTGCATTGGTAATCTACTATGCGACAACCTAGATTGTCCAATCCAACGCACTGAGGGAAGAAGCAAACGCCTCCTCGTGTGCCGGCATACCTCAATAGAGGGGATTATGAGTGTGCCGAGAGATCGGGCACTAAGGAGAGTAACTCCTTCATATGCATTATTCCCATAATCCTTCCAAGAATTAGATTTCATAGACCATCACCAGTGAGGATACTAGGTTAGTAATTCACCTCAAGAGAGGGAATAAAAACATTATAGGAATCCTTGGTCCGATCTATTGCAACTAGTGAGCATAGTATTCATTATCTATCTTGATGAGAACCCGAGGGGGATTCATTGCCCAGAGACCCTTCTTTCATGACTTATTTTCCCTACAATTTCATTAGATTAATTACATTCTCTTTCTAGATTAGTCTTTAGTTTAGTTCACAATTCCCAAATCTTTGATAGACTAGATAGTAGACAAATAGATACTACTAGTACTTCGGTCCCTAAGGATTCGATACCTGACTTCCATAGTCTACTTTATTACTTGTCCAACCTATGCACTTGTGGTAGCATTGGTAAAGATCAAGTTTTTGGCGCCGTTGCCTGGGATCAAGATTACTAGGAGAATTAGGAGTTTGCTACTTTAGTTATTAGTTTTAGGGTCTTAATTTTTCATTTTTTTTGTGGTTTCATTTTGTTTAATAATTTTGTTCCGTTGCGCTAATCATCCTTCCTCTATATAAATTTACAAGGAAACGGTGCATGACCCAAGCCAATCCAAAGGGTATAGTCGAAGGAGATAGTGAAATTGAGCGAACACTATACCGGAGAATTAGAGAAGCACAAGAAGTGCCACAAGAAATAACTCCCGAGATCTTCTTCACAGGGAGAAAATTGTACCCCGTCTGAAGTGAATATTGAATTCAGAGAGCCTTCAGTTATGGTAGAAAGAAGAACCTTATCCGAATATAAGAGGCCATAATATATAGGGGAAGAATTCAGTGTTCATCGTCGAGCACTAAATATGAATTTTGAGATTAAAGAAAGCACAATCCGCATGATCCGAAATCAGGCTCAATTTGAAGGACGTCTGGATGAGGACTGTTAGCTGTCATAAGAGAGATATTTGAGTAGGTGTTTTGTTTATGTGTAATGCTTGTTTTAGAGTCTTGATGCTAGATTAGCGTGATTTTGGGTCCTATTATATGTGAATTAGCTGCATCACTACTATTCTCATGTTATTCGCATTTCTCCATCATTGGTGTATTGATTGATCCTAAATTGGGTGAGATGTTCATATATTAGGTGATGCTCGGCGAAGACTGAAAACTTGATTGCTGAATGGTGGAACTAGCCACAGAATAGGAAAACTAGGAACAACCATCGGGACAAGTGTCATGAACGTCGCGATGGAGGTGCATATTCAGTACCAGAAGCTCCAAGAAAGAGCACATCGCGATGCCCCTTTGCACGTTGTGACGTATTTAATTAGACAGAGCACACAATTTCCCTGGATATTTTGAACATCACGACGTCCCTGTGAACATAGTGACATATGTCATCAGACAGAATGCTCAATTTCTCTAGAGATTCCAAACGTTGTGACATTATAAAGCAGAGAAAGATTACCATTTTCTCAGCCTTACTAATCATCGCGACGTTCATCATGAACATCGTGACGAAAGAACCATACACAAGCATGAAGTCATGACGTTCCTTTCGGACGCTGCTACGTAAACTCCTGGATATATATAAGAAGGTTGGGATTTAGGGCAGGGCATCTTTTTGGGACCAAGGGTGTGGCTACAAGCTCATGGTGGCGATTCTGTGGCTCCAGAGGGTATTTGTCGTGGGGTGAAGCTCCAATGGCAAAGGCGGATTACTATTTCCTTTATGTTTGAACTTTATTCTTTCTTTTGTATCGATAATGGATACTATGCCGAAAAGGTACACCATTGTCGATTATCCTTTGACGATGTTAGCTTTAACATTTATTCTAGGGTTGTATGAATACTATGCTTTGATATCAATTTATCTTATTTCTTGCATGTTGTGTGGTGTATGGATGTGCTATGTTCTCATGTGTGCTTAATCATATGACCGAAGGTGATGACAAATATGTTGCTACTTATGCATATGAATATGTGTGTGTAGTGGCAGTGAGAACATAGGGAGTTAAACCGGCGTGACAAGCCGGAGTAGCATTGCATAGGCATATGAAAGTGCTGCGCTCGGCCAGAACCTAGAGTAGGGATCAGTGTTAACTCACCCAACCCATAGGCATATGCGGAAGGGATTGTAGGCGTATTCCCTAGGCATAGGGAATTACCATCAATGCTCTTGGCACTTGAAGTCCCCTACTAGTTACTGGCCATCCATGTTGACTGCCGGCTATGAGTGTAAGCACGCAAGTGTATGTGGTCACAAGTAATAAATTTCAGTGAGTACCAGATCGAATCCACAGGGAAGGCTTACTAGGTTTAGATGAACAATAACCAACTAAATTGCTTAATAAAGTCAGCCGATCAATTAAGTGAAAGATTGTCTAAGTCCTAGAAAGAAAAGGTGATTGAATTATGAAGGTTTCTTGGGTAAAACTCTCAATTAAAAGCTTCGAGGGTTTTATTGACCAATTGACTTGTGATGGTTTTCTCCTATGTTTGCTACGATATCATGGTCATAGATACGGGTTTTATTAATGATAGAGCTTGCACTTATGTGCACTCCGGGTGCATCCTACAACTCCTTATGTCTAAGGGACATGATCTCAACTCCATATGTCTATGGTAATGATGAGGAGCATTATAGGTGATGCGATGCAACCACAAGTGTATGGGTCGTAATCAAGTAATAAAAGTGGACTCAAAAGTCGGGTTATCGATCCTTAGGGAGAAAGAAGTACTAGTACCCACTACTTGTCTACTATCTAGTCGATCCAAAGGTAATTGTGTATACTAAACCTAAATTAAGAAATTGCTAACACAACAAATGGGGTCAAATTACTCTTAATATCAAACAATCATGAGAAGGGGATACTTGGGTGATTGAATCCCCCTTCGATTTCTAAAATGTGGATGAGACTCTCTATGATTATACTTGGTGAATTCTTGGCCAAGGGTTCCTAATGTGCTTTCGCTCCCTCTCTCGAGGTGAATTACTAATCCTAGTGCCCTTACTGATAATGTTCTAACGAACTTAATTCTTGGAATGATCATGGGAGTAATACATCTAAAGGACTTGCTCTCCTTAGTAACCGAGCTCCCGGTATACTCACAATCCCCTCTATTGGAGATGGGCTTCTTCCCCCATATGGACTATGAAAATCCGTCCGGGCTCTCACAACTTAGAGGAATTAACTCACATTAAAACATCCAATAAACATATAGATTCAACCAAGCATTCATACATAGATAATAATCATCAATTAAGTCATATCCAAGGGTTCATCAACACCCAAGTATCTACAAAATTAGCTTGATCTCCATGAAAGGAGAGCAACAATCAAATGCAAAGAGGAGAGAAATCAAAGAGTTCATGATAGACAAGGATATTACATACACTGTTGGTGGATTCCTTGACTCCTCTTCAAGCTTTTGCCCACTTTTCTTCCTTCTAGGGTTGATGATGAAGATCTCCAAAGCCTTAATCAAGCTCTCCTTTCCCCCAAAGCTCACCTTCCTTCTAAAACCCCCAATCCTCGGATTATATGCCCCACTTTTAGGGTTTTAGCGTGTCATTACATTTTTGCCCTTGCCTAGGTTAGCAAATTTTCTTGAAACTTACGACATACGGGACCGTATAGCCTTCAGGTGAACCTATATGAGCATATATCAGACCATATGAGAGCCCGTATGGCCTCATACGAGGTGGTGTACGGCCCCAAGAGATTGACTGCAGAGGCATTGGTTCTCTAAGTCCATACGGGCCGTATGGAAGCCCGTATGCCTTGGTTCTTTCTCTAGAAACGCTTCATTTCGGCCTCAATTTCCCTTGAAAAGCTTCCTTTCTCCAGGGGTCTCGAAATCTTGCCCTTTTTATCAAAATAAACATATTTTAAGTATCGGTGGGAGAAAATTCCTCAAAATTATATGAAAAACATACAAGGATATGGTGTAGAATTATGCTCAAATGAACATTTATCAATAGGGCTAAACTCTATCATCACTGTGGAATGCCAATACTTATGTCTAGGTTAATGGCATTTGCAGTGTCACTCTGTCCGCCCTATGATTGCACACTTTTCTCATACACACACGTCTATGTATAGAGTATTAATATAGTCATTGCCCATCGGCTAACGATTAGAAGAAATGTTGAGTCATAAGCATACCAAAAACCATTCCATCAAAGCAAACATAGAATACTTAATATTTCAAGTCAATGAATGCATACAACCCTAGAATGAACGTTCAAGCTACCATTACAAACATTGAATCCATAATGATGCGAATAAGCAAATAAGCATTCAAATCTAAGTACAAAAGAAGGTTTAAGACAATTGAGATCAATAGGTAAATGTTCCCCCTCTTGATTGGAGTTAAACCCAGCCTCAATCTATGTTGAACACCTCCGGATCACCTCCTTGGAGACCTCAGCCACAGCCCCCAAGTCTAGATAATTAAACCCTAAAAACATCCTCTATTTATACCCCCAAGAATTGACATCGCGATGCACGAAGCGTACATCGTGATGTTAGCACTTAGTACTTTCGAGTTTCTGTCCAGGACTGCTGACATCGAGATGTGACCTGTGTAGATCGTCATGTCAACAAACAGAGCTTGATGTCTTCAAAACTGGAGCTTACATCACGATGTACAGTTTCACATCGCGATGTGCTGGTGATTTCAACCAGCGCAGTCTTCATCAAGTGTTTGATTGGATAATTATTTTAACTCGGATTGAGCTCAAATTTTAACCACTTGTTAATAACTTCTCCTTCTTCTATATGAATGGTGGAGATTCTGTTTGGAGTTCTATAGCTCTTTCAATAAATTCTTGATCTCAGCTCCTCTTTCAGGATGCTCCCATTGTGCTCCTTTGTCATAGAACACCTTTCCCTTTTGCCCAATGATCATCCCAATCGAGCTCCAATGGACTCATCATCTGTAAATATTGACAACACTTGCATTAGTGCATAAATTGATCAATTTAGTATAGAAATTCACTAAAACAATTGTGCAAGCTAGTTGAGGTAATGTTTATACAAAATAACCCAAATTGGCTCTTGAATACATAATTAACTAGCCATATTTGGTCTCAACCTAGCATAATATGTCATCTAAATAGCTCTGTTTCGAGAGATATCAATCCACATCTATAGTGACACAACCTCTGCAAGGCATAAGAAACTATCCTTACAAACCATAGGAACCATACAACCCTAGAGTCATACATCTGGAGAGAAACCCCACGCGAGCTATTACACTTTACTGTTTCCTAGCAATTGTGTTTACATTTCCAATTGAAGTGAGTGGTTGATTAGCAATTAAGTAAGTTAGTGTCCAAGTAGAACTAGTATTCGTTCCTTGTGGATTCGACCCGGTTCTTACCGGTATTTATTACTTGCGACCACGTACACTTGCGTACGGAGGCTTGAGTGCTTGCACTCATAGATGACGGTCAACAAGGATCCCCACGTGCACCTAGCGGGATTCATTCAAATTTGCAACATGTTCAAGATTACCGGAGCATTCGATGATGCATTTTGGATGAGATTATTTCCATCCAGTCTGAGAAAAGCCGCGTACAGATTGATCACTACCCTCCTCGCGGGGAGCATAAGAACTTGGAGAGATATGTTGGACAAGTTCCTTTGTAGATACTTTCGTCCAAGGAATGATGCATAGATTAAAAAAGAGATTTCTGCTTTCAAGCAAGGGGAATCGAAGTCATTGTTTGAAGCTTATGAAGGGTTCAAGGACCTATTTAGGTGTTGGCCCCATCATGGCGTTGAACCATGGATGAAAATTCACACTTTCTACAATGGAATCAACAACCACACTAGGCAACTTGTGAATGCCACTGCTAGCGGCTTCGTAAGCAACAAGTACTTTGAGGAAGCTGAGTAACTATTTGAAGATATAACTAGCACTGAGTCACTTTAGACATCCAGAGGGAGACTGACGCCAGGCAGGGTAGTGATTAACTTGCGGGCGGTGGTAAACAGGGGGGATTGATAGAAGAGCAAGAAAAAGGGAGGACAAACAGAGAAGAAAAGTCTCTGAAACTTTAAAAGGAAAATAACTCAATAATCAATGAATAAAATTCAACCCACAAGCCGGGTTTAAATAGCTAAAAAACACTAACCTAGATAACCTAGAAATTCTATCTTCTTATCCAAATTTACCCAAATCGGCAAATTTTGGTCCAATAGAAAAACTTATCTAATTCTAAAATAACTAAACAAAATAGATAACTCCTAAAAATCCGAGTTCAAATCGGATTCATATCCTATCCTAAATTGGCATACGAAATATTACCAAAAATAGCAAAAAAAACACCGAAAAACAAATAAATGACGGGGAAAACAGTGGAATTTGAGGATGAAGGAAAAGTCCATCGAGCTAAGCTGGATAGACCCCACGTGCGCATCGAGCCAAACTTCCGAATTGGGGTTGAGCGCGCGAATCCGATATCGGTAGCCAAAGTTATGGCCAAAATACCGGAACGTGTCCAAAACCGACTCGATCTTCGAATTGACTCAACCACCTCCCGTCTTTACGTTGATCCGCCATACTGGAAACATCTGACTCATGCCTCCTGCATCAGTCACCCCGGGTTGGAAAGAACTCGACCTCGAGTTCGACTGCACATCTCTTGGTAGGTCTGGATCTTCGTGCTTGATCCAGCTCAAAACCCTCGAGATAGAAAGTAGGTTAGTAGTATTGGTTACCCGGTCAGGAGGGGCTTCATCCAGTCGAGGTGTCAACACAATCTTTCTCCCTTTGATGCTAAAGGAATATGTATTCTTCCTCCCATCATGAATAACATTACGATCATACTGCCAAGGCCGCCCCAACAATACATGACAGGTATCCATAGGCACAACATCACACCAACATTGTCAAAATATTTTCTGCCAATGGAAAAAGACACGAGGCATCGTCTGTCTACTTTTACCTTGCTGCCTCTACTTAACCATGATAACTTGCACGGCTTGGGATGTCGTTCTGTCTTCAACTGTAATTTCTGGACAGCCTCCTCGGATACCATATTCTCACAACTGCCACTATCAACGATCAACTTGCATACCTTGCCACTAATTGTAAATGTCGTGCGGAAGATACTGTTTCTCAGCCAGTCGTCCCTTGATTCATCCTTAGATGCCAACAGACTCCTGCAAACAATGAGGGTCTCATGGCCATCCCCAATCAGCACGTCACCAGCCTCATCATCATCTCCATAATCATCATAAATTGGTTCCTCAGCCTCGTCCGCCTTGTCCTCTTCAATCAGCAGGTTCTTTCCCTTCTGACTAGCGGGTTTCCGACATTCAGGTGACTTGTGCCCCTGCTCACCACATCGATAACAATGAACAGTGGAGTTAGAACTACCTGACATTGGTTGCTGAACGGGGCGGGACTCCTGGTGGCGAACTGGTTGGCTGCTCTGATCGCTCCTGATTGGTGGTCTTCTATTCTGCTGCTTTTCAACAGTGAGGGCACGCTGGTATACCTCTAAAAAAGTCCATAACGAGTGCAGATTGAGAACATCCTACAATGGTTGGCGCAAACCTCCCAGATAGCGAGCCACCAGTTGCTCCTCTGTCTCGGATAAGTCGTTCCGCGCAATCATTTGGTAGAAGTCCTCTGTGTACTCATCTACCGATCTTGCGCCCTGTCTCAACGTATGAAGGCGTTGAAACAAGGTTTGGGTGTAGCCGAAGGGGAGGAAGTGCCTCATCATCTTCTTCTTCATCTTGTCCCAGTCTGCAATCTTTGGTTTGCCTTGCCGATCTCGTGAACGCCGCAGCTGCTCCCACCACGCGGATGCTCGACCCTTCAACTTGATGGCAACTAGCTTCACCTTCAGACGATTAGGGACCTCCTTGTACTCAAATATTCTCTCGACCTCGTTCAGCCAGTCGATGAAGACTTCAGCATGTAGGGTTCCAGTAAATTCGGGCAACTCCACCTGAAAGTCGAGATCTCCGTGACGCTCCTCTCGTGCACAATGCTCTCTGGACTGCCAACGCCGGGAATAGGGGTTGACGAAAGTAGACTCGGAGTCATGGTCTGAAACCTCACGATCTCCCAAATCTAGCGTCGCCAACCGTTGGGTCAACTCCGCTACTTGTCTCTGCAGATCCTCGTTCATCGCTTCCAAGGTGATTGGGTCTCGAGACTGACCTTCCTCTGCCGGAACATGTCCACCACGATGACCACCACGACCACCACGACCTCCAGCCATTGATGTCGAGGCCATAGGCAGAAGATGATCTCAGATATCAACTGACGCCGGGCAGGGTAGTGATTAACCTGTGGGCGGTGGTAAACAGGGGGGATTGATAGAAGAGCAAGAAAAAGGGAGGACAAACAGAGAAGAAAAGTCTCTGAAACTTTAAAAGAAAAATAACTCAAAAATCAATGAATAAAATTCAACCCACAAGCCGCTTTTAAATAGCTAAAAAATACTAACCTAGATAACTTAGAAATTCTATCTTCTTATCCAAATTTACCCAAATCGGCAAATTTTGGTCCAATAGAAAAACTTACCTAATTCTAAAATAACTAAACAAAATAGATAACTCCTAAAAATCCGAGTTCAAATCGGATTCATATCCTATCCTAAATTGGCATACGAAATATTACCAAAAATAACAAAAAAACACCGAAAAACAAATAAATGATGGGCAAAACAGTGGAATTTGAGGATGAAGAACCCCACATGCGCGTTGAGCCGAACTTTCCGAATTGGGGTTGAGCGCACGAATCCGATATCGGTAGCCAAAGTTATGGCCAAAATACCAAAACGTGTCCAAAACTGACTCGATCTTGGAATTGACTCAACCACCTCCCATCTTTACGTTGATCCGCCATACTGGAAACATCTGACTTGTGCCTCCTGCATCAGAGACAACCTAGTGGTGTGGGAGCTTGTACTATAAACTCATATTCTGGTCTTGCAGGACAGGTAACAGATCTATCTAAGAAGCTTAATCGATTGACTTCAAGCAGCTCAAGCACAGTTGCAGCTATCTCCTGTGGCACTAGTGAGGGAGGGCATGATGTATCTCAGTGCCCTATTGCTAGTGTTGAAGTGGCACCTATGGAGCAAGTGCAATATATGGGTAATGCTCAGAGGCCTCAAGGAACCCAATTCAAGCCCTATATGTCCAATTGGAGTCACCCGGGCCTTTCTTATGGAAACCCACAAGGGGGGCAAGGCCTCCAGGATTTAATCAACAACCCTCCAAGCTTCAAGGGCCAAAGTACAATACGAAAGACATTTTGGCTATGTACATGATGACCACTGATGCCAAAATTGATACCATCACCACTACACCGAGAAACGTGCAAGCAAGTATTAAATATTTTGAGAACCAAGTAGGTCAATTTGCAAGGAATTGTTCAGGGAGACCACAAGGCAGCCTTCCTAGAAAGACAGAACTAAATCCCCAGAGCAGTTGAAAGCTATTACTTTGCGAAGTGGGAAGGAGGTAGAGTTGTTGGTGAAGACTCCTCCAAGGAAAGAACCTCAAGTTGAAGTTGGTGAAAATTTTGAGACCAAGAAAATTGCTGAAGAGGAACAAGCACTGGAGAAGAAGGAGTTGGAGCAACCACCTATCCCTGAATATCAACCCAAAATTCAACATCCTGAGAGACTGAAAAAGACAAGGAATATACTCACTTTAAAAGGTTCCTAGAAATGATCAAGCAATTGCATGTGAGTTTACCATTGGTTGATGTACTCTCCCATATGCCAAAATATGCCAAATATATAAAGGAGTTGCTTTCCAACAAGCGGAAGTTACAAGATATTGCGGCTGTGACATTGAATGAGCATGCTTGGTAATTGTACAATCAAAGTTGCTGAAGAAATTGAAGGATCCTGGAAGTGTGGTCATCCCTTGTGTTATTGGGGATGGTATTAAAGCAAGCGCATTGGCCGATCTCGGAGCAAGTATAAATGTCATGCCATACAAGTTGTACATGAAGTTGGGGCTTGGTGACCCGAAGCTCACACGAATGACATTGCAACTTGCCGATCGTTCTGTTAAATGCCCATAAGGAGTGACTGGGGATGATTTAGTGGGAGTTGACAAGTTCGTGCTCCCTGTTGCTTTTGTTCTTTTGGATGCCGATGATGATGTAGAGGTACCAATCATCTTGGGGCATCCATTTTTGGCTACCACGAGAGCTTTGCATAACCACCATGATGGAAAAATATCACTCAGAGTTGGAGACAGTGAAGTGGTCTTCAAGCTGCCGGAAGCCATGCGCCATACCATAGCCCATTGACACCTCTTAGTATATAGATGATATTGACTTAATTTGTAATGATTGTGTGTAGGAGGTACATGCAATCGATCAACTGAAGGAGCACCTTGGTGAGCTGGATGATGAACCAGTCATAGCTGAAGAAGAGATTTGTGATTTTGAAGGAAAGAAAAGGAAGGGGGAAGTAGCAAGGTAGAGGAAGAAGCCCCCATCTAGACCTTGATCACGGAAGGAGAAGGACAAGGGAAAGAGCAACAAAGTTGCAGCTATCCAGGATGAGGTAGGCCATCTTACTACTACCCATCATGGTGAGTCATTTATTTACTCCAACTTAGGCTTCTCACTAGTTTGTAATGGTTTTAAAGGTCAAACCAGAGATGGCATCCATGTGTTCAAACAGCCATGAGGTAAGCGAAATGGTACGTCAAGCTAGTGATGTTAAACAAGTGCTTCTTGGGAGGCAACCCAAGTTCTTCTTTAAAAAAAAAAAAAATTCTACTTTCCTTTTATGGGTTCTTTTCAATCCTAGCTTTCATAATTTGGTGCAACCTTTGATCCAAAATTTGTGATTCCTTAATTGTATGTTAATAGGGATGACCTAGAGCCTGCATTAGGATTTTGTGTAAATGGACTTAACCACTTGTTATTGCGTTGTGTCAACCCTTGGAGAGTCTGCCTGATGTTGAGTTACACGAAGCCTACACAAGTACCTGAATGCTTGTGTGCTACTTGGGTAGTCCGCACAAGAGTCCACAAGGGCGCCTGAGTGTCCGTATGATTCTAGGGTTTTTGAGGAGAAAAGGGCGCGTACAAGTCACACGAGCGCACCCGCGCCTGCCTGACTCGTCTAACATTTCAGATGGTTCACTACCTGTGAAGTGCGTCCGGACTCCCACATGGGCGTGATGCTTCGTCTCCCCCCCACTCTTTATTGCTGCATGATATCCTATGCCTCTTTATTGCTTTACCTCCTCCTTTCCACCTTCCTCCTTATCTTCCCTCCCACTCCTACACCTCATTAGCCATTCTTTCATCCGGTTGAGAGCTGGGCATTTGAGATCGAAGATGTCTCCAAGAAGCCAGAACACCTCCCCCAAGCATCAGCGCACGGAAGAAGCCTCCGCCTCAACACCCATCTTTCACTTGACCCGCTATAGAGAGTGCATCGAGAAACAACTCGAGGAACTTCATGCCGACAAGTGGGCTATGATGAAGGATCAGCAACAGCTGCACATTAACCTATAGAGTATCATAGCGACCCAACATCACCTTATTGAGGAGCAGCAGCTGTGCCGGGATGTCTGACATATTTTAACCCTGCTCCACCATCACGCCCCCCTCCACAGCACTGGTTCCATCTTCAGGCTCATCCCCATTTTCCCACTATCTGTTATAGCACCTGCACTACCTGAGGCTACCCCAATTGCCACACCTGTTGACTCTCCTGAGTAGTTCATGATAGGGATCGAGACTTGTGTTTTCCTTGTCATCTTCATTTTGTACTTCTGGTAGTGACATTTTGGCTTCTTATTT
This sequence comes from Dioscorea zingiberensis, assembly GCA_026586065.1. Taxonomy (NCBI): domain Eukaryota; kingdom Viridiplantae; phylum Streptophyta; class Magnoliopsida; order Dioscoreales; family Dioscoreaceae; genus Dioscorea; species Dioscorea zingiberensis. Next base: position 26,487,403 of record CM048826.1, read on the forward strand.
TTCATTATGCGGGATGCATTCTTTTGATCTCCCTCAACCTTCACAGAAATGACAACAAAATGCTTGAGGATGCTGTAGAAATTTACCCCGGACGTAGATGAGAATTGAAACTCTTCGTTTTAAACCGAGGAAGTCTCAATTTACCCTATTCTTTGATTTTTATTTCATACTCTTCACAATTTCATGCTTTTTTGATGCATTGAGGGCAATGCAAATTTTTAAATATGGAGATGGGTAGTTGAGTAGCTAAACAATTCATTGCACATCTCTAACTAGATTTATTGCAAATTTCTAAGTGTAGAGATGGATATGTGTAGCTATGAAATTCATTGAGTACCTTTACAACTAAATTCATTGTGAATCTGTATACAAGTTGCATGTTTAGTGTATACTGATGATGGCTTATTGCAAAAGTTGTCTCGGTCAAAATATTTTCAATTTTCCCTATGAAACCCCTCGGACATTTAGAGAAAATCTATGTGATCATCATATTCTTCAGTGACATTAGATAACCCATTGCCATGTTCTTTTTGACTTGAATTGCTAAGTATTATTTTCAATGACTCCAAGAGATTTCGTGACACTAGTTTAGGCTACTGACCATCGTCAAATTTAAGTGGTAGTGGACAATTAAGAGAGACATGATATAGTAGTGTACATAGAATTAGTAAATAGTGTCTAGGATAGTGCTCCTCTACTTGTGGTTGACAAAGTAAGCTCGGGGTTCTCGCTCCTGACAAGAGTTTTCCTGAGGCTGAAAAATCCGTTGTCAGCATGAGCGCGTATATGTAGAGTTGTAATTTTCCAAGTAGTTGGGTGTTCTATTACCTAATCAGCATGTGCATCCCTCAGAATGGATGATCTACACTCTATGTTAGTCTTAAAAAAAAGTAGAAAAAAAGGAAAAGAAAAGAGAAATGAAATGAAATAAAATTATGGATCTCTCAAACTTGTCCACTATGATTTCAATATGTGTTGGTGGTTCTATACATAGAGTCCCAAGGATCCTCTAGAGTCCAATGGAGGTATGCTTGTCTTCTTAAGACTCAAGAACATGATATGTGGAGTGAAAATTTTTACATAGAACTATATCAAATTATGTCACGGGGTTGATCTAAGTTCGGGGATTGAAATAAGAGAATGCACTTGTCAATGGCAAGGCCTTGAGTAGAGTAGAACTACAGTTTTTCTATAGCTAGAGGTTGAATCCTTATCAATTCTTTAAATTTTCTTTTTGCTTTCTTGAGCACAAGAAAACACTTAAGTGTGGAGATAGTTTGATAAGCATTCAAATGGTCATATTTTTTAAACTATTTTTATGTATATTTTACATGTATTCTGGAGCAAGTATAGCCCATTGGTACTTAATTTGTGTTAATTTCCATTACAGGGCATTGGAACGCCTCAGGAGCAAAAGGAAGCAGTTCGACATCAATTAAGGTAAAAACAAGCCAAAGACAAGCTATACGAGCATGCACACGGATGCACGTGCTCGTCTGAAAGATGAGGATGAATTCCCAGGTTACACGGGTGAGCTCGCACCGGTGGAGTGCCCCGTCTGGCCTTCCCAATAAGCATATAGGCGCTCAGATGCGTGTAGGATAACCCGTCTGGATCTTCCGAGGAGCACTCGGGTGCTCAAGCACCCCTCGTGATCAACCCTACAAAGTCACCTAGGAGTACACGGGCGCTTATGTGCCCGTGGAGCCACCTGTGTGGATCGAGATTCAGACCAACCAGACTTAATCTTTCTCAGAATTTGACTCATGCAGACCCAGTTCGGACCAGACCTTCTAAAAATGCACGAGAGACTATAAATACAATGTTTTTATCGTTTGGAAGCAGTTTCTAATTTCACTCACCATCCTTGGAGGCTCTCACCTTCCACCTTCACCCATCCACCTTCTAGGGCATCAAGGCATTGCAAGAGCGTCGCTTGACGGCGGAGGCTTAGAGGAGATTTGCCAACAATCCTCGCCAACGGTGGAGGGAAAGACGTACCACCTTCCTATGTTTTATCTTGCTTTTATTATTGTATTGGATTTGTGTTTCTCTTTGATGGAGAACTAATCTTTTAGGCATTTGGGCATTGATGAACCCTTGGTTCATGTATAAACTTTGATTTTGAATGCTAATAGTTATCTAGTTGTGTCCTTTATGATTGAGATCTATTGAGTGTCTTTCATTGCATTGGTAATCTACATTGCGACAGCTCAGATTGTCCAATCCGACACACCAGGGGAAGAAGTGAACGCCTCCCCGTGTGTGGCCATACCTCAATAGAGGGGATTATGAGTGCGCCGAGAGATTGGGCACTATGGAGAGCGACTCCTTCATATGTATTTTTCCTGTAATCCTTCCAAGAATTAGATTCTCTAGAACATCATCAGTGAAGGATACTAGGTAGTAATTCGCCTCGAGAGAGGGGATGAAAACATTATAGGAATCCTTGGTCCGATCTATAGCAACTAGTGACCTTAGTATTCATTATCTATCTGGATGAGAACCCGATAGGGATTTATTAACCAAATGCCCTTATTTTATGATTGATTGTCCCTTCGATTTCATTACCCTCTTCACTAGATTATTTGCATTATCTTTCTAGATTAGTCTTTAGTTAAGTTCACAATTCCCCAATCTTTGATAGACTAGATAGTAGACAAATATTTAGTACTATTACTTCAGTCTCTGAGGATTCGATAACCGACTTTTACAGTCCACTTTATGACTTGTTCGATACGTGCATTTGTAGTAGCATTGATAATGTCAGTCTCCTCCATTTTCAATCTGCGCTAAAACCCTAGCTGTCGTTAAAAAAGTTGCCCACATCTGATCTGTACAAAAGTCCTTTTCAAAGGTCGCATTGGGCGCCCTTTTATAAATTAACTTCGAAACTCCTGATGCATAACTGTGCAGATCTAAGCGCGGTTGTGTATCTCTTCCGCAATGCAGTATTACGCGGTCTTCTAGAATCCCGCGAGATTCATGGGCTAGAAGACGCTCGTGCAACCGGTCATGCATGTCTCTGTATCTCTGAGCACGCTTGGTTTGATCTGGGAGTTACCCAACAATTTTGCACGGGAGTGTACATGGCCGTGCACTTGTCTTTTTGGTTCTTTTTATCCGAATTAATCCGAATTTCACTTCTTTTGTCCCGAGTACCTATTTTCTTGCTCAATTACAAGAAAATACCCAACATAGCACAAAAATAGAGAAATCTATGCAAAAGAACAAGAAAAGTGCATGCAAAGATGGTTTAAAAATATGTATAATTATGCACTTATTAGCCTGGGGGGCAGGTCTCACTTTCTCCCTCATCATTCTTAGCAAACGATCTTATCCCGGGGGAACCTCTGCATAAAAGTAGACAGATAAGATGATCAGCCAATAGGAGGCGCCATTGAAAAGGTATAAAGGGGAGAGGGGATACCTACGAAGGACAACCGAGCAGGTAAGAGAAAAGACTCAGGTATTGGGCGAGATAGGTCTTGAAGGCCCAGGCCCCGAAAGAGCAAAAGCTGCCTCTCCTCTCACTCAGACATCACCACGCCTTAATCCTAGTCCAGGAAAGGGATGCCCCACAAGGTAGTGATGTCCCAATCGCCCCCACAAAAATCGAACACGAAGTGTGACCTCCACTCTGAGAGCTTGAAAAAGAGGAAATTTATGCGTGACTTGTCCCACAGATCAAAAAACAAAACCAATCTCCAAGCTCCGGGACCCTCCTTGGAAAAAGAGGAGATTAAACAAACGAATGGAAGGAGGAAGGCTGAAATGATGGAGGGTGACCACAAACCAACACAACATCCTTTAGCCGCACGGATGAAGCTGCGAGGGACAGACCTTATAGAACAAGAGCACTTCCTAGAACAAGAGCTGTAACGGAAAGCGGAGACCCATTCTTAAAAACTCCTGGTACACATTAATCTTTTCTAGAGGGGGACGATTAGCCCTCTCGGCAAGAAGAAGGTGTCTAAGCTCAAAAGGAGGGCGAATGCCGAAATTCTCGACTCTACCAAAGAAACCAAGGTCGGTGACCCCTCTAGGAAAGGCTTCGGCAACAAACAAGTACCTCTGAGGGCGCAGGATCCACCTCCATCATCCCCGGTCGAAGGATAATACCACAGACAAGAGGGGACAAGGAATAAGAAGAAGGGGCAAAAAGACAAGAACAAAAGATGAAAAGCGAACAACGTAAACATCCCTCCACATTAAATCTATATCGGAATCCGACGAACAACGTCGCTTCACATGAAAGCGTCCATCCGATAATTGACGGATTGGCTCTTGGCTCTGGGCTTCTAGACATCTTGAAAATCTTGCCTGAAGGCTGACGCTCATCATGCTTTCTGCCGCCTTCTATTAGAGAGGAGATAACATAGGGACTAGTATATCGAGTCTTGCCTGACATGCCTACCCTGGCTCGAGGCCGCGCCGAACTTTTGCTAGATACCCGAAGGACCAATTCTGTGCATGATTTGATAATTGGCAAACAACCCGTAAACATTAGCGGTAAGGGTTAGGGAGCGCGTTGACACCCTCCGAGGGTCATACGAAAGTCAAGATCGCCACCCAACACCGTTTAGGTATAGGGGGAGGGCAAGCCATGAGAATGAAAGTAACCTAGGTTCCTACTGATCTAAATCCCCAAACCGGACAAGGCTGGGAGCTCACTAGCTTAGGCAGTTTGGGGGCAAGTATTACAAGGGAAAATAAGTGGAACACTTGGCGACACCCGATTGAGAGTAAAGGCGCGGGACCACCCTAACTCGGTCTTCCCTAGGGAGCCATGTGTAGATTCTCCCATCATCGCCTAGCAGAGGATCGCCCGTCTACACGGATGTCAAGAGTAACATCTTCCTTGTACAGGGGCATACCACTTTGCACGATAGGCAGAGGAATCTCCAAAAAAAAACCTCACCCCGGTTTTAGGTGGGGGACGTCCCTCGACTAACGGCCGTCCAGGGAGGGAGCACGAACAACTCCTTCTTCCTCTAAAAGGGAGCGGTTCCATAAGGCTCTCTCCCCTCTCGTCTACTTCTCCTTTTTCTTTTCCCTCCTTCCTCCCACTTTACTCAACTAACTTATGCTTCGGAGGGCCTGGGGATAAGACCCCAGGCATATTTTGCAGGAAAATAAGGAGACTTCACCGCAGGCTACTTCTCATTCTCTACGCTCGGCGGTGGATAAGTCCATAATTACACATATTTTAATATTATATTTACATGCACTTTTTATATTTTTCTGCATGAATTTTTCTATTTTTGTTCTCTATTTGGTATTTTGTTGTCAATGGACGGGTAAACAAAGTCTCGAAACAAAGAAGCGAAACATGAATCAATCCAGAGCCAAATGAGCTGCAGAAGTCAAGAATGGAGTACAAGAGCTACAGGACTCTACAAGCAATCTCCACTGTTCAAATTGAAGAAAAAGAAGTCAGGAACACTCAAATAAAATTTCAATTCAACCCGAGGTTAGTTGGTCATCCAATCAAGCATTTGATGAATATTGTGCAGAGTTGGAAAACCACACGGCCATAAAGCTCCTAACACGGCCTTGTCAGATGCACAAGGGTATGTACATGCATGAATGAAGGCCGTGTGTATCACTGGATAAGCCAAAAATGGATCGATTCTATTCCATATGATTCCAGACTCACACACGGGGTCAACATGGCCTAGAAACGGCGGTGTGGTGTAAAATTGAAGCCTATAAAAGGCTGTCAGATCGAATTTGAAGGGGACTTTTGAATGATTAAATTTTGAGGGTTTTTTGGCCATTGGCTAGGGTTTCAAAGACTAGATTGAAGGCGGAGGAGACATCGAGTAAGGGAGTTTGATTTATTTTAGGGTTAAAGCCATTTTTGGTCCCTGAAAACAGAGCCAATGTTCATTTCCATCCCAAAAATTTAAAATTTGTTCAATACGGTCCACATCAGCATATACTGCCATTTATCACTCCACATCAGCAAAATAACGACCTAAACATAATAATAAAAAAATTATATGCATTTCATTGGTATTCCACATGACCGCCACGTCAGCAATAGGGACAGAAAATGCCAAAATACAGAATATATAGGGACCTAAAATGTCAAAATATGCAATACATAGAGACCATATTGAACAAATTTTGAATTTTGGGATGGAAATGAACATTGGTCCCGTTTTCAGGGACCAAAAATGGCTTTACCCCTTTATTTTATTATGTCTTCCTCTATAGATCTCGTTAGGGCTTCCTATAGCACCAGAGGCTAAACCTTTTGTGTTGCTTCAGGCCCTTGAACCCTTAGATGAACTTGTGACTCATTTTTTTTATTTAATACTAGGTTTTTTTTCTTTGATTATTTTTGTAGATTATCTACGTGTGCTTAATACTTGTGGTTTGTTGGTGCGAAAGCGCCGATACATAATTAGAGTTTCTTGATGTATACGGCGAGAGATCAGGTGATCGTGGTGATATCACAACACAGTACTTTCCGAATTAGGGTAAAACCTAATAGTAGGTACCACAAAACCCACACTAACTGTTAGTATAATGCAGTCGTATGGCGAAGTCACTGTATGGGACTAGGGTTTGGTTGCCGAGAGATTGGGATCAAACTAATTTAGGGTTTCTCACGGTCAGAGAATACATCAACTAGATATCCAAAATTAGGAATTGAGTCGAGCAAGGGATTCTTTTGGGGGATAGAGAGTAGGGTGCCATATCCTGTAGATTGATAGAACCCTAGATTTGCCAACTATCACTTTAGTTTTAGTTCTTTAGATTTTTCCTTTAGGATTACAAAAACACAAAAAATAATTTAGGCTAGATAACAGGAGATAAATTAGTTCTAGCTCTACCATTCCGTTTGAATTCGACTACCGTACCTTCACGGTACTTTTCTACTTGAGGGACCCCGTACACTTATGGGCAAGCATAGCACATCAAGTTTTTTGCACCGTTGTCGGGGAGTGGCAATTCTCGGAACATTAGGATTCTGTTAATCTAGCCATTGTATTTTTCTTTTACTTTTGTATTATCTTCTATCTCTATTTGAGTATTTCTATTGGACTAATCATTTATTCTCCGTATAGTGACGAGAATTACGATCAGTTTGATGTATCATATTATAGGTAACCATCATTGGAAGATCTCCTTGAGTATTATATTCATCGTAGTAAAACAAGCTTGAGAGAGTTGGAGGCTATGAAGTTCAAGGAATTGGATTTTGGAGAATCTGATGAGGTTGAGGTATACGAATTGGAGGAAGAGTTGAACAAGTTCAAGATGAGATCAAATAACTTCATGCACTCGTTCCTTAGGGAAGAACCCCTGTAGAAGAATTGGATTTGGGAGAATCTAAGGAGGTTTAGGAGTTGGTTTGATTTGGAGGAAGAGGTTTATAAGTTCACGGCAAGCACAGATCTATTCATACATGATTTCTTCGGTGAACCAACCCCTGTCTCCTCGTTGGTAGTTGGTGAGGCACCCCCTATTGAGCAAGTCATGTCTAATTCTATGGGTACAGATGATGATGTCAGTTGGAACATGGAAAATTAGGAATCTCAACAAGACACTGAGGCAGATTTCGACCAAAGCACGGATGCAGAAGTAAGGAAGTGTCTTGAGAAGGCAATCGAGGAAACCTTTGGAGAGGCCAACCTAGGTGAAGATCGGGACATTGAAGACACCCATCCTCCTCTACCTTTTTCTCAATGGGAACTTCCACAAGAACTGAATGACCGAATCCAGTCCATTTTCCAAGAAAAGGGAGAAAGTATGGAAATCTGCTCGATGAACTCTAGCAAGGAGGAAGAATGTTATATCAACCCCAGCATCAGTGCCACTTCATTTTATGAACCCTTGGACAAATATTTCTCATCGATGAAGTTGATAGATGGCATAAAAACTCAGTGTTAACAAGAAGAGTTGAACAAAGATATCGCATAGTTTTGTTGAGAAAGTTGCTGGGAGTAACGAAAAACAGATGGTTAAAATCATCCATGTTCATTAATTGATTATCTCTACACGATGTTGAGCCATATGCCGATCCAATCAAGACTTCAAAGAAGCGGCGAATTCAATACAAAGGGGAAGGTCTTGAGAAGGATGCAACGGCTCTTATCATCAAAGAGCAAGAATAACATAAAGGGGTTCCAGCTAGAGATCTAAAATCAAGCGCTTCTTGGGAGACAACCCAAGCCTGGTTAGTTTTATGTTAGGTTTCATAGTTAGTTTCACTTCTAGGTTCAAGTATAGGTATAAATCAGTGGTGAGTTCATGTTTTTGATGATTATTCGGTAGTTATATGATTCCTAAGATGCTTAACGATTAATTTTTAATTTTTGGAGTCAATGATATGTCGATGCAAGCAAGAACGGGGCAAAGGACAAAGTTCAAGAGTTTACAGAGAGTTATACGCCCCAGACACAGGCGTGTGGATGCCTGTGTGGCGATCAGAATGAAATTTACAGACAAACAGGGAGTTACATGCCTATGGACACGGGCGTTTCACACCGACACGACCCATGTGACCCTTACATGGGCATGTCGAGCCTCTGAATACGACTCAATAAAAAAACATAGATATACACGCTCATGGATATCGACATGTGGAGGGCGTGTCGACCCTAACACTGTCAAAGTGTTCCTTAAACGGCCAAGTGACACTTACACGGCCCCAACGCGTCCATGTAAAGCCCATGTGCGGCCTGTCGACTCGAATCTAGGGCTTTTTAAACTTTGAATCGTGCCATCGTTGTCCCAAATCCAACTCATCTCTCACACACCTTAGGTTTGACGACCAGACCAACTCTACCAAAGAGAGCAGGGAAGATCTCGCATGATTCCGACCGAATTCGTCGTCTTCACCAACACTTCCATAGTTTACATGGCCATGTTTATGCATCTACAACTAGTGTTCATCATCTTCACCAACGAACTCATGGAGCATATGGAGCACACTTTAAGAAGAGGGCTACCGAGAAACCACCAAAGAGGAGAAGAGGAGAAGAGGAGAAAGGAGCTCATAACCTCTACTAGCACAGGTCTTTGGGACGCCAATCTGGAACAACTAGTATGCCCTATTGAGCCATAAGAGGTTCAATGAACTTGGTGTAGCACATCTCGTGCATGGTACCCCGCAGTTGGAACTAAATCTGGTCTCATCTATGCTATGAGACCGCTCCTTGGATCATGGTGATGGTAGTGAGGACCTCCAGGAATAGCTCCCGGTAGGCCATCTCGTCGATAATGAGCAACCGGTCCTGTTTTCTAGCCTCCAATAACCAGCAACCCTCCTCGGCGATGGGGTTGGTGCGGCTGATATGCATATCTCGTAGCATCATATATCAAGCCACAGCCCCCGAGAGCCTGAGAAGCCAGCGAACCCAATAGCACTAGTTGGACCAAGCACTGCACTGTCTGCACCAATTCTTGTTCCAATACCAGCAGCATCTAACCCCGATGCCTTCCAGCAGTGGGTGGTCACTTCCTTCTATAGGCTCAGTAACCACTTCGGGGTCCAACTACCACCACCACCTCCACTACTTGCTCTAATGCACACTACGAGGGACATGGGGATGGACTCGGAGGATGACTTCGCGAGCACCGACGACGACGAGGAGCTTCATAGCTGATGATCATTAGATTTCTTTTTCCTTTTTCACCACTTTTGTATTTCATTTTATTATAGTAGTTATGTATCACAATGAGGTTTAGCCCTCTCTATATATAGTGCTTGAGCTTCACCTTTATGCCTTCATTATTTTTAGTTGATTGGAATTCTACAGTTTCAAACTTGGACAGGGACCCACCCGACAAGAGCAGCTACATGCCATACAGTAAGTAAAGTTCCATTGGCCCTTTTCCCCTCTTTGATTTTTCATGTTATATTCATTTCTTTTCATATACTTGGTACATTGGGGACAATGTACAATTTAAGTATGGGGGAGGAGTTAGTTCTGCTTATATAACTACAATACTTATATTGCTTATGATGAGTGCTGATTTAAGATAATCTATGATAGTTAATGATTGAGAGTCCTCTTTGAATCTAGGCTAACATTAGCGTTAGGTACCAAATTTTTCCAAAAATATATATATTTAGTCTTGTCTTTACTTGACACCTCACGAAAATTTTGAGCACAAACCCTGACTTTGTTGTCACTTGTCTGCTTAAGTTTGGCCTCCAGTTATTTTAACCATTAGAGAAGTGCTGATATCTTTTTATTACTTTTTGAAGAAAAGAGAAAGACAAAAAAAGAGATAAAAAGAAGAAAAAGAAAAAGAAAGAAAGAGAAAAGGGAAAATATGTTAGAATTGGTGGAATAAAAGGAAAGTCGGATCAGTCAAGGATGCCCTACCAGCACAAAAGTGGGATCTATTAGGGATGCCCTATCGGTATAGAAAAGATAGTAGAAAGAGCTATCACCTTTGGAGAGTGAAAGCCGCCCTTGAGTAGTCGGATAATGCTAATTACAATTGTTCACTTGATGACCTAATGGGATAAAAGGATACCTCATTGGATGTATGAAGCTACTACCCCTAGCTAAAAGAGTTGAGAAAAATAGTTTAGTGAATAAGGTTTAGACTAGCCTGTTCAGGCTTGAGTTAGTAAGTGGCACTATAGGAAGCGTTACACATACACACGTAGAGAGTTTGAGTGTAAGGTAAGACCTATTTTCCGTAAAAACCTTCATTGCACTTAACACTGCGTTTTCCAAGACACCAGAGGGACTCCCAACTATTTTGAGATTGGAGATCATGCACTCATCTTTTTTCCTGTGAGTCGTATTTTCTTTGCTTGACAAGCAAATGTTCAAGTGTGGGGGTATTTGATAAGTGCATAATTACACATGTTTTCATATTATATTTGCATGCACTTTGTATAGCTTTCTGCATGGATTCCTCTATTTTTGTGCTCCGTTGGGTTTTTCTTTGTCAATGGACAGTAAACAGGGCCTCGGAACAAAAGAAACAAAAAATGAATCAATCCATAGCCAAATGAGCTACAGAAGTCAGGAATTTATTAAAAGAGCTAGAAAACTCTAAAAGTGATCTCCAGTATTCAGATTAAAGAACAAGAAGTTAGGAACATCTTTTTAAAATTTCAATTCAATCCAAGGTCAATTGGTCATCCGATCAAGCGTTTGATGAAGACTGCGCAGAGCTGGAAAAGCCACACGGCCATAGAGCTCCTAACTCGGCCGTGTCAGATGCACATGACTGACACGGCCATGTGTGTGCCAGTGTGAAGGCTGTGTGCATCTCGGGATAAACCAAAATTTATCAATTCAATTCTAGATGATTTCAGACTCACGCACAGGGTCAAGACGGCCTAGACACGACCATGTGGCGTAAAATTAAAGCCTATAAAAGGCCGTCGGATCTAATTTGAAGGAAACTCTTGGTGGATTAACTTCCAGGGGTTCTTTGTCCTTCGGCTAACGTTTTGAAGGGGAGATTGAAGGTGGAGGAGAAATCGATCAAGGGAGTTTGATTTGTTTTATTATGTCTTCCTATTTAGATCTTGTTAGGGCTTCCTATAGCATGAGAGGCTAAACCTCTTGTGATGCCTCCGGTCCTTGAACCCTTGAATGAACATGTGACTCTTTTTCTTTATTTAATTCTAGGCTTTTCTTCTTTGATTATTCCTGTGGATTATCTATGTGGGCTTAATGTTTATGGTCTGTTGGCGTGAAAGTGTCGATCACATAATTAGAGTTACTTGATGCATGAAGAAAGATCTCGGTCAAGTTAGATCCGAGCATAGATAATTCGGCGTGTACACACGCCGAGAGGTCGAGTAATCACCTTGATTTCACAACACACTCTCCGGATTAGGGTAAAACCTAATAGTAGGAACAATAGAACCCACGCTAATTGTTTGCATAATGTAGGGTATCAAGAGGACATGGTACCCCGGCTCTCAAGTAGTGAAGCACGATAAAGGTAGGGTAGTCGTGATCAAACTAATTTAGGGTTTCTCACGGCCCAAGAATACATCAACTAGATAGCTAGTATTAGGAAATGAGTTGAGCAATGGATTCTTAGGTGGATGAGAGCCGGGGTACCATGTCCTCTTGATTGATAAAACCGTAGATTTGCCAACTTTCACTTTAGTTCTAGTTCTTCTTTAGATTATTCCTTTAGGATTACAAAAAAACTAAACATAATTTAGGCTAGATAACAAGAGATAAATTATTACTAGCTCTGCCATTCCTTGAGGATTCGACTACCCTACCTTTATCGTGCTTCACTACTTGAGCGACTCAGTGTACTTGCGGGCGTGTATAGCACATCAACGCTCGTCTGACGCCGTCAGGAAGCTTAATGTCCCAAACTTATGCTACCACAACACATCTCTCTCATCTCTGGGTGGAAGGCCGATCCCAAGTTCCCGTCTGTTTAGAGCATCAACACCATACTAGTTGTGGAAAGTTACACAAATGGGCGAAATTGACTATTAGGACAATGCACGTGGACTTCTCTTTCCCAAGCTTGGTGATTCTAGCTTGTTAATTGCATTTTGATTGTTATTAACTTGATTCATTATAGTTTGATTGATATAGGATTTAGCACTTTGATTAATAAATTCCCAACATTCTAAAAGTCGATTTATGATATAATTCTGTTATATTGTTGGGTTTCATTGTTGTTATAGATGTTGATTTTTGTACTGTTAATTCAAATAATGTATTGTTGATTGAGTTGGATTGCTATTTTATGCAGACATGGACGCTAGCACCCAAGTCTAAATACTATTTTTAGTTTTTATAAGTCAAGTTAATAGTTGGTGTAAAGCTGACTGGCCTAAATTAAGTCTTAGTGGAAGCCACACACACTCATTTCAAATACATTTACTTGTGGCTTAGGAGGGCCAACATTTTTCTTCACAGGTTCAATCTTTTTGAAAAAACAGTCTCTTGCAACATGATTGGTTCTGCTATAGACGAACCAGTGCCTAGGGTTCTTCTAATATTGATTAAGATTATGTGGCCTAGATTGAGAAGAGAAATGAGTGTGTGGTTTTCCCTCTATGTTTGAAGTTTCTTCCCTTGGAGAGAATTGCTTGTTTTTAGGAGAGTAATGGGGTCCTCTAGGGTTATTACTATTTTTGGTCAAATATGCCTCACTTTTAGAGGAGCCAATAGACCTAGAGTAGTGTCGATTTGACTCCGGTGGATCTAACCAATGATTTGAATACCTCTTGCCATGAAATAAGCCTTTCGAGGTTAGAGGATTACAGTACTGAAAGTCCTTCAACCAATTCTACTTTCAGTCTTAAACATGTTGTAGACTCCCAAAAGATTAAATATGTTAATCCTAGTGGAAGCTTGCTTAATAAGATTGACACTATGTGCTTCCATTGTAAATAGGCACCGTGTTTGTTTAAAGCACTAACAAATTCCTTGAAGGTATGAATCTAATCTTCCATAGATGTGCTATCTACCATCCTAAAGTTTTGGAAATCTACAAATGTGATGGCTAATCCTAGTGACAATATTATTATGGTCATATTCAGTCTCTAAGGAATCTCAAATTTGATTTGTTGTTCCATGCTCATAATAATTGTTATTTAATCGATCAAAGAGACAACTAAGTAAATAACACTCGCAATAACAATTTATTTCATCAAGAGTCATACTAGATTTAGTTAAAGTATGAGACTGATCACAAGATGAGATGGAGAGTTGGTAAAGCCTATCAAGGCCAAAGCCATATGAGTTAGAATGGGAGCTATTTCTAAGAGCAAAGTCTAGACTTTAGGTGTTAGACAAATTCTACTTGGTCTTGTCATCTCTTAAGCAAAATATTTCCACTAAATTTTTAGGGTTTGTAGGATAAATCGGGTTATGGGAAACACCTGATCTGCAATTAATTAAGAATTAGGTAGTTTTTCTAAATTAGTAATTAGATGATCAAATAAAAAAAACAAATTTTAATAGAAAGTTACGAGTAAATAGTACTAAATTTCTAATGAATTTAAATTGAAATTAAAGTAATATAAGCCATAATATTAGTAATAATGCAACAATAAATCATTCAAAATTAAATTCAAAGTAGCAATTTAGAACATCAAAACACCAATATAATAGTAATTCAGTAGAAATCAAAAGTAAATTCGAAAGACCAATTTAAAGCATCAAAATTAGGATTGAAAGATAATGAGCAAGTAAATTTATCAAGCACATAATCCGCAAGTGTACAGGTCAAGCAAGTAATAAAGTGGACTATGAAGAGTCGGGTATCGAACCATAGAGACTGAGAAATACTATTACTAATTGTTTATCTATTATCTAGTCTAATCAGATTTTGGTGATGTTTAAACTAATCTAACCACTAAAAAATAGCAAGAAAGAGAATCTGATCTCACAAATAACACCGCGAAGTAGTAGGGGCAATCAATCATAGGAGTAGGGTATTTAGGAAATGAATCCCCCTTAAGTTTTCATAAAGATAGACAAAGGATATTAAGATTAATTGCTCCAGTAATTTGGAGCAAGGATTCCTATAGTGTACTTCATCCCTCTCTTGAGGCGATTACTAACCTAGTAACCTCACTACGTTAGCGTTCTAGTGAATCTGATTCTTGGAAGGATTAGGGGAATAAGACATATAAAGGAGTCCCTCTACTTAGTACCCAATCTTTTGGTATATTCATAATCCCCTCAATTGAGGTATGCCTGCATACTGGGAGGCATTCGCTTCTTCCCTCGGTGCATCGGATTGGGAATCTGAGTTGTAGCAACATAGACTTCCAATTCAATGAATAACACTCAATAGATCTCAAGATTTAAAAATAACAAATTAACCATTAACATCCAATGTCAAAGATAAACATCAACACGAGGGTTCATCATGCCAAAATACCTAGAAAATTAGTTCCCCATGGAAGGGGAACACGAATCCAATACAAAATAATAAAGAAAGGAAATAAACATAATTTAATTCGCTATTCCCTCTACTATTGGGGTGGTGATAGGACCGTTGACGAGTCTTCCTCCAAGCCTCACCATCCAAGAGAACTTGATGATGATACTCGATACCCCTCACTTCCAAGTGGTACTCTCCAATGCCCTCTTTGGTAGATAAGATTAGTGCATTAATAGATGATAGGAGCCCTTCCCAAAACCCTAAAACCCAGCTTTTTATAGGGTCCATCACATCTGGAGGTTAATAGGTACATTTTCCAATGCATTTGTGCTCAGTCAGCTTAGAAACTATGCTAGGGTCCGGTGTAGATAGGTTCAGACAGGTGTCTGCTCACCCGTCTACCTCCTCAGGTTGTGTTCTGTGACCTAGACGAGGTGGCAGACGGGCCTCTGCTCGCTCGTCTACTCTACAGGCAAATCAGAAGAAGGTCTTTGAGCAAGACGAGCCAATCTAGAACCAGATTGGTCCATCTGGGTCTTCAATGTTACTCTTTTCTCCTTGAAATCGCTTGAAAAAGCTTCAAAATTCAATTCTCCCTTCGAATGCCCCTGATGTGTCCTGTTAAAAAAAATTAACACAAATTAAGTATCAGTGGGCTATATTTCCTCTAAATAACATGCTAAGTATATAGAAATATGACATAAAAATATGAAAAATTAAATACTTATCATGAATCAAATGGTATATTGAAATCCTATCTCATATGATGGGTTCATGATGCAAGTAAAGTAAGTGATGATGTACTCAATTCAATTTAATTAAGTGTGAGATGATGTGCAGGTTATAGTTAGGTGGTGAATTATGTTCAGTTAAATATTGGTGGTGGCTAGAGATGAATTAGAATTTTATGTTTACAATAATTAGTTTTTGAATCAAAACCCATATAGATCCCCTAAACTTACCCAATATCCTCACATGAAATTTTCTTATCTTCTCTAATCTTCCTAAGCTATCATTTTCTCAAGCTCTCACTTTCAATTGTACCACAAGATATTGGTACATAGTAGCTAACGAACCTAGTGTTCAAAACTAAATTGCATTCAAAAGAAATTGTGATCAACAACTTCAAAATTCTTTCAAATTCTCTTGTATTGCAGTTGACTCCGCCTATATGACTGTATACGAGCGTAGTCGGTTCAAGCTTGGATAAAGGAGGCGGGTTGTGGTAGGTTGATAGTTAGTGTAAAACCTAGTCACACCTATGATATGGATTCTCTGCTATATAACGTTTGAACATGCACACCTAGGCGCACGCTACATCAACACCCGGATGTATTGTTAAATAAGTGAGGGGTTGCATCAGATTGTTGCCTGGGTGTGAGGAAGTATAATGAAGGGTTCCCACATCATGGATTGGTGTGGGTAAAGAAGTTCCCTACCCAACCACATAGGCGCCCGGATGTAGTGATAGATAAGTAAGGGACCTTGCATCTCAATTGACGAGGGCGAGTAAAAAGTTAGTCAATACGAGTAGGATTAGGATTGGTAGTTGACAGGAAAGTCTATGGTATTAGTAAACACTCTAAAAAGGAGAAGGATATATATAGTGTGTTTACAAGAGACTAGGTGGGTAGGATGGGGAAGCCATTGAAAAATATAAGAGATCAAAAAAAGAGACCTAGAAAGTGGTAAGCGAGACCTGAGGTAAATCTATAGCCAATTTATACCAAACTTAAGGATGTGATAAGGGGAAAAAGAAATGTTCAAGATAGAACGATTAAGAGATAAAAAAGGGAAGGACTTGAACCAAGTTAAGCAGCGAGTGGTGATAAGCTTCTGACGTCTGAGAATAGTCTTAAGACAATTAGGAAACATGTTGATTCTTTGTCAGCGAAGCTTGGTGAGGTATAGCAGTGGGAGAAAATTTTGGAGCAAGAAAATAAAAAATTCTCCGAGAAGTTAACGATAGTGATCGGTCTTCAAAATTGTGCTCGAGAAGACTGGTTAGTTGCCAAAAAAGAAAAAGAAGATATATCGATCATACTGAATTCATGTCGAGTCTCTCTCGGTCAGCAAATAGCAGGCTTGGAAGAGAAGTGTAGTGCTTTGGAAGAGGATTGTAAAATGTTTGCCAATGAAAATTGCTACAAAGGCTTTCAGATCTTCCAATTGCTCACCCAACGTGATTCCTCTTTGGACCTTGCTCATATGGATTACGAGGAGTCGCTGGAAATTTTCTTGGGAGTAGATGGAAGACAAGGGACCATTGATTGCAAGTACTTGTTCCCATCCTCTTCTTTGTTTGTTATTACTTCTCTTAATTCTAAGAATATCATTTTGATCACGGCACCTGATGTTAATGAAGTGGTTCCCCACACGAGTGTGGAAGAGAGGATTCCGGAGTAAGCAAACGGTGAGGAATCTTCTTACCTCTATCATTTTAATTCTTTTCTCCCTTTAAGATCGGGGAGGATTGCCATGGTTTCTGCCGTAGATATTGTCAGACTGAAGGAATTACAGAATTGAATTATGGAGCAGCAGTCGAAGAATCTTCTTCTAGAACTCCGAAAAGGTCAGTTTCGGCTATGACTTCTAATAAAAGAGAATCTTCGACCTTTAAAAAAAAATTTTTCTCATTCCAAGGGGAGTTGAATAGGTCGAACCGGTTCCGAGCATTTGTTGTAGTTCGTAACTTTGAACTTTAGTATTATCATTCTCTTGTTCATTCTCTTTAGTATTATCATTCTCTTGTTCATTGGATACTTGTAATTTGAACTTCACTTCTTTATAAAATCTAAGTCTTATTATGCATGTTCGTTTCATCTTCCAACTTGTATTGAGTGTCTGACTCATTTACTTTGTCTATACCAAATGAATGTCTTCGGCTTATAATACTTCTTATTTGAGTCTCTTCGGATTTATAAGACTGTATACCAGGATGGATCATGAGGTTTAGGCTTTCAAGTGAGCCTTTTCACCAATGTATGTTGCGAGTTTGTTGTGCTTGTAAACGATGTGTTGTGTCTTTGAGTAGGACACTTGGAGTCATGTGAATGCTAGATTTCTCGCTAAGATGTTGACGAACTTGAATGTTCAGTCCTTTAGAAGAATCTTAGCAAGCGTGGATGCTCGACTCTTTGGGGAGACTTTAAGCGAGCTTGAATGCTTGGCCCTTTGTGGGGACTTTGTTGAGTTTGAATGCTCGGTCTCCTTGGAGGGTTTTGAGATATTTTTGTGCCTAACCTTGAAGCGAGGAGTCATGCCCTTATGAGGGACATTCAACCATGCTTGTAGGTGGATTGTTGATGCATCTTAGCTCAAGTATGGGTGGATGGCATCTAGCCCCAATTATGGGCTGATAGCTAACGAGTCCTATCTTGAGTATGGGTGGAAAACATCCGGCCTCGAGTATGGACGAATGGCTGACGTATTCGACCTGGAAGTGATAGGTCGCGCCCTTGGAAGGGTCATTCGTCCACTGCTTGTAGGTGGGTGGTTGGGCTCATAAGAGACAATGTACATCCCACGGTGGGATGCCCGATTGTGCGTGTAAGCTATACATCTACCTTTGTGTGAATGTTGATGTATTGTGCACTAAAAAGGGAAGTCGGAGTTAGTGGAATAAAAGTGAAAAACTTAGTTTCATTGATAGTACCGGTGTAGGTGTTCAACATGGTATGTGTGTTTAAGTTTTCACCCATCCATATTTGCAAGCCAATAGGTACCGGGTCGTATAACTCCTTTTACGACATAAGGACTCTCCCTATTGGGGGTTAGTTTTCATGTTCTGCTTTTGTTGCCTTGGAACCTGTTCCCTCACAGAACCAGGTCACCAAGTTGGAAAGTCACTTCTTTCCACGACGATCTTACGCGGAGAATTCCAGAAGACCTATTCGAGCTTCTCGCCTGAGCAGATCAATACATCAATTCTGAAGAAATCAAACCGGACTGGAAGGATGAAACTTGACAAAAGACAAGAGAGATCCGAAGGGAAGAACCCCAATGAGGTGGTTACAGAGAGCCATGGAAAGAAGAGCCTAGAAAGGAAAGGCCACCAAAAAAAAGTGACCAAAACCAGGATCATTTGACCTCGCCAAAAGAATCCAAGACCCCAGCTCTAGGAGCGAAGAGGGTAGAAAGGTATGATAACTACGCCCCGCTTAACACCTCAAGAGAAAATATTCTGATACAGATCCAAGATCGGAAAATTTTGAAATGGCCCTAGCCACTGAAAACTCCTTCATCAAAAAGGAATGGTAAAAAGTTCTGCGACTTCAATCAAGAACAAGGACATCTCACCGAGGAATGCATTCATACGAAAAATGCTATCGAAGACCTCATCTGAGATGGAAAGATCAGACAATTTATGCAGAAAGACACGGAGAAAGGAGGTCCCTCTGCCCCACATATCGAAGACCTCCTTTCTCTGTGTCTTTCTGTACAAATTGTCTGATCTTTCCATCTTGGACTAGGTCTTCAATAACGTCTTTCAGATCAATGCATTCCTCGGTGAGATGTCCTTGTTCTTAATGCAAGTCGCATAAATTTTTACAATTCCTTTTTGATGAAGGAGTTTTCAGTGGCTCGGGCTGTTTCAAAATTTTCTGATCTTGGATCTGCATCAGAATATTTTCTCGTAAGGTGTTAAGCAGGGCATAGTTAGCATACATTTCTACCCTCTCCGCTCCTAGAGCTGGGGTCTTGGACTCTTGGTCACTTTTTTTTGTGGCCTTTCCTTTCTAGGCTCTTCCTTCCATGGCTCTCTGTAACTACCTCATTGGGGTTCTTCCCTTCGGATCTCTTTTGTCTTTTGTCAAGTTTTGTCCCTCCAGTCTGCTTTGATTTCTTCAGAATTGATGTATTGATCCGCTCAGGCGAGAAGCTCGAACAGGTCTTCTGGAATTCTCTCTTGTCTTGGATGCTTTAATAGTGATTTACAATTGTTTGTGATTGATAGAAGCTAAAATGAGTAAAGTTTCTATGCATTAGGTGAAATGAAGTAGTACAAAGGTTAACATAGCGATGTGTTTTTTGGGCATCGTGATGTGAACTATGGACATAGCACAAATTTTAGAGACAAATTGAGATCGCGATCTTTGTAGCTGACATCGCGATTTAAGGGCTCCGTGGAATCTCTAAAATGGGGGAAACATCGCGATGTTGAAAAAGAGCATCGTGATATCAATTATGAGTTGAGAGCACTTTTGCAAAGATAAATTCACATCACGATGTTAACTTTTGTACATTGTGATATTAAGATTTGAAGGGATAGCAGACTAATAAGCACATAGCGATGTTAGTTTTAGACATCGGGATGTCAAAAGCGCCAAGTATAAAAGCAGGCTAAGCTGCTAGGGTTTAGTATCTTTGGTCTTGGTGGCGGCTGCACGCGAGAGCGCTGATCTGGAGGGCTTCTTCCAGCACTTTGGAGCTGCAAATTACTTGTTCATGAGGGTGAATCTTTAGTCTTTTATCTTTGATGTCGTTGAACTCTATTTTAGCTTAATTATGGATGTTTATATGAATGACGCCATTGCTTTAGATTCATCTTTTGTAACGGTAGCTTAAACACCCTTTCTAGGGTTGTATGGATGTTATGACTTGATATCAATATTATCTTTAACTTTGCTTTGTTATCATTTTTGTGGATGTGCTTATGAATCTCTCATGTTAATCCTTGTTGGTCGAAAGGCGACAAGTATCTTAATCCTCAAGCACATAGGTATATGAGCTTGAAGGAAGAGTAGAAACATAGGGTGGATGGACTGACATCGAATTGGCCTTTAACTTAGACATAAGTTTAGGCATGTCCATGGCAGTGGTAGAGATTAGCCCTATAATGCCTTTAATTTTCCCATAGACATATGGACATTAGAGCATGAACCTTAGAAATAAGGTCTTGTAGGTTGCACTAAGAGTGCACAAAATGCAACTCTACTATTGTAATCCCATATCCACAATCTTTATAACGTAACAAGGCAAGGAGAAAATCATAACAAGTCTAGAACACCATACAACCCTAGATCTTTATCTCTGAGAGTTCCCGCTCTACGACCTTCATTTCTCACACAACTCATTTGGTACTTAAGTATAACCTTCATTAATTCATAAACAATCTCCACAATCATCGAGTACCTTAGTTTAAGAAACCTAATATTGGTTCCCTAAGGAATTCGACCCGGTACCCACCGGTTCATTACTAGCAACCACGTACGCTTGCGTGCGGAGGCTTGAGTGCTTGCACTCATAGCCGACGGTCAACAATAATCCCTGTAAGGTTCATGGGGAACCCTCGGCACATGACAACCTCTGTGGTTCCATTGACTACCATAGTTGTGTTGTACATCTCAACATGCTCGAAAGGCTCAGTGGAACTGTCGTAACGCGGGATATTTGGGGTTCAGAACTTTTCTCGCTAGGAGGCTTCCTAAATTTCCCAGATGAAAGGGGATAATAGTTGTGGCAAGCACTTCATTACCCTCTCCTTGTCAGCTTTGAATTCATTGCGAGCTGACATGTGAGGAGAGCATCGCTGTCGCCTGGGCTGGAGCGAGCCCAAACTACCAGAAGCTGTTATTCGTTTTCCCCGTCTCGATCTTCTGCGTGGGCGATACCATGACTTCCCCTTGATCGAGGAGAATTTGAACTGTTGGAAGAGAATGACGAACTTCCTTTCCTCTCTCAAGGTCTTGCTCGGTGTTTAGATGAATAGATCTCCCATGGCTTTGGGAGGGTTGTGGGATGGCGTCCCGAACAATCTTTTGCCTGCATCACCTGAGCAAGATCCTTGATTCTGCTCGAGTGCTTTGAACCGGTCTTCTAAAGAACGATCATTCTGGAGAGGAGCGGGTGGCGGTGGCTCAGTGAACAGAGGCACTTCTTCTAGAGGACGGGGAATTTAATCGATTACTGGGGTTTCGGTCGACCCCAACTTCTTTTGCTCTTGGTCTCGAAGACGCTTGGATTTCTTCATGGTAGTTATCTGACTTCTTGTTCGAAGTCCCCACAAATGGCGCCAAACTATTGGTGGGAAAACTGGTTTTGCCTTGAGATTGGGATCAATTTCACACCAATGGTTAAATTTGTTTGTTTTAGAGGAGAGGAATCAAGAAAAAAGAGAAATCCAGGTCAAACAAGAAGGAAGAACACTAAATTTTACGTGGGAAAATCTAAGAAATCAGGGATAAATCATGGCGCACTTCGATAAGAGCAAATCTATTATGTAGGGAGTTGTTTTACAAAAGTTGGAAGCCATGGAAGAGGAGGTGAGGAGATTACAATGGGAAGAATAGGATTCTTCAGAGCAACAAAGTATGAGATTCTCCAAAAAAAAAGTCCCCACAATGGTTCTCTTCTCCCCTATTTATAGTTTCTTGCTGCTTGGCGCCCAAGTTATCTCCCAGGTTCCAGTTGGATACCAGCAAGGCCCCAACTAGATGCCAGCTGGACACCAGCTAAATTGCTAGTTGGATGCTAGCTGGATTTCCAGGTGAGAGTCTTCTAAATGTTTCACCAAGCTTCCTGAGAATTCTCAAAGTTTCTCCCCTATTGCTTGATTGATGGTTTTGGACGCTTCTAGACGCTTTTTTGCTCTTACAAGTTTGGTTTATGGGCAGGTTGTTTCGATAGATCATTTGGAAGATTGTTTTAGCAGAACGTTCGGCAGAACATTCGACAAAGCGTTTAGGCAGAACATTCGGCAGAATATTCGACAAACATTCGGCAGGGTGTTTAGGCCGAACATTCAGCAGAGTGTTTAGGCAGAATATTTTGGCAGAGTGTTTAGGCAGAACATTTTGGACTGTTCATCTCTTATGTTGAACGAATGATACGTTGTGGGTTTTCCATTTGTTTGACTGATGGGAGGCCATGTGTTTTCCCAATTTCACCCCTATCACTTATATTTAATTTCACTCTTTCATCATTCATTTTTTCGGCATAGATCATTGAGGGTTTAAACATAAGAATATGTTGAGCGAAAGATGAGATCTATATCCAAGTCTTAAATGTCTTGGTATGACAAAACATGGATGAAAACAATATTACCATTCAAAATATAAATTAAGGCAGGAAGCAAAGTATTATTTGCTATTAAGAAGTCAACCGAAAAATGAAATAACAAGAACTTGGCAATAAGCAAATGATTCATATTTTAGAAAAAGCACTAACTATTTATCAAAAAAAAAACCTAACTCAAATGAGTGAAGCCATGGTGAATCCGAGATCAACTAAATAAATCCATGTTCTATCTTCAGGAGGTTTCAAGACAAGAGAAGAAGATGATCCACAATTAATAAGAACAAAGAACTGGCATTATTTAAGCCCGACGGTCTTCCAAAAATATACTATAGTTTTTTGAACCGCCTGAGCCCTTGCGCCCTTGGGATTCCGGAACAAAACTCCGCCTAAGCCCTTTCTTCTCCCGGCTTCTCCCCCACTTACGATCGCGAGTGGGGGTGGAGTACTGGGTAGTAAAGCTCCCATCCCGTCGGTTCAAGCTGGTAGAGCTTGGTCAAGGATAGTGTCAGGAGATTCTAAGATAAAGGTATATGGGAATGAGACAATCAACACTAAGGAGAACTTTGAACACCTGAAGGCACTCAAACATCCAAGGTTTAAGCCGAATGGAGACTTCCAAATGAGACTTCACGAGAGGATTTAGTCAGCCTTATATGCTAAATTTCTGGGAAAAGCTCTGCCCTTAGATCAAGTGAGATTTGTCATGTTCAACCTCTAGAGGGAGTTTGGCAGCTTCTCAATCTTTGACATTCCGAATGGATACTACTTCATCAGATGTTAGTTGGTGGAAATGGCGCAAAAGACCATGTGAGAGGGATCGTGGACCATTAACGGCATGGTTCTTCAAATCATGCTATAGAGGGAGAGATTCCAGCCGGCCTTTGAGAAACTCGAGACGGCAGCGGTATGGATCCAACTCCATCATCATCGAACTCAGTTATGAGAGAGTGACATGCTTGAAAATTTTGGTAGCTTGATTAGGCCGGTTTTGAAGATTGATGATCATTGCTCGTTCGTGGACAACCACACTACTGAGGTTGGAAGGACCAAGTTTGCCCATATTTGTATGGAGAATAAAACACTTGTCCCTGTGCTCTATGAAAAAGTACCATCACTCTATTTTCGTTGTGGCCGGGTAGGGCATGGAGTTAACACCTGTAATTAGGTTCCTAGCAGCCTGTTAGGCGAAGGTGTGGAGGGTTAGAAGGATAGCCCCCAAGTCATGAACCTCGACGAGGCGAGGCGGGGAAACCAAGATTTGGGTAGTCAAGAAGAAAACCTGAAGGATGTTAGTATGAAGCCTGGAAGAAAGGACTATAGAACCTGGATGATAGCAGGACCCCCCTGTGGTCGCGGTGGTGGGCACGATGGTGGGCGAGGTCTGGCAGCCACTCTCGAGAAGATGATGGGGGGAACGGTTGAAGACACATGGCCAAAGGAGAATAGTTACTCACGCCATGTGGAATCCTCAGAGCGGAGCAGAGGGGGGATCACACGTGGAGGGAGAGGGGATCAGTTCGCTACCAGGATGATCCTATCTTGAGGCAATATGGTGGTGTATCACGATGATCAAGGAACGACTGAGGTTCAACCTCCTAACTTAAACCCTAATAGGGAAATAATTTTCCACCCTTCAACATCTAGCAACGGTACTATTCCCATTCCTCTGGCTCTAGAGCCGAATCATGACACAGTTTCTCCTCCCCTACCTGTCGCTTCGGCTAGGTTACCGTTGCCTAGCATAAGAGACTCGTTGGATAGAGAATTTGGTGTAGAAGGAGGCTCTAACCCAGGTCTTATCACATCCCTGAACAAGGGGCGACAGCCCCAACATCCTCTCAAAGCTATGGCACACTATTCAAGGAGAGATTTAGAGGCACATCAGAGCTTGGTGGTTTGACTTACCCAGGCCCTCAACTTAACTGTGCAGAAGCTTCCACCCGAAGATCAAAACATGAAAGATGATCTATTGGAAGAAGACATCAACATCAAAACAATGTAAAGTTAGAGGCATTGGCCCGTAGAGGCAAGATGAAGACTAATTCATGTCCCAAAAAAAGCAGAGTGGCTGGTCCCACTAATTCTACATAGGATTTCCCTAGATCAGGGATTTCTCAAACTTATTTCTCCTCTCATAATTTCAATTATTTTATGGAATCAATCAAAATTTTGTGTTGGAATTGCAAGGGTTCCTCGAATCCTACAACAGTAAGTAGGATCAAGGCACTCATGAGGAGTTTCAAACAAGATTTGGTATGCTTGGTAGAGATAAGAGTAGATGCCAATAGAGCCATCAAATTCTGTGATAACTTCGCTAAAAGGTGGGAGTGGCTGTCATCCTAGCCCAAGGTATTTTTAGGGGTATATCACCCTTTGGAAATAGGGAGTGGGCATCGTTACTTCCATTACTTACTCTCGTTACTCTTTAAATTTGATATTTTCAAAAGAAAAACCCAAGCAGTGGGTGCTCTCAGTAGTATATAATTCTCAAAATGTCAATCTTCAGAAAGATTTGTGGCATGAACTATTCTCCTTGTCATTACTTTATTTGCCTTGGTAGTTGTGGGAGACTTTAATGCAATCGAATCCTCTGAGGAGCATAGGGGGGGTAGAGCCGACCATTACTTAGTTAAATCCAAACTTTTTAATGAATTTATAGCCTCTAACCATCTCTTTGATTTGGGATATTGTGGGTCATCCTTTACTTGGTGTAATAATCAACAAGGATTGGCTAGAAGGTGGGCACGACTAGATAGATTCTTGGGCAATATTGCTTGGTTGAGAAACTTTGAAACTTATGTTAACAAGCACCTACCAAGAACTGCCTCAAATCATGCACCCATGGTCTTGAGTGCAAAGTCTTTTACTCACCATAAGAACAAAGTCTTCAGATTTGAAAACAATTAGTTTGATTATGAAAAATGTTATTTCAATGTCTGTAAAGCATTGAATAGCAGGAACAATGTTGCCCCTTTACATGTCTTTAATCACTATTTGTCTAGGGCCAGAACTTACTTAACAAACTGGAAAAAAAAAAGGGTTATCACCTTTGGAGGAGCATATAACTAAGACAGAGGAGGAAATTGCCATTTTAGAAGCTTTAGAGGCCTCACCTGCCTATTCTGATCTAGATAGTCTAGCACTTAGGGGACTCTACAATAAAAACTCGGCTCTATTGAAGCAGAGCCAAATAAGATGGCCACATAGGGCCAAATTAATATGGTTAAGAAATGGGGATTATAACACAAATTTATGTTATTTGGGATGACCATGGTGTTCTTCATACTGAGCATCAGAATATTGGCAAGGCCTTTATTAATTTCTACTCTAAACTTTGGACTTCCACTTCTTCAATATCCATGGAGGAGCTGTCAACAATTCTCCCAAATGACTTGCCAAAATTGAATGATAGTAAAAAAGAAAACTTATGCAGTCCTGTATCCTCTATAGAAATCTACCAAACACTTAAAGCCATGCCAAAAGGTAATAGCCTAGGGCCTAATGGATTCAATGTGGAATTCTACCTTTTTTTTATTGGGATGTAGTAAAAGAATCCTTGCTATTAGCCATTAACCAGTTTTTTCAAACTGCTTGTCTACCAAAATCCTGGGTTAAAACATATGTGGTCCTTATCCCTAAAAAGGATGCCCCAACCAAGGCCCAAGACTTTAGACCTATATCCTTATGCAATGTGACATATAAGATAATCTCCAAACTCTTGACAAATATGCTTAAAGGGGTGATGTCATTGGTCCTGAACAATATGGATTCATTGAGGGTAGGTCTACATTTGATAACATTATGGCAGTTCAAGAGATTGTGCATTCACTAGAATTTGATTCCCAAACCCTCCCTAGGATGATTCTCAAACATGATATTAAGAAGGCATATGATGCCATGGAATGGAGTGCCATCCTTGCCACTCTCAAGGTCATGCATCCAGAAACTTGGATAGCTTGGATCAGGGCTTGCATATCATCTGCTTCTTTTTCCTTTTTAGTAAATGGGCAGCCTACTGATTGGTTTTCTAGGTATAGAGGACTTAGACAAGGGGATCCTCTCTCTCCTTATCTTTTTATATTTGTTTCTCAAAACCTCATTGCCATCCTTAACCATGCCATGTATTTAATAATGATTCCTGGGTTTGATGACAGATTAGGTCATAATTTCAATTATCTGATGTATGCAGATGATGTAATTATTGTAACCAGGGCTACTAGATCTATAGCCAGGAACTGTAGAATGTATTTAGACATTTACTACAGGCTCACATGTCAGAAGGTTAATTTGATCAAATCTTTCATCCATCTTCCTTCTAGATTCAATAGAACACTTAGAAGTGTCATTGTTAGTATTCTAGGTATGAATGTTGGGTTATTCCCTTTCAAGTATCTAGGAGCTATGATTTCTCCAAAGAATATACCTGCGAATCAGTGGAATACACTTGTGGACAAAACAAAAAGAAGCTTGAATGCATGGAACTAGGCTTCTATTTCCTTAGCAGGTAGATCAGTAATGATTAATTCTTCTTTGTTGTCCATACCAGTCTATTCCTTGTCTTACTATCCTGTCCCTGACTCAACAATTGATCAAATATCCAAGTTAGCTAGGAGATTCCTTTGGGGTAGTGGCACTGCTGGTGGCAGTTTTCATACCATAAATTGGAACATCACTACACTTGATAAATCTGATGGAGGTTTAGGAATTAGGGATTTGAGAATGGCCAAAATAGCCCTAATGAGCAAAAATATCTTCTCTATCATAAACAACGACAATAAAATATGGGTCGAGTTGTCTACTCTCAAATATGGTAGGCTAAATCCTTGGATGAACAGTTGTGTGGCGTCTATGTCCTGGTGTTATAGAATGATATGTAAAACAAATATGGGCATCAGAACTAATTTGGATATTAGAATTTGCAACCCTGAAACTACCAACTTAATGAATGATCATTGGGTTTTTGATATGCCACTCTCTCTGAAGCCTACTTATATTAATATCCAGCTTCCTATGGATACTTTGTAAATAACTGATTTTGTGGCAGATAATAATTTATTAAAGCCTGATATGACAAATTGCTTTGGTTCAGTCCTAGATTGGAATAGGCTAAGTAATATATCCTTTAAGGTAAATATTGATAATCAATGGATTTGGAGTCATGGTGGAAAAAAGATTGTCAAGTGTGTGTATAATACCTTAAACCAGAACCAAGTATCTGTTGAAGATAAATGGGAGGGTTGGCACATGCTCTGGAGGTTACCTGTGGCCCCAAGGGTGAAAACTTTCATTTGGAGGCTTTTATATGGCAGATTACCAACTTTTGAGCTACTCTACAGATTGAATATAGGTCTACAAAGACCATGTGCATTATGTGGACTGGAAAAAGAAACAATCAATCATATCTTTTGTATATGTAGAATAACAAGGCTTTGTTGGGAGTTGCTCACGGATTACAGAGGGTTGGATTGTAATCTGCCAAACAATTTGGTAGAAGGAGATTGGTTGGTGAGACTTGGTGGTATGGGGGTCCGGCTCCAGTCCAATACTCTCTCCATTCAATGGCCTCCTATTTGGGCACTTGGAGAGTGTTTGAAGGATTTCCAACCGTACGGATGGAAAGATCATCAAAAAATAAGATAGCATGTCAATTTTCATACAATTTGGTGACCGTATGATCCTCCCACTTAACGGTTGAAATTCTAAAACATTAAGATTTTTATAAAATAAGAACCGTTAAGTGGGAGGACCATACGGCCACCAAATTATATGAAAATCACATGCTAGCTTATTTTTCGATGATCTTTCCATCTCTACGGTTGGAAATCCTTCAAACACTATCTAAGTACCCAAATGGGAGGCCATTGGATATCAATGGATGGAGAGTGTATTGGATTTGAGCCGGACCCGTGGTATAGAGGAGAAATCTCATTTGTCTACCAAGGCATTGATAGCCACCTGTGCTTGATGTATATGGAAGGCAAGATGTAAGCTAGTATTAGTAATAAGATGGCACAACCAAGGCAGATTATCCAGCAGGCCATCTCAGCCACACAAGCATACTTTTGTAGAGCCAGGGGTCAACTTAGGGAGTATCTAAACTTTGTTGTATTCCATAACACAATTACTCTGATGTGTGATGCTTCTTATACTGCTTCTTATAATATTGATTCTTCCCATGCTGACATAGGTTATGTGGCTATTATGGGATCTACTACAATAATTGCAGCAGGATGTGTAGCAGAGGAAGTGCATACAAGCCTTCAAGCATAAATCAAGGCCATTGGTAGAGGTCTGGACCTGTGCAGGAGAATGAACCTAGAGCCCAATCGAGTATGTTCTGATTGCCTTCAAGCATTGGAGCTAATTGAAGCTGAAGAGCCTTTTCCCAGTAGCCTGTATCAGGATGCGATCTAGCAAGTCAAGGAGCTGATCAATCTTACTCCTCTGATGAAGATAAAGTACTACCCAAGAGCTTAATACACTGGCAGATGCATTAGCAAATCATGCTAGAAGAAATCCGGAATTATCCTTATTACACCGAGGTGGTTGGAAGACATTGCGCTTACTGCAGGACTAAACTTTTGATGTTTTACTAAACTTTAGTATATTTTGGTTTGGTCTATTTAGCTAGTTGTAGCTCTTTTTCTGTCAAAAAATTATATATATATATATATATATATATATATATATATATATATATATATATATATATATATATCATTATAAGGTAAGGTCAGCCGGAAACACTGTTCATTTGCGGTCGCCTTCCATTTGGCCACCTGGAGCATGTTTGAAAGATTTCCAACCATATGGATGGAAAGAACATCGAAAAATAAGCTAGCATGTCAATTTTCATACAATTTGGGAACTTGTAGGGTCTTCATCTTAGGTGAAAATTTATAGAAATCTTACAAGTTCAAAATTTCAGCCGTTAAGATGAAGACCCTACAAGTTCCCAAATTGTATGAAAATTGACATGCTAGCTTATTTTTCGATGTTCTTTCCATCCATATGGTTGGATTTCCTCAAAACACTATGCAAGTGGGCCAAAAAGAGGCGACCGCACTTGCACAGTGATAAGGCCGACCGCACTATATCATGACCCATATATAATCATGATAAGGTAAGGTCGCCTTACTACTATTCAAGTAAAGTCGTCTCATTTTCACCCATTTTGAGAATGTTGTTTGCAAATCCAACCGTACGGATGTAAAGAACATCAAAAAATAAGCTAGCGTATTGATTTTCATACAATTTGGTGACCGTATGATCATTCATCTTAAAAGGTGAAATTCTGAACCGGCCGTATGATTTTTTATAAATTTTCACTCGTTAAGATGAATAATTATACGGTCACCAAATTGTACGAAAATCGATATATTAGCTTATTTTTTGATGTTCTTTCCATCCGTACGGTTGGATTTACAAACAACACTCTCAAAATGGGTGAAAATGAGGTGACCTTACATGAATAGTAGTAAGGTCGACTTCATAGTAACATGACCCTATATATATATATATATATATATCCGTTTGCTCAACCGTAAATTATACGTGGATCATACCAATAATACCACCTGCCACCTTCTGCAGGTGAACTTGGCAAGGTTTTCAACCCTATAAATAGTTCTTAAATCTTTGTAAAAGCTAGCTGCTTAGTAAATTATTTGGGAAAAAGAAATCGAAGTTAAGCTGTATAAAAGCTTCTTGTGAGGAACTACATCTTTTAGCCTTTTTGCAAAATAAACAAATCTTTCTATATGAGATGACTTTTACCCTATCATATAAATTTAAGAGTTGGTCTGCAAGATCTATATGAGATGACTTTGTAATATAAGTAATTATTTCGAACCATTGATTTATAACATGTAATCTCTTTTTGAATATTTCTTACTGAAAGTTCTGTCGGGTTGTCTGCCTATTATATGATATGTTGCAACACAGATTGCAACTCACTCCTCACAGAATGTTTAGAGGATAATAACTAAAACATTCACACACAAACAAACAAAAACACACAAGAAAGGAGACACAGAAGTTGGTAACCCAGTTCGGCTACAAAGCCTACATCTGGGGGGCCATGCCCGGAGATGAAAATTCACTAAAAGAGGATGAAACAAAAAGTGTACAATCAAGTAACACTCATACAAACATCATCACTCTATCCCCTCAATATTGCCGGGGTTCTCCAACCTCTCCCTCAAGGTTTTTCTCCCCACACCACTCTCAATATCCAGCAGGGTCTTCAGTAGATGCGCGACATGCCTAAGATGTCGCCTTCCTCTTTTAGTATCGCCATAATCTCCGCAGCTACTAAATTGGACTCCTTCCACATTTAGCTGTTGTAACTTAGTTGTAACTCCGATTGCAACATGGCCCGACTGAAGTACTAACAGAAGCTACAGCATCCGTTGCTCTTCGACCTCGACACACCTTCAATCCTCCTGGTTGAGTTCCGAGTCTACTACGTCAGATCCACCCGATCCCGACACGCAATTAGCCAATCCACCTCTCCGTCGCGTACTCAGCCCATCACGGTCGCACCCCACCATGGCGCGAGCTCATGAATCAACCTTCATCTCGATCATGCAAGGTTGAGTTGTTAGATTGGCTCCTCCAATCTCTTTCCGAGCTTCGTCACATCTTGGCCCATCATGCTCTATTGATTGTCTCTTGTTCTTCAATCATCCAAATATGGTCTCCAATTATTCCTTGATTTGGCTTCAATCCAGCACCTCATCAATCACTAATATCTTGCCAAATCAATCCACCAATCAGCTCCTTTCTATGCATGAAGAATCTCAATCTTGATTTGTATCATCCAAGCAGCTTGAACACCACCTTGTTGACCAAGTGGACTTGTGTCAAATATTGCCAACCAAACTAATTTGCACTAAAACCTTCAACTGTATAATCAAGCTTAAACAATAAAAACGTAACTTCAGGTTAGCAATTTATTCTTCTAATGATCTTCCCTTTGGTATTTTCCTGCTTTTCACAATTATATGGACTTCAAAAGAACAAACCAATCTTCAAATGCTTGCAAGTTCCATTAGAATTCATTCATATTTTTAAAAAACATATTGATAATAAAAATATGGTACACCTCATTGACCGACATTGTTGCTTGGCAAGGATTCATTAACAATGGCAAGCATTTCATTGAACATCTTTTTAAACCTTGCAGCAATGAATAAGCTATATCAGCTGGGCTGACAGATGAATAATATTTGCTACCAATAATCCTTACAAGAACATGATCCTTCTCTAAAATGATGAAACCGACTCCGATCTCTCACTGTGATCTCACGATCATAAATCTTCGATATAAGCTTGGTCACCAAATGACAATCAGCACAGACTCTCAAGTTCTTCACAATCCTAATCGGTACGCCAGGAGAAGTGTTTATCAAGGCGAAAGCAATGGCTAACCTCTCACTGTGATAATTCAGAGCATTCTCCTTCTCCTCTTCCTCAATGTCAGCCAACACATTCGTTGTACGGGGAACATAACCTTGCAATCTTAGTTTAATGGCAATCTCTTCGAGCATCTCATATATGGCATCACTCTGAGGATGAGATCTATCTCCCATTACAAACTCGTGAATGCGGTTGCCCAATTCGACAAGACTATGACCAGGTTTCTTCCTTACTCCACTCTTCAACATGTTCCTTCTCAATTTATGAACATCAGCCCATCGGCTGACTGAGGCATAAAGGTTCGACAAGAGGACATAATCACCACTGTGGCCAGGATCCAGCTCCGAGAGCTTAGCCCAAGCTGTCTCCCCGAGTGCCACACGCTTGTGCATTGCACAGGCACCTAGCAAAGTCCTCCACACAACAGCATTGGGTGCCATTGGCATTGTGGTGATGTAATTGTGAGCCTCTTCCACCAAACCAGCTCTTCCAAGAAGATCAACCATGCAACCATAGTGTTCGATTTTGGGAACGATCTTGTATTGATCTTTTAATCTATTGAAATATCTAAAACCATCATTGACAAGCCCGCAGTGACTGCATGAATACAAAACTCCGACCAATGTAATCTCAGTAGGCACCAACCTTTCCTGTTCCATCTCAGCAAATAACTCAAGCGCCTCCTCGCCAAAACCATTCACAGCAAGGCCAACAATTAAGGAAGTCCATGATACAACATTTCTTGAAGCACCCATATCAACAAACACCTTGTAAGCATCATCAATCCTCCCACATTTTGCATACAAATCTATGAGAGCGTTCTCAACATGAACATTGGAGTCCAATCCTTTCTTAAACAAGAACACGTGCGCCCTCCGGCCAAGCGCCAGAGCCCCAAGCTCAGCGCAAGCAGTGAGCAAGCTCACCATCGTGAAACCATCAGGCTCAATACATTCATCCTCAGATCTCATTACCCTGAAGAGAGTGAGAGCCTCATTAGGGCGGCCATTCACAGCAAACCCATTGATGACCGAATTCCAAGTAACAAGATTTCTCTCAGGCATTCTCTCGAACACGTCATGGGCGTTCTCAAACAGCCCACAAGCAGCGTAGAAATGCACTAACGTGTTCTGAACAAACACAGAAGTTTCAAGCCCATCTTTGAAGGAACGGCAGTGGACCTTCTCGCCTTGTTTGAGGTCCATGAGCTTGGCGCAAGCCTTGAGGAGGAAGGGATAGGTGTGGGTGTGATGTGTAGCATCTCTAAGCCTTGGGGTTTAGTCCCACATTGGCTAGCCAAGGATGGTTCCTTGTACATATAAGGTTGGGCAACCCTCGCTCGGCCGGTTTTACGAGGTTGAGTTAGGTCCAACCTTGTGTGGGGCTTGTATGGGCGGCCTATGGGCTGGGCTTGTATGGGCCCGGGTCCATAACATTGGTATCAGAGAGGGTCGGTCCTTGTGGGGCACCGTTCGCCCGGGTTAAGCCGGTGCCGTGAGGCTGGAGAGTGCCGGTGATGCGGACCACGGCGAGGGCGTCAGGAGTCGAGCGGGGAGATGTGATGTGTAGCATCTCTAAGCCTTGGGGTTTAGTCCCACATTGGCTAGCCAAGGATGGTTCCTTGTACATATAAGGTTGGGCAACCCTCACTCAGCAAGCCGGTTTTCTGAGTTGAGTTAGGTCCAACCTTGTGTGGGGCTTGTATGGGCGGGCCTATGGGCCTGGGCTTGTATGGGCGGGCCCGGGTCCATAACAGGGTGTCGGCAGGGGTGGCGGAGGCAAGCATGCGGAGGTGGACAGCGAGGGCAGGGCGGGGGTTGGGGCTCTGGGCGAAGCCGCGTATCATGGTGTTGTAGGTGAAGACGTCTGGGGAGAAGATCTGAGAGAAGATGGAGAGCGCGTAGGGCATGACCGGGTGGGAAGGGAGGAAGGAGATGAGAGTGAAGATGAGGTGTTTGCCGAAATGATTGTGAGAGATGGGGATGCCGGTGCGGATAGAGTGTGCATGGATTTGGTTGAGCCCTGGGAGAGACTTGCATGTTCGCAGGAGAGCTACACACTTGTGAAGAGTGGGGGGTTTAGGTTGCGATGTTTGGAGGGAGGTGGTGAAGTGCTTCGCAGTGGAAATGGTGGAATGGATGGGTGAGAATCCTTGGTGCATTTGGCCATTGCCAAGCAACTGTGTATGTGGACGCCCTTGTGGTTTTATTGATCGAGGATCCATGTATAATAAATAACTAAAAAAAAATTATTTTTTAGTCCCCGACATGTTTACATGTGGCAGAATAGTCCAAATGTTTTTTGGTATTCCTTGTCAATCCATCATTTTGTAAATTCTTCTTTGCCAGTCCCTCTCGTGAGATAGGAGTGAAGAATTTTTGAACAATTCCACTTTTACCCATGGGTACTTTGGTGGGAGATCTCCCCCAGTCACTATTACTTCCCTTTACTTGTCTAACAAGCTTCCTCATCCTCTTCATCTTGTTCCTTTGTCCCGTGAGAGCGTTTTCAACTGAATATCTGCCCATTTAACAAGTTGCCATTAGAGAACTTCTTTGTTGTTGCTAGATACAAACAATAATTTATTGAGTTTAGTATATTGTTAACGTCACAGTCTATGTTAGAGGATATATACAAACATTGGAGCCTAGAAGCTTCAAGCATGAGAGTGAAGTATGTTATCCCAAACGATCACAAGACTATATGTTCCATTGAGTCAGATGGGGTTTTCTTGTGGATGTGCAACATGTATAGTATATTCAATAAGATCGTGGTGGACATAATCGTTGAGGACAGGAGTGTGACAACTGCGGACTGGCCAGTGTTATCCCAGGCTCCATAATTAAGGCTACCTTTTTATTTGTCTTTGTTATATTTTGTATGTTCTTTGTTTCGAACAACTATGTTGTTTGTTTTAGAATGGAAGTATGTTCCACGTATAACATTAGCCCATGATTATTGGGGTATTTGTTTCTTGTTTTCCTTTCGATTTATATCGCTCAAGGTTTCCAGTTATTTTATGGTTTCTATATATTTTTCATATTTTTCGTTTAATTTTTGGTATTTCCACTTACTAAATGGATTATGCATTTATTTTCTAAATTTTCACTTAGTAAACCGCTTAAGTGTTTATTTTTTTTGGAGCTTCGGCTTAGTAAGTGTCTAAAGTGTGTATTTTTTGGAGTTTCTGCTTAATAAATGGATCAAGTATTTATTTTTTGAACTTTCTACTTAGTAAACAGCTGAAGCGTTTATATTTTTAAGTTTTTGCTTAGTAAATGGGAATGGTTTTCATTCTTCTTATTATGCGGGAAACTCCAGGGATCGAATATCCTAAATAAGTTCTTTTAAACTCAATCCAATGATGTCATCACAAAGTCAAGGAATGGTCCTGTGCAAAATGAACAACTCGGAATTTGATGTCGTGGTGATCAAAACAGTCAGACAGAGATTTGAGAATGCAAAATATTTCAGGGAAGCTTTATAGACCTTTGTTATCAGGGGAAGTTTCAATTATCTCTTCTTCAAGAATGATTAGCAAAGTGTCACTATTGGATGTGCAAAGGATAGTTGTTAGTGGCGTGTCAATGCATCATGAGATGGTACTCTTAAAGCATTCAAGATCAAAACAATAAAAACCGCACATACATGTGGATGGGGGAATTAGAATGACATCCCATCCAAAGACATCTAAAAAATGAGTCAGCAAACTTGTGATTTAGAAACTTAAAGATCGACCATATTGATCTTCATCGGGACATATTACGTGACCATGGAGTTCACCTACCATATAAGCTTCACTGGATGGATAAAGAAGTTTTGCGGGAAAAGTTCCATGGATGAGATATGCCATGTTACAATCTATTGTTGTTGTATGCCGGGAAGGTGGCTAATGTGTCCTCGCGTGCAAGTGCATGGGATCACTCAAGTAGTAAAGTACCCTGAGGGTAGGCTAGTCGAGTCCACAGGGACCAACAAAGCTAATACTACTTTGACTTCTATTATCTAGCCTAAAACTATGTGTGATATTCTAAATCTAACTAAAAGTTCTAAAGAGAACTAACACTAAAGTTACAGTTGGCAAGCTGGGGTATATCAGTCAAGAGAGCATAACACCTTGAATCTCTCTCCCCATTGGGATCCCTTGCTCAACTAAATTCCTAATACTAGTTATTTACTGATGTATTCTTGGACTGTGAAGAACCCTAAATTGGTTTGATCTCGATCTCTCGTACAGCCAAACCTTAGTCCCATATAGAAACTTCGTCGTACGATTGCATTATCATTATTATTAGGTTATGTGGTTCCTACTATTAGGTTTTACCCTAATCTGGAAAGTGTGTTTTGTAATTACCGTACGCCATATCTCTCGGCGAGAATGGACCCTTTATCGTCTATGCTATTATCTAGTGTTGACTGCCAGCTATGAGTGCGAACACTCAAGCCGGCACACGCAAGCTTACGTCATCGCAAGTAATAAAACCGATAAGTACCGGGTCGAATTCCTCAAGGAACGGATACTAGATTTCCTAAACTGGTGTACTAAATGCTAGAAGGGGTTGGTTTTGTAGAAGTTGAAGTTGTGGTTAAGACTTGAATGAAGTGAATAAATTACGAAGGTCACAAGGGGAAAACTCTCAAGTATAAGGCTCTAGGGTTGTATGGCGTTAATAGACTTGTTAAGGTTTTCCCCCTAGCTTGCTAAGATATTAAGGTTGTGGATATAGGATTAAAATGGTAGAGATTGTACTTATGTGCACTCCGGATGCAACCTACAAGACCTTACTTCTAAGGTGCATGCTCTAACTCC
This sequence comes from Dioscorea zingiberensis, assembly GCA_026586065.1. NCBI lineage: Eukaryota > Viridiplantae > Streptophyta > Magnoliopsida > Dioscoreales > Dioscoreaceae > Dioscorea > Dioscorea zingiberensis. Next base: position 26,524,514 of record CM048826.1, read on the forward strand.
CATATGTCTATAGAGATAATAGAAGCATTATAGGGCTAACCTCTACCACTACTGTGGAAATGCCTAAGCTTATACCTAAGTTAAATGCAAATGCGTTGTCACTCCATCCACCCTATGTTTCTACTCTTCCTTCAAGCTCATAAGCCTTTGTGCTGTAGGATTTAGATAATTGTTGTCTTTCGACCAACAAGAGTTAATATAGTAGATTCACAAGCATATCCACAAGCGTGATATAAAAGCAAAGCCAAGGGTAATATTAAACTCAAGTCACAACATCCATACAACCCTAGAAAGGGTGTTTAAGCTACTATTATAAAAGATAAATCCAAAACAATGGCATCATACACATAAACATCCATATCTAAGCTAAAGAGTGTTCAATAAACATCAAAGATTTAAATTTAAGGATTCCCCCTCATGAATGAGTAGTCCCCAGCTCCAAACTGCTGAAAAAAGTCCTCCGGATCAATGCTCCAGCGCACAGCTGCCACCAGGATCAAAGATGCCAAACCCTAGCAGCTCAGCTCCCTTTATATAGGTACTCTGACATCTTGATGCTTTCCTTAGTCTAGAGATTCCCTAAAATCTTGTCATCACTATGTTTCTTAGTAACATCGCGATGTTACTTATCTCCAAAAGTGCTCTTTGCCTGCAATTATCATCGCGATGTGAATTTTCCTCCAAAAACTGATCTCTGTCTGAAATTAACATCGCGATGTCATCCTAGCACTTCACGATGTTCACCACTCTGCTACTTCATTTCACCTGTTGCATAAAAACTTTGCTCATTTTAGCATCTGTCGATCTCAAACAGGTGTAAATCACTATTAAAGCCTTAAGACAACAAATGTTGTTACATGATACATTTTAGGGCCAAGACAATATAAATATTCATTCAATACTGAATCTTTCGACCCTAATTGCTTGATAAACCTCTACTAAAATAGCTCTCTCCCGAGAGCTATCACATATCCAAACTTGAACTATTGCTTGTCCTTAAGCAATGAATAGGAAAAAGAATAACAAGACAATAATTCAACTATGCAATTTGTTTTAGGATTGGTCTCCGATGCTCATGCAACATATGCAATATGACACAATAGTTAATATGTTGCACGTGTCAAACAAGAGTACTAAACATTAAAGAATAATCACACTCAGCCTCAGAACTCTATCAATGTAATGACCATAGCTTAGTAAGGATCACAAAGATAAATACATGCAAAAGCGAATAGAAATAGAAGATTACATCTCCATAGCTATGTTTTCACCACTCTCTAATAGTGGAAGACTTTACTCCTGGAGTAGGCTATTGCTCACATCTTACGGCAATTCTTTTATTCTTTCAAGACATTGTTTATTTCCTTTTTTTTTTAGTTTGAAGTAGCGCATCCTTAATGAATCTGATTTTCTTCTAAGTATACGAAAATAATCACCTCGATGTAAGCTCACCTATACCCCAAGTTTCTATGAACTTCCCTATGTTTCAAGTTTTACTCATCTGCTATGAGTTCTATACCCTAGTTCTATTTTCTAGAGCATATATGTTCTCTAAGTGGTCTCCTGTAATACCCCAAAATTTTAAAATAAATAATCAGAAAATTTTCAAAAATTTAATGAGATTAATTAGCACAGAAAATGAATTAATTACATTAAAACTCAATTAAAGAAAAATCAGGAATTAATGGATCTAAAATCCAGCCTTGCAACTATTTGGGCCAGAGAAGGCTATATTGTGACGCCGAGCGGGGTAGCGATTAACCCGCGGGCTGGCAGGATCCAAAAGGGGATCGCAAGGAAGACGACAAAAAGAAAGATAAACAGAGAGAAATCTCTTAAAATCCAAAAGTAAAATTATTATTCAGAATTCAATAATGAAAAGCTAACCCACAAGCCGGGTTAAATAGACTCAAAAGATTAACCTAGAAACCTTATCATCTAATCTAAATTTGCTAAAATTGACAAATTATTATTTAAAACTAAACTTATCTAAATTTAAAACTCTAAATAAATCATATAACTCCTAAAAATCTGAGATCAAATCGGATTCAAATCTTATCCTAATTAGGCATATGAAATATTACCAAAAATATATAAAAGACCGAAAACCTTAATTCGGTAGATAAAATATTTCTAAAAAATATAAAAAAAATAACTAAAATTCTACAAAATATGACGTCCCCATGTCGTGTGCGCCACAAAGAGCTTTCCGAATTAAGGTTGAACACGCAATTCTGATATCGGTAGCCAAAGTTATGGCCAAAATCGACTCAATCTTGGAATTGACTCGATAACTTCCCGTCTTTACATTGACCCGCCAACCCGACAACATTTGACTTGAGCCTCCTGCATCATATTGGGCTGGCCATTTAGACTTGAAATAGTTGGAGGAGGATGGAAAGGATAATCTCGGACAATTAATTGAGAAAGTTATTACATGTTAATTAATCTAGATTAACTAAGTGGGAGATACCAGAAAAAAGTTAGGGTCCCAGTAATGTAGATCTGGCAAAGTCAAAAGCCGAAAAATATAGATCTCTGTTGGGCTAGTAAATGCTACCCGTGAAGTATAGTGTGTCGGTTACCCATTGATAGGAAGTAAAGAATGAATTGACTAATAAATAAATAAAATAATAAAGCGAAATTATTGTGATCCGGAATAAAAGGATCTGGTCGGCTAATGCTTTTTAATTATATCACATATGACTGAATAGTGCTTTATGAATTATTGAAGGGATGGCTTAGGGATTAAGTTGATTGTTTATAAGTAAAGGCTGAAAATTTAGAGAAAGGGGATTCTCTCTCTCTCGTGCCCTACTCTCGATCTCCTCCAAATCTGGATCCTGCCTCTGATAATCTCTAATCCTCCCCAACACTGAGGGTCGTATGTGCAAGCTGGCCAAACTAACATCCATATGTGGCAATATAAGCTCTACCTCCAATCTCCTCATGTCCTCCAACAAGGGTTATTGAGATGTCAACAACGCGGTGACTCCATAACAAGACCTCCTGCTCAAAGCATTTGCCACCACGTTAGCCTTGCCCCGGTGGTAATGAACACTCAGATCATAATCCTTGATCAACTCCAACCAACGCCGTTGTTCATATTCAGTTCCTTCTGAGTAAAAATGTACTTGAGGCTCTTGTGGTCGGTATATATCTTACATGGCACACCGTAGAGGAAATACCGCCAGATCTTCAAAGCAAACATGATCGCTATAAGCTCTAGATCGTTTGTGGGGTAGTTCTCCTCGTAAGGCTTTACCTGGCGAGAAGCATAAGCAATGACTCTCCCATCCTGCATTAAAACGCACCCCAGGCCAGTCTTGCAAGTTTCACTATAAACTGTGTACCCGCGCCCACTCCGTGGCAAAGCTAGGATCAGTGCGGATACCAACCTCTGATTTAATTCCAGAAAGCTTTTTTCACAAGATTCTAACCAAACAAACTTAGCACCCTTCCTGGTCAATCTCGTCAGGGGTGTTGTCAACCAGGAAATACCTTTAACAAATCTCCGATAATATCCATCTAATCCAAAGAAACTCAGGATCTCCCTGATTGTGGTCGGTCTCCTCCAATCGCCGACTGCCTCAATCTTCTTGGGGTCCACTGAAACTTCAGCACCACTGATCACATGCCCCAAGAAAGCCACACTGTCTAGCCAAAACTCACACTTGGAGAACTTGGCATAACCCTACTTTCAAGTTCACTTTATTACTTGTGATGGGTACTAGTACTTCCATCTCCCTGAGGATCGATAACCCTACTTTCAAGTCCACTTTATTACTTGTGATGACCCGTAAACTTGCGGTTGTATCGCACCACGGTGATCATGTAGTGCTCTAGCAATGGCCAAAAATGTTCGGCCTAGGATGATTGGCACCTCTACATCGTCGTCGATATCCAATAAGACAAAAGCTACAGGAAAGATAAATCTATAAACTCTAACAAGAACATCTTCAGCCATCTCTCGAGGACGCTTTATGGAGCGATCGGCCAACTACAATGTCATCCTTGTAGGTTTCGGATCACCTAAACCCAATTTCACATACAACTTGTAAGGCATGACATTGATGCTAACACTTGAGTCTGCCAATGCGCTTTCCTGTAAACAATTCCAAATTACAAAAGGGATGATCATACTCCCAGGGTTCTTTAGCTTCTTCGGCAATCTGGATTGCACAATTACCGAGCACTGTTCGTTTAGCGTTAGTGCTGCAGCCTCTTCCAGCTTTCTTTTGTTGGTTAGTAACTCCTTCATGCATTTAGCATATTTGGGCATGTGGGAGAGTACTTCCAACAAGGGTAAATTAATGTGTAACTGCTTCAGTATTTCCAAGAATTTTCTGAAGTAAGTGTCTTCCTTATCCTTTTTCAATCTCTCAGGAAAGGGAAGTTTGGGATGATTTTCAGCGATAGTTGGCTGCCCCAATTCTTTCTCTCCCTCTTTCAATTCTTCTTTGTCAACCGTCTTCTTTGTTTTGGATGCCTCAACTATTTCCACTTGAGTAGCATCCAAGCTTTGGAACTAATTGAAGCTGATGAGCATCTTGTTGGAAGCCAATACCAAAATGAGATTCTTCAAGTCAAGGAAAAGATTAAACTCGTGCCTCTGATGGAGTTCAAATACTGCCTAAGTGACCTCAACATCCTTGCAGACGCACTGGCCAACCATGCTAGAAGAAACCCACAGTTCTCTTTATTCTATCAAGGAACAGATCGACCGCGATGGTTGAATGATACTATAGTCACAACAGGATTAAACTTTTGAGGATACTACTGATCCTTAGTTAATTTGTTGTTCTGTTTTTAAATAGCTCACCATAACTCTTTACTTTGTCAAAAAAAAGAAAAACTATTTCCACTTGAGTTTCTTTCACAGGAGGAGTCTTCACCAATAACTCTACCTCCTTCCCGCTCCTCAAAGTAATAGCTTTCAACAGCTCACAGGGATTAGGCTCAGCATTACTAGGAAGACTTCCTTAGGGTCTCTTTGAAGTGCTCCTAGCCAATTGACCCAGTTGGTTCACCAAGTTTTGGATGCTTTCTTGCACATTTCTCAACGTGGTGTTTATAGCATAAAACTTAGAGCCCGTGGTGACCATGAATCTTGCCAAGATCTCCTCCATAGAGAATTTTTGCCCTTGGGGTCGTGGAGGTTGTTCAAAATTTTGGTGGGCCTTGCCCAGCTTGAGAGGTTACATAAGAAAGGGCTGGGTGACTACAATTAGGGGCATACGCTTTAAATTGATTTCCTTACGGCTTGGACAAATTTCCGATACATTGTAACTGCTCCATGGGAACACTTTCTAAACTTGATATGGGACACTGCGCTATCTCATGTCCTCTACCACAAGTGCAACAGATCATTACATAAGCTAAACTTTAACTGCTTGTTGTCAAACGATCGATCTTCCTAGATAATTCCTCTACAACGGCCATGAGTATCGTATTTGAGCTCACCGTGCAAGCTCTAACACTTGTAGATACCTTTTTCCTTGAAGACCAAAGTGACTCGTTGCTTGCTATGTCTTTGAATAACTCTTCGGCATCTTTAGGATACTTATTACTCAAAGAGCCTCTAGGCACGGCATCAATAATCTTTCGAGTGTGATTATTCAACCCATTATAAAAACAGTGAACTTTTGCATAAGGTTGAATCTTGTGGTGGGGGCTTCTCAAAAATAAGTCCTTGAATCCTTCATAGGCTTCAAACAAGGACTACGAATCTCCTTGCCTAAAAGGTGAAATCTCTCGACAAATCTTCGCGGCCTTGCTCGGCGGGAAGTATCTCCCATGAAATTTGTCAAGCATGCCCTTCCATGTTCGGACACTCCCCGCGGGGAGTGAAGTAAGCCATCTATATGCCACACTCCTCAAACTGAAGGGAAATAACCTCAATCGGATTTCATCATCTAATGCCCCATCAATTGCAAACATGTTACAAATTTGTATGAAATGACCAAGGTGCTCATGTGGGTCTTCATCGAGGCGGCCATCAAACTGTGCGGAGTTCTGGATCATGCTCACTGTAATGACTCTTATCTCAAAATTGCTTATATTTATTGTAGTGGATGTTGAACTCATCCCCAGTGTACTCTGGATGTTCATATTCTGATAATGTCTTCCTTCTTTCAACCAAGATTGGGAAACTTCTATCCTCAATGTGAACTTTAGAAGGTGTAGAGTTCTATGCCTCAAAAGATTGTCCTCGACTTGAATCCCCTATCTCACAGAGTCTGCGATGCAGGGTTCTCTCAATCTCCCTGTCTTCTTCCACAAGACCCGCGGGTCATGCCCGGACCATGCACCAAATTCCTCACAATACAAATTATAGCAATTAATCAGTATTAAGGAATAGAGGTAACAAACATAAGTAAAAGTAAAAGGAAAATAAAAACTTATACTAAGACTAACTAATAGACGCCTAGAATTCTAGTGATCTTGGTCCTCGACAACGGCGCCAAAAACTTGATGAGCCTAATGCATATGCTTACAACCGCAAGTGCACGGGTCGTGTCAATTAATAAAGTGGACTATGAAAGTCGGGTATCGAAATCAAGGACCTAGAGAAACTAGAAACTAACTAGAGGTTTATTAATTAATCTAATCACAATTTGATGGTGGGTTGTTCTAAACTAATGGAGCTAAACCTAAGAGACGAAAATAAAATTTGAGTGTAATAAAGTCATGAGAGAAATCAATCAAGAGAGGGGTATCCGGGCAATGTATCCCTCTTGGATTCTTAATAATGGTGGATAAAGGATGTTAAGATTTATAGTTGCAACCGATTGGACCAAGGATTCCTAAGGTACCTTCACTCCCTCTCTCAAGGTGAATTACTAACTTAGTGCCCTTACTGATGATGTTCTAGGGAATCAATTACTTGGAAGGATTACGGGAATAAGACGTATGAAAGAGTCGCTCTCCTTAGTCCCCGATCTCTTGGCTCACTCGTAATCCTCTCTATTGAGGTATGCCTGGGGAGGCGTTCGCTTCTTCCCCTGGTGCTTCAGATTGGATAATCTGGGTTGTCGTAACTTTCATTAAGCGAATTCAAAGAATGACACTCAATAGATCTTAATAATACATGCAACTAACATTCATTAACATCCAACATCAAAGTTGAAACATGAATACAAGGGTTCTACATGCCCGAATACCTAGGAAATTAGTTCCCCATCAATGGGGAACACAAATCCAATACACAAGTGGAAGTAAAAGCAAACATGAAATGAGATGCTATTACTTCCACTGTTGGGAAGGACCCCCTCCAAGCCTCGCGATCGAAGGGGACATACCTTCGACTAACCTTACGGTGGGTCAAATGCATAGATTCCATCTTCAATTTGGCCCTTAAAACAATTTCCAAAAAGTGAGAAGCCCAAACTAGAATAAATGAAAGACTCACCGTGCTGGACACTAGTGTAGTGTCCTACCTCATCCTGGGCAGTAATAGTAGTGTTGTTTTTGCTTTTGTTCTTCTCGGTCCAAGATTGAGCTTGAGATAGGGGCTTCTTTTTCTTCTTTCCAGCTCCCCCTTTCGTTTCTTTCTCTCTTCCTATCAGAACTCTCTTCAGCAGCACCACCTAGTCTATCATCTATCTCTCTAAGGTATTCTTCCAGTGGATCGATTGCAAGTACTTCCTACAAGCAGTTATCAGAAATTAAATCAGTGTCATCTATACAGTATGAAAGATCATCGTGAGCTAATATATGACGCATTGTCTCTGGCAATTTAAAAACCACTTTGTTATCCCAACTCTCAAGGATATTTTTCCATCGCGGTGTGATAAGTGTTCGTTTGAGCATAATTTTATATCATGTTCTTATATGCTTGGCATGTAATTTTGAAGACTTTTTGCCCACCGATATTTAAAATTTATTCATTTTGATAAACATGCCAAATACCTATGAATTTAGTTCCCCATCAATAGGGAACACAAATCCAATGCACAAGTAAAAGTAAAAGCAAATATTAAATGAGACGATATTACTTCCACCATTAGGGCGTGAAAGAAATGTTGAAAGGACCGCCTCCAAGCCTCGAGGTCGAAGGGGTTGAAGATGACGCTTGATGCCTTCACCTCGAAGCTCTTCTTTGCCATAGATTGAAGGTGGTGTTCGTGGATCAATGGGAGAGCCCCCCAAGAGAGTCTAAAGAACCAAAGATCTCTTTACAGACACTAAACTCTGACTATTTATACAGCCCCCACGATTCTGAAGAGAGTTGGGGTTGTTTTGGGCTAAATCAGCTGAGTAAACTTGGATTCAGGCTCAATCCCGATGGTCCTATCTGGATGTCAGACGGTTCTATCTAAGACTTTTTTTGGGAAATCCCGTGCTAGACGAGGTAGTAGACAGGCATCTGATCTCCCGTCCGGTTGTCTAGTGAATCAGAAGCTGGACTTTGAGTGTCTTATGGTCGAGACGATCCTGTCTGATTATCAAATGGGTCCGTCTGATTATTTTCTTTAGCCTTATCTTTCTCGATTTTACTCAAAATTGCTTCAAAAGTTGGAATTGCCCTTGTATCGCTTAAAGTTGTTCTCAGAAACTCAGAAACTATTTTCTTCTTGTTGAAGTTGTTCTTACAGTAGCACATAATATGCAGTGTCTTCATGAAACATACTTTTGTGTTCCTCCTGATCTCGTAGAACCACAAATTAAGGGCGAAGATACAGGTAGCCTAGCATTGTCCTTTTCCCCGGGCATGGGCCTTCACACAATCTGTTGTATCGAGGATCTCCTTTATCAACCACTTAAGGGTGGCCTACACCCATGCATATTCCTGGAGTATCGCGAGGTTGTCGTCGTAAGAAGCAACCCACTGCGGCGCTTCATAAGAGTACTCATAAACAGAATGGTCCCAAGGAAGTAGACCACCAACATCTTATCGAAATTCTCTTCTTTGACCTTGCCATTCACAACTAGGTCAAGGAGAACCTTCTGAATGACATTATGTCTCGGTCAGCCATCTTTGCTAGGAACCTACACATGAAAGTAGTCTTTGCAACCTTCGGCTCTGAGTTTACTGCAACATCGTGGCATCGGAGATCGATGATCATGCCACTATCCTTTGCCCAGAACTCTAGCTGAGCAGAACCAATGTTGAAGGTTTTGATCTTTACATTGTACATTGCTAAGAGGGCATCTAGGAGCCCCCACTCCCGGATGATGGGTTCCATCTCCCTAAAATAGGCAAATTGAGTTCCCTTAAGCATCTCAAAATGTCGAGCTACCATCTTCATCTTTAGCTCTCTTAACATTGTTACACTTTGAACAAGATAACATCTTGTGTTGATGAAGCCGCAGTTTTTCTTTGCCATCTTGCAGAGAACTGTACATTACAACAAATAAGTTAAGTGCCTGAACATGAAATCAAAACAACAGCTTCAAAAAGATCAATAAACGTCTTCATTAAAATATTAGCAAAAATCCCAAAAAAAAAATTCTTTTGCTAAAATATAAAGAAAACCCTCCCCAAAAGAAACACTTTCACTAAAAAAAATAGAAACCCCCAAAAAATATAAGCTTTAGCTAAAAAAAAAATAAACCAAAACCCCAAAAAATAAACAAAATGTGTTCTAATAAACACACTATTACTACCAGAACAATAAACACTTTCGATGAAAAATATATATAAAAAAGCCACTAAAAATAAACTCTAAACCTGTCTGATAAACACACACGGCTTCATCAAGAATAGTAACCCTAAACCCCAACAATTAAACATAGAGGCCTTCTAACAAATGCCCATTGTTATAGCCGGGAATGTCACATATGCCCTAGAATCCAAAATAAACTTCAACCTCTGCACATAGTAATCCCAAAAACAAACGAGTTTCTCGTTGGGAGAGGCTTCTTTTTTTTGTTCAACGCACTTGGAAATCGTAGCTAGAAGATCCGGAGAGGTGGTCTTCCTAGCGACCGGTAGAGACTGAACGCTGTGAAACTAAGGAGAAGAGCGACGAAAACTCATGAAATTGGGGAGACTAACGCAGATAAGATGAAATAGTCGCTTCTGAGGGTGAATTGGTGGGCAACTCACTGCACGAGTAGGAGGCCGGTAGGCTACGAACCCAATTACATGCGGAGTTCCATCATCTAGTCCATTAAAGGGTGGAGGAGCATTCTCATAATTTCTTGTATTAAAAAACCTATATTACAATTCACATGGTCAATCGCGTAATTTCAACTAGTCTTTTAACTCCGTTAGCATTCTACCAGACTAACAAGACATTAACTCAGAAATGATGGGCTTTTTAAGGATATGCAAAATAGGAGGGGTTATTTTTTAAAGGAGAAGCCAAGGTTTTAGGGATGTTATGTTATTTTAATAACAATAACCATAACGATAACAACAACAACAACAACAACAACAATAATAATAATAATAATTGTTATGGGAAAAATCCGGACATATATGTGGCATGATCCTGAGGACTAACAATGGCTTGGGGCACAATTTATGCACCACATCCCATCAGGACCAAAGAAGAACAGAGGGGAGTTATGATACTAAGGGGCCTCCGGACTCTACTTTCACTCGGCTCACACTCACTTGGTAAGAATGATCCTCCTCTCCTTGTCATCTTTACTCTCCTCAACTCTCCTCCTCCTCTCATCGAGCTTACTAACTTGACCTTCAGAGGGTTCGAGGAGAGAGCCTTGGACTTCCATTGCAGGACTGCAAGATTGCAACCCAGAGCCCTCGCCACTCAAGTCGGACCTCACCTAGCTTGGTCCCTAACCGCTGATCGGTTTATTCTTGAGTCACCTACAAGTTATCTCTATCATCAAATCTCAAGGGTTGATCTTGTTTCGCGTTGATCTTAAGGATGCAAAGATTTCTACATCAACGGTTGGCACCTTTCATGGGGATGAACAAAAAGCTTCATGAACCTCAACCCTAGGGGGGGACAAGAAGAACAAAGCCATTCACTCAATGGATGACGACCTTGTCGCGCTCGGCAACCCGTTGGAGGCTACAATCACCCCTCAGAAGTAACCAATAGTCCAGAAGAAGGGCCCGCGTGACATACTGGCCTATGTGTTATAGGAGCAGTCAGAGACGTTTGTGAGAGCCATCAAAGAACAAGGACAGACCTCCCTTCCCTCTCAACAGCAGGACACTCAAAGAGGTATGCCAGCCATGATCGAGAGGCGGCCTTCTTTGCACCCCAGAGCCAAGGATGCGAGCCGGGAAGAAGGGGTATCACCTGATCATCTTACAGCATTCGGACACCTCAACCCCAATATAAGCTCCCCTCCCTCTCCCCACCGCACCCCACCCCTCACCCCCGTAAGTCATTTCTCCTAATTTCTCAAAATCCCTTGAAGTTACACAACTAGAAGAGTCCTGAAGGCCGCACGTAATCAAAGTCCACTTCATTGTAGGGGGACCGGCTGGTAGAGGCAAGAGAGATACGACTTCGAGGGATTATACTCGGGTCTCGAGTCGGGCCAACGCACCGAAGAAGAGACTTCAAGCTAAGCCGCCCATCACTTTTTCCGATGATGACCTGAGAGGGGTTGATTATCCTCATGATGACACATTACTAGTCATAGTGAACATCGTTAATTTTGAGGTTAGAAGAGTCCTTGTTGACTATGAAAGCTCCATGGACATTATCTTCTGAGATGCGTACGAGAAGTTGGGCCCCAAATAAGAGTTGTTACAACCAAACAAATCGCCCTTAGTCAGACTGACCAAGGTCGTCGTACTGCCGAAAAGGGTTATAAGCCTGTGACTAATGGTGGGGACCCCAAGCAGTCAACCGGCATCATCGATTTTCTCGCAATAAAACACTCCTGCAACTATAATGTCATTTTAGGAAGGTCGAGATTCAATGCATTGCGAGTTGTTGTTTCAACCTATCACCTAGTGATGAAGTTCCCTATAGAGCATTTATACGGAGAGCTCAGAGGAGATCAACAAACTGCCTGATAGTACTATGCCCCACTCTTGAGAGGCAAGACTCAAGAATCCCTAGCAATCGAAATGCAGGGAGAGTTAGAAGGCAAGTCAACACCAAGGGCTAACTCTATCGAAGAATTGGCCTCCATGCCCCCGTTTGACGGTCGACTTGAATGCACTATATAGATTGGTGCCGAATTGCAAGGGGGGCAAAGGGAAAGCATTCGGACAATCTTGCCAAGAAACATTGATGTCTTCTCTTGGGAGCCAAGACATACTGTGGTATATAGAGATATTATGGAGCATCGCTTGAACGTCAACCCAACCAACTAACCAATCAACTAGAAATGAAGACACTTTGCTTCAGAGAGACAGCTCATCATGGTGGAAGAGGTCGACAAGCTGTAAAGAACCGATTTTATCCGAGATGTCTATTAGCTAGAGTGGCTAGCCAATGTCATTTTAGTGAGGAAAGCCAAAGGGAAGTGGAGGATGTGTGTTGACTTCACAGACTTGAATAAAGCTTGCCCAAAGGATAGTTTCCCTCTTCCCATGATCGATGAGATGGTCAACTCCACCGCATGGCATGAGTTGCTAAGCTTACTTGACACATTCTCAAGATACAACTAGATCAAGATTGCAAGGCGCGACAAAGAAAAGACCTTGTTCGTCACCAACAAAGTGATGTACTGCTATCGCGCCATGGCCTTTTACCCGAAGAAAGTTTGGGCGACCATCCAAAGGCTATTCACTAATGTTTTCCAGAAGCAACTCGGCAAGAACGTAGAGGCATATATTGATGATATGCTACTAAAAAGTGAGAAAGTGCCCCAACACGATCTTGACCTAAAAGCGACTTTCAAAACACTCAGGGAATACAGGATGTACCTCAATCTTAGTAAAAGTGCCTTTAGGATAAAGTCTTGAAAATTCCTTGGGTTCATGGTCACCCGAGGGGGATAGATGCTAACCCTGAGAAAATTCGAGTTGTTATTGAGATGGACTCGCTGAGAATCATTTGGAAAGTCCAAAGGCTGAATGGGAGACTGGCTGTTTTGGGCAGGTTTATCTTGAGATCTGGAGAAAAGAGTTTCCCTTTTTTTTAGCTCTTTGAAAGTCCCTGAAGGTCGAATGGACGTAGGAATACGAGGGGGCTTTCCAATAGTTGAAGGAATATTTAAGCTCCCCCTCTGTTGATATAGTTTAGGGATGAGCTCTTCATGTACCTAGTCACCACAACTTACTTTGTCAGTTTGGTACCCATCATGGAGGTTAAGGGGGTGTAGAAGAAGGTATACTACACCAACAAAGTCCTGAATGACCCCAAATCCAAAGACTTGCTGATAGAAAAATTTACCTACGCTTTAGAGTCACATTAACTCGGAGATTACAGCCTTACTTTAAGGCCCACAAAATCACGGTTCTCACTGATCAACCATTGAGGCAAATCTTGTAGTGGCCATAAACATCCAGGAGGATGCTGAAATGGATAGTTGAACTCAACAAGTTTGACATCAACTATAGGTCCATAACAACAATAATGGCTCAGGCCCTTGCCAACTTCCTTGTGGAGATGGTGTTCGCAGAGGATGACACTTCTCACCTTGTAGAGGCAAAAGAAGGTCAGGCGAAATCCACTAATGTACCGGAAATGGCTCTAGTTCTGAAATCTTCAGAAGGGTAGAAAACCTATACTACACTGAAGTTTAGCTTTAAGGCCACAAACAATGAAGTAGAATACGAAGACTTGATTGTCGGCATGAGGCTAGCCCTGGAGATCAGAGTACAAAACCTGCACACTCAAATCGTCTCTCAACTCATAGTTGGCCATATGAATGGGGATTTGAAGCCAAAGAATGGAGCATAACCAGATACCGGCTTGGTGAAAGATCTTGCTTCAAAATTCAGTTGGTTACGAATCATAAAGATCACCCACACAGAAAACAATAAAGTGAACGCGTTATCTACATTTGCCTCCTCCCAGTATGCCGACCTTGGACAACAAATTAAGCTCCAATAACTCTCGGGTCGTAGCATTAAGGAACCTCGTTGCCTTCTCAGGAACGAGGTTTTAGGATGAAGATTAAATAAGGACTTGTTTGAATGAATTGGAGGTCCCATCAGAATGACAATGAAGAAAGAGTTAGGATCCATTAGGATGAAGATTCCGGCTACATTCAATCCGTATTTATGACCAAACGATTCAAAATTCGTAACAGGTGATCGAGCTTATAAAAGTTGGGCATGTGAAACACTTACTCAAAAACAGACTCTCAGTAAATCGTTTCATTTTCATTGGAAAGAAAACCGTCTTGTGATCAAAGATAGTGCTCAAAACATCTCTAAGTATGGGAAGTTTACATGAAAATAAAAGTGAAGGTAAAGTGCACATACTAATTAGAATTGGGGATTAGACTGGACGTTTTAGAGGATGACATAACAAGGACCCCAAAAATTATATAAAATAATAAAGAGAATCAGTAAAGTCAGAGTTCCATGTCTAAGTAATAGTCCAAGATCGGACAGGCAAAATTTCATTTGACTTCCGACATCTTTAAATCGATCTAGACTGTAAGCAAGCCATACAAGAAACAACACTCAAATAATTTACACAAGTCAAGCACATAACAGAAGAGACAGTTCATTATAAAATTTGGTTAAAAGACTACAAATACTTGAACACATAGCAGAAGGAAAAACAAAGAAGGTCAAAATTGAGAACCTTGAGATGGAGATATAAGGACAGGTGCTTGAAGCTCATTGATAGGGGTTGCATCTAAAACTTCAGCCAAGGTAGGAGCCACTTCGGGCTCTTTGATAAGTAATTCAAGGTTACTCAAGCTCTCTGGAGGAAGTAGTACGACCTCCTCTGGGTCGTCGACAACATTGGCCTCCTCACCATCGTTCTCTTTGGGCTCTTTGTTGACAGCAGGCTATGAGTGCAAACACTCAAGCCACTACATGCAAGCATATGTGGTCATGGGTAATAAAATTACCAGGTCGATTCCCTCAGGGAACGATAACTAGGTCTAACTAAACAAAAGTGTACTAAGAATCTTAAAGAGTCAATCAATCACTATAGCAAAAGTCTATCTAAATCCTAAGTGTGTAGGAAGAAAGCGAAGGTCACTTGTGGATATTCACTCAAATAGAAGCTTCTAGGGTTGTATGTCCCTATGACTTATAAATATTTTCTCCTATGCTTGCTAAGATGTTGTTGCTAAGGATACGAGTTAATTACGGATAGGTCCTCCACTTGTGTGCACTTCGGGTGCAACTTACAAGTTTCTTATGTCTAAGGAACATGCTTTCACTTCTCCTCATATGTCTATGAGATTGGGGGAGCATTATAGGACCTAGAATCTATCAATCACCATGGGGTTAAAAACACTATGTTTAAGCTATTGATAACTATGGTTGTCACTCTGTTCCACCCTATGATTCCAATTCGACTCTCACATACGCAAATTTATGCATAAAGAACTAAGATACATCATTACCCTTCAGCACACGATTGAAGTTAACATTGAATCATAGGCATATCCATAACAACTCAATCAATCAAACATAGGATAAATATTGAAATATCAAGTCATGGAGTTCATACAGCCCTAGAATAGATGTTTAAGGTACCATTAGGATAGATTCAAAACAATGACACCATTAACACAAACATCCATGTCCAATGTGCAAAAAGAGGAAATGAACATTCAAGAACAAAAGATTGATGATTCCCCCTCGTTATTAGAGTCACCCAAGCATCAAACGGTGTTGAAGTCCCTTAGATCGTCGCTCTCTACTCATTGCCCCTCGTGGAGACCAAAGATCCTAAAACCTAGAAAATCGGGTCCTTATATACCCCTCCAACATTGTACATCGCGATATCATAATGAGCATTACGATGTGAGTAAAATTTGGTCACACCTGATAAAAGCATCGAGATCCTCACTGCATATATCGTGATGTTAATCCAACTTCTAAGAGGCTATAATTTGGGCATTGCGATGTCGACTAGGTACATCGCAATGCGGCTACAACTCCAAAAAGGCTATAATCTTGACATCACGATGCTCACTGCATAAATTGTGATGTTTCTGAATTCCAGAGAAGTGTGTTTGTTGTTTATTTGGACATTGCAATGTATGCAGAAAGCATCGCGATGCTCTATTTCGTCTAGGAGTTCTATTGAATCCTTTGCCAAAATCGCAATGACAAGTATGGACATCGCGATGTTAACACTTATATGCTGACAATTTACCTGATGCATAATATTTCACTTGATTTAGCCTCTATAAGTACAAAACAGATGGAAAATACGACTAAATCACATGAGCCAGCTAAATTGGCCATGTACTGCATTTTAGGACAAAAATCATATAATATCTACGCAAAACCTTATATCTTGGTCCTAAACATATGATAACTGCCCACTAAAATAGCTCTTCTTTGAGACCTATTACTCTTCGGTGTGAGGAAGATATTCTAGAGCTTCTTGATAATCCAAGGTGGTAATATCCAACTCTGGATGATCGCGGGCAAGTTCTTGGAATATCCTAAAACCTTCAGCAGCTCCAGTTGTGGCCTCATATCTATCATTGATTGGACCTACAGCGAGTTTTTAAAGTGAGCCACAGCTTTCTCCCCTGCTTTGGTTTTTTTTCTTGAGAAGTATCTTCCATAATTTAGGTGAACTTTTTAACTCTTCGACAACCTTTGAAGAGACATGTTCCATATGTTCAATAAAGCCTTTGCAACACTAATCCTCTTCAACTACATTCTTCCCAGCTGTTTGAAGATGCCTATTATGCTTAACTTTTAGAATTTTGAGCTCGGTTTCTTGTTCCTCTTTTAAACGATTAAGATAAGCTTCGTGCGCATTCCTTAAATGTTCAAGCTTTCCTGTATGCTTCCCTAAGAAATATTCAACATTTTCCTTAGAATTATTGGGAGACTCCTTATAGATTCCAAGATTGTGCGAAATCCTGGATTGTTCCTTAACAACATTTTTGAGTTTTTGTTAGAGCTCTTTAATTATTTCATCTTGCTAAGCCAACTCAGTCTAAGCCTTCATCAGATTTTCATTTTGAGGTCCGCTAATGGCGACCTCTTCCAGGAGTTTAACGGCAATGTAAACCATTAAAAGAGAAGACTGCATATATCAACAATTTATTAGTTAGGAAAAATGATCAGTAGAATGAAATACAATTTTGAAAGTACAAGGTATGTTAAGAAGCCAATCCCTCTTTATTGAGCTCATCAAATGCAGCAAGGTCACCTTCAAAGAATATGCCCTAATGGCTTTGCAGCCGCCACGTCATCTAAAAATAAAGATTCTACTCCGGCCTCGTGCAAAGTCGGAGATTTATCTTTTGAGACTTTATCCTTTGAAGTATGACTTTTCAGCCTGCACTTAGAAGGAGCTGAGGGCTCAAAACTTGTCACCTCAAGAGCTGGGGAGGGTATTAGGATGAGTTGTTCCTTAGCGATCTCTTCAAGAATAGGTCTGCATTCTTCAACCTCCCCAAAATTAATAAGATCCTAAGGATCGCACTAGAGATTTTTCGACCTTTAAACAAGAGCTGGTGGAGCATCGAGCTTTTGGGGTAACGACCCAAAAACAATTTGACTCTATGGGTGAGTTTTGGATCTTTTCCTCGGCTAAGGATGATCCTTGGACTGATATATGCTTTTACAAGGATTGGACCCACTGGAAGGGGTTTTGGGCCTATTTTCATGACCTGTGGTAGGTAATCTTTTGGTGAGGACATATCTACATGAGATGTTTAACAGGTCAGATATAGCCAGAACATAGACCTCTTAATGATGTAATAACAAGAAATTAAACATCTTACCCTATACAGAAGAGTGCTCAACCTATTTGAGATTAACTTTAATCACCAGTTTGGTAAGGTCTATTTGATCAGAATCCTGAAGGGTAGCTAATTGCTCCTTTCCCGATCGGTCATGGTGGTCTCATAGACTGAATCTAAATTGGGAGTACCCTAGGAAATCGGAATTGTACAGTTGAATTAATTCAAAAAAAAAAAGAAATAGGATTTCCAATTAGGGATACGAGTAAGCAAAGAGCCTAAGAACGATCGGTCTTGTTGAGCAACAAAATAAACCAATCTTCGAATCCGGGACTATTTTTCAACAAAAAAAGAAGTCTAAACCAACAAAGGGTCAGAGTGAAAAGGAGACTACAAAAAATGATTAAAAACCATGCAATATTCTCCAAGCATTAGGGGTAAGTTGGGAAAGACAAACTTTATAAAAACGAAGAATCTCTCATAAAAGAGAAGGAATTGGAAGTCTAAATACCTGCTTTAAAAAAGTCCAAATATATAACACTTTTCCCTAACTTAGGACCATTAGCCTGTTTAGAAGAAGATGGGAGCCTAGGTCACAAAGGGGGAAGAACACCAAAGGTTTTCATATAACTAGGAAAATTTGAAGGCCTTATTCCAAAAGAAAAGGAGCCTACACTGAAATCAGCTTTCTTAGTTGCTAAGGGTTGGATTTCCATTACCTTAGTTGGAGGATCGAAAGAAAATTGTTTTTAAAGAAGATCAAAACTTACTGAGAATGCCAACGAGGAAGAGACGAGCACGGATACAAAGTGTTTGAAAAATTACTTAAAAAGAAGGGCATAAGGCTCGCATTATCTCTAAACCATAGTAGTTACGATCTAATGGTTCTAATTGTTTGATAAAAGGAAGCTTTATTGATAATCGAAACGTGGGTCACTATCTCTCCGACCCTTCGAGATGAACGTTGGAGACAACGCTCATCATGCTATCCGCCAAATTCCTTTAAGTGGGAATTTTGAAAGATGAAGTACCACAGAAAAAGTCATTGGTTTGAAAATCAAGGTTGATATAAAATATTCATTTCATCAGTCCTGATCTATTTTGAAAAATAGGTCATAATTAAATGAAAAAAGGTGAGCTTCCAAGTCAAATCTTACGGCCAAATGATAAATTGGCTTATTTCAACAACTCGGACCTATTTCGTAAAACATACTGTCAATTGACAACTTGATTTGTATCAACAACTAGGACATGTTCTGAAAATCAGATTGTACTTAAGAGATAAGGGCACACTCTTTGACTAGATCATGTTATTAGCTGACAACCTGACTTATTAGGTCCACTTAAGTTGTGAACTTGTCGACCTAATAAGTTGGAGGAAAAGTATTATCAGGGAAAATTTGACTATGCATGTGGCATGATCTTAAAGACTAAGAGCAGTGTAACCTAGCTAGTAATTAACCGGTGGTTACTAGAAGTTTCTAGAAGATGCTCGAAGGCTCTTAGTAAGTAGGCCGTGAGTTGGGACTGACTTGTCGCTCAAATAATTGTTGAGCTAGCAATTACTTGGAGCCCAAGCTACCCCTAACGACCTAACGGTCTCTCAAAAGGTATAAAAGGGGATAAAAAGAGAGAGATAAAGGGGTCTTCAATCCATTCCCCAAACTCAAGCTCTCTCTCTCTCTCTCTCTCTCTCTCTCTCTCTCTCTCTCTCTCTCTCTCCACGCTTTTCGTTGAATCTCTTTCTCTGAGAATTCCTTTCTCTCTTCTCCTGATCTTCCCCTTCTTCTCCTTCAATCAAGCTTCCTAACTTGATCATCGGAGGATTCAGGGATAGATCCCTAGACTTCTATTGTAGGAGCGTGATCGTGACTTGAAGATTCGTCGCCTCTCAAGACAGTGTTCATCAGAAGCCATCCTCAATCGCAGATCAATTTCTCATTCAATCAATTGAAATTCATCTTCTCTAACAAATTTCATTAGTTGATCCAGATATGCCTCGATCCCGAGGACACCCGGATTATCGACAACAATATAAACAATTATTATTACATGTATACTTATAGTTAAAATCGTACTAGTGTTGCTTAAAAATCCTTTTAACTATACTTTAAATAGGGAAGAAAGGTATCTTTCCCAACCTTGTGTCTTCTTGTGAAACTTAACCCTACACCACAGAAGAGGGATACCCCTTTGTCCAAGTTTTATAATATCCAAATAATTTTTAATTAAGAATAAGATAATTAATTATTAGGTATTAATTATTAATAATATATAATATAATAAGATATATTTGATTTATAAAAAAATAAATTAATTAAATATTATATCAATATTAAATTCAGAGTGTTGAACAGTATTTCGGTTTCTGCCAAGATAGAATTTGTGATCCTCAACACATAAAAAACAGAAAGGGTAACCTGGAAGCAAAACTTGAAAATCTTTGGGGCCATAGGGTAACCTGGAAACAAGACTTGGAAATCCTTGGGGCCATAGGGTAAGGATATGGTAAGGATGGAAGAGACATATCTATGGATAGATACCGCTCACGAATGTTTCTTGGAATCCAGGAACCAATAGAGGAGGAATACAATATATTATATTGACTAACACTGGTCAATTTTGCTTGATAAGTGACAATATATGCATGGCAAGATTGACCTTCAAAACTGAAGGTGAAGCTATGAGACAAGGCTCGAAGCTGCACTCTCACTAGAGCTAAAGAACATATGGTTGAACATTGATAGCTTAGGGTGGTGAATACTTTGCAAACAGAAGAAGGGTAGGACTTGGGAACAAGCAAAACATTTGATTGATCATGTAATTTAGGAGATCCTATAAAGACTTAAGAACTTGAAGATTAGTCATGTCCCAAAAGAAACCAGCACCCTGGTGGATCGGTTGCCTAAAAAAGCTACATTGAGGGATGCTAAAGGAGAATTTCAAAGTTGAAGGCACGTCCAAAAGATCTCTGTGGAGAGTTCACAAATTAAGGGATTTTTTTTCTTTTAAATTAAGGGATTTTGTAATGGTTACATGGTCACAGCGCTGAATGCCAATATATATATATCACATGGAAGACAGGCTCATAGATAAAGGGGGCACAAAGCTTATTTAAGGCATGTGAACTTTTAGAGCACATTTGAATTTCGGAAGATAAAAAAGATTACTTTAAAAAGAAAGAACGGAAAAAAAGAAAAGCAACGTGGAGGAGATAATGAGGTGTGAAATGGACGGCCACATTTGGTTCGTACTTAAGACTAATTAAGTTTTAGGTAGTGCCCTGAACAAAGAGCCGCCCTACTTTCATGTGCTAATTAGTCCGTACCTGCTGATACAATTTTAACACAAACTTTTACAGCTTAAAATACAAAAAAAAAGTCTAGTTTTTATTTTATTTTATTTTGATAAATGTGAACTCTTACCACAAAACCGTTTTTTGTTTGATGTGGAGGAGAATGGTAGTAAACTTTCTATAAAATCTTTATTCTTACATGAACGATGGATAAAATAATTATTTAAAATAAAATTTATCAATTAATTAATTATCAATGAGAAAATTATTAATTTTTATTTGACCTCATTCAAATGAGCTTGCAATCGATGAAAATTATAGTTTTTCATTATAAGTGCAATAAGTGTAACCATTATATTATATATAACTTCATATTTTAAAAAAATTAAGTTATTATATAACGAGTTATCAGTCAAATCTTTTACTTACAAACAAATGTAGGAAAGCGTTTTGATTAATTAATGAAAGACAGGAGGAGATAAGAGCTCCAAATGGCAAACATAAAGGCCAACCAACCAGTGGCATCTCTTGGGGCAAGGAATGATACTCTCTCTCTCTCTCTCTCTCTCTATATATGCATAGTGCATACCCTTCCTTGGATTCCACGCCCACGCAATCGAATGTCAACGGGACCAGCACAAAAACTACATTTTCTTTAAAAATAAAAATGATATTAATAAGAATTAATAAAAGAGAAAAATGAAATAAAAAGAAAAAGCTGATATCTCAGAGTACTGTCATCATTACCCCGCAGCGTCTCGTCCCGTTCCCATGCAAAACCCATCAAGACAATATTATATAAAACCCCGCCCCAAAACAAGCACGTCATGTCACGTGACAGTCCATACTCGTGGCGTCACCGTCATCGATTGCGTGTTCCATCCCACTTTCCCTTCTCTTCAGACTCGAGTCTTCCCCTCTATCCCACCCTATGCACTGCACCCTGCCAGCCCTACCTCAAAACCTCATTAAATGAGCACACTCTCTTAAGAAAAGAAACCCTGTTTTGTTAACCATG
Organism: Dioscorea zingiberensis; assembly: GCA_026586065.1. Taxonomy (NCBI): domain Eukaryota; kingdom Viridiplantae; phylum Streptophyta; class Magnoliopsida; order Dioscoreales; family Dioscoreaceae; genus Dioscorea; species Dioscorea zingiberensis. Next base: position 26,546,557 of record CM048826.1, read on the forward strand.
TTAATTAAACATGATGATGTGACTGACTGTACGTGTTGCATTTAACCAATTAACTAACCATACATATGGTGCACAGTGCACTGGACTCTGGAGGGTTCAACAGGAGGGTCCACTGTTGGGGCAGGTCCTATCAGAGCAGCTATCAAAGAGGGGAAAAGAGGGGGCACGTCCCCACGCCTCACAACCCCACCCCCCTAAAAAGGGAGCTCGTCCGGCTCATCACATGCACCGGCTCGATTAGACCGTGTCCAGACCGCCAGGACAACATACACGTGACTCCCACATGGTACTATTTCATTCAGTTATCTAATCACGCCAAATTTAGTAGTAACTCAAAGATGATATATTTATATATATATATAATAATATCTAAAGTCTTATATATACAACCGCGTGTCAAGTTGGATGGGACTCTCAAAGTGAAAAATTCCAACTGGACAACAACGGAAAGTGACCACATGGAGGGGGAATGCAATGGTCGGGAAGAAATAAACGAACCGGGTTGGTTGGGGTTCGGCCTGAGTCAAAAGAAATCGAACCGGCTTGGAGTCGGGCGGTCTTTGCATGATTTGGAACGTGTCAAACCGGGAATACCCGGTGGCCGGTACGACCGGAGAAGCGCGAAGTTCAAACCCTTGAAAAACGGGTGAGCCTTGACGTCAGCGGCACCGCGTCTCGAGCCGAGCCGTTGGGAGGGGTCTTTGACAAGGAGCTTCGAGATCAGATCCCGATGCAAGGGATCCGACGGACCGGGAAGTGCTGGATGAAACTTCAATGGCTGCTTGACGATGTTCTTCAGGGTGGACTCATTGGTGGGACCCGCAAATGGAGTCCGGCCGTAGAGGAGCTCGTAGAGGAAGACCCCGTATGCCCACCAGTCCACCTGGCTGCCGTGGGCCCGGCCGGAAGCGACTTCCGGCGCCACGTACTCGTGGGTCCCAACAAAGGAGCAAGACCGAGCCTCCACCGGCTCCGCCACGAACCGGCCCGGCACCGGTTTTCTCGACCGAAAGAGTCGGTCAGGGAGACAGGAGGGTTCGACAGGAACGGCATCGACGATTTCCAAAAAGGGACACGCTGTGGACTCCAGGGAGAGATCGAAGTCCGAGAGCATGATGTGACCGTCCGATCGGATCAAGACGTTCTCGGGTTTTAAATCACGATATACAATCCCCAGCATGTGTATGTACTCCAACGCGAGCAACACCTCCGCCGCGTAGAACCTGCAGACCAATTATGAGAAATTTATAACCAAGCACACTAAAAGTAGAAGGTTTCCGTTTTACTAATAACTCTACAGCTGAAAAGATATTAAAGGTGATTGAGATATTATTGAAATAAACGGGTGGATAAATGGGCGGGAAAATCGGAAAAAAAAAAGTAACTAATAATTACGAGAAAATGAATTTTATGATGCCGTTTTGGGATAATTTTGAAATTAGAGACAAGAAGAAAAAATGATATTCCATCACGGACCTCGCGGCGGAGAGGGGAAAGCGGTGAGAGGGCTGGCGATGGCGGAGAGAATGGAGGTCGCCGCCGGAGCAATATTCCATCACGACGCACGAGTAATGAGGGGACGCATCGAAGTCGGCGTACAGCGTCGGGAGGAAGGGATGATCGAGCGTTCTCAGGATCCTTCGCTCCGTCTCCGCCCTCCCGAGCTTCTTCTTCTTCGCCAGCCCTTGTTTGTCAACGACCTTCATCGCATAAGCCGGGGACGAAGAAGAGACGTTGCCGTGCTCGTCGCGAAGTCGACAGAGATAGACCGTGCCGATGTCGCCGCTCCCGATGCGGCGGACGAGCTTGAAGTCGCGGGGGCCGACACGAGCTGGATGGGAGCGGATCGCCTCCCACGCGGGATCACACGAGCGATGGGGCTTGTTCATGATGCGCGCTGCAGCATCGATTGCCGCACCGGCGACGGCGTCGAGCGAGAGACGAGAGAAGCTGCTGCAGCGCTCGCAACTGCCGCTGCTTGTTGAGCTATGGCTAGAGTTCAAAGCCTCGGAGCCGATCTCCCCGTCGGAGTCTGGTAAGAGATCCAATGCCTTCATCTCTGCAACCATGGCTTGCTGTTTATAGAAACTCAAAGATTATAAGAAGACGTTCTTGAACTTCAGAGGAGGAGACATTGGAGGACCTCCATAGATGCTCTTGCTTGCTCGCTGAGCAGTTGGGGTTGGGGTTGGGGTTGGGGTCCTTAACTTCTTATACAAACGGCGTGATGAGGTATGGATTTGGCTTTTTCTCATGATATTTTTTATTTGTTTATTTATTTTTGGAATAGTTGTTAGTATGCACAAGTGTTTAGCTTGAGTGAGATGGTCAATTGGCCAGTACTGTAGAGTAGAGTAGCGTACTGTAGAGTAGAGACACCTGTGTGGTTTGGCACGTGAGTGGTTTTGGTGAGTCTTATGTTCACCTGAGCCTGACACGTGTGGTGTGCTAGGCGCTTAGGTGAGGTGCGGTGTGGACGACTGGTAGTAAAGTGTGGCACGTTAGTAGTTAGACACAAGTTGAGGTGGAGACTTGAGGAGACCAATTGACGAAATCCAATTGGAGGGAATCGGAATCCTCCTCGAGGAATCAGGGACGTATGCATGCGGAAGGCACGGTCATTGGTCATGTCATGTGTTACTTTAGTGGTTTAAATTTATAAATCTTAATTCCCCATTTTAAATTATTATTATTATTATTATTATTCAAATAAATTTGATATCTACTGGAGGATTACTTAGCAATAAGTAGTCAATTAGCATTTGAATAGATGAAATTGTGGAAACCCACAAATATTGGCTTTAAGATGCATTCTCTAGTCAGGCATCTACCTAGGTCAGGGGGTCACAAGACCAGCTTTGTGTTGTCAGGACCTAGGGTCAGTGTTGAAGTTTTTAAGTTGGGGTTTGAAATTATTTGGTTGACATTAGTTTCTTGTTATTACTGTATACTAAAAAGTTTTTTTTTCTTCTTTTTATAAAAAGAAAAAACAACTTTGAAGTTTGCGGTAAATTATTTTTATTTTTTATTTTTTAACTAAGGGGACAAACGCGTCCAAAATGATGTCAAGAATGGGTATAGACTCAATAGCTCAACACGGAAGTAGATCCGTGCACCTGAATTTTTCATATTCGGTAGCTCATGCGGAAACAGATCTGGACACCTATGACTCTCACCTTACAAGAAGAGATATGATTCGGTCCTGGGCCATTCAGGGAATCTCATGCAACCATAGGCGCGGACTCGGACGTGTAGGTGCGTTGCAGTAGTCACGTTGGTAAATACAAGGATTATGATGTAGGAGGCTCGAGTCAAATGTTGGTGCCGGGTTAGCGGGTCAACGTAAAGACGGAAAGTTATCGAGTCAATTCCAAGATTGGGTCGGTTTTGGGTGTGGTTCGGTATTTTTGCCATAACTTTGGCTACCGATATCAGAATTGGGCGCTTGACCCTAATTCGGAAAGCTCTTTGCGGCGCGCACGACATGGGGACGTCATATTAGAGAGAATTTTAGTTTTTTTTCTATTTTTAGAACTATTCAATCCGTCAAATTAGGGTTTTTGGTCTTTTTCCTATTTTTGGTAATATTTCATATGCCAAATTAGGATATGATTTGAATCCGATTTGATCTCGGATTTTTAGGAGTTATATTATTTGATTATAGTTTTAAATTTAGATAAGTTTAGTTTTAAATAATAATTTGTCAATTTTAGCAAATTTAGATTAGATGATAAGGTTTCTAAGTTAATCTTTTGAGGCTATTTAACCCGGCTTGTGGGTTAGTTTTTCATTATTGAATTTTGAGTAATAATATTTTCCTGAATTTCAGAGTATTTTCTCTAGTTCTTTGGTTCTTCGTTTGTTCTTCCTTGCGGTCCTTGGATCCGGCTAGCCCGCGGGATAATCGCTATCCCGCAAGGCGTCAGATTTTCTGATGTCTTAGATGATGATTAGCGTAATGTTTTGTCATTTTGCTATTATGTAATGGAGTCTTGTAATCATGCCTGACGAGTGGGTCTAGAAGGCATCTTAGGATCATGGGATGGGAGCACGCTTATGACTTGTTTGTGGTTATGCCTCAGAGAGGCAGTAAGTTGTTAGACTCTGTCTATATGAGCAGAGAAGGAGAATTGGAATGCAAGCAAGAACTATTCCCTACTCTCCCTTGTCTTTTCCTCCTCTTCCTCTTCTCCCCCTCCTCTCTCTATCGAACTCCGCCTCAACACAGTAGCACGTCACAAAATCACATCTCTTAATAAGGGACCCGGTATCAATAAGCCACATGGCCGTTGATAAGTTTGTGATAAAATTACCCTGTAAAGCACGTCAAGAAGGCAGAACAATTTTGAGGAAGGAACACAACTCTTTCCTCGGTAAGTGAAAATACAAAATGGGCATGAATCCCAACACTGAAAACAAAGTACCACATTGGTGAATGAGTGGGTTAGGAGATTCTAATGACAATGAGCAACATTCGTGGTTACCAAGAATCAATTTGGGAGTATGATTGACCAACAATGTCATATCAATCATGCCAGGAAGATGCCCATTGTAGTTTGCTTTAAAAAAAAGTTGGATCATCATTAATTGGTGAAGATTAAAAATAAAGACATTTATCTGACAAAATCAGGTACGACAACGAATTATAAATTATAATTGATTACATATAGTGTTTCATCTGCCAAAATTGGCATTATATAAGTTTGATCCGTATTTATTTAGACCAAATCATTTGGTGCTTACTTTCCAAGTAATATGACCGGGATTTTTACATCTAATCCCTCAAACTTAGTGCTAACAAATCAGTTGTGTTCAATGTTAGGAAGAGATATTATTCTGATTTCACCATCATGTTTTTTAATTACCTAATTTTGACTTTCCCCATTTCCAATTTCTAGTTTATATTTTCCTTTGTTTGAAATTTTGAATATCTGTTTCCTTTTCTCTGGTTATAATAAATAATATGATCTCAGAAAAAATGCAGTAAAATAAATTTGAAAATCCGACAGGAAATTGGCAGGTTGAGATATTTTTAGTGTAAACAATAAATGTGAGAAAATATACTAGATTGCATCAAACATGTTGAATACAACATAGAACACTGTATTCTTACTGTATTCTTTAAATGCTGCACTGCTGGTGAATCTTGAGGCAATGGTCCTGTAATACCAACAGTAGAGAGACAAAGGATCAATTCCAATCTGTCTGTTATCTCAATATAATTTATGGTTTTGGTTTTTTTTTATTTTTTTTATTTTGCTAAAAAGGATGTTGATGAACCACAACTTTTTTGGCACTGGGGACAAGAGAGGGGTTAATTCTCATTGGTGTTTTAATGGTCCCTCTTTATATATATATATATATATGTTATGAGGTAAAAATAAATATTAATGGGCACATGGTATGATCCAGATCACTAAGCAAGAGACTTGGATATCCAGTCATCCGACGACAGAGAATGAATCTCCAAATGTGTTAAGATCTAGTGAATCAAGTCAACAAATTATAAAAATAAATCGCCAAACCACTAGTAAAGGGACATAAGTCTCTTCTCTAAAAGATTTTTTTCAGAAACCTCTCTCTCGGAGTTCTACCTTGATCATCGGAGGTTCCCCCAAGCATGAGCGCTCAGATTCTTTCTCTCCCACAATTCTCTCCTTTTTCAAAGCAAGGTTGGATTCATGAAAGTTTATCTTGAAAGGAGTTCTTGATATGATCGAGTGACAAGAAAATGAAAGAATACCATTGATTGTGACCGACCTCTCCATCAAATCCATAGAAGAATTCCCACCATTTTCAATTCATTTCTTTTGTTGATCAAGATTTGTTCCGATCCCAAGGAAGAGTGGGTTATTACATCATTAGTTTCCCGCCTTCCGTGGGAATTGATCATCTTCTTGATCAAGAAACCATGAAGCTCACCCAATGTAAGAAGCAAGTGGAGTTAGATCTGTAATCCACTTGAAGACAACACCATAGGGCACAATTTGTCTAAGAAGACGAACAAACTCGCTTGGATCAACACATGATCTCATAAAATGAAGTTTAAGACTCGAGATATTGAGTTCTTAAAGAAAAGATCGATGCACTCACCTGAGAGATTCAAAACATGGAACAACAGGCATCTCAGCTTCCACCACCAGTATGGAACACCGTAATGGACTCATTGAATGTGGGGCGACGTTCAACTACCCGACCCTGGAACCCAAAGAAAAGGTCTATATAAGAAGGGAGACGGAAATCACCATGTTAATTAGTAGCACCAGGTCAACTCAACCACAACCAGAGAATTTTCTCCAAGATCCCGATTCAATATTGTCTCCTAAGAAACCAAAGAATGGTCTAGGTACGTCGCTCGTATAATCTACCCCTTTATCTTAGAAATTCTTGATACCTCACTCCTAGTGGGATTCAGGATGCCATCAATCGAGATGTACAATGGCACCTCAAATCCCATTGACCGTCTAGAGTCCTTCAAAACTATGATGCTAATCTATGGAGCCCCAAATGACATCATGTGCAGGGCACTCCCGGACAAACTATGGAGTGCGACATAGATGTGATTTTCTAGCTTTCCATCGGAGTTTGTCACTTATTTCAAAGAGTTAAGCAAGCTTTCTGTCAACCACTTCATCAGTAGCAAGAAGCAGAAGAAGGTACTGGTCATGCAAATGAGAGTGAAGCAACACGAAGGTGACGCCGGGCAAGATAGTGATTAACCTACGGTGTAGTTGCAACCACTGGATTGCGAAAGAAAGATAGCAAGAGAGATAAAACAGAGAAGAAATCTCTAAAAATCCAAAAGGAAATATTATTACTCAAAATTCAATGACCAAAACCCTAATCCACAAGCTGGATTAAAAAGGTTTCAAGAGCTAATCTAGAATCCTGTCACCTTATCTAAATTTGCCAAAATTAGCAAATAATTATTCAAAACCTAAACTTATCTAAACTTAAAAATTAAAACAAACCAAATAGTTATCCAAAATCCTAGATCAAACCAGACTCAAATCAAACCCTAATTCAGTGGATAAAGTATTTTGAAAAATAGTTAAAAATAACTAATAATCCATCAAATATGATGTCCCCATGTTGTGTGCGCCTCAATGAGCTTTCTGAATTAGTGTCAAACGCACGATTCTGATACCTATAGCCAAAGTTATGGCCAAATAACTTAATCACCCCAAAACTGCCCCAAATCGCAACTAGGCTCGATCACTTCTCGCACTTTACAATATTGATCCGCCAACTCGGTATTGTCTAACTTGATCTCTCTTGCATCAGAAGGAGAGAGCCTTCAAAGCTACATCTGTTGTTTCAACATGGAAACTCTTGAGGTCCCTTGCCTCAATCAGACCTTCGTCGTGTACAACTATCTCCTTTCCAGTTCTCCATTTTCAAGAAATAACTTAAAAACTTGGCTAAGCTCCTGGCTAGAGCAAAAAATTACATCAACGTCGAGAAGATTCAGGCGGTAAGGCTGGAAGAAATCAAACAAGAAAAACTTTAAAGGGAACAAAACTAGAACCAAGAACCTCAAAAACGTTTCAAGAAACCAAGGTTTCAAACCCAAGAAAGTAATCAGAAGGGGTGGTTGCTCATTTTAACAATTACGCCTCGTTAAATGTCACCTGAGGAGAGATCCTCATTCAGATCCATAATGAGAGAATCGTTAAGTGGCCTACTAAGATGAAGTTCACACGACGCTTGGAAAGATCTGAAGAAATACTGCAGGTTCTATCGAGATCGGGGTCATGATACCAAGAAGTATATACAGTTGAAAGATGAGATTGAGGACCTGATCCGATGAGGGTAACTATCTTAATATCTCCCGAGAGACCTGCAAAAGGAAGTTATGTCTCTCCAAAAGGAGTTCGACCTCCTGTTGGGGTCATCTATTACATTCCTGTTGGAGGCTAAAGCAGCTCAACATGGATGAGTTATGCTCGAATGTCTACTTGAGCAGACCATCCACACGAGATGGATCCGGAGCCGGCTTAATCTTAAAATCCTCTAATAGGTGCAAGACTTCGACTACTCTAAAATTTGATTCCAATGTAACTAATAATGAGGTTGAGTATATGGCATTAATCGCGGGACTGTGTTTGGCCCTTAGCATTAGGGTCTAGAGCCTGCGCACTATCCATACTCCCAACTTGTTGCCGGGCAAACGAGAAACGAATATGAAGCCCGAGATGAGAGTATTGCCAAATACAAAGCTGTGGTGAAGGAACTTACTTCAAGGCTCAAGAAGTTTGAGATTACAAAATTTTATCGTTTTGACAATAAGCAGACTTTATTTCAAAGTTCACCTCCTCTTAATGTGCCGACCTAAATAAGCCCATCAATGATCAATCTCAAGCAGCTGTTTCACAGAATTATCGATAGCTGAATATAGGAACAGTTCCAAGAGATCCGGAAAAATACAAGCTTGGTTGACCCAATCCATGATTACTTAACAAGAGGCACTATACCCTCAGATAAAAAAAAAGCTCGAAGGATCATAAGCAGGTCGGCTCGGTTTTTTTATCATTGATGACCTGTTATATAAGAGGTCGTATACTATCATACCTAAGATGTCTACGCCCCTCTGAAGTGGACTATGTCCATTAGGAGGTTCGTGAAGGAATCTGTGACAATCACTTGGTAGAAGGTCACTGGCTTACAAGGTTTTGAGGCAAGAGTAGTATTGGCCTATATTGACAAAGGACACACTAGCCCTAGTCTAGAAATGCAAAGTATCTCAATACTATTCTCGGATTTAGCGCCGATCTACCACGCAACTCACTTCAATTGTAAGACCGCAATCATTCATAATATGGGGGATAGACATCCTCAAACTCGTAAATCTATGGTGATTCGTCAATTGAAGTTCCTGATCGTCGCCATAGATTACTTCACCAAATGGGTAGAGGTTGAACCTCTTGCTAAGATAACGAAGAGAACTTGCCAAGACTTCGTATGTAAGCCATCATTTACAGATTTGGCATCCCAGTCGTTTTCGTTAAAGACAATGGATGGCAATTCGATAATTAGAAGTTCAAAGAGTAATATGGAGAGCTAGGCATCGGGGCAAGACTTACCTTTGTAACTCATCTCCAAGTTAATGGGCAAGTTGAGATCACCAACAGGACTATTCTCTAAAACCTCAAGACCAGAGTCCAACAAACTAACTCCTACTAGGTGGATGAATTATCCAGTGGCTTGTAGGCATATAGGATGACCAGTTGGACTCTGACTAGAGAAATTCCGTTTAGCCTCACTTTCAGAGCATAAGCAGTGATCCCAGTGGAGATCGAGATACTGACCTATCGAACTCAAGCCTTCGACCAAAGAGCTAATGATGAAGTGCACGGAGAAGTGTTGTATCTCCTAGAAGAAAAATGAGACAAAGCTTGTCTCAAGGCAACCGCGTACCAGCAACAGGTTCGATACTTCTACAACTCCAAGATATGAGAGGTCACATTCCAGCCATGAGACCTCGTCTTATGGAAGAATATCTTTCAAGGAAATGAGAGTCATATATAGAAGCTTAATCCAAATTGGGAAGGACCCTATACTGTTACCGGTTATCCAACCTAACATATGTAAGTTGATGGACTTGGGGGGCAGATTGCTTAAAAGGCCACTCCATGCTGAGCATTTGAGGAGATATTATCAATGATTATCTTGGAACTTCTCATAATATCAATCCATTATCATTTTGCATGTGTACTTAGATAATCATTAACTGGAGCCCATGCTCAAGAGTCTCCACTTATTCCAGAGCCGAGCAGACTAATCGTCAGTGCTCGCATGAACCACTTGCTCTTTTTAAGGCACCAATTTGGTTTTTAGAGATTCTATCACCCCGTCTCCTTTCAGGGTACACAGAGGTCGATCACTAAAACCCTTAGAACCTCAACACGGATTCAGTCTTCCAGGATCAGATCTCCCTTATCCCTTTTCAGAGCATGTAGAGGTTGATTTCTAAAACCCTGAAGACTTTGACTCGAACGACCTTTTTTAGGGCACAGATTCAGTCCTGAGAAATCATATCAACCCTGTCCCATTTCAGGGTACACAGAGATGGGTCTCTAAAACCCTTAAGACTTCAACATGGATTCTATCCTCAAGGATCTGATCGCTCCCGCCCCCTTTTAGGAAACACATAGGCTGATTGCTAAAACCATAATGACCTCAACTCGAACAACCTATTTTAGGGCTCAACCATTCAACCCTTTTTAGGGCACCATTTTTATGGCAAGCATTGAGTTCTGAAGGATCAGATCATCCCCTTCCTATTTTAGGGCATGTAGAGATGGATCCGTATTACCCTTAGGATCTCAACATGGACTCGGTTGTTAGGGATCATATTCGGTAGGCTTCCGGGAGTTAAGTCCAAAAGTCGATGACCAGAGAAGTTCAACACTTGGTGAAATTCTAGAAGACAAGCTGGATTAGCTCGAGAAATGAAAGACAAAACATTCACTCAAAGACGGAAGAATATGCGGAGTAAGTCAAATACTCTTTCTTTATTAATTGAATGAGTCTTTTGTGAGTTACAGGTACAAAGAAGAAAAAATGCACAAAATACACAAGTTATTCTTGAGTAGCGGGTTGAGGTGCCTCGACCTTGTTGGAGTCAGAACGTTGAGCTCCGCTTAGACCTCGTCGCCAGCCTGACCAGTGTCGTCAACAGGAGTGAAAGGAAGGCATTGAAGACCACCCTCGAAATCCAGAGAGGCGATGTCCAACTCTTGATGTTCGAGGATTATTTTCTTGAAGATTTTGAAACCCTCCTCAACTACTATGGTGGCACGATCAACGACTTTGTCCTTGAACTCTTTCGAGTTCTTAAACTCTGTCATCCTTTGTGTGGCCAAGGCATTGAGTTCCTCTGAGAACTCTTGGGAGCCCTTGAACTTCTCCACTGCTTCCTTGCTAAAAGCAAGGAGCTTGTCATGGTACTCTTCAGTGTCCATAAAGTGAGCCGCCGCCTTCTCCACAGCCTTATCCATAGATCAACGCGTCGCGGCTTCTAGTTCCTCCTTTAAGTGACGAGATTACACTTTTGAGGCTTGCAGAAGGTCACGGACGCTCTTTATTTCATCGAGAGCTCGAGCTCTCCTATTACTCTTAGTCTTGACCTTCTTCTCTAGAGCTTTCACTCTAGTTTGGAGGTCGGTTATTTGGATCCTAAGTTTGGAGGTCTCTGTCTTAGCATAAGACAGCTCGGTCTCAGTCTTATTCAAGAACTCCTTGACAGGGCCTCCAATTGTAACCTCATCCTCAGCCGCCTGGCCATATGGACCATGAGAAGACCAGATTGCATCACATAAAGATATAATGTCAGTAATTGAGCGAAAGAAGCCAAAAAGTAAAACGGTTGAACAGGCTATGTACCTTAATACCCGACAAAGTCACCCATGGAGCCAACTCTTCATTGTAAAGACCTCTCAAAGTGGCCAGGTCAAACTCCAAAAAGATGGCTTCAAAAGCTTCTGTTACAACTACCTTATTGGTGAAGAGAGACTTCACCTTAGCAATTGTGAGGGACCTCCTGACTCCGAAATTGTGAGGGCATTCGCAACGATGGCTGTGTTCGACTCTACATCAGAATCCATCAATAGAATCGTCTAGAAACATCAACTCCTAAGGATCAAATCTCCAGAAGTATCTAGCTACTTGGTTATAGGGACGATCAGTGCTGCCCGGACCACTGATTGATCTTGAGACCTCTTCGCCTGAGGAGAAGGTTCTTCAAATGGACGCTTAGTCCAATGTGGAGTAGGTGAACTAGATGAACCCCTGACCTCTTTTTTGTAAGTACCTATAGGAGCAACCGTCTGTCCATCATGTTTTCTGCAAAAAGAAGATCAACTTGATTAGCTATTGCTAGATTGAAGAGCTTCTTATATAAAAGGGTGTTCTACATGCCGGAGAGTCAAGCCCAACCATGTGTAGGTTTTCTACCAACACTAGTGAGGTGAGGATGTGAGAGTAGTGTTGAGCTTGGAAGAAGATTAGTTGATCATCTTCCATATGTGACATCTCTACCCTAAAGGAGGAATTAGCTTTTAGGGGACCCCAAGAGGTCGAGATTGTCTACCCAGACTCGGAAAAGATAAAATGGAACCCCTACTTCCAATGATTGATAAAGGAGGGGCTTTTCCTAAGAAATACTTAAGGGACTTAGTAGTGAAATAATACCAGTCCTCAAAATAAGAATGCTTTTTTACCGAGGAAAGGAGCCGAAACCAATTGAAGGATTGTTCAAGACTGGACAAAAGGAACTAAATAACGAACCCAAAGAGAATCCTCCATGAATTTGGAACAAATTGAGTAGGAACTAGGTTGTGGAAAGACATAATCTCACAAAAAAGAGGATGAAGAGGAAGGCGCAAACCAACCCTAAAAGACTCTACATACAAGGCCAGTTTCTCAGGCCAAGGATAACTAGCATGTTTCCTAAAGTTTAAAAGGAGACTTGATATCGAAGCCATCGCCTATTTGGATGAGCTCAGGAAAACTTAGGGTACATGCTACCGACTTAACGCTGGCAGATGCTTATACACTCTCCAGAGGATGATCCATAATCGCTAGGGGAGGAACTTCCATTACCTTGGCTTTGGAAGACGAAGAAAATTCGCTCTACAAGGAGTTAATTTTTTTTTGAAATGGCGACAAGGGTTCCCAAAAGTAAAAGTAAGGATGACGAAAGTTGAACCCTACCTCTCCAAGAGCCTATTTATAAATAGTATTCACAGACGTGCTTCTCCAGAGGTAAGTAATTGAAGCCTGACAACCCAAACAACTCGCGAAATAAATGCACCAATGGATGAGTGATACGTAGGCTAGTGTATATGGCATGGCACGAGGCAATCCTATAGGAAGCCACGCCCATCTTCTCCTCTGCCAACTTATTTTATTACTTTTCAGCCAAAGATGCTTCGAAAGTTGAAGTGCTTGGTCCATCAGGAATCGTAATCCATCGGTTGATGTTACTACTAAGCGGCTACCCTATTAGCTTGATTTCACTCTGAAAAGACAACTCATGATCGAGTAACCGAAGAGGCTTTTCTGATGCGATCATGCTTTGACCTAAGATCAAACTCCCCATATCGAACTTCGCTAAAAGTAGGTTGGCCTGAAGAGTTGGGGGGCAGGTGTTATGGGACTCCATGGACAGGTGGTATGATCCAGTCCTCTAACACAAAGGCTTGGATACCCAATCATTCAAAAACAGAGAATGAATCTCCAATTGTGCCAAGATCTGGCGAATCAGGTCAACAAGCTATAAAAGGAGATCGGCAACCCACTAGTAAATGGATAGAAATCTCTTCACTAAAATTTCTTTTCTGGCAACCTCTCTCTCTCTCTCTCTCCGAGATCTAATTTGATCGTCTGAGGCTCCCCCCTAAGCATGAGCGCTCGGAATCCTTCTCTTGCACAATTCTCCCCTCTTTTAAAATTTTAAAGTAGGGATAGATTTATGAAGACCGATCTTTGAAAGAATTCTTGATCTGGTGGAGTGATGAGAAGACGAAAGACGATCATCGATCATGACCGACCATTAAATCAAATTCATAGAAGAATTCCTACTATTTTCAATTCAACTCTCTCGTTGATTAGGATCCATTTCGATCTCAAAGAAGAGCGGGTTATTGCATCAATATATATATATATATATATATATATATATATATATATATATATATATATAGTATTTTAATAAATTTAAAGATAGATCAGAGAGACAGATCGAGAATTAATCTTGATAGGGAGAGAATGAATATATACTGTGGGGTTATATTAAAATATATGGATGGTTTTTTGGGTTATTAATATACATATAGATAATTTTTTGAGAAATCTCTTGTACCCAATAAATTACATATGATATGTGTGCAAGTATGACTTTTATGAGGATATATGGGGGTATTTATGTAAACTTTTGACAACATTATTGTGTTTTCTTTTCCTTTTCCTTTTCCTTTGGTTGTGAGATTGCTAGCATGTTGTTTGTATTGAGGAGAAGTGGGGGCAAGGTTGTCGAGGGTAAAGGCGGCCAAAAGTACATGAGGTGGGGAGCCAAATTCCACAAAGAAGAGGATGGCAACAACTCACATTCAAAGATGCTCATGCCAACAACTCATTTAAAGATGCTTGTTGGTTTTCCTAAAGACAAGTTTGGAGCCTCCCATTATCCCTGTTACTAGTTACAGCCACAGCCTTCTCCTAAACAAATCACAACTTAAACTATTCACAATCTTATTATATACTTCATCACCAGAACAGGAGTTCAATTGATTCTCATTGTTTTGAACCTTGGAAATTGTTTCTCATTTCTTAATCACGCCTAACAATCACTGGACGAGATCTAATCGAGCCCCCCGCTAAGTAACAAATAGTCAAATTTGCGGCAGAACTATGCTTGAGATATGTATTCAACAACATTATTTAATTCAATCATTGCACAATGTATGTTTTTTTTTTTTTGTTTTTTTACTAAGCTGACAAGCGTCCCCTAAAGAACATTAAGGACGTGTACATATTCGACAATACGAGAGCACAGAAGCTCAATAGACCTTTGTGGCCATTGGTATTGTACAATGTATGTTGTGCTCTCAATAATTGGTGTATATATTTTTTCAAATGCATGATATTATAGAGGATATATAAAAGGTGTTGTACTATCATCTCACAATTTCAAGAAATGGGCCAGATTTGGTGCTTAATCTATATTTAAAATCCTTCCTACCCAACCATTTGGTTTGGAACTTGGTCTCATGTCTAATTATCCACATGACAAGCTGCCTCAATGCCCCCACTTGGTCCCTCAAAACCACTATTCAACTCATTGTTTGATTCTTAGCCTCCTGATGAATACTTGCCCCCAAAAAACACAAGCCTTTCAAAACTAGCTAGCTGTGACTTGTTCTGTTTGTAATATATAATAATTTAATCCTGTGAAGAGTAATTCCAAAGTTGATACAATGATGAATAAATGATGAAGTAAAGATTGCAAACAAAATCACAGTGCTAGATGAGGAACCATTAATCAATCATGGGGAGACCAAAGAGAAAGAGAGAGAGTTATGTAGATTTAGATAGATATAGAGAGAGAGAAAGGAACAAGCTACAAATATTCCCGCCACTTTGATGGGGGACATGGCATGGCCCAACTATGTCCCATTCAACTTTTTTATATTTGATACATCACTAAACTATTATTACTAGTTTACACCATCGTGCCAGAATCTACCAATACCTGCTAAGGGAGTTTCAAAATCCATCTGATCTGACAGCTAGACTCACTTTTCATTTATTTTAGATTTTGGAGTTATTTATATACCTTTGTATTTTAATTATTTATTTATTTTAGTTATTTTTATAACCCTTATATATATATATATATATATATATATATATATATGGAAGAACCACATTCAATTAAGGATAAAGGGGTTATATAATTTTAAAAACATGGGCTGAACTTATTGTTAAGCCCTGCAAGAAAATTAGAAATGATAGTATGGGGACCCAAATCATGTGTGCAGTCATAGAGGCTTGTGCAGTATACTCATCCTAAAAATCATATCCCATCCAGGATTTTTGAGGTCCTTTTTAGTCAAGGTCGGATCTCTCTCTCTTTAAAAAATGTGGATAAACCAGGTTTATTTATTTCAAAAATAGACTCTTAGATGAGCCAGATATAGTCATTCACATTGTAAAAGTTCGGCCCGTAGATGGGCCACGATTATAATATGCCCTGGATTGTGCAAGCCCTGTTGCCTGTTGTCTGGTTATCTTATTATGTCTGGTCCTTACCGTCCTCGAAGTCGGTGCCCAGTGGTCGCTAGTCCTGTGCATCTCTGATGAGCGAGAGTCTGTTCCTCGTGATTGCTTGCATCATTCTGAGACTCGACTTCCTGGCTTTATATGCTGCCTCAAACCAAGAAAGTAAGAGGAAGTCCATGTGCCGGATTAGTTTCGTGAAAACACATTATTTATCTTGAAAGCATCTCCTGTTCTTTAGCCAATGCTCCAAATGACCGCTATGGGGGTGAGACTCCAACCTTGCGGTGCTCCTTCTCCACTAGCCTGGTGTACCCTGTTTTCCGCCACAGGTCTCGCACTGTGGTTAGGGGTGACTTTGTGGAAAAATAGTTGGTTGTAGTAGGATCATATTCCTATTGCGTAGGGGCAAGTGATAAGCAGATGGTAAGTCATTTCATCTTCTAAGTCACAAAGGTAGCATTTAGTTCTCCCTCCCTTCCAATTTCTTTGTGCTAGATTTTGCAAGGTGAGAATCTTGTCCTCACGTGTCAGCTAGGCAAAGAGTTTGATTTTGAGCGGGCAGGCTTGCTTCTAGAAGGACGTCGGAAGGGAGCTTTATGCCCCATCATCGATTCCAAAGTGGTACAACGACTTGACCGTGAACTGTTGGTTGGAGTTAGTCTCCATGCCTTGCAGTCCACCCCCCCCTCAACATTCCCTTGCCTCCATTGGTTAGCATGTCCGTTATTTGCTCGAGCATCTCAGTTGCTTCTGCCGATAATGGTCCTGGTTTTAGCAGTAATCTCCTATGTACAATGCACCTTCGTGCTTCCAGCATTATGAGAGACTAGCATTCTCAGTTCCGGTAGTCTGTTGTAGGGGCCTATCCCCTCAACCAGTTATCAAACCATGCCCTGACGGTATTCCCAGATCTTACTCTGGTTGTTATGTTTTCCATGACCAGGTCACGTTGGTTCATGATTCCTTGCTAGAAATAGGATGCTTTGCCTGGGGCCCTCTTGAAAGGGTTGATACAGGAGTTGTGGAAGTATGTTTGTTGAATAATTCTTTGGCATACCCCAGCTTCTTTCAATAATCTCAACCACCACTTACTGAGGAGTACTTTGTTGAAGGTTCTCAAATGTTTGATTCCCCAACCCCCTTGTTCCTTTGGTCTATTAAGCTGCTCCCATCTCACCAGTCGATAGGCCTTGGACTCCTGGTTCGCTCCTTGCTAAAGAAAGTCCCTTCGGATGCCTTTGATCTTACGGACCACCCATTGTGGAAGCTTGTATATAGGCATCCAATAGTTCGGAACTGCTGTAGGATGACATTCAGCAGGGTGATCCTTCCGCCCATTGACAGTAGGCTACCTCTCCAAGCCCCCAACCTGCTGCTTACATTCCTTATCAATTGCCACCACTCCTCCTTTCTTGGTTTACTCCTTGCTAATAGGATTCCCAAGTAGTTTATTGGTAGCTGCCTAAGTTGGTATCCCATTCTAGTCGCTACTGTACTAGGGTTGGTTTCTGTTGTACCCACAGGGCTAATAGCACTTTTATCATAGTTGCCTTTGAGGCCCGAGAGACCAATATGTAGAAGATGAGCTTAAGGGTCCTGAAGTCGTTGCTTCTTCTAGAGTTGAGAACAATGAGGTCATCTGCGTATTGTAATGCAGTGATATGTTGCTCATCATTCGGTCTTATCCTGTATCCTTCGAGCAGTTGTGCCTACGATGCCTTGGTGAGCATAGTGATAGCATATCAATGGCAATGACAAATAACAAGGGAGACAGTGGATCCCCTTGTCGGAGGCGCCGCTGGTACCTATGTATCCCATGGAGTTACCATTGATTGTCAGATTTCTCTTTAGAATCAATTCCATCATCGTCAAGTTGGGTCTCTTAGTTGCATGAACTGCATCAAACAAAAAATATATCATAATCGAAGAGGGGCGATAAGATTCATGTAATTACACAAGGCTTGCCGAAGAAGAAAAATAGTGAAAATGTACATTATATCTCATATTGTCTCTCGAAAATGGAATGATTAAGGGGCAAAAGGTTCTGAAAAGCTTCTGATTCGCGACGATCACAGAGACCAAAGAGGATATCGTTGATGAAAACACCCCCGTGATGGCACTATAAGGGGGGCTGAGTCGGAATTGGAGCTAGAGCTCAAAACAATTTCAGGACGGGCGATTCATAGTTGCCTGCCCCTCATCGGAGGAGCGTGCAAATTATAAAGGGTGGGGACCATCCACCTACCCCGATTCATGCTCAGTTTTGAGTCTTGAACGTCGGAGATTTGGAGGCAGGAGAAGGCCGATGGGAAAAGGTGTTGGGTGATAATCATGGTCCTCTCACTCTTCTGCTGGCACTAAGACACATCCACTCGCCTCCTGAAACTAATTTAGGAACTAATCTTCATTGACGAGCACGGTGTAGCCTTCGACGACGATGTGAGAGCCGTCGTCCGAGTTCGACGAGGAAAGTGGCTCCCAACAACAATTATGGCAAGCATAGGGAGTGACAAGCAAGTTTTCATGGTGGAGATGGAGAAGGGGCAGGCTGAATTGCCTTGGAGTAAGGAGAAGTAGTCCACGGAGCCCCAGAAGATGCAACTCTAGTGAGGGCCACGTGACAGGGAAGGGGAGCTCTAGAAATGCCCCAATGAGGGGGAAAAGGTCGTTTGACAAGAGAGGTAAAAGTAAAACATGTCGTCAGGGATAGGGAGTGCTCGATAGAGGGATTCTAATGAAGATCATTAGTTGGGATCTCTATCAGAGAAGGGGGACACTAACATGAACAAATCAATGACTACAAGGATGGGCTAAGCGTTTCCCATCGTCTAGTGGGCAAATCGGTGCATTGGATGGGGTCCTCAAGGCTGTAAGCAATGGGTCAACACTATTCTGACAAGCCAACAGACTTACCGTCAGCCCACGGTGGAGCAAGGTATGACGGAGTTAGCAAAGATCCCCACGTGGATGAAGTCAATGACACAATGGACAATGCTAGAATGGTTGTGGGAGAGCGCGGCATGTGGATGACCACACCTTCATTTCAGAACACGCTAGATGGGGCGAGTACCATTAGCACAACGAATGCCGATGTGGAGACAGATTATCAGCTGCCAACAAACCACAGCAAGCCAATTATCCCAAGTAGGATCCATGACGAAGCCGGGACCGAACAATCAGAAGTGTCCACGTAATGAGGGTGGGACCACTTGTGCAACTTAAGGACTAGTCGGTGGGTGGGTCGGGGTTGAACCAATTGGCTTGCAAAAGCTCGAGAAGCTAATAGATCTCTTTATAATGAATATAGCCCATCAAAATGACCCAATAATAGTGGAAAGGGAAAATTATAAAAAAAAACCTTGTGGTTTCATGGATTTGCAAAACGGTGACAAAAGAATTGTTTTTTTTAAATTATTACATGTGGTTTCCCAGACTAAAAAAAAGAGGAAAAACCGTCAATGACGTTAACTCCTGCTTAGTTGGAAGGGGTAATTTAGTCCAATCATATAAACACCTGATATGGCATAAAAAAATAAAAAATAAAGCTGAGATGGCAACCATAAGCCTTATTTTAATTAATCAAAATTAGATTAAAATTCCTAATTCTAATTAACCACACGCCTCACATGCCACTACCCTATCCCCATGCCTCGTTGATCTCTGACTCGCCGGCGCTCCCCCTGGCGTTCCCTCACCTCAGCTTAAGCCAGCCTCCTTCTTCCTCAAGACCCGCCTCGCCTATCATGACCTACATCGCCTTTATCTCACGTTCAAAACCCTAGTAGAGCAGTACTTCCTCTGCGCAAAGCTCGATCTCTCTATATCTAAGCCTCGCCGAAACCCCAAATCTTCATCTCCATCACACATAAGCCTCCAATCAACCTTGATTCCAGAGATGATAGCAAAATAACAAACATAAGATCCCAAAATGATAAAAAATCATATCATGGGAAGAAAAAATCAATCAGATCTGATAACAAGATTGAGGTTCTCTATCAATTCTGGCGTTTTAGGTTCTTGATGAGTTGCTCGATCTGAACGATCTTCAGATCTTGGCAGCTCTGCTCGATCAATTCTGGCGAGATTGAGATCTTGACAGTGCCATTGATGACAGTGAAGAGGAGCTAGTAGCGGAGGAAGGCTGATGCGATGAGGATGTCGTTGTGCTGGATCTTTAGCGTAGATTTCTCGTGGAGGAGACACTCGGTGGGTGCTAGGGTTTGAGAGGAGGAAGAAGAAGAAGGAAAAGGGAAGACATTTGTTTTATGCCACGTAGAGCCACGTCAGCTCAAATACCGATCACTACAAGAAAAAAGGCCTATAAGGACCGAAAATCTCGTCCTTAACAGTCTAAATCCGGTCCTTAAAACGTCAATAAGGACGAGTCAAATCCGGTCCTCACTCGTCCTTATAGGCTCAGATCCATAAAAGGTCTTTAATGGCGAAATTGTGACCCGGTCCCAAAGAGTTTAAGGACAGGGGGTTATTACTCCTCTCTAAAACCTCTTTGGGACCGTATTCTGGTCCTAAATAAGAGAAAATCTCATATCAAAACCAAAATTCGGTCCTTACAAATCTTTTGGGACCCGGATTCTTTAGGTCGCTAAAACTCTTTAAGGACAAAGGTTTGTTGGTCCATAAGACCTTTGGGACTACTTTACATCCGGTCCATAAAGGTTTTGTGGGCTAGTTTTGTCGTCCCTAAATTCCGAAACAACATGAACCTCTCAATTAGAACCAATACTTATATCCTACCATTTTGTCATTAAACTTAAAAAATTATAATAACCAAAATAAAAGCATATACACACATCTTTAGCAAAATAGTAACTTGTCATTTTTCAATTTCATTGTCACTCAATAAACTGTCATTTAACATTACATGAATAGCACTGTATTGTTTACATAGGGTTTATATATACAAAACACATTCTAAGAAAAATATTTTTATGCCAAATTCTAACATTTTCTAGAAAAATAATTTGATTCTAACTTCTAATCATCCTAGCAAAAGATGGTAGCTAGCCAATTCTCTATCAAGTCTTGAAATGACATTGTTGAAACCTGCAAAATATATAAAAATAAGGTGATTAGTTCCCTTCTCAAAAAAAAAATAAATAAATAAATAAACAAACCTCGAGCAACATCAGCCATGAGCACGTCAAAACATTGTGAAAGTGCTGCAAATTAGCAAACTTATTTACCAAACAAAGATTGGCATAATTAACATGAATTTTCACTCAAGCCAGGTTGATTAATCGAATAGGACATATTCTTTGACTACAACTTTTAGACTTCGACATTATCAACCATCTTGATAATCTTCAAGAATATTATTTTCTTGACTGAAATTCTAAATAGAGTTCATAAACAAAGAAGTCAAACTGAAGCTATGTTAAACATGAAAATAGACTCATTAAATTGTAGAAAGAGGAGAGAGGTTAAAGCAAACCTGTGAAGACAAGATCTGAGCTTTCAAATCATTGAACATCTGCACAGAGATGCGAAGTTAACTCAGGCATGTAATTAATTAATACATAAAAATTCTAGACATACTCAAAACTAAAACACAATGAAGTCCTAGGAAATTACATGCAGGAAAAACACAACCTGCCATGACAACCTTATATGATGTTATATTGTGACAAGAAACTCCAAAAGCACCAAATTTTGATTTTAAACATTTTGTGAGGCACATCTGATGTGATCCATGACAAAGGAAGGGATTGATATACAACTATTGTGATTTATTTTGCATAAACAAGCAAGGATGGTTATGAGATTAGCCTATTGAGTTGGACTACAAAGTTTATGTTGAAGCTTCAACAGGAAGTTGAGTTTTTAAATTATCACACACTAACATTGGCAAACTAGAGGACAGGCTTGGACTTATGCCAAGGTTGTCTAGGTACTTTTTACAATTCTTAATGACCATAGGAAAATATTTACACAGTGATTTTATCATCCAATTGTGAATTTATGGGACCAAAATAAAAAAAAGTAATAACCATGCATAGAGGAAGAATCAATTACATGTTCACGTATCACAATCAAGCTTAATATTGGTCTCAAAAAGTGTCTTCAATATCTGCCATGTTTTGCAATAAGTTAGAAATTGAAACAATATATAGGTATAAGACTTCAAACAGAACCATCGCAAAAAGTGTCTTCAGAATCCATAACATGTCAATTTACTTTTTAGTCCATATCACAGTAGATTATGCTTAGAAGATGACATAAAAGAATTGGCAATAAATGAAAGTCACCACTTGTACCTGAGAAAAAAACAAAAAATTAAAACAATATATAGGTATAAGACCAACTAGTGTTCAAGAAAGAATAATCAATATTCTAGTACCAGAAAATAAAATAAAATTGAAAGAAAAAGAAAGCAAGAACTAGAAACAAGAAAGTAGGGCAGTTGGCCAAGTGGTTTGTTCAAGCATTACAATGCTAGAGAGAAAAGTCAATGGACAGGAAAGAAAATATAAATACCCTACAAAGTGTCAAAAACTTGTGTGATCTGAATTCAGATTCATTGATATTATACATAGATTTAATAATTGAGGTATGTTATGAGGTTCTCAAGCTCCATAAAATTCTTGCGTAATCTCTTAGACTTTCTACCAAACTAAATAAGGAAAATTCCTTAGATTTACACTTTCATTCCCATTTTTTTATATTTAACTTACCTCCCTAATTTCAGATTCAAGGAAATGGTATAGGTGAGTGATAGATGGGGATCTTCATGGCACTAAAACCACCTGCCCTATATAAACTCATGCAGATTACAGTGGCCTTCTTCATCCAGTCAAAAGAGGATTGTAAGATTATACATTAGTCAATTCAGGTATGGCTCATCTAATCATCTCAGATGTGGGGTAGCAGATGGGTTAAATATTATATTAATAGCAGTAAATTTAAATAAATTATCCTACAAAGACTAGCTTCTGATTAATACTTCAACTGGCATTAATAAGATAATTGAAGAGCTAATTCTCTAATATAATTTTAGTGAGAACTTACCTTGGGAAACAATGTAGGGCATTCACTTGATATGTAGAAGGCAAGATTCAATGTCACGATTGGCTGGGGTATCTCTCTTACGGTAATGTTGTTGAAGTAAAATGATGCCAGATCATCAACTGTAGATGCACACTAATAGCAAAACAAATATATATGAATAAACCAGAAATGATATTGCACTATGCATGAAAGGAAATTAAAAGAAACAATTAGACTCGTTAGAGAATAATATATGATTGTGTATAAAATGCTCAGAGCTCACCTTGACATGTCTGCTAGAATGCTCCTTTCTTTGTTTCGGATGGAGCGACCACGTTGGCTCCTTAAAATGGTAGAAGGCTATTTCTTTGGATTCACTTTTTAATGGGTGAGCGAGTTACTATCACATTTGTTAGTGGGTATCTACTTGAGTGTCAGGTTTTTACATTTGTAGTTATCTATTTTTCTTGCAAAACCATATATTGCAAACCTTTGTGTTTCATTATCAATAAAATAGCTACTATGTAGCTCTGGTTCCCAAAAAAAGTTATAGCAAATACTAAAAAATTGGCCACATTACATGATAATCCAAACAAACATGAAGTTAGCAGCAGGGGTGAGCTAGTATGAAGAAAGAAATCAGTAAAATATATACCTGTGATGATATACCAGAATCTAAACCTTTTAAACCATATTATGATTAATAACAAAAAAAATTCTGCAGATGATCATCAGGAAAGTACTTACAAAAGATAAAGAGTCATACCATTTTTCAGACTCAACTATCAAACTTCATCATGGATGAAATAAAGAGCATGAAGTCAATTAAATAAATTTGTAGGCATAATTAAGTGTAAGGTGGTTAGTGCCCAGGCTAATACATAAAATCAATGACTTATTACTAAAGTTAGAATGAACTTGTAGTACACATTAACAAAATACTGCAAGAGAAAACAACTACTGCCTTCCTTACAAAGACAACCAATGCTCAAATAGCAAATAAAGAAAGAAAAAGAGTTCTGCTTTGGCCTTCAACACTAGGGCAATCTACTTGAAAAGTTCATTTCCATGTATACATAGTAGTATCAGAATCTGAGACTAAAGACTTATCCTAGAAAGAAAGAACACTGGCAAAGATCACAGAAAGAGTGTTGTAGATTTTTAAGAAGAAAGTTTACAGAAATCACCACTCTGAATTAAAAGAAACCATGCATGCATCACCGTCCCCAACAAAAGACTAATTAAAAACCAGGATGAACAAACAACAATTGTTAGAACAGTTTGAGATAAAAATAAAATTTAATAAAATGGGGGGTAAAATGAAAATAAAGATTAACGCAAGAACCTGCAGAATGCGTCACGGGGACAGTGACCAGATTATTCAAAATAAAATGAACAAAATTCTCCAGATTGGTAGTTCAATTAATAAATATAAATTTCTAGAGAGAGATATATATAGTGAGATAGTGATTGACATTATTTTATTCATGGATTAAACCAAAGACTAGAGTATGGCATAATAAACTAATTAGTTACTAGGTTGGTTTCATGAAATACTTGGGCAACAATGAAATTAATTCTCCCCCAAGAAGCAAAACAAAGAGTGCCCTAATCTCGAGCCTAGCTAGTCCAGATCAAGAAGAAGGACCAACTAATCTCTCTAGCTAAGTTTTCTAGGCCTGCCATGGTTGAGTTTTAGCATGTCAAGTGCAAAAAAATAGCATTCAAACTGATAAACATCTAATGCAAACAATAACAAAGAAGCGGATGAGGGAAAGCAACGCACCTAATTAACCAGATGCCAAGAACCCAATTCAAATGCCAGAAATAAGAAAAAGTGGCTCAAATTCCCATAAATTCTAAACCAATGGGATTGCAAATCCTTTCGTCACCTTCTTGCCAGGAAAGAAGAGTAGAGAGCAACGGAGAAGGAAAGTGGTCGCCTAGGAGGAACTAGGGTTTTTGGAAAGGGGAGATGGAACTCGAGGAGGAAGGAGCGTAGGGAAAATGAGGAGGAGGAGGAGGAGGAGGAGAGGAGGGTGCCATCTAGGGTTTCTGGGGAAGGAGGAGAAGCAGCGCCGCCCCCTGATTATTCATACGGCGCGAAGTAGGGAGAAAGGTTTTTAACTTAATTTTTTTTCAAACCCTGGATAATTATATGTTTTAAGGACCGGAATTTTTAAATTTATAGGGACCACAATAAAATCCGGTCCTTGATATTTCATAAAAAAATGAAATTTTGGGACCACTAAAAATCTGGTCCCTAATGATGTATTTTTTAGGACCGTTTTCGTATCCGGTCCTTAAAACATGGTCCCTAAAAGTCATTTTTTTGTAGTGGATTTACCCTGCTTCGTAAAGCGAATTTGACGTCGTTAACAGTTTTTCCTCTTTTTGTTAGTGGGGGAAACCACACGTAATAATTTTGAAAAAAAAAAAATTCTTTTGTCACCGTTTTGCGAATCCGTAAAACCACAAGTTTTTTTTTTATAATTTTTCCGAGTGGAAAATAAACAAATTAAAGGCCCAATGAGCCATTTTACAGATATGGCCCCTAATAATAATCTAAATCATCAAAATGACCATATGGAGAATATAATTAGGTGGTATAATCAGGAGGTTAATACAGGTAAAAAAGGCCATAACAATTTCAAGAAAACCCTGGAGTTCCGGGAAAGATTAAACATTGATTTAAGCAAAAGGACTCTTAGATTCATTAGGAGGTCTTGGAATCTAGTTACAAATATGACATGGGAGCTACTAACAAAGAAGATGGAGCAGGTAAGAAAAGAAAATGACCAAAAACCCCTAAGAGCAGAACAACACAAGGGGTGGAATTGACAGTCAAACCCCCTTTAAGTCTTAGAGGAAGGCGTAGAAAAGTGAAGCCTGGGCCCCAAGTACAGGTCAACCAAGAAATGACACTGAAAAAGAGGCCATGGAAACCAAAAGGCTTATGGATCGAATTGAACCAAAAGGTACTAACTCTTCCCTCTCCATTGTTCATCTCACTCTTTCTAAATAGCTTGACAAGGAATTAATCTTGGTTGCCTTAATGGTGAGAGTAGACTAGGAGTATACAAGGGACGACATGACTAAATACCTCTCCCACATACGAAATCTAAAAGCAAAAAGAACCAAAATAAACTCCAAGGGGCACAACTAAGCCCCTAAAGGAACAAGAGGACATGGGATAGGGCCGGAATTAGTCAATTAATGAAGCTCATCTCATGGAATGTAAGAGGACTGGGAAAGAGGAAGAACCAATTCTTGGTAAGAGGCTATTTACATCTCCACAAAAGAGGATGTATTCTACTTACAAGAATCCAAGCTTTAAGTAATAGTTGACAAGATTTGGAGATCGCTAGGCGGGAATACATAAAATAAAAAATTAGTACTACCAGCCAACAATATAAGAGGAGGATGTTGCATTGAATTGAGTGGTAGCAAGTTCATTGATAAGTGTTCATTTGAGAATAATTTTATACTATATTCCTATATGCTTGGCATGTAATTGTGAAGACTTTTTGCCCACCGATACTTAAAATGTATTTATTTTCATCAACAGGGCATGATACAAGGACCCCGGAGGAAAGAAAACATTTCGAGAGAAACCGGGATCCCAGAGCACCCAAAAGGACCCATACGGGCAAGCATAAGGGCTAACATACGGCCTTATATTGGCCCCTGAAGGGAATACGGGCCAGTATATGGCCCATATGATAGCTGGTATAATGATTGGCCCGTATACGGGCCGATATACAGCCCATATACGGGCCCGTATGAAGGTGGATGGCCTATATACGGGCCCGTACATCATCAATATTGGGCGAATTTACAGATTTTGAAGGGGCAAATGGGTAAATCTCACCCTTAAAACCCTATAGGTATAAAAGCGAACGAAGAGCAGGGTTTTAGGGGAGCTTGGGCAGACATAGGAAAACCTTGGGGAAAGCTTGGAAGTCTTGACCTAGAGGCCATTGGAGCAAGAGAAGGGGACACCTTTGGAAGAAGATCAAGAAGCCATCACGGTGATTTCATTAGATTTACATATCATGTCTTCTTTGATTTCTTTCCTCTTTGTTTTGGATTGTTGCCCTCCTACCATGGAGGGCTAATTTTGTAGATGCTTGGATGATTGATGAACCCTTGGATATGATTTAATTAATGTTGGTTCTCTATTCTTGAATGCTTGGTTAAATTTATTGAGTCTATTGGATGTTTCAATGTGAGTGAATCTCTCTACATTGCGAGAGCCCGGAGAGATTCTCGTAGTCCATATGGGGGAAGAAGCGAACGCCTCCCCATGTGTAGACCATCTCCAATAGAGGGGATTGTGAGTATACCGGGAACCCGGGTACTAAGGAGAGCGACTCCTTTAGATGAATTATTCCCATAATCCTTCCAAGTAATAGGTTCAAGAACATAATCGGTAAGGGCACTAGGATTAGTAACTCACCTCTGGATGAGGGAGTGAAAGCACAATAGGAACCCTTGGCCAAGAATTAACCAAGTGTCGAGATAGAGAATAGCATTCATCCTTTAGAAGTCCAAGGGGGATTCAATTATCTGAGCATCCCCTTCTTACGATTGTTTGACCTTAAGAGCAACCCGATCCCTTTGTTCATGATTTCAATTTGATTAGTTTAGAATTTAGTATAATCAACCACCCCAGACCGATTAATTAGTAGAAGAATAGTGGGTACTAGCATTTCCATTTCCCTGTGGATCGACAACCCGGCTTTCACGTCTACTTTATTACTTGATACGACCCGTACACTTGCGGTTGCATTGCATCATTCATGATGTTAAAAAACTATCAGGACACCTACTCACATAGAATCATTCTAAAAGATGTTATTAGGGAAACTGAAATGTTTTTGGCAATAGTACATGATCCCTGTGAAAGATCCCCAAAAGACATCTGCTGGGAAGAAACCAAATCCATCATAATAAGATGGGACGGGCCATGGATCATTGGGGGCAACTTCAATGCCACAAGAAGTAGGAGGGAACATAACAAGGTTGAACACTTTGATAGTACGATGTAGAATCTATAGCTATTTGATCTACCCCAAATGGGCGATCCAAGCCGACTATGGAAAGACTGGATCGATTTCTCGTTTTCATGAAATAGCTCACAAACTATCCGATAAGTGCATAATTATACATATATTTCTATCATATTTACATGCACTTATCTCGTTGTTTAGTATCAATTTCTCTATTTTCGTACTCTGGGTTTGTTTTGTGATTGAGCTGGTAAAATAGTTGTCCGAAGCGAAAGGAACTAGAAACGGGACAAATCAGGACAAAACACACTGAAAAAGAGCTTCACGAAGGTGTGCACGGTTGAAATGTAATTGTGCTAGGGCATGCACATGCCCGTGTACCTCTTTGATTTCAAACGCGTCAACCG
This sequence comes from Dioscorea zingiberensis, assembly GCA_026586065.1. NCBI lineage: Eukaryota > Viridiplantae > Streptophyta > Magnoliopsida > Dioscoreales > Dioscoreaceae > Dioscorea > Dioscorea zingiberensis. Next base: position 26,574,764 of record CM048826.1, read on the forward strand.
CGTAGCGCAGGGACTTGCACATGAGTGCATTGGATCTGCATGCCTGTGCCAAATTAATTTGAAGGCTATATGAACCCACTGAAGGCATTGAATTGAGATACTTTTGGAGATCAGTCTTTGGTGGGGGGTTCCGAGCGTCGACTAGGGTTTCAGAGAAGATCGAAGGCGGAGAAGGCATCGAGCAAGGGAGTTACTCATGTTTTCTATTATGTCTTTCTCCAATATCCTTGTTAGGGCTTCTTATAGTATGAGAGGCTAAACCCCTTTGTGGTGCCTCAGGCACATGAACCTTAGGATTACTTGTTCTTGAATTTCTCTGATTAGTGGTTTGTTTTTTTTATTAATTCTTGTGAGTTATCTTTGCATGCCTTTGCTTGATTTATGTGGTTTGTATTACATGAGCCCTGGTCATATACCTGGTTTTATTGTAGAAAAACATGTAGGTGTTTATGGTTATGATATGTGTGTCTAATAGTGCATTAGCCCATATTTCACCACATTTAGAACACAGCTTGGCACAAGTAATTGAGTTCGATTCGCATACAGAGAGATCGGATGTGGCATCTAGATGGTGCAATTGTTAAACTCCCCAAGAATTAATAACGGATAGCCAATAATAGGAAATCAAGCATTAGGAAGGGATTCCTAGAGGGATTGTGATCCGAGGTACCGTGCTTCATCTCTGATCACTCACAATCTACCAATTGTTTGCGTTAGTTTCTTTGTTAGGTTGATTTGTGAAATCTCCAAATACTTCCTATATTTCTTTTATGCTAGAGAGCGAAAGATTGTTAGTACTAGTATACCAGTCCTTGTGGATTCGACTACCCTACCTTTGGGTACTTTACTACTTGATTGACCACGTACACTTGTGGGAGTAGCGCCGTGCACCCTGTGCGTGAATTACTATCCCAAGAACTGGTAAGCTACTTCCCAAGAATTAGACTAGATCACGTACCTATAAGCGCATAATGCGAAGCCCATGAATAACATAGGGGCCTGTTCAGATTCAACAGAGAAGGGAAAAAGGATGGCTTCTAGGAAATGTTCAAGGAATGGTGGGAAGGAACTAACTACATAGAAAATGGGGCCTTCCTTATTGCCAAGAAATTAATGTTCCTAAGCAAAAGATTAAGAAAATGGAATAGGGACAACCACAAGAACTTCGTTGGAAGAAAAGAAGAGCTACTGAGAAAGTTGGGTGCCCTGGACACCCTATAAGAAAGAAGAGATCTCTTGGGAGATGAAACACAAGCATATATAGCTTCCTAAAAAGCATATGATGACATCATTAGTGAAAAAGAAGCAAAATGGATGCAATGATCCAAAATTACATGGCTACGAGAAGAAGACAACAACAACAAGTTCTTCCACATCATGGCAATTCAAAGTAGATGTTGAAACTAGATGCATAAAATTGAGTACCAAGGAAATACTCTAACTACATAGGAAGAAATATCAACAACCCCAACTACCCATTTCAAAGAACTCATGGGGCAGTCAAGGGATATGCAATACTCCCCCAACTGGAGTCAAATATTCTCCCACAAACCAAGCATAGATTTGGAACACCTGGAGGAGCCATTCAATGAAGGTGAAATCAGAAAAGCCATCAAAGAACACAACCCCGAAAAGGCCCTAGGCCCCAATGGTTTCCCCGTGACAATATATAAACAATGATGGAAATTTATGAAAAATGACATACTGTAACTATTCACAGATCTCTACTGTCACTGAGCTTAGCTTAAAAGGCTAAACTGAGCACACATCCTCCTTATACCAAAAATAGAAGCACCTATAGAAATCAAGGACTACTGGCCAATTTGTCTAATAAATTACTCAATGAAGATCATCACAAAAGTGTTAGTAGGTAGACTACAAGCGCTAATCCATAAACTCATCAATGAATCTCAAACAACCTTTATCAAAGTGAGGTGTATCCAAGATAAGTGGTTGTAGAAGAATTAATTCGCAAAATGAAAACTATCCAACAAGATGGGGTGTTATTCAAGATTGACTTTGAGAAAGCTTTTGATATGGTGGTGTAACATCCCGAATTTTTCTAAATAAATATCCAATAAAATTTTCAAATTTTAAATGAGGCTAACTAGCTCAGAATTCAGATTAATTATTTTAACCTCAAAGTTAAAGAAAATCGGGAATTAATGGACCCGAAATCCAACATCGCAGCTATAGAGCCGAGAGAAGGCCTTATTGGGCCAGGCCACTTTTACATATAATAGGTGGAGGCGGATAGTCAGCAGAGTTAGATTAATTAAATGAGAAATTAATTAAGAATTGATTTAATCTAGATTAATTAAGTGGAAGATATCGGACGAAAGTTAGAGTTCCGTTAAAGTAGATATGATAGAGTCAAAAGCTGAGAAACACGGATTTGGGTCGGAAGAAGAGATGACCTGTGATGCTACAGTAAGCCCTTGTCACTAGGATCGTCTGACCCGGGATTCAAGGATCTGGTTCGGGGACAGAGATGATCCAGATAATTATATTAGTCACCCTCGTAACGTCATAGTAACAAGATAAGATCAAATAAAGTTGTTCGGCTTTTAGTGGGAGATATTTTAGAAGATATCACAGTTTAATTAAATACTTTTTAAAAAATAAGATAATTTATTAAATAAAATTATTATATTAATATCATAACTTTGGTGTTGTTATAAAAATCAAAGGAGAGAGAAAGAGAGAAATGAAAATTATTTCATCTCCCTCTCAACCCTATCTTTGAGAAACACTCGACTCTCTCCCTCTCTCGACCCAAAGATCAGGGAATTTCTCATGCCCTAGTCGCAGACGCGCCCAAGCCTGCCGGCCAGCCGCCGCCACTAGCTCATCCCACGCTGGTCGCTTTCACTCTCCCCTCCGCAGTCCGCCCGGCGCATGCGCCCTGTGCTGGTGCCCCGCGCGGCCAGCAACCGGCTCCGCCAGCTCCCACTCGTCTCCACCGAAGGCCCTGCCTCTTAAGCCATTTCGCCACTGGCGGCCAGCCCGACCGCTCGGCCCCGGCCGACCTTGTGCCTCCTGGTCAACAATCACAAGCGGCCTCGGCCCTTCAGCCGCCCGCCCGGCCACCCTTAATCTCCGGCGAACGATAGCTTGAGGGCAACCCTTCTCCGTTGTTCGGCTTGCGACATCATCCTTCTTCACCCTAGAAATTGTGAGCCCTAATTGGGATTAACCTAACTCTAATTAAGGGCGTGTTCACTTAGGGGGAAGTGTGATGGGGAAGTGGGGAAGTGGGCCACTTCGGCCACTTCGGGCGTTCATTTTGGGGGAAGTGACAGTTCGGCCCACTTCCCCGAAATGAGCACTTCCCCCAAATTACACTATGGCCACTTCGGCCAAAATTATACCGAAGTGGCCGAAGTGGACTTAATATATAAGGCCACTTCGGCCACTTTCCCAGCCTCGCCCGAAGTCACGTGACTCTCCGCTTCGTCTTCACCCCCTTCATCCGGATCGGGCGATTCTCCCCATCGTGACCTAGTTCTTCTCCTCCTTCGATTGCCGGTGTGATTCTCCTCGATTGTGACCTAGTTCTTCTCCTCCTTCGATTGCCGGTGTGATTCTCCTCGATCGTGACCTAGCTCTTCTCCTCCATTGATTGCCGGCGTGATTCTCCCTGATCTACGACCACAACCTGCCTCCCGTTCGAGCGCCTCCTCCGGATCAGTCTCTCGCCGCCAAATCAGGTACGTCTCTCTCCCTCTCTCCCTCTCTCCCTCTCTCCCTCTCTCCCTATCTCTCTGATCTCATTTTTCTTCATCAGGTTGCCTTTCCGGTCGACTTCTATGGCATTCATCTTTGATTTGTGAGGTATTGAGCTTTTTTTTTTTGTTTATTTTAGGATTAGGGTGTATGTCATCGAGATCTGGGTTCCAATGTTTGAGGTTTTTTTTTTGTTTTTATGATCATTCTGTTAGATCTCTTAGATCTGAAGCTATATTGTTGGGTTATGATGTTTAATTTAGTTATGCTTGTTATGATTTGTTGTTTTCTTGTGTTCTCTTTTTATTTGATTAATTAATTATGTTTGTCTTTGAAAATTTATGGTTTTATTACATCTGTTAGAAGCTCTATTGTTGGTTTATGAGTTTATTACATCTGTTAGACCTGTTAGATCTGATTTTATTACATTTGCATTGTTTTAATTCTTGTTTTACTGCATTGTTCTCAAAGTTTTTCTGTTTGGAAATCTGTTTTCAAAGTTTGAATGAATTGGAATTGCTGTTTTCAAAGTTTTAACATGATGTTTGCACATTTAAAAACTTTGTTTGGTTCCTTTATCTAGAGATAAACTATTTGTGAGTAAAAGTCTGTTTCCTAATATGATGCATGCACTATTTGTGTCTAGATTAGTGGTATTACTGCTTTAGATGCCATTGAGACAGTTTAATTGGTATAATCATGCATAAGATGTTGGTTGATCAATTAAACTTGGTCAAAAATTTGAATTCTGAAAATGTTGGCAAGTTGAGACATTTCTGCACTTTTAAATCAATTATATATGCATCTACTGACTGCAAGACACTCAACCTCTTTTGCATCAATGCTGATTTAGATTATAACACTTAATTTTTCAGTGATATTGTGTTGAGTATGTGCACTGTTTTAGCTCTATTGACTTTTGAAATTTATCCTCCTGAGATTTCCTCCATGAAAGTCAATCTATAAACTATATGAGGCCCAAATTGGCAACAGTAAATTGCCCAGGCCCATCTCATATACTCAATGATTTTTACACATTTTTACACAGTGATGTTATTCTTAAGACCCTGCTGGTCCAATCTTTTTCCTAGGAATAGAAACACAGATGTTTAGAATGTTGAAGTATAACTGTGTTCCATTTCCATTCCATAGGCTATTTTGTTTGAAAACAAATCTGTCAGTTTTCTAAAGAGCATGCAATTTCTTTAAAAAAAAAAAAAGATCAAGCTTTGTGTTTGTACGTTTGTTTTTAACATTTTGTTCAAAGTGGAATTCTAATTGATATAGAGAACTATATATATGAAAAAGAGGAAATAGAAAAGATCAATTGAGGGAATAAAGAAAATGCAAGTGTGTGATGAACTGAAATGGTGGGTCAGAAACTCTGAATATCCAACCTGATAATTTATCATTTAGGTTGTTTTTCTTTTTGAATGATTTGTTCATAAATTGGAATATTTCATCATTTCAATAAAGAAGTTTTTTCTAGAATCTGTACGGTTTAATCTGAACATCTTGGCTGGCTACAATCATGGAGACAGAGGATATTTTGTGAAGAGGATATTTTGTCATGTTGAATGTTTTTTTAACTTGCTTCAACTGTAATGGTCTCTTCTAATGTAAAAAATTAATTATAGGGATGCATCATATAGGATGGCGAACAGGAACATACGCCGTGCCATTTATATCGAGGCACCTGCATTGGTCGCCGTGGTAACTGTGTTAATACTCATGTTGGCTCGACGACGACGAAAAGTGCTACTACGAGAGCCTTCACCATTTAGGGATATCCATAGGAGTGCGCAAATGACCCGGATATTGGATGGAGGCATCCGTAACTGTGTGGAGTACATACGAATGAAGAAGGAGACATTCTTAAGACTATGCCTTATATTACGTGAGCGTGACCACCTAGGAGATACTATTCATGTGTCTTTGGAAGAGCAGGTGGCTATGTTCTTGCATATAGTAGGCCACCATGCAAAAAACCGATCAATGAAAATTGATTTCATTAGATCAAGTGCTACGGTGAGCCGCTATTTTAATGCAGTTCTACGGGCCATTTGTTTTATCAGAGATGAATTTGTGAAGCAACCTGGCCCTTCAGTGCATCCTGAAATAGAATCCAACCCACTCTACTATCCATACTTCAAGGTAATGTCCTCTGACGATTCAATGGATAATACAGTTGTGGATATAAAATAATATGCTATTTATTTTGATTATTATATAGGATTGCATTGGATTCCTTGATGGGACCCACATACAAGCAAGGGTGCCCATTGAGCTACAAGGTAAATTTCGTGGTCGCAAGGGCATCACCCAAAATGTGCTTGCCGCTTGCGATCCAGACTTAGAATTTACTTACGTTCTAGCTGGTTGGGAAGGATCTGCAAATGATTACTTGGTTTTGAAGGATGCGTTATCACGTCCTCCACCTTCCGGACTATATGTTCCCCCAGGTTTAAAACCTTCTGTCTATGTAATAATTATTACGTACCTACAATATTCATGTATTAATTATGTTTTGCACTTTGATGTTAGGTAAATACTATCTCGTTGTGACAATCTGATTACAACAAGCGGGGTTTATACCCCTTTTAGGAAAGTTAGGTATCACCCTCGGAGAACAACATGGGCGTACATCGAGGACTCCTAGAGAATTATTTAACTCAAGTATGCTTCCCTTAGATCCTCGGATCGGAGGCTTTTGGGATTCTTAAAAATCGATTTAGGATCTTGGACTCAAGGCCATTCTATCCTTTAACTACGCAGGTGGACATTGTCCTTGCATGTGTTGTCCTGCATAACTTCATCAAGGTTATCGATCCAGAAGACATGCTCATGCGGCATAATGTTCTTGTTGAGGATGATCCTACACCACATCCGATCTCCATATCTAGGGATCGAGAGGCTGGCATCCTTTGGCGAGAACACCGGGAGAAGATAGTTGAAGAATTGTGGGCTATCTACAGTTCACGAAGAGCCACCTAAAACTTTGTCCGTAGTGTCTAATACGTCTACTGTGATGCATTTGTTTGTAGTGTCTGTTGTTTGAAACACTATTTTGTTTGTTAAGATGCAGTTCACAATGCAATGCTTTTATGTTTCTGTAATGTGTGTTTTTTTTTTTGTTTGAAAACACTATATTCTATATGCATTATATTCTATGTGCTTTTCCTTGGAATGATATATTTCATGTGAGCTTTGATTCTCTTTTCATTCCAATTATACTCTTCTTTACCGATTGCAATATTCTATACATCAATGTTTTTGTACTGTGTTCTGTACTGTGTTCATGAATAATATATGAATAAAGCTTATTATGGTTTGGTTTTAAAAATCAATTGTAAATTTGGTAAAAGAATGAGATTGTGGTGCCACAGTGAGCTCTTCTTTAGACTTGCAATTAAAGGTTATGGAAAGGATGTTGCCTTGTTGATGCTTTTATCCAAGGCTTTCTTCGTAGCTACTAGATGATATTATTCTTTTCTTTTGTCCTGCAGAATTAGCATTCTTTTCTTTTGTCCTGCAGAATCAGTACAAAACTATTTTTCAGCTTTTTGTAGGTTATAAATTCTGTATTTTATTCCTGGTATGCATGGTGAAGTAAAGAAATAGTTCAAGTATTGATTTGGTCTTATTTTATTCTTGCCAAACCTTCAAAATCTGTCAAGCTGTGTTTCCTTGCTTATTAGTTATTATCCAAAGTAGTTTATTATATATATCCAGGATATCAAATTTTGGTTCCAGAGAATTGTATTTAGTGACATAATAACCATATTTTTTAGTGCTTGTTCAGTGGGAGGAACAAAATAGAAACCCTATTTCATATTGAATCATAAGTCTACTTGAAATACATGAGATACAAGGGTTTAGCCCAATGGCATTCATAGGCCTTTGGGCCAGTCACTAACCCAACTTTCATAATTTTTTGGGCTTCGCATTCTATATAGGCATGCTTTTATTTTGATTTGAAAGCTATAAGAAGCTTGTTTTCATTATTGAAATAGGTAGGCATTTTATTCTTGAATACATTTTATAAGGCACTAATCAAAATTTCCTATTTATAACAGGAAAATGGCATCCCAAACTTCGGAATCATCTTCGAAGAAGCGCAAAGGTACACCGAACAGGAGGTGGACAAAAGATATGGATGATGTCCTCATTCCTTGTCTTGCAGAACAAGCGAAAGCCGGATTGAAGGTCGATAAGTCCTTCAAGCGGCAAGCTTTCATGGAGGCAGCGAGGGTAGTGAACAACAAAATCCCTGGTTCGAATATGGATGCAGACAACGTAGAGAATCGTTTGCGCACCCTTAAGATTAAGTACCAAGAGCTGAAAAAGGTCATGGGACTCAGCGGTGTTGGATGGAACGACACCAGAAAAATGTTAGTCCTTGAAATTGAGTCGTATCGCACATATGTCGAGGTATATGCATTAGTTTATTCCATTTTAATAAATATTTGTATTAAACTATTAATCTCGACTGATCTCGAAATTTATAATGCTCTATGAATTAACAGTCATTCCCAAAGGTGAAGGACCTGCTAAGCAAACCGATCCCCCACTATGATGACCTCCGGATTGTATGTGGCGATGATCATGCCACAGGTGATTTCGCTCGATCAATCTTCAATCGGTTTGGATCTGATGATCCAGACACCGAAGGCAACAATGAAACTCCTACTAATGAGCTTGAGCATGAGCCTGAGCCACCTGTGCCACCTGAGCCTAATGAGCAACAGCGGGAGATTCCAAGGCATACTTCATCTGCTTCAACTGCAAGAACTGGACGTGCTTCTAGGCTTAGTAATGAGAACTTTATTATGGATCACTTTGGAGAAAAGTTTGATCGCTTATCCGCCTCAATTGAAGCTTCCAACTCAATTGAAGCTTCCAGACCAAAGCCTTGGAAACTCATGTTGAGTGATGCTTTGTGGAGCATGGAGGGTTATAGTGATGCCGATTTGGATATGGTGTTTGAGATCTTAAGAGAGAACAGGAAGCTGGCTGAAGGCTTCTATTTGAGGAAACCATCTCTTCGCAAAATTAGGCTTGATAACTTCATTGCCAATCAAAGAGGTTCCGAGTAGTGCTTGTTTGGGATATTTACTAGCTTGTTATTTTGTGTAGTGACTGTTTACTCATGTTTTGGGTAGTGACTTGGGCTTTTGTGCTTTTGTTTGTGTTGTTGGTGTTTTGTATACTTGGGGGACTTGATGGATATTTTGTGGACTTGTATTTCTGTCTTTTTTATTTCTATGTTGACTTTGAGCTTGTTTAGGTATTTTGGGGTTGTTGTATGAATTGATTATCATGTTGAGCATTTTATGATACAGTCTATTTGGATACTTTGAGCTTGACTTTGAGCTTGTCAGTTTTTTTTGTCACTTGTTCATTTAATTAACAGGGTATGGCTATAGGAGTTGTGAATTTGTATGTTGACATCAACAATGTCAAATTGTTCTGAACAAGGTATGGCTATAGGAGTTGTGTAATGTGTACCATTGGATGTAGTATCCATAGCAGTTTCATACAAGTGTTTTTTTTTTTTTGTTATTTTGATCTGAGAGTGAAGTAGTTGTAATATTTGTACTATTTTTATACAAGTGTTTTTTTAGATGCTTTGGTGGATTATTTTTTTTTGGATTTGGAAGGATTGGCCATTGGCTGTATGTGTAAATATTGATTATGTGAATATATTTTTGGATGAATATTTTGATGATTTTGGTCCTTCATTTTGTTTCTAACTGGGTAATATAATTAATTATTTTTAAATAAAAAAGTGATTAATATAATTATTGATTATTATGAATCAATGCATTGGTTATTAATTATATTAATAAGATAAATTTAATATTAATTCTAAATTTAATTTTTTATTATAATTTAGCACACTCTGAAAAATACACAATTGCATTGAAAGCAATAAATCATAGACATGTTTATTATTATAAATAAAAAAAATTGAAATCAACTATTTCTTAATTTACAATTTAATTATAGTAATTAATTAAAATATATTAAAATTAAAAATACATATAAAATATTGGGACTTCCGACTTCCCCACTTTCGTTGAAAAGAACACTCCACTGAAGTGCAAACCGAACTGATCCCACTTTCGTGGAAAAGAACACCAGAAGTGGAGAAGTGGGCACTTCGGTACCCCTTCACTTCGGTGGAAATGAACACCAGAAGTGCTCACTTCAGCCCACTTCGGGAACTAGCACTTCCGCCCACTTCAGCCCACTTCGCACTTCCCTGCACTTACCTGCAAGTGAACACGCCCTAAATGAAAGTATGCATGAATCAACTAACTTAGAATGGATGAATGAGTAGAATTGGGGAAAGAATGAAGGATAAATGCAAGTAAGGAGATCATGGGATGCTTAAGTTTAATTATGAATGTAATGTGTGTATGATTGTATATTTTTGGGGCCCTGTAAATAGAGGAGGTGCTGCCGAAAATCCATCGATTTTTCATGCTTAATTCTTCTTAATGGTGTAGCTTTAACTTGTTAAGAGAAAGCATGTTAGAAGCCTTCAGATTATGTAAAGGAGAAAGATTGTTAAATTACTATTAACAGTGGTTTCCGTATTCTTGTATGCCCCTTAGAACATGATATTCATGCTAAGTAAAAGTATGCTTTAGTTAACTTAATATTTTTACTATACTCCTTAGAGTATAAGTTAGAGTTAAGTTAAGAATACAATATCCATATTTATGAATTACCGTATTTCGCTTATCAGGAATGGGAAAAAGAAAAAGCAAAAGCAAGTCAGCCACTGCAGAAGGACCGAGCCAGCCTTAAGCTCGGACCAGACTCAGGTGAGGGAACTAGCTGTATAGTACGAGTTTTCATCGTATTTTCATTTTATTGCAAATTTGATTTCAGTTTGAAAAGCATGAGTTAGAGTTTTCTTGAAAGTTCCAGAGTTTTAGAAAATCATTCATGCACAGTAATCAGTAACAGAATATAGAAACAGATACAGAAACAAGTAAACTACACTTTATTGATATACTTGCTTGTACCAGTGGTGGCTCGTTTAGAGCCAAAGAGTACGACATTGGGTTAGGAAATGAGTGATTTAAAACTCTGAATTTCAGTACCGAACCATCTGTTTTAAAAAAGCATTCCATTTTACGAAATTAAAACCCCCTTTCCATACTCTTGGAGTGCATAGTATACGTATATAATTTGACCTGTGTAGCGAGGATAGATCTACCCGTTAGTCGCTGGTCCTACAATATTGAAGTAGATGTGTAGTTAGAGATGATAGTATTGTGATGATCAGATGACTCCGTATTACCCACCTCACGGTAGCGATTAGAGATCCACTTTAGAGACATTTGGTACAGATTACCAAGGATAATTTCAGAAATCATTCACAGTACAGAGAAACAGAGTATGAGATATATGCATACATCAGATTTCTATGCATTTGACATGATTAAAACAGATTGAAGATAATGCATCGATCATCATGTTATTGCTCAGCATTTCTTTCAGATTTTAGTATTTCATTTCAGTTATTTTATATGCATAATTTATGCTTTAGTTCTTACAGTTTTATTTTATTATACGGGTACATTTATACCCGACAGTATTGTTCCCAAATTACTGAGCTCCAGTAGCTCAATCCCTTTCTCGTGATGTTTTTGATGCAGGCGATAGACAGGAGACCAGATAGAGGGTTTGTCAAATAGCGAGTCTAAGTGGAGATGTTCTATAGCTGGCTCTGACTCCCTGTATCCTAGTTATGTTTATGTTATTTTATGAGTGTATTCAGACTCTTAATTCTAAGACAATATTTTATTTGATGTTGTACTAAACAGTATTGAGAGTTTGGAGTTTATGTTATAATATGTTTACTTTATTAGCTTCCGGTTTTTGCTACATGTAGATTCGGTACCAGATGGGTCTCATGGATTAAGGAAATTCTCATATCATAGAAGTAAAAAATCCCATCAACTGATTGCCCAGTGGATACGTGCAGCACCAAAGGGGTCTAAGACCGCTTTATCCCTTCTATTATTCATCCTTGGGGCTGATGTTTTTAACTCACTGTTGACCAACACAAACATGACAAACATCTTTAAAAGAATCCAATGTGAAGGAGCACATGTAGAAGAAATAATCTCCCTACAATACGTGGATGACTTACTCGTACTTAATATAGGTGAGATAGAAGACTTGAGAACAATGACTTAATTTGCTATCTCTATGAAGGAATATCTGATCTTTGCATCAATTATCAGAAAAGCTTACTCATACCAACAAGAGCGAATTCAAACTCACTAGAATCAATAGCTGACATTCTCAACTACAAAATAGAAAGCTTTCTGGTCAAGTACCTAGGAATCCCATTATCAAGGACAAAGCCAAGAAAGGAGAGTTGGTTGCAACTCCTCGACAAAGTTAAGCGAAGAATTGGAACTTGGAAGACTAAACTGTTATCTATGGTTGGGCGAATCACCCTAATCAATTCAGTTCTCTTTACAATCTCCAACTACTGGTTGGCTCTATATAAGCTCGCAGAATGGGTCATAATTCATATCGACGCACTACAACAAGACTTTCTATGGGTGGGCCAAACCTACAAGGTATAGCATAATGACTAGTAGGTTGGAAGAGGCTCTATAAACCAAGGAAGCATGGAAGGTGGGGCATCATTGACCTACATTGCTTCAACATGGCAATGTTGGTAAAATGGAGGTGGTGACTAATCAATGGGGAGACTGGAATATACTGCAAAATCATCTAATGCAACTACTTTATGACCTCATATTTCAACCTCCACAAGAAACCCAGGGGTTGAGCATCACACTTTTCAAAGGGATCAGTTTACACTAGAGGACATTTGAAATAAGCATCAAAGTAAAAGGCGGAAAGGGAGTTTCTGTTAATTTTTGGATTGATGAATGGATTGGTGGACAAGTAGCAATCTTACTTTTTACCTCCGTTTCTCATATAATCAAAAGAATCACATATCCCCCTCTAGAAGACTCGGAACCTTCACCTTAGAGGAACCTCACTTCTTAAGCAAGGCCCTCTAACTAGGGAGGGAAGTCAAGAACTCAAAGAGCTAACAAAGAAAATGGCTACTACCCAAGGGGAGATAGAAGACGAATGCACATGACTATGTGGGCTAGGGGAAATATACACAGTTAAATCTTTATACAACCTCATAATAGATGGAGGTACTCGATGCTCAATTCGAAATGGATTTTGGAAACTACCATGCTCCAAAAAGGTCAAACTGTTTGCCTAGCTCACTTGGGATAACAAATCACTCATATTAGACAACTTGACAAAAAGACGCTAGTAAGCCACACGGACAGCGTGTTACTTTGCCAATGATGCAGCAGAAACAATGCAACACCTACTCATCACCTGTACTGAAACTCAGAAAATTTGGGAGCAATATTGTCCAAGATTCAGGCTGTAAACTACCCCCCAAACAATACTAGACTTATGGGGAGGTAATCACATGGGTAAAAAGTTTAAGAAAGAAGCTTGACTAGAGTGTAACCTTGTAGTGATGGCTATCACTTGGAGCACCTGGCTCGAAAGGAACAAAAAATGCTTCCATTGAAAACAACATGTTTTTACTGGAATAATCCAATGGATTAACTTTCTAATGTTATTTTGATTGGATACAACTCATGCCTCCAAGAAGACAAAGTTGGTACCGATGGAGCCCATCATCAAAAGGAGCCTCGCTTTCACAAATGAGGGATTATCATAAAACAAAGACAAAGATGATGATTTTGAAGATCTCATCATTCCAGGGAGCAGCAATATGGAATGAAATGTCAATAAATATAATGCTTGGGGGTAATACTATGCAAATCTCACCCAAGGATGTAACTCTAAATGAATATGATTTATACTTTTATATATAAGAAAAATACCGTGTGAATGAGTGACGGGTAGCTTTCCCATGTAATTAGGCTTTAAAATTAAAAAATTGTAGGATATTTATAAAAAAAAGGACAAAAATTTCCCGTCCTTGATTATTTATTCCCCTTGTCTTTTTATATCAAACATCATGTACTGGATGATTCCAATCAGACATTACTTTTCTTTGTTTCTTCTTGGTCTATTTGTTTTCCCAATTTCTGTTTTCATACTATATGAGTGAATCATCCAAAACAATTTCCCAATTTAAAAAACTGTTTTACTCTTATAGATATTAATGTTTATGTTTTTTTATACGATAAACCTCAGTTTTGATCTCTGTATTTTGACCAAGTGTTCATTTCCGTCCCTTCACTTTAAAAATCTTCGATACGATCCTCTTATAGTTTTTGTTCAAATACGTCTCTAGTGTTGACGTGGCAGCATATGTGGCTAGTATTTCTAGTATGGCGGCTTATGTGCCAAAATTAGGATGACGTGGCATGCTGACCCAACATAACAAAATTGATTTCGAATAAACTAATTTTTTAAATAAAGACGTGACATGCTGATGTGATATGCCATCCTAATAAAAAAATTATTAGATTAGATTAATTGTAGCATCACATGACGTATTTGAAAAAAAATCCCAAAATACATGAACTATATTAAAGATTTTTAAAGTACAAGGACGAAAACAAATATTAAGTTAAAGTATAGGGCCCAAAAATAGCTTTAATTTTTTTATAATTATTCTCATGCAAAATATCATAATTATATCTTGCAGAATTTGTAATTACAGATACTTTCCTATAACTATAAATACAAAGGATTTGCTACCTATATATAGATTGAAGTAGCTGTACAAAATTCTTGATTTTCTGAGTAATATACATGCACGTAATTATGAGGTTTTATACTGAAATCACTGAAACTTTTCTAACAAATCCTAAAATCTTGGATTTTATTTTTAAATTAAAATTTTTAATAATATTTATTGCTATAATTATAATGGATAGAGTTCTTCAGTTGCTAAAAGGTGTGATTCCCCGGGGTTGAGTTGTCAGTTGGATGTGTGTATGGATTGAAGTGACAGTGGTCCCGAATGAGGCGCCGCTATCTTCGCCGGACGTCGTCTCCCCCATCATCGGTACGGACACCCGTTGACACGTCACCATCTCCGTTGACTCCGTCATTTACGAAATTACCCTCATTGACTCCGAGATCCTGTCCCGTCTTTCTTTACCATGTGCTCTTCTTTTGCTAAATTTCAGACTATTTGTATGTTTGTTTTTGTTTAAGTTTTTTCTTTTCTTTTTATAAGAACTTTTGAAAATTTTCCGCTCCCGGAGTCCTCAAATTTTCTAGCTTTTCAAATTGTCAACTGTTTTATAATAAAAAAAATAGATAATTCACTATTGATCCATAGAATAGTGCCCTAATTGCAATCTTTAGGGGTGTTTGTTTATTGGTATAATCCCTTATATGGTCCCTCTATTATTGTCTGATCGCCCATTTAGTCCCTCTATTTTAAAATCTGTCCATTTAGTCCCTCTATTCTCCAATTTGGGCCAATGTAGTCCCTCCTTTGGCTGGCCATCAGTTTCGCCGTTTTGAAGCGCTGACATGGATTAAAATATTATTTTTATAATTTTTAAACCTAAAAAAAAATCATTAAATAAAATCAACAAATCCACGTCATTTCCACCGTGGATGGCCCAAAGAAACCAAAGAACCCAAAATAAGGAGAAAAAAAACCGAACCCATTAATAAAACCCGTACCCATCTTCTTCCCCGATTCACTTCATTTCCTGACTCTTCTCCCGGCGATCAATCCCTCCCGAGTTCCACAGCCCTCATCCAACACAATCACGGAAGTACCACCCCAAAAGGAGCCCTCAGCACCATCACTGTAGTCTCGTCTGAACGCTGCGCCCCGGCTGACCGTCACTCTCCCTTCTCCGGCTATATTGTAGCATTTTAAGGTTTAGGGTTTGTGCTTGTCAAGATGTTTTTGATTTGTTTAGTTGGGTTATATTGTATGAAGGTATTTGTTCCCACACATCAATGAAGTTGTGAATGTATTTTGGTTTTATAATAAGACAGTAATATGATACTGCAATTTATATATATCTGTTGTGGTTTGTTGTGATTTTATAATTAGACATTAATAAGATTAAAAGGATGCTGCAATTTATATGTATATATGCAATTAATAAATTGTGATTTGCTCCCACACAACAGTGAAGGCATCAAAGATAATCTGCCCTTTTTGCAGCTGGTCTATATATATCAGTTGATACACTATCTGTTTCCAGCCAAAAATTCTCCATCTGTTTTCAACATGATACGAAAATCACTATCTATTTTCAACCAAAAACCACTACTGCAATTTACATACCAAAGATGGTTGAAAATTGATATACATAAAAGCAGAAATGAAGAACTTCAAACATCATTGATTAATTCATAATCAGTTAATACATTGTTTTCATACAACTGAACATACCAAGAGCAATACAGCTGAACATACCAAGAGCAAAACATTGTGTCCAAAATTGCTCAGTTGCTGAACATAGCAAACATACATAAGACAAAGATGTTTCAATTCACCCAAAAAAGAAAACATGTGCTAGTTACATCCATCCACAAAAATACACACGACAAAGATGTTTCAATTCTAGTTAACCAAATTCAATTGTTTCCCTTAGATGTAGCAGAGGTCTGTATTGGGAATTCTGTATAGGCATGTGAAGCAGTTGGAAATTCATCAGTTACAGAGGTTTGCTCATTTGGTGCCCCATCCTTGTGCTGCTCTGTAACCATCCTCTGCTTCTTTCGTTGCTGACCATCATAAAAAACAGACATAATATATAGGTATGTGTCACTATGAAAATTGGTAGCAGGCAGTGTAAGATTGGTTTAAAAGTACCTCCAATGCTGCATCCAAGTCTGCAGTAGTGATGAAGGAATAACCATAGTGACGCTCCCTCCCAACAATAAGCCCACCAGTGTTAGCACCCTACAAATTTGTAGACAACTCATCACCTTGAAATTAAAAGATCTACACCAATGTGATTTAGATATGGGGAATTATATCTTACTCTGATGACTTTCAATGAACCTTGGGTAGCAGCAACCTTTTTTTTCCCTTTGGATGCTTGTGTAGCAGCTGCTTCTTTGTTTTGCCTTCTTTGCCTACACATAATTATATTGCCAGAATCATGTGTTGGGGTTGCATCATCTTGGGGGTTGTCATTTGGTGCCTACATGAGCATATATATATATATATATATATATATATATATATATATATATATATATATATATATATATATATATATATATATATATATATATTAATATCATGATAAACAAACAGAAGGATAGTTTATTAGCATAAACAACAAAGAACTCACACTGTTATTTCCCCTTGGACATTTCAACTTGTTGTGACCTTCATTGTGGCAAAGACTGTACTTGAATACCTTCCCATGCCTGGAAACTTTTAATTTGTTTTTGTTTTGCCCTTCGAGTGGCTCCCTCCTCCTTTTCTTCACAGGTCTTCCAGGCATTCTCTTGATAATTGGTGGTAGCATTGGCCCCTCATCACTCACTGGCCAGAAGTCCCTGCCTTTTATAGGGTTTACAAAGAAACTGTATGCTCTCATGTATCTCTCCCTTGTAAGCCACTCAGACACATACAGTAGTGGATCTTCCCCATTGAATTGAATTGTAGCCATGGCATACTCACATGGGATTCCACTCTTGTCCCATCTCCCACATGAGCAACCATGATCTGCTAGTACCACCACATATCCCTCCCTGGCATGCTGCACAAAGTCATCCTGAAAGATCTCATGACTTGTTCCACCATTCCACTCCACATGCCACTTTAAACTTCTCTTCCTTTCCTTCTCAATTCTAGCAACAATATTAGGACCACTAGCATGATTCCATTTCATAGCAGCTTCCCTTTTCACTACCACGCTACTCATTACATATTGCCTCATATCTTCAAGTATTGATATAATTGGCTTACTCCTAGACTCTAGGATTACCCCGTTAAATGTTTCACACATGTTATTATTAATTGCTTCACAATGTATTATGTCACTAAAGGATGCTAAACACCAACCTGTAATAGGCCATCTCTCTAATAATGTTTCCACAGCTGTAAAATCTATGAATTTTAGGAATAAAAATTTTTGTTATATTCCATAAAAATAAGATTCATAAATTATATTTAATTCCTTAAGCTTGAAGGATGGAGAATTAAAAAGCTTTAAAAAGGGAATTAAATTAGATTTTAAGACCAATTAGGAATAATTGGGAGTTCAAGGACCTCTAAATAATTTTGTATAGTATTGAGGACCTAAAGGAACTTTTCCTCACTCACAGAGAAGGGATGTGACAGCGATTTAGAGAAGTTCAAGGACTTCTGGTTAAATTTCCAGAGAAAAATCCTAATTAGGGTTGTTGGGGGGCATAAGGACCTTTTGGTAATTATTGAAAGTTTTGAGGACTAAAAGGTAATTGTCCCCTCTCACAGGTTGGACTCAAGTGTAACCAAAAAACAAACGAGGACCTTTGGATAATTTTCCATAAGAAAACCCTATTAACGATGGATCAACGGCTGAGATCTAAAGATCTCAGATCGTTGAAGATCGCGAGGCTTTATTAAGAGATGGGTCGAGACACGTGGCTCTCCCTGCAGACGCTCATCCGGAAAGCAAGGCATCGATCACGAGGAGAGTAATAGAGATCGCACCGTTGATCGTGATTAGATCTCTACATTAATCGTGAGGGAGTGTCGATCCGAGGCTTTGGAATAAAATCCGTGCCGCTGAGATAAATCGCAGGATCCTCACCGTTAACTTGCAAGACCCGATCTCGAGGCACCAAGGGAGAGTGAGACAAGAGATAGGCCACACGGCGACTCGACCGGGCCACCCGTCAATCTGTGGCGAGATCCGAGGCTCAGAACAAATCCCCGCCGCTACCACGCAAGGCGGCGCCAGCTCGCATCGCTGCCCGCCACCACCTTCTCCGGCCGTTGCCGGGAGGGGAAGGCCGTTAAGGGCGAACGGAACCGCCGCTCTTAGTCTCCCTCGGCCTATAAAATGGGATCGGAGGTGGAGCTCTTCATCAACGCAATGGCGGAAGGAGTTGGAGAAGAGCGGCGCGGCCACCGGAGATCCTCGCCCTCATGCATCGAGCTCGGACTGGTTTTGGAAGGTTTCCGTGAACGCGGTGAGTCCTTCTTTCTTCGCTTTAAGCTTCCAATTAGAGTAGTGGAGCTCATGGTGGTCCTGTGAGCGCCACCGAGAAGAAGGTCTCTAGGGATTCAAAGGAGCTCCGACGAGTAATTAACGAGCCTGGAGTGGCTCATGGAGGCGACTTAGAGGCCTGGGCAATTCCCCGGGCCGAGACGAAGCTCGGTGAGCAGCGGTGGACGGTGAGGATCACTGACGGCGAGCGGGGCTTTTCCGGCGAGCTTCTCCGGTGGGGCTAGTTGGAGAGAGAGAGATATTTTTTTTAAGTTATTAATTTAATTAGGTTAATTAAATAATTAACTTTGCGTTTAATTACTTAAATTGTTACGTAGGGGATGTGACAAATCGTTTTAATAAATAATTTTATTTAACTTATATAGTGTGACAATTAATCTATTATTGATTAATTTGATAGTATAGTTTTGATTATTAAAGTGTGACATTTTAGTTAATTTAAATTATTAACTTAAGGGTTTATTAATCAATGGAAAAACTTGGACAGAGTGTGACAATAATTTTAATTTAATTTGATTAATCGAATATAGTTAGATTAATTAAATTAAATTGCTTAGTGGATAAGATTAGTCGATTAAGGGATGAATTCAATCGATTAAGCTAGTTTAATGGGTTAGTCGGATTTGCCAAATTGGGCTTGGTCTATGGGCCAAGTCTAATTAAACTTAGTCAACTAGATAAAGTTAATTTGAAAAGCCAAATGCAATTAAGTTGGTAATTTGTTTGGCCAAGTTAACTAAAACTAAACAATTCAATGGGATTTATTTTAATGGACCTAAGTGGTGTGACACCAACAATTTAATCAAATTTTGATTAAAAAGTTATCATGGTAATCAAGTGATCGAATTAATAAATATTAATTTGGTTAAATAGACTTGGGTTAGTCTACCAAGTTGGGTTGAACCAACTTAAGAGTTGGGTTAGTCACATGGTCTTGGGTTATTCAAGTAAAGAATGACAAAAGCTAAGTTGACTAATGAGGTTAATTAAATTAATTAACCTAAGGTACCTAAGTTAAACCATGGACTAATTAAAATAAGAATTAGGTCCATTGTTCTGAAAGCCCAATGGGCCGGGCTCAAGAACCCCTTGAGTCTATTTTTATTACTAAATTAATAAGAGTGAGAATTTAGGGTACTGGAAAGGAAATAAACCCTAAACAAGGTAAAACCCTAAACCTTAAGGTCATGAATTGCCAAATGACCAAAATGCCCTTTCTTAGTTTAAAAGGGCCAAGGCCAAGCTAGAATGCGTAATGGGCTCGAAATGGGCCCAATCCAACTTGAACGTCTAGAGGTGACCAAATAAGGAATAGACTCGACAAATGAAGATGGGGTTGACTAGGTCTGACCAAGCTGGGTCTGAAGTCAACTAAAGGACAGGGAGCAGGATAAGGACCAATAACCCAGAGATGGTCCTTAGGACCCAAGTTAGTGAGCCTAAGCCCAACAAGAACGAGAGTCATGCATGTGCAATTAGAGACATAGGGTTTCATTAGAACTTTAACTCTAATAGAAACTCTATTATCAGATTTTCTCGAAGATACTTAGAAGCATTCCAGGAGGAGTCTAGGAGAGGCTTCTAGCTCGAGAAGGAGGTAAGTACACTTGCCTAGCTCCCGCCCAGTTTTGGGTTTTATTGGCTTGGGTGTTGCCTTATTTGTTATTGTTTTTCTTGATTTCGTGCTTGTGCACGTTACTTTCATGCCTTGGATGTTTGATTCCATACTCGTGCATGCTTGTATGCCCCTTTGGGGGTATTGCTCCATCGATATCATAATTTGATATGATTGCACACACTCGTATTTTGATCTCTTGGATATCTACGCTTGTTGAGATGATAGCAACCTGTAGGGTATGCTTGTGAGTGTTGAGTGTGCCTACCTGTTGACCGGCACGTAGCCGTGGAATCACGTGAGCTTGTGCGCTGGCCGGGTAGGTATACATCAACTATGCTGTTTAAAGGATTCTCCCATCCTCGTATTCTTTGTTTCCCGCCAGTGGGGGTAATACTGGTACTCTTTGTTTCCCGCCAGTGGGGGTAATACTGGTAATCTTTGTTTTCCCGCCAGTGGGGTAAAACGCTGGTAAACTTTGTTTTCCCGTCAGTGGGATGATACGCTGACAAGGTACGTCCAT
Organism: Dioscorea zingiberensis; assembly: GCA_026586065.1. Classification (NCBI taxonomy): domain Eukaryota; kingdom Viridiplantae; phylum Streptophyta; class Magnoliopsida; order Dioscoreales; family Dioscoreaceae; genus Dioscorea; species Dioscorea zingiberensis. Next base: position 26,595,825 of record CM048826.1, read on the forward strand.
GTTTTGGATAGTAGCACTACTAGACCATGGACCGAGGATCGTTTTCGGCTTAGGCTGATGACCGACTAGGGAGATGACTTGTGAACTCTCAGGAGTACTTTGTTGAGATCTTGTAGTTAGGAGCCCTACCGTTGTAGAATCCTAGGTTTTTGAATCTGTGCGGGGCGTGGCCCTGTTTGTGTGTTGATTGATGATCTTTGATTTGCTTATTTTCTGACCTATCATACATCATCTGTACTGGTTTGGATTTCCTTGAGATTCCTGCAGGGTACTTACTGGGCTTTCCTTTCGAAAGTTCATGCGGTTGCTTCCTTTATTTCTTTTTCAGGTCCCGAGGAGTGGGTGACTCGGACTCGGGAGCTGTGCGAAGGACTAGGTTGACTTGTGGAGGTTCGAGGACCTCATTCTTCCTTTGAGAGAAAGATGTTTATATTGTAGGACCCTAATAGGGCCTGGACCATAAGTAGGGCATGTAGACCCTTAATGATTTTACTTTCGTTGTGACTCTGATTTTATCCAATTACTAAATTTGAGTTATTTGTTATCTGCTTCTATTACTTAGGCCTTGTATTCGAGTGGGGCTCGTCTCCACTTGGGTACGGCCGATCTGTTTACGTGCTCGATGTCCCTCGATCAGGGTCGGGGCGTGACAACAGCATTGACACCTCCATTCAGCTGCCTCATCATGTCAAGTTGCTTCTTCATTTCAGGTTGATTTGCAGACGTTGCAACATTCCAAAATTGAATCTGCAGGTCTTTTCCAGGATGGAGTTTTCCCCATCTTGCATAGATGTGTCTAGCACACATCCTATGCTCAATCAGTGGGAGCAGAGCATTCACTGCATTTTGTAGACCCTGAATCAAAGACAAACATCATTGATTAGAATGCCTGAAGTGAACCCAAAGTATTAGTCACAACAAAAAGAAAGGTATTCATATTACTTTTAGTACAAACCTTTTGCATATCACTCATCACTGCCCATCCAAGCCCATCCCCCAGGAGAAGATCTGCCTTTAGAAGCTCAATGAACCATAGCCATGATTCTGTTGTCTCCTTCTCCACAACAGCCCATGCTATGGGATACATTTGGTTATTTGCATCCCTTCCCACTGCTGTCAATATCTGCCCTTTTACTGGACCTTTTAAGAAACAACCATCAATCCCAATGAGCTTCATGCAACCACTAATGAACCCTTCCCTGACTGCTGCTAGACATATGTAGATCCTCTTGAACATGGGTATCTCACCAGGTTTCTGGCATTCAGATAAGATGCAAACACTGCTATCAAGATTTGTTGATTTTAATTCCATGGCATAATTGTGAAGAACCTTGAAATCCTCCTTGAACTGAGCTTCAATCTTCCCAAGTACCAAGCTTTTGGCATTTCTGCAGACCTTTTCAGTAATGAATACCCCCAACTCCTTCCTCACCATTGCCTTTAGCTGGTTATTCTTGATAGATACCCCTGAACCTATTATCTCCCCAAACATCTTGGCAATAACATGGGCTGACACCCTTCTATTCCTAGTGACTCCAAGAAGGCAGGTGTGTTCTGGTTGATAGTGCTTCACTACAAAGCTTTTCTTCCCACTGCACCAAGAACACAAAATGATCCACTTGCATGCTTTACCAGAGCATCTTGCCCTCACCCTTGCTGCATCATTTTTATCAAATCTGAACTCAAACCCTTTCCTGGTTGAGAATTGTACAAGCTCCTTCTTAAATTGTTTAAGGTCTTGAAACCTAAGGTCTACAAAGAAGTCCTCTAAAGGGATTCTGGGGTCATAGTTCTTCTTACTGGACTTATGCCTTTGTGCATCATCTGCATTACTTCCCTCATTGGTATCATCACAACTCCCAGGATCTGATGAGTCAATGTACTTACTTTCATAGCCAGATACTTTCCCTTCCTCAGCGGCAGTTGCATAGGCATTTGCAGCAGTGCTTTCAGGAGCAGTTGTGGGTCTACCTTCACCTCCATCAACAGCCTCTTGAATTCCCTTCTTCAATTCCACAAATTTCCTCACCTTATCCCTGGCTTCCTCTCTTTCATTATCAGTATCTGAATTATGGTTTATGAATGGGACATCTACCAAAATTTCCTCATCATCTCTGCTGCTACTCACTACTACCATCACTGTCACTTTCACTGTTAGTATTAGTATCATACCAAGATCTCATGTAAGCCCTAGCTGCTTCTCTCTCTGCTAACAACTCATTCTCCTCTGAATCAGACATCAAAGATTCTTGCAGGGCCCCATAATGTCCTTCATCTGAATGTTGTACATAAATATCCACTACCTTATGCCTCCTCAACTGGTCAAGCAACCCTACCATGCCCCCATCATCAGAAAATTTTTTGTAGGTCCCACAATCATCCAAATAAGACAATTCCAATGACTGCTTGATATCATAACCTAACTCCTTTGCATCTCCTAATACATCCCAATAACAAAGCTTGTCAGGATCAACTCCAACTTCAGTCATTGAGCCATTGATATATCTCACATTCCATTCTTTTAACAGTTCCCCTCCATGATGATAACTAATGATGCACTCATCCAAAGAAGCCATGGTACCCTTCATAAAAAAGAGAAATTTGTTCATTGATAAAACCTCTTATATATGAATACCTATAAACCACTTATCATTTTCCATGGGATTATACCTTTCCAAAATAAACAAATGCAAATAACATGAGAGAATACCTATAAACCACTTATCAGGTTTTTAAGGATTAATGGAAAACAAAGGTCTCCTCATTTTCATGTGAATGTGCAGGTGTTATATTAATTCAACACAATAGAGGAACTAAATCAGGAACTAAAACAGTAGCATGGATTTAAGGGCAACTAAGGTCAAGTCCCAAAGGAAATTAGGTTTGTATGGAAAATCCCTGATTGCTATATTGATTATTAAATTAACACCACCCCAAAGACCTTTGTGAATGTGCAGGTGTTACATTATAGTATGGGCCCAGGTCATGTGTGGTCCTGCCAAATCCCTGATTAGTTATTAAATTGACACTGACTAAAGCCTCTAAATCAGGCATTATCAATTATATATTTTCTCCTAGTATAATAGAGGAACTAAATCAGGGATTATACCTTACATTAATCTCATAATACCCACTCTAATTAGTTATTCAATTCACACTGACAAAAGCCTTACTGCTTGCAGACTTTGGGGGCCAGGTCATGTGTGGTCCTTCTTTGAAATCACTGATTAGTTATTAAATTGACACTGACCAAAGCCTCTAAATCAGGGATTATACCTTACATTAATCTCCTAGTACAATAGAGGAACTAAATCAGGGTTTATACCTTACATTAATCTCATAATACCCACTCTAATTGGTTATTCAATTGATAATTGACAAAGCATTACCAAGCTACGTAATTTGGGGCCTGTGTCATGTGTGGTCCTCACACTCACCCCCATCAACACCTCATTCTATACATTGAAACCCTAAAGAATGTAGAAGCATATAAAGCCAAATAAAAACCAAAAAGAGAGGGAGGACTGTTTGTTTGAGAAGCACACACCTGATGACCAGGATTACCGATGGAGAAATTTGGTAAGACGGTCGTACCGGCGCAGCTGTCGTGACGAGATGCTAGATGATGGTGCTGAGGGCTCCTTTTAGGGTGGTACTTCCGTGATTGTGTTGGATGAGGGCTATGGAACTCGGGAGGGATTGATCGCCGGGAGAGGAGTCAGGAAATGAAGTGAATCGGGGAAGAAGATGGGTACGGGTTTTATTAATGGGTTCGGTTTTTTTTCTCCTTATTTTGGGTTGCTGGTTTGCTGGGCCATCCACGGTGGAAATGACGTGGATTTGTTGATTTTATTTAATGATTTTTTTTAGGTTTAAAAATTATAAAAATAATATTTTAATCCACGTCAGCGCTTCAAAACGGCGAAAGTGACGGCCAGCCAACAGAGGGACTACATTGGCCCAAATTGGCGAATAGAGGGACTAAATGGGAGGATTTTAAAATAGAGGGACTAAATGGGCGATCAGACAATAATAGAGGGACCATATAAGGGATTATACCTTGTTTATTATTTAGTATTGTGTGTGTGTTTAACTTTAAGGTCCCTGAAAACAGTGCTAGAGACCTCTAAATAATTTTTTCTAAAAAAAATTAACATTAAAAATAAGTTAATAGGATTAATGGAGCTACAAAATTACTTTAGTACCTTTTTTATGTTACTTTGGTAAAAGACTTAGGGGCGTTTGGTTAGATGTAACTGGAAATGCAGTGGATTTGCAGTTACATTGTAACTTGAAATATATGGATTTTGAAATACATTGCAGTCAAATCTGATGTTTTGTTAGATGGATTTGCAGTTACACTGTAAATACTGTATTACAGAAATTTGTGTTTGGTTGGAGGGATTTGTAAATATGGAATTTGAAAACACGTGTTTAGTTTGATGTATTTAAGGGATATGAACACACTATGGTGAGATTACCCCCACCCTTCATATACCAACTTTATTTTAATGTTATTTTAATTATTAAATTAATTAGTTTAACTTTAAGATTTAATGAAATTAGTTTAAGTTTAATCAATTTATCAAATTTAGTATTAGTTTAAATTATTTATTAAATTTATTAGTTCAACTTTAATTATTAAATTAATTAGTTTAAATTTAATTATTAAATGAATTAGTTTAACTTTAAGATTTGATGAAATTAGTTTGACTATTAATTAGTTTAATTAGTTTATTAAATTAGTTAAGTATTTTATTAATTAGTTTAACTTAAGATTTGATGAAAATAGTTTACTTTAAATTAGTTTAATTAGTTTATGATATTTATTATTATTTTAATTTATTATTAAATTAATTAGTTTAACTTTAATTATTAAATAAATTAGTTTAAAAATTTAAGATTTGATGAAATTAGTTTAACTTCTAATTAAATAATTTATTAAATTAGTTTAAGTATTTTATTAATTAGTTTAACTTTTAATTCTATTATTAAATTAATTAGTAAAGTTTAAGATTTCATGAAATTAGTTTAACTTTTAATTAGTTTAATTACTTTATCAAATTTAATATTAGTTAAATTAATTATTAAATTTATTAGTTTAACTTTAAGTTTTGATGAAATTAGTTTAACTTTTAATTAGTTTAATTAGTTTATTAAATTAGTTTAAGTATTTTATTAATTAGTTTAACTTTTAATTCTATTATTACATTAATTAGTTTATTAACTTATTTAAGTATTTTATTAATTTAGTTTATGATCACCAGGTAATTGTGTATTAGCTTATTAATTAGCTTATGGTTTGGAAGGGCTTATGCTCACCAATTCATCAAGTAATTACAAATCCTTGATGTCACTGTCAGACACCACGTGATGTAAAGTTAAAGTATTGTATTTGGTTTTACAGCCGATTTGGCTGTAAAACCAATACCTCACTGAGCGTATTCTCATTTACGTTGGTTTTGCAAATGCAGTCAACCAAACATTGGTTTTCTAAAACCAAGTTGTTCAAAGTACAGTGTATTTGCGAAAACGTCCAATTAGTAGACACTTGAAATTACTTTATTGACGGGTCCCTTCATTTGTGACCCAAGGCCTCTTCTTTTCCATCTTCTCTGGTCCTTTTTGTCATTTTGCAATGACTTGTTGTGGAAGCCTCGGTGAGATCCAAGACCCTACATCCCTTCTTATCTTCTTTCTTTCTTTTTTTTTTTGAATAAGGTGATAAACACACCCCTCTGGGACTTCAAAACCGTGTACAAGTGTGCCCGTTCGACTCCGCGGGCTTGTTTCTGGGAAACAGCAGCACACCTGACCCCAACCTTGCAAGAATGGGGACTTGATCCTAGGACCTCCACAGGAGAATCCCCAATCTTCGAAAAGGACCCGGATACCAATAGACCCTTTGGGTTGTTGGTTCTTCTTCTTTCTTTCATTCTTCGTAATCATAGGGGTTTTGGTTCAATTTCCACTAAATTTGTTTGAATATTCACAAGAATGTTAATGTAAAACAAGATTGAGATAACATTTTATAAACTAGTTATAATATCCAAATTAGTCCCTCTATTATACCAGATCGACTATTTTGGTTCCTCTATTATAATTTGAGGTCTTAGGATCCCTCTACTTTCATGATTGAGAAATACTAGTCCTTAAGGGCATATTTAAAGGCCATTCCTCTAATTTCTCTTAACAAGAACTAAAAATATCCGCCAACATATCCGCCAATAATTACAAAGATAGATCAAAACTTATGGCGCCACATATTGTTCACAAGAATGAAGTATATTCACCAAAATTTTCTCCTTCATATATCTAGGACATAACGCATGTATGAACTTTGATATTTCCTGCAAGAATAAAAATGATTAATTTGATCATTTCAAAAGAAGAGATCATCTGGTCTGAATTGTCTTAATAGGAAATCTCAAATACAAATACAAATTCAGCAAGCCTTAGACACAAATAGGACAAGTAAATATTTATAAATAAATAAACACACACACACACACACACACACACACACACACACACACACACACATATATATATATATATATACGGACATGATACTATGCGGCTGGCCTTATCACTATGGAAGTGCGGTCGCCTCTATTTGACCCACTTGCACAGTGTTTTCAGGAAATCCAACTTTATGGATGTAAAGAACATCGAAAAATAAGCTAACATGTCAATTTTCATAAAATTTGGGAACTTGTAGGGTCTTCATCTTAACGAGTGAAATTCTGAACCGGTAGGATTTCTATAAATTTTCACCCGTTAAGATGAAGACCCTACAAGTTCCCAAATTATATGAAAATTGACATGCTAGCTTATTTTTCGATGCTCTTTCCATCCATACGGTTGGAAATCCTTAAAACATGCTCCAAGGGCCAAAATGAGAGGCGACCTTACCGGAACAATGTTATAGACATGATATCACACGGTCGACCGCAACATTGTGCATTCCCGGTTGCCTCTCATTTGGCCCCCTGAAGCATGTTTAAAGGATTTCCAACCATACGGATTGGAATGTCATTTTAAGATAAGCTAACATGTCCATTTTCATACAATTTGGTAACCATTTGGTCCTCCCACTTAACGGTTCATATTTTATAGAAATCTGAACTTTCCAGAATTCAACCGTTAAGTGGGAAGACCAAACGGTTACCAAGTTGTATGAAAATGGACATGCTAGCTTATTTTTCAATGATCTTCCCATCCGTAAGGTTGGAAATCCTTCAAACATTCTCCAGGGGGCCAAATGGGAGGAGACCGGGAATGCATAGTGCATCCGACTGACAGCGTGATATCACGTCTATATATATATATATATATATATATATATATATATATATATATATATATATATATATATATAGGGACTTGATACAGTCCGGCCGGCTGCAAATCCGGCCGGACACGTGTCAAGTCCCTATTGGTTGCTATAATATATATATATATATATATATATATATATATATATATATATATATATATATATATATACATTACTTAATCATTAAGTAACGTTGACCAGCCAATAGAGGCCTGACATGTGTCCGGCCGCAGGAATATATTATTAAGTTTTTGAAAAATTTCTCGTCAACATGCATTAAATTAACATTTAAAAATCATTTTATTATTTTTTGAAAAAATTACCATGTCAGAAAAATACAACCACATGTAAATAAAAAATTTAAAAAAATTGTTCGTATTTCATATATATGCCACCTGTGTTGTCACGAACAAAATACGCAAAGTATAGGGACTGTATGGAACATTTTCAAAATAGAGGTGCGGAAATGAACATTGGGGTAAAGCAATAGTGGATTTATCCCTTTTTTGTGTTTATTGCTATATGTTCAACTTTATCGATAGAAGTATAAGTTTACTATTTAATGCTATATTAATTATGCTAACTATGTACTTGCACATGTTAATGTTAATGTTCAATATTAAAACATGTTTTGATGTATTATGTTGATGCTAAAATCGGGATCGCCTCGAGATCAAATCCAATTTCGCACCAACGGTTGAATTTGTTTTGAGATTGAGACTTAGAACAGTGAGAAAATCAAAGAAAGACCAAGCAAACAAGAAGAGAGGCACCAATTAACGTGGAAAACCCTCAAATCGAGGAAAAACCACGAGCTCTATCGGTGAGAGCTAATTCCACTATTTATTTCTTAGTACATTGGAGAAGAAGAAGAAGTGGGAGAGAAGCTTGGGAGCTAGAATCCACGGAGAAGAAGATGGAGAGGAGCTGAGCCTGCAAAGGGCTTCGCCATTGGGCAAGAGCCCCTTGTAGATGGGGTCTCATCCTCTATTTATAGGCTGGAGGAAGCTTGTGACCCAAGTTTCCTTTTCTACCATTCTTTTCTACCATCCTGGCGTGTTTTCCAAGACACCTTTTCTTTTGACTTGAGTGACACTCAACAGCCATTCCCTTGCTTGCCTTACTTTCAGCACATCAGCATATCGGATTCAGCACATCAGCTCATCGGATTAAGCATATCAGCACATCAGCATATTAGCATATCAGCATATCAGCTTCAAATTATCGCCTCTTCAAATTTCAAAGATATCGGCTTTTAGCATATCGGCTTCAGCATATCAGCTTCAAATTATCGGCTCTTCAAAGATATCGGCCAAAGATATCGGCTTCAACATATCAGCTTCAGCATATTAGCTATTGTCTTAGACATTATCCCAACATTATGTTATGTGGATGATGGGTTGTGGTCCTTCTATGTGTTTATCTAATGAGAGAAACTGTTTTCCACTTTTACCCCTATCATAAGTCCCTCCCTAAGTATGCTTGCGTTGAGTCCGAGTGATGAGCGAATAATCTTCGATCATCGGTCAGCTCATAAAGCTAAGCATATAATCAGTTGGATGGGTGGTTTTGAGCGTTGAGCTTCATTCTAACTTGGATGCTCAACCCACTTGTGGTTATTGATAAACTTGGATGTTCGGCCTTTTGTATCTTGGAATTGTTGTTCGGCCATGGACTTGGAATTGTTGTTTTGCTATGGACTTTGAATTGTTGCTCGGCCATGGCCTTTAGACCTTGGAGGAAGCTTGGCCTCGGTACGGAATAGCTCGACCTTGGCATAAAAGAGCTCAACATGAGGGGTTTATATAAAAATAGGCTCTCGCGGAGCATTTCATTAAATAAAATTTTGAGAGAGGAACTCTATTGGAGAGGATCTCTCTTGGGGCCTCTATGGAGTTGAACTCTCTTGTAGATGATCTCTTCGTAAGAACATTGGAGCCGATATGGCTATCTTCAGGTTCTTGAACCGGTATGGTTCTTAAGAACTTTGGAGCCGATATGGCTATCTTCAGGTTCTTGAATCGTATGGTTATTAAGAAAATTGGAGCTGATATGGCTATCTTCAGGTTCTTGAACCGGTATGGTTCTTAAGAACATTGGAGCCGATATGGCTTTCTTCAGGTTCTTGAACCGGTATGGTTCTTAAGAATATTGAGATGATCTCTCTTTGAGCCTCCATGGAGTTTAGCTCTTCTTGAGGATGATTTCTTTTTGAACCTCCATGGAGTTTAGCTCTTCTTGAGGATGACCTCTTTTTGAGCCTCCATGGAGTTGATCTGGCTTGGAGCCTTGCATGAATGAAAGGGAGAGGGAGATAAAGAGATCATACCTTAATTGGAGCTCTTCTCTAGAGAGAGAAGGCCATGAATCTTTGAGAAAAAGAGCTTCATAGAGAATAGATGAGCCCCATGCCCTTGCTTATGCTTGGATCTTCTCATGGAGACGCAACTTTTTGTTCAAGGTCCCCACGGACGGCGCCAAACTGTTGACTACGAAAATGGGTCTGCCTCGAGATCAATCCCAATTCCAAATCAACCGTTACATTTGTTTGATTTGTAGAGATTTGAACAACGAGAAAGTGAAGGGAAAATCAACCAAGCAAAGGATGGAGACGAAGATATAACATGGAAAACCCTTAATAGGGAAAAAAGACGGACAAAAGAGAGGGATTCTTATTAATCTGGGCCTTGAAGGCCATTTTACAAGTGGAAATGGAAAAAGGTGGATCAATTCCAGAGAAGCATAGCTTCGCTGTCTCAAATGTCTTGCCCCTCGAATGAGCGGGGGTCACTGCCTTTTATAGGCTTCGGTGGCTTGGAGAAGAAGTTTGGAGTTTCGACACGTGCCTTATTGAATTAGACCACGTGCTAAATTGTTAACTAAGCCTCCAGTTAAATTCTGCCTAAGTGCTGGGCTGGATGACAGCTGTAATCCTTCTAGAAGGCTCCCTGTAGGATCTGAAGTTATTCCGATGAGCTGAGAACGTATTCGGGATGGAGGCGGTGAGAAATGTTTCCGTTATGATGTACTGGAGTTATCTTCCGATACATGTTGTATTAGCAGCTCATCATCTCGATATGATTTATGTTTCACTTAGCTGATCCGATATGATACAAGAGAAGGTTACTTTGACATAGACCGAATCAACATGGGCCGGCCTGTGTTTAGTGATGGACCTTATGATGTTGACACGTGGACAGTTCCGATGTGCTCCACGTGTCTTACTATCTTTCTCCCTATCATATTACAACATGTTTTTTTTTATTATTTCATAAAATTATTTATAATTATGGGGAATTTGTTCATTTATTATTGATTGTTAATGTATTATTTATTTTAATACACATTGCAGTCATGTTGAAGAATTTGTTTAATCCATTGTCTAGTTAGAGAAAGATGACTATAAAATCTGGGAATCTTTTGAATAAGAGATTTTATTTGGTCCCTGTCATAGCAATGCGTTGTGAATTGAAAGCAATGATGACCCCAAAACATTGAGGTTTGCTTCAACAAACACCTTTTATTAGATTCTGTTAGTTGGTTAGGATTTCTAATTGACTTGTTCTAACTAATCTTACTTATCTTTTAATTTTTCCCAGTTTTTCTTTTTCTCCTTAACATGGTATCAGAGCAGATTCTGTTTCCGTGCCATTTGTGATTCCTCTTCCAGCTTTGTCTGATTGTTCTGCATCAAATTGTCTTCCTGTTTCCTTTCTTTCATTGATTTTCTTGTTGTTCTGCTTCCATAGCGAGCATGCAACTTGGTTATAGAAGAACAACTATTGATGATCCACTGAATCTGTATTTTCTACATTACTCTAATGGTCCTGGTTTGGTGCTCGTTTCACGGGCTCTCACTAGAAATAACTATTCCTCCTGGAGTCGTGCCATATTGATTGCCCTCTCAATAAAAAACAAGCTAGGTTTCGTTGATGGTTCTCTTAGCAAGTCAGAAGGTATTGATCTCACTCTACTCAATGCTTGGGTCAAGAACCATAACATTGTAATCTCTTGGATTTTGAATTCTATTTCCAAAGAGATTTATGCTAGTTTCATTTTTTCTGATTCTGCTTATGAGAAGGATAGGTTTCAACAAAGTAATGGTCCTCGAATCTTTCAATTGAGACTTGAATTGATGAATCTGCCTCAAGACCAAACCTCTGTTGGAATCTATTTCACAAAGTAAAGACTATTTGGGATGAACTGAGTAATTTTAGGCTTGCTTGCACTTGTGGAAAATGTTCATGTGGAGGAGTTAAAGATCTGCATACTCATTATCAAATGGAATATATCATGTCTTTTTTGATGGGACTAAATGAGTTTTTTGCTCAAGTTAGACAACTGTTGATGATGGATCCTCTTCCTCCTATTAACAAGGTATTTGCACTTGTTTCTCAAGAGGAGAGACAAAGGTCCATTAGTAACTCTAGCATTGAATCTGCTAATACTTTAGCTTTTGCTGTCAAAACTGATGATGGCAAGAAGTTTGGGCAACATGCTCATAATTTTAGGACACAAAAAAAGGAAAGGTTCTTTTGTACAAGTTGTAATTTTCATGGCCATACCATTGAACGTTGTTACAAACTTCATGGTTATCCACCTGGATACAAGCCCAGATAGAAGAATGATGATCGAAAGAACACAGTGGTTAATCAGGTTTCTAAAGCTGATACTAAGGGTGATGACCAAATCAATGTTGGGAATGTTTTCCAAAATTTGACTATAGTACAATACCAGCAGTTGATAACTATGTTTTCTAACCGTTTGGTTGCTTCCACCACTACAAGAAAACAGGCGCATCAGAGACGAAATTTTTTCAACGGAATGAATTCCGTTGGTGACAATCAATATCACCGATGGATTTTGCGATAGAAGGGAATTGGCACCTCAGAACATATTAGTGACTGAATATTATCTCATCACCAACGGAATGTTCCGTTGGTGATAGTTTCCATCGGCAAATCCGTTGGTGAAAATGTGGAACTTCATGCTAAAACATAGTTAACATTTCAGCGATGGATTTTCGGACTCAATTCTGTTTGTGAAAAAGATTAAATTTTTGTAAGATTAAAAATATGTCGTCATATATTAGGGACTAACATTTGGATTATCACCAACAGAAAGATTAACTATCACCGACGGAATTTGGTCCTGATGAATCTTGTCGTCCCGAGTTTGACCCACGGGTTTGGTGTGATGTAATTGGAGGACTAGAGGCTACACGCACTCATGTCTATGGGTTTGGAACCACGCCACGTGCCAAGAATTTATTCTCTTCTTCGAACAATACTAGAGACGGATCATACTCGGCTTGCAGTCCGATGCCTGAACATCCACCATCCATAATCGAAGTTGATCATCTACGAGAAGAAGTGATGCTTGTAAAGGACAAACTTCAAAACTTTGAGAATTCTTAAGTTGAAATCAAGGAATATCTTCACCAAATTACGGAATTCTTAAATCCTAAAAACCTTTTTCCTAATGCTTCACTTCGACCTTCTCAGCCTACATGCAAGGATATAGACAAAGAAGAGGCAAGCTCTGATTCTGATGAGTGAAGATCACAGTGTGCTGAACTGTATCGTTTCTTTATGCTTTTTTTATGTGTATGAACTATGTATCTTTTTTAATACATGTTATCGTTTTGTATCCGGTATTTATATTTGATAATGAACAATTGACTTTACTGTCAATTTTGTGATTAGTATCAAATAATAATTAATATGATTATATATTATAGGAAAATAATGCAGGAAAAAAAATCAATAATAGAATACAAGACCTTCAGGGACGGAATTCCGTTGGTGATGATTATTTTTAGAGACAGAATTCTTTTGGAGATAAAGAACATGAATCCGTGGGTGATAACTGCCTTCAGGGACGGAATTCCTTAGGTAATAAGCATTTTCATTGACAGGATTCCCAGGGTGATAAATACTTACAGGAACCGAATTCCGTGGGTGATAAGGACATTCATAGACGGAATTCCGTTGGTGGTAAAGGCTATCAGGGACCGAATTCCATGGGTGATAAGGGCATTCAGAGATGGAATTCCGTTGGTGGCCAAGGCTATCAAGGACCAAATTCCATGGGTGATAAGGACATTCAGAAATGAAATTATGGTGGTGGTGAAGGCTATCAAGGATCGAATTTTGTGGGTGATAAGGGCACTCAGAGACAGAATTCCGTTGGTGGTCAAGGCTATCAGGGACCGAATTTCATGGGTGATAAGGACATTCAAAAACGGAATTCTGTTGGTGGTGAAGGCTATCAGGGACCGAATTTCGTGGGTGATAAGGATATTAAGAGACGGAATTCCGTTAGTGGTAAAGGCTATCAGGGACGGAATTCTGTTGGGAATCCGTCAGTAATAAGCACCTTTATAGACCAAAATTACATGGTTGTTAATCGTTTTACCTACGGATTGTTTCGTTGGTGATACGTAACCATCACCGACGGAATATCTCTTCCCAAACAAAATGGCTTCAATGACTCAGTTTTCAGTGACGAAATTTCCAACGAAAAATTTCTGTCGCTGAAGTACATTACCAACATAATTTAACCCTTTAGTGACGAAATTTCTGTGATGCACCTGTTTTCTTGTAGTGCACTAAAGTTCAAAATGATCAACCTGATATTCAAATTATAGGTACATGTTCTTTAGTTGCCTCTAATTCTATTCCATTTTCTCCACAGTTTTGGGTTATGGATTCCGGTGCTTCAAGACATATTTGTTCTACTGTTGCATTTGCTTCTATGGAACCAATACAGAATTCTAGCATTATTCTGCCTAATCATACCTGTATTCTTGTCTATCTGAGTGGTGATGTGATACTAAGTCCCATGTTGACTCTTAAAGATGTTCTTTTTGTTCCTCAGTTTAAGTTCAACTTATTTTCCATCAGTGCTGTTACTACTGATTCAGGTTTGACAGTAAACTTCATGCCTAATGACTTTGTTATTCAGGACATCAACAGAAGATGATTGGCAAGGGTAACAAGCTAGATGATTTGTATGTGCTTGATGTTGGAATTGTTGCAGAGCTTTCTAGTTCTGTTTTTGTCAATAACGTCTCTGCCAAAATTTGGCATGATCGACTTGTACATTTATCTTTCAAAAGGTTGAATGTTTTGAGGAAACTATTACATGTAGATGCTGTGAAGATTCCAACTGAAGAATTGTGCTACATATGCCCTCTAGCTAAGAAACGAAGGCTCTCTTTTGATTCTCACAATCATATGTCACAATATCCTTTTGATTTGATTCATTTTGACATATGGGGGCCTTATCATATTACTTCTAGTGCTGGTTTTTAGTATTTTTTAACTTTGGTTGATGATTGCACACGTTTTACTTGGGTCTTTATGCTTAAGCAAAAGTCTGATGTCAACAGTGTTATTCCCAAGTTCTTTAATATGATCATTACTCAATTTAATGCACGCATAAGAGTTTCAGATAAGATAATACACGTGAACTTGCCTTCATTGATCTATTCAGTAAATTGGGTGCTTTACATCAATTTTCTTGTGTGGATACACCTCAACAAAACTCTATCACATTCCTTGTTTATCATAGTTACATCCATATATACACAACTGAGTTAAAAGATAAGTGAGATTATTTACAACAAGTCAATCAAAAATCCTAACCAACTAACAGAATCTAATACCCCCCTAGTTTGAGATTGATTATAGGATATACATTACAAGCAGATTTTCATATCTAGAGATGTTTTCTTCATGAGCATATCTTTCCTTTCCACTCTACGGTTGAGATTGATTCTTTGCTTGATCATTTTCCTGATTTGGTCTTGCCAAAACCATTTATTGTTGATCAAACTACTTCTCCAGCCGATAATGTTGATGATATTTCCATTGCTAGTTTTGATTTTGGAGATAGCACTCAATTTACTCATAATGAGGAGGTTTGTCAGGTTCCCACCCTTTATGATTCTTCAACACTCGGTGTTATACTAGAATCAGTAAACCTCCTTCTTATCTTCAACATTTTCATTGCAATTCTCTGACCAAGGATGACATGTCTGGCTCTAAGTATCCATTGCATTCTGTTGTTGACTATAGTGCTTTATCTCGTCACACGAGAGTTTTGTTATGAATATTTCTTTTCAGTATGAACCACAGTTCTTCCATCAAGCAGTAAAATTTTCAGAATGGCGCGACACTATGCAAGATGAATTGAAAGCCATGGAGGATAATAATACATGGTCTATTGTTCCTTTACCCAAAGGGAAACATTCCATTGGTTGTAAGTGGATTTACAAGATCAAGCACAAGTCTGATGGTTCTATAGAACGTTATAAAGCACGATTAGTTGCTAAGGGCTACACTCAACAAGAGAGAATTGACTTTATTAAGAAGTTTTCTCCTGTAGAAAAGCTAGTCATTGTCAAGGTTCTGCTGGCTTTAGCAGCAAACAAAAAATGGTCTTTATTTCAAATGGATGTCAATAATGCGCTTCTAAATGGTGATTTGTTTGAGGAGGTTTATATGGATTTGCCTCTTGGGTATGACCATAGGGGTTCACAAAGCATTGATGGAGGCAAATTAGTTTGCGGGCTTAATAAATCCATTTATGGATTGAAACAAGCCTCTAGACAATGGAACTCTAAATTCACTCAGTCACTTGTGCAATTTGGATTCGTTCAATCCAGGGCAGATTATTCCCTTTTCACATGGGACATTGATGCCTCTTTTGTTGCTTTACTGGTTTATGTTGATGATATCGTCATCACCGGACCGAATGTTGGAGTGATAGATTCAGTTAAACAGTTTTTGCATACTCAATTTCGCCTTAAGGATCTGGGACAGTCGAAGTATTTTCTTGGCCTTAAGATTGCTCGCTTGACATCGCATTGTGTTATCTCAACGATACTATGCTTTACAGCTTCTAGAAGACTCTGGCTACCTTTCTTGCAAACCAGCCAATGTTCCCATGGATCCTAAACTGCAGCTTGGTTCAAAAACTGGTGAGCTTCTTCAGGATGCTTCGGTGTATAGGCGATTGGTAGGTCGACTTTTATATCTCACAATTTCACGACCGGATATCACTTTTATTGTACATAAGTTGAGTCAATTCTTAGCTATACCCAGAGGTTCGCATTTACATGTTGTTCATCATCTTTTGAGGTATATTAAAGCTAATCCTGGTCAAGGATTGTTTTATTCTTCAAGTACTTCTGTACAGCTCAAGGCTTTCTCTAATGCTGATTGGGGTTCCTGTATTGACTCTAAAAAAATTAGTAACGGGCTTTTGTATCTTTCTTGGTGAGTCTTTGGTTTCATAGAAGGCAAAGAAACAATCCACAGTATCTCGTTCCTCTGCTGAAGCAAAATATAGAGCTTTAGCTAGTACTGCTAGTGAGTAGTTATAGTTACAACATCTATTGACTGACTCTCAAGTAAATGATCCATCTCCAGCTTTGCTTTTTTGTGACAATGAAGCTGCCCTTCATATTGCTTCTAATCTTGTCTTTCAGGAACGGAGTAAGCATATTGAAGTGGATTACCATTTTGTCCGTGATCAAGTTTCAAAAGGTAGCGTTAGGCTTTTGCCAATTCTTTCTCACAATCAACTTGCAGATGCCTTTACCAAGCCATTCCCTACTGTATTGCTGCATACTTTCCTTTCCAAGATGGCTATTAAGAACATCTACAATCCATCTTGAGGGGGCGTATTAGATTCTGTTAGTTGGTTAGGATTGCTGATTGACTTGTTGTAACTAATCTCATTTATCTTTTAACTCAATTGTGTATATATGGATGTAACTATGATAAATAAGGAATGTAACAGAGATAGCAGTAAGGATTTTTCCCAGTTTTTCTTCTTCTCCTTAACACCTTTTGTACATCTAATGGAAGTTCAACCAGTTATTCAGGAAAGGTAAGTGCTTAATGGGTTAATAAAACACTTTGATGAACGGATGAAGATCGATGTTCAAGTTGGGTGATTCTGATTTGCATTTTAGGCCGAAGGATGTTTCAATGATGCTCGATTTGTACCTGCAATGGTGCTGCTATTGACTCTAAGAAGAACAAGCAAAGATCAGCTTTTGAGGAAAAGTATCTTAAGAAAGGCATCAACAAAAATCGAGATAATATAATGAAGTCTTTACTGAAGTTGGTTAAGAAGCAAGAAACTGAGATGGAAGAAAGCTTTGTTAAGCTACTAGTCGTATACATTCTGGGGTCTCTTCTATTTATAAATGCGTCATGCACAACACCCCCATGGGTCACCTATTATGTAAGAGCCACACTAATTATGTCTTAATTTTAATCCCCCTTTTAATTATGTGGGGCTAATTTTAGTTAAAAGGAGGGGTTGAATTGCAAGTGATAGGTATGCGAACCAATAACCCTTTGGAGGACTTGAAGTGCAAGAATGGTATTGTTAAAATATCCACAAATTATAATAGCTAAGAATTTTATTGGAATTAAATAAAGGATTGTACTCAAATATAAAATTAGGGTGCGGTCGACCGCAAGTGCGGCCGGCCTGCTCTAACACCTACAATATTCGGCCGGGCCGCGGGCCTGTCGAGCCCGGCCCGATAACGGCAGTGTTAGAGCAGGCCGGTCACACCCTAACACTGTCATATATATATATCCTTTGGAGAAATTGAAATGCAAGAATAGCATTGTTAAAATATCCACTATATAGTAAGAGAAGTATATACGACATGCAAAGAGGGACGTGAACCATGCATAAAGCAATTACATGGTCAAAGAAGTCAAAGGCTGAGTGTAAAAGTAAGGGAGATCATTGGCAACATCACACGGTTAAGTTATTGACACGTGCATGGGCCCTGTGAATGGAATTAATTAGAAGAAAACGAGTGAAGTGATAATGATTTCCGGAAGCGCACCACCGCGATCTCAACCCTTTTCCCCATGGATCTCGCACCGACCAGCGATGAAAAAGTGCGAATCTCGCTGATTAGCCCGTGTCAAGGGGATTGACTTCATCCGAGATCCTCCGCGAGCTCCTAGAAGTGGAGACTTCTCCTCTGAACCCTAGCACCGCCTCATCACCCTTCTCCCATTGTGCGATAAGAGTTCCTTTTCTCTCCGCGCCGCCCACAGCCAGAGGAAACATGTAGTAGAGGGGAGGCTCACTGGACAACTGCAGGAGCGCGCTAGAGAGCCGCCACTATCTCCTGTATGTCCCTGCCTTCTAAACACTTGTGATGCGAGTATCACCTCCCTGAACCCATGCATGTGTAATGGTTTGATAGTATTTAAAGGGAAAGGTCTGTGGTTATATAGAGGATCAACGAAGTTAATGACCTCTTACTAGTTACTAATGAATGGTTTAATAGAAACCCTCTGAAGGTAATAGTTTAGTTTAGTGTTACTTATGCTTGCTTGATTAGTTAGAGGTTAAGAGCAAGGAGGTGATAATAGTTTGAGTGGGTGGTAGCTTGGTGGCAGGTGGATGCTCGGTTGCCTTGTTGCTAATATGGAGGATGCCTGGTTACCTTGTTTAAGTATGAATGCATGAATGTTTAAAAGAGCCCAATTATCCACTTGGTGTGAGAATGGTTACATGACTTTAGTTGAGATAGAGAGCAAGTATGGACCTATTAAGGACCCTTGTTACACTAACAAAAAGGGGTCACAATTATTCAGTGAGGTTTAGTGTCCTTTAAACAAATGAGGATGAGGAGTGAGTTGGTTGTAGACCAGGTCAGAGGACTCTCATTAGAAGAAGAACGCTTGTGTGTACATAGGCTTAAGTGTAAGGTTAATGTCAAGATTAATGGGTTAAACCTCATGCTATATTGAAGAGAGAGGAGAAATGGTGAGGAGGTCAAACTTAACCTCTCACCGGGCAGCCAGGAAGGTTGGGTGGGAGGCATGTATGTGTTATGTTATCAATAACATTACTCAATTTATGTTCAATTAGAAATGTAAAAGGGATGAGTAAGTAGGAGCCTGTTATAAGTGAAAATTATCTTGTATTTAGATCCATAAGTTAATAAAAGTACTATACTTGTGTCTGTTCATGAAGATAAGAAGAGAGAGATAGTCACATGAAGATTTATTAAATAATGATCGTGGGTTAGGTCTCCTCCTTTCTAAAGTCTAATAATGTGTTATTATGGTAATTAAGCACCATCATATTGTTATTAGTGGAATCTATGAGGATAAGATTCTGGACACATATACATATACTAAGCGTAGACTCTATGCATCAGATACCGACGTAGGGTATCGAGCTACGTTAGGAGAGACACCGGATGATCGAGTAGATCCTTGGTACAGGTAAGTTACTCTTGCCTAGTTCGTAGTCAGTGATGAGTATTTATTGGTTTTGCTATTGTTATATTCTAGCATGCTTTCTTGATGATCTTGATCATTACTTTGCTGACTGTACACACATACTTGATATTTTGATTTATTTGATTGTTCCATGATTGTATGTGTATGATTGGTATCTGTGTGATGGTGTTTACTGAACATGCATGTCCATTGATCTGTGATTGGCACGTGGCCGTGGGCACACGTGAGCCCGGGTTGGTGTGTATAAGTTTCTCCATTTGTTGTTGTAAGTTTGTGCTCACTGAGCATACCCATCTATGGACCCGAACAAGATCCATGGAAACATGATGTGCTTGTGGGTTGGCTGGGTAGGTGTGTGTTAGTTGAAAGTTATTCATCCGTCCTGTACAGTGGAGCGAGGCTCCTGTAGGACGTTCAGGGCCGAGGATACCCTAGAGTCCTGGTAATCTATGCCAGAGGGAGGATACTATGGTTGTCCAGCCCGTTAGTGGGATGATTTGCTGACTGTGTTGACACGTATGAGAGGTGGTGGCATCGACTTCCGACCGGATGGTCGTTTTCAATTGAGGCTGATGATGCTGACCGAGGGATATTTGAGAGTCTTCCTTTGATTACTCTATCAGAGCTTGAGGCTGTAGTTGTGTTTAGGAGTCAATACCGTTGATAATTCCTTGTGGTTAGTTAAAGACTCCCAGACTTTGGATGCATGGTGCAAGACGTGGTCCCCACTTGCTTGATTTAGTTATGTTCATTGATTTGCTTTACTTGTTATTGACTTATCTCTTGTTTATTACATGACTTCCTTCTGATCCCTACGGGGGTGCTTACTAGCCTTTCCTTTGAAAGTTCACACAGTTGTTCTCACTCTTTTTCAGATCCTGAGTAGCTGACTCGGACTCAGGAGCGACACGTGGGTGGGAGATCCTTTGTTGAGGTTCGAGAACCTCTTATCTTATTTGTAAGTGAGAGTATGTTATTGGAGGGCCTTCACATTTGTAGGGTGCCTATACCCTTATTTAATTTATCTTCCGTTGTAGACTCTGATCAATTTTATTATGTTTATTTGGATTTTTCACTGTTTATCTGTGGTATGTTCATGATTACCCAAGCCTTCTATCCGAGTGGGGTGCACCTCTACTTGGGTACGGCCGATCTGCTCATGTGCTCAAGGCCCGGGATCTAGGTTTGGGGCGTGACATATCATGCAAATGATTTATCAACTCTTGAGGAGTATGTGTGAACTCAAGTAATAAAAAAAATGGTTGATGGATGATATCTTAGCTGCAACTATTTATGTAAAGACAAGAAGTGCTGAAAAAGATGTTAAAACAAGGTACCAAAGAGGATGTGTTATTGGATTAAACATCTAGTTCTATGAAGTAATTGCAATTAGAAAGAAGATCCATTTTGGAAAGACACCACAAATCCTCTACCATGGGGTTCAAGAAACAATTTTTAGTGATTGTGTTACTAGAGCACTACAAGAAATTGCATCTTTTGTGGAGGAAAAATTCGTGACTAAAAGTCGAATAAATAGCCACTAGAACTTATAGTGACAATTTTTTCATTCGTCACTTTCCATCACAAATAACCCCGTCACTATTTCATTAGTGGCTGCATTTAAAAATTGTCACAATTATGCAACACTTTTGTGACAAATATGTTGATACTAAAAAGTGAACTATTGGTGATGAAAGTAATGTAGTCACAATAACTAAAACTAATTGTGACAATTTTATTGTCGCAAAAAATTCTCAATTGTGACTGAAAAAATCGTGACAATAGCGTATATTGTTGTGACGACCTTATTGACACTAAAATTATTGAGAACTGTGATGATGGAATTCGCCACTAATATTATTTTCATTAGTGAAAGTTATATCATCACTAATGTTCAAAAAAATGGTGTCCAACGAAATTGGTGTAGTCACAATAACTCCAACCAATTGTGTCAATTTTATTGTCTAAAAAAAAATTAAATTGTGCCCGAAAAAATCGTGGCAATAGCATATATTGTTGTGACGACATTATTGGCACAAAAATTATTGAGTGCTTTGACGATAAAATGCGTCACTAATATTGTTTTTATTAGTGAAAGTTATATCGTCACAAATGTTCAAAACAATGGTGTCTAACAAATTCGTCGTAAATATGGAAGTTATGTGTTGCAACAATTTTGGCACAAATGAACCCATAATTAGCACAAATAAAAATATTTATTAAATAATTTAATTACATTAATGTCTAACAAATTTTGTCACAAATATGAAAATTATATCTTACTAGAATTTTGTCACTAAATGTATCCATTGTTGTCACAAATAAAATTATTGATTTAATAATTCAATTGCATTAGTGGCTAGCAAAATTTGCATTAGTGGCCATAGTATTTAACAAAATTTATCACAAATGTGAAATTTTTATCTTATGACAATTTTGCCACCAATGTTCATTGTTGTCACAAATTAATGGATTTAATTAAAAATGAACATAAAAATTATTAATATTATTGAAAATTAAATAAAAATTAATTAGATTGTTAAATTCTTAATTTGCAATAGAAAAAAGTGCAAAATAAAATTCTCAAATACAATTATGAAATTAATAGAAATATGTCTCACAACCATTCAAATAACTAAATGACTAGTTAATATATATATATATATATATATATATATATATATATATATATATATATATATATATATGATAGGGTTGTTATAAACGAGGACACGCGGGCACTGTGTATCCAGCGTGTGCATGTCACGCGGATGTATCCTTGTGGGGCGAGACTCACTTCCTCTCTATGGCCGAGCTCCTCCACCTCGGAAATTATGATGAATTCCGAGGTCCTCATGGAGGAGCTCGGAAATTCGCATGAAGGCGTGCCACCTTCGACTCCTCTTCCAGCAGTTCTCGACGCGCGGTGACTCGAGACCTTCTAGAGGCCCAGTCAGTTACAGAGACAGTTGGACAGTTGGGAAACGGTTAAACGGTTGAGGAGCCATCCTGGAGTCTAGAAGCTTCTAGAAGCATGCTGAGCTGGATTCGCTGAGCTGGCATGCTGAGTTGGCACCCACGTGCTTGAATTAGAAAGCTTGCTCTCCAAGCAACACCTCAGCTTCCAGACCCTATAAATACCCCCTTCCTCCGCCAACAAAGAATCAATGCGGGATCCACGAAGCCACTTCTCACGGCATCGAGCTCCATCTCCTCCTTCTTCTCCTCTTGAATTTTCTCTCTTTCAAGCTCATCAATGGAGCTAGATTACTCAGAATCGGGTTGAATGATTTAGTGAATTCCATCTCCATGGGGGATGATCGTGGTTTTTTCCCCTTTCCAGGGGTTTTCCACGTTACTTCCTGAGTCTCCTTTGATCTTGAGTTTGTTTTCTCTTTGATTTCTGAATCTTATTCCCACTCAAATACAAATTCTAAAGTGTTTGCTCGAAATTGGGGCTTGATCCAATTTTGGAGCTAACATTTTTGGCGCCGTCTGTGGGGACAGAGCAAAGAGCCATGCCTGCAACCAGGAGATCAAGGCAGAACCAGACTCCAGAACAGAGGATTCCAGTTCCAGCGACATCCATGGTGGGAGAAGTGAACACCCCAGCGGCTCCTAATGGAGCCCCCACAATTGCTGAGAATCCACTAGCTCAATCAAATTTGGTGGTCATTCCAGAAGAGCGATTCACTGCTGTGGAGAGACAGTTGGCAGCGCTCACTACCACGATCATGGCTGTTGAACGCCATGTCTCACAGGCCACTGTGCCACCCCAGCCACCACTTCAAGAGAGCCCAGCTCGTCAAAGGCGCTCCTCCAGGGAACGGAGGAGCCCTGCATCATCTTCAGAGAGTTTTGATCCCCCCCATCGACGAAGAGTAGATCGGCGGCATCACTCCACTGGAGGGCATGAGAGGAGAAGCCGACCTCCTTCGAGATCACCACCTCGTCCTTATTCTCCGAGGTACTCTCCCCCGAGGCGCTACACGCCTCCTTGTCCCCGTTCCAGGAGACGTTCACCTTGCGACATATCTCCCCAGGGACATGGATCGAGACATCATTCCCCTGTACATCCTCAGGAGCATGAAAGAGGACGTCGAGGATATCTCTCTGACAGAGGGCGCGTCTTGAGAAACGTACCACGTTTCCGCTCTCCATTTATCAGGGCCATTTGGGAAGCCCCTTTCCTAGAGAAATACATTCCACCAAACGTCAGATATTATGATGGTACCTCAGATCCATATGAGCACGTAGAGAGATACTGCTCTGAGATGACGGTGAATGGCACTTCCGAGGTGGTCTTATGTCGC
The DNA here is from genome assembly GCA_026586065.1 of Dioscorea zingiberensis. Lineage (NCBI taxonomy): Eukaryota > Viridiplantae > Streptophyta > Magnoliopsida > Dioscoreales > Dioscoreaceae > Dioscorea > Dioscorea zingiberensis. Next base: position 26,619,776 of record CM048826.1, read on the forward strand.
GGTTTCTCGAAGACTTTATCTGGAACCGCGTATGACTGGTTTCGAAGCCTACCTGAAGGCAGTATTGCCTACTTTGACCAGCTCATTGATCGTTTTCTTCGCCGTTTTGCCAATTGCAGACGGCATAAGAGGAATCCATTTATGTTGCTAATATGCAAGCAGAGAGAGGGAGAATCTCTCAGGAACTACCTTGACAGATTCAATGAAGAAACTCATGGGATGTCTGATCTGGATTCCATCATGGTAGTTGGAGCAGTACTAGATGGCTGCGGGAATGCCCATTCCTTGATTTACTGACTCGAGATGTTCCGAGGGATCTGTCCGAGGTGATGAGCAGAGCTCAGAAGTAAATAGCCTCTGATGAATTCAAGGCAGGAAGGAAAGAACAGGCCCTCCAGCGAGCAGAGGAATTCCGCAGAGAGGAGAGTCGAAGAAGCGAACGGGCACCGCGGAGGGATATGGAGCAAACCCGTTACCGACCTCCTCGTGCTGATGATAGAGGCGTTCGGGACCAAAGCAGACCCCGTATTCGCCCCAGGTATGACAATTACACCCCCTTGAATACTTCAAGAGAGCACATAATGATGCAGATCCAAGATAAGAAGATCCTCAAGCCGGCGGAGCCCGTCAAGGAGACCTCCTCGGCAAAGAGAAGCGGCAAGTTCTGCACCTACCACAAAGTCCGAGGTCATACTACAGAAAATTGCATCCACCTCAAAGATGCAATAGAAGATCTCACCGAGAGGGAAGTCGAGCGAATTCCTCAAACAAGAAACCAAAGAAGAAGGAGGAACAAAGACACCCAAATGTAACCTCCTCGGAAGAAAATAGATCTCACTGTCATAGCCGGCGGGCCGGGATGTGGAGGAGAAACTTCATCCTCCAGAAGGAGTTATGCCCGCATGGTGGGTACGATGCAGGAGCTTGCACCACAGAAGAAGAGCCGAACTACTCTCCCAATTGAATTTTTTGAAGAAGATTTGAAGGGAATCATTCAACCGCAAGATGGCGCTCTTGTCGTGGTCCTTGATATTAGGATCTACAGGATGCACAGGGTGCTAGTTGACACTGGGAGCTCGGCTGACATAATTTTCTGGGACGTGTTTGACAGAATGAAAATTGGAGCTGAGAATCTTAAACCATGCAAGACTCCTTTAGCTGGATTTACTGGAGATCCTATTTACCCAGAAGGTATCATTACTCTTCCTGTTACTCTTGGTACTCCTCCACGAACTGTTATAGCTCCAATCAACTTTCTCGTGGTGCGCCATCCCTCAAGTAACAATGCAATTATGGGAAGACCTTCTCTCAACAAGCTTGGAGTCAGACCTTGACCTATCATCCGCTCAAATTTCCGTGACCGATCACTCAGCGAGAGGTGAAGGGAGATCAGCCGTCTTCTAGGCAGTGTTACCTTGCCACTTTAAAGAGACAACTTGGGGATTCTAGCAAAACCTCCGAATCACTGGATATAGAAGACTTTCAGTAGGAAGAAGAGAAAAGAGAAGCCCGCAGGCCTACCCCCGTCGAGGAGCTTGTAACTTTACCTCTCGACGAAGCCTTGCCAGAGCGAACTGTGCAACTCGGAGTTGGACTAGGCGCGGACCAGCAGAAGCAACTCCTCGAGTTGATCAAGACCAACTCAGATGTTTTCGCATGGACAGCCGAAGATATGCCGAGAGTACCAAGAGAAGTGATGGAGCATCATTTAAATGTTGATCCAGCTGTGAAGCCGGTGATTCAGAAAAGAAGAAATTTTGTCACGACAGCTTAAGGTCAGCCAAGAGGAGGTCAGCAAATTGCTTAAGGCTGAGTTCATTCGAGAGGTTCAATACCGCGAATGGCTTTCTAACGTTGTCCTTGTAAAGAAAGCCAACGGGAAATGGCGCATGTGTGTTGATTTCACAGACCTCAATAAAGCTTGCCCTAAGGATTGCTACCCCCTGCCTATGATAGATAATTTGGTAGATTCCACCTCAGGGTATGAGATGCTCAGTTTCCTGGATGCATACTCTAGTTATAACCAAATCAAAATGGCAAGAAAGGATGAGGAAAAAACAGCCTTCATTACTTCTCGTGGAACTTATTGTTACAAGGTGATGCCAGTTGGCTTGAAGAATGTAAGGGCTACTTTCCAAAGGCTAGTGAATAAGGTCTTCAGGAAGCAAATGGGGAGAAATGTAGAGGCATACGTTGATGACATCCTTGTCAAGAGCACAAGTGCTGAGCGTCATGCTGCCGACCTCAAAGAGACATTTCATACACTCAAAACTCATGGAATGAGTCTCAACCCAACCAAATGTGCGGTTGGTGTTCGCTCTGGAAAGTTCTTGGGATTTATGCTCACAGAAAGGGGGATAGAGGCCAACCCAGAACAAATCCGAGCTATACTAAAGATGAGGTCTCCCAGGACTATTAAAGAAATACAAAGCCTCAATGGGAAGTTAGCAGCAATTGGGAGATTCATTTCTCGGTCAGGGGAAAAGAATCTTCCATTCTTCAGAGCACTTCGGAAAGCTCCAAAGGTAGAGAGGACAGAAGAGTGTGAAAAGGCCCTTACACAGTTGAAGGAGTACTTGCAGTCACCTACCTTACTTTCCAAACCGAAGCCAGGAGAAGAACTCAGTATTTACTTGGCAGTTTCTGATATGGTGGTGAGCTCGGTTCTCACTAAGGAGGAAGACGGAATCCAGAAACCGGTCTATTATACTAGCAAGGTTCTCAATGATGCAGAATCCAAGTATCATCCTCTCGAGAAGTTGGCCTATGCACTAGTCACAGCAGCTCGGAAACTTCGTCCTTACTTCCAGTCACATAAAATTAAGGTCTTGGCTGCATCGGCCCCTTAAAGCAAGTCCTCCATCGCCTGCATGCCTGCGGACGATTGACGAAGTGGGTTATTGAACTTGGTGAGTATGACATCACTTACGAGCCTCGCACAGCCATCAAAGGTCAGGTCCTGGCTGACTTCATCGTTGAGCTCACAACCACTGATTCTGGAGAAGCTATTCTTATGGATTCCTCTGAACCGAGTTCCTCTTCTATGGCGCAATGGGTGTTACATACCGATGGCTCAGCGAATGCCGAGAATTCTGGAGCTGGCATTGTGCTACAATCCCCTTCAGGTTGGAGCACCTCGGCAATCTTAAAGTTTGGGTTCAAGGCGACCAACAACGAAGCTGAATATGAGGCCATGATTGCAGGCTTGCAGTTGGCCAGAGGCCTTGGAGTCCAGAATTTGTTGGCAAACACAGACTCCCAACTAGTTGTTGGTCACATGAGAGAGGAATTTGGGGCGAAAGAAGAAAACATGGTGAGATACAAAGCTTTGGTTCAAAAATTAGCTGCTAGCTTCCAGAAGCTATCCATTGCAAAGATTCCGAGAGCAGAGAATCAAGAGGCCGACCTCCTCTTGAAAATTGCTTCCTCCAAAGTCGAAGTAACATGCCCCATCAATATTCAGTACCTGCCGGCGAAGACAATTGATTGCTGACCTGAAGATGAATTGTTTGAAGTGACGAATGAGCCATGCTGGATTGATCCAATCTTAAATTACCTCCAAGATGGATCTCTACCTTCAGACCAAAAGCTGGCACGCCGAATCAAGGTTAGGGCCAACCGGTTCACTATTCTGGATGGACACCTTTATAAGAGGTCATTTACTCTCCCACTCTTAAGATGTTTGCATCCAAGTGAAGTGAATTATGTCCTTCAAGAGATCCATGGAGGTATTGCAGGAGATCATGCAGGGGGAAAAGCACTTTGTCATAAGATTCTAAGGCAAGGTTATTATTGGCCCACTTTGCTGAAGGATGCAAAAGCATTTGTCCAGAGATGCGATGCGTGTCAGAGATACTCAAATATCCAATGGCGGCCAGCTTCCCAACTCACCCCCATAGTGAGTTACCAGGCCATTTGCACTTTGGGGAGTAGATCTCCTTGGCCCTTTTCTGAAAGCAGCTCGGCAGATGAAGTTCTTGATTGTTGCCATAGATTATTTCACCAAATGGGTAGAAGCAGAGCCCCTCTCCTCCATCACTGAAAAGGTGTGTCGGAAATTTCTATGGAAGTCAGTGATTTGTCGATTTGGGCTTCCGGTAGCATTCATCACAGACAATGGGAGACAGTTTGCGAATGCTACATTCAAAAATTTCTGTGAGGAGCTCGGAATTGAGCACAGGCTTACTTCGGTCACTCACCCTCAAGCAAATGGGCAGGTGGAAGTAACGAATAGAACCTTGCTTCACACCCTCAAGACTAGAGTGCTCCGGAATCAATCTAATTGGGTGGATGAGGTGCCAGGGGCACTTTGGGCCTACAGAACTACTTGCCGGACTCCTACTGGAGAGACTCCGTTTGTGCTTGCATTTGGAGTAGAAGTAGTCCTCCCTGCTGAAATTGAGGTCCCTACTCCACGAATCCAGGCCTTTAATCCGACAAGCAATGAAGAATTACTTCGAGCCGAGCTCGATTTGCTGGAAGAGAGAAGGGAAGAAGCTGCCCTTCGAGCTGCTGCATATCGCCAGAAGGTCAAACGTCACTACGACGTCAAGGCGAAAGAGGTAACATTCCAAGTAGGAGATTTGGTCTTGAGGGAGAACATTTTTTAAGGCAACAAAAGTAGAACAGGGAAGCTTAATCCTAATTGGGAAGGCCCTTATGTTGTAACCAAGATTGTAAAGCCTGGCACCTATTGGCTCTCCAAGATGGACGGAAAAAGGCTCAAACGCCCTTACAATTCCGAACATCTTAGGAGGTATTATCAATAAAGCTTCCTGTTCTACAATGAGCCTAAGAATTTCTCAACAAAGCCTCAAGAAGTAGAAGCAAATAGCTCGAATCTTCCAAATTCAACTTAAAGCTAGACAGCGGGTCAAGGCTCGAGTCATAGCAGAACACAAAGGGGTTCTTGCTAACTCACACAGCAGCGGGACAAGGCTTGAGCTGTGATGAAAATAGCAAGCAACCTGGAAAATCCCCACAAAGTGCTTGGTTGCTACACACAGCAGCGGGTCTAGGCTCGAGCTGTGACATAATATCAACTAGCCAGTGAGGACAGTTCCATTAACGAGTCAATCCATCAAAGAACCCCTCAGCGACCAGTTCAAGCAATCCGAACTCCTTTCGGAGGAGCTCGGAAACCAAAGTCGAAGAATTCTTACGCGATTCTCCAAATGAGATGGTAGCGGGTCTAGGCTCGAACCATCTTAAGTGAGAACGCACACTAAGGAACTCAAATGACAAACACATTTCTCCAAACAAGGTGATAGCGGGTCTAGGCTCGAATCACCTTGAGTGAGAACGCACAACAAAGAACTCGATCGTTGGCAACTAAGGAACGGAAGAGTTAGAAGCGCGGAATAGAGGCGCCACAAAGAACTCAAAATCTTTTCCATGAATAGGTAAAAGTGAATTTCATTTATCAAAATAATATTAACATCAGTGACAGGAAAAGCAATTGAGGCTACATATAGTCAAGAAAAGGAAGATACAAGACAAGGTAAACGCCCCAGAAGCCGAACTACTCCTCGTCGCCCGGAGGAGCCGGGGTGATATTTTCATTTTTACCGAGCTCCTCACCGACGCCGCTTCCTCGCTTCTCTCACGCCCCCGCCCCAAAGACCAACTTCACCGCCAGACCGCAGAGTTTCCAAGGCTTCAATATAAGTCAAGTTAGCGAAATCTGCGTTTGGGAATTTCAAAACAAACTCCTTCAGGACGGGAAAACTTTCTTCCCTCCCTTCATCTCGAGCTTCTTCAAGAGCTAATTCTGTCACCTGAGAAGCTTCAGCATAAACTTTCTCCAACTCCTTCATCTTCTTTTCAGTTTGAGAAAGTGAATTCCGGCAACTCTTCAACTCGTTGGAGATTTTCTCATGATCTTTGTTTATAGCATCCCTTTCTGAAGTGACAGCCATCAATGAAGAACTCTTCTCCTTTAACTGCACGAGGAGCTCGCTGTTTTCTTTCTCAAGGATCTCGGCAATGACACGCACGGAAGATATTTCTGAAGAAAGAGCTTCAGCTTCTTCCTTGGCCTTCGAGAACTTCTTCTCAGCGAAAGAACAATTAGTTTCAGCAGTCTCCTTCCCCTTGAGCAGTTCGGAGTTGGCTGTCTTCAACTCAGCAACCTCCTTCTCTAGAGATGTGATCTTCCCCTTGCCCTTGAGGTCCTTATTTAAGTGCCTCTCAGCCTTCTCATTGGCTTGTTGGAGCATGGTCTCCACTTTACCTTTTTCGGCAAGAAGAAGAACTTTCTCTTCGGAACTTTTCTTCAGTTCCTCACTCAGTCGAGCCACCTCCATCTCCAAGTCCCTATTCTTCCGGATGTATTCAGTAAGCAGGGACATCCGAGTCTCCTCCTCTTCCTCTAAGATACTTGCAGCTCGGTGACTGAGGAACAAGTTCTGCAAACAAACCAAAACAAGTTCGTAATTGGCTCAAACCAAAGACAAAATCCAAAGAAAGAAATGCTTACCGAAAGCCCTTGGAGACGGAGGAGCTCGGCGGGATCAAGTCGTGATAAACGTCCAAGCCTAGATTCGATCTCTTCTGGCAAAACAGACTTGATCACAGAAGCAGCAACTTTGGGATCGTTAACGAAGATCCCTTCCCTTGGATCAACATGAGGTGATCCCTTAGAACCTTCAGAAAAACTGGGGCCACAAGCTCGGAAACTGGAAGAAGGGCGGGTTGGTCGAGTGACTCGAATCCGGACTGGGTCATAGTTGATAGTGGGGTCAGTATTCCCCTTTTCAGAAACCCCAATGATCTCAACCTCGTCCTCCACAAAATCTCTGAGAATCTCTAGAAGATCTGGAACGTGCCCAAAATTGTCTTCTTCAGTGGGAACAGAAGGGAAAGGTTCACCCGAATTCCTCTGTCCATATGAATCTCCTCCTTCACTACCGCGATGAGATTCAGTATTAGCACCGCTCGCAGGAGTGTCCTTTACAGTAGGAACACGAGCGGATAAGGGAGAGATGGCCAACGCCCTCTCGGTGTTAAGTGGATGAGATGGCTCAGGCTGTCTCTTCTTTCCTTTGGAGACCACCTTTTTCTTCCTGCTCGCCATCTTCCGAGCTGGTTCGTCTTCGACAACCTCTTCAGAATCCCGAGCTCTCTTTCTTGAAACAGTTTCAGAATGTGTAGCCGGTCCAACCTCAACCTCTTGTGGGGGATGAAGTTCATCATCTCCTTGTGGTGTGGGTGATTCTTCAACAGCCACAGACTCATTAGCACTCTCGGCCCGAAGCTCCTCTGCAATTGCTTTCTTCCTGAGCTCAAATTTCTTTGCTTCTCCAGACGTGCAGTGTTGAGCTTCTCGGCACGAGCTCGAGCTTTGTCCAACAGAGACTTAGCACATTGAGAAGGGTCCATACCTTCACCTGGGATACAAAAAGAAGAGCTCGATCAGCAATGACAGAAAGTAACTCGGAAAAGAGTAACAAAAATATAGCAATTCCTACCTTTCACTAAAAACAGTCCACTTCTCCGTAAAATTTTGTTAGTCAAGAAGAGGTCAGGAGGAATCTGGGAGCAACTTCGCAATTTCTCGAGATGATTTGCTTCTCTTTTGGAGAGCTTCTCCCTACTTAGTACTTGAGTCCGAGGTGCTCCCCATTCAGTTCGGACTCCAAATCCCCCTTCTTTAGAAATGAAGAAATACCTCTCCTTCTATCTCTTAATGGAGGTCGGCACAGAACCTAAAAAGCGTCTATTAGGCCTAGCTCCAAAGAAATACCAATCTGTGTTGGATTCTCTATTGAGGCAAAATAGCGCCTCGAACAGGGACAGTGTAGGAGTAACTCGGCAATCTAGACATACAACTACGAATCCACAAAGACATCTCCTAGAATTGGGGGTTAATTGAGATGGGCAAACATTGAAAGACTGGAAAATTTCGAGGAAAAGAGGAGGAAAAGGAAGTCGAAGTCCTCCCAACAAAGCATCCACATACACAGCGATTTCGTCGTCTCTACCAGAACATGCTCTATCAGATGATTCAGGCAATCTAATTTCAGCCGAAATCCTCGTATTTGATTCTATAGTACTTAACTACAAAGATCTACTTCTTCTTGACGAAGGATCTTTGGCGTAGAAATCCGAACAAGGAAATTGTCGCTTACTACGCTTTGGTCCCTATATTGCTAGTGGAAGGAACAAATGGAGAAGGAGGTCCCATACCTTAAGACTTTTCTCAGGAAACAGAGGATGTGCAAGGAAGAAAAGTGCAGCTTCAGAAGCCGTCAGGGCTTGAAGATGAAGAAGAAGAAGATGAACAGATGCTTTGGAAAATCCAACGCAATATTTGATAATACTTGAAGGGCACGCAAGAATCCAACGGCCAAAGAAGATCCGTTCAAAATCAATACAATATCCAAGGGACACCTGTCCACTTCATCTAACGGACAGAGATCGCTACTTGCGGAGCCACCGTGGATGGATGCCACGTAGACCATGAAGAACGAGCCCATCATTACGCATTGTTGCACACCATACCGTCACTAGAGAAAAAGGTTATTGAAAACCGTGCAGGCGGCTAGCAATAAATGCAGTTGCTGTTCATCGAAGATAACACTTGCTACTGTTTCGCTTGGAGCACCTCGGAAAACATCAGCAGAAAAGAATAGATCCTCCAGCAATTCAGTATGCTTAGCTAACTTCGCCGAAAGATTCGCAAAGCTATTCGCTCATCTTCCGAGCTCATCGCAAGCATACTTGAGGGGGGACTGATGATAGGGTGGTTATAAACGAGGACACGTGGCACACAGGTATCCAGGCGTGTGCATGTCACGTGACAGTCCTTGTGGGACGAGACTCACTTCCTCTCTATGGCCGAGCTCCTCCACCTCGGAAATTATGATGAATTCCTAGGTCCTCATGGAGGAGCTCGGAAATTCGCATGAAGGCGTGCCACCTTCGACTCCTCTTCCAGCAGTTCTCAACGTGCGGTGACTCGAGACCTTCTAGAGGCCCAGTCAGTTACAGAGACAGTTGGACAGTTGGGAAACGGTTAAACAGTTGAGGAGCCATCCTGGAGTCTAGAAGCTTCTAGAAGCATCTTTGAAATGGATTCACTAAGTCGGGCATGCCGAGCTGGCACCCACGCGTTTGAATTAGACAAATTTTGCTCTCCAAGCAACACCTCACCCTTCCACTCTATAAATACCCTCTTCCTCCAGCTCAACAAAGAATCAATCAGGATCCGTGAAGCCTCGCTTCTCTGGAGACTGGAGCTCATCTCCTCCTTCTTCTCCTCTTGAATTTTCTCTCTTTCAAGCTCATCAATGGGGCTAGATTCTGTAATCGTGTTGAATGATTTGTTGAATTCCATCTCCATGGGGATGATCGTGGTTTTCCCCTTTCCAGGGGTTTTCCACGTTACTTCCTGAGTCTCCTTTGATCTTGAGTTTGTTTTCTCTTTGATTTCTGAATCTTATTCCCACTCAAATACAAATTCTAAAGTGTTTGCTCGAAATTGGGGCTTGATCCAATTTTGGAGCTAACACTATATATATATATATATATATATATATATATATATATTGACATTTCTGACCATGCTATAAAAATTAAACCAAATAAAACACAAGCTACAACTTTCTTTTGGATGATGAATAAAACCCATGCCCACTATGCGTTGGTTTCCTGCAAAACAAAACCATTAAATATCAATTAATTAGTAAATAATAATAATAATAATAAGAGTAAAATTAACTATTCAATATATTATAAATTACTATACTTACATCATTACTTGTGGCGCTTGCTAAATCATTAGTTGGGGTACTTGATGGAGATGCATTGAGTGGAAAGCTAGGAATTAGTCCATTGCTTGCTAAATGTGCAAAAACATCTAAAACTCTCTTCATTTCCATGCCTTGCTTCTCAATTGCAGCACGTTGGGCTTGAATCTCTTCATCTTATTTTTTCTTTTTTTCAGTTTGCCTTACAACTTCAATGTCCAATTCACTTGCATGTTTCTTTGCGGCCTCAGCTTCTGCAAGAATCCAACATTTTTCCTGTGTTGTAGATGTCATCCCTTTAACACCTACGCCACATGAGTGATTAGACTTTTTCCCAAACATAAGAGAGAAATGTTCAACTAGTGGTAGAGGTGCAGATCATGAAATCTTTTCCTTATTTTTCTCTCCCTCTTCTTGAAGCTTGTTCTACACGTTTAAATAAAAATCTAGGATTTTAATAAATAAATATTAATATTATCACAAAAAAATTAAAATTGATTACAATTTCTATACATACCATTATTTCTTCTCCATTTGAAACAATCCAAGTTCCATCTGGTTTCATTCGTGTCGCTTTCCATACTTTGACAGCATCAAGCCATTCTTCAAAATCTTTGTCTTTCTAAAAATATAAAACCAAAAAATAAAAATCAAAATATAATTAATTAATAATTTCTCAAAAAATATTAATTTACCATCTCAAATGCCATTTGCACAATTGATTTTGTGCCAACAACTGATTTCATCTCTTGTTTCCCTTATTACTTTTGTTTTTTTTTTCATTTTTATCCTATAAAATGATAAACAATTAATTTTCATATGAAATTAACCGGAAAAGATAAGATAAGATAAATTAATTGAATACTAATGTTACCTTAAATTTTGGTGTCTCCCATTTATTCTCAATCAACCATTTCCAGTCACCTTCATTTACATCTTCAGTGCAGTCTTTTCTCTTGAGGTACCTTTGATGCAAATGGAATTGAAGATTCTTATACTGTGCTTGTAATTGTTTCATCACATAAGGTTGCACCTCGTCAGAAAATTTAAATTGGACCTAAAATTCATATAAAAGGACATAACATTATAACCTTAAATAATAGTTCAATTAAATAAATTTAATATTTATATATTAAAAAATAATTTTACGTTTAATCATACCTTTAAATTTTTCCATATTGTCTTCACTCTATCTTCAGAAATATCTTTCCATTTAGTGATGCGAAGAGGTGCATGCTGTCGAATGCACACAGTGACCTCTGCCTTGAAAAGTTTAGCATGCTTACCACATGGCTTATAATATGGAGGAGGGAATTGAATATCAATTTCTTTTCCTTGTGCTTTCTTCTTAGCAAGCTTTGTATTTATAGTTGGTCCTCTCCCTCGTTTTCTAGTTCTTCCACTCCCTTAAAAGAAAAAAAAAGTAATAATTAAAAAATATATAATATTATATAAAATTAAGATATACAACTGTTAAAATGATAACCTAACCTCTTGTAGGAACAACATGTTCAGACGTGTCATTAGAAGTGCAATTGGTAATTTGTTGATAAAGTGGTGAATTTGTAGGTTCAACCTAATTTGCTATACCATGAGGTTGTTGCTCATCGTCAAAGTTTGTCCAAGGTCTATCTGAAATTTTTACCATTATGTGCCTATAGATTTTTAATACATTTAAAAATGATAAGTACATAATTAATTAATCATGACATGTTAATAGGCTAATCCTTTAATAAAATATGCAGCATGATATCAATAAGCAAATTTTTTAACAAATCTAAATTTCAATTTCAAACTAAAAGAAATAATCAGTATTTAAAACAAAATTTAAAATCTACAACTAAGCACGTAGAATTATAAATTTTCTGTTGGCGGGAAATTCTCCCGCCAAATTATTTTAGGCAGTCAATTTATTCATACATGGTTGTGTCTCTATATATATAAGATGAAGTTGTTATTATATATTTCCGGTAAAAATAATTCTATTATTATTAATATATATATATATATATATATATATATATATATATATATATATATATATATATATATAATCCAACTAGAGGTTGTCCCCAAAAATTTAGGGAAGGCACATATAAAAATTAAAGAAATTTTTAGTTATTTAATCCGAATAAGTTACATGTTTCCCACCACTCTACACAATCAATTAGACCTCTAAAAAAATCTATTATAAATAATTGGAGGAAGGGAAAAAAAACACAACATGTATTAGAAAATAACTCAAGAATTCAATAATGTCCTTCTATCGGTGTATTGAATCAAAAAGACTTGGGTGATGGAGCTTCCTCTCTCTCAACTAAATTTACGGAAAAACCCTAAACATATAAATATTCTTTCAAAGAAAATTTTATATCTATAAATTACATATTCATATATCATAAAACAATAATATCTATTAAAATAATGCACAAAAGGAAGAAGAAATTTTCTGTTATTTAAACATAAAAATTCACATTATCCTATAAAATTCAATCAAACATCTAAAATAAATAAAAAATTTGAGAAAAAAAATATCATGAATCAAACTATTATTGAAGAAAGATATAGATCAACCTATTGTTTTTTCAATGGACAATTTTTATAAAAAACAACATAGTTTGTCATTGAAAACAATTAGATTTGTAGAAATCTTCTAAAATACTTACTTGAGAAGTGGCTTCCACGAAGTTGTTTTGTTCTGCTTGGCACTCTCTCTTCAAATCTTTTTTTCTCTATATAATCATGAAATTTTATACGGATTTGTAATTTTATACTTTTATTGGTGAGTTAGAGACAAAGAAATATGAAGTTATATATAGATAATCTTTTTTTCAAAAAATAGATAAACCATATTTTATTTTATTATAAGATAAGCCTCCTAATTTAGTTGAAGATGCTCTAGCTGAAGGCATTGCCAAAGAGATTATAGAGCACAAAAACAAAGGAAAGGGTAGTTCCATGTCAAGACTTGCCAGCATCCAGAGTTTTGCTAGATAGAGATGGTCTCTTTGAACACTTGTTTCGCCCTTGGTGTTTGATGATTTCTGTGAAGTGTTTGATAAATGTAACACTTGCTAGATAGAGATGGTCTCTTTGAACACTTTTTCGCCCTTGGTGTTTGATGATTTCTGTGAAGTGTTTGATAAATGTAACAAACACTACTGCTTTTCTTATATAGAAATTTTGTGGGCTATGTACTGTCATTGTCAACTATGAAAGGTTTGCCTGTGTTGAAAATAGATGGAGTGCAGCTCATTGGTATATAAATCTTCATTTGTTTTGCTTTTTATTTATATATAAATCAGATTGTGTATATATGCAAAATTAAATAGGTTCTCTTCTCCATTTGAAGGTTGTTACTAGATGAGACTGGAGATTTTTTTTTTAAGTGTTTTTCTTTGATAGTGTGATGAAATGAAGAGTAGGAACAAGCTTTTTAAAATTTTGAGCTGACTGAACTTGAGCGTGAAAATCGGAAAATGTTTAAACAAATAAAATAATTAATAAAACTTTGAATGAAAGTAAAAGATATTTTCCTATAATAATAAATAAATGAATTAATTAATCCATGTATTAGATTTTACTTGGGCATTTAATTGAATATAACATTAAATATTAATTAAATATCAATACTTAACATACAATAAATTCAAACTCCTATAAATATTAAGTTATTTATTCAAAGGGTATTTTGGTAATAATAACACATAACCTTACCTCCCATTACCTTTAAGGTTTTAATTGAAGGTCGGCTTCCTCCCGACTCCCACATCGTCACTCCAGAGAATAGATGCTTCGCTGCTTGCTCTCTCAAAAGATTTAAAAGTGATCGTGAGGTCGAGAAGGGAGGGCGAGAGGCGGAGGCGAAGCCCAATGACGATCGCGAGATCTCGCTCCTGGACAACCTTTGATCCAATCAACACCGGCGAAGTCCTCCAGATCTAAGATCTAGGAGAGGCATCAGATGGCCCGCGGAAAATCGCTGCCATGGGGGCTCGATCAAAGCCGATTGGAGTGTGGGGATCGGAGTTCTTAGAGAAGCGCTGCAAAAAAAGGAGAAAGAGAGGGTTTTCATATCTCCATTGTTTTTTTTTCACTTGGGATGGTTTTCTTAAGTTTCTAAGTTCTCTGAAAATCTTTTTATGATTTCAATTTTTGGTTTTTCTATTCAATTATTATGTTTTTAATTTGATGATGTAAGTTGAAATTAAATCTATTTATTTTAGTTTTTTAAAATATAAAATTATTTATGGTTGTCTTTTTATAAACCTAATAAATTTATAATTTTAGTAATATATTCAAATAAAAGATAAAGTTTGAATAAATTTTTTAATTTGATGGGCAAAAATCTAACTAGTTAAGGGGTTTGAACCAATGCGCACTTCAGTTCAGAATATCTTTAGTCTTCCCCTTAACCACTTAGGCAAACCAATTGCTTGTACACTAGGAATAAATATTTAAATTAAAATAACCGGGACCGGAATGGACCGTACTAGTCCAAAATGGCTTGGACCAGTCAGGTTTTTCCTCTTATTTGGTCCGGTCCGATCCAAATTTTTTCAAACTGGTTAAACCGGCTTGGTCTGGTTCCAAGACAGGTTTGGGACTGGATCGAACCATGCACAACCTTATTAGGTAGTGGGATTTTTATTGACGAAAATATTAATCACAAAAAGTAATTGATTATGTGACAAACAACTTTTCCGGCACAAGAATTGAAAATAATAGTGACTAAAATATGATTTGTCACAATTACATTTTATAACGGAACTATTCGTCCCAAAAGATTATTAAATTGGGTGACAAACAACTTTTTCATCACAACAAATAAAAATAATAGTGTTACAAATACATTGCGTCACAAATATACTTCATTCATACAAAAATTCTAAATCACATAAGTATCTACATTATTAGTGACAATTTTATTGTGATAAAACAGTTTTCAACACTATTAATGTATTAACTGTGACAACTCATTTGTGAAAGGCCTTAAACCGTCACAATTACGAATATATTAGTGACATACAAACAAGTCATCACAATTAAATCAAACAATTGTGCCACATAATTATTTTGTCACAATAAACTTTATATTTGTGACGAAATGATTAGGGGCCACAAAAAATCGTCACTATATGTCTTCACTTTTGTAGTGGAGCCACTACAGGGGAAGGAAGTAAGTATGTTTAGTTTACCGACGAAGTGTTTACTATTCTGAAGTTGTGTTTACCTTTTTTCTTAAGTATTTAGTCTTCTAATGCTGCGTTTGGCAAAGTGGAATGGAAAGGAAAGGAATGAGGGGGGGAATGGAAAGGAAAGAGATGTGGAAGGGAATGATTACCTTGTTTGGATGAGAAGTAATATGAAGGTAATGTATTGGGAATGGGAAAAGTAAAACAGGGGATTGTGATACAATTACTCTTTTACCCCTTACATATAAAATGGTTACTTTTTACTTTTCTTCCATGGTTTTGATTTTATTAATCCACTTTATTTGTTATAAGATTAATATATTTATTTAAACCACTAATATATTTTATTAATCAGGTTTATATGATTTTATTAATCCAATTTTATCAATTAACAACAAATAAAATAATTGATAATATCTTACGAATTCTTTTATCAATTATGTTGATAAAATTAAATATTTATATTATCAATTATCAAATATTAATCCAAAGATAGTATTGACGTCAACTTTGAAGTCAATTTTTTTAAAATTGCTCTAATCCCTTATTGAATAAGATATTATCAATTAAAACCTCATGCTAATACTGATATCAACTTATAAACAATAGCAACAAACCATGCAAGTAGCAACTCAAATTTCTTGCCTACATCACTACAAAAAATAGCTTAACTCCTATATTTAATGAACATGATCAATATTGTCACTGTGTTGCCCAATTTATGAAGATCAGAACATACCATACAACCCTAATGCAACAAAATTATATTTGCACAAACATTGATATAGAGATAAATCATAAGATAGTCACACAAGTTCAACATTAGATGCTAATGTAGATGTGCACAAGTTCAAATTACATGATCCACATAATAAAAACACAACATTTTAACACAAGTCATAATCCATGAAAGTACATAATTCAACTACCAAACGATAACATTTAACTCAAAAAGTCCAGCTGTCTCTCCCAATAATGCACGAACAATCTTCGCCATTACGAAGACCTGCAGACTGATAAATAAAGAGATTACAAATATCATTATCAAGCAAAGAGAAAACAAACTTTATAAAAGTTGAATGTGTCAAGCAATGAAACAATACCTATGCATGAATTAGAATAAAGAAAGCATAAAAGATATCAAAGAACATCCGTATAAATTCTTACCAATGTGATTTTTAGTCACTAGGCGGGCAATATGACATTCTCCTTAAAAGTACCCGGCAAAAGCGGAGCTTCCTATCATTTGGAAGTTCCCAGAAAACTTTGAGCTGATCTTCATTTGTTGCCAAGCCTTGCAACAGGAATATTGCTTCATCGTCGGTTAGCCCTTCAATATCAAAAAGTACTTGTCCCAATAATCTCTTCTTCTTTTCAACTTCTGCACGGGTTGCTTCATTCCAGGCAGTGATTTCAACATTTCGGGCTAAGGACTTGGCATTGCGGGATGCAGCTTCGGCCAATGTTTTAAATTCAGGACCAACCATATCTACAAAACTCCGAAAATTAGTAGACATTTGTTCCATTATCGGGTCCCTATCCTGTCCTTTTCTCTTTCGGCGGACAGATGTTTTAGAGGCACTGCTGTCAGATGGCAAGGGTGATGGGGATTCATTTGTTGGTTCTTGTGTTGACATAAAGAAATCTTCCACTGGTGTTTGAGATAAGCCCACATCCTCCTCCATTGCAATGTTAACATCTTGTTCAATTTGGGTTGCATCATCCCCGATATCACCCCTATTATTACCCAATGCCCTATCCTTAGTGAATACTTGGGCAAGATAATTATAAAATGGCCACGATTTTCCATATAGACCAGCTGCTTCCTTATGAGTCTGCATTGCACGGGAAAAATTAATAACATTAAAACAACTTGTTTGATTAATTAACAAATTAGCAAAGGAAGTTATGTATACCTTGACGTACTCATCATAAGCGCTTTTCTCACACATGATAGTGCTATCAACATAATTCCAATCGAACCCACTCAGGCGCAGTATATCTCCTATAGCATTGGTTTTCTGCCTCAAATGCTTCACGCGCGATTCGATATTTGGAGTGGCCTTCAGTTGGGTTTGTGGAATCTTCGCCTTTATCATTCGTTCCAACTGAAGAAGAAATCCACCTCTAAACCCATTTTCAGCCCTCCACATAGGGTCCATGGAAAGCTCAACCAGAGCATCAACTAGGGCTTTATCTTCCTCGGGAGTCCAAAAATGTTTGTTCTGTCCCCTACCCTTCTGTTGTGTGTTTGAGTCCATACTGAAGGATATTAAGAAGAAAAACAATAATGGTGAAAATATGAAATGAATAGATACCACTGATCAAATATTATTTATGTGAGGAATCATTAATACACAATGAAGAGTCATCACATAATTCTCCAAGTAGGAGCATCAATGATTCAGGGTTAACTGGAATGCAATTCATGAGAGTTGATGCTTTAATCCTTAACAATTTGAAATCAATCCATATGTGAATTCATGTCATTTAATATTTTAATATGAGAGCATCAAGTCTTACCATTTCCTGTTTTGATCAGACTTTTATTTCAGAGGATTATAACAACCTTTCAGAGTATTTTGAGGACAGGAAATGGTAAGACTTCAAGCACAGTAATTTGTAAACATGGATCTAGTGAGATCATAACTACAAAATTAAGACAAACAACACTTTCATATTAAAGAAAATATTAATATCATCAATTTTAAGGAAATCTTAAAAATAGACAAACAACACTTTCATATTAAAGAAACGATCCAAATAAAAAACATCATAGTTATTCTCCCATCTAATGCTCAAAAATGGTCCAAGTACGATTCAAACATAGTCAAAGTACACTAAACATCTCTTGGGCCTTGTTTTGCCTAAACTGATTCCACTCGTTAGTTGGTTCCACTGCTGTGATGTTATCGATCTCATCTTGTGTGTTTTCCTCCAACGGCAAATTATCAATCTCATCCTCTGCAGGGTCGTCCACCATCTCCCTTCGGATGAAATTGTGTAGCAAGCAACAAGCATTAATAATGCGTCGTTGTGTGGTTAGGTTGTAGAAACATGGACTTGATAAGATCTTCCATCGAATTTTTAAAAGGCCGAATGTCCTCTCAATCACATTTCTAGCACTAGCATGTTTCATGTTAAACCACTCTTCAGGTGTTACTGGTCAATGTCCATCAGGCCAAGAATTCAAGTGATATCGTTGGCCTCGAAACGGTGCAAGAAAGCCGGGACAATTCGTATATCCTGAATCGACCAAATAGTAGAAACCTAATAGGCACACATTTTTTAAGTGTTAGGTACTATTTCATTGTAAAGAATAATTTAAAAAACAAAGCCAATATTATTATTTTTACCAGTTGGAACCTTTAATCCATTAGACTTCGTAACAGCGTCCCTAAGAACCCGTCCATCATGTGCTGAACCCTCCCAGCCTGACAAGACATATATAAATTGCATGTCTTGACTACATACACCGAGTACATTGGTTGTGATTTCAGCTTTTCTTGTTCTATATCTTGGTCGATCAGCTTTAGGTACATTCACTCTAATATGTGTCCCATCTAATGCTCCAAGACAATTCTATGAAAGGCAAACAAAAACAAAAGAAAACAAATTAATACTTGGCCACTTATGTTGAGTAAAAAAAAAGGAAATCTACAAAATTGAGGTCTTACCTTAAACCACTTCCACCTGGTGTCATTTGAGTCCTCTGGTACAGGTTCTGGTTTTTTTAGTAGAAAACCGTGACAACGAATAATTGACTTCAAAGTTGCATGGAAATGACGACTTACGGTTTCTGCAGATCGCACGAAGTCAAATTTAATTACCCTATTTTTTACATGATGTGTGATAATGTTCAAAAACATTGCGACCATCTCCTCAACCATCACATTTCTCGTGCCTCTTAACCCGCCGGAGGTTGTTAGTAATTGGCATAAATTGTGGAAACAGCGACGATCCATGCGTAGTCTATCAATGCATTTAATGTCTCTTTCGTAAACCACCCGGTTAAGAAATTCAATTTGTTTACTACGCCTACTGGACGTTGACTCAATATCACATCGAATCATTCTATTTTTGTTCTTGCGTTGTTTTGTCGCACATGCCATGATCATGAAGTTTAGTACGTAAAAGTAGGTCATGTATATTACAAAATATAGCCGAAGTTCGTCAATGTCGTCCATATCTAAAAAAACAATTACACATTAGCTCATACAATGACAAGTTTACTACACCTATATAAAATTATTTATTTTATAACAAAAAAGCGAGCATTAACTTCTCTTAATATAATGATAGAAAAGAAAAAGGTTTAACAAAGACCATAGTAAAAAAAAACAGCAACTGTATTCTTAATAGCCAAAAAAAAAGAGTCCATTCTCTAAAAAATCTTAATAGCAACTGCATTCTTTCATTCTAAAATGAAACTAAAAAGAAAGATTAGCTGCCTTCAGATCAAGGAAACTTGCATCAAAATAAAAAATTAAAAATTAAAAAACCAAACTCCAAACCTTGCAGCTCTTAGCATATAATGTTACATAATCTCGGCATAACTATATATATATATATATATATATATATATATATATATATATATATATATATATATATATATATATATATAGAAAGAGGGAGAGAGAGACCTCCATGAATACAAGAGTGAGTGTTCCAAGCCAAGTTAGAGGAGTAGCAGGCTTTATAACAAAGTAAAGGTGCACATTCATAATTCATAATGAAAGCTGATCATTATCTCTAGCATGCTTCCAGCTCTGTGATGTATATTCAAGTCCATATTATCTCATACTTGGAGTAGACAATCAATCATGCAATAGGCTTCTTCTTAAGCCTTCCACTTTTATCATGGTTTTTGGATAAGTTATGAACAGATGAAATTATCTTCACATCTATTTGGGTCTCATGTGAGCCTCATTCTCTAAATTATCATCATCATAAGGATTAAAACTATGGAAATGCATCAAATAGTAGAAAAAATATGATTGAACTTCCTTGCACGGAAATTGTAAATACCAATACTGGAAATATACAACCATTGTCTATAATTCAATGAGTAAACATTCAACATGATTGTGAATTTAAATGAATAATGCATCAACGTGAAACCATAACTTGTCAAGCAAATAAGAATTTAGAGATGAGTGGTATCTTTTAGGCTTTTGTAGCCCATAAGAGTTCTTTTTTACGCTAAATGCAAAATAAAAAAAAAATAAAGAGAAATTTATTGAATAACCCGAACCGTTCTTTAAACCAAATGGGCAATGACAAAAATCCAAAATCAGCTCTTTCTTTTATGATTGTTTCAATGACTTCACACTGAAGTTTTCACTAATTCAATGACTTCACACTATTCCTTTACATTGCTAGCACTCTGATGCCCACAGATATTCCCACAAGTGACATGTCAGAAAGGCTTGAAATGCAAATTGCAGCTAATTCATATATCAGTCATTTAATACTCAATTCTTATCCACCAAGATCCAATAACGTGATAAATCTAAAGCATGGGCAGCTCTAATTAAAAAAAGGAGTAATTCTTGTTCACTCTATGCACAAGATTACTTTTGGCTGTGTTGATCAAGGATTCCAAGGCTTTGTGTATAGTTACTGAAAGTGCTGTATTTTTTCAGTTTAACTTTCTAGACATGAAAGTGTTGTATAGTTACCAAAATCCTCATGAATTGCGCTCACTCAATCCCTTATTCACCAACATTATAAGAAGCCATGAAAATAAGGGAAACAAGAAAAAGAAAACATGAAAACATACGAAAAATAAGGAAGAAAATACACAAGACAACACACAAACAAACCTGGACCAACACAAGCAAATCACCCAAAGAGACCAAACCTAATTCACAAATAGCATATAATCAAGTAACTAGAATCAAGAAGTAACATGAAAAGAACACAAATTATAAGAAGAAAATTACAGAACACAGCACACAACTACAAACCTGGACCAAGACCAAGACACAAGCAAATCATTGAAAGAGCATGAAAATAACTAGAAAATGGATTTATGGAGTGAGAAGGGATGAACCTGCAATCCTTTGGAGGCGGTGATCAGAGGAGGTGAACGGCGGCCACCGGGAGGAAGACCGCTGACGGCGGAGATCACCGGAAGAGAGAGATTGCAGGAGAAAGGAATGGGGGAGCGTTGTCTGCGAGGTCACGATCGGGAAGGAGAGAGCGCTGGTTGAGAAGGGTTGAAGGGCTTTTGAGTAAAATCCATAGGAGGGATTGGGTGATTCCGCCCGATTTGGGCGGAATGGTGTTTCCCCTCCAGAAGGGAATCCTATTCCTTTGTGGAGGGGAATCAAAATTTCAGAATGCTCACCAAACGGGGGTATCAATCATTGGGGGGATTCATTCCCCTTTGTAAGGGAATGAAACCCCCAATCCAAACGCAGCCTAAGTAAGTTTTTAGAATTATAATCTAAGTATTTATTATGTGAGTGAAGTATTTAGTTTTCTAACGAAGTGTTTATTATTCAGATGAAGTCTTCTTCACTAATGTCTAGTATTGTTTTCAATATTAGTTCTAGGATCTCATCTCATCAAATCCAACGAAGGTGGAATTGATCGGGTCAGTGCAAGCTGACCTATCAAGGACAATAACGAAGCTCAATGTAGAGACCTTTCCAGTGACAAGACCCACGAGGAAACATGACCAAAAGAAGGACAAAGAGAACGTAGTTATTGGGGACAACATATATTGAGCAGATATTTATTACAATCAACTCTATTAAGACCACCCCAAACCCTTACAAGCAACATGCTACTATTGTGAGGTCGATAGCTCGGGCCTTCTCCAGCTAAGAAAACTATAGACAATTTTCATATTTACAAGCAACATCATGCTTAAATATTACCATCATGTTGCTTGTAAATATTACCATCTGTCATACAAGCAACATGCTATTATTGTGTGCTAGCTCTAGATGATTTCCCCTCTGTCGACATGTCATTGTGCACATCATCATGCTTAAATATTACCATCTTGTTATTTTGGCCAAGAGAAGAAGGAATATTCTCATTATTCCTGTAAAGGCTATGCCTTTTATGGCTTAATAAAAGGCTTTAATTTCCCTTAATAATATTTTTGTTAATTAATACCCTACATTGGAAGTTAATATTATTTAAAATGAGGGGTTGAATCGCAATAAGTGTGCCAATTATCAATCAACACCATTGGAGGGCTTTAAGTGAAAAATGACACAAATAAATTATGTTAAAAATATTGGACTGAATTGCGATTTCCCTCTCTCATGGAATTGAAGAAAGGAGGGACTTACATGCAAAACTAAAAGATGGACTGATGTTTTCTTTTTTTTAAAAAAGAAGAGTCATTCATAACCATGCACGAGAATGTTTCTCATTGGAATCAAGGATCAAGATTAAAAATGGAGAATATAAAAAAAATCATCTAACGATAGAGAAAGGGGACACGTGGGGAAAACAAATTTAGGGGAGAAGCTTTAAATCAAGAGGAAACGGTTTCCCAGGGGAGGGAAGCCGAAATTTTATTAAATGAATGGGTTCCTTTTTTATGTTTGCCATGCAGAGTTAATCAACAGCCGTTCATCCGAAGCAAAGTCTGGATCCGAGGCGGAATTCCTTTCAGCCACTGAACGCGAGCCAGAGGCATCGTGGTTTTACGTACGATTGGATATCGTCGAGAACCCTGTTCACTGGCAGGGGAGGCGGTGGCAGCGAAGGGTCTTGTCACCACCCACCTTCTCGAACGCTGCGAGTCATCTTCTCGGCATTAAAAGGAAGCACTAACCCCTCCGTTAGTAGCTCATTACCAGCAGAGAGCTGAGGCCATTTGAGGGTGCAGAGGGGGAAGACCGAGGAGTTTCGGCGAGCTCTGACGTGCGATTATCCTCAGCGATGGGTCGCCGGGTAGCAGTGCACCACACTAGAGCTTGGCCTTCGTCGGCGATCGGTGAGAGCTAGCGAGTACCTTCATTCCTGGAAATCAAAGGGAAACAACATTGATACTTGCTAACGACCCAAGAGCTCAGAGAGAGTCCGGACCGGTGAAGAGAGCCATCAGGCAGTCGCCACGCCCTCAGGGCGACTTCAACGTTTGGAACCTTTTCTTATGAGCGTCGGGTGCCACTATGAGCCAGGTGAGCTTCCTAACCCCTGTAGATCCATACATAGGTCTTACGGATGAATGCATGCATATTACACCCCTTGATCAACTCTTGTGGCAGTACCTATTGAGAGAACGGAGGAGGAGAATAAGTGTCTTCATTGTCCTTACTCGATAGTAGTGCATGCTCAAGGGGGCCCTCCATATATATCTTACTCCAGGAAAGTGTACTCAAGGTGTTCCAGCAGCTTCTTCAGTTCCAACTTAGGGGGTTCCTTAATAGATGGTTACAGTTTTTTCCAGGTCTCGTTGTTGAGATCTTCATCCGGATTGGTTTCTTTAAAGACTTCCTCGACTTTCCCCTCAAGATACTTCCTTGTTTCTACATCCACGCTTTGTTCCAAGTTTGTCTCAATGTCATGTCGGGGCTCCTAATATTCCATATCCCATCCGTTTACATCATTCAAGAATAGATCTATGTTTACTTTAAACTCGTACATCACTTTCTCCAAATCCAATTCCTTGACCTCCCAAGATTCTAACTCTCTTAATGTCATTTCACTATGATAAGTATAATGCGCAAGAAGATCTTCTAGTGACGTACGGTTCCCCATAATATTACGCATCGAACTGGCTGTAATCCCTATCTCCTAAAGGAAAGACATTGTTAACCCGATAAAGAATATTCAATCACGCACAAAAGATAATAAAAATCTAAAATCTAGAATTTTTTTGAATTTTTTTTTTGGGTTTTTTTGGAAAGAAAAGGTAAAATAAACTTACTAGAATAACAAATTCTACTGTTCCTAGCATTGCCAGTCCCCGGCAATGGCGCCTAAAACTTGATGCACTCATAAGGTGCGCGATGGCTCACCTGTAAGTACATGGGGTCGATCAAGTAGTAAAGTACTCTCAGGTAGGGTAGTTGAATCCATATGGACTTGAATCCTAGTACTAACTATCCTTTACTGTCTAGTCTAAGAGTAATGGCAGTGGTTGAAAATCTGGTTATGTATCCTAAATAAAGAACTAACGCAACAGTTGGTAGGTTTTAGATAATCAGAGATAGAAGATGGCACCTCGAATTACAATCCCCTAGGAATCTTTTACTAATTGTTTCTCTCCTAATTATTGGTTATCTCTAAATTAGTTTTTGGGAGTCCGACAAGTTGCACCATCTAGATGCTCATACGATCCCTCGATATGCTGATCGGGCTCAATTACCTATGCCTAGCTATAACTTAACATATATAATCATAGACTCATGGAGAAATAGATATGTAGATCTAAACCCTAAACTCCTATGTGTCTATGATTCAATGTAAAACTAGGGTTCATGCAATAGCAATCACACAATTCAAACACAAGCTCACAAGAATAGTTAAATAAGAAGAAAACCGATAATAATAGAAGAAGTCCAGTAGCAAAGTATCCTAGGGTTCAATGTATTCGAGGCACCACAAGGTGTTTAGCCTCTCATGCTAACAGAAATAATAATACAAATAGTGGAGAAAGACATAAACTGAAACATGGAGACTTCCCTTGCTCGATGTCTACTCTACCTTCGAATCTTCTCTGATACCCTGGCTGTCGCTTGATCGGAAACCCGCCGAAAGCTTATCCACCAAAAGTCCCCTTGGGTCCTCGCCCAAAGATAACCAATCTCTTCCTCCGATAGGGTTTGTATGACCATGTTTATTAGTGGATAATCTCGGGGATTAAATTGAGATTAAATTGACGCGTTTTCTGATAACTTTGAGATCCACGGCCTAGTACACAGCCGTGCATCCACCAATGCAGCTTTTCCAGGTCTGCGCAGTCTTAATCAAGCGCTCGATCGGATGACCAATTCACCTCGGATTAACCTGAAATTTTAACTGTGTTCTTGACTTCTTTTTCTTTGATGTGAATGGTGGAGGTTGGATTTGGAGTCCTAGATATCTTTAAATAAATTCTGGAACATTGTAGCTTGTTCACACATTTCGGCTTCAAGATGCACGGGCGTGTAGAGCATCTGCACACCTGTGCAACGTGTCTTTAACACATTTTAAGTACAGAGAGTTGCACGGGCTGGTGCACGCCCATGCATAAATATGCCTAGGCCGTACACATCTCTGTAAAGACCTTTTTCAGCTTGTTTCGTCGTGGTTTGTCCTGTTCTCGCTCCTCCTGCTCTGGGTATCCATTTTACTTGCCCATTCACAAAACAAACAACGGGATAAGTGCATGCAAATATGATAGAAGTATATGTATAATTGTGCACTTATGTAAAATACAATAATTTTTATGAATAAATAAATTTTTATTTCTCATTAATTCTTTTGCTAATGGAAGGTGATTCCCTGAACTTGAATTTATTTGGAAAAGGAGGATTAAATGGATTAAAAGCCTTAAATTAGGGTTATTGAGGCTGCCAAAGGACTGAACGGTAATTTATGAAAATCTGAGAACCCCATAGAAATTCTACCCTCTCACAGATTCTATAAAGTCAAGGACCCTTTGTAATTTCAAGTAAGTGGAGGAATTAATCGAAATTTGTGCCCGCTCTCAAGTTTAATACAGGCAGGGACGTATTGGTAATTTCGGAAAGAAACTGAGCTTAGACAAAAAGTTGCCTCGTCTCACAGTCAGGGACTGGATTGTAAATATGGGAAAGAGTAGGGACTCTTTACTAAAGTGTGTAAGGAAGCATGCACGTGAGTCTTCTCATTACTAAAATGAATATGGGAAAGAGTAGGGACTCTTTACTAAAGTGTGCAAGGAAGCATGCACGTGAGTCTTCTCATTTGTAATGGACAGACAAGATTGGAGGCTGGGAGTAAATTAAATTCATCCCACGGCTTCAGCATCGCCACGTGGATCCCAGATTTGGAGATGATGAAGCGTGAATGAAAGCAGCTCACGACCTCCATCGTCCACCTGGAAGAGAAGATCTATCTTGAGGCAGGAGTGGCTCTTCTCCAGCGCGTTAATCACCACGTCGCAAGCCGCTCGGAGATCACCGGACCGGCCTGTTTTGGAAAGACGACGATCTCGCGCGGCAGTTGCTCGATCAAAGGGATCGTGATCACGACCACCCTCTAGCCACGGCCTCCTATAAGAATCGAGAATGTGCAAACCCTAACAGCCATCAGAAGGGAAGAGGATACCTCTGGTGACTGAGATCAGAGAAGAAGAGAGGGTGGGAAGCCAAGCACGAGTCGGGGTAGAGCCTGGCAGGGCCGGTCTGGTCTTCCCGGAAACGGTAAGCTTTTCATCTCTCCATTCATACCTTTGCTATTCCTTATGTGCGTGAAGGACTGATTTACGACTGCCCAGCTTTTCTGAAATATTGGTTCTTATCTCTGATAAAGTAGGAATTGTATGGTAATGAAATATAAAAGATAGTAAGAGATGACCTGTTAGCATATAACTCATGAGAATAATGAACTATACAACTTATGTTACCAGTTCTTGAGGTCTAGGATGGAGTAGGTTCAAAGAACCATCACCTCTTAATAAATAAGTAGTTCCCAAAATGGCAACCCTATACTTGTTATACTAATTGGGACCAGGCATGTGCTTCTGAGAATTCATGACAGTAGTGGTTGGATAAGAAGTTGTATATAATGGTTAGAGGTCTAGACAATCAGACTTCGTTACTCACAGGCCATGTGGACTCGTCGAGACCAAAAACATCCAGGAGAGGGATGACACCCACTGTCTGAGTTCCTGTGGAACTCTACTTGTTGTTGAACACATGAATAATAGGCATCCAAGTAAAAAGAAAATATAACATCCTGTGAACATGGGATACATAGGTAATGTAATGATTGAATGGCATAAATATCCTAAGGGCTGGTGATAGATGGATAAAATAGGGATAGTATGCAAGTGTAGGTTCAAGGACAAGGAGCTATGAATGTTTATATAAGAGCAAACGAATATATATAGTGATGGTTGAACGTATGAGTTAGTTTAGTCATGACAAATAGAACCTAGAAATAAGAGTAAGTCATTAAATCCACATAGCAAGTGACAGCCTAGCTGGATCTAAGAGCCATACAGGTGTATTAAGTGTAAAATCCAAGATTTTATTGAAATAAAAGGATTTTAAATTATTTCTAATTTATGTGGTCATGAAAGTAATTTCCCAAACCTAAACTTAATAAGAAAAGAAGGGTTTAATAAATTAAAACCCTAATTAGGGTAAATTGGGGCTGCCAAGGATCATTTTGTAATTCTTATAAAACTTGGGGACTTAACAGAAGTTTGCCTCTCTCGCAGAGAAAAGGTCTGCATGTAATCTAGAAAAGATTAGAGGACTAATATGTAAAGTACCAAGGGAAGCCATGCAAAAGGCCACTTATAATAAATCAACAGTCACAATTAAAAGATCTCAGATGAATGCGTAAGTTCGAGGCAAAGGAGTTGATCTCGGCCTCACATCCATCTTTCATCAAGGGATTTAATCTGGAGCGTCCATCTCAATGAGAGTTTAACTTTGAGGCACGAAAGTTGATCTGAGCCCCTCATCTGTTCTCAGTGTAGGAAATTATTACAGCCGTTCATATGAAAGTTTGGTTTAAGTTCGATGCAATCTACTCGATCCAGGCCTTACTTGCCCGAGATGATCACAACCATTCAACTCGGAGAAACGGATGAGTTCGAGGTGAGTTATTCAGATCCGTCCGCTCGACGTTGTGTGATCTACACCATCGAACCGAAGGGAACACAGATCCGAGGCAAAGGAGATAATAGTGACCGTTGAGAATAATGAAATTAACGAACGCCGTCTGATGGGGAGTACTAATCCCGGAGCACGAGCGGAGGCCTTCTTCGACAGCGAGCGCCACCACTCATCGCCTTCTCCTCCGCGATCACCGGGCGGTCTGGATGGAAGGCTTTCAAACGCCGGTTAAACATGGAAAGGGGACGATCCCAGCTCCAAATTTATGGGATTATGATCGTGATCGCGAGTCCTATAAGACGGACCAATAACCAGAACCCTAACGCAGCCAATGAATCAGCGGGGAGGAGCATCGGTTGTCCGCCATTGGCTGGGGATCAACGACGAGTGTCTGGACCTTCAGGGGCACGTTGAGAAGAAGGTGGAGAACTCCGACAATCGCCAAGAGGTGACGAGAAGCTCCACAAAGGCGCCTCGGGACACCGCTCACCGGTAAATGCTCCCAGCTCCTGTAAAGCTATAATGAAACTGTGGAAGAGGAGTAGATGCCGTTAGGAATCCCTGAAATCCTCTGTCCGGTACTATCGTGAGGCCGCACACCGTGGAGGAGGGAGACTGGCTGAAATCACAGACGGGAGGGGGTAGGTCGGCCACCCATGTGTCGCCGGAGATCACTTAGGGACTAGAGGACTACCAGTCGCCGGCGAGGTTCTGTCCAAAAGAAGAAGATTAAGAAAATATTAGTAACTGGTTAGGATTAGTCAGCTAGAAGTAGATTAACTTAACTAGTTAGTTGATTGGGACTAATCAGCTTGAGATGACTTGATTTGGGTTTGGGTCCGATTTGATCAAATCAATTAACAGGATTAATGGATTGGGTTCGAGAGCCTATTATATATGTCCTCTAAAACCAACTTGGTTAGATCAAGACAGTTAGGTCTGTTTGTGGCCCAAATTAGTTTGGTCAAGTCCATAGTTGTTAATTAAGGAGTTTGGCAGGATCAGTTTAAGATGGTTAGATTCGATCATTTTGGCTAGTAGGTTAGGTCTAACCAATTATTGTTGAATCAGGTTGATAAAAAAAAAGAGGCTCGTAGAAGAGGGGATTGGAACCTAAGTCTTCTTATACAACATGGTGGGCCTTAACCACCAGGGAATTGTTTTACTTTTGGTTGGCTGAGTCAGGTTTAGCTAATTAAGCTAGTCTACCAGATTAAGAGAAAAAGAAAAATAACAAAAAGGAGTAAGTGAGGGGAATAGAACCAGGGACCCCTCACCCATGCTTGATTGGCCTTAGCCACAATGTTGCTTATTTTCTTTTGCACTGAATAGAGAATTTTAATTAATTAAGACAAAGCCCAACCAGTTTATAAAGAGGCAAAAATTTAAAGGAATAAAAATGACAAGTAAGGAAATAGAACCCATGACCTCCCAAGCTTAGTGATGGGCCTTGGCCACTAGGCCACCTTGGTTTATCTGTAGAAAACAGTTAGATTTGGTCACTTAAGGGAAATGACATAGAAAACAAAGGAAGGCCCACACGACTTGACTTGGGTCGTGTAGAGCATCTTGCATGTACAACTAGAGATTTTAAGATGTTGCCGGTACTGATATAGTTTTCCATTATTAGATTTTGGCATAGAGACAGCGGGGGGGATTCCCGAGTGATTCCAGATACTATCAGTAAATGTAAGTACACTTGCCTAGTGCCTACTCTTCGGAGTATTTCTTGTTACTATTGTCATGATCGATGTTTTCTTGGCTTGATTTATGAGTTCATACATGCTTTCTTCGTTGTTTGGATTCCTGTGAGCATGTTTGATTGTTTTTGGGATATTGGTATCCCTGGTTTATTGTTAGTCTTCGGCCCGGATTCAGTGGAGCGTGGGCGCTCCGTTTGGAAAACGTTCAGGGACGAGACACCCTGACATTTCAGCTTGCCATACTAGAGGGACGATACTCTTGTTGTCCTGCCCGTCAGTGGGGATGATTCGCTGGCCGTGTTGACACGTATGAGAGGTGGCGCTACCGATATACGACCTGAGGGCCGTACGACCGGAGGATCGAGTTCCAGCAGTTGCTGATGTTGCTGGCCGGGTAGACATTTTGCCAAGCCTTCTTGGAATTCTTCTCAGAGTTTGAGAGCAGCTGAGATTAGGAGTTGTTACTGTTGTTATTCATTGTGGTAGAAGCCTAGAGTTAGAGAGTTCCCTCTGATGATTTGTGACTGCTGATCATCTTATTGTTATTTTTATGATGACTTTATGATCCCCGCAGAGGTACTTACTGGGCTTTCAATTCGAAAGCTCACGCATTTGTTCTTTTCTTTTTCAGATCCTGAGGAGTAGATGACTAGAGCTCAGGAGCCGTTCGAGGGTCCGGTTATCTTGCATAGGTCCGAGGATCTCTTTTATTTTCCTTGTGTGTGAGAGATATTTATTATAGGACCCTTATAGGGCATGGTATTGTGTAGGGCATTTGGACCCTTATGATTTTATTTCCGCTGAGACTCTGTTATGATATTTGAGACTTTATTATTATTTTGTTATTTTGTTATCTGCTTTTGATTACACAGGCCTTGTATCCGAGTGAGGTGCGCCTTACTTGGTTATAGCAGTTTATGTGACAGGTCCGAATCGGGTCAAGATTGGCGATTAAGGTGGTGGTCGAGACATGCGTATAATGGACACCCTAGTTGCTTGCTGCCAAATAGGTTGAACTGAGTGTTTGGTTGGGTAGGCAGTTTGTGAAAAACAATAGACTGACGTTTTGCTTTAATGTAGAAAGCGAAGATGTCTGGAGGTGGATATCGTGGACGTAGGTACTTCCAGGTGTCGTCATCTGAGGAGGTGGAGTCAGTGCATGAGAACACTCTCCTTCACGAGTTGATGACTTTCCAGTACCTGAGGGTGTCTTAGCTGAACTGAGGATGGCTATTGAAGTTACTAATCGGCACATCGATAGGATTCAAGCTGTAGTGGAGATAGTTGTCCAACGATAGCTGAGGAAGGGCCAAAGAGTTCACTGATGTGTGAGTAGGGCCCGTGTCTATCTCAGTGCTTGCGGCCCTCAAGTTAGATGGAGAGGCCCGGTAACTAGGGGGCAGAGGTGAGGTGTCTCCGGCCGAGGTATGGCGCAGTATCTTTATGTGCTAGCTTGCTAGGAAGGTGTCTTGACTGTGGGATGGCATGCACCTCACTATGGATTGCCCTGGGAACCTTCCTAGACCGAGCAGAGGAACTACGAGCATGAACG
This sequence comes from Dioscorea zingiberensis, assembly GCA_026586065.1. Lineage (NCBI taxonomy): Eukaryota > Viridiplantae > Streptophyta > Magnoliopsida > Dioscoreales > Dioscoreaceae > Dioscorea > Dioscorea zingiberensis. The sequence goes on from CM048826.1 coordinate 26,650,763, forward strand.
GGTTTCTACCATCGGAGGATGAACCACATGTCACTTACAGCCCGTTGTCCCCGGATAGGGAAGATTGAGTCGAGTTCTTGTTGTTAGGAATAATTTTGTAGTCTTATAAACTGTCATACAACTCAAACACTTTGTAAGATTACAAAATTATTTCTAACAACAAGAATTCCCCTCAATCTTCCCTATCCGGAGACAACAGGCTGTAAGTGACATGTAGTTCATCCTTCGGTGGTAGAAACCCGTTCATGCTCGTAGTTCCTCCTACTAGAGGTCCCCGTGGCAACGGTGGGGTGCGTACCAGTCAGCCAAGCTTCAACGGCACAATACTCGTGTCTTCCGTGGCCTCACGAGAGACACCTCACTCTGCTGGTCTCCCTAGTTACTAGGCCTTGGCCAGAGCTGCAAGACTTTGCGATAGTTACTGGCCCCTGCTCACGCGATCGGTGAACTCGCCTCCTCACCGTTGGACAAGTATCTCAACTAAAGCTTGAATCCTATCGATGCGCCGATTAGTAGCTTCAATATCATCCTCAGTTCATCAGCTCGTGGCGGAGCGTGTTCTCACGCACCGACTCCACCTCTTCAGATGACGATACTTGGAAGTACCTACGTCCACGATATCCACCTCCGCATATCTTCTGCTTTTACGCATTAAAGCAAAAGCGCCGCCTATTGTTTTTTCACAAATCGTACCAAACCAAACACCTCAACCTATTTGACTAAGTCACTAGGGAAAGTAGGTGTCCATTATCTGCATGTCTCGATACAGCGACACCGACTGGATTCCGGGTGACCGAGGCGTTAGCGGGCGCAAGTAAAGGCTAATCTGGTACTGCCTAATACAAGGCCGTGTAATCAAAAGCAGTTAATAAAATAACAAAATAATAATAAAGTCTCAAATATCATAACAGAGTCTCAGAGGAAATAAAATCATAAGGGTCCAGATGCCCTACAAAATACCAGGCCCTATAAGGGTCCTATAATAAATTGCTCTCACACACAAGGAAAATAAAAGAGATCCTCGGACCTCTGCAAGATAACCCGACCCTCGAACGGCTTGTGAGCTCGAGTCACCTACTCCTCAAGATCTGAAAAAGAAAAGAACAAATGCGTGAGCTTTCGAGTAGAAATCCCCGTAAGTACCTCTGCGGGGATCATAAAGTCAAAATAACAATAAGATGATCAGCAGTCACAAATCATCAGAGGGAACTTTCTAACTCTAGGCTTCTACAACAATAAATCACAATCTCGGAGCTCTCCTAATTCGAAGCCAGAAGAATTCTAATAGCTTGGCAAATGTCTCACGGCCGGCAACATCGGCCGGAACTTTCGATCATCCTGGTCATTATAACCCCGTGTATATGCTATTTAGCGCCACTCTCATACATTGTCAACACGGCCACCATCATCCCAGCGTAACAACCAGGCTGAGTATCGGTTACTCTAGTATGGCAAGCAAACATGCCAGGGTGTCTCGTCCTAGAACAAGAAACCAGGGAATCATTCCCAAATGGAGTGCCTACGCTCCACTGAATCCGGGTGGAAGACTAACAATAAACCAGGGATACCAACATCCCAAAAACAATCAAACATACTCACAAGAATCCAAACAACCAAGAAAGCATGTATGAACTAATAAATCAAGCCAAGAAAACATCGATCATGACAATAGTAACAAGAAATACTCCGAAGAGCAGGCACTAGGAAAGTGTACTTAGATGTACTGATAGTATCTGGAATTACTCGAGAATCCCCCCGTTGTCTCTATGCCAAAATCTGATAATGGAAAACTATATCAGTACCGGCAACATCTTAAAATCTCTTGTTGTACATGCAAATTCTCTAAACGGCCCAAGTCAAGTCGTGTGGGCCTTCCCTTGTTTTCTATGTCATTTCCCTTAAGTGACCAAACCTAACTGTTTTCTATAGATAAACCAATGTGGCCTAGTGGCCAAAGCACATCACTAAGCTTGGGAGGTCATAGGTTCTATTTCCTTACTTGTCATTTTTATTCCTTTAAATTTCTGCCTCTTTATAAACTAGTTGGGCTTTGTCTTAATTAATTAAAATTCTCTATTCAGTCCAAAAGAAAATAAGCAACATTGTGGCTAAGGCCCATTAAGCATGGGTAAGGGTTCCTTGGTTCAATTCCGCTCACTTACCTCTTTTTGTTCTTTTTCTTTTATCTCTTAATCTGGTAGACTAGCTTAATTAGCTAAACCTGACTCAGCCAACCAAAAGTAAAACAAGGCCTTGGTGGTTAAGGCCCACCATGTTGTATAAGAAGACTTGGGTTCCAATCCCCTCTTCTACAAGCCTCTTTTTTTTTTATCAACCTGATTCAAAAATAATTTGTTAGACCTAACCTACTAGCCAAAATGATTGAATCCAACCATCTTAAACTGATCAAGCCAAACTCCTTAAGTAACAACTATGGATTTGACCAATCTAATTTGGGCCACAAACATACCCAATTGTCTTGATCTAACCAAGTTGGTTTTAGAAAACATAATAAGCTTGAACCCAAACCAAAAAGGGGTAAGTGAGGGGAATAGAACCAAGGCCCTCACCCATGTTTGATGGGCCTTAGCCACAATGTTGCTTATTTTCTTTTGGACTGAATAGAGAATTTTAATTAATTAAGACAAAGCCCAACCAGATTATCAAGAGGCAGAAATTTAAAGGAATAAAAATGGCAAGTAAGGAAATAGAACCTATGTCCTCCCAAGCTTCGTCATGGGCCTTGGCCACTAGGCCACATTAGTTTATCTGTAGAAAACAGTTAGGTTTGGTCACTTAAGGGAAATGACATAGAAAACAAGGGAAGGCCCACACGACTTGACTTGGGCCTTTTAGAGCATCTTACATGTACAACTAGAGATTTTAAGATGTTGCTGGTACTGATATAGTTTTCCATTATCAGATTGTGGCATAGAGACGACGGGGGGATTCCCGAGTAATTCCAGATACCATCAGTAAATGTAAATACACTTTCCTAGTGCCTACTCTTCGGAGTATTTCTTGTTACTATTGTCATGATCGATGTTTTCTTGGCTTGATTTATGAGTTCATACATGCTTTCTTGGTTGTTTGGATTCCTGTGAGCATTTTTTATTATTTTTAGGATGTTGGTATCCCTGTTTATTGTTAGTCTTCCGCCCGGATTCAATGGAGTGTGGGCGATCCGTTTGGGAAATGTTCAGGGATGGGACACACTGGCCGTTAGTGGGGATGATTCACGTCGCGGTCATTATCGTATAGGTGGCGCTACCGATATACGACACGAGGGGCCATATGACCCAGAGGATCAAGTTCAATGATTCTTTGATGTTGTGTCGGGTAGACATTTTGCCAAGCCTTCTTGGAATTCTTCTCAGAGTTTGAGAGCTGTTGAGATTAGGAATTGTTATTGTTGTTATTTATTGTGGTTGAAACCTAGAGTTAGAGAGTTCCCTCTGATGATTTGTGACTGCTGATCATCTTATTGTTATTTTTATGATGACTTTATGATCCCCGCAGAGGTACTTAATGGGCTTTCAATTAGAAAGCTCACACATTTGTTCTTTTCTTTTTCAGATCCTGAGGAGTAGGTGACTCGAGCTCAGAAGCCGTTCGAGGGTTGGGTTATCTTACAGAGGTCCGAGGATCTCTTTTATTTTCCTTACACAAAATTGTGTATGGTGTACAATGAAATTACAATTATCCACTTACAGTTATCCACCCTCTGTTTGTGTAATAAAATTGCCTTTGTTGAAAATTTTTCTATAACGAAGTTGACTTTTGTGCAATGAATTTTTTTCCTGTAATGAAATTGCCTTTGTGTAACAGTTATCCACTTAGTAAGAATACATTGTTTGGAGGTTACAATGCATAAATACAAGTAGCTTAGAAACCAGGCTAATGACATAACTATTTTTGAAGCAGATAATGTGTTCTCCAGGTATTTTTCTACAATTTCAAGTACACAGAGTTCCTTCATCACTGGCAGGAGCATCCAATTGACATTGAGATGCTTTGATTGCAGGAAGATCCAATTGAAATTGAGATGCTTTGATTGTAGGAACAACCTTAGTGAAATTGAGATGTTGTGATTACAGGAACATCCAATTCAAATTGAAATGCTTTGATTTCAGGAACAAACTGACATGGTTGTATTAATCACTGAAATGCTTTGAAATACTTTGATTACATGAACAAATTGAAATGCTTTGATTGCAGGAACAAACTGATATGATTCAAGAATACATTGAAATGCTTGATTGCAGGAACATCCAATTGAAATTGAAATTGTACAAAATTGTAAATCAGGGGAGGGGATAAAATAGTTTTATTTGTATTAATCACTAGCGTAGTCTGTATCACTCGACAAACATTTCTTCTTCAATTGTTTCATTGAACAATATTTCTTCTTCAAAGAATAAGAAATGTTTGATGGCTTCTCTTACTGCCCAGTGAACAGAAGCTGCTAGGAGCAAAGGTTGCTCTAGTATCCCTTTGTCCTCAGGAGGGTGACGCGGGCGTCGAAGGTGCTGGTGGATGGTGGTTTGACACTGATGTCACTCCCAATGGTGGCGCTACTATGGACATTGGCAGGGGGACGGCGCTAGAGGTGTCGGTTGGGCAAGGGCATCTGTGGGGGGCTGTGTGATACGACCACCAGCTTTCCATTGACGTTGACTAAGTCAATATCATCTCAAAGTAAGGGTAACTCAGTTGAAGCATTGGTGCCACCCAATCAAGTTGGAGCTGAACCACACCCTCGTCGCGTCAGGAAGCAACCCAAGTGGGTTAGTGACTATGTTATGGAGCCTGCACACAAGTGAGGCGAGGGCTCCTTGGGAAGACTATCCACTGAGTAGTTACTTAGTATAATTACTATCTTATATGACTGGAACCCTAACAAGTATGAACTGATGTATGCTCTGATTTCTTTTCCCTTAGGTCTCCTTCCTTCTCCCCCTTTCTCTTCTTGTCCCATTGATCTTCCCCATCCCATTCTCCTCTTAGCTAACCCTTGCTCTAAAGGGCCTAGATACAACTAGGGCGTATCATTTGGTGCTTTCATTGAGAGCTCGTGAGCTACTCTCATGGCGGAATCATCAGAAATCTTGGAACAACTCAAGGCGTTGCAGATTGAAATTGGAGAACAAGCCATCTCACATCACTGAGCTCTACAGCAATATATGGCAATCGTGGATGCACGGATGGAAGATCTTAGATCTCAAATCACAACAACACCAGGTTCATCAAGTATGTCCTCACGCCCTCCATCCTTCCCTAGAGGTTTGGATACAATATCTTTGGCTCATAACATGAAGATGGATATCCCCAAATTTGATGGCTCCGATCCAAGTGGGTGGATATTTCGGATAGAGGAATTCTTTGATTTTCATGAGACCCCAGAAGACCTTCGACTACGAATTGTTTCCTTCCACCTGGAAGGGAGGGCTTTGGCATGGTTTTAATGGATGAAGATGAACAATCTATTGATTACTTGGCCGAGTTTTCTTCTTAGCCTCAGGCAACGATTTGGAGCGCCGATGTATGAGGATCACCAAGGAGCTTTCTCAAAGCTTACTCAAACTTCTACTGATGGCAATTTCGTACTGCTTTGAGGAATTGATGAATAAGGTCTCTGGAATCTCTGAATCTTTGTTAATCTCCTTCTTTGTTACGGGGCTGCGAACAGATATTAGGAGAGAATTAGTGATGTCTAAGCCTAACTCATTGATGGAGGCCTTTGCTATGGCCAGATCTTATGAAGCTCGCATTGAGGAGTCAATGCTTGAACAGTGATCTTGGAATAAGATGCCTCAGCGAGCAAGTAGCGCAACGGGCTCTCTTCCGGATTCTAAGGTCTCAGCACCCAGATCTCAGATTATATCCACCGGCAACACAACTCAAACAATAAACAAAAATCCTTCCATAATGGGCGCATAGCCGAAGGGAAGTACGCTACCTCCATTACTGCCTAACCCTCAATTGCTAGTGAAGCGCCTTTCCACTGCTGAGCTACAGGACAAACGGGCGAAGGGATTATGTTACAATTGTGATAAAAAATGGGTGGTTGGCCATCATTGTAAAAGTAAGTTCCTATTATTGCTGGGAACCCTTGATGAAGACCCAGGTGATAACCCAGAAGAGGGGAATGTGGAGCAGCCAGAAGAGGAAATTATTGCAGGGGATATCTCTAGTCTCAATTCAATGGATGGTCAAGGAAATCTCCGTTCATTAAGGGTGATAGGGGAGATTGCTGGGCATCGATTCCAAGTGTTGATTGATAGTGGGAGCACCCACAATTTTATTAAACCCAAGCTCACAGAGGTGTTAAATATTTCAGTGAAACCAATATCATCCTTCCGTGTATATGTCGGAAATGGAGACTATATGGTTTGTAACCTGTCTTGCCCACAAGTTTCCATTAATTTACAAGGGGAGGTATTCGCAATTGATCTTCATGTCCTGCCTATTGAAGGACCAGATGTGGTTTTGGGAATTCAATAGTTATAAAGCCTGGGGAAGGTGAGTAATGATTATGCTGCTACAACTATGGAGTTCTCTTGGCAAGGGAAGACAATAGAACTCATTGGTGAAGGTACACTTAACTCAAGACCCATGTCTTTACAACAATTACAAGATCTAGTACACCATGATGAGTTTTCTGAGTTATTTGAGGTGCATCCTTTGCAATTGAATGAACTCAATACCTGTCCATCCAAGATATCAGAGGAATTGGAACTACCTCAGGGTTTACCCACTGTTGTTAAACAATTACTGTCACAATACAAAGCTGTGTTTGGCGTTCCCACTCAACTACCACCAAGGAGAGCTGTAGACCATAGAATTCACTTGTTGCCTCAGAGCAAACCAGTTAATGTGAGGCCGTATCGCTACCCACATTTCCAAAAGAATGCTACGAAGAAATTAGTGAGGGAGATGCTGGAACAAGGCTTTATAAGACCCAACCAAAGTCCTTTCTCTTCTCCAGTGTTATTGGTCAAGAAAAAAGATGGAACATTCCGGTTTTGTGTGGACTATAGAGCTCTTAATGCGGTCACTGTTAAAGATCATTTTCCAATTCCCACCATAGATGAACTCTTGGATGAGTTAGGAAGTGCCACCATATTCAGTAAATTAGATCTTCGTGCTGGCTACCACCAAATAAGGATACATTCCAGAGATGTATATAAGACTGCATTCAGAACTCATGAAGGACACTTTGAATTCCTTGTGATGCCTTTTGGATTATCCAATGCTCCTTCTACTTTTCAGGCTACAATGAACCAGATCTTCTCACCATTTCTTCGGCGATTTGTGATTGTATTTTTCGATGATATATTGGTCTACAGCAGTACTTTGGCCATTCACATTCAGCACCTTGAACAAGTGTTAGAATGTCTTCTAACCAATCAATTCTTTGTCAAGCTTTCAAAATGTACCTTTTGTCAATCATCTATTGAATATTTGGGACATCTGGTTACTGATTCTGGAGTGTGCGCTATTACAGGCGTTTCATACGCGGGTATGCTTCAATCGCAGCTCCATTAACTGATCTCTTATGCAAAGATAATTTTAAGTGGAGTGATAAAGCTGCCTCAGCTTTCGCAGCCTTGAAACAAGCTATGACAGAGGCTCCTGTATTGAAATTACCAGATTTCTCTGAGGATTTTGTGATTGAAACTGACGCATCTGATATGGGGGTGGGAGCCGTTTTGATGCAGAATAATCATCCTATCTCCTATTTTAGTAAGAAGCTTGGGCCGAAATTACAAAAGACATCTACTTATCTTAGAGAACTTCATGCAATTGTTGAGGCGGTGCATAAGTGACGCCAATATTTACTTGGGAGGCCATTCATTATCAGAACTGATCATAAGAGCATTTGTGAGTTATTACAGCAGGTATTGCAAACACCAGATCAACAAACTTATATACGAAAGCTTTTGGGTTTTCAATTTCGCATAGAGTATAAGCCTGGTAGAACAAATCTAGCTGCAGATGCTTTGTCACGCATGCATGATGAACCAGAGCAGACATCTATTAATCTCTTGTTGGCCAGCAGTCCAGTACCTGAGGTTCTGGAGGTTCTAAGAAGGGATAACTCCTCCCTGGAGGACATGAAGGAGTTACACAAGCAAACTGCCCAAGGGGAGCTATCTTCTCATTATTCAGTCCATAATGGTCTTTTGTTGTTCAAACATTGATATTATATCAGTTCTGAATCATCTCTTCTAAGGACCTTATTTCATGAATACCATGCAACTCCTCTGGGTGGTCATATGGGCGTCAAGAGAACACTAGTCTGTTAATCATCAAGTTTTTATTGGCCTCAAATGCGAAAGGATATTGAAAACTTGGTCGCTGCATGTGTAATTTGTCAACAGATCAAACACTCCACTCAAGCACCTGCAAGCCTACTTCAACCTCTCACCATTCCGGCCTTAGTATGGGAAGAGGTGACTATGGATTTTATAACAGGAGTACCAATATCAAGGGGATTTACTGTGATAATGGTGGTAGTTGATAGACTTTCTAAATCTGCACATTTTGGGCCTCTTCCAACTCAATTCACTGCAACCCAGGTAGCAGAACTATTTGCTGAATTGGTGATCAAACATCATGGTTTTCCAAGGACCATTGTTTCTGATCGTGATCCAGTATTTGTCAGCCATTTTTGGAGGAAATTATATTCTCTTAGTGGTACCACCTTACATCATAGTACAACATATCATCCCCAAACGGATGGGCAATCCGAGGTTGTCAACAGGGGGTTGGAACAATACTTACGAGCTTTCACTTTGGATAAGACTACCACCTGGGTGAGTTTGCTTGGATGGGCAGAGCTGTGTTATAACACCAGTTACCACAACGGGTTGAAGATGACGCCTTATCAGGCTATGTTTGGTCGTGTTCCACCTACTATACCCCCTTATACGAAGGGCGCTACTTCCATACAAGCTCTGGATTCTCTTCTGATTGAGACAGATGAATTACTGCGTACCTTGAAGATCAACCTCCGCAATGATCAGCATAGGATGGTGAAAAAGGCAAACGCTCACCGGCGGGAATTGGAGTTTGAGATAGGTGAGTTGGTCCTGTTATGCCTACAGCCTTACCGTCAGACTACAGTGGCAAAGCGTCACTCTAATAAATTGGCACCCAGGTTCTATGGTCCTTTCAAGGTGATTGATCGCTTCGGCCCTGTGGCTTATAAACTTGAACTGCCAGCAGTATGCAGAATCCACCCAGTGTTTCATGTTTCCAATCTCAAACCATTCAAAGGCACAGCAACGGCTCTCGCATGCCCCTTGCCTGAAGACACTCGGGTTGGAGTTCCTTCTTACTCACCCATGGCCATATGTGCAACTCGTTTAGTCCTGCAGGGAGGTAAAACTGTTTGTCAGGATCTGGTGTAGTGGCACGGGAGCGCACCTGAAGAATCAACTTGGGAGACACTAGATGATTTTGCTCAGCTCTATCCTGAATTTCACCTTGAGGACAAGGTGGCTCTTCAAGGGGGATTGAGTAATACGACCACCAGCTTTCCATTGACGTTGACTAAGTCAACATCATCTGAAAGTAAGGGTGACTCAGCTGAAGCATTGGTGCCACCCAATCAAGTTGGAGCTGAACCACACCCTTGTCGCGTCAGGAAGCAACCCAAGTGGGTTAGTGACTATGTTATGGAGCCTGCACACAAGCGAGGCGAGGGCTCCTTGGGAAGACTATCCACTGAGTAGTTACTTAGTATAATTACTATCTTGTATGACTGGAATCCTAACAAGTATGAACTGATGTATGCTCTGATTTCTTTTCCCTTAGGTCTCCTTCCTTCTCCCCCTTTCTCTTCTTGTCTCCATTGATCTTTCCCAACCCATTCTCCTCTCAGCTAACCCTTGCTCTAAAGGGCCTAGATACGACCAGGGCGTATCACGGTGCTAGAGGCGTCCGCTGGGCAAGGGCGTCGCCGGTGGGCGGCGCTAGAGGCGTCATGATGGGTGGAGGACAATGGGGTGGATTTCCCCTAATTTTATCTTTGGGTTCGAATCCATACCCCATTGATTAATGAAGTTAGTTAGTTTGTTTTTTGTTGATTAATGAAGTTAGTTTGTTATCTGGGAAAATAATTTAGTTTGTTAATCATGTTTAAAAATTCCACGCAACATTTTAATATTTTTTTAATAATAAAAAATGCTACATCAGTGGAACGGAAAACCTGATGAGCGTTAGGGTGAGTGATCACTTTTTCACCAAACATATAGTAGAGGGACCTCCTAGGGACAAAAAATAGTAGAGAAATCAAAGGGACAAATGAAATAAATCATAAGGACTAATTAGAGGTTTTGACCTTTAGAAAAAATTAAAAAAATAAATAAATAAATAACAATTCACCCATGAACAAGTCAAACAATCGGCCTAAAATTAAGGAATGGCTGAGAATCAGACTTCCCCTACAATATCTCATCCATTACAAGTAACTTCCAAACTAGAAACAACAGTTAGGAGGAGACAAAGCAGAAGACAAAAGTTTTAGGAAGAGATCGAGAAGAGGAGGAAGATTGGAGAAGATAAAGAGCATCTTCAAATTATTAAGCTCTTCTTCCTCCATTCAATTTACAACATCACTAAATCTCTTCCTAAAGCGAAATATAAAATATTCTCTTAATTCTTTTTTACATTACTATCTATTTAATTCCATTTGATCCCCCCTCTCTTCTCCTGATCACCTTCTTTATTATTAATTGTGATTATTGAGAACTTATAAGCTATCATGACCAAGCCAAGAGTGCACTCATTCCCTGATCTATTCCCTCTGACTGCGCATCCAGATCGTCAAGATGATTCTAGTTTAGAAGGTATTGATTAATCTCTCATGTTTTAATTATTCAAACATACGCAATTTCTTGTCCTATTTTTGCATTCATGTTTCCTTATACTTCCTTTTTGGTTTTCTATTTCTTTTAGGAGTGACAACGAATGTGAAACTATTACTGAAGCTTCTCTATGATCATTGTGATATATCGAAAGAAGATGATGGCCGGAAGCCGCAGCGTGTCGCTGGGATGATAACCATCCTCGACGACGTGAAGGCCAGGATAGAGAAATCTCAGTTAGCTAACAAAAGGGCGGCCCAACTGCCAATGGCGAAGCCAGGACTTAAGATTAAGGGGGGCACCATATAAATTTTTAATAAAATTAACAACACAAAATATATTATCAAAATATTAAATTTAATAAAAAATTTATAGGTTTCCACGACGAGTTTTCATGTTCTGAAAACGTCGCATAATAAGTTTATTATCAATATTATCTAAAATTTCTTTCTCAATGTAAATAAATAAGCTGTCATTCAACCATTACTCACTAATACGATTACGCAGCTTGATCTTCACAAAATGTATTACAGAAAATACTCTTTTAATAGTGGTCATAGCAAGTTATAATGCTCTCATACAACTTATATTTGGTTTAAGTTAATTCTCCCATAGGTATTTTATCAAACACTTAGTAGGCATGTATTTACAATCAAAACTTATATTACTAATTATAAATAAATTCAACAAAAAATTTCTAAAATTCACATATCTTAACAAAATATAATTATTTTCATCAACAATTATCAAAATATGAAACTTAAAATCAACTATCTATTTAAATTTATTGTATTTAAAATAATAATTTTAACTAAATAAAATAAAAATTAAACATATATAAAAGTGAATGACTTAATTTTTAGTACCCCTGGTTCTTGAGATGTTCTCTTTTAGAAGATTATGATTATGGAGTATAAAAGAAAAAATTAAAAAAATTATATAAAAATATGGTTAAAACCATAAACCTGGGGCATATGGGAGGAGAGAGAAAGAAAAAGTGAGAATGAGAGTAGGTTTGTTTTAATTTTTTATATAAATATATTATATATTATATAAAATAGAGGCCATATAATATATATAATATTATATATATTTAATAAATTTACCAAAATCCTGGGGGGGCACGTGCCCCCCCAGGCCCTAGTGTGGCTTCGCCACTGCCAACTGCGAAGATGTAACACCGATCTCCGGCGAGGCCAACCACCCAAGGAGATAAAAAAGGCGGCTTCCCATGAATCCTTATCACCATCTGAAGAAAACCAGAAGCTGAAGAAGGAGCTGTGGGCGAGCATGACAGCAAGGAAGAGCTTAGAGAGGATGTTCTCGAGCCTCTCTCGAGAAAAACAGATGATCGCTGCTGAGTTGACGAGGAAGGTGCATGAGCTAGGGGAAATGGAAGAGCTTGTGAATGATCTCAAAGAGCACAATGTGACTTTGTCGGAGAAGGTCAAAGCATTTGCTGCTGCGAGCGCAGAGAAGGAGCAGGCTTCCGATGAGTGTGAGTGCCATGTGAGCGTTGTAGAACTCCAGCAGCGCAACAAGGAGCTCTCAGAGCAACTGGTGAAGTCACTGGATCGGTATCGTTCCATGAAGAGGAGAGTGAAGGATGTGGAAGATGTGGTGTCTGTGAGCCTTGATAGGATTCATGGTTTGCATGACTGTGTTGATAACGAGCTTGAGAAAGAGCTGTCTCAGATGGAGGAGATCCTTGCAGGCTTCTTGGCCAAGCTCTCTAAGACTATCTAGGCCCAGGAGATCAGAGGAACGAGGGGCTAGCTGTGTCTCTTCGTGCTGTTGTAGCTCAAGAAGATGAGTAGAAGGGTTGTTAGGGTTACATGCATCTGTACCTTACTGACTTTGATGGTCTATTTCTTTTTCTTGTTGTTTTGAGGAGAAACACTGCCAAATTTTGTTGGATTGGGTTTGGAAAGTGTTTTGAAGGGACTCCTGTTATATATACACAATAAAACCAAATTTTACATTATTTATTTTGCAAACATCTACTGTATGTGAGAATAATTTGTACTACTGAATCATATATATTTTAGGTGCGTATGTAGTCCTATTTGTAGCCAAGTGTATATGTGAATCGATGATGATCGGAATGATTTGAAGCTTTTTTAGTTATTTCCCCTTACATGTTACTATAAGATCGAAATGATTTGAAGTTTTTAGTTATTTCCCCTTGCATGTTACTATAAGGAATGTTATATTTACTCATGGAAATTTTACTCACAAAAATTTAATCGTGACTAAATATAATATATATTCAAACTTTTATACATGTTTATTAAAAAATTTATATTCATAGTTATTTTATATATGAATAAAGAAGTTGTTTTAGTTATAGATTTTTTCCAATATTGAGTATAGATGACTATTATAGTCATGTGTAGATTCATATGTAAGTATTAAAATAACCTATATATAGTTATGATTAATTTATATGTGACTGTAGAGGTTCTTTTAATTATGGATTTTTGCTAACCGCGAGCATAGATTACATATCATAGTCACACTTAGATAAATGCGTGAGTATAGTTACAGTAATTTTATATGTGTCTATAGTGGTTTTTTTAGTTATGGAATTTTTTTTTACCATAATTATAGGTTATATATTATAGTCATGCCTGTATTCATGTGTGAGTATTAAAGTAAATCTATTGCCACGATTTGTTTTTTATGTGATTGTAGTTCTTTTAGTCACATTTTTTTTCGTCCATAAGTATAGATTATATATCAGTCATGTTTAGATTTATGTGTGATAAGTGTTCAAATGATCATAATTTTATATCACTTTTATGTACATTTTGCATGTAATTTGGAGGAAATATAGTTCACCGGTACTTAATTTGTATTAAATTTTAGGGTTAAAGACATTTTTGGTCCCTGAAAACAGGGTCAATGTTCATTTCCATCCCAAAAATTTAAAATTTGTTCAATACGATCCACATCACCATATAGTGCCACTTATCGCTTCACGTCAACAAAATAACAACCTAAACGTAATAATAAAAAGATTATATGCATTTCATTGGTATTCCACATGACCGCCACATCAACAATAGGGACCAAAAATGCCAAAATACGGAATATATAGGGACCCAAAATGTCAAAATATGCAATACATAGGGACCATATTGAACAAATTTTGAATTTTGGGATGGAAATGAACATTGGTCCCGTTTTCAGGGACCAAAAATGGCTTTACCCCTAATTTTTACTTACAGGGCATTAGAAACCCTCGAGAGAATAAAGGAAGCAATTCAACATCAATTAAGGCTATTTGAGGGCATAATGGAGATATTTCGAAGGAGAGAAGACTTTTGAAGACTTTTTCGAGCAAAAATGTCAACGTGATTAGGAGCTACAAAGGGCCTATATATGTTCCCATACATTATGGCTAAGTGTCCTGAAGATTTGGAGTCAAAACAAGAATTATGGGACCCTCCGAAGGAGCACACGGGCAAGCCACGCGCTCGTGCGCACTATGGTTACAGTGTTTTCAGACTGCATTGTAGCTACAGTAAAATCAAGATTATTGTTCACCTGAGAGCTACACAGGAAGATATACAGTATTGTATACAGTAAAATCAGCCCGTGTACAGTGCTCGCGTATTGTAGCTACAGTAATATTAGTTGCTCTATAGTAATCAGAAGAGTACACGGGCACGCACGTGCCCGTGTAGGTGCCCATGTTTGGCATATTTGGGCCCAATTTTCATATTTTTTTAGCCCGGATTTGGCCAATGTGGACCCGACACGTATCATATACTTCTCTATGTTTGTATACCTATAAATACTGATTTTTAGGGTTAAGGAAGAGGTCTTTTGATCTTATTCAATATTTTTTGAAGACCCTTGGAGGCTAGGGTTGGGATGAGGCGAACATCTACCCATTCATCCATTGATCCTCCATCATCCACCACCATCATTGAGCATCAATCGGAGAGCATAGCTTGGAGGCAAAGGCACCAAGCACCATCATCCTTCTCTCCGACGGCGAGGCTTAGAGGGGGTCGCATCAACAGTACTCCTTTCGCCGCCCCAACGGTGGAGGCAACAACGTATAATTTATTGAGCTTGTGTTCCCCTTTAATGGGGAACTAATCTTTTAGATATTCGGGTATTGATGAACTCTTGGATTGATGTTTAACTTTGATATTGGATGTTAATGATATCTTAGTTGATTTCTATAATTGAGATCTATGGAGTGTTATTCATTGAATTTGGTAATCTACGTTGCGATAACCCGGATTATCCAATCCGACGCACTCAAGTAAGAAGCGAATTCCTCCTCGTGTATGGACATACCTCAATAGAGGAGATTATGAGTGCACCGAGAGATTTGGCACTAAGGAGAGCAACTCCTTCATATGCCTAGTTCCCATAGTCCTTCAAAGAAATAGATTCCCTAGAACATGATCATCAGTGAGGGTACTAGGTTAGTAATCACCTCGAGAGAGGGATGAAAGCATTATAGGAATCCATGGTCATATCTATTACAACTATTAGCCTCAAGATCCTTTGTCTATCTTTGTGAGAACCTGAGTGGGATTCTTTGCCTGGGTATCCCTCTCCTATGATTGATTGCCCTCGTGACTTCACTACATCCTTGTTGCAGTTTTTATCTTGCTTTTTAGTTCTACAATTTAGATTAGTTTAATCTTCATGAATTCTCTAGTAGACTAGATAATAGGTAACTAGCTAGTACTAGTATTTCTCTTTCCTTGAGGATTGATACCTGACTGTTCACAGTCCATTTTATTACTTTTCCGACCCGTGTACTTGCGGTTGTAAGCATATGCATAAGCTTGCATCACTTTTTTTGTGCCATTACCAAGGATTGAGATTATTAGGAATACTTGAAATCTTTTAATCTAGTCATTAGTTTTAGGTTTTTGTTCTTCTTTGATTTATATATATATATATATATATATATATATATATATATATATATAAATCTTGGACCTATTTCTTTTGATCTCTTCTGCTCAATGTATCATGTTCAGTGCAAGATGTGAAGAGCTCACACTATGAATGTCTTAAAATTAGCATTAGAAGTTGCAGTTGAAGCTTTTTTAGAAAAGGTCAGCAAACTTATCAACAATACACCAATTCAAAGAAATTCATGTAACAATGCCTACAAGCCATATTGGGGAGGACATCCAAACCATTCAAGCTATCATTTTGAACCACATTGGGGATGACCTCAACAAGGATTTACTCCATATTCCCCACCTCAAAAGCAGTGGCTCAATTATCCTCCAATTTTTCAGTTTGAGATACACACAAAGGCAGCGGAAGATTTAAGTTGGCAAGAGGTCTTTGAAAATTTTGTGCATCGCGAAAGGGAGTATTTCAGGAGCTTAACAGTGTGCATGCCGAACAACCCATTGAGATTCATACAACAACATCAGAAGATTTGAATCGGTAAGAGGTTTTTGATAATTTTGTGAAGGAGCATGCGGGATAACCACCTCCCAATGCTGAAGTTGAATTGCCATTCACAACCATCTCTATAAATGTAGACACAGAAATGAGTAATGAGGACAAAATTTGCAAGGTGGTCTTAATTTGACATATAGTTTGGAGGCAAACGAGCGGTCAGATTTGCTACTGTTGCAAGAGAAATTCTCCACATTCATGGAGGAGTTGGAGAAATTTACACTGCAAACAGAAGTTGAATTTGAAGCTATTGATGCCACAATTACAAATATGCAAGCCTCTTTTCACAAGCTTGAGAACAAGGTGGGAGAACCTCTTAAAATTAATATTGATGTACAAATGAATTATGAACAAGAGGTGGAAGAATGTCTTGGTGTAGAAAAGGATGAAGGGGTGGAAAGAGCAAATCCGATAACACTTGAAGAAGTTATCTAGCTACCTTGAAGCGGAACTATACACAAAGCACAAAAGAGAAATATCTGGGACAACAATAGAAGCAAGGAGGATGATTCGACATTCCAAGGATCTGCACAAGCCACGATTGAACAATTCCGGGCCCAAACTACTTCCGTGGGGGCCTAAGGGTAACTGGACAAAAACCTCCACAAAATCACTACCCCGGCAAGTATGTTTCTCATTTTCTGGAAGTAGCTATGTGAATTTTAGCCAAGAGGAACACACCCTTTTCAAGCCTCCATAAGGTAAGATCAAGGTACGTCAAGCTAGTGACGTTAAACAAGTGCTTCTTCGGAGGCAACCCAAGTTCTTTAAAAAAATTCTTCTGGTTGTATTAGTTAGTTTAGTTTTAATTTTTCCAATAAATTGATGCATTCCTTGATCAGTAATTTTTTATTACTCAATTTCATATCAATGGGGTGAATTTTAGAATCTACTTTAGAGCTTTGATTTCAAGATACCTGTGGGTCACTGTTTTCAATAGTTTTTGACTGCCAGTGAGCCCCACAGGGGCCTACATGGGTGCATTTGCGCTCGCGTGGTTCCCAGTTTTAGGAAAGCAGGGACATGAGCGAGCTATATGGGGATATCTGCGCTCGCCTTACTCGTCTTGAGAGCTACATGGACGCCTACACGGGCGCATGAGCCCATGTAGCAAGCTAATTCCCCCTGTATGCAAGTGCGTCAATACCGGCGGCGCAGCCGACCAATCCACTCTTCACCCCAGTAGCTTCTGATGAGGAGTAGTTTTTCAGAGACGGATCAGGACTTGCATTTTAGTTTGTATTAGTGAGCAAGGGCCTTCCCCAGCTCCACTTGTTATCTTTTTATCTTTTCATTGGTGCTTTTAAACCTTTATGTTTTTCATTTCTTAAGCTATATTGACCCCTCCATACCTCGCAGGTCATGAAAGAGTATACATTTTGACACCAAACTAAACCTCACACCGAGCTCGCACAAATCTTGGAACTCATCTTATTGGAATCAAGGAAGTTTCAGTTTGTCCTTCTCCTTGTTTTATCATTCTCTTATCAATTACATGCTTTATTGTGTGCATTGAGGACAATAAATGATTTTAAGTATGGAGATGTGTAGCGACCAAGCTAATTTTAGATTCATTATAAATTTTTAAGTGTGGATATAGATATGGGCAGTCATAAAATTCATTGCATATCTTTTTAAGGAATTCATTGCAAATAATTTTGTGAACATACATGATTAGTGTAAAACCGATAATGGCTTGTTCAAATTGTTTAGTTTTGCTCTACTGCTAGTTACACCATATTAGCACAAATTTTTTCAAATTTTCATATGAAAAATGATGGATACTTAGAGAAAATCTTCATGACAATTATATTTTTTTTAGAGACAAGAGATAACTCATTGCCATGTTCTTTTGACTTTGATTGTTAAGTATTATCTTCAATGGCTCCAAGTGGTTTTGTGACACTAGTTCAAACTTCTAGCCCGTGCAAATTAGAATCACAGTGGACAAATAAGGAAACAAACAAGTAGTGTATATAGAAATTGAATAAAATAAAAACCAAGATAGTGCTCCTCTACTCATGGTGATGAAGTAAGCACGGGGTTCTGGTTCCTAATCAGAGTGTCCCTCAAGCCGAAAGTCTCTTGTGAGCATCAGTGCGAGTATGTGCAGTTGTAATTTTCCAAGTAGTTGGGTGTTTTGCTGCCTAATCAGCATGTGCATCCCTTAGAACGGAGAATGTTCACTCTATGTTAGCCATTGGTAACCAGGAAAGTCAGATCCATTAGGGATGCCTTATCAGAATATATATGAAAAAAGGAGAAAAAGACAAGAAAGGAGTAAAGTGAGAGTTTATTTTCATAATGGGCTAGTCGTTTTGTACTCAGGGTACCAAGGAGCCTCTAGAGTCCACTGAGGGTATGCTTGTTATTCTAAGACTTGGGAACATGGTATATGGAGTGAAAATATTTATCTAGCAAGATATTGAAACCGATCACAAGAATGATCTGAGCCCTAGGTTGAAATAAGAGAAAACATATTTTGATGGTGAACTTTGAGTAGAGTAGAACTACATTTATTCTATAGCTTGAGGTTGATCATACTTATCAAATCTTTAATTTTTCTTTCTATTTGTTTGAGGACAAGCAAACACTTAAGTGTGGAGATATTATGATAAGTGTTCAAATGATCATAATTTTATATCACTTTTATGTACATTTTGCATATAATTAGGAGGAAATATATCCTACCGGTACTTAATTTGTGTTAATTTTCACTTACAGGGCATTGGAAATCCTCGAGAGCAAAAAGGAAGCAATTCGACGTCAATTGAGGCCATTTGAGGGCATAATGGAGATATTTCGGAGGAGAGAAGACTTTTGAAGATTTTTCAGGGACAAAAGTGCCAACGTTAGGAGCTGCAAAGGGCCTATAAATATTCCCATACATTATGGTTAAGTTCCACTATGATTTGGAGTCAAAACAAGGATTTTTTGGAACCTCCAGTGGAGCACACAGTCAAGCCATGCGCTCGTGTGCACTATAGCTACTATGTTTTTAGACTGCACTATAGATACAGCAAAATCAGGATTATTATTCACTTGAGAGCTACATGGGCAGTAAAATCAACCCATGCACAGTGCCGCATACTGTAGCTACAGTATTTCAGTTACGCTACAGTAAAATAAGAAGAGTAGACGGGCGCGCATTTCCCCGTGTAGGTGCTCGTGTCGGACGTATTTGGGCCCAATTTTCATATTTTTTATCTCGAATTTGGCCAATACGGACCCGACACGTGTCATATACTTCTCTATGTTTGTATACCCTATATATACTAATTTTTAGGGTTAGAGAAGAGGTTTTTCGATCTTATTGAATATCTTTTGAAGACCCTTGGAGGCTACGGTTGGGATGAGGCCAACATCTACCCATTCATCTATTGATCCTCTATCATCCACCACCATCATTGAGCATCATTCAAAGAGTATAGCTTGGAGGCAAGGGCAACGAGCACCATCATGCCCTCTCTGACAGCGAGGCTTGGAGGGGGTCCCATCAACGGTCCTTTCACCGCCCCAACTGTGAAGGTAACAACGTATCATTTGTTGGCTTTTATTTTCATTATTGTATTGAGCTTGTGTTCCCCTTTAATGGAGAACTAATCTTTTAGATATTCGGGTATTGATGAACCCTTAGGTTGATGTTTAACTTTGATATTGGATGTTAATGGTATTTTAGTTGCTTTCTATAATTGAGATCTATTGAGTGTCATTCATTGAATTTGGTAATCTACATTGCGATAGCCCGGATTATCAAATCCGATGCACCCTGGTAAAAAGCAAATGCCTACCCGTGTGAGGACATACCTCAATAGAGGGAATTATATGTGAGTTGAGAGATCGAGTACTAAGGAGAGCGACTCCTTCATATGCCTTGTTCCTATAGTCCTTCGAAGAAATAAATTCCCTAGTACATTATCAGTGATGGTACTAGGATGGTAATCACCTCGAGAGAGGGATGAAAGCATTATAGGAACCTGGGTCTAATATATTGCAACTGTTAGCCTTAACATCCTTAATTTGTCTATCTTTGTGAGAACCCGAGTGGGATTCTTTGCCCGGATACCCCTCTTCTAAGATTGATTGCCCTAGCAACTTTACCACATCCTTGTTGCAATTTTTATCTTGCTTTTTAGTTCTAGAATTTAGATTAGTTTAACCTTCATCAATTCTCAAGTAGGCTAGATAATAGGTAACTATTTAGTGCTAATATTTCTCTTTCCCTGAGGATCAATACCCGACTCTTCACAGTCCACTCTATTTCTTGTCTGACCCGTGCACTTGCTGTTGTAAGCATACACATTAGGATCAGATCAATGTGTGAGTCTTAAAATAATTCAGTCACAGTTAATAATATAATTCAAATAAAGAAAATTTCTATTTTATTTTCTTCAATTTATTTTACTAAGAAAAATTCATATGTTTTAAACATATGAATCATTTCTTAGAATAATTATAGGAGTAACCCTTTATTTATAAAAAATTACAAAATAAAATAAAATATTAGGTAATACTTAATCCACCTAAACGAGTGTAGCCAGTCCCAAGCCCGGATAAAGGATGAGTGTTGAGGTAGGTTGAGAGTTAGCTTTAAAATCTAGTCACACTTATGATATGAATTCTTTGCTATATAACGTTCGGATGTACCCACTTAGGCACACCCTACATCGGCACCCGGATATGAGCAAGGGGTTCCATCACATCGCTGCCCAAGTGTGAAGGAGTATAGGCAAGGTTTACCACATCATAGACGCGTGTGGATAAAGAAGTTATTCCAACCACATCGGCGCCTGGAGTAAAGAAGTTAGTCCATGAGAATCGGATTATGATCGGGAGTTGGAATATAGGGTCTTTGACATGAAAGTCTATGGAGGTATAAACATAGGAATGGCGTTGGAAATATTATGGAATGAAGAATTAAGGACAAAATGGTAGAAGCGAAAAGGGTAGGAGATAGAATTATAAATTTGAGGCTAGTGTTGGGAAATAGACAGTCAACATAGTGAGTTTGTATACCCCTCATGTAGGCTTAGAAACAGAAGCTAAGATTATGTTTTGGGAAGATTTAGATGCGGTAACTCTAGGGATTCCAAGTGAACAAGAGTTTTTTTATTCAAGGAGATCTTAATGGGTATGTGGGTAGACTCAGTAATGGCTACGAGCGAGTGCATGGAGGCTATGGATATGGCAACAGAAATGAGGAAGGAAAAACTAAATTCGATTTTGATTTTGCTCATGACTTGGTATTGACCAACACTTGCTTTAAGAATAGAGAATAACACTTGATTACTTTAAGAATGGGGGTAACCATAGTCAGATAGGGTTTCTTGTTACCAGAAGATGGGATAAGTCTGTATGTAAAGACTTCAAGGTTATACCTGACGAAACACTAACTACCCAACATAGGTTGGTAATGTTAGATGTGAAGAAAAATGGTATAATGAAAAAGGAAAGGAGGGCTCGGTAACGTAGGATTAGATGGTGGGCTTTAAAAGGGATCGACGAATTAGTATTAAAGAATAAAATATATGAAGAGGGAGTTTGTGATATGGAATCTGATGCAAATACCTTATAGGAGATGGCGAATCATATTCAGAATGTAGAGAGCGAGGTCCTAGGGGTCTCTAAGGGACTAGGACCTCGACCACAAGAATCATGGTGGTGGAATGAGGAGGTAAAAAATGCTATTGAAGAGGAAAGGTATTCGTATAGGAAGTTAGTTACAGTTGCAAAAGGAGAAGCCTTTGAAAAATATAAGAGGGCAAAAATAGTAGCCAAGAACTCAATAAGAGAGGCCCGATATAAATCTTTAGGCAATTTGTACCAAAGTTAAGGATATGAGAAGGGGAAAAAATGTACAAGATAGCACGGCTAAGAGATAAAAAAAGGAAAAACCTAAACCAAGTTAGGTGTATTAATATGAGTCTCAACATGTCTTGATAAGAGATAATGAAATCAAGAAGATATGAGGAAGCTACATTGATCACCTATTCAATGCAAGTCATGAGAATAACTCTAAAAATCTTTATGCATCAACGATAGAGAGAAACCTTTTCTACATACGTAGAATCAAGCCTTGTAAGGTCAAGGAGGCATTGAATAAAAAAACAAAGAAGGTTAGGAAAGCCTGGGGCCTGGATGGTATCGTGATTGAAGATTGGAAGTATCTTGGTAAAAGGGGGGGTATTATGGTGAACCAAACTTTTCAACTCTATCCTACGAGGGGGAGGGATGCCAAGTGATTCAAGAAAGAGCATTTTCGTTCTTATATATAAGAATAAGAGAGATGTTCAAAATTACACCAACTACTGTGGCATTAAGTTAATGAGCCACACGACGAAACTTTGGGAGAAGGTAATAAAGTATTGACTAAGGGATATTACGAAGGTGTTAAAGAACCAATTTGACTTTTTGCCAAGTAGAACCACTATAGAAGCCATTTTTTATTAATGGGCTTGATGAAGATCTACAGAAAGAAGAAGATTGATCTACATATTGTTTTCATTGACCTAGAGAAAACATATGACAAAGTACAGAGACAAGTTCTTTAGTGGCCATTAGAGAAGAAAAGAATTCATGTTAAACATATAAACATTATTAAAAATATGTGAGAAGGATCAGTTACGAGTTTAAGAACATGGGGAGGAGATATAGGAGTTTTCTATAATAGTGGATAGACATCAGGGATTGATCTTGAGCCCATACTTGCTAGTAATGGATGAGTTAACTATTTTTATACAAGATATCATTCTATAGTGTATGTTGTTTGCAGATGATATTGTCCTTTTTGATGAGACTAATGGTGTTATAACTATAGAGAAATACTTTTGAAAGTAGAGGCTTTAGACTAAGTATAAGTAAGAAAGAACATATGCACTATAATTTTCGTCTAAGTAGGAGAGATAAAGGGGAAGTGAAACTAAGTGGCAGAAATGAGGATGTTAAGTTGGATGTTAACTCGCAAAAGACACCTAATGTATAGGACTTATGCTTAATGTTTAGATCTAGATTCTATGTTAATTGAGAGATTTTTGTATATTTTAGGTCTATATTCATATGAATGTCCAAGTTGTGGTTGCTTTACCTGATTAGTGCATTTTTATCAAAATTTATGTATTTTCATGTACTAATTCAGGCATTTAATCATCGTATCAGGAGAAGGTAATTTTCGGCTATATGAAAGAGCATCTCACTAGTTGGCGTCGCGATGCCAAAGTGGAGAAGACCTTGAAATTAGTCAGTCGAGATGCGATTCAACGCAAAGCTTCAATGTGAAGAGCTTAGAGTTGGCAGCACAGTACCAACCTATCGGCACCCCGGCAACAAATCTTGCGATGCACCCGAGTGTGTCGTAGAGCCGATCCATTTGGGTTGCAGCTCTTAGTTGCGGTCTATAAAAGTCTAGTTATTTTCTAAGGTTTTCATCATCGTGGTGAGGCGGAGTCTAGCTTCTAGGCATTATCCAGATTGTCCTAATGCATCTAAAGCTCTTCACCTTGAAGCTTGGTGTCATGGCACGCTCGTGTCCACCCAAGAAAGACTAGCAGCAAAAAGGAATCGACCATCAGCAAACTTCTTCGAGTAAAATAGGTAGCGAAACCAGTGAAGATTTAATTCTAGGTGGTTTTACTTAAAAACAATGACGAACCTGTAGAGAATTCATCACAAGTTCGGAGTTAATTGATAAAGACAAAGATGATAGAAACTTAAGATATCTTCAAACAAAGAAGGAATAAGGAGTCTAAGACCTGATCTGAAGGACTCTACATAAACACCTAACCCCCAAGGTTCGAGATGATAAGTTCGTTCATTAGGAAGTGGTATTCTACAGTGATATGTACAGGGAGTAATAACGAACATCTCAAGGAATTGAGAGAGGTCAAAGAGAGTTGTATTACTACGATATGATTCAATCCTAGCAGTGGGATCCTTAGATGATAGGGGGGAGACTTCCATTACCTCAGCGTGAAGACAAGAAAAATGCTAACCTGAAAGGAGTCAGAGCTCTCTTAAAACACCAATGAGGAAGAAGAAAGGCACCCGCACGAGAACCTTCGAATAATCCTCTAAAAAAGAAGGGTAGGCTACGTGTCTTCTCTGAAAGATGGTTGTTACAATCCAACAGAATCATCCTTTGAAAAAGTACCTTTCTGATGAATTGATAAACCTTCACGAGGACATGTTCCTTAATACTATATGGCTTGGCAATGGATTTATCGGCTAGTTGGAGAATGACCATGGTTGATTTTACATCTCCTAACCCCAATTTGTTGAAAATAGTGAAGGGCATCAAGTTCATGCTTGGTCAAATATCACAAAGTGCATACCAAAAAATCTATCACCAATGGTGCACGACAACAAGTAACTCCCTAGATCAGCACTGCAGCTTTCAATTAATGCCATTGTTTCATTTTCACCTAGATTTCTTCTTCATAAATTTTACATTGCTAGGTATGTCCTCCAATGCTTCAGCGAAGGGTATATTAATATGAAGCTGCTTGAATACTACCATGAACCCCTTATATTTGGAGTCCAATTTTTGCTCCTTCAACCATTCCGGAAATGGTGGAGTTGGCAAGTGATCAACGTTCTTCTAAATTTGTACCTTTCCTTTAGCACTTGGTTTCTCCACAACTCAACTAGATGTAGCTTTAGATTTTGGCATCACAGGTGGTTCCAATTGTTTCCCACTACGAAGTGTGACAGCTTTCAACTGTCCAGGCTAATCATTCCTGGGATTCTTCTTAGTGTTATTGGGGAGTCCCCCTGTGGGCCTAGCCCTCATCTCATTACCTATTTTCCCCATTAAAATATCCAAATTTATAATGGTGTTGCCTTGAGTTTGAAAATTTGTTCGGCACTCCCCCATAAATTGAACAAACTTGTCTTCCAAACGAGGTTTCTTTTCAAAGGGCTTGTTCTATTTGTATTATCTAGCTGCCAAAATTTAGGATCTCCTTGATAGTTGGATGATGGATTTGTGTGCCAACTTGGGGTCCAATTTGTAGAGAAATTGTTACTCTAACCCTGAAAATTGTTAACAACCACATTAACTTCTTCGAAAGCAGTCGGAGGAGCCATTTGTGGTGATTCCAAAGGTGTGGACTTCAGCGGTATATTGCTCACAAAAGAGGCTATCTCATCTATCTTTTATTCCAACCCTGCGAATTTTGCTTGTAAATAAAAAAAACAGTCTTCCTCTTGAATGTTAGCCACTTTTCCTTGACTGGTTCTCTCACAAGGCCACTGGCAACTGTTGCCTTGATTTCAAAACATTCTTCGATGGGCTTTTGGCTAAATGCCCCGTCGGCAGCTACATCTAGAACAACCAGATTGTTGCTCCTTAGTCCATTATAGAAGGAAGGGTTCAATAACCAACGGTTCAACCCATAAGTAGGACATGTGCGCTGCAATTCCCAAAAACTTTCCCATGCTTTTTCCAAATTCTACTTCTTTTTATGAAAATGCCATAAGCTCATTTCGGATCGGAACTATTTTTGCAGGTGGAAAGAATTTCAGAAGAAATTTCTGTGTAGTCTCAAGTAGGGATGAATGCCGTCGGGAGAGAATAAAGACACTCTTTTGCCCTATCCCTTATTAAAAAAAAATGGAACAACCTTAGCCAGACGGCATCTCTGAAGCCCCATAAGTCTTGAAGTTGTCACTGATTTCCAAGAAGTTTCTAAGGTGAATGTTTGGGTCTTCACTGGGCAGCCATGAAAATTACCCTGCATTCTGTAGCATCTGGATCATAGATGCCTTGATTTCAAAATTTTCTTCTTTCCCATTCCGTCGCACATTACTTGATTGATGCCCTGGTGAAAATGGAATACAATATTAAAAACAAGGATCGGTTATCCTGTCTTTGCTCCAGTTGTTTGAATCAGAGGAACTTGGTACTTTCTGTTGGTATCTCTTCTCTTTCCTCAGTCCTCGGAGTGTTCTCTCAATTTCAGGATTAAGAGGAACTAAGGGACTGCCACTCATATACTACAAGGCAAAGAGAAAAAAAAATCTAAATAAAAACTGAGTACAATTGTAAAAAGAAAAATATCTATCTCTAAGTATGAACATTAAGAAGATATGGAGCTTCACTTGTAATGAATATCAAGAAAAAAATTATTTGCAAAAGAACAAGAAAAGGGACTGAGTTAATCTCACTTCTATCCCAATAATGTCAAAAAAGGCCTAAACTATTCCCCAACAACGACGCCAAAACGTTGTTGACCAGTAACTATGAGTGCGAACACTCAAGCTGCCACACGCAAGCATACGTGGTCGTAGGTAATAAAATAATGGTAAGTAATAGGTCGATTTTCTCAGGGAACAATAACTAGGTATAACTGAGTAGGAGTGTGCTAAGTCACTCAAAGAGACAGTCAATCACTTAAGTAGAAAGTTGTATAAATCCTAAGTGTGTAGGAGGAATATGAAGGTCACTTGGGATTGTCTCTCGATAAAAAGCTCCTAGGGTTGTATGGCTCTAATGACTGGTAAGGATGTTCTCTTATGTTTAACAATGATGTTGTTGCTGTGCATAAGGGTGACTTAATAAGAAGCCTGGGTACTGGTGTGCACTCTGGGTGCAGTCTAAAGGTTCCCTATTTCTAAGGAGCATACTTCAAACATATCTATATATCTATGGTGAAGGATAAGCATTATAGGACCTAGACTCTATTAACACCTTGGAAGGCTAATGCATATATCTATGCTACTGGGGTCTATGGCTATCACTCCGCACCTCCACCCTATAAAATTAATACGATTCATACACACAAAGGTCTATGCATATAGAATAACGATTTGTCGCCGCCTATCGACAAACGATTAAATATGGTATCATATCATAGGCACATCCATAACAACTCAATCAAAGCAAACATAGGATAATTGAAATATCAAGTTATTGAGTTCATAAAACTCTAGATTTGAAATTTACGCTACCTTTACAATCGTTGAATCCATAATTAAGATCCATGTCTAATACAAGAAATGGATTAAAACACTAGAAACTAATTAAGATAAGATTCCCCCTCTTATGTTGAGCAAACCCAAGCTTCAAATACTGATTAACTCCCTCAGATCGTTACCTCGTCTTACAGCAGCTTGTTCAAGGTAAAGATGATTAAACCCTAAACCCAACTTCTCTTTTATAACCTAGGGAATAACGTTGCTATGCCCTATATGAACGTCATGATGTCTATGAATGACTGAGAGTTTCCACAAATCCGTTGATAAATCACGTCGAAACATTTCAGAGAGCTTGGGTATTCCATCACGGCGTCCAAGAAAACATCACAACACTTTGAAACTCCTGTGAAATCTAGAAATTCCTCTGATTTGTTACGTCAAGATGATATTCCTCCACATCAGGACGTTCAGAAACTTCTGAGAATCTTGGCGAGTCTTCTGATTTATCTCACCTCAACTTCTTTGAATGATGTTGTGACATTAGCATTTTGTTGCTCTTTAGGTTTCCTGCTTTTCCATTTTGAACTAACTGCGCAATGTGTCACATGATACATGCATATCTCACTTGAGACACAAAACAAATACAAAATACGGATAAATCAAGTTGAGCAATCAAAGTGGTCAATTGATACATTTCTAGACCAGAAGCAAACAATTTTCACTCTAATCCGAACAATTTGATTTGAAACATGGAATAAAAACCTTCTAAATTAGCTCTCTTTTGAGAGCAAACATTGTTAATATAGCGGGATCTTTATGGAAAGATAATAGAGCTCGTGCTTGCTGCTAGGGGGGTAATGAGGTCGTATTCTTGTCCCTGAAAAGGTGATGAGGTCGTCCCTAAAAAGGGACCACTTTAAGAGCTCGTCCCTAAAAAGAACAATGAGGTTATCCGTAAAAAAGCGAAGACATAAGGAATGCCCCTGACAAAGCGACGACTTTAAGAGCTCGTCCCAGAAAAGGCTATGACTTAAGGAGCTTGTCCTTGAAATGGCGACAAGGTCATCCCTAAAAAGATGATGACTTAAGAAGTTTGTCCCTGAAAAGGTAACAAAGTCATGCCAATAGCGTACAGGGGCTGACTTGGAGGCCTTATAGGGACATTCGTGCAATTCTAGTCTGTTTCCCAGCCTTCTGAAGGACTTTTTTTATTCAAACTCCTTCAAAAGGCTCATCCCATCAAGAGGGACATTTGTGAGATAGAAATTAAGAATTTGTTTGAGCATTTGGAAGCTCATGAAGATAAGAGTTAGGCTGATCAAAGGATATCATTCAATTTGCTCAATGAAGTATGAAATGATTACACTCATTAGTATTATCATCTTACAACCTCTTTGACAATCTAAGGGCTTTCCCAATTAGGGGTAAGAACTACTCTCCAACACAACTCTCCATGGATGTCACATACATCTTTCCCTTATTGTTCTTCGATGCTTTACTCAGCTAGCTGTTTGATTTTCAGAGGTCAATACAGGATGACACCTTGAGATGAGGAGAGCTTAAACAATGCGTCGGCCTCATCGTTATCGGAATGGGGGATCTTTACATCCTAGAACATGATAAACTTTAAGGTGGGGTCCTTCACCATGTCTTTGTTCTTGGCCTTGTTGCCCTCCTTGGCCTTAAATCCCTCATTCATATCACAAGCGATAAGCTAGAAGTCGGTATCGGCTTGCAGATATCGAGCTCCAACTTTAAAGGCCAGTTTCATTCCCGTAATTAACACCTCACACTCCACTTTTTTGTTTGTAGCTTTGAAGTCAAATTTCAATGATGTGGTTGTTTTCTAGCCTTCCGAGCCCTTAACACTAGGCCGGCTCTAGACTCATTCCCCTTGGCCAAACCATCCACAAGTAATATCCATGGGTCAGTGGATTCAAGCTGACCTTGTTGTTTCTCCTTAGTTAGGGACAAATCCTCTTCTGTGGTGGTCATTTTGGCAACAAAATCAGCAATAACTTGAGCCTTGATCGCCATTCTAGGCTTATAGTTGATGTCGAACTCACTGAGCTCAACATCCCATTTTAATGTTCTCTTGGAGACTTCTGGTCACTGTAAGATTTGTCTTAAAGGTTGATCAATGAGAACTACAACATTGCAGTCTTCAAGCTGGTCTAACCAGGGTATTGGTCAATTTTTCTATTGATTGGTATCTAGATTTCAAGTCATTTAGCACTTTCCTGGTGTAATAAATTGGCTTTTGGATTGCAGCTTCCTCTTTAATAAGAACCGAACTATTAGCATGGTCTGCCGTAGCAAGATACATCATGAAGGAGTTGTCTCCACTTCAAGGTTTAGTTAATAGAGGTGGAGAGCTTAAATACTCTTTTAATTGCAAGAAAGCTCTCTCACATTTTTTTGTCCATTAACTTTTGGGGCCTTATACAAGGATCAAAAGAATGGGAGACTCTTTTCTCCATATTTGGAGATGAATCGACCTAAGGCCGCCAGTCTGCTATTCAACCTTTAGATATCTCGGATTGTTTTTGGCGAGCTCATTTCATCAAAGCTTGGACCTTCTCAAGGTTAGCCTCCATCCCTCTTTGGGTGACCATGAAGGCCAGAAATTTTTCGGACTTAACTTCAAACGCACATTTGGTGGGACTTCCTCATAGAGTTCTGAAGGTTTCATCCAAGTTTGTAATATGCTCATCTATCTTCTCTCATTTCATAGGCACGTCATGAACGTATGCTTCGACGCTCATTCCGAGCTTCTTTTGAAAAACCTTGGTCACCAACCATTCGAAGGTTGGCCCTGAATATTTCAGGCCGAAGGACATGACATGATAACAATAAGTTCCTTTATCTATAACAAAGGAGGTTTTCTCCTCATCCTACCTCGGCATTTTGATCTAATTGCATACTAAGAAGGCATCATGAAAGCTTAACAGTTCATGGCCTACGGTGGAAATGACTAATTTGTCGATTATTGAATGAGGGAATCTATCCTTCGGACATGCTTTATTGAGATCAGTAATGTTTGTAAAACCCGCCCCGAAATAAATAGGAATTTTATTTATTATTCCCAGGAATTATTAAATGGAAATTTAATTTTGGTAAGCGATGAAATTTTGGGAAAATTATAAAGGTCTAAGTAAAATCCAGATTAATTGAGTATTAATTAATCCAGATTAATTATTGAGAAAATAAAATAGACAAAAAATTCAAATCTCGGGAAAGGTGGATCTGGTCGGGGACTGAGACAGCCCCGTGATGCCACAGTATGCCCGTGACAAAGGATTTGACTAAAAGCCGATATTCTCGGATCTGGTCTGACGAGAGATAGAACTCGTGAGGCTACAATGTGCCCGTGACACTAGGATTATTGACCCAGGAAATTTCGGATCTGAGTGGGTAAATTATTAAAAAGATAATAATAATTAAAAAGGGGTGATGGGACATAAAGTGGGAAAAGATAAATTAAAATAATTTAAAGTTATAAGATCATTTAAAGTATTGAACTAAATAATTAAAATAAAATATGATAATTCACATGTATATATCTCAGACTTAGAGCAACTTTAATGGTTGAGCTTTCCAAAAGCTCAATGCCTATGCCGCATCATTAATCCATTAACCTCATCTCCATTAACCTATCCCCCATAGTGGTTGAACTATAATATGAGACCCACAATCATATTATTTATCATTTTAATTTTTCATAATAAATATTTCATTGTAAATATATTTATCTCACAAAAATATTTTATTATTTAATAAAAGTAATTAGTTAATATATTAAAAGATTCCACATTTTTAAAATAAATTATTAAAATATTTCATATATAACAAAACATATTAATTAAAAATTACGTAAACAATCAAATTACATGATAAAAATACATTAATTTCATTTTTAAGCAACGGCTATTTTTTTAAACAAAAAATTCGAATGCATTCAAATACATATTAATCAAATAATTAAAATTATATGAATTTTATTTTTTAAGCAATGGTTATTAAAAAAACATTTTGGAAATAAATCATTTTGAAAAAAAAACCAGTTAAAAAAAAGGCGGGGCCCACTGGAGCATCTCTAATGGAGGTCAATGGAGCGCTCATTGAGCGCTGCTTCCATTGAGCGCCCATTAGGAGCGCTTCGATGGGGATTGGCGCCAATCCCCGAAGCGCTCTAATGGAGCTCAATGGAAGCAGCGCTCAATGAGCGCTCCATTGACCTACATTAGAGATGCTCTTAGGTCTGAGAAAGAAAAGGGAATCAATTGGTTTTAAGAAAAGTGTTGAGCTTCTCTCTCTCCTTCTCCCTCTCGACTTCTCTCTCGCTACTACACCCACGCCAGCTGGCCACCCATTGCGCCGCCGCCCTCGCCCCACCAACCCTCGCCCGCCAGTAGCCAGTACTAGTACGCTACCACTACATGTCGCTCCTACTGTTATCTTCTTGTCGGCCCCCCTTCAGCTACCGCCCAACCCATGTGGCAACCACTTGTCCGCCGTCGACCACCACTGGTTGCCCATCTCCGCCCCTTTTTCTCCTCTCTTTGCCCGGCCGTGGCGACAGGTCATCGCCCGACTGAGCCCGGCCTTAGCCCCGGTCACTACTGCAGGTGGAGCTCAAGCACCGCCGCCTCCCTTTCCTCTTCCACGATGAACAGTCAGGCAAGCTTCCGCAGCCTTGGAGGGCGCAACACTGGTGAGCCATCACCCCTCTCCCTTCTCTGGTGTATTCCCGACGACGAGCAATTTCACCGCAGCCCCATGAGCAAACCAAGGATCGGATCAAAGTTGATTTAAGGCCGGAAGCCTTGGCTGAACCAATGGTGAGCCCTGATTTTTGTGGAGAATATTATTGGGGGAATAAATGCATGCTAACTCACCTAATTGAATTAATGAATGTAAATACGGGGATGATTGGAGTATTGGATGCGATTGATTGAGTTAACTAAGTGTAAATGTGGTAGAGGTTTGTATGCACAAGATGTATGATTTGATTAGAGTGATTATGTTAATGATTGTATTAATTTTCGGGGCCCTATAATTAGAGGAGGTGTCGTTGAATTTTCATGAAAAATTATAGGAGTTAATACCCTAATTAAATACTAGATATTATGTTTTCATGCTTCTAGGTTTTAGAAGAGTAAACCTTTACTAAACATGATTAATTGGGGTTTTAGGGTTATGGATTAAGTGGTCATGGATGCCATAGATTGTATGTGGATGATTTCTTAAATTCTAATTGTTGTATGATTTTAATTCCATTGTTGTTTGTGGAATGTTTGTATAATTTCCGGAGCCCAATAAACAAAGGAGGTGCTGTCCAATTTTCGTAAGAATTTCATGTGTTAATATCTATTATTCTCTAGCTCACATGTCTTCATGATTAGGGAGATTAAGTGATGATTTATGCTACTAAGTGAGCATGTTAGAGTTCATGTTCGGAGTTCCATTAAGCATCTATATAAGAACTCTCTATTCGAAGATGATTAATAAGAACATGTTAGAGGCCCAATTGGCTAAGTAATGGTTTCATTAGATGCATGAAATTGAAATAAGTAAGGGATTCTTTGTTATAGCAAGTCTCTTAGTTATTTTCGGAATTTACTATCTTTCTTGATTGATTTTAGTAACAGAAATTATTCTGGGATTTGCTTTTAGTTTAGATGGGTTCTTTGAACTCCAAGAGACTTGAAATTGGTTGAATGAGAGGGCATAGGAAAGTGTGCATTAAGATGGACCAAGCATGAGATGTTATTGCTTACTCAGGGTTGTGATTCTTGGTAATGGGATTGTGATTCTTTTATCCTTATAATCAGATGCGTGATGCAACTGGATGCAATAGATGTAAATCTCAATTGGTGAAATGAAAGATGTTTAAACAATTGCAAGTGTTGTAATGTGACCAGAGACTGATTAGTTGGCTTCTACTCAAATGAATAGTTAAGTGTAAGGAGATTTAATTGCAGTAAAGCAGTGGTCAAATACTACAACAAGAATGGTAGTATTAGATTAAAATGTCGGTTTAATTGTAAAGCTTAGTTGAGGTTTGAACTCCAAGGAATGGAATTTTTCAGGAATTACTGTAGCAGCTACAGTTACCCAAAGACCGACTTTTCGACAATTTTCCAAAAGGCTCGGAATTTGATTCTGATCATCCCTATAGTTTGGGGATGTATTTAAACTAATAAAAATGGTACTGGTAGGTGTTGTAGGGCCCTAACCTATCGGTTATAAATTTAAAAGCTGACATTTTGATAAACTCACGATTTGGGTAATTAAATGCATGTAACGCATTCAGATTGTTATGAAATGTTATGTGATGAGCATTTACCATGTTTAGGACGTAGTGAGGTGGTCGAGGACCTGAGTGGAAGGCTCGGATCTGGGTAGGTCCTAGAAGCGAATAAGGTAGGCTCGCGCACGAGTGCTGTGAGTATTTCTAACTCATAGTATTTTATTGATTTTTGCTTTTGTTGTGCTAGATGGATGTTGGAGTCCATATTTTGATACCTACTCTATCTGTTGACATGTTATGCTTACTGCATTTGTCTGAGCTTGTATGTTTTGATATGATCTGCTTTGAGGGAGTACCCCTTGACATTCTTCTTGTGTTGTTGTGGGATGGCCAGGAGGTGGTAATTAATGGCATATGGCCATTAGGAGTGATACTCCATGGGAAATGGCCAATGGAGTACCCTCTGGCATCCTACTTGCACCTAGGATAGTCAAGGGGGTGGTACTCCATAGCAGCTCATTGACATTCTAGTTGTGCATTAATTGAGTTGTGTACTCTGATCGGATTTGCTCTGCTTTGAGTGTGATATTCCATTCCTGCTTTGCTTGAGCATTCTGATATTGCCTGCTCAGTCTGTTGATATTTGGTTATCCTTGAACACATTCTTCTATTTTGTTTTCTATCTCTTTGAGATCATTATTTGATTATATGTATTCGAGTTGTCTATTTTCTTGGGTATATAAATATATATATGGGATTACCTGAAGTTAGGTATTCGGCAATATATATATATATATATATATATATATATATATATATATATATATATTATGTATGTGAATACCTAAAGTTAGGTATTCGGTGCTGGTAGTCTCTTTTGATAGGCATGATACATTGGGTGGAGGCCCAGGCAGAGCAGACGTTGCCCACATACAGGCTCAGTCAGGAAGCAATATTTCCTGACCATGTATACATGTTTGCTATAGCATTATCCGGCGTAGGCCGAAGACGGTATGAGTGATGCAGTAGTATCTGATATGCCGGAGACACAGTACATTTGTGATTTTGTTTCACTTACTTGAGTTGTGCCACTGAATTATGATTGGGTTTTCATTTGCCATTGCACTTGATTGCTTCCTTTTCTTTCCTTATGGTTTCCTTACCATATTTAGTGCTTTACTAGCGATCCTACTGGGCCTTTCTTTGGCTCATACACTTGACTGATGATTTCTCAGGTGATGATGAATAGCTAGGAGTGGGACTCGGGAGAGAGCTTCCGCGGGACGGCCTTGCACCGTCGGGGACATTTTTAACTGAGGTCCGTGGGCCTCTATTTCCATCTGAGTGAGGATTTTGTATGATTCAGGACCTATTGTAGGACTTTAGATATTTGTATCATTTAGGACTTGATATTTGTATAGGATTGATTATGAAAATCCTAACTTTTATTTACTTCCGCTGATTATTTATATTCCGACTCTGTTTTAATTATCTGCTTGTGTTACAGAGCCTTGCGTGCTTATAGTGGTGACCCTATAAGTACGCGGTGTCTTTCGCGTGCGCCGAGGCCCGGGACCCGGGTTCGGGGTGTGACAATGTTAATGCACATCCTCTATTTTCCGTTGGCCTGCTTGATTAACACCACATTTGCTAGCCATTCGAGGAATACTTCCCGGATGAAACTTGCTAATCATATTTTTGCTAGCCATCCGAGGACTACTTCTCGGATGGATTAACACCACATTTGCTAAGCTCTGATAAGTGTACAATTATACATATATTTCTATCATATTTGCATGCACTTATCCTGTTGTTACACATCAATTCCTCTATTTTTATGCTTCTTTGGGTTTGTTTTGTGATTTAGCAGGTAAAATAGGTACCCCAAGTGAAAGTAACATGAAACGGGACAAACCAAGACAAAACAAGCTGAAAGAGTCCCTCATAGAGATGTGCATGACCTCAGTAGAGATGTTCACGGCTGTGCACATGCCCGTGCACCTCTCTGTCTTCAAAACGCGTGGAGATTGACAATGAGAGTTGGCACAGGAGTGCATTAGATGCACACGCCTGTGCCAAATTAAATCAAGATTCTATATAAGCCACCGATTTCACAGATTTCGAGGACTTTGGCAGATTAGTCTTCTACGGGTATTTTGAGCGATGGCTAGGGCTTCAGAGAAGATCAAAGGCGGAGAAGACATCGAGCAAAGGAGTCCCCATATTTTCAATTATGTCTTCCTTGGTTACGATCTCTTTTGGACCTCTCCTATCTGACCTCTTCTTTTCTTGTAGCTTTGATTTCCTCTGTGTTTATGTATTTCTCCGCCCTAGTAAGAAAGTCGGCTAAGTTCTTTGTCTACTTCTTGAATATAGAGAATTGGAAGGATGACTTTTTTAAATCCTCCATAAGGGCGGCGACTGCAAACACTTGGTTGAGAGCAAGTATTTCTAATGTCGCTATATTAAACCTCTGAATGTAGTTAAGAAGACTTTCTCCATTGTGTTGTTTGACCCTCATCAGCATCACGAAGGTTCCCCTTGGTTTCTTATTGGCTATGAAGTGTATGATAAAGAGATCAAATAGCTCTTCGAACGAAGAAATAGATTTGGACTGTAAATGAGAGAACTAGTATGAGCTGCTCCTCTCAGTGTCGTTGGGAAAGCTCGGCACATGATCTCGTCAGGAGCTCCATGGAGGAGCATCATGGCCTTGAAAGATTTGAAATGGTTAACTCGATCGGTCCTAGCGGATGGCTCCCGGGGGCATCCCATCCCCTAGGGTGTCATCGGCCAGGGGATCCATCGCCGGGTTCTTCTTGCCTCTCGCCAAACTGTTGATGCTCAGAATAGGAGGGTCCTCGAGATCTGCACCTCGAGAGCTCAACTAAGAGTATCTAATGAAGCTAGTAGGTGATAGTTGATGGAATAGGGAAACAACTTGAGCTTGGTGACGACTTCTCATGAATCACCATCTAGAGAGGCAGTTGAAATCCGGATGGGGATTCAGCTCCATGCAAGGGAAGTCCGGGGGCTTCCCCCATGACCCTCTAACGATCAAGTTAGTAGGTGGTATCGGAGGAGAAGAGGAATGTATAAGGATGTCTTAGTGAGTTTTAAAGAGGACATAGAGAGTGTGAGAGGGAGAGGGAGCCTAAGAGACATAGAGTTCCAAGGTTGAAGAGAAGTCAAAAGTTCCCCTTCGTCTCTCTCTCCTCCATTTTGGGTCGTTGTGAGAGTCGTCAGCACAGGTGCTCGCACATCCTTACTCACTCCCTCTATACGAGGGAATCTTCGCATAGACCAATGGATATCCACCAGTTGGTTATGCGTAGCCCACTACCACAGGGCTCTACGATCATGCCAAGTGTAAAACCAAATTTTCCCCCATAACCCATTATATAAATAATAAATATTAAATTATATATTTCTTTGTCTCCCCTCTAAGGCTAACCCACTCTTGCGGTCCAAAATAAAAGGGTAAACAAGTCATCAGCCTATCATTCTAAATCCTTATTCTCTTGAAAATGAAATATTTTCAAAACAAATCCAAGAATTTGATGTGAAGCTTGGTATATGAGGTGCAAATGGATAGGAAGCATTAAAGTCTTGTGGAGTTGTTTATTGAAGGGGATTAAAAAAAGTGTATTTATTGCAATATTAAAGCAGACACCAAATAAATTATGTAAATTATTAGTCCAAAGATAAGATTTTTGAACTTAAAGCAATGACATGTTTATCAAGCCATTTTGAAGACTTAGTATTATTATTTGCAAATCTTGATAAGATTGAATATTATCTTTGACACTTGACATGTTTCTATTGATGATGTCCTTTGTCCTTAGTGCTTATTGTATTTTATCTTCTACATGAAATTTGGGTTGAGTTTAAAGCACCCTACTTTGACTAACTTTTGATTTTTTTAATTTAATTAACTAAATTAGTATATGTATTAGATAATAATTTTAAATATAATATAAAAGTCAATATTATTTTTTAGGTAAAATTTTAATTTAATTAAAATGATTAGTATTAATTAGTATTAATTAAGCTAAATTTTAAACAACTCAATTTAAATTATTGTCCATCAAAAATTTTATAACAATGTTTAGTCTCGTTTTTCCCAAACGCCACTCTGTTCTAGATCATGCCTCGAGGTCAAGTTTTGCTAAAGACCATAAGTTTGTGCATTGTTATTATTTTAATTTCTAATTTTATTGAAAAAAAGAATAGAAATTTACCTTATATTATTTTATTATACAGTTGTTTCAGCATGAATCTTTATTAATGAGAAAAATTGTTTTTATATCCCATAAAATAATACTTATTATTAATATTTATAAAAATATGTTTGTTTATATATCCCACGAATAAACTCTTTCCATTTACTTATATACCACATAGTTTAAAATTCAATTTTAAAATCTCAAAAGAAAACACAAATTTACCTTCACTACATTCTTCTATTTCTCCTCAATTACTTTTCAATCTGCCTATGTTCTTGCTTCACTTTATTCTTCTATTTTCTCCCTAGATCCTCTGCTTCTTTGTTTCTCTCTTCTCTCGCTCCATCCTATTCTCTAAATTCCCCTCAACTTTATCTATCTTTATTTTTTTTCTTTTTATTATTATTATTATTATTATTATTATTATTTATTTTCCGCTGACTTTGTCTTCCTTGGCCTATCCTCTACACTCTCCATAGGTGAGGTGGTTGGTAAGGACAAAGGAAATGTGTAGAGTGGTAGTTTGCTCTTTATATAAAATTTTTAAGTTGACTTTTGGTGGAAATCATATATAATTAAATATTATTTTCAACAAGATATGATAGCAATCACGTTGGATAAACTTGAAGGATAATTTAAAAAAAAAAAATTAAATGATTGTATTTTTTTTACTTGCATACCCCTATAAAGTTTGGAATTTATTTATGTTCCTTGCAAAAACAACAAGTGTTTGGTATTTATGAATTTTATTTTTCTCACTCTTGTGAATGATTAAACTCATGATGATGCTAAACTAGCCACCGGAAAAGGTAAAATTGATTAAAGTATATTTACTTATATACCTTTCTAAATTTATTATTGTAAGTTCCATCTGGTTATCCGCCTGTTGTATGTTGTGTTGCAACACCGGTTGCAACTTGCTTCGTGGGTATGTCTTGTTAGTCTCACCGAGGCTATTGTGTGGTTAGTTGTAACTCTGGTTTTTCTCTCAAGGAATCACACAAACTCTCACATATACACTCACACAATCAAAACAAAACATACAAAATGAGAGGAGACAAAGAAGTTTGGTAACCTAGTTCGGCTAACCAAGCCTACGTCTGGGGGGCTAAGCCTAGAGAAGACAATCCACTAAAGGTGTAGGGAAGACAGGAGTACAAGAGTCTCTCTCACTCTCTCACTCTATCATAAGTACCCACTCCTTGATTGACAATGACCATTATTACCCTTCTCCGAGGGACTACTCTAGTCGGCTCACTTCAATCCTCTGAGTCCTGGTCTTATATAGACGCCTCCTTGCCTTCACAACATAGCTACCATCTTTAGGATTTCCCGAATCTCCGGAACTGCTAAATTGGACTCTTTCCACATTTAGCCGTTGCAACCTAGTTGCAACTACGACTTCAACGCGGCCTAGCTGACGAACCGACCAAGGCTACAACATCCATTGTTCTATAACCTCGACACACCTCCAACCCTCCTGGTTGAGTTCCGAGTCAACTATGTCGGATCCATCTGATCCCGACCAACACAACTAGCTGATTCACCTATCCGTCACGTTCTCAACCCATCACAGTCGCACCCCACCATGGCCCGAGATCTTCAATCAACCTTAATCTTTAATTATGCAAGGTTGAGCTGTAGATTGGCTCCACCAATCTCCTTCCAAACTTGGTCTTGATTCACTACAGCGTGGCCTGTCATTCCACATTGGTTACCACCAAATGTGACCTTCAATCATCCCATGATTTGGCATGCATCATTCACCTCATCAATCACATATCAGTTGCCAAATCTAGCCTCTAATCTTATCATCAATCAGCTGCACTCCTGTAGCCACTTGCATGAGACCTCCAATCAACATACATGTATTTGTATGCAATCTTCAATCAATCAGCCTTTGATGGAGTCTTCAAGCTTTGATTTCAGTCAGCCTTTGATGATACTTCCTTCCGAGAATGGAGTCTCCAAGCCAATGGAATCGATCAACATCTTCTTTAATGCTTGGGCTGCACCCGGATTGAGAGAAGCTTGGACTTGTGTCAAATACTTGCCAATCCTAGTGTACTTGCACTAACAATTATAAAAGCCCACCTCCTCCTACACTGCAACTACTCAAGGCAAATCTGGGAACACTATTGCAACCTCTTCGCACCCGGTTGACTCCCCAGCAAGATACAAGATTTGTGGGAGGAGGACACATTGGCTAAACATATAGCACGAGAGAATCAAATGGGATGGCACCTGGTGGTAATGGCGATAACATGGAGTATATTGTTGGAACGCAACAGGAGATGCTTTCAGGCTAAACAACGTGTTTACAGACAGTTGATCCGAAACCTTGACTACCTCGTACTCTCATGGATTGATACGACACACGAAACAACAAAGGCAAAGCTGTGAATGCTAGATTCCCTGATCAGACAGAGCCTTGAAGCCATGTGGGATCATGCGAGAGGACAACAAAGACCACCAGATAGTAGCTCAGAGTTTGAAAACAAGGCCACTTAGGACCAGGGAAACAGAGAAAGACCCCCCTAAACCCCATACTTTCCCATGTAACATACCCGGTACCGACTAAGGCCTGGCTACATGTAACCCAGTCCACCAAAGGATAGTTTCTTTATTAACAAACATGGTTTATCCACCTTTCCAAAAAAAAAGGTTGACTTCCTTTTTTGTTTTCACTTCCATTCAGATGGTATAATTTTCCATGGCTTTTTGATGGATCAAAAACTACAATTTTTGATAGATTTTTTAAACTACTGATTTGGTGGTTTCCCATGGTTTTAAATTTTTTCTGCAGAAAATATACCAAATAATTTTTGTAAATAACAAGTTTATTTCAGTTCCCTCATCTTTCCACCAATCAAGGAATACGGTCCTAATCTCCACCCAACAAAAGTCATAATCACAGAAACTATCTCTAATAAATTCTTTTGTATTAATTTTATTATTATTTTATCAATTTAAAATTAAGGAGTACAATTTGATGTATCTTTTGTAAGATTTTAATAAGAATTTTTTATATTTTAATTGAATCTAATTTTTGGATCTTAAATCACTAAATTTAATATGATTTAACATTAATTTGTATTTGAGAGTATTCTTGTCATTTTATTATTTCTGCAACCATACCATACTATCAAAACAAACACAAACAACTTATTTACCATATCATACCATACCATACCATCTTTCCAAACATGATAAACAATAATTATAATATCTTACCATACAATACCATACCATACTATGCATTATTAAACCATGACTGCCAGTCATCCAAACAGGGCCTAAAGGCATAATATACCTTTGCAAATACAAATCTAATACCAATAGAGTATATTTTCTACCATAAGCACCAACAATTTCTTACCACCATAATTTGCACAGTATTGTAATTAACCAGTTATGTAACCAACAAACCTGTTAGCACATCTTGGAAACCAATAGTTTGTACTCCAACGCATCTAGCCACTCAAACAATTGTGATGTCCATGTCTATTACTAGTATTTCTTTGGGCAATCTAAAGCGCATTGCCTAGATATCACTACAAGAAATGTTACATTTAAAAACCTACTTGTAGAAATTTAAAAGTGTTAACCTTCATATATGTTAGCTCTCCAAAGAGGGCCAATTTATAAGACTTGAGCTTAATGTTTAGAGCTAGATATTGTATGTATTGAGATATTTTTTGTGTATTTTAATCATATTTTATGTGGATGTCCAACTTGTGGGTATTTTATCTGTTTAGTATATTTTGTCATGATCTATGTATTTTCAGATACTAATTTAAATGTATTTTCATTGTATCATAAAAGCCGATTTTGGCTACATGAAAGAGCAACACACAAGTTGGGTTCCATGTGCCAATAGATTTAGGGCCACGACGCCAAAGTCCTGTGGCCAAAGATCAGCAAGTCATGCCGCAAATTGACACCTATCTTAAAGTTAGAGGCTGGGAGTTTGTGCCGCAGCGCTGATTCTCAGTCTATAAAAAGACTATTGATTTCTAGGGTTTTCATCTTTACTTGGAGGTGAAGTCTGACCTTGGAGCAACTATACGTGGAGTCTTGCAGCCATCCAAAGGAGGAGAGAGCTCGCACTACTAGAAAATGGGTATTTCTCCTGACAGTATGATATCGTCATAAATTTCGTCAAGAAAGCTATTCTCAATGAAAAAATGGGTGGTTGGGAACTGTCGGCAAAAAGCCCTTAGGGAATTTTTCCCTGACGACAATTTGCCCGTCATGAATCATGTATCTCACAAGTGAAATTTTGTCCTTCAGGAATGTGTTTTTTACCGTGAGTATACGTTGTAGGGAATAATCGACACGTGCCCCATAATTCCCAACAACCATATATGTTCATCAGAATAAGTCTATAGGGAATTTGATAAATATAGGTTGATTTGTATTATTAATGATGGGTCATCAGGAAAAGTCATATTTTATATCAAATGCCCAACATACAAATTTGATGGCATACATTGCCCATTGAGCATAGCTTTAAAACCTGGTAATTACATTCATTCGTAAACACACCACATATGGTCTACGGTATCAAGTATATACGGTAAGAGCATATATATGTGCACATGGAAACATGTATAAGTAGTCATTCAAATATACTGAAACATGAAATAATAACTATCACTCACTCCCAAAGTCTATGAGAAATATACTTCATCAAGTCATCCACTTTTCTTTCTAACTGCTTAATACGACGCTTTGCATTCTCCACCCATCTCATGGCTTCTTCCAAATTCTATTGGGCTTTATCATCTAGCAGAGTTTTGTCTATACTCCTGAAAAGTTCCCTGGCGCCATTTGTTTGGCTCGAAGACCTTCTCAAAAATCTCCTCATCCTCGACCGCTACCTTTTCATCTATACATTGTTACCTCAGATACATAAACTACTTTTACAATTGGATATTGAGTTGTACAACTTTCTCTTGAGAACTAGCATCAACGAAGGATCTATCTGTACACGTTATCTCACCTCCTTAAACAATCTGAGAAGTCTTGGTTTCCTTCCAAGTTTCATTTCTTGGACCGAAAGCAAAAAATGTCATTTCCCTATAATTAATTTAAGTAATATGCTTCTACATGTACAAGTCGTTGACAAAATAAATGGGCTAAAGTTTTGAATTGTACCACTTTGTGCACTATCTCGCTGAATGATGTCTTACCATTGTAGGAAACTATCGTCAGATTGTCCTTGTTCTGAGCATTT
The DNA here is from genome assembly GCA_026586065.1 of Dioscorea zingiberensis. Classification (NCBI taxonomy): domain Eukaryota; kingdom Viridiplantae; phylum Streptophyta; class Magnoliopsida; order Dioscoreales; family Dioscoreaceae; genus Dioscorea; species Dioscorea zingiberensis. Next base: position 26,693,714 of record CM048826.1, read on the forward strand.
TTGTTGCTCATTTTCTACAACATGAGACACATTAAATCAATATTCATATGTTTGTATGTGCTACTTAAGTTTCAATGAAAAAAAAAGAACAAATTTACAAACATCTACAAGTAATTCGTCGTTGCTTCAGTAAGCGACCAGGTAGTCTCAATCATCTTTGATGATAGACTTATCTAGAACCATCATTACCTTCTTTGGCTTTATGTGTCTTGTCTTGTAGATACCATGTAAGTCTACTCTATACACCCAATAAAGATAGCTCGGTTTCTGCGTCAAGTGACGCATCCTATGGTATCACAAGTCGATGGGTGTCTCTGACGTAGAGACTATAAAATAGTCCTACAATAATTGAAGGACACAAAGGGTAAAGGAGATTAGAATTAAGAAATTGAACTTCTGGTGGATATGATAAGTATTATACTGCAACACAGTCCAATAGTTGAGTGATTTTCTTTTGGGGCATCTCATACAAACCATTGGTTTATAGTGGTGCAAGGTGTCGGTTCCTTATTAGTTGGCCACAGAAGCTAGCCAACTGGGCAACATATGGTCCAATTACCTTATCCCTCTCGTCCTATTGAAGCACCCTCAATCTTTTATCCCTTATCAGTCCCTAATGGACAGTTTTGCCCCGACCTTTTCTTTTTTTGGCGAGTTAGATGCTGTGAAGATGGGAGATATGAAACATATATATTAGTGCACAAATGACTAAAAGATTTATAGAACATCTACTTGAAATTAGTAACAAATACAAATTAGAGAAGGGTATTATCTTTGTTGACCTATAGACTCAGGTTAGCCCTTATCCCGACGAGGAGAAGATGCCTCTATTGCTCGCCCCTAATCCTTCTAATTTATTAATATCACCAGCGGTCGGTGTTAGTTGTTCTTCTGCTTGGGGCTAAAGGGGTTCCCTTTCTTCCCCGTCCAGTCTTGCCTATTTTTCTATCGGACTTTGGGGTTCTTTGGCAAGTTATGTTGCTTCTCGAGGCTTGCTGCAGACTTTCTTTATGAACATCCTCGGCTTCCATTTGTATGATTGGACTTCTCCTGCAAGAAGTGAAATCAATTATTCCCATTAGTAAATCTTGGAAGAACATATGCTAAATTAATTACTTAAAATGAAGGAAAATTAAATACAAAAACCTGTAGGTTTTGGGAGGCAATATCAATGGCTCCTAACCTGAAACGGTGGCTCTCCTAGTGTGTGTCCTATCCCTGACGTAGTTTTCGAGGAGGGGGACAATTCAACATTTCCTATCCAATTAATTGTTAGAAACAAGAAAAGTACCCTAAACCGTAAAAGTCATAAATTCCAAAAGAGAAAACGAAAACAAAAGTTAGGATTTCATAGTCACTATTCAAAAATGAGAAAAAAAGGCTAAAAGAATAAGTACCTTTGTCAGCTAGCTTTACAGCCCAAGCTTCGTCTTACAAAACAACATTCTTAGTTGGGCTCTCCATTCTCCCATTCTTTGCAGGGCTCTTCATCCTTCCTTTTTTTTTGGGAGACAACAAAGGCTTTTCTGCAGGAGAAGAAGATGCTGTAATTGACATAGATAGAAAATCAGTTAAGAAAAGCCAATGCTTGTTGGAAATTAGCCTCCATAAAAGTCGAAATAGATAACATAAGCTTGTACTTTAGAATTGAGAGGATCAATTGGAATAAATAAAGACTACATCATGCCTTTCTAAATACGAACCTACAAGGACTTAATTGGGTCGAGGCTTATCCGGGAGACAAACTTCATCCTCATGGGGCTGATGTCCCTTCCCTTCCTCGTTTTGGGAGCAACTCTGGATTTACTGCCAAAGGAGAAGATGAGACCATTCAAAAATCAGTTAGTAAATTTTTCATAAACAATATTCTATGGAGATTCATTCAAACCTGTAACAACTAGTACGAGTACGCAGTTAGTTGCCTTGGTGTGGTTCTTGCTCATCGCTCTCGTCATTTGGATTGGTAATTCAGCTTCATACACAACAGGAGAGCGCTTATTCATTGAAAAAAAAGTATTTTCAACCTTAATCTTTCTACATAGGACAACAACATTTACTAAATTAAAAATTATTTGATTCGATTATAAGAACAGACCCACAGCTGTCTCTGTGGCTGAACTGGCTTCGACCTAGAGAGGCTCTTACTTTTTCCCTTCGTTATATGAGGGGGCATTTCAGCAATCTCTGCACAATGATGACACAAATCATTAGAAGCAACTAAAGGCACGTATAGGAATTCAAATTCAAAGTATGAAAAGCAGAAATTGGTTTTGAGTTGAGATCTGAAGTACTGCCCTGTCACAGTGACTTATAATATAGCCTATAAAATTAAATCTTTAAGGGATCCACACTAAAGATATTGATAGAAATGCATAGGCAAACACTTTTCTTAGTATTTAAATTAACAAAATTCCAAAATAGGGCAGTTATGCATAAGTTAACAGCAGATTGTAAAAATTTCGAAAACCAATTCAAACAAGTCTTTTTCAACCACTATGTAATTCATTAGCAACTCCTGATGTTTCCCCATAGTAATATGTAGTTGGTGGATCAATTTTTGAATCTCCATGGTTATTGCCAATATCGTAGTAATCATGTGGCTCTAATTACATCGCAATGAGCCATCCCTTCTTAGCATTATTAGGGAAGAAAAATGTCTACTCTGCTTGTTTAGCCAAGACCTATGGCTCATCAGTTGCTAGCTGTCTTTTTGGATTTAGAGTAAAGTCCCCGAACATGTCTTTCTCATATCATCCCCTTTCGTTATAGACATTGATGCACGCACAGGGTGCGCGACAACTACCCACAAGTGTATGGGGTCGATCAAGTAGTCTAGTACCCAAAGGTAGGGTTATCGAATCTATAGGGACTGGAATACTAGTACTAACTATCCTTGCTATCTAGTTTAAAACTATGGAAATAGTTGTGATTAGTTGATTATCCTAAAGGAAACTAACACAAACAATTGGCAAACTGTGAACAATCAGAGATGAAACGTGGCACCTCGGCTCTCAATCCCCTACGATTCTTTTATTAACAACTGGATTCTAAGTATTAGCTCTCCATTGATTGATTATTGGGAGTTCGACAATTGCACCATTTAGATACCACATCTGATCTCTAGGTATGTAGATCGAACTTGATACCTATGCCTAATTGTTAAATAACTAAGAGAGATATGGATCTATACATAAAATAGATATCCAAGTCAAAACCCTAAGCATGTATGTGCCTTGCTAGAACATAACGAGGTATATGACCATGGTCCATGCAAAATATAATCACATAAATCAAGGACAGACTCGCAAGAATTATCAATAAAGAAAAAACCAATAAATAAAAGAATTCAATTAATAAATCATCCTAGGGTTTATGTGTCCGAGGTACCACCGAAGGGGTTAAGCCTCTCATGCTAATGGAAACACTAATAGAGATATTAGAGAAAGACATAATTGAAAACATGGGGACTCTCTTGCTTGATGTCTTCTCCACCTTTGATCTCCTCTAAAACCCTCACGTTGCTCGAAACATGCGCCGAAGACTACTCTGCCAAAAGTCCCCAAAATTTGTGCCTTCGGCCGGTTTATATAGGAATTCCTCCGATTTGGCACGGCCGTGGATCGACCTCTACGCATTTTCAAATCAGTGAGTTGCACGGGCATGTGAACGGGCATGCACAATTCTACTGAGGTCGTGCACGCCTTTGTGAAGGGCTCTTTTAGCTTGTTTCACCCGGTTTGTCCTATTTCTCGGTCCTTTCGCTCCGGGTACCTATTCTACTTGCTTAATCACAAACCAAACCCAGAGGAGTACAAAAATAAAGGAATTGATTAGAAACAACTAGATAAGTGCATGTAAATATGATAGAACTTTTGCTTGTCCTCAAGCAAAGGAAACATATAAAGAAATTAAATAAGTGTAAAATCTCCGATCTCAAAATAGTTGGGAGTCCCTTTAGTGCCCAGGGAAACACAATGTTGAGTGCTATGAATGGTTTTTTACAGAAAATAGGTTCTGCCTTGTACTCAAACCCACCCACGTGTGTGTGTGTAACTCTTCCTATGGTGCCGCTTACCAACTTAAGCCCAACCCGGCTAGTCTAACCTTTATTCATTAACTTCTTTCCCTAACTCTCTCTGGCTGGGGGTAGTAGCTTCATACATCCAATGAGGTAAGCATTTTCCCTTGGTAGGTCACCAAGTAAACATTTGTGATGCCCAAGATCCGACTACTCAAAGGCGGCTTTCACACTTCAAAGGTGATAGCTCTTTCTTCCATCTTTTTTATACCGGTAGGGCATCCCTAACTGATCCGACTTTCCAGCCGGTAGGGCACCCTAATGGATCCGACTTTCCGATTGTGCCAGACGCTCTCCAATCTCTCCCCCTTTTTTTCTCGGATAATAACATAAACTAGTGGTCACAAACTATTTAGAATCCAAACCTAAGCAAACTAGTGACATCATAGTCAGAGTTTGTGCTCAAAATTTTTTGAGGTTTGGTAAAAGAAAAATTATATAATATAATTTTGAAAAAGTTAGCTCCCAACACTACTGTTAACCTAGACAAAAAGAGGACTCCCATTAATTTACTCATAGATCATCCTAAATCAGCCCTTATTATAAACGATATAATTTCTAATAATTAATCCCTCCCTCACACTTAAATTATGTGTTGTCCTCAATGCACACAATATGTGCAGTAAAATATGTCATGTGAAAGCGAGATGGGAGAGAGAAAGTGAACTTATCTTTGTGTGTATCATAATGTGTCTATTCCTTTCTGTGTGTTTCCTGTCAAGTGTGAATTTCAATTTTTCCTGAGAACATGGAATGCAAATAAAAGTGAAACTCCATAGCATATATAAAGACTAAACCCTTTATGAACAGATTGACTAAAAGAAAAAGAAAATAAAAAAGTGGTAAATAAAAAAAAGATAAAGAAGAAGATGATGCTCATATGCTGAAATCGACCTCCTCCTCGTTATTGTCGGAGTCATCTGTAGTATCACTGTCTTGAGCTGTCACCCCCGTATCTCTTGTAGTCTGAGCTGATGGTAGTAGCGGGGGTGGATACACGATGCCTTGGCAATCTAGTGATATCTGGGTGGCGTGCTCCAGCCAGAGGAGGGGGGTATCCCTGTCTGTCGGGGTCAATGTTGGTGGTGTTAGTGGAGATGAGGTACTACTACTGTCACTTCCTGCGGCTCGGGCTACTCCGTAGGTGTCGGGGTCTCAGTGGGGGTTGAGGTTGTGTATCTGACACCCTGAGAGGTCCGTGTGGCTCGCAGCATGCCCATTATCTTCAATGTATTGATGCTGACTGTGGTGGAGCTCCCCACGATCTTCATCTGTCTTGTCACATGCCGTGACAAGACGTCCATGCCCCGAGCCAGTCTAGTGATATATGGCCCTGCGAAAATGGCTCTTATTCTGGCGTGGGTCACCTGATGTATGAGGAGCTCGGCCATGACCCATCCCAGGTGCAATTGGAAAGCGTCATTCATACTCTGGAGGTACAGGAAGTCTTTGGTGCTCACGACTCCTGTACTTCATCCCCGCCATGTAATCAAATGGCTAAGGATCAGATGTATGTACCTGAGAGCTGGGGAGTGGAGAGTGGATGCCTTCTACCGCCGCGAGTCATAGTGTGGGTCCATGCTGAGCCTCCTCCAGACAGACTCTTGTGTCTCGCTGGCCTGCGGATCTATCCTTAGTCCCTAGTACTCTGGAGTTATCATGTACTCTCAATCGTAGAGTCCCAGGTGGACGACAAGGTCGGTGTAGCTCATTTATATAGTGACGCCACCCAACCCGAATTCAACTATGGCAGTGCACATCTCTGTCTTGCTGTATTGGTCCATTTTCCCCTTGATTTCCCTTGGACCTGTGTGTTAGTGACTCCAAAAGCAAAGATTTATTTGTTAAACATATAGGAATCACCAAATTATTTAGAACATCATCTAACTAGAATATTAACCATAGTTGTACCTCTACTAAGGACTAAAGCGATAATGATAATAGAAAACTAACCTAACTTGGGGTGCCTCCCAAGAAGCGCTTGTTTAACGTCACTAGCTTGACATACATGTTTAAGCTTAGTGAGGCTCAAAAAGATGGAGCCTCTCTACTTCCCCGCCGGGAGGATCACGTCCAGCAAATTGTATACCTAATGAAACAATGAATTCATACTCACAGGAATTAGTCTTGAGTGGTCCTGGTCGTAGGGTTAAAGGGGGAAGAGCATAATTTCTTCTCCTTTTTCTGAATTTCTGCCACCATGCTTTTTTTTTTCTGCTTGAGTCATCGGTTTTGCTTGTTCCACCACTTTTTGTTCCTTATCAGAGTCTTCCTAAGGTGGCGCATCCTTGAATAGGTCATCTAGATGATCCTTCAGTAGTTCATCCTGCATTAATTCAGAAACACAATTATCAAGGTGATTAATGAAATAAGAAGTGTCATCAAGTTCCATGGAGTGTCGCATGGCATCCTTGAGTTTGAAGACCACTAATTCTTCTCCGACCCTCAATGTCATTCGGTCATCTTTAATATCGAACAGTTCTTGTGTGGTCCTCAGGAAAGGTCTTCCGAGAATGAGTAGTACATCCACCTGGTCGTCTAAGTCAAAGATATAGAAATCCATGGGGAAGATGAACATGCCAACCTTTATTAGCACGTCTTCAACAACCCCACGAGGGTGACGGATTGATCTATTCGCCATTTGAAGTGTCACCTTTGTTGGTTTCGGCTACCCAATTCTCAGCTTTTGGAGGACCTTGTATTGCATGAGATTAATGCTTTCTCCAATGTCAGCTAGGGCCTGTTCGTCTACCAATCCTCCAATTATGCAGGGGATTGTGTAACTCCCTGGGTTCTTTTTCTTTTCTTGGTAATGCATTGGTGAGGATGGCCGAGCATTGTTCGTTTAAGGTTGCCAGAGACACTTCCTCCAGTTTTCTCTTGTTGGTGAGCAATTACTACAAAAACTTTGCATATCGCGGCATTTGTGCAAGTGCTTCCACGAAGGGTATATTGATGTGTAGTGCCTTGAAAACATGAAAAAAATTTCTGAACTGCCCATCCTGTTGGTCCTTCTTCAACTTGGCTGGATAAGGTATCTTAGGTTTATACTCGAGCACTATAGGTACCTTTGTCCTTACCCGCAACTGTCTTTCGGGTATTCTCTGAATTGTCTTCTTCTGGGAGTGTAGAGGGTGTTTCTTTTGTTCCCTTAACCCCTCGTGGTTCAAGTACTATTCCACTTCTGACGGTGCTAGCCTTTACAGACTCCCTTGGAGTAACCTCTGTGTTGCTTGGAAGAGCACCTGCTGGTCTTTCTGCCAACGTCTTAGCTATCGGGGCAACTTGATGTTCGAGATTCTGCAAAGATGCTTGTTGGTTTCTCATTATCTCCTTGTGCCTAACAGCTTGTGCTTCATTATTTTGGATGTATTGTGTGATCAGTCTTTCCAAGTTTGCTCCCTTATTTTCCTGTGCTGGTGGTTGATAGCCTGGAGATAGCGGTTGACTTCCTTGAGGTGGGCTTGCCCTTGGTTGCCCTGAGGCGCCGTAGGAGAAGTTGCAGTGGCTCTTCCATCTAGGGTTGTAGGTAAAGCTATATGGATTGTTCTGTGATCTTCCCATGAAATCAACTTCTACTAATTGTTCGGCTTTCCCTTCCTATGTCTTACTCCTACATCCATTGCACATGAATACTGGCGTTTGCTGTTGGATACTGATGTTGTCTATCTTTTTGTAGAGGGCCTCTATCGTGGCTACTAGGGTTGTTATCGCATCCACATTCTGGACTCTGGCCACCATGCTTGGTTTGGTCCTTTCAGTGCTCCATTGATATCCTTGGTGGCCATCTCATCTACTAGTTCCTTGGCTAATTCAGGATTCTTGCTACAAAGGGTGTCGCCTACTACTGCGTCCAACATCTATTTGGTAGCTACATTGAGTCCATTGTAAAAAGTTTGAACTTGCATCCAATCTTCTATCCCATGCTCAGGGCACTTCCTGAGCATGTCCTTGTATCTCTCCCATGTGTCATATAATGTTTCTTTCTCCAACTGCCTAAAGGAAGAGATATCACTCTGTATCTTTGTTATTTGGCCGATAGAAAATATTTCATTAGGAACTTTGCCAACTGTGCCCATGTCTTGATGGAACCATGTGGTAAGGAGGTCAGGCACTATTTTGCTCTGTCTCTGACTGAGAAAGGAAACAACCTGAGGCGTATGATGTCTAAGGATACTCTGTTTATCGCGATTGTGTCAGTGATCTCCAGGAAACTCGACAAGTGTGCGTACGGGTCCTCATCTTGGAACCCATCAAACTGACATAACTTTTTAACCATCTGGATGACGTGTGGCTTCAATTCAAAGTTGTGACCGTTGACCGGTGGTGGGATGATGCTTGAGCCAATGCCGTCTAGGTTTGGCCTTACGAAATCTGATATGGATCGAGTTAGTGCTGCCATCGATCTTGGTTGATTGACTTCTATACTGGACTCTACTATTGTCATCTTCTTGAGAAGGTTATCTTGAATTTGATGATGAAGGTTTCACTCAAAATCTAGATCAGTTACTTTCACTGGATATGAAGTCCTGCTTTTGGTCATACATTGGTACCTTCACAAAAAGAAAACGAAATTAGACCCGAAAGTAAAGTTTTTTTATTTTTTTATTTTTAGTAAAGGTAAACTAGGCTATCTAACTAGAATAACAAATTCTAATGTTCCTAAGGTTGTCACTCCCGCAACAACGCCAAAAACTTGATACATGCACAGGGTGCGCGAGAACTACCCACAAGTGTATGGGGTCGATCAAGTAGTAAAGTACCCAAAAATAAGGTTATCAAATCCACAAGGACTGGAATACTAGTACTAACTATCCTTGCTATCTAGTTTAAAACTATGGAAATGGTTGTGATTGGTTGATTATCCTAAAGGAAACTAACGTGAATAATTAGCAGACTGTGAACAATCAAAGATTAAACGTGGCACCTAGGATCTCAATCCCCCTAGGATTCTTTTATTAACAAATGAATTTTAAGTATTGGCTCTCCATTGATTGATTCTTGGGAGTTTGATAATTTCACCATCTAGATACCACATCCGATCTCTCGGTATGCAGATTGAACTCGTTACCTATGTCTAGTTTTAACCTAACTAAGGGAGATATGGATCTATGCATAAAAGAGACATACAAGTCAAAACTCTAAGCACGTATGTGCCTTGTTCGAACATAATGAGGTGTATGACTATGTCCCATACAAAATATAACCATATAAATCAAGCACAGACTCGCAAGAATTATCAATAAAGGAAAAATAATAAATAAAAGAATTCAATTAATAAATCATCCTAGGGTTCATGTGTCTGAGACACCACCAAAGGGGTTTAGCCTCTCACGCTAATGGAAATATTACCAAGGATACTGGAGAAACATATAATTGAAAACATGGGGACTCCCTTGCTTGATGTTTTCTCCGCCTTTTGATCTCCTCTAAAACCCTCACAATGCTCAGAACACCAGCCGAAGACTACTTTGCCAAAAGTCCCCAAAATCTGTACCTTCGGCCAGTCTGTATTGGAATTCATCTGATTTGGCATGGCCGTGGATCGACCTCTACGCGTTTTGAAATCAGTAAGTTACATGGGCGTGCAAGATTCTGATGAGGCCATGCATGCCTATGTAAGTGCTCTTTTAGCTTGTTTTGCCTTGATTTGTCATGTTTCTCTTTCCTTTCGCTCTGGGTACCTATGTTCATTTCTTAATCACAAAACAAGCCCAGAGAAGTACAAAAATAGAGGAATTGATGCGAAACAATGGGATAAGTGCATGTAAATATGAAGGACCAACTAAATGACATTTTCAAGGACGCACCACCCTGGGAAGACTCTGATCAAGAACAAAACGCGGAGGAACAAGTAAAGCCGATGACTCGAGCGAAAGAGAAGAAAGTGTGGCGGCAGAAATTTTAAAAAAGGGGAAGAAATCATGGTCTTCCGCCTGCAACCCCACGATCGGGACTACTCAAGAAAAATTCCTGTGAGTATGAATTTATCGCTTCCTTAACTAAACAATTTGTAGGACGTGATCATCCCAGCGGGGAAGCTGAGAGGCTCAATCTTTTCGAGCCTCACTAAGCTTAACAGGTAGGTCAAGCTAATGACATTAAACAAGCACTTCTTAGGAGGCAACCCAAGTTAGGTTAGTTTCTAGTTATCATTTTCGGTCTTAATAGAGGTACAACTATGGTAAAATTTCCCAATCTAATGATACTCTCGAAAATTTTCGCCTCCTGCGTACTTAACAATTAATTCTCTGTTTCTGGCGTCACTAACACATAGGTTCTGGGGGAACTAATAGAAAGGAGGGTCAAAATTCTAGACAGAGATGAGCACAGTGGTAGTTGAATTTCGCACAGCCATGCAGAAGACCGTGCACCTCTCGGGATTTTCCTCTCACAAAGGCTACTATTCCGCACAGCTGTGTAAGTGATTTGCATGGGTGTGCAATGCAGGGTAGTGAACGCAATGATTTCCAGGCCTGCACGGCCATCCGCACACCCGTACACCAGATTGTGTACATCACGGTAAAGACAACACACATGTAGTTTAATTGTGCACGGTTGTGCATCACATTTGCATGGGCGTACACTATGAGGCGGCGAAACAAGGAAGACGCACGGCCCTCCGCACGCTCGTACACAAGGTCGTATTAGAAATGAATTGGGTTTTTAAAACCCTAATCTGCACGACGTCGTTGCCATTCACCCCCTTCTTCTCCTTGCACAAGACAGTACTTCGCATCACCGGAGCCACTCCCTTTCACGCACGGCCGTACATCTTCTCCTCCAGTGAGTCACCTCCGTCCTATCACCATGCCACTGAAGAAAGCATCCAAGGAATAGCCGAGAAGGAAGAAGCAGAAGGGAGAAGGGATCTCCCAGCTCCGACCACCTTCATTTACCACCACCCTGCAGGAGTTGACCTTCAAGACGTTGATGGTTGGCATCTCAACTTTCTTTCCTTTCCCCTCCTTCCTCTCCTTAAACCCTAATCCCACCATGGTTCGTCCAAGTACTCCTCCCCTCCAGGAACTAAAGGCGGTCCGCCTTGAGCTCCAAAGAGCAATTGAAGCAAACGAACAGTTGCGCGAAGAACAACAACGCATCCGGGCCGATCTGAACTACATCCTCGGCCTTCTTCATGCACGCACTTCACTTGTTCCAAGCGTCACCCCGCCCCTGGCCAACAATCTAGCTGGCGCGGACTATGAAGCCTCCTCAAAGGAGGACAAATGCCCAGTCGCCACCCATCGTCTTGTTTACCTTATGTGACTAGGCTTTGCTTTGTATTAGTGGTCTAGGGTTTCCCCTCATCGCACTATCTTACTTTGATGGTGTGTTTTTCGCAAGTATACGGGTCGTGATCAAGTAATAAAGTAGACTATGGGAAGTCAGATGTCGAACCACAGGGAATAGAGATTGTTAAGTGTAAACTAAGCTTCAATAACCTAGTCTAAATGGCAATTTGGGGGGGAGTTTTGGTTTTCAGAACTAGAGAGCTACAAAGGATTGGGGTGAATCAATGGCAAGAGAGGATACTTGGGTATGTATCCCTTTTGGATTTCAATTCTAAAGATGAGCAAAGATGTTTATGAATCAAAGTTGGTACTTCTTGTGCCAATAGTCCCTAAATTATATACAATCCCTCTTCCAAGGTGATTGGATAACTAGTCTCCTAGGACTTGATATGAAGCTCAAGGGATAATTCCTAAATTACACCCAACCCCTCTTCCAAGGTGGTTGGATGACTAGTCTCCTAGGACTTGATATGAGGCTCAAGGAAATTTATGTATATTGGAAGAATCATGGAGGTGAATTCGTATGAAAGAGTCGTTCGCCCTTCTAGTACCCGATTCCTCGGTATACTCATGAAACTCTCTAATGAAGCAAGTTCCTAATACAAGGAGGCTCTAGCTCTACCCTTGTATTGCACACAAGTAATTTCTAGTGATGAAATTACAATCAATACATAACATTCATTAGACATTCAAGAAGGTACCAACAAATCATCATAAACATTCAATGTTATTAATGCTCAATCCAAAAGTTCAACATACCTAAGTACCAATAGATTAGTTCCCCATGAAAGGGGAACTCAACCTAAAATGGAAAAACTTACAAAACAATGAAAGGTTAATAGAGAACACCATTACCTCCAAGCTTGTAGCTCCAAGGGTTCTCTACTCTCAAGATTTGGGGGAGATGACCCCCCAAGCCCTAATCTCTCCTCTCGCCTCTCTCCCAAGCCAACCTCCCTATAAACCCTCATACTTAACTATTTATACCCATGAATTAGGGTTCCACTTAAAAAATTACAACATTGCCCTTGATTGGGCCCGTGAAGCTGCAAAAGTTACGATGGACGGCCTCGTGAACGGCACATTCATCACCCGTTCAGCTCCACACTACGAACCGGCGGGTCAAGCGGCGTTCATCACCCCGTTCACCTCACAGCTTGCTCAACCGGCAGTGAATCGCGGTTCATCATCACCGGTTCACCTCACGGCTTGCTCGAATCGGTGAGCGGCCATTCACAAGGCCGTTCATCCTCTCTTTGTGCCTGCCTTTGTGCCCAGGTGTGAACGGCCATTCACAAGGCCGTTCACCCCCTGTTTACTTCAAAATATCTTCGTTTGTTCTTCATTTTGTTGAGAAATGCTTCCTTTTCGTCGGGGTGGCCTATTTATGCCCTGTTTACAAAATATGAAGCATTTTAAGTACCGGCGGGCTACAAATCATTGCATTTGACATGAAAATAAGTATATATATGGTATGTAAATATGCTCATTTGAACGCTTATCACCACCCATCGTCTTGTTTACCTTATGTGACTAGGCTTTGCTTTGTATTAGTGGTCTAGGGTTTCCCCTCATCGCACTATCTTACTTTGATCTTGTACTAATGAGTGAGGGATTACCCTTCTCAAACTAATTAAACACCTTTTTTCTATGCTATCTACTTTTTATTATGCGATTGTGTCTTTTGATCCCCTTCATGCTTGCAGATTTATCTATAAAATATTAGATGATGGCCTCTTTTATTTCACTCAAGCAAATGGACACACTCCCTAATGAATCGGGGAAGTTTCAGTTTGCCCATCTCCTTATTTTCTTATGTCTTTGTCATTTACATGCTTTATTATTTGTATTGGGGACAATGCAAAATTTTATGTGTGGGGATGGATACACATATGTAGCTTCTATGAACTTCATTGCGTATCTTTACAAATTAATTCATTGCAAATCTTTAAGTGTGGGGATAGTACACTATTAATTCATTGCAAATCATTTATGTGAAACACATGTTTAGTACACACCAATGACGGCATGTTGAAAAATTGTATTCAATTTTGTTTTACTCTTAGTTTGCAGCATTTGAGAAAAAATTTCAATTTTTCCCATGAAATATCTTGGACACTTATAGAAAATCTTCATGACTATTATATATTCTCTAGTGACATTAGATAACCCATGACCATGTTTCTTTGATTTAGATTGTTAAGCACTACTTTCAATGGCTACAAGAGTTTTCGTTGCACTAGTTCAAACTTCTAACCCTTGCAAGTAGAGTTGTAAATATTCAATAAACTTTTATGCATAGAGACTATGAAAACAAGAACCAAGATAGTGCTCCACTACTCTTGGTGATGAAGTAAGCTAGGATTTTTGGCTCATGATCAAAGTGTCTCTCAAGCTGAAAAGTCACTTGTGAGCATGAGCGCATGTATGTAGAGTTATAATCTTCTAAGTAGTTGGGTGTTCCGGTGCCTGATTAGGATGTGCATCCCTCAGAAATGGAGATTTACACTCTATGTTAATCATTGGTCACCCGGAAAGTCAGATCCATTAGGGATGCCCTACCGGGATTTTTGTAAAAAGAAAAGAGAAAAGTCAAAAAATTGAGAAGAAAAGAACAAAAAGAAATTTTACTTTTTCTTAAAGGGTTGGTTGTTTTGTACTTAAGGCCTTAAGGAACCTCTAGAGTCTACTAAGGGTATGGTTGACACTCTAAAACTCGGGAACATGGTAAGTGGATTGAAACTCTCATCTAGAGAAATTTTAAATTATGTCGTGAAATTGATCTAAGTCCGAGGGGTCGAAGTAGGAAAATGAGATTGTCGATGGTGAATACTTTGAGTACAACAGAATGTAAATGCTTTATAGTCTGAGGTTGAACACTTCTCATCTTTTAAAAATTTTACTTCTTTGTTCGCTTAAGGACAAGCAAACGCTTAAGTATGTGGATATTTGTGATAAGTGTTCAATTAATCATGTTTTTATATGAATTCTTCGTATGTTATTCATGTGATTTCAAGTAATCCTTGCCCATTGATACTTCATGAGTGTTAATTCTTATTTGCAGGGCACCGGAGAGCTTCGAGAGCGAAACGGAAGTAACATAGATCAAATCGAAGCAAAGCTCCAATTTACTGAAGCCATGCGGGCTAGCTTGCGCCCGCAAACGGCCGCACAAAGCAGGTTACGGGCACCCTTGCACCCGTAAGCGCCTGTAAAAACGCTCTGACCATACATCCCCCAAACTTAAAGAGAGCTTTACTGGCGAGCATGCGCCCGTATTACCCACCGCATGGGCCTGGAGATGGGGCGTACGGGCAACCCTGCGCCCGTAAGACCGCCTGCATGCCTCGCGCTCAGACGTGACCTGGCCTGATTTTTACTACTAATTTGAGTCTAGATTTGTCTTATTCGGTCACTAACCATGTGTATTAACTTGAACCCTATAAATAGCTGATTTAGGGTTTGGAGAAGGGGGCTTTTGGGAACTTGAAACTCATCACCTCTCTTGGAGGCTCCCACCCTTTCTCCACCTTGGAGATTAGGGCATCATTAAAGATCTTGGAGCAAGAAGAGGAAGGCAAGCATCGAAGGGGCATCTCCACACACATCGCCAATGGTCATCGCCAATGGTGGAGGGAAGGGTGTTTCATATCATGTTTCTTATCTTTCTCTTGGATATTGTGTTGGATTTGTGTTCCCCTTTAATGAGGAACTAACTTGTTAGATACTTGGGCATAATGAACCTCCAGATTTATGTTTAACTTTTTGTGTATGGATTTCTATGATTGAGTGAATGTCTTAATGTTTGAGAACCTATTGGATGTATTGTATGGTATTGATGCTTTACGTTGCGATAGCTCTAAATGTCAATATAGATCTATAGGGGTGTAGACAATAACTCTCCCTCTATATAAACATAGATCTACTTCAATAGATAAGGGTTGTGAACACGCTGAGAGATCGGATGTTTAGGAGAGAGACTCTTTAGGATGGATTATTCCCACAACTCTTCCAAGATTATGTGTTCACTAGAATGAATTAAGGAAATTAGATTAGTAACTCACCTCGACGGAGAGTGTGAAAGCATTGTAGAAATTCTTGGTCCATAACATAACATTCATTAATTAGAAATTCATACTTGCCCCAATTTATGAATAAGCATTAGCCTCAACCTACATCACTCTCGACATTTCAGATTGCCAAAGGTCTAATCACCTGGAACCGACTGGACCAGATCGAGTTCCGATTGAGCAATGTCATGTTCCAGATGAGCTAAACTGACTTTGCCATCCATCTGGGACTCTACGATAGAGAGTATACAACGACGCCCGTGTACCAGGCATTGAGGATCGATCGATCGGACGGCGAGACACAAGAGTCTACCTGGAGGAGGCTTAGCACGGATCTAGACTATGACCCGCGGCGGTCAAAGGCATTCACTCTCTATTCCGCAACCCTCAGGTACATTTACATGATCTTGAGCCACTCGATCACAGGGCGGGGACTGAGCACAGGAGTCATAAGCACTAGAGACTTCCTGTACCTCTAGAGCATAATGAACGGATTCCCATTGCATCTGGGATGGGTCATGGCTGAGTTCCTCATACATCAGGCGACACACACCAGGATAGGAGCTATTTTTGTAGGACCCTACTGTTGGGTTTTGTAGAAAATCAAAAGCATGTATCATATACATGGCACAGCGAAAAAATTAAAATTTTCTAAACCCTAGCCCAAACGGATCTCCCTACGTTTATCAAAACACAAGCAAGTAAAGTTGAAGGGCATGTACCTTTTGAAATCTGTACCGAATTCCTTTCTCTAAGTCGGAGAAGATGTTGCGTCAACCACAGCAGTCCATAGACGGAGTGCCTCTAACGGTGATCCACGCGAAGATCCGCAGAAGCAACCTCAAAGGCGACGAGGTGATCTTCCACGCAAGGTGCTAACTATGGTGGAAGGTCTTGAGAGGATTTTGGGAGAGAAGAGAAAAGACTATTGATCTCTATCAATTACTAAGAAGTTATGTTGTTGTTGTTTATTTATGGCCTAGAGTATCACATATTTATAGGCCTCCCTAATAAGATTAGGGTTTGTTTCGGATTGGGACTTTGATTGAAGCCCAAATCAAATTTGGCTAACAATCTAATCAAATTTGACATATAATCAAATTCGACTCCCAAGCAAATTTGACTTATAATCAAATTCGACATATAATCAAATTTGTCTTATAATCAAATTCGACTTACAATCAAATTTGACTTATAATCAAATTCGACTTACAATCTTTCTCTTCTCTTTAATTCTCTCGTTTGAGGATCTATTCCTAAAAACCCGATTTATACCCCATTGATATCTTCTATGCTTGTGACCCATTAGGTTCTCGGTTATGTTGGGCATTCATAATCAACCATTGATTACAAATAGATCATGAGTAGCATCTAGCAATACATCATGACCCCCAATTGACCGGAAAGTTAGGTGGTCTGACTTGGAACCTTTCAGCAGCCAATGTTAGTGTGCAATTTGTCCTTTATCATCTTATACCAACTTGGTTCGGAGTATGGCCTATGTGTCAACTCCCACTAGACTGACTATGTCACACCTAGCCCAAGTATTAGTTCCTCGTCCTATGGGATCTATTACTCAAAACTTATGTCATCGAAGACCATCTTCATGACAAGTTACTCTGGCCAGAGATTCCTGAGTAATGACCCAACAAGTGGCCATGGGTTTACTCTCCTTCTATTAGGAGTGGTAAATCCTCTATTGGCTACCCAAATACCTTCGAATACTTCAAAGTTGTACCCAATCACCACCCTATAAGTAACCCCTGAAGGGAAATGTAGCAATGGCGTCAAAGCACAGGATCCATATCCAAGATAACTTGTGTACCTCAAGTCTATGGATATTTACACCATTGCAACAATGAGATCTTCACTGACATTTTAATAGAATAACCATGTGAAGACTCATAGTAGGACATCCAATGAACTTGCTACCCTTAGCAAGCATCCACATGTTCACTCAAAACATCTTCATGCTTACAGCTTGTGAGAACAACTGCTTGATCGGATCAAGGAGCATAGCATGTGCTAGTCTTGATGGATCAATGATGTCCCGTCTCATTGATCCTTTGACTAGGGATATTTAGATACGTACATAATTACACATGATAGCAATCCCACATTATGATCTCTATCATAATTTCCTTCATGCTATTCGTTGTATCATGGACTTCATTAATTAGATTTAAGATCTCATATCATATTCATAGTAATGAACATCTAAATAATGAAGAAGCCTTTTATTAAATAAATAAATTTGTACATAAAGTGCCAAAGGTGATTGTCTTTAGAGCACTTCTCCAACACCTACATCACGAGATTGGCCCGAGGTATGGATCTCATATCAGACACTGTGATCAGGCCGATGACGATCGTAGGGAGTTCTATTCTAATTACCATTGATACTCTGAGGGCAATGGGCATGTTGTAAGCCGCATAGACCTCTCATGGCATCAGACACACGGCCATAGCCCCCAACAAGCGCATGGTACCCACGAAGCGACCGGAGCCACATGATCTGAGAGTTGCAGTTGGGCCTAGCATATCATCTCCACCAGCACTAATGTTGACCCAGTCAGACAGGGATGTTCTCCTCCTCTGGCTTTCGCATGTGACCCAGTTGTTACTAAAGCGCCAGGGCATCGAGTATCTACCCCCACCACTACCATCAGCCCAACCTACAGAAGATACAGGGATGGTATCTCGAGACACCGCTGCTAGAGACGACACTGATCGAGAGGATACTGCTGATGACTCCGAAAGCACCGAGAAGGAGGATGATTTCGGCATTTGAGCACCATATTTATCCTTACTTTTTCTTTATTTTACCAATTTTGTATTTTCTTTTAGTTGAGTCATTTTGTTTTAAAAAAAAGGGAAACAGGAGTTTAGTCTTTCTATATGCTATGGAGCTTCACCTTTTTATGCCTTCAATGTTCTCAGGAAAGTTGAAATTCACTTGGCAGGAAACACAACGAAAGGAATAGACACATCACGCTGCACACTGAGATAAGTCCACTTTCTCTCTCCCATCTCATTTTCACATATCATATTCTTTCTAGTGCATATATTGTGTACATTGGAGACAATGCACAATTTAAGTGTTAGGGAGCGATTAATCATCAGAAGTTATATTGTTTATGATAAGTGCTATTTTAGGATGTTCTATGAGCAAATTAATAGGAGTTGTCTTTTGTGTCTAGGTCAACAATAGTATTGTGGGAAATTTTTTTCAAAGAGTATACTACTTACTTTTGCCTTTACCAGACAAATTTGCGCACAAACCCTGACTATGCTGTCACTTGTCTGTTTAGTTTTGGATTCTGCTCAATTTGTGACCACTAGTTTATGTTGTTTATCAAAAAAGAAAATGTTTATCTTAAATAATAAATAAATCTGGAAAGTTAGATCCCTTCCGGATGCCCTACCGGCCGGCAAGTCGGATTCATTAGGAATGCCCTATCGGAAAAGATGGTAGAAAGAGCTATCACCTTTGAAGTGTGAAAGTCGCTCTTGAGTAGTCAGATCTTGGGCATTACAAATGTCCATTTGATGACCTACCAGGGGAAATGGCTACCTCATTGGATGTATGCATCTACTACCCAAGTAGAAGAGGCAACAAAAAGAGCCCGCTTTAGAAAATAAAGTCTATAACAAGTAGAGCCATGCTTGAGTTACTAAGGGGCACCATGGAAAGGGTCACACACACACACGTGAGAGGTTTGAGTACAAGGCAAAATCTATTTTTTATAAAAACTATTTATTGCACTCAACATTGTTTTTTCCGGGACACCGGAGGGACTCCTAACTATTTTGAGATAAAAAATTTTGCACTTATCTATTTTCTTCATTTATTTTCTTTGCTTGAGGACAAGCAAAAGTTCAAGTGTGGGGGTATGATAAGTGCACAATTATACATATATTTCTATCATATCTGCATGCACTTATCCCGTTGTTTCGTATCAATTCCTTTATTTTTGTGCTTCTCTAGGTTTGTTTTGTGATTTAGCATGTAACATAGGTACCCGGAGCCAAAGGAACGAGAAACGGGACAAACCAAGATGAAACAAGCAGAAAGAGCCCCTCATAGGGATATGTATGGCCTTAGTAGAGATGTGCATGGCCGTGCACACACCCGTGTACTTCTCTGTTATCAAAACAAGTAGAGACCGATCATGAGAGTTAGCACAGGCGTGCATTAGATGCATACGCCCGTGCCAAATTAAAGGAAAATCCTATATAAGCCGCCGACGATACAAATTTTGGGGACATTGGCAGATTAGTCTTCGGTGGGTGTTTCGAGCGACGGCTAGGGCTTCAGAGAAGATTGAAGGCGGAGAAGACATCGAGCAAGGAAGTCCTCATATTTTCAATTATGTCTTCTTCCGGTATCTTTGTTAGTGTTTTTATTAGCATGAGAGGCTAAACCCCTTCGGTGGTGCCACAAACACATGAACCCTAGGATTATTTGTTAATTGAATTATTTTATTTATTGGCTTTCTTTTATTGATTATTCTTGTGATTTTGTGCTTGATTTATGTAATTGTATTTTGCATGAGCCATGGTCATATACCTTGTTATATTCTGGCAAGGCACATACGTGCTAGGGTTTTGACTTGCGTGTCTCTTTATGCATAGGTCCATATCTCTCTTAGTTCGATTGTAACTAGGCATAGGTAATGAGTTTGATCTACATACCTAGAGATCGGATGTGGCATCTAGACGGTGCAATTGTCGAACTCCCAAGAATTAATCAATGGATAGCCAATACTTGGAATTCTATTATTAACAAAGGAATCCTAGGAGGATTATGATCTGAGTTGCCAAGTTCATCTCTGAATACTCAGTATCTACCAATTTTTCGTGTTAGTTTCTTTTCAGGATAATCAATCAATCACAACTCCTTCCATAGTTGTAGACTAGATAGCAAGGATAGTTAGTACTAGTATCCCAGTCCCTGTGGATTCGATAACCCTACCTTTGGGTACTTTACTACTTGATTAACCCCGTACACTTGCAGGTAGTTTGTTACGCACCCTGTGCATGCATCAGTCTCCTTCTTAAAGGAGGATGATCTTTCCATGAGGACACAACTGACATGGCCTTGTGGTGTTCCCCTTGAAGGGGATGATCTTTTCTTGATGACGTAGCAAGGTGCTGTGGTCAACATGACTTTGTTGTCTTCCCCCGAGAGGAATGATCTTTTCTTGAAAACAAGTCAAATGTCAACATCGATAAGACTTTGTAGTCTTCCTCTCTAGGAGGATGATCTTTTCTTGATGACCAATCCAACATTAATGGTCGATAGGACTTTGTAGTCTTCCATTCGAGGGAGGATGATCTTTTCCTGTCAACCGGGTTTCTTCTTTGAGAATGACCTTGGCCTTTGGAGGCTTTGATGCAAGTGGAGAAAATTCTCTCTGCTTGGCCCTTTGGGGGTCTTTGACGAGCTTGCAAAAATAGCTCGACCTTTAAGAGGGACTTTGACGAGCTTTGCGAGAGCAGCTCGGCCCTTAAAAGAAACTATAAAGTAAAGACCATCTGTGAGGGGAAAGTATAATTTGATTTTATTAGAGAATGAGATAAATTCAACTATTGGTAATGTTTTCTCATGTGCTCTAAATGAAAAGGTCTCTTAAGCCCCCGTCTTTCTAGGTTGACCATCTTGTAGGTTCCGGGCTGTACGACCTCTTTGACTATATAGGGACCCTCCCAGTTGATTGTCAGCTCCCTAGTTTGACTTTCATTCCTGCGGAATATATTCCTCCTTAATACCAAGTCCCCTAGTTGGAAGGTGACTCCTTTCACTTTGGTGATGTAGAAGTGTTGGACCCTCTGTTGATAAGCAATAGCTTTGATGCTAGCCTGCTCTCTCCTTTCTTCCAAGAGGTTGAGCTCAGCTCCAAGGCCCTTATCGTTCAAACCTTGGTTGAAGATCTACATCTGGAAGGTCAGCATGTTGATCTTCACTTTGATCACCGCTTCTGCGCCAAAGGCTACACTGAAAGGGGTCTCCCCAATAGTTGTCTAGTTGGTGGTCTGGTATGCCCATAAAGAGCCTGGTAGTTCATCCACCCAATTTGACTTCGCTTGCTGAATCCAGGTCTTGATACTCTGAAGGATGGTCCAATTGGTGACCTCAACTTGTCCATTGGCTTGTGGATGGGTCATCGATGTTAATCTCGCTTCAATGTTGAGCTTGCAAAAGAAATTTTTGTTTTTCTGGTTGTCAAATTATCTCTTATTGTCTGTTACTAATACTACCATGATTCCAAACCGATAGATAAGTAACTTCAGCTATCGGATTGCCAAAGTAAATGGTTCAAGGATGTCAATCCCCCATATGGCGAAGGGCATCATACCAACAATAGGACTAAGTTGAGTAGTCGGTTATCGCTGGACACATAAGTGCAGCTAGCATGCTTTGTATTTCTTCACTACAGCTTGGGTATCGCGAGCTAAGGTCGACTAATAGTACCCTTACTTGAGAACTTTATGGGCCAAAGGCCTCCCCCCAATTGATCGATGTAGATGCTTTCGTAAATTTACAATAGCATATAGTATCGGAGGCACCTCAGATTCGGCATTCTGTATGCTCTTTTATACAGCGTCCATTAATGATCATAAACTGAGTTAATCTACTTGTGATCTACTTAGCTTCCTTTGGGTCAACTGGTAATACTCCCCTTCAAATAGTCACTAATGGGGTCTAGCTAGCACGATTCCTTATGAATATCACACACCTCCTGCAGTGTTGGTTCATTAATATTCCATTCGGGGAGTTGTTGGAATTTGACCGGGTGACTCAGGTCGGCTATTTGGGAGGAGGCAAGCTTCGACAGTGCGGCAGCCTCGTCATTGTCAACTCGTAGGATCTTTTTAATCTAGAACTGGCTAAATTATATGGCTAGGTTCTTCACCATCTCTTTATACTTGACCATGTTCCCTTCCTTGGCTTCAAAGCCTTCATTTAGATGCCCCATTACGAGTTGTCAATCGGTGTACACATGTAAGCACTGAACATCAAGCTTTAAGGCAAGTCTCATGCCCACGATCAAGGCCTTATACTCTACCTCATTATTTGTGGCTTTGAAGTTGAACCTCAAGGCGGTTGAGGTCTTCCATCCATTAAGGAACTTTCGCACCAAACCAGCTTCTGACCCACTTCCCTTGGAGAACCATCCACATGTAAAATCTATGGTTTAATAGATCCATCCTGACCCGGGAACTTTCCTTCATCAAAGGAGGGACCTCATTCCAATGATGTCTTCTCTTCTACAAAGTTGATGAGGGCTTGTATATGGATCGCGGCCCTGGGCTTATATTCAATGTTAAACTCATCTAGCTCGACTGCCCATCTAAACATGCTCCCAGATATCTCCGACCTTTGTAGTATCTGCCTCAACGGCTGGTCAGTAAGTACAATGATCTTATGCACCTAGAAGTGCGGTCTCAATCTTTGAGCTTATTTGACCAGGCATGGACGAGCTTTTCAATAGGTAGGTATCTTGACTCGAGATCGTTCAAGACTTGGTTGGATAGTAAACCGGCATATAGACCCATCTTTCTCCTTAATGAGTACTAAGCTAGTAGCTTCAAGAGTGGCTGCTAAGTAAATGAAGAGCTCATCCCCTTCTCTGGGCTTAGTTAGCAGGGGAGGGAAGCTTAGGTACTCCTTGAATTACTGAAAGGCCTTCTCACATTCTTCTGTCCATTCCAGCTAGGGGCTTTTTGATGTGCTTGCAAGAATGGGATTCTTTTCTCCCCGGACCTCGAGACGAACCCTAGTGCTGTTAGCCTCCCATTCAACCTGTAGACCTCCCGAATAGTTCTTGATGAACTCATGTCCATCACAGCTCAGATCTTCTATGGGTTGGCTTCAATTCCTCATTGTTTCACCATGAAGTGAAGGAATTTCCCAAACTTTACTCTGAATGCACACTTGCTAGGGTTAAGGTACATCCCGTAACCTCGGAGTGTTCGGAAGGTCTCTTTAAGGTCTGTAGTATATTGCTATGCTTTCTGCCTCTTTACGAGCATACCATCCATGTAGGCCTTTATTTCCTCCTGAGCTGCTTCTGGAAAACACTTATCACCAGCCTCTAGAAGGTTGCTCCTGGTTCTTTAGGACAAAGGGCATGTTCTGATAACAATAAGTCCCATTCTTAGTGATGAATGAGGATTTTTCCTCATCAACCTCGCCATCTTTATTTTGTTGTAGCTAGAGAATGCGTCAAGGAAGCTTAGTAACTCATGGCCCACCGTGGAATCTACCAACTTGTCTATTATTTCAAGAGGAAAGCTATCCTTCAGACAAGCTCTGTTGAGGTTGGTGCAGTCAACGCACATCCTCTACATTCGGTTGGCCTTCTTTACCAAGAGCACATTGTCCAACCACTCAAGGTATTACACTTCACGAATGAAGCCTGCCTTCACCAGTTTTTTAACCTTTTTTTTTATGGTTGTCTATCTATCAGGGGCAAATTACCCCCGCTTCTAGATTACAAGCTTGTAGGTCGAGTTGACTTTCAACTTGTATTTAATCACACTCCGATCGATACCCAACATGTCCTTGGGACCCCAGGCAAAGATATCTGCATTGTTCCTCAGAAAGGTCAGGATGCCCTCCCTTTGTTTATCTTACAGCTCGGACCCAGTCTACACTATCCTATCGGATCGTCTCTTTGTTAAGGAAACTAAGATTCTCCTAACCAATGATACCTTCTGGGCCGACCTACTTCCAAATTCTCCTTTGGTCTCTATTGTCAATGACTCTTAAGTCTTGCTCTTTAGGAGGGCTACATAACACTATTGGGATGCTTATTAGTCCCCACCGGTGATATGTGGAGAATTTCATCATCAGGTGATAAGTGAAGACTGTTGCTTTCAGAGCATTCAGAGTCGGCCTCCAAAGGATCATGTTGTAGCTGGATAGACAATTCACTACAATGAAGTTTATGTTCACAGTCAATTGTCATGGATAATTGCCTACTATAAGATGATGATTTATCATGATTTCAGGTTGTATGGTTCATTTGGTGAATCCGACCAATGGGGTCCTCACTAGTCAGAACAACTCGGGTCCGAGACCTAGCTTCTAGAATACATCCTAGAAAATCATGTCCACGGATCTTCTACTACTCTTCTAACTTCAAAGTTCGCTATGTTGACAGTGACAACCAGTGTAACATCATGAGGGTAATGGACTACCTCAAGGTTGTCCTCCAAGAAGGTGATGGGTATTTCAGTGGGAAGTCTATTAATTGATGCACCGGCCCGGTCCTCCATCAAGGCATAACTCCTCCTAGTAGAGCTACTTTCTCCTCCGATGGTTGGTCCACCAATAATGATATGAATAATTCCCATTGGAGCTCGATTCTCTTGTGGGGCGAACAGGCCATCATTAGGATGTCCTCTGAAAATCAGCTTCTCGATCTTGTCCCTCAGGTGGACACATTCTTAAGTGTCACGGCCGCGGTCTTTGATTCATGCTTTCTGCAAGTATACAGGTAGTATCAAGTTATAAAGTATACTCTAAGGAGTAGGATGTCGAACCTACAAGGACCAAGAAGTACTGGTACTAACTATCATTCTATTATCTAGTCTAATAGAAATTGGGTGGAACTAAACTAAGCTAAACACTAAATTAATCAAAACTCACTAATGAAAGGATGAAGTCTTGAGAGCAATCTGTCATAGAAAAGGCGTATTAAAACAATGAATACCTCTTAGGTTTTCATAAATATATAGACAAATATCTTAAGGGTAATAACTGTAGGGTTTTGGACCAAGGGTTCCTATTACTATTCGATTCTTCCCTCTAGGTAACTAATACCTCGTACCCTCACTGCCTTAGCATTTTAGGGAACTTATATCTTGGAAGGGTTATGGGAATAAGATATATTAAAGACTCGTTCTCCTTAGTACCCTATCTCTTGGAGTACTCACAACTCTCTCTATTAATGTAGATCTCCATACGGGGAGGAATTCGCTTCTTCCCCCATATGAATCATATTGGAGATATGGGCTGTCACAACATAGAAATCCAATGCAATAAAAGCACTCTCAATAAATCTCAAAACTAAGGGAACCAATTAACCATTAACGATCAATATCAAAAATAACGACTAACCCGAGGGTTTATCATGCTTAAATGGCTAACAAGTTAGTTCCCATGGTAGGGGAACAAAAATTCAATACAAAAAGATGTGAGGTAATCAAAATAAACATGAACAGACTTCCATCTAATATTCCCTCCACTGTTGGTGGCGTATATGAATCTGCAATGAATCTCTCTCCCTTCAAACCCTTGTCGTGCAAGAGTGATTCCGATGATAGATGATATACGAGATAATATGCTACTTTTCAAACCCTAAACGTTCCTATTTATAGGGCCTACTACTTCTGGAAAATATCTAACACGTTTTTAATCCTCGTGGGCCCAACAAATAATAAAATCAAATTTGGGTCTGGCTGCATACAAGGGCCATACAGGCATATGGCGCACCTGACGCCAGGCAGGATAGTGATTATCCTACGAGCGATGGCAACCAATGGATTGCCAAGAGAGCAAGGAAAGGGAAGTTAAAACAGAGAAGAAAGTCTCTGAAACTTCAAAGAAAATACTTTTATTCAAAACTTAATAATCTAAGACCAACCCACAAGCCGGGTTAAATAGCTTCAAAAGAATAACCTAGAGACCCTATCATCTTATCTAAATTTACCAAAATTAGCAAATAATTATTCAAAACCTAAACTTATCCAAACTTAAAATTTAAAACAAACTAAATAGTTATCCAAAATCCTAGATAAAATCAGATTCAAATCCAAACATGATTTGACAAACTAATTATTACCAAAAGTGGTAAAAAAATATCTAAAAATAAAGTTTTGAAGGTAAAACATTGGAATTTGGCATCGAAAACAGGGCAAATAACTTAATCACATCATCTGACTCAGATCCTCCTACATCAGCGCCCATATGGCCCTCTGGAAAAGTTAGATTATTTTTTTATCACAGCCTGGGACATGAATAGGGGCATATGGGTGCATGCTTGCCCGTATGCCCTTCTAGCGAAGCAGTTGTTGTGCTTCAATAAAGCATACGATTGTATGCTTCTTCTATGCATGCCCGTTTGCTCCTCTGGCTTTCTGATTCTGACTCAATTGAAGTTAGGGTGTTCCCTCTTGCTTCTTGGGGCCTTCTCGAATCTTTTTTAGTTCCCGACTTCAAGATTTTAGCCTTGAAACTCCAAAAATTTATTTCACTCTTGAATTCCTTTGATATGCCCTATTAATCAAAACTATCACAAATTAAGTACTAGTATGCTATATTTTCACCAAATAACATGCAAAGTATACATGAATGTGATATAAATATATGAACAGTTAAACACTTATCATTCTTTGTGAAAGCGACATTACTTCTTACTATCCTTCTGCTTGCCACAACTCTTCATTTTAGTCTTCCACGCAAGATCTTGGAATCTTCAATATTCATTAGGATATGAGTTTGGCTTGCGTTAAGGGGTGCGTGGTTACAGAACCGAGCCAGCTTGGGATTCCAAGTACTCTCCTTGGTCAGGGGTTTCGGTCTCTTGACCGGCCCTTGCAGCTTGTGCACTCGGGCTTGATCTCTTTTTTGCTTCTTCTATTTAGTCTCTTCACGCTGGGCTACTTGGATCTCCTCGGCATTTTTGTATTTCTCATCTTAGGTGAATAAGTCGACCAAATCTCTGGGTTGCCTTTTGAATCAAGAGAATTGGAAGGATGATTTCTTAAGACCTTTCATGAGGGTTTCGACAATGAATGATTGGTCGAGAGTCGGCACTTCTAGAGTAGCAAAGTCGAATCTTTGGACATAGTCTATGAGGTTCTCTCCCTCCTACTGCTTGACCTGCATTAATGTTGCAGAGGTCTTCTGCTTCTTACTAGCCATAAAATACCCGGTAAGAGATCAGACAAATCCTCAAACGAGGAGACGGACCCCGATGGTAGGTGGGAGAACTAGGTCTATGCCGTGCCCCTTAGTGTCGCCTAGAAAGCCTAGCATAGGATCTCGTTGGGAGCCTTGTGAAGTAACATCATAGCTTTAAACGATTCCAGGTGGTCTATTGGATCTGTGGTACCATTGTATGTCTCCACCAATGGCATCCGGAGCCCAGCAGGTAGAGGGACTTCCAAAATCTCATGGATGAAAGGAGAGATAGGTTGGGGGATATACCTCTGTTTTTCCTTGGCCGGAGGGGAAATCACCTGGTGGTGAGGTCAGGGCGACTCCTCCGACCGGGATCGCGGTTGTGATGCCTCGATGCTGTTAGGCAACATGGCACCTTCTTTCTTGCCAT
Source organism: Dioscorea zingiberensis (assembly GCA_026586065.1). NCBI lineage: Eukaryota > Viridiplantae > Streptophyta > Magnoliopsida > Dioscoreales > Dioscoreaceae > Dioscorea > Dioscorea zingiberensis. The sequence goes on from CM048826.1 coordinate 26,721,501, forward strand.
ACACTTTGGGCTCCTGGGCACGCATTGATGACCTTCATCCAATTTCAAGCGGCTCCAATAAGCACTTCTTGTGCTGCTTTAGAGACGGGAGGGTATGGTCCCGCTCCTACAAAGCTTTGGTGAGCACCTCGAGTTACTTCTAGAGTAGCTAAATCTTGATATCTCACAAGTCCTCCTTCAAGACAGTTGGTTGATCTTGGAGGTGGCGATGGCCCCGAGAGCTAGCCCAGACCCCACAGCGTCGTCCACCGATGTATCTGCCACCGGGTTTTTCTTACCTCTGGCCATCAGAAGCTGGTTTTCACGATTCTTCATCTCATTGCTAATAAACGGTGTCAAACTGTTGATGCTCTAAACCGGAGGATCCTCAAGATTTGTACTACGAGAGATCACCTAAGAAAAATCTAGACGGTCGTTGGTCGCATAGAAGAAGCTACAGCATGATTTTTTTGCATCTTTTATTTGTGGTGTGGATGCACCTAAATTCAAGATCTATGGAATGGTTGTATGAATTTTTTTACCCCCATTTTATAAGGGGAGACTTTGCCCAATTTTTGAGCAAGTTCTATTCTTAGAGAAATCTCTAGGGCTAGGGATAGCTTTGGAATCACATTGTTGCATTTGCTCAATTGTATTCCTCAGTACTTATTGTGATTTGCCCACTTTTTCATGCTCTAATGAGTGGTGTTGTGTTTCTATATTGGTGTGTGCTCACTTTCCTTCTTCTCTCTTTTCTTATAGGTGCTCCATACCACAAGTGAAGAGAGTGGGACCACAGAATACCCCTGCTAGCGCCCCAGCACCTACAACACCCACACCCTCCCCTCCAGCAACTCAGGAGAACTTTGAGGGGAATCACGTGCCTGATGAGGACCTCGCCATCTAGGGGTGTATTCTACTTACCCATGATCTCCCTTTTACTTACATTTGTTAAATCTTTTTGTCATATGGGAGTCATCGGGGAAGATGACATCCTTTAGTTTAGGGGATGGGGTTTGTGTGTCTTATAGTATTTTGAGTCCCTTGTACTGAAACTCTTTTCTTAAATTTTCAGCATGCTAAAATATTTTTTTTTTCCCTTATTTTCATGCATTGTATACTTTCACACCCCTCATGTACAAAATTGAAGTGGTCGGTCTCCTACTATATAGGGCATATGTACGGGTAGTACATAAGAGCTGAACTTGTCAAACTATAGGAAGATCACATTCGTACATACACTTGTGCAATGAGAATTTCTTTTAGAATTTCATGAATGACTTTAGTCTAGTTCTAGGTTGTATAGAGAACATATATGCATTGAGGAATTGGAATAGGGTATAAAAATCATGGTAGTTGATTTGGACTCGATACATAGGGAGGTACATAGAGACCAGGGGTACAGGTGAGCTCTAATTAAGGTGAATTTCTGGTAAGAAAAAATAAACAAAATAAACAAAAAAAAGGAGGCCTCAATAAACAGCATGCTTAAGTGAGTAAAGAGAGCACCACAAAGAGGAGAGCAATAGGCTGCCCCGGGAGTAAGGTCTTCTACTAGTAGAGAGTAGCGAAAATCTTAACTATGTAGATTTGTGCTTCTAATCATATTCTCCCTTACATGTATCTATCTGTGTAACCTACACTATGACTAAGGGCATTATAATGGTAGAATTCTGACGCACAGTGTAGACTATATATCAATGATTGATACTTGTGTTTGAAATTTTCAGCTCATTGCTCATGGTGTCATCTTGCATTTCTTGTCATGGGCAAAGGATATTCGACCTAGAAATTGTATGCTTGGGCTATTGTCATGTATGTTCCCTTGTTCATTGATTGAGGACAAGCAATTGTTTAAGTTTGGGGGCGTGTTAGCTCTTGAAAAAGAGCTATTTAGAGGACTTAATATGCGACGTTGAGACCAAAGATGGGTATTTAACGATGTATTTAAAGATAAACTTTGGTTCATTTGTATAAATTCTATCTCAACTAGCATGAACACTTATTTTACTAAATTTCAATATTTAATGGATCAATTTCTACACTAATGCAAGTTGTAATTAATGTTGACAGATGGTGAGGCCTATGGACAAAGATTGGGATGATTGTGAGGAAAAGGAAAAGGGTGTTCTTTGAAGAAAATGTAAAATGAGAGAAAGTATAGATGGTTGAGAGAATCCTGGAAAAGAAGCTGAGATTAAGAATTTATTGGAAGTGCTACAGGACTTCAAATCCAATCTCTACCATTCATATTGTAGATAAATATATCAGGAACACCCGGTTATAATTTCAGCTTAATCCGATTTGAAATGGTCTTCCAATCAGGCACTTGATGATGACTATATAGGCTAAAATCACCAGAACGTCACGATATTGGACGTCGTAATGTTCAACTGGAGTGTCGCGATAATAATTATCAGAAGGATGTCTAGAATTCCAAGGTTCTCTAGAACGTCGTGACACTCTCCAGGAAGTTGCGACATAAACTGGCGGATGAGATTGAGGGATTCCCAAGTTTTAACAGACGTCGCGACGTTAATTTCTGGGGGTATAAATAGAGAACTGATTCTCTATTAGAGCGACTTTAGACCTTCGGGGTGGCAACAAGCACATTGTGGAGATTTCATGGTTCCAGAGAGCGTTCGTAGTAGGGTGAAGCTCCAATGCCAAAAAGTAGATTACTTCTACCTTTAGACTTGATTTTATTCTCTCATTTGTATCATTAATGGATGTTATGACAAAAAGGCACAGTAATTTTGATTCTCCATTCATGATGGTAGTTTAAACACTTTATCTAGGGTTGTATGAGTACTATGATTTGATATCAATCTATCTTATGCTTTGTATGTTGTGTTATGGATGTATATGCCTATGTTTTCATGTGTGTTGAATCATACACCGAAAGGCAATGATATATATGTTGCTATTAATGCATAGGCGCATGTGTGTGTAGTGGTATGGACAACATAGGGAGGAAGACTGGTGTGACTGGTCGGAGTATCACCGCATAGGCATATGTCCGTGTGTTCCTCAGTTGAGGCTTAGTATAGGGAGTAGTAATGACTCACCCAACTGATAGACATATGCTGGAGGGATTTTAGGCGTATTCCTTAGGTATAAGGAATTACCAACGATGCCCTAAGCACTTGAAGTCCCCTAATAATCATCGACTAGCTCAAATCCTAAGTAATACAACCTCTACAAGGCATAAGAGAACACCTCTACAAATCATAGGAACCATACAACCTTGGATTAATTCACCTGGACAGAAACCCCACGCGAGCTTATTTTTGTTTACTATTTTCATTAGAGTTAGTTTTTTATTACCACTAGGATTAACTGACTAAATTGGCAATTAAGTTACTGCTCAAGTAGTCCTAGTTTCCATTCCCTTAGGATTCGACCTAGCTCTAGCCAGTTTTTATTACTTACGACCATGTACACTTGTGTGTAGAGGCTCAAGTGCCTGAACTCATTAATGACGGTCAATACTGAGCCACCGAGCTGATGTGACAAGTACATACGCTATCTTTTCTATTGTGGGGTATCAATATTCCGGACCATTCAACACTTTGGCGGTATAGTAAATAGGCCTCTTGTTCCCATCCTCCTTTTTCATCAATACTGAGCTGACCGCTATGGGGTGGAAGCTAGGTACATATATAACTGGTCCCCTAGGCAAGGTTTGGTTAAGAGAGGCGGGGAGCTGAGGTCTTGTTATATTTGCTTGAAGGCTTTTTTATAGTCCTTTATCCATTCAACCTTTGGGGGCTTCCAGAGTGTTGTGAAGAAGTATATGCTCTTATCTCCTAACCTCGATATGAATCTTCAGAGGGCCGCTAGTCTCCTATTCAACCTTTGGATCTCTCAAATCGTCTTTGGAGGGCGCATTTCTACGATGACCTTAATTTTCTCAGGGTTGGCTTCTATCCTCCTTTGCGGTGCCATAAACCCAAGGAATTTCCCTGATTTGACCCTGAATGCTCACTTATTAGGAATAAGGCTCATCCCATACTTTCTCAACGTCCTAAAGGTCTCTTCCAAGTCAGCGATATGTCAGTCGGCTTCTTCGCTCTTTACAAGCATGTCGTCTATGTATACCTCCAGATTCTTGCGAAACTGTTCTTTGAATACTTTGTCAACCAGTCTTTGAAAAGTTGCTCCAGCATTCTTCAACCCAAAGGGTATACCTTAGTAACAATACGTCTTCATGATGAACAAGGTCTTTTTATCGTCAGATCCCACCATCTTGATTTGATTGTAGTTGGAGAAGGTATCTAGGAATCTCAACAAGCCCTGTCCCACAGTGGAGTCAACCAACTTATCAATCATAGGAAGGGGGAAGCTGTCTTTTAAGTAGGCCTTGTTCAGCTTGGTGAATTCTATACATATTCTCCACTTCCCCATAGCCTTCTTGACCTAGACCATATTGGCCAACCACTTTGTGTAGTGTACTTCTTTGATAAAGAATACCTTGAGGAGCTTGTCGACCTCCTCATTTGTGGCTTGTTGTCTTTCTTAAGCAAAACGTCTCCTTTTTTGGATTACCGGCTTATAAGAGGGGTCTACATTTAAACGGTGCTCTATGACACTCTTATCCACACCAGGTATGTCTTCGGGTCCCAAGGTGAAGACGTCTGTGTTTTTCCTCAAGAACGTTGGGATCCTTTCCCTTCGTTCTCCTTGTAGCCTAGCTCCGATTTGTACCGTACGTTTGGGACTATCTTTCGACAAGGGGATGGTGTTTAGCTCTTCCACCGGGCTAGCTCTCTGTACGGACTTCTCTTCAACCTCCTCTTAAGCTTCAATGGTCAGGGATTCTCGAGGTCAATTCTTGAGGAGTGTCATATAACACTGCCTGACAACGGGCTGATATCCTCTTACTTCCCTACACCCATGCCTTGTAGGGAATTTTTATGAGCAGATGATAGGTAGATACCATGGCCCCCAATGCATTCAACGTGGGTCATCCTAAAATGGCGTTGTAAGGAGGGGGGAGTTGACAAGGAGGAAGCTAGTCATTACTATGGATTATTTGGGGTATGTTTCAACCGTTAACCGAAGTGATACCATCCCCTCTGCCTGCACCAATCTCCCACCAAAGCCTACCAATTTGATCTTTGTGGGCAGCAACCCTCAGGTCAGAGACCTAGTTTCCAATATGTGCTCTAGAACACAATATCAGCAATGCTCCTACTCTTAACCAGAACTCTCTTGACATCATAGTCAGCAATTCTGACGATGACTACTAAGGTATCATCATGGGGTGGATGTCTCTCAAATCATCGTCCAAGAAAGAAATTGGGAGTTCTACTCAGATTCACTTACTGGGTGGTTCTAGTTGAATTTCGGTGGTAGTACGACTTCGGCAGTGGAGTCCTCTCTTTTATCTTTACTCGACCCACAGTAATAAAATGAATTAGGTTGTGAGGTTCGTTTACGAACGAGAGGGGGGCTCATCGTCCAAACTTGGTCCCCTCCTAGGAAGGACGGTTCCAACTTCGAGGATCATACGTCACTCCCTGACTTCTTTGTCAATCAGAGGAGGAATCGAGTTCTTCTTACCTCTCGCCATTATCGTGTTTGATACATCTTTTTGATCGTTGTCCCCACAGACAGCGCCAATTATTGATGCAGACAATCAGCTCATCCTTAGGATCGGAGCTGATTGGGGACCAACCAATATAATTTAGTATTGGTGGACTCCTTGAGTTAGTAGCTAGGAGATGATCAGTTGTTAGCGAGGGTGTTGGTCGTGACGATTTCTCTTGCGGGAGCTTATGAATTTGTGCCTGAGATAACCTACACAGTGGGAAGTTCAAGGATAAGGGGGTTGTCCCCAAACTCTCCAACGATCCAGTTAGTCCATGAGATCAGGAAGGAGGAAGAGAGAAGGGAAAGGGAGGATTCAGAGAAGAGAATTGAATCAAGGTCGAGAGGAGCAAAGAAGTGTGATGAGAGAGGGAGGAGAGGAAAGGCAGCTAATGAGAGGCCAACGGAAGTCCCCTCCTTCTCTCCTTTCTTCCCCTTTTATACCTTTCTGAACGGTCTGATTTTTGTAAGTAGCTTGGGCGCCAATTAAGCTCCAACTCGATACCATCTCAGACGGAGCCTTGGCCAAGCTTCCAACTTTTGAAAATCTGATTTTACTTGTATTCAGTTGGGGGGAAACTCGTATGGACATTTCTCCCCTGAGTCGTCAAGCCTCCGCGACATGTCTCCTCGGGTTAAGCGGCTCAGATCATGCCACGCGTCTCATGGAATTTTCCCCATAACAATACACACACTCACACACACACACACACACACACACACACACACACTATATATATATATATATATATATATATATATATATATATATATATATATATATATATATATGAAATATGAAACCCTAGTCACCCCCCTCCCCGGGCTTAGTGGTCGGCTCTGGGATTTGGCCTATCGGATCAAATAGAATTCGAGTCACAATCTCAATATAACAATTAGCTCTTAGTATAGTTTAACCCTATTGTTATTAATATTATATGTTGGTATAATTTTTTACTTACATTAACAATAAATGTCACTAAATAAGTATTTCTAATATCCAAAAATGTTGTACTGTCGTATAAATGAGCTTCTCATACACGACATCTATCTAGGAGTAGGATCATATAACATCTATAATGGTTGATTGTGGTACAACACATTCTTTAAATTATTCAGAGGCTCCACTAGATTCTCCATATAGATTGAGATCCTTTCATTGACCACTACTAGTCGTTGTTGTTTTTGTACAACCCTTGAGTTTGTGCTCCTCCAATAAGTAATTTGTAGAGCAAATAATCATCTACAAGTAATTCGGTTAAACTACTTGCTTTAGTTTTTGCTTATATATTATATGCAATTCACTTAAAATCAAGTGCGCGTGTGGTAGTGTTTATTATATATATATATATATATGAGTTGTCGATGTGCTTGAGTGTTATATGTGTCTATTGTAAATCAGCTGGCATAACACTTAAGTAAATGACTAAACCCCATGTAATGAAATGATTGGTCCATTGATGCATGCAAAAATGTAAGCTATACTTCTCCCTCAAGTATACGGAGTTGATTAAATAGTAAAGTACCCAAAGTAGGGTAATCGAATCCATAGGGATTGGCCACTAGTACTAGTTGTCCTCTATTACCTAGCCTAACTATAAGATGAATTGTGTGATCAAAATAGTTGAATGTCCTAACTAAAAGCTAATGTGAACAATTGGTGAATTGAGAGCAATTGGAGATGAAAGATGGCACCTCAGATCACAATCCCCCTAGAATTCCCTTGCTCATGATCGATTCCATATTACCAGCTAATTACCGATAATTCTTGGAGGATATAGAAATGTGATTCTCAACACAGCACCCGATCTCTCGTGATGTTCATGCACATCCTAACACCCTTGTCTGACTGGAAGCTATCTAGAAGAATCCTAGAGCTACTGCGATATTCTAGTCGTTCCGAGTCACCGCACAAACACTCGTGGTACTGGGTGCTCTAACCTACTAAGGTGGATGACTCTAGTCCCGCACAAGGGAACACCACATAAAGATATCTAGACAGATAACAACTCTAGGCCAATTCAATAACAACTCCACATCCATCCAGCGTGAACACTAACATGTTGATGCTATCTCCTGAGGAGACGGATGATTGGGCTCATGCACAGGACAACCACAAAGAATTGCTAGTACGAATAATCAAGATGCTACACAGATGATCAATATGTTGCCTTCATGAAGTTTATTTAGGCTTGAAAATAAAGAAACATGACGTGCCTAGGTTGTGTTTATCTTGTATTTATCTTTGGATAACTTCTGGACAACTTTGGGATCAAGTTAATACGGTTTTAGATGATCCTAAGATGAGCACGGCCATGTTGATCTGAAGCACGCTTGTGCTCCTCTTCTGCAATACATTTTTTGGACTCCTAAAAGTTGCACGGCCCTAAGCACGGCCGTGCTTTTGGCAGTGCTCTTTTTCATCTCTTCGGAGTCTTCATCAAATGTTCGATCGAATGAGAAAATCAACTCGGATTGACCTAAAATTTTAACTAGATGTTATTAACTCCTTTTCCTTCAATCTGAATGGTGGTGATTAGCTTTGGAGTCCTGTAGCTCTTGTAATAATTTCTAGACTTCTGCAGCTTGTTCATACTACTCACAGCTCTATCTCCTCCTCTCTTTTATTGCTTCATTGATATAAAACACCTCCAAATTATTCAGTTTCACTTTTCTCTCGGGTACCTATTTATCTTTCCAATGACAACAATATACCCAAAAGAGCACAAAAGTAGAGGAATTCATGCGAAAAGACAAGTAAAGTGCATACAATATAGTATGAAAATATGTATAATATGCACTTATCACCCATCACTTGTGCTGTTGTTTGTGACATTATATTGAATGAGAGATCTTTGTTTTTTAGGTTTTGGAAGACCATGTTTATGAGTATACTTGCATATAGCATAGGTAAAATTATAGACAATTCTCATACTTAGGGTGTATGTTGTAGGGAAAACATATAGGCATTATAGAATACCTGTAGAGTATGAACTTCAGGGATGTCAAGTAGTTCTTAAAGTAGGGTTGAGAACATAATAGTAGGGGGACCAAGTGAGCTTTTAAACATCAGGGTGATTTTCTTGTTTTTTTTAACAAAAAAAAAAGAGGGAGAACATCAAAAAATCTCTAGTAGTTCATACATCTACTTGTATTCTATCTTGCATGCATCTATCTATACAGTATACGAGCTGAGTAGAGTGAGTTGAAATTTTCAAAGAATTCTTGTGCAAGTAGCAACTTAATTTATTTCTATGTTAGTACCATATATGAAAAGCTTGGCACCTTTATTATTGTTGTCACAAAAAGGAGTGCATGGAAAAATTAGGTGATGCAACCAAGATAAGTGAACTTGAGTGATTTTAATGTATATTGATTGGTAAATTGCTTGAGGGCAAGCAATAACTCAAGTTTTGGGGTGTGTTAGCTCTCGGAAGTGAGCTATTTTTGAGATGTAGATTAATTGTTTTAGAACCAAAAGGCAAGTTAATTGAGCATATATGATGTGTTTTCGTTCTACTTTATGAATTTAGTGTATTGAGTTAGCTCCACTCGTTTAACTGCATATCTAGCATCAGTTATATTCATTCAAGAACTAATTCAAGTTGTAGTCTATTGTACAGGAGGAATGGATTCTAAAGTAAAGGGACAAACCATAAATCTACTCCACAGCATTGCGATGGTGAATTTCAGTTTCCTGATGACACGAAGCCCAAGGCCTGAAGAATCACCAGAGACTCAATGTCACGATGATACTTTTTGAGCGTCGCGATGTTAAGTCCCAGAAGAGAAGATAGAGAGTTAGCATCATGATGATACTTTTCCAGCGTCACAACGATATTTGGGGGGCTTCTTGATTTGGGATTCTTCGTCATGACGCTAATTTATTGCCATTACAACACTAATATATCAATTTCTATAAAAACTACTAATTAAGCGCTTTGGGGAGCCTACCGACAAAGCATAATTCTAATTACAGAGCTTGGATCCTCAATTTTAGGGCAAGGCGGTCCATTCTAATGATCGACCAGGAGAATCATCTGTGGACGGGGGCATCGAGAACCTAGAGGGTGTTTGATATTGAATCATGGATGCTTTGATTTTATTGTTCAATTTCATGCTTGGCACCATGCCTATGAGCTAAACCTCTTCCTTTAGGGCTTGTATGAACATCAATTAATACTTTGATTTCCATGAGTTGTTGTTAGTATGAATGTGTTAGTGTGTTTGTACCACTTAAACCACCTAATCGAAAGAAGGTGACAAACCTTACCTTTCTCCACATGAAAATGGGAGAAGGGTCGGTCTAAGTTCACAATGTGGGACCCTACGAGTTTGTGTTCTTGTATCCTTTAAAACACTCGATCAAATGAGGATGGTAAATCTTTAACCTCTCCCCATGAAAATGGGAAAAGTATGGTGCAAGTCACAAAGTGACAGGTATAGAGACCCATGATCGAAGTAGGTATTAGGGTCATTTAACTCCTGGTGCCATCAATAGACATATTGATAAATTAGTGGAATTTATGTGATGACATGAATCTTAATTATTCTTGGTTAACCCACATTCATAACAACAATAGTTCTATGTCAATCAAGGTTGATTATCCTAATCATGTCAAGGATTCATATAAGCCCTAGTTAACTTGCTAGATTCTCCCAAAAACTTGCTTCTGTATTTTACTTGTTTTTCTATATGTTAGAGGTACTATAAATAACCACCCTTTATCAACCAATTGGATAAACATAGGCTTGAGAGTAACTGGCACTTAGTTAGGTCATTCTCTACTCCCTGTGGATTTGACACTCTTTTCATCAACTTATTATTTTCAACGGCAAAGAAGCTTGAGTAAGAGCGTTTCATACGCGCTCAACAATGATGGCCCAAGCTCCAACGCATTCAATGTTTGCTTCTAGTACTAATGGACTATCACTCGTGCACTGTCTTTTCAGCATCACCCTCGCAAGTATCGATGGACTCACTAGCTGCCTTTGGGGGGTTTGTTGAGCGCGTACACACACTCACGCAAGCATACGTGTTGTCAAAGTAGTAAAAGTAAGTCCCAATGTCTTATCCTCAAGGAGTGAAACTTGGACTAATTGATTACTAGCCTACTCTAGTACTACATCCATTCAGTCAATCGAAATCGGGGAATTTGGCTACACTAAGCTAATACCTAGAAAGCAATTAAAAGTTAACGCAGGGTTAATGAGTGCATAATTATACATATTTTCATACTATATTTTCATGCACTTTTCTTGCCTTTTCGCATGGATTTCTCTATTTTTGTGGTCAATTGGGTATCTTGTTGTGATTGAACAAGAAAACAGGCACTCAGGACAAAAGGAGCTAAAATCAGGACAATTCGGAGCGAAAAGAACCAAACAAACAAGGACACAGACGTGTTCCCAGGCGTGCCCTTTAGCACAGGATTGCTTCTACTTGTGTGACTTTTGGGATTTTATAAAAACACGTTTCAGGACAGAACACGGGTGTGCTTAGATCATGCCAATGCTTCTTGATTTGTGAAGTCCATAAAAAGGCGCTCAATGTAACTTTTGAAGGGGGACTTTTGGTAGATCGACTTTGGGCGATTCTTTGGTCGTTGGCTAGGGTTTTGGAGAGGAGATTGAAGGCAAAGAAGACATCGATCGAGGGAGTTTATATTATTTAAATAAGTCTTCTTCTTTAGATCTTGTTAGGGTTTCCCATAATATAAGAGGCTAAACCTTCTATGGTGCATCAGATTCTGGAACCCTAGGATGAACTTGTGACTTATTTCTTTTTTTTATATTGGCTTTTCTTTTTTATTAAGTTTGTGAATTGTCTATGTGTTTTTAATGCTTGTTATTTGTTAGTATGAAAGCGCCAATCACATATTTGTAGTTGCTTGATGCATGAAGAGAAATCACGTTCAAGCTAGACCTAGGCATAGATGATAGGGATGTGTACCCGCCTAGAGATCTGGCATACGGTGATTACACAACTCACTCCCCAAATTAGGGTAAAATCTACTAGTGGGGACCACAAAAACTAGTAATAATGATAATGTAGTCGTACGCACGAAGTTGTGGTATGGGACTAGTGTTTGGCTACACGAGAGATCGTTGTCAAACTAATTTAGGGTTCCTCACGGTCCAAAAATATATATATTTCAACTAGATAGCCAGTATTAGGAAATTGGTCAAACAAGGGATTCTTAGGGGGATAGAGATCTGGTTTGGCATGTCTTCTTTATTGATAAACTCTAGATTTGTCAACTATTCACTTTAGTTTTAGTTCTTCTTCAGATTACTTAGTTAGGATTATAAAACCACCAACCATATTTTAGGCTAGATAATAGAAGATAAATTAGTACTATCTCTACCGATTCCTATGGATTCGACTACCCTACTCTCAGGGTACTTTACTACTTGAGCGACCCCCTACACTTGCGGGCGAGCACACATCAAGGGTGCAAGGAGAAACACAGTAATGAAGTTCCAGTGTTTTATGCCATGTTGACATGCTAATGATTTTCATATATGATTTATATAGGTTTGCTATACTAGTAGACAAGGGCTACTTGGTGGGAGGACTTCATGTGCAATTGTATAGATGATGATTCCCTATGTCTAGGGTATACGCCTATAGTCTTTACAGTATATATCTATGCATAGAATGAGACGTTACTGACCCTAGTTCTATACCCTGACTGTGAGGCTACTACAATAGGGTCAGTTTGGTTCACAGAAGTGGAGCGCCCGAAGTTGGAAGTGGGCCACTTCAGCCCACTTCCACGCGTTTGGTTCATAGTAGTGAACACCAAAGTCTCAAGTCCAACTTCAAAACCGGCCTACTTCAACCTTTTGACTTTTGTAAAAAAAAAACATAAGAAGTGGGAGTTTGGTCGATTTTTACTACTTGACCGAACTCCCACTTCTGGCACCCACTTTGACACAAGTGCGTTAATGACACCACCTCCTATTTTCTCCTGTTTTCTCTCCCGAAGAGCTCGTCTTCTCTCCTGATCGCCTCATTTCTTCTCCCTTGCCTCTGGCTCTCGACCGACTGCCCCCATCTCTTCTCCACATTAGGGTTTAAAGGTTTGTCACCCTCGCCTCTTGTTCTTGATCGGTTGTCCCCATCTTATCTATGCTGTCTACTAGCTATGGCGTTTTAGGATTTCGGCTTCTCCCCTTTCTGGTACTTTTAACCAGTCATTCCCTTGTGTTTATCCACTTCTATGGGTTGTCTTTCTCACCTCCGGTCCTCGATTGATCGTCCCCTTGTCCTTTCCATTGTAGGCTAGGGTTTTGGGTTCGTCTCCCTAGCCTGATTCGCCGTCTCTCTTTAATCCACTATTGGCTAGGTTTTGGGGTTGTCTACCTCACCTCTGGTTTTCAATTTGCTAGTGTTTTTTGGGTTTTGTCTCCCTCACATTCAGTTGTCCACCAGTTGTCCTTTTTCTCTTCTTCAATCCAAAGTTGTGGTTCTACCGAGCTGCTGTTTGTGAACAACTGACCCTCCTTTTCAAGCAATTCCAACTCTCTCTGCATGTATCCCCTCTTTCTTATCTTATTTCATTGTATTTATGTTCTTCATTTTGGTAATCATGATTTTTTGTTTGTTAATTTTTTTTAATACTATTTAATCTCCCCAATTTTGGAGGAGATAGTGCTAGTTTTGCAAGTCTTATTTGTGGTTTGATAGGACGTACTATAATTTGCAAGTAGTGGAAGGTATATATATATATATATATATATATATATATATATATATATATATATGTTAATGAATTTCATGTTTGATGCTTGATGCTTGATGGATTTCTTTTTTTTTAATGGTCTGTACTTGGAATTCATGTATTGCACACTAATTTGACTGCCTTTTGATTTAACTGGTAGTATCCTTTTTTAAATGTTGAATTTTGCATGTTCATATATTTTCAATTTATGTAGGTTTTATTAGTCTTAAGTTTGCATGAATTCTAGTCAATTGAATGTAGTTCCAATTTCTCTTCGGAATCCATGTTCTGATTACTGATTTTGCATGTTCATCTTTTTTTTTGTCTTAAGTAGGTTTTATTAGATTACATGTTTTATTCAACTAATTTTAAATGTTGAATCTTGCATGAATTTTATTAGTCTTAATTTTTCATGCTTCTAGCCCAACAAGCATGTACTGATCATTCATATATCTTGAGGTTCTTCTATAATATTTTGCATTGCATCTAAATGCACATAAATGAAACTCCATTTTAATTTAAATAGCAATAGTTGTAGGGTTTTTTTTTAAAAAAAAAAATATATCTTCTTAGTGTTGATTTTGCATGTTCATCTATTTGTAACTCGTGTGAATTATATTAGTGTTCTTATAAAAGTTGAGTGTAGTTCCAATATCCCTTTGGAATTAATCCATTCTCTTCTTTTGGAATTAAATTGCATGATTGTAGGGGCCAATAAAATGAGTTATGATAATTTATATATCTTCAGTTTTTCTCCAATCTTTGCAATGCATCTAAAAGCACAGGAATGTAATTGCATTTTTAGATTACAACTACAGTAAAATTGTGGTGATGCTAATTTTTTTATTTTTTATATCTTCTGGTTTCTGATTTTGCATCTTCATGTATTTTGAATTCATGTAGATTATATTAGTGTTTAGTTTGAATGCATCCTAATAAGGCTTGTGTAGTTCTAATATCCCTTTGGAATCCATGCCCTTCTTTTGGAATTAAATTGCATGATTGTAGGGCCTAATAAAATGAGTTATAATAATTTATATACCTTTAGTTTTTCTCCAATATTTTGCAATGCATCTAAAAGCACAGGAATGTAATTGCATTTTTATATTACAACTGCAGTAGAATTGTGGTGATGCTGATTTTTTTATTTTTTATATCTTCTGGTTTCTAATTTTACATCTTCATGTATTTTGAATTCATGTAGATTATATTAGTGTTCAGTTTGCATGCATCCTAATAAGGCTTGTGTAGTTCCAATATCCCTTTGGAATCCATGATCTTTGTTTGAAATTAAATTGCAAGATTATAAGGCCCAATAAAATAAATTAAGCTTACATAGGATTGAACTCTAATGTTGCTTTCTATGGTTTTATTATTTCTCTTTGTTTATTCTTTTCAGAATCCATATAAAATGGCATGTATTTAATTGATGAGTTTGCGTGTATTGTTTTTGATGTATGCCTTTAAATCAGTTGCCTCTTAATTTAATTAGGACTTGGTCTCTGTTTAAGCATTGGAAATTTTCCGGACTGTTGACTTTGCTTATTCTTTTTTGGGAATTCATGCATTCCTTCTATTTTGGCCTTGGGTTTGCAGTAGATTGTCTATGTTTCCAATTTAATTCAATTGCCAATGATATGAATTGGGCTTTTAAAAATTTTTCAGAAGCAAGCCTTCATTGCATTCGGTTTGCCTAATTTTGTTTCTTGTTTAATGTATGTATATTTAAGATGGTATTTCTTGGTCATTGTTGCATGTTAGCTTTGCATCCTCTTTTTTATCAAATTGCCTTCACATGGGAATTATGTATATGGAAGATATAACTTTCGAGGAAAGGCAAAGAACATTGGTTAGCGCTTTAGCGATTGTCATCACAGTTGTTGACATTGTGCTAGAGGAATTGAATAAACCTAGAAGGTACTCGGAATCATCACTGTTTAGAGACCTAACTAGGAAAGCACAAATGCGTTGCATATTAAAATTTGTTAGCGATTACTGTGTTCATTATCTTAGGATGGACATTGGTCCTTATTGCATCCGTCCTCCATTATGCGTGACAAACACCTGCTCCGCAACACTAGAAATGTTTCTATAGAAGAACAATTAGCTATTTTCCTTCATATCGTTGGCCATAACACCAAAAACAGGACAATGAGGATGGAATTTTTACGTTCTGACGAAACAATCAGTAGGTATTTTAGGCAAGTCTTGAATGTTGTATGTTCATCCACGATGTTTATCAACAAGGACCTCTTGTTCACCCTAAAATTGAAAGTAATCCTTCATGGTACCCTTATTTCAGAGTAAGTTGACAGGTCCTTTGTCACATATATGAATCAATTGATTATTAGGCTAATTGTTTTCATAATCATGCATGTAGGATTGCATTGGATTATTAGATGGGACGCACATAGCTGCATCCCTACCTGGGGAAGAAGTTGCACGATTTTGTGGCCGCAAAGGGATAACACAAAATGTTTTGGCAGTTGTGAACCCTGATTTGAAGTTTACTTATGTCTTGGCCAGGTGGGAGGGTTCTGCAAATGATTTCACAATTTTGCGAGACGCCCTTGCCGACCACCACCTAGTGGTCTAAAAGTAATAGAAGGTAGTGTGCTAAGATTTTGAAAATTAGGTTACAAAGTTTATAAAAGATAATTAACACATCCAATTATTTATTGTAGGCAAATATTATCTTGTAGGCATAGGATACACCACTCTGAATGGCTTCTTAGCACCTTACAAGGGAGTTAGATACTATTTGAAGGAATATAGCAGTCGGACTCCTTCTAACTCAAGGGAACTTTTCAATCTTAGGCATTCTTCCTTGTGTTGCAAGGTTGAGCGTGCCTTTGGAACATTGAAGAGCTGTTTCAAGATACTTACTTCAAGACCATTCTTCCCTTTTAAAACACAAGTAAACTTAGTTCCTGCCATGACTGTCCTACATAACTATATTGCAGGTGCTGATCCAACTGACAGGATTTTGCTGGAAGATAATTACATCATTGATAAAAATACCACTACATCTCAGCCTAGATCGCAGAGAGAGCAAAGGGAAGAGAATAGGCAATGGGTAGATCTTAGGGGCAATATTGCCAATGAGATGTGGGTCCAATACACAACCTCATAGACCAGTTAGTTGTGGTTGTCTCAACAAACAGGAAGAAGCCCCAACAGTCTCCTGATTTTGGTCAATCTGAATTTCTAGTTCTGCAGCCCTTTATATTTTGGAAAACAAATCTGTTAGTATGTATAAAAAATTTAGAAAATCAGTTTTTTGCCAATTCCCATATAAAATATCATACTGCTGAATATAAATTTGCTATTGTGCATATGCATTATACTAGTTAATAATTTAAAGTAGTTTCAAATAGCCACACAATGGAAGGGGGTAGTTTTATGCAGGGTACTGATTCTCTCAGTACGGATAATGTTGCTTCGAGGCTTAGCAAACAAGGGACACCTAACAAACGTTTGAAGCTAGAACTAGATAACTTCCTTATTCTTATCTTAGTTGAACAAGCGAACGAAAGGTTCAAGTGTGATAAGACATTCAAGAAACCCACGTTTGCCTTTGCTGCATCTGTTGTAAATGCAAATTTCCACACTAATTTTACAACAGAAAATGTTGAAAATTATTATCATACCTTGAAGATACGATATTTGGAAATAAAGAAAGCGAAAGAGTTAAGTGGTGCTTGTTAGAACGATGACCTGAAGATGATTACTCTTGCTCCGGTCGTGTGCAAAGCGTACGTCGAGGTAAAAATATTGATAGACTTAATGTTTTCTAAAATATTGCTACTATTTAAGCATTTCACTTGAATTTAATCCTACATCCATATCATAGGCACATCCCGCTGCGAAGGCTAACTTTCATAAACATGCCTTTAGACAACTACGAGGGTCTTAAGATTATTTGCGGCGATGATCACGCCACTAATTCATATGCTAAGTCAATTTTTGACCATTTCGGGGAAAGAGTTGACTTGGGGGACAACATATGTGGGGAAGCAACACCTATAGCCGGGAACACAGATGAGCCCAATGAAAACGCTACACAACCTTTGAATACTAGCCCTCCATCCTCAACTAGTGTTAGGTTTGTCCATCAGAAGAAAAGGTCCAGGGAGGCTAATGCTCCAGTTATAGGTCACGTAATTTATGTTGTTGATAAGGTTGCAGATGCTATAAAGAATCCAACCCATTGGTCAGAACTCCTATATGAAAGGGTGATGGAGTTGGATGGGTTTCCCGATGGGTTGCTTTTGGATGAGTTCGATCATCTGTAGGCCAATGAAAAGAAGTGAGGTCTTTCATTGCAAAGATGAAAGATTTCAGGAAAGCTTGGATTGAGAAGTATTACAACCCCACAATGCCATAGGACAACATTTTGTTTTGTGGGTGGAATTACTGCTTAGAGACTTACTTGACTATGGTTTTATTTTGTGCTTTTATTTTCTGATGTTCTTTGACTTTGCCTCATGCTGACTGTCTTGTGACATGTCTGTTGTTTTTCATGGACATTCCACAGGTAGTATATAGCTATGATGAAACCAATTGAATATCCGAGGCACAAGCAAGGTTGTTTCCCTGCTTGTTTCCCTATTGTGGTGTGATTGTCTACCCTACCCTTCTATTTTCATGTTTTTTATTTTGTACATTCTTTTTTCAGTAGGTTTTCATTGTTCATTATAACTGCATTGTTGTTCATTTTTTGATTTGAAAAAAAAATTCCCTGTTTTCCATGATATTGGTTTTATACATTCTTATTTTTCAGTAGGTTTTCATTGTTTATTATAATTTTATTACTGTTCATTTTTTTATTTGAAAGAAAAATTTTCCATGTTTTCCATGATATTGGTTTTATGTGACCTTTGCATACCCTTGGCATAAAATAGCATGGCATTGGTTGAGGCTATCATCTGCACTAGCGAGGCGATTGGAGGGCCAACCATTGGCAACCATCCCAACCAAAAATGGGTGTACCTTCCATTACTCTGTGTGAGTTGTGCCAAGGTTTATTTCGGGTTTTTCTATTGAAGAGGGCAAACATCCACCATGCAGTACCGATGAACTTCGTCTTTATTTTTTGTTACCTAAGCCATAGCAGATCATTTGACACAGGAATTGATGTTAATTGCATATTATGGAGCAACATGTTTAGAACTTTATTTGGTATTGGTGTGTTATTTTTTATTTACATTTCATGCTGTTAGGTTGTTGGTGCATGGGGATTAGGCTAGGAAGTATGGATGGATGGGATGGAGATAACCTAGTTTTACATATTTTCAACAAGTATCTCTTTAATGAGGTTAAACTTTTGAATTATAAATTAGTCCATTGGAGACTTGAATTCAGTTTTGGTTTTTCCATTGCTTGTAGCTTATCTTCATTTGCCGCATGTTGTTTTAGCCACATCCATGTAAACAATGGTTGTATTAAAATTTTATTTGGTTGTTAATCCTACGAAGTACATTGGAACTTTTTTTTTGTCACTTCATTTAGAGGACACTTGTTCTTTTCCATTCCAATTTCCAAGCAACCTAACCTTATTGCAAATTATACCACATGTTTGTTTGTGGCCTCTTATTAGATAGTTCTGATTTTGAGATTGATAGTTTTTTAACTTCTAGGCTTCTAGCACATGATTAATAATATATTCTTTTTAGTTATTCAGGCTGGAAGTCTTCCATTGCTACTTGTATCTGTGGAGATAACCTATGGTCTTCAAAGCCAACTTTCATGAATATGTGATGTGACTTGAGCAATCTGCAGGTGGAGATGTATGGATGCGGCATTGCCTATTGTTTGTTTGAAGGACACTGATGTTTATCTATTTTGTTAATTATCTATCGCACATGTTTATTGACATGCATGTTCATTTTCATTGACATTTTGTAGGTTTTATATGGCTATGATGAAACCAATTGATGAACTGAGGCACTAATCAAGGCATTAGTCCCTGTTGTGGTGTGATTGTCTGCCCTAAACTTTGTACTTTCATGTTTTCTGTTTTTGCATTATTTTCTTTTTGCTGGTTTTCATTGTTGTATACCAGTTTATTATTTGATCTATGTTTTCTATATTTTTTCTTTAGTTCTTCTGTATGATTTTTTGGACTCTTTGTTTTCTGTGTTTTTTTTTTCTAATTTTTGTATGCTTTTTGCATATGTTTTGGGTATGCTTATTTTTAGGTGTATACCTGCCCTTGAGTTCTTTGAAAATGAAAGCAATTTTTTTACCTGTTTTCAATTATATTGGTTATCTGGCAACATTTGCATCCCCTTGGCAAAAATTAGCATGGCATTGGTCAAGGCTATCATTTGCACTGGCGTGACGATTGGGCAGCCATACTTTGGCAAACATCGTAACCAGATGTGGTTGTACCTCCCATTGATCTGTGTGAGTTATGCCAAGGGTGATTTAAATGGTTTTTTTATTTAAGAGGGCATACAACAACTGTGCAATGCCGGTGAGGCTTTGTTTTATATATGTAATTAGCTGAGCCATAGCAGGTCAACATTCGCGGGATGTAAAAAGAAAGTTGTGGCATTGTGGGGTGAAGCTATGCAGAGTTTCAAAGTCTCTTTTTTTGTTGCAATTTGCAATTTGATGTGTACATGGTCATGAGTTGTATGCTTGGATGTATATGAGTTGTATGCTTGGTATGAATGTATATAAGTTGTATACTTGAAAATTTTTTAATGTATGGGTGTAACTTAATTATGTCTAGGTTTTTAATGTACACTCAACTCTATTTATTGAAATGAATGGAAATTTATGAGATTGTTCAGGTTTTTCAGTTTGAGAAATATTTTTTATAGTGAAGCATTTGAATTCTGCAGGTTATTTATGTATTACCATATGTTTTATGGAATTGAAGTTTTCAGTTCGAGAAATAATTTTAATAGACTAGTAAATTATTAAATAAAAATATTTAATAGATTTTCTAAAATAGACATATGCTAATTTTTTATAAATGGATAATTTAAGTTTTTAGGGGTTTTTGAAGTGTGGAAATAATTTAATTAATTAATTTAATCTTTGATAGATATTTTAAAATAGATGATTGTAAATTTCATAGTTTAAGTTTTTAGCTTGTTCATAATTTAAGTTTTAGGGGTTTTTGAAGTGTGAAATATTTAATTAATCAATTTAATATTTGATAGATATTTTAAAATAGATGATTTAAAGAAATCATTAAAAGAAATCGTAAATTAAGCTTTTAGGGGTTTTAAGTGTGAAAAATATCAATTAATTAATTTAATCTTTATTTCTTACCATATATTTTAAAACACATGATTAAAAAAATTAGTAGTCATCTGATAAAATTTAGAAAAACATATTCTTACAAATATTGGGGAAATATAACTCTAATTTTTCAAGTTAATGATCATATTAACTAATGTTTCATTAAATAAACTAAATTATAACTTAAAAACTAAAACATTTCTGTATGGGGATAATCTCACCACCCATAGAAGTGGTGACCATGTCCCTACTTCCATGACAACCAAACAAAGGAAGTAGTAAAAGTCTAACTTCGAAGCCTGCACTTTTACAAAACAAATACCTGAACTTTATAGAAGTCTGACTTCATCATCCAACTTTGGTGCCAACCAAACACCAAAAGCTGTAACTTCCATATAGAAGTCACACCTCGGTAGAAGTGGGACTTCAGCACTTCCATCACTTCGGTATGACTGCCGTGAACCAAACTGGCCCTATATGTCTATGTCATAGGATTCCTGTTGAACCAGACTTCCACCTTGTGATACATGATCCATTCATACAAACATTCACATGAAAGCATGACTACAAGTATGCCATCGCCCTTCCACGCATGATCAAACAAGTTTCATGTCATAAGCACATCCATATAACAAATAAACTATACAAATCATAGATTACTAAAGATAATCATGCCAACAAGTTCATACAACCCTAGAATGGAAGTTCTAACTGCAAATCATGGAGTTCAACATCATAGTATCAAAGTATGCAATCACAACATCCATGAATAGTAATATAAAAGGGATACATTGAAGAATCAAATACTAGAAGCAAGCCATACCCTTTTTTGCACGCTCTCCTCTGTTTTGAATGACCCTAAGACCCTTCATATTGTCATTCCAAGGCTAAACTCTGCCCCCAAGCTTTGATAAGAAAACTCTAAAAAAAAATGCCCAGTCTTATATAGACCTCGACCTAGCATCGCGACGACCATTGATCTTTGTCGTGACGCTAGGTTCTAGGTTGCTTCGGACAACCAACATCGTGACTAGATTCAGCCTCCAAAAATTCATCCTCCAAGTTCAGCATCGTGACACTCAAGTATGAGCGTCATAGCATTGCGACACCTAGCGCTTGGTTGCCTCTACTGTGATGATTTTGACCTTGTTCTCCTTCGAGTTTCATTCGATACTTGTTCTCAATTGATACATGCACAATACACTTGATTTAGTGCTATGAAATGTAAAATTCATAATAAAAATGCACTAAACAAGTTCGACAAAACCAAGATGGACAACAATCAAATATTAGAACCAAAACGAACACAATTTCACTTTAAAACAGTAAATTGGCTTTAAAACATGCAATTCAAGTTCCATAAAATAGCTTTCTTTTGAGAACTAATAGGGTCCTCATTAGTGAGGTCGTCGTCACTATGTTGATCAACTCCAGCTTGGTTTGATTATTGTGAATGATTGGTTTGAACTAACTCAAGTCAGTAAAGGGTTCAGCAAACAAATAGTACACTTTAATAGAATAAGACTAAATAGTTGTATGCATGTAATAAAGAGTTTGGTGAAATAATAAAAAGTTCAGTAGAAGCAGTAAATAGTTTGATTAAATAATATTATAGTTTCATAAGAATACCATATATATATAAAGATACAAAATTCTAAACAATCACTAGACCCAACAATCAGCAAAGAGGAAATAACTACACACAAGCTTGGATTCACCTACGCTTCTGCCACCCACCAAAAAATTCTCAAGAGATTTTGGAGCAGCACGTGCGCAAACTCCAGAGAGTTCGCGTCCCATTTGTGTTCCTAATCGCCTTCCTTTTATTCTTCAGTCGAAACTCGAAAATCTCTTCGCGAGAATCCGCGAGCGCGACCAACTCTTCTCCAAAACCAAAAGTTCTCGTGTCCTCTCGTGTCTTCTCTTGTCTTTCCAATGGAATCGCTCACCGTTCGATCCCTCGCGGCATAGTGGTGTAGACACCCCTGCTGAGCTCCAATCTTCCATTCAAGGATCAAGATGAGTGTGGAGAAGTCGCAGGTGTGGCAGCCTTGCAAAAAGAAGAGATCTTGACGGTAGAAAAGGCCAAACGGAGGTTTCTTCTTCTCTTCTTCTTTGGACTGGGTGGGGGTGAGGTTTTGGAGATGAGCTCTGGGAGTGGAAGGGTGAGGGTGGGGAAATACGAGCTGGGGAGGACTCTGGGGGAGGGTACCTTCGCGAAGGTGAAGTTTGCGAGGAATGTAGAGAATGGGAAGAGCGTTGCCATTAAGATTCTCGACAAGGACAAGATCCTCCGGCACAAGATGGTCGGTCAGGTATAGACTTGTACTCCTTTTTCTCTTCGTAGAAAATTTTTTTTTTTTCTTTTTTTTTAGGGCTGTCTTTGGATTGAGGGAAATCAAGAAAAGTTTCAAGAAAAAGGGAGGAAAAATTCTTTTCTTGTGTTCTGTTTGATAAGAGGAAGAGTTGAAGGAAAACGCATTAATAAAAATCTAATTTTTCGTTTCTTTTTTCATCATTTTCACTCAATCAAAACATCGCTAGGTTCGAGCTGCTGTTTGGATTGATTTGGCAAAACATATCTTTCAGCTACTGCAGCGACAGTAGTTGAGTTCTAATCCGAAAATTATGTTTACACAATAATTATATTTTAGTATTTTCTTCATTAGAGTTGTTTTTAGATGTTTTTACTTAATGTTTTCATTAGATTCGGTTTAGGGTCAATGAAATGGTTTTTATGTGTTTTTTCTTTTTCTTTTTTTATGAAATTTTGACTAGTTTTATTTGGTAGATGTGGTTTAGGTCTCTAGTATGGAAGTTCGTAGTTGTGATGTGACGGTTTTTAGTGGATGAATCCGTATATTTCTACTTTCTTCTATTTCCCATTTTGAAATTATGTGGTAATGAATGGATTACATTGATGGTCAATGGTCATGGTTTCCAAACTTCTTTTTTGTCAAACTCGACTGCTGATTGTTAATGTTTTTAATTTTATTCTTAGTTCATTGGTTGTACGTGCACTTTTTCCTTGAATATGGACATTCGTATATTTGATTTTCTTATGTGGCCAAATAAATATTATTTACTTTTTTTCCTTGAAAACCTACTTGTTTGTGATGATGCTTTCTAATTTTTTATAAAAAAATTTTGTTAAAGAACAACAAAATATATATATATTTTTAAATTATATATGTATATGACATGTTTGAATCCATGCCACCTCTTTTAAGTGGGTGTCATAAACATAAACGGTAGCTTCAATGCTTCAAAGTCCCACATCATGGTGAAAAAAAACCAAAAATAATGGTGTTCTAAAACTTGTTCTTTCAAAGGTGAGCTTCATATAAAAATAATAAGAAATTATAAAACTGATATTTCAAATGCCGGGTTCATCAAAAATACCTATATCTTATATGAGTATGAAAGATGACATTCTGGTTTCTATGCAAGAATTTACAATTTACATCTGCTTGAAGTAATTAATACAGGCAGCACTTTCATGCGGGCTTCATGCCATCTAGATGGTTAGATTCCTAATAAATAAAATTTACAGGGTGCGTTAATTTGCCTTCTTTTCTTTTCATTTGCCTTTTTTTTTTTTGTCCAATTTGTTTAACTGTTTTTTTGCTTAGTGCAGATAGTTTTTTTTTTCTTCTTCAATTTGTTTTATTTTTGTTGGATAATTATTTGTTTATAGGTATAGAAAAGTTTACATGATTCATGTTTTCTAATGTTTTTGTTATTGGACATGGTCCTTCTGTAATCTATTTGATTATAGATAATCCAGAAATCATTCATCACGTTCTCATTCTCAGTTTTCATATAAAGATTGCCACGGTTTAATTAAGGGACTGAGTTTAGATGCTCGTTATCTTCTCAAAGCTATACTGGTTATTTTCTATAATAGCTGTAATCTCACTAACCTTGTGCAGTACAATAATCTATTATCAAATTTGTCCAGTAGTAAGTGGCTTTTACCTTTTTGTTGTTAAGTTAAATATGGAGAAGCTTATTATGTGCTTGATATTTACCTTTTGAGCAAATTACCCTGTTTTATTTTCTTTCGACTTATTTCATGGAAGTTGCTGATACTGGTCCTCATTCCAGTTATTTACACCTCACTAATTACCCTTACAATTTAATATTTACCACTTACCTTTACATTTACCTACTTGTTCAAATTTGAACATTCATCAATCCTGTTTTGAACAAATCAATAAACATATTTGACCATAGTTTTCAAATCTAATTGTCTTTATTTATTTAATCATTTAAAAGGACACATGTAGGACTTGGTAAACCAAGTGGTAAGTGATGAAGGCAGGGGTATTTGGTGCACCACAGAATCTGCCATCTTTATTTTTGCAACCATGTATAGGACTATAACTCAGCCATCTATAGTTTTTAAGCTGAGTTCATTTTAAAAATGTCGTGATTTATCAATATGGATATTTTGTGCTTTTCATTTGTTGATTGGTTGTCCTTTATTGAAATGGGTGGAGATTACATGTTTAATTTTGGTAAGTAATTCTCTCTGTGCCATTTCAAGTGCTACTAACATATGCTAGTTTTGAAGATATACTCATCTCTAATTTTTTAATAGGATAATGTTTTTGAACTTTGAAGAATATAGTAGGCTAAACATTTTATTGCATATAGGTAGTTTTTTTTCGTTGTCTTCTCAAACTGATTTTCACTAATGTATGACGTATTTATTAGGATTAATTACACTTTTCGTCCCTGAAAATGGTGTCATTGTTCACTTTTATCCTTGTATTTTAAAAATGTTCAATCACATTGTGTGTCAGTAATGCAATACAATGTTAGAGACCAAAATAAGCAGAGAATCGCAATACGAGGACTATATTGAGCATTTTTAAAAATACAAGGATAAAAAGTGAACACAATGACACCATTTTCGAGGGGCGAAAATAACAAAATTTCCTAATACACAAGGACTGTATTGAACATTTTTAAAATACAAGGATAAAAGTGAACAATGACATCATTTTCAGGGATGAAAAGTGTAATTAATCCTATTTATTATGAATAGTTTAAAATAATAGGAAATTTACTAGCTTTATTAGATTTTCTATTTTTGTAATTTATTCTAGCTTTCACCTAGTCAAGCATGACATATAACATTCAAATTTTATTTCAAACATTATTATGACCTATTCTTGGCAAACATGTAAAAGGACATGAGTTACTGGGTACATGTAATAAAGCTCTATGATTAGATTAAGTTCTAACCTGCTAACTTGGTTAGGTTCTCAATTACTAGGACGCGTTCTGTTAAAGACCCAACATTGCAAAGCAATTTGTTAATTTATCACTGTTATTTAGAATAATGGAATAAAAGTTTATAGTGAGAATTATAGCTTAGTAGAGACAAGCACCATTCTTGACCTGAAGTAGGTTAAGTAATATATGACAGTATAATGCTGTATATCATAATCAAGAATGTTGCTATGTGCAATTATGTGGAAACAATGTTGCAACCAGGAATCAAGAGAAGATTAGAGCCAGCCTTCAAGTTCCTTGCTGCATGACAAATATGATCAGTTGAAAATCAAGTTTTCTAATAGATTTTGGGATATATAGCCAATATAATCATCTAGAGGACCATTTCAAGTTCTCAACCAATGGTTCTGGGATATGACAACAGGAGCCATTGAAATATTAAGTCATGCAACAAATCTTAGAATATGTCAAATTCATTCTACTAGATATCAAATCAAACTGTATATCTGAGGGGTTTTGCTATACAAAAGTAACAAATCGAACCTTAGCATCATATCTTAGATTGCATAATGGCACAAGATCAGCAGAAAGTAAATTCCAACCAAAAGAGTTCAAAGAATGTGGTCTTATGGGACCAACAATATATCAAATCATCTTAATCCAAGATAACATCTAAACTCAATGAGTATTATCCTAGTTCAGTGCTTTTTCTAGAACACCAACTATGAATATAATGGTAAATCACTCGCCATTGTGTGAATACATCAGCTTATACTAGCTTTTAGTGACCAATTACTATTCCTTTCAATGATGCAAGTGCTAACATTCTCAACATTAAGAAAAGAGATATGCTGTAACTGTTATGATTTGTGCTACTAAGCAAAACATGATAATAATACATAACACTTTAGTGAATATGTAAGAGAGTTTGTGAAGGTGTAAGGGGCATATGTTCAAGGAAAAAGATATATTTTTTGGATCTCCCAAATCTAATTGTAATATGTTCGGGGGTGCTCCTACAGCATATTAGGAGTTAATTGTTATTAAGTTTTGTTATTTTAGTGCACTACAGGTCATTGGTTAGGCTCATGTTTTGTCTTTTAAGTTTGACCTTTTTTTACCAGGTTATGTCATTAGTTGCTTAATGGGCCCTGATGCATGGCCCCATTGCTTGGTCCTGGTGGCTGTTTTTTTAAGGGTATTTCTTGCATTTGTGATGACTTGAGGTTCACTTTACCTTTTTTTATTTATATATGTTATTTATTTATTTATTTTGAGATAAAATCTCAGCTGTGGTTGCAAGCCTTTCCTTGAGAGAAATCTTGGGAGTTACTAGGCCTATATTTTAGCTTTGTTCATTGAAACTGTGTATATCTATCCTGCAGATCAAGCGAGAAATTGCAACTATGAAACTGATTAGGCATCCTAATGTCATTTACATGCATGAGGTAAGCTTAATTTCCTTTTCCATATAAGAACGAGTAAATGTGTGTTTTATCTTTATAGATTACTTGAAGAATTATATTTAAGGCCTCGGGAACTCATAGTCGAGATACTTCCCTTGTTCAATGTTCCTTCAAGATTATTAATTAAGGTTAATAGTTATCCATTGTCTGGTCTGTGTTACACTGACTGATTTTTTGGTTGCCATCTATGTTTCAAGTACACCAGCTTCTCCTTCATGATAACATCTGTAATGTGTGAAGTAACATGTTATTATTAACTCTGCAAGGCCATTAATGGGTGCAGGTGATGGCCAGCAAGACGAAGATATATATAGTTTTAGAATTTGTGACTGGTGGGGAACTCTTGGACAAAATTGTAAGATGTTTGATAACATCATTTAGCATTTTATTTGTGAACTAAATGCAGTAATTTCAAATATCCATTATAGTTATTGTTGTATAACTTACATTTGTACTCTAGGCTAGCTGTGGAAGGTTCAGAGAAGATGAAGCTAGGAAATATTTTCAACAACTAATAAATGCTGTGGATTACTGTCATAGCAGGGGGGTCTTCCATCGGGACCTAAAGGTAAGGGGAAGAGGTTTATTTCAATACTTTTGGTACTTCTAAAATTATTAATTATGATTATATTTCTTAATGCTTTCTTTTGATTCCTTCTTGCAGCCAGAGAATTTGTTATTGGACTCCAGTGGTGTTCTCAAAGTCTCTGATTTTGGACTAAGTGCACTACCTCAGCAAGTTCGTGTGAGTCCCAAAAGGCTTTATATAATATGAATGCAAAGCAACAGAAATGTGTATAATCATAAATCACATAATGCAATTATAGCTACATTCCTGTATATGTCACATCTATAGATTCTTTACTTCATTAAAAACATATGTTGATATTATGATTAAGTTAGTGAAAATGGAGACAAGGCAGTTGTGCAAATATTTGGGGTTTGTAAGGGTAATCACGCTATTGCAAGTTTACAGAGGTATCGATGCAATTAATCAAATTTTATTGGTGTTTATGCAAACAACAAATACCAAAAACAAAAAAAGAAATGTTTGCTTCTCTTTTTAATCAATTGAAATTTATAATTCAATTTAAAATTTCTCTTATCCTGAAACACAATGGATATTTACAAATTACCATAGGCTATGGAAAAAAATTGCTTGGGTAGAGTTTTCACGGAAGAATTTTTCCTCATATTTCTAAACTGACTTGAAATTAACAACAGGAGGATGGTTTACTTCATACAACATGTGGAACACCAAACTATGTTGCCCCTGAGGTATATTATTACTACATGCATAAACTTGAGGTTTACAAATATAATGTTTTTTTTTTTGTTGTTGTTGTTGTTGTTGTTGTTGTTACTTACGCTCCTCCATAGGTAATAAATGACAAAGGGTATGATGGAGCTATGGCAGATCTCTGGTCATGTGGAATTATCCTTTTTGTTCTTATGGCTGGATACTTACCTTTTGAAGATCCTAACCTTGCATCATTATACAAGAAGGTCAGCTGCTGACTTACCTCTTACATGATGATTTAGAGCTATATACGCTTGTGCCTCTGACTTGATGCTTTGTGAGTGAAGTCTTTTGCCAAAATTTCTGTAAATATGCTTGCAGATCTTCAAAGCAGATTTTACTTGTCCTTCTTGGTTTTCTACAAGTGCAAAGAAACTTATCAAAAGAATATTGGATCCAAACCCCAAAACTGTATGTGTTGTTATCACTCCATCAAGTACAATAAATTGTTGCTATATTGCATTAGCTTTTATATACAACATAAAAAAATTTGACCAATTTTCTGGATTAGTTATGTCTAACGCATGCATCATTTTGGGCACTCAACAGCGTATTACAATTTCTGAAGTTCTAGAAAATGATTGGTTTAGAAAAGGATATCAGCCCCCAAGCTTTGAAACAGAAAATGTTACTCTCGATGATGTGGATGCTGTTTTTAATGAGTCAAAGGCAAGTTAACTGACTAGTTTTTTCTGCTTAAGGTTCTTTAGGCATCAGGAAGTAGCATCTAAATTTTTTTTCTACAATATGCAGAATCCAGGGAATTTTGTTCTTGAGAAACGAGAAGAAAGACCACCCATAATGAATGCATTTGAGCTTCTCTCTACTTCTCAGGGCCTGAATCTTGGAATACTCTTTGAGAAACAGGTGGTAATTCTGTATCTCATTTTTTCAAAATTTAATTGTAGTAAATTAAAGGAATGAGCACATGAAATATTTATACCTATGCTCATGCTCAGATAAAACAGTATGAAGTATATCAGTGAGGCTTTGATGAAACTTGACCATACTTGCTCATATTGGTGCCCCTTTGAGAAATTATTCTGATGGAAGCATCGGCTTGTTGGAATTGTATGAACACTTTAATAGTCTGCAGATCCTTTTCTTCCTCTCATTCATTTCACTAGTGTAGCTGCATGTCTTCTATATCATACTACTATAACCTTCACATCAAGTATATTTCTGGTCTCTACAAGCACCATATTAACAATTAGGGGTGTGAGTGGGTTAAGTTTAAGCTGGAGTTCACACAATATCATATATCCAAATCCATTTCACTAACATAAACATATCACATATCCAAATATTGTTCATGGTCCAGTTGGAGTAGGTTATTGTCCAATATTTTATTTTATTTTATTTTATTTATCCATATATGGGGCGAGGCTTATTCAGAACTTCATTCAGAGCCTAATTTTATGAGCTTTTATGTCAAGCAATTTACGCTCCATGCCAGCCCTTTGTGGACTGTGGTTCACCTAAAACTCAATTTTTACAGATATCCAACACCTGACCCAGTAAGAAAGTAGGCTTAATTTTTATACCCATGTACTGCTCTAAACTTCGGTTGGGTAGGTTAATGTGTTTCACTTACAAACCAATGAACAATTGTTCGATGAAATTCTTAGCACAATGATTAATTCTTTTGTTAGTTGATCACTTGATCAAGTGGGTGACAATCTGTCTTTAGTCCATGTGCATGAACATTTGTACCTTGCTTCAAGAATCAAGTTTCCGTAAGGTCATTAATTCCTTTGGTTGTCTTCTTTCTTTTATTTTGTGCTTTTCTAATTTTTCTCATGCAATACGCATGCACTCAATTAAAAGAAATATGGACCAGGGTTTTAAAAGAGTAACAAGGTTTGCATCCAAACTACCTCCAAGCGAGATCCTTTCCAAAATTGAAGCTGCAGTCACACCTTTGGGATTTGATGTAGAGAAACACAAATACAAGGTCAGATTTCCATTAGATGCTCAGTCTATATACAAATCGAATTGATATTAGTCTATTCTAATTCAGATGATTCTATCCCAAGTGCCAAACATAATGTAATGGTTACATCATGTAAGCACTGTCTAATCCTGTAATTTGGTAGCTATTTGCTATTATATTTTTTTTGACAAAGGCGACGAGCGCCAACCCGTCAGGGGCGAACAACGTGACGAACACACGTGCCCTTGCGGTTGCGGGGTGTTGAACCCGGGATCTCTTCCAACCAACAACACCCTATGCAAGGGACCCAATACCAATAGGCCAAGAGGCTGTTGGTACAACTATTTGCTATTATCATTTGACATGTGTTGCATATTGATGTCAGTTTTTTTTTCCACCTCAGCTAAAACTGCAAGGACAAAAGACTGGAAGAAAAGGCCACTTGTTCATTGCAACAGAGGTAATAAGCTTTGTTTAGTATTATCTACAAAATTGTTCATTCAATCCATTTTTACAAGAAGGCTAAAGTTAAGTGAAAGGCTTTTCTTTACCCTTATGAAGGTGTTTGAAGTTGCACCCTTGCTTAATATTGTGGAGCTTCGTAAGTCAAATGGTGATACTCTTGAATTTAACAAGGTATGTAGTCCATGACCTCACTCAGATCAACAGAATGCCTTCCCTAACCATGGAACTTTTGAGTAGTATGATTAAGTTGAGCTTTCAGTTCCATATAATGAACACTCATCATAATGTTGTCCAGTTTTACAAAAATCTATCGGCGGGCCTGAAAGATGTTCTAATAATCACTGGGGAAACGAAAGGAGCTGATGATAATTAGTTTTGCAAGTGTTTTACCAATGCTGGTAAAACACCTTAATGAGGTGTGTTTGGCACCACTCCTTTTATTTGATAAGGGTGTGTTTGACATCATGTTGTATATTTGATAGTATTGTATCACAGGGTGTGTTTGGCGTTTTTATTTTAACAAGTTCTTTCTTTCTTTTTTTTCAAACAAGATTTTTTCTGAAGAGCTTTTGATAAATGCTCTATTTTAGAGTTTTTGTTTGAAAACTCTTTATAAGAAAGAGCTTTTAAAATTTGTTGATTGAGATACAAATTCTCAGCTTCAATATTCAACCAAATGAGTTATGTTAGCAGGCTGTATGCACATTTCTGAAATATTTTTACCATTTTTTTGGTTTTTCTGCTTTTTCTCTCTCTTTTAAAAATTATAGTTGTAACCAACGGCATTTAAGCCTATTGGTATCCATCCCTTAAAACATGGGTTCTCGTGTGGAAGAAGCCAGGATCGAATTCCCATTTTTACAAAATGAGGGTTAGGCTGGTGATGTTCTCCTGTGGATTAACACGAGATCGAGTTGTCACGTGAGTGATATTTTCTTATGAACTAACATAGGATCGAGGGGAAGTGGAACTATATTTTTTATGTTTTACTTTGCATTGAAGTTTCATCTTAAAGCATGAATCCTTTTGAAGCAGTCCAAATTCTTTCATTGAAACTCGGAATACCCCTTAAGACAGAAAAATGCAGTTTAGAGTGGAATTTAATGAATTTTAGGGCCTAAAAACTTTGAATAAAATATTTCAAATTTCCAACGTTCTTCAGCATTGAGGATGCGTTGTGTTCAAGAATAGAATCAAGAGGAACGAAGTTGTGTTAGAAAGGTAATCAAAGTAACAAGCTATGGAGAATCAAATGCTCCAAATTTTGGAACCAATCTCGGAGAAATATATTGGCTTTTTACTCTTCCCCATCACATGTCAAAACCAAAACCAAAACCAAAACCAAAGTTGAATTCTAGTATACAAGGAGTGGTGGGCAGGGGGGTATTTGAAATTGGCACCTATCTTATTCTAGCTTGGGTGCATTAAAGTGCATGATATGATGGAACACACCAGATAGAAAACAAAAAAACCGATTTTGCGCATATATTTTGCAAAATTGATGAAGTTAAAAATAAACATAAGCTCTAGTTATTTTGATAGTTATTTTATATTTTGTCACTATCTTTATTGTAGTTATCCGGGTTAAAATTACTATAGGTCACTAAATTATTGGTTTTTATCAATTCGATTATCAAACTTCAATTTGTATCAAAATGGTCACTCAGCTTTAATTTTGTTTCACCGGTAAGTCACCCATATGAATTCCGATCCCCAATTCGAATAAGTTGCAGATGTGGCTGCCGGAGATGCTGACTTGGCTTATTTTATTATCCAAACGCCAAGTCAGCATACCTTTTCCCCCTTCTTTCTCTCTAAAGCACGAGTGGATGCCCTAATCGTGATCCAACCTGGAGAGACAGTGAGGACGAAGCATCTTCGTAACAATAACCATCAGCTTCAAACCCTAATCTTCTTCGGGAGAGATAGGGAGGGGATTAAGCATAAGTTTCGAACCCTAATCAGCTATGGGTGAGGACGAAGCATCTTCGGGAGGGTTACTGTACTTTCATTTGTGTTTGATGCTGTAGTTTGTTTGTGTTTGAAGCTAAAGGTGATTTTTATTGAACTTTGAAGACCTTTATTTTCATTGAAGCTGAAGATGAATTGCTGAAGCAATAGCTGAAGATTGAAGCTCTATAGTTTGAAGACCTCTATTCAATTGAAGTTGTCCAATTTTTGAACTTTCATTAAATTGAAGGTATTCAATGTATTCAATTTTTGGATTTAGAGGAAGTAATCAAAATGAAATATGAAAGTGTTCAATTTTGTATTTTCAGTACATTGAATTGTTGAAGCAGTAACTGAAGATTGAAGCTTTGTAGTTTGAAGACCTCTATTCAATTGAAGTTGTCCAATTTTTGTACTTTCATTAAATTGAAGGTATTCAATGTATTCAATTTTTGGATTTAGAGGAAATAATCAAAATGAACAAATGAAAGTGTTCAATTTTGTATTTTCAGTACATTGAAGGTGTTCAAGTGTAGTAAAATGCAGAAACTTCAATTTACTGAATCAATTGAACAAGCATCACAATTCTAAAACTAACTTACTGAATCAAGTATTTGGTTTTTAATCAAAGACAATTCTAAAACAATGAACACAGTTCTAAAACAACAGATGCTCATCATTAGTTTTTCAGGATTTGGTGTTTAATCAATAGTAAGAAAAATCCAAGATATCTGCAATCACTAGCCAATGTAACACTCCAATATGCAAACAAAGAAAAATCCATAAATATCTGCAATCTAACACTCCATACATATTCATCCACATATTCATCCAAATTTCTGCAATCAAAGAACAATCTAACACTCCATACATATTCATCTAGATATCTACAACAAGATGTGCACAAATCCACAACACTATAAGAAATTACAACAACATCTCTTAAAATGGAGGAAGTAAACAAAATAACTTCACTTTCATTCATAATTTGTATCAGTTAGTTTTTACAAGATTGCCCAAAAATGCAGTGTTATAATAACAGAAAAGCTACCAGAGAATTTTACAAGATTGCCTCAAAACTACAATAAGCTTTCAACTGATGCTCTTTGCAGCTATATTTTCTTTCCTTTTTCAACTCCTCCATCTTTGTTACTCTCCCCAACATCCTTATCTTTCCCCAGAGAAACAGTTGCAGTTATGCCTTTGCCCCCTCTTGTAGCTATTTTTTGGCTCTTCTTTGCAGGATTTTTCCCAAGGGGAAGGGTTTCATCAGCAGCATTAATTACCTACAATGTTAACAAAATAAATAAATAAATAAATAAATAAACAGAAGCAAATCAGTTCACATGAAAGGTAAAGCACTTAATGTGTTGATGGTGTGGAATATTAAGGTTTGCTCACCTGTGATCTTTGTTCTTCATGGGTTTGTGATTGTTCAGGAGGAACATGTGTGTGTTAGGTCTGTCCATGGGATTATCATGTGTTGCTTCATCAATGGCATTAATTACCTACAATGTTAACAAAAATAAATAAATAAATAAACAGAAGCAAATTAGTTCTCGTGAAAGGTAAAGCACTTAATGTGTTGATGGTGCTAAATATTAAGGTATTGCTCAGTTGTGATCTTTGTTCTTCATGGGTTTGTGATTGTCCTGGAGGAACCTGTGTGTTAAGTATGTCAATGGGATTATCATGTGTAGCTTCACTTGGTTGTCCATGTCCCTGCCCTCTTGCTTCTTCCTTTTTTACCTGACACATTTAATTAAATCAGATAACACAAGCAAACTGCACATAAATAAGCATGGAGTACTAGACATTACTTGCAACCCTCCATGATATCTCTTGTTGTGTCATGCACTGCCACATATGCTGCATTTCATTGTAACCCTTTCTTGCTTACTTTCCCACTGGTGAAGCCACTATTTTCCTCACCAAACTCCCTTCTCCTAATGATGATCTTCCTACCTCTTCTCCTACTCACTGGCTCAGGTGGGATCATGGCCCTTGGTTACTCTTAGGCCAAGAAATTCTATCATGTGTGGGGTTTAATGTGTGTTTATATGTGTCTAAGTATGTGCTCACCCTATAACAGTCAAGTAGATAATTCTCAGGCCTGTCATTGTTATAGTAAATCACTGATATAGCATGGTTGCATGGAGCCCCACTCAATTGCCACCTCCTACAAGAGCAATTTTCTCCATCCTTGTCAACCACAAACTGCCCATCAGGCCCTACAACTTGATACTTGTCTCCCCCTAACCAAGTTGTATTATAAAACCAGCTCATCTTATTGAATTTCTCTAGCTTTTTAAGTATTTTAGGGTAGTGCATGGTTGTGCACTTTTTCATAGCATCCCTTCTTTGTATTCTAATCATCAATTGTGTTCTGATCATCTCATTCATTGTGACTATGCCCTTGATTCTAGCCTCAAGAATGTGGCTGTTGAAGCACTCACACAAATTGTTTAATGGTATGTCATATTTAAATTGTGTTTGAAAATGTGCCCTACTCCAGTAGTGGGGATCTATGTTTTTCATATACTGACATGCACCTTGGGATATCGCATTAAAAAATTCCATAGCTTGTTC
Source organism: Dioscorea zingiberensis (assembly GCA_026586065.1). Taxonomy (NCBI): domain Eukaryota; kingdom Viridiplantae; phylum Streptophyta; class Magnoliopsida; order Dioscoreales; family Dioscoreaceae; genus Dioscorea; species Dioscorea zingiberensis. Next base: position 26,757,003 of record CM048826.1, read on the forward strand.
AAATGTAGGGAGGCAGGTTACTCTAGCACAAGTCTAGAGTTGGTCTTTGAGTGCTTTCCCACTAAAGATTTTTCTAAAATTTGTGTGGATGTTCCTGAAACAAAACCTATGTTCACTTTTGGGAAACAACTCCTCTATTGCGGGTATTAATCCCTAAAGGTTTGGCAAATGACAGTGGACACAACATCACCGATGCAAAGTGATCACAGAATAGATGGACCAATACAAAATCACAAACAAATAGCAAGAGAGAAAAAAACAAAGAAAGAAAAAAAAAAGTATTCAGCAAACAGGATAATAAAATGAGAATAAAGTACTTTAATTTGAAAGGAAGTATACATTACCTTCTGTCTGTCACTCATGAATTCCTAATGGTGACTGTTTGTGATCCTTAAGTCTTCAGCCAACAATTGCAAGAACCACTTCTAGTTTTCCTTATTTTTCTTGCTTACAGTAGCCCTGTTATAGGGTAGATGCAGTCATTTGCATCTATCCTAACTGCTGCCAACAATTGTCCCCCATAAAGACCCTTTAAAAAGCATCCATCAACTCCAATTATTTGCTTGCAACCTTCCAAGAATCCATCTTTGAGTGGAGCTAGGCAAACATACATGGCTTGAAACACTCCTTGATCACATTTGAACATTATTGTGGAGCCAGGATGAGTCCTTAAGAGCTCTAGCCTATAGTCATACAGTCTGACCATCTGTGTCTCTTCATCACCATTTATAAGCCTTACATATAGGAAGATAGGGGAAAAAACAAAAAATAAGAATCACATGTCTCTAAAACATGAAAACCTAGTGTAGACCTAGCATATATAGTGGACAAATTACCTTAGGGCAATGCTTTTGTCTCTGTATGCTTTAAGTCCGCTAATGTCAATTTCTTGGTTTGTCTTGACAACTTGAACAATGCCAGATATCTTCTAAGTGGGATCTGGCCTAAATTATTCCAAATAATGTTTAGCAATCCAATCTGCATTCACATGTTTGTTGATGTGATCCCTTGCACATTCATGCTCCAATATTCCTGAATTTATCTGCACAGTATTCTCATCTTTCACCATAGGTGAAGACCATAGATAGAAGAGGCATCCTCTCTTACAAATAGCCTTGCACCTTTTTTGGGAGTTGGGTTTGAAGCTCATTACATATCTATTCCTAATTCTATAATTCTTCAGTGCCTCCTTGAATTGTTTAAAGCTCCTGAACTTCATTCCAATTTTAAATTGAGGGTTGGTCATGTCAATGTCCTCCTTAAATTCAGAATATTTAGGCTTTTTAGGTTCCAATTCAACCTCATTTGTTGAAGAGCAAGAATTTAACTCCTCAGATCCTGTATTGACCTGATCAATACCTTCCACATTAGGGAGTTCTTCATCTGAATCACTGCTAAAGCTGTAATCTGAATAATCCAAGTCACTTTCTTCTTCATTCTTTTTCCTCCCAACATTTGTCCCAAGTAATATTCCCTCTAAGTCACTAACTTCTTCATCCACATCCTCTTCTATCTGTATATTTTTTTTCTTATCACTATTACAACTAGGGCTAACTCCATGATCACTGGCAACATTGGCAAGCCTAATATAAACATATACTTCCTTGCTAGAATCAACAGACATGGCCATAGACAATGCTTCTACATCATTCTATATTTCTTTAAGGCCCTTAATTTGATTGTCTACATCTAGCCACCAAATACTGCAGCCTTCAACTTCTAACTTAAACTCTCTAGCCATAGAAAGCAGTTCAATTCTTGGCATCTGATCTGCATAACAGTAGTCCACATTCCCAGCCATTCCTTCTATACCAGCACTCACATAATGCATCCTTATAGTCAACAATTCAGATGTGGGTACTGAAATGAAAATCAACTCAAGTTTAAGGGCATAATCTCTCTATGGAAGCAATCAAAATCAGAAAGAAAAAAAAGGTTCATTGGTTTATTAGAAACAATTTCTAATGACTCCAGAAACAAAGCTCACTCAGAAAATAGACAATGCAACAAATTACCATTCTAATAACTATATTGTAATAACCAATATACATTCCATACTCTAACATTCTAATAAAATACCTTCTACACATGCTTGAAAAAAATAAAATAATAACTAGAGCTATCTTAAGATAGTGTAGTTATTTATAAGAATGCAAGTTAAATTGTGTCAAACCAGAAAAAGAATGTAAACTAGTAAGATAGTTTTTGAAATTTCTGATATCATTCATGCCACTCAGGAATAGACAATGCAACAAAGTACCATTCTAATAACCATATTGTAATAACCAATATGCATTCCATACTCTAACATTCTAATAACCATACTCCAGAGAATAAAATAATAACTAGAGCTATCTAATAATGAGATATCTGCAATCAATTGTGAGTATGAGATTACTCTAATACCTTCTACACATGCTTGAAAAAGATAAAATAATAACTAGAGCTATCATAAGATAGTGTAGTTATTTATAAGAATTCAAATTTTACTGTGCCAAACCAGAAAAGAATATAAACTAGTAATAGTTTTTGAAATTTCTAATATCATTTATTCCACTCAGGAATAGACAATGCAACAAAGTACCATTCTAATAACTATATTATATATCATTCATGCCACTAAATTTGTTTGTGTACGAACCCCAAACCAGTGAATCACACATGTAATTATAACACGCATGCATGAAATACATTAACATGGTGTCTTTTTTCATGGATAAATTGATGTTTAGACATTTAAGCTATTTGTTTCACCAGCCATTAGAATTGGCTATTTTAAATAGCAGTACCATTTCAAATTGGTATTTCTTAGTTAGCTAGGGACCACAACAAAGGCAACAACTTCTATTGTATGGTGCCAAACTTGAATTTTTTTTCTCATTCTGTTCTGCTAGAGAGCACAACAAAGACCCACAAAGGAGACAACTCCTTTATCAGCACATGCTCCAAAAAGACCCAACAACAAAGGAGACATCATGGGAAAACTAAACAACAATGGAAGGAAATTGAACAACAAACACGATGGTCAGCACTTACAGTACTCCGGTGGGTCCCTCTTCCCCGCCGGCCGTATCTCCCAGTTCACCGCCATCGCACCCGACCTCTCTCCATAAGACAGATGCTTCGTTCTCTCTAGTAGGGCTTCGTTCTGTTTGGTAGGGTCGCGAATTGCTTCGGAACAAAGAAAAGCCACAAGGATTAGGGCATCCACTCGTGCTTTAGAGAGAAAGAAGGGGGAAAGGGTATGCTGACTTGGCGTTTGGATAATAAAATAAGCAAAGTCAACATCTATGGCAACCACATCACCAACTTATTCGAATTGGGGATCCGAATTCATATGGGTGACTTACCGGTGAAACAAAATTAAAGTTGAGTGACCATTTTGATACAAATTGTAGTTTGATGACCGAATTGATAAAAGTTAATAGTTTAGTGACCTACAGTTAACCCGTAGTTATCCTTACAGGTTCAGAGATAAATGGTTTAGATTTTAGTTTTAATCATAGAAACTTCAATGTCCTATAAAGACTCTACCACCCGTAGTTATCCTTACAGGTTCAGAGATAAATGGTTTAGATTTTTGTTTTAATCATAGAAACTTCAATGTCCTATAAAGACTCTACAACCCTATTGTGTTAGTAAGTAATAAAGATTTCAGTTTTCTCCTATCAACTCTCTCCGTCTTTTTAGTATTATTGCTAGAAAGGTACGTCAGAGTATTGTCAAACAACGTTAGAGTAGCACCAAATTGACACCGGAGTACTGCTAGAGAATGTTCATGAGTCTTAGTTTATTGTCCAAGTGATGTTAGAAAACCTTGGGATGATTTTTATTTTTTATTTTTTTATTATTATTATTTTATTTTTTACAAAGGCAACAAGGGCTCCCTAAAGGTAAGTCAAGGATGTGTGCAAGCGTGGCCGTTCAATCCCGGGTTAGTTCATAGGAGAACAGTATCATGCCTGACTGTAGGTGTGGTCGCTCGACCCTGGGTTAGTCCACAAAGGAACAACACCACACCTGGCCCTCACCTTTCAAGAGTGGGGATTCGATCCTAGGTATTCCACAGGAGAATCCCCCATCTTAACAAGGGATCCAAGTACCAATAGACCCTTGGGTCGTTGGTACCTTGGGATGATTTTATGTCATGGCTTTTAGCATGGGATTGTTTCAACTTCAAATCTTAAATTTGATGGGAAGAATTTTGAGCATTGGAAGGTCCAGATAAAAGGTACTCTTTGGGTATTATTGAGGAAGGTTTCATAGAACTTGCACTACTTGGTGGTGTTGCAAGAAAGTAAGAAGAAAAGCATTAAACTATTATCTTACATCTTTCAAGATGTTGATTCCACAGTCTTCGAGAATGTTATGGCATCAAAGAAGGCGCAAGAAATATAGACATTTCTCGATCCTCTTCAATATTCTAAAATAATGAAATATGTTGGGTAGATAAAATTTTCAACCTTCACTAGAACATCATCAATAATTCCATTTTGATATATAAAATTTCTTTCAGCAAGTTGTAGAGTAAGAACAGTAGGTCCAACCTCACCCAAACAAATCTCTAATAAATAGATAAAGGCATCATATTAACAATTTATCCTAAATCATACAAAGCTCTATCAACAAAGTGATTACCTATCATATATGGGATGGTCAAACTTCTTGTATCCTTGAGCTTTGGTAGGAGCTTGTTTTGAAAGATAGCATTACAACCTTTTGTGGGGGCCACTGTTCCAAACTAACCTAGTTTCCTTTTCTTGGATAAAGTATATTTTATAAACATCACATAACTAAGCATTTGCTCTAGAACCTCCGTGAAAGGAATGTTGATGTCTAGCATTCTAAACACATCTAAGAATCTCTGTAACTGCTTTTTTAACTTCTATTGCTGAAGCCTTTGGGGAAAGTGTAGTGGTGGAGTGGGATTAGCTTGCTTCTTGTCTTCTTGAAGTCTTTTATTCTACATCTCCTTCATGGATTATTCTTCAAATTGCTAGTTTGACAAATCTATCTTCTTGCTAAGTCCTTTTAGCTACGTTCAACTTCTGAGTGTGATAGCATTGTATTGCTTTTCTGTCTCTTTTAGAACTAGCTTCAGTATTACTTGCTAGAGTTCCTTGACGTCTGTTGTTAATAGTGTTAGCAAACTGTCCCAATTGATTTTCGAGTTCCCGAGGGTAGCTACTTGACTCTGAATTATGGCATTATTGTTAGCACTCTATGTCAATCATATTCAAGAGGCTATATGCTTACTGCTTAGGGTCAAATGTAAGTATTCACATCATGAATTGTGCATAATCAGCCTTAATTCTTAGGAAGTGATCAACTTGTGTTAGAATACTCGAATTAGTAGTATTTCGCACATAATTAATGTGAATTGATATTAATTTGAGTAATTTCTATCAATTGCAGGAAAGACCAAGTCTATGCCTTCAAGTATGAGCTACACAAGTAGGAGGAAACCCTGAAGTGAAAATGAAAGAACCACGATAGATCAAGCCTTCACCACTGCTATAGAACAGAAGTCGACGCGTTGGGTCTACCCAATCAACACGTCGGGATTACGCAACAAACAACCGAGAAGTTTGCAACACGTCAGTTGCTCAGTGAGGACGCGTCAGTTTAGGCAGGCATTGCATGCATAGGGATTGGTGACGCGTCGGCTCTATGAACTGATGCGTCTATTTGTTGTGTCTATATAAAAGCAGTTTAGGTTTTACCTCATTTTTCATCTCGGATTTTAGCACTCTATAAGGCGCCCAAGGACTGACGATCCAAAGGCGTTCTAGAGGAGTTTACCAATGATTGCACCGACGATCTGGAGGGGAAGAGTGCTTCATGATAGGGAAGATCCAAGGACAAAGATCCGCATCATCATTCCTTATATTTGATTTTTCATTGTTGTTGAACATGAATACTTTGTTGAATGAACTCATTGTTTATTTTGCTTTAGTTTCCATGTTGCTAGGCTAGAACCTTTGTTCTAGGGTTGTATGGGATGAAGACTTGAACATCTTATGTATTTAATGTTTAATGATTTATTAGTTATCATGTGCTATGTTTGTGAGGCATTCACTTTGAACCGTTAGTTGAGAGGCAACAAGAAATTTGCACGCGTTAGTCTTAGATTAGCGTTGATGATTGTTAATGCACAAGGTGGAAGTCAGGTTGACAACCCGAGACCCCATTAGCATAGAGATATGCAATGGTCTTCCACGGGCAAGGTTTAATACCTACGTCGAACAACATTTCACCCTACCACCATAGAGATATGGGGGAGGAGTTGAAGTGTATTCCTAGTAACAGGGAATTAGTATGATGTGGCCGAAGCATACTTAAGCACCTTAGGTTGACCTTGTGTGTACCCTTACCTATGCAACGAAATAACTCCATTACGCACTAGAGAACATCTTAATCAAGTCTGACCTTATAGAACCCTAGATCCTCATAATTGAGTATCTTCCCATCTTTAATCCCTTCGTCATTGACTCTACTTGAGATCTTGTTTCATCATGACAATTTATCCTTTCTACTGATTTAGTGTAGTTTTCCTTATCTAGTTTTAGTTAGCTAGCATCTTACTCCTTGTGTTCGACCCAGGCTCACCGGTATAAATTGTATTACTTTGACGATACGTGCAATTGCGTGAGTGTATGTACATGCTCAACAATGTTTTTGCCGCCGTTGTCGGGGAGTGGCTAGGTCTAGTTTATATGTATATACTTGCTTGTTTTTACTACTTGTAGATACATAATTCCTGTTTTTCTTCCTTTCTCTTAACTGTTGTTTTTCTTTTTTTGCAAATATTGTGTATTTCTTTCACTTTACTTCAATTTAGTGAGTGATTCTGTAGTGTCCCTTCTCTTGTTGCTAGTGCGCACATTGCATGAGCGAGAGTAAGATTGAGCCATTCGATCTTGTGATCGAAAGAACATGTCGCCGGCCCAAGCAAGAGAAGAAGAGACATGGAGAACCGCAAAGCTCTTCGTTTAACAACATGGATAGTTTTGAGAACAATGATAATAGGCCCATTTATGAGTATGTGATTCCTTCCTCGCAAGGATGGTAATCATGCATAAGGCGGCAGGAAGGCCATGCCGAAAACTTTGAGGTTAAACCTATCGTGCCCCAAATGGTGCAAAATGCAGATCAATATTTTGGCTTTCTTAATGAAGACCCTAATCGGCATGTTAGGACCTTCATAGAAATTAGAATCAACAATGTCCCTCAAGATGCCGTGCATCTTAGGTTGTTCCTTTTTTAATTAAGGGACAAAGTGAATGATTGGTTTTACTCTCAACCTCCCAACTTCATATCGGATTGGGAAGGATTGATGCAAAAATTTCTATCCAGATTCTTCCCGCCTTCGAAGACCACGCATTTTAGGATTCTATTAATATCATTCACTCAACAAGAGTCCGAATCTCTTTGTGATGCATGGGAGCATTTCAAAGAATTGCAATGTGAATGCTCTCATCACAACATCCACCGCCATCTTTTAATATCAACTTTTTATAATGAGCTACGCAGTTCCATCAGTAAAATGTTTGATGCAGCAGTGGGGTATTCATTTAGTGTTAAATCGTTGGATGAGGGTTATAAGCTCATAGAGATCATGGCGTCGAATCAATACCGGACACATGTTGAGAGATCCGTTCCGAAGCAAGTGGCTAGGGTGCAAGATTCAGACTCACTCCGAAACCTTCTAACTAAAGTTACCAACTTAGGGAAGAAGGTTGACGAGGTTTCTAAATGTGTAGGTGGAATGCCCAATAACTTGGGATAACAAAATAGTGTGTCACAAATTGCTCCTAACTTGGCCCCCAAGGAAGTGAATGCTCTTGGTGTATATGGGTTCCAAAAACAATCCCCAAGGGGGATGGAACTCCAATTGGTGGAGCAATCTGACCAATTATGGCCAAGGTCCTCTATGAGGGTATGATCACGAACCCTCTAGTAGTAGACCCCAAGAATCTAAGTCCAATTTTGAGGAAATGATAATGAAATTTATGGTGGAGACTCGTGCTTCCCTAAAAAACTTGGAGACTCAAGTTGAGCAATTAAACAATAAAAAGCATAGTCGGCCTACGGGTTCCCTACCGAGTGATACGGTGGTGAACGCTCGTGGAGAGGATAGAGAGCATCTAAAAGCATTGACACTTAGGAGTGGGAAAACTTTAGATGAACCCCACAAAGAGGGTGTTGAGTCTACTACTAGTGCTGAACCACTTAGGCCCGAGAGGTATGAGGAGGATCCCCGATTGTTCCTCCATTACCACCTCTTCCTTGCCCTCAAAGGCTTAAGAATGACAAAGTAGACCAACAGTATGAAAGGTTCACGGGGATATTAAAACAATTACACATTAACATCCCCCTCGTAGAGGCACTAGAACACATACCTAGTTACACCAAGTTTATGAAAGATTTTTATCTAAACGGCATAAATTGGGCTCGCACGAAACAGTAGCACTTACGGAGGAGTGCAACGCCATAGTGCGAAGAGAACTCCCACCTAAAATGAAAGATCCAGGGAGTTTCATACTACCTTGCACAATAGGAGACCAATTTTTAGGTAGAGTTCTCTGTGATATAGGAGCAAGTGTCAATCTTTTGTCGTTGTCAATGTATAATCGACTGGGCTTAGGAGAACTCAAACCAACCAATGTCACCCTCCAACTAGCGGATCGCAGTATTGCCAAACCTAGTGGTATAGTGGAGGATGTTTTGGTAAGGGTGGATAACTTCATCTACCTGGCTGACTTCATTGTCCTTGACTTTGAAGAGGATAAATGTGTGCCTATTGGCTACTGTTGGAGCCAATTTCCATTCTAAAATGGAGGATCTAGTGATTTTTCATGGGGAAGAGCAATGCATGTACCCTAGGTTGAACCCCTATGATCCTGCCATCTCTCTTCATCTGACACATTCAAGGTACTCACAACACTCGGGGTCCATGATCCCCGTCATCAACTCTGTCTTGACTTGTTTACTTCTGTTACTCCTACTGGTGGTAGCATTGCTACCAAAGCTGTATCTGAGACAGTGATGATGCCCCGCAAAGTATAAGGGCATCATGAACCAAGGTCACATATGGACCCACTTGAATGTGTGCAATTTAAGTGGAACCGGACCGGTTCAGCCACTTCGGATAAGTTCGATGCGAAGTGGCAAGCAACATATCCTCCTCTATTCCACGTAGGAAGGTAAGGTTGCTTGAGTCTAGCTAAGACTATAAAGTAGAGCTTTTTGGGAGGTAACCCAAGTGTAGAAAAAAAATTTAACTTTCTAGACTTAGGTTAGGAGTCTATGCATGTAACCTTATGTTGCAATGCAAGTTCTAGGGTAAATTTTTAGGCTTAGTGAGGTGGAGCATTTCCATTTAGTAGCTTAGTAATAAGTAGGATTTGTGCATGATATTACTATACAAATTCAGTTTGGGGGTATAAGCATTGCTGACGGAATACAATTCAAATAGGGAGTGGGATCGAGGAGACTTGAAATTTTCACGGGCAAAGGCAAGTTGTAGTCATTAAAGGTAATACAGGCTGTCAAGCTTCAAAACTGCAGATTCCTAGAAAAATCGACGTGACGGATCTTAGAATCGACCAATCGAGACCATAAATTGGAGCAACTGTGTAATTAACAACGCGTCTGTTCCTAGAACTGACACCATCAACACCAAAGAAAGGGTTGCCTGAGTAATTGTCGACTCTTCGGTTCCTGATCTTGACGTGTTGATATCTCTCACCTGAACAAAGTGCAAAATTACCAATGGGTTGGGTCTCAGTTGACCCGTCGACATGCAGAAAAGAAAACACTGTGAACTTGTCGATGTATCGGTTCATATAGTTGACGCGTTAACATCATGTTAGTGCGTAAAGTCACAAAAGTTGACGCGTAGGTACTTAAGATCAACGTATCGGCTTTCAAAAAGTTTAGGTTAAAAGGGGGTCTACCCAACGACTTCTCACATTCCATTGAAGTTGCCGGCGCATCTTTTTGAAGGAGATCATATCTAGAGAATCCCCCCTCACGCTTCTTCTTGATTTCTGACGTGTTTTTGCTCGATCCTCTTGTGAATGCAAGTCCTTAACCTTGATCTAGCCATGGATTTCTTGTTTATTTGTAGCATGAGCCCCATGTGGGGTCGAGGACTTACTAACTACCTTCAACTTTGTTCGTTTATATGTATCTCACTCTACTACTGTTATTTGTCATATTCGCTGTGGCGTTATCATTTTATTTTTTATTGAGGGCATCCTCACTCGTGTTTGTCTTTGTTTTGTAGCATGCATGGCCTCCAATTCCTGCAAGAGATCAAAGACCCACGCCCCCTCCGGGGCAAGTGTTTCATTCACTTCCAAGGCTGCCTCTGACAAATATGAGTAGGACTGTCTCTCCCGCACCTTGATTCCCGAGCGTGACATTGAGTGGCTGCCAAGTCTATTTATGGGGATACCTGACTAGGGTTAGGCATACTTTTGCGCCCAGCCCCGCGTTGCTGTGGTCTCGTTGGTAAGGGAGTTTTACTCCAATGCTGTCGATCACCGGCAGTATGTGGTGCAAGTGAGGGTGAATGATGTTGTATTCCCTTCTGAGAACATCTGATTCCTCCTGCGGACACCACATGTTCCACGCAATGAGTATCATGCGTGGCTATCGACGGAGATAGACATGGATGCGGTCTTCCGCCACCTGACTACCCCAAGTGCGACATGGAAGAACTCCAACGTCTTCCGTACCACAGCCCTGAGGAGGGAGTATAGGTTGTGGTTCCACTTTATCTGTGCATGCCTAATGCCAACTGACTACACCAGTAAGGTGACCATCACCAGAGCCCACCTGTTGTATGCCTTAGTTACCGGGATGTTGATCGACACTGGTATAGTAGTATACACTTCATTGGTAAAAGAGATCCGTCGTGATTATGGCGGGTTGTGGTTTCCATCCCTCATCATGCAGCTATGTGTGGATGCGGGGGTGATATGGAACCAGTGCAAGGAAGCACTTTCACCTCGCCAAGGGATTAATGTGAGGCTGATCACCACACGGATGACACATGACACCTTGATGGAGGATATTGCAGCCCCCTGCCGAGGCATCGATGAAGCCAACCCTAAGCCCTTCTCCTACTTTCCCTTGTCACTGGCACTGTCTTTCGGTTAAGGAGGAGTTCCTGATCTTTGTCTTATAACAGGAGGTCGTTGAGCTGCAGTGCGAGGTGTGACACCACACTTCCTTGCTTCAGCAGATCCTCGAGCTGCTGGAGCAGGAGGAGGAGACCGATAAGACAGACGCGGATTAGCCTGCATCATCCGTATGACCACCACCACTCCCTGATGTCGGTCCAAGCAACACTCCACCAAACGATGATACAACCTAGGGGAGTCACTCTTTGACCCTTCCCTCCTGTTTTTATTGTTTCATTTTTGTTTCCATGGTTGTGTCGTACACTTGAGATGAAGTCATCGAGGGCGATGACTCGTCTTGAGGTTTGGGGGAGGGGGGAGAGGGGGGGTTCGGTTTATATATATGTTTTATTGGTCCTGCTATGTTTGTGTTTGTCTTGCTACTTGTTATTATCCTACTTATGTACTGAAGCGTGTCTTGAAAGTTTATTATATGGTATCACTGATTAAATTTTTATGAGCATGTGGAAAACTTTCTCTATCAATTCAAAGTGACAAGACGAAAACCCCTATAATACATGTGGTTGTTTCCTCAGTCATTATACTTGTGAATTTAGTGACTTAAAAGCTTAAAAGGAACTACATTCTACTCGTGCTTAGGAAAGTCGTCTATAGTATATACTCTTGTAGCAGAGTTGTATATCTAGATTTAACATTCCCTTGAGTTTGTATGCCTCATGGAAAACATGTATGCATTGTGAAATAGGGATAGGGCATGAATCCAGAGATTGAGTAGAACTGGACACATAGGGGAGAACATGACAGTTAAGGGTAGAAGTGAGCTTTTTAAACATCGTAATGATTCTCTTGTACCAAAATATATAAAAAAAATGCTAGAATGTGTAGATATACGAACATAGTAAGTTTATGGGTGTGTACGAATAAGGTGAAGAGATAATAAAAAAGATGGGGGCAATAGCTTCCCCTAATAATAGTGTCTCCCTACTAGTTGAAGGTGCAAAATATTAGTCCTCGTAAATTTGTGTTGCTAATCCTATTTCACCTTGCATGCATTTATCCATGTGGCATACAATATTCTTGTGATTGGTATTTATTATGACGTTTTACTATAGGAGTATAAAAAATTTAAATTTTAACAAGTACTAGCATGGGAGATGTTGTTACTCTACTCTTACACACAAGTACATATATTCCACGCAAATAGGGAAGCAACCAATCATTAACAACTCAATTGTGCTTGTATGTGTTTTATGTTTTCATTACTTAAGGACAAGCAATGGTTTGAGTTTGGGGGTGTATTAGCACTCTGAGCCAACCATATTCTAGAGGCTATGTGCTTACTGCTTAGGGTCAAATGTGAGTATTTATAGCATGATTTGTGCATAATTAGCCCTAATTCTTAGGAAGTGATCAACTTGTGTTAGTTGATAATTTACGAATAATTAATGATAGTTGATATTAATTCGAGTAATTTGTATCAATTGCAAGAAAGGCCAAGTCTCGGCCTTCAAGTATGAGCTACACAAGTAGGAGGAAACCCTCAAGTAAAAATTAAAAAACCGCGACAAATCAAGCCTTCACTATTGTTGCAGACCAGAAGTCGCCGCTTCGGGATGGTGCCACAGAAAAACCGAGAAGTTGGCCACGCGTCAGTCGCTAAGTGGGGACACGTCAGTTCTGGCAGGCACTGCAGTGTATAGGATTTGGCGACGCGTCGGCTCTATGAACCGACGCGTTGGTTGTAATGGCTATATAAAGGAAACTTAGTGTTCACCTCATTTTTCATCTCAGATTTTAGCGATCTATGAGGCTGCCAACGACTGACAACCCAAGGGCATTCTAGAGGAGTTCACCAACGATTGCAACGACGATCTGGAGGGGAAGAGCGCTTAGTTATAGGGAAGGTCCAAGGACAAAGATCCGTATCATCATTCCTTATATTTGATTTTGTCCTTGTTTTTGAACATGAATACTTTGTTGAATAAACTCATTGTTTATTTTGCTTTAGTTTCCATGTTGTTAGGCTAGAACCTTTGTTCTAGGGTTGTATGGGATGAAGACTTGAACATCTTATTTATCTAATATTTAATGGTTTATTAGTTGTCATGTGGTATGTTTGTAAGGCAATCACTTTAAACTGTTAGTCGAGTGGCAAAGACGAATTTTCACCTTTAGTCTTATATTAACGTTGATGATTGTTAATGCACAAGGTGGAAGTTTGGGTGGCAGCCCGAGACCCCGTTAGCATAGAGATATGTAATGGTCTTCCACGGGCAAAGTTTAATACCTAGGTCTAACAACACTTCACCCTACCACCACAGAGATATCAAGAGGAGTTGAAGTGTATTCCTATTGACAGGGAATTATTATGACACGCCTGGAGCGTACTTAAGCACCTTAGGTTGACCCTGTGTGTACCCTTACCTATGCAATGATGTAACTCCATTAAGCACTAGAGAATATCTTAATCAAGTCTGACCCCATAGAACCTTGCCTAGATCCTCATAATTGAATGTTTTCCCATCTTTAATACCTTCGTCATTGACTCTGCTTGAGATCTTGTTTCATCGAGACAATTTATCTTTACCACTGATTTATTGCAGTTTTTCTTATATTGTTTTAGTTAGCTAGCATCCCATTCCTTGTGTTCGCCTGGACTTACCGGTATAAATTGTATTACTTTGACGACACGTGTACTTGCATGAGTATATATATGCACCCAACAATTATTCTTCATCATATACCACATAAGCATATCTTCCAATAATGGTTTCTTTCTAGTGTTGGAACTCTAGCTTGTGAAGAAAAAACTAGAGGTGTGGTTGGCTTTGCTAAAAAGTTTGTCCTTGTTGATTGTTCCAAGAAAGGTTAGGATTATTTCTTGAACCTTTATTGTAATGATTTGAATATTGATTGTGATGTTGTTTCCTGTTGAAATTCCCCAAAATTGTACAAATTTAGGATTTCTAGAACGTCCTTCAAGCAGAACTTACAAGTTATAAAAGGGTTGATGGTGTGAGCACCGACATGAACACTAAATTTGTCAAACCTCTTGGTAAGTGCAACTACCTATGCAATTAAAGCTAAAATAGCTTCCAATTCATGAACTCTAACAACTCTCATGAGGACCAATCCCTATGATGGTTCCTAATAATTGTCTGAGGTTATCTCCTCCAATACCCTCATCAATAAATTTTCCCATGAGTACACCACGTACTGCAACACTTATGGTAGTTCTTATAGGTTCTAATAGTCCATTATAAAGGGTTTATACTTGAAGCCACTTTGGTGATCCAAGGTGGGACATCTCTGAAGTAGGTCCTTGAATCTTTCCTATGCTTCATACAGTGACTCAAAATCGTATTGCACAAATGAAGTGATATCAAAATCCTTGTCCTTTCCATCTTCACTAGTGGATGGAACTTAGCAAGGAACTTTTAAGCTAATTCACTGTTGAGCATATACACACACTCACACAAGGCTACATGTCATCGAAGTAATAAAAGTGAGTCCCAATGTCGTATCCTCATGGATTGGAACTCGAACTAATTGATTACTAGCCTACTAAAACACTAAGTTCATTTAATCAATTGAAATTTGGGGTTTTTGTTCTAAACTACGCTAATACCCAGATAAGAGTAAAATGTTAACAAAGAGATCAGTGAAAGCACTTAGAGATGGAGATCCAGGATTATATGCCTTGTGATCATGATATTGATTTTCATCTAAGATTTGTAATGGATTGTTATGTTAGAGGACAAGGGCTATTCAGTGACACTCTAGGTGACTTTTGTTTGTATATATATCATAGTGATAGGATGAGGCCAGCCGCACTTGCGGCCGCCTCATCCTATCACTATTAATATGTATTTTATATATAGAAAATATATATTATATTTTTATAATCTATTTGTATACATATAGATTTATCTATATATTTTAGATAATATATAGATATGTACAGTGGTGTTACAGTCAAGCCGACCGCACTTGCGGTCTGCCCGACTTATAACTGCAACATCGGGCCGCGCCTGGGGCAACCCGTGGCCCAATCCGAGCCGTTGTCTTACAAGTCAGGCCGACCGCAAATGCGACCAGCCTAACTGTATCACTAGTCTAGATATGTGTGTATATATATATATATATATATATATATATATATATATATATATATATAGTCGTATTACTATGCGGCCGGGCATAACACTGTGCAAGTGCGGTCGCCCCATTTTAGCCCACTTGCACAGTGTTTTAAGGAAATCCAACCATATGGATAGAAAGAACATCGAAAAATAGGCTAGCATGTCAATTTTCATACAATTTGGGAATTTGTAGGGTCTTCATCTTAAATGGTGAAATTTTGAACCGATAAGATTTTTATAAATTTTCACCCTCTAAGATGAAGACCCTACAAGTTCCCAAATTATATGAAAATTAACATGCTAGCTTATTTTTCGATGTTCTTTCCATCCATACGGTTGGATTTGGAAAAAAAAAATACTCTCTAAGTGCCTCAAAATAAGGCGACCTTAAATGAACAGTAATACGGCCGACCTTATACTAACATTTATATATGATAGGGAGAAAAGTGGGAAGACACGTGGCACTCTTCCAATCGCGAATAGTCACCCAGGGCTCCCCCTTTTTCAACCTACTTCGCCAGTTTCAGGAAGAAAAGTCTCCTTCAGCAACCCCCTCGGGAAAGTTCCTCCTTCGGAAAGTTACTTCGGAAAGCTCCTTCTCCATCCTCCTTCGGAAAGCTCCTTCGGAAAGTTACTTCGGAAAGCTCCTTCGCCATCCTCCTTTGGAAAGTTACTTCGGATCCTTCGGAAAGTTACTTCGGAAAGCTCCTTCGCCATCCTCCTTTGGAAAGCTCCTTCGCCAGTCTCCTTCGGAAAGCTCCTTCGGCAGCCTCTCTTCGGAGACTCTCCTTCAGTGAATCCCCCTCGGACCAAGTTCAGCTTCGCCATGAAAGCACAGTCTTCTCCCCACAAGCATCCAACGGTTAAACTATGGACACGTGGCCCGCCGAGATCAAAGTACGCGAATCGTGACTAATTTGAGAAGGTCAATCATATCGCGGATTTAGAGGCTGGATTGAAGGCGAGGGCGCGGATCCAGGAAAGAAAAGTGGGATCCCAACTCCCCGGCTTTAATAAGACCGAAGGAGGCAAATCAAAGGACAGGTTGACTAACGCCAGGCTACGATTACAACAGGCACACTGCAACTTTTCCTCTTCTCCAAAGCAGTTGTACTGAGAAATATGAGTGAATTTTGCCCTCACTAACAGGGCTCGTGGTTTTCCCCGATTCATTGGTTTCCACGTTAAATCTTGTGTCTTTCTTTTAGTTCTTCGCTTGATTTCCGTATTGTTCTGAGTCTCGACTTCCAAATAAATTCAACAGTTAGAGTGAGGTTGGGATCAAAACCGATTTTCACCCTAACAATATATATATATATATATATATATATATATATATATATATATATATATATATATATATATATATATGTATGTATGTATGTATTTTGATGATAAGATAATTTAAAAATTATATATACATATCTATATATTATCTAAACTATATAGATAAATCTCTCTATATATATATAAATAGATTATAAAAAAATATAATATATATATTGTTAGGGTGAAAATCAGTTTTGATCCCAACTTCACTCTAGCGGTTGAATTTGTTTTGAGATTGGGACTTAGAACAGTGAGGAGACCAAAAAGAAAAAACCAAGCAATCAAGGAGAGAGACGTAGGTTTAACGTGGAAACCTTCAAATCGAGGAAAAACCACGGGCCCTGTCAGTGAGGGCTAAATCTACTGATCATTCTTAGTAAAATGGGGGAGAAGAAGAGGGGCTTCTTGTCTTGCTTGCACAATGGACTGGAGAGAAGAGGAGGAAGGAGATGGGAATGATGATGATCATGATGGGTGCTCGCCAGGGAGGCCTGCGCTTTGGGTTGGAGATGATCTGCCCTCTTTCTTGGGTTGGAGGAGTCTTTTTCTTCATCAAAAGGTGAGATTTCAAACTAAATAAGATCCCACCTTTCTCTCCCGGATCCGTGCCATCACCCCAAAATCAGCCCCAAATCCTGCATGTGATCGGCTTTCCATAACTGATTATGATCCGTGTATTATCATCCTAGTGAGCCACGTGTCTCCATCTTAGCCGTCGAAAGTCTATTCGGAAGACTGTTCGGAAGGTTGTTCGAAAGGCTATTTGGAAGACTGTTCGGAAGGCTATTTGAAAGTCTGTTGAGAAGGCTGTTCGGAAGTCTGTTCAGAAGACTGTTTAGAAGAAGAGGAAGCTCCTCGGCAATAAAAGTAGTCTGCGGCTCCTTGGCCATAAGAGAAGAGTGGACTACGGCTCCTCAAAGTGGGAAGATATCCCAGATCCAAGTAGAGAATGGCCTCTGATCCTTCAATATGGTTGTCCGCATGATCGCCACGCATCTTTCCACTTTTACCCCTATCATCAAGCTCCTCAGCAATAAAAGTAGTTTGCGGCTCCTCGACCATAAGAGAAGAGTGGTCTGCGGCTCCTCGGCCATTTTCCTCAGCCATGCTCCTCGTACATAAGAGAAGAGTAGATTGCGACTCCTTGACCATAAGAGAAGAGTGGACTGCAGAAGGTACCCTGGATTTGAGTAGAGAATGACCTATGATCCTTCCATGGTTGTCTTGATGATCGCCATATATATATATATATATATATATATATATATATATATATATATATATATATATATATATATATATAGATAGATAGATAGATAGATAGAAAATAACATGTGCCAATGTTTGAAGAGCCCAATAATGAAATATTATGACTATAAATTCAAATGAAATCAAATAAAAGTAGTTTGCGGCTCCTCGACCATAAGAGAAGAGTGGTCTGCGGCTCCTCGGCCAATTTCCTCAGCTATGCTCCTGGTACATAAGAGAAGAGTAGATTGCGACTCCTTGACCATAAGAGAAGAGTGGACTGCAGAAGGTACCCTGGATCTGAGTAGAGAATGACCTATGATCCTTCCATGGTTGTCTTGATGATCGCCATATATATATATATATATATAGATAGATAGAAAATAACATGTGCCAATGTTTGAAGAGCCCAATAATGAAATATTATGACTATAAATTCAAATGAAATCTTTTGAAGAAAGTTGAAATTAAAATATTTTAATTTCAAATAAAAAATATGTATCCAGTAATATCCCAAGGCAAGCAAAGGACACAGATTCCAAGATAACTCAGAACACAAATCTCGAGGAGATCTCAAATTTCAAGATAGTCTGAGACCACAAATCTCGAGGCGATCTCAAATTTCAAGATGCCCGAGAATACAATTCTCGAGGCAATCTTAAGATAGCCTGAGAATACAAATTTCCCGGCAATCTAAAAAAATGCAAATCCTAAGATAATCCACGATCACAAATCCTGAGGCAAATCCAAGACAATGCAAGGGAACAAATCCCAAGGCAAACTCAAGATAATCCAAGGGAACAAATCCCGAGGCAAATCCAAAACAAAATATAAAACAAAAAAAAAATAAAAGGTATAATCCCTTATATGGTCCCTCTATTATTGTCTGATCGCCCATTTAGTCCCTCTATTTTAAAATCCGCCCATTTAGTCCCTCTATTCTCCAATTTGGGCCAATGTAGTCCCTCCGTTGGCTGGCCGTCAGTTTCGCCATTTTGAAGCGCTGACGTGGATTAAAATATTATTTTTATAATTTTTAAACCTAAAAAAATCATTAAATAAAATTATAAAAATGACGTGGATTTGCTGGGCCGTTGCTGGTTTGTTGGGCCATCCACGGTGGAAATGACGTGGATTTGTTGATTTTATTTAATGATTTTTTTTAGGTTTAAAAATTATAAAAATAATATTTTAATCCACGTCAGCGCTTCAAAACGGCGAAACTGACGGCCAGCCAACGGAGGGACTACATTGGCCCAAATTGGAGAATAGAGGGACTAAATGGGCGGATTTTAAAATAGAGGGACTAAATGGGCCATCAGACAATAATAGAGGGACCATATAAGGGATTATACCAAAATAAAATAATAAAATTAAAAAAATATATATAAAAATAAAATAAGGGGTTATCTTATCCATAACTTGTGACCTGGTTTATCTCCTCTCCACATTAATAATTTTTTTTAAAAAAGAAAGAATTGATATTATCCGGTTGTTGCCACAATCTTCAAGATATGATTCTCCTATGATCGTGAACTGCTCGATTGGGAAGTTCTTCTATGGTTAATAAAAAGAGGGGAGGGGAAAAAATAACAAGAGAGTGGGGAGCAAAAGAAAAGATAGCGGCCAAGAATAAAAAGGGAAGGAGATGGAGCTCCCCCCTCCGGTTTTCTGTTTTGTGAAAAAGAGAGAGAGTAAAAAAAGAGTAAAAAAAAAAAAGAAAGAAAAAGTGAGACAAAAAAAAGAGAGAGGTATTCTCGGTCGGACCCGGACACAAGTCTGTCTCTAATGGCTTTGTCGAAGGAGACAGGCTCGGGTCTGTCCATAGACCGTAATACCGCAGAAGAAGCCGCTTAAGGAGAAGCACCGCCAGGCATGGCGGTGCTGCTAATGTCATCGTCGTCGTTGTCGCAATCATCGGAGATGAATCCTTTTGTTGTTGGAAAAAGACCAAGAAACATAAAAAGAGAGAGAGAGATGAAATTAAAAAAGAAAAAGGAAAAAAAAGAGATAGAAAAAAGAAGAAAAAAAGGAAAAAAAGGAAAAAAAAAGGAGGAAAAAGAAAAATATGAGGAAAAAAGAGAGGAAAGAAAAGAGATGAAGAAAAAAAAAGATAAAATAAAAATAAAGAAGAGGACGAAAATTGAGAAAGAAAAGAAACTTTTGGAAGAAAAGTTAAGAGCAGGAGATCAGAGCTCTCTGCCGGTGAGGCATCATCCTTGCGCTCTTGGATCCGCAATCACCCGAACCCGTCAAGGCCATGTCTCGCATCTAATCTAAAAATCATCATCGGAGCTATGAATCTGAAGAAGGAGAGCGATCGGGAACCATCCGGTGATCTTCTGCCACCAAATCCTCCTCCTTCATTCCCAAATTGAGAACTCGGAACCGGTGCTCACTCGAAGGTATATAAATATATATTATATAAAGTTCTTCCCCATGGTCTCTGCCGGATCACTCTGCCGTCGGAGAAGAAGCAGACTTCAGCCGCGATTCTGAGACCTACAACAAAATGCTTATCACCCTCGGCAAAAACCCGCCAACTCGAGACGTCGGCCCCAAAAGACGTTGTGCAAGGATTTGCTAGGCGTACAAGCACCAATTGAGGGATGAGCAACATGCACGACAAGAGGCTACTATAGATGATCTTGCACCACTAGCATATATATGACATATTAATTGGAAGGTTGCCCGTAGTAGTGGAGTTGTCTCTCAGGTTGATGCTATTGCTATGATTGAAGAGAAGTGGGTCTATGTTCATCATATTCCATTGCCATTACATGATGATTCAATCAATGACCTCATGCAGCAGTCAAGAAGATGAAGAGAAAGAAGAGTTACATCTAGAATCAAATAAAGCATCACAATTTGATTGATAAATGAATGTTTGTGATGCATGCTTTAAGAACAAATTCATCAAAGGCATGGGATTTTGTTAATTGGAAAGATATGTAAACTGATGTAAACCATTAGATAGCAAGGACCTTATTGTCTGCTGGAAATTAATCCGCACACAAACTATTCGATGAAATGCCCAAGAGAATTGGTCTCTATAAGCAAGTTATACAAACACTCAATGGAAACATAGAAACATTTGGAGAAAGAGTTGCAGCTTTTCATGAAGGAAAGAAGGGGAGAAGATGAAAGAGTTGCTGCAGAAATTGGCAAAGTATGATTGCAAATTTGTCAATGAAGTTTTCCGGAAATATGCCAAATATTTGGTTATATGAAAAGCCCTCCAAATGTTCGACAAATGCATCAATGAATGATGAGATTTGAATTTGTAAGAAGTTATGTTAAAGGAATCCATGGTTCTTGAATGGAAAGTGTTCACTTTCAAGCAATGGTAAATCTTTGCTCTAGGAGAACAGCATGCAGCAGAAATACTTGGCATGTTCCTCCAGGATTTAATCCCTTATGAACAAAGGTGCAATTCCATAGTAGAGCTGAACTCTAATATGGTGGAGGTAAGAGAGAATGCTACAACAACAACCATGTTTACTTTATCTTTTGTTGATGAGAATAAGATAATCATAGGGAGCACACCAGGAGCATAACAAGAGTTCAAGAGGAAGAAGAGATGCTACTGCAACATTGCCCAGCTTGTGCAAGAGATTGCATAATGGGACAATCAAAGCAACACTAGAACATGTCTTATTTAAAAAGAAAAAAAAAACTTTGCAGATATAAGTGCACTTATTTATTAAAATTCAAAGTTAATTGGAGATTATCTCATAGCTCTATATGGATATTCTGCTTCTTGAGTTTGCAAGCCAATGAGAAGAGAAAGGACAAGCATGTGTGATGCGTGTCCATCCGATGAATCATCTTCAAGCCCTGTCAACCTACACCAATTCTAATTATATATATATATATATATATATATATATATATATATATATATATATAGCTATGGATTCCTTCTTATCCCCTTACCTCTCTTATGTCAAATAGCAAAGAGCCACCTAGCCTTGTAATAGTATGAGAGGAAGCTTTTCTTTGTATAAATGAGAGGCCCTTAGCATGGCTTCTCCGAGGCATCAACCTCTCGATTCTCTCTACGGGGCACTTAACCATGCCCCTTGTAAGATGTTCCCTTGTGAATAAAGCTTGCATCCGTTTGGTTTTCCAATCTCAGCTTCCTTCCCGCATGCCTCATCCTCCTTTTTCCCCCTCCAACGGGAAAGCTCTTTCTTTGTGAAGGTATGGCCACAAAAAGATAAGTGTTTTGCTTGACTTTGTATAAAGGCATAAGTACAGCAGATAGATTCTAGAGAGCAAATATTTAAAATATTAAATAATATCCAAGATCGTTTAGATAAATTAAACGAGGTAACTAAAACTTTAAACGAAATAAATACTAAACTAGACTTTATTAAAGACACAGATCAACTAATTATTACAAAAATAGACACTCTAATTAAAAAAGTTAATCCCGAACATCTTAAAAGACTTGGCCAGCATACAATATCTAAATTCAACATAGGAAAACATACTGAGTTTAGCAATTAATAGATCAATTCAAAAACTTAAAAGTTACTACTATTGACTATATACCTATTAAAAGAAAGTATTTAATCCATGCGACCTTATTGGATCCTCTAGAACCCTTCTCGTGTTCAAGAGGTAGAGCAAGGAAGAAGGAGTGTTTTAATCTCCCAACCTAACAACTATATGGGACAAAATTTTAGGAAGACATAAGGAAGAAGAAAATCTCGCAACTAGAGGAAGTTGTAGACATAGATAAAGATATTAAACTTTTTAGCACCCATCAATTAAAACTACTAAACCCAAAAATATTATATCCGAATAGGACCTTTGATTTTTCGCATGTAGGTTTATATAGCCACTATAGAGAAGTACCAATAATTTTCGCATGAGACACTAATCTGTGATTTTAAATTTAATAACTCTTAAATGGTGGAACATTTACTCAACAAATATAATTCTATACATATAGGTTTAATGCTTAATTGCGGTAAAAGGCTTAACTAGAAAAAATTTAGGCACAAAGACTTTATTATGTTGTTTTGATGATAGATGGGGAAACATTTTAAAAGCTTTATTAGGAGCAACAGAAGTTGATATGAATAATAATGGCGGCATCTTTATTGTAGTCCAGATTATATGATGGATCTTGTAGAATTTTTACATAAAGCAAAAATTGGTATCTTAACAAGAGGTTTTGAAGATTTTAAAGGAAAAAATTTACTTATATGCATAGGCATACTAGGAAGATTAACAAATAGTAGTACAACAAAGTTTAAATTTTATGTCAAAGACGTCGTTAACCTAATGGGACATCATGGTATACAACTATTAAAACCAACAAAAATATCTTCCGAAGAATTAGCCGGAATGGAATGGAACCTAGACTTATTTACTAAAAAGGAAGACACATTAGTACCAAAAGAACATGTAATGTACATTAATAATCAGGGAGAAACTTCTGTACGTTTTAATAAATATACTACTACTCACGTCCCTCAATTAGACTACGATCGATACTATTTCAGAAATAAATTTTGTAGAAATAGAGCAAAAGAGCAAAGAACTTATTTTTACACAAGAAGATCCAATTTTATTTCCAAAAGAATTAGAAATGAATTTATCTCTTTACGAATTATTGCAATTAGAAGAACATTTAATAAACCAAAATCAATTAAAGGAGAATGAAAGTTTATACTACGATTCTGACTTGAATATTAGAAAAAGAACAATGTTATCTGAAGACGAACTAGTAGAAATAGATCTTAATATTATTCCTCAAACCTTTGAATTTATGGAAGAAGTGGTAGTTCAAAGAAATACACCACAATTACGGTATTCAATATATAGAGAAGGTAATAGACCTAGACCAATTACATATAAGAAATTGTACATGTACACAAAAACATTAAGCCCGAGGTAAAAGAAAGCTATTGGAACAACCCATTAAGTTTCAAGGTCAAAATAAGGGACAAATTCTAAATCTTACTGCACATGATCCTCAAAACTGGACTAGTATACTTGATGTATGGAAAAATCGAGTGGTAGCAGATTGTATACGTAATTTTAATGAAGTAGGCGCAGAAGAAATGTATAGATACTTAGAGCCATTTCTTGGTGAAAGTGTTAAAGCATTATGGGAAGCATATAAAAGAGAAAGACCACAAGAGTTTCAACATCTCTTAAGTGTAGGACCGAATCCATATAATTTTGTTAATAGAATACAATTTTTAGTTACAGGAAAAGATCATAATTCTGGATTTGTAGATCTCCAGAAAGACGCAATGTTACAACTAGAACAATTAAGCTTACATGATTGGAATTACATTAAAGAATTGTACAAGACTATTTTTATTATCAAGCATCTCAAAAATGCTTTCAACCACGAATTAGGTTTAAAATTATTAAGAAAATTACCTGGAGCATTAGGAAAAGAGATCACAGAAAAATGGAATCTACACCCAGTTACTCTATTTACTTCTATCGGCCATTACATTTCTTTTATTCTAGATATACTAAAAGAAAAATGTACTAATATACAAATTCAACAGCAACTAAAGAAAGGTGAATATAGTTTTTGTAGCAAGATTTTTACAAGTCAAGCTTATGGATTAGATAAGCAAAAACCTTATAAGAAGTATAAAAACAAGAACAATAGACATGTGAAGAAAAGACCTATTACATAAGAAAAATGGATAGTAAAACCTTATTTAAATCCAAATAAACATGTTAGAAAATACAAACCAACAAGAACATATCAAATAAACTTAAGTGTTTTACTTATGAGCTCAAGATCACCTTAGTAATAGTTGTC
Source organism: Dioscorea zingiberensis (assembly GCA_026586065.1). Lineage (NCBI taxonomy): Eukaryota > Viridiplantae > Streptophyta > Magnoliopsida > Dioscoreales > Dioscoreaceae > Dioscorea > Dioscorea zingiberensis. The sequence continues at coordinate 26,781,677 of CM048826.1, forward strand.
CAAGACTAATAAATATAGAATAATATGAGATCCACGCTTATTGAAAAACATACATGGAGATTTAATAGAAATAGATGAATTAGTATCCATTTAATCCATCTATAGCATCAGACAAGAACGCTTGAGCAAGCCAAAATCGAAAGTAGCTGAGTAGTGATACCGAGAGTAATGAGGGCATTATAAATCGATTTTGTAACTTAAGACCGAGGAAGATCTCAATTGGCAAAACCAATTTGGCAACCAAAGGAATTAGATTTAAATTATATGAATCAAGAACTTGATATAACAAATCATTTTACTTCTCTTAATATAGAAAATTTACAAAAGAATGTCTACAACTTTTACAACAAACATCAACTATCAAAAATTCATAGAAATTATTCTCGTTTTTATGTTTATAAGCAGTATTTAAAAAATATACTCATTCAAATAACAAATGTTCCTACAATTCTTCTAAAACATCTTAATGAAATTACGGTTATTACCAAAGATGAACTTTGTTATATTTTTACTCAGAGCAGCCTAACTATAAATCCAGACCAATATCAAAGAGATCTATTTGCCTATAATACATATAGACAGGAGGCATGGATCAGCCCTCAAATTCCTTTTCCATTAGCACTCAAGCTAATACCTTCTAACTATAAACCTTCGCATTATAATTCTACTACGGCGTATTGGACAGATTGCCATATGGCTTCTTTTGGGATTGAATTAATGAATATAGACCCTCCTGATCCTCAGCAAATTTCTTTAAACCTATTTTCTACTTTGAACAATTACAAGACGAATGTTTAACACAATTATGGAGTATTACAGATTTATGGTCTATTTCTCATGACTATAAATATCTTGAATATATATTTAAACAATACATACTTAATATCTTAATCCAGATCCCAAATATACCCCCTATTTTATTAAAACACATTCATCAAATTTCAATATAGCATCCACTTTACTACTATTATTTTATTAAAAAAACTATGATTATTACCCCTTGGCAATATTCTCGGGACATTAATTATTATCAAACTTGGTTAAAACTATATCTTTGGTGACAAAGGTTATTATCATTTGGACTAATAAGAGGGATCTTAAAATTTATTTGAAGACTATGAATATCAATGATGGAATAGGCAGCCATCACATTTACAGAACTAATGAACTTTGGAAGAATTCTCTAAACTGATTGTCTTCTATACATGGCAAGTTAAAAGCGGTCTAGATAATATTCCTTGCTTTTATTTGTCATTTTATCCCAAAGAAAGATAAACGCCAAGAAAATGCCTATTATGCTATCTTGAGGGATGTATAAATTGTATTAAAAAACAATTTGATATATCTCTCTCTTGGAAATCTGAAAGTAATATAGATAAACTTCAACTTCATCTTTTAGACAAAAGAATAGATGTTCTTGAACATGAAATAAAATTATTAAAATTACGATTGCCACATCGAGAACATGGACCCTCAGATCCATCTTCCTCCAATACTACTTATATACAGGACGATCTAGTCTGTAATCTAAATGATATCTCTCGCCTCACGATTCCGGTAAAGCTCTTTCTTCATAATGAATATGAGCTTCATTTAGTTGCTTTATTAGACACTGGTAATACCAAACGCATACTCAATCGTGATATTATTCCGGAAAAATTTATCCAACAAACAAACAAAGTAACATATGGACAACAAATGGATGGTACCTTTAATCGATATTCTGAATATATTGACCACACGTTAATTAGTCTATTTACTTAATTTGCAATACGTTCTCACATATATGCCTTTACTCCCCAACATGGGTCCGAGCTTAAATTTACAAGTTCATTTTATTCTCGGGTTGGAATTTATTTTTGCACTTAATGGCCTCACTCTTACTAAAGATTTTATTCAGCTTCGGCCACTCATCAAGCTTTCTTGATTTCTTTCTCCTTCCTCAAAGTTCTGCAAGGTATAGCATGGGTGGAGCCTTTAAAGCCTTTAAAACCAAAGATAAAACCAAAGATAAAAATGAGACTGGCAAAGACAAAGATAATTTAGATAACTGTAAATGTCTAATAAAAGGACAGTGTAAAACTTTGGAAAGCATTCATAATGAATGTACAACTTTAGAGGCCAATAACGACAATATCGATAACTTAGAAACAAACTTTGAAGATGACGATTATTTAGACAATGAATCTATAGATTTTGAAATATCCTTTGTAAACCTTACTAAGTTTTATACCAAATTAATAACATTAAAAAATAGACAAGATATCGACAATTTAATTAGCAAACTAGACCAATTAGAAATAATTGGTGAGAATCCATTAAAATATTTGGAAAATAATAAAATTTATTGTAAGTTAGATATACTAAATCCAGAATATATCATTAAAACAAAGAAAAAATCGAATATTCAAATCGGATAGAGAAGATTTCAAAATACATATAAATGATTTATTAAAACTACAATTAATAAGAAAATCCATTATCCCGCATAGATCAATTTTATTGTAAAAAATCATGCTGAAATTGGTAGAGGAAAATCCAGAATGGTAATAAATTATAAGAGATTAAATGATAATACGAAAGAAGATAGTTATGATATTCCAGATAAAGGACAATTAATTAATAGCATTCAAAATAAAAAGATTTTTAGTAAATTCGATTGTAAATCTGGGTTCTGGCAAGTTAAAATGCATCCAGAAAGTATAGAATGGGCAAAGCATTCACATGTCACCAAGGCCATTTTGAATGGCTAGTAATGCCTTTTGGTTTAAAAAATGCCCAAAGTATTTCGTGAGAAAAATGGATGAAATTTTAAGAAATATTTATACGCTTGTCTTAATCTATATAGATGATATTCTAGTATTTAGTAAATCAATAGAAGAACATATAGGACATTTACAATTAGTATTTGCGAGAATTTATGAAACATGGATTAATAATGGAGAAAAGAAAATGGAACTTTTGGACCCATATAAAGTTTTTGGGCCTAGAAATTGGAAATGGCACTATCAAATTACAAGAACACATAACTACAAAAATTTTTAGACATGCCAATAGATGATTTGCAAGAAACTAAAAGTTACAATCCTTTTTCTCGGGATTATTAAATTATGCAAGAGGATTTATTAAAAACTTAGGAAGAATAGTTGGACCCTTATATGCCAAAACCTCTCAAAAAGGACAAAAAACATTTAACATTGAAGACAGAAAATTGGTAGAAAAAATAAAAGCTTTAGTCAAAAACCTACCTCCTTTAAATTTACCCTTAGATACAGATTATATTATAATACAATCTGATGGGTCAAATATCGGATGGGGAGCAGTTCTTATAGCAAAAGCAGATAAATACAAGAATAAAATAGAGGAAAAAATATGTGGATATGATAGTTGTAATTATAAAGAAAAAGGGAATATCAAAGAAAGATCGATGCTCTAATTACTAACTATTAATTACGCTTAGACGCTTTCAATTCATATTTTATCTAAAAGAATTTACAATCGGGAACCGATTGTGAGGCAATTGTACGATTTTACAATAAAATGAATGATAAGCTGCAAAGAAAACTGAGATGGCTCAATTTTATAGATAGTAATTGTTTGGCAATGGATTATAACATACATTTTAGGCATATAAAAGGAGTAGATAATAGTTTAGCGATTTACTTAGTCAGCATTGATTAACTCATACTATGAAATCTCTTGACGTGATACAACCAATCGACCAAATAACGCGAAAGATCATCATCTCTAGACCTCAAATTTCTAAGATACCGCCCGCTTCTTGCAAGAACAATTAAACTTTAATACGAGACTAATAGTATGCCGGAAAGAGTAATATATCTTTTTAAACCATTACCTCATATAGAAGTATCAAAAGAACAACAATGCTTATTAGATAACTTATGGATTCTTGTAAATACCTTTTTCAGTATCCAAAGTATTTTCTAGCCTTTTAAATGCTTTACTCGTAATATTTTCACGGCGATAAGAAATAATTTTAAGTTTTATATAATTGTACTGAGGAAGAATTAGCGGTGTTTCTGGAGAGTGGAATGAAGTTTTAGAAAGTATTACAAACTATGATTGCCCGCTTTTAAAGGTTTTAATTATATTTCGAAGCTTTTGATTTTTGCACAAAACATACTCCAGACAACTTATTACATTTCTACTTCTCTCAAAACTCTTCCAAATCAAGTTTCTGTACCAAAAACATCTGTTATTGTCCAAGATCCTTCTGATAAGATTTTGTTTTGCTCAAATTGTGATAATTTTCAAGTGATGATAAAAAAGAATGCAGCCATTATAGCCACCCTTGAGAGAGAGAAACAAGTATTACTACACAAAAATGTTCTTCTGCATCAACAGCTTCAGACAGCCCAGCAGGCCAGTAATGAGGCCCAATTAAGTTCATTACCTAGCCCGACTCAAACGGGTGTTAAAGGCAAAATCAAGTCCGCTCATGGTGAGTATTTGCCAAAAATACAACCAAGGTTACCAATAAAACCATAACATCATTGGCTAGTCCAAAATTTAAATTTGTAGGCTGGTAAAGACTCCTCAAATTACAGCGGCGGGTGTGGCTTTCCCAAAAAGCCAAAGAAAGAGATAAGGGTAAAAAAGATAGGAGACAATAGAAACTTAAAATGTACGGTACAACACATGATAGACACTACTTTACAAAAAGAAACCCGAATCTCTAGAACCCCTAGCCACCGTAATTTGATGACTTTAGCCAACCATTAGAAGAAATGGATTGGGAAGATACTCAAAATTTACTTAAACAATTAGAAGCTAATAATGAAAATGAAAAAGATAAGCATCGTAGTAGTTTGATTGACGAGCTTAATTAAAAAAGAAGCTATAAATTCTAATAATTACCTAGCTAGTACCTAGATAAAATAGTTTATACATCAATTATATACACTCTATATAGACTCTAATACCTATAAGACATATGGTTTAATTTACAACCAAGCACGTCTTTCCAGAAAAATAGACTTTAATTTTCAGCCAAGCACTACATTCAAGACAACTTCCTTTTTCTTTGTATAAATTAACATGTTTCCCCAACCTCCTTGCATCTTCACCTCTACAATCTTCACTTAATAACTCTACCAAAACAAATGGCCTCAACCCAAACTCCGGCAAAGATTCTCCTATCAAGCCTCTCCTACTCGACTATTACCCTCTCCACCTTGACTTGCCCACAAAAATTAATCATAACCTACCTCTTCCATGTTTCTTCTCTCATAAAAAGACATGATCACAAGAATTCCTTGAATTAAATGATGAGAACAAAACCCTTACTAGCGTCTTACATGGGCAACACAAACTAATCAGCTCTCTTCTCCACAACTCTCGCACTTTTGTTCACCATGAAGTTCTTCGTCCCCGCAGCCAACTTCAACAGTTGCAAACAGACAAGGATGAACTGTTTGTTGAGCTGAACAATTATAAACACGGCAAGCCGTCATATTCCCCGCATCTTTCCCCGATCAACTCCACTTTATCTATCGGGGATCCCACTTCGCCACCACATCACTTCAAGCCTATACATCGCCAGCTCTTGTCAATCGTTCTCGCCGACGCCCATAACAAGATGTATTACTACACCAATCCATCCATACGCGATCTCATGGATTACCTTCGCCAGTCAATCAATCCTTCGGGCGACCCTGAGGACTCCGCTTCTTGTCCTTGTGGTTGTGTCCCTACTTCACCAACCATTTGCCTAACTGGCTGCTACATATGTCTCTTATGTTTCTGGTTTTCCTATAGTGGCTGACAACACCTATGTACTAAATAAGCCACTTGTCCATATCGTTGTCCTTTTTCGAGTGTGCTTGTGAAGCGTGGTGGACTCTTAGAAGAAGATGAGAAAAGGTTGATGATAAGGACATTCACTCACTATGCAAGATAAGGATACTCCCTTATCTTCATAGCTATGGATTCCTTCTTATCCCCTTACCTCTCTTATGTCAAATAGCAAAGAGCCACCTAGCCTTGTAATAGTATGAAAGGAAGCTTTTCTTTTGTATATAAGAGAGCCCTTATGGCTTCTCTGAGGGCATCAACCTCTCGACTCTCTACGCGGCTTAGCGTACCTTGTAAGATGTTCCCTTGTGAATAAAGCTTGCACTCAGGTTTGGTTTTCAATCTCCGCTTCCTTCCGCTCATCCTCCTTTTTCCCCTCGAATGGAAAGCTCTTTTCTTTGTGAAGGTATGGCTACAAAAAGATAAGTGTTTTGCTTGACTTTGTATAAAGGCATAAGTCTGTGAGACTCTTAATCACACTATGTTATCCCCAGTAAAATCGGTAGTAAAGAGCGCGGTGATCCCTACGATCTTGTAAACAAAGAGGTAGGCGGAAACCGAGATGCAAATCCCAAATTATACCCATTATGCCGCTTTGGTAACTTGGGGTTTAAGGTGTTCTTGGATATGGTTTCGCTCTTGTTTACTCCTCTCCTCTTGAAATGAACCGGTCCCTTGATGCCCTAGTTGGTCATGAAGTCTGTTTCTCCCCGACAAATCGCCAGTAGATAATGTCGCGTGGCCGAGCTATCAGAGCAAAGATCTTTATAGCGGTACCGGGAACCACCCCTTGTAAAAAAAATAAAAATAAATAAAAAAAAGGCCATATTCACACCAAAGAAGAGCAAGTACCTAGTAGAGCATAAAACACATTTCAACCAAAACCTTTCCGCCAAACGCTTTCCTTGATCTTTAACCCCAACATTTTGGTATCAGAGCTTTCGAGCCTTTCGGACCGTCTACGCCAACGCAACAACTATGTTGATTCTCCTCCAAGCTTGAATCAATGATAGTAGAAGACTTCCGTTTGACGCGATGATAGTAGAAGGAGTTCATGCTGTGTGGAGCCAGTAGTAATGGATTTAGAGATGAAGCCGAGGGTTGTAAATTCCGGCTATCTCGCTTATGCCGCAGGGATGGCTTCGGGGCTCTATTGGGTGTCTGAGAGGTAAAGCTCATCTCTAGGCTCCATTGCTCTATCTCGGATGGCCTTTGAATGGATCAAAGGTCGACAATCTTCTAATAGATCAAAGATCAGTTGATGCACTATCGAGTTCACTTAGAAGCGTGGTGGGATGGAAGAAGAAGATGATGAATAGTACTCAAATGAATAGTGATCGTGACAGCGTAGTACTATCGAATATTACATGATGACGACGTGGAAGAATATATTCCTCAAGATAAGAAAGAATATATTCTCTTATCTTTGAAGCATCCAAAGGACAACCACGTCATCATCCTAATCTCTAAGCATCTTTTTATCTCTTAAACAATGGTGTCATGCAAGAAATTACTTATATGCCCCTTTTATACCTTACTATAAATAAGGGTTAAGTGTTTGTAAGAGTCGGTGAATCTAAGGTGGAGTTAGGGTCTTCCCTCTCAAGAGAGTTGGATGTAGTCTCCTTCTCTAGATAAGAGAAAGATGTAGTCTCTCCCACTTATGAATAAAATAGTGTTTTTTCTTTGTTTTGTCTTTATTTTGTGTAGTGTTTCCTTTCTCCATTAAAATAATATATATATATATATATATATATATATATATATATATATATATATATATATATATATATATATATATATATATATATATATATATATTATGAAAATTTTAAAACAATAATAATATATATATGTCCTACCAGAATGGTTCATGCCATAAAGCATGCATGGGTTTGTACCTTTTGTTTTTATGTATAACAAGAAGGATGGTTACAAATCCCAAAGAAAATATAAAACAAAATTAAAATAAAATCTTGAAATTACACGCATTTCGATCCAACAATGGAATATGCATCTTGAGGCGGATGATGAAATACAAATCTCAAAGCAGCACGCATCTCGATGCTGTGATGGAACATGTATCTCGAGGCAGACAATAAAAATACAAATCTCAAAGCCGTACTCATCTCTCAACGCAATGACAAAACACGTATATTGAGGTGGCCAAAATATAAATCCTAAAGAGGTGCAAATCTCAAGGCGGCGGCAAAATAGGCATCTTGAGGAAGCTAATGGAATATAAATCCCAAAGTGGCAAAGCGTATATCCCAAAGCGGAAGCCGACGTCATATAAATAATATATATATATATATATATATATATATATATATATATATATATATATATATATATATATAAAATAAATTGTTATGTTCTGCAATAAATGAAATTAATTTATCCATTGCCTTTATTTTTACTTTTGCCCTTGATCAGAGGTTCCCATAACTATGTTTGGGGTAATTAATAATAGAGGTTTACCTCTATTAGGAAAGGAAGAACCCACAATAACTACAATAAATTAAATAATCATTTGTGATTCGATATGTCGCCCGGTATCTCTTCACAGACACGATGCCAGGCCAGTATTTTCGCTCCCACAACTTTATATGTAAGGGCATAGATGATGATTCCCTAATCCTAGGAAATACGTCTACGGTCTCTACCACATATTCCTATGCATAAAGTGAGACGTTATTGTACCTAGCAGGAGACCCTGACTATGGAGCTACTATGACATATTCCTAGGGCGTAGGCATTCCGGTTGAACCAAACATTCACCTTGTGATGCATGACTCATCTACACTAACACTTTTATGCAAATAATGAGTGCATAATTACGCATATTTTCATATCATATTTGCATGCACTTTGTCTATTTTTTGGCATGGATTTACTATATTTTTATGCTTTGTTGGGTATTTTGTTGTCAATGGACAGGTAAACAAAGCTTCAAAACAAAAGAAGTGAAAAATTAATCAATTCAGAGCAAAATGAGCTGGAGAAGTCAAGAATTTATTACAAGAGCCACAGAACTCTACAAGCGATCTCCACAGTTCAGACTGAAGAACAAGAAGCCAGGAACACCTGGTTAAATTTCAAGTCAATCCGAAATCAACTGATCATCCGATCAAGCGTTTGATGAAGACTGTGTAGAGCTAGAAAAGCCATACGGCCGCGGAGCTCCTAACACTGCCGTGCCAGATGCACACGAGCGTGTATATGCCCATGTGAAGGCTGTGTGCATCTCAGGTTAAGCCAAAAATGCGTCGATTCGATTCCAGATGATTCAGACTCACATGCGAATACATCAAATGGTAGGGATTGGGTACTAAACCCCAACAGAAGGTTCTCTTCTTTGTAGATGGGGGGATGAGGGGCAAGCTTCAAAGATTATTCTAGAAGTGTCAGGCCCGACCAAGGTCAAACTCTTTGTCTGGCTAGCTTGTGACAATAAACTCATGACCTTGGATAATTTAGCCAAAATGGGGTGGAGAGATGACAAATCACTCTTGTAAAATCTGGGAATTTAATGAATAAATTGGTTTTAGATTTCTCTTTAATTATTTTTGTTAATTGAAGGAAGTCCTCAAGATTGGGCTTTGTTGGAAATGAGGAATTAAGTTTATTAGAACCCTAATTATGTTAATTGGGGCTGCCAAGGACTAAAAGGTAATTTAGTAAAACTTGAGGACCTAATATAAATTTTGATTCTCTCTTAAAGTTTAAACAAAAGAGGATCTGCATGTGAAGGTATGAAAATTGGAAGGCATGTTCGCAAAGTTCACAATGATACTTATACAGAAGTTAAGTAAATGAAATGGACTGCCATGATTGATGCAGACGTGGACTGATCGTGAACATTTGAGACCCATCTCCTTCTCCACGACCGCTTACTTTCTTCGCCGCGAGCGCGTGGCCGTTACTCCTCCACGTCTGAAACCATAGAGATAGAGTGGGGAGTTTATCCTTTTCTTGTTTAAATGTCATTGCCACGAGATAGATCGGGTTAAAGATCCCCACGAGCCTCTATATAATGAGAATCTAGAAACCTTAGAGCCGTCGTCGTCGTTGAGGAGAGGAGACCATTTCCCCATCACCGGAGAACTAGATCTGGGCCAGAAACCGCCTGGGAAGAAGGCGAGTAGGGAACAGGGACAGGAACACCGCCGCTGAGAGGCCGAAACCGCCTCGGGCCGCTGTCCAAAGATCGGTGAGGCTCCTCTATAGTATTCAATTCATAGATAGCTAAAAACGAACTTGATTAACCTAGTATTATGTATGGAAAATTAATGAATTTATGAAGAGGTCTGATCATTGTTTAAGGATCTGTTAATTACTCCAGTAAAGTTTAAGGAAGTTGTGAGCATGCATAAATTCATGGATGGTCTTGTGGGTAGTGGTAGAAAGCAAGGTTAATTGTTAACAAGCATTACATGGGTTGGTGTTCAGGATTGATGATTAAAGTTTCATAGTAACTGTTATGTATAGTGATAGTTAATGGTGGGGTTGCAAAGTGGGTTGATTCTCAAGGAATGGGCATGAGATAGAAGAAGAGTCATTTCGTGAAGTTGGATGTACCTGCATATGGGGACCATAGGTTGCTAATAGTTGATAAATGTATACAGAAGCTTATATACTTGGATGAAATGGTTGGTTGGATGGTCACAGATTTGATTAAACTCAAATGACTCTTAAGGATCCATACATGTTTGCGAATAGATCTGATGAAAGGTTTGAGTCTACTATCGTTGGGGTGTTGTGCCTGTCACTGAGATTCTAAGTGAGGACATAAAAGAAGGTTCATGGAGAATGTTAGTAATAGGTTTTCTAGAAATAATGTAAGGGTTAACAAGAATGTTGATGGCATTGAGGATGGTTGGGTTAGCCTAGCTGATGGTTGAATGCTTAGATAAGGTGTAAATGGAAATTAAAAAGAGAAGGTCAACTCTCATATCTATATATGCATTATGAGATGATGATATAACAAGGTAATTTTGGTTAGTGGTGATGCGTCTTTATGGGCAATGAAGTATTTATTAAGGTATTTAATCTTTGATGAGGTTCAGTAGCATGAAGGTTGGAGCTTTGGGTTACTTTGATGATGATGATTGTAGCATGAAGGTTGGAGCTTTGGGCTACTTTGATGATGATGATTGTTGGTTGCTAGGTATTGGAGTCATGCATATTAATGAGGAGAATAAGGATTAAGGTAGAAATAGTTATAAGAAGGTGGGCCCACGGTTCACTTGGTGATGGCCCAGACTTGGGTTAGATTGGGTTCTATGTTGGTAATGGACCCCTTAAGTGGGCTGACCTAGTCTTTAGGACTTAACTAAGTTGAGTTAATTTATTTTAATCTAACTTGGTCTAGTCAAGTTCAAGACTATAAGTTAAGTTAGTCAAATTAGATACGGTTAATAGCCTACAGTCTGGCTGTCCTATTTGAAGGATAGCTGGGTCATTTGTATTTCCCCAATTGAGACATGTAATATACCGTTAGAAAGGTGAGGGAAAAATTTTGCTCACGAGCATTAGATCAGCTAGATAGGGTTCTTGGATTAGATGTTATGAGCAGTTCATTATGACTGCGCAGAATGGGCAAAATTCTGTAACAATGCTAATAATAGTAATAATAAACCACTTTGATTATGGTAATGGTTCTGAGATGTAGTTGTCTTACCAGATATCGACGTGGAGTGCTGAGCTTCGTTGGGGTGGACACAGATCAGTCAGTTAGTGTAAAATCCAAAATTTTAGAAATAAAGGACTTGTTATTTCCCTGATTTATTAGTAATTTAAAAATTTTGCCAAAAGGGCATGTTGGGAATTTTAATTAAACCCGAGGGCATTTTGGTAAAATGGACACGAGGGAGATTCGAAAATATAAATAAAAAAATCATTTTGTATTTTATTTATTCTGATTGATGAATGATTTAATTAAATTTGGAAGTACCTAATTTAATTAAATTGGAAAACTCCAAAATGATCATGATTGGGACTTAGAAGGAAGGTGGGAAATAGTTGATTAAGTCAATAGTTTTATGAAAGGGAATATCCTAAGTTTGGAATGGCTGGATCTAATTAAAAGGGGCAAGGAGAAACTAATTGATTGAATAATTCAAATTTATAATTTGAATTTATTTTGCCTGCAAGGGACTTAATAGAAAATTTATAAAATTTCAAGGATTGTAAAGTAAAAGTATTGTCTCTGAAGGAGGATCTAATTATAATTTAAAAAAGACGAGGGACTTATAAGTAATAGTGACCCTCTCGGAGCGAGGACTTAGATAATAAATTTGAGAAAATTTGGGAGGTCAATTCTGGCGAAAAGAGCAGACGGTTGTGGGGGTAGTAGATTAAGCGATCCCCTATCTAAAGCGGTCGCGAGATATAGTGAAGGCGTTAGGGAAAGCCGTGGCGATGCAGCGTCGTCCATCCAGAATCTGGGGGCGATGGCGAGGAGATCATCCAGGCCACTCAAGCGCTGTACGAAGCTAAGCGTCTTGGCCCTACTGGAAGTGCGGTTTAGTTTGTAACCGTTTGATCAAGATGGAGGAACATATCACGAGGCAGGTACCATCCTTCTTCTCCAGCGAGCCACCTCGAGATTCAATCTCTCCGTTTATGGAATTCGTCGGATATGGAAAGATGGAGAATTGATAGACGACCGAATCCTTTCATCGAGAGGGGAACTGATCATGAAGGGATTCCCTGAAATCCCTATAAATACCAGGGCTTTCTCCAAACCTCAACACCAAATCGCGGCGGCGCTCCACTCTCTGTTGGGAAGAAGGAGAAGATCGTGATTCTGGTAGCCGGGGGAGGTGGGTGAACGAGGAGCTAGCGCTAAGTAAAGGGAGGGGGACTTCCGATGCGTCTAGAGAGAGGCGATCACTGCGAGAGGCTCGAGGCGGCCAGACAGTGGTACTCCGGTGAGTTCTCGATCTCTGTTTTCTTTTAACTTTCCGGCCGTGCATGCATTTAGACTAGGGTGAGTAACACCGGGAGGGGCCACAGAGCCCTCCACCGGTCTCTGTCGGGGGTGAGCAGGAGGAGAGAGGCGCCATCAGCTGGAAAAGCGAGAGAAGGAGGGGTGGCTACTGAGGCCAAGGAGGGCCACGGAATTTGGTTCTCACAGTCACGGGCCGTGGGAGCTTACCTGGAACCAGGGTAGGAGGCTACTGACCCCAAGCTGTGGTGACTGAGCTCATCTTCAACCTCAGTGAGTCTCGGCACAAAGCGAAGAGAAGACGAATAAGAGAGAGTTAGGGATTGGTTAGTTAGTATGTTAATTAATTATTGGCTAATGGTGATTAGTATAATTAATTAATTATTAGCTAACTAAAATAATCTGTCACACTAGTTAATTAACTTATTGATAATTATTTGATTAATTAGCTGGTTAACTAGGAATTTATCAAGAGGGATGAATAATTAACTAAATGGTTAGTTAATTGAATAATTAATGGTGTGACAACAAATTAGAAAATTAGTTAAAAACAAGTTAATTTGATTAATTGGGCAATTACAAATTGGGCTTGGGTGAGTCACATTGGTCTGGTAATGGATTATACCATTTAATATTGTTGAATATTAGATAAATCATATTAGTGATTGTGAGATTGATTAATTAACTAATTAATTAATTAATGGTTGGAGATTTTCTTTTAAAGATCCAATAATGTTGATTGGTAATCAACCAATTAATCGAGTATAATTCTGATGGGCTGTTTGGAATTTGGATTAATTAAAGAAGGCCAAATGAATTGGGTTTGATTATTTGATTACTATTGACTAAGTCATGTAGTGACATTAAATAAATAGTTATTGTTTAATAACTAATGGATTAACAAGATAACAAGTTATGGGTTAATCAATTTTGATAAATTAATTTATTAGTTGTTTACAGAACAACTATGGGATATCAAGTTAACTAATTAGAGTCAATTAATAATTAATTGATTAATTATTTAATTGAATAGAGAATAATGAACTGAGCAAATTAGTTAATATTCAATTAACTAATTAGTTTTGGATAGCTGATTAACCAATGTGGAATAAAGAATTTGTTTGGATTAATCAAAAGGAATTAAATAGGATATTTTCTTGTTAAACCAGATTAGTTAATTAATGAAATTAACTAACTAGATAGATATCTTATGGGTGGATAATTAGGTAATTGAATAACTAACTAATAAGTTGGGTGGGCCAACTAATTAAAGAGATTGAGTCCAACCAATCTAAGGTTGGGTCGGATCATCTCCCAAGGGATTGAATCAAGGTGGGATGACAAGGAAATGCGAGAGAAGGCCCACAAGTCGGACTTGGGCCCGTTAGAGCATGCATTGTAAATCTAGTAGCTATAGGCGTTTACTTTTATTAAGGTAAGACATGTCCTTGGCGGATTTTGACTTGGATGCGTCGAGAAGTCCGTGGAAGCGAGACTTTGCGATTTTAGGTAAATACTTACACTTGCTGCCTCGGGTCATTTATTGATTGGTTTCTTGACTTTGATTTGCATGTTTGAGCATTACCTTGTTCCTCTTTTAGGAGATCTTATTGGCGTGTCTTTATTGCGACATGTTGCTTTGTTATTCTATACATGCTTCCTTGATTTGTTGAAATCTTTTGTTTAACATGTTTGATTATTTGGGATGTTGGAATGCTTGTGTATTACATTCTTCGTCCGGATTCGATTAAGGCAGTGAGCTCGGATTTTCTGAGGCGTTAGGGGCCGGGACACCACGGCGTTCCGAGCACTCCTAGCAGAGGAGAGTGTTACGGAGTTGTCCTTGATCCGGTGGAGTCGATCATTTGGCCAGAGTGGACATGAGAGAGGTAGGCGCTACCGGCGTACGACGAGGGCGTAGCGCGGCCGGATAGTCGTTTTCTCGTGAGTTGCGGTGAATGAGTGCTTGGCCGGGGAGGCGGCTTGTGGAGCTTCTTTGGAACTCATCGCTAGGAGTCGATTTCTTGTTTATTTTTGTGATAGACTCCTAGGGCTTGTCTTGATATTTATGATTGATTGATATCATATCTCTTGAACCCCACAGGGGTACTTACTAGGCTTTCCATTCAGCTCGTAAACTTGTTTTTCCTTCTGTTTTCCTGAGATCTGAGGTGTAGGACTCTGGATGCTTGGGAAATTTGGCTACGTCGTGGGTGGGTGATTTCTGAGAGTCAGGGGACCTTGAGATTTATCTTTCTTGTTTGAGTGAGATATTTTATTTTGTAGGACCCTTAGGTCACACGGTATTTTGTAGGGTACTTGAACCCTTGTTATTTATCTTTCCGCTGAAACTCTGTTTACTTTGAATAAATTAAGTTGTTTTATTTGCATTATCTGCTTACACACTTAGGCCTTGTATCCGTGTGGGGGCCCGACTCTACACGGCTACGGCCGGTCTGCACACGTGCTCGAGGTCCCGGGATCGGGTCGGGGCATTACAGTTAGATTTCCAGTTGAGGTAAGATACCCTTGCCTAGCTCCCACCCATCTTTGGGTTTCTTGATCTTGATACTGTTGTTTGTTAGCATGTTTGATTGATTTATGACGATCTGTTATTATTTTCATGCACAAACATGCTTCTTTGTATTGTTCTTTCGTTATGTATGTGTATGTCTGTTGAAACGCTCATTGGACATGCCCACCCGTGGGCTGACACTTGATCATGGGTACATGGTTTTGTGTGCTGGCTGGGGGGGTGGTGGTATGTACCAACTGAGTTTGATCTTCCGCCCGGTGCAGTGGAGCAAGGAGGCTCTGTTGTGGGAATGTTTGGGGACAAGGACACCCTAGCGTTTCAACTTGCTATGCTAGAGGGACGATACTCTGGTTGTCCTAGGGGGTATTCGGGGACGGGGACACTCCGGGCATTTCAGCATGCCATGCCAGAGGAACGATACTCTGGTTGTTTTTCCTGTCAGTGGGATTGATTCGCTGACCATGTCGACATGTACGAAAGGTGGGGCTACCAAGGTGTGACAAGTTTGTCCCTTGCGGCTGAGGCTGCGTCATTGTTGTCTGGGGGATAGTTTGCTGAGCTTTTTCTTGAAACTTTCTTCCAAAGCCCGAGGGCTGCCATCGGATAGGAATCGTACCGTTGTTGTTGATTGTGGTAGACTCCTAGGTCTTGGTTGTGCGGGGTGTAGCCCCTTGATAATTGATGATTCTTGGATTTGATCATGTTTGACTTATCATTTAACATCTTTGTTGGATTTACATCATTGTGATCCTTGCGGGGTACTTACTGGGCTTTCCATTCGAAAGCTCGCCGCTTGTTTTCCCTTCTCTCTTTTTCAGGTCCTGAGGAGTAGGTGACTCGGTCTCAGGAGTCATGCGAGAGTAGGGAGTTGTTTGTCGAGGTTGTAGGACCTCACTTATCTTTCTTTCTGTCTAAGAGACTCTGATTTTAGGACCCTTGTAGGGCCTGGTACTGTTTAGGGTATTTGGACCCTTTATGTTTATTTTTTTCGCTGTAGGACTTTGAGATTATTTGTCTATATTATTTGAGACATTTTGATTATGTATGTTATTTGCTTTTGATTTACATAGGCCTTGTGTCCTAGTGGGGCTCATCTCTACTTGGGTATGGCTAGTCTGCTCACGTGCCCGAGGTCCCAGGATTCGGGTCAGGGCGTGACAACTCTTCTTCCTCTGTGGAGTAGACCACGAGACGGTCCATCACCTACTCACATAATGCTCCTATACGGAATGCATTCGGGTTTACTATTGACAACTGTTTGGTATTGCCAACACCCCTAACAGTGCACTAGACCTGTGGGGGTGAAATGCATTCCAAACGCATGTGGACTAGGGAAAGCATCTCAGTTGGAGCCTCGCAGTCATGGCCATCACCTGGTGCATATAGAGAGAAAGGAACCAAGATGTTTTCATGATAAACAACGCCTTTTCATGAAAACTATTCGGAAAATTGCTTTCCTAATGTTATCTTGGTTTGATGCGAGCAGTATATGCCTCAAAGAAGCCAAAGCTGGTCGCGTTGAAGACGATTGCAAAGTGGAGCTTGGCCTTTACTCGCTACGAGACGACCACCTTACCCGATGACAATTTTGAGGACACCAGTCCGAACACAAAGCCCACCGATTAGGGATGAGGAGCAACACTGATCTTCAGCCCAGAGATCGTACAGGGATCCTTGTGGCGACAATTCTATGTAGTAGCTTTTATGCTTTAATTTATGTACTGTGAAACACTTTTATCCTATCAATAAACATGTTATATATATATATATATATATATATATATATATATATATATATATATTTTAAAAGTGTGATTACATGCAAAAATTTGAAAATTCTTTAACTTTAAAATTTTTGAATAAATAAATAAACAAATAAATAAAATTGAACAAACAGAAACAAATGATAAAAATGACAAACTTTAACTAATCTAATTTAGGTTGAAAATTTATTTTATTTAAATTTTATTTTTACTAAATGTGATAGAAGGAAAATAGAAAATATCATGATACATTGATTAAATTAATTAATCTAATCTATATAATGCACTTTTAAAGTTGTATTTGTAATTTTTGATTCAATTAAATAATTTTAAGTACTAATATTTTTAATAAAATCTAATATAATATAACAATTATTTTTTAAAAAGTTCTAAACAATCCCATGTTTTTATGAAAATCGTTGACAACATAGGAGAACCATTTATTACTTTTTAATTATTTTTTTTTTGTAAGAAACAATAATTATATTGCCAGATCCAAATGGTTTGATTTTTATCCGGACCTCAAAGTTTTGCGGCAGTTTTATAGCACTAAACTTTATTTTTTTATTTTTTTTATTTTTTTTATTTTTTTTATTTTTGTAGAAAGTCCCACGAGAGCCACTAACCAAGGGTAATGATACCGTTAAGACTTAAAGATTCATATCAAGCTCAGGTAGCTATTGAAGCAGTGAAAGCATCTCTCAGGCATGTTACCAACTCTCGGGCAGCATCCGATGAGCTCTCTTTCACATCAGACGGTCAGCAGTTCCTTTGCCCGTATAAGCTGACGCCAGCCGTTGGATCGGATTACGTGATGTACGGTCATGATTGGTTGGCTAGGCTCTATCCCTTTCGACGGTCCAGATTCGTAGACCAGGGAGTTGGAGCTTACGGCGCATATTAGCATTCTCTCCGCCATTATATAATCAGGTCTGGGTGCTACGCGTCCGGGAGTTTCGTTTGCTTGAGAGAGAGAGAGAGAGAGAGAGAGAGATGAGGGAGGAGGTGAGGAGCTCTGGGACTGCGGAGGCCTTTGTGATGGCAAGGTCTTCTTCTCCTCCTCCGACGCCGGCTGCAAGGTATCGAGCTCTTCTCTCTCTCCCTCCGTTCCTTTATGTCTCCATCTCAATTGATGTAGAATTGGTTATGGTTTGCTTCGCTTTCTTGATAATTGACGGTTTTCTAGCCCTTCGTTGTTAGGTTTAGTGGAAATGGGTTGGGGGGGGGGCGGGGTGGGGGGGCGTGTGTCGTGTTCTTGTTGTAGGGTTTTTTTGGGGGTTATTATTGAGAAACCCTACAATTGAATATGAGATCTTATGCTTGTTCGTTAGTTCTTCGTTGAATATTATTGTGCGTTTTTCTTTGGGGAGGTTTTGGCTTGTCGTTGGATGAAAGCCAAGATTTAGGGCTGATGAGGGTTGTGTTTAGCTGCCGCTAAATTTTTTGGGGGGATTTTTGGAGTTTTTAGATCAAGGCGGTTAATTTGGCTTTTTTTTTTATTTGCTTTCTTTCATTTATCATATTTTGTGGCTTATTAAGTAGTTTGGAGATATATTTGGAGTTGTTCCTAGGTTGGAGCTTTCAAATCTCTGTGAGGTTGTGACTGAACTCAATGGTTTTATTCAATGGTATTTGTATGGTGGCTATATTCTATTTTGAACTTGCAAATTGAGGTTACTTGTCTGGGTTCTTTGATTAGATGGCTATATTCAAAGGAGCTGGTGTGAAAGTACAGTATATATATATTTTTTAATTTTTAATTTTATTTTTTATGGGAAATGCTGCTTTAACTTCTTGGCTACCTGTGAAAAACTCACTATGCTTGAGAAAATATTCTGTCATGTATACTGTGAACATTCATTTTAAAATGGTCTGGTTTGACATTGGAGGGTTGTTGTGTTTATCCATAAATCGGAGTTAGTCAATTCCTTCAATGTTTTAATAGAGAAATCAAATATTCTAGTCTGTTGGATTGAACTGACTCATCCCTTATCTGGTTATTGAGTTTATTATCGAGGTGGTATCCTTTTGCTAAATTACTATTTTCTAAATGAGATTCTATAGAACCAAGTGTAGGGTCTCAAAGACCAATCAGCAATCCGAGGAGAGCTTGCATTGAGTGTCCTTAGCCTTGGGTGCATCTGTAGTAATGTAGTAGTTTGAACTTATTGTTATGAGATGCATGATTGCCAGTTTTCAGTGATCATGAAAAATCTTAGACAATAAAGCTTGTGGGCCAACCTTGTTTGGTGGAACTTTTCAGGATGTTGTGTCTAAGTATCATTCTAAATTACAGCTAGAGGAAGGTGGGCTATTTGTTTGTTGTAAATCATTTTGAACTTAGTTAGTTGATTTGGTTATACAAAATGCAAAGTCTTGACAAAGCAGCGGGTTTTCTTGCTCAGTCTGTATTATCTTATACTTTGAAGACTAAATGTAGTGGGCAAATTCAATGCAAACGCTAATCAGTCTATAATATTTTGTTCAGTAGCCACTATAGTGACTAGTGACTAATGAAGGAATCCCCAGTCACTCACAAAATAATGATAAATCGGTTTTACTGTATCTTATAACTGAGAATTTGGATTTTCCCCTTTAATACAAGTTAATCCACTAACATCCTATATTCCTTTGCTATGCAATATTTATGTTATTTGTGGTTTACGTTGCAATATGCGACACCTCATCTTATGAATAATTTAGAAATAAATAGAATTGTTTGTAAATACTTTGTAATAAGCAGATCATGGATAGAATATTCTGTTTGGATAATTCTAGATACTAAATACTTTGCATTCCCTGAATGTTTGGATAGGGAATAAGGGAGGATTGAATTAAGCCTTAAAAAGCTTATTCCTTTCTCTTATTCTTCCATGGTATTCAGATGGGTTTGAAAAATAAAGGAAGAATAAGAGAAAGATGATTGGGGGAAAAATGAGAAATAAAGATAGATATTCTTATAGTTGGACAATTTTTACCCCTTATTTTGTTATTAGTCATATATTCATTATGACTTTAAAAGAATTTGAAGCCCTTATTATTTTTAAAATATTTTTATATTTATATCTTTATAACAATAAATTATAAAATTAATGCATTCTCAAAGTATAAATTAATTTAAAGCGTAAGTTATAAAAATATATAAAAATAAAAACATAAGAATTTTCAATTGTTTAGAGTTATATAATTAAAGAGTGATTGGCATTTCGTCTGGCATCTTATTAAAGAAAAAATATTTATGAAGGTGTATGTAATTTTAAAATTTATATCTGAAGTAAATTCTAAAAGTCATAATTAGAAATAATAATACAACACTTTAAAATTATTTATTTGAAAATTAATTAGTTTACATCATATATTATCAACATTTTGGGTATTAAAAAGTGGGAAGTAATGTGGTGGCATTGCCTTATCCAGGATTAAGCTAACCAATGGGGAGTGATGTTTGCTTAATCCAGATTAAGAGTCCTTGATCCTCACAGAGAAGATAAGGACCTTTAATCCAAATCAGAGGCGTTTGGCAAGAATTTGAGGAATAAGGGGCTTAATCCACATGATATTTCTTCATCCAAGCACCCCCTAAGTAACTCATGCATAGTATAATACGACTATGAAAACTAAGGATTCTGTTTTGTTGCTTAAGTCACAAAATCGGCCTCAGATTATCAAACAATTCATTCAATTTCAAGAAGTTAGCTCCATGTCCAGTCCTGAAGCAGCCATCTTGAGGCAGCACTACACCATTGAATAGGCCACCAATTTGTCTTCTTTAGGATTATGGTCATTTGACTTGTTTTGTGCCTTCATATGTCAATTACAAAAAACTCTGCTGGTTGAGATAAGCTGCTAAACTTTATTTGCTCAATGCTCTTATCATATTTGGTTCCTCTTTGACCAAATTACTGAATGGGTATCATGTTGTTCCATCATATCTTGTATTTATATTTGTTTATTTATTATTATTATTATTTTTTTTCATTCTGTTCTTTTCATAGGTGTTTGGTGCTTATTTGTGAAGTGTTATTACTAAGTAATCGATATCATCCGGGCTTGTGTTATGTCAAGATTTATGTGAATCATTGTAAATCTTTCTATGAGTTCATACAGCCCTAACCATCTGTTTTTCTATAATTATGCTGTTGCGTATTCTTACTCCAAGCATGGTATCATGTATAAATCAGTTCTGCGGGGGCATCCTCTCCTGCGTTGCCAGCGAATGTTGGTAGCACAGATTGGTTTGGTAGTGCTCAGGGTTCCAAAGCAGGTTCATGTCTTGGTCAGAGAATTCCTCGGACTTCATTGAGTACAAATGTTGGTGGTTCTTCAGAGCCCTTATGCAGGCCATGGGAAAGAGGAGATCTGCTTCGCCGTCTTGCCACATTTAAGCATGCAAATTGGTGTGGAAAACCAAAGGTTGGTATTCAGACGTCATCTCTGTTACTTGAGTAATATTACAACCTTTCTGTCGTTTAAGTCAATGGCCACTTAATTTCTTCCCAAGCAATTTTGGAGAGCTCTTAGATGTTGATATTGAGTTTTGTTTCCACTTAATTCTCTTATCTCAATCTCATCAAAACTATTATGTTATGATTTATCCAAGTAGTGCTTCCTGATGATGTATTGTTTCCATACTAAATGATTTATAGTAATAATCTGACCTTGCTTTGTTTGGTGAACAAAAAAGAAGTGAATATGATTCCAACAAAAATAAGTGCTGCATATCGCCAGTGGCTTGTTAAAAAAAAACCCCCAAAATTGGAACTCTCTTTCTCCCACCAAATGGCATGACATACTTTGATGGCTTTCTGGTCTTTTGGCTAGTCAATCAGCTTCAGTGGTATAGATCATCTGCGCATATTTTGGTGCAAAAATGTGAATTCATTGGATTCTATGAATACATAATTGCATGAATCTGTCTACTCGAATGCCTTGGATACGGAAGTGCTGCTCCCATGCAGCCATATATTTGACTTATCCTGTCAACACCTGCAAGAATAGAGAAATTCAATTTTGAAGCTCCCATTTATGGATCTTTATTCCCTCTCTACTGTTCACTGACTGAAACTCTTCTTTTTTGAAGTTTGAAGACAACACGCATTTCATGTTTTGTCAATTGTTTTAAAAGGTCATTAGTCTTCTCTCCTTTTTTGGAGTTTTTCTCTGTTTGCATACTTATCATCTAGGTTAAAAAAAGGAATTATCCCCATATTCAATATTTTTGGTAATCCTGATATTCGATTCCCAGTTGCATAAGATCAGCTCCAATGTCTTGATATCCATTAGCAAAGCATTGTTTCCTATACTAATGTTTCATTCTTTTTTTTTACACATTATCTGTAGTTCCCCTTTTTTGCATTTTTAATATAATAGTTGGTGCAATTAAATTACATGTTTCATTATTTTTTTCTCAGTCATAAGGATCCTTTTTCAGTTAATCATATAATAAAATTTTGATGTTAAACCTGAAGGGGGCCACATCACTGGATTGTGCTCGAAGGGGTTGGATAAATGTTGACACTGACAAAATTGAATGCGAGTCATGTGGTGTGCAGTTCATATTTGCTATATTGGCATCTTGGACACCTGCTGATGGTATAACTCTACCTGTTATTCAGTATCTTCTAGTTTCTAGAACCTTTTTATGTTTTACAGACTCTCACTGGAAGTTGGTTACTTTGAGATTACTTTGCTGGTCAGAGAGACCATTGCATTTTAGGTGTGAAAATAATCGTGTACTTTATTTGACTTGAATTGCTAATGATCAAGCTGGTGTGTGTGCAGTTTATTTTCGTGGGTCTTAAATTTTTAGTTCTGGATCCATATTAGGAAGCTTCAGTTTTATTCCACATGATATCATTTGGGTAATGTAATAAATTAGAAATCCTGTTTTAGAACCTTCCCATTTAATTTCACACCATATGTTCTTTCCTATATGAGAGTTTGCAAATTAATGTTCAAATTAACTGTGTAATTTTCTTGTTTATTTAGTTGCCAGTGCAGGGGAAGCTTTTGCAGACCAGCTTGACACAGGACACAAAGTAACTTGTCCTTGGAGAGGTAAATGCTGTGCTGATAGTCTCGTGCAATTCCCCCCAACTCCTCCTTCAGCTCTTATTGGGGGTTATAAGGATCGATGTGATGGGCTCTTGCAGTTTGTTGTTCTTCCTGTAATAGCTTCATCCGCAGTTGAAGAAATGCGGCTTTCAAGGGGTATGCAGATTGATCGCTTTCTGTTGCAACAAAATTCAATTTCATCTGGAGCGTTGAGCTATAAAGCGGAGCACATTACAGCAACTGACTTTCCTCATGATGATTGCTCAGATGTTTACTATCATGTTGGTTGCTAGATTCCTCTTTGGTGTTGTATTTTTCTTGTATTCTTTTACATGCTCACATTCCATTTACTAATCTTTTACTTGAAGCAGGCCCAAAAGCTTATAAGTCTATGTGGGTGGGAGCCTAGATGGCTTCCAAATGTTCAGGATTGTGAAGAACATTCAACTCAGTCAGCCAGAGTTCCATCCTCATTTGGCCCAACTGAAGATGAGTTCCCTAATTCTAATTACCATGGCCCACATAAGAATGCCTTCTCTGTCTCCGCAACAAAAGACACTGGAAAGAGAAAGAAGCATATTCAGGAGTCTAGGTGCAATTCAAGGTCACCTTTATTGGACTGCAGTTTATGTGGTGCTACTGTTAGAATTTGGGACTTCATTACTGTAAATCGTCCTGCCCGTTTTGGCCAGAACAATATTGATGCCCCGGGCACAACCAAGAAACTGGTTAGTGGTATCAGTGGATGGGTGGCTGCTGAAGGAAATGAGAAGGAACAAGTTGAAGGCCGAGGTGAGGCACCGCCAACTGATGGCTGCAAGTCATTGTCAAATGCTGGTGTTGATTTGAATCTTACTATGGCTGGAGGATTGCCATCTCATTCTGGGATGCCAGCAATGGCTGAGCATTTTAATGATGGTGACATGGGCAGGGATTTAATGATCGGCCAACCTTCTGGAAGTGAAGTTGGTGATCGTGCAGCATCATATGAGTCACGGGGTCCAAGCATGAGGAAACGGAACATTGAGGAAGGTGGTAGCACCGTTGACAGGCCGCAAGATAGGATTCAGCATGTGGACAGTATGGAAGGGACAGTGATTGATCGTGATGGGGATGAAGTTGATGATAGTATACATGATTCTGATGGCCCCTCCAAGCGTGCTCGTGGTTTAGATATATTTGATACATACCACTCATCTGGAAGGGTAGAATCTTCTGCTGCTGGTCTTAATCGTACTTTATGTTTTGATATAGATATTGATGTTAACAGAGTTGATTCCTGTAAAGAAGGTAGTAATATGGCTGCTGGCTTCCCATCCACTAGAGACTCTGCTCGAGCATCCTCAGTTATTGCAATGGATACAATTTGCCGAAGTGCTGAAGCAGATTCAATGGAAAGTGTTGAAAATTATCCTGGGGATGTTGATGATGTTCATTTTCCGTCTTCAAGCATGGGTAAGAACCTTGACATGAATGATGCTTTGGAGCAAAACTATAGTAATCCTGCTCAGCAAAGCACCTGTGTACAACCTGCTGCTGGAAGTGTTGCCAGAGAAATGGGAGTGAGCAGTACAAATGAAGAGGAAGAAATTCTCAATGCAGAAACTGCTTCTGCTCATGCTAGGGATAGGTTTAGTTTTGGTATTAGTGGAGGAAGTGTTGGTATGGGTGCAAGCCATGAAGCTGAAATTCATGGTGTTGATATATCTGTTCATAGAGCAGACAGTGTTGTGGGTGATGCAGAGCCAATAGCGGAAGTGACGGAGAATGTGGGGCAAACAGGTGAGTCTGCCCCGGGGCCTGGCCTAATGGATGAGTTTAATCCTGAAGAAGTGGATCGCGAGGATCCTCATGGTGATAGTCAGGAGGATATGATGTCTCGATCTCTAATTAGGGCAGATAGTGGTTCAAAAATATATGGCTCTACAAAGGCTGATTCTGTTGAAAGCGAGGAGAAGATAAGCCACACATTGGGCCATGAGAGCAGTGCTCATCCTTCCCTTTCTTGTAATGCAGTAATTTGCTCAGGTTATGAAGCATCAAAAGAGGAGGTTACACAGACAGGAAAGGCTTCTGGCATTGATGACTACCCCCTGGAATCAGATTATGTTCCTAAGAAAGGAACAGGTAAATAATGTCCAACCACTTCTTCAGTTACATGCTTTAAACTTCTGCACTGTTACACAAGGAGCCATTTCTGAAACACGAAACTGTCTTAAAATGGCTTTACCTTCTTTCAATCTGCTTTTCTTATATTGAATTTAGAAAGGTAAACCATGCTTTGAGGCACTAAGGTGTTTAGGTCATGCTTTAACAAATAATTGGAGTAGGCTTCAATTAAAAGAGGAAGTAAATTCATTTCAAGGTATTGTGCTATACTATGCTATGCTATAGCTTTACTGTTCAACTGCATGTTAAGATAAGTTTATGACCTGTATGCTATATGAATCTCTTTAGAAAGATCTTTGTCTCTTGGTAGCCTGCATCTTTTTTTTTTCTTTTTTATTTTGATTGTCTGAATATTGCACTGCTACATTAGACTTGTTGCTTATATTATTGTTATCGTTATTAATTAATGATAATACCATTTTAATCCATATAGTTCTTAAGTTCTGTTATCGACATTGTAATTCTGGAATTGGTTTGTGATAAGACTGATAGACTGATTAACAGGATCATATTATCTGTGCTTTTTTACACTTTACCAGACATGATTGTTATTTATTTGGGTCATTATGTATTGTTTGTTTCTTTTTCCCTTTTATTTATTTATTTATTTCATCTTTGTATGTTTGTTTGTTTGGTCCGGATATATAAACAGGATCTGCTTAATTTAGCCAAGGGTAGGTCAAGCTTTGTGTAATATGAGTTTAGGACCCAAGCAGCCTGCTTGAGCTTGTGTCGAGATTCTTTTTAGTCTAGATGAACTTTAAAGGCAAATCTTGCTAGATTTGTACAGTTTACTAAGCTTGGCTTGGTTTTTGGCTGATTTGCTGAGCTTAATCCACCCTTGAGCAGCTTTTAGTTATTTCATGCCTGCATTTACTTTAAGGTATCAATCCCCCATTTTATTTGTGTATATATATATATATTTAAAAATTGTGGTTGTAATTTTCTCCTGTCATGTCCTTTTCTCTTTAGTCATTTTCTTCTATCATCAATTGTGAACTTCTATTTTATCATTTACCACGGTCAGCAAATGGAGAAAATGACTATGAAGTTGAAGGTCGAGAATTTGATCCAATCAAGCATCACAATTATTATTGCCCTTGGGTAAACAGCAATGTCGCTGCAGCTGGTTGTAGCAGCAACAGTGCATCTAGTTCAAGCAGCTCCACTGCCCTTTCTGGTTGGCAGCTGACGTTGGATGCCTTGGATACCTTACAATCTGTGGGCCATGTTCCCATTCAGACAATGCAATCTGAGTCTGCTGCTTCTCTTTGCAAGGTTGAATTCAAACTCCATACATATCTTTATATTATTTCAATATTAAAGATTGTTGCTTGAGTCTCTCATTCTTTTTTCTTTTTTTTTTCTTTTTTTTTCTTTTTTTTTTATAATTAATGAATGCACAACCTAAATGCAGCCCTGTGATGTAGGTGTGCCCAATCAAGAAGCAATCAATAGTTATTCATGTTTTGTTACATTTCTTCTAATTAAATTTAGAGATTTTTCTGTCAATCTTACAGTTCCTGGTATAATCTGGGTGACCCATGTAAAGACTAACACATTCCTTTGTCAGGATTCATATTAGTGTCTCTAAGCGCTTCGTGTGTTGCCAGAATAAAATAATGAGAAGTTTCTAGGTCTTTTTTTCTGTTTTTTTTGTGGAAATGCTTGTGCTGGTCTTCTGTTGGTAGATTTCCTGCTGGTGAATTGGCTTTATAATTACATAGATATATGGGGCAATCCTTGTGTCTTTTTTTTCTTCTAAAAGTGACTGACTTTGGAGAAGGGTCTTAGACTAGATCAATGAAATGTCTCGATGATATAATAGGATAAGCAGTTGTTTACAATTTGAAATATGGTACCTGCCTGAATTAGTCTAAGAGATTGTAAAATACAGAAATGTTTTTTTTTTCTAAGTTTTTAAAATTTTTATTTTTTAACTTGTTGAGTATTTTTATTAAATAAAAAGTAAAAGTAGTTCAACCATGTGGTATCACTTCATATCCTACTAGCAAGGTTCAAGCCAAGGTTAGGAATGATTTGTATTGATAGTCATGATGGATCAGTCTCCACGGTTATTGTTTAGAAATGAGATCAAAAGGTTTGTTATTTTGATGACATGTTCTTTTCATCGCTTAATTTTTTTGAGTGGCCAGTTATGGTAGAGATAAGAGGTGTAGAAATGGTCCTGTTAATGTTACCACCCAGAGAGCTCCTAGCTGCATGTGTGGAAGTTGTGGCAAAGCGTTTAGAAAGCATGACTTTTACTTGAGAAATAATCAAAACACCTCATTGTTGAGAGTTTAATAGCTCTTAATATGACTAATAGAGGAAGAAGGTATTCTCTAGCTGAACCTTACTACTTCAAGAACACAGCATTGGGGGTGATTAAAATGTATTCTTTGTTGTGTTTTACGTAGTTTTACATTTATTAGTGTTTTGGCAAATACCTTTTCATTCACATGAGTTTCTTCAGGATGAACACTTGACTCCTAGCCAGAAACTTCTGAGACGCCACTCTACCAGTAAAAGCCATGGACAACAATGAAGCCCCGACAAATGCACAACAGGTATCTTCTCTTCAGGTGATCTGAGTGGTGATGCACATGATTTTCTGCTCGTTTTGCTTTCGAAAAGTTAATAATAAAGTAAAATAACCTGCATATTTTTCTCTCTACATTTGTCATGTGCAATGAGAATTAGTACCAGTTATAGGAAATCTGGATGCGGCAGTATAAATACCTAATCTCGCTCACTAACAAGTCTCCATTTTATTCACAGTACCACCACTCTGGATGTTCTGTTCTTCATATGCATGCAATTCAAAAAAATTAATTTATACACAAATAGTTTGCTAGCATTAATCATTCAAGACATCAACAGAAGTTTATTTTCTCAATATATTTACATTTATCAGTTGAATTGTTTTAGCCTTTTTTATTTCCTGAAAATAACCTTGTCTAAACCAATGTCCATGTCTAGGTGCTGATTGCTGGATCTGCCTGTAATGAGCATGCAATCTTCAGGCCGCTTGCCATAGTGAATTGTAACTTCCATTTTTATGTTGACAATTCTCATAATGTAGTAGAGCAAAGACAACTATAGATGCTCTCTAGTGGTGTAGTAATTCAATGTGCTCTATTTGTAACCAGAGTTTGCCTGCCTAACTTAAAAGATTGCTTGTATTTTCATCCTCGTTTGTTTTTTGTCTTCTGGTTGAGTTTTATGCTGTGCCACGTGTCAGTTTGGAAATCTAGGATATCCATTGTCTGCCAATGAGCCTTCAGATAGATAAGCCATGCCAGCCTCTGTGAACTAGATAAAAGGGCATCTCTACTGGAAGCACAGTCCCATGTTCGATAGCACAGGATGCCAGGCCTCCAGTCTCTCTGCCTTTCTCCAGCTTACATGCTCTCCGGTAACAACGGCAACATCAAAGTCACCACAGCTCCATGTCTTCCAACGAAGGCAACAACACTGAGTTTCAGCAAGAGAGAGAACCAGCATAGCCAGAACATTGATGATCATCTCCCTCTTCCTCTCCCTGATCTCCCCACCCATGTCAAGGAGAAGATCCTCTTCCTTGAGCTCATGGGCGTCGACTCCGGACGGGTTCTTGCCCTCAACCCTGATCTCCGCAACGCCTCCCCAGATTGCATCAACTCCATAGTTTCCTTCCTCCTTGCTAGAGGCATCCACCACAAGGACCTCAGCCGCATTTTTGGTATGTGCCCCAAGGTCCTCACTTCCAGCATCACCTCCGACCTCATCCCTGTTTTCCGGTTCCTCTCTGGTGATCTCCACGTCCCAGAATCAAACTTCCGGAAGGTAATCAACAAGTGCCCCAGACTCCTGGTCTCTAGTGTCAAGGACCAGCTCAAACCTGCTCTTCTCTACCTTCAAAGACTTGGTTTCACTGACGGAGAGTCATTAGCGTACAGTGATGCCATCCTGTTAGTCTCCAGTGTTGAGAAGACTCTTATCCCCAAGCTCCAGTATCTCATCAGTCTCGGCCTTACCCGTGAGGAGGCCGTCGGAATGGTGCTCAGGTGCCCAGGTTTGTTCACCTTCAGCATAGAGAACAATTTCAAGCCCAAGTATGAGTACTTCATCAAGGAGATGGGTGGGACGTTGGAGGAGCTCAAGGAATTTCCCCAGTATTTTGCCTTTAGTTTGGAGAAGAGGATCAAACCCAGACATCAAGAATTGAGACGATTTGGGGTCAGTTTCCCTCTCCCTGACATGCTCAAGAGCACAGATGAGGAGTTCAAGGCCATGATACATAATAAATGAAGATGAAACTGTAAATATAATATACAGGCAGTAGAGGGTTGATTGCATGTATATATGGTGTGTGGTTGATTGGCTGGAAGGGTTCGTTCCAATGGATCAGATGAGAAGTCTAGTGTTGAGGTTTCAGTTTCCATGCCTTAAATCTGATTCTCTATTGATTGGGGATCATTAAGCATTTTTTCTGAAAAGAGGAGTGTCACTGAGTTAAGATATCTGCTGCATTATATTGGTTGAGCTAATTATGCACGAGCTAGTGATTTGTGCTCAATAAATCATTGAATTTTGGGCATGTTAGGTTGTATGAATTTAGATCTCCAGTAAGTCCAAATCTTGTATCCAGCCAATACCAAGTGTGTTGTTTAGAGGATCTCAGTTGGTAATGTTTCTCCAAAGATGAAGACTTGCTCCTGTTAGAAGCCCATGTAGTTTTGGGCCTTCTTATGGTTTTCAAAACATTGAACATTTTTAGTACCACATTGGAAATTCACAAATCATGCACCCTCTTTTTATATGCATCCTCTTTTAACTGTTGGGCTTGACCGTTCCCTCTTTCCCAACAGTCGCTGCTTCTGCCCCAACAATCAACAGTCACTTCACTGTTTGAACTGAACTGATGCTTCCATTCACTAATTGTTGTGCCCCTCTAAATTCTAATCTATAAAAGGACCCTCACGAAAAATTTCATTCTTTTCTTCTTCTTCCTCCTGCATCCTTCTTCATTCTCTTCTTCTGTCGGAGCAAATGAAAGAGCACTCATTGTTCTCAATTTGGGTGCAAGAATATGAGGATGAAGACTATTGTATCTTGGGAGAACATTGCCATTGTGATTCTGTTGCACCGAATTAAACACTCAGAGTAGGCGAAATTGGAATTAAACATTCAGAGGACGCGAAATTGTTCTTAAGGCCTCAATCACACTGTTCAAAGCACTTCCTCAACCAATTTCCAACGGCTCCATCTCTGACATGTGCTTAAATGTGTAACTTGAGATACATCAATTGGAGATCCAAGATATCTCTACCTACCTCCAATCAAACACATCTGTGAATTTGAAATTGTTGATGTCTTGGAGCAATCGATTCATGACATGATGCATAGTAAGAGAAACAAATGCTTTAGCCTTCAAAGCAGAAAACAGTATCTTGTGGTTTCAAGTTAGGAAACGGAGGAGTATCGTTTCATGCATGCATTGCATGTCTTTTTTTTTTGTTCTGATTGAACACTAAACTTCAAATTACCCTTTAAGCACACTCAAAACAGAGTTAATAGCAGTACCTTTCCAAGGTGCAGGTTCAAGATCATTCTCTTTTTTATTTCAGAAGAAAAGGAACATTGAAAGAAAGCACTGAAATATTCTCATTATATAAGATAACAAATGTTGTTGGGACATCATCATCAAGCTTCAGAATGATACTAGGAGTAGCTAAACTCACATCTTAATACCTTCTAGACGACAATTTATTCTTGTCAGGAGGAACTGCAAGCTAAAATATGAAGAGAGGTGTTATGGGGGAAATTTCACTAGATATGGCGTGATCCAGACGTCTAAATCCGAGGATACACGTGGTGGAACCCCGACAACCTAGGGAGGGAACGCCTGTATGGGTTCCCTCCAACTGAATACCGGGGAAAAATCTAATTCCGAGGATGACGGAAGCATAGCCAGGGCGCGTCCGAAGCTCGGCCAAAGCTCTAGAAGGCCCATATGAGTTGGCGTCGAGTTGGAGTTTATTTGGCGTCCAAGCTAGGGGTTGCTTGGGGTGCAAACCACCAGAGATGGAGAGAGGGAAGGTATAAAAGGGGAGGAGAAGGGAGAGGAAAGGGACTTCTCTCCATATCTCTCAACCACGGCCTCAGTTCTCTCTCGGCTCTTTCCCACTCACTCTCTTTCTCTCTCCGATTCTTTCATTCCTTCAACTATGAATGTTCTCTCGATTTGCCTTGCGCTCCCTCTCCTTGATCCGGTTGACTAACTTGATCATCGGAGAGTCTGGGAAGAGATCCCCGGACTTCCCTTTGTGCAGACCGCCCCTGGAGACGAGGTCAAAAACTCAAGAGAGCGAGATCGGCAGCTCTGACGCTCTATCCAACGACAAATTCTCTCACGATCGCCATAGTCAAGAGTCTCCCTAAATAACAAATTCTACTTGTTGATCCTGATCAGCTTCAATTTCAAAGAGAAGTCGATTTTCGGGAACAGATAATCAAGTTTCAAGATTTACTAGCATACTACCATTATACAAGAAATATCTGCAACAAAGGCATAATGCAGAAGTAATCGGACAAAACAAATGTATATACAATGTAATTAATATCCAGGGAATGATTATAAGAGACTTGAGAAACCTGAGCCCCTCAACTATCTAGGGAGGGGAGGGAGTTGATTAATGTACTGAAAAATTGATAGTGTGATTAAAAAAATAATGCTCAGAGAATCATTATTATTGATGCTTCAAATTATTGGTGAGATATGTTGTGGTTTACGTGGATTGAGTTTGATCTCAGCAAACTGATGGTTCACAATTGAAATTCTGAAAAAATTGTAGTTACATAATTTTGATCAGAGTGTCTTTTAGCTGACCATTTAGCTCATGAACTAATTGTTATTACTTTGATAACATGTCGTATAATGGTAGTATGCTAGTAGCACACCGTCTTTGCATGGGCCTTCATCAGCGGCCTCTCCCATGCCATCATCACCGCCTTGCTAATATTCACTCACAGGTCCTTCAAGATTTATATGGCTTTGATACCATGTTGAAATTTGAGAAAAGAAAGAAGAAGAAAGAAGAAGAGCTAAATAACCCAAAACATCAGGGACTTTTGAGCATAAATTTTTATTCCATATTGAGATGATAGAGCAACCTAGTTATATAGGCTTACAATATTCATTCAAATCATGTATATAAGATCTCACTAATTACTGAACAAAATAACAAATTGACTAATAGATAAGATCCTACTAATAGATAAGATCTTATAAATTAAAAACTGAATAACAACTTAATTTGACTAAATCTAGTTTTGAATTATTCTCCAACAGTATTGTTGAGAATTTCCACAAATCAAACCATCACATACAAACACAAGAGGCAAAATATTTGTGGTTTGACCAATTAGACCTACATCCATGGTTAGGGAGAAGTATTCACTATGGAAGTCTCGGGGAGAATATACAGAAACCTTAGCCATAAAAGCATCCTAAATGATGAATAATTTGATCTCCATCTAAACTAGAACCCTAGCACACTATATAGAAATACATAAATGTGAATCTAAGTACCATGAGAAAATCAACTTGTAGGTAAAGGGGTGTTCATTTCATTGAAAGTGGAGAGAAAGTCACTGAAGTGGGTTAAGTTCCCCTCACTTCGATTGATCATTTGTCATGAAGTGAAGGAAACACCACTTTCCCCACTTCATAACTTCCCCCATTTTGGACGTAACTGCTTGAGGGAAGTGGGGAAGTGGCCCACTTCGACCACTTTTGATGTTTCTTTCGTCGAAAGTGGCACTTCGGTCCACTTCGGTGAAGTGGGCACTTTCCCATATTTGTATTAGGCCCACTTCGGCTAAAAATACACCGAAGTGGGTGAAGTGGGCTTCTTCTTCTTATTCTTATTCCTCTTATTATTATTATTATTATTATTATTATTATTATTATTATTATTATTATGATGATGATGATGATAATAATAATAATAATAATAATAATAATAATAATAATAATAATAATAATATACACTTGATGTGTAAAATCCGCAAGTGTACAGGTCGAATCAAGTAGTAAGTGGACTAAGAAGTCGGGTTATCGATCCTCAGGGAGAAGGAAGTACTAGTACCCACTAATTGTCTATTATCTAGTCGATCAAAGATTGGGTGATTAAACTAATTCTAAAACCTAGAAATTAACAATGTAAATTGTAGAAGCATAATTACTCTTAGAGATAATCGATCATAGAAGGGGATACTTGGGTGATTGAATCCCCCTTGGATTTCTCAAAGATGGATAATGCTAACTATGTCAATACTTGGAGAATTATTGGCCAAGGTTTCCAAATATGTTTTCACTCCCTCTTTCGAGGTGAATTACTAAACCTAGTGCCCTCACCGATGATGTTCTAGGGAACCTATCTCTTGGAAGGATTTTGAGAATAAGAAATCTAAAGGATTCACTCTCCTTCGTATCCGGATTCCCGGTATACTCATAATCCCCTCTATTGGAGGTTGTCTACACATGGGGAGGCATTCGCATCTTCCCCCATATGGATTACAAAAATCTCTCCAGGCTCTCGCGACGTAGAGGGATTAATACATTAATATAAAACATCCAATAGACATCAATAAATTCATCCAAGCATTCAACATAGAAAGCAAAATCAATTAAAACCTATCCAAGGCTTCATCAATGCCCAAGCATCTACAAATTAGCTCTCCATCAATGGAGAGCAACAATCCATAACAAAGAGAGATGAAATCAAAAGACTCATAATGAAAAACCCTATTACGTACACCATTGGTGGACCTCTTGATTCCTTCCTTAAACTCTTGCCCCTTCTTCTCTTCTTCTAGAGTTTTGAGATGAGAAACCCTTCAAAAGCCCTCTCCTCCAAGCCAAGATGATGAAGAAGACGATGATGAAGCTCTCCCTCTCCCTCTCTTTCTCTCCAAGAAGCCCCCTAAAAACCACTTTTAGATTCGTATTTATACCCCCTACTAGGGTTTTGGGGTGTCCCCTTCCAATTCTACCCTTGGCTGGATTCAAACTTTGATGGAAATTTACGCCATACGGTACCGTATATGGGGTCATATACAGACCTGTATATCTCTCAGGTGGCCTTATACGGATATTTGTCAATCCGTATAGACCCATACGAGGTCTTATACGGGCTAGAAGGAGGGCCTTCATTTTCCAGGTCCATACAGTCCGTATGGAATGGTATTTTCGTCCGAAATGCTCTGTTTTGTCCCGAATTCTCCTTGAAAAGTTTCCTTTCTTCTAGAGTCTCCATATTTTAACCTGTTTACAAAACAAACCCATTTTAAGTACCGGTGGGTTAAAATTCCTCCAAAACTCATGATAAACATGCATGAATATGGTATAGAATAATGCTCAAATGAACACTTATCAGTACACTATAGCGTGTCCTCACACTTCGGTGGAAATAAACACCAGAATTGTCCACTTTTGTCCACTTCGGTGAACTGGGACTTCCGCCCACTGCACCCACTTCTAGATTTCCGGGCACTTTGGTGCAAATGAACACGCCTTAGACCCACTTAAGTTTTTGTCACCGAAATGGCGAAGTGGGTTTTGACATATAAAAACTAATAAAATGAGTAAAAGGGAAAGGTGAGAAGACTTTGATTGAAATAATATATCTAAAACTTGTTACTATTGTTTCTCTAAAACTTCAAGATTACATGCCTAATATACGCTTACAAAATGTAACTATTACAACCTTTCATATTCTAAACCTCCCTCAATAAACTCCAAAATAAATTACAAATAACTTAATAACCCTTATGACAATTTTTGTAACGACCCGATTTTTCAAGAAATTCAAAATCCCAAAGGGTGAGTCAGGAGATTTATCTAGAGATGCGGAAAAGAAAAGGGATTTAAAAGAGTTAAAAAGAAATCTAATAAGTTGATCCCTAAGAGAGGTAATTAGATGAAAATGGGCTAATTAAATCATTTGGGATGATTATGAGTGTTAATGAGAAAAGAAAAGGGGAAGTGATAATTTTGCCCTTAGTACATAAGTTTAGGTTATAAATAGAGAGAAGAGGGAGAGAATGAGAGAAGTCTCATTTCTCTCCATAGCCACCCGAGAGAGAGGGCTCGGGTATTACAGCAGGTCAAGGAGAAGTTGAGCAGAAGGAAAGGAAACCTCAAAATAGACTCAAATCGAAGGTAACACTACAAGAAAAAAGACATTTAGGGCGGTTTTAAAGGCATTTCGTGGTGGTTAAAACCGCCGTGAAATGGTTTTGGTGGCGGTTAGCAAACTGCCGCAAAAACCAGCACTAGGAGAGCAATAAGCGGTAGTTTTGAACAGCTGCCGGAATAACCGCCGCCACATGTCATGGCCGTCATGGGCATGAGATGAGACTCCTTAGAATTTCGCGGTAGTTTGAAACCGCCGTGAGTGCCATTCAATTTTTTAAATTATTTTTTATTTTCCTATTTTATTTTTACAATAATAAGAATTTTGAACATTAAACTCCATTCAATTCAATTGCTAGTTTTTTGCTTCTGTTTTCTTGGTTCTTGTTCCGCATTCTTCTTGCCAAACTATCCTTGAATTTCAAAAACATAAAATCACAATTGGGATGAGAAGGAACATTGAAAAGATTTGCATTCCATTCTTCAGATAAAATTTCAAACACATTGAATAGAAAACAAACAAACATGAAGATGAAATTTCACACATTGAATTGAAAACAAACAAACAGTAAGATGAAACCCTAACCTTAAACTCAATAATCCTCTGAAGATAATTAGCAACATCAATACTTGCCTCCCCTGCACTGCATGTTAGATCTTAAGGCATTTTATTAAGGAACAGGACCTCATAAGTAGGACTAGGGTTCATGAAGAAGAAGAAGAAGAAGAAGGGACCCATCCCCTTCCAAACTCAAGCAGTGGTTCCATGGAACATGCTCATTTTGTTAGCCATTGCGGCGTCTTTGGAGCGGTCACGGGAGAGGCGGACGGTCTTGATGGGGGAGAGGATCTTGGAGAGGCGGGAGACGGAGTAGGTGACGATGGAGATGGGACGGCCGATGGCGGCGACGAGCATGATGGGGTCAAGGAGAGTGTGGTGGGAGCAGATGAAGAGGATGCCGGTTTGGCCGGTGGATTTCTTGGCTCCTCCCTTGCCGAACCCTTGCCTACCTTGTTGCGCCTCCTTTACCGAGCCCTTTACCTCCCTTGTCACACCTCTCTTGCCGGCTTCGTGATGCAATGAATGTTGATTGATCGAAGAAGAGAAGTTGTTGGATTAAAGGCCTATAGGAGGATTAATGGGAGAGATGGGGAGTTTTAGTTGGTGGGTGATGAATGGACAGTTGAGATTGGAATTCGGGAAGTATTTGGATTGATGACGTAGCTGGTAGATGGAGATTTGTGCTTCTTTTTGCTTTAGAGTTTGATCAAATCGAGAAGAGAGTATTTATAGCCTTAGGATTTGAAATAAACGACTTGAATTGGAGCCAGATAAGGTTCTCAGATTGTGATAAGTATTCATTTGAGCGTAATTTATACCATATTCATGTATGTTTTTCATGTGATTTTGGGGAATTATGGCCCGCCGGTACTTAACAAGTGTTTATTTTTATATACAAGGCAAAATATCGAGACCCCGGGAGAAATGAAGCTTTTCAAGGGAAATTGAGGCCAAAATGGAGCATTTCAGGAGAAAGTACCAAGGCATACGGGCCTTTATACGACCCGTATGGTCCTGAAGAATAGGGGCCTCTGTAGTCAATCTCCTAAGGTCGTACACCACCCTGTTTGGGGCTATAAGAGCTCTTATATGGTCTGACATAAGGGTGAATCGACCTGAACTCAATACGGGCCCATATACAGCCCGTATACACACTCGTATGTTGTAAATTTACAGCAATCTGCGGACCCAGGCAGGGGCAGAATTGTAAATGATGCTCTAAAACCCTAAAGGGGGTATATAATCCTACTAATTGGGGGTTTTTAGAGAGAGCTAACTTGGGAGAGAGAGAACCTTGATTAGGGCTTTGGGGATTTTCATCACCAACCCTTGGAGGAAGAGAACGGGAAAAAGCTTGGAGGAGAAATCAAGAGATCCACCAACGGTGTATGTAATAGCCTTTCTAATCATGAACCATTTGATTTCTTTTATCTTTGCATTGGATTGTTGCTCTCCTTTCATGGAGAGCTAATTTTGTAGATACTTGGGTATGTTAAACCCTTGGATTATGGTTTAATTGATGTTGTCTTTCTATGCTAAATGCTTGGTTGATTGCATTGAGTCTATTGGATGTTTTAATGAATGTTAATCCCTCTCCGTTGCGAAAGCCCTGAGAGATTTTTGTAGTCCATATGGGGAAAGAAGCGAACAACTCCCCATGTATAGACCATCTCCAATAGAGAGGGCTGTGAGTATAAGGAACCCGGGTACTAAGGAGAGTGAGCCTTATGATGTCTTATTCCCACAATCCTTCCAAGAATTAGGTTCACTAGAACATCATCGGTAAGGGCACTAGGATTAGTAATTCACCTTGAAAGAGGGAGTGAAAGCACCTTAGGAACCCTTGGCCAAGATTCTACCAAGTGTGAACATAGAGAGAGCTTCATCCATCTTTAGAATATTAATCCAAGGGGGATTTATTACCCAAGTATCCCCTTTTAATGATTGATTGTCATCAAGGTTGATTCGACCCCATTGCTTGTATTTTCAATTTCTTAATTTTAGGTTTAAAATACAACACTCACCTTTGGATCGTCTAGATAATAGACAAGTAGTGGGTACTAGTACTTCCTTCTCCCTGAGGATCGATACACGACTTCATAGAGTCCACTTTATTACTTGATACGACCCGTACACTTGCATATTTGCGCATCAGATTGCTGACGTGGGTGGCAAGCGGTAACATTAAAGAGACCATTCGCCGCGGTTATGTGGGAATCGTCGCTAATTGCATGTATTTAACGGCGGTTCCCAAAAAAATCGCCGCTAATTGCATGCATTTTCCGGTGGTTCTGATAAAACCACCATAAAATGCATGCATTTAGTGGCGATCCAATTAACCGCCGCCGCGATAGGTGCTGTTAATTCTACAATTGGCTGCAGTTCCCACAAAAACTACAGCTAACTACATGAAATTTGTGGCGGTTTTGATAAATCCGCCGCAAAATGCATGCATTTAGTGGTCGTCCAATTAACCTCTGCGATAGGTGCTGTTAATTCTCTAATTAGCGGCAGTTCCCAAAAAAACTCCCGCTAACTGCATGTATTTAGTGGTTGTCCAATTAACCATCGCGATAGGCGCTGTTAATTCTGTAATTAGTGGGGGTTTTACAAAACCATCGCGAAATGCCCGCCGCTAAACGCCTGATTTCTTGTAGTGTAAGGATGAGTACTTGAGTGAATCTTACCCTCACCCTTCATGTTTTAGCTAATTCAATTAAGAATGGTATGTGATTAAATCCTTGATTTAGGTTTTGAGGAGAGAAATCAAGGAAGAGAAGGGAAGGAGACCTCAAATATGAAGGTTAGAGGTTCATCATCCACAAGTAAGTGTTTTAGAAGCTTAATTGAAGCATTTGAATTGTTAAAACCTCAAATTATGCATTCTAGGGATTGAGGTGAGATTTGAATGTTTAGAAATGGATCTATGGAATTTGATAGATGAAATTGTGTATAAATGATAGAGAATAGATGTAGAATAATGTATTATAAGTTTAGATGTGATTGTATGAAAATTTGGCTTTGATTTAGAGAATGAATCTTTGACAATATTGTAGAAGTTACTGCAGCGGTACTGTAGCAAGTGCCTAAATTGGGCCTGTAAACGATATACGACGTGTCGCTCAAGGTCGTAAGACACGTTGTAAAATCTCAGGAGAAATCAGAAGGGGTTACTATAACAATTACTATAGTAGCTTAGAGACGCGTCGCTCAAGCTGTGAGATGCGTTGCAAATTCTCAGGTATTTTATAAAAGAGTCAGTATTGTAGCAAATACGTGTAGCACAGGCACTGTAGCAGTATTGTAGCATTTTGGGGAAAATTCGAAATGGGCCTAAAAGGGTGCCATTGGATATGCAATGCCTAGGAGATGAATAATTTAGTGAGTGCAGGCCTTAAAAAGGGTCGGAGAGCTTAGTTATAATTAGAAAGCCGATATTTTAGTATAGGTATGATTAGGGCCTTTTAATACTCGAATTGATTTCCAATTGATATATATAGTGATGAGAAATGCTTCAATATCATGTTCAAGACGTGGTAAGCGATTGAGGAGCCAACAAGAGGGCTCGGACCCAGTTAAGTCACAAATAACTCAGATGTGAGTAGAAAGTGAATGATCTCCAAGATTTGACATTTTTTGAATCAAATGATTTCCAAAAAGCTTTAGCATTAATGTTTCTACAAGATACTTTTAGTATTTATGACTTGATTGCAGATAAGTGCTAAAATATGCATCATATTACATCTATGTTAGCCATTATTATAGCACTTTGAAGTATAAAATTATTGACATATGGACATATGCTAAACATGCACCATCATGTCTCGTTATATAATTTTCATCAATAAAATACTATTTTTTTATGAATTCAGTAGGAAAATATTATTTTAGTGTGGCTTTACTATTTTTTTTAATTAGTGCATGTAATAATCATGCTTTACTATGAAAGTTGTTGTACAAATCCGATTCGATATTGATAAGCGTGACTTGGAAGA
Organism: Dioscorea zingiberensis; assembly: GCA_026586065.1. Lineage (NCBI taxonomy): Eukaryota > Viridiplantae > Streptophyta > Magnoliopsida > Dioscoreales > Dioscoreaceae > Dioscorea > Dioscorea zingiberensis. The sequence goes on from CM048826.1 coordinate 26,821,705, forward strand.
AGTAGCTGGATAGAAATGAAGCCTTCAACAAAGATTAAGAAGACATTCTAAGATTTTCATAATGATCTGGTTTGCTCAAATTCAAGTTCATTTGGGCCTCCAAACAGAAATTTGAATTGGAGTCTAAAACGATAGTTCAAACCCTAACCGGATTAGGGTTTCTACACGTGCACTAAAATTTTAAAATGGTCATAACTAGAGATCTAGAAGTCCGATTGAGGTGATTCAAAGTCCAGAGTAAAGAAGATATCAAGAAATACAACTTTTATAAGGAGGATAGTCCATAGAGCTTGTTTCCATACACAAAATGGGACCGGAAGTTGCTGATAGAATCTAGAACTTTTAATCTCTTTGTGGGGTAAGTAATGAGCCCAGGAGCAAGGACATCCAATGAAAATTATTTTTAGGGTTTATTTAGGTCTATAATAACATTATAAAAGGGAGAGATACGGAAAAAAAAGAGGCGGGGGAGGAGGCGAAGAAAAAAAAAGCCGAAGACGGGGGCGATTAAGACACTCAACCCCTTCCTTTTTTAAATGTTTTTCATGGCCATGCTCGGCTAAACCTTCTTGATTAAGGAAAAGGGGGAGATAAGCTTCGACCCAATGGTATGTAATATTTTTTTCTCTGATTAATATCATTGAATTAAAAAATCTTTTCTTTTATGTTTTGATCTTTGTCGTTGGGGTTGGTCCTTGATGTGGTATACTGATTAGGCATCATAAATTATTAGGTTGCTTCCTTTTATTTATGATCGATGAATAGGCTACAAAAAGCTTTAATTAATTCTCACAAATATTGACATTGTCTGTCTTGATAATGAACTTGGTTCCAAGCAGGTACACCCTCCATACCTGCAGGCAATGCACCACCGCGAGAATTTCCTTCTGATGAGTAGAATACTTCTTTTCTATATTTGAGAGTTTCCAACTCTCGAATGCTATCAGGTGACCCTCTTGCATTAGGACACTAGCCACAGTCTGATTAGAGGCATCAGTGTTTACCTCGAAAGGTTGCCCAAAGTTTGGCAGCTTCAAAACTGGTTCACTGGTTATCGCCTTCTTCAAAGGGTCGAAAGCCTGCTAGCACTTGTTCATCCAGTGCTACTCTTGATTCTTCTTCAGGAGATCCGTAAGAGGTGTAACCCTCTTTGAGTAGACCTTGATGAAATGCTTGTAATAATTAGCCAACCAAGGAAAGATCTTAGTTCAGTTACCTTGTTGGTTCTGACCACTCCAGAATAGCCTACACCTTGCGTTCATCCATCCAGACTTAACCTCGAGATATCATATGCCCCAATATCATGATACTCTATTGTGCAAAGTCACACTTCTCCATCTTCAAGTATAGTTGATGTTCCCTAAGTCTTACCAACACTAACTTAAGATGAGATAAGTGGTCCTCCAAGGACTCACTATATACCACGATATTGTCGAGGTATACCACCATGAATTTGTCCAAAAAGTCCGCAAAGACATCCGCGATCAAGTTGTAGAATGTGGTATTGGCATTTGTCAGGCCGAAGGGCATGACCAAGAATTCGTATGCACCATAACGGGTTACGCAAGTCGTCTTACATTCATCTTCCTCAGCTATACGCACTTGCCAGTATCCCGCGTGCAGATCCAACTTGGAGAAATATGTTTCTCGGCTAAGCAGATTAAACAAGTCTTGAATTAAGTGGATCGGGTATTAGTTTTTCACTGTCACCTTGTTCAGAGCCCTTTAATCCACACACAACAGCAATACACTGTCTTTCTTCTTTTGGAACAACACTGGAGTATCGTAAGGAGCTTTGGATGGTCACACGTACCCAACATCCAAAAGTTTTGTGAGTTGTTTCTTTAATTTATGCAGTTCCAAAGGAGACATCTGATAGGGTGCTTTTACAGGAGGCTTGGCACCGCGCTCTAGCTCGATGCGATGATCTACCACCCTCCTCGGTGGACGTGCCTTTGGGAGTTCATCCGACATCACGTCCAGGAACTCCACTAAAATAGGCACCACTGCATCTGATACTTCCACGGTCTTCTTTTCAGCCTTTATCTCTAGTAAGGTTGGCAGATAGGTATCTTCTTCAAGCCGCGCTCCAATTGCATAGCAGATAGGAGTGCGGACTTTTCTTTTGGACATTTTTTGTTTCACCCCTGCAATGAAATAGGGTCGTGCTCCCTTCGAGATAAAGAATCTTCCAAGATAGGGTAGCACTGCACATTTAGCCTAAGTTAAGAACTCGTTACCTAGGATTCAAAATCATTTAGGGGTAACACTAGCAGATTTGTGTGCCCTTCCCAGTATCCAACTCGAATTGACACCTCGTGTGCCATGCCTGTGACTGGTTGGGCTTTAGAGTTCACTGCCTTGATCTGACTCGTGTCCTTCCCAAGGGTCAAACAAAGATCAGTCACCATCTTCTCCGATAAGAAATTGTGTGTGGAAACAGTGCCCACTATGGCCTCAATGGTCTTCATGTTAAACATGATCTGGATAAAAAGTAACTTTACCGGGTTTTCCTTCCCTGGCCTAATCATATTGATGAGCTGAAGTAGGTTGACCCGAGTAGGAGACTCGGGTTCGCTATCTGCCTCCACCGTGAGTGTCAAAAGCTTCTGTCGTTTGGGATAGTTACGTGCAAGGTGAGGACCCTTGCAGATAAACATCCAAGTTTGGGTACCTACCCAGGTTTTCTCGTACTCGATCCGGTCAGGTCTCGTCATTCCCTGTGCAGCTTCTTGGCACCTTCTTGTCTTTCAGGTTTGCTTATATCTTTGGGCTTCGACTTCTCCTTGTCCCTTGTAGGAGTAGTTGTATACCTAATGTCGACCAATCCTTTAGTCGCAACAATGGCAGAAGTGAGGTCTTTGGCCCCCTGCCTCCGCACTTCCAGCTGAACCCAATTTTGTAGCCAAAACAAAAAGTTGAACAACTTGTCCTCCTCAAACATGTCCTTCATATTTAGCATCAGGGATGTGAACTTCTTCACGTACTCCCTGATTGTTCCCGTGTGTTTCAACTTCTTTAACATGGTCCTCGCGACCCATGAAGTATAGGCAGGAACTGCTTCCGAAGTTCCCACTTGAGTTCATCCTACCGCTCCGCCCTTGAGTTTCACATCTCTCGTGAGGTACGTCCCCACGAGTGAAACCTTTTCCTCCTCTGGGACCTCGACCACCCGAAAGTAATAGTCTATGTCCCATATAAAATTTTCCAACTCATTAGCATTTTGCGCACCTGAACCGGGTTTCTGGACCTTTAATTTCGAGGCCGGGATTGAGTGTGATGGGCTCCCAATGTGCGTGTCCGACACAGTGGCAACTTGAGACTCCAACCGCTTCATCTCTTGCTTATCAAGTACTCGAATGTGTTTTATCGTCAGGCCATCTCATCCATGCGGGCCCTCTGTGTCATTGCATTTGCCTCGATGATCTCCTTGAGAGAGACGACATCTTTTAACAAGGTGAAGTACCTATCCGATAGGGAGATAAAGGGTTCTCCTTTCAAGATGGAGGTTGTGATCCTCTCAAGCCAAGAGAGGTGTTTCCTCTCACTTTCATCAGCCAACATAGTTCTGATACCAGTTGTCATAGGGTCAGGGTATTTACCTCAACTTTTTCCATATCTCAACACCCCGAAGCGCCCTATGCGGCAGTCGGATCTCTCTAAATATCCGACTTAGCCTCTCTTCCCCCTTAGAGTGAGGTTCATAGTAGCCATCCATCAAACCAACAACAACTAGAAAGAGAAAAAGTAAACAAAGGAAAGCACCGAAGGTATCAAGAGAAAGTAAACAAAGTAATTTGGGGCAACAAGCCAAAAGCTATCTTTATTCACTTCTTTCTCAAGTAATTACAAAGCCTGGGCCTCAGCTCTATTTATACAAGTATGTAAATAAGAGATAACTCTAACCAACTTATGGATAAGTTCATACTCAGATTTGATCTTATCTTAATTGATAAGACCACTACTTCAGTTATCGCAACTGAAACTAATTCTATCCGATCACGTTGTGTGAATCCCGCAACTGACTAACCACATGTGCTCTACACACGCCTGCACCTTGCGCATACACAACTCTGCACGCACCCAGTGCGTGCAGGCGCTCCGCTCGAGTCCGCGCACTACACGCCCCGTGCATGTGCTCATTTCTGCGCATACCTGCACTCTGCGTGCGCCCCACACGCATCCACTGTCACGTATAGCACCCCACACACTGTGTTTGTGTGCTCTATGTGTTGCTCCCCGCGCTCATGTCAGTGTGCTATCTCATGACGCTGTACCGGCCCGCCATGCCTATGCACCGCCTACTCAGCTCCAATACCCTCGCCAGATGCATTGTTATGCTTCATGAGCTCGCTGTGTGCACTATCTCCCGGCCTAGTGCGCATTAAGTCTATAAGCCAACAACCTTGTTCAAGTGCTAGGGTTTGATAGTAACCACTATCATAGATAAACTCCCTCCTTCTTGGAAAAATGTGAAACATAGTCTTGAACACAAGAAGGAAGATATTTCCCTCAAGGATTAGATTAATCATCTCCAAATTGAAGTGGAATATCAAAAGTAAGAGGATGATATTCAAAAGATGGATGAAAATTTCCCTCAAGGATTAGATTAATCATCTCCAAATTGAAGTGGAATATCAAAAGTAAGAGGATGATATTCAAAAGATGGATGAAAAGTTCAAGGTCCTCTTAGCAGACCAGGAAGTCCCATCCAAGCTCTCAAATTAAAACAAGAAGAAAACCAATCATCCTACCCAAGAGCAAGCTAAAAGAGCAAGCTAAGAACAAAAAGAAGAAAGACGCTTGCTATTATTGTGGCAGGCCGGGGCATTTTAAGCAAGATTGTTGGTCTCATAAGAAGGAAAAGTAGAATGAAAAGCTCTAAAAAAGAAAGTTCACAACCATGATTTTTTAGGCTAACATAATCAAAGATAATTTTTCTTGGTGGGTTTATTTTGGGGCTACAAGATATGTATGTAACAACAAAACTTTATTCAATAGTTTTGAACCTAATGTAGAAGGGGCATGTATTTTCATGGGAAACTTGGCTAGTATTTTTGTTCAAGGCAAGGGAGTGATGGAATTGGAATTTACAACAGAAAAATTCCTCACTCTAAATGACATGTTGTATGCTCTAGAAGTTTGAAGGAACTTGGTGTTTGGAAGCTTGCTTAATAAGCATTGCTTTAAACTTGTATTTGAAGAAGATAGCTTTTTACAAAGGGTGGAGTCTTTGTTGGAAAAGGTGATTTGTATGATGGGCTCTTTAAGCTTAATATTAAAAATAAGAACTTTGTTTATGTACTCGAGTCCTCTGATTTATGGCATGGTCATTTAGGACATATTAATCAAAAGAAATTGCATAATATGTCTAAAAAAATTATTATCTAACATAAATGATAATAGGAACAAATGCTCTACTTGCATGCGTACTAAGATTACTAGAAAGCCTTTTCTACTGTTGAAAGGAATTCAAATTTGCTTGAATTAATACATAGTCATAAATGTGATTTGCATGCTACTCCTACTATAGGTGGTCAAAAGTATTTTGTGACATTTATATATGATAGAACTAGATTTTGCTATATTTATGTTTTATGCTAGAAAGATGAGGCTATGGATAAATTTAATATCTTAAAAATGAGGTGGAAAACCAATGTGGAACCAAGATTAAATTGCTAAGGACTGATAGGGGAGGTGAATACTATAGCCCTTCATATTTCAAATCTCATGAGATTGTACATGAAGTGACAGCTCCGTATCCACCACAACAAAATGGTGTGGCCAAGAGGAAGAATAGAACATTAATGGAGATGGTTAGCTGCATGCTGTCTATGAACGGCATATCAAATGGATATTGGGGTGAAGCCTTATTAACTGCTTGTCATATTCTTAATAGGGTTCCTACAAAAGGGACACCTACTACTCCATATGAGGCATGGAAGCGTCAAAAACCCAATCTCAGTTATTTGATGGTATGGGGTTGCTATCCTATATTAAAGGTACCTAAACCTAAAAGGAAAATTTTGGGTCAAAGAGGAGTGGAATGTATAGTTCTTGGGTATGCACAACATAGTTAAGGCATACAAATTTATGGTTATAGAACCTAATGATTCAATTTTCATTAATATGGTGATTGAATCAATGCTATATTTGATGAATCAAGATTCACCTTTTTACCTAAACAATAAGAATTTAAGGAATCTCTCCTATAAGAATGCAGGAGTGAGGCCGCTTCTGAGTTTTTCAAGACTTTAATTCTAAGTATTCTTGAAAGCATATGATACACATGGCCATAATGGTATCTGGTAGTATATTGAAAAAAATGGAAGATTCGAAGAAGTTTGTGTAGATTCGGTCCGGTTATCAATATGAGATGCTAGTTCAAGGTAGTGTCCACTATGTATCTCTATTTAGCTTTGATTGAATTCTACTAAGTGAAGGTTCAAATCATGAGATATCTTCATTTATGCAAATGACTTTCAAGCAAGCAAGAATGCCTAATGCCAATAGTATTATTTATTTATTTTAGAAATGATCGGGGAATGTTGGATATTTTTATAATAAAATAATTTTATGAAAGGGTTTATGATAGAGTATAGAAAAGGGTGAGGGTTATGTTGAAAAAACTCAGAGAGAGCATGGGATATGACTCATCCGGATGGCACAACTCATCTAAAGGGTTGTGGATAGTTACCCTTTGGAATGGGTAGGACTCATATTCTTGATGGGTTGTGCATTATCCAAAGAGGTGCACCATTGGCTATAAATAGCTTATGGGTATTCCAAATAAAACATAAGAATTCACAAGGAAATTCAAACCCTCTTTCAAGCATTCACTCTCCCTCTCTACACTTCTCTCTAAAGGCATCGCAAAATTTTGGCACTCCGTACAAAGCATTAAAATTCTGATTCACATTCTTCTTTTTAAATTTTTTTCAAAGGTTTCACTTTCGTCAATATAAGTACAAGTGAAAGAAAGAAGTTTTATTGTATCTTAAAGGAAATTAGTCGGTTAGATGTTGTACTACACAATTGGTGGGGGCTAATTTACCTTTAAGGAGAGTGACATTGTACATGCCTCGAAACATCATCTCTACTAAATCTATCTTCCACTGTTACTTTTATTCAGCACTTTCTCTCCCTTATTATATGTGACACTATTTAATTCATCCCTATCTATTAGACTACACAAACTTCATAATTCTGAAAAGGTTATGGTCTTACAATGAACCCATAGCTTGATCCAACATTAGTTCAAAGTGGTTTCTTTTTTTTCTTTTTTTTAAGTGGATAAACCACAAATTATTTATTAAGATAGTAGTAGTTCATTACATTGCCCATACAGAAAGAAAAGAAAAGACAACAATGAACTTAGCATATTCCTTCTTTCCTGAGCCACCATGTTTCTGCCTCATGCCCTGCCCTAAACTGGAGGAGAGTTATCCTCGAACGCATCCCCATCCCCTTCTTTCTGGCTTGGTGACCCCTAGGTGAATTCCAGACTTCGTTTCACCATCCCGCCTCCTCCAACTTTAGCCGCTTAGCCATTGGAGCTGCATCCAACCAAGAGATTATGAAGAAAGAAATGTCACATATAGTTCTTAAGAAAATTCGCTATTTATCCTAGAAACACCGCTTGTTTCTTTCACCCCAAATACTCCAAGTGATTGCTATAACGGCAAGATCCCAACCGCCTCTCAGGGTATAGTCTACCCCCTAGGGCATGGCCCAGAGCCCCAAAGGACTTGCCCGACCTTTCCCGTTGTTCGGAGTCCGAATAAGTTTCGGAAGTGAGTCCAAATTTGAGCTGTGTAGGGACATAAGATGAGTAGGTGATTTACTGATTCTTCCCCCGTATCACACAAGTAGCATCCCGTGAGATCCCCTCTCCAGTTCCTTTGTGCAAGTTGTCAAGGGTGAGGATCCGGTCTTCCTTTGACAGCCAAGCAAAGAGTTTGACCTTCAAGGGGAATGGCTGCGTTCAGAACCTATTCCTAAGGTCACTCCGAATCCCCCCATGTATTCTAAAGTGGTATAGTGACTTAACTATGAATACTTTGTTTGTTGTAAGCTTCTTGTATCAATCTTGGGGGATTCAGGTTGTGATTCATGATTGCCTACTTTATAAGCTTTTACTTAACTATGGGAAGGCCTCGCGCTATGCAATATCTACCAGAGTTGTATGGATTATCCATCAAAAACCACCTTTCCATCAAGGAGGCTAGGTGTAGAATCCAAGATTTTTATGAAATAATTGTTTTCTAATTGTTCTTTAATTAATTAGTTAATTAAATAAATTCCCCAAACTTGGAATTTATTGGATTTTATGTGAAAAGAGGGATTAAATTGATTAATTTCTTAATTAGGGTTAAATGGGGGACCTATCGGTAATTTCAAGAAAAGATTGGGCTTAACTGAAAAGTGTACCTGTTACAGAGAGAAGGACTTACATGTGAGCTTAAAAAACATTTTGGGTATATTAGCAAATGATGGAATATGGTTCTGATAAAGTAAAGACAAGAGAAGCATGCACGTGATTTTTATTTCGATTAGAAGTGGACGACCAGGATTGAAAGTGGCTATAAGTATAAATCCATCAGACGGTCAAGATGAGTAAAAACGTGAAGCTTCCTTGCTCTGAAGTCTAATGGGCTGGGCATAGTTGAGAGTCTTCCTTGGATTACTCTACCAGAGCTTAAGGCTATACTTGTGTTTAGTTGTCCCTACCGTTGATAATTCCTTGTGGTAGGTTTGAGACTCGCAGACATTTGATAGTGTGGGGCGTGGTCCTCACTTGCTTGGTTTAGTCATGTTTATTGATATGATTTACTTATTATTGGCTTATCTCTTGTTTGTTACAGGACTTCCTTGTGATCCCTGCGCGGGTGATTACTGAGCTTTCCCTTCGAAAGCTCACACACTTGTTCTTACTCTTTTTCAGATCCTAAGGAGTAGCTGATTCGAACTCAGGAGTGACACGTGGGTGGGAGATCCTTTGTTGAGGTTCGAGAACCTCTTATCTTATTTGTGAGTGAGAGTATGTTATGTAGGACCCTTCTAGGGCCTTGACATTTGTAGGGTGCTTGTACCCTTATTTTATCTTTCGTTGTAGATTCTGATCTATTTTATTATGTTTATTTGGATTTTTCGCTATTTATCTGTGATATTTTCATGATTACCCAAGCCTTGTATCCGAGTGGGGTGCGCCTGTACTTGGGTATGACCGATCTGCTCATATGCTCGAGGCCCGGGATCTGGGGTCGAGGCATGACACTAGGGATAAAATACAATTAGGCAAGTCAATCCTCAAACAGGGCCCGATGACTTGCCTCTTTGTTTTTTATCCCTAGCCTCCTTGAGGGAAAGGTGGTTTTTGATAGATAATCCATACAACTCGAGGTAGATACTGCATAGCGCGAGGCCTTCCCACCAATTGTCCAACCAGAACTTTGTGGCTTTGCCATTCCCAGGTTTGACCCATATGTTTGTCGTAACTGGAAAGGCTTCCAGGCAGATCCTCTTCCAAAAGGGTGATGCTCGCCCTGTAGTCGGCTTGTAGGGGTTAATATATCCACTTCTGAAATGTGATGCTTGGAAAATTTTCTGGCAGATTCCTGCGCTCCCCATGAGAATCCTCCACTACCACTTTCCCAGCAGGACACCATTGAAAGTCCAAAGGTTCAAGATTCCCCATCCACCATTTTCTTTTGGTCTGCATAATCCATCCCAGTTTACTAGATGGTAGCACCGCCTTTCCTTATCCATCCCTCTCCAGAGAAATTCCTTCCTTATCAAGTCTATCTTTCGGATGACCCATTCTGGGAGATAATAGTGTGCCATCCAATGAATCGAAATAGAAGAAATAACCGAGTTCAATAGTGTGAGTCGTCCGCCCAAGGAAACTAGTTTCCCCCTCCATGATCCCAGCTTCCCTTTGATCTTCTCTATCAAGATTTGCCAATCATCCCTCCTTGGCCTGCCCCAGAGAACGGAACCCCTAGGTCCCTTATTGGGAGGGTTGATGTTGTGCAATTGAGCACTAACGCCATATCCTGGGTATGTTGCCCAGGGGCCGTGACCGGGATAATGACGCTCTTGGTATAGTTGACCTTCAGCCCTGAGATTCGAAGTTGCTTCAAATCTAGTTAACTTCCAAATTTGCACAAGATCCGATTGAACAAATGAATCTAAGAATATATTAACAATCCTCTTCAAAAACAATATACATGCCTCACCTTGCCTTGTAAAAGTTTTTAGAAGAATTTCTTGCTCTGATATGAGAGAAAGCAAAACTAGGATTATACAAAGAATACATACTGAATGTGGATAGCTTTCTGACAGCTTAATACATTCATCTGAGTGGCATCACATTGTCATAAAAGAAAACTGAGACCGATAATTGGTCATTTAATATTTCTAATTCAATGAAGTACGATTTTTATCCATTTAAAAAAAAAAAGAAATAGGTCATTTAATGTTTGAATTGCGACTTAAATGATAAGTGTTTTGCTCATCCATGGATTTGAAGTAATTAATTCAATGAAGTCCTTAAAACAAAACAAATTAAAGGATAATCGATGTATCGCATGTGTTAATGTACATGGTTCCAAATCCAAAAGCCATTGCTGGATTAACAAGCAAATGCAGCCCAGGAATGAAAGATTCTGGATGTGAACATTGAAAGCTCTTCATGTGATTTCAATGTCTCCAGATCTGATACAATTAATGTCTTGCACGGGGATGCATGTGCCTTGCTGGTTGACTGGCATGAATAAATAAGAAAATAGTTGATCTATTAAAGAATCACAAAATAGAATGAGGGCCTGCATGAATTAAATTTTAAATCAGTGGACTTGTTGCCTGTCTTTGTGGCATACTTTGAGGAGATACCTGCAACCAAGTCATGACAAAACCAACAGTGTCTCATCATGGAGGGAAGGTTGTACTTTGCTTTGTTGATTAAGTAGCCTTTCTATTATTTAAGATTTCTAATCAGTGATATCCATGAGAGATGACATCTTATAAGCTTTTTCTTAATCACTTTTTTGAAAATTTTCCTCTAATATTAATATATAAATAAGACCAAGATTAGGAGAGGTGATGAGTATGTATAATAAATTAATAACATATTACCATGTCTAAAATAAAGATATATTACCTTCTCATTAAAAAATAAAAGTCAATATCTAGAGGTGTCCATGGGCCGAGCCGGGTGGGGTCTGGTTCAGGCCGGGCCAAGACTAATAATAATGGTGGCCATGTTTGCCCAAGCTAGGCCCGGCTTGGCTTGGTTATTCGGGCCTATGCTTTTGTCCAAGACCAATCCATATTTTTAGACACATGACCAAGGCCCGCACAAATCCATCCATATTTATTTATTTTTTAAATTAAAACTAAAATTAAAATTTATTAAAAAATAGGTTTACATTTTAAAATAAAAATAATTTAATAATAAACTAAATCTAAATGAGTTTTGATAAAAATAATTAAATTATAATTAAATGTTACACCTTTATATTAAGGCATACAAATAAATTGTTTAACTTTATTACAAATAATTATAAATAATAAATTTATTTATTTTATTTGTACATAATTCGGGTTAGGTCGGGCAGGGTCCGGGCCTAATGCATCATACCCAAGACCCGGCCAATTTTTTAAGCGGGCTCTTTGTTTTGTCAAGGCCCAATGTTTGTGCCTAATATTTTCATTCAAACACTTCAATTTTTCTAACGGACATTCTGGCGAGCGGGCAGCCCGGCCCTTGGACAGATCTAGTATCACATAAGGAAAATATATATATTTTTTTTTGGGAGTAAGAGCCCGCATGGTCAGCGACCACTGGCTAAGTAGTTCCCTTGGGCGTGCATGGTTGCGGGATCGAGTCGCAGCTGCACTGGATTTTTGGTTTCTATACCCCCATCGCGTCTTTTCGCCTCACAACCAGCCCTCAGCGTCGATTCGAACCCGAGACCGGGTGGGAATCACGCGACCAGTTTACCGCTAGGCTTCGCAACCTTTGGTACATAAGGAAAATATTTTGGCAAGTTTGTTTTTGTTGATGTCTTACAGAAGTGGTTATCTAGAGCTTTTAACAAATATAAATATGAGGTCATGTAATAAGCAATTTGTAAGAGTTAGTAGCCGGCATGCCATTTTAGCTTATACTTATACTAATGTCTTGTTTAAGAGCCGTCATGGGTTTACCTCTTCTTCTAAGATAGCAATCAATGCATGCCCTTGATATATATATATATATATATATATATATATATATATATAGCATGTTTGAAAGATAGCCATTTACTTGGTGGGAAGAGAGAAAGAGAAAGAGAAAGAGAGGATGGAAAGGGAGGCTTGGATGAGGGGAATATGGGAGATGGTGAAGGAGGGGGTCTTACAAAGGCTTCTCTCGTGGCATCTCCCATCTCCTCCATTCCTTCTCCCTAACCAGTTCACAGGTCACACTGTCATTGTTACTGGCTGCACCAATGGGATAGGCCTTTACACTGCTAGGTGAGTGAGTCTCCCCTTCTCTCTATATTTCGTTAGAAGAACTCCATGTTTTTTTTCCTCCACTTACTTTTCATGTTGTAGTTGGAATTCTGGACTTTGTTTTAAAGAATTCCAAGTACTTCTATTAAGCTTTATAACAAATTGTATCTTTCTTGGAGATCATCTCGAAGAAAGAGAAAAGGATTCACAGAGTGCCCTTTTGGAGAACTGATTATGAAGCATTGGTGCCCAGAAGACAAGCACTATATAGATTGTAAAGCATCTAATGCAGTAATTTGCCAAAATAGGAAGAAATTTAAAGGTTACTTGTTGACTATGCAATGAGTTGCAGTAACAATCTCTGTTTTCTTGCTGAAAATTTAATCTACAACTTGAATACCAGCAAAAGTCTTGTGTTCTGGCTGAACTTTTACCCCTGTTTGGTTGGAGGTTTTTGGAGGGGTGAAGAGAGGTTTGGGGTTTTTCTTGTCTTTGGTTGGGAGTGTGAGGAGGGGTGACAAACCCCTCCTCACCCCTCATTTTCTACTCCCTCAAATCGGGGTTTTTTGGAGGGGTGGAAATTATATAATTTTAAAAATCACTTGAAAATACCATCTTGCTCTCAATTTATTTTCAAAATTTCATTTATGTCCTAGTTTTTATATAATTGATATTAATTAGTTTAACGTTAGTTTTTATATTAATATAATTAATATTAATAAAATTTAAATTTGTTTAATAATTAATATTAATTATACTTAAATTAATATAATTAATTGTAATAAAATTTGCATTGATTTAATAATTAATATTAATTATACTTAAATAATATAATTAATATATTTAATATAATTGATACAAATTAGCTTAATACTAGCTTTTATACTAATATAATCAATAGATAATTAGCTATTCATCTCTTGAATAGTGAACTATTTTACATGGGGTCCTTGGTGGGTTTTGTTTAGTATTTTGTTTTTTGGGGTGGTTGTGTGGCAGGGACCTTAAGATAATTTGCCCGTTAATTAATTGTAATAAAATTTGTATTGATTTAATAATTAATATTAATTAAACTTAAATTAAACTAATTAATATTAATTAGTTTAATATTAGCTTTCATACTAATATAATTAATAGTAATAAATTTATATTGGTTTAATAATTACTATTAATTATACTTAAATTAATATAATTAATAACTTTATTATAATTAATTTTAATTAGGTTAATACTAGCTTTTATACTAATATAATTAATAGTAATAAAATTTATATTTGTTTAATAATTAATATTAATTATACTTAAATTATTATAATTAATAGATTTAATATAATTAATATTAATTAATAATTAATAGTAATAATACACATTACACTTTTTCTTCACTCCTCAATCCTCATAACCAAACATTATTATTATCTATTTTAAACTAAAGGGCAAATTGGTCAAATACACATTATATTATTTCTCACTCCTAGTCAAGATTCTCTCTCCTCACTCCCCCACTGAACCAAACATAAAATTTTTCAAAACCCTCCAAACTCATCCGCTTCAAACTCTCCCTCACCCCTCTCTTCCAAACTCCTCTTTTGAACCAAACAAGGGCTTAATCTACAACTGGAATGGGTTATAAAATAAATCAGAGCACACTTTGAGCTTGATTACAGTTCCAAGTGAATGGAGAAGTAGAAATAGTCTGAGGAAGATGTGAAAACTTACAGAAGACAGGGCAAGGGACTTGTTTCTGTTGAATGGAACTGTTAGTTTCTGAATCAAGAGGCCTCTATTGTATTTGTCTTCACTATGTACAGCTAAAACTACGTAAGACACATCTATGTACTTCTTATATGTAAGGTCACATGCACTGGCATAGAAATATGTGAAAACTAGAAGAAAACAAGAAAAAAAAATATAATTAGTGGTGCATATGTCTTCAACTTGCAAAATAGACTTTTACACAATGGTATTGGGTTGTATTTTCCTGAAACATTGCAGGTTAGTCCTAATCAGTTTTGGCTAACAGCAAAACTATTTTATGATAGGGAGCTGGTTATGGCTGGGGCTCATGTTATCATGGCCTGTAGGAATGTGGATGGTGCAAATCGAATTGCTGGTGAATGGAGAGAAGATGCAGGCAATAGCCAAGATATACATGTGGACAGTGGCGGAGCCAGGATTTTTGTTTATCCCGGGCTAAGCTAATCATTCATACAAAGATTCAGCATACTTTTTCTCAAGTTTGATGATTCTAGTCATATCCCTGAAAATTAATTAGCAAAGGTTAATTACCTACTTCTAAACTAATTGTGAAATTCATTGTCTAAAGTTTGAGGATTAGTTTGTCTATTAACAAAATCATTATACAAGCTTCTCATCTCATTTGGGAACACAAAGACCACACCAGGCATCTTTATAGCATCAAAATCCAAACTAAAATTAAAAATATAACACTAATTTAATACACATCTCATGCACATTCATTTAAAAATATAACAAATTTTCTAACCAGTATCACCTCTCAGATATACAATACCTTTTAAAAGGAACAAAATTATAAAAACATTACAAGCCAAGAGAAAAGGGGAAAAGGGGCACCTTTTTAGCTAATTTTCCTCGGATCAAGATGCTAACCCAAATATTATGGAAGCGCTGATCTTTCAAGGTTGTTCATTCAAGGTCCAGTCGATATATTTATTTCTTACCAGTTCATCCAAAAATTACAACAATAAAAACTCTCTTATTGGATAACTAGCAAGAATTAAAAATTGAAGATTCAATACGAAGGCTAATCATCCTTTCCATGAATTTCACACAAGGGTACTAATTTAAGGCGTTAAAATTTCAACCGAAAAGCATGAAATCCTGAATTTTCAACACAAGAGTACTAAATTTTAAGGAACAAGGGTAACTTGAAGCATAGAAAACAGAGTTCCATAAAACTTACAGGAAACGAAGACCTCGAATCCTCCACGAGATTCTTGAACCGCCCCATGAGATCCTTGACCACCTCCACGCGATTCAAAAGCATAGCAACAATCAAGAACCTCGCATTGCATGAAACCTCGACTCCTTGAAGGCTTGAACCTCGGCACTCCACGTCCCCGGGTCAACTCCTTTGCCTCTTCCGTCTCAAGTAGCCCCTGCTGAGGATTGCTTCATAGAGAAGAAAGGGAGGAATTTTTGAGTTGTTTCATCGGTCCATGGTGTAAAACCCTAGTGTTCATAGATTTTTGAATTGTGGAAAATTTATAAAGTGGGCTGAAGAAGCCCAGGCCCCAGAGTAAAAAAAAAAAAAAAAATTTACAAAAATTCACTCCGGGCTCAAGCCCACCCTAGCCAACTAATAGCTCCGCCCATGCATGTGGAGGTAACAGCACTATATTATCTTGAACCTTATCAGCATGCAATATGCCTAATGTAATTGTGGGATAACATACTGGAGAAGAAAATCATAAAACATTGCTTAGAATTTCTTAATAGAAAAAACAATCATAAGATACAGGAAAATAAGATACACGAAAAGACCTATAATTTATAGCCATATATATTCTAGTCAGAAACCATCCCAACAAACTAGGAAACAAATTAGCAACAAATCAAGAAACAAATAACTAAAATTAATAAGACCCAAATTTTATTCTCTAAAAAATAGGATTGACTAAATCAAGCCTTAATTGCCCCCAAATCACCCGGATATAAGGGATACTAGCGATGGGCTAAGCTTCAACACTCCCTCTCAAGCTGGATTGTATACATCAAACAATTCTACCTTATAAATCATCTTCTCCAAAAGAGGTCTTGGCAATCCTTTAGTTAGAATGTATTTGTTTGCTCGGTTGAAGCTACATGAGGAATGCAAATAGTCCCGTCTTCAATCTTCTCTTTGATAAAGTGTTGATCCACCTCTACATGTTTAGTACGATCATGTTGCACAAGATTATAAGCTATGTAGATGTCCGATTTGTTGTCACAGTACAATTTCATAGGACTTTTTGTTGCAATATGAAGTTGTTCAAGGAGTAACCTTAGCCAAATTAATTCACTAACTCCATTTTACAAGGATCTAAGTTCAACCTTTCCGCTGCTTCTAGCCACTATATTATGCATTTTGCTCCTCCATATTACCATGTTACCCCAAACATAGGAGCAGTAATCGGATGTAGATCTCCTATTTTCCACTGAGCCAGCCCAACCAGCAACAGTATAGGATTCAATTTCACGAGACTCTCCCTTCTTAAAGAACAAACTTTTCCTAAGCTTCCTTTTAGATACTTCAATCCAGATGACTGCATTTAGGTGTTCCTCATATGGAACATTCACCAACTGACTTACCAAGTGAATAGTGAAAGCTATATCTGGTCTCGTGTGAGCTAAATAAATAAGCTTTCCAATAAGACGCTGATATCTACCCTTGTCCATTGGTGTATTTGTATTTTGATCTCCAAGTTTAATGTTTGGATTTGCTGGAGTGCCAAAAGGTTTGCATCCAAGTAACCCAATCTCCTTCAAAAGATCTAGGACATTTTTTTTGAGAAACAGAGATACCCGATCTATTTCGAACAATCTCCATACCCAGAAAGTACCTTAGCATACCTAGATCTTTGATCTCGAATTCTTCTATAAGCTTCCTCTTTAAATAACTCATTTTTGGAACATTATCACTTGCTAAGATAATGTCATCGACCTATACAATAACTATAGTTGGCTTACCACCTTCATGCATGTAGAATAGCGTGTGATCAGTGTGAGCCTGCTTATACCCTTGTTAGTGAACTACTTTCATGAACCTTTCGAACAATGCTCTAGGTGTCACATGCCTATTTGTCCAACACTCTTTAAACCTGGAGGAAGTTCCATATATACTTCTTCAGTTAAGTCTCGATTGAGAAAGGCATTCTTGATATCAAGTTGGCGAAGCGACCAATCTTGATTTGCTACAAGAGGGAGAAGGACACAGATGGTATTGAGTTTGGCAATGGGGGCAAATGTCTTCCATAGGTCTGAGTAACCCCTTAGCAACCAAATGTGTTTTGTGCTTTTCAATGGACTCAACAGATTTATACTTCATTGTGAATACCCATTTGTAACCTACATGTACAACATCTCTTGGGTTTTTTAACCACTTCCCAAGTCTCATTTTTCTCTAGAGGTTGCATTTCTTCCTCTATTGCTCTTGTCCAGTCAGTTAGTTCAAACGTTTTTACAATAGTTTTGGGAATTTCTGTGTCTTCAAGATTGGAAACTAATACTTTCATAGAAGAGGATAAATAGTCATACTGTACAAATTGAGCTATAGAATATTGAGTACACTGCTCAAATTTTCTTATTAACAGGAAAAGACTTAGAAATTTTACATATTATGGTAAGAAACTATCCCATTAAACTAGAAAACAAATCAGTAAAAAACAATGTTTTTAAAACCGGACCGGGAAGCGAACCGGTCTCACAACTGGGTCACGGGTCCGTTGGTCTGACCGGATGATGTCATAAATAAATAAATAAATAAATAAATAAATAAATAAATAAATATATATATATATATATATATATATATATATATATATATATATATATAACTACAACTCATGGTTCTCTGTAATAAGAAAAATATCAGATAAAAATTTGCAGAAAAAAAGAGAAATAAATGAATGAATGGCAACCACGAGGCTTGGCCTAGATTGCCGATCCTGAAGGTCACCATCACTCCATATTGGCCGCCGTCACCGACGCTGCCATGAGCTCACGTTTGAACACTGTCAAGCACTCCGACAACTCTCCAAGCCCTGCGAACAATGAGTCCTCTTCCTCTCCATCTCTCCCCATCTCGTCCGTGCAAACATTGCCAAGACGCAACGAGTGATCGACCCATATAGCAACATGTCATCAAATTCCTCCGTCGGAGACGCCGACGTCGATGGCAACCCGACGTCCGAGAAGCACCCGAACTCTCTCGGATCCCTTGCGATTAGATCTACAAAATTCCCCTCCGGATCCGCCTCCACATCAGACGCCGGAGGCTTCAGCGACTGAGCAATGCGGTTGTTATGGGTCCTTGGGAGCAGCCACAAGTGGTTGTGGTCGGAGGAGCTCCTTTCCATCCTCGCACTCCACCCTCCCTGCCTCTTTCTCCTCTCTTCTCCATTTGAGATAAAACCCGGGTTCTTCCGGGTTCCGATCCGACCGGCTGACCCGGCCGGGTCAGTTGGGTTTGACCGTTTTAATACTTGGTCAACTTTTGCCATAAACACGGACCGGCCTGCTGACCGCTTCTCGGTTTTGCCGGTCCGACCGGCCGGTCCGGTCCGGGTTTAAAAACATTGGTAAAAAATCAGAAATCAAATAACTAAGAATAATAAGGCCGAAAAATAGGATTGACTAAATCAACCCTTAACTACCCCCAAATCTCCTGGATATCAGGGATACCAGAGATGGGCTGATCTTGAACAGTAAATCTAAATCCAAAATATGCACCATATCGTGCATCTAACTCAAGAAATTATTCATTTGATCATTTTTCAGAATTTAGTCTAGTTGTAAATGATTGAATATGCTCCTTGTAAGTTGATTATAATACACATCATTGATCAAGCATGCTTCGCACAATTAGCAAATACTTCTATGAAACAAAGAGAACTTTTCATACAAATTTGATTAGTTTTACTTTTTAGTTGTTAAATGAAGTTTTTCATATAAGTTTGTCTATGCATCTAGACAATAAGCCATGGATACAAGTGCTGATCGAATGGTCTATATATATGGTAGAGATGTGTTTTAAGTTTATGGAAAACTGAATGGAATTTCATGACACAGTATCTAGCATCTCCATCTAAGATATATGTGCTTCTATTGCTCTCACAGGTCATGAAACTGGATCTCCTTTCTCTTTCATCAGTTCGTTGTTTTGCGGAAGAGTGGAATAGTCGTGGAAGGCCCTTGCATTTGTTAATCAACAATGCAGGCATATTTTACATGAAAGGTTAGCTTTATTCTTCAGTTCTCAATTTGCTTTATCCTAAATTTTTGATATAAAACCTTCATTAACTTTGCTACTTCACCCTTGAAATTATTAATCATAAAAAAAAGAGTTCTTGTTTTCTCTTAATTTTGCTCAAACTTACAGAATGGCAATGGCTTCATCAATGTGTTGTAAAGATCGATCATATGACCTTTCTAAACTTGACCTAAACATAAAATTCAACTGTATATCGAATATACAACCACATATGTTGAAGCATAACCACTAAAGCTTAAGCAACATTCAGCATACACTTGAGAAAAGTACATCTCCTAAGGCCACATAGGACTTCTTCTACCGAATTAGATTTCTGAAAACAAACCTTCATTATTTACAATGGAAATTCCCTTTCATTTAATTGAAGGACTATTTTCAGGATCAAATTATATGAAATTATGATTCTTTATTTTTTTATTTTTTTTATTTATTTTATATAAAGCAATCTTACAAATTTCATGAAACAGAGCCTAAAAAATTTACGGAATATGGAATCGAGCAGCACATGCAAGTGAATCATATAGCGCCAGCATTGCTCACTCTTCTTCTCTTGCCCTCTTTACTTAATGCTCCCTCTTCACGGATCATCAATGTGAATTCTGTGGTAATTACACCTTTTTATAATTATTTTTAGATTTCATACTATGCCTCATTTTTTTAGCTATAAAGCTTGATTGAACAAGTATCTACTCATGCATATTAATATATATATAATGAAATGGAGTTCAAATCAAAATTATCTACTGTCTTGTGTTTTTCAGGAATAAAATGAAAGAAATAAGTGGAAGTTGCCTTAGGGGTTACCTTGTGCACAATTGAGACAACCACAAATAAATCATTATTTTATGTAATTATAATTAGATGAACATTACTTAAATAAGTTGTTGAATATAGGATTAAATCCCTTTCCTAGAGCTTGTCCTTTTAGCTTGTAATATTTTGTCTATAACTCTTTGTTTTGGTGTCTTAACTCATAATAAAGAATTGTTCAATGAATCATCAAAACATTTTGATTTTGAGTTTGGGTGTATCTCTTAGCCATTGAAGCGCGCAACAGTCACTCTTTCCACCTCTAAAATCAGCATGTACTTAATTTCAATACCATTTAGACTGGACTTTTTTGCCTTCATCGATCTCATATTGAAAGCAAATTGAATCGTGAGAAAATTAATGTTAACAAAATTTTCATCCTTGAAATTTGAAAATGAAATTGTAAAAAGAATAAGATTTTTAGAGAAACTTCAGCTCACTGACTCATTAAATATACTGCAAATGCAGGCTCACCACTGTGCCCTCGTAGATCCTGCTCGCTGGAAGAGTAAAATTGATGATGGAAGCTTTAATGGCATAAAATCATATGGAGAGAGCAAACTAGCACAAGTATCACTTTCAACCTTATAATCCATATTTTGCTTACAATTTCGATGATAACTATATATGTCTTATTTTCTTCCCTGCTTCCTCAAAGCTTATGTTTCTCAAAACACTAGCCAGAAAGCTTTTTGAGAAGAAAATCACCTCAATCCAGTGCATTGCAGTAAACCCAGGGATCGCCAATACAAATATGGTAAGTGAAATCACTATATATATATATATGCACATCTGAATTGTACATATGCATGCAAACAGTTAGATGAATTTATTGACCGTGCTTGCCAGGTCAAGCAACAGCAACACACAACTGCAGAGTGGAAGTTGTTCTGGATGTTTAGTCCAGCTGAAGGTACACTGTTAGGTTGTGTGCTATTTGTTGATATTACTGCCAGAATTTTAACGCTTTTCTGCTGCTTAATTTATATACCTTTTACCTCGAAGAAAAGTTATGATTAAACTGTCGGAGTCTGATAGTTCAAGCAGCTCAATAATTTTTAACTTGCTCGCAAAATCAATCCTTAATTAGTGATTGATCATATGCATATTGTTATAACTTGTAATGCATTTTGTCATGCCTCGGGACTGAGGAGTTAGCAAACCGGCTGCATACTTATAAGGTTTTGGCCGCACAAGACATGCAAGGCTTCTAACTTGCATACACAATTTATACAAATATAGAAATTGATGAAAAGGATCCAAACATAATAAATATCCATTATGAGGAACTTCAGGTTCAACACCAAATAAGTTTTATGTTAAAACCAATGTTTTTAAAACCGGACCGGGAAGTGAACCGGTCTTACAACTAGGTCATAGGTCATTCGGTCTAACCGGATGACCCATTTCGGTTGGACCGGATGACATCATAATATATATATATATATATATATATATATATATATATATTATACATGTATTGTTTTAAAGTAACTGTTAATTTGTTATTATATCTTAATGTGTCTAAATAGTTTTTAATTAACCAATGCAAGGATAGATTGATGAAAGTGTAACTCAATTTTGAGAGACAACAAAATATTTTAGTGGGTTAACTCAAAGATGCCGTTTATATTAAATTATAACATTTTTAAGGTAGATAAATATAACAAATAGGTTAAAAAAAGGCAAGGGGAAAAAATGTATATATATATATATATATATATATATATATATAAAGTTGTTACTTGTAAGTATTAATTATATATCTTATGATTAGAATTTGGGATTCCAAAAGATGGCAATGGATGTAATTTGAGAGAAATATGAGGATGTTTAGAACCATTTATATATTTGGAATCATGGTAATTGGAGCCCATACCTTTCTTGGCAAGAGATGGAAATGGATTTGTTTAGTCCCACATCGGTTGGGGAGAGGAAATGAGAGGATTTGGTTTGCTATAAAATGGGTTGGGCTTTAGTGGAGACATACATGGTTTTTTCTTTTGGTAAAAATCAATTGAAATTAAAAAAATAAAAAACCCGGTTCTGGTCCAACCGGCCGGTTCACCGGTTCTTGGTGGGTTTGACCGGTTCATTGTTTGGTCAACATTTTATATAAACCCAGACCGGACTACAGCCCGATTCCCGGTTTTGCCGGTCCGGGTTTAAAAACACTGATTAAAACCATAAAGAGTAGAAAAAAAGAAATTAATGAGTTCAACATCTTAGTAAGCATCTCATCCACTTAACCAATGGAATCATGCATGTAACTCATAATAGATGTGATAACATAGCATTTCAAATGTAAATAATAAATTTTGGTTCAAGAACATATAATAATAATAATAATAATAATAATAATAATAATAATTATTATTATTATTATTATTATTATTATTATTATTATTATTATTATACTTTGAGAACAAAATTCAATAGATTAGAATATTAGAATTCATTTTTGTATATTCAAAATATTCTATACTCTCCCAAATGTATTATTAATACTGGCTAAAAATAGAATAATAAATGAATGTGGTTTATACATTTCTATAAAAAAAAAAGTTAAAAGTTTAGTGGTTTAGTTTTGTTAGGATAGAAGATTTGGTTGAGATTTGTTTGTAAATTAGTCCCTTGTGTTGATTTTATGCCTTGTATTCTCCTTAAATAGGAGCCTTGTACAATGTTTTACTTGTAGAATGTTTTATTTGTAGAGAATATGCAAAAACAATTACTCTCTGTTTTTATGATACTAGAGCAGAATTTAATCTCTAACTTTTCTAGGGAAAAAACACATAAATACGCTAGAATTTCCCCTCACGACCTTTCTCAGACACCATGTCTGCCTCCTCTAAAGTTAATTCCGCTATAAACAAGTTGAAACCCAACCCTCCAACACCAAATCTCCGCACCCTGTCGAAATTACCACCATCTCCTTGAATGGAGATAATTTTCTGTGCCGGTCCTAATATGTGTGCATATATATTCAAGAGTGGGGGAAGATAGGATACTTAACCGGAGAAAAGAAGGCACTAGAAGGAAGGATCAGATATATGCTACTTGGAATGTTGAAAACTCCATGGTTATAACGTGACTTGTACTGAATTCAATGGGCGGGGACATGAGCTCAACTACTTGTGTTATCCAACGACGAAAGAACTCTAGGATAACGTTAACCAGATGTGTTCTGATCTTGGTAATCAATCCCAAGTTTATAGAGTAATTATGAAACTTGGTGAGATCCGACAAGGAGAAGACATCGTCACCAAGTACTTCAATTCTCTAAAACAATTATATCAAGAACTTGATTGCCCAATGATTATGAATGAAAATCTATAGAAGATTGCAACCACAATAAGAAAACTAAGGAGGGCTTTCGGATTTATAAGTTTTTTACTAGACTCATCATTGAGTTTGATGAAGGGGTAGAATAATTGGCAAAATAAACTTTACCTTCAATTGGTGAAGTGTTTTATGAAGTTAGAAGGGAAAAGAGTCAGAGCAGCGTCATGTTGGGAAAATAGGTCACTGGTGGCTATATTGAGATTTCTACATTGGCTTCTACTGATGCAAATACTGGTAGGATTGCTGGCAGCCAACAAAGAATGGATGACAAACCATGTGTATGGTTTGACTACTACAACCAGCTAATACTCGAGAAAACTGCTAGAAGATCCACTAAAAATCTGCCAATTGGAAAAGTAGCAACAATAGCAAGCCTGGAGATAAGCCAAACCGTGGAATTCCTTCTATTTGTTGGAAAGTAACAAACTATAGTCCCACATTGGATATGAGAGAAAAGTGAGAGGGGCATATAAGTGGGAATACATTCCATATTAGTGAGGCCTTTAGGGTTTAGCCCAAGAACAAAATTGTGAGAGCTTGGGCCCAAAGCGGACAATATCACTATTTGTGTGGAATGTAGGATATCCCGAAAATTCCACACTACCAATGAAGCTGAGATGAATAAATTTAGTAAAGAGCTGATGGATCAACTCCTAAAGCTGTTAAAGTCCAATTTCTCATCTAGTATTCCTACTGTTTCATTGGGGCAAACAGTTAGTGATCTTCTTGCTGTTCAAATTTTGCTTCTTGGATCATTGATTTAGGTGAATCTGATCACATAACCAGTCTTTCTAGCTTGCTTACAAACTATTCACCTTACATAGGCAATGAAAAATCAAAATTGCATATGGTAGTTTCTCGTCTATTGTAGGGAAAGGTCTAATAAATATTTCAAAGAGCATAAATCTTAAATTTGTTCTCATGTTCCTAAAC
This sequence comes from Dioscorea zingiberensis, assembly GCA_026586065.1. Taxonomy (NCBI): domain Eukaryota; kingdom Viridiplantae; phylum Streptophyta; class Magnoliopsida; order Dioscoreales; family Dioscoreaceae; genus Dioscorea; species Dioscorea zingiberensis. The sequence continues at coordinate 26,846,303 of CM048826.1, forward strand.
AAATATGCAATATTTTATCAGTGAGTAAATTGTCCCAAGATTCTAACTGTCATGTTATTTTTCTTTGATTCTTATTGACAATTACAAGAACTGAGCTTAGGGAAGATGATTGGCAGTGCTAGGATGATGGATGATCTTTACTTCTTCAATGACAACTCCTTTAGTAATAAACAATAAACAAGTTTTGGAATTTGGTACTATGAGTTCAATCTCTATTTCTAAACAAATAATGCTTTAGCATCTTAGACTAGAACATCCTTGTTTTCCTTATCTTAAACATTTATTTTCTGTGTTGTTTAAAAATTTGGATTATTCATCTTTTCAATGTGAAAGTTGTTGTTTGTCAAAAATTAAACCACAGTGGTACTTACACTTCAAAACCCGTTGTGCTTCAAAACCATTTTATTTAATTCATAGTGATGTTTGGGGACTTGGAAAGGCCACCCACTGTTTCCATGAAACAAATGGTTTGCAACCTTTATAGACGATCACACTAAATTATGTTGGGTTTATTTGATGAGGGACAAATCTGAAGTAGAAAAATTATTTAAAGAATTCTACAACATGGTTGAAAACCAATTTCAAACAAAAATCAATATATATTGTTAGTGCAAATGCACCAGGATTGGCAAGTATTTGACACAAATCCAAGCCTCTCTCAATCCGGGTGCAGCCCAAGCATTGAAGAAAATGTTGATCGATTCTATTGGCTTGGAGACTCCATTCTCGGAAGAAAGTATCATCAACGGCTGCTGAAATCAAAGATTGAAGATTGCATGCAAATGCATGCATGCTAATTGAAGGTCTCATGCAAGTGGTGGCTACATGATTGAAGATTCCATCAAGGGCTGATTGATTGAAGATTGCATGCAAATGCATGCATGCTGATTGGAGATCTCATGCAAGTGGCTACATGATTACTGCTGATTAATGATAGGATTGGAGACAAGATTTGGCAAGCTACATGAGCAAAAGAAGGCTGATTGGATGAAAGCTTGCAGCTAGATTTGGTAACTAATATGTGATGAGGTTGTTGATGCAAGCCAAATCAATAATGCCATATTTGGTAAAGCAAATATGGTGGAGCATGATAGGCCAAGCTGTGGTGAATCAAGACCAAGCTTGGAAAGAGATTGGTGGAGCCAATCTAACAGCTCAACCTTGCATGATTGAAGATAAAGGTTGATTGAAGAGCTCGCGCTATGGTGGGGTGCGACCGTGAAGGGCTGAGTACGTGACAGAGAGTTGGATGGGCTAGTCGCGTTGGTCGGGATCAGGTGGATTCGACGTAGTAGACTCGGAACTTAGCTAGGAGGGTTGGAGGTGTGTCGAGGTCGAAGAGCGATGGATGCTGTAGCCTTGGTTAGTTCGTCAACAGGGCCGTGTTGCAGTCATGATTACAACTAGGTTGTAACAGCCAAATGTGGAAGAAGTCCAATTTGGCAATCGCGGAGTTTTGGGGAATCCTAAAGATGGTAGCTGTCGTGTGAAGGCAGGGAGGCGTCTATATAAGACCAGGACTCAGAGGATTGAGGTGAGCCGACTAGAGTAGTCCCTCCGGAGAAGGGTGATAGTGGTCATTGTCAATCAGGGGAGTGGGTGCTTATGATAGAGTGAGAGAGTGAGAGAGACTCTTGTACTCCTGTCTTCCCTACATCTTTAGTAGATTGTCTTCTCTGGTCTTGGCCCCCCAGATGTAGGTCGTGGAAGCCGAATTGGGTTACCAAACTTCTTTGTCTCCTCTCTTCTTGTATGTTTTGTCTTGATTGTGTGAGTGTGTATGTGAGAGCTTGTGTGATTCCTTGAAGAGGAAAAATAGAGTTACAATTAACCATACAACAACCTTAGTGAGACCAACAAGACATACCCACGGAGCAAGTTGTAACCGGTACTTCTCTAGATACAGGCAGACCACAAGTTGCAACAGAAGTTACAACACAACATACAACAGGCAAACAACCAGACAGAACTTACAAGTGGTATCAAAGCCAGTACGCCGGTTTCACCTTGGTTTCTAGGTCGGTGAGGTCCGAGAAGAAGTTCTGTCCTTTGAAGGAAGAGAAAGAGCCTCCATTAATCGTCCACCGTTACTCAATAGAGCCAATTACCCATATAGGAAGGCTCGCGTGAAGGTCTTGCTCCAAGTTCCCTTGCCGAAGAAGAAGCAGAAAAAGAGGAAGACACAAAGCAATCCTCCGAGAAGATGAGGATGAAACAGCTTGTACAAAGGAAGAAATCCCGTTTGGCACAATTGGTGGATGTCTCGGTTGCAGAGGGTTCAAATTCACCAAGCAGACTCCCGACAGCTGGAGAAAAAGAAGCGTCTTCAAGCTAGTCTCAACTCCTCCGGAAGAAGACAAGATATGTTGCAACATCTGGTGTAATAGTCAAAGGTTCAGACACGAAGGGAAAGTTATAACTGAATGTGCAACCTGCAACACAAGACCCAACTTGCTTTGGCATCATCAGCCACAAAGGGGAGAAGAAGTTCCAGGACAACGTCCTAGATGGTTGTGTCAAATAATATTAGTGCTGAAGCACCTAGTTGGCATCATTTGACATAGTAATGAAGTGGCACACGAAGTCAAAACTAGTTTGACAAGTCAAAGGGAGAAGTAAGTCTGCCAACTTTGTTTTGTCAAGTGACTGATTGTTTATGTGCAGTTTATGTCTGACTACCTAGAAAGGGGGAGTTGCAACCTGCAAAGCGGCATCAATAGTCTTCGACATTATATAACATAAAGTGGGAAGACTACAATGCAAGGGGAGTAGATGTCAGCATCTGCAGGCTTTGGCATCACTTAACACAAAGGGGGAGAAAAGCGAAGTCTTCTGCCTGTGGTTATCATCTGCTGGTTGCAGTGTTGTTGCAACATTCTGTTTATGTTTCTTTGTTGTTGAACTGAACTTACATTGGTTTATCTATGTTTGTTGAACTGGTTGTTAACCCCTTTTTGTTCCAATAATTATGTTTGATGTTACAACGTTTGTAATATTCAAGGGAGTGTCATATGATGTATTTATGTAAATCAATCAATTCATGTCAGGTCTAGTCAGTTCATGTCAAGTCTATTGTAGGATGTTGCAAGGTTGTTGTAACTAGGAAATGCAACCAAGACTCAGGCAGGCAGGCAGAAGAATGTTGTGTCAAATAATGCCAAAGGGGGAGATTGTTAGTGCAAATGCACTAGGATTGGCAAGTATTTGACACAAGTCCAAGCCTCTCTCAATCCGGGTGCAACCCAAGCATTTAAGAAAATGTTGATCGATTCTATTGGCTTGGAGACTCCATTCTCAGAAGAAAGTATCATCAACGGCTGTTGAAATCAAAGATTGAAGATTGCATGCAAATGCATGCATGCTGATTGAAGGTCTCATGCAAGTGGTGGCTACATGATTGAAGATTCCATCAAGGGCTGATTGATTGAAGATTGCATGCAAATGCATGCATGCTGATTGGAGATCTCATGCAAGTGGCTACATGATTACTGCTGATTAATGATATAATTGGAGGCAAGATTTGGCAAGCTACATTAGCAAAAGAAGGTTGATTGGATGAAAGCTTGCAGCTAGATTTGGCAACTAATATGTGATGAGGTGGTTGATGCAAACCAAATCAAGAATGCCATATTTGGTAAAGCAAATATGGTGGAGCATGATAGGCCAAGCTGTGGTGAGTCAAGACCAAACTTAGAAAGAGATTGGTGGAGCCAATCTAACAGCTCAACCTTGCATGATTGAAGATAAAGGTTGATTGAAGAGCTCGCGCTATGGTGGGGTGCGACCGTGAAGGGCTAAGTACGTGATGGAGAGGTGGATCGACTAGTCGCGTTGGTCGGGATCAGGTGGATCCAACGTAGTAAACTCGGAACTCAACCAGGAGGGTTGGAGGTGTGTTGAGGTTGAAGAGCGATGGATGTTGTAGCCTTGGTCAATTCGTCAGTTGGGCCATGTTGCAGTCATGGTTACAACTAGGTTGCAACAGCCAAATGTGGAAGGAGTCCAATTTGGCAGTCGCGGAGTTTTAGGAAATCCTAAAGATGGTAGCTATCGTGTGAAGGTAGGGAAGCTTCTATATAAGACCAGGACTCAGAGGATTGAGATGAGCCGACTAGAGTAGTTGCTCCAGAGAAGGGTGATAGTGGTCATTGTCAATCAGGGGAGTGGGTGCTTATGATAGAGTGAGAGAGTGAGAGAGACTCTTTTACTCCTGTCTTCCCTACATCTTTAGTGGATTGTCTTCTCCAGGCTTGGCCCCCCAGACGTAGGCCGTGGAAGCCGAACTGGGTTACCAAACTTCTTTGTCTCCTCTCTTCTTGTATGTTTTGTCTTGATTGTGTGAGTGTGTATGTGAGAGCTTGTGTGATTCCTTGAAGAGGAAAAATAGAGTTACAATTAACCACACAACAGTCTCAGTGAGACCAACAAAACATACCCAGGGAGCAAGTTACAACCGGTACTTCTCTAGATACAGGCAGACCGTAAGTTGCAACAGAAGTTACAACACAACATACAACATGCGGACAACCAGATAGAACTTACATATATACTTCACTCTGATATTGGAACAAGGTATTTTAATGAATATTTGGGAAACTTTTTGAAAGAAAAGGGTATTCAACATTACTTGTCATGACACTTCTCAACAAAATGGAATTGTTGAGAGGAAAAAAGGCACTTACTAGAAGGAGCACATGCGAAAATGTTTTCTATGCATGTTCCAAAACATTATGGGGAGGCTAATTTAACAACATCCTATTTGATCAATTGGATGCCCACTAGAGTTTTGAAATTTATCACATCCTTAGAATGTCTCAGGAAAACTTTTCTTGAAACAAAAAATACAATCTGATTTGCCAATTAAAGTTTTTGGGTGCACAGTGTTTGTCACATACCTAGCAAATTTCAAACCAAACTTGATCATAGTGCTGAAAAATGTGTTTTCATAGGTTATGCTCCAAACAAGGAAGGATACAATGGCTACAATCCTCAAACCAATAAAATTCAAGTATGGATGTTTCTGTTTTGGAAAACCACCCTTTAGCAAAAATCATATTCAGGGGGAGAAACAAAGTCAAGAAGACAATTTTTTGGATTTACATATTCCCTTACCTAACATAACTCTAAATATATAGTCCTATTATTTAAAAAACAGAATCCCAGGAAAACATTATTCAAAATATTGAAAATTATAAGTGTATTGCCAATAAGGTGAGAAATACTATTGAAGGGTCAAGATGATCCGAATCCTAAGCTTCAGGTTCATACTTGAAGAACTCATACTAAGGGTAAAGACGTACATGTCATCCAAACACAAGACCAACCAAAATCTTAGAGAGATGGCCCCAGAGATTATTTCAAATATACCTACTCCCATTCCTACTATTCTAACAGTTAGCCCACATACATTGATATTCCTATAGGTATTAGAAAAGGAGTCTGATCATGTACCAACCATCCTATTTTCAAATATTTATCTTACCAAAAACGGTACTAATTATAGAGCTTTTACCTCTAAGATCTCCCACTTGTTTGTTCCAAGAAATTTTCATGAGGCTTTAAATGATCTAAATTGAAAGTTAGCAGTTATGGAGACGATGAATGCTCTTAGAAAGAATAGCACTTGGGAAATAGATGACTTGCTGAAGGAAAAAAGAAATTAAGTAGGATGCAATTGGGTACTTAGAATCAAATGCAAGCTGATAGGAGCATAAAAGGTACAAGGCGAGGCTCTTAGCAAATGGATTCACACAAACATATTGGAATTGACGATCTAGAAACATTTGCTCCAGTAACCAAAATAAACTCAAGCAAGGTTTTTTTATTACTGGTAATGGATTACAACTGTTCCACTACGACAATTGGATATTAAAAGTGTGCTTCTAAATGGAGACTTAGAAAAGGAGGTCTTCATGAGCTTACCACCTGGCTTTGTGGAAAGATTTGGCAAAACAAAGTCTACAAACTAAGGAAATTTTTATACGACCGTGAGCAATCTCCTAGACTTAGGCCCCGTTTGGATGGGGGGAGTGGAAAGGAAAGGAGTGGGCATGAGAATGGAAAGGAGAAGGGAATGGAAAGGAGAGGAGTAGGAAGGGGAATGATTACGTTGTTTGGATGGGAGGTAATAGGAAGGTAATGTATTGGGAATGAGAAAAGTAAAAGGAAGTGGCTGCACAATTACTTTTATACCCTTAATATAAAGAAATCGCTTTATTCATTTATAAAAATACTTTGATAGTCCAATTTAATTTTTATTATTATTATTTCAATTAAATAAATCATTATAATTAAATATAAATTACATAATTTTAATCATGTTTAAGTTTAGTCATTTATAAAATACTTCTAATTAAATATAAATTACATAATTTAACCATGTTTAAGTTTATTCATTTATAAAATACTTTGATAGTCCAATTTAATTTTTTATTATTATTATTTCAATTAAATAAATCATTATAATTAAATATAGATTACATAATTTAATCATGTTTAAGTTTATTTATTTATAAAATACTTCTAAATTAAATATAAATTACATAATTTAACCATGTTTAAGTTTAACTCATTTATAAAATACTTTTGATAGTCCAATTTAATTTTTATTATTATTATTTTGATTAAATAAATAATTATAATTAAATATAAATTACATAATTTAATCATGTTTAGGGTTAATGCCTATAATTAAATATGTAACAATTATGAATTATTTTCATAAAATAATATAGGCAACAGCCTGAAGCTAGAAAAACAAAATATTTACACATCCCGCTTGGTAATTATTTGTCACAAAGTAGCAATAGTTGCCAATTCAACCAAAACATAAGCTTTGGTAACAAATCATTCAAATACCACCACACTTGTGGCAAAATTCGTGATAATGGCAAAAGGGTCAGCAAGTTCAAATACCATCACAACATCAACAAAGAGAGTAAGAGAGTCATATTCTCAAATTACAAGATCCAAAAGATAAAAATTCAAGGTTTTAACACAAACTACAATTCATGAAAGTACATAACTCAATACCCAAATGATAGTGTAAATCAAACGATCCTACTGCCCCCTAACAGAGTGCATGAAAGCGTTTAGATGTGATTAGCAAGACCTGCGTTCCTGAATAAATCTAAATTAGGAAGGTCGATTCAAGAAAAATATTGAAGAATAGTAAGGAGATGATTGTGTGAAGCAAGCATCTCAAGCTATATAACAATTTATTGGCCTATAGTCAGTAGGAAATTAATAATAAGAAAAGCACATCCATTTAAATTCTTACCAATATGATTTAGACACCAAAGGCAATATATGACATTCTCCTTAAAAAGCCTGCAAAACCGGCTTTTTATCACTTGGAAGATCCCAAAAACCTTGAGTTGATCTTCATCTTTGCCAAGCCCCTTCCACATCAATATTGCTTCATCATCACAATCCCTTCAATAGAAAAAGTACTTGACCCAAGAATTTCTTCTTCTTCAACTCTTCACGTAATGCCTTATTCCTGATTTCTAACATTTCGGGTCACATTTAGTATTGAGGGTTGCGTACTTCGCCAATGTTTTCATCTCTCGACCAACCATATCTACAAAACTCAAAATTCTTCCATTTGCTCCATCATAGGGTCCTTATCTCTTCTTCGACGGACCGGCCGCTTTAGGAGGCACTACATCGTCCATGTCATAGGTGATGGGGATTCATTTGGTTCTTACGCCGAAGAAATCTTCCACGGATTTTGAGATAAGCCAACGCCCTCCTCCATTGCAATGTTAACATCGGTTCAATTTCGGCTGCATCATCCCCAAATCACCCCTATTATTACCCAATGCCCTGTCCTTAGAGAAGACTTGGGCAAGATAATTATAGAATGACCATGATTTGCCATATAGGCCAACTGCTTCCTTATGAGTCTCTGCGATTGCATAGGAAAAAATTAATTAGATTAAAACAACTTATTTTCTTAATTAACAAATTACCAAATGAAGTTATGCATACCTTCACATACTCATCAAACGCGCTTTTCACACACAATAGTGTCAAGCTTTCATAGTTCCAATCAAATCCACTAATGCTGTTAAAATCTCTATTGCATTGGTTTTTCCGGGCTTCAAATGCTTCACGCCGATTCAATGTTCGAGTGGCCTTGGTTGGGCTTTGTGGAATCTTTGTTTTCATCATTCGCCCAAACCGTGTAGAAGAAATCCACCGAACCCATTTTCAAATTCTCCACATAGGTCCTGTGGAAAGCTCAACCAAAGCATCGACAAAGCTTTATCTTCTTCGGCTAAATTCAAAAACGCTTGTTCATCCCCCTACCCTTCTGTTGTGTGTTTGAGTCCATTCTGAAGGAGATAAGAAGATAAACAAGAATTATGTAAACAATAACACAAAAAAATAAAAAATAAAAACATATAATTAAAAGATTAAAAAACCTTCAAAAGAAAACAGAACATAATGGTTTCTCAATACAAATAGGTCCAAAGTACAGAGAGACAGCATTTTTACCACAATTCAAAAGTCATCAAAGTACATATTTCAACACCAAAATAGCAAATAACATCTCATACATGACTGTTTAATAATAAAATCAATGTAAACGACGCAAGCAACAAAGCCCTACGCCATGTTTTGCCTAAACTGATTCCACTCATTAGTTGGTTCGACAAAATGCGGATGTTATCAATCTCATCTTGTGTGTTTTCCTCCAAAGGCAAATTATCGACCTTCGCCCTCTGTAGATCTCTTCAACCATCTCCCTTTCCGATGAAATTGTGTAACAAGCAACAAGCATTAATAATACGCCGCTGTGTGGTTAGGTTGTAGAAACATGGACTTGATAAGATTTTCCAACAATTTTTAGAAGGCCAAATGTCCCTCGATCACGCTTCTAGCACTAGCATGTTTCATGTTAAAACACTCTTTCAGTGTTACCGGTCGCATGTCCATCGACCATGAATTCAAGTGATAACGCTATGCTAAAAGGTGCAAAGAAACGACAATTTGTATATCCCAGATCGACTAAATAATAGAAACCTAAAAGACACAAAATTTGTTAAGTGTTAGTTGAATATTTCCATGTCAAGATCAATTTCAAAAGAAGCTAGAGATTATTATTTTTACCAAATTTGGAACCTTTAACCCATTAGGGCTTCAGAACAGCATCCCTAAGAACCTCACCATCATGCGCCGAACCTCCCACCGACAAGACATATATATAAATCATGTCTTGACTACGTGACGCACGAAAGTACATTAGTTGTGATTTCAGCTTTTCGTGTTCTATATCTTGGTCGATCGGCTTTAGGAACATTCTACCTATGTGTGTCCCATCTAATGCTCCAAGACAATTCTATGATAGGAAAAAATTATTACTTGCCCGCTTTGGCTAAGGAAAAAAAATGGAAACCTATAAAATTGAGATCTTACCTTAAACCACTTCCACTGGGTCATCCGAAGTTCTGTAATGTGTTCGGTTTTTTAATAGAATACCGTGACAAAGAATAATTGACTTCAAGGTTGCATGGAAATGACGACTAACCGTTTCGCAGACGCGCATTAAAGTCAAATTTAATAACCCCCTGCTTTTTGATAGGTGGGCTACAAATGTTCAAAACATTGCTACCATCTCCTCAACTATGATATTTCTCTGCCCCCTTTAACCCCACGGATGTTGTTAATAATTGGCATAAACCGTGGAAACAACGCACGATCCATGCTAAAGAAGCGTTTATCAATGCATTTAATGTCGCCAGAAACCACACGGCTCAAATATTCGACTTGTTTGCAACGCCTAGTGGATGTTGACTCAATTTCTATGTTGAATGATTCTATTTCGTTGTTGTGTCTTTTTTCGCACTTGCAAATGCCATCATGAAGTTTAGTAATGTAAGTAGGTCATGTATATTACAAAATATAGCGGAGTTCATCAATGCCGCCCATATCTAAAAAATAATTACACACATTAGCTCCTAGATGGCATTTGTTCATGTGAGGATGCAAATTAATGGAAATTGATGCAAAAAAATTTCAAAAAAAGATAATATGATAATTCAAGGAAAGAAATATACTTTTTATTTATAACTACTTACTTGAAAAAGGAATCCCACTCTTTTCAAAAAGATAATATGATAATCACTGCTTATTATTAGTTCATCTATCCCCGTTTTAGTTTTATCATATTGATTTCTTTTGGTATAATGAGACATTTATTTACAAGAACATGTGAAATAGATTGTAACCTATTCTTCAGGAAGTGTTTTTCATCCCCTAATTAGTTGAAATTGTATTTGTCAGAATTAGCTTTCTGATGAGCTGAGCTAAAAACTCAAATATATCTATAAGTTAAACCTCTTATGTGTTCATGTAGCTTGTTTTTATTTGAGTACCTTGCAACTTATATCTTTAAGCGCTAGGAGGTTAATGCGATCAGTTTTACAATAACTATAATCTACTCTATATTTGAAACCTAAGGGTGTAAGGTATTAATTAGACTTAAAAATCAAGTCATTTCAATCGAGGATAAATCAGTTGAATAGGTATCACATCACTACATCAATTTTCTCAGATTAAAACACTTTTACCAGATGCTTCATCCAAATAAACAGAGGATTCTTTTAGGGCTGAAACCTGCATGGTCTTCAGTATTCTATTAGAACTTGATAGGTTATCGGAATCAGATCCCATGTTATTTTCATCCTTGAAGGTTTCATTTTTACTTATCGCATACGAAATTCACTGCTATCTGATCCTTCAGTACAAATGTTATTAGTGATTTGTGTTCACATAATCAAATAATAGGAGTTTTCATATTGGTTAGTAAACTATGTCCAATATAAATTCACAAAATGGTGAAACCTTGAATACATTACCATTATAGCTCCAAACTATTAGTCAATATTCCTAAGCACATCCATTTCATGTCAACCTCAGATAATTTTAAATTACATTTCAAGTAAATTACCACATGTAGGTGAACTCGCTATGTATCATAAAGAACACAAAATTATTTTACAAATGAAAGCAAAAGCATTATAATAGTTATTTTACAAATAAAAACCCAGATATTCCTAAGAATAGTTATTTTCCCCAATTTATATCAATATAGTTATTTTCTCCAATTTATATCAATTAAGTTTGTATGATAATGGTTACACAAGTGACCAACACTAAGGAGTAAAGCATGAGATAAATGTCCATACTTTGCATCATGGTCAATATAAGAATGGATCAAAAATGGGCGTAAAGCTCACAATTCCCTCGTTAAATTTATCATTGCAGTAAGGCTGCAGAGTAAGAAACTATGGCATGCATTTAGCAAACTACTTAGCCTAAGATCTCACCAAAAATATTTAGTATGGGTAGTTCATTTCCTCTTGTTTTCTCATCAACAAAAATTTTATAAAATTCAAACCCTAAACCCTAACCCTAGCAAAGAATACAAGCCAAAATCATGGAATATGGCTTGGAAACGTAAGCAATGGCTAGTAAATCGAGAAGAGGAGAATCTGGCGGACAGAATGGGAGCCGATTCTGGATTTTGGGTGGGTCGATCGAGAGAGACAACGGATGGGGATGAGATCGCTTTCAAGGCGCAATCGAGAAGATGAACGCGACGGAGGAGGCCACTCACAACGAAGAAGATTTAAGGAAGCTCGATCAAGGGCTTATGGATGTCTCAACGCCGCTCATTGTGAGCTTTTCTTCTCCAATTTAACACAGGGGCATTTTAGACATTTGATTTGGGGGGAATGGCCATTCCCCCCAATATGGGGGGAATGACCAATCCCCTCAACAGAGGACTGAGATTCCTCTCTGTAAGGGATTCATTCCCTCATGTGGGTATCCAAACGTGGGTTAAAATTTTTGGGGGTTTTGATTCTCCTTTGTAAAGGAATCAAAACCCCAATCCAAACGGGGCCTTAGTTTGAACGTTTTGGAAAGGATGTAAAACGTCATGGTAATTTTCAAAGCCAAGCAAAAAATACCATGTTTTATTAACATTCAAGACAACGTAAAATTGCAATAGTGATTGTTTATATTGATTATATAATCTTGATAGGTGATGATAAAGTCAAGGTGGAAAGTCTTAAGAAGAAAGTAGCTAACGACTTTGACATCAAATACTTGGGTGTGTTAAAATATTTCATTGGAATGGAGTTTGTCAAGTCTAAGGAAGGTATATTAGTCACAAGTCTAAGCAATATGTTTCAACTAGTGAACAAGCATCTGATATACTTACATATGGACTCCAAAAGAAACAATTTGACTACTTGATCAACAAGTTAGCAATGAAAGACATCTTTAAGTGAGTCTGAGGGAGAGTGTTGGAAAATAAAAGATTTATAAGATCAATTTTGTCGATTTTGTTATGATTTTATGCCTTTTATTCTCCTTAAATAGGAGCCTTGTGCAATGCTTTACTTTTGAAACTTAAGTAAACAAAATAGAATCCAAGAATCAAAAGCACTTTTATGTAAAAAATGTCATAATGAGTTTACAAGTCAAGAAGTTTGTATAATAAAATGTTCATATCATTAAAACCATGAAGCAATAGTTTAAATATATAGACCACATGTGCATGATTTGGGTTTGGATACCTCACGCGTAGACTTGGTGAAGTAGTTCAACACATTATTATATTTAGAACGAATTGGGGTATTATCCGAAGTATTTTCGTGAGTCCTAGAAAAGGAATGGCGGAAAATATTTTTATCCAAACACTTTTAAAGAAATAACAATTTTGCAAACAAGACAATAATAGCTATTCTATAATTTCTAAAGAATGGATAATAAAATATCTAAGATCATCAATAAGTCAGATAATATGAGGAAAATAAATTTATTTCAAACCTTGTAGAAAATATTGAAATACTTGGTTTACACATTTATGTTTCAAGGTTTTCAAACCAATAACACTTCTTAATTTCCTTTCGTTGTATAATAGTGATGAGCCTATTAATGCGTATGCTTACAACTGTAAGTGCAAGGGTCGTGTCAAGTAATAAAGTAGACTATAAAAGTCAGATGTCGAACCCACAAAGACCGAGAAATACTAGTACTAGTTATCCGTCTACTATCTAGTCTAATCAGAAATTGGTTGGTGTTTCAAGCTAATCTACTTACTAAAGCTAAGGCTAAGAATTTGCACTCACTAAGGATAGGGTGAAATAGCGGGGGAAATCAATCATGGAAAAGGGGGTATTCAGGCAATGAATCCCCCTTGGATTTTCATAAAGATATAGACAAAGATCTTTAGGTTAATAGTTGCAAAGTTCTAGACCAAGGGTTCCTATAGTGCGTAAAATCCCTCCGTCTAGGCGATCAATACCTAACACCCTCGTTTTATTATGTTTTAGGGAACTTATTTCTTGGAAAGGTTATAGGAATAATACATCTTAAGGACCCACTCTCCTTAATACCCGATCTCTCGGCGTATTCACAACTCTTTCTATTGAGGGTATTCTAATACGAGTAGGCGTTAGCTTTAGCCCTCGTATGAATCCTATTTAATATCTGGGCTGTTGCAATGTAGAAATTCAATAACAATAAAGCATACTCAATAGATCTCAAAACAAAAAGCAACTAATTAACCAATAGAATCAATGTTAAGAACAAGTATTAACCCGATGGTTCATCACGCCTAAATGCCTAAAAATTTGGTTCCCCATGGAAGGAGAACACAAATCAAAGCAATAACAAAGTGAAGACATAAATATAGATAATAAAAGCTCCCTTCTTGTCTCCACGATGATCCGGTGGCGGATCTCCCCTTTTCCGGATGATGGATGCCTTCCAAGATGATCTCCTTTCAAGCCCTAGCTATCAAGGTCTTTAAAAGATCTTCAATGATATCCAAGACATCTTCCCTAACCCAAAAAATTGGTATTTATAGGGTTTATAATGATAGAAAATTATATGACATATGTTGGGTTCGTGTTGACCAATCCGGGCTGAAAAACCATGAAAATCAGGCCAAAATACGCCCCATGCGGGCGCGTGCGCTTTGCTACCATTAATGTAGCTACAGTGCGCTACAATGTGCGAGCAGCGGGTGCATGCGTGCCTGTGTACTTCTCGGGTGAATAGTAAATCATGTTTTTTCTGTAGCTATAGTGTATCCCGAAAACACTGTAGCTACAATGCACACCGATGCATGGCTTGACCGTGTGCTCCTCTGGAGGGTCCAAAAATTCTCGTTTTCACTCCAAATCTTTGGAGAACTTAGACATAATGTATGCGAACATTTGTAGACCCTTTGTAGTTTCTAATATTGATGTTTTTGCCCCCGAAAAACCTTCAAAAGTCTTCTCTCCCCCGAAATACCTCCATTATGCCCTATTTTCACCTCAATTGATGGCAAATTGCTTCCTTTTGATGCTTGAGGCCTTCCATCGCCCTGCAAATCAAAATTACATAAATTAAGTATCAGCGAGCAAAAACTACTCCAAATCACATGCAAAATGTACATGAAAATGGTATAAAAATATGATCATTTGAACGCTTATCAAATAGCTTAGTGTCCATGAAATATTAGTCAAGTTAGAATGTTATTTCCCCAAAACACAAATCAATTCGCCACCTAACCCTTCACAAAAGATCTAGAAATAACAAAACATAGGCTTAGTAAATTGGTGCACATGAACCCTAGCTATACTCACTTAAAACCCACTACTAAACTACTATAAGGACATTTCCATGAATTACAATAACATCACTCTACTTTTATAGAGCTAAAACACTCAACATTGAATGTTAAAGAACAAATAAGGCATATATACACACATAGACACACTTATTGTTTTTTTTTTTTTTGAAAAGTAGATAAACCACATTCATTAATATGTGAAAGCTAACACAATACATGGAGAATTATATAGTTAGAACCACCACGCCACATGGGACGACGGTTGTAGATTAGTGTGTGAGGGCGCCATCAAACTTGGTCTTCATCCTCCCTAAGATCGGGGTGCGATGGTATGTCCTCCCTATCACTGAGTCAAGAATCACTCTCCTCTTCTTCAAAATTATGTGTGTGGCTCTGCTGGATTATCGATTCTATTGGCATCAGCTTCTGTTTCCTAGCCGCGGATGTAGCATCCTTCCAAGAAAACATGAGAAAGTCGATCCCCAGGATAATTCTAGAAAAAAAGCGACGTTTTCCACAGAAGCATCTCTGGTTTCTTTTACGCCAAATGCTCCAAGTAATCGCCATGATCGACAACTGTCAGGCCGCCTTTGTCTCCTTGTGGATCCTGCTCCCTATAGCGCCTCCCCTTGCTCCCCAAAGGTCTTGCAAGCTGCGAGGGGTCGAATTGATCCTGAAGAGTGGACAGTAGTGCCCCCATATCTTCTGTGCAACCGGGCACATGACAAAGAGATGCTCGATTGATTCTGATTCTTCCGCGCAGAGGTGACACTGTGTATCCCCTCCTCTCCATCCTCACTTGACCAAATTATCGAGCGTAAGTAGTTTGTTGTCCCAAGACAGCCATGCAAATAGTTTGACCTTGGTTGGGAATGTTACTCACCATATATAGTTTACAGGGCATCACAGTCTGCCGTCCATTAAGAACGTGTAGAGGGATTTCACTGAGAAGTCTGCACTTGGTTGCCAGTATCTTTCATCCTCCCCCTACTCCAGAGTTAGGCCCAGGTTGGCCAATATGCTGTCTAGGGCCTCGGTCTCCTCTTGTGTGAGAGGTCCCTCCCTCAAGAGTAGAACCTGGTTCTGCAAGCGTTGCCTTGCTTGTGAAACTGTGGTAGCAAGGTCACGGATCATCAGCTCTAGCGTGCCCACCATTGCAATCGGTGCCCTCCCATTGTGCCACCTATTATGCCAAAAATTGGTGGTGTCCTCCCGCCTGACTCTAACATGGATCATCGGCTCAATTGACTTCCAATGTGACCCAATCCCGCGCCAGCAGTAGGAGGACCGTCTAGGTGGTTTCATATGGGGATTACTGTAGGAATTCCTGAAGTATGATTACTTGATCACCCTGAAGCATATACCAGCCTTGCCATTTAGTATATGCCACCACCATTTACCCAACATGGCCGCATTGAAGCTACATAGATCAAGGATTCCCCAGCCCCCTTGCTCCTTGGGTCTGCATAATCGCTTCCAATTTACTAACCTGTATTTACTCTTTTACATATCCAGCCCTTGCCAAAGGAAGTCCCGTCGGAGTGCAATGATACAATGGATAACCCATTTCGGGAACTTGTAGATCGCCAACCAGTAGTTCAGAATGGCGGACAGCACTGAGTTGATCAAGGCAGTTCTTCCCCCAAGTGATAGCAATCGGCCTTGCCATGCGCCGATCCTGTTCTTGATTTTGTTGATGAGTTTCTCCCAGTCCTCCTTCTTTGGCTTGGTCCCTGAAATCGGAATTCCCAAGTATGTGCTCGGCAGCGATTCCGCTCTACAGTTGAAAATACTTGCTAGCAATTCAGGGGAGTGGGCATTTGCGTTGATCCGGACTATCATAGTTTTGTGGTAGTTGATGCGCAGTCCGGAGAGCCCCTCAAATAGATAGAAGATTAATTTTAGGGTGCGGAGATGTCCCCCCCCTCGAGCATAGCACCAGTAGGTCATCAGCAAATTGTATTGATGTAATCTCCTCCCCCTGATTCCCACAATGGACGCCTGAGAATAGGTTGGTGCGATTGGCCTTTTGCAGTAACATACGGAATACATCTGCAGCAATGACAAATAGGAGAGGGGAAAGAGGATCCCCCTGCCTTAATCCCCTTTTATGTCTCACATAGCCCTGCAGTGTCCCATTAACGAGGATCCTAGACTTTGTCGTCCAAAAGATCATCTGTATCCATAGAATCCATCTGGGCCTGAAGCCTCTGGCTTTGAGAACCTCTGATAGAAAATCTCAGTCAACCGTATCGAAGGCCTTCTCGAAATCTACCTTCAGTAAGACCCCCCCTATCTACTCCTTTTCATGATGTTGATAAGCTCCTCCGTAGCCACAATATTATCCTGGATACTCCTCCCCTTGATGAAGGCCGTTTGCGATTCGTCAATCAGCTCCTGCATCAGAGGTTGCAGTCTGTTGGCAAGCACTTTGGTGATGATCTTCATGGAGCAATTAATTAGACTAATAGGTCGATAGTCCTTAATCTCCCGTGGAGCCTCTATTTTGGGGATGAGAACGATATGGGCCCAATTGAGTCGCTCTAATTGTGCTTCCTCTGCATGGAGCTCCTCAAATATCTTCATCAGGTCTCCCTTCATGAATTCCCTGCCATGCTGGTAAATACTCATAGGGTATCCATCCGGGCCCGGAGCCTTGTCTAGGTTTAGCTCGTTTATGGCACGCCGGACCTCATCCAAGGTGAACGGCTCTTCCAACCAGCTCAGGTCCACTTGAGGTTGTTCCAAGAATAACTGCTCCCAGTTGGTGTTATACCTGATCTCCCTGGTACTACCCAACAAATCTCTGAAATGGGAGGAGAAGGTGCCAATGATTTGGTCGGTCTTGTTAAGTGTAGACCCCTGGTACTCCAGTTGATGGATCCAGTTCCTGCACTTGCTCTGGTTCGCAATTGCATGAAAAAATTTTGTATTGTTGTCCCCCTCCCTTAACCATGTAATCCTTGAGCCCTGTCTCCACTGCTCCTCCTCCCTTCGGATGATGTCCTCATACTCCCTTTGGTGATTAAGGAACTCCTCCACCTCTCCACAATCCAGATCCCGTGTCTCTTGAAGTACATCCAGGGCCTCGATTCTCCCTAGAAGCTCCTCCTTCTGTGCCTCCGGTCTCCTATATATTTCCTTGTTCCACCCGAGTGTCGTTTACGAATGAGTGATAGCTTCTTGTCCACCATTAAGGCCCGTGTCAAATAGACACACTTGTTGTTAAAGCTACAGTACTACACCCATATGGCAATTAAAAAAATTTGTCAAAAACTTGGTTAGGGCCTAAGAAAATAACTAAATGGACTTTTTTTTTATTTACAATATGATGAATCAAAACAATGCTAATTACATTCAACTCTAATATAAATACCCTAAAATAATTTAAAAGAGTATACATACAACTGGTACATTTAGTGTAAAATGACAATGCACTCCAAAGTCTAACCCTAAGAACATGTTTATATACATAACACAGGCACAAAAGCACACTATAGTTTAATTGCATTTACAACCATGATCATATAAAAGTCCAAATAAATCAAAATATTTTCTATTCTCACTAAACCGGTAAGGAACTAAAGTTGGTCGGGTAAAAATCTTGAGAGATCACCAAACTATAACCATATTTCACTTTGGGTACCAAACTTCAATTTGTACCTTTTTGGTTACACTACTTCTATTTGATTTCAATGGGAGGGTACCCAAGGTAATCTGGCGATAATTACCTGATGTAGCCGCAAGATTAGCCACATGAAGGGTATTGAAATCCTAATTTACAAAAATCCTAACTAATTGAACAACATTTGAACCTTGATTTTGAATGTTATTTTTTTGACCTTATTGAAATCAAGGTTCAAATGTTGTTTTTTGTTTTCAAATGTTGTTCAATTAGCTAGGATTTCTGTAAATTAGGATTTCAATACCCTCCACGTGGCTAATCCAGCGGTCACATCACATAATTATCACCGATTTCCCTCGGGTACCCTTCCACTGAAATCAAATAGAAGTAGGGTGACCAAAAAGATACAAATTGAAGTTTAGTACCCAAAGTGAAATATCGGCATAGTTTGGTAATCTCTCAAGATTTTTACCCGAAGTTGGTCTAAAATAGGAGAAATTAAGCATATAATTTTACCAAAAACATGGTTATGCAGAAATTCTATAGAAACATGCACTCCTAGAAAATTGTGAATGTCTCCCGATCAACAACTCTGATCTAATTTATTCATAAGAAAAGCTCTTTTCAAAGTCTTTATGATAGTATATTAGACATACCGATTGGAGAAATAGAAAATATCTAAAATCCCCTCACAATATACTACTAGTACTATCAAATTTCAAATAGATAAACAACAATACAATTAAACAATTGCTTCTAATTCAAAAGAACCACATAATTACCATGAATAGGTTCATCTAGAATCAATTGACAGTAACTTCAAAGATTAATACCAATCTTATTTAATTGTTAAGAATATAGCTAAGCAAGGAATCACACAACATTCAAAGCCCTAATCCAATCAAAGCATTCAAATCTTACAAAATAATTAAAAGAGTAACAATTTTATTTTTTTTGATTAAAGGGGATAAACCCCATTCTGATCAAAGATAGGACGGTACACTAGGATCAGACTATCACGGGTTTCACTCCAGGGTGCGTCCTTTACCGCCCGCGGCCCGCAGGCCCGCAGGTTTCACTTCTGCACCCCTTCTTTTACCGCCCGTGACTACTAATCCTAGGCCCTCACTCCGTCACCGCTGGGATTCGAACCATGTTCTCGTCCCAGGGTGCGGAGGACCCTCGCCGCTCGACCCGCAGGTCTTTGGCAAGAGTAACAATTATAACTCACAAACTTTGAGCTCCAAAAAATCCAAGCCCAAGACACTAAGATCTCGTACAAAATTAGAAAAACTCTATTTAGCAACACGGTTCCAAATTGCAACTAGTTGCATTAAATCACATGATCAATTTCCCTTTAGGTTTATACCATCTGAGATCTTTGTACATTGTGATATTTTTTAAGAAAAAATGAACAACCTCAAATTTTATGTATATTTATTGCAAAATGTAAATTAGTTGAAATATGTATCAAATTACCGACAGATAGTGCATGTTGCAATAAGTGAAGATTAAAATGCTTTGGATGCATGCATTGTAAACCCCTAGGTGCCGCAGTTCGAAAACATGATACTTTAGTAATAGAAGTTAAGAAGAAGGATATGGGTAGGTCTAGGATTACATGGAAAGAGATAGTGTCTAAGAACCTACACATATTAGATATTGAGCCAGATCTTGCTTTTGTCAGAGAGATATAGAGACAGAGAATCCATATAACCGACCTCATCTTGTATGGGATTAAGGCTTGGTTGTTGTTGTTGTCACTTAAATGATAAGATAGTGGACTAATTAGGTCCTTGTTTATTCATCTTATTATTATCTTTATTATTTAACATGCAAAATTAAAGAAAAGGTTTAGTACACAGAGTTGAGTAAAAACATTTGAAATGTTTTCCAATTTGCATATTGGTATAAATTCACATTATTCAACATATTCAGTTTGTTGCTGAATTTACTCTTGATGAATGCGCTAGATATATTGTTAGAAATTACACTGTTAACTATATATTTCAGAATATATGCGGCTCAAAACTAGAAGCTTTATAATTTGCTAACAGGTGCAAGGAGTGTACTCTATTGCTCAACTAGTCCTAGTGTCGCCGAAAACCTCAATGAAGGTTTTGCTTATTACTCTTCACATTGCACACGGGCAAAGGAATCACTTCAAGCAATGAATGTAAATGCATGCCTTAATGTTTGGAAAAAGACCATCCAAATTTTGGATTTAGATGTAGATTATCTTTCTCAAATCATTGATTGTTAGATACATCTAACCACCTTCATCTTATCTTGTTTTGGAGTCTAACCTTGCAATGGTATATATCATGGTTAATGAGGATTATTCTCTATGTATACTGTGTTATGTGGCAATAAACTTTTCTCACATATTTGGATTCTCTATTGCATAATATTGTGCAATAGAAATTTCCAACAAATTGAATCCCTTTTGTTGGGTTTGGTTGAATTTGGTTTAAACGGAAAATTGTAAAATAAGTTGGCTAATCTTCCACTAGATTAATCCTAACACTACAAGAAATATTACATTTACTCACAAAAATTTTACCAGCATAAATTTAAGTGTGACCAAAACTTAATATATAATCAAATTTAATTGTATATGTGAGTATTAAAAAAATATATATGTGAGTAAAAAAGTTCTTTTAGTCATGGATTTTATTCAACCGTGAATATAAATTACATATTATAGTCATGCTTAGAATCATGCGTGAGTATTAAATTAACCAATAGTTACGATTAATTTTTATGTGTCTTAGAGGTTCTTTTAATTATGGATTTTTTCCAACTTCTAGCATAGATTTCATATTAGAGTCACACTTAAGGTTCATGCATGAGTATTAAAGTAATTTATAGTCACGGTTATTTTATATGTGACTATAGAGTTTTTTTTAGTCACAGATTTCTTTTTACTGTGACTATAGGTTATATATTATAAACACGCTTATATTCATGAGTAAATATTAAATTAAATCTATATTGCCGATTTTTTTATATATGATTGTAGAAGTTCTTGTAGTCACAGATTATTTTTTCTTCGCAAAAATGCATTTTTGGTCCCTGTACTATGATATATTGTTCATTTTGGTCCCTGTACTATGAAAATGTTCAATACGACCGCTATACTTTCAGACTTTTGGCAATTACGGTCACTAGGGCTTACGCGGCAACCAGTTGGCATACGGGCTGAATACATGAATTTTATAATATGACGTGACATGCTGACGTCACAAAATATTTAAAATCCCAAAATATTAATCACTTAATAATGACGTGGTACGCCACATCAGCATGCGCAAAAAATTTCTAAAAATTCAAAAAAATTAAGGGAAAAAATTATAAAATTCTAAAAAAATCTCAAAAATAATAAAAATTCTAAAAAATTTAATTTTTTAAAAAAAATTCTAAAAATTCGAAAAAATAAACAAGATTTTTTAAAATATTCTAAAAATCCGGTTAGAATTTTAAAAAATTCTAATTTTTTTTTTTAAAATTTTAAAAAATAAAAAAAAATATTTTTAAAAAAATTCTTAAAACTCCGGTTAGGATTCTAAAAAATTCTAAAATTTCTGAAAAATGAAAAAAAATCTAAAAATTAAAAAATCTGAAAAATTATTTCAAAAATTCTAAAAAATTCTCAAAAAAATTAAAAATCTAAAAAAAATATAAAAAATAAAAATGATTTTTAAAAAATTTTAAAAAAATCTAAAAGAAATCCATTTTAGTCCATGGCATGCAGATGTGGCATGTCACATGTAAATAAAAAATAAAAAAATTCTAAAAAATCGGGTTAGAATTCTAAAAAATCCTTAAAAAAAAATCTAAAAGAATTCTAAAAAATAAATAGGATTTTATAATGTAATCACAACAATCAACATGGGAAAATAGTAAAAAAATATGATTTGTAATTTATAAAATGAAAACGGGCTTTGTAATCACAACAATCAACATGGAAAAATAATTAAAAAATATATGAAAAAATATAAAAGAAACATCTTCAAAGCCATTCCAACTTCTTCATAACCTGAATCACCTTAATCACAACAATCATGGACGGATTTAAAGTGGGGGCAACTGCCCCCACTGAAATTTGAAAGATTTTTTAGTATTTAATTTTTTTTTTATATTTTAAATTTGCTCCTACTAAACCTAAAAAATAAAACATATACAAAAACAATTAAAGAATTTTTTAAGGACTTATATGAAAGAAATTATTTTAGAAAGTTTGATTCCCATTTTCGATTTCCCATTTCCTATTTCCCAACTCTATCTCTGTGACTATGTTCCTTTCTAGCTCTTTCTCTTTTACTCATTCCTCACCTTGGTTCTCAGCTGTTAGGTCGGGTCACCTTCGGCCCTTCCCTGTTGGTAATCAGGTTAATGTCAAGTCCTTTTTCCTTGTTCCTATCTCTCATTGTTAGTCTGTTTTTATGGTTTTTTATAGGGATTTTTTTTGTTTATTTGGCTACGAATTGGTGCAGGGCAATAGGTGGGTAGATAGGTAGTATTGATTACATAAATAAAAAAATATATTTTGTATTATTGATAATGAAAAATATCCTACAATGTTTTCAAACTATGAAAAGATAGAGAGCAATTGTACATTTGTAATATGTTACTTTCATAGGAAAAAGCTATGTGCATATGTTTCATTATATATATTTTTTTATATTTTATATTTAATATTAGTATGCCCCCATTGAGCAAAAATCCTGAATCCGTCCCTGACAACAATCACACCATACAAGCACTTTTTTTTTTCTATTTTTCTAGGTTGACTGTTGTGATTACATTATAAAATCCTATTTATTTTTTAGAATTATTTTAGAATTTTTTAGAATTCTAACCAGAGTTTTTAGATTTTATTTTTATTTTTTTTACACGTGGCATGCCACTTATGCATGCCATAGACTAAAAATGGATTTCTTTTAGAATTTTCTAGAATTTTTTTATAATTTTTTATAATTTTTTAAAAATCTTTTTTATTTTTTAAATTTTTAATTTTTTTAGAATTTTTTAAATAATTTTTTAGATTTTTTTCTTTCATTTTTTATAAATTTTAGAATTTTTTAGAATTCTAACCGGATTTTTTAGAATATTTTAAAAAATCATGTTTATTTTTTCGGATTTTTTAGTATTTTTTTAAAAAATATTTTTTTTAATTTTTTATTATTTTTGAGATTTTTTTAGAATTTTTTTAATTTTTTTCTTAAATTTTTCAAAATTTTAATAATTTTCTAGAATTTTTAGATTTTTTTAGATTTTTTAAAATTTTTAAATTTTTTAGAATTTTTTAGAAATTTTTTTTTGCTACGTGGCATGCTGATGTGGCGTGCCACGTCATTATTAAGTGATTAATATTTCAGGATTTTAAATATTTTGCCACATCAGCATGCTACGTAGGATGTCACGTCATATTAAAAATTCATATATTCAACCCGTATGCCAGCTGGCTGCCACATCAGCCTTAGGGTCCGTAATTGCCAAAAGTCATAAAGTACAAGGGTCGTATTGAACATTTTTATAGTACAGGGACCAAAATGAATAATATACGATAGTACAGGGAAGAAAAATGCATTTTTGCCTGTAATCTTCTGTGAGTATAAGTTATATATGAGTCATGCTTAGATTTACGTGTGAGTCTTAAAGTAATTTGTAGTCATAGTTATTATATTTTTAATATAATTCAAATAAAGGAAAAAAATTGTATTTATTCTTTTCTAATTTTATTCACTAAGAAAAACACATATATTTTAAACATAGTTATCATTCTAAGAATAATTATAGGAATAAGTCTTTATTTTAGAAAAATATAAAATAAAATAAAAATATTTGTTAATATTTAAAATTTATCTTCCTTGGTTACTCAATAAAAAAAGTAAAAAAAAATATCAAATTTGTTGAGATTAAGAAAAGAGAAATTATACGTACTTAACATACTTAACCGTATAATTCCATAATATTATTTATGAATTAAGATTTGAAACATTTTCAAAAAATTGATATATTTTTTATTTTTTAACAAAATAATTTGATTTTGTATAAATGGATTTTTATTTATATTTCCCTCTTAAAAAAAATTGCTAATTATTTGTTTGAAAATTATATGCATGCACTTGAAGGTTAAAATATAAAAATTACAAATAATTGTAATCTTTGCATGGGTATGTATGAATTTAGAAGTCTTTTTTGGGTCAATTTGCAAAAACATCCCCAAGATTCAACGACAAATGTTAAGAATGGAATTCCCTTTATTTACCTTTCTACCTTTAGTGTAATCAATCCCCTCCTCATCTTCATTGCCGGAGATCATCGCCGCGACGCCGACTACTCCATGGCCTCCTTGATGCTCCCTCTCTTCCTCCTCCTCCTCCTATTCCTCGTTGCTAACGCTCGCCCTAGCAAGACTCTCCTCATCCTCTCTGTTACTATTATATAGTTTAGTGCCACATCGCTTATGCTGATATATCGAGATGTTATGAGATCCTATATGTTAGTATTATATAGTTTAGTACCACATCGCTTGTGGTGATATATGGAGTTGTTATGTAACCCTATATGTAGACCTTTCAGGTTATTCTTTTACTTATGCTATAGATATGGTCTTCACCCTTTTTTTTGTGTGTTTTCTCTAACATGGTATCAGAGCTAGTTTCCTAGCGCTAGCTATCCTCCTCTTTGGTGTTCCCCGTGGCAACTCTTTGTAACACCCATCTCCAAATAGGGGACGAGTGGCACACCAGCCAGGTCAGGGGGTGAACCCTGGGCCTAAGGCTGTGATATCTGATAAACGAAAAGCATGCGGAAGCTAATGATGCAAATAAACTAGTGTCATAACCAAAAATCATATCCATGTTTAATAAAACACCAAATAAAAGTGTCACGCCCCGAACCTGGGTCCCGGGCCTCGGCCCACGCGACAGACTCTGCGTACTTATAGGGTCACTCCTATAAGCACGCAAGGCTCAGTAACACAAGCAGATAATTAAAACAGAGTTAAAATTATTAATCAGCGGAAGAAAATATATAAGGTTATATAAAAGCCCTATACAGGTCCCGAATACAAATACAACTCTCACTCAAAAAAGGATAGAGGCCCGCAGACCTCAGCTCAAAATATCCCCGACACTGCTAGGCTATCCTGCGGAAGCTCCCTCCAGAGTCCCGCTCCTAGCTACTCGTCGTCACCTTGGAAAAACATCAAGCAACCAAGTGCATGAGCCAAAGAAAAGCCCAGTAGGATCGCAATTTAAGCAATAAATGTGGCAAAAGCCACTAGCAAAAAAAAAAACATAATAAAGCAAGTGCAACAAGCGAGTGAAACAAAATCACAAGCAAAGAACAATTCTCCGGAATGTGGATAAATCCACAGATGTACTCAATCTCCTGGCATATACGATACTATGATACCTCCAGTATCATAAGATATCCTCCAGATATCATGTGCACATGGCCAGATAGTATCGCCCTCTGACTGAGCCTCGTGGCCAGATATTATACACCCTCTATCGGGGCCTCCGTCCGATGTATCATGCCTGTACATAAGAGATTGCTAATACAAATTGTAACATCCCAAAATTTCCTAAGTAAAATTCAGTAAATTTTTGAAATTTTAAATGAGGTTAATTAACTTAAATCAGATTAATTATTATTAACCTCGAAGTTAAAGAAAAACAGAATTTAATGGACCGAAATCCATCCTCGCAACTATAGGGCCGAGAGAAGGCCTTATTGGGCCAGGCCAGAGTTATATAGAATAGTTGGAGATCGATAGTCGGCCGAGTTAGATTAATTAAGCCAGAGATTAATTAAATATTGATTAATCCAGATTAATTAAGTTGGAATATCAGACAAAAGTTAGAGTCCTGATAAAGTTGATCTGGCGAGTCAAAAGCCGAGATACACGGATCTGGGTCGGGAGAAGAGACGACCCGTGATGCTACAGTCAGCTCGTTTCACGGGGGTCGTCTGACCCGGGATTCCTAGATCTGGGTCGAAAGAATTATTGATAATTATTGATAAGATAATATTATCAAATAGTGATGTGACATAAAGTAAAAGATAATATTATTTATTAAATTTGTTTTATGTGATAAAGTATTATAATAGTTTAGTTAATGAAAAGATTATTTAGATAATAATAATAATAAAATAATAAATTAAAACTCACATCTGCCTATTTAGACAGATGTGAGAAAGAGAGAGAGAGAGACAGAGAGAATTTTCTCTCTCTCTCTCTCTTTCTCTCTTTTTCTCTCACGATCAGAGAAAGCACACCGCCTTCTCTTTTTCTCTCGCAAGTTCAGCCCGCGCTCAGCGCCTTCTCTCCGCCTTCACGCTCGGCCAACCGGCTGTCCGCCGCCTCCCTTGCTGGGCTGCCTGCCACGGCCGTCCGCCCCTGAATCCAGCAGTCGCGCGAGCTTCTCGCACCGCCGCCGCCGCCGGTGTTACTGCGATTCTTGTAGGGCGACACAGTAGTCGGCCAGCGCCACCCGGCTCGGTCGATGCCCTCGCCCGCCGCCCGCGGCTCAACAGTGAGCTCGAGCCACTTCAGCCCCCTTTTTCTGCCATTGTGAGCTTCTAAGAGCAACCCTACAATTAACTAGCAAATTGGAAGATTAAATTGGGAAAGCTCAAATTGAATTCATGAATCTAGGGTTGGAGATGGGTGATAAATTATGCATGTATAGGGGCTATGAATGGTGTAGTTGTTGCCATGTATTATAGAATGTTAATTAAGTTGATATGTGTGAATGATTGTATATTTTCGGGGCCCGATAAATAGAGGAGGTGCTGCCGAAATTTCGGCGATTTCCTTAGATTATTCGTGTCATTTCTAGCAAGTCATTACCTCGAGGAAAGCATGTTAGAGGCCCTTTAATTTCCATGAAATACATGCTCAAGTTTTCCAAATTAGGTTAGTGATGTAAATGAGCATAGTTAGTAAGAAAAGCTAATTTCGTATTCTTATCGTATTCTAATTAGTTTAATTAGAGTACGAGTTAGGAATATGACCTTCGTATTTATAGTTTTCATATTTCAATGATCAGGAAAGGGCAAAGGCAAGTCCGCCGTTGCCGAAGGACCGAGCCAGACTTAAACTCGGACCAAACTCAGGTGAGGGGAACTAGATGTACAGTTTCGTTTGATTTATCGTATTTTTTTTATATACAGTATAGATTTCAGTTTTGAAAAGCATGAACTAGGACTTTTATGAAAATTTCCAGAGTTTTATAAAACCATTTCATGCTTAGTATTCAGTAACAGAAAAGAGAAACAGATACAGAAACAGTTGGATTACACTTTATTGATATGCTTGTATGGGCCAGTGGTGGCTCGTGTAGAGCCAGAGAGTACAGCACTAGGTTAGGAGAGGGGTGATTTAAATTCTGATTTTAAGTCCGAACTATCTGTTTTTAAAACACTTCCATTTTATGAAAATCAAAACACTCCTTTCCATCCTTTCAGATGCTTAGTGTACGTATATATAGTCGACCTCGTGTATCAGATATACTCGTCTGTTGCTGGCCATACAGTATTGAAGTAGATGTGTAGTCAGAAAATTAGTCTTGTGTTTATCAGATGATGCCGCATTCCTCGCCTTCTAGAGATAGAGTTCATCTCAGAGAGAGAGAAGGCACAGGTACAGATTACCCAGGGGGAATGTCGGTTTCATAAATAATTCACAAGACAGAGAAACAGAAAATCAGATATGCATATAAAAGAGAATACATTGATAAGCATTTACTTGCTAAGTATTCAGTTCAGATTTCAGTATTTTAATTCAGTTATTTTCTATTCATGTTTTTATACGTCAGATTTACAGTTTTACTTATTATACGGGTACAGTTACACCCGACAGATATGTTCCCAACTCACTGAGCTCCAGTAGCTCAGCCCCCTCTTCTTTGACATTGTGATTGCAGGCGATAGACAGGAGACCATATAGAGGGTCGTCTGATCGCGAGTTAGTGGAGATGTCCTGTAGCTGGCTCTGACTCCGCGTCTAGTGTTATGTTATTTAATTATGAGTGGTTGTGAGACTCTAAGTTTATGACAATATTTATTTGGTGTTGTATTAAACCAGATTGAGTTTGGAGTTTTAATGTATTCAGTTTGCTTATTAGTTTCCGCATGTTGTTAATTTCACAGTTAATTAGCAGTTACAGCCTTAGGTTTAGGGTTCATTCCCTAGACCTGGCTGGTGTGACACCTGGGTCCTGAAAAGGATAAGGGTGTTACATTACCCAACAACATGTATACATATATATCCAAGGCAGCAATATCTTGAATATATATATAATTAATGATCTCGTCGAGATCGGAAGCCAAACATATTTAAGGAGTAAACTCGACTCAAATATGTATAAGAAAATGAGGAAAGCAACAATCTCCCCTAGATATAAAGCCAATACATGAGGAAACCCATCTCGAATATGTATTGGGAACCTCTTGAGGAAATAAGAATACAAGAATCATAAGCAAGGTATAAGGAAGGAATATTCAATGCAAAGAATAGAAAATCAACAGACTGCTATGGAGTACCATCCCCCTTGCTTATGGATATTGCTGCCAGGTGCAAGTAGGATGCCAGAGGGTACTCCACTGGCCATATGCCATGGAGTATCACCTCCTGGCCATCCCACAACAACACAAGAGGAATGTCAAGGGGTACTCCCTCAAAGCAGATTATATCATAACATACAAGCTCATACAAATGCAACCAGCATAACATGTCAACAGACAGAGCAGGAATCAAAAGATGGACTCCAACATCCATCTAGCACAACAACAACAGAAATCAATAGAACACTATGAGTTAGAAATACTCACAGTACCCGTGCGAGAGCCTACCTTATTCGCTTCCAGAACCTACCCAGGTCCGAGCCTTCCACTCAGGTCCTCGACTTCCTCACCACGTCCTAAACATGGTAAATGTTCATCACATAACATTTCATAACAATCTGAATGCATTACATGCATTTAATTACCATAATCGTGAGTTTATCGAAATGTCGGCTTTTTAATTTATAACCAATGGATCCGGGCTCTTAGACACCTGCCCGTACCATTTTTATTAGTTTAAATATACACCCGAACTATTGGGAAGATCGGAATCAAATTCCGAGTCTTTTTGAAAACATTGAAGTTCTTATTCCACAATTTCATTATAGCTACAGTAACTAACTAAATCATGAAATTGAACCCTCAAATTGATGCCCAAAATCTTCACTATTCCTTCCCAAACTTTCAATACAATATCTTCCCAATATACACTTTTATTTTGATCAGAATTGGGGTTCATTACCAACACCACATAGCTCGTTTAAAAGAACCAAATCCAATGTCTTGCAGTGCTACAGTGATTCCTGCAAATTCCTTTCACTTGGAGTTCAATTCTCTTCCAATCTTTACAATTAATCACACATTTTTTTTATCCCCTTTAACACAATACATGCCTTCATTAGCATCCCTCAAGAACAAAATAATCACAACCAATGTGGCTTTATTCATGAAAGCATACATCATGAGAATAATCATACCCTTAAAACAAGTAACACAAGGTACCCTTAATCATTCCAATGCTTATATCTATGAACAACAACCATTAAATCTCCAGCACCTTCTTGGCTATAGCCTTCATTCTTTTTATTATTGGTATTTCATTACCCAATAACATAATTCCCAAACTATATCCATATTAGAATTACAAGAGACTAGGGTATAAGCACTTATTCAAGGCATTTAAGCTCTTAGAAGACATGGTTATAAACATGAGAAGCTTAAACTAAATTTTATACATGGTTGCAGGTGAGCCTTGAAGGCTTGCTATGCAAGCAAGGCCCATATACCCAATCCTTGCATTTCAACAAACAATAGATGGGCATGCTAGATTTCCACCCTTGTACATCACCATTCTATCCATTGCTTGCTAGCATCCTTATACTATAGCATGCTTATTTCCATCAATTGGCCTTTGGTACATGTCATGCATCAACAAAATACTAAGATTAACATCAACATTAATTGAATATCTTGTAATCTAAAAATATAGTTTTCTTCAACCATTTCAGTGGTTAAAACTCTCATGATTTTATCATTTCATTTCTAAGAAAACAGGTGAAAGTTCTATACCATATTCAATTGGAAGGGTTGTCCTCTAAATCAATCAAAAGCATCATCAAACAATTTCTCACCATGCAAGGTTAACAACATGACTTATGATCCATTATTGGCACATTATATATATCTCCCTAATCACGAAGGCATGCGAGCTAGAAAATAATAGACAATGATACATGAAATTTCTACGAAAAATTGGACAGCACCTCCTTTGTTTATCAGACTCAGGAAATTATACAAACATTCTCCATGTCATATAATTTAAACATACAAACATACAACATACAATTATCCATCTCTATGAGCATACTTACAACTCATTAACATCATGTATCATCAATCTCCTACTCGAAGCTCTTAACAGCCCCTCCTTAAAGCTATCAACAATACATTGATTTCCATGCCTTGACTTATGCAATTAATCAACTAATCATGGTGGTTATTTCCCAAACTATGCTCACCGTCGCGAGGAAGGAAGAAGGGGACGTGTGGGGCTGCAGGCTTGTGACGGCGCGCAGGGCTGCAGGCCAATAGTGGGGCTGCCGAGTGTGGCGCATGCGTGAGTGCAGTGGTCTTGCTTGGCCGATGGAGTCTTGTAGGGGAATTTGTGGCGTCTTGTATGGTGGCCTTGATCTTATTCTTGGCTGGCGATGGGCCTGGCTGGCCGGTGGGGAGCTCGCCGAAGTGAGGTGCTCGTTAGGGAGAGGGAAATCGAGATGGAGAAGGGTTAGGGCACGTGGATGAGAAAGAGGGGAGAAAGAGATTGAGAATTTTATTTCTCTCTCAACCCCTAAGTTAGTCAAATAGGTTAATAAAATATATTTTCATTAAATCATTCTCTCTCCTCACTATATTATCACATGCTCAATTATTTCCATGATCTTCTAACTTTAAGTCACAGGCCCCCTTTTTAATCACTTAATCCCTTCAATGGTTCTTATCATGATAACTTAAATAATTAAAGTCTAATTATTGTATCTTATTTCATCCGTGACCCAGGTCCGGGAACCCCGGGTCAGATGACCCTAGTGTCACGGATGCACAGTGACATCACGGGGTTGTCTCAGTCCCAGACCATACCCATTTTTCCCGGGATTCAAATATTTGTCTGTTTTCCTCAATAATTAATCTGATTTAATTAGTACTTAATTAAATCCGGATTAATAAGACCTTTATAATTTTCCCAAATTTCATCGCTTACCATATTAAATTACTATTTAATAAATTATGGAAATAAATAAATAAAAATTCTTATTTATTTCGGGGCAGGTTTTACAATGTCTCAAATATGACAACATATGTCTCAAATATAACAGGAGTTCTACTATCTCCTAACATCAACATAATAGGAGTACAACACTGGTGGTCAGAGCCAACAACTAATAACTCCGCAACTCTCGTACATAGACACAAGGCTCTACTTGGACTCCTGTCTATTGCCTGCATAAAAACAATGTGAAAGGGGCCTGAGCTACTCGAGCTCAGTGAAGAAAAAGTACTGCCGGGTAATGTCTATACTTGTGTATCAATGATATACTATAGTCTAAGAAGATTAACTGTACAAGTATTAGGAATATGAAGATAAAAATTCTTCATATGAAAAAGATTTATTAAATGCATTCCTTTATTCATTGGTACCAAAAATGATTCCACGATTGTCCTGGTAGAACTCATCACACTATAGCCTCCACAGTCAGAACTCAGCACATACCGGGAGGTGGATAAGTATAGGATTATTTATAAGCACAATGATATCAATGTAACCTACACCCCTACTTCGATACCGCGGAACCAGAGTGTACCCAGGCATAACTTATCACTTCCTGAGCCTTTCGGTCAGAACTCATCACATAACGTCAGGCTATCATGTATATACGTGTACTAGGCACCCTACGGGTATGGAAAGGGGTTTTCATTTCTTGAAAACAAAATGGTTATAAAACAGATAGTTTGGACTAAGAAAACAACGCTTACAAATCATCCATTCCGTAACCTAGTACCGTACTCTCTAGCCCTAGCACACGGCCACCTCTGGTGCAAGCAAGCATGTAAGTATGGTGTCGTTCATTGATACCTCTATCAAATACTCATATATCATTTCATAAACTCATAATTTTCCTTAGCATGTATTTTTCAAAGTATATCCCAAATCCAGGAATTTAATAACAAATACATGCTTTTGTAATGTTCATGGCATTTCATAAGTTTAAATAATAAGGAAAATATGCCATTCAGTTCAAAATATCTTTACGAAAAACTCGGTAAAAATACGGTACATGTAGAGTTATGTTCCCTCACCTGAGTTTGTTAAACTTCTAGGGTTGGCTCGGACCTTCGGCGGCTCCTACCTTGCCTTTCCCTTTTCCTAACATTTATAAACACTTAATAAGTCTCTAGGGTTCCATATCTATGTACCAAATGAATCATACTAGCATGATAATCCTAAGGAATGCCCTTAGACGGCTCAACGAGGCCTTAACACAAGTACTTAAATAAGCATGCCCAATTCCTTCTAAATTAACAGGGCAATTCTTTATACATGCTTTTATATACATTTAAAACACGTCCTCTAGCATGATCACTTCCTATTGCATGCAAGCATGGAGACATGGAAGCATGAAAGTGATTAGGAAATTAATACTTATAATTTACTAAAAATTTCGGCAGTAACTCCCCTATTTCTACGCTCCAAAAATTATAAGATTATTCACCATTAATCATTAAATTCAGTAATACATCATGGTTTCATTGCTGCAAACATGGATTACTTTTATAACTAGTAAATTATATCCGAATCCCGACCCCAATCTAGGCCTATCCCCAAATCATCCTATCAATTAAACTCAGAAACACTCATTGTGTCTTCGGGGCAATTAATCAATAGTGGATCTACAGGTTGTGTCATTCTCTTTGGTCGAAGCTCTCTGGAGTGGAAGGCTGCGCGCGTGGAGCTCTGCTGCAAGCCCGTGAGGAGAAGGGGTCACAAGAGGGGTCGCCGGAGGAGGGAGATGGCCGGCCTGGGCTGTTGTTCGGCGGAGAGGAGAAGAGAAGGCAGTGAGTGGGACTCGTTGTCCTAGTCGTGGCTGGGGCTCAGAGAGGAGGCTTGGCCTTCGGTCGATGGCAAAGAGAGGCAGTGGCGGATCTAGGGGTTGCCGAAGAAGGGGAGAAAGCCGGATAGGGAGCAGGGCGCGGCTGATCGCGGCTGCAGGCCGAGATGGCGTCGGGTGGAGCTCCGGCACCAGTCGGGCTGCGCGCGCGCGTATAGGAGACAGACGGCTGGCAGCTCGCCGGTGGGGCTTGGATCTGGCGGGGGAGTGAGAGATTGCGAGGGAGGGAGAAGTGAGATCGTGAGAGTAAATGGGGAATGAGGGCGGCTGGTGCTCGGTTTGGAGAAGAAGAAGGAAAGGAGAAGAGTGAAATTAAATTGATTTCAATTAAACTATGCCCTAGGTCCATACCTTATCATGATAACTTAAATAATTAATAATTTACCCTTTATTATTGTCACGGGTTGCCAATTAAAGCTGACTGAGATCGATATTTCTCGGCTTTTAATTACCAGACCTAGATCCGAAAATCTGGATCTGGATTAATGATAAAATATTATTTTATTTTATTTACAATTATTGGTGTTCCTTTTCCTAAACCGAATTATTAGGGCTTAAGGATTAACTTAATTAAATCCTTTTAATAACCAATGAGAGAAATTCCATTTGGGCCCAGTCTATTATCCAAGGCCTTATTTCTTTCAAATGTTGGCCCCCCTTTAATTTTCTTGATTTCCACCTAAACATCATCATCAATTAATTCCTCTTATATAATAAGCTTATGAAATAACAAAGTGGCCCGGCCCATTAAGGGCCTTCCTATAACACAATACATATGGATCCGACTTCAAGTCCATTTCATACTTGATTGGGATGTTCTCTTATATCCTTAACTCAAGGTTTAATTAGTTAGAATTTTTCATTAGTGACTAATAATTGAGAATAGAATATTCTTTAATCAAGTGATATTTATTTAGAAATTCTAGGATGTTACTGTCACGCCCCGAACCTGGCCCAGGCACGTGGACAGATCGGCCGTACCCAAACAGGGACGAGTCCCCATCCAGGCACAAAGCCTCAGAGATCCTGTACAACGATAAATATCCAGAGATAGATAGAACAACGGAATATATAAGAAAGAAGAAGGGAGTTTACACACTCCATACAAATACAACATTAGGGTCTATACGACCCATACAAGGATCCATCTCAAGTCACCACTAGTATCCAGACAACAAACAGAGTACAAATCTCGCAGACACACACAAATAAAAGAGGTGCACAGACCTCAAGTGAAAATAAAGGAAGTCCGAGTCAGCTACTCGGAGGACCCCCTTCTAGCCTCGACCCTACTCCTCGTCGTCACCTGAGAAGACATCAATCAAGTTCGTGAGCCAAAGAAAAGGCCCAGTAAGGTCGCAAGTAAAGCAATAAATATGGTAAGAAAACCATAAGCAAAGAATATAAAACAGTCAAGTGCGAAGGCAAATGAAAACTCAATCAAAAGCCAACTGCACAACCCAAGTGTGTGAACGAAATCACGGATGTACTGTGTCTCCGGCATATGAGATATTACGGTATAACCCATACCGTCTTCGGCCTACGCCGGATAATGCTATAGCGAACATGTATACATGATCAGGAAATACTGCTCCCTGACTGAGCCTGTATGCGAGCAACGTCTGCTCTGCCTGGACCTCCGTCCAATATATCATGCCTATCAAGAAGAGACTAGCAGTACTGAATACCTAACTTCAGGTATTCCCATATATATATATATATATATATATATATATATATATATATATATACCTATATATATATATATATATATATATATATATATATATATATATATATATATATATATATATATATATATATATATATATATATATGCAAGGAAGTAAACAACTCAAATAGATATAATCAAACAACAATCTATTAGAGATGTAGAGAGTCAAACCAAAACACGTACTCAAGGAAAACAATCAACTTGAATACATGTTAGAAGTCTCGAAGAGAAAAATACAAGAGGAATCACGAGCAAGGTAGGAGTAAGAGATACTCACAAGACACGGAGTGCGAGAGCCTACCTCGTCTAGAGAAAAATTCTCTAATCCTCGTCGCGTCTTACGCGTCCGAACCAGAATCTAGTAAATAGATAGAAATCTTAGTGTCTCTACACTTAAGTAATCTTCTATCTAAATACGAAATACAATTACGCATGAATCCCTAAACTCAATCATGCTTGGAGGACATTAACCTCACTCAAAGTACGCTTCCTTACTTAACAAGCATATCATGTCATTAAGATTCTTAGAATACCCCTAAGCATGCTTAATTAGCCAAGATTAATTAATCTAACGCATGAAATTATTAATCATGTTGATCATGAAAATAAATCACATTTAGGCATGTTAACATGAACACTAATGGGGCATTTATACTTAGGGATTCTCATGAAATTTCGGCGCCACCTCCCCTATTTATAGGGCCCCGAAATTATACAATCATTCACCAGCGTACCCATTACATATGGGTTTCATAAATCCATTCATGAACATACAACAATTCTTCCCAAATCCTCCTCCATAACATAACATGTAATTAATCCATTTAATTACTTAAGCTAAGCTCATGCTCATCTCTTAATTTTTTTCCATTATGAAACCACAATCCCTTAATCACAAGCAATTAATCCTTAATCCCATTATTCATCCAAGGTTATGAATGCTCACCGTCTCGAGGAAGGAAGATGGCAACAAGCGGTTTGGGCTTGCGATGTCGTGAGCCAAAAGAGGGCAGATCGGCCGGAGTCGTTGATGTCTTGTAGCGGTGGGCCTTGAGAGTGCAGATCCGGCCGAGGGAGGCGGCGGAGAGCTGCCGTGCGCGTGAGATGGCGGCGCTGCTAGCTAAGGCGGCTCTTGGCGCCGCTGCTTGGCAGCGTTAGCGTGGGCCCTTGGCCGCGCGTGTGGCGGCCGCTGGCGCATGCGCTTGGCGGCATTCTGCAGCCTAGCGGCATGGCTGGCCGGCAGTGGGCCTGGTTGGCCGGTGGGAAGCTCACCGGCGTGGATCTAGATCTGAATTATTTCAGTAAGGGAGAGAGAGAGAGATGAATGATATTTCATTCTCTCTCTCCTCTAAAGTTATATATAATAACATAATTTCATTCATTTTTTTATTAATTAATTATTTAACAAAAACCCTATAGTGTCACATGTTTACTATTCACTCACGGGTTTTTGAATTATTTCATGTCGGGGTCCACTGTCATGATTCTCTCGTCTTCATGCCCGACCCAGATCCGCCAATGCCGGGTCAATTGTCCCAGTGGCACGGGTGTACTGTAATATCACGAGGTCTGTCTCTTGTCAGACCAGATCCGAGAATATCGGCTTTTAGTCAAATTCTTCATCACGGCATACTGTGGCATCGCGGGGTCGTCTCAGTCCCCGACAAGATCCACCTTTCCCGGGATTTGAATATTTGTCTATTTTCTTTTCTCGATAATTAATATGAATTAATTAACATATAATTACTCTGGGTTAATAAACATTTAATTAATCTGGATTGTTCATGCCTTGTGATTTTCCCCAAAATTTCACCGCTTACCATATTAAATTGCCATCTAAAAATTTTGGGAAAATTCTGGGAAAATAAATTTTATTTATTTCGGGGCGGGTTTTACAGTTACAATCCTCCTCCCTTTGGCGGTTCGTATCATCTTCTCCTCTTCCCAGTACAATCCGCATATCCCAAGGTGTTTCCCCTGTGAAAAGAGGCACCCCTCAGCAGTCAACCATCAGGCCTGACATATCCTTACGGCTTCCTTTGTGGCTCCTTGACTATCAAGAGGAGGGGGGGGGGGGGGGGGGTTCTGAGTATTCTAAGTGGTACTTTAATTTCTCTATCTTCCTTTTTAAACTCCAAGGATTCTCCACGATCTCAGCCTGCACCTTTATCTTATCGTCTACCACCGCTTCTGGCACCTCCACAGGCTCAGACAATTCAGTCATACGCTGCTCTAGTACCTTCTCTGTTTACACCTGAGGATCAACTGACTTTTGTATTATTTAGACAATTTCAGCAGTTCCAGTTGATGGACTCCGTTTCTGGTCATGCCAATTCTGCACAGTGTGATCCTTCTGCTTCGGTTACGGGTACTTTAGGCCCTCTTTAGCTTCTTGATTTTGGTTCTTCCCTACATATGGCTCTTGATACTACTCACCTTACTCGCTGCAGCTCTACTCCACCCATTACCCGTATACACATCACTGATGACACCCCACTTCCAATCACCTCTATAAGCCATCTCACCACCAGCTCTTTTTTTGTTGCCAATGTCTCCCATGTTCCTAAGCTATACATACATCTTTTGTCTATTATTCAACTTACTGATCTTGATTACCAGGTTGTATTTCATCGTACTTCTTATCGTGTATAGGATCGCAATAGAGCAAATATTGGAGTTAGCCAACTCCATAATGGGGTCTACATTCTGGAATCTCTTTCCATCCC
This sequence comes from Dioscorea zingiberensis, assembly GCA_026586065.1. Lineage (NCBI taxonomy): Eukaryota > Viridiplantae > Streptophyta > Magnoliopsida > Dioscoreales > Dioscoreaceae > Dioscorea > Dioscorea zingiberensis. Next base: position 26,884,275 of record CM048826.1, read on the forward strand.
GTTTGCATCATTTGTGACCATTCACAATCCACCTGCCATTCACTGTCATGCAACCACTATTGTCTACCATGAGTGACATCATCATTTAGGTCATTTATCTTCCTCTAATTTGTCTTCTTTGGTGAGTCATGGAGTTCTAAGAGACGTCTCTCCCCGTTCTGATATTGCTTGGTAAGAAACTACAACTACTTGATTCATCTAGTTAGTCCAAGTCATCTACTCCTTTTGCTCTCATTCATTATGATGTCTGGGGTCCTGCTCCTTTTATATCTAAAGGAGGGGATAAATATTATGTTGTATTTGTTGACTATTACACGTGATTTACTTGGGTATACTTTATGAATTATAGGAGTCAGTTGTTGTCCGTCTATCATGCTTTTTCTACCTTGGTGCACACCTAGTTCTACGCTACTATCAAGATCTTTCGATCTGATTCTGGTAGAGAATATACATCACAGGCTTTTCGCTCCTTTCTAGCTTCTGAGGTTACCTTGCCTCAATTATCCTATCCAGGTACTCATATACAGAATTGGGTAGTTGGACGCAAGCACCATCATATCTTAGAGACTGCACTTGCTCTCTTATTACGATTTTTTGTTCATTTTCTTTTTTGGGTTGATGCAGTCAGTACTACCGTCTATCTTATTAACCTACAACCTTCCTTTCTTCTTAATGATCATAGCCCTAGTAATTGTCTCTAAGGTTCTCCTCCTCATTATGATCATCTTCATGTCTTTAGGTGTCGGTGCTTTATGCAGCTTCCTTCTCGGGAGCGCACCAAGCTCATTAAAACTGACAAGTTTTTTTTTAACTACTACTAATAGAAATAATATCATCAACATACAAGCACACAATGAACATTTTACCATTTGCATTTGTCTTAACATACAATGTATGTTCAGAAGGACATCTAATGAATTTATTTTATAGGAAATATGTGATGGGTGGAATCGCAAGTGTACGAGTCGTGGTCAAGTAATAGAGTGGACTATGGGGAGTCGGATGTCGAACCACATGGAATAGAAATTACTAACTTCTAACCAAGATTTACTAACTTAGTCTAGTTGGTAGAATTGGGGGGTTTGGTTTTCACAACTAAAGAACTGGAAAGGTTGAATACAAAGACTGAAAATCGAGGGTTGATTGAGATTAACGGATAGCAAGAGGGGATACTTGGGTATGTATCCCTTTCGGATTTCAATTCTAAAGATGAGCAAAGATGTTTATGAATCAATGTTGATACTTCTTGTGCCAATAATCCCTACATTATATCCAACCCCTCTTCCAAGGTGATTGGATAACTAGTCTCCTAGGACTTGATATGAAGCTCAAGGGGATTTCTATATATTGGAAGGATCATGGGGGTGGATTCGTATGAAAGAGTCGTTCGCCCTTCTAGTACCCGATTCCTCGGTGTACTCATGAAACTCTCTAATGAAGCAAGTTCCTAATACAAGGAGGCACTAGCTCTAGCCCTTGTATTGCACATAAGTAATTCCTATTAATGAAATTACAATCAATACATAACATTCATTAGACATTCAAGAAAATATCAACAACTCATCATAAACATTCAATGCTATTAATGCTCAATCCTAAAGTTCAACATACCCAAGTACCAATAGATTAGTGGGGAACTCAAATCCATAAGGAAAAGATTACGAACAAAAGAAAGAGTAATGGAGAACACCATCACCTCCAATGGTTGCAACTCCAATGACTAATCTATCCTCCAGATTGGGGGAGGTGACCCCCAAACCCTAATCTCTCTTCTAGCTTCTCTCCCAAGCCAACCTCCTCTCTCCAGAATAAACATTCCCTATTTATACTCTCACATTAGGGTTTTTCCTTCGGAATTACAGATTTGCCCCGGATAGGTCCGTTGTGGGAAAAAGTAACGATGAACGGGCCCGTGGACGGGCCGTTCATCAGACCATTCAGAGCACAGGCTGCCCTGGACGGTCAGTTGAACGGGCGACTGATCAGCCCGTTCATACTACAGGCTGCGCTGAACGATCATATCAACAGGCGACTGATCAGCCTGTTCAGAACACAGGTTGCTCTGAACGGGCATGTCAACGGACATTCACTAGGCCGTTCACCTCCTTTAGTTGCCAGCTTCTGTGTCTGGTTGTGGACGGCCGTTCATTACCCGGTTCAGCCCTTGTTCACTTCAAAATGTCTTCGTTTGGTCTTCATTTTGTCGATAACTGCTTCCTTTCACTCGGGGTTGCTTATATGCGTACTGTTTACAATATATGAAGCATTTTAAGTACTGGTGGGCTATAAATCATTGAAATCGACATAGAGATACATGTAAAGATGATGTGTAAATATGCTCATTTGAACGCTTATCAATATGCTTCATTCCAATTATACTATATTCTTGGTACTTGCTTAAGTCCATATAGAGCTTTCTTCAAGTTATACACCATATGCTCTTTTCCCTTCTTGATATATCGAGCAAGCTTATCCACAGACACACACACACATCCATCTGGTAAATCTTTCAATGTCATTACACTGCCAAGGCAACGATCATTTTGAACACTGTCTAAATGAACAACCGGAGAAAAAATTTAAAGCAACCAATTCTTAGCTTTTGTTTATAGTCTTTGACTATTAGACAAGTTTTAGGATTATCAATCTCCCCAATAGACTTGTTATGGTCTTCTACACCCATTGCACTCTGTTGATGCTCTAAATGGGAGGGCCCTTGAGATCCATACTCTGCTCAGAGTTCAACTGAGAAGATAGAATGTGAGTGGTGGTTGCTGGATGGTTAAGTAAGGAATGTAGCAAGCTTGGTAACGACCTTAAGGAGTCATCGTCCTGAGAGGTAATTGAACTCTAGTCCTCGGGTTGTCCTTCATGTAAGGGAAGTCTAGGGGCTTCTCCTAGGACCCTTCGATGATCAAGTTAGCAAGAGTTAATCGAAGGGTAAAGAGAAGAAGAGAGAGAGAGGGATGTATGAAATGTTGCAAAGGGGATGAGCAAGAATATGAGGAAGAAAGAGATTACTAGGTGGGAGAAAAGGAAAGACAATTTCCCTCGTTTTTCTTTCCCTCCCCCTTTTATACCTCATGGGCCATTGTCAGGTCGTTGGTTGTGGAGGATCTCCCCTGACGTCAGAGCAGGCGCGGGCGTACTAGGGCCCTACTGCTAGGCTGTTGGTTGTGGAGGGTCTACCTAGATGTCATAGCAAGCATGGATACGCCGGAGCCCCCACTACAAGAAAATAATGATTTACCCACGGACAATTCCGTGGGTAAAACTGCCAAAATCCCTCGGTAAAACATGGACCAATCCGTGGGTAATTAATTTATATCCCTGGGTAATTAATTCCTAGGATTCGATAAAAAACCAGGAATTACCAACGGATAGACCCTGGGAAATCCCTGGGTAAATTATTTGTAATACCCAGAATAAATCCCTGGGAAATCCCTGGGTAAATCTACTATACTCCTTGAATAATCACTGGGTAATCCCTGGGTAAAGCTCTTGTTAATAAGATGAAATCCCTGGGTAATCCCTGGGTAAATCTCTGGTTACTAATATATAAGAAAATACAGGTAATCCCTGGGTAAATCTCTTGTTTATAATATGAAATCCCTGGGTAATCCCTGGGTAATTGTAATATGAAATTAAAAAAAATTGGGCCTTTTATGGGTATTTATTGAACCTATAACCATCAAATCACAAATTCAAATATATTTTAAATAGCAATATCTCACATTTTAATAAAAATAACACTACATAAATATTTAAGACATCAACAAATTCCATTAATGTGTAAGCAAAACAACAATACTTAAGTATTTAGGACATCACCATAGCAATATATAAGTATTTAGACAAGCAAAATAAAATCTTGAAAATCTAAAGGTTTAAGTAATCCTTTTGTAACATTGTTAAGCTCAATGGCATTTTGAGGATTTGTCAAGCTCTGTTCATTTATAGGATTAGTGTGCATCCCACCTGGCCTGTCTCCTCGATTTGGCACAACCCTTCCCCTGCCTCTAGGCATATCTACAAGAATAACTAAGTTGAAATATATAAATTATACTTATAAAAATAATAAACAGTTACAAATAAAACAAAATATAAAATGCATAATAATTTCATAAATCATAACCCAAAAAATGATCCATAATATTAAAATATATATATATATATATATATATATATATATATATATATATGTTCACTACAATAGAATAAAAATAACACTATTCACTATCAATAGACATGTTTTCATCTTCATCATCTTCCATATTTGTTGCTTGCAAATCAGGTTCAACTGCATCTTCTAAATCATCATCATCATGTCCATCATCTACATCCACAAAAACGCCATTTGAATCGTTTAAAGGTGTAACTGCATCATCAGTTATATCAATTGAATGCTCTTCTACTTCATCATCTTGGAATGGCAAATCAGTTGTAGGAACATCAATAATTGATCTAGGTTTGATTCTACACACAGCCCACCAATCAACCTTGTCACGCTTCATGCTTGGATAAGGTGCATAGTATACTTGTGACGCTTGCTCCGCCAAAATGAAAGGTTCATATTTGTTAAATCTTCTTTTATGGTTGATATCAACAAGATTGTAGTCCTTATGAACTTTCATTCCAACATTTGGAGTTGGATCAAACCAATTACACTTAAAAAGCACAACCTTTTTAATTGGAAGTGCTGGATACTCTAACCGATAATTTCCTTTAAAATCCAGTAATAATCCTTGATAGCTCACATGTAATTGGAACCTTTGATACACACTCCACTTGTTGATGGTCGACCTCCCTACAAACTTGTATAGAATTTAAACCCATTCCACGAAGTATCTTGGATAAGTGATCACATTTCTTAAAGGCCACGAGGCAACATCCTTGATGATTTGTTGGTGACATTATTATTTGGATCATGTACCTATTAAATAAACATAAAATCAATATCAATAAAAGTAAAAATTATAGAGTGATTATGAGTAATAATACTTACATAGGACCCTAAACCAATTGACAAAATTCAGTCTCGAGCTTAATATCAACTTGCTCATCAATCATATTTGGTACATTTGTCATTAATTCTTCCACAAATATCCTTCAAAGGAAGAATGTTGATTAATAAGAATATTAAGTACAATGAAATAATTATATGTTTATATTGAATTACTAGCAATAAAGCTTACTTGACATAATGTTGAATCTCATCACAATTTAATAAGACATAAGTGCTTGCAGCATGATACTCTTTACTAGTCAACCATCTTGATTTTTCTCGCCCATATGATCGACCAGGATAAGTAAATATGGAAAAATTCCCTTCACATGGTTCCATCTCACCTCCGTCATCATTACGAGGTACTTTTCTTAATTTTGTGTTAACATGAGGCTCGAAGTAATGAGAACAAAATGTTGATACTTCTTCAACCAAGTATGCATTACAAATTGAACCTTCAACCCTTGCTTTGTTGGTTACTTTCAATTTTAATTGCCGCAGAAACCTAAATCATGATTAAATAATTTTTGTTATACATAAAATAATATTTCTCTAAATACAAATATCAAATTATAAACTTTCATATACCTTTCAAAAGGATACATCCAACGATATTGAACTGGTCCCGCAACTCTTGCTTCATAGGGTAAGTGTATAGGAAGATGCTCCATAGAATCAAAGAAACTAGGAGGAAATATTCTCTCCAATTTACACAAAATCATTGGAATGTCTTCTTGAAGCCTAATCATGTCTTCTTGTCTAATCACAGTACATGTAAGGTCTCTAAAAAACAAACTCAACTCAGTTAATACTTTCCACCTTTATTCACTAAGCAATTCACACGAAAAGCAATTGGAATTAGCGGTTGCATGAATACATGACAATCATGGCTTTTCATTCCAAAAGCTTATATTTGCATATCCACACACCTTGCCATATTTGAGACATACCCATCGTGAAACTTGAGTTTTGTCAACCAATCACACACAACCTTTTTTCTTGTGTGCTTAAGCTATAACAAGCCTTGGGATATTTTCCAGTTCATTCATTTTCTCCAACTCCTTAAAGCACAATAAATTTTTATGTCCTCTCTTGATTTTGCATTATCCTTAGTTTTTCCTTCAACATCCATCACTGTATCAAACACATTCTCAAAAACATTTTTCTCGATATGCATGAAATCAAGATTATGGCGGATGAGATTAGTACTCCAATATGGCAAATTCCAAAATATACTGCGTTTATTCCAACCACATGACTTGCAAATAGGAGCATTCCATTGTTCGGCACTAAAATCTGTTACTTTCTTTAATTGTAAATCCTCTACTAAAATCATTACTAAAATCTGTTACTAAAATCATTTTTATTTCTTCTGAAGGCATGATGTTCTGGTAGAAATTGACGATGACAATCAAACCATGAAACCTTTCCACCATTCAAAAGGCTAAAAGCTTTTGATTTATCCATACAATACAGACAGCTTTTTTTTCCTCATTTACTCCACCGCATAACATTGCATATCTTTGGGAAGTCACTAATGGTCCACATAAGTGTACCTCATATGAAAATTATGCTTTTAGAAACATCATATGTAAGCACACCAACATCCCAAAGATTCTTTAATTCTCTACCAAAGGTTGCAAGTACACATCTAATTTACGCTTTGGATTTCTTGGACCGAGGGTACAATAATAGTTAAAAAACATATAAAGGCTCTTTAGGTTGCACATCCATGGTGGCAAATTGTATGGTGTAACAATGGCAGCCAACAAGAATATTGCTTACGATTGCCCAAATGGTTTAAATCCATCCGTACATAAATTGATCTTACATTTCGGGCCTCGATGCAAATGATGGATTTATGCGATCAAAATGTTTCCACGCCTCCGTCGATGGATTGCACATGACACCATCCTTTTGATCATGCTCATCATGCCACCTCATGTGCTTAGCGTGACTTAAAAAGCATACAACCTTTGTAGCCCGGTGTAGAGGAAAATAGTACATCTTCGATGTGGTATGTCAATCTTCTCTCTCTTGAAGTACTCATCTACTTTTATATGAGGGATGATCACAAAACTTGCAACTTTTTTACGTCCAATATCCTCATTCAATATAACATGCATCCATTGATGCAACAATGGATTTTCACATGGAAGACCTAAGTCTGCTGACAAACTTCTGTTTCATAAAAGTTTGCCAACCAATTTATTATTAGTTGGTAATACTTCATTCATAAATCGCTTAACAAGCATCATAACATTTCTCATGTGAAACTTCGGACTTGATATTCAACAATCTTGCGATGCGGACAGAAACATGAATGCTTGGAACAACCCTCCCACAATGGTTCATGGCTATATGAAGGCATGTCATATAATCTTTGAGTTTTTGGATGCTGGTGTTTCCTCCTCATGTACACTCACAATGTGGAGGTAAATTGGAACCAATCTCGCCCATGACCATGTTGACAAATGGATTTGATCCTTCAGCTTCTCTTGTAAAAGATGAATTACTCCTTGTTTGCGTATAGTTTGACATAACTAAAGATTCCCCATAGCAAACCCATTGATAATAATCCTTGACAAATCCATTCTTAGTAAGATGCAACAACTTCATCCACTAAAAAGAAACCTCTGCCCGGTTACGACATTTACAACAAGGGCATCTTATTTTATCACCATCCATAAATGTTGGTTGACGACAAGCAAATTCAACAAATGACTCGACTCCAACCAAGAATTCAGAGTTAACATATCTACGTCCATCTATAAGTCTATTATACATCCATTCCCGGTCAGTCCTCATTAAAATCCCTTGAAGATAGTAGTAACCTGTGAAAACGATACAATCCATAACATTTCCATAATCACTTATATGAGAATAATCTCATAATACAAACGTAAGACAAACTCATTAGTAATAAATAGTTATTCCAGTAAGAATAATTTCATAATACATATAATAAAAATAAGAACTAAAAATTTCTTAACTAACTAAAAATAAGAACTAAACATGGGTTGAGTTCTACATGGTTTAACAAAAAAAATACAAATAAATAAATAAGTGGTAATTAAATGGAACTGTATGCAAAGGAGTCTCCTCTAGTTTGGATGAGCAACTTGCTAGAGAAGTGCGCAAAGCTGGTAAATTTACATAGACAATATGACCTATCTATCTGAAAACCTGACAATTGTTGGAAGCTGCCTATTTCTGCAATTGTCATAATATTGTATGGTCCTGTAGCTTTGAAAATATAGTTGCTACACTGCGGGCTGGGGCTGAATATGCAGGCCTGCCAGCAGACAACTGTATTCTGATTGCAGGTAGCCAATCAGGTGTCCTTGGAGCTGATCGCATAGGCATGCCTTGTGTGATCTTAAGAAGCAGGTACAAATCTATTAGCCCTATCATGAGCTACATTTCAGAAGTTTAATGTTGAGTCTTTCAAAGTAATATTTAAGGATGCATTGTTGTCTTTTATTCTCCAAATATACAATTGAGTTCCTATATATATACATATATACAAGGATGTGAACAAACTTTAGATCTGATTCATTATGTCTCCAGACCTAATATTAGTATTTCCGTTGCTTAATATGAGCACTTTTCAAGTGATCTCAATTCTATCTGATAATGTTTAACATGCATGAGAGCTGGTGATAAAAAGTGAACCATGAGTAAGTTAAACAAAGTGACTGGTAGTGCATAAAACAACCAGAATTCTTTTGATGGTTTATCTGTTGAATAAGATACAGTAAATCAGTGAAAGCAGTGGAGGCTTTTTTTAAGTCTGTCAGCAAATGGCATTCATAAGAAATGTTGTACATACCTGGCCTTTCACTGGCTTTTTAGTATCTATCAAACAAGCTTCGTTTGACCCAGCAGCGGGCTTGGTCAATTAGTTCAATTCAGTGCTTCTTTGTCACTTGAATCAACACAAAAAAAAAATAGTTAATTAATTAATTAAAAGAGATTACCTTTGCTAGTTTGATATTAGGAGTTAATAGTATGTAATTTAATAAAATTTAATCACTGTTAAGAGTCTTAAGATTATGATGGTAGCTTAAGAATTTATATTTATTATTGATTTTTATGATAATCTAGAACAAAAAAAAAACAATATAAATTGTAGGGGAAATATGAGGTCACTAGGGCTGGAAACGAGCCGAACTTGAGGCAATTTGAGCTCGAGTTCCGTCGAAATTCCATTGTTCGGCTCGAGTTATTTCGAGTTCGAAATTATAATATTCAGTTCGAATTCGGTTCGAGTTCGAATTATAATTTTCGGCTCGAGTTCGGTTCGATAATATTTATAAAAATTCGAGTTCAATTAAAAAAACTTAAAATTAAAATTTTTTTATAAAATTATAATAAAATTCACATTACAAATTCTAAACATAATTATAACTACATTATAATTATATTTTATAGGATAAAAATCAAGAATAAATTATGCAACCCAAATATATATATATATATATATATATATATATATATATATATATATATATATATATTCAAACTTGAGAACTCAAGCGACTACGGCGAGTTGACTCACATATTTCGAGCTCAAATTTGAGTTCAAGTTCAGTTTGTTATTAAAATAATCGAATTGAACTCAAGCCAATATCGAATCGAACTCGAGTTGCTCGCGAACAGTTTGATCGTTTGCCAGTCCTAGAGGTCACACCTCATGCAAATTATTAACAATAATCATTTTTGGCCGAGGCAACTGTTAAAACTATTTTGACACTTAGATATTTAAAAAAATGTACATGATCCTGAACTAAACTTTTAAAATCTAACCCCATGTTGGAGAAAATTTAATGGAATCAACTAAACCAAATTGATAGTTCTGATTGAATTATGCATAACCAGCTGTCAAAGGGCTATCAAATAGTCGTTTTATCACATATACCTTTTCATAAATTGCAGTAGTGTATATTTAGTAAGACCAAGTACAGCTTACTTTAACCAGATAAACTATAAACTAGGAGGCAGCTTGCAGGTTCCAGATTATTTCTAAAAAAAATTCAGCACAAAAACACCCTTGACATAATCAGTCCCATTAATAACATCCATTAATCGTCATCCCTGTCTTCCAAATACAAGATGAAGCTGATATTTCTGGTGCCAGAGAAGGTTCCATGGAGGTTAATACACAATGACAATAAAAGAGCGATTGTCAAAAAAAGCATTGATATCTTAAATATTAAGTGATGAGAATGTTAACCACCGACCAAAATTGAGGTCTTGAAATAAGTGAAGAGATTCTGCATTAACTTGTTAATGGCTTCAAGCTACTAATTCAATACCAATTAAAGTAAAGAGATCTTCTTATATTTAAGTGATGAGAATGTTGTTTGCATTTGTGTGAGTGTAGAACTCTACCAATGTCTCATAAATGGCTCATAGAGAATATTTAACCTAAATCTACAACAATCATTAGAAATAAGATGAAAACCCCTGAAGAGATAAAATGCCTCCTTTCCGGAACTGAATGTCAATCTTAATGTCATAATATTTAGATGATTTCAGAATGGCAAAAAAAAAAAAAAACAAAAAAAAAGCAAAAGCATCCCTGCAAATCAAGATAAACACCTGAGATACTGTGTCACGCCCCGACCCGAAACCGGGACCTCGAGCGCGTCGACAGACCGGCCGTATTTAAGCATTGGTAAACTCAACTCAAATACAAGGCCTAAAAAGGTGATAAGCAGATAACAAAACCATAACATAAAAATAAACTCGAGTTCATAAGAACATAGAGTCATCAAGGTAGAGCCCCTATAGTAGTAGTCCCTATACGGGTCCTACAAATAGTAATGCTCACAAAGTAAAAGATAAAGGAGTCTCCTAGACCTCAAATCGCCTATGTCCCTCCTCGAGCTCCACCCCTCTAAACTTGAGAATGCAGCAAAGAGGAAAAGTGAAACACATGAGCTTGAATGGAAAGCCCGATTAAAGGTACTTACCCTACTTGGTCACAAAGACATAAATAGGAAATATGTCATCCAATGAGGTCATAATACCAACAATATGATCCTAGGAGTCTACCGAGAAACAAATCAAAGTGCTGACCCACGTCTGAAACCCTGCTCTGCATGTAATGAGTTTCAAAGAGAACCCAAGGCTCACTCGGCCCGGTGTGACCCGGACTATTTGTTGTAAAGTACGACCTTTTGGTGGATTGACCCCTCCGGTCCACAGTCGGTAGAACTACCTCTCCCTACGTGTTAACGGTGCGATTGTACCATGCCCACTCACGGGTAAGACCTCAGATTTGCCTCTACGGCAAGGAACCGAGAAGCGCCCAGTCCCGTCCTGAACATTCCCTTTTAGACTTCCCTAGCTCCATGAGTCGACAATAGTCCATAGCAAAGCGGGGATACCAACATCCATAAACAACCATACATGCTCAATAGGATTCCAAAATGAATAATGACGCATGTATGTTATCAAAGAAGCATAAGACATCAATGCATGTAAACAAGTCCAAGAAAAACCGAAACTAGGGTGGGGAGCCCAGAGCAAGTGTACTTACCTCCCGGTTAGTTGGATCTAGGCGTCCCTTCTAGTCTTCTCTAGTGTACTGCAATAACTCCCGAGAGTATAAAGTACATAGACCCTTCAATTAGAGTCAAGTTTTCAACAAGTTTCTAAGTCTCTAGTTTCACATGCATGTCCAACGTTCTTGTTGGGCTTAGGCCCACTAACGGGTTCTAAAGACCATCTCTCGGGTTACTGCCCCTTTTTCCCATGTTTCCATGTCTTTTAGTTGGCCTTAGATCTAACTGGTTTAAACCTTGTCAACTCTAGTTTACTTATCGAGACTAGACTTTATTTAGTTCTCTCTAACCACTTTAGGTGATTTGGGCCCATTTCAAACCCATTACTCAGTTTAACTTGACCTTAGCCCCTTGTTAACCAAGAAAGGGCATTTTGGTCATTTGGGAAATTTTATGACCCTTATATTCTACTCAGGTGACCTAAGTTAGACTTTTCTTCTTTCCCCTTTTTATTTCATTACAAATCTCTATTTTATTTGTTATTCTAGCCCAGCCTGTCGGGCTTTCTAAACAATGGGCTTAATTCCCTTTTTAAATCGGTCCAGGTTTTATTTTAAACACCTTTAACTATTTGACTTGTCATATATTCAATTATTTTAACGATGTGTCACACTACCAAATAAATATTTAGTAACTTTACTAAATATTCTTTAAATCATATGGTGTAACAAGTTAGTTTCTTTGTCACATTGTTATAATTTCATATAGTCGTTTCAACTATACAATCCTTCCAAAATAACCATTTAAAGATTTTTGTCACACTTTTAAGGTATCATATAAAATTAATAATCTACCCCAAGGTTTTAATTTTTACACTAAGTAGTCAATAAGATTTTTGTGACATTACTAAAGTTCCACAATTAATCAACATAATTGTCACATCTCTATAGTTTCCAATTTTACTATCTCATCTAGCTAATTACTATTTGTCACAATAATTAGTTAATATCTTAGCAAGAGAAGAAAATAAACTAATTATTTCAATTAACTCCAAATAACATAATCAATTGTCACACTAAAATAATTAAATCATACTATTCTATTAATGTGCCACACTATTTAAGTTTGCCAAAATAATTTTAAGCTATTGTCACACTTATAAAGTCCTAACAATTATTCTTAACTATATGAAATAATTAGGCTAATAATTGTCACACCACCTAAGTTTTCAAAAATTATTTCAGCCAACTTATTGTTACCGAATTATTCGAAATAATATCTTTATTATATATTTTATTTATTGTTATATATATTTATATATATATTTTTTTAAAAAAAAACATCTTCTTCTTTATGGCAGGTGAGCCCGGACGGCTCGTCTTCTTCTCCGGCTCAGAGCACTGCGTGCTGGGACCAGCCATGAAGATCTCCGACCTCGGCCGGCTCCCAGCGTAGCGGCCTCACCATCCTCGCCGAGTTCTTGAGATTCGGCTACGTGAATAGCTCCCTCCAAACGAGCTCAGGCTGACCAATCCCTTACATGCGAGATACTCTAAGCAGTTCTAAAGAGGTTTAGAGTGCTTACCGATATGTTTTCGAGTGGCTGGCCGCGTAGTAGCAGCTTAGTTCCACTTTCCGGCGAGCTTCCTCTCTCAGCGTCGGTAGGTCCAGTCCCTGCTGCGAAACTTTGACTCGAAAGCTTCCGCACTCCACTGGAATTGCAGAGGAACAACCTCCACCGAGAGCTCCTTCACTTCCTCCGTTCTACACCTCACCGGAGAAGGGAAAACTCGGTTGTTGTGTGTCGAGACTAAGGGTGGAGTGCCCCTTTTTATAAGACTCAGGTAGCTAGACGAAGAGACGCCCATGCGAGCGACCTGCGTCTTAAGAGGCGGCGCTCCCGCCGTAAGCCGTGAGGGTAGGCGGCGAGGCTTCAGCAGCGTTAGCAGGGGAGATGGTGGCGTTGCCTCGGGATGAGGTTACTCCGATGAGCGGTGGAGATTACTTGATCTCTTTCAACGGTTTAGATTAAATCAACAAGTCTCGGATCTGATATTAATCAGATCAACAGTCCAGATTTGATCTTGCTCAACGGCTGGATCATCATCTCATGCCTCGAGATCCTCCATCCGTATTAACTGATCTCAGCTTGCCACGTGGACACTCTGAGATATGCAACCCTTGCCTCGCGATCCATCACCATCAGATGGATTCGCTCTGGGCTTGACACGTGGCGTCCAGGGAACCGTTATAATGCCTCAAGATCTACTACGATATGAGATAATCAAATCTCGACCTTTCTTTCATTTACTATAGAATTCTCTCAACGAAAATTCACGAGAGGTCCCCGAAATGTTTTTAGGTCTCAATTAGGTCCAATCTCGTGAGAGAGAGAATATTTTCTTTTAGTCCCTCAAACTCGAAGAAGTTCCCAGAAAGTCCTTCTAGTCACCATAAACCCTAGTTAGGGTTTTAAATCCCTTAATTTTCCTCATTTTAATTTCTAAGGAAAATTATTTAGCTTAATAATAATTAATTTTATGAAAGCTTTAACACCTTTATTTTCTTAAAATTTCTTGGATTTTACATACTGAACAAAGAAAGAGCACAGAGAAAGCGAGCGATTACGAGCTGCGCGCCGAGTGAAATAAAAGCTCATTCAAGATCGCCGACTTGCCGAGCACCCGGAGGGCCGATGACTCCGACCAGGTGAAATCCGATTTTTCGGTCAAGAACTACACCACGAACAAGAACAAGCGGAAACCATAAGAAGTTCCCGCGATGATGGTATTCTTATGCGTGACAAAGCGGAGTTGAAATAGGGTTTCTACCGGGAGGGGCCTTGATCAAAGGAGGACCACGAGTCGTGGAGGAAGTTGAGGATGGATAGGGATTCTTGAGATGGCGGCAGCGACGGAGGAGAAACGAGAGAAAGAGGATCGAAAGATTAGGGTTTTAGATGGATAGAGAGAGAGAGAGAGAGAGAGAGAGAGAGAGCTGCTGGATTTCTAGGGTGGTTTTGTTTTTGTTTTTCTTTTTTTATGTTTGATGGATATGTTATGTTGAGAATATTAAATAATATGGGTTATGGTTTCTAATTTATTTTTCTGTGTTGTTTTAGATGGATGGATGATGAAAAGATGAAGATTATTAAATAATAATAATAATAATAAAACTTGTTAGATATATATGGATAATTTTTTATGAGAGTAATGATTAAAAATGTTTTTTTTTTAAATATGGATGGTAGGTAAATAATCAAATTGAAGAAGACAAAAAAAAATATATAATTTTTGAAATTATAAATTATTTTCCATCTCAATACTCTTATAATTAATATTTAAAATATTTATATTCAAATTAAATATAATCAATGTTTATTAAACAATTAAAATTTTGTTTATTTTTGCATTTTCCAGTAATACAGTTAATTAAATTTTTTTAGTTAATAAAAATTATTAACATATCCTATAACCCATGGTTTACCCACGGTCCCTTTACCCACAAAAACTCCCATGAATAATCTATGGGTAAATTTTTTAAAAAAATTCACGTATCCTATTACCTAGGGATTACCCACAAATGTATTACCCACGAAACATATCCCTGGGTAATGCATGGGTGGCGTTACTGTGGAACCAAAGTCCCTTTCGCTACCCAGTTACCCATGAAAGCGGTACCCACAAACAACTTCATTTGGGTAATTCATACATTATATTTAACAATACTTACCCATGGATTACCCGCGGATATTTTAACCACAAAGAGTTCCTGGGAAAGGTGGGTAATTTTAAGGTGGGAAATACTCAGCGTTATTTACCTGGATTACCTAGGGATGTATTGTCCCTAGGTAAATCTCAAGTAAATTAGTGTCTATTCACAGTAAAGTTTATATATCTTTAGTTTATCATTTCCTTCTTTATTAAAGTGGGTATTCCACATTGTATTTACCTGTGAAGCGTGTCCAGGTAATTATCCCTAGGTAAATCGTTATTTTCTTGTAGTGCCCCTTGTCAGGCCGTTGGTCGTGGAGGTCGTCTTTGACATTGATGCAGTTATGGATGCGAGAGGTCTCATGCCTTCAACATAATGGAATTTCCACATGGCTTAATGGGGAGGTCCGGTTAGATATGTGAAAACCAGAACCCCCAAGCCTACATGATGGTGCTATGTGTAAGGTATGATTTCCCCCCTAACACTTGCCCCTTGACTTGTTAGGTTGACAAGCCCTTGGCTGGAGTCGACCAATGAAGTCTCGATGTATGTGCCAGATTCGAATTGGTGGGGTATTCACAACTCTTCACAACACCACTTCACTTGTCCCCCCGATCAATCGTGGCGTTAGGTAGGCTTCTGTTTCTGAGTATTGGTTAACATCTCCGAGCTACAATGGACCATCTGGATCTTATCCCCGGTCCTCCTGGCCAAGTCTCTCGAGTTGTTTCTTACTGGCCAGGTTGTGTCCCCAATCATCCTTACCAGGATTTTTGACCATTGGCCATGGCACATCTCCGGTTCTTCTCATTATGATCTAGGTTGTTGACGGGTACTCGTGCGCACGACTGGTCTAAGACTTTGTCGTCTTAGGTTAGGCATAGTTCACTATCCTTGGCTGCTCCGGTTCGCCTCGATTTTCGGGCCCATATCCTTTAGGCGATTCATCTTCATTAAAGGAATGCAGCGGTGGTATGATTGGCGCTACTCCCCAGGCAATCTTTTTGAAATGTTGTTGAGGTAGGGATTATCGTCCATGCGTCAGCCATTGGATGGACATTCTTCTGTCGAATGACATAGACCGTTGGATTATAGACACCTAGATTTGGTGATAAGATGCTAATCATGCTTTACCTCCCCGACAAATTTCTTGAGAATCCATGTCCTAGAGCTCCCGCCTCCTATATCACAGCTTTTGAAGAGCTTTCGCATTCCCAGTATATTTTGGCGTTTCGCCCTTTTAGCTAGGATAATGGAGGTTAAGTTTTTATCTACAGGAGATCTTCAACCATCTTAGAATCTTTTCCTAGTGTAGTTAGTGCTTCCGACCTCCTTCGTTATGCTAGTGCCTTCGGTATCCATCTTCGCTTCGAACTTAGACTCCCTTCTTCTTCCGAGAGGGCCAAGCATCCTAGACCAAGGGAGGTCACTATGTACTAGGAATCTCATAGAGCAAGCCTTCATTTTCCTTTCCATCCTTTCTTTCGAAAGTTTCTCTGCTTTTACAAAGTATGTCCCACTTAGCTCTATTGAAATAGCTGGAAAATTTTATGCGGCTTTGTGTCTTTCATCACATGAGATTAACGCCTACCATTTACTGGCTTTGGCTTCTCTTTTTCTTAAAGAGGATTTTTTGGCTCGAGAATTGGTTTTGTTTTATTCCATGGCAAAGTAAGATATTTTTGGGCCCCCTTCCTTCCAAACTCCCTGAATGGAGGTCCCATTTCTTCTTCATTTCTTGTGGGGATGACTAAGATGTTCTGACCTTGTGGGGTACCCCCTTTATGGATTCGGCCTATAATACGACTATAGCCGAGCAGGAAAAGAAACAACTCTCCATATTTCAGAATTCTGACTCCCTAGACCTCTCCCATCCAATGCTTGAGTCCGTTCTTAGGGCGACTGGACTCTCTTTCGCAGGTGGTAGTATTTTCCCTTCTTTTTGTTCATCTGCTGACCAATGCCTGTTGTTCAATGCTGGCCTGAGTGACGCCAGGCAGGGTAGTGATTAACCTGCGGGCGGTGGTAAACATAGGGGATTGATAAAAGAGCAAGAAAAAGGGAGGACAAAGAGAGAAGAAAAGTCCCTGAAACTTTAAAAGGAAATATAACTCAATAATCAATGAATAAAATTCAACCCACAAGCCGGGTTTAAATATCAAAAAAAAAAACTAACCTAGATAACCTAGAAATTCTATCTTCTTATCCAAATTTACCCAAATCGGCAAATTTTGGTCTAATATAAAAACTTATCTAATTCTAAAATAACTAAACAAAACAGATAAATCCTAAAAATCCGAGTTCAAATCGAATTCATATCCTATCCTAAATTGGCATACCAAGTATTGCCAAAAATAGAAAAAAAACACCGAGAAACGAAGAAATGACGGGGAAAAGAGTGGAATTTGAGGATGAAGGAAGGAAAGCTCGATTGACCCCACGTGCCCGTCGAGACGAGCTTTCCGAATTGGGGTTGAGATGGCTGAGCATCTTCGGGTTATTCATGAGCAGGTCAAGTTAGCTATTCGGGAGAGTAATACCAAGTACAAGGTGAATGCAGACAAACGGCGGCGTCAGGTGTTGTTCGATGAGAGCAACTTAGTGTGGGCTGTCCTCACTCGAGATCGCTTCCCTGTGGGTGAGTATAACAAGCTCAAGGAACGAAAGATCGGACCCTGTGAAGTGCTACAGAAGATCAATGACAATGCATACCAGTTGCGCCTCCCCAGTTATTTGAAGACCTCTGACATCTTCAATGTGAAGCATCTGAGCCCTTGTTTTGTGGAGTTGACTGATCATATCATGAACTAGGGGGCGAGTTCAAGAGGCTGATGCAGGAGAGCCCGAGTCAGACGATACCGAGCTGTCTGATTGCACCATGAGAGCTTTGGCATACCACGACTTGGCGGACCGACATAAAAGCGGAAGGTGATCAAGCCAAGTCCGGAATTGGGGAGCACTTTGGACACGTTTTAGTATTTTGGCCATAACTTTGGCAACCGATATCGGATTTGCGCGCTCAACCCCAATTCGGAAAGCTTGTCTCGAGGCGCACGTGGGGTCCATCGAGCCTATTGGTGGACACCAGGTGCGCGTCGAGACGAGCTTTCCGAATTAGGGTTGAGCGCGTGAATCCGATATCGGTAGCCAAAGTTATGGCCAAAATACCGAAACGTGTCCAAAGTACTCCCCAATTCCGGACTTGGCTTGATCACCTTCCGCCTTTACGTCGGTCCGCCAAGTCGTGGAATGCCAAAGCTCTCATAGTGCAATCAAACAACTCGGCATCGTCTGACTCGGGCTCTCTTGCATCAGCCTCCTTGGGTTGGAAAGAACTCACCCCCGAGTTCATAATATGATCAGTCGACTCCACAAAACAAGGACTCAGATGCTTCACATTGAAGATGTCAGAAGTCTTCAAAAAACTGGGGAGGCACAACCGGTATGCATTGTCATTAATCTTCTGCAGCACTTCACAGGGTCCGATCTTTCGTTCCTTGAGCTTATTATACTCACCCACAGGGAAGCGATCTCGAGTGAGGACAGCCCACACTAAGTCGCCCTCATCGAACAGCACCTGACACCGCCGTTTGTCTGCATGTAACACCCTTATCCTTTTCCGGACCCAGGTGTCACACCAGCCAGGTCAGGGAATGAACCCCAGGCCTAAGGTTGTACAAAACAAACATTTACTCCTAATCAACGCTAATATTAGGAGAACATAAAGTCAAATACAATACTGATACAAGCCATAATGTCTTAAAATACAACACAAGTCTAGATAGGAGTTGACAATACTCCTCAAATCATAAACACGAACTGTAATACACGACGTGGGCCAGGTGGTCAGAGCCGACTAAGGAAATCAAGACCCTATCTTCCATTCTAAGCAGAACCATGACGCTGCTTACTACCTGCAAAAGATCATATAACAACAGGATGAGCTACAGGAGCTCAGTGAGGTACTAACACTACTGTCAGGTTTAATATACCTGTATGCCTTCAATTGTAGATAATAAAATATCAAAATGTGAAATACAAAGACTAAACGATATTTAAAACATGAAAAAAGCATGCTGATCATAAATATGAATCGTGGCAATATCTAATTAAATCAAATGATATGCACATATGCATCTCTTTAATCTTTAATTATCAGAACGGGAGATGATTTCCACATATGTCCTGGCTGATCAACTCAAGCCAGTAGCCTTCACGGTTGGACCAACTCTACAACCGTGGAGGTGACAAGCTATGGAAATAAATCCTCGTCTGCGAGAGATGAATTCCACATATGTCCTGGCTGACTATCTCAAAGTCAGTAGCCTTCACGGTTGGACCAACTCCACAACCGTAGAGGTGACAAGCTATGGAATCAAATCCTCGTCTTCAATCATATGAATGTCAAATCTGCGGGAGATGATTTCCACATATGTCCTAGCTGACCATATCAAGCCAGTAGCCTTCACTGTTGGACCAACTCAACAACCGTGGAGGTGACAAGCTATGGAAACAAATCCTCGTCATCTATCATATTAGTATCATCTACACCTCTACTTCTATACAGCGGAACCAGAGTGGACCAACTCAACACTCGATAGCTCTCCGGTCGGATGAACTCAACGACCGTGAGCTATATGAGTGTATATACGTATACTAAGCACCCAACGGGTACGGAAAGGGGGTTTTATTTCTTGAAATCAGGAGGGTTTGAAAACAGATAGTTGGACTAATAAAACAGAGTTATGGAAAACCGCCCCTTTCCTACCTAGTATCGTACTCTCTGGCTCTATCGTAGAGCCACCTCTGGCGCAGGCATGTATGTGAGTACGGTGCAGTGCACTAATATGTTTATCATCTCAATTTCTATAATTTGTATGTGTTTTTCACATGCTTTCATATACAAAATTTCAAACTCCGGATAAATCAATAAGTTATACTTGAAACCTCGAAGCATTTCATGAAAAGTAATAATTTCATATCATGAATTCCCAAGCAATATGCACTATAAGAATACGGAAAGAAATGCGTTTATTTACAGTTGTGTTCCCTCACCTCAGTCTGGTTAGGTCCTTCCACAGCAGCGGCCTTGCCTTTGCCCTTCTCTTGTCCTTAAAATAAAAATACGGACTTTTTAGGAATACGGAAATCGTATTCTTAAGGCATTCTTGAATCTAACTCATTAGAGCACAAAATTTCCAATAATCAACTAGAGTATGATTCTCCTAGCATGAACTTCGTATTTCTACAGAATTATAATACGAACTTGCCCTTCATTGAAAGAATTAAACTCTAATTATCGGTGACTATCATATAACTTCTAACATGCTCATTTAAACAGGATTAATGGTTAAGAAAGATCATGAAGCTTTAATCGGCTCTAATTTACCTAAGTTTTCTACAAAAAATTCGGCAGCACCTCCTCTGTTTAGAGGGCTCCGAAAATATACAAACATTCATCCATTATAATCCAACATACTTGGATTTTATAAATTAAATCCCTACTCTAACATCCAACTCCATCCCTGCAGGTTAGCATAGATGCATACAATTTATCATGCCCTCTTTCAACATATATCATGAAATTATTAACCCCTAATGTCACGCCCCGAACCACGGCCCAGGCACGTAGACAACCGGCCGCACCCAAACAGGAACTAGTCCCCATTCAGGCGCAAGGCCTTAGAAACTCTTATACAGTAAATGTACAGAGGTAATGATAACAGCGGAATCATAAGATAAAAGAAGAAGGGAGTTTATACAACTCCGTACAAGTACAATACCGGGTTTACACAACCCAAGACCAGGATCTGGTCCAGTCACCCCTAGAAATCCATACAACAAGGAATACATAATACAAGTCTCACACAAGATAAAAAGAGGTACGCAGACCTCGAGACAAATACAAATAGCCGAGTCAACCACTCGGTATATCCCCGCCTAAGCTCGACCCTACTCCTCCTCGTCTGAACCTGAGAACACACAAGTCAAGTGCATGAGCCTAAAGAATAGGCCCAGTAGGGTCGCATACACAATAAAAGAGGCGGAAGCCATAAACAAAGAGCAGAACATAGTAAGTAACAACATGTAAGTGTAACAACACCACAAGCAAGTAACAAGTAACTGGAATATGGATAAATCCACAGATGTACTAAATCTCTGGCATATATGATACTAAGATGTCTACGACATCAACGACACCGTCGGTATCGTCTTCGGCCTAAGCCGGATAATGCTATAGCAAACATGTGCACATGGTCAGAAAATGCCGCTCTCTGACTGAGCCAGGTGGCCAGATATTATACGCCTCACGGGCATCCGTCAGGGAGCATCACGCCGTGGCGGATATTATACGCCCTGCCTCTGCCGGGGCATCCGTCCGATGGAGCACCAAGTGCTCGTGGCCAGATATTATACGCCCTCTGCAGGGGCATCCGTCTGATGTATCATGCCTGAAAGTAAGAGATTCTAGTACAAATACCTAACAACAGGTATACATATATATCCAATGCAGCAACATCTTGAATATATAAAGATCAATGACCTCATCGAGATCGGAATTCAATACGTATCCAAGGAATAAACTCTACTCAGATACACGTACGAAAAACATGAAAGCAACAATCTCCTCGAGATATAAAACCGATACATATGAGGAAACTCATCTCGAATATGTATTGGGAATCTCTCGAGGAAATAAGAGTACAAAATCAAAGTAGGATAGGAGGAAGGAATACTCACAAACCTCCCGTGCGAGAGCCTACAGAATATATTGAACAACAAGTATATATCCAAGGAAACAATCCATCTCGAATATATATATGAATAGAAAGAAATCACAAGTAGGGTAGGGAGTTAGAAATACTCACTACACCTGGTGCGAGAGCCTACCTGGCTAGAAGCAAAGTCTCTGATCCTCGTCGCGTCTCACGCGTCCGAGTCGGGATCTAGTAAACAGATAGGAAAATCTCAGTGCCTCCGCACTTAAACGTCTCCTATCTAAATACGAAATATGATTACTCATGAATCCCTTAATTATCTCTAACGTGGAGATTACCTTAACAATTGGTGATTCATTGAATTAAATCATGGTTGAAAAGGCATTAAGCTTACTCAAAGCATGCTTTCTTACTTGGCAAGTATATCATGCCCTTAGAATGCTCCTAAGTATGCTTCATTAGCCAAGGCTAATTATACTAGAGCATGAAACCATTACGCATGTTAATCATGGGACTAATTACAATTAAACATGTTAACATGAACACTAATGGGCATTTATGCTTAGAGATTTTCATGAAAAATTCGGCGGCACCTCCCCTATTTATAGGGCCCCGAAATTAATACAATCATTCCACAATTAAATCTAATTAGCACATACAATTCATAGCCTAACAATCACATAATCCTTAGCATCCCTAATCCCACTCCTAATTAACTATTAAGTCCTCTCATTCACAGCCCCAGTCCTCCATTCAACCCCTTCATTAACATACATGGAAATTGAATCGATTATCCCCAAATTGAAGGTCTGTAGCTCACCCAAAGGAGGAGACGGGGATGGACGCCGGATCTGGCCGGAATGAGGAGGAGCGGAGCTCTCAGAGGTGAAAGCGCGCAGTGGTCCCCGTGAGGGCCGCGAGTGGGAGGTCGAGGCTGGCCACCAGCGTGAGGCGGCGTGGGCGCGGCCTGGCGGCATGCTCATGGCACGTGGCGGGGGGCGTCTTGGACTGTCGGCCGGCCGGATCGGGCGGCGAAGTCAGCGTGGAGCACGCGGCAACCAGCAGCGTGGCGAGGAGGTTCTTGAGCCGGTGATTGCCGGCCGACGGCGTTGAGGTGGCCGGCTACGGCGAAGGCGGCCGGTGGGCCGCTCTCGGTATAGGCGTGCTCGATCGAGGAGGGAGGAGCTCCCTCAGATCTGAAGCTCAGATCGTGAGAGAAAGAGAGAGAGAGAGAGAAATGAAAATATCATTCTCTCTCTCCTCTTTGTTATATAATAACTTAATTTGATTATTTTTAATAAATTACAAATCCTTTAAATGTCACATGTCTACTATTCCCTCACATGTACACTGTTCAATCACGGGTGAGTGAATCATTTCTATTCAAACTGGGGTCCACTGCCATGATCCTCACGTCCTCATGCCCGACCCAGATCCGCGAATCTCGGGTCAATGATCCCAGTGGCACGGGTGTACTGTATCATCACGGGTCTGTCTCTCGTCAGACCAGGTCCGAGAATATCGGCTTTTAGTCGAATACTTCGTCACGGGTTTACTGTGGCATCACGAGGCTGTCTCAGTCCCCGACCAGATCCACTTTTCCCGGGACTTGAATATTTGTCTATTTTCTTTTTTTGTTAATTAATCCGAATTAATAAATCTATAATTAATCTGATTAATTAACACATAACTAACCTTGATTAATTAACTCATAATTAATCTGGATTATTCTGACCTGTGGTTTTTCCCCAAAATCTCACTGTTCATCATATTAAATTGCCACATAATAATTTGGGAAAAATAAATCTTTATTTATTTTGGGGTGGGTTTTACACCTAATATTTCAGTTCCAACCAAAACTCCCGATATCTCTAGGTTACCAATCAATCCCTTGATCCAGCTTACATGAAGTAAGGAGGGTGCTCGTCGGTGCTCAGATCGCTGGACAGGACAGAGGGAGAGCTCGCCGGGCCGTGGCAGGCGAGGATCGCGGCCGAGATGCCGGGCGGCTGATAGGGGAACGACGCTGGGCGGCTCGAGTAGGACAGCCGCGGCGCCCATGAAGGCGGCGGCTCGACACATGTCGTCACCGCGATGCCAGTAGGGAGATGGGCGGCGGCGGTGGCGATCACGACGCCATGGTGATCGTCGGAGGGCGGGTCGGAGTGCAGGAGAAGGGCACAGATCGAGCTCGCCGGCGTTCGCGGAGAAGAGATCGTGAGCGAGAGAAATAGAGAGAGAGAGGTCGTGAGGAAAAGAAGATGAGATTCTCTCTTCTCTCTCTCTCTGTCCTTTATAAAAACAATTCTAAAGTAACTTTAAAAAAAATGATTATTTAAACTAAATTATTATCTTATTCTTTTACTATATGAACACGGGAGCTAATGTTTTCCCGACCAGATCCACTTCTTATGGATCGTGATGATGACTTTATTATTATTTATTTTTTTTATTCTTTTATTAAATTAATCCTTCTTTATATCTTTTCAGTAGATCACGGACTCTACTGTAACTTCACGGGGCGCCCTCACACACCCGACCGAGATCCATATTTTCCGGCTTTTGACTCTGCCTGTTGTGCCTTATCGGGACTTACATTTGTCCCGTTTCTCTAACTAAACAATTGAAATTAATCATTACTTATTAATTTCTCTAATTAATAATCCGGGATCTCTCTCTTCAGTCCACCTCTAACTATTTAAGTGAAAGTGACCCGGCCCAATATGGCCTTCTCTTGGCCCAATAGTTGCACGGTTGGACTTTTAATGAATTGAATTCCCAATTTTCCTTAATTAGGTTGTTAAAGTAATTAATCTCTTTTATGTGCTAACTAATCTCAGTAATTTCCTCCAAAAAATAATTTATTTAATCATAAAAATTCCGGGGCGTTACAGTCTGCATTCACCTTGTACTTGGTATTACTCTCCTGAATAGCTAACTTGATCTGCTCATGAATAACCCGAAGATGCTCAATCATCTCATCAGCTCGGGGGTGAACACGACCAATTCGTGGGACGGTGGTAAGATCAAGTACTCCTGATGGGTTCCGCCCATAGACAACCTCGAATGGGCTCAAGTCGGTAGTCCGATTCTTCGATCTATTGTAGGCGAATTCTGCTTGAGGTAGTGCTAGATCACACTGCTTCGGTTTAGTTCCAGCCAAACTCCTCAATAGGTTGCCCAAACTTCGGTTCACTACTTCAGTCTGGCCATCTGTCCGGGGGTGGTATGCATTGCTAAAGTTCAACTGCGTCCCCAATTTTCCCCACAAGCATCTCCAGAAGAGGATAACGAACTTGGTGTCACGATCGGATGTGATGAAGCGAGGGACACCATGCAAGCAAACAACCTCTCGAAAGTAAAGATGTGCAATGCGTGTAGCATCCATAGTCTTCCGACAAGCTATAAAATAGGCCATCTTGGAAAATCTGTCAACCACCACCATGATAGAGTCTGAGGCCCGCTGGGTACGAGGAAGGCTCAGAACAAAATCCATATTAACCTCAAGCCAAGGGGCTTCAGGGACTGGCAAGGGAGTGTATAAGCCTGCGTTGGTGAGAACTCCTTTGGCCCGCTGACACACAAAGCAGCGGTCCACAAAGTGAGCCACGTCGCTAGACAACTTCGGCCAATAAAAGTCTGCAGTTATGAGGGCATAGGTCTTATCACGACCAAGTGCCCTTCATTATGAAGTTCGCTCATGATCTGCTGTCGCAATGAACAGTCAGGGATGCACAGCTGCAGGCCACAAAACTGGTAACCGTTATGCAAAATAAAATCGTGACGATGTCCATCGGTTACCTCTTGAAGGATCCGCCAGAAGGAAGGATCATCCGCATACATATCCGTGAAAGCTTCAAACCCTGCAACTTTGGCGTTCATTGTGGTGAGAAGAGAACTGCGGCGGCTCAAAGCATCTGCTACACAGTTAAGGCTTCCTGCTGGATGCTTCAAAGTAAAGGTGAACTCTTGCAAGTACGCCACCCACTTAGCGTGTCGCCTGCTCAGTTTGTGTTGGTCATTGATGTACTTCAGGGCTTCATAATTGGTGAACAGGATGAACTCCTTTTGTATGAGGTAGTGGCGCCATTGCTTCAGCGACTGAACTATGGCATAAAACTCCAGGTCATAAGTAGAGTAGTTCTTCTTCGACCCCGACAGCTTCTCGCTAAAGAAAGCTACCTGTTGTCCTGACTGGCTCAAAACACCTCCAACGCCAACTCCAGATGCATCACAATTGACCTCAAACACTTTGTCGAAGTCGGGAAGTGCGAGAACTGGTGCTTCAGTCATCTTCTGTTTGACCAGGTGGAAGCTAGTTTCGGCCTCATGCGTCCACTTGAAATCGCGCCTCTTGAGACACTCTGTGATAGCGGCAATCAGCGAGCTAAAGTTTCGGATGAATCTTCTGTAGAACGAGGCCAGCTCATGGAAGCTTCGAGCATCATGCAAGGTCCTCGGTCTGGGCCACTCCAAGATTGCATCGATCTTTGATTGATCTGCATGAACACCGTCAGTAGAAACAACAAAACCAAGGAAGGTCACAGAAGTGGTGAAGAAGGAACACTTCTTTCGGCTGACGAACAGGCGCTCCGTTCTCAGCAACTCAAAGACAGCGCGAAGGTGGTCAAAGTGTGAGGACCAACTCGGACTATAGATGAGGATGTCATCGAAATAGACCACCACAAACTTGCCCATAAACGGTCGCAAAACCTGGTGCATGAATCGCATGAATGTACTGGGGGCGTTGGACAACCCAAAAGGCATCACCATCCAGTCGTACAGTCCATGTTGTGTCTTGAACGCCGTCTTCCACTCATCTTCAGGTCGTATTCTGATCTGGTGGTATCCGCTCTTCAGATCGATTTTTGAGAAGACCTTCGAGCCGGATAGCTGATCCAACATGTCATCCAGGCGAAGGATGGGGTAGCGGTACTTGATGGTAATTTTTTTGATTGCTCGGCTGTCTATACACATGCGTCACGAGCCATCCTTCTTTGGCACCAACAAGGCTGAAACTGCGCAGGGACTCATGCTCTCTCGGATGTGGCCGTTCCTTAATAACTCCTCCACTTGCCGCTGCAATTCTTCGGCCTCCTTGGGACTGAGGCGGTATGCTGGTCGGTTCGGCAAGATCGATCCTGGGAAGTTCCTCTGGCATCAAGTCTGTGAACTCCAGGAGTAACTGCCGCACTTTTGTTGGCAGATCTGGATCCATGTCTGTGGCACTATGCATGCAAGGTAGCAGTGCATAGACTACATCGCCCTGCTTGATCCCGCTTAAAAATCTGGACATAGAAAGTAGGTTAGTATTGGTTACCGGAGTAGGAGGCTTTTCTTCTTGGCGAGGTGCCAACACGATCCTTTTTCCCTTGATGCTGAGGGAATAAGTATTCTTCCTTCCATCTTGAACTACGCTCCGATCATACTGCCATGGTCGCCCCAGTAGTAGGTGACACGCATCCATTGACACGACGTCGCACCATGCATTGTCAAAGTACCTCTACCCAATGGAGAAAGACACGAGACATCGTCGATCTACTTTTACCTCGGTGCCTTTGTTCAGCCATGAAAGATTGTAGGGCTTCGGATGTCGCTCCGTCTTCAACTGTAACTTCTGTACATCGTCTTCAGACACCACATTCTCACAACTACCGCTGTTGATGATCACCTTGCAAACCTTATCGGCCACTGTGCAGGTGGTGTGGAAGATGTTGTTTCTCAGCCAGTCGTCCCTTGATTCATCCTTGGGTGCCAGCAGACTCTTGTGAACAACGAGGGTCTCATTGTCATCCCTAATCAGCACGTCACCAGCCCCATAATCATCGCCATAATCATCATAAATTGGTTCCTCAGGCTCCTCAGCCTCCATCTCTTCAATCATTAGGTTCTTTCCCTTCTGACTAGCAGGTTTCCGACACTCGGGTGATTTATGCCCCTGCTCACCAAATCTATAACAATGAACTCCAGAGTTAGAACTACCTAACGGTGCTTGCTGGACTGGGCGGGGTGCCTGAGGGTGAGCTGTCTGGCTACTCTGATCACTTTTGATTTGTGGTCTTCTATTCTGCTGCTTTTCAATAGTGAGGGCGCGCTGGTATTCCTCCAAAACAGTCCATAATGAGTGTAGACTGAGAACATCTTGCAGTAGTTGGCGCAGACCTCCCAGATATCGAGCCACCAGTTGCTCCTCCATCTCGCATAAGTCGTTCCGTGAGATCAATTGGTAGAAGTCCCCTGTGTACTCATCTACTGATCTTGCGCTCTGTCTCAACGTATGAAGTCGTTGAAACAAGGTTTGGGTGTAGCCGAAGGAGAGGAAGTGCCCTTTCATCTTCTTCTTCATCTTGTCCCAATCTACAATCTTTGTTTTGGGGCAGCTGCTCCCACCACGCGGATGCTCGGCCCTTCAACTTGATGGCAACTAGCTGCACCTTCAGATGATTAGGGACCTCCTTGTACTCAAATATCCTCTCGACCTCGTTCAGCCAGTCGATGAAGACTTCAGCATGTAGGGTTCCAGTAAATTCGGGTAACTCCACCCGAAAGCCAAGATCTCTGTGACCCTCCTCTAGTGCACGGTGCTCTCTGGACTGCCCACGCCGGGAATAGGGGTTGACGAAGGTAGACTCAGAGTCGTGGTCTGAAACCTCACGATCCCCCAAATCTCGTGCCGGCAACCGTTAGGTCAACTCCGCTACTTGTCTCTGCAGATCCTCGTTCATCGCTTCCAAGGCGATTGGGTCTCGAGATGGACCTTCCTCTGCCAGAACATATCCACCACGATGACCACCACGGCCACCACGACCTCCAGCCATTGATGCCGAGGCCACAGGAAGGAGATGATCTCTGATACCAACTGACGCCGGGCAGGGTAGTAATTAACCTGTGGGCGGTTGTAAACAGGGGGGATTGATAAAAGAGCAAGAAAAGGGGAGGACAAACAGAGAAGAAAAGTCTCTGAAACTTTAAAAGGAAAATATAACTCAATAATCAATGAATAAAATTCGACCCACAAGCCGGGTTTAAATAGCTAAAAAAAACTAACCTAGATAACCTAGAAATTCTATATTCTTATCCAAATTTACCCAAATCGGTAAATTTTTGTCCAATAGAAAAACTTGTCTAATTATAAAATAACTAAACAAAACAGATAACTCCTAAAAATCCGAGTTCAAATCGGATTCATATCCTATCCTAAATTGGCATACGAAGTATTGCCAAAAATAGAAAAAAAACACTGAGAAACGAAAAAATGACATGTAAAATAGTGGAATTTGTGGATGAAGGAAGGGTCCATCGAGCAAAACCTAATGGACCCCACCTGCGCGTCGAGACGAGCTTTCCGAATTGGGGTTGAGCGCACGAATCCAATATCGGTAGCCAAAGTTATGGCCAAAATACCGAAACGTGTCCAAAGTGCTCCCCAATTCCGGACTTGGCTCAATCACCTTCCGCCTTTACGTCGGTCCACTAAGTCGTGGTATGCCAAAGCTCTCATGGTGCAATCAGACAACTCGGCATCGTCTGACTCGGGCTCTCCTGCATCACTAAGCTATCAATTTTCTTGCAGAGGTGCTTTCAGGCCAGAGTTGGCTGTTGAAAATGGTGAGGGAGGGCTTGAGATCTTTCTCTTCAGGCACTTCTTTGCCTCAGAAGGTTCAGAGTTTGGAGGAAAGTGAAGGACTAGCGGGGGAAAGGTTGAAGCGAGAGGAAGGTCGACTTTCCGCCGCATCTCCTTCCTAGGGGCTCAAGCTTCGAGGCCTTATTTTGATGGCTAGCAGTCATGGTTTAGTAATGTATGATATGGTATTGTAATTACCTTTTATCAAATTTGGAAAGATGATATGGTATGGTATGGTATGGTAAATATGTTGTTTGTGTTTATTTTGATGGTACGGTATGGTTGCCGAAATAATAAAACTACAAGAATACCTCAAATACAAATTAATATGAAATCATATTAAATTCAATGATTTAAGATCCATAAATTAACAACAACAACAACTAAGCCTTAATCCCATACTATATGGGGTCAGCTATATGGATTCTCTGTTTTCATGTTGCTCTCAAATATGAAATAAAAATAAAATAAAAGGAAATGAAATAAACTGAAAATAAAATGAAATAAAATGAAAAATAAAAATACATAAAGAACAATATCCCTACAAACAAAGCTAAGCTAATGAAGGAAAACCTTTTAGCCGACTTATCGGTAATCCTATACTAGGCGGGGTCGGCTATATGAATTCTTTGTCTCCATGTCGCTCTGTCAAAAGCAAGATTCGGCTCAATATCTAACATACGTAGGTCCTTAGACACCACCTCTCGCCAAGTAATCCTAGGCCTACCTCTACCCCTCTTCTTACCTTCTACGACTAAACTATCACATTTTCGAATTGGAGCACCTGGGGGTCTCCGGCGTACGTGTCCAAACCATCTTAAACGCCCTTCTCGTATTTTATCTTTAATTGGTGCAACATGCACCTTCTGTCGGATGTGTTCATTTCTAATCTTGTCCAATCTTGTATGACCACTCATCCATCTTAACATCCTCATCTTGGCCACATTCATCTTATGCATATGTTGAACTTTAGTTGCTCAACACTCGCTCCCGTATAGCATGACCGGTCTAACTGTCGTCCAATAAAATTTTCCCTTTATTTTGTTAGGCATCTTTTTATCACATAACACCCCCGTGGCACTTCTCCATTTCAACCATCCAGCTTTGATTCTATGGGTTACATCTTCATCTATCATCCCATCATCCTGGAAAATGGAACCTAAATACCTAAAATGGTTAACCTTAGGCACTACCACCCCCTAGTTTCACTTCTCCTTCATCTCTCCTACTTAGACTAAAATTACAGTGCATATATTCTGTCTTACTTCTACTTAACCTAAAGCCTTTACTTTCTAAAGTGTTTCTCCATAATTCTAGCTTTTGATTTACTCCATCTCTAGTCTCATCCACTAGGACAACATCATCCGCAAACAACATACACCATAGGATGTCATCTTGGATATAACTAGTTAATTCATCCATTACTAAGGTAAACAAGTATGGGCTCAAGGCCGATCCCTGATGTAGACCCACTGTTATAGGAAACTCCTCCGTATCGCCTCCTACTGTTCTCACACTTGTAACTGCTCCCTCATACATATCCTTAATAATATTTATATATTTTACATGAATGTTTTTCCTCTCCAATACCGACCAAAGGACTTGTCTTGGTACCCTATCATATGCTTTCTCTAGGTCAATAAAAACCATATGGAGATCCTTCTTCTTTTCTCTGTAGATCTCCATCAAGTTTCTTAATAGGAAAATGGCTTCTGTTGTGGATCTACCTGGCATAAAACCAAATTGGTTCTCTGATACCTTCGTGATATATCTGAGTCGATGCTCTATTACCCTCTCCCAGAGTTTCATCGTATGACTCATTAACTTAATACCACGGTAGTTGGTGCAATTTTGAATATCTCCCTTATTCTTATATATAGGAACCAAAATACTCTTTCTCCAGTCGTCTGGCAATTTCCCCCCTTTTAGGATAGAGTTGAAGAGTTTGGTTAACCACTCTACCCCTACTTCTCTAAGGCACTTCCAAACTTCAATCGGGATACCATTTGGGCCACAAGCTTTTCCAGCCTTCATTTTTTCCAGTGCCTCCTTGACTTCGCTAGGCCTGATCTTACGTGTATAGCTAAAGTTCCTTTCTATCGTTGATGCATAAAAATCTGTAAAGTTATTCTCATGACTTGCATTGAACAAGTGATCAAAGTAGTTTCTCCATCTCTCATTGATTTCCTTATCTCCTGTCAAGACCTGTTGAGACTCATCCTTAATGCACTTGATTTGGTTCAAGTCTTTCCCTTTTTTATCTCTTAGCCTTGCTATCTTGTATACTTCCTTTTCCTCTTCTCGTGTCCCTAACTTTTGGTATAAATCAGCAAGGGATTAACCTCGGGCCTCGCTAACCGCTTTCTTGGCCTCCTTTTTTGCCTTTTTATACTTTTCAAAGACTTCTCCATCCTCAGCTGTAGGTAATTTCTTATACCAATATCTTTTCTCTTTAATAGCCTTTTGAACCTCTTCATTCTACCACCATGATTCCTATGGTCTAGGTCCCAGTCCCTTAGAGACCCCTAGGAGCTCACTTCCTATTTTCTCAATACGATTCGACATCTTCTTCCATAAGGTGTTTGCATCATCTTTCACATTTGTGCCTCCTTATTCCCATATTTTATCCTTAAATGCTAATTGGTTGGTTCCTTTTAACGCCCACCATCTAATCCTACTTTTCTTAACCCTCCTTTCTGTTTTTACTATGCCCTTTTTCTTCACATCCAACACCACCAACCTATGTTGTATGGTTAATGCTTCTCCACGTAGAACCTTGCAATCTTTACAAATAGATTTATACCTTCTTCTTGTAACAAGAAAGTCAATTTGGCTACAATTACCCCCATTCTTAAAGGTAATCAAGTGTGATTCCCTTTTCTTAAAGCAAGTGTTGGTCAACACCAAATCATGAGCCAAAACAAAATCTAATATAGATTTTCCTTCCTCATTCCTGTTGCCATATCCATAACCTCCATGCACTTGCTCGTAGACATCACTAAGTCTACCTACATGTCCGTTAAGATCACCCCCAATAAAAAGCTCTTGTTCACTTGGAATCCCTAGAACTACCATATCCAAATCTTCCCAAAACTTGACCTTATCTTCTTCTCCTAAGCTTACTTGAGGGGCATACACACTCACGATGTTAATTATTTCTTTTCCAAACACTAGCTTCAAATGTATAATCCTGTCTCCTACCCTTTTCACTTCAACCACTTTGTCCTTCATGTTTGGTTCCATAATTATACCAACACCATTTCTATGTTTTTCCCCTCCACAATACCATAATTTATAACCTGTGTTACCAATCTCTCAAGCCTTGTTTCCTATCCACCTAGTCTCTTGCAAACATACAATATCTATCCTCCTCCTTTTTAGAGTGTCAACTAACTCCATAGATTTTTCTGTCAAAGATCCTATATTCCAACTACCAATCCTAATCCTACTCTCACTCTCATGGACTAACTTCTTTACTCGCACCCGTCCACTAAGATGCGAGAACCCTTGCTCATTTAACACCACATCCGGGCGTCGATGTAGCGAGACTAACTTCTTTACCCACACCCTTCCATGATATGGGAACCCTTGCCTATACTCCATCACACCCGGGCAGCGATGTGATGAAACCCCTTGCTCATTTAACATTACATCCGGGTGCCGATGTAGCGCGTGCCTAGGTAAGCACGTCCCAACGGTATATATTAGAGAATCCATATCATAAGAATGGCAAAGTTTTACGCTGGCTGTCAACCTACCGCAACCCTCATCCTTTATCCGGGCTTGGGACCGGCTATGCTCGCATAGGCGGATTTGATCCATAAATTAAATTCAATTAAATTATAAAACATTCTTATTAAAATCTTACAAAATATACATCAAATTGTTACTCATTAATTTAAAAATAGAAAATTATAATAAAATTAATACACATTTTTTAAAAATTTCTATGTTAAAGTTTTTGTATCATATTCTATTAATATTTGTTTTTATGTTTTCAGAATTAATATTTTCTCTCTATTTGATATTGATTTCATTTCAAGTAGAAAAATGTGGCATCCCCAGCTATTGGAAGGCCTTCATCACATGGGAGTTACTCGCCTCATGACCATAGTACATAGTAACAGGGAGTAAGTTTTTCTTAACATATGAATTGTTTCAAATAGTAACTTTTAGAAATCAAACTTTGATGATGAACTAGATCTACAAAAGCTCGTGGTAAAGTAGAAGATAATATTGTCAAGCTTGTTGCTTTTGTTTGTAAACTTGGATTTAAAGATAGAATGATTATGTTTTGTCTTCTTACTGTTTTTTTTTTTAAGAATTCTGGTTATAAATGTTTTCTTAAATAATATTGTTTTCTCTATGTATGGTTGTGCAAGTGATTCAAATTTCTTGTCTGCAGCCTTTTAATTTCTTTATTCTGAATATATAAACCATCGACTTTAGATTACTATGACGTCATGTGGGGATTTTACTATGATATTACTGATATTATATCAGCAACTATGTTGGATGTTGTAGACCTGCTGGTTACGGTGATGATCTGTGATACTCAGTCCACCCCACTCCTTTGGACTCAAATTAAAGAGGATTGATTAAGGTTATAGTGGCTTTGATGGATGGGTACAAAATTGAAAAGATATTTCCACTTTATATTTGAGTAGGCTCCACTTCTTTAATATTCACTGGTGAAAGTAGATAGAGAAGAGGTTGCAACTTTAATACTATTTCAGGGTTTGAAGAGAATAACAAAAGAATAAAAGCATGAGATATATTTGTTCTTTAGAATTTTCATACAAGTTTTTGGGAGCAGTCAACTCTGATTATTTACTTTGTCTTTGTGATTTCAGGCAATCCTGGCAAGTGACTTCTTATTGACTCAATTCCGCCAATTAGAACGCCTGCTTTTGGTTCATGGACATTGGTGTTATAAGAGAATTGTTTAGAAGAAATGAGGCGGCATTCGACAATCTATATTATGTGGCTTTTTAGTTGTTTGATGGGCATAACCAATTTTATGACGTTGTGAACATGTTTCATTTGTTTATGAAGTAGTGAACAAATGTGTACATTTGATATTTTCTTATTATCAATAAATTTTAGATTATTTTTCAATTGTAATTGAATGTATTTCAATAGCTTACAGGTGGCTATAGGATTGTGGAAAAAATTATTAAAATAAATAAAAATAAGAAAAATATTAAAAACAACAAGTAGCGGCGGTTATACAAAACCGCCACTAATAGTAGAATGAGTGTTGCAAACAGCAGCAAAATTAGCGGCGGTTTTGTGTAACCGCCGCTAACTGCATGACGAATTTGGCATAAAGAACATGGAGTCTGCGGCAGTTATAAACCAACGCCAATCATATTACTCACTTTGCGGCGGTTATACCGACGGTTCAATAAAGCCGCCGCAAATTGCTCTGGTGGCACCAGTATTTGCGGCGGTTTTCTCATAGCCGCAGAAAGCAGTTAGTGGCGGTTATAATCGCCGCTAAATGCTCTAAAAACTGCTGCAAATACCCTGGAGTGTTTGAGGATGGGCCATGCATGTGGACTTATATATATTGGTATACTTGAAGAATTTGTTAGGAGAAACTGATTAAATATAATTAGAGACCATTAGATGTCCATGACCATTAAATGGGTGATGTTGATGGCATGAATTAAGTGAAGTTGGGCCAACTAAAGTGAATTATGTAACCATTAACCAATTAATAGGCTGATATAGACTATTAATACACATATTAAGTTCATGTAGACCCGATTATGAGTAGACACTCAGTATTTCAGACTTAAGAATACTGAGATTGTATTTTGTTTAACAGATCTCGGCACATAGCACGTAGATGACACATAGATTTAGACCCTGATCGTCACTACTGAAGAGGTGGGTAATCATATCAAAAATGCACGGTACGTATTTTTCTGAAAACCTCGCATGTAGAGATTTTCACAAACAAAAAGTATGACTATTTTTATGAATATGTGAATGCAAATGAATTTCCACTATATGCGGTTTTTACTAAACTCTACTGGGTTCTATTAGGAGGTGTTTGTATGGGCGGACACCTCTTAATACCGGTGTTGAGTTCAGAATGTTTTGGAACTGGTTTATGCATCAAATTTTATAGGTTTACACATTCGTGTTTTTGAGATAGACTCGATCCGTGGTGGGATCTAGCAGTCGATGTTAGACTTGATCCATGGAGGGATCTAGGAGTCCGACTCGATCTATTGTGAGGATCTAGAAGTCGATGCTTCATGCATCAGTTCGTGTGACAACACGGGACTATATGCTCATCTGATGGGATGCTCTCGGGGACCGGACATAGGCTTGAGAAGGCCTTTCGGAGGCTAAGTAGACCGTGAACCGAGTGGTCACTCAGGGATCGGTAGTGTTTTATGCCATGATAGCATGTATTTTCTGAGTGACATTTTTGGGCCCCGGGCCCGGTGTTTGTAAGTGGTTGTTTTGGGTCGCGGCCTGGGAAGTTATACTTGTTGATGTTTTGGGTTGTGGGTCAAGCGTTCATATTTATTATATTTATATTTCTTTTATGCATATGATTTGTATATGGCACCCACTAAGCCTTAGTTGGTTGGTTCAGCACCCCTTGTTGCTTTTCCTCGACAGGTAACGACGAGTGGCAGAGTATCGGCGAGTAGGAGGCGAGTCGCCTATACTTTGGGTTTTTGTTGACTCCTGGCGAGGTTGGTGGTACCCGCATGGGATGTGTGTCTTTCATTTGTGTGTGAGGTTTATGAACCTATTAGGGATGTTGTATTTGTAGACATTATGTTTTATGACGCATTGTAGGGTCTGTGTTGCACATAACTAGGTTGATATCTTAGGCCTTACATCCAGGCTAGGGCCTATCCTTGGTTTGAGCCCGGCTGGTTTGTCATGTGCTCAGGGCCCAAGACCGGGTTCGATGTGTGACAATTTTAATTAGTACTAATTAAGTTCAAATTTTGATCAACTCATATTAAAATTTTCCTTTTAAACTAAATTCATATAATTAGCCTCAAATTATTATTTTTGAGATTTGTTAGCATCTAATATTAAATTTATGAAAGTATATAAATAAATATAAATTCCTTTCTTTAAGTTAATTCTTTGTGGTCAGGAGGTGGAGTTGGAAGAAAAAGATCAGGGTTAGCTGGACCGACAAGCCCTCTTACCTTCCATTCTTCAATGCTAGGACAGACCATCGGGTAACAATCTATCTTCAATGCTATATATTTGTTTGATGTTTTACTTGAGACTGACAGTCTCACAGTGAGAAGAGTCACTATAAGTAACCACAAGGAAGAAAGGAAGGAGAAAGAAGAGATCGAGATGGAGGAGTACAGTGAGCGTGGAGCGAGGCAGCAGCAACCACTGCTGCTGGACATCGACGAGTCATCGAGAGCTTCCGAGGAGCTGCTGTCGTGGGAGCCGGTGCCGTGGAACACGCGCTTGAGCCTCGCCTGTTGGGAGTCCAAGAACCTCTGGAAGCTTTCATGGGCTGCCATCGTCATCACCCTCTTCAACTTCATGCTCAGCCTCATCACCCAGATGTTCGTAGGCCATTTGGGCTCTTTGCCTCTTGCCGGTGCTTCCGTGGCTAATGTTGGGATTCAGGGGCTGGCCTATGGCATTATGGTAATCAGACTACCTTAGTTACCTATAAATGATAAATGATTAATTGATCATTAATATGATGAATATATATATATATATATATATATATATATGCAGTTGGGAATGGCAAGTGCAGTTCAGACTGTGTGTGGGCAGGCATACGGAGCCAAGAAATACGGAGCAATGGGCATCATATGCCAGAGAGCCCTGGTCCTCCACTTTATTGCAGCAGTGATCCTGAGCTTCTTTTACTGGTACTCGGGGGCATTCCTCCGGGCCATCGGGCAGGCCGATGACATCGCCGCAGTGGGCCAGGTCTACGCCCGGGGGCTCATGCCGCAGCTCATCGCCTTCGCCCTCTACTGCCCCATGCAAAGGTTCCTCCAGGCTCAGAACATAGTGAACCCCATTGCTTACGTCTCTGTTGCAGTCTTCCTATTCCATCTTCTTCTATCATGGCTGGTGGTGTTTGTATTCAGATATGGAATTCTTGGGGCTTCTCTTGCACTCAGCTTCTCTTGGTGGGTCCTCACCATCATCACTTGCCTTTACATTCTCTTTAGCCCTTCTTGTAGGCTCACTTGGACTGGCCTTTCCATCAAGGCCTTCAAGGGCTTGTGGCCTTACTGCAAGCTCACTGTTTCATCCGCTGTTATGCTCTGGTAATTATAATTACTTTATAAATTGATCAATTCTATGCTTTTTATTTCTTGAAATGCATGTTACTTAACAATAAAATAACACTTTATTTATTTATTTATTTATTTATTGATTCTCTCCATCTCTCAATAACAAGTCACTTTTATTTGAACAGTCTGGAAATATGGTATTGTCAAGGGGTTGTTTTTCTGTCTAGTTTTCTCCCTAATCCTGAGGTCGCACTTGATTCCATGTCTATAAGGTATGTAATATAAATTTGTAAACCATGATTATTTTATTTTATTTTATTTTATTTTATTTTATTTTTAAAATATGTAGACCTTCATAACATTAATATTTATTTATGACGTCATTAATTAATTTGGTTTCAGTGCCAACTACTGGAATTGGGACTTCATGATCATGTTGGGAATGAGCAATGCAGCGAGGTTAACAGAAAACATTGACAAATATATACTTTTCCATTAATCCGAACTTGATGTTAATTTGAAATTAATTAGTCTAAACTGTGCTAGCTCCTAATTAATTAGTTTCGGTACTTGGGTATATGTTGAACAGCGTGAGAGTGAGCAATGAGCTTGGTGCTTCTCATCCCAGGGTGGCAAAGTTCTCAGTCATAGTAGTGGTGACCACCTGTGTCATAATTAGCCTAATCATCAGCATCCTTGTTCTTATTCTCCGAGTCCCTCTCAGCAAGCTCTACACAACCAGTGAGGATGTCATTGAGGCTGTCTCAAATCTAACTCCATTGCTGTCCATCGGTATCTTCTTCAATGGCATTCAACCCATACTCTCAGGTATATATTATACAAAGAGCAATGATATACATACCGACCACGTTTTCCAAACAGTTTTCCTGAATTAATCATATCGATTCAAATTATATAATTTGAAAATCGATATGATTAATTCAGGAAGGCTGTTCAGGAAACATTGTCAGTACATATATCATTTCTCTTATATAAATAACCAATTTTAAAGTTTTTTTATAAAAAAAAACCCAAATTTAAAGTTTGGATTCTACTTTGTGCATAACACATTAATTGAGCTTTGATTTGATAGGTGTGGCCATTGGGTGTGGATGGCAAGCAATTGTTGCGTATGTCAATGTTGGAGCTTACTATATCCTTGGCTTGCCTGTTGGTTGTGTGCTTGCCTTCAAAACAAGCTTAGGAGTAGCTGTGAGTTGATGCAAAGTAAAGATTAGTTTCATGCAATTATTCAATTAGGGAGCTAATTATTATCATGATTTGTCAATCTTTTGCATATATAGGGGATATGGTGGGGCTTGATTCTTGGAGTTTTTGTTCAATCATTCACCCTTACAATCATAACTATAAGAACGAATTGGAACAAAGAGGTATGTCCACAGTGTTTTATTTCATTAGGCATTTATTGGGCTTCTTTGGTTCCGAGATAACTCTAATTATCCCACACAAGGATTTGGTATTTTGTAGAAATAATTTATTAAAAGAATATAATTATGAATTAAGATTTTAAAAATATTATATAAATAATGATAAATAAGCATTTTTATTAAAATTATTTATTTAATTAAATATTAATTAAATCGAACTTTAGTCAACTTATTTTAACATTTTCTTTTAAAATTAAATTTACAAGTTTAACTTGGACAATATTGAACCTTATTTGCACCGAACACCACCACTCTGGGGATAAAGAGGGTTTTAAATTTGACCTTGTCTAACTATAACCCATATTATTAATTTTCATGTAATATGATGACTTAAATACTTTCAGTTTGAATGAGCACATTTTCTTTTTATTGCTCTGAGGTTTGAAAATCATTTTTTTGATTTTATTTTCTAATAAACTAATTTATTTTTTGTTATGTTAAAACATGCTTATATGGTAGTTGAAGATACTAAAAAATATTGGCCCGTTTTACATTACAAAATAAAACTTTAAAAGCAGTCCTATCGTGTCATTTATTCTTTGGTGATTCTTAAATTCGGTTTATACAAATAGTTTCATAACTAAATTTCTTCAAGTCTTGATTGAATACCCAACTAATTAGATCAAAGTATGAAATAATATTTATCTTATTTCACAATGACTAAATGTAAATGAATTCATTTTTTTTATTTCTTTTGACCTTCAATTTAAGTGAATTTTATTTCGCCCTATTTGCACATTATTAAACTTTAGTTCTGCAGGTCCAAAAGGCAATTGAAAGGTTGAAAGAGGCCGCAGAAGAAGTTTCTCGTGGACTCTTGGAGGAATGAGCATAAGCATGATTTAATATCATTTTATTTCTTTAGTTGAGCTCCATATAAAGCTTTATTTGTTGCGGCTTATTTTATTTCTATAGGTAAAAAACACTCTTTTCTATTATGCAATTAGGTTGCGATCAGTTTTTCAATTCCTATGAAAATTTATTTCTATGGGTGCATTATTTGTTGCATGTCAAAGTTGTTGTTCCCAAAATTCCAAACCCTATGGATGAACGTAGACCATATGATTCAGGAGGCATGACAATTTCAAGAAAGAGAGATATCGTTCCTAAAATTGAGGCCTTGTCGCTAGGGGCGGAATAAATGTTCCAAGGGCTACAAAAGCACCTTGCCCACAAAGGCACCCAATGGATGGATGGAAGAAAGTGGAGGCTCATTCCTAACCAGGAATTCACAGTCGAATCATTGTATCATATCAAAATCGACGGTGGTACGAGAAGCTCCCTACCTGTATCCTTCTGGAAGCAAGCGTTCCCCTTAAAAGTCAAACTCTTTGTCAAGTTGGCATGGAAAGACAAGCTCCCCACAATTCAAAACCTAGCAAAGCGAAACTGACAAGATGAGAGGACGAGCTGCTACCTATATAACACCCATGAGGAAACTTCGGAACACCTATTTATCCAATGTCAATATGCCGCAGATATATGGACACACTATGGTCAACTCCTCGATCTTAGGACCCCTCCCTAACAGGGTACAAGATTTGTGGGGTGAAACATCAATCGGCAAGCATTTGGGGAAAGAGCTGAGAAGAGGATGACATTTGCTAGTGCTGGCTATCATATGGAACTTATGGTTACAAAGGAACATGAGATGTTTCAACGATAAACGTTGTATTTGTATGAGACCCATCCGCCAAGCTGACTTCCTCTTCCTATCATGGTTCGAAAGTGCCCATACCACCAAAAAAGCATCTTCCAATGGTGTCTTTGTCTGTGAGAATTGTAATTTAAGATTTGGAGGAGTTGCTGGGGTTGGTTTCTTGGATTTCAAAGATTGAGGGTTTAGTTTGAGAATCCTTGAGTGGCTTGATTGATTTGGGGGTTGGAGGTTTGATGGTGTCTTCTTCATCCTACACTCCTAACTTTCTCACCCCGATTGATGTTAAGCTAAATGGAGTCAACTATAAAGAGTGGTTCACCACTATCCGAGTCATTCAATTCTTGGACTCGATTTGTTT
Organism: Dioscorea zingiberensis; assembly: GCA_026586065.1. Lineage (NCBI taxonomy): Eukaryota > Viridiplantae > Streptophyta > Magnoliopsida > Dioscoreales > Dioscoreaceae > Dioscorea > Dioscorea zingiberensis. The sequence goes on from CM048826.1 coordinate 26,925,576, forward strand.
GGGTATGTTGATGGCACTTCTCTGCCACCCTTTGAGTCTTCCACTATCAATTCTGATGGCTATATATCCGACATTTCAATTTCTTCTGATCATCGTGCTTGGTATGTTGCTGATCATCGAGCTATGGCTATCATCTGTTAGTCGTGTGAGCTTGATATTCGAATGGAGATTGGATACCTTACCACAACACATGAGATGTGCGAGCATCTGTGCCAGATTTTTAGTAGTCCAATTCTGCTCGTTAGTACTTTTCTCGGGATATTGCTCATATTCAGCAGTGTGAGCGATCAGTCCGGGAGTATGTTACTGAGTTGCGGCCTCTTTAGCGTTAGCTTGACTCTTTGGAACCTCCCACTTGCCTACATTGTACATGTTGCCAGACTCATGCACAATCTCGACAGATTCAGCGAACCTTTGAGTTTCTGAAACATATTCATCCCGATTTTGAGTCAGTTCGCAGTCAGCTGCTTAATCTGGAGCCTATACCATTTGATAATGTGGTTCATGTGTCATTTCTAAGGAGACCAGACTGGACAGTCTCTCTACATCTCGATTTTCTTCAGTTGACATAATTCTTGTTGTGGCTTCTCGATGTCACTTTGGGACACCTACACTTATTGTTCCGTGAGCTCCTCCTGTTCGTGTAGACGAAGATGCTCTTGATAATAAAGACTGCCAACTCTACGCTTGGTCCTAATCTTCTAGCCTGTAAGATAGTCCTGCATGGAACAACCAGAAGAGGAAAAGGTAACAGTCAAACCATAGTCAGTAAGCTGACTAACAGAAATAATATTTAAGGTGAGGCCATGAATATGATGAACAGTAGGAAGGTCAAGTGAAGTGGAGTGAAAATGACCACACTGCGTGACAAGCAAAAGTGTCCCATCAGCATTGCGAATACTGGATGAGGGGGGATAGAAGAATGGTCAACTAGGCGAGTCACATTGGAGGTCATATGATGAGTAGCATTAGAGTCCAAGATCTATGACAAGGAAGTCGTACTAGAGATAGCAGACATAACAGAGGAGGAACCAGACTAAATGGCTCGCTGTATAGCATGCATCTGCTAAGTGAGCTTAGCTATATGAGAAGTAAGATCTGAAGCAGAGTCTTGAGTGGAAGCCTCGGCAGATGCTACATAAGGAGAATATGGAGCATCAGGAGAACACTGCTAGGAATGCTATTGTAGTTGTCGCCGCTTAAGCTTGGGACACTAAGCCTTCATATGCCCTTGCCACTTGCAGTAGCGACACAAAAACAGAGGATGAGTAGACGAGGTCTGTTGAGTGGAGGGAGCAGATAATGTTTCTGCTTCCATATGTGTAAAACCCGCCCCGAAATAAATAAGAATTTTTATTTATTTATTTTCAAAATTTATTAAATAGTAATTTAATTTTGGTAAGCGATGAAATTTGAGAAAATTATAAAGGTCTAATTAATCCTGATTTAATTTAGTACTAATTAAATCAGATTAATTATTGAGAAAAACAGACAAATATTCGAATCTCGGGAAAAGTGGGTCTGGTCAGGGACTGAGACAACCCCGTGATCTCACCGTGCACTTGTGACACTGGGTCGTCTGACTCGGGATTTCTCGGATCACGCTTGGACCCTGATTTGGATTCCGTGATCCCACTATTGGTCATGTGAGGCTACATGAACCCTGTGACTCCATAGTACCACATGTGGAGTCACAGTAACAATAACATTTAATTCAAAGTATTATGGATTTTAATATTTTGAGTAAAAAATATATATTTTATATATGTTAATAATAGAAAAGAGAGAGATTTTATAAATGTCTCTCTCCCTTCACTTCCTTCTCAGCCGGATGCCCTAGTTGTCGTTTCTCCTCTTCTCCCGATCTTCCCTTACCCATGCCCACCTCACCACCGGCGAGCCACCGGACGGCGTCGCCCCGTGACCCCAACACACGCCAGACGCCTGAGCTCCAAGGCTTCCTCTCTCGCGCAAGCGCCACTGCAGCTGGAGGCGCTGCCGCCTCTACCGCCGGATCCGTGCCCCCACCACAGCCCCGCGCCGCCTGCTCGCGTGGTTGCGCCTCCTCCGCTACCGCCCTTTTGCGCCCCGCAGCCGGCCTGAACACCTACACGTGCGAGCAGCTGCCACCTTGCGCGACTGAACGCCGTCCGGCGCCGCCACCTATCCGGCCATTCCTTGGCCATGCCGCCCACCCCTTGCTGCCCGGCGGCATGACATTGCAGCATAGTCCGGCCAATCTACAGCCTAGATTCGGCGAGCGATCGCCGATGACATTCTTTTCCTCGGTGAGCCCTAACTTAGAGAATGCTTGTATGGTTAATCGAGATTAACAACTCATAGGAAGCAGTTAACTAGTTAAGCTCATGAATGAGGATGAGAAATGCTCACTGTGAATGAAACTATGAAGTTTTGGGGGGATTGGAGGCTATGGGAGGAGTTTGGTATTAATTGAGAATTGTATTAATACTTTGAAGTAAATCACATTGATTAAATCGTTAAGTATGTGATTGTTTGTATAATTTTCGGGGCCCTATAATTAGGGGAGGTGCCGCCGAATTTTCATGAAAAAAATTATAGGAGTTAATACCCTAATTAAATCCTAGATATCATGTTTTCATGCTTCTAGGTTTTTGAAGAGTGAACCTTTACTAAACATGATTAATTGGGGGTTTAGGGTTATGAATTTAATGGTCTTGGATGACATAGATTGTATGTGGATAATTTCCTAGAGAGGATATGTTCTTAAATCAGTTTCTTGTCTATGAAGGTTGTTGGTAATTTGATTATTTGATGGCTTGAATTGCATAGAAAAGTGTTTTTTCTTTAATCTCCATTACATTTTCAAGAAACATCTTTAGGGTTAAGGCTTGGAAATGCTCAAATCTCGTGGTTCTGATCAATAGTTAATTATAATCACATATTGGAAGGGGACAGAATTCTTCAGTGATTTATCATTGTTTTGACCACCTACAACATGTTGTTCCATATGTGTTATAATGTAGCAAAAGTAGCCTTACCTGCATAATTATCATCAGTTTAAGTAGTGAAAGGGATGCAGTTGTAGTTATGGTTTGCATCATTTATTTGCAATTAAATGTTTGGTATGTTTTCTTCAAAGGGAATTTAAGGATTTGTTATAAGGTTACAACTTACAATCCATTTGCCGAGATGAACTATATCTTGGGCCTAGTTTGGACAAATGATAGATGGGTTATGTTGTGTGTTGGCTATGATTAAAGAATCTAGTTCTTTGATGAGTGTATTCTTCTTTATTTCTATATTGGTGTTGTGAGTTAATTGTTGAACTCACTTGGGAACAGAAATACATGTATTTCTGATTTGTTCCATTTGTCTGAAGCCTTGGATGGTTATGTGGTGGGTTGTATGAAATTTGTGAACTTAATTAAGACAAATGGGAAGTAGAAATTCAACAGCTCGTTCCTGTTGTCTATTATGAATTTCATATTACTTTCGTGGTTATCAGGAGGTCTCTTGTGGCTCATAAGGACATATACTTTAGGAAATTGATTTTGGATGATGGATGGCAAATTTGGAAAAGGACTGGGATTTAATAAAGATTATGGGCTTCGATTTGAGGGTTCAATTTCATGATTTAGTTAGTTACTGTAGCAGTAATGAAATTGTGGAATAAGAACTTCAATGTTTTCATGAAGACTCGAAATTCGACTCCGATCGTCCCGATAGTTCAGGAGTATATTTAAACTAATAAAAATGGTGCGAGCAGATGTCTAAGAGCCCGGATCCATCGGTTACGAATTTAAAAGATGACATTTTGGTAAATTCACAAGTAGGGTGATTTAATGCATGTAATGCATTCCTTTTGATGTGAAATGTTATGTGATGAACATTTACCATGTTTAGGACGTGGTGAGCTGGTCGAGGATCTGAGTGGAAGGCTCGGACCCGAGTAGGTCCTAGAAGCGAATGAGGTAGGATGTCGCACGGGTGCTGTGAGTATTTCTAACTTATAGTATTCTATTGATTCTGTTGTTGTTGTGCTTGATGGATGTTGGAGTCCATCTTTTGATTCCTGCTCTGTTTGTTGACATGTTATGCTGGTTGCATTTGTTTGAGCTTGTATGTTCTGATATGATCTGCTTTGAAGGAGTACCCCTTGACATTCTTCTTGTGTTATTGTGGGATGGCCAGGAGGTGGTACTCCATGGCATATAGCCAGTAGGAGTGATACTCCATGGCATATGGCCAGTGGAGTACCCTCTGGCATTCTACTTACACCTGGGATGGTCAAAAGGGGGTTGTACTCCATAGCAGTCTATCGACATTCTATTTGTGCATTGCTTGAGTTGGTATACTCTAATCTGATTTGCTCTGCTTGTTTGTGAGTATTCCTTCCTCCTGCCTTGCTTTGATTTTGTGCTTATATTTCCTCGAGAGGTTCCCAATACATATTCGAGATGGGTTTTCTCATATGTATCGGCTTTATATCTCGAGGAGATTGTTGCTTTCATGTTTTCTTATGCTTATTTGAGTGGAGTTTACTCCTTAGATACGTATTGGCTTCCGATCTCGCTGAGATCATTGACCTTATTATATATTCAAGATGTTGTTGCCTTGGATATATATGTATACCTGTTGTTAGGTATTTATACTAGCAATCTCTTACGTATAGGCATGATACATCAGACGGAGACCCCGGCAGAGGGTGTATAATATCTGGCCACGAGTACTTGGTGCTCCATCGGACGGAGGCCCCGGCAGAGGGCGTATAATATCTGGCCACCTGGCTCAGTCAGAGAGCTATATTTTTTGGCCATGTGCAGATGATTATTATAGCGCTATCCGGCGTAGACCGGAGTTGATATCTGGAGGATATCATATAATACTGAAGGTATCATAGTATCGTATATGCTAGGAGATTGAGTACATCTGTGGATTTATCCACATTCCTGAGACTTGTTATTTGCTTGTGATGTTGTTTCACTTGCGTATTTGCACTTGCTTTATTCTGTTCTTTGCTTATGGCTTTCGCCACTTTTATTGCTTAAATTGCGATCCTACTGGGCCTTTCTTTGGCTCATGCACTTGGTTGCTTGATGTTTTTCCCAAGTGACGACGAGTAGCTAGGAGCGGGACTCTGGAGGGAGCTTCCGCGGGACAGCCTAGCAATGTCGGGGATATTTGAGCTGAGGTCTGCGGGCCTCTATCCTTTTTCTGAGTGAGAGTTGTATTTTTATTCGGGACCTGCATAGGGCTTTTATATAACCTTATATATTTTCTTCCTCTGATTCATAATTTTAACTCTGTTTTAATTATCTGCTTGTGTTACTGAGCCTTGCGTGCTTATAGGGGTGACCCTATAAGTACGCGGCGTCTATCGCGTGCAGCGAGGCCCGGGAGCCGGGTTCGGTATAGCTGCCTCAATATGTTTACCAAACCGTTAGCATTGTTGTTTGGGTCATTTGGATTTGGACGACTTCAAGGAGCTGGCCTTTAGGTCTTGGATCATCTGACACTAGCGATCCATCTGATTCTCTGCACAAATAAAGATAGAAAGTCAGGCATAAAATTCTAAGATGATTCCTTAGGCTACATGACTACTCAGGAAAGCGCACTACCCTCTGACTCAGGGAACTCAACCCCAATAGGGCCAAACCTAAAGGCAACGGAGACGGGAGCCTTACTTTGGAGGAAAGAGAGTTGCTCGCATTCTTTGGCTGACGATTTAACTCTGTTGTTGTCTCGGGCAAGGTCACTCCATGAGGTAGGAATCCTTCACTTATTCTCACAGGAAATGAAGAGGAATATTCTAGATTTCTAGTCATGAATAGAAGGGAGGTCACTCAAAAAGGATCTTCTGCTATGGGTAGCGAAGAGGTACCAACTTCCATTATGTTTTCTTAAGGAGAATAGAAGTCTAAACCAACGAACAGAAGGCTCTAAGCCGAATTGTTGGAAGGAGCCTATGAAACCATAAAGAAGGCTCCATGAGTTTGGAATAAGTGAGGGTAAAAAACATAAAGATACCCTCAAGGACGTGGTCAAGGGGAAGTCTGAATCCAGCCTTGAAGGACTCTAAGTAAATCGCTATCTCTTCGCACTTGGGAGAATCAACTTGCTCATCAAAGTCAAGTATCCTACTACTAAAAGGGGGGGAGATACCTAGGCTCTGTATGATAGATGAATACTCAGAAGAAAGGATATTGCTAGGGATGAAGTCTACTTTCAAGTTGGAACCTTCGGAAGATGGGGAAGAGACTTCCATACCTTTGACAAGAAGAAGAAAAAAAGGTTGCTAGTGCGATCACCGGGACTCTCTTTGTATCGGAGATGAAAAGGGAGACGAGAATGGAAAGTGAGAGCCCTTGATGCTGGTGATCTTATTTATGGAATAAATGTGGAGTAACAGACGTGCTTCGTTCGAAAATATTGTAGTTACAATCCTACAGTGGGAGCCAAGAAAATATCTTGCGGATATTTTTGACACATGGACTTCGATTCCAATCGCGTATCAAATGATTTTCAGGGAGGCCGAGCCAGGAAGGGTGTTTGCTGGATTCATTAAGGAAGCGCCTCGTTAACTGGTTCGACGCCAAAAGTCACGAGCTTGAGAACCAAGGAAAATATTGATATTAATGACGACAACCATAACCCATCTTAGAAGGTTGAAGTACTCTCTTAGTTGAAAGCTGGGAGTAATCAAGTAGTCTAAGTCGGACCATTAAGCAACACACAAAGAAGAGCATACCCTTGAGTCGGATCACACCATAGAAAAGCAGCTTGAATTCCCAAGTCATTTTAAGCTGAAGACTTGCTAACCTAACAAGTCGGGGGGCAAGTGTTATGCGGGAATATCTTCATCGTATACGTTGCATGATCCTAGAGATTAGAAGGCAAAGGTAACAATCCTACAACTGAATAACTGTGAATATAGCTTCTAGAAGGCATAGGAGGGGCTCTATGCAAGCTTATCCAAGACAACAAAAGGCTCCATCCAAGCTGGCACTGAGCTAGAGCTTTCTTGACACCCAAGCAATGACTTCTTGGCATCCAAGTCACCTCCAATCATCCAACCGCCTCTTAGAAGAGATAAAATAAGTTGATGAGAGAAAGCAAAAGGACTTCCTCTGGGACCTTCCTGTCCAATCTGGAACCATCCTACAAGCACCAGCTCTCTCATAGATCTCTGACTCTCTCTCTTTTACTTCTAGCTCACTATCAACTTATTCTTTGATCCAATTTCTTCTCTGAATTCTTTTGAGAGAGATCTTAAATCTCTCTTCTCCTTTCCTTGATCTCGTTTGGTTGACTTGTTCGTTGGAGAATCCAGGGATAGACCCCAGACTTCTTATTGTAGGTCGCCTCATCGGACTTCAACAACAGAGGAGATTCTTCTCATCGAAGCCATCACCGATGGCTGTTCATCTTCCCATTTTTGGTCAGAGAAACTACCATCTCCATCAAATCTCACTAGTTGATCTAGATAGGCTTTAATCCTGAGGAGGAGCTGATTCCATTGTATCAACAACTTATAAGCTTGAAATCTTATCTTAGACTTGGTTAATTTATCAATCCAATTACCTTCACTACCACAATTACATTTGATTTCTCATATTTTATAAAAAACTATAAAAAACTCAAAACTATAAAACATAAAATAGTTTTACAATAAAATATATACAATTATGACTTATGTGGTGTTTGGAAAATGGTTTGAGGGAGACATCTCTTTCCTCAAATCAAACACAAACAAACACTTATCTTATTTCAAACTTAAGTTTTTATTTATTTTAATTCATTATTAAAATTTAATTTATTTAATTTATTTTTATTCTTTACATGTGAAACGACTATATTACTCTTTTTATTTTATCTATTAAAAACCCATAGAAAACAATTTATGACCAAAATTGATTAAAACACTAATATACACTGTTAACAATTAACAATAACCATTTAGATAATATAGTTTTAAATATATCATAAATTGAAATTGTCAAAATACTCTCTCATAACCACTCAAATTTTCACTTCTTTGTTAGAGGTAATTAATTTTAATAAAGAGCATTTAAGTAATTCACAATCTCTAATAATAATAAATATTTGATTTCTTCCAAAATAGATTTAGGGGTTGTTTAGTTCGATGTAACTAGCTGTATTGTAAAAAGTTTTACATGTAAAACTTACTTTGGCATGTTTGGTTTGATGTAAAAGGATAAAAATACAGTAAAACTTTTTATATTTGGGGTTGTTTTGCTGCATTCCAAATTACGGCTAATTCGGGCGTAAAACAAAATGCAGCATAACTTATGCTTAAAATCACCCTAAAAAAACACGCGCTTCTCTCTCGCCGCTTCTCTTCCGATCAAAGGTCTCTCGATTTCCGGCAGAGTAGTCTCCCTCGATCCCCGGCGCTCCTCCCTCTTGATCTCCAGCGTCCTCCTCTGAACTTCGGTTTCCCATTTGGCAGCTGCTTCTCTTCCAATCTCCGGTCGTTGCTTCCGGTGAGTTCATCTCTTTCTTTAGATCTGAAAAATTGGTATTTTTCTTTCAATTAGGGTTCCTATAAGATATTTGTATCTCTAGATTTAGATTTAGGATATTTGTATTCCTTTACAGGTCTTCTGATCTCCCTTTTTCTCAATTTTTCCCTTTCTTTCTTTGAAGTTTTGATTTTTCATCAATTTTGAATCTTGGTTTTTGGAGAAGATAACATATAAAGATATGACAGAATAATCTTCAATCAGAGTGTGAACCCAGGTTTATTTACTTCATGGTGGCCCTTTTTATTTGGAGAAGATAACATATAAAAATATGGAGAATTTTGTTGTAGAGATGCTAACTGAAGTGTTTATATCTCCTCTTCTGTTGTACTCAATTTTGCAAGTGTTTGCAAGATACAACACAATTTTGTAACAATTATGCAGAAATTGATGATTCTAAGTCTTTTTCAATCCTTTTCAGAAGAAAAATATATAACTTATCTTTCAATGTGGATTCTTCGTGGACACAACAAAAACTCTTGATTTGCTCTTACTTTGTGAGTTCTTGTTTACTGTATTTAACTAAGGAAAAGAATCAATTTAATCAGTTTCCTTTGGTCTGTAAGTTTTATTTGGTCGGTTTGGTTGTAGTTTTATTAAAAGGAAAAAAGAAAGAAATGATTAATCACTTTAAAAACAAACTTATTTACACTCAACAGTATGTTGTTTTCAGAGAAGATTTCTAGATACTAAGACATTTTAGTATTATGATCAGGTATGTGTGAACTGATTCAAGTGAATGTGAATTGTTTCCACATTACTTTAAAGAAGAAATGGAGATAGACATTCTGTTTGGAACTTGTGTAGACATTTCAACACAAACATAGTTTTTGGTTTAGATATATGAGTTCATTTTTTCATTAAGGATTCCTTTGAAATTAACATGAATATTATTAATGTTATTGTCAACTAATTCATTGGCAAAGCTTTACTAAGTATTCAGTTTAGTGTTTTTTTCTTTATTCAAAAAAAAAAAAAATTCAGTTTTCTATGGTTTTATTTAAATTACATGAATCTTATATAATTAAACTAGGTTTACTAAGGCAAGCTGCTAAGGAATCTTATATATCTTTGGAACTTTTTGTTAAATTTACTGGTTTTATTTTTATAGAAATAGAAATGTAGCCTTATTAAAATTTGATTGACTTGTATCCTTGATCTTTATTGTTCATTCAATTGTTTGTATCCTTGATCTTTATTGTTCAATGAACTTCAAATTCACATGGCTTTTTTTTTCTTCTGATAGCCATGTGTTGGTCTTTTTTGGAATCATATATGATCATTCATTTGTTTAATCATCTCTATCCCATTCTTGCTTGTTTAAATATATTCATCTTGTATTTGTTTCATTCAATTGCGTTGTGCTATTAGTCTTCAACATTGGTCATAATTTTTTGAAAATATATTATTGCTTTGTAATTATCTTCGATTTCATGATGGGACACTAGTCTAATTGATAATTGTAATTGACTTATAGATGGATTTAAATTATGAGGATGACTATGCTGCAGTTGCGTCAGCTTTGTTTGCCACTATTTTTGCTTTAATGTGGTATAGAAGGAGAAGGATTAATTTGACTTGGGAGCCTTACTACAATAGGGATGCACAACGCACAAATTATATTTCAAGGATCATAAATAGTTCCGATACGGCTAGTATATCAATGTTGAGAATGAAAAGAATGCTTTTTTTTTTTAATTATGTGATCTATTAAAGGCAAAAGGTTTGTTATACAACACTTTACATGTAAGTGTTGAAGAGCAAGTGGCTATGTTTCTTCACATTGTTGGCCATAATGTGAGAAACAGGGTTGTTGGACTTAATTTTTTACGATCAGGAGAAACAGTTAGCCGCTATTTCAACCATGTTTTGTTTGCTATTAGAGAACTTCGAGGCGCGTTAATCCAACCACCTAACATAGCCACCTCTCAAATCATCACGCAAGATCCAAGGTTTATGCCATATTTTAAGGTAATAAATTTAGAATTAAAATTAATCATATTTTTATCTAATGCACCGTATTCACAATTTTTCATTAATTTTTAGGATTGCATTGGAGCCTTTGATGGTACACATATTCAAGCATCCGTGCCAAATGATATTGTAGCACATTTTCGTGGAAGAAAACCTTATCCAACACAAAATGTATTAGTAGCAATCAATTTTGAACTAAGATTTACATACGTACTAGACCATTTTTTCCTTTTAAAACACAAGTGGATATTGTCATTGCATGTGTTATTCTTCATAACTACATTTTACAAATCGGTCATGACATGTGCATACCAAATCTTGAAGATTGGGAACCAAATCCAAATGTACGTGACGTGAGAACGCCCGCCCAAGTCCGTGAAGAAACAAGAGAATGGTGTGCAATACGAGAAAGAATCGAGAATGACATGTGGACTAATTTTTGAAAGTGTCTTCCTAACTTATGTTTTTTTAAGAACTACAATTTGTGTGGCTTGTATTGGTATCATGAAGCACTATGGATGTAATTTTGTTGTTTGATTATAGGAAAGACATTGTGTATGAAACTCAGATTTCGAGGATGAGGATCCCCTGGAGCAACTCCCAACCCTACCAACAGCTGAAGACGGCTCCAGAATGACAAACCAACAAGGCAATAACAGACAAAATACAACACCTCAGCACGAAGAGCCATCTACTGTATCCCGACGAGAAAGGGAGTGATCTGAGACACCTCCCCCCTTCCATACCAAGGAAAGTTTTTTCCTCAGTGTCTACTCCCGCAGTTGAAATGTCTCTTAGTGGTTCCTCTGGCCCCGAACTCGAGTTTGTATGCCTTATTGGAAGCGTGTATGCTGGGTGAAATAGACTTAGGTTACACATCTCACAGCTCTCAAGTAAGACCTGATACTTTGAGGAGATCGCTATGGTCAGGGGTACAATTGAGCTTTTTAAACATCGGGACGCATCCCCCACGGAAAAAAAAGGAGGGGGGCTAGTCAAAAAGGTGGGAGCAATAGCTTGCCCTAACGGTTACCCTCTTCCCATGGTCGAAGGTGCACCAGTTAGGGGTACAAGTGAGCTCTTTCATCGGGGCGAACTCCTCCTCCTGAAAAGAAAAGAAAAGACAAATAACAAACAACAAACAAACAAAAGTGGGGGATAGTAAAAAAGGTGGGAGCAATAGCTTGCCCTGACGATCGCCCTCTCCTCTTAGTAGACAGCGACCAAAAGAATTGCTTTGAAGACCTGTGCTGCTAGGACTATCACCCCTGCATACATCTACCCATAAGGCATAGGATACTCGTTATGGCGCCTAAACCACTTAGACACATTCCGGCAGCAGGAGTATATACTGAGGATGACAAGTACTAGCAGGAAGGAGAATCCGCCTCGGTCCCTACCCCTGCGCACACCGATCCGTTAATTAACCCTGTACTGGCACAGAATTGGATCCTCTGTAAAGCGGCAACACTTGTACCATGGTTCACCAAAGAACCTACTTTGCTATGAAATAAAACGTGGTTTATCCACTTTCTCAAAAAAAAAAAAAAAGAAAAAAAAAAAAAGAAAAGAAACTTGTGCCAATGCAAAGAGGCTCAGTTTTATGCTTGAAGGGGTGTGTAAATTAATGACATTTCTGCATTTTCCATAGGTTGACCGACTAAACTACATTTCTGCAGTTAAATCTGATTGAACACCAGGAAAAAAATTTCTGCATTTCTGAATTTCTGTAGTTAAATTTCTGCATTTTAGCATTTCTGCAGTTTTACATTTCTGCAGTAAAATTTCTGTAGTTTTGCATTTCTGTAGTTCTGCAGATCTGCATTTCTGCAGTTAAATTTCTGAGTGATCGCTATACATAGTATGAACTTGGACGAGCATATGACTATTTGCTTCAAAATCTTCCTTTAGCAAATGGGTTTATGAACAAAACTCATACCCTTCGTTGCATTTGGATGGATGATTTTATTGATCAAATGAGGGGTGGTCGTCAAGCATGAGTTGTTGTAACACCGTTGGGTGTTACTATCATGTTATTTTATCTTGTCATGTTTACTATGATGTTATGTTTAGAACAATGGTGTATTTTATTTTAATTGGACAAGTGGGATGATGTTGTAATTTTGGTTGTTGTTTGGACAATTGTAATGTAGTGATTTTGGTTGTTGTTTTCCTTAATTGCAATGATGTTATTTTTAGATCTTATATTTTCATTATGTTTGAATTCATTCAATGGTTTGGTTAGTGAAATTAAATCTAATTTTGTGAGATAGAAAATAGGGAAAATTATGAAAATAAACCTTGTGGTTTCACGATTTGGCAATCCGGTGACAAAAGTTCTCATTTTTTGAAGATATTATGTCACGCCCCGACCCGGATCCCGGGACCTCGGGCACGTCAACAGACCAGCCGTACTCAAGCAGAGACAAGCTCAACTCAAATACAAGGCCTAAATGTGATAAGCAGATAACAATCCATAACATAAACTCGAGTTTCAAAGAACACAGAGTCATAAGGGTCCATAGGCCCTATACAAAGTTTGGTCCCTATACGGGTCCTAAAGAAAATAAACAGCTCTCAGAATATAAGATAGAGGAGACTCCCAGACCTCGGATCTCCTAGTGACCTCTCCTCAAGCTCCACCCCCTAAACCTCGGAATCTGTAAAAGAGAAAGAGCAAAACGCATGAGCTTTCGAATGGAAAGCCCAGTAAGTACCCCTGCGGGGTCACAAAGACATAAATAGGCAATACGTCAAACAATGAGGTCACAATACCAAGTAACACAATCCTAGGGTCTACCAGAAACAATCTAAGGTACGACCCCTGATACAGAAGCCCTCGGGCTCTGTGAAGAGTTTCAAAGAGAACTCAAGGATCACTCCCGGCCAGTATGTTCAGCCACTTGCTGTGAGCACGACCTTCTGGTCGTTCGACCCTCCGGTCGCAATTCGGTAGAACTACCTTTCATACGTGTTAACACGGTCAGTGTATTAAGCCCACTGACAGGTAAGACCACCAGAGATTCGCCTCTCTGGCAAAGCAGGCAGAAATGCCAGGGGGTCCTGTCCCTGAACATTCCCTTATCGGAGCCCCCATGCTCCACTGATTCCGGGCAGTAGACCATACAAACAGGGACACCAACGTCCCGAAACAAGCATACATGCTCAATAGGAATCTAAACAGATACAAATAGCATGTATGATAACAGTAAGGCATGTAACAAGAAAACATAAGCAAGTCCAAGAAAACCCGAAACCGGGAGGGAACTAGGCAAGTGTACTTACCTCTGGTTTGTTGAAACTAGATGTCCTTCTAGCTTCCTCTTGAGTGCCTACAACTCCCCGAAAGTGTCTGGCATACAGAGGTTCTATTAGAGACAAGATTTCAACGAGTCTCTAGTTACACATGCATGTCTATCGTCTCTGTTGGGCCTAAGCCCACTAACGGGTCCTAAAGACCTTCTCCCGGGTCACTAACCCCTATTCCCCAGTTTTCATGTCCTTTAGTCGTCTCTGCATCCAACTTAGTCAAACCTAGTCAACTCTATTTTATTTGTCGAGTTTAAAACCCAAATTATTCGCCTCTAATCAATTTAGTCGAATTGGGCCCACTACTAAGCCCAATAAACGACTTAGCTTACTTGTGCCACTTTCTACCGATATAATTAATTAAACCCCTTTTAACTAATTATGATATTCGATTTTCGTTTTATTTCCAATTAAATTTTTCAATCGGATTTGATCACCTTAAGTTGACAAGAAAAACGACTAGCCCAACTAAATATTTAAATATCTTGGTGTGAAAATATCGATTTTCCATTAAATCGATTTAACTAAACCCCTTGCTTAATTTGTCTAATTATGCTATTGGCTAGTTAATTATCCAATTAACTATTAACTATGATTAGCAAATTATTTAGATAAATTCTCCTTATTTATCTTATTATAATTTTCCAACAAATATTTGTCACACTAACTTACTTAATCCTACCCCAACATGGTATTATTAGACTAGCTTTGTCACACCAAGAATATTATTCCATTTCCACTATAGTTTGCTATTTTATTTAATGTCACATTACTATAGTCACTCTTTAATTAAAACATTACCTTTAATATTTGTCACAATTCCTAAGTTTCCATATAGTTATTGCAACTATACTAAATCAATCAATTTATTTGTCACACTTCCTTAACTAGAAACGAATTAATCAAATTTTCCTAGGTTTTAAATTTTGTCACATTACCAAAGTTCCACAATTAATCAAAATAATTGTCACACTTCTAAAGTTTACGAATTATTTCAATTAATTAATTACTATTGAATTAATTAATTAATCCAAATAATTATCATTACTACTATTATTATCTATTATTATTATTATATATATTTTTTTACTCTTTCTTCTCCCGCTTATCTCTCATCCTCTCCCTCGTCTCTGCTTCTCAGCCCGTCACCGAGGCCGGCCTCCAACTTCGTCTCCGGCGACGTTCACACGACACAGCAGGCATGCATCAACATAAAACAGTAGACAGGGAGCACTTACCGAAGGACTGTCGACGACGGTGAGCTCCACCCGTGCTCCTTTCCTTTCTTTGCTTCCGGTGAGCCTTCTCTCGTTTGTAGACAGCCACAACGGTTCCGCGCTCCTTGTGAACCAGTGACCTTAAACTGAGAGCGATTTCCCTCTCTCCGTCTACACCTCGCCGGAACAGTGAGCTCGGTTGTTTGCAGTGCGGAGACAGAGAGGGATTACCCCTTTTATAGCCTCGCCGGAGCAGGGCATTTAATGGTCGGCCGTTCGAAACCGTCGCGCCGGTCGATGAGCGGCCTTCCCGCTCGTAACGGCCGGGACAGGCGGCGGAGCTCTCGCATAGACGTTGCAGGCGGCAGGGGAGAGAGACTGGCGCCTCGAGATCGCCACTCTGGCGTTCAACGGTGACGATCGGTTGGATCACATCCAACGGCCCGGATTAGGTTAGGAACCCTCAAATCGCACATTTACCGAATCAACGATCTTGATCTCATCACAAACAACGGCCAGATATCTATCCCTTGCCTCGTATCTGATACATGATTAAAGAGATTAAACCTCAGTCCGACACGTGGCTCCTTCTCAGCCATTATAATGCCTCGTGATCAGATACGGTCTGAGATAATCTAATCTCAGCCGTTCATCCATTGTTAATAGAATTTTCTCATGGAAAATTTACCAGTGATCCCTGGAAAGTTTTTAGGTCATATTAAGTCCTAACCTGTGAGAGGGGACAATTATCTTTTAATCCCCGGTATTTTTGAAATTACCAAAAGGTCCCCCGGACTCTCCATTAGCCCTAGTTAGGGTTTTGTCCCTTAATTTTCATTTCCTCCCATTTAATCCCTTAGGAAAATTTTCCTCTAATATTCCAAAAAACTTAAATCCAATTTAAAACACATTTTATTTCTATAAAATCCTTGGATTTTACATATTACATGTGGTTTCCCCTGCTAACAAAAACAGGAAAAACCGTCAACGGCGTCAACTCCTTCTGAGTTAGCATGGGTAATCTCGTCAATTCACATAAAAGGGCTGATGTGGCATCATTAAATTAATTGACTAATGCCTTAATCTTAATTTTAACCCAAATCATAATCTAATTAACTAATCTCGTCTCTCCCACCCCGCCGCCTCCCTCGCATGACAGCTCGCCACCTCCTCCTCTTCCTCGCCATCGCCGCCGCCTTTCTTCTCTGTCTACTCCTCTCCCCCTCCTCTACCCTCCCCTTCCTCTCCTCATCCTATCATCTCTCCATCCCTCCCTCCAAGACCTCCATCTCCTCCTCCCGTCTCCACCCCCTCCATGCCTTGGCGGTGGCGATTTTTTTCGAATCCACGACGAGAGGGATTCAGATTAATTCCCAGGATTGGATCTCATGGTTTCAACTTTTTAAGGTTGCTGTATTTGTGTTTTGAGTTCATGTATATGATGATAAGAAGGGGGAAAACAAGACAAAGTTGTTGCCTTTCTATCAATGGCAGTTTCAAGATTCTCTTTTGTTGTGTTGAAATGTATTGATTTATCATTTTGATTGTCATGTTGGAGAAATTTTTCCATTAGAGTTCATGTTTAGATTTGCTTTCAACCTGGTCTTTCAACAAATCTTATTTTTGCACACCAATTTTGACCAAGTCTGAGGTGATACAAAACCTTACTATTCTAATCCAACTCCACTCCTTAGAATTGGTTTATGTTTCTCTTGTGATGTTGTTACAGGACCGTCGACATCAAAGATTGGTAGTAGCACGATGACTACAGGGAAGCTTTCTAACATTAGCAGCAGTACATTTGGGCGGCATGGAGGGGGTGGAGACGGGAGGAAGAGATGGAGGTCTTGGAGGGAGGGATGGAGAGATGAGAGGAGGATAGGAAGGACATGGAGGGTTTGGAGGAGGTGGATCGGAGGGGGATCACCGGGAGAGAAGGGAAGACTGCGGCGGCCGCGTGGAGAGGCTCGGGATGGGTGTAGATTAGGGTTTTTTGTTTTTATTATATTATAATTAGTTTAATGAATATAATATAATTAATATAATTAATCATTTTAAAATTTAGCCACAGCATTACATTTTAACATTTATAAAAAATTATGCCACGTCAGCTCTTTTACGAGATTTGACAAAAGTACCCCTGCCAGATCAGCAGGAGTTGAAGTCGTTGACGGTTTTTCCTGTTTTTGTTAGCAGGGGAAACCACATGTAATATTTTCAAAAAATGAGAACTTTTGTCACCGGATTGCGAAACCGTGAAACCACAAGGTTTATTTTCATAATTTTCCTAAAAAATACTATTTGTTATGTAAATTTAATGATGATTTTTTTTAAAACAAAAAATATTTTAATTTTAATAAACATTTTATTAGATTATTTATTCTATTTAAAAGTAATTTTTATGTTAGCATATTAACTAATTAATAATAGTCATAGATAATAGGGGTAATCTCACCCCCCTCCCCCCGGTCAAATCAAACAAAAAAAAACATGCAGTATTTTTAGTTACATATAATTTGAAATACACTATAATTTGATTAAAAATTTCATTTCTTATTAGCAAAACCAAGTTTAACGGGCTGTTTAGGGTTCTATAAGCAAATTATCCTATATACATATATATATTGGTACCGCTAAAACCAACCATACCCACGCAGAGAAAGATGACACTGGTGGCAGGTTCATATGAGAAGTTCATCTGGGGCTTCTCCCTCAAAACCCTAGCAACCGACCAAAGCCTAACTCTAAAACCCCTCTTCTCCTATCCCTCTCATACCGCCCCCATCAAGTCCGTCGCCGTTGCCGGCCCAGTCGCTGCCTCTGGTGGCGCTGACGATGCCATCAAGATCTATGACCTTCCGACCTCCTCCGAAATCGGCTCCCTTCTCGATCCAGCCGGCGCCGTCTCCGCCCTCTCCTTCTTCTGCTCCCCTCTCACCCCATCACTCCCACGCAACCTCCTCGCCGGCTCCGATGATGGCGCTGTACGGGTCTACGACGCCGATCCCTTCGTTCTCCTCAAGACCGTCCCCGTCCACCGCCGTGGCGTCTCCGACCTCGCGGTGCACCCTTCCGGGAGGCTCGCGCTTACCGTGGGTCGGGATACCACGCTTGCGATGGTGAATCTCGTCAGAGGCCGTCGTAGCTTCTCGTGCCGGCTCGATCGCGAAGCCACCAATGTGACGTATAGTTTGGGGGATGGGGAGAGGTTCTTTATGGTGGCGGAAGAACGGGTGACGGTGCACGACTCTGAGGACGCAAGGGTGCTCCATGAGTTGGATGCTGGGAAGAAAGTACTCTGTGTTGCTCCTGGGGAGGTATAAAACTTTTCTTGTTTTTTTGTGGTAGTTTTTGTTTAGTTTGTTTTATTCATCGATTTTGTGATTGATGCGCAACTTCTGCTTATTTTGCTCAATCACTGCAATTGAATTTATGTGGGATTGGTAAACTTTATTTTTTAATCTCTTTTTTGATATCTTAGTGGTATAGTCTGTTTTATTATTGAGTTAGTGATTGCTGCTCTGAAATTATTACTGCTGCTTCTGTCAAATTCTGTGATTTATTTTTATATGGTGAGATTGTCAAACATTAATTTGGACTTTTTGAATTTAATAGATGTGAGAGATAATGTGGGCAAATAATTCATTTGTTATTTTGTTCAATTACTTTTAACTTTCTTTCAATTGGTCTCTTTGATTCTTCAATAACACAAAATTGAGTGTTTAATCTGCTTGTGTCCTAATTGATAGTCCTATTCAGCTTCTGTCTCAATGATCTTGTTACCATTGATGTTCAACCCTTTTTTGTTGGATGGGGACTGTAAAGTTTGTTGAAGCCTTGCAGATGTTTTCCTCTTGGGCGAAGTTTATAGTACTTCATTTTGTTTCTTTGAATATGTTTCAAACCTTTTACCTTTAGAAATCTCTGTTAGAAAGGCCTTTTAGGCCTATTTTTGTTAATACTTCCTATAAAATTGTTGAACACCATAGGTGCTAGTTCTAATTACTGTATCTCTTAGTTGTATGCTTTTTAGAATATTGGTTTAAATTGTATCAGGGTGGACTTTTATTCACTGGTGGAGAAGATCGGAGTGTCACTGGATGGGACGCTACTAGTGGGAAGCTTGCTTTTCGCATTGAAGCTGCACATTCAACTCGTGTTAAAGGTCTTGTTGTTTTCAAGAACCGAAGTGGTGGGCAAACTTCTGAAGCATCAAATTTCATAGCTTCAGCGTCATCTGATGGTGTCATACGAATCTGGGATGTTAGGATGCTTTCTGAGGAGAAGCAAAATGTGTTGGCTGAAGCTAATACAAAATCTAGGCTTACCTGTCTTGCTGGATCATCTATAAAGTGTGAGTGCAAGATCTTCACTTTTATTTTTTACTTATTATTATTATTATTATTATTTTGTGTGTGTGTGTGTGTGTGTGTGTGTGCATATTTTGGTTCTCACATCTCCAAAACCATGTCAAGGCTGCATCCTGGCAATAATCCTGTAGAGGTATCTCGAAGACTGCAAACTTGATGATTGGTATCCTAACAATTTGTCATTTATGGTTTTGACCTTGAAGTTTTTCTCAAAATTTAGTTGATCAATGAGGGTGAAATAGCTTATCTCTAGATATTGTGGAGCATTCAATCAATTTAATTTAGTTTAGCTTGCATTTTAAGTATCAGCTGAATTACGTCACAAGGTTATTTTATTGTTCCTGTTGGAGGAATTTATGGAATGAAAGTAAACATTTTGAGGTCTGTCCATGTTTAAGTCGCCCTTCTACAAGTTGATAGATATCTCCATTCTTTCAATTTATGACTCACATTCATTAGATTTGTTTGATCAAAAGTAACCCAACAGTGGAAGAACAAATCTAATGAATGCTTGTTACTTATGACCCATGGCTTTATAGATGGTACACGGCTAAGTTGAGCGGATATATTAATTTCTGAGGGATTTGTAGGCCTCATGTACTATTGGCCTAAACTTAAGCAGTTTTTATCCTTTTGACTATAATGTGTACGAATTATGCACCAAATTGGATTATTTAGTAAGATTTATCCTACTTTCTCCTTAATTGTGGTGTGCTAATAGTTATTGACTTATGACCTCTCTTTAAATTAGTATTCAGCAATGTTGGCTATGTGGATTATTGTTATAAAAACCTTTGTGTAATCATGTAACTTCATCTACCTATTTGTTATGTGTGTTCCAACATTTTCCAAGTTTTGCTGACTATCATGCCTACTTTGAAAGCCATTTATAGCACAACTTCTATATTTCATTTCTTCATGGATCTCATTCTAGAGTACATTGTCAATTCATTTTATGTCCTTACTATATAGCTACTAAATTTAATGTTTTATCATTGTTTTTGTTATTATAAATTTCTTTGTTTTCCTATTTTGAAGACTTAATACAATTGTGGCTTTTTTATTTTTATTTTTATTATATATATATTTTTTTTCATTTTCAGGATTTTTTTTCTCTTTTTTGGTTCCTGGCTGATAGTGAGATGGACTATTCTCAGGATCGCAAGAATGCATCATCCTTCTTCCTGATACATTATCGCAATGCAACATCCTTCTTCCTTATACATCCTGATGCATCATAGGGCTCATCTTCAGTTTTACAGTGGCACTCATGAAGATGGAGAATAGACCTGGAGTGGGGAGTCTTCAAACAGTGACCTACTTTATTTAACGTGCTGTAGCAATACATCAATTGTTTATTGTACTGTCTTTTATACTCGACTTGAGCTTAATTTTGGATGATTTGTTTTCGCTTTATTTAGGTTGTGGAGATTGATTTGGTGTTCTCATTGAATTAGATCATTTGGCAATTCAAATTACTGTTGTCTTAAGTCAAAAGGTTTGTCAAGTTTATTGTTTCAGTTCCAATTGCATTCTTGGCCCATGACGAGAAGTAGATGTGAAATAATGCAATATTTTTAGGCTTATCCAGCCTTTCATACCGGTAACTAAATAATAAATTATATATATATATTTAATTTATATATATAATAAACATCTTAAATTCATTATGATAATTTAGCCACCATTGCTAATAACCTATGTATTTATTCCAAATTCAATACCAATATCAGAGTGTTAAATAAAATAGATAAAATTATCTCATAATTAACTCTTGTGAATTAAAGCATCTAATAAAATAAAAATTTACAAGAAAATTAAATCCTTAAAAACAGTGCTCCCACCACCAAAGTTAGTTGCTTTATTGATAAGTAAAAATTTGTAAATAAATATTTATTCCATTCTATATTTATATGAGTAAACTAAGTTTAAAAAAAACGAGTTTTTTCCTTGCCCCACCCCCATTCTCAGTAGCATGTATAATACTGTTAGGAAACCTTGATGTTATGAATATTAACCATTCATTTAGTTGATGCAAGGAAGTAGCTCCTCATCGGGATCAAAGCCGATCTAGATCAACTAGTGAGATTTGATGGAGATGGTAGCTTCTCCAACTAGAAACGGGAAAGACGATCAGCCGTTGGTAATGGCTCCGATGAGAAGAATCCCCTCTGCTGCTGAAGTTCGACGACGAAGGCAATTTAAAAGGGGAAGTTCGGGTCTATCCCAGGACTCTCTGATGATCAAGTCAGCCAAACGAGATCAAGGAAAGGAAAACAGATTCGAACATCACTCTCAAAGGAATTAAGAGGAGAAATTGGATCAAAGAATGAGTAGAGAGAGAGAGAGAGAGATGGACCTCTTAGAGAGCTAGAGCTTAAGGGATGGTTGAGTACTGGAGAAGTAGGCCCGAGAGGAAGTCCCTTTGCTCCTCTCATTGATGTGCTTCTAGCCTGCAAGTTCACGAGGTCGCTCAAGTAGTAAAGTACCCTGAGGGTAGGGTTGTCGAATCCACAGGGACCGACACTAGTACTAACTAGAACTCTATTATCTAGCCTATAAACTATGGTTGGTGAATTGATCCTAACTAAAACCTAAATCAAACTAAACTAAAGTGACAGTTGGCAAATTGGGGTTTATCAATCAAGGAGCATGACACCCCAGATCACTATTCTCCTAAAATCTCCTTATGACTGCTCCTCTAATACTACTAACCTAATTAATCTATTCCTGGATCGTGGAGAACCCTAAATTAGTCTGGTCCCGATCTCTCGGCAACCAAACCCTAGTCCCATACGGAGACTTCTCACGTACGACTGTATTGTCATGGTGTTCTATGGTTCCCACTATTAGGTTTTACCCTAATCCGTAGAGTGAGTTGGTGCTGCGTTAGCAACACGACCAAAGCACCCGATCTCTTGGCGTGCGCCCCCTTATTGTTTATGCTTACCTAGCTTGGCTACGATCTCTCGTCAAGCATCAAGCAATTCTAATGGTATGGCCGGCGCTTTGCACTAACAAACCATACGAAATAAGAAAACACAGACAATTCACAGAAATAAATAAAAAGGAAATTAATATTAGAAAGGAGAAAAAGTCAAAGGTTTATCTAAGGGTTCAAGGACCCGAGGCACCACCAAGGGTTTAGCTTCTCATACTAATGACAAACATCACAATCAAAAAAGAAGAAGACAATTAATGTCATAAACTTCCTGGCTTGATGTCTTCTTTGTCTTCAGCCTTTCCCTGAAACCCCAGTCGTTGGCTCCTGGATGCACCAAAAGTCCCCTAGGCCTCCGCCCGAAGATGCCTCTCTAAATCAGATCTGACGGCCTTTTATAGACTTCAATTTGATGCCACATGGGCGTGTAGAGTCCGCGTGTGATTATGGATAAATTTGGATTTAAATTCACGCGGTTTTGGGTGATTTTGCAGTGTACACGCCCGTGTGGATCTTGCACACGCCCGTGTGAATGTTCGGATAAGTTCTGGATAACTTCTGGATAGATTCAGAGAGGTTTCTGAGATACAGAGAGCGACACGGTCATGTACACGCCCATGTACAAGCCTATGTACTTTTCCTAGTCCGCGCAGTCTTCATCGAACAGTCAATCGAATAACCAAATCAACACGGATTGACCTGAAATTTTAACTTGGTGTTCCTGACTCATATTTCTTCAATCTAAATGGTGGAGATTGGGTTTGGAGTCCTGTAGCTCTTGTAGTAAATTCTATACCTCTCAGCTCATTCTGACTGCTCACAGCTCTATCTTCCCTTCTCTTTCTTGCTCCTTTGTCATAAAACACCCCTTCCAATTACCACTTGATCAACCCCTTCTCAGGGGTATGTCTTTATGGATTCTTTTGATCAGAATTGATCCGCTTTTTGCTTCTTTTCTCCTGAGTGCCTGATTATCTGTTCAATTACATAAAACACCCAACAACACACAAAAGTGGAAGAAACCATGCCAAAATATATGCAAAGTACATGTAAATGTGATACAAAAATATGTATAATTATGCACTTATCACTCATCAAGTCCTTTTATACCTTTCGCGAGGTGGTTGGACAGTTGAAGGTGACCTGGACGCTAAGCAAGCCGTTGCTTGGGTGACAAGTAAGTGCCAACTCAGATACAGGCTTCTGGAGTCTTGGAGAAGCTTGCCCAAAGCCCCTCCTATGCTTTCTTAAATCTCTATTCACCGGTATTTTGTTATAGGGTTGTTACTTCTGCCTTCTAATCTCTGGGATCATGCCACGTGTATAACAAAATGCACTAGATCTTCAAATAGATGATTTATCATGTTGTTATATTGCCTGCTATTTTGAAGTGCAATGTTCAAGTCTTCGACATCCATCAGTTGTTTTATTTTCATGGCTTAAACAAGAAATTTATCATTTAAAAAAAAATTATCAATGATTAATGCTTTTTTCCTTGAGATGGGCAACTAGGTTAATTATTTTTCTTTCTTGATGAGAAGGGAAATATGACCAGAAAAACATAATTCTGTAGGAGGCACAGTCAAAGGTAAGTAAGTGATGTTGTCCTGGGAAAGGAAAAGCCACTTCATAAAGCATTTCTAAGTCTCATCATCCTTTATCTCTTTAGAAAGTTCAGTGTTTCCTCAGTTAGAAAACCCTCTCCTTCTTGAGTGTTGGCAATTCAACTATCCTTTTGTGTTCCATCCGATGAGCCTGAAGCGTACGACCTTCTCCGATTCCTCATCATCCTCGGAGGAGGAGCAAGCGGCCTCTCCTAGAGATTCATCCCCTTCTAAGCCGGAGAACACTGAAAATACAAAACTCTTCCAAAGGATCTGGGGAGTTGACGATGATATCAAGATCCTTGAGCTCATCTTTGCCTTCTATTCCGACAAGGGCCCTGAACATTTATCTAACCCTGTCTCTAGTGCTGACCTAGATGCTATCCATTCCATGATGAAGAAATCCCTTGTGTTGAAGTTCAGCAAGTTTCAACTTGGCTCAAAGATTAGAGATCTCAGGATGAAGTTCAAGATCATTACTACTCGGCACAAGTACAACCCAGACTTCAAGTTCTCCAATACACAACAACAAGAGATTTATGAGCTCTCAAAGAAGATATGGTGTCCAGATAATTCTAATGAAGCTCACAAGATCAGTGAGAAATCAGTGAAGAGGAAGGGTAAGTCCTCCTTGAAAGTCATGAAAGATCGGGAAGTAGATATTCCAGAATTTATGTGGAATTTGCTTGCTAAGCAGGAAGAGCATGGGGATATTAACTGGTCACTTATAAAGAGAGGGCTAAAGTTGGTTGACCCCAAAAAAGCAAAACCTTTTAAGAAGAGAACTTTTAAATTGGAGTTGCTCATGATGAAACTTCACTTAAAATGGATTGATAAGAGAGAGGAGGCTATTCAATTGGTAATTGATAGTGTGGAAAATTCAGGTTGATCTATTCTATATAAAGCATCGTGTTGCCCTTTTTTGTGATGCACTAGATCTTCAAATAGAGGATTTATCATGTTGTTATATTGCCTGCTATTTTGAAGTGCAATGTTCAAGTCTTCAGCATTCATCAGTTGTTTTATTTTCATGGCATGAACAAGCAATTTATCATTTAATAAAAATTTATCAATGATTAATGTTTTTTTCTTGAGATGGCCAACTAGGTTAATTATTTTTCTTTCTTGATGAGAAGGGAAATATGACCAAAAAACATAATTTTGTAGGATGCACAGTCAAAGGTAAGTAAGTGATGTTGTCCTGGGAAAGGAAAAGCCACTTCATAAAGCATTTCTAAGTCTCATCATCCTTTATCTCTTTAGAAAGTTCAGTGTTTCCTTAGTTAGAAAACCCTCTCCTTCTTGAGTGTTGGCAATTCAACTATCCTTTTGTGTTCCATTCGATGAGCCTGAAGCGTACGACCTTCTCCGAGTCCTCATCATACTCGGAGGAGAAGCAAGCCGCCTCTCCTAGAGATTCGGCCCCTTCTATGCCGGAGAACACTGAAAATACGAAACTCTTCCAAAGGATCTGGGTAGTTGACGATGAGATCAAGATCCTTTTGCTCATCTTTGCCTTCTATTCTGACAAGGGCCTTGAACATTCATCTAAAATTGTATTTAGTGCTGACCTAGATGCTATCCATTCCATGATGAATAAATCCCTTGGGTTGAAGTTCAGCAAGTCTCAACTTGTCTCAAAGATTAGAGATCTCAGGATTAAGTTCCAGATCATTACTACTCGGCACAAGTACAACCCAGACTTCAAGTTCTCCAATACACAACAACAGGAGATTTATGAGCTCTCAAAGAAGATATGGTGTCCAGATAACTCTAATGAAGCTCACAAGATCAGTGAGAAATTAGTAAAGAGGAAGGGTAAGTCCACCTTGAAAGTCATGAAAGATCAGGAAGTTGATATTCCAGAATTTATGTGGAATTTGCTCGCTAAGCAGGCAGAGCATGGGGATATTAACTGGTCACTTATAAAGAGAGGGCTAAAGTTGGTTGACCCCAAAAAAGCAAAACCTTTAGAAAAGAGAACTTTTAAATTGGAGTTGCTCATGATGAAACTTCACTTAAAATAGATTAATAAGAGAGAGGAGGCTATTCAATTGGTAATTGATAGTGTGGAAAATTCAGGTTGATCTACTCTATCTTAAGCATCGTGTTGCCCTTTTTTCTGATGCACTACATCTTCAAATAGAGGATTTATCATGTTGTTATATTGCCTGCTATTTTGAAGTGCAATGTTCAAGTCTTCAGCATGCATCAATTGTTTAATTTTCATGGCATGAATAAGCAATTTATCATTAAATGAAAATTTATCAATGATTATTGTTTTTGATCTTGAGATGGGCAACTAGGTTAATTATTTTTCTTTTGTGATGAGAAGGAAAATATGACCAAAAAACATAATTCTGTAGGATGCACAGTCAAAGGTAAGTAATGTTGTCATGGGAAAGGAAAGGCCATTTCATAAAGCATTTCTAAGTCTCATCATCCTTTATCTCTTTAGAAAGTTCAGTGTTTGCTCAGTTAGAAAACCCTCTCCTTCTGGAGTGTTGGCAATTCAGCAATCCTTTTGTGTTCCATCCGATGAGCTCGAAGCGTACGACCTTCTCCGATTCCTCATCATCATCGGAGGAGGAGCAAGTCGCCTCTCCTAGAGATTTGACCCCTTCTAAGCCGGAGAACACTGAATATATGAAACTCTTCCAAAGGATCTGGGGAGTTGACGATGAGATCAAGATCCTTGAGCTCATATTTGCCTTCTATTCTGACAAGGGCCCTGACATTCATCTAACACTGTCTCTAGTGCTTACCTACATGCTATCCATTCCATGATGAAGAAATCCCTTCTGTTGAAGTTCAGCAAGTCTCAACTTTGCTCAAAGATTAGAGATCACAGGATGAAGTTCCAGATCATTACTACTCGGCACAAGTACAACACATACTTCAAGTTCTCCAATACACAATATCAGGAGATTTATGAGCTCTCAAAGAAGATATGGTGTCCTGATATTTCTAATGAAGGTCACAAGATCAGTGAGATATCATTGAAAAGGAAGGGTAAGTCCACCTTGAAAGTCATGAATGATCAGGAAGTAGATATTCCAGAATTTATGTGGAATTTGCTTGCTAAGCAGGCAGAGCATGGGGATATTAACAGGTCACTTATAAAGTGAGGGCTAAAGTTGGTTGACCCCAAAAAAGCAAACCCTTTGGAAAAGAGAATTTTTAAATTAAGGCTGCTCATGATGAAACTTCACTTAAAATAGATTGATAAGAGGGAGGAGGCTATTCAATTTGTAATTGATAGTGTGGAAAATTCAGGTTGATCTACTCTATCTTAAGCATCTTGTTGCCCTTTTCTCTGATGCACTAGATCTTCAAATATAGGATTTATCATGTTGTTATATTGCCTGCTATTTTGAAGTGCAATGTTCAAGTCTTCAGCATGCATCAGTTGTTTTATTTTCATGGCATGAACAAGCAATTTATCATTTAATAAAAATTTATCAATAATTATTGTTTTTGTTCTTGAGATGGGCAACTAGGTTAATTATTTTTCTTTTGTGATGAGAAGGGAAATATGACCAAAAAACATAATTATGTAGGATGCACAGTCAAAGGTAAGTGATGTTGTCTTGGGAAAGGAAAAGCCATTTCATAAAGCATTTCTAAGTCTCATCATCCTTTATCTCTTTAGAAAGTTCAGTGTTTCCTCAGTTAGAAAACCCTCTCCTTTTGGAGTGTTGGCAATTCAGCGATCCTTTTGTGTTCCATCCGATGAGCTCCAAGCGTACGACCTTCTCCGATTCCACATCATCCTCGGAGGAGAAGCAAGCCGCCTCTCCTAGAGATTCGACCCCTTCTATGCCGGAGAACATTGAAAATACGAAACTCTTCCAAAGGATCTTGGGAGTTGACGATGAGATCAAGATCCTTTTGCTCATCTTTGCCTTCTATTCTGACAAGGGCCCTGAACATTCATCTAACATTGTCTCTAGTGCTGACCTAGATGCTATCCATTCCATGATGAATAAATCCCTTGGGTTGAAGTTCAGCAAGTCTCAACTTGGCTCAAAGATTAGAGATCTCAGGATGAAGCTCCAGATCATTACTACTCGGCACAAGTACAACCCAGACTTCAAGTTCTCCAATACACAACAGTAGGAGATTTATGATCTCTCAAAGAAGATATGGTGTTCAGATGACTCTAATAAAGCTCACAAGATCAGTGAGAAATTAGTGAAGAGGAAGGGTAAGTCCACCTTGAAAGTCATGAAAGATCGGGAAGTAGATATTCCAGAATTTATGTGGAATTTGCTTGCTAAGCAGGCAGAGCATGGGGGTATTAACTGGTCACTTATAAAGAGAGGGCTAAAGTTGGTTGACCCCAAAAAAGCAAAACCTTTCGAGAAGGGAATTTTTAAATTGGAGCTTCTCATGATGAAACTTCACTTAAAATGGATTGATAAGAGAGAGGAGGCTATTCAATTGGTAATTGATAGTGTGGAAAATTCAAGTTGATCTACTCTATCTTAAGCATCGTGTTGCCCTTTTTGTGATGCACTAGATCTTCAAATAGATGATTTATCATGTTATTATATTGCCTGCTATTTTGAAGTGCAATGTTCAAGTCTTCGGCATCCATCAGTTGTTTTATTTTCATGGCTTAAACAAGAAATTTATCATTTAAAATTTTTTTTATCAATGATTAATGTTTTTTTCCTTGAGATGGGCAACTAGGTTAATTATTTTTCTTTTTTGATGAGAAGGGAAATATGACCAGAAAAACATAATTATGTAGGAGGCACAGTCAAAGGTAAATAAGTGATGTTGTCCTGGGAAAGGAAAAGCCACTTCATAAAGCATTTCTAAGTCTCATCATCCTTTATCTCTTTAGAAAGTTCATTGTTTCCTCAGTTAGAAAACCCTCTCCTTCTTGAGTGTTGGCAATTCAGCTATCCTTTTGTGTTCCATCTAATGAGCCTGAAGCGTACGACCTTCTCCGATTCCTCATCATCCTCGGAGGAGGAGCAAGCGGCCTCTCCTAGAGATTCGTCCCCTTCTAAGCCGGAGAACACTGAAAATACAAAACTCTTCCAAAGGATCTGGGGAGTTGACAATGATATCAAGATCCTTGAGCTCATCTTTGCCTTCTATTCCGACAAGGGCCCTGAACATTCATCTAACCCTGTCTCTAGTGCTGACCTAGATCCTATCCATTCCATGATGAAGAAATCCCTTGGGTTGAAGTTCAGCAAGTTTCAACTTGGCTCAAAGATTAGAGATCTCAGGATGAAGTTCAATATCATTTCTACTCGGTACAAGTACAACCCAGACTTCAAGTTCTCCAATACACAACAACAAGAGATTTATGAGCTCTCAAAGAAGATATGGTGTCCAGATAATTCTAATGAAGCTCACAAGATCAGTGAGAAATCGGTGAAGAGGAAGGGTAAGTCCACCTTGAAAGTTATGAAAGATCAGGAAGTAGATATTCCAGAATTTATGTGGAATTCGCTTGCTAAGCAGGAAGAGCATGGGGATATTAACTGGTCACTTATAATGAGAGGGCTAAAGTTGGTTGACCCCAAAAAAGCAAAACCTTTGGAAAAGAGAATTTTTAAATTGGAGCTGCTCATGATGAAACTTCACTTAAAATAGATTGATAATGAGAGAGAGAGGAGGCTATTCAATTTGTAATTGATAGTGTGGAAAATTCAGGTTGATCTACTCTATCTTAAGCATCTTGTTGCCCTTTTCTCTGATGCATTAGATCTTCAAATAGAGGATTTATCATGTTGTTATATTGCCTGCTATTTTGAAGTGCAATGTTCAAGTCTTCAGCATGCATCAGTTGTTTTATTTTCATGGCATGAACAAGCAATTTATCATTTAATAAAAATTTATCAATGATTATTGTTTTTGTTCTTGAGTTGGGCAACTAGGTTAGTTATTTTTCTTTTGTGATGAGAAGGGAAATATGACCAAAAAACATAATTCTGTAGGATGCACAATCTAAGGTAAGTGATGTTGTCCTGGGAAAGGAAAAGCCATTTCATAGAGCATTTCTAATTTAAGAATCTTTTCTTTTCATTTCTTATCGTTTATTTTGAAGAGACTGGTCGAGAATATGAGAAACTTAAAAATTATAAGCAAAAGGTAAAAAAAAAAAAAAACCCTCGTAGTTTGACCAAAATCTCACATAAGCCCTTATGTTGATCACTGGCTCAAAAACCACCCTATGGTCCTCGAAAAGGATGCAAATAGGCCTTTATGAGTAATACCATTAACTTGCCATCCATTGCTAAGGGTCTATTTGCACCATTTTCGATTACCATAGGTTGTTTTTTGAGCCAGTGACCCATAGGATATACATCTCCATTTAATAAATAACATAATTAAATAAATTACAATCAATTTAACAAAAAAACCACAACTCATCCTCTCTAATAAAAAGAGGAGCGGATCTGGCTCTCACAGAGAAGGTGGAGGAACATGCGGCTCGTAGTCGCTGGTCGCGCGCAGCTGCTCATTGGCGCAGGAGAGCGGAACGGAGCTCGCAAGCGAGGCCTGGTTGGGAGGCGGATAGGGGTGGATGAGCTCGAGCGGAGGCGGGGCTGAGGGCGGGCACTAGTTCGGTGGAGCTCGTTGGCGTTTGCGCAGGCGGCAGGGGAGAAGAGAGAAGAGGTGAGGGAAGCGGGGAAGAAGAGAGAGGATAGGGTTAGGGTTTTATGATAGGGTTGGGTTTTCTTAATTAAGTTTTCTTTAAATAATTAATTATGTTTTTCTTTAATTAATTAATTTTTGATTGATTGTTGTGTTAATTTGACTGTAATTAGTTTTAGTTATGTTAGTTGTTAAACTATTAAGTATGTTAATATTTTAAAAAAATGTCTTAAATTGAGATGTATATCCTATGGGGGTCACTGGCTCAAAAAACACCCGGGGCTCGAAAATGGTGCAAATAGACCCTTAGCAATGGATGGCAAGTCAACGGTGTTATTCATAAGGGCCTATATGCACCCTTTCGAGAACCATAGGGTGGTTTTTGTGCCAGTGATCACCATAAGGGCTTACGTGAGATTTTGGTCAAACTACGATGGGTTTTTTGTACCTTTTTCCAAAATTATATCTTTGGTCTGGAAGACCATCTAGCCGAGGCCTAGAGGCAAGCTTTCCTTTTATTGAAGAGGCATAGAGGTATAAATGTTTCTAATGCATTTGTCTTTAATCCTGTGAGAAATCATTCAGTTTTTGTGATTTAAATGTTTCTTGCCTGCAGTAAGCCACCTAGCAAATGATTCATGATTTATCTGATATCTGATATTTGTTGCCGCTTGTGTCCAACCATTTCTTTCGGAGAATTAGGAGATTCATTGTCAGACTTTGGAAAAGCTATCAAATTCTTGGGCGCCTACAAAGGAGATTCTCTTGGGAAGACATTTTCTAAGCTAGGATCAAAGTCAGAAATTCTATTAATCAAGCTGCAGAATGAGGTGCATAGTAACTGGCTTATAACTTTTTTTCTTGACATTTTTGTTACCAATTTTCAAAATGAAATCTAGATTTATGTTGTGTAATGTTGAACACTTGCATTCTTTGTGAAGGCTCACTATCTTCTGACGAAATTTGAAGAACCATTGAAAGACTATGCACATGCAGTTCAATCTATAAAGATTTGTTTGTGAAATTTCATATCACCAAAAATGGTTGTAATTGCCATTCTTTGCAAGCCACTCATACACACCATACTAAATTTCATGCTAATAATAATGCTTCTCATACTTTAACAGGCAACAATGGTGGACAGAGCCAATGCATTTAAACAGCTATGTGAATTGGTTGAGACTACCAAGTTGAAGCTATCAATAATGTTTTGGTATGTATAGAGGACCTCTACATGTATAGAGACCCTTTGAGTTTTTTCTTTCTTTCTTTCCTTTTATATGCACATTTGTGACTTTGACAATGTATTGTAGGTCAATAGCAAGTGAAGGTAAATTTGAAAACAGAGCAAAGTGGTTGGAAATTCACAAGGCTCACTTAGTAATGTTATTGGATGAGTATAATACTCCTGCTTACCGTTCACAAAATGGATGGACTAAAGAAGCATGAAATAAGATATTGCACGACATGATCAGCAAGTTTTCCTGTAAAACCTGCCTCAAAATAAATAAGAATTTTTCCCGGAATTATTAAATGGAAATTTACTATAGTAAGCGAAGAAATTTTGGGAAAATTATAAAGGTATAATTAATCAAGATTAATTAAGTATTAATTAATCCAGATTAATTATTGAGAAAAAAGAGACAAATGTTCGAGTCCCAAGAAAGGTGGATCTGGTCGGGGACTGAGACAGCCCCGTGATGCCATACTATGCTTGTGACGAAGGAATTGACTAAAAGTCGATATTCGCGGATCTGGTCTAACGAGAGACAGACCCCGAGATGTTACAGTGCGCCCGTGATGACTAGATTCATTGACCCGGGATTTCCGGATCTGTGTCGATGAATTATTCAAAAGATAATATTAATTAAAGGGCGACGTGACATAAAGTTAGGAAATTAATTAAATTAATTGATTGAGGGAACGTAAAGCTAGATGGTAAGTTTAATTAATTAAAGGGGGTTGGGGATAAGTTATCTTAAGTGAATTAAATTATTATTATTATTATTATTATTATTATTATTATTATTATTATATATATATATATATAATACGGGCATGCTACTATGCGGCCGGCCTTATCACTGTGCAAGTGCAGTCGCCTCCATTTGACCCACTTGCATAGTGTTTTGAGGAAATCCAACCATATGGATGGAAAGAACATCAAAAAATAAGCTAGCATGTCAATCTTCATACAATTTGGGAACTTGTAGGGTCTTCATCTTAACGGGTGAAATTCTGATTTCACCCGTTAAGATGAAGATCCTACAAGTTCCCAAATTGTATGAAATTGACATGCTAGCTTATTTTTCAATGTTCTTTCCATCCATATGGTTGGAAATCCTTAAAACATGCTCCAAAGGCCAAAATGGGAGGCAACCTTATCGGAACAGTGTTCTGGCCGGCCTTATAGTAGCATGCCCGTATATATATATATATATATATATATATATATATATATATATATATATATATATATATATATATATATTCCGAGATAAGGGGACTTAGGTTTGGAATTGAAAATCAAAGTTCAATTGAAAGCTTGAAGAGCTCGTGCTCTCTCTTCTGTCTCTCTCGCTTAGAGCTTCAGCCGTCTCCCTTGCTTACGCCGGTCGTCAGCCCGCCGCCCTTGTCCACGCCCTCGCGCCTCCCGGCCTCCAGCTAGCCGCGCCGTCCGCCTTCCTCCACCGTTTGTTGTGCGCCCCGCCGCCCGGAGGCTCCGCTGCAGCCACCGCCACGGCCTCTCCCTCGTTGCTCTACCATCTAAGCCCCGCCTTGTTCCTCGTGACGCTGAAGTTATCCGCCCCGGCCTACTCCGGTAGCCCCCTTGCATCGCCTCTTTTCTAAGATCCCGCGAGATCTCCTCTGACGAGCTCCCATCACTTTGTGCGTTGGAGATTGGGGGAAAAACCTTTTAATTGTCTCTTAATTTAGGGCATGGAGTTGATTTGGGATGAATTACTTGAAGGATGGAGAGGATTCTTGGTGAATGGTTGTGGAAGTGAACTAGGTGTTGGTGGTGTTATTAGGACTGTGAAATGAGGAGGATTAAGAGGATATTGAAGTGTTTAATCATGTGTAGAGACATGTGAATGAGTAATTTAATTCATGTTGATGAATATGAGTGTTTGTATTAATTTAGGGGCCCTATAAATAGGGGAGGTGCCGCCGAATTTTTCATGAAAATTCTAAGTATAAATGTTCGATTACTTTCCATGATTAACATGCTTAATTGTTCATGCTTTAGATTAATTGATCTTGGCTAATTAAGCATGCTTAGGGGCATTCTAGGAGTCTTGAAGGCATGATATGCATGTTAAGTAGGAAAGCATGCTTTGAGTGAGCTTAATGTCTTTCAAGCATGATTAAGCTTAGGGAATCATCATTTGTTGAGTTAATCTCTTTGTTAGAGATGATTAGGGCTTCATAGGCCTTCCTGTATTTAAGAGGATGATTCCGATAGAATACGATGACATTAGCCGTATTCTAAGAGGATAGATGAACATTGACGTTCATAGTAATTACTTAAGTAGTAAATTAGTAGATAGACTCGAGGATACTTGTGTTCATATGTTGATATGAAATATTTAAGTATAGAGAAACTGAGATTCGTTATCTATCTACTAGATCCTGGTTCGGACGCGTGAGACGCGACGAGGATCAGTTCTCTGTTTGCTAGTCAAGTAGGCTCTCGTACGGGGGTTGTGAGTATTCCTTCCTCCTACCTTGCTTATGATTTTGTACTCTTATTTCCTTGAGATGTTTCCTATACATTTTCGAGTTGAGTATCCTCGTATGTTTTGGCTTTACGTCTCGAGGAGATATTTGTTTTCATGTTTTCATATACGTATTGGCTTCAGATCTCGAGGAGATCATTGATTATTGTATATATTCGAGATGTTGCTGCCTTGGATATATATGTATACTTGTTGTTAGGTATTCGTACTAGCAATCTCTTACGTACAAGCATGATACATCGGACGAAGACTTAATCAAAGAGTGTATTTTCTGACCATGTATACATGATTGATATAGCGCTATCCGGCGTAGACCGGAGACGATATCTAGAGGATATTGTATGATACTGTAGGTATCATAGTATCATATATGTCAGGAGATTGAGTACATCTGTGAATTTATTCACATCCCAGAGACTTGTTATTTGCTTGTGATTTTGTTTTACTTGCATATTTGTACTTGCTTTATTCTATTCTTTGCTTATGGCTTTCGCCACATTTATTGCTTTACTAGCGATCCTACTGGGCCTTTTCTTTGGCTCATACACTTGATTGATGTTTTCTCAGGTGACGACGAGGAGTTTAGTCGGGCCTAGATGGGGATATACCAAGTAACTGACTCGGGCTTTTTATCTTTCTCTTGAGGTTTGCGTACCTCCTTTCATTGTGTGTGTATGTTAGACTTGTATTCTCTTTGTTGTATGGATTACTAGTGGTGATTTGGCTAGATCCTTGTATGGGTCGTATAGACCTTAGTACCGTATTTGTACGGAGTTGTGTAAACTCCCTTCCTTTTATTTTATATAAATTCTGCTATTTTATCTATCTCTGGATATGATTATTGTACAAGAGTCTCTGAGGCCTTGCGCCTGGATGGGGACTAGTCCCTATTTGGGTGCGATTGGTCTGTCCACGTACCCGGGCCGGGTTCGGGGCGTGACATTTCCAATCCAAGCTACACCACCAACCAAATTAAAGCATTAGAACAAGAGTTGAAAAAAGCTTTTCTGAATTAAGTAGCTTTGGATGAGACTACGAAAGACACATTATATCGCCCCCTGATGATGTTTGGGCACCACTACTGGAGGAATGTATAGATCTTACAAATAATGAATGATGTGTTCAATATCGACTTTCATCTAATTTGGAGCAAATTATACAGAGGAATAGACATGCGAGGTAATTGTATAAAAAACCATTTCCATATTTTATGGCATTGCAGAAGGTTTATAAGGGTAAGCATATATTTTCTAGTACTTCACTTTTATGATTTTTCACTTTTGCTAACAGATTATTTTATTAACAATGTATAGGGAGATATGATGAAGGTAAATGCTCTCGTGGCCTTAAGTACTTTGCCAAAATAACGACTAACCGTTTCTGCAGAATGTTGAAATCGTTATTGTACATCACGGTTACTAGCATTATGTGCAAAAGTGTACATAAACATCGCTAGTTGTTCCTCGACTGTTGTCCTTTTCGAGTTGTGGAAGAGAGATCTTTCTCTTAAACGATCAACAAGTGCTCGAAATATGTGAGGCTCCATACGAAATTCTCTTTTGCAACATTCCTCATGACCTTCAAGGATTTCTTGTATATATGCAGCACCTGTAAGTATGGATGTATGATGCCATCTACTTTCTGAAGTTGCATGACATAGACTCGACCAATTGTTGGGTATGAATAGATCATCATCTTCATTCATCTTCCTCCAATGATTTAAAAAATCCATGTTGAAACAAGTGGCTAGAACTTTGAAAAGATTGGGCTAAAGAAAAATGAGTATGTATAGTGCCGAGGGGTCATGTTGCGTATAAATAGAGCAAAATGATAACGGTTATAATTATAACGACTACTTCTTAACGGCTATTTTTTCAACGTTTATTTAACAACGGATATAATCCAACAGCTATTTTTTATTATGCTAGCCAAACACTCATTCTACAGGAATAAAATATGTAATAATTTTTATAATAATTTTTTTTATTATGCTAGCCAAACACTCAATCGGTAAGAAAAAAATATGTCAGAATTTCTGTAATAATCATCTTCACTTCCTACATAATAAAGCTATGCCATAATATTTATTTTGTATTCAAATAAGGTCTAAACAAAACAAAACAAATCGAAATTCTTTATTAATCTTTATTATTAAATTTACAGAAGAATTTCTCCAAATTCATTTTGGTCATGAATCATGATCCATCCTCCTCCGGGCCAACCCAGCCCAGCACAAGATGGTGGACCATACCAGCATGGCCTAGTTACTGCAGCAACAGCCCGATGGTGCCAAATCCAGTTTAGCACGGGCTGGGACTAGGGATGCAAGTGGGGCGGGTCAAACCCGTTACCATGGCCAACTTCAACGAGCGGTAATCCCGTTATTTTACTACCGGTACGGTAAAATTTTATACCCATTATACGAATGCACGGTCGGGTATGGTAAATGTTGCCTCGCCTGCAGTATCCCACTGCACTTCGTCGGGCGAATATCCCCGCATATCTACCTGCGTTCGGATACCGGGGATACCATTAACCGCTATATATATATATATATATATATATATATAATATTAATATATTTATGAATTATCTTGTATGTACTCCATGTTTATTTGATAATGGTTCAAACTTTTGGAACTTATAGTTAAATTATCCCTATATTAATTCTATACTCTATAGGCAGATAAATTATCCATATTTATATGATATCCAAATATCCAATCCAAGGCCCTTTGTGAATAGCCATAAAATATTTATATATTAAAAAAAAACGGGTACGGGTTAACGGGGATACCCGTCACCCGCGGGTAACGGGTTGGGATTACCCGTTTGTTAACGGGGCGGGGATACCCGACGGGTAACGGGTATCCCCGCGGGGCGGGGACGGGGATAACTTTTTCCCCGTTAGCATAACGGGTAACGGGTCGGGGATTACCCGTTTGTTAACGGGGCGGGGATGGTAACGGCCGCCCCGTCCCCGACCCGCCCCGTTTGCATCCCTAGCTGGGACACGCCATGCCCGGGTCCGCCAGATCCGGTATGATCCTGTACTGTTTATATATTCCATCAGATAAACCATTTGCGATCAACGGCTTAGATGACCTTCTCAGGCAAGACTGACTCCAATTCATTGGCTCTATGTTATGGAAATGGAGTGCGATTGATTGATTCTCGAGAGGATCTAGGTTAGCTTCCGGCCATCATTGGATTGGCTCTATGTTATGGAAATGGAGGCAGGGAGCTCTTCCGGATCCGGCGGAGTGCCTCAACCCCTTCCCGCCCCTTCAATGCGATCAAGAGGTCTCTCGCTCCACTCCGGAACCCAATTTGTTCATGTTTCGAAAATCATTTTTTAAATTAAAGATTGAATCCTTTTGCACAATGATTTCTCCGTATCTAGTTTATACCTGCTAGAACAATCAAAAGAGAAGGCTGTAGGAAGTATTCGTATGTTTTTTTTTCCCGTAGTTTAAATATGTGTTATGTTTTGCTACTTATGATAACGGATGAACTCATTTAACCAGTTCATAATTAAATCCATTGTTGGTTAAATAATTTTGCTTTATATCAGGATTTATGGTTGCCAAGTGGAATTTTATTTTTGGTTTTAAAATTAGAAGTTTGATTGAAAATACGGAGTGTGTATAGTAAAAACAATAAATAAAATTGGGTTTCTGATACAAATAGATGTACAAGAGATACATAAACTTGATCATTTTTGGTATTTGGTCTGTTATTTTAAAGAATTGGAGGTTGAGAAATATGTGGTTCATATGATTTAGATTGGATCTTATATGATCATCATGTATTAAATATATTCCTATGCTTAATATTGTAATACTATTAATGAATATTATAGAATCTCGCAAATATTAGAATGTTCAGATAGATGATTCACAATATAACAAAAGATTGGAAACAAAGAAATTCATGTTCAATTAATAGATCTCAGTTAAATACGGCATGCAAGGGATTTTAAGATGGTTTGATTTCATCCTAAACCTTCTAATGCTCCAGGTCATTGTAGTTGTAATTTGAGTGAAAGGTTAAAGGACAGACCAAAAGATGTTTGGGTGGAGATCATAGGAAACGATCTCAGTGCAAAGGATCTGAAGAAGAGATTGTTAGATAAGAATGTTAGAGATAAATAGAATTTTCTCTTGAGGAGATCATAGGAAACGATCTCAGTGCAAAGGATCTGAAGAAGAGATTGTTAGATAAGAATGTTAGAGATAAATAGAATTTTCTCTTGATTGACCTTAACAGGTTTTCCTGTAGGTTTTGAATAATTAACAACGAACCCAATATATGTTGGTAATAAGATCTAGTTCTTGCTACTGTTCATTACATGATTTATCACATACTGTTTTAATAGAAGTTCAATTATATTACCATAACTTTTTTAAAGTTCAAAGGATAACAATAAAAAATTTTGTCCTCAAGTGTGCCTAAGTACTTGTTAACGTAAAAAAAGGACTATAAAGTTATCACTATCTTCTTTTGTGGGCTTTTTGTTTCATAACCATACCTAGGTATTCTTGAGGGATTTATTTCTGAAACATCATAAGGCTGTTTAGGTCTCTGAATTTGCCATTGTTGTTGTCATTTGGAATTCTCATTCATGATTGACATATGTTAATTGGAAAAACTTGTTTCTAATGAAATTTTTTGCACGTTCAAGATAAATTTCATTTCAATAACTTGTTTTCTTTTTTTACAGTATTTTATAGGTTTACCCAGCAGAATCTTCCGGCCTGTAAACCTACTCTGACTCCAGTATCGGTATGCGGGCTTTCTAATTAAACTTCAATATATTTTGTTCATGATGGATTTCAACCTGTCATCTAATTTATGTGTTATGTTTCTCATTGGCAGGTGATAACAACATTTTTGTTGATAGGCATTATTTTTGTTCCAGTTGGGCTTGTATGCTTACGTGCTTCAAGAAGTGTATTTCTCTTGCTTACTCTAAATAAATGAACTTGGGCATATCAGTTGTGTAGCTGCTGACCTGTGTTGAATATTTCTGTCCTTCAAATCTTGATTGTGATTCTGTAGGTTGTGGAAATTGTGGATCGTTATGACGTTGAATGTATACCTGAGCAATATCAGAGCAATAAAGTGGCGTATATTAAGGACAGTTCAATTTTTAAAAACTGCACGCGATATTTAAAGGTTAGCTTGTGTTCATCCTTCCAGATATTCTCCTTACTCCAGATATTATATTGTTTCCAATATCTAATTGTTCACACTTTTAAAATGGCCTTCTCTAATCTTGATCTTCCTAAAAGTAAGTTCTTTCGAAACCAAATTGGATAATGGAGTTGAATGCTGTCCAGTCATATAAATATAAATTCTTGTTCAGTCAGTTCAACTGCATGTGGCATATATTCATGGATAGACCTATTTAAGATATAATATATGTGCAATTTTTCGTTCATAGAATGTGCGTTGTTATGTTGAAACTTGAGTTTAAATTTGTAAATCTTGAACTTTTCTGTAGAACACGCACCTGGTTTTCCCGAGCCTTGTGTATTCTTTTTAATGAATTTGGAAGAGCTGGAAGTGCATGATTTATATATCTATTATTTTGATTATTTTGAAAGAGAAAAGGTATCTTGCATAGGATCATCTGGTGTATCCTTCCTGATTTTCTTTCATGTTTAGAACCCAAAACAATTTGTTGCTTAACCTTAGGTTCTTATTCTATTCTTTTTATTGAAGGATACGATTATAAAACAATATTATATGAAATTAAAAATAAAAATACATAGCAGAGAGAAACAATCAATTACAAAATTCCCCCCCCCCCCTACAAAGCAGAGAGAAACAATCAATTACAAAATTCTCCACCCCCCCACCCGCCCGAAGTATGGTTTGAAATATTCTGCATGCAGCATCAAGGATCAGAGTGCATTGCAATATAGTCTACCCATACCATGAGGGCACAATCCCACTATTGATAGAGATGCTAATTGGTTAACACCCTCATAAGTTTGCTTTCATATAATGAATTACACCCTTATGCATCCCAAAAATGCTGCAAAGTTTATCTTTAAGGTATTTTTTGTAAAAGCTCTATACATGTTTTGATTAGGTTAATTGCAGGAAACTTTTCCCTGCATGATGTTTAGGCAATATATTTTGCTACCTCATTTGTGTGTGTACCAAATTGTTTATTTTTCCTAGAGTTTTCTTAGACCTTATCTGTTATTAACTTTTCAAAACCTTCCTCCTAGATTATCTTCACGTTAGTTTGAGATTGGATCAGGCTGTCATGAATTTTTTGTCTAATGACTAGAACCAAAGACATTCCTATGAACTATGCAGAATTCTAGCTCATGCACTATTTGTGGGTAGTGGAGACAACTACACCTAAGCCTATTACTTCAAATGTGATATGCTGATGATTAAGATGGTCAGTTTCATTTTATTACATGTTTGACTAATAAACATTAGAAATCCAATTTGAATATGTTAGGCCTGAAAGTAATAAAGTAATAAGAGGCAAGGATAGTTTGGTAATTATGGTTATTAGGATTTTACTATAAATATGTGATTAGGGATTAGATTATGGTTATGATGTGTTTTAGATTAATTTAGCTATAGTTTAGTTTTTTGGAGAGATTGACTTCCCTCTCGAACTATAAGCCTTCCATTATAAATAAGATTCGTTGTTTCTTTCAACTGTCAATTGTTTATTGTTCGGTGTCTATCAGATGTGAACTGACATGACCTGGACAAAATTGTATAATTTATAATTACTTGACCCAAGAAATCTTATCTATAGGAAAAGTATCTCCTAAGATAGTGGTGAATGGAAACAGAAAAACAAAAGCATTCTCTTGTATCTTGGATTTATGTACATGTTTGATGATAACAGTGAATTGTTAAAGTCATTCATTTACTCCTTGTCATTCATGCCAGTAGACTATCAGGTCAACAACTTGATTGTTTACCAGAGCATAACACATTGTCAATTACTTGTTTATCTTGTGATGACCTACGTATGATAAAAAAGTTGTGTGCTTTTGGAGCTCTATGCTTTATTGGCTTCAAGAATTTCCATAACTCCTTTAAGAAAGCTTACATGCAGGCTATCCTCATTTGTCTTTGTTAATTGTAGTTTGTAACTGGGTAATCATCAGTTATTGTCATCCTTCAAGCAGCCTATAAACTGATCTTTGTATCATTTTGTTTCCTGAGTTTGTGGTACAGTTAAGGACTCAGGATTCCCTTGACACTTTTCACAGTGCAAAACTATTACGCTCACGCTTGGTGCCAATGGGTTTGTTTTTATGCGCAGGGTGAAGGCCTCTCATTAGACAATATTGAATTGAACCTTGGATGTGCATGTACTTAAGAAAATTATATAAATCCATGTAATATGTTGGATGGCAATGCCAGATAATAGAAGTTGGTCCTAGCCTTCACTGTCCATTGTCACCTAATGATTTCCTCAACTAATGCATACCTGATATGGACTAATACAACTCAATTTTGACCTTCAGATATTAAATCCATGTTTGGCACAGGAAGATTATGATTACTGCACTTTTTTATAAAATAGTTAAATTTACACTGATTGGATTACTATGATTTTTGAAAAGCCAGGCAAGTGGATCCTGTCAGCCAAAAAAAGCCAATTGAATTGAACAATATTTAATTGAATTGAACCTTGGATGTGTATGTACTTAAGAAGATCATATAAATCCATGTAACATGTTGCATGGCAATGCCTGATACTTTCAGTTTGAGCTAATAGAAGTTGTTCCTAGCCTTTACTGCCCAGTCCCCATAGTCACCTAATGATTACCCCAACTAATGCACACCTGATGTTGACTAAAACAACTCAATTTTGCCCTTCAAGATATTAAATCTATGTGTGCCACAGGGAGATTGCCATTACTAGAATTTGTATAAAATATTTAAATTTACACTGATTGGATTACTATATTTTTCTAAAAGCCAGGTAAGTGGAGCCACTCTGCCAAAAAAAAAAGCCAATTGATCAGAGGAAAAACAAAAAATATGCCAATTTGTTCAAATGGTGAAGAACATATGGCATGTGACCTTTTCAATTTGAAGAAAATGAAATATTTTTTATATGAATAAGATAATTTTAAAAATTGTATTATAATATTTTTTTGAATTTGTTTTAATTTTAATTTTCTACTTATAACCTTTTCTAAGAAATTATCACCCTAGCTTCCGCTTAGATTTTAAAAACAAAATACCCAAGGATTGCAAATTCCTTCTGCCAAAAAGAGATGCAATATCCTACTACAAAATTACATTTGAGG
The DNA here is from genome assembly GCA_026586065.1 of Dioscorea zingiberensis. NCBI lineage: Eukaryota > Viridiplantae > Streptophyta > Magnoliopsida > Dioscoreales > Dioscoreaceae > Dioscorea > Dioscorea zingiberensis. The sequence goes on from CM048826.1 coordinate 26,968,183, forward strand.
TTTGCAAATTTACCCCTATAAATTGTGAGTTTGTACATTACCTTTCTAAACAAAGTAAGGGCAATAACATAAGGGCTTGGGGAATATCCATTAAGTTTGTATTTTTAACCTGTGAAAATAATTTTGCACAAACACAAACTTGACAAAGGCTTCTTGGGCAATTCTTTATAAACATAGGTTGAACTAGGACGCTCTCTGTGATTTAGCAACGGTTATAGTATTATTGAGCTAACTATTCCATATCCACATTTTCTTATGATTTCCCCATGTGCTTATTCACTTTCATTATTCTTTGACCTTCAGCTCTTGATGGCTCATGCTTACCGCCTTCTTGCAAATTCTATTCATCGTCCTTGATATGGTCACTTTTCGATTGTGTGCAGTATTATAACGAGTATTTTCGTAGAATATGTTTTGTAGTCAATCAAATTTCTTTGTTTTTGATTGTGTTTTGGATTTGTGGGCAAAAATAATATAAGCAAACCAGAGTTCTTGGAGAATTGTGGTATTCTTGCATGATTTTTTTGTCTGTCAACACAATTGAGAGTTACATCCAGAAGTGTAGACATATGCATTTATATTTAATACTTGCATTCCAATGTATCTTTGTTACTTTTTCCTATATAGCAGAGAATAGTTCTCTCAACTCTTTTAGTTTAATTAGCTGATATTAATTCTCCTGCAAACTTGGTTCTTGTCATAGGTCCAAAGCCATATGAAAGCACCAATATATGTCTATTATGAACTCGAAAACTATTACCAAAACCATCGACGGTGAGTCTGAGTTACTTTGATTTTCTTAGTTTAAATTATCGGTTTTGTTGCAAGGGTTGTGATATCATGTCATCCTCTCCATCTTTTGTGAATGTTTTATATTGATCTGTGGTAATATTTTTAGGTACGTAAAAAGTAGAAGTGAAAAACAACTACTATATGGACTGAAGTACAAGGACACTAGTTCATGCAAACCTCAAGAGTTGAGTAATGGACTTCCAATTGTCCCTTGTGGTTTGATTGCATGGAGTTTGTTCAATGATACGTACAGTTTTTTGCGTGGGGCAACAGTAATGAATATCAATAGAAAGAACATTGCTTGGAAGAGTGACCGGGATCACAAGTATGGGAAACATGTGTATCCAGTCAACTTCCAAAATGGAACCTTGATTGGTGGAGGGAAACTCAATCCAAACTCTCCTGTGAGTATTTGAACTATGAAAAAACAAATTCTATATATCTATCAATATAAGACGGGCAGGTGACTGATCTGCGAGGGGCTTTCAGGGCATCAAATAGTTCACAGGAGTGACCATTGGAATATTACCTATTTTTATTTTAATTATCATTAGATGTAAATTATTTGTCTCACTTGCTCTAGTAGCACAAACTTTTGCTAGAATTGAAGCTTTATCATCTTATTTGTCTTTGTATGGTTATAACTATTTGGCTAGAATGATAACCATCCAAGTACATTAGTTTTTTATTATGCTATGGCTTAATCTTTAGTTTTTTTTATTATTGATTTGAAATTGTACAGGAGATCAACCTGCAAAGTTGCAGTATTAAATGTTTGTGCATCTTATTTGTTAATTTTCTAAGGATTTGCATATGTGAAGTGCCGATGGTTACTGATTACAAGTGATTTTTTTTTTGCTTGCACCATTCCTCTTTAACACTTCATTGTACAAAATGCATCCATGCAGAACATTTTTTTTATCAAGAAAAAGCTTTATCAGAACACATTTAGTTCCTGACATTTTTCTACATAGACATTTTGTTTTTTGATCATAATTTCTGCTCCTATATAGAGTTGCTCTCAGATAACTTTTTTCTACTTGATTTGTTCTTTTCAAACAGCTAAGTGAGCAGGAGGATCTCATTGTGTGGATGAGAACAGCAGCTCTTCCCAAGTTCCGAAAGCCATATGGCAGAATCGAAGAAGATCTTAATGCTGGTGAAGTTATAACAGTAAACCTTGTTAATAACTACAACACCTACAGCTTTGGTGGAAAGAAAAAGCTTGTTCTTACAACGTCTGGCTGGTTGGGAGGCCAAAATGATTTCCTTGGCTTAGCCTATGTGGCCACTGGCTTCTCCTGTATTCTTATTGCCATTCTATTTGCATTGATCCATGTGAAAATTCCAAGGTAAATTTCCATTAATATGTTTACACTAAAAATGCGTTTGATAACCCATACTTCTGACCAGAATTAACTTTTATGTAACAATTATTCTTAGTAGTAATCATAATGTTTTCTATCTACTGGCAGGCCTCATGGTGATACAAATTTCTCACCTTGGAACAGAAAAAGCAATGCTAGCTAAAGCCTAGCATACCTTCTGATCTTTTTGAACATCATAGCTATAGTTTTTGTGAATCCGGGAGCCGGCCGAAGTTCCTGATGATTGGGTCCTATGACTGGTGTCGTTATCATGAATCTGGCTGTGATTAGAGCTAATGCCCTCTTGGCTGCTAGTGATTTCATACCTGTTTTCAAATTGTTTCTTTTGCACCAGCTTCTTCAATTCAGCATTCGGGCTGTGAGGCCTTGGAGCTTTAGATAGTGTGCTGTCTACTTATATGCTTTGATATGTGGTAATTTTGTGTTTGTACCACCTTTGAAAAACCTCTGCTCTTCAAGTGGGTGATGAGTTTTTGCATCAAGAACTTGTACTTTGTCCTCTTTTTGAGCTGGAAGTTCTTGTATCAAAATGGTAATATAATCCTTGTAAAATGAGAAAAACTAGTGTCTGTGAAAGTGTTTGTGATTGACCAAACTTTGTTGTGTGTTGATTTCTAATTAATCAGTCAATTGCATTCAATCTCATATTTGAAAATATACATTCTTTGACTCATTGTAAATTAAACTACTGGAGGTGATATTGTTCTCCAACCTTGTGAACCCATAAATCACTTTTTCACATATTTTATTCTTAATACTAAAAATTTACATAAAACCAACTCCACATCATAACTTCCGTTATTTTCATCTTAAAGATTGATTACAATGCAAAATAAATAATTTTAAATTAAATGGAAAATATTTCGATTGTAACTCTATACATTTTTTCTTGATTTATTCATCTAAAGATGTGTAAACTAATTTTACAATTTGTTTTCGAAATATTTATAATTTTAAAAAATAATATTTAAGAAGTGCATTGTTAATCCCTAAATTAAGAGTTTTTTTTTCAGGGTTGTGAACAAAAAAGTTTTTAATTAGTTTATTGAATAAAATAATGGGTAATTTTTTTTTAACACCTCAACTTTACCACTTTTGCACATTACATTGGCACATCTACTTTTTTAAGTATATAGTATGAGCAGTGCTACACAAACTGAATAGCCTTTACGAACAAGTGTCACGAATCAATCATAACAGTTCAGCCTTCTTCGGGATCATCAACACCCATCTCGAGGAAGGCCAAACGGTCACGATTCATTCGTGACACCTGTTTGTGAAGTCTTTTGGGAATATATATCATTCCTCATATAGTATACCCTCAAATTTTTTTTACGTGCCGAAAAGACACTTATGGGGAATTCCGTCAAAGACCATGTGGTTAAATTGGTAACAATTTCAATAACTATAAAACTAATTCCATCATCATTATTGAGGTTACAATGTGATCCAATGGTGCCATTCATGGACACCTTTTTCGACAAAGAAAGTATGAATTGATGTTGAAGTATGTAAAGTTTGAAATGTATATTGGTAACAAATGATCTATGTTCTAATTGTCAAAATGTAGTATCGGTAACTTATCATCTATGTTTTAGGGTTTAGGGTTGCATTAGGGTTGGCACTAGGTCATGTATGTGTTAAGCTCTAAAATGGATTATTGGTTCTGAACTCTTAAATGTATTACTTGGTTTTGAGCGCTGAAATGTATTATTGGTATCCCATAAAGGAAAGAGACTTGAAATAATTTGCTGCTGATGTTCATAATTGATCAATCCAAATATGTTGTTGTAGTTATCTAATGGGTTAGAATCCCATTGATTTTTTTGGGGGTTGAAAGATCATATTTGGATTGTCTAAGATTAATAATTTTTTAAGGTTTATGGATTATATCATGTGTTGCTGTAATTTTCACACATTGAGAAATTTAATAGCTGATGTAACATTATATTGCATATTGAGAAATTGGTTATTGTTGTTAATTTCTCTAATATGTTGTTATTATTTTTGGGCCAAAATTTAGCCTATTTGGAATGAGTGAGACCATTAATTTTGAATGTTTGTTGGTTGCTTTAATTTTATAACTGCTATAATTGTTAAGGCTTATTGGTTTATAGTTGTTGTAGTATTCACCTCTTCATTGCTTATCTTGTATAGATTTTTTTGTTTTTTTGATAAAAGTTGATAAACCACATTCCTTTATTTAACGATACTGGTTACATAGAGGGTCCATGATCAGGCCCGATACATAGAAGGCTTTCTCAATTCTCACTGGGATCCCCATCTTCCCATATCCTTCGAGCCCCTTTTATATCATCATCAGTTTGCTTGGGTGTCCCCGAAGTCATCCCCCGGTGCAGGTTGTGTGTCCTCTTCCGGTGTAGGTTGTGGGTTCTCCTCCCTGGTGAACACAAGGCTCCTCTTTACTATTGACTCCAGCGCCACCAACCTTGTTTTTTTTGACGCGTGAGCTGCACCAAACCAAAACAATGTTAGGAAATCGATATCGCGGATTGTTTTCATGAAAACGCGAAGTTTATTGTGAAAACATCTCCGATTGCGTTCCAACCACACAGTCCATAGTATGGCCATAGTTAGCAGGTTCCAGCCCATGCGTGCAACCTTGGGTAGGGAGTTTGCAATAGCGGTTCTTCCCCACAGATCTTCTATCCGTGAGGGAGCCGCTCCCAGTTGGAATAGTTGTGTGAAGTGGCGCCAGATGCTAGAAGTGTAGTGACATTGCAGTAGGAGGTGTTGTACCATTTCTTCTCGGTTGTCACACAGGTAGCACGTAGTCCGTGTCCCATTCCAACCTCGCACCCTTAGATTGTCTAGGGTGAGGATTTTATTGTCTAATGTGAGCCAGACAAAAGTCTTAATCTTTAGGGGGCATGGTATCTGCCAGAACTTTCTTCCAATCTCTACCCTAATTCCCCCGTCCATCAAGAAGTGGTAGTAAGATCGCACTGTGAAGGTACATTGTGCGGTAAGCTTCCAGTGTGGCTTGTCGCACTCTGATTCTGGGTATTCCTGCACCTTTCTGGAGAGATGTTCTAGCTCATTATAGCCTTCTTCTGGAAGGAGGCCTTCCAGGAGGATTGGGGGACCATTCCGTAGTCTTTGTCTTACTTTCTGCAGAGTGTGTTTTTTTATCTCGTGCCATCTCGTAGAGAGTGGGGTATGTCGTTCGTGGGGCCTTTCCATCTACCCAATTGTCGGACCAGAAGTTGATAGTATTTCCCCTCCCTGGAGCGGCAGATAGATTGTGAAGTAGTCCTTCTTGCTTGTGTGTTATACCTTTCCAAAGGAAGGAAGCTTGTTGTGGGGTTGGGGTGAAAAGGTCAAATTCCCTTCCTCTGAAGTACTAATTTTTTATTATATTTGCTGCAATGCCGGCCTGGCCCGTTAATATCCTCCACCACCATTTCCCTAGCATAGCCGTATTGAAGCAGCGCAAGTTGATAATTCCCCACCCCCCCAAGTTCTTTTGGTCTGCATATACAATCCCAGCTAACAAGTCTGTAGGCTTTTGAGTCTTAGCCAGCTCCTCTCCATAGAAAGTCTCTCCTTAACTGGTCAATCTGGTGGGCCGCCCATTCTGGCATCCGGTAAATGGAGAGACAGTAATTGGGGATGGCGGAGATCACCGCATTGAGCAGAGTGATTCGTCCTCCCAGAGAGAGTAGCTTTCCTTTCCAGGTAGCCAGGCGCCCCTGGATTTTGCCAATGATCTTTTGCCATTCTTCTTTCCTTGGCTTAGACCCTGAAATTGGTAGGCCCAGATAGCCTATTGGAAGGGACCCAATACGACAACCCAGCGCTTGTTCCAATTCCTAGGGGGAGTAAGAGATCGCCTTAATGGGGATGGTCGTACTCTTATTAAAGTTGATCCTCATACCTGATAGGCCCTCGTATTTTAGTGTTTGGAATTGTAGCAAGTTTCTGGAGCTGAGGATTAACAAGTCATCAGCATATTGTAATGTGGAGATCTCCTCCTCCTCAGAATCACCATACTTTATGCGTATGAAAATGTTTGCTCTCATTGTATTTGTCATCATGGAGCTTAGCACATCCATTACCAAGACAAATAGCAGGGGTGATAGAGGATTTCCTTGACGGAGTCCTCGTTGGTGTCGGACGTATCTTGTTGGGCGCCCATTCAGTAGGAAGCTTGCCTTGGAGGATTGGAGGATTGTCTTAATCCAACCAATCCATCTCTGGCCAAAGCCTCTAGCCTGCAGCATCTCCAAGAGGAATTCCCAGTCGACCGTGTCGAAGGCTTTTTCAAAATCTATCTTGATGATAGTACCGTCGGCCCGGCTGTGTTTCATTTTGTGGATGAGTTCCTCTGCTGCGACGATGTTGTCTTGTATGCATCTTCCTTTGATGAAGGTCGTTTGTGTGTGATCTACTAATTCGTTCATCACCTTCCCGAGTCTGTTGGCCAGAACTTTTGTAACAATCTTCATTAAGCAGTTTAGGAGGCTGATTGGTCTGTAGTCTGATATTGTCGAAGGTGAGGTCTTTTTTGGTATTAAGGTAATGAAAGCCCAGTTAAGGCGCTCCAGCGTTGTGCGGCCCCAGTAAAGATCGTTGAAGAGTTTTAGCACTTCCTCCTTCATGAAGCCCCATCCTTGCTGGTATAATGTCATCGGGAAGCCGTCTGGGCCCGGTGCTTTATCGACATTGAGATCTTTTATCGCCGCCCAAATCTCTTCTTCTGTGAATGAGTTATCAAGTTGTTGTAGGTTCCTTTGTTCCTTGTGCATCAAGAGTGTGTTCTAGTTCGCTGTTAGTCTGTGTGGTCTCTTGGTGCCAAATAGCTGGGTGAAGTGTGTTTTGAGAGCAGCTGCCATTTTTGCCTGTCCTTCCAAGATGTTGTCGCCTTCTGGAGTCTGTGTATCCGGTTACGGTTTCTTCGTTCATTAGCAATTGTATGGAAGTATTGGTGTTTTGGTCTCCTTCTTGTAGCCAGGTGATTCAGGACCTCTGCCTCCAGTATGCCTCTTCCGTTCTGATAAGGTTGTCGTATTCTGTCTTGTACCTTAGCTTGGCTTGTTCCTCCTCTAAAATGATTCCTTCATTTTCCTCTTTGCGATCCAGTATTTGGATAATGTCAAGCAATTTCTTCTTCCTAATACCGTCTTCTCGTCTTTTTTTATTGTTCCACAACACTAGTCTTTTCCGTAGCAATGTTACCTTCTTTGATAGAATATAGTCACCTCCTCCTTCGAAGTGAGCTCCTTCCCACCAATCTTTCATCGTCTCCCAAAAGCCTTCAAGTGTTGTCCAGGATCTGTTGAATCTGAAGGGGGGTTTGATGGGTGTATGTGGTCCGCACTCCAGCATGATGGAGGTATGGTTTGATCTGACTCTTGGTAGTGCCGATTGCCATACATGTGGGTATTCCAGAGGCCAAGTATATGAGATGAGAAATCTGTCGAGCAGGATGTGTAATGGGTTGTGTCGTCCGTCCGACCATGTGAATTTTTGTCCCATCAGAGGGGGGTCCCATAGTTGTAGTTCATCTATGAGCTCTCCGAACTCCCTCCTGCTTCGTGTGTTGTGAATGGATCTGTTGCAATCTTCCTCTGTGAGGGTGGAGTTGAAGTCTCCTCTGATGATCCATAGGCCTCCCCAGCGTGACCTGATCTGTCGTAGCTCCTCCCAGAAGGCTTGTTTTAGTCCCTGTTCACATGGACCGTAGACTGAGGTACACATCCACATCTTTTGGTTGGTGCGGTCTTCAAGAATGGCCGTTGTGCTAAAGGTGTCAGTAAAATTATTGATGAGATTGAATCGGTTGCTACTCCATCCCATGCAAATTCCACCCCTGGTGTTGTTTGCTTGAAGTATCACTCTGATGTTATAATCCGTACCCCCAAAGCTTCTCCATATGCGATTATCTACGTTGGCCAGTTTTGTCTCTTGTAGGCAAAACATATCCGGTTTGTGTGCCCTTAAAAAATCTCGTACTAGGAAACGTTTTTTACGCTCCCCCAATCCCCTAACATTCTATGATATTAATTTCATATAGGAAACTATGATTTGCCCTGGATATCATTCCCTGAGGAGGCTTATTGGCCTCTTTTGGCTTTGCCAACCCTTGTCGATTCCCTTAATCGAATATGGTGTAAGAAAACATCTGTATCCTCCGATTGATTCATATCTACTCCCGTTGTGAGAGCGGTTGATATGAATTCCCTGCCAGGCCATTCTGCTAATATTAAATCGGGAGGGGGTAAGATCATACCTTGAGGGTCAATGTGCTCCAGCTTTCTTTTTATGGTTGTGGATGCTGCGCCTTCCTCTAGTTCAGGTGGGGGTTGAATTTCTTGGGTTGACCTCTGGGTCTGCTTGAAGTTGTTGCACTTTTGTCTTTCCCAATCTTTGTTGAAGGTGGTTCCTCGGTTGCTCCTCGGTGTACCCCTTTCATATTTGGGTCTAAAGGGGCTCTTCCTGGTAGACTTAGTGTGTTGTTCCATGTCGTGTTAGAGATCAGGTTCCACCCTCTGTTCATATATTTTGGGATTGTGTTGTTCAAGTCTATGATGCCATGGTTGATTAAGTCTACAATGTGGAGGGCTTAAGGGTTTAGATTTTGTGTGTTAGAAATTGGGCCCAATAGCTCTTGTGTTGGGGGAAGGCTTGTGTTGTGGACCAGATTTGTGATAGCATTGGTTGGCCCATAGGTTTCTTGGTCTTGATATGGTAGTGGGGGATTAGTTCCAATATCATTGTGGGTTTCTTTTGGTTTAGAATTGGGTTGCTTTGGGCCCATATAAGTAACATTTTCTGATGTGTTTGTTGCCTTCCCCATTGGTTGGTTATGTGTTTCAATTGGATGTTGAGGCTTCATCAGGCCATCAACAATACATTGTTCAGCTTGTATTGTATCCTAATTTGTTCTTCCCATGTTTGAGCTGCCCTCTCTTTGTGTTTGAGTGAGAAATTCCATGTTTGTATTTTTTCCACTCTTTGGGCCTCCTCAGGAGCTTGCTGGGCCGGAGTAGGATGATGCTTCATGGGCTCCATGAGATCTTTACCGGGCCTTCTGTTTGTGTGTTCTGTGGGCTTTGGATTTGCTAAGCTTGATCCAGTCCCATGTTCAGACCCAACCACATGACTGGGCCCAGGCAGTCGAGTTTGATGATGTTGGTTAGGTCTTGGGTTTGGTTGACCCGGTTCAAAATTCATGTTGGTTCGGCCCGATTCAAGTATCGCGATGACTGGGCTTTTCCGCGGCCTGGATGTGACCAGGGTCAAGTCGTCCTCCATCTGCACCTCTTCTCCACGCGAAGCGGCGTGGCTCTAGTTGCGCCGCGGCCGTGGTACGGATATCGGAGGCTCAGCGTGACGGATCTCCCCTCTCGAGGGTTTTGTACGGCCTCGTTCCTTTTCGAGGGCCCCGGACTGGTCCTGCTTAGATGCAGGACCGGTCCGAATAGTCTCCGTTCGTCTTTCGTCATTCTGATCAGCTCCTCCGATCATCCTTTCAATCTGGTTGCTAGGTTTGTTTTCGTCCTTCCCTTCCTTCCGCCCAGTATCAGGCATCGGAGCCTTTCTCTTTTCTTGGTTGGCCTGTTTCGGGCGGCGGTCTTCTTTCTCCAGGTCCAAGGTGAGCTTGCCTTCGCCGCCGTCGTTGCTCCATGGTAATGGGTCCTGGCCCCTCTCCATTCCGACGACGATGCGATATTTCCTCGAGCCGATGCTGGTCCAGATGATACATGGCATGGTTCTGCCTCGCCGGATTCTCACCAAGGCTCGGATGTCGTCGACGTACATTCCTCCCCGCACATCGACATAGATGAAGTTTCCGATCGTCTTCAGAATTTTCCCAGCCGAGTCGCGATTCCAGCAGAAGGTTGGCATCTTCCTGATTTCCAACCATCAGCCCGATCGAATTTCCATATGTACGGCGTCCATGGCTCACAGCTGAAGGAGAGTTGTGTCAGATGTATTTCTTTGGGTCTCTCGAGCTCTCTTACTTCCTCCGGTGACCTGCAATGCAATGAATCATTAGTCTGCCATCTCAGAATTCCTTTACAGGCCACGACCAATCATCTCCCAGTATCATTCTCAACTCCTCCGACACGGCTGATGGTAATACAAAGCCTCCGTTCAGCTTGGTGATTGTTGCCACCGTATAGGTTTTCATTTCCTCCTTGCCGGTCATCATGTCATTATCCAGTACCAGCGAGGTATGGTGCTCCACAATCTTCTTTGATGTCGGAGGGGTCGCCGGCCTGGATTTGTTTTGTTCTTCTGTCCTAGCTTCCCTTGGCTGTAGGTTCTCTTGCCTCTCTGTTCTTGCATGTATGTCTCTTCGGTCCGGTGGAGGGCTTCGTCTTGCTGGTCCTCAGGCCTCCTCCCTTCTGGCTGGTTGATGGGTGTTGCTCCTCGTTCGACAGTTGCGGCCTTTGTGGCTCGTTCCTCCACATTTGCGACATGTGATGGCGCGACGACAGTCGGCGGCCATGTGCCCAGGTTTAAGGCACTGGCCGCAAACCTTTACTACTCCCGCCGGAGTCCGTATGAGTGGGGGGGAGTGTGGCCGAGTCCCCAACTGTTTAGCATGGTGTCGAGCTACCGATGATGCTTTGCGTTGTCGTTTATGAATGAATGATATGTGGCCGCCTATAGATTGATATGTGGTAATGTGCACAACATAAATGTTTTTATGAATGAGTGACTAAAACAGGCCAGGAGCATAAATAATATAGCTCTAATATTATTGCTGGTCTAATATTTTAGTTGTAATATTATAGTTGCTGCAATTTTCACACATTCATTAATTTATATCTGCTGTGACATTTAGGTGTTTATGTCTAGAAAACCAACAACAACTAGGAAAAATTTTAGAATGCGCATATTTGAGGCCACATCTACAATGTAAGCTGTAAACCCTATTAGAGTATTTATTAAACCCCATATTTCGATGTCTTGGTTACCAAATGGGTCACTTGAAGCTTTTTTTTTTTTTTTTTGTAGCTTCTAATAAGGTTGCAATCCATCAGAAAAATTAATGTAGCCTAAAAAACTTTTTTCAGAAGCCACAACTACAATGGAAGTTGTAAACCCTATTAGAGCATGTTTTAATCCTTAGTCCTCAGTTTTAGAGCTCTTACTCATTCCAATTGGGGTATTTCAATCACACACACACAAAATAAAAAAACATAATCTATCTCCTAGTAGTGTTCAATCTATTAGAAAAAAAAATTTCTGTAGCCAAATTTTTTTTAAGAAGATCATGTTAGTAGGCACATCTGTAATGAAAGCACCGAGACAGAAATTTATAGCTACTATAACTGAATGACCAAAAAATTTTATAGCTGTTGTTTATCCCATATAGAAATTTATACCTACTATAACTAAATGACCAAGAAAGAATTTTGTTACTGTTGTAACTTGCTTGATAAGAAAACAATTGATAGTTATTGTAACTGAAGGACCAAAAATTTTATACCTACTGTTTATCCAAGACAAAAAATTATACATATTGCAACTGAATGACCAAGAACTTAATTCACCTGTATGGATGAACATGTATGGATGAAATGCAGTCCAAGTGGTTTACTTTCTGTTTTGCATGAAATTCAAATGCAACATGTTAATTTAAAATAACAACAATTCACCATTAAAAAAGTTGTCATAATTTAAAGCAACGAGATTTATAAGAAACTCAATAAAGTTCATCTTTGTTACAAAAAGAACAGTTTAGCATATTGCTACAAAACAAAGTTGTTCTTCTTGGCTGACTTCACACATAACTGCATACTGCCTAGCACTATATACACTTATGATATACACCACTAACTATAGAATTCCTGGCTTGCATGGTCACTTTGGGCAGGTTTCTTTGCTTTCCTCCTCATAGCAGCCTTCTTCCTCATAATTTTCATTTTTACAACTCTAACATGATTAGGTGTGGCCTTACAGGTTTTGATATTATGCCCTACTCCATTGCAATTGTCACATCTTATAATTGTGCCATCTCTAGTGACCTTGTGGGCATCAATTGTAAGAGGTTCATTAGACCCCCTTTTCCTAACCCTTTTAGGTCTCCTTGCTCTCCTCTTGTTTGTAGGAGGGCCAACTGGCTCATAAGGAGTCTGAGGCCAACACTGTGGCCCAGGTACTGATTGTAGTATAGGCTCATAGGTATTCAAGAATATTTCCCTACAAAATAAGCAAAATTCATAATTTGACCGTTGTTAGGTAATATAAATATTTTGAGCTCTGAATTCAAAATAAGCTTACTTGTGGTAGTAGTTGTGAACAAATTCTTCAGTTGTGAGCCTTAAGAAAGAGATAGTTGCACAAGCATGAACACATGGGTTCCTAGAGATATCCCACTTTCTACAAGTATAACTTCTGTTGTCTAAATCCACCAATTCTCTGCCATGGTGACAGTGATCCACCGCAATTTTTCTTCCTCACCCACAGTGTGTTATACAATTAAATGTTGCCCTCTTATAAAAATCCAACTTCTTCTAAATCCTTGGACATATTGGATTGTTCAATATTCTCTCCATCTCAGTACTTTTTAAATGAAACCTCCTCATGAGCAATCTCCTAATCATTTCCAACATTGTGATAAGGGGCCTCCCTCTAGCCTTGAGTATGTAGGAGTTGAATGTTTCAAATATGTTGTTCAACAGTATATCACGTTTCAACTCTATTTAGAATTTGTGCTTCGACCGTCTCTTAGGCAGTCTCTTTAGCAGCCACTCAGCTACACCACTGCTAGGACCAAGTGCCATGAGTTTCTTAATGCATATTTTGAACTAATGCTCTGTACTTGCCCTACACATGCACACAAAGCATTCTTGAACTATCTCCCATGAAATTTCTTGAAATTCTCATAAAGATGTCTAACACATATTCTATAAACTTTTGGCTCAACTTAGTCTACAAGAATGTTCACCAAACCCTACAAAGATAAAAAATACTTATAATTGTTAAAACAAAACAATTAGAGCTAATTAAATTTAATTAACTAATACTTTTAAGCCTTGTAACTAACCTTCTGGTGGTCAGACATGAATGCCCATTTAATCTCAGCCACAGACCCTACATTATCAAGAAAGTTCTCAACAAACCAACCCCAAGTTGTAGTGTTTTCCACCTCAACTACTGCATATACTATTGGGAACATGTTGTCATTGGCATCTATCTTAATTGCACAAAATAGTTAACCTGGAAACCCCCCTTTGATGTGGCATCCATCTAGTACTATGACATGCCTACAATGCTTGAATCATCTTTTGCATGCATTAAAACATGCCTTCATCTTAATACTACTACCTGGATTTGTCTCTAACAAAGCATGATAGTAGTTCCAAAGTAGTTTGTATTGCTCTAGGTTGTCTCCTTGCAATTTATACAAAGCCCCCCTTCTTGCTCTATAGTACTGGCTACGTGTCACCTCCACACCAAAGTTCTTAGAAACCATGTTCTCGAAGGCCTCAATATCCATTTTTGTCATGTTACTTATCTCCTCCATGTATTTCTTTTCAAGCACTTGTAGTCAATCTTTGAGCTTGGGCCCTATCTCCCACAAGTGCGCTCACTCTTGAAGGTCTTTATCTGAAATGACCCCTTGTCAGGTGATAGGGATGCCCTAATGTACCATCCATATTTTCTCTTGCAAATGGCTGCAACTACCTTCCTCTTATTGTGTTGAAAATCACAGTCAAAACCCTTTTAGAGTGCATACGCTCTCAAACCTCATTCAAGATTTTATGGTTGGTAAATTTCATTCCTTTCTCTAACAGAACTTCACCATACATGTCAATATCCTCATTAAACTATTGGAATCTCATTTTCTTCTTCCTTTGAACACCATCAACACTAACTGGATTCAGAAAAGCTTCTCAAGTCTTCATTGCATACATAATCTAACTCCTAATCACTCAGATCCTGGCATCTTCCATCTAGTTTTCTGCCCAGCTCTGCCCTAAGCATTGCTTCATCTACATCCCTGTCTGCTGCAGTCCAAAATAGGTCTTCCATTTGGCGTTCCTCCCCATCCTCAATTTCTTCATCAGATTCTCTGAAGTCTGGATCTTCTTGCAGTTCTTCATCTTCTTCATTCTCTTCAGCATTAACATCTTCCCCACCAATATCCATCTTATGGTTGATATCAGTATCTTTTCCTCCCACCATTGGCAGTTTAGTGTCTGCCATAGACTCAACCTAATCAAATTAAACCAAATTAGTGTATGTCATACTCAAGCCAGTAGTTGAAGAGAATCGAAGTTAAGGGTTGTGGGTTGAGTCTAGAGCGTACCTTTGTTCCTTGTCCTTCTCCTATTTTTATCCTCGTTTAAACAACCGTTTCCCAATCCCAGATCCTGCTCTTAATGCTCGATAATTAGCCTTGAATCCACCTGCCATCTCCCACATTGACTGATTCTGCCAACCGTGTTACCTAGAAGGGATCAGTTGTCTAGGAATCGACATCCTCGAGATGGGTGTCTTGGATCCTTTCACGTGTGTACCCCTGGATTGAGGCCTCATGTTTATCCCATTTTACCCCTATCAAGCAATATAGTAATAAGTATATGTTCAACAAACCAAGAGAGAGAAAAGTCACAAAAATATGTGGAGCTTCAAAATTGGAGATCCCCACTCATCCCACATACAAAGTAGATGTTGAGAAGTAGAGGAGTAAACAAAATTTGTGCACAAGATGAGTGAATAACAATGAAAGAGAGCAAAGTGAATAAGATGGAGTATTGAGCAAATTTCACCATTAATGATGATAAGATCTGATGTGAATTTGTTCAAAAATAAAGAAGGGCAAACTCAAAAAAAAAAAAAATTTAGGGTGTCTTTGATTGGGCTTATTTTCCATGGAAAATTTTTCCACCACCCATTTTCCAGCATTTTGGGTTGTTTGATTGACAAAATTTTCCATGAAAAGTTTTTTTCCACAAAGCTAGTGACGTGACCTCTTTTCCCTCAAATTGGTGGAAATAATTTCTCTCCCAACCAAAAAAAAAGTTTTCCATAGAAAATAGGAGGGGTTATATGAAAAAAAAACAAAATAAGAATTAGTCTTGATTGTTTGAATTTCAAAGAGCTATCACATATACACAAACATTTTATATTGCTTATGTTTTTTATCGTTTGAATTTCAAATAGAAGTTATCTTATATGCACAAACTTTTATCTCCTCGTTTTAAATTTTTTTATCCTTTAAATTATTTATATTGTGATTAATTGGTTCATTGCTTGGAAAAAAAGTTAATTTTCCATGGAAAATTAATGCAATCAAACAACAAATATGCATTTTTCCATGGAGAATGTTAGATTTTTTTTATGAAAAATAAGGGCAATCAAACAACAAAACAAGAAATGTAAGATTTTTTAACAAGAAAATAATAACAATCAAACGGCCACTTTAACATTTTCCACAGAAAATTTTGCCATGAAAAATTTTCTCATGGAAAAAGTTTTCTTTTTCACCCATTTTTCATCTTACAATCAAACATAGCCTTAAGAAAAGCCAAGAACAGTAACCCTAGAATAAGTATGAAAATAAAGAATTAAAAAATAAATAAAAAAAATTGGAAATTTGTAGGTGAAGAAATTATTTGTCAAATTTTTATTTGAGCGTAATCGCACTGTAACGTAATTTCAACCAACGAAAAGAACAGTTTGCTATGAATTTAACATGAATGGTGTGCTTTATTAATTCATAATAGCCTACGAAATGAAACAATTCACAATTAAAGATATGGCGTGGCAATAATAGATTCATCGATTTCTTATTCCCGGTGAAACCTAAGCCGCTCTCAGGCGCCGCCCACGATCCCCGGCAAGCACTCGACGACGCCACGCACGACCCCCCTCCACACCTGGACTGCCCTGCGTGCGCACCGCCTCCACCCAGATCGCACCTCCGCCACGAGCCGCCGTATCCGCCGCCAGATCCGGGAGAACAAGCTCTGGTTCCGAGAAGCGATGATCGCCGCAGACTGCAGGTACGCCGACGCGGCGTGCTTGAGGAGCTGGTTACGGATGGGGATGCTCGCGGAGTCGAAACCGAAGCCGTATAATTCCTGAAGGGTGGCGTCGCGGCCCGCAGAATCGCGAGGGTGCGAAGCCGGCGCGGCGACTATGATGTCCTTGAGACTCGTGTATCCAGCGTCGTCCTCAGAGGCGGAGGCGGTGGCAGCGCGGTGGATGACGAGGCGGGCGCTGGGGGAGGGTGCTAACTGATGCATCTCGGTCTCCATGGCTTCTGCAAGAGTCCATTCAAGGTGGTCCTGAGCTTCTGTGATTCTTTCTCTCTTATTTTTATTTTTATTTTTATTTTCTGGGTTGTTTTCGATTTGCCGGGATTGATGGGTGGGGGATGACGGGGAGATTAGTGAGAGGGCTTAGAGCTTTATTTATTTATTTATTTATTTATTTTTGGTTAATTTTTTTAGGAATGGGAGTGAAATATGGTGTTTTTTTAAGGATTAATTTTTTTTAGGGAATTCGCCTGAGTTGTGGCTGATGACCCGGACAAACAATTTTTATTTTATCTAAACTCTTTGGTGTCGTGTTATAATAGCCACGGCACCATACTCGTGGGGCACCAAGATATTGGTGCAGGGTATATAGAAATTGGTTGTGGAGTATCCCATCGCATCCATGCCTTCACGGCACTGAAAAAGACACCCTTGGACAATATATTATCATCAACACAATTAATTGTTTATATGTCCTTACAAAAATATGTATTTATTTAAAAAAAATTACAAAAATAATATTTACTCATATAACTTATAAAAATATATTTTATTATTTATATATCTCCATTGTCCATTACAATTAGCTTCTATGAGAATTTTAAATTTTATTCATGATTATAGTTAAAAAAAATATCTAAAATACTCTTAAATTACATTTAAACATATCAATAAAAATTCATTTATAGGGATATATTAGTAAATTGATTTTAATAATATTTCTCCCCTTCATCTATTAGTCTGAAAATCATAACGGTGGGTTTGCCTCGAACTTAAACCAAAGAACATATCCCGAGACAAGACCACCACTGTGATGTTGTCACGTCTTGGTTCTACCATGTCCCATGGGATCATCACTTGTATATAATAATAACAAAACTTGATTTACAGATATATAAATAAATATCATTTTATATAAGTGTGTTAAAATAATTCTAATTTTTTATAGGGCAGGGAAGAAAAAACTCTTTATTATATATATATATATATATATATATATATATATATATATATATATATATATAAAGGTGGATAAACCATGTTTATTAATATAAAATTTGTTCTTTGATGGGCTGGGTTACATAAAGCTTGTCCTTAGTCTAAACTAGGGCATGTTACATGGATATGTGTAGTTCAAGGGGTCTCTCTTCCCTTCCTTGCCCCTATGTCGTCTTATCCTCGAACTCGGAGCTGGTGTATGGTGGTCTTTATTGTTCCTCATCATGAGTGTATTCAAGGCTTTGCTTGATTAGGGACTCCAGTGTCTGTAGCTTTATCTTCCTTGCTTCATGTGTCGCATCAAACCATAAGAGTACAAGAAAGTCAATGTTTCAGATTAACTGTCTGTAAACACGTTATTTAGTCTAAAATCATCTCTTGTTCCGCTCTATCCATATACTCCAGGTTATCATCATTACCACCAGGTTCCATCCCTTTCGGTTCTCTCGTGCTTTTTGTTTAACCACTGTAGCCTCTCCCAATAGATCTTGTATCCCGGTGGGTAGGGGCGGAGGGAGGGGGGTCAAGGGTGTGCTCAAGCACCCCCTTGGCTCCAGGAGGACCCCTACCTCGAGGATGTAGCTACATGAAATTGTTGTTATGAATATGTAATATAAAATATTATTATCACATTTCAAAATACAACAATGTTATAGTTTAGTGGTTAGCATTTCGAGTTGTGGTTGTGGAGACCTATGTTCAAATCTCAATAGTCACAAATTTTTTTTTAAATTAGTATTGCAGCACCCTTCTATGGTTTTCTTAGTTAAACCCCTATGTTTATCTATATATAGTTTTTTTTTTATTTATACACCTGTAAATATGGAAATTATGTGATGGATATCTTTGAAAGAGGGCTATTGTTTAAACTTGCAACGCAGCCACAATTTTTTTTAAAAAAATTAGTACAACATCCCTTCTATTATTTTTCCTCTTTTATATTTATAATTTTTCTTTTTAAAGTTGAAGTCAACACCCCCTTAATTTTGCTTTTGGTTCCGCCACTGCCGGTGGGGAAGTGGTTAGAGGCGAAGAGGATACAAAAATGCTCCTAAATGTATCATGAGTAGGTACAATGTAAGAGGTGGTGAGCCATTGTTTTCTCAGTTTATCACATATATAGCAGTTCACGCACTCCCCGTTCCAGTATGTCTTAGCCAGGTTTTGCAGTGTAAAGATCTTGTCATCCCATTCTAATCAGGTAAAATCCTACTTTTAGTGGGCAATTGGTTTTCCAAAATGCACTTGGCAGTGGGCGTCTCAGACCACTATTGATCTTGAATTAATATAGTGATTTGACACTGAATTAGCTGCGCTTGGAGTGAGTTGCCACTTCTTTTACATTCGGCTCCAGAGTGAGATTGTTTAGCAGGTGTTGGGTCACACAACTAAACTCTTGGAAGGGCAAGCTCAGATTTCAATGGAGAGATTCAAGTATTGATGGAAGGAATAAGAAGATTGCTGGTGCTGGGGAGCAACAAACCATAATATTCAGTGATAATCTAGGTATGGCGAGGAGCTTACAATAGGATAGGCGAGAGATAAACTAACTAAGAAATTCATTGAAAAGTGCAAGGAAATGCTCACACAAATTCAAAATTGGGAGATAGATTACATTCCAATAGGGTTTAATTGTTGTGCTGATACATTGGTTGCAATAAGAAAGGATGCAGACTCAAGACTTACGAGTTTAAAGACAGCAAGCATGCCAGAATTTTTGACAGATATTTTGAGTTGGAAGCTAGTGTAACTGTTTTAGCTAAGTAGCTCTTTAATTACCCAAAAAAAAAAAACTAAACTCTTTATTATTGAAGGAAGAACCTTTCCTGTTTATCCCGTGCCATTGGAAAATATTGATTCAGAGGAATTATATAATTTAATTCATGAGTTTTATTTGTATTATTTGTATATATTTAAGGCTCTTTCTTTCAGATAAGCCAATGTTCTGGAACCCACTCAATTGCGGAGACAGCGTACGTGATCAATTTTTAATTTTTATTTCATACTTATCTATTGCTGGTCAACTAAATCTTATCCGGTCAATACTCTACTTTATGAGTTAAAAAAAAATCCTTTTTCTTTTTGACATTTTTAATAATTTTACTTCATTAATTAGGATGCCTTAAGATTATCAGAATTATGACATTTTATCTAATTTATTTAACTCACAATCATACTACTCTAATTTTATAGATGATCATGTTTTGATCTTCTTAGAATTATTTTCAGTCATTTGCAAATGGTTAATCTCGATCATTGTGATTAATTTCAATCATTGTAAATGGTTGAGAGCTGCTCATCCGTTAAACTGTCAAACTACTTAATTTTCTTTAATTTTGATGAAAATGAAAACTCTTAACTTTCAGAATTTTTAATTTCACAACAAATAGTTTCGTCCTCATTAGATCTTTGACAAAAATCGAAAACTTAAAAATTAACAGGAGATATAAACTCAGAAATCAATAGTTTATTGAAAATTAACAACAATCATTACATGAAGTACATGTATTAAAAAAAATTTAAAAAAAAAATGGTTACTAATGTGTCGGGAAGTGAACCACTCCATGATACGAAGTGGCCATCGCCAACATCTTCACGCAACATGTACATAAACAAGACAATGATAATCTGTTCGTCAATTTATGAGAATTTCTTTATAATTGTTTCTTATATTTTTTCTAGTTTTTGCAAAAAATTAAAATGGCGCATCTACATGCCAACCAGATAGAGCATTGTGGGATCGAAAATACGAGCCTGGCATCGTGTGACACCAAACGATATATCGAAGCACAAATATCATATTTTATTTGTTTGTGGGTTCTTTTATTCCTAATAGAGGCAAGCCTCTATTATTAATTACCCCAGACAATGTCGTGGGAACCTCCGATTAAGAGACAAAAAATACAAGCAGAGACAAAGAATAGTCTATTTTATTGCAATATGATTCGTTACATATCAGCATATGTTTATATATATAGATATATTTATTTATTTATTTATTTATGACGCCTTCGCCAGCCTCGGGATCTCGTACTTGCCATATGGGATCCATAATGCACCGGTTGCCTTGCATTTGAGATTTGTGACCGAGGTTTAGGTCGCCAATTAACTCCCCTTTCATCAAGAACTGCGTCTAACTGAGCCGCCCTTAGGAGTTGCATTATATATGGTTGGAGAGATCAGGAAGCCTAAATTCCAATGCCGCCAATTTTGTTTTGATCGGAGTTCTCCAGCGAAAGTTGTCCACGTTTGAACGAGAAGTGGCTGAGCTGGCTAGACAGTAAGGATTAGCCTTTTTCTCCACCAAAATATGTACTACCCGAGCTGCCAAAAGGGCCTGTGCTATATATGACTGTTGAATATTTTGGTATTTAGTTTTCAACACCGCAGATTTCACTCCCACTGGAGTTTCCAGGCAGGAATTATGAATTTTTGAAAAATAGATCTTTAGCATTGTCGGCGGCAGAAATGCTGGAATCGACCCTTTTATCTATCAAAACCTACTGATCGGGTCAGCTTAAAGGGGTTGTCACATACATGACTATTGGAGATCCGGATATCTAATTTCCAACGCCATAGATTTCATCTCGATCGGAATTTTCTCGACCGAGTTATGAATTTTTGAAAATGAGCAATCGCATGTAATTTCGTGAATTAATCATCCGGACTACAAAGATCACCCTTTTCCCAATCAAAGTAAGCACCGACCGGTCTACCAAAAGTATCCGTCTTTGTATATAATTGTTAAAGATCCGGATGTCTAGTTTCCAGTATGCAGATCTCGCCTCAATTGGAGTTTTCTGGGGAGTTATGAATTTTTGAAAATGGGCGACAAGATGGTACGGTAGCGTAATTCTTTGAAATCGACCCTTTTATTTATCAACATCTCATACCGTCGGGCCGCCGAAAGGATCTGCACTGAATATGAATGTTGAAGACCCAGATGTCTAATTTGCAATGCCACAGATCTCACCTCAATCGGAGTTCTTGGGCGGGAGTTATCAAATGGGTTTTTATAGCAATCTACAGCAATATGATAACAATAACATTAGAACCCCTTCAACATTGTTTTTGCAGCAACTTCATCTAAAATAGCAGCAGCAGCTTTCTTGAAGGGACACAGCAATGAGCAATCTCCTTGGCTTCAATCTCTGCAGCAACCATGACGGCAAGGTGGTAGCACAAAGACAAAGACAACAAACTTCCTTTCCAAGCGGAACCCACAAGCTGACTCACAGTTTACTGCTGCGGAAGAACATAGCATCTTCTTTCTCTTTTATTTAGCAACAACAGAGGCAACAATTTAGCAACATCGGTGGTGCACGGTAGCAATTTAGCATTGTAACATTATATTCTTCATCTTCTTTTATTTTGCGGCATTGCTTTTTTCCTTCTTTTTTTGTTTGCAGCATTGCCTTCTTCTCTTCAACTCCATTTGTATGCCTATCAACATCCGGAATCTCAACCCTCATCATATCTCAAGGCTTGAGAGTGTGGTTCATTAACACCTTATAGACAAATATCACATTCCTTCGTTTATAGCATCAAGAACTTAACTTCTGCAGCTAAATTCCATGACAATACCTGAGTAAATTCTCACTCATGGTCCCTTGGGTCATTAACAAGGACATATAAAATCCACAGTTTCTTCATCTATTGGGAATATTGAGCAGCAAAAATCTTTCGGCTTACAACCAATCGCACTAAGAGGCATTTCGTCGAACAGGTAACGGGCAAACTAATTCTTCATTGAACAACTCTCATTATTGAAAACCTTCTCTCTCTCTCTTTTACAAAGAAGCATCATCTTCATCATCAGTAGCGGCAAAACTTCACACCAATCCTCCATATTTGCAGCAGCTTCATCTTCTTCTTTCATCTAAAATGGCAGCAACATCTTCACTAGCTTCAAACATGAATTAGATGTCATCCAAGGGGGGAACAACTTCATCAATTAGCAGCAAATCCTGGCTTCACAACAGCAGCAGCTTCATCAAACTACAGCAGCAGCAGCGTTATCATCAGCAACACGGCAGCGATCAGCAACCAATTCGGCAACCAGTCTTCAATCAGCATCCTGTCTTCAACAGCAACCATGTCTTTATCGAATCAGCAACCATGTCTTCGTCGAATCGGCAACCGTGTCTTCATTCAGCAACCAATATCAGCAACCAGTCTTCATCAACAACCAATATCAGCAACCAGTCTTCATCAACACATCATCCAATTTCAGCAACCAGTCTTCATCAACACATCATCCAATTTCAGCAACCGATCTTCGGCAAATGACATCGCTAAAGAAAGGCTCCAAATTTCAAAGAAGCAGTCGCGATCACTACATCGGCAATTTCCACGGCAGCAGCATCACAACAACCCAATTCTCCCTCGATGACAGCAGTGATTTGGTTGAATCTTCATCGCGAGAGAAGCATCGGGCGTGGCGCGTATAGGGGAACGACGGACTTCAGCAGCGACTTGTTGGCTGGTGGCGCGGGAAGCGGGGCGAGTTTGGCAGCAACAAAGGGTGGTTGTTGGCGGAGATGGGGAAGCGATGCCGAGCTAGCGGAGGTTGCGATGATGCGCGGTCTGAGGCGTCAGAGGGAGCACGGGCGGAGATTAGCGGCGAGGGAAGGGGCAGTGTGACACAATGCGCTGCTGGCCTTGTACTGGCCGCTCAGCTTCTTGTAGCGCCGCGGCCTGGCGCGCTGGTGCTGACCTCTGAGAATGCGGGTGGCGGGCCAGCGGGCGTGAGCGCTGGCTTAGGCTTCGTCTGGATTTGTGTAGGCGGCAGCAGCCGAGGAAGAGCAAGGCGAAGCGTAGGCGCGCTACTGCAGCGGCTTTGGCGCGGCTGCGCTGCCTCGAAGCGCTGGCTTGCGACGCAGGCCGGGGTGGGCTTAAGCCAGCCTTGGCCGTGAAGAGCTAGGCGGGCAAAGTCTTCTATGGTAGGGGCGCAGGTGTTGCAGATTTGGTGGCGAGGAGGGTCTTCAGGCGCACAGATCTGGTGGAGGTGTTGGCGGAGAGAGATTGGGGAAGATGACAGCCACCCCTGATTTCTTTTTTTTTTTCTCCCATTATACAGCTTTTTTCCTTCTTTAATAGTCCCCATCTCCTTAAGATAAGATCAAATCATCTTTTGAAAGACCACAAAATCATAACCCAGTTAACTTCTCAACTGCGTGGAGATAAGATCAAATATTTTTTTCCTTCTTTAAATAATAATTTTATTATTATTATTATTATTATTATTATTATTATTATTATTATTATTATTTTTATTTTTATTATTTTTATTATTTTTATTTTTTATTTACTTTATTTATATTTTTTTTATTTGCATTGGGATCAGTACCCTTTGATTTTCTTAGGGTTGGCCTCGGGATGTGTATTCTTCAACCATCTCGAGATTTGCATTCTTTGAACCGCCTCGAGATCTATTATCAGGCTTTATTTGAGATCGCCTCGGGATATGTCTTTAGGCATCTCGAGATTTGCATTTATTTATTTATTTATTTATTTATTTATTTTAATATAAACAAGCATGAACCACGTGGACTTCAACTGTACCATGATTGAATAAAGTCTATGAAACCTAATCAACAATTTCAGTTTATAGTCAATCAAATTAGAGTTAGAATGCCAACTCTGGGGTAATAATCTTGAGAGGTCACCAAACTATACCCAAATATCAGTTTGGGTACCGAACTTCAATTTGTTTCTTTTTGGTTACCTACCTGTTATTTGCTTTCAACGGGAGGGTACTCAAGAGAATCAGGCAGAAATAATCTGGCGTGGCCGCCGGAACATACACGTGGAAAGGATTGTGACACATCACCAATAGCCACGTCATCAACTTAACCATTTCACCCCTTCCACAATACCTTCATATCTCCTGTGCTCCTTCGTTTGACCGAGAGAGATAGAGCGCGACTGGTCCGCCGGGAGTTAAGAGGGAGGGAGAGATCGCGTTGACACCGGCAGCCGGAAACGAGACGGAGAGCTTGGGCGCCGTCAGCCACCGGTCAATTGCGAGCCTCGCCATGGCAGACAGCTGGGGGATAAGGCCGACATAGCATGAAGAACCAGAATACGGTAAGTGCTTCCATTAACTCAAGAAATTTAGGTTATTGAAAAATCAAGGATACATAATTGGGATTTGTTAATTAGGTTTGATGTAAATTAGGGTTTAATAATTAGGGATAATTTCTTCCAGTTTTAGGATTAGGTTTAGGGTGATGAAAAGAAGAGATGGGAATGAGAATGTTGGTGTTTGATTCGTGCAGGAGGTGTGACGAAATTCTCTCCATATTTTATTTGGATTCATGGTTAATTTGATATTTGTGAATAAATTTGGATGGTTGAAAACAGAGAGAGGGAACACCAAGAGAAAGAAAGAGAGGAGAGATAGTAGATGCAGGGAAATGAATGTATAGAGCTTGAGATAGTAGATCAATTGTGGTATTTATCTTTATTTATATATGATATATTATGTTTATGTTCTTCTCAATTGATTGTTTCTTTACATGCTTATTTATTGTCATATGGACATCATACATTGCTCATATTTCATGCATTGGATTGATTCTGTGTTTATGAATTATCTAATGATTTTCTATGCTCGTTGTTTTCTAGGATTATCTTCCTCTTTTTCTGTGGGTTGTTGAGTATTGTTTTTGTGCAACAAGTTAGTCCTGTGTAGCAACTTTGTTCTTGCGATGTCCTCATGTTCTATCTAACAGCTTTATTTGAGGAAGTTGTGAGTTTATGGTTTTGGTCAATGCTTCTTCTGATCTATTCTGTGGCTCAGGGATGTGTTGTGTTTGTTTTCCTTGTTGATGTTCTATTAATGTTCTAGTTGTTAGAGAGTTTGCTTTGTTACACTGGCCAAACCTATCGATCTATCACTAGTTTACACGCTATTTGCACAGAATTCTGGTCATTAATTTGCATTATCAACAGCTTTCATATGTTGGCATCTAGCATGAATTCTTCTGCATAATTCATTCATTAGGACCTTATTACATTCATATATAACCTGGAGATATGTAATCTTGATTGACTTTCAAAATTAATTGGAAATTCACTACTATTTATCTTGTTGATAGTGTTGTTTTTGTTCGATCTTCACCATAGGGCTTTCATATATATGGATGTTGAACCTAAACAACTGCTGCAACATGCACAAATACAGGCATAAGTTTTTTATTATGGTAGCCAAACACTTAATCTATAAGAAAAAATATGCCAGAATTTCTGTAATAATCACATTCACTTCCTACATAATAAAATTATGCCATAATATTTTATTTTGTATCCAAACAAGTTATATTCAAATATTGTTGCTTTTATCCCAATTGTTGTTCAATTAGATTAAATATTCTGTAAATTTGGGTTTTTTTTTCAAATGTTAGGGTTTATGTAAATCGGGGTTACATAATTAGGGTTATATTCAAATTGTTGTTCAATTAGATTGGATTTTTGTAAATTAGGTTTTTTTTTTCAAATGTTAGTGTTTATGATTATGGTTACATAATTAAGGTTACATTCAAATATTATATTGTACTATTGGTATAGTGTTTTTCAGATCAAGTAATAGGACTATTTTAGTTTACTATTATTTATGTATGTAAGTGCTACTATTATTTGAAATATGTTGATGCACAATAATTGAATGATCTTTTTCAATTCTTATCTCAGCACCCGAGAGTGATTTTTTCACAATTCGAATGTATTACTCACTTGGTGATCTACACAATTGGGATGACTATAGAATAGCAGGATATATTGATTATTGTTGTGCTGATAAAATATCTATACTAGAAATTATAGCCATGTCTAAGGAGCTAAACATACATGTGGATGAATGTAGTTTTTGGTGGTTGGATGTAAAAAGGGACAAAATGGAACTGACAGATTAAAAAGTGACTCGGATGTTCTTGCAATGGCATTAGCTGTAGGCCCAAGGAGGATTGTTAACGTGTATACCAGGATGTCTAAAGTAGGTGTCAGTGGTACTGCTAGTGGTAAGGTTGGTGATAGTATTGATTTGGCTAACATGGGAGAAGGTGCACAAGAACAAGTAAAGGTGCAGACAACTGCTAAAAATGTTGGTGGAACTGTGATTGGAAAAGAAATCAAAGGGAAAGAAATAGATGAGGAAACTGAGATGCATGAAAGTGATTTGCATGACTCAGATTACAACTTCCATAATGATGAGGAAGTAGACACAATGGAGGATGATGTGATCTGCATGCAAGAAACAGCTACAGAAGGAGACACCACAGGATTAGGAAGTGAGGTTGATGAAAGTGCAGATTCTGACTATGCAGAGTCTAGAGAGTTGCAGTCATGTTCTAACACAGATGAGGAAAAATTGGAATCTGTGCGGCCTAAATATGTTAACTTTAATGAAGAGGTTGATACGAAGGATCTTAAGTTTAAGATTGGTATGAAGTTCAAGAGTTTCAAACAATTTAAGGAGGCAATCAGGAATTATGGCATCAAGAATCGATGTGTGATGAATTTCAAGCCTAACAACAAGAAGAGGTGTAAAGCTTATTACAAGCGAGGGTGTCCTTTCTACTTGTGGGCATCACCTATGGTGAAGGACAGGACCACGGTGCAGATTAAGTCTGGTATCTTGAAGCATGAGTGCACTAAGGACCATAACATTAGACATGTGAGTGCACATTGGATAGCAAGCAACTACTTAGACCAGTTTAGGACAGATCCTTCATGGGGTATTGGAGGTATTATTCCGGCTGTGAAGTGTAACCAGCAGGCTGATATAAGCAGAATTAAAGCTTGGAGGGCCAAAAGCATTGCACTTAGGTATTGCTCCCCTCTTCTACTTTTTATTTGATTTCCATTAGTTAGACATTGCACTTAATTAGGCATTGCACAAGCTATTTATCATTTCTTCCTTGCATTTTCTTTAGCTTCTGCTGACCACATATTTATTATTTTTTGTGTGACTATTGTTGGGCATAAGGATGGATAAGGATGGTTGATGGCGATGAACAATCTCATATTGAAAGGTTGTATGACTATAGAGGTGAACTGATAAGAATACATCCTGGGTCAACGGTGAAGTTCAGGTGCAATGAGGGGGTTTTTGCTGCCATGTATGTTTGTTTAGGTCCACTCAAAGCTGGATTCCTGGATGTAGGCGCATAATATCGGTGGATGGTTGCTTTTTGAAGGGTCTATATG
The DNA here is from genome assembly GCA_026586065.1 of Dioscorea zingiberensis. NCBI lineage: Eukaryota > Viridiplantae > Streptophyta > Magnoliopsida > Dioscoreales > Dioscoreaceae > Dioscorea > Dioscorea zingiberensis. The sequence goes on from CM048826.1 coordinate 26,995,817, forward strand.
GGGGCCAGTTAGTTTCAGCAGTTGGAATAGACGCCAATGATAGCATATATCCTGTAGCATGGGCTGTGGTGGACAAGGAAAACAGAGAGAACTAGCAATGGTTCTTAGAGTTGCCGACTGAAGACTTGGGGATAACAAACAGCTACCATTGAGCATTTATGTCTAACAGACAAAAAGTAAGTATTTTGTGTTTTTATTTAAATAGCTTCTTTGTTAAGGTTTGTTAATTATTTCTTCTTCTTCTTCTTTTAACTGGTTTTTCCCTCTCTTCTCTGTTTGTTTCCTATGGTATGTGAAATGAAATATAATTCAGGGCCTCATACCTACAATTGAAGATTTATTTCCCAATAGTGAACACAGATATTGTGTGAGGCACATTCACACTAATTTTAGGCAAACCTTTAAGGGTAAAGTACTTAAGGATCAACTATGGGCATGTGTTAGGTCTAGCTATATTCCCACATATGAGAAGGCAATGGAGTCTCTGAAGGAAATTTCTGCAGGTGCATATCAATATCTGAAAAACATAGATCCAAAACACTGGAGTAGGTCACATTTCCAAACACATTTCAAGTGTGACATGCTTTTAAATAATTTGTGTGAGTGTTTCAATAGTCAGATCCTAGCAGCTAGAACAAAGGGCATAATTACAATGAATGAAATGATTAGAACAAAGCTGATGGTTAGAATCCAAAGGAGAGATGCAATGCAGAAATGTAAACTGTGCACTGCCCTAGGATACTTGCAAAGTTGGAGAAGTCAAAGGATATGAGTAACAGATACGATACAACATGGTCTGGAGGTGACAAATACCAAGTCTTGGGGTATGATGGCCAATTTGTAGTTGACACTAAGGAGTGGAGTTGTACTTGTAGAAAATAGCAGTTAACCATAATACCTTGTAGTCATGCAATTTCAGCACTCTACTATAACAACTACAGGCCTGAGGACTACCTTGATGAATGTTACAAAGTCACCACCTTCTTGGCAACTTATGCTCAAATATTAAACCCAACACAAGATAGAAATAGTTGGCCCAAAAGTAACCAAACACCCCTGATCCCACCTGAACTAATAAACAAAAAAAGAGGCAGGAAGACCTTACTGAGGAGGAAGGAAGCAGAGGAGGTTGATGTTGGCTTCACTAATGGCAGAGTGTCCAAGAAAGGGGTTATGATGAGGTGCAACATCTGTAGAAAAACAGGTCATAACAAGAGACTTCATGGTGTTTAGGTCTGTATATTTTATACAAATATCCAGTTTTCCTTTTATGTGTGTCTACAAATATGTGTCTTTGTGACAGGGAGAAGAAAGAAGAGCAGGCATGCAGCCTAGTGGACAGTCAAGTGGGACAAGCAATGCATATGTTGTGAGTTTCTGTTTCTGTTTATTAGACACATTAGTTTAGTTTTCATTTGGTTGAGTTTCATTTTATTGTTTTCCTTATGCTTCCTAGGGTGAGAGCAATGATCCCACGACTACCATTGATCCTCAAGTTCATAAGGAAATTTTTCTACATGTTAGTTTAATTTTTCCAGCATTGAGTTGCAGCCATTTGTAGGGTTATATAATTCTAACTTGTGTTCTATGAGCATTGTAAGGTTGATCTGTTGAATAAAAACATTCATGGTGAGGTACCTGTAGCAGCAGACCATGTTCCAGCAGAACAATTGGCACAGGTTAGTTTAATTTTCACAGCTTTGATCAGCAGCTATTTGTATTATTCATGAAGCTAACTTGTGTTCTATGAGCATTGTAAGGTTGAGCTCTTGAATATAAACATTCTTAGTGAGGTACCTGCAGCAGCAGACCATGTTCCAACAGAACAAATAGCACAACCACCAATGTCACAACTAGCAGAGTCCATGCCACAGGTTAGTTTCATTTCTACAGGACATAGAAGTCAATATTTTAGGTATGAAGAACCAACCACAATTTATTTTGCACATTTTAAGTTATTGACACATCTATGCAGGAACCTATCAGATTTCCAGCTATAATTAAAACAAAGAGGGGAAATTGAACATCAGACAAAGAAAAAGGGAGACTGGAAAAGAGAAAGAACAAGGAACCCAGGTGAATCAGCCTCCAATGAAGAAAACCCCAACAATGAACAAAGAGGGGGTTGTTGCAAAGAAAAGAAAGTTGTGGATACCACCAGGTGTTGGAGGCCTACTGGTTCTGCCGGTACATTGTAGAAGGATCCAAAACATAAATTGTGATATTTTGTAAGAGTCACTGGACTTGCTTGCAATTTTGCAATTAGTGCAAAACAGCCAGTGAACTTAATTTTGTAATGTTTAAGAAGGTTTTTTCTGTACTTATTATGCTGTTGTCAAAATCTTACACTTCTTCAGCAGGTTTTTCTATATATTTCAATTTGAAGAAATAGTTTGTTGATTTGTATCCATCCATTTGAATAAATTAAGACTGATTTGTATTTGTATGTGGTTGAATTTTACAGAGATTAAATGGTTAGGATGAAAGAATTTTACAGAGAATTCTGCAGGATGAAAGAATTTTACAGTGGCAATGTGAAATCTGCAGGGTTTGGTTGTTCTATATGTCAATTTGAAGAAATTGTTTGTTGATTTGTACTCATTCATTTGTTCCCTTACAATACAGTGGCAATGTGAAATCTGTGATTTGTACTCTGTAGTGGCAATGTGAAATCTGAAGATTAATTGTTGATTTGTACTCTATAGTGGCAATGTGCTACAGATTAATTGCTTAATTTCATTCAGGAAAAATTTGCTCCTGTACAGTAAAATCGTAGGAAAAAAATTACACAAGAATTATCTGCAGAGAATTTACACAAGGATTGATTGCTTAATTTCATTCATATCAATTGAAATTTACACAAGAATTTACACAAGGATTAATTGCTTAATTTCATTCATATCAATTGAATTTACACAAGAATTTACACAAGGATTAATAGCTTAATTTCATTCATATCAATTGAAATTTATCAACATAGAAACATAAAGGACTATGACATAAACAGAGAAACATAAAAGCTCAACGATTGGTCTCTTTGCTCCTGCATTGCTTTCAATTGGACTTCAAGATCGATCACATAATTCTGGAGATAAAAAAGTGGCTCTTGTGCATCCATAGACTGGATCATTCAGTCTTGCATAAGCTTCATACACCAAACTCTTCAAGATGGCTTTCGATCTACTTGGGGTTGTGCTCCGGCCGATGGCTGACGGCGCCCTTGCTCTCTGTCTTGTTTCTGGCGGCCGGTGTCAATGCGATCTCTCCCTCTCTCTTAACTCCCCGGCGGTCCTGTCACTCTCTACCTCTCTTGGCTGAACGAAGGAGGAGGGGAGAAGAAATGGGGGATTTTGTCCCTCTTAAGCCCCCGAGGTTTTGGTACGATCTACCTCTCCCGGGTGAACGAAGGAGAAGGGGAGAAGAAACCAGGTGTTGAAGGGCTGAGGTAGCATTATGGTTATGACGTGGCCTTGGTTGGTGACAAAACGAGTCCACAATCCCTTCCATGTGTATGTTCCGACGGCTACATCAGATTATTCCTGCCGGATTCTCTTGAGTACCCTCCCACTGAAAGCAAATAAAAGGTGGGTAACCAAAAAGAAACAAATTGAAGTTCAATACCCAAAGTGATATTCGGGTATAGTTTGGTGACCTCTCAAGATTATTACCCTCCAACTCTAGGATGGAGGCATTCAAATACATTGTCCTGTGACCGACCTCACCCCTTCGTGTAATGTTGTTCACAATGCCCTTGTTGATAGTGTGCAACTAACCTAAGAATGGTTTCTGATTGTCTAACATATCTTGGAGAGGAGATGAAGCCTTGGATCAAATCGCCAAAATTGGATACACTACAGTAATGGAAAAGCAAACATAGAAGGAGGTTGGAAAAAATAAACATCATTGGAAAAAGGTCATGTGCATGCCTCCGCCAGCAAGATCATGCCGTGACTCATGCAAGCCAGTGCACGCATGTAAGTATTTTGATCCTAAATACGGAATAAAACAAGTGAAAAGGATCGAAAATCAAAGAACTCAAAAATCGGATTTCCGACGTACCTCCTACCATTGTTGATTTGGTGCTTGGCAATGGAATCTCTGTGTGTTTTTGCTTAGTTTCTCACACTTTGCTCTCCAAATTTGATGCTATATTCTACTGAAGAGTAGTGTACAAACCAAACAAAAGAGAAGGCTATATATAGCCATTGTTCCATCAACACTGGCTTTTGGTTTACCACCTTTTAATGGTCATTGACCATTAAAATTGTCATTACAAATTTTAATGGTTATTAAATATTTGATAAGGATGAATGGTCATAGAAGACCAAAAATTTGCAGCATATGAATGGTCATAGAAGACCAAAGGTTTGCACCAACTTTTGTAATATAATTGTTATATTCTCCCACTTGGTGAATACGTAAATCTGCATTCTATATTAAGAAACTAAACACATCATAGTGATATGTCCTCTAAGTGCAAGTAATATCATCTATGTATTACAAATAATGTATTTTATTTCTTAAGTTCCTTATGTGGTAACAAAGCTTAATGAATAAACCCTATATGTTTATTTTTTGTCCAAATTAAAATGAAGTTTATTTTCTCAAATAAAACTGTGCAAATGAATATGAGAACATATGAATGCATGAGAGTTTAATAACTGAATGTATATACAATCGCAAGTGGAACCAAGTCCCATTCTTTCTATATGATCCTTGAATTTTAATGGTGGCATGCCCTTAGTCAAAGGATTGGCAATCATCAACTCAATGCTAATGTGCTCAATGACCACTTTTCCTTCTTTAACATGTTCTCTAATGGCTAAGTACTTAATGTCGATATGTTTGCTTCGACTTCAACTCTTATTATTCTTAGCCATTTTGACAGCAGCTGAGTTATCACAAAAAATTTTCAATGGTTTAGAAACAGAATCCATAATTCTAAGCCCTGATATCAAATTCTTAAGCCATACACCATGTGTTGTAACCTCGAAACAAGAGACGAACTCGGCTTCCATAGTAGAAGTTGTAGTCAAATTCTGCTTCACACTTCTCCACGATATAGCTCCACCGACCATAATGAAGATGTACCCTGATGTTGATTTGTGAGAATCAACACAACCAGCAAAGTCTGCATCTAAATAGCCAAATAACATACAAGTTGTCATTCTTTCTACATATAAGCATGTAGTCTTTGGTTCCTTGAAGGTACCACATGACTTTCTTTGCAGCTCTCTAATGGTCCATACCTGCGTTATTCTGGTACCACCCTAATATTCCAACAACTTATGCAATGTCAGGTCTGGTACAAACCTGAGCATATATAAGGCTTCCTACTGCAGAAGCACATGGAATATTCTTCATGGATTCTCTCTCAAAATCATTCTTCGGGCATTGGTTTAAACTAAACCGATCACCCTTCACAATGGGAGCAACACTTGGCGAACAATCTTTCATCAGAAATCTCTCCAAAACTTTGTTAATATGGGTATCTTGTGACAGGCCTAATACATCGCCAGATCTGTCCCTATGGATCTTAATGCCAATGACATAAGATTCCTCACCTATATCTTTCATATCAAAGTTTTTAGAGGAATTGTTTCACCTCATGAAACATACCCTTATCATTGGTTGCAAGTAAAATATCATCCACATATAAAACAAGAAAGCAGGTTTTGCTCCCACTAATCTTTTGGTATATACATTGATCTATGGGGTTTTCAATGAAACCAAATGAAGAAATTACTCTATGGAACCATCAATACCATTGACGGGAGGCTTGCTTCAAACCGTATATGGATTTCTTAAGCTTACAAATCAAGTGCTTACCATCACTAGAAGAGAAACCTTCAGGTTGTTTCATATAAACCTCTCATCTTCTAGATCACCGTTAAGGAATGCAGTTTTCACATCCATTTGTTGCAACTCAAGGTCAAAATGAGCAACTAATCCCAATATGATACAAAGAGAATCTTTCTAGCCTGGATACACGAGAAAAGGTCTCCGTGTAGTCGATTCCTTCTGTTTGAGTGAATCCCTTAGCAACTAGTCTTGCTTTGTATCTCTCAATGTTGCCTAATGAGTCTCTTTTAGTCTTAAAGACCTATTTACAGCCAATAGTCTTCGCTCTATTAGGCAACTCTACAAGGTCCCAAACTTAGTTGTTCTTCATGGAATTCATTTCTTCCTTCATAGCATCATACCACAAATTAGAATCTTTGCAACTCATGGCTTGTGAAAATGTTTCAGGATCATTTTCAGCTCCTATCTTAGATTCTTGTAGATACATAACATAATCACTAAAAATATCTGATTTCCTTTCTCGAGTAGATCGCCTTAATATTGGACCACTGTCTCCCTAGGGAGCTTGTGGTTCAACATCTTGTTCAGTAACTTGAGGTAATTCTTGAACAAGTTGACCCACTGGAAGGTTCTCAGCATCTTGTGGAATGTCAGCGATTGGTTGTTCAACAAGAGTTGGAACTTGAGGAGGGCTATGAACGATAACCAACCTATCTGACCACGTGGAAGGTTGAGTTTGCCGATCCCTCCAACTGATCACATCATTCTCAAGAAACATAGCATTCCTTGATTCCAGAATCCTAGTAGGGTGAGATGGACAATAAAATCTGTAATCCTTAGACCTTTCAGCATAGCCAATCAAAAAACTACTAATGGTCCTTGGGTCAAGCTTCTTCTCTTGTGGGACGGGCATACCCAAAGACGCATATGTCGCAAACTTGGTTTCCAACCGTTCTATAGTTCAAAGGTGTCTTTGGGACAGCCTTGGCCGGAAATCGATTTAATATATACGCAACCATTTTTTTGCTTCAATCCACAAGAATTTAGGAAGATTGGAGTTGCTAATCATAATCCACACCATGTCCATAAGTGTTTGATTTCTTCTTTCAGCAACACCATTCATATTTGGGGAACCAGGCATGGTGTATTAAGCAATAATACCATGTTCTTGAAGAAACTTAGCAAATGGACTAGGCGCTTGTCAATTCTCAGTGTATCTACCATAATATTCTCCACCTCTATCTGATATCACGATCTTTATTTGCTTCCCACATTGGTTCTCAACTTCAACTTTAAAATACTTGAAGGCATCCAATGCTTTACTTTTATTATGAAGCAAGTAAATATACATATAACTTTAGTAATCATCAATGAAAGAGAGAAAGTATTTCTAACCATGTTCATCAATATCTAGACAACATATATCAGTATGGATGATCTCTAATATGTTAGAACTTCAATTAGCACCTTTCTTAGACTTGTTTATCTGCTTATCCTTAATGCAGTCTACACAAGTCTCAAAACCAATATAATCGAGAGTATTAAGTACTCCGTCATTTACTAATCTCTTAATTCTATCAATGGAGATGTAACCTGATCTCCGATGCCATAACATAGAAGATCCTTGTTAATATTACACCTCTTAGTGCCAGTGTGAACATGCATTGAACTATTAGTATTTTCATTGTGCAAGAAAACACGATAAAGACCATAAGACAAAATACCATTCCCAACACATTCAGATTTATAAAATAAACTAAATAACGTGTCTTTAAAAGTAAAGGAATATCCAAAAGGTATAAGTCTTGAAAAAGTTAAGTGAAAAACTTGGTACATAAAAGGTCCTTCCCATAGTTAAAATAAAGCCACTACTCAAAGTTAAAATGCAAGTTCCTATAGCCTCAACATGTGAGCCTATCTTGTTACCGGATAAGATGCATAGCTCACTTCCCACTGGCTTCCGCAGATTTTGCATACCCTGCAAAGAGTTTGCAATATGGATTGTAGATCCAGAGTCAATAGACCAGGTGTTAATATTAACATTAGCCATATTAGATTCATAACAGAAAAATGAGGATAGATTACCTTTCTTCTCAAGCCATTTCTTGAGTTTGACACCACAATCCTTCTTCTCATGTCATTTCTTTTTACAAAAGAAACACTTGTTGGATTTCTTAAAATCAAATTGAGGTAGTACTTTGCCTTTCCCTTTCTGATTACCCTTAGAAATGGTGGCTTGAGACTTGTTGGGTTTTTCAGCCTTGTTCTTTTTCCTGGTTGTTCCCAACATAGCACTTTCTCCCAATTCCATCACAAGCAGCTCCTCTTCTTAAACACACATGATCATTAACTCATCAATAGACCATTTGTCCTTATGGAAGTGTTTGGAAACAGAATTGAGGGTGTGGAATTGGGATTGGGTGGAAACCGATGCACATAGTTTCCCGCCAATGTGATAACATAGATTATGGGGGTATAGCTGGGTTAAATGGGTAATATAATAGTTGCATTGATAGCACGCCCACCTCTGCATATGACCAAAATGCCCTTGATTTGATGGTTTGTATGAATGACCAGTTCATCACTTTATTTGGATGACCTAATTACATGATCTAAGATAATCCTACTAATGTGAGGTATAAAGCATTGATGTAAGGGATAAAGCATATTCCATAATATAATTAATTAAACTGATTAATGCTAATCAGTTGCGCACAGTACTGGGGTGTTCTGCAAGTCAATTCCTAACAATGAGGTTCAGCTTTCCTAGCGGCCAAGAACTCCAGCAGGCAGTCATCGATCTCCAACACCACTACGAAGCAAGGAAGTTCCTCTCCGAGCTCGGAATCATGATGGTCTGCAGGGAACCGAAGCTCGCGTCAGTGCTCTCGGGAGGTTGGGTATAGAAACAGATTGAGAGATAAAGGTTTGTATCTTCTACTTCATCAACTGAACATGCTTGTTGACTATCTCTTTTCGATAGATCTGTTGTCTGATAGTGGTATTAGTGGTTATCCGATCCGTTGAAGTTGGCCTTGCATAAGTCTGTATGTATGTTTTAATTTCTGGCTGTTGATCCTCTTCATCTGCGCATTTGTTTGATTGGTGCATCGTATGAATATTTTCCCCTTTCTCCCCAATGTTTATATCCTTCTACGTTAAGGTCCATCCCCCATGTCAACCTGGGTTAGCACAGATCCAGTCCCAGCAGGTTGCTCTGCCGCAATCAGTGAAACGACGAACCTGCCAATGGGTTCACGGTTGCAAGAAAAGAGTAAGTGGGGACCTGACGGTGACGAATGTCTTGTCATGCTCTTACAAGAGGAACATACAACATGCAATAGCCTCGCAAGCTCTTTCAAGAATGAGGTGTCAACTCGATTATGGACCGCTTATGTACAGAAGACCAAGGAGGATATCACCATCTCTCAATTGAAGAATAAATAGAAGACGTTGAAGCAAAACTATAGGCTTTACTCCAACCTTCTCAACAAAAGTGGATGGGCATGGGATTACGTCCAACACCATCCAACATCGTCCAACTTCATCCAACTCAGGACAACCTGGAACTTTGGGACGACGTTCTTAAGATGCGCCATCAGAAGAGAAGACTGCATGAAGGGAAAGCATTATATTACTAACCAAGAAGAAAATGTCAAAAACCATAAACAAAAAATTCAACACACCTTTATCACTAACTATGTTAGCCATAAAGCCATCTTCTTTTTGTCGAGCGCTTGCAAAGTTGCTGTTAGAGCCACTTTTTTCTTGGTATAATTAAGCCTTAATAACTCTGATTATGTTTAATTAATTGTGTTTAAATTATATTAGAGACAAGGGATCTGTTTATAATTATGTTGTAACATGAGGGCTAAATAGCAAGAAGTCCTCACATAGGAGCCAAGGACCTGCATGTAATGTAACAAAATTGGAAGGGGTTTGCTATAAAAGCTCCATCATAATCCATGCAAACACTTGAAGTAACTGCTGAAATTAAAACAATGAGCTGAAGACACGTGAAACCATACTTTCTTCCATTCGGAGCCGCAAAGGGGAAACGCCACTCGTCAACAGCTAAACAAGAAACGGATTTTCTTTAATAAACCTGTTCTCTCCAACCTATATCCACCGTCTATCTCACGGAATACAAATTATGAGGCAAGTGTGCTTCTTCTTTGAGTTGCTCGACGAGGCGGTGGCAGTGCCACACGTTATCGCACCTTACGCCGAGAACTAATGAAGCTCTTTTTCCTCATATCGCCAAGCAGCCTAAGGATCGGCGGAGAGACGCGAAAATGAGGCATCTTAATCACTGTTTTGTTTCTAATTTTCTGAAGCTTCACTCAAGCTCTTCATGTCTATAAAAGGGAGGGAACCCCATCAAAGAGCTTGAGTTGAGTGAGTGTTCTCTGAGGGCCTGAGAGTGGCTGAAGAGACCTCGCAGGAGTAGACGAAGAACTTGGAGGTTCTGAAGCCATTACAGAACCCGGTAATCAGTTGGTAAGTAGTAGTATTAGTAACCATTGTAATTTTATGATAAAACTGAGAGAGGAAGAACTCAATGAAACCTATAACTAAACAATACAGAGAAGAGAAGTAGAGAAAGAAGGAAAAAGGAGAAGAAAAGAGAGAGGAAACAGTGGGCATGCTATAATTCTATTCCCAAGAGTGCATATGTTCTTTATTATTGGCCATTGAGTTTAGAAGTTATTAAGAAAGAAAAAGAAACGGATGAGCTTCTCTCAGTAAACAACACTTCTCATAAACTAATATATAAGAGCCTCATGAATAGACATGAATGCATGGCTTAAAGATTAAAACCTGCATAAAATTAGTTACGTTAAGAAGGAGGAAAAGCATACAAGGCTTTGCATTTTGAAATTGTTTGTTGGATTAAAAAAGCGTTTGCATTTCGAAATCCCATAGATAAGGGATTTAGTTTTATGGCCGATTCTTGGTTTTACGGCCAAATCGGCCGTAAAACCAAATCCAAACTTTGAAATCCCTTACGTGAAAAGCACGTGAGGGATTCACAGGTTCATCGATCGAGAGTCCCGAGAGGTGAGTAGATCTCATCCAAATTTCTTCTTCTCCACCCCTGCTACCTTCTTCTCCGCCCCTGCAAATCCAGATCTCTTCTTCTCCACCCCTGCAAATCCAGATCTGCGCTTCATTCGACGATGGCGAGAGATCCAGTGGAAAGTGAAAGGTTCTCTTCTTCTCCTTCTTCTTCTTCTTCTCCTTATGATTCTTCTTCTTCTTCATCCTCTTCTTCTTATTCTTCTCCAGTCATCAACAACAGCCTAGTGCTCAGCTCTATTGTTCAGCGAGGGTGAGAAATTCAACAAAATATGAGAGGTTTTTTTATGATCTTATATGGTTAACTTAGGCATTCTTGGCTTCATAGGTATCACCTAAAGGAGTTCGGCTCACAGACAACTGCAAACCCTAAGGAACTTTTTAACCTATGACATTCATCTGCACGTACTTCTATTGAGCGAGCATTTGGTTCTTTGAAGGGGCACTTTAAAGTTCTCGCATCTATGCCTTTTTTTTTTCTTTTAAGACACATGCAGAGCTCATTTTGGCATGTTGTATCTTACATAATTACATCCTTAGTGGCGGTGAAGATGAGTTCATTCCCTCTAAGGAAGATTAGATACCACAACAGCCTTCACAAACCACCACTAGGGAACAAGAAGAAGATGCACAAGAGTGGGTTGCTCGCATGATCAAATTTCAACCAAGATTTGGGCAAACAAGTAGTTATATTCCAAATCAATTTTCACCATTGAAGCATCATATGTTCCTACACGAGATGTGTTGTTGCATAGTGACTTTTCTTGTTGTGCTCTTATTGTATGGTGACCCAACAAGTTCTAAATGTTTAAGTAGAATCATGTTGTATGGTGACATTTCTTGTTGTGTTGTTGTTGTATGGTGACCTTATAACTTTTAAATGTTAATGTAAAAAACTGTTAAATGTTTATGTAGAATCATGTTGTATGGCAACATTTCTTATTGTGTTGTTGTTGCATGGTGACCTTATAACTTTTAAATGTCTATGTAAAAAATTGTTAACTGTTTTTGTAGAATAATGTTATATATTTTGCCTTTGGTTTGTTGCTATAAATAATTAAATATTTTTAGTTCTAGCTAAATTTAAATTATGTTATGCTTAATATTCTTGGATTTTAATCTCGTCATTTTATGACTGATTAACAATTTTTGTGGGTACTTGCGTATCTTTCATTATTATAGAATGGAGGGATATAATACATCTGAAGGGAGCCAAACATCATCATTTATGAAGAGCACATCAAGGGCATCAAGTAATAAGCGATGGCGAACAACTGAAAATCGCTACTTTATAAGATTCATGGCAAGCCAAGTTGAGGAGGGCTTAAAAGTAGACAAGGGCTTCAAACCACAAGCAATTCATGTCGTTGTTCGAGCCATAAAAGAAGCATTTAGGGTGACATTCACGGAGTCCAATATAAGTAATCATCTCAAGACACTACGGTGAAAGTGTGCAAGAGTTAAAAAATGAAAGGAACCTAAAAAATGATCATCATGGGCGAGGCCGAGTATATGGACTACATTAAGGTATTTGTTATCTTTTACATTATGATTTTGTTGACCCCCGGCAATGAGTGCGAGCACTCAAGCCGCCACACGCAAGCATATGTTGTCGTAAGTAATATGATAACCGGTGAGTACTGGGTTGATTCCACAGGGAACGATATAACTAGTCTAATTACACACTAGTGCACTAAATTTCGAGAAGAGTCAATTAATCTTTGAAATAGAAGTTACCTAAGTCCTAAGAGTTCAAGAGATTTACGAAGGTTGCCGGGTTGTCTCTCAATAATAAGGAACCTAGGGTTGTATGACTCTGATGGATTGTGAAAATTTTCTCCTATGTTTTGCAATGAATTGGTTACTATGGATAAAGGCTAATTGGTGATAAGCTTAGGTACTTATGTACGCTCCGTGTGTATCCTACAGGTTCCCTATGTCTAAGGAGCACGCCTCAATCCTTCTCCTCTATATGTCTATGACAAATAGGGTGAAGCGTTATAGGACCTAGAAGTTATCCTCACCGAGAGGGACCTTGGCACATTTCTATGCTCTCGAGGGCACCTCTTCCCTATAACAGTAATGCAACGCTCTCATGCATATATCTATGTGAAGATAGTTAGATTTGTCATTGCCTTTTGGCGTATGATTAAAGACTGTAAGTTCATAGGCATACCCATAACAACACAATCACTACAAACATAGGATAATTAAAATACCAATCCATAAAGTTTATACAACCCTAGAATGGAAATTTACACTACCATTATAAACATTGAGTCCATAATGACACGATTAAACAAGCAAACATCCATGCCCAATACAAGAAAGGGATTTAAAACAACTAATGGTAATGAAGATAAGATTCCCCCTCTAGTGTAGAGCAAAACCCAGCCTTAACACCATTGAAAGCCTTTGAACCATCATCTCCAAGTGCAGCAGCTCGCCCTCAAAGGTAAAGATGCTTAAACCCTAACCCCCAGCGTCCTTTTATACATAATAAATATCGTTGCGACGCCCTTACAAACGTCGCGACGTTCGTGGTAACCAGAGTCCTTCCAAGAAAACCCCACTAGGAAATGACATCGCGACGCCCTAGGGGAACGTCACGACATTCTAAAATGCCTGAGAAATCTGGGGGTTCTTATGATTTAAATCATTGCGACATGATGCTACAACGTCGCGACGTCCGGAATCTCCTGAGAATTTCGGCACCTCTTATTAGAAAACGTCGTGACGTCACTGTGTGGCGTTGCGATGTTAGCCCCTATGGCTGCTCTTCAAAAGTGATCTGATGCTCCTTTATGCCCTGAAACATTGCTCTTCAATGAGCATCACTTGATACATGAGAATTGCTCTTGATTTAGCCTCAAAAGATACAAAACAGATGCAAAATTGGATTAACGAAGTTTAGCAACCCAAAGAGACAAACAAGACATTCGGACCAAACACATATAATTCTTTCTTTAATCCAAACATTCTGGTCTGAAAAATAGAATAAAAATCTACTAATTTAGCTCTTATTTGAGAGCTAACAGATTTCAATTGATCATGTTAATAATTAATTTCTTAATTACATATCCATACATAGGATGAGCCATATTTGAACAAGCCTATTGAGGATTAGTATGATATGCTCGAGGCTATATGTGGGAATGATCAAGCTTGTGGTCATCATGCAGTTCAATTTGGAAATCTTATTGGTACACAAATGGACGAGCGCAACACAAAAAATGAAGGAAAAAGGCAAGCATAAGTCGAATGTAAGTGATGATGCAGTCCACAATTTAGCCACCACTATTTGAGATGCAATTGAATCAGTTAGATCCAGTCGATCACTGAATTTTGCAAAAGAGCATCAAGATGAGTGCATAAAGATAACACAATATGGTTATTCCATAGAACAATGTCTTACACTGTACGAGCACTTGATGGCTGATGATACTCGAGCTCGCACCTTTTTTGCAATGTATGAGGACTTTCGCAAGATTTGGTTGAATAAGTTCTTTACTTAAGTCGGGCCGGGACTCTTACGGTGTGAAAATGATAAAAAGTTCTTGCTTAAAATGGTTATCCCACTTATTTTCATTTTCTAATTCCAAATTGGTTAACTTTCAAACATGACCTATTTTTCTTTCTTTAGTTTAATTTTGATCTTTCCTTTTCTTTTGTTCCAGCTGGATTCATCTTGCTTGGTGGCTTCGTTAGTTGTGGTGGAGATCATGCGATGCGTATTTTACCTAGAAGCAACTCTAGTTTGTCATGTTTCTATCATATTTATATATCTATGTATCTTGTGTTGACTTGTGGCTAGTACTTTTGAATCATGTCGTTATATTTATGTGGAGTTTTAGTAGAATGTATGTGGTATTTGTGATGGAGACATACTTACTGTTAACTTTGAGCTTATGAAAACTTGGTAATTTGAGGTCTGTTGAGAGCAGCAAAATGACAAATGTATTGCAGTATAAGTGGAAATATTTTGCATTTGTTTGTTGGTTTTGTTTTGAATATGATGTTTGAGTGTGTTGGAGTCCCAATGTTTCATGTTTGTTTGTGCTTAAAATATCCCAGCTTTGTTGTATATGTATTTTCAAACATGAAAATTCAGCAACTGCACTGTGTAATTTTAGAAGGTCCATCTAACATGGAAATTTATCACCCATGTATGCTGTAATTTTAGAATTACATAGCTGTGTAATTTTAGAAGCTCCATCCACCAATTCTGCAGCTGCACTGTGGTGTCTGGCTTCACATTCCTCCGAATGGTTTTATGAATCTAATTTCATGCATTCTTTATTTTTGCTTTATTTGTTCATGCTTGAATTGTTTGTGAAATAGAAATGTGATAATTAATCAGGTGGATTTATTTCTTTATATTGTTTTCGTGCTCATTTCATTCCTTGCTATATATATTTACTGAAGTTTTGAAATAAGGAATTTTTTCTGCTGAAGTTTGTGGATTAATTTCTATTTATGCAATCTGTGTGTAGAGTTTATTTTATCACATGTTAAATAAATAATTATAAAAATAGAATATAGTAAAAAGAATATCACTTGTTAAATTTATCACTATGTAATTGTAAGTAGACCTTCTGCAGCAGTCCAGGAAGACTTCTTAGAAGCAAGCAGGTCCAAATTGAGAAGAAGTATGCTGTTATTGAGCTTAACTGTGTGACTGACTTTGTTGCAAGAAATGAGATAATTCAATATCTTGTCAGTAATGTTTCTTTATCTTTAGGCATCAAATACATATTCAGTATCACCAATACCAGTACATCTTGAGCAACTGCTATGTTTATTTTATTATTTTTTTTTTGTCCTTCTGTTTTTTGGGTTTAATAACCACAGGCTTCATCCTCTAGCTTTGTCATCTGAAAGCCCCAGCCAGCAAATTCAAGCACCATTGCCTTTTGGACCTGACTATTTTGAGATATGACATATTAGAATGTTAATGTGTTTAAAGTGTCTTAACTTTGCCTTTGCTTTTTTATTTTATTTTTTATTTATATTTCATTACGTTGCCTTGTAGGCCATTGCAAACAAGTATTGTATTCTGCTATCATTTGTTAGGTGTACTCAAACACCTTGAATTTCCACCATTGGATGAATAGTTTTCTACTCTAAAATTTAACATGTGATAATACTCTTCCCTTCCTTCTTGTCTCCAAATTACACAGTGATAAAATAACTGTTTAGTAATTATTAAAAAAAAAACTGCTTAGTTTATTTTATAAAATAAATAATCATAAAAAAATTCATGGGAAAAGATATAAAGAATATTTTCTTAAATAATTTTTATTTTATTAAAAATAATAATAATATATATCTAGTTATTTAATTATGTATTAATTAAGAAAATTTAATGGGCTTTTATTATTAATAAATCTAATAGTCAGCCAGCTCACGTGGGTGTTTATATCCTCAAAATACATCAAACCAAACACATATTTTCCAAATCCAGATTTACATTTTCTTCTAACCAAAAACAAAATTCTATAATCCAGCACTCCAAATACATCCAGCCAAACACTAGATTTGACTCTTGTATTTTCAAAAACAAGGATTTACAAATACAATGTAACTGAACATTCATTGCATTTGAAAATACATCTAACCAAACAACCCCTTAAACACCATGTTTTGACCTCTGTGGAGTAAAATCGTATGTGATATGATGTTTTGCTCTATAGACCATGTTTTTGTATAGCAAAAACAACCTTTTAAATATCATTTTGCTGCCAAAGATCCCGTCGAGAGCTAAGAGTGATTCTCCGGCCCTGCGACGGTAACCACGGTTCAATCCCGAGACGCATCGAAAGTTAAAATGGGGTGGTGAGAAGTAGTCATGGGCCAAGGGACGCCTCGGGTGATAGCTGGCACGGGGTGTACGGCCCCTCATGAGGGATACCTCTCTCCTGGGCACCCATCCCACCCAAGGTTTAGAATAGGGTTTATCCCCTTTATCCAAAAAAAAAAATATCATTTTGCTCTACTAAAACATATACGCCTTTGAAAGACCATTTTGGAGGCCACTTTGCTTAGCCATCACCTATAGGAAGTTGACTAGGTACCCCTCATTACTTATTTTTATTTTCTAACAATTTATGATTTTTTTAACCACCTTTTCAAAAAAAAAAAAAAAACAATTTATGATTTTGCACCAAATGTCTAGATTTTCAACTCAACAAAATGTTGTTACTAGCAGAGGTAATAGACTTAAGGTTGAGGGCAGAGGAGGGGTAAAAGAGTGTAGAGGTCAGGTTTGAGGTAGAGAACGAACTTACGATGGAGTAAAGGGAAAGGAGTGATGGTCAATAAGTTCGTAAGTAGTTTTCATTTTCCCTTTTCTTATTTTCATCAAAGTGCCTAATTTTTTTCAAGTATTTATTTTTTTTCCACCCAAGTGTTTATTTTTACTTTCCAATTGTTTATTATTTTGCGTTGAGTGTTTAGATTTTCATCGCATTTGGGTTTTTATACTAACAAAAAGGGTGCAAAGGTGGATATTTGCATCCAAACAACGAAGGAGGGGAGATGATGGTGCGTCCTTTGGCGTTGAGGTGGAGGATACGTTCAATAATGACATATAAGGTGGACTAGCATGAGAGGTCAAGGGGTCCAATTTATTTTTCAATTTAGAGAGTCATTTACTAATGACCAAGTGTTCACTTGTGTGACCGCAATTGGATTTTGAAGAAAAATGATAGATGTTTAAATTACCAATATAAGGATAAAATGGTCATTTCTAATAAATATTAAAGCATACAAAATTTAAAAAACTTTTAATATATAAGAAAATCGTAAGTGATTTGCTGATTATATAAAGACTTCCAAATCCTTTTGCAAAAAATAAATAAATAAATAAAAATAAAATAAAAATAAAATCAATCCAAGACAAACTAAAGCCCACACCGTGAAGGCTCCTTGGGCCAGTCCGTTGTTGTGGTTTTTCCAACCAAGTAGGGGTTTCAATTCCTTAATTTACTTATAACTATTGCTAAATGCTTAACTAACCAGTCTAACCATATCATAATTTGTCTGGTCTGATTTATATTATTAATTTGCTTTTGGAATTTTGAGTAAATTTATAAATGATTTTTTATAATTTATTTGGTTAATTAAGTCGTATCGTACCAGCTGTTGGGCAGCCTAACAAAGCTAGCAAAGACGTACAAGAAGATGCAAAGCGTAGGTAGGATGATGATGATGTTTGTTGAGATGCGTGATTCATGATGTATGATCTGATATGATCTGATCCATTGGGAGGACGACAAGTAATGGAAAGAAAAGCAAATAACAAGTCAACAAGTGGCAAGCAATGGAGCAAAGGAAGAAAGGGCTGACAAGGTGGAATTGTTTAAAAGGGTGTAGCGCCAGCCAGAGAGAGATCCCCACACTTTTTCCGATCTCCATGGGATGGCGCTTACTTAACTTAACTTAACTTAACTTAAAAAAAAACCAAAGATCTCTCTTTCCCATGTTACATGTAATAATAATATCCATTCATATATGCGCCGCGTTGTGACGATGGATCGAGGACACGCATTGCATTGCATTGCATTGTTATATATATATATATATATTATATATTATATATATATCTATATGTATATATGGTAAAAGTGGGCCCCCGCCCCCAGGTCTCGTCCTTTGGCTTCTTTTTCTCCGGCAAGTGGGCGGGCATCGGAGGCCACGAACACGCGTCAGTGCCATTCGTGACCTTGGTTTCGGATCTCGTTACTTACCATCAACTCTTGACCAGACAGCACAACGGCCTGGGTTGGAATCAGGGCGCAGGCCTTGACCTCCTTCCCAGGACCCAGACGCAAGACCCAAACCCAGATTACTATAGATAGGATAGGATAACCTTTTATAATTATTAGATTACATTTTATATTATATTAATTAAATGATTATGGATTAGATATATATAGATAGATATAACAGAATCAATGAATGCTTGCTTGCTTGCTTGCTTGCTTTTGTGTACACCCTACACTTATTCTATGTAATTTTGCACATGCCTGCATGGAGAGAGCATGTGTATGTATGGGTTTAGTTATATGATTATTTTATATGGTTTCATAAAAATCATATTATTGGTGTATTTCCTTAAAATATTTCCTAAAACATTAATGTTTCTCTTGTGTATATATTTATGTAATCAACAATCAATTAACTTTTTTATTAAAAAAAAATATTTGTTTTATATTATTTAATTAGTTGATATAAAAATTAGAGAAAATTACCACACGGTCCCCGACATAGTTTTATTTTCCCGGCAGGCTCCTCTACCATTCCAGCTCCTTGGTTAGTCCATCCTTTTTAAAATTCTTCCCATCAAGTCCCTCCAGTCATTGACCATTTGGTTATTTTAAAAAATGACAAGAATGCCCCTCTGTTTGAGCGTTTTTTTTTTGCGGGAAAGGTCCCCCCAGTCACATTGTCGTCCTCATCTACATACTTGCTTGCTTGGCCAACAAGTTTACTACTGGTCCAGATACCTCCTTCGTCTTTCCAGTGAGAGTGTCTTTTGCTCATCATTTATCTCGTTTCTTTCCTTTCCTGGGCCAATGAAGACCATCTTTGTTGTTGCAAGGTACAAATGAGAAGGTCATGCGCTTGACTTTACCGTGTTGTCCTCGTGGCAATCAGTGATGGAGGATATCTGCAATCATTGGATCCTCGAACCTTCATGTGTGAGAGTGAAGTATGTCATCCCAGATGTTCACAAGACTATATGTTCCGTTGAGTCAAATGGGGATTTCTTGCGGATGTGTAGCATGCATCGTATATTCAACAAGATGGTGGTGGACATGATCGTTGAGGACATTAGACCACTTCATTGTAGTCGATGTCATGAGGCTCGACATAATAGAAAAACATGCAACGCTGTTATAACGAACTGAGTGAACATAAAGTGTATGCATAATAAACGATTTTTGATGAAGAATAAACAACAGAAATATGCATAATAAATGTTTTAGTGTACTATATAGAAGAGCTAATTAGTTCTCTGTGATGGGCATATGGGTGATTTTATACTTTTTTTTAACACCATCAGTTACTTTTAGAAATGACATGATATTTACTAAAAAAGTAAGGGTTTTTTGAGAAGTGAGAAAATATCATGGGCTTTTTGAGCAGTTGAAAAGTTCCCAAGGTTTTTTTGGAACTGTTCTCTAAAAATGATTATGTTGATGCACATAATCGGCTCCTCCTCGATATCGGTGCTGATTCGGACCAAGTTAGTCTACAAAGCCAAAAAAAAAGAGGGAGAGATAAGGGATCTCTCTCCATCTCAAGGGGATCCACAGAGAAGAGCTGAATTAGGAACGAGTGGAATAAAAGGAATGAGTGAGAGATCAAAGAGAGAGTAGAGGTGGCAGTCAGAGTCTCAGAGGAGGTCCCCCGTTTCTCCTTTTACATCTCTTCTTTGATCATTAGGCCGTTGGAGGTGGTTTGGGTCCCAAGCAACCCCTTGCTTGGGTGCCAAATAAGTGTCACCTCAGGCGAAACTTCCAGGCTTTGACGAAGTTAGAGGGCGCTAGAAGCCTTGTTTTACCGTTATTTAGTTAGAGGGCGCTCGCATATATTTTTCCCCTCGGGTCGCCAAGCTCCTGCCACACATCCCAGGGGTTGAACAACCCAGATTATACCACGTGTCTCGTGGGTTTTCCCCAATAACATATTACATATATTAGGATATTGCTTATGGTGATCTCTATATCTTGATTTTATATAATTTGTATCATGTTATAGGTTGAGCAGTGCGCCAACTTCTTTTTGTAATTTCACATCTTTTAACATTATATTAATTTATATCTTTAGATTAATAAAATGTATTATATCTAAAGGAGTCAACATTGAAACAACTCAAGTCACCCTCAAAGTTAGCTTATCAATTACTATTCTATATCCTGCCCAAAAATGTGGGGATATGATCAAGATAAAAAGTTGCATTAGATATTTTCTTTCTTTATTTTTAATTAATTATGATTGTCGGTAGAGTTTTATAGTATCACCTGCCAAATATATATAGAGTTTTTATTTTATTTATTTGGTTGGAACTTTGGATGTAATATATTTTGTTCCTAGTTAAAGTATATATATATATATAAGGTGGCGAGATCACTATGGCATACAATGGGACAATATTAAAACAGTTGTGAAGTCACCATGCGGACCAGTCCAGAACTATACATACCTAATAATAGAGATTCCTCCTAACCAGCAAACCAGCAGCATTAGATCATTGTTTTAGATAGATAGATAGATAGATAGATAGCTCAAATCTTTTTTATTTTATTCAAATGTGCTTACACCTGATCTCCTCTTTTTAATAATAATATAAAAATTGAGTATTATCTTCAATCATTAAAATCATTTCATAATCCTAAAAGTGCTGGATCATAAACTATATATAATACAAGCACTTGAATTTTCATTTTACTTAATTGAATTAAATGAACAAAGAAAATTAAAAAAATGAAATCAAAATCTTAAATAATATGGTGGTCACATACGTACATGTATATATATATCCCAACAAGTGGAAGTGGTGTTGAGAGTGAGTAGGAGGAGAATGGTGTGATAATTGATTGGGATGAAGAAAAGAAAAACAAGGGGGCCGGGCATGCCACACACTCACACACACACACACTTTAAATTTCCCAACTTTTTACAAGAAGAAGGCAGAGGGCACGACGGGCGCATAAAAGGATTCACTGTGTCTGTGAACACATTCTATTTTTCTGTTTTTTTATATATATTATTTATTTATTTATTTATTTGTTAATCACGGTCACGGGCCAGGCCTGTCAATCATTAAACTAGCTCACACTACAGGACACGTACATATCCTAATTTCTTTTGCATGATCTTGTAATTACCTATTTACCCCTAATATTTGTCATTATAACTGACTATAAAGAAAAGATTCTTGAAACTGGTGAAAGAAAATTTCAACGTTAATATTATTGAAAAACTACACATGCGAGATTGGATGAAAGATTTTCACTGTTATTCCATACTAAAAAATATATTATTGATTCCGAGATCAACGAATAAGATTTGATGGGGGTACTAGCTCCCGCTGCTTTTAGAGGGGAAAAGCGATCAGTCGACTATGACCGTTTTAGCAATGAGGACGAGGATCAACTCCATTGATGGTGTGCAAGGAAGGTCCAGGAACTATTCTCGGACTCTCCGACGATCAAGTCAGTAAACGGGATTAAGATGGAGAAGGGTGAGATCGAAGATCTCCCTCAAAGAGACTGTAGAAAGAATACAATAAAAATGATAGGAGAATGAGCCAAGAGTGAGAGAAAGATCTTTGTGAGTCAGAGTATGTAGAATGGGTTGGAGTCCCCACTGCTCTCTCTTTCTCTTGCTCTCTCTCTCTCTCTCTTCATCCCTTTTTATACATTTCGGGAGTCTGTTGGGAGTCTGTTGGGCAATTTGAGATGACTTGGGCATCAAATAAGAGCCAGCTCAGCACCATCTCGGCGCTAGCTCAAGTGGACCCTTCTAGCATCTCAAAAAAGCATGTCCATAGCTCTTCGGCGTATTCAAGAAGCTTCTCCAACCCATAACACTTGCCCCTCGACTTGATAGGTAAGCAAGTGTATAGCTTAAGACAACCTAAAAAGTCAGGTCGTTAGCTAATACTATGATCCGACTTGAGAACACACCTCTATCACTTATCTTACGACTTCTTTTAAAACAGTTCTGAACTATAGAGATAAGTATCGTCCGTCAGTAGTATGACCCAACTTGGAGTTTTTCTTTTGTTGCTTGATTATGACCTATTTTTTGAAATAGATCTGAACTGACAAGGTGTATCAACTTTGGTTTTCGAACCTATGACCTTTTGGTGGTGGACCAACTTTCAAAACGCTTCCCTTAATGGAATTTGGCGTACACTATCTGTTGCATTGTCTCCAAAGCAATCATATTGAAGCATCTTGGAGATTATCGGCAACGCATCAGCTATCTGCAAGATGCCTAGATGATATGATCGTAACTACCATTATTTAGAAAAGGTACATTGTATGTCCTTGTTTTTAAATATGTTTCGTAGGTTCTCGCATTCGCACTTATCTTCTTCTTCGCCGGTGCTTTCATAGAGCTCTCCTTTTCCTCAAGATCAACAGACTTTCTTTCATCTCCAAACTGAGGTAATGAAAGTTTCTCCCCTATGCTCTAAAAAACTCGAGTCCGGGGTTGAATCCTTTTATAGCGATGTAAAACACTCTGAACTTTATCAAGTCATTGAGGCGTTCGTCATTATCCCTCTTTTTCATTGTAGATTACCTTCTAATGAACGGGTCGATCGTCCAAGACTTGGGCAATTACATTTTTATATAGAGTCTTTAGATATGGCCTCGACTTCATATTCCCTCTTTGTTCGAAGATATCTTATGTTTCTATCATCTTTGTCCTTCTTAGTTGACTATGAACTCGTGGAGAATTCTTTGTGAGTTCATTATTAATTTTCAACAAAATAACTTGGAACCAAACCTTTAATGGTTTTGCTATCTTTTCGATATGCTTGAAAAAACTTTCTGATCGTTGGTTCTTCTTCGCCGCTAGGAACAAAAAGTCTTTTCTAGGCAAATTTCCTTCTTCTATTAATGATTGGAAACCAGGATTCATTTTCATTTCTTGCGAATCCAATTGGTCAGTTCTAATGTCTTGGGGATCTCCTTATTTAGATGCTCCTTATAAAGGTATGATGTCAGCTAACGAGAAAAAGCAACTGACTATTCTTCAAAATTGAAATAAAGTTTCCCTTACCAACTTGATTATTGTTCCTAATCTCAAGCATGCAAAGCTCTTCACAGTAGCAGGTAGGATGACTTTCTTTTTCATTTGTAGCTGAATAGCCGTTTGGGTGCTAGTTTATTTAACCTCTTGACTTTATTCTTGTAAAGGATCCAATGAACCACCAACATTTGATGTGAGGAAGTTTGTTAGCAGCTCTCCCTCAGCCTCTTCAAATCTTCAGAAAAGAAAACGACCTCAGGAGGCCTCGAAACCGAGTCAAGTAGAGAAATGAGTGCTCGACTTGAGTAACTTGAAGCTTAGGATTCTTCTCCCATTGAAGAGCAAGATATAGGTGATGACCTGACTCATAGATCTGTCGTTCTCGAGAATCTATATCAGCGAGACCTTGTGAAAGGCCACTCGCTATTGTTTCTTCCCCAAGGTCGAAAATGCCGACTTCTGAGGCTTTGACCTCTTTATTGAAGATCACTAAGCCCCAACTTCTAAGTCATCTAAGTTGGGAGGTTCTTCTAATCAGAAAGGGAAGTCCTCAACCAAAGAAGGTGAGCAAATAAAGTCCTTAAAGAAGATTAGCAAAGAAAGTCCTTATTTATCGATTTTTTAGAGGTTGTTGAGGCGTTACAAGCAATCTCTCTGGAATCCGGCCTCGAGGGATTGAAGAAGCTCAATGTGGAGGAATTAGCCCCATGGCTTAACTTGGCAGGAGTTAGAGTATGTTCAGTTTCCCATTAGATATCTTATCTTCTTTTCTCCCTTTTATTAATTTATCATTCATGAACACAATCAACCATTTTGATGGGATTTGTAGTCACTCACCTATGAGAAGATTGTCTTTGGTGACCCAAAAGAATCATTGAAGAAGGTTGAGGCAGATCTAGAAAAGGTTGAAGCTAAGCTAAAAAAAGAGGAGGTTAAGTTGGCTCATTGGAATAAGAAGATTAGTCAATTTGAGGAATTATGTTCCAAGAATCATAAGAGATTTGAGGTAGCCGAGAAGGAGAAGGAAAAGTTTCCGACTGAGTTGGCTAAGTCCAAGACTACTACACAGGTAGTTCAGAAGAGTATGGAGAAGGTATTGTAGGAACAATCTGTTGATCTCAATAAAGCTCGTGAAAAATCTATTGAAGCGTATAAGAGATCCCAAGAGTATCTTGATGAGCTTCAAAAAGGTCGTTCAAGCTTACAGATTTTCTGATGGGTATCAAGTCGATAAACAAAAGATAGCTGACAAGGCTGTGAAGGATTTCAAGAAGTTTGATGAATAGCAAACCCATGATTGAGAGGCAGTTGCTCAAGTTGTGGATGACTTCAAAGATTCTGACAAGTTTCAAGATTTGGGTCGCTTAGAGGTGCGTAAAGGGGTTGAGGAAGGTTTTAAAATTTTCCAATACATCATCCATAATAACTTCTCCGACTCTTAAAGAAAATGATACTAAGATCAAAACTCTTACCATTATAAAGAAACTAATCTTGTCAGGAGCCACAGAGTTAATTCCACAAGACATAGTGGTTGTTCAGACTATTCAAGAAACCGTGTCTACTTAGGCGAAAACAATTGCTTCCATTGCTATTAATGAAATTGTCACTACTCTTTCCAGAGGAGCTTTCAACAAGTTGTTATCTGAAGAGGTTGGGGTTAAAGTTGCACTCCCTACCACTAAGTATGCTATTGTGGAGTCTTCTGATAAATCTCCTTCTTAGGATCCTCATTATTGAACTTTATGTGTTCTTCTCTTTCATTTTTGTACTTGCATACTTGCAGGCTATGTTAAAATTTCTTTTATAATGAATAGTATTTTATGTACTTTTCCTTGTCTTGGACAAGTTGTTTGAATTATGTATGCTTTTCAATCTTTTCATACGACTTATTTTCATCTTGTTTGTAATTCTCAAGTCGTCACAAATAGATCGAAAGTCAGATGATTTTTATTTGTCCTTTTTTCGATTGTTGCTCATAGTTGGAATTATGATTCGTCTGACCCTCTTTAGTACTTTATAACACTTTGGGATTCTTGACTCGTCGTTTCTAAATATATAGTCTTATTTTCTCACGATATTAGCGGTTTTGACCTTTTCTGCCATTTTCTGTATTTCCCATGGCTCCTAGCGGTCTTGTCTTTATATATATTTCCCACTGCTTGTAGCAGTCTTGCCTTTATATGTATTTCCTGCGGCTTGTAGCGATCTTGCCTTCATATATATATATATTTCATTTGTATTTATTCAAGTACCTGATAGCATTACTAAAATCACCCAATCCTCCATCTAGGGTTATACTTAATCACTCAACCCTACATCTAGAATGATTCTCAATTACTCAAATCAGTCACTCAACCCTACATCACTGTTTATTCTCAAATCACTTAATCCTCCATCTAGGGTTATTCTCATTCACTCATCTAGAGTTATTCTCAATCACTCAACCCTATATCCAGTGTTGTTCATAAATCTCTCAACCCTACATCCAAGGTTGATTCAATCATATGCATTCATAATCACCCGACCCTCTATCCAGGGTTGTTATAATACAAATAGTATCAAAACAAGCACTACATGAATCCAAAATATAGAAAACACTATAATAGTCATGTATATAAGAAGTTCCATCACATGTTTGGATTGTAAGGCAGTCTTCATTGCTTTTAGGTTCCTAATTCCCAGACCTCCCTTAGTTTTGGATATGGGACAATGTCCCAGTCAAGGAGATGTAGTCCCCTATTACCACTCCTGTACCCCATATGAATCTCCATACCATTTTATTATTGGATTCAAGGATGGTATCTGGTATTGCATATGTGCTAAGACCACAGACAGACGTACCTATAATAACAGAATTGATTAGAATACATTTGCCAACCATAGTTAGGTTTAGAGTTTTCAAGTGAGCAAGCCTACTATCAACCCTATCAATTAAGTAGTTGAAGTATCTAGAGTGAATTTTCTGAGGGGAGATCCAGCAACCAAGGTATTTAAAGGGAAAATTTATGGTGTTCATTTTTAAAATCTAGTTAATAGGCTTTCTGGTTCTAGGGCTTAACCATATGGGTAGGTACATATCATGCCTCGGACCCAGGTCCAGGCACGTCAGTAGATCGACCGCACCCAAACAAGGATGAGTCCCCACCTGGATGCAAGGCCTCAAGTTCCTGGTACAAATCAAAGTAGCAGCGGGCAGCGGAAAGATAATAATCGTAATAAGATAACAAGGAGTTTACACAACTCCAATAAAGGTCCAAATAGTCACCCCTAGTGTCAACATGACATAACAATAATACATGTTCAAGGCTCACTCTCACAAATGAAACTAAGAGGTGCACAAACCTTAATAACTATAGTAAGCCACTACTCAAGAGCCCCACACTTATGCCCAGTCTTTAACCTGCTCATCTCCTGAAAAAGATGTTAACAAGTATATGAGCCAAAGAAAGGCTCAGTAGGGTTGCAGGAAAGCAATAAAGTGGCAAAAGGCCATAAAAAATGATCAAAGCATAAGGCAAGTCAATATCCATAATGGATCAGAATAAAAATATATACATACATATGGAAGGAAGAATATTTACAAGTACTTTCTGATGACAGAGGTGTATATCACAAAGTAGGTTATCAACAAGTGAAACACAATCACAAGCAAATCATGCACCTCGTAGGCATATGGATACTGTGGTATGACATAATGCGGCCGTCGCCAGTCAAACAGTGTATACCTACATCAGCCTAAGCTGGAGAGTAGCGCTACTAAACATATATATGTACATGACCAGTGTATCAGCCCCACTGGAGGGCCTATAGTAGTTCTAGAGTATAAGCCCCCTAGCAATGGGCCTGAAATAACTCCAGAGTATGAGCCCCCTGGAATTGGGCCTGAAATAACTCCGGAGTATGAGCCCCCCCAGATGCAGGGCCTGAAATAACTTCGAGGTATGAGCCCCCCAGTACAGGGCCAAATAAGTATCATGCCGTCCAAGTGAGATACATACAACAAATAAGAGGCTCAAGAAGATCAACTTCTTCGAGCAAATAGCAACCATATAGAATCTCAAAGAATAACACATAGAGTAAAGGGTGGACTCCAGCATTCATCCAGAAGAATCAAAAGCAAAAATCAATAGAGGGCTATGAGTTAGAAATACTCACAACACCAGCGCGAAAGCCTACCTTTTCAGGAACACTGGTCAAGATCTAAATTCTCATCTCAAAGCCGCACAGTATACCAGGATCTAGTAAATGAATAATGTTTTAGTACTCCTTATATTTACCATCATTATTCACCTATTTGTAAGGGCTTATATGCACATGCACCAGTTTATTAACCCAGAAGTCAACACTGTACGTTTAGCTTTAAACCAAGCATACAATTTTTCCTCTTTTATTCTTTTGCATCCACTAACTCATTTGTTGGTTAAGCTACACCAAATCAGGGCTTTAAAGTCTATTAGACCAAGTATGGCGATGAACCTATAATTAATCCTTTAAAACATATTAACATGCCACATGTTATGTATCATTCATGCATGGAGGCTTGCATATCATTCTTCATATATACCACTATGTATATAAGTCCATGTGCATGGCCATCTCTAAAGCATTCACAGTGAGACACCACCTCGTAATATTCATGCATAATGGTCAATGGCTCACCCATATGGGAGTTCCCCCTCTGCTAACCTTCTCCTAAATCTATCACAAACTAGGATTAACACTTAATACACATGCCTATTACCCGAGTCAGCAGTTAAGCAACTCGGTCTACTCAGAGTTACCAATGCAACTCTCATAATCCTTTATTTATGTTTGTTTCGGACATTATTCAATTTCCATTAAGGGTATTTGCCAAAACAACACTCATGCATGCATGAATACCAGTGGAGTGAACCAAAGGAAATGTGAATGAACTCACCGTTGCCGCCATCAAGTCCCTGACTCGCTGTCACCAGGCTGAGGCAATTGTGGCCACTCACAGCACTTCGAGAAGCAGGTTCCGACGGCAAGATGACAAATGGCCTAGAAGTCACCAGTGACTGTGAGGACTTTTGAAGCTCTCTGCCCTCCCGATACAAAGCACAGAGTCCAACGGTTCAACCTCACAACGGACAGGCCGCTAAACACGTTGTGGTTCCTTGGTTGCCTCTCGTTGTCTGGTGCTCAGCATCACGTGTCCCCTTGTGCTTGGGCTTATGCGCGTCTCCTACTACGGCTGGGCCCTCCGTCGAACTCTCTGAGATGAAAGTAGGATGTAGCTCTGGTCGTAAGGGTAGTGCAATGAGGGAGGAGGCATTATATCAACATGGAGTGAAAGACTGTCGTCTGGTTGTACCCCATTTAAACACCGGTAGGTAGGGTTTTGCGGATTCGAGGAGGCTGATCCTTTGATACGACTCGACGCTGCTACGCCTCTCCGTTTGAAACAGGAAATCTGGTGTCGCAACGGTACGATGGATATGGGTTCAACAACGCACACAAGGTCCCTCTTCATCGTGGATTCTCATGCAGAGAAGGGGATGACAAATAAGAGAGTCTGTTTCCCTCGAGGTGGAAGTGTGAGATACGGTTGCGTGGCGTTTCCATCGCGAACCCAGGTTTGACTTGAGGCCGATTCAAGTTGGGAACCGGTTTCCCAATCTCACGCATAGTCCTCATCCTACGCGTGTTGCTTCCAGGTGGTAGGAATAGGTTCCTTCTCGAGGAACCATTTCTACTTTCTTCACGCGTCATTGCTTAAATCTCTGTTGACCAAGCATCTCCGCTTCCGTCGTTGGATGACTCCCCTTTATTATCAACCCTCAATCTCGGCTATTGGTGATATGTTAATACGCTCATGCATGAATCCATGTGGACTTTTAGTAAAGAACCCTTGAGCTCTTTCAAAATTATCATAAAGGGCCTACGTTTGTTCTATATTGTTAGAGGGGAATTTTTCCATTTAGACCCAGTCTTTCCCATATTTACACTCATGTCCCCTTCTCATGGAAGATCAAACTTGCAAATTAAACCCCAAATTTTAATTAATTCGAATCTATGGTAGAAAAACAAAGTAATCCAACATCATTAGAGGGTAATTAAAGGTTTACTCAAGCCTTGAACTGAGTGGCTTTTACAGTACACCTCAGATTTACTATGGTTTGGTTTATGTCTTGTTAGGTTTGCATATATGTCCAAGCAAAGTATGATAGCCCTAGCATCCTTCCTTGATCCCTACTACAAATCAAAACATCATCAGCATATAGGATGTGGTTTAGGTTCAAGTGTTCACTAACTTTAAATCCTATGATCTGTTGAGTAGTAGAGGCCTTTTTGAATAAGTTGGACAAAATCTGAGACACTATGATATAAAAATAGGGTGATAGGGGATCCCCTTGCCTAAGGCCTGTTTGGGGTTTGATCTTGCCACTAACTCTTCCATTTAAAATAAGTGCCATAGAACAGGTCTCAACACAAGATTTAACCCAATAAATCCATTTCTTGGGGAATTTCATTCTAGTGAGAATGACAATAATGGTTTCCATCTCACTCTATCATAAGCCTTTTTTATATATAATTTGATCAACATCATTACGGGGTCTTGGGAGACTCTCTCTAGTGAGTGTGTGAGTTCCTGTGTAACTAGGACATTATCATGAATGCTCTTGCCTTGTATAACCTTTTGTCGGGATGGCCACCACAGCTTCGACTGAACCTCTGGCAAAATCTTTGTGATCTTTCTCTGTTTGATTGATACTCCACTAAACAAACCAAGTGAGGTTGGTTTTCCCTAATTAGGGCGAAAATCTTTGCTATCGTGTCCTAGACTGAGGCTCCTCTGAACTTCCATAAGATAACTTTCATTATGAAACCAATATGAAAAGTTCTGGGTAACATACTCTCAAGCAGAACCCTTTCTATCTTTCTTTTGAACTTTACCGTTATTGAGCGAGTACACACACTCATGCAAGTGCATGTGTTGTCAAAAGTAATAAAATAACCGATGAGTATCGGGTCAAATCCACAGGGAGTGGGAGACTAATTAGAGTAAAACCTATTAAGGGACTACACTACTTCAGCAAATAAAATCGAGAGATGGTGACAACAAAGTCCTCAAAAGTTAAGTGATTAACGGAGAGACTAAAGATGGGGAAGACAATCAGTGATAATAATCTAGGGTTGCAAAGTATTCAGACATGATTATGGTTTTCTCTATTGATTAAGGATGGTTTGCTTCATTGGCTTGGAAAATGAGATCAATGATGAGCCCAGGTACTTATGTACACTCCGGGCGAAAACTATAGATTCCTTATGTCTAAGGAAATACGTTTCGATTCCTCCCCATACATCTATGGTGATAGGACAAACCATTATTGGACCTAGTTTACATCCTGACCATGGAAGACCACTACATATGTCTATGATAATGGAGTCTATTGGGCTATCACCTCAACTTCCACCTTGTGATGCGCAGTCTTCTACACTAATCTACACATTTCATGAAGCCCAAGAAATGTCACCGCCTTTCGGTCCGGTGATTAACCTAATACACATGAAGATTAATGAAGTGATAATTTGTCATTGTCCGTCGACTAACGGTTATAGGGTACTACGTCACAAGCACACTAAGCATAACTCATAAACCATTGAATCAATAGATAAAATAAATGTTCATGTCTTCATCACCATACAACACTAGAACGAAAGTTCTAGCCTAAAAACATGGAGTTCATAGCCAAAGATTCAAAGTATTCAATCAACAAAACAACAATGTTTACAAGGACAAACATAAAGGATACTAAAAGAGGATGTAGATCTTTGTTCTTATTAGATCTTCCCTCTTCATACGTCGAAGCTCCATAACCGATCACCCCACACTTGTAGCAGAAGGTTGGTAACTTCTCATATAGTGTAGGGATGATCATATTTCCCTTCCTCGATTCCAGCTGGACTCCTCACCTCAATTGCTAGGTAAGGTCTAGTTCTAGGCAAACCCTTGCTAATCTAGCTCTGTTCAACAACAAGGTCGTCTCATCTACCCGAATAAATTTTCTGAAGTACTCCACAATCATCTCCAATGCTTCTAAGTCTCAGAACTCCATTGGGAGGTGATAGAGCTACAACCATAAAGTTGCAGAGCAAAGTTTCTCAAATGGTGGTCGGAAGTTCTCCTTCAACCGGATCAAATGGATTACCATTCTATTAACAATCCATGGACCGTGGAGGACAGAGAATCCACCATCTCCACTGAGGGGCATTTGATAAGATAAAAACCGTTGGGTATGTCCGCCAACGTGAACTCCCCATAGCCATTCCATAACCGGCTTAAGGCATTTCTTGCATACTCAAGAGGGTTTTCCCAAAAAAATTTCCATAGAGAATGTACCTCATCTGCACATAGAGTCGGTCACGCATCTCATCTTGGATTTTTACCGCATCCTTGATGGACACCTTGAGTCTTTCAATTGTTGGCCCCGGTATCGTCACCATCTTTGTCCATTGGGTGCTTGCGTTGCCGCCCACCATGTTTGCCCAAGTCATGGATCTCTTTGGCTTGCTCGGCATCACCGGAATGTGCCCTCCCTCTCTCTGCCCTGTTTGAGGCGTTGCAAAAGAAACCAAAACGTGAACTAGTGTCAGGTCCCTCTGGTTCTCCCCCTCATTGGTCCCAACAAGTGGCTTTGGTCCCCACGATAAGGAGACCCCACCCCCCACCTACCATAGTAAGTGAGGGGAGACAAAGCGTTGTGGGGAAACAGGCTGGCTCCAAGCTGGTATTAAGTTTAGAGCAGGAAGAAGAAGGATCCCAAGTTTGATTGATACGGTATTATGATTGTTAGTTGGAAGACTCCCAAAAGTTCACCTCCAATTATATGATTTGCCTTCTATCTCCAAACATGATCAAGTCAATTTGCAATTAGGTTGTCAAATATTCAAACTATTTTCTCTTGTTTAAAAATAAATATTTTTACAAAATTATAATTATTATTTTTGCATGTATCCTCCACCCCCTCCACAAAATTTATCTTTATCACTTACAAAATTTATCTTTATTTTTTTAAACTATTAGAGATTTTAATGAATATAACTCAGTTTTTTAAAAGCATGAAATTGAATAAAAATATTTTTAAAATCCCCTATTCATGTAAAATCAAGTTATTACACCCATATATTTCATATTAATAGGGTTTGTGCAAAATAGCATGTTGTAAACTACAGTAATTCATACTCATTAGCACCAAAATCAGATAAATGCATATATATGGCGTTCACTCACTCACTCACTCACTCATTGGCATAAACCTTTTATACATTTTGTACAAGTGATAAGTTATAGAAATCTAAAAAACAAGAAAGTTGTTAACAGAAAATATAATGGATCCACATCTTTTTAATTAATCATTTCCAAATTTTGAATCATTTATAAAGAAAAAAATACTAATTAGTATAAAGTTGGAATAAGTTGGGTTAGGAGTTGTGAAGTTTTGATTTGTCTCAAATTTTTTAGAGAAAATTGTTAACTCAAATTTGACTTAATTAATATTAATTAAAATAAAATGATATAATAGAATTTATATTAGAGCAAAGTTCTAAAAAAAACCCTAGGAATTTTGCAACTTCTCAAAAAACCACTAATACTTTTCATATCCTTAAAAGACCCCTCCTTTTTGACCAAGCATCTTGTCAATCTAAGAGTTAATTAACGGTGTTAAAAACCCTTGAAAATTATGAGAATACCCACACTGTTTTTATTCTCCTCAACTTTATGAGTTCGTCTTCCGAAAATCCTCTTCATCCTCATTGCCACCTTCTTGCTTGACTGAATGAGCCACCGGCCTCTACTTCTAGTTGGCACGGGTGGTACTGTTCTTTCTTGCATGTCTCGTCTTCGGCCTCACCATTATCCACCACCACCATCAGGACCACCAGAGAGTAGATAGGTAGAAAAATTGGAAACACAGGGAGAAAATTACGCCAAGTGCTGCAGACGGTGCCACCTTGGAACCATAGCTTTAAATTATAGCAAATGTATGTCGATATGCCACTAGCTAGTCTTCTACCATGTTATGTTTGAATGCTAAGTTGTGTTCCTGCTAAAAAGACAAAACCTTTTGATTGATCTTCAGGCTGAAGATCGAATCTGGGCTCATGCATTTATGCTAATATTTATATAAGTGACATATGTAACATTAACATCTACTTCCTTGGTATGTATAAAACACCCAATGGAAAATAAGAAATGAACAAGTGATAGAGAACAGCAGCATGTTCCTGTAGAGTTAAAAGGTTTGTCTGGGTAGCCATATGATAAGTACATGATTATACATAAATTCCCCTTATATTTACATGAACTTATATCGTTTCCTAGCATTAATTCTCTATTTTTGTGCTGCTCTGGTACTTTTGTGTGATTGGACAGGTAAATAGTTACCTGGGAGCAAAAAGAACAACACTCAGACATTTCGGAGCGAAAATGGCAAAATTGTGCACATACAGAGAAGAGCACGACCGTGCTCTTAGTTAATACGGCCGTGCTTATGAAGCACGGGTGTGTTCAACCCCATGTAACTCTCTGTTGATTGAAAACGCGTTGACCGTGTCACCAGACCAAAAGCACGGGCATGTTCAATGTCAATACGGGAGTGTTCATATCAACGCGGCCGTGCTTCGCAGATTTGGAAAACTTTAAAAGGCCGTCCATATAACCCTAATGAGTAACTTTTGGCGGAGCAATCAAGGCGATTTCCACAGCTACAACTGGAGTTTCACGAGAGGAATTGATGGCAGAGGAGGCATTATCAAGGGAAGATTTCTTTATCTGACTGTATAACCTCCTCTTGTATCTTAGTTATGATAGATCATGGCGTGAGAGGCTAAGCCTTTTATGGTGCCTTGGACACTTGAACCCTAAGATGAACTTGTTACTGATTTCCTATTTTTATTCGGCTTTTGCTTATTAAATAATTCTTGTGTCGCATTTTGATTCTTTTTGCTTGTAATTCTTTTTGGTTGTCTTGTGCATGAGCCCAATCATCCGTCCCCTCAGGGGATAGCATCAATACGTTAGTGTCCATGCTGGATGGTTGCGGAGTCTGTATTACATTAAGCCTAGAGTTGTTATCTGTCTAGATATCTTTATGTGGCTTTCCCTTGCACGGACCTCAAGTCATCACCTCAGTAGGTTAAAGCACCTTGCACCACGAGTGCTTGTGTGGTGACTCGGAACAGCTAGAGTATTGCATTAGCCCTGGGATTCTTCTAGATAGGTTTTTAGTCGGACAAGGGTGCTAGGGTGTGCATAAGCATCACGAGAGATCGGGTGTTTTGTTGAGAAGCGCATTGTTACATCCTCTAGGAATCATTAGCAATTAGCCAGTAATAATGAATCGATTGTTAACAAGGGAATCCTAGGGGGGTTGTGATCTGAGGTGCCATCTTTCATCTCTGAATTCCCTCAATCCACCAATTGTTCACATTAGTTTTTAGTTAGGATATTCAACTAGCTTGATCACACAATTCTTCTTATAGTTAGGCTAGGTAATAGAGGACAACTAGTACTAGTGGCTAGTCCCTGTGGATTCAACTACCCTACCTTTGTCTACTTTACTACTTGATCGACCCCGTATACTTGCGGCAGAAGTGGTGCGTATACTTTTTGGTGCCTCACCATGCATGAAATCCATTCCGAGCTGGCCAAGCCGAGCTCTAAGATGACCTGCAGAGCTTCGGAGCTGAGCTTCAAGATGACCTGCTGAAGGTATGGCCAACCTCACTGAGAGCCTATGAGGGGGCAAGCTCTGAGATGTCGAGCTTGATAAGTTGCCGAGGTACCGAGCTCCGAGCTACCAAGATGTTGAGCTGCAGAAATGGTGAGTCTGTCAAGGTGCCAAGGTGCTTTGAGGAGCATAGGGCCGAGGATGAGCTGTTGGAAGGCTAAGAGCTCATAAAGGCATGGGTAAAAGAGGAGTATTAAAGTATTATTACTTTTGTACTAAGTTATTAATGAGGGGATGTGTTGTTGGAAGCCCAAGAGCTTATGAAGGCATGGGTACAAGAGAAGTATTAAAGTATTACGACTTTTGTACCAAGTCATTAATTAGGGGATGTGGCTGGGCGAGAGGTTTTCCATCAAAACAACCAAAAGAAATGAAGGGGGTAAAATTGGTATATTTCAAAAAAAAAATATAACAATCTATTGATAAAGGGACTGGTGGGGAAGAATCTAAAAAAGCAGGGACTGACAAGGAAACAGAAAAGTTAGAGGGGTTGCCTAGGAAGTCAGAAATATGTTGGGGACTGTGCAGTAATTTTTCCTTTATAGTATCACAATTTGCATATGATATTTTTTAATAACGTGTTTTTAAAATATTGATTAATAATAACTAATTAATTAATTAAATTGATTGTAAAAAAAAAGCTATTTCTAGTCAAATTTATTTCAAAATGGTGTATTTTTCTATTTATTTTTTATATGAGAGCATTTGTTTAACTACAAAACATTGCTAATTTCCTCAGCTCGAAAGCGAACCAACCCGGTATTTTCTGAGTGCTTGTGCTTGTAAATGTCTCTGTTTGACATCTTGCCAGTCTTGCTAGGTGATCAACTATGTTGTTCTCCC
Organism: Dioscorea zingiberensis; assembly: GCA_026586065.1. Classification (NCBI taxonomy): domain Eukaryota; kingdom Viridiplantae; phylum Streptophyta; class Magnoliopsida; order Dioscoreales; family Dioscoreaceae; genus Dioscorea; species Dioscorea zingiberensis. The sequence continues at coordinate 27,032,068 of CM048826.1, forward strand.
TTGGTATATAGGACACATCCCAATCAATGAATTCCCGTAATTTTCTTTTGCATTCAGTTTTGTCTCTTGTCCTTTGATTTTGATCTTTCTTATGTTCCAGTGGCAATCTGGTCAAGTTCTAATTGTTTGAGTATATAACTGCTTCTTTGTTTCCCATGTTTGACAAGGCTTAGATCCCTTCTTATACTGCCACAAACTGTCCTTCATATGTCGACTCCACCTTGCAAAGTTTTGCTTTTGCGATAACTAGTTTGCCACAGTTAGTAATAATTATGTACCCAATTCCTGTCGCTGACTCCCATGGTTTCCAAGAAGCAGGAATTAAAAGCAAATGTTTGAAAAACTCCTTGTTAAAGCTTCATCTTATTCTTCTTGTCAATTCCTCTATTGTATTTTTGTGGTTATGATATTCTAGACTAATGCAATACCCCTGTTGGTAGTTTTCTTTAGCTTTAACTTGATCTTTCTAAATATAGTTTAAGGTGATAGTATAACCTATAGGGTAGTGGAGCACCACCACCAAACACCACCTCAAGGGCTTTCATGTTCAAATCCATCTTTTTCATGCTCTAATTTAACACACTTAAAGGTAATACAAAATTAGTTAACATTATCTTTAGTCGACAACAACAACAACAACAACAACACCACCAACAACAACAACTAAGCCTTAATCTGATACTAGATGGGGTCGGCTATATGAATTCCTTGTCTCCATGTAGCTCTGTTAAAGACAAGATCTGAATCAACATCTAATAAACGTAGGTACCTAGACACTATCTCTCTTCATGTAATCCTTGGCCTACCTCTACCCCTCTTTTTACCTTCTATTATTAAATTATCATATTTTCGAACCGGGGCACCTACGGGTCTATGACGCACATATCCAAACTATCTTATATGTCATTCTCTTATTTTATTTTCAATTGGTGCAACATGCACCTTCTGCAGGATGTGTTCATTTCTAATCTTATCCAATCTTGTATGACCACACATCCACCTTAACATCTTCATTTCTTCCACATTCATCTTATGAATATTATCTTTAGCCGATATGAGATTAAAATACGTATGCAAGCTAGTCGAATCATATAAACTTGCAGTATTTTGATACCAAAGAAGTGAGACTCAAATCATAAAATAAATTAATTTTTTCACTTGCACTAATTTGCCACCAAGGGAGAACAATTACTACTCCAGAAGAGATATCGAGTTCAAAGAGATATCGAGCACGATACTGGACCACTTCCATAATTTATTTGGCATATCAAGGTCCTCATGACTCACTACAGATTGGCAACAACTATACCAACATAGGGAAAAATCAATCTCTCACACCTAGAAGAAGACCACTTCACCGAAGAGAAAATATACTCGGCAGTGAAAGACCTTAACTCGAATAAAGTCCCCAGCCCAAACGGCTTCCCAATGGCTCGTTATCAACAAGGATGGAGCTTCATCAAGGAAGACACCTAACAAATTTTCCTCGACCTCCATCATGGAAGGATAGACCTCGAAAGAATTAGTTAGTGCAAGTAGCACTTATGTTGGCATTATTTGACAACATTTGTTACAACGATGAATGCAACTCCATTGAAGTTCTTATGGGCAAAGTGATTACATGGAGATATGATGACGTGGCAGTACAGATAAGACAGAAGAAGGTGTGGAAGATACCAATGGTGGCATGGAAGATGATGTGGCAGAGTTAACAAAGCACTTGTACCAAGTATAGGCTGATGCATCTGACTATGCAACTAAAGCTCACATTGGTTAACAGCAGAATAGTGCAACTGTATGTGCGATATGGAGACAACTCATTTAGTTCGTGTGGAAAAGTGACATACTGCTATGGCAGCTACCGTGACAGCTGGCAATTGAGCGGGTGAAGGATTGATAGTGACTGTATACATGATGAGTTGGCACATGATGACATGGCACGCGCGTACATAAGTAATGACATGTGATATGACGCATCACAAAATCATGAAAATCTTCCACAAATCATCAAGGATATTTTTGGTACTGAACTATCTTTAGGAAGAGATATTCTTAGGAGCAGCTAATGATATGTTTGGAAAGCCGTTGGTGACTTGGAGTGCAAGTTGGATCACAAACTATGTTTGGAAAGTAGTGGACAACTTGGAGAGCAAGCCTAGTGGAGCATATTTTTATAGTGTGGTGATAATGCGGAAGAGAATCTGACGCGTAGTCTATATTTGGAAACAAAATCCAGCTTGGGAGCAGAATTGATTGAAGCCTAAATTGAAGATCTAATTGAAGATTTGAAGACCATATTTAGAGTTAACAGAGGACAAGATATGGTATGAGCTCACATTGGTATGTTGAAGATTTGAAAACCCAAACTTGGGAGAAGTTTGGAAAGAAATCATGAAGACAATCTAGGAAGATTGTGTGACCAAAACTTAGATGAATGGAGATCAAGTTTGGAAGGCCGTGGAGTACCTAGGCGACGTGTGAGTTGAAGAGGACTGTGAATGTGACGTAGAGAGGTCCAGCCAGTTGTGTAGTCAAGATCAGGAGAATCTAACGGGTTCGACTCGGGCTCAGACCAGGAGGATTGAAGGAGTCGCAAGGTCGGTTGCAACGTACGTTGCAATCTTAGTCGGTTCAGCAGTCTGGCCGTATTGTAAATTCGGGTGTGATAGGGATTGCAACGGCTATTTTTGGAAGGTATCCAAAATAGTTCCCACGGAGATTTCAGAGAATCTAAAATAGGCAGGTGATATATATGGATGTGGGGACGTCTATATAAGGCCGAGCTCTGAAGGTTGAGTGTGATGCCACCGGAGAGAACCTAAGGGAGTTAGGCTGTCTGGTAGTCGGTCAATCTAGAGTGAGGGTGTGTTTGTATTGTGAGATGAGTGACAAGAGAGTTGTACTCATGCTTCCTTCCCTTTTTTAGTGGATCCTTTCTCCGGTCTTGGCCCCCAGACATAGGCCTTGAAGCCAAACTGGGTTACCAAACTTTTGTGTCTCTTCTCTTCATGCTTTTCATTGTTTTGATTGTGTGCATGTGAGAGCTTAAGTATTTACTGAGTAACTGGTATGCAACCACTGTTGCGACTACACCACACAACAAGCAGGTAAGAACTTATAGAATCAATTGGGCACACATCACCTCATTCCAAAAAAGGAGTCACCACTAGGAATAAATGACTTTAGACTCATCAGTCTTCTTAATTGTTCCATGATCATCACCAAGGTCCTTGCTAATCGACTACAAAAGTTAGTATCAAAATTTGTAGATGACAACCAAATGGCTTTCATAAAAGGATGATGCATACAAGATAAAATCATTGTAGTAGAGGAATTCATCCAGAGAATGAGGAGGGAAAGGAGCAATGGAGCACTAATGAAGGTTAATTTCGAAAATGCTTTCAACAACGTGGATTGAGATTTCCTCTTAGATATACTAGAAGTCTGGGTTTCGGTGCCATGTGGACAAGGTGGATAAAGGGTATCCTATTTTCCTCCAAAGCGACGTTCTCCATAAACGAGTCCCCAACTGGATATATGCGACACAAAAGAGGGTTGAGGCATAGAGATCCTCCTCTCCCTTCTCTTTGTTCTAGCCATGGTTGTTTTCACAACCATGCTAGCAAAAGCAGCAGAGGCCAACACTTTCAAAGGAGTAACATATGGCCAAAATGAAGGAGAAGTGATCATCTCACTACAATATGCAAATTTCTTATTGGTGCTATCCATAGGGGATATCACGCATTTCTGCGTTTTGAAACTCATCTTCTAGCTATATGAGGGACTCTTCAGCCTTAGAGTAAACTATACTGATAAGTGTTTACTTTGGTCATAATTTTATATCACTTTCGCTCACATTAACATACACTTTGCATGCTATTTGGTTAAAATCTAGCCCATTGATACTTAATTGGTGATATTTTTAATAAACATGGCATAATAGAGGTATCTCAGGAAAGAGAAGACTTTTGAAACTGTTTCAAGGGCAAAAACGTCAATTTTAGGAGCTACGAAGGACCTACAAATGGTCCCATACATTATGGAAAAGGTTCCCGAAGATTTAGAGTCAAAATAAGGATTTTTGGACACTCCAAAGAGGCAGATGAGTGCTACAGTACCTGTCTGCTATAGTGTTTTCAGGTTTTACTGTAGCTACAGTAAAAACCTGATTTTCCAGGCTCAAATGAACCCGTCTGCTAAAGTGATGAACTGTCTGCACTGTAACTACGGTGTTTTTAGCCTTTTAAGGGAAGCAGACAGGCGCGTAGACGCCCGTCTAGGCTATTTCTGGGACCATTTTTCATGAATTTTCAGCCTGGATTGGGCCAACACGAACCTGGCACGTATCACATACTTTTCTATGATTATAAACCCTATAAATACCGATTTTTAGGGTTGGGAAAGGCGTCTTGGATAATATTGAAGATCATTTGAAGACCTTGATAACTGGAGTTTGGTAGTCATCATCATCAAGAACTCTCCGACAGCGAGGCTTGGACAAAGATTCATTAACGATCCATACACAATGCTAATGGTGGAGAGAAGATTGTATTTTATTATGTTTATTCTCTTCTTTTATTATTTTGCATTGGATTTGTGTTCCCCTTCCATGGGGAACTAACTTTCTAGGTATTCGAGCATGATGAACCCTTGGGTTGATGTTTAATTTTGATGTTGAATGTTAATGGTTATCTAGTTGCTTTTTAATATTGGGATCTATTGAGTGTCATTCATTGCATTGGTAATCCATGTTGCGACAGCTCAGATTATCCAATCCAATTACCGGGGAAATAAGCAAACGCCTCACCGTGTGTAGGCATACCTCGATAGAGGGTATTATGAGTGCGCCAAGAGATCAAGTACCAAGGAGAGTGAATCCTTAATATGTCATGTTCCCATAATCCTTCCAAAACTTAGATTCCCTAGAACGCCAATCAGTGAGGATACTAGGTTAGTAATCTCCTCGAGAGAGGGATGAAAGTATTAATGGAATCCTTGGTCCAAATTATTGCAATTATTAGCCTTAACACTCTTTGTCTATCTTTGTGAGCACCCAAGGAGGATTCATTGCTCAGATACCTCTCTTTTATGATTGATTTCTCCCACTATTTCACCTTATGTCTGGTGAGTTTCAATTCTTAGGTTTTCTTAGTTTTAGGAATTAGATTAGGACTTCACCAAATTTCAGATAGACTAGATAATAGACAAATAGTCAGTACTAGTATTTCTCGGTCTCTGTAGTTCGACACTCGACTTTTCACAGTCCACTTTACTACTTGTCTGACCCGTACATTTGTGGTAGTATCGGCTCGCATCATATACTAAGAGTGTTATTATACCACTTAAGACGAGAGACTACAACCCCCAACAGATAGCCCATCTAATAAATTGCAACCTAACAAGCCTCCCCATCAATTACTTGGGTATGCCCATATTAGGTACCAAACCAAAAAGGGAAGATTAAAGACGGCTAACGGACAAAATCAGGGGAAGAATTAGCAGTTGGAAAGGGAAACACTTGTCAACAAGAGGAAGAATAACCCTTCAAAACCCTGTACTCACAGCTATCCAAAACTATTGGATTTCAATTTACAAGCTCATGGAGTGGTTAATTCACAATATAGAGGCAATCCACAAAGACTTCATGTGTAGAGGTGCATACTAAGAGCCAAATCCATACCAGCTGGTTAATTGGGAAAGAATATGCAAACCAAGAGGACAAGGTGGGAAATTGTCAAAGACCAAAGGGACACCACTATGGTGAACACAAGGGTAACAGTGGGAAGTTGATACACTACTAGTTGTTGGCACAAGAATTAGGTGGATGGACAAGCACCACACATTTTATTCTAGACATACAACCACTAATGCTTAACGAGAATCTCGCCGTAGCAGAAATGAAACGATTGCTTGAAATAGGACAACCACTACTTAAACAAGATTCGCTATCAAGGAAGGTTGGCGAACAACTGAGTAGTTTAAGACAACACCGAGAACAAAGAAACAATAATGGACCAAATATTAAGGAATGGAGGTTCACCCCAAACAGACAGTTCAGTGTCAAATCCTTATACAATTTAATGGTCAATAGAGGAATGCGAAACCTACTAACAGACAACTTCTGGAAGACCCCATGTCCCATGAAAGTAAAACTATGTCTAGTTAGCATGGGATGACAAGATCCTCATGTTGCAGAACCAAGCAAAGAAAAATTAGAAGAGGAAATGCACCAGATGCTACCTCTGTAGAGAAAACAACGACTCATTTATTCCTATAATGCACATACACGCAATACATCTGGACCCACTTCTGTTACCTCTTCGAAATGAGCAACCAACCCCACGAATACAAGATCTATAGGGAAGCTCCACACTCATCAAACTAATAGCAAGGGAAGCCCGTAAAGGATGAAATTTGGTAGCTATGGCAATCACCTGTAGTGTATGGTTGGAAAGAAACAGAAGATGTTTCCATGCAAAACAACATGTTTACACGAAACAAAGCAGTTATATTGATTCCCTCATATTCTCTTGGTTTGATGCAGCTCATGCAAAGATGAAGCCAAAGTTGTTGGCAATGGAATCCATCGTCAAAAGAAAACTGGAATTCACCAAGGAGGAGGACCAACAACATCCACCGGACTCGATATAGAGTTCGAGGATGAGGAGTAACAGGAGTATGCCCAAGGATACAAGGTCAATAAGGACCTCACTGGTAAGCAAGATCGCCTACCTTCTCAACGTCAAACTTCTTATGTAAAATTTAATCCAACTTGTCTTCAACCAGGCCTCATGTAGTATAGTTCATGCAAGGTCAAAGCTATCTTAATAAATGTGGTTTATCGACTATTCCCCCCAAAAAATAATTACTTTACATGAAAATAAACAAATAAAAAAAATCAAACATAATTTTTTATTATTAATTTTTAACATTTTTCATGATTTTGTGGTTAAAAAAACATGGATAAAACTATTTATATTAGTTTGCACCATTTTTTTTAATTACTGAGCTCTTATTCAAAGATCAATATGGTTAACCAAAGACATCCAAGCTTATTGGTATCTGGATCCATTGTTAAAGTGTGGGGTCTCCCGTGAAAGAATCAAGGATCGAATCCCCATGCACTCTTACAAGGTGAGGGTCAGGGCTGGTGATATTCTCTTACAGACTATCTGAGGATCGAGGCTATTCTGCGGTGATGTTCTACATGAACTAACATCGTGTAGAGCGTCGACTTTGTTAAAAAAAAGATGATCAATATGGTTAGTAATAATAATAATAATTTATAAAAAAATAATACTAGTATTCGATGCCTAATCATTGTTCAAAATGATGTATAATCCAGTTAACCAAAAACTAATTAATCAACTCGTAATTGATTTAAGGTAAAAAAATTTCCTAATACGAACCAGTTCTTTGCAGGTAAAACAATATGGTGAATGGTTCGGTTCATAAAATAAAAACTAATAAAAATCACATAATAAATATATATATTGATTTTGGAAATTAAAAAGGTAAGAAAGTATCTTCCATCAACGTAGAGAGGGGCACAGGCGTAAATAAAGGGAGGAAGGAGAGCATTTAGGAAGCGGATTCCACGCTATAAAGTGGCGGACGGCGCAGTGTCTGTCCTTTCCCGATAAGCTCGCTGATTGCTCGAATGGGAACGCCTAGGGCACTTCTCTCTCCTCCCTCTCTATCGAACCCCGAGCTCACCCTCCTCCTCCTCTTCCCTACTCTCTCTCTCCTCTTCCTTCTTCCATCCATCTCTAGTCTCTTGGATTTTATATACTAGTATTAAATTAACCCAAAATTATCACCACATCGAATCCCTCCCTTCCGTTTCCTTTGTCCCCACTTCTTCCCCCCGCCCTCACAAAAACCCTACTTCTTCGCCTCTCTCTCTCAAAAACCCTTGTGGATCTTCTACGAGAGGAATGCCGATGGTTGGAGAGCACTTCAGCTTCTGATCTCAAGAGAAGAGAAGAGAAGATCGTAGATCCAGTTAGATCTGGGCAGCTGGGTTGAGTGACTGGGCTGATTGAGTTTTCTCTTTTCCTTCCAAGTGATTTCCAAGATCTAAACCGAAACTGTAGAAATTTTAGTTTTGTAGATGTTTAGATCATCATCTTCTTCATCATCATCATCAAGGGAAGAAGAAGAAGAAGGAGCGCATACTTTTTAGGTAGGTAAGCGCGAAGGCTGATGATAAAAAGGCTGAGGAACTGACAATCCTTCCATATCTCTACCTTCCCATCTCTTGTTTCCTTTTTCCTTTTTTTTTATTTTATTTTTTTAATGTTTTCTGTTTCTTATCTATTGCGCAGTGAATCACCATCAATGCAAAAGGACAGCTGCACCGCCGCGCAGGAACCATAATCCTGAGCAAGTGCAGCACTGGCAACAGCAGGAGGAGCAGCAGCAGCAGCAGCAGCCTCTTTTATCAAAAGCAGCATCTGAACATAATAGTTGAGATAAGAAGAGGAGGAGGTGGATATAGGATTGAGGAGGCGAGCTCCCTCCATGAGAGCGAGTGGATGGAGATGGAGGAGATCAACTCTTGTAAGCGTCCACGGAGCGGGGCTGATGCGGCCAAGCTAGGACAGAAGGACCAGCAGCACCAGGACGATGATGATGATGATGGAGAGGTCAAGATGGGGAGCCGTGTCCGGACCTGGCAGCACACTACGTCTTCCAGGATCTTTAGAGTTTCTAGGGCTTCCGGTGGGAAGGATCGCCACAGCAAAGTGCTTACCGCCAAGGGGCTTAGAGACAGAAGAGTCCGCCTTTCTGTCTCCACGGCCATCCAGTTCTATGATCTTCAAGACCGACTTGGGTATGACCAGCCGAGCAAAGCTGTAGAATGGCTGATCCGAGCCGCCTCCAACGCCATTGCTAAGCTCCCGGCGCTTGACGGTGCCTTCCCCGAGCCTCTGAGCCAGCACACTGGGAAGGAGAAGCAGATTGATGCGGGGATGGAGGTTGATGGGCAGGATGACAACGAGCAGCAACAGCAGCAGCAACAACAACATCTCTCGCTCTCGAAATCAGGCGGTAGCAGCACCTCAGAGACTAGCAAAGGGTCTGTGCTGTCTCTATCCCGATCAGAAAGCCGAATCAAGGCCAGAGAACGAGCCCGAGAGCGAACGGCCAAGGACAACAAGGGCAAGGACAACCAGGGAGAGGATTGTCATGTGACCGCCGCCGCTCACCATCACCACAGCCTCAACTCGCAGAGCTCCTTCACTGAGCTCCTCACCGGAGGCAGCGGCAACCGCACTCAACCGAGCCCCAGCGACAACTGCATTCAGAAGCAAGTCCGGCAGCTCCCACAGGCGATCACAACTGCGGATTACTTCGGCCAAGCCGGCCTTTTTGGGCAATCCCAGAAGAACCATCATCATTCGCAGTCTCAGTCACCGTCTCCGCCTGGGTTTTCCTCCCAGCCTTCTCACTTTGGTAACAGCTCTCCCATGATGATGGTACCCTTCAACATCGCCACGGCGACCTCGGGGGACCATCAGGAGATGCAGCACTTCTTCTTGCAGGATCACCTCATACCGGTCACCACGGTGCCCCCGGCTGGGGACTACAGTCTCAACTTCTCCATCTCACCTGGTCTTGCTGGTTACAACAGGGGGACCCTTCAGTCCAATTCATCATCTCAGTTACCTCACCACCATCAACAGAGGTTCTCGCCTTCTCCCGTAGACGGAGCAAACCTGCCCTTCTTGTTCGGCACCACCCCATCTCCGGAGAACCAGTTCTCGGCCGGGTTCGATGGCCGCCTGCAGCTCTGCTACGGAGACGGCTTCAAGCACTCAGACTTGAAGGGGAAAGGGAAGAGCTGAAGAATGCCAAGCAAGTGCCTGGTAAGGTACCTTGACTTTTAAATCCTATGTTTTGATCCTACTATTTTTAATTTGAAAAAGTAGTTTGTTTTTGATCAACCAGAAGTTTCTTTCTTGGAGTGGCTTTTTGGCGCTGTCTGTGTTTTTATTTGTTGCCGGCCTTCTCCTCCTTGATATCCTCAATGTGGGAGGTTATTGGGCATTGCATGTCTTGCTTTTCTTTTCTTTCTCCAATGTTTTAAAGCTAGCTTTGATTCCCTTGCTTTTATAACCAACTGGTACCTCACCTATGGGAGAACATGGAGAATGGATTGTTGGGGTGTCCTCCTCCTCTCTCATGCATGTTAACTAGGCCAGGTGTCGAACTCCCTGTGAATTGTTCCCCCACTATACTCTTGCTCTGCAATAAGCGCTAACAAGGAGCTAACTGGAGCAGAATATAGTACTCCATCATGAAATTTGAAGTAGTAAACAGTTTTAAGAAAGCTTAATCATAATATCTATTTAGTTGCAAGATACCAGGAATTGAAATGTTTAGAATAAGATCAGCTATTGTAGTTGTCTATTTTCTTTATATACCTACGCACTCATATATATGCTTTAAGTTTGAGTTTAATTCTCGTGACTTGTTTTTCTTGAACATTAGCTGGATACATCAGATGTACATATAACTGATGTTAATATATTGAAAATAAGTTGCATAGGGTATATGATAATCCTATGAATGAAGTAAAGCATACATGAGTACGGTTATATCGAAATGATTTATTACCTTCATTCTTGGAGCACTAATACTTTATTTCATTATGGTTCCAATGCCTTTGGTTTATTCTATATGATTTTTTAAAGTTGTAGCCAATAATTTTAATTGCTTTAAATATGTTATATATGCTCAATTTTACACAGTTCTTAATGCTTTACTTTATAGCTATCTCAATTGAAGTGTTTACCACGTCTTTACTTTGATTTTATATATTTTAATGTTGTATTTATGGCTTTTTATTTGTTTTTGTTTGTGTTTTGACGGATATATGTTTATTAAATCATAAACAAAAGTATATGTAAGTAATTGTCAAAAAATTAATTTAGCAAACTATATTAATGTGCCCTAACACATTGAAGATATGATAAATTTTCTTCAGCCTAAATGGAGAGAAGTGTTTGGGGGCTATATATAAATAACTGGAGCATAATGAAAATACAAGTTGAAGAAAATAAAAAATAACTTTCTTAAATTATTGTGAAAATTTATAATTGTTAAGAATTGAAATTGCATGATTAATTGTTCCATATAAGTTATTTATAACTCTAAGTTGTACTCATTGGCATTGTTAAATATTTGTTTCCCTTATCCTTTTATTTGATATCTTATAATTATGAAAATTTTCAATATTAGTTTTTAGATTATTTATAGGTTTATATTATAGTAGAAAATGGAAATCAGACTTGTATGCTTCCTTTACTAATAAGCTGTTTAAAATTTATGATGCTCTTTGGAATTATTGGTTCAATGAATTTTTCGCATTCTTTCTATTTACACAGCATAGTGAAGGCATTATTATGAAAATAATTTCTACAATAGTTGTGAAAAATTTAACCTTAAACTTAACAATTGTCAAGTTTTAGGGTATAGGGCACGTAACTTATTTGTTACTCCACTTCTGTATATCCCATGGTCACCCTTGTACTATTTGATATTAGTTAAATTGTTGTCCACTTTTAACAAATAATTATCTGCTCCACTTCAAACTTTTTTCCTACTTGATGTTGGTCAAATTGTTTTGAGAGCAAATTCCCTGAGAATCCTATACTTTCTTAATTGGTCTTGTTAGAAAAGTTTTCTTCACCAATGGAGTTTTACTTGTGTTTATTTTTATCTATTTGGGGGCTGATATATGGGATTATGCTTGTTTGAATCTTCTAAACCACTCTTAGTTAAATTTTTATCGACCTTATGCTGAGGCAAAATTTATCTACTAGTTTGTTTGTTTTATCTAACCAATGTTCCTGGGACGAGACCTAGAAAAGATGATATTCATCACAATAAATTATATCAGTAATTCACCCGCTAAATTGCCATTAATCATTACCTAAGCAACCAATATATTAGCATTTCTCTAGACATCTTGTGTATAGGTTAACTGACTAAAATGACGAACTAAATATTCACACACAATAACTAGCATTGGAGCATAGGAGTTAGTGGTTAGATTATGTTCGATTGTGATTGTTATCAAGCAATCCTATGATATGAACTTCAGGTTGGTGGTAGAGTACATCTCTTGCTTTACAAGGATATTTGAAGAATGAATTGAATTTTAGATTTACTTGTATGGTTTATTTTATGCCCTCAACCATACCTAATTTTGTAGTTGAATAAGGTGCCATTAAATCAAGATTTGAGGTGCATGTTTTGTTTTGTTTGTTTGTGTTCGTATTTATTTTTTATTTTTTGCTAATTCTATTAGAAAATAGCACCATGCGATCATTTATAGAAATGAGGGATGAGAAGTTGAGAGGTCATATGATAAGTGAATATGTATTCAATCTTTATTAAAGGTGAGATTAGGTTTGAGTATTATTAAATGAGTGATACCATTAAAAATTATATGTTATTGTTTGAATGATTCTGATGATAAGGTCAAGCTGAGGAATATCTACTGTCATTCAGAGTAAGATTTTGATTTGAGGGTCTTTATGCAAGTTTCAAGCTGGTTGCTCCTAAATTTACTATATTGAAATATAAATGTGTTTGCATCCAATGCAGCCCATAATCTGTTGAAGATTTCAGTTCTAGCATTGATTAATTACCAATTATTAGTTAAATTGTATTTGTTGGTTTTTTATTACGCTTTCAATTATATTGTTTTGTATTAAATTCAGTTGCTTTTTACGAAGTCAGAGTCGTATTTCACTCTTTATTGAACCTTACAATCTTACAAATGTAACGCTTTTACCCTCCTATTACTGTTTTTATCTGCAGTGCCTAGTAAAACCTCTAGGATCACAAATGTAATTAAACCTATTTCCTAGTTACTTCTTACTTTCTTTTTTTGATCGATATTATTTGCACTGCTGATATATTTCTGCCATTCCTTTTGGGCAAGTTTTGATCCTTGTAAAATTTAGGGTTTATTGGTTACGTTTGTTTGTTTTTTTTTTCTATTTTTTTTTTCTATTGGATCATAAACTCTATTTGATCCTAATAAAAATCTCCAGGATCATAAATTTTCCCTTCTGGATCATATTTCTGCAGTTGCTAATTGTCCATTTCACTTAGTTGGAAATTAACCAGCAGTTTGCTTTTACTTGAGATTGATTCAGCAATTGAGCAATATTTCTCACATAATGTTGATGAAATTATGTATAGTATTTCTGCAAAAACATGTATGGAGCACATGAATAATGCCCCACAACTAGTTTAAGTTCTAGGCTCCCTGTTCTGTGGAGAATTCATCACCCCCCCTGCTAGTTGTCAATTAATGCCTAGCACATTTGTGATTTAGGTGGATATCATCTTACAACTGACAATGCTGCATTTTTTTTTATTCCACTTATTCAACAATTCAATGTTTAATTCAGTTTAGGCTGTCTCTGCGTGTTTGTCAAATATGTTCAAGTGCATGCATGCAATTTAAAGTTATCGCTGTTCTTATCAAAATGTTAACCAATAATTATGCATGATATTTTTACTGATCATGTTCATTATATAGATGCAGGAACTGGAGACAGTCGAACATCTGCTGAATTCGGAGCCTTCTCCTTGTCTGGGCATCTTAAAAAGCATATTATTACTATTATTATGATTTTCATTCTCATCGGTACTTCTATTTAGCTATCAACTTTTATATTTCATTTTATATCAATTATCTTGTATCTTACATTCATTATTAGTGTGTGGAATGATTAATCATCATACTCTTTGAGGAGCCGCCTTGTTACCGTGAGAAACCAAATATAAGATGTTAAATTTATGAACTCATTCAATTATTCTGATTGATAAGGTTGAAAGTTTTCTTAAATGCATTGTTTCACGCGCGTGTTTAAAGATCGTAACCCAAACCATTTTATTCGCTGATAAAAAAAATTTGGTTTTAGATTTTGTTTTTAAAATAATTCCCATTTGATTGTTTTTGAGGTACCCATTAAGATTTAATCAAACATAAAACTGATAATTAAAATAAAAAATTGAAATAATTTGATTTCAAGGAACCCCAAACAGACGATTCGATTCGAATTGATTAGTGTTTAGATATGAGTTAAAAATGTTCCTTTGGGATGGTACAGAATCTCCGCATTTCCTGAAAAAGTTAATTCCCCCAAAAAAGCATGCAAACCAAAAGATACAACAAAATTAAATTTCATTGAGGAGGAGCATAGTTAGGAGTTATTGAATTAACATATACATGAACATTGAGATAATCAACACACTTCTGAACTCTTTTATCTTCTCAAAGAACAACAGAGCTCCAGATATAAGGTACATGCTACCTGCTCAAGCATACAGTATGAACATTTCAGCTTATGATCAACAGGGGATGAGAATCAAAGCAAGAGTGTGGATACCACTTGTGTGTGGGGTCACAAACCTCATTATCAAGTTCCTTTGGCTACCAAAAAGTTGTGAACCATCAATTTCTTTATAACATCCAATAGCCCTGCGAATTTCATCATGGAATAGTAAACAATAAATAAAATAAAATAAAATAAAAATCTAATTTATCCATTATAGGAATTCAAAATCAGACACAACTAAAACCTCTAAAACATTAGCCAAAACACAAAACCACAGGTTAAATTCAGAACACAACAACTTAAAAAAACAAACCTAAGCACCAAAAAGTATTAAGCTAAATTAGCGGTCTATTATGAGACGAGTTTGTTTCCCAGTGCATACCATCACATTCATTGTGACTGAGGCTTGTTTCAATTAAAGTCATAACTAATGATGAAAAGATGTTCGATCCAAGAGACAAAAAAAATATATATATATATATAAAGTTCCTTTTCGCTTGATCACCCTTTGACTGATTAGAAAACAGAGGAAAGAGGTTAGGACAATGAAATGAAAGATTTTATTGTTGTTAGAGACCACAGAAACTAAAGAATAGTAAAAAGAAATCATGTGTAAACCAGCAACGAATCTTCCTCGGAGGTATGGAAAGTGAGAGAGGTCTAATAAAAAAGTAAAAACCACTTTGCAAGTCAAGGACAACTAGAAATTGAAAAAACTAACCAGTGATCTTGTGAGCAACTAGGACAAAAAAAAAAAAGAAAAAAAAAAAAGCAGAAACTCATAATCATACACATGCCAGACATAAAGAATCAATCTTATTGATACCAAACACAACAACAAAAACACAACATTAGACTCAAGAAAGCTGCCAGCAGATCATTATAACTATGGTTAAGATTAAAAAAGAATATTCAAATGGTAGAACAGAGTACGCAAACAAGTTTAAGATCATACAGCAGTCCTTTATATATTTTTTTTCTTCAATCAAATATCCATACCAATTTGCAATATTTACTCCCTTCTCC
Organism: Dioscorea zingiberensis; assembly: GCA_026586065.1. Lineage (NCBI taxonomy): Eukaryota > Viridiplantae > Streptophyta > Magnoliopsida > Dioscoreales > Dioscoreaceae > Dioscorea > Dioscorea zingiberensis. The sequence goes on from CM048826.1 coordinate 27,047,460, forward strand.
ACAGAGTTTAAGACTTTGAAGGCCCACCAAAAATATTACCCGTCAAAACTTGATTTTATTTCAGATATCATAGCAACATGGATGTTTTCTCTTCTTTATGCTTGATATCGAAAATACAAGTTCTTGTCAAGCTTACAATCAATCTTAGAACATAATCAGAAGGCATATCTAGTCATCATGTGTGTTTATTTTCTTCCCAGACATCAACCTTGAACTAGTACTGACTTCTTCGCTCAATTAGTGTATATATATAATCCAAAATATATATATTTCAGTCAAAAAGCTGAAGGAAGCACAAGGAAAAGAAAGTAACTAATTTCCCCTTCTTCCTCATATTCTAATTTTCACAAAGCACTTCAATTCCTAACCCCAGAACATGCATCAGTTAAAATCTCAAGCAATTTCGAACAAGAATCAATGCAGAATAACAAATATACCAGTATCTATGATGAGGATCAAAAGGAGTTCATCTCGAGACAGTAAGTCCTCCTCTTCACCAACAAGCCAGCTGCGGTTCTATACGGCTCATCAAATGCACTAGAAACCCATGAAAATCCATCCAAACCTCCAGCAATCTCACTAGAATGTTGTTGTTGATGCTGCTGCTGCTCGCTGCTTGGCCGGATGGCCACCAGTGTTGCTCCCGTCAGTACAATCCCACCAGGGAGGTCCAAATGAGGGGCATACCACAACCTCATGTTGAGAGCCGGCATGAGTGTTCGCTGCGATGAACCGGACGGCATCACCGGCCGCGTGCGCAGGTCCTGCAGCTGCTCCCTGTCCATTGTCAGGGTCCCCTGCCCATCGGTATCTGTCAACACAAGACTCTCCAGCGTCTCGTGATCCGAGATGATTGGCTGCAGTAGATAGTGCCGGGCGGAGGCGGCGATGAGGGAGCTGATCGTCCAGACCACGCGGATCTTCAGCGTGCCATTGTTGTAGAAAGACTCCGGGATGCTTCCGGTGTCATCGGAGATGCTTAAAAGGGGGGTGGGGTTAGGGTTCTTATCGGAAATGGAGGAGGCGCCGAGGATGACACAGGAGTCAAGGGTGGAGCCGAAGGAGGCCTTCCACTTGAGGAGGACGCCATCCTCGACGCCTAGCTCACCGGACGGGAGCTCGATCTTGAGACGGCGGATCTCCTTGAAATTCTTAAGCACCTCCGCCGGGGAGTGATGCAAGACCTCCGACGAAGCGGGATGGCGGGGTGGAGAGGACGAAGATGAGGATTGAGGGCCGAGGATGTGGCCGAGGGCGTGGAGGGGCTTGACGAGGCCGGAGAGGACGAGGCGGGCGAGGTGGGAGAGGACACCGCGGGGCTTGTCGGCGGCAGCGGAGAGGTCATCGGAGATGACGCAATCGACGCGGACGACGACGGAGTCGACCTGGGGGACGAGTGCGTGTAAGCGGCGGGAGACTAGGCAGCAGCGTCCCAGTGCCTTGACATCGCCGATCCGATTGAGGACGACGAGGACCACGGGGTCCGGCAGGCGGTCGAAGTGGTCGATGGCCTCGGGCGCGTCCGCCGGCGGGCAGGCGCCCAGATCGGCCATCGGAGTGGAAACCCTAGTTCTCGGTCCGGGGACGCGGCTTTGGAGGCAGATCTCGAGGGGAGGGGACCTTGGCTTGCACCTCAGGTAGTAACGCAATAATATTCTTTTTATTGTTGCCTTTTTCTTGGGAATTTTTTTTTTTTTTTTGGGTGAAATTTTTCTTGGGAATTATTAATAATATTAGTAATTACTTATATCAGGTCAGGGGCGGCATGCAAACCGACATGAATCAATTTCAATTTGTCTCCTCTCCTCGCTCTTTGCGTGCCGTGTCCCTGTTATTTGTCCCGTTTTAGTTTCCCACAGTATCAACATATATGTTGCTAATGTAATAATCAGTTTCTCAGGGTGATTAGCACTGATTAAGATCAATGATTATAATTTCTTAAACAGACAGAGAAACATCAACAATGGTCGTAGTAGATGTTTAGATGCTCTGCTGCCTAGCTGAAGTTTTTTGAAAGGACAACTCTGCAAAAAAAGAAAAGTCAGTCGGGACGGGCCTCATGCCCCGGAGTGGCTTCGACGCCCAAGTTAGTGAGAGGTCTCGCTTGAGAGAAATTCTCTAGAGAGAGAGCTTAATTGATCAAATACCTGCCCTCTTGCTAGCCTCCCCTCCTTTTGTCCCTGATCCCCCAAAATCGGTTGTTGTCCCATCCGACCCCTATCCCATCGTGGTTAGGGATATCCCCTGCAGTACTTCCCTTGTCATCTCCCATATTGCAGTCCTCTTCTTTGACTTTTATTGCCCCCAATGTCCAAAGGGGATGTCAACATGGGGACTACTTACATGGACGTTTTTCAGATGAAGCTATGTGTGTATCTGGATTTAGCTAGTATCACCCCCCCACACCTCCCCCCTCCCCCCCCACACTGGCTTCCATGGTCAAATAGTTTACGGCTCGAGTTGGCTTAAAAAAGTCGGGCGCTAGGTTGGGTTGGTAGGAGTTGTGATTTCAGGAAGGCCTTTGTGCGGTGACCTAGTATGGCCGAGGTATTCTTACCAAAGAAAGGAGTATGTGATGATATGGTAAGGACAAGATGTTCGGGCTGAGGAAAGAAGCGCGAAGCGACAAAGCATGGACAAGGTCATCATGTATCCGCTTCGAATATCAAACCGTGCCTATTACCAGACTCGCCTTCTCGTTTTCCAAAGCATCGTTTTTGAAAAAAACATGGTGTGGTGCGGTGGGAGTAATCATGGGTGCAACTTTCGTGGTCCATGTGACACTTAGCCGCACGAGTGTCGTTCACAAGGAAATCCGAACCGTTGAAGCCGATCCGGCCGTTCGGAGAATCACCCTTGAAGATTCAAAATGGAGAAGAGGAAAAAGGCTAGGGTTTTCACTTTCTCATTTCTGCCTGTCTGTCTTCAATGAGCTACTGTGCGACATTCCTTCATCTTCGCCCCACTAAGGTAATAGAGGTTCAACCCTTAACTTCTAGGTCACCGGGTACCCGGCTAGGGTCCTTTAGTAATGTCCTTGATTATGACAAACTTCAACAATTAGTTGAACATTTCTCCATTTCTTCACCTCCCTTTAGTTGTAGGCTTCCAGCTCCTTCAAAGCGGGCAAACTCTCCTCCCGTCGTAGAGATAGCCATTTATTCTAATTCCCTGCATGCCAACCTTAGGCTCCCATTCCCTTACATTTTCCGAGAAATTTTAAGTTTCCACATAGTCTGTCTTTCCTAATTGGCCCCAAACTCCTAGAGGATCCTTTGCCGATTTGTCATGATCTTCAATCATTTTGGCTATGAGTTGATCCTCCATTGGTTCCGCCTCCTCTTTGCTCTGAGGTCTCATCCCTGTCCTGATTGGTTTATTTTTCCTATCAAATGATAGGTCTTTCTTAGGTAAAGCCCCGACCTCCATCCACGAGTGGAAGGAGAAGTTTTTCTTTGTGTCTCGGGTCCTTAGGTGGAATGTTCCGAACTCATGAGGATCCCTAAATTTAAACACATACTAGACGAAGCTTACCACGACCTAGACAGCGCAATTAGAGGTTCTTTAAGGCCATTCTTTTGTTCCTCTTAGTATATTGATAACCTCGAAGAACATCCGAAAGCACGACCTTTTCCTAGCTATGGGTAGGATGTCCTTATGTTTGATCTCATGTAGAGAATGAGGTTGTGTATTGACCCATTTTCTCTGTGTTTGCAGGTGACGGAATGGACCAATAAAGTCTTATCAATTCCCTGCTAAACGAGTCTGCATCTGCTCCATGATGAGTGCATAATTATATACGTTTCCATACTATATTTGCATGCACTTAATTTGCTTGTTGTTTCACATAGATTTCTCTATTTTTGTGCTTTGTTGGATATTTTGTTGCGATTAAGAAGGAAAATAGATACCCCAATCAAAAGAAGCGAAAATTGAATTAATTTAGAGCGAAAAGAGCTAAAAAGACTAGTACACGGTCGTATGCACGCTCGTGCATAATTGCTGGATAAAATCTGTCACGCCCCGAACCACAGCTCAGGCACGTAAACAACCGGCCGCACCCAAACAGGAACTAGTCCCCATTCAGGCGCAAGGCCTTAGAAACTCTTATTCAACAAGTGTTCATAGTTAATGATAACAACGGAATCATAGATAAAAGAAGGGAGGAGTTTATACAACTCCGTACAAGTACAATACCGGGTTTACACAACCCAAGACTAGGATCTAGTCCAGTCACCCCTAGAAATCCATACAACAAGAAATACAACGACAAGTCTCACACAGAATAAAAGAGGTACGCAGACCTCGAGACAAAAGAGATGGCCGAGTCAGCAACTCGGTATATCCCCACCTAAGCTCGACCCTACTTCTCCTCGTCTGAACCTGAGAAATACACGAGTCAAGCGTATGAGCCTAAAGAATAGGCCCAGTAGGGTCGCATAGACAATAAAAAAGGCGGAGGCCATAAACAAAGAACAGAATAAAGCAAATGCAAATATACAAGTGCAACAATAACACAAGTAATCAACAAATAACTGAAATGTGGATAAATCCACAGATGTACTCAATCTCTGGCATATGTGATACTGGGATGTCTACGACATCAACGACACCATCGGTATCGTCTTCGGCCTAAGCCGGACTACGCTATAGCATACATGTGCACATGGTCAGAAAAATGCCGCTCTCTGACTGAGCCAGGTGGCCAGATATTATACGCCCTCTGCCGGGGCATCCATCCGATGGAGCATCACGTGCTCGTGGCCAGATATTATACGCCCTCTGCCGGGGCATCCGTCCGATGGAGCACCAAGTGCTCGTGGCCAGATATTGTACGCCCTCTGCTAGGGCATCCGTCCGATGTATCATGCCTGAAAGTAAGAGATTCTAGTACAAATACCTAACAACAGGTATACATATATATCCAAGGCAGCAACATCTTGAATATATAAAGATCAATGACCTCATCGAGATCGGAAGCCAATACATATCAGAGGAGTAAACTCTACTCAAATACGCATAAGAAAAACATGAAAGCAAAATCTCCTCGAGATGTAAAGCCGATACATATGAGGAAACCCATCTCAAATATGTATTGGAAACATCTCAAGAAAATAAAAGTACGAAATCAAAGCAAGGTAGGAGGAAGGAATGCTCACAAACCTCCCGTGCGAGAGCCTACATGGCTAGAAGCACAACCTCTGATCCTCGTCGCGTCTCACGTGTCTGAGTCGGAATCTAGTAAGTAGATAGAAACTCTCAGTGTCTCTACACTTAAGCAATCTCCTATCTAAATACGAAATACGATTACAAATGACTCTCTAAAACTCAATCATGCTTGGAAGACATTAAACTCAAAGTATGTTCCATTACTTCACAAGCATATCATGCTCTTAAGATTCTTAGAATGCTCCCAAGTATGTTTGATTAGTTAAGATAGTTCGATCTAGAGTATAAAATCATTAAGCATGTCGATCATGGATTAATTACCTTAGACATGTTAACATGAATGCTAATGGGCATTTTGACTTAGGGATTTTCATGAAATTTCGGCGGCACCTCCCCTATTTATCGGGCCCCGATTTATACAAGCATTCTCACACAACATCAATTATCATACCATTTCCTCTTTGACAACCATTAATCTTCATGTACATTCAATTTACTCTTGCATGCCATGACGACACATTCATACATGAAAATCAAATCCTCGATCTTCTATCCAACTCACCTCCAACATGCGTAGATCACTCTCAAACCAGCTAATGATCAATTCATGCACTTAATTAACCCTTTAATTAAGAAATTCTTCAATTAAGAGTTCAAGGGTTTACTTGGAGCTCTTGGTACCCCTATGCGAACTTCTCTTCGCCAACTTGGGTTGATCGGTTGCCGGTGTATGTGGGGGCCTTCGATCGCCGCCGATCTTGGTTGGCCGCCGCCGGATCTCACCAGGAAAGGAGGTGGCGAGTCTTGGTCGTGAGTCGCACGAGGCCTTGCGAGAAAAGCCGCCAGAGTGGTGCTGGGTCACTGCGGGCTGCGGGGATTCGTCGCCGGTGTCGTGGCTCGTCGGATCCACCTGATTCGCGCCGGGATCAGGCCGAAGAACGGACGGCGTCAGATGCGTCCGCGCGGCTTTGCGTGCTTGGAGTGCGCTACCGGAGGGGGTCCGCGTCGCTGGCGGCCGCCGGTGGTCGGGGTGTCACCGATCTCCTCACTGGCGCTCAGTTGGACGAGAGAGAGAGAGAGAGAGAGAGAGAGAGAGAGAGAGAGACCAAGCGGAGGGCGGGTCCGCGTCGCTGGCGGCCGCCGGTGGCCGGGGTGTCACCGATCTCCTCACTGGCGCTCAGTTGGACGAGAGAGAGAGAGAGAGAGAGAGAGAGAGAGAGAGAGAGAGAGAGACCAAGCGGAGGGCGCAGGCGAGAGAGAAAACGAGAGAATAAGAGCGAGAGAGAGAAAGATCTGAGAAAAAGTCTCAGATCTAAATGTGAAAGAGAGAGAGAGAGATATTTTTCTCTCTCTCATTCCCATTCTTATAACTTATAAGTATTAAATTAAATATAATATGTTTATTTAATTAATAATTCATCTCCAATTCCTTTTTATAAAAAAAAATTCTAAAGGTTGTCACATGTCTACTGTTCATTCACGGGTGAGTACATTGTTTCTTGCCGGGGTCCACTGTCATGATTCTCTCGTCTTAGGGCCCGACCCAGATCCGCGAATCTCGGGTCAATGGTCTCAGCGGCATAGGTGCACCGTAATAGTCACAGGGTCTGTTTCTCATCGGACCAGATCCGGGAATATCGGCTTTTAGTCAAATCCTCCGTCACGGGCTTACTGTGGTATCATGGGGTTGTCTTCGTCCCCGTCCGGATCCACGTTTCCCGGGATTTGAATATTTATTAATTTCCTCTTCTCGATAATTAATCCGAATTAATTAACATATAATTAATCTGGATAAATTAACAAATGATTATTTCGATTAATTAACGTTTAATTAATCTGGATTATTCAGACATGTGTGTTTTTTTTTTCCCCAAAACTTCACTGCTCATCATATTGAATTGCCATTTAAAATTTCTGGTAATTAAATCTTTATTTATTTCGGGGCGGGTTTTACAATCAGAGGGTTCTCAGAAATATAGAGACATGCACGGCTTGATATACAGGCATGTTCTTGCCCATACATCTCTCAGATTCTAGAAGATCACGTAATACCACGTTGTGGAAGAGATGTACGGGCGTGCTTAAGATCTGCACGGCAGTGCATCAGCATTTTTGAAGTCTATAAAAGGGCGCCCAATGCGACTTTTGAAAAGGGACTTTTGGCGGATTAGCTTAGGGCGACTTTCCTGCCGATGGCTAGGATATTGAAGGCGGAGGAGACATCGATCGGGGAAATATCATAATATCTTTAATCATGTCTCCCTCTTTAGATCTTGTGTTAGGTTTTTATAGCATGAGAGGCTAAACCTCCCATGGTGCCTCTGGTCCGTGAACCTTAGGATAAACTTGTGATTCTTTTCCTTTCTTTAATATACTTTTTTTCTATGTTGATTATTCTTGTAGCTTGTCTATGTGTGCTTAATGTTTGTGATTTGTTAGTGCGAAAGTGCCGGTCACATGATCTGTAGTTGCTTGATGCATGAAGAGAAACCTCGGTCAAGCTAGATTTGGGCATAGATAATAGCGGGTGGGCGCACACCGAGAGATCGGGTGATTGTAGTGATTATACAACGCACTCTCTGGATTAGGGTAAAACCTAATAGTAGGAGTCATAGATCCTACGCTAATAATTAGTATAAGGGAAAAATGCATTTTTGGTCTCTAGATTATAGTATATTGTTCATTTTGGTCCCTGCTCTTGACCAGAAAACTTGAGTGCAAGCACTCAAGCCTCCGCACGCAAGTGTATGTGGTCGCAAGTAATAAATTTCGGTGAGTACCAGGTCAAACCCACAGAGAAGGCTTACTAGGTTTAGATGAACACTAACCTACTAAGTTGCTTGATAAAGTTAGTCGATCAATAAGTGAAAGAGGTTACTAAACTAAACTACTAATAGGAAGTGGTAAGATAATGAAGGGTGCTGGGGATTACTCTCTATGATATGCTTCTAGGGTTGTATGGCTCTAATGACTTGTTATGATTTTTTCCTTGGGATGCTATGTTATCAAGAACATGGATGAGGGTGTATAAATGATAAAATGTTGTGCTTGTGTGTACTCCTAGTGCATCGTACATGACCTTATTTCTAAGGATCATGCATCTAAGGTCCATATTTCTATCGGTACATTAGACACATTAATGGAAAACACTCTACCACTACCATGGAATTGCCTCTACTGATTTCTCAGTTAAAGGACAAATCGGTGTCACTCCGTCCACCCTAATCCTCTACTCTACTCACTAGCCTAGATTTCTCATAGTGCTAGAAGTTAAAGATACTCATCGTCTTTCAACTAATGAGGAATAAAAAGAGAGATTCATTGGCACATCCACAATCATGATAACAAAGCAAAGCCAAAGATAATATAGATTCAAGTCAAAGAGTTCATACAACCCTAGCATAGATGTTCAAGCTACCATTACAAATTAAAGGTCCATAATAATACAAAGAAGAAAGTAAACATCCATGTCTAAGTACAAAGGAAGGATTAAAACACTAGAAATCAATAAGAAATAGGTTCCCCCTTTGTTTTGAGCTTCTCCCCTCAAGATTTGGCCTTGAAACCCTCCGGATCGCCTCTTTGGAGCCCTAGCCGTCGCCCCTAAATGAGAGATGAAAAACCCTAGCAAATCAGCCCTTTTTATAGTCCAGCGCCCTCGACATCGCGATGTCATAAAGTGATATCGCAATCTGTCTTTTCTGTGAAAACTGGTGCTCTGTCCTTGGTTAACATCGCGATGTATGTAGTCTACATCGCGATATTTTCATAAACACAACGATCGGATGACCATTTCAACTCGGATTGAGCTGAAATTTTAACTGAGTGTTCCTAACTTATTGATATTCAATCTGAACGGTGAAGATTGGATTTGGAGGTCTGTAGCTCTTCCAATAAATTTCTGATCTCAGCTGCTCTTTCAGGCTGCTCACAATCCTCTCTCCTTTTGCTCCTTAGAGCGACTTTAGTGGTTGAGCTATACAAGAGCTCAATGCCCATGCCACCTCATCAACTTATTAACCTCATCTCCATAACCTTTCTCTCACAGTAGTTGAGCTATCCATTATATTATGATATGGGACCCATTATTATATCATTCACCATTTCAATTTTTCATAATAAACATTTCATTAAAATATATTTATCTCACAAAAATATTTTAATATTTAATAATAATAAATAGAATATATATGAAAAATTAAAATATTAAAATATCTAAAAAAATTATATGTTTTTTATGAAGAAATATGAAACAATTTAATATAAATTAAACGTGATTAAAAATATTACATAATTAATGATGTTAATAATAGATAAATAAAACGAACAAGTAAATGCCAAAAATACTAATTTTCATCTTCGTTCACTCCGAAATGCTGCCAAATATGCTCCACCAAGTCAGATCGAAGTTGATGATGCACTTCTTGATCACGTAGTTCCGCATTTCTTCTCAGGTACTGTTGAAAATCTTGAGTGCACCCTTGACTAACAAGGATCGGAGCTTCACCTTCATTGTCATCCCAATTTGTGATTGTATCTCCTTCACCTTCAACAATCATATTATGCAATATTATGCATGTGTACATTATATCTTTCAATTTTTCCCTATGCCAAAAGCAGGCAGGGCCATGTACAATTGCCCACCGAGATTGGAGCACACCGAATGCTCGCTCAACGTCCTTTCGTCCAGCCTCTTGTATTTGCTTGAACTTGCTCCTCTTCGGGTCTTCCGGATATGAGAAACTTTTTAACGAATGTAGCCCAATTTGGATATATACCATCAACAAGATAATATCTTTTTCTATATGTTGTACCATTAACGGTGAACTGAACTTCTGGAGCGTATCCATATAATATGTAATTGAACAAAGGAGATTGGTTGAGTACATTTATGTCATTATTAGAACCTGCAACTCCGAATAATGCATGCCAAATCCATAGATCTACTGAAGCAACCGCTTCTAGCATAATTGTTGGAACCTCTTGATCACCTCGAGTGAATTGGCCTTTCCATGCAACTGGGCAATTCCTCCAATGCCAATGCATGCAATCTATGCTACCAAGCATGCCAGGAAAGCCGTGACGCTCAAAATGCAATTGAAGTAAATGTTCAACGTCTTCATTATTGGGTCTTCTAAGATACTTTGGCGCGAAAATTTCAATCACACATCGACATAATTTGAATAAACATTCAATTGCAGTACATTCAGCAATCCTTAAATATTCATCATAATGATTAGTCAGTACTCCATATACTAATTGCTGAATAGCAGCAGTATATTTCTGAAGTGGTGAAAGCCCCCGTTTACCAGTTGCATCAACCCTCAATCTAAAATATTCTGAATGATTTTCAAGGGCTTCCACAATTCTCAAAAACAACACTTTACGCATGCAAAATCTTCGACGAAATATATTATCAGGATAAACTGGTTCATCGGCGAAGTAGTCACTTACCAGTCTTTCGTGTACTGTTTCACGATCACGATTTAAATTCCTTCGGCTTCTTCTACTATTGTTGGACGTCTCGCTTTGTTTCCGCTTTTTCCATTCTTCTAATAACATACCCATCTTCTTTTCAGAATCATCCATCAGCAAATCTATTAGAAATTGTTTCACTTGTTCCATATTTGTAGGATTCATTCTCTAGAAAAATATGGAGTTGGTTGAGTGAGAGATTGAAAGAGAATGAAGAAGAAGTGGAAGAAAAAGAATGAAGAAGTGGTGGAAGATTGAAAGAATGTAGATGTATTTATAGAAATTTAAAATTTAAAATAATAAATAAATACATATATGACCGTTGTTGCAATGCAACTGTCAATTAATCAATTATTAGAATTTTTTTTTTAAAAAAAACACAAACATGTAACGATCATTATTTAAAAAAAATATATTAAAAAGATAAGACATTAATGAGCGGCCCCACTATTGAGCGCTCGGTGAGGATTGAGCTGGCCTCTAATGGCCGCCCGATTTCATTGAGTGCTCAATGCGCGCTTCTTTTTCACCATTAAAGTTGCTCTTATGCTCCTTTGTCATTGAACACCTATCCATTTTCTCCAAGATCATCCATATCATGCTCTAATGGACTCATTATCTGTAAATATTAAAAACACTTGCATTTGTGCATAAATTAATCCATTTATTATAGAAATTCACTAAAATAAGTGTGTATGCTAGTTGAGGTGTAGTTTATACAAAATAACCCTAATTAGCTCTTGAATGCATCATTCGATGGCCATATTTGGTGTCAACCTAGCATAATATGTCATCTAAATAGCTCTCTTTTGAGAGCTATCACCTGCATTATGAAAATTTTCATTATGGTCCCTGTATTTTCAGATTTTTGGAAATTACGGTCCCTGGGGCTGACGTGGCAGTCACCTGGTATACAGATTAAATACATATATATTTAATTATGACGTGGCAGTTGACGTGGCACAAAAACCGAATTTTCTTGTATGTTAATAAATACAATTATGCTGACGTGGTATGCTGATGTGGCGCGTCACGTGTCAAAAAAAAAAAAAACATAAAAAATTCTAAAAAAAATCTAAAAAATAAATAGGGTTTTTAAAAAAATTCTAATTTTTTTTAAAAAAATAAAAAATTCTAAAAAAATATAAAAAAATTTCTAAAAAAAATTCTAGAAAATAAATAGGATTTTTTAAAAAAATTCTAAAAAATCCTGTTAGAATTCTAAAAATTGTAAAAAAATTCCTACAAAATTCTAAAAAATAAACAGGAATTTTTAACGTAATCACAACAATCAACGTGGAAAAATAGTAAAAAATTTTCAATATATATATATATATATATATATATATATATATATATATATATATATATATATATATATATATATATATATATAAGAGGAACATCTTCAAAACCATTCCAACTTTTTCATAACCTTAATAACCTTAATCACAACAATCACAACATATAAGCACATTTTTTACTATTTTTCTAGGTTGATTGTTTGTCATTATGTTAGAAAACCCTGTTAATTTTTTAGAATTTTTTGGATTTTTTTAATGGTTTTAGAATTTTTTTAGAAATTTTTAGAATTTTAATCAGATTTTTTAGAAATTTTTTTAAAAAGTTTTTTGAAATGTGGCATGCCACTTCTGTATGTGAAGGACTAAAAATGGATTTTTTTAAAGAATTTTTTTAGAATTCTCACCAGATTTTTTAGAATTTTTTATTATTTTATTTTTTCATATATATGTTTTTTATGCCATGTGGCATGCCACATCAGTTGACACGGCAACATTAATTTATTAACATATTAGAAAATTCGATTTTTTTACCATGTCAGCATGCCACATTAGCTGCCACGTCATAATAAGATATATCTATATTCACCTCGTATACCAGGTGGCTGCCACATCAGCCCCATGGACCGTAATTGCCAAAAATCTGAAAATACAGGGACCATGATGAACATTTTCATAATATAGGGACCAAAATGAAAAATATACTATAATTCAGGGACCAAAAATGCATTTTTGCCTTAGTATAATGTAGTCGTACAATGAAGTCGCTGTATGGGACTAGGGTTTGGCTGTCATGAGATATCAGGGTCAAACTAATATAGGATTCCTCGCGATCCAAGATATATTAGTTAGATAACTTGTATTAGGAATTGAGTCGGGCATGGAATTCTTAGGGGGATAGTGATCCGGGGTGCCATATTTTCTGTATTGATTAAACCCTAGATTTGCCAACTGTTCACCATAGTCTCTTTATATTTCTTTAGTTAGGATTAGATCACCACTTATAGTCTTAGGCTAGGTAATAGAGTTCGGATTAGTACTAGTTCTGTCGGTCCCTATGGATATAACTACTTGAGCGACTCCGTGCACCTGTATATAGCAACACATCAAGTTTTTGGCGCCGTTTCCAGGGATCGACATTCTAGAAACATTTGGGTTTTGTTACTCTGGCTATCATAGTATTACCTTTTGTTTATTCTTATTTCAGTTAGTTCTTTTAATTTTTTTTGGGACTGATCTTGCTTTTTCTTCTTGTTGAAGGTACCAGTGCATAACTAGAAATTCCTCGTATCCACTAAAGGTACCGGATCCAGTCTTCGAGCGTTATCTTCTCAAGAAGTTAATAGAAATCGTTCTCAAAAAGACGCAAACAGTGGAGAGTAATACAGAAGTGAATCAATTGGAAGTAAGGGCGGCATCGACCCATTTTACTGCTGATATTTCTAGGCGGAGCCTTGACAGCATCGACTCGAGCATTAACCCTCCACCGATCAGTAGTTATAACTTTGAGCTGAAACATCACATTATTCATATGATCTAACAGCAGTGCCAGTTCAATGGTTTCCAAGATGTGGATCCATATGCACATCTCACAACTTTCTTGGAAATCAGTAACACCACTACGTTGAATGGAGTACCTACTAACGCGATCTGCCTCAGGCTATTCCTGCTCTTAGTCAAAGGGCGCAGTTTGCCGAAAATTTTTCAATGAGATACTTTCCACCAGCCAAGATCACAAAGCTGAGGAGCGACATCATCCTTCAGACAATTGGAATAGGATACGTTATATGATACATCGGAGAGATACAAGGAGCTGCTCAAGAAGTATCCACAGCACGGAATAGCGGACTGGATGCAAGTCCAAAACTTCTATAATGGACTTAATATGGCCATGAAGCAAATGTTAGATGCAGCGGCCAATGAATCCCTTTGCAACAAAGAACTTGATGCAGCTAAGGAATTGATTGAGGAGATGGCGATCAATGGTTACCAATGGAGTTATGAGAGGAACAATAACAAGCCTAACCGAGCCACAGGAATTTATGAAGTGGACGTGCTGACAAGCTTGGCTGCCAAGGTGGACGCAATAAGCAAACGATTGGACAACATGTCTATTCAGCAATAGGTACCAGTGATGAATTGCGGGGCATATTGGGAATTAATCATATGCCACGTTTCCATCTATAGAAGGGCCTGTTGAGCAAGTTGACTTTGTGGGTAGTTAGAATAGATATCAGAACAATCCGTACAATTCTACCTACAACCTCAGGTGGAGGAGTCACCCAAATTTTTCATGGAGCACCCCGGGACAGGGTCAAGGTCAACCAAAACCAAGTCAACCCTAGGTCTCCAGCAGCCCGCACAAGAAAGAAAGGTCTGAATTTGGAGAGCATCGTGACACAATTTATTCATACCACCGACGAAAGCTTCAAAGGCCACGAAGAGATGATAAGAAACCAACAGGCATCATTACCAGGGCGGCTCAATAAAATTGGAGGCCTAAAGCGAAATTTTAAAATGGGGCTTCTAATTATTTAATATAAATTAAATTTTATTAATTTTTTTAACAAATACTTATACGAGATATTTTTTTAACTATTTTATATACTAACATGGTAACTCTTATGAGTTTTGATGGTTGGGAAGTAAGTCTATAACCACTCCCAAAAAAAAAGCTAAACAAACAAACAAAAATTTAAACAATAGAAATATAATAGGTTATTTTATAAAAAGAGAATTTTTTTGTAAAAAATATAGAAAAAACTATCTACTACAAAATTTATTTAAAATTTATTTTTCTAACTTTTTGAGATGCCAAGTTATTAATTAAATTTTTATAATCAATTTGTTCTGACATTCTTTTTTTAATTGATAATGTGGCTACTCAATTTAATCTTTTTTGAGACATTGTGATAAATGTTTATTAATTTCAATTTTGAAAAACTTCTTTCGGTTGTAATAGGAATCGCTAACATTATTCTATAGGCAATATATGCATTTGGAAAAGAATCAAGCCTTTTTATTTGGTTAAGTATATCAATTGGATTATTATCTTCTACTTGCACGATTTCACTTAATAGTTTTAATTCCAAAAATAAATCTAAGCCATCAATGTCAGAGTAACTATTATGTTTTAAGGAACATAATTGTGATTGATGAGTATTACAAACAAGAACTCAAAAACAAAGATTGAAAAGAGTATATATATATATATATATATATATATATATATATATATATATATATATATATATATATAATTTAAAAACAATCTTGATTTATAATAGAGAAAATGATCATTCCTTACCAATTTACCAACGGCTATGTAATTAATAATTCTTGGGATTAGTTTTTTACTAATAAGGTAGTTGGGAGAAGATATATATATTTAATTATGTATTAAACTAAAAAAAGTTAAAACTTTAGTTTATTATCCTTTATTTTAAAAAAGTTAGTTGATAAAAGATATATAATTGATTAGATATTAAATTACAAACTTTAAATACCGGTATATTATAACATATAATTATTATTAGCATGATAAAGTTTTAAAAAATTTCAGGTTCAAATGTAGTAGGAGGCTCCAATAGATATTAAATTAAACTTTTAAATATTAATTTATCATACAAAAAATTGTTATAACTACAATGATAAGCTTTTAAAAAATTTTAAGGTTTAAACTTTGTATGAGGCCTCCAATAGATATTAAAATTTAAATTAAAATTTTTAAATATCAATTTATTATAATCTATTATCATAGTTTTGATAATAAGATTTTTTAAAAAAAACTTGGAGGATAAAAAGTATATATGACTTACGAGGCCCTTAAAATTTGGGGGCCTAAAGCGGTTGCTTCACCCGCTTTGCCCTTGAGCCGCCCTGGTCATTACAGAACCTGGAACAACAAGTGGCTCAGATCTCCAAGACATTGGCTGAACGACCACTGGGTAACCTTCCCAGCAACATGGAGGTCAACGCAAGAGAATATGTCAATGCTATCACTCTTAGGAGAGGGACCGAGTTACCTCCACCTCAAGCCAAAGCTCAGAAGGATACCACATAAAAGAGGAAGGAGAGTGAGCAACCTGAGGAGGAGAAGTTGGACAATGCAGAAGATTCAAACAAGGGTAAGGATAAGCAAGCTCCAAAGGTGTGGGAGTACCAACCAAAACTATCTTACCCTGCCAAGGTGAAGAAGGACCAACAAGATGAGCAGTTCAAGAAGTTCCTAGAGATGTTCAAGGCTTTGCGCATCAATGTCCCGTTTGTGGAAGCCGTGCCACAAATACCAAGGTAGGCCAAGTTTCTAAAGTAGCTGCTCACCAACAAGAGAAAGTTGGAGGAAGTGTCCACAGCGACACTAAGTGAAGAGTGCTCGACCGTTCTTACCAACAAGCTACCAACGAAAGAGAAGGATCGAGGGAGTTTCATAATTCCCTGCACTATTGGAGGTTTGGTTGATGAGAAGGCTTTAGCTGACATCGGAGTAAGTATCAACCTTATGCTATACAGAATAATCAGAAAATTGGGACTTGGAGAGCCAAAACCGACCAAGGTGACACTTTAGATGGCTAATTGATCTATTTGTCACCCTAGAGGGATCATTGAGGATGTGTTAGTAAAGGTGGACAAGTTCATCTTCCCGGTAGACTTCATCATATTGTACTTGGACGATCAAGTAGAAGTGCCTCTCATCCTTGGGAGACCATTCTTGAAGATTGCACCCCAGTGGAAGAGCTAAACATCATCCCCTTGTCGGAAGATCGGCCCAAACGTACTATATAAATTGGAGCTGGGCTACAAGGAGAACGAAGGGAAAGGATCCCAACGTTCTTGAGGAAAAACATAAACGTCTTCGCCTTGGGACCGGAAGACATGCCTGGTGTGGATAAGCGTGTCATAGAGCACCGTGTAAATGTAGACCCTTCTTATAAGCCGGTAATCAAGAAAAGGAGACATTTTTCTTAAGAAAGACAACAAGCCATAGACGAGGAGGTCGACAAGCTCCTCAAGGTATGCTTTATCAAAGAAGTACACTACATAGAGTGGTTGGCCAATATGGTCTAGGTCAAGAAGGCTATCGAGAAGTGAAGGATGTATATGGACTTTACCAAGCTGAACAAGGCCGACCTAAAAGACAGCTTCCCCCTTCCCATGATTGATAAGTTGGTTGACTCCACCGTGGGACAGAGCTTGTTGAGATTCCTAGATGCCTTCTCCGGCTACAATTAAATCAAGACGGTGGGATCTGACGACGAAAAAGACCTTGTTCATCATGAAGAAGGGGACGTATTGTTACTAAGGTATGCCCTTTGGGTTGAAGAATGTTGGAGCAACTTTTCAAAGACTGGTGGATAAAGTATTCAGAGAACAGTCTCTCAAGAATGTGGAGATATACATAGACGATATGCTAATGAAGAGCGAAGAAGTCGACCGACATATCGCCGACTTGGAAGAGACCTTTAGCACGTTGAGAAAGTACAGGATGCTCCTTATTCCCAATAAGTGCGCATTCGGGGTCAAATCGGGGAAATTCCTTGGGTTGATGGCACCGCAAAGGAGGATAGAAGCCAACCCTGAGAAAATTAAGGTCATCTTAGAAATGCGCCCTCCAAAGATGATCAAAGAGATCCAGAGGTTGAATAGGAGACTAGTGGCTCTCTGAAGATTCATATCGAGGTTAGGAGATAAGAGCGTACACTTCTTTACAAGACTCTGGAAGCCCCCAAAGGTTGAATGGACAGAGGACTGTGAAAAATCCTTCAAGCAAATATAACAATACCTCAACTCCCTACCTCTCTTAACCAAACCTTGCCCAGGGGACAAGTTGTATATGTACCTAGCTTCCACCCCTATAGCGGTAAGCTCAGTGTTGATGAAAAAGGAGGATGGGATCTAGAGGCGTATTTACTATACCACCAAAGTGTTGAATGGTCCGGAATATCGATACCCCACAATAGAAAAGATAGCGTATGTACTTGTTACATTAGCTCGGCGGCTTAGTGTTGACCGTCATTAACGAGTTCAAGCACTCGAGTATTTGTACAAAAGCGTACATGGTCGTAAGTAATAAAAACCGGCTAGAGTCGGGTCGAATCCTAAGGGAACGAAAATTAGGACTAGTTGAGCATTAACTTACTTAATTGCCATTTAGTCAGTCAATCCTAGTGGTAATGTAAAACTAACTCTAATGAAAACAATAAAAAAAATAAGCTCGCGTGGGGTTTCTCTCCAGGTGAATTAATCCAAGGTTGTATGGTTCCTATGATTTGTATAGGTGTTCTCTTATGCCTTGTATAGGTTGTGTTACTTAGGATTTGAGCTAGTCGATGGTTAGTAGGGGACTTCAAGTACCTAGGGCACCGATGCTAATTCCTTATGCCTAAGGACTATGCCTACAATCCCTCCCACATATGCCTATCGGTTGGGTGAGTCGTTACTACTCCCTATACTAAGCCTCAACTAAGGAACAAACGGACATATGCCTATGCTGTGATACTCCGGAGAGTTACACCGGTCTTCCTCCCTATGTTGTCCATACACTACACACACATACGCCTATGCATTAATAGCAACATATATATCATTGTCTTTCGTTGCATGATTCAACACACATGAAAACATAGCCAAATCCATCTATAACACAACATACAAAGCATAAGATAGAATGGTATCAAATCATAGTACTCATACAAACCTAGATAAAGTGTTTAAGCTACCATCATCAATGGACAATCAAAAGTACTACACTTTTGTCATAACATCCATTAATGATACAAAAGAGAGAATAACATTCAAGCCTAAAGGTAGAAGTAATCCACTTTTTGCCATTGGAGCGTCACCCCACTAAGAATGCTCTCTGGAACCATGAAATCGCTACCATGTGTTTATTGCCACCCTCAAGGTCTAAAGATGCTCTAATAGAGAATCAATTCTCTATTTATACCCCCCAGAAATCAACATCGCGACGTCTGTGAAAACTTGGGAATCCCTCAATCTCATCTGAAAGTTTATGTTGCAACGTCCTAAAGAGCATCATGACGTTCTAGAGAACCTCGGAATTCTAGACATTCTTCTGATAATTATTATCATGACACTCCAGTTGAACATCACGATGTCTAACGTCACGACATTTTGGTGATTTTAGCCTACGTAGTCATCATCAAGTGCCTGATTGGATGACCATTTCAACTCGGATTAAGCTAAAATTTTAACCAGGTGTTCCTGATATGTTTATCTACAATATGAATAGTGGAGATTGGATTTGAAGTCCTATAGCACATCCAATAAATTCCTAATCTCAACTTCTCTTTCGGGATGCTCTCAACCCTCTATCCTTTCTCTCATCTTGCATTTTCTTCAAAGAACACCCTTTTCCTTTTCCTCACAATCATCCCAATCTTTGTCCATATAGGACTCACAATTTGGGAACATTAATTACAACTTGCATTAGTGTAGAAATTGATCCATGCAATATTGAAATTAAGTAAAATAAGTGTTCATGCTAGTTGAGATAGAATTTATACAAATTAACCAAAGTTTATGTAAAATCCGAAAATTTTAAGTTTTTAATTTTTGAATTTTATTTCTAAAATCTTTGGTTAATAAGCGAAAGTCCCCAAAGTTGGATCGAATTGAGTATTTATTGGAATAAATGTTCCTAATTATTTCTTTAATTATTTAGATAATTATAGGAAGTTCCTTGTATTTGTAATTAAGTGGTTTTTGTGGAAGAGAGGATTAAATTGTAATTTTGTTAATTTACACATGAGGAGAAAGTCAACCTTTCTTTTGAATGGTCTTAGGATTGGATATATTGATACTTTCAAAAATGTTGTGTAAATTCAAATTTAAAAGAGGGAATGATTTGATAGATGAGATATACTCAAATATATAAATATATTATGAAAAGAAGATAAAATAATGCTTTAGATATATATTATGATTTGATATTTAGGAATATATTTGGGAAAATATATATTACATAGTTATGATTCTGAGTTTTGAGTTCAAATAAAATAATAATAAAACAAAATTAAACACTAATATATATAAATGTAGTGGGACGTGCATGGCTCTGCCATTAATGAAAGGTTTGAGTTTTTCTTTGGGGTGAAGCCATTTTTGGTCCCTGAAAACGGAACCAATGTTCATTTCCATCCCAAAATTCAAAATTTGTTCAATATGGTCCCTATGTATTGCATATTTTGACATTTTGGGTTCCTATATATTTCGTATTTTAGCATTGTTATGTTGCTGATGTGGAGTGATAATGGCAATATATGCTGATGTGGACCGTATTGAACAAATTTTAAATTTTTGGGATGGAAATGAACATTGGCCCTGTTTTCAGGGACCAAAAATGGCTTTAACCCTTTTTCTTTTGAATTAGAATGAAGTGAGAAAGCCATGCACGAATAATTAGTTTATGAGTCCAATGGCCGAGATGTAACTTTGATTTTAAAGGAAGGCAATCTGACGGCTTGGGTTAGTGTGTGGAGGAGAAAGCACGTAAGGACCATTCGCCATTGTTGACAGGTGCTCTACGCCACGTGGAAACATGAGAACCGCTCATCCAGAAGAGTGGATCGAGCTCGTGGCGGGAAAACGTTTCCCTCTAACACGGTTAACCACGAAATTGGGGCACGCGTGAGATAGTCATGCAGAACGTAATCTCCACCGTCCATTGCTTCCCAAGTCTGATCTCCTTTCCCCACTGCGCGTGACAGCGCGTGATTTTATCTCCTCTGAGGAACGCGGTCCGGCCAGCCTACAAATGAAATATAAATTAAAAGATAAACACCATCAATGGGGGATAAACCTCATCCAATCTCAGGGAGTTGCCTTATCAACAGGATTGACAGCTGCTCGCGAGCGTTTATAAGAACCGGACGCACTTAGAAACCCTAGAAGAGATCTTTCCCGGCGGCGGTGAGAGGTTCCTCTTCCTTGTGGGAGATAGTGAGACGTAGAGGGGAGGAAGTCTAGAGAGGGACCAGGGGAGAGAGAGAGTTGGTGGCGCGGATCTACTTGAGCGGTTCAACCCGATTTGAGAAATCAAACCGGTTCAACCAGAATTAAAGTTAAATAGTTGACAGATTGAGTTGATCAAGTCAAGTCAATGGGTAATGGACTTGGGTACGGTCCGGTTGGACTAAGTCAGATTGGAAGGCCCTAGAAATGGGTCAACTATCATATAGATAGGTTGTTCTCTATGAATTCTTTATCGTTACTGATGTAGAACCCATTACCAGATATTGACATAGAGCGACGTCAAGAAGGACACAGTGTGGTTGAGTAGATCGTCGACTAAGGTAAGTTACCTCTGCCTAGTTTCCCACCCATCAATGGGTTTCTTGGTTTTATTGTTGCTATTTCTTTTAGCATATCTATTGTCTAGCTGTTATTGGAATACGTGCACATACCTGTTGTTTGTTTCCTTCTTTGTATGTGCGTGGTTGATGTGCTAGAAATTTATTTCATTGCCTGTTGTTTGCTTTGTTCGTTGGGCACACCGCCCTGTGACCGACATTTGATCATTGACACATGGTCTTATGTGCTTGCCAGGCAAGTGTGCGCCAGATGGGTTCGTTATTCTGCCGGTTCAATGGAGCAAATGCTCATGTGGAGCGCTCAGGGCTGAGGACACTTTGACGTTCTGATAGTTCCATGCCAGGGGGAGGATACCCTGGTAGTCCAACCTGTCAGTTGGACGATATACTGAACGTGTTGACACGTACGAGAGACCGAGGTCGATTCCAGCTGAAGCGGGTGCTGACCGGAGAAGTTTGTTGAGCCTGAGAACTGCTGTTCAATCTAGGAGTTTCTTTTTTTCTAGTCTCCTAGATCTTTGTTTGTGCGGGGCATGGCCCCGGTTGTTTGACTTGTTGACTGTTGAATTATGATATACTTTTATCGGTTTTGATTTTGTTATGATCCCTACGGGGAACTTACTGAGCTTTCCTTTCGGAAGCTCATCCCACTTGCTTTCCTTTTGGTTACTAGTCCTAAAGGATAGTTGTTTCAGATTTAGGAGCGGCGTGAGGGGTCAGAACACAGCTTGCCGAGGTTGGAAAATCTCAACTAGTTCTGACTTGTAGGATCCCTGTAGGACCTGGTTATTGTAGGGTGTATAAATTCTGTTTTTAACTCCGTTGTAACTCTGATTAATAAATTTTGAGTCATTTTGATATTTTTTGTTATCTGTTTCTGATTTACTAAGACCTTATATTCGAGCGGGGTCCGTCTCCACTTTGATAAGACCGGTCTGTGCACGTGCTCGAGGTCCCGGGATTTGGGTTGGGGAGTGACACCTATAGAGTTTGATGATTCTTGTTACTATATTGACTATATTGATAATTGTGTTTTTTATTTTGCGTAAGATGAATTACTGTATGATCAATTGGAGGATCTCTTCAAGAATGAACTACCACCTTGGGAGGACAACGTAAAAAAGAAGGCCCCGAACAAGCGAACTGGCTCTTCCCACAAGAAAGAGGAAAAATGGGTGAAAAAAGTAGAGGTCAAGAAAGAGGAGTGACTCCTCCACACCTCCAACTTCACCATCGGGCTCACCGAAGAGCCAATCCTATAAATATGAATTTACTTCACCATCGAGACCACCATCAAAGAAGAGGCAACGGGGAGAGAGCTCTCAACCCCACCCACATAACCTACACTAATAATTAGTATAATGTAGTCATACTACGAAGTAGTTGTATGGTACTAGGGTTTGGCTGCCATGAGAGATCCTGGTCAAACTAATATAAGATTCCTCAAGGTCCAAGATTATATCAGTTAGATAGCCTGTATTGAGAATCAAGTCGGGGTGCCATGTTTTCTACATTGATTAAATCCTAGATTTGCCAAATGTTCACCATAGTTTCTTTATATTTCTTTAGCTAGGATTAGATCACCACATATATTTTTAGGCTAGGTAATAAAGTTCGGATAAGTAATAGTTATGCCTGTCCCTGTAGATTCGACTTCCCTATCTTAGGGTACGTTACTACTTGAGCGACTTTGTGCACTTGCAGATAGCAAGACATCACTCCCCCTAGCTCGTCGAGTTCTTGACTGGGAAGTCATCGAAGAAGAACAAATACTCGGCTAGGGAATCGAGTTGGTTGAAGAAGATGGTTCAGGAGCCTTCTCCGATACCTCCTCACAACTCGTGGAAGAGATAGACCCAGCGGCCGACCTAGTTCCCAGGCCATGGCACCTTCGAACCCTTCCTCCTGGTGCTGATGAGTAGTTGAGGGCCCTGATCTTGACATCCTCGTCATTTCCTGGCGTGCCTGTTCTTGAATTCTAGGGCCTCAAGGTGATCCAGACCGAGGGCACCATCTCCACAATGGTGTAAGATGAGGACCCAGTCCTCGGGATGGCACGACCCGAGGAGATCGAGAACCCAATTCTCGGGATGGCTTAAGCCGAGGTCCCCCCTCCTCCTAAAGAAGACCTCCATCCTTCAAAGGGTTAACCCTCATCATCGGTTTGCCCTCAAGAGAGAACTCTTTTTCATGATGCCATTGCGGCGGCTGAGGCTTTTGATGCCATCCGCCTAGAAGGCGACCAACCAAGGCCTCAAAGCCACAGCAAGGATGAGCTAGCGTCCCAATTCACGCTGGCCGGGATTATGGTAAGTGTTTTTTTTTCGGTGAGGCTTTTCTTTTTCATTCTCATCAATTCTTCATATAATAACTAACTTTTTGTTTCTCGCTGTTGGTTGACCTTTCGATGGACTACCCCGCTAGGGTACTTTGAGAGGAGGTTGTATTAGTGAACCCATGTAGACACTCTTGGAGAACGAGGCTAAGATCGCTCAACTAAAGGAGAAGATCTCTAAGCTAGAACGCCTAATCGTCGGCTTCCAGGTGGGGATCAAGTCGGCAGTGAATGATAGGGCCTTAGCCCACAACAAATGGAGGAAGTGCAAGAATCTATTATCACTTACGCAACAGAATGCCGACAACCTCCAACTAGGGGTGGTAAGCCAACCGAAATAATCAATAACCGACCGAACCGATACCGATCGACTTAAGGCAGTTGGGTAGATTTTTAAAAAAAATTGATTTTCAATCGATTCTGGTACCGAACCAACCTAATCAGTTGTGAATCCAGTAAAGGATTATTTGATTCAATTATTACCAAACCGATCTGAATTAAATTATGTGTTAAATATAAATATAATATTTCTATCATACACTCTCTCTCTTTTTCTTTTATCCTTTTTGTCTAACTATTTTTAGTTTTTATAGAGTTATTGACCAATTTAACTTTACCATTTTATTGGTTTTATAGATTTGATAAAAGTTCAAGATAAATTGTTTTAAGAAAATTATCTTTAATCTAATTCAATTTAAGAGAGGTTCATGAGAATTTTTTGAATATTTATGGCATGCTATATTTGGAATAAAAATTTAAGATAAACTTTTTAAAAAAATTCAAGAAATTGTTTTACAAAAAAGTTTATCCTTAATCTAATTCAATTTAAAGGAGGTTAATGAGTTCTTAGCAACTATATATGTTGGATAAAAATTCAAGATAAATTGTTTAACGAAAAGTTTATCTTTAATATGTTCATGAGCCTACCGAAACCGATTTTGACCGAATTCTCAGTTTAACCGAGCATCGGGTACCGACCCAATATCGGTTCGGAATCGGTTCAACATTTATCAAAATCACATAACTTCGGTCGGTAGTGATTCACACCCTTCAGTTCGGTAACCGAACCATTACCACCCCTGAATCCAACTTAAAGTCAGGTCCTTGCAGTTGGACACCGAGGACCTTCTAAGGAAGGTCAGGTCCTTTGGAGAGGAGAAGGCCAAAGTGGTTTGTGACTTAGATGCTTGTCGAGTTCTACTCCAGTCCTCACAAAAGCTGGTTGAGGACGTTAAAGATGGGAAGAGGCCTTGATCGAGGAGAGGGTCAAAGCCAACCTCGGCTGGGTGATCCGAGCCTACAAGGACTCCTATGAGCTTCAGCAAGAGGTGGAGAAGGCTATTTAAGACTTTCAGGAGTCGAGGTCCTTCTGCTACTTACTCCAAAAGGCGCTGGAGGAGGTGGCGAACAGAGTAATCACCGATTTTTGAGGCTCCGCGGAATTCTTGGGGTCGCCAAGGCTGGGCCTATAGAAGGCTTCTCAATTTTCTAGGAGCTTTCCCAGTCTCGCCCTGACCTTAACCTCATGATTATGGACTATCGCGAGGCTTTGAAGCTTTATGTTGAAGGGGCCACTGGGGGATAAGCGAGTGCAACTGGGGGCGAAGGTGTACATCAGGTAGAGGCAAGTCAGTTTTCGATGAGGACTTAGATGGCGTGGCTTTTGGGTCGTCATTTCATTGTCCTCATTTTTAAATGTTTTGCACTTGTACTTCTTTTCACCTTTTTGTATGTAAGCAATTTGCTAGTTTATACATGGAAATGAACTTTTTGTCACTTACATGGAGTATAACTTGATTTTTTTTTATAGTCCTTTGAGCTCCTTGTGCAACTTATGCTTTGTCCTCGGCTAAGCTTGAGTAACTAAGTCCAAATCGTAATTATGTTTATATTCCCCCATTCTTGGGATATTCCTAAGTTAGACTTATAGCCTAAGGTGCCTTTATTCCAACACCTATCTTTTCCAAGTCCCCTTTTTCAGCTCTCTTGATAAGGATTCTTTGCAAGGGAATTTAGGTTATCCCTCTTCGGGGGAATGCCTTGACAAGAATTATCTGTGTTGAGCTTGGGATAAGGCATTCCAAAATAAGCCAGTCGCCGAAGTTGAGCTTTGAAGAGGATTCTCTTAAAAGAGCCATGGTTGACACTGAGGCCAAGCTCTTAATAGAGCGGCTTAGTCCAAGCCCTTAAGGCGCTCCTAAAGGAGTCATTGTTGGTGCCCAGGAAGAGCCCTTAAGAGGGCGCTCCTAAAGGAGTCGTTGTTGATGTCGAGGCCAAGCGCTTAAGAGGCTGCCCAAGGTTAAGCCTTTAAGGGGGCAACTGGGCGCTGAAGAGGGCGCTCCTAAAGGAGCCATTGTTGATGGTGAGGCCAAGCCCTTAAGAAGATGGCCATGGTTGAGCCCTTAAGAGGGTAGCTAAGCCCTGAAGAGGGCGCTCCTAAATGAGCCGTTGTTGATACCGAGGCCATGCCCTTAAGAGGGTAGCTGAGCCCTTCGAGGGACTTTGAGTTTAAGAAAATATGCTCGACCCTTTGAGGGACTTTGATACGAGCAGATACGCTCATTCCATGGAGGAACTTTGATATGAGCAGATATGCTCAGCCCGTGAGGGGACTTTGATTACAAAATCACAAGATTACAAACATGAGGGACTTTGATATGAGCATATATGCTCAGCCTGTGAAGCGACTTTGATTACAAAATCACAAGATTACAAACATGATTGGATGGTATGAGATTTTGTCAAAATAAGAAAAGCTACACTCATTGGTAGTAACTCCTGAGGTGCTTAACATGGAATGGTCGGTCGCTTGAGCCTTCACCCTTCTAGATTGCAAAGACGATATGTACCGGGTCGGATGACCTCTTTTACAACATAAGGACTTTCCTAACTGGGAGTCAACTTTCATGTTTAACTCTTGTAGCCATAAAAGATGTTCTTTCTCAACACTAAATCTCCAGGTTGAAAAGTAACCTCTTTCACCTTGGGATTGTAGTAGAGCGGAACTTTCTAGCAATAAACCGTTGCTCTGATATAGGTGGTGTCCCTCTTCTCCTCCAGAAGATCAAGTTCTGCTAGGAGCCCCTCATCATTGGATTCTTGAGTGAATACCTGTATCCGGTATGTTGGCATCCCGATCTCCACTAGAATTAATGCTTAAGCTACAAAGGTGAGGCCAAAGGGAGTCTATCCTATAGGGGTTTGGCTAGTATTCGGTATGCCCATAGGTCGCTTTTGTTATGTAGGATAGGATATGATTATTATTTCGGATTAGATTAGATAGGATGGGATGAGATAATATGTTGTCCTGTGTTTTGCAACGCCGGATTAGAAAACTATATTAGAAATCCTACATTTAGTGGACGTCGAATAAGACTATTTTACTGTTTATATTTTAATATTTTTAAGTTATTATTTATATCATATATTACAAATTAGTTTGTAATTTTTTTATTTTAATATTTATTTTTAAGTTATTATTTATGCCATGTGTGTAAACTTAGTGATGGCTACGAGCAAGTCCATGAAGGTTATAGGTATGACAACAGGAATGAGGAAGGAAAAGCTATCCTAGATTTTTTTTTGCTCATGATTTTATATTGACCAATACTTGCTTTAAGAAAAGGGAATCACATTTAATTACCTTTAAGCGTGGGGATAACTATAGCCAAATAAACTTCCTCGTTACAAGAAGAAGGGATAAGTCTATATGTAAAGATTGCAAGGTTATATATAGTAAAGAACTAACTACCTAACATAGGTTAGTGGTGTCAGATGTGAAGAAAAAATGTATAGTTAAAAAAGAAAGGAGGGTTAGGCAACATAGGATTAGATGGTGGGCTCTAAAAGGGGCCAACCAATTAGCGTTTAAGAATATATTATGGAAAGAGGGAGTTCGAGACATAAAAGTTGATACAAACACCTTATGGAAGAGATGACGAATCGTATTGAGAATTTAGGGAGCCAGGTCCTAGGGGTCTCAAAGGGATTAGGACCTCGATCATAAGAATCATGGTGGTGGAATGAGAAGGTACAAAAGGTTATTAAAGAGAAAAGATATTGGTATAGGAAGTTACGCACAACTAAGGATGAGGAAGCCTTTAAGAATTATAAGAGGCAAAAAAAGAGGCCAAGAAAGTGATTAGCGAGGCTCGAGGTAAATCTTTAGCCGATTTCTACCAAACGTTAGGGACATGGGAAAGGAAAAATGAGATGTATAAGATAGCACGGTTAAGAGATAAAAAAGCAAAAGACCTAAACCAAGTCAAGTGCATTAAGGATGAGTCTATTTTACCTCTCACCTTACCTTCTTCTATCTGACGCCGGGCAGGGTAGTGATTAACCTGCGAGCGGTGGTAAACAGGGGAGATTGATAGAAGAGCAAGAAAAAGGGAGGACAAACAGAGAAGAAAAGTCTCTGAAACTTTAAAAAGAAAATAACTCAATAATCAATGAATAAAATTCAACCCACAAGCCGGGTTTAAATAGCTAAAAAAAACTAACCTAGATATCCTAGAAATTCTATCTTCTTATCCAAATTTGCCCAAATCGGCAAATTTTGGTCCAATAGAAAAACTTATCTAATTCTAAAATAACTAAACAAAACAGATAACTCCTAAAAATCCGAGTTCAAATCGGATTCATATCCTATCCTAAATTGGCATACGAAGTATTGCCAAAAATGGAAAAAAAAACACCGAGAAACGAAGAAACGACGGGGAAAATAGTGGAATTTGAGGTTGAAGGAAGGGTCCATCGAGCAAAGCTGGATGGACCCCGCGTGCGCGTCGAGACGAGCTTTCTGAATTGGGGTTGAGCGCGCGAATCCGATATCGGTAGCCAAAGTTATGGCCAAAATACCGAAACGTGTTCAAAGTGCTCTCCAGTTCCGGACTTGGCTCGATCACCTCCCTCCTTTACGTCGGTCCGCCAAGTCGTGGTATGCCAAAGCTCTCATGGTGCAATCAGACAGCTCTGCATCGTCTGACTCGGGCTTTCCTGCATCACTATCCTTCATTTACTTGAGTGTCGGAGAGTCTAAGGAGAATCCCCCGGACTTCCCTTGTAGGAAAAGAGCTCCTCAGCGACCGATGTCTCTTTGCTTCTCCATACGGTGACCTCCTGAGGCTGCCGTCAAGCTCAAGAAGTTCCTAGTCCTAACACCTCACTTTCCATTTTCTCAGTTGATCTCCGGACGGAGTGTGGATCCCGAGGTCCTAGCCGTTTTGAGCATCAACATGTTATATCATCTACTAGCCTCACCCATTATCATTAAGTCACAATCTAGTCTCCAATAAACTTAAGCTTTTATCACATTAACTAGGTTGGATTTATCAAATCTTATTTGATTGTAATAAGAAGCTATACATTTAATTGACTGCTTCATAGCCTACAACTGTGTGCTTTGAATCAATTGATCACTTTGCTCTAACATTATTATACTGAATTGCATGCTTACTGTCTAAGCTAAAATTTTCGCTTCTTCACTCTTCGTGTTGAACTTTCTGATAATTTAGTTCTATTTTTTATTTCCTAATTGTTGAAATTTGTGCTACTAGTTCTTGCTAAATTATCATTTTCTATTGTAGATCTCTCATTTAATTTAATTACTTGATCGTCATTTTGCAAACAACCTAAATTCCTACTTAGTTGATATATGGTCTTTTAATCAACTCCATATGTCTGGTAAACCCAAAAAATTTGACCAAAAAGCTTTGTTTAAAAGGTGGCAAGCCCAAGCTGAATTTTGACTAACCACCCAAGGACTTGATTCATCATTTAGGGGAAGACTAGATACTGATTTTAATGATTTCGGCCCCTATGGCCTTCTCCAATTCTCAATATCTGTTTTAGATCAAACCAAAACTTCCAACAAACTTGATATGTCCCTAAATGGAATAAATTATTATTTCAAGTATCAACTGCTAGTTGTCTTTCAGACAGATTGTGTAATCGATATTATGAATATAAGACTGCTGAGGAAATCTGGGACTCTCTGGAGACAGATTATGATCAAGATAACACAACTAAGGTCAGTCATCTAATTGTGGATTTTGACAACTTTAGAATGACTAATGACGTACCCATAGAAGATCAAATTCACACCTTTCAGGAGTTCATGTCCGTTTTCAAGAAACATGGCTCAAAGTTTATTGATAGTCATGTTGTGTCAATACTCATGGGTAGACTTCCACCGTCTTGGTTTGACTTTGCTGATTCCCTCAGACACAAGATTAACACCCTTGATCTTTTAGAAGTGTATAATATGCTAAGGACAGAAGAGTCAAACGACCTTTATTCTAGGTCCAAACACTCATCTAAGGGCAAAGTTTATCTAACTGAAATTAGTAATAACCCTAGAGGTCCCCAACACTCACCTAAGAACAAACAATATTCGCTTAGGGACAAGAACTTTAAACATAGTGGCAAACCATATATTCATCACTCTTCTCAGTCTCGACCACCAATTCCCAAACCATATAAGAAGACCCTAAACACAGTTTTATTTATTGTAGGACCAACCTTGTGGCGAGAGACTGCTTCTTCAAGAAGACTGTGCCATAAAGCAAAATATTGGTCCTCCAAAGCACAAGTCAATATATTTGAAATGGGTGCACCATCTACTGAGACTCAGTTTAGGTCAGTAATAGACCTCAAGATACATCAGACAAAGTCCCTACTCTACTGGATGTTCAACACATGCCAGACATCAGGAGGAAACTAATTATTGGCTCACTTTTGATTTAGATTGGTTATAAAATTTTATTAGAGTCTAATAGAGTTGTAATCAGTTAAGGAAACCATTTTGTGGAAAAAGGATTTGTATCTGGTGGTTTATTTAGACTAAATGTTTGTAAACCTTCTACCTTATCATTCAATAAAAGTGCTTCTACTTCTTATTCATTTGTGATCATGAATGTTGAATCTTGTGAGACTTGGCATGGTCGACTGGGACAAGTAAATCTCAAAACAATTAGAAAATTAATGAACATAAACTTGATTCCTAAATCAAGGTTGATTCTAGTTCCAAATGTCTGGTCTTTGTTCAAGCCAAATTTCCTAAAAAGCCTTTCCAACACATCAATAGAAACTTTGATTTACTTGAATTAATTCATAGTAACATTTGTGATTCATATAGAACTCCCATTAGAGACGGTAATAGGTATTCCATAACCTTTATATATAGATGACCACTCTAGATACTACTAAGACTACATGATTAAAACCAAAGATCAAGCTCTTGAAAAATTTATAATTTAAAAAGCTGAAACTGAAAACTAATTTGGAAAATCCATTAAGACTCTTAGGCCTAATCGAGGTGGTGGGTACACCTTTCACTCTATGACTCAATTCAGTGAAGAGAATGATATCATCCATGAGTTCACTACTCCCTATACACTAGAGTCCAATGGAGTAGCAGAAAGAAAAAATAGTGCATTAATGGATATAGTGAATGCCTTACCCTCAACTTGTTTTATACTCCACGAGTTCACTTGTGGGGGGAAACCTTACTCAACTTGTTTTATAATCAACAGAGTATCTTTTAAGGACGTGACATGACACCTTATGAACTTTTGGAAGAAAAGAGTACCGTAACTAAATTACTTCAAAGTATGGGGGCGTTTAGCTAAAGTTAATATTTTTGAACCAAAGGTTAGGAAACTTGGACCCAAAGCAAGTGATGTTATATTTATGGGATATGCTTTAGATAATAATGGTAAGACATTCTTGATGATTAATCCAGAGATAAATGAAATTGCTAACAACACAATTATTGAGGCTAGAGTCGATGCAACTTATTTTGAAAACATATTTCCTTTAAGGACTCCAATATCTCAGTGTCCTGCTCCTACTCCTATAGCTCATGATTCGTATAGTAGACCTATTCCTAAATCTGTAGAAGAACCTAGAAGGAGCAAGAGATGTAGGCCGGATAGAGAAGAACATAGAAAATGATTTTGTTACTTTCTTGATTGGGATACACCCACTACATATCAAGAAGCCATGAGATCTCCTAATTCTCCTTTCTGGAAAAAAGCAATTGATGATGAAATAAATTCAATATTGAGTAGCAATACTTGGATTCTTACTACTTTACCTCTAGGAAATAAAAGAAAGGTTTAGACTACTTTGACACCTACTCACCTGTTGCTGGTACCATAAGTATTAGAATTCTAATTGCCCTAGCTCCTGTGTATAAATTTTAAATTCATAAATGGATGTCAAAACTGAGCAAGCCTCTTAACAGTTGCATGCTAAGTTTAACACCATAATCATCTTTTGTGGCTTTATAGTCAATAATTATGACAAATATGTATATTGCAAGCATGTGCATGACTAGTGTATCATACT
Source organism: Dioscorea zingiberensis (assembly GCA_026586065.1). NCBI lineage: Eukaryota > Viridiplantae > Streptophyta > Magnoliopsida > Dioscoreales > Dioscoreaceae > Dioscorea > Dioscorea zingiberensis. The sequence goes on from CM048826.1 coordinate 27,079,424, forward strand.
ATGCCTGTATGTTGATGATTTACTTATATTAGCTCCTAACATGAACTTGATTAATGGCATTAATAAATTCTTGTCTAGTAAATTTTATATGAAGGATTTAGGAGAGGCAAATGTGATTTCGGGCATCAAACTCATTAGAACTAACTCTTAAATAACTTTATCACAATCACATTATATACTGAGAAGGTGTTAGAAAATTTTGGTTATCTTGATTATGGACCTTCTGCTAGCGCTACACCTGATGATCATAGCATACACTTTTTTAAAAAATAAGGGTTAACTTGTAAAGTAAGATCGATTTGCACAAATTATAAGATCTATAATGTACCTATCTAAAAGAACAAGACCTGACATCCCTTATGCTGTGATTAGACTTAGTTGGTATACTAGTAACCCCAGCTCATAGCATTGGACTACTCTTGAGAGAGTTCTTAAATTCCTTAAGGGAACCATGTCCTGGGGATTGAGATACACAGGATTCCCTAGTATTGTAGAGGGATACACATATGCCAGCTGAATATTTGATTCCTTGGACTTAAAGTCTACCACTAGCCAAGTGTTCCTACTTGGTAGAGGAGCTATCCAATGAAAATTTGCCAAGAAGAAGCTCAATGCTAGGGGCACCATGGAAGCTGAAATTATTGCACTAGATTCCACTTACATTGAAGTTGAATGGATTAGAAATTTAATTTTTTGAAATTCCTTTTATGTCTCCAATTATGCCTATTATTTCTATTTATTAAGATTCTAAATCTGCTATTGAATTGTGTAAGCGTGAATATTGTACAAATGATAAGATGAACATACACTTATGGATCTAGCATAAGTTACTATACAGGTACCTGAAGCACAATGTTGTCAGCATAGAAATATGAAGTCAAAGCTAAATCTTGCGGATTGCCTGAATAAAGGTCTATTGAAATCATTGATACCTGATGTGTTAAGGGGAATGGAGATGAACCCATAAAGGTCAATAATAGTAGTGACCCTACTGCTTTAAATGGAGATCTTAGGATAGAAATGCAAAAGGAAGCCATTTGATTGGTTGACTGGGAGAGCACAATATTTATTAAAGGTATACTCTAACCCCATTCCTATGGAAAGCAATCTCGTGCAGTGGTTTAAGGTTGAGCTTAGCTCTTAATCAGATCAATGGTCGTATCTCAGCAAGATATTACACTACAGATATCTTTGGAGATCTCACCTATGTGGAGACCACTGTCAAGCTGCAATTGTGAGAGTATGTGGGTTAGCTCTCTAAAAATCTCCATGAAATGGTATCATGTGCATGACCAAGTAATGCGCCAATTAGCCTAGCTCAAGTATCACATAGGATCTCTAGTTTTGTTACATGTTGATTCAAGAAATGTAGTTCAAGACTTAGTTCACTACATTTCCATCAGTTAGAGATCTTACTAGAAAACGAAGGTTCAAGTCCCTAGAGTACTTAGTTTATGATATTGTGTAAGCCCAAGAACTCAACAAACACACACTTCATCTCTTTACTTGACTAGAATCAAAATCCACGGGTTTGATGACTCATATGATTGCTTCCTTATTATTTTGCGAGACATATACAAATTTTCTGTATAATTTTGTTCTCAGTGTTCTACACTTCATACCATATTGATTAGCATTATGCTTGCTTGTGAATGTAGTGGAGGACTGTTGAAAATGGAGTAGGCTGGCCAAAGGCCCAGCCCACCCATTTCATTTACTCTCACAGTTAACAACTATTGAATCTCAAAAGTTTAGTCTCACATCGCCTGAGAACTAAACCTTAACCCAATTTATATATCATGTTGGCCACGACCACTTAATCAAGTTGATCAATCGGTTGGGCTGGATCAAACTCCTCACACAAGCCCGCCGCTCGCCCTTCCCGAGGCCTTTTTTTCTCTTTCCTTTTTTTTAATCTCACACTACTTTTAGCTATTTAATCTGGTCCAAAGGATCATTTTATGACCGTTGGGCCATATCAGGGTTATATAACCCTTAGCACAACCAAAGAACAGATTCCTTCTTCAGATTTCTCTCATATCTTGCGCGAATACTGTTCATTCCTCTTAGATGAGCTTGTTCATCATCATCATCATCATCATCATCATCATCATCTTCTTCTTCTTCTTCTTCTTCTTCTTCTTCTTCTTCTTCTTCCAGTTTATACACCGAGTTTTGGGTGATACTTGGGTTGCTCCTATTGAAGACTTGCTACAAGAGGAGCTCGCTGACGCAGTGGGTTAGATGTACCCTACTGATTGGAGTGTTTGCAAGATTCCTTGCATAAAGGAGGTGAAATCATCTTTTAGGGCAGTGTTATGCATGCCCTACCTAGGCTTGACTGATCTCTCGACTTAATTTCATTAGTTTGTCGTTGAATTGAATGAATTGGTTTTTTAGTAACTCTTTGTGTGTTGTGCTCTGAAATCTAATTAGTTGGATGGAGTTGAATTGTTAATGATTAATTAGTTGTAAGTAATTATTAATCACTGTTCTTTTGACTGCTCGTGGATGGACTAAAGCTCCAGTTTGAAAAAAAGCGTGTGGCTGAGCTTAGATTAGGTTGGTGTGCTCTATCCGAATTTAATCAACTCTCGAGGACAGGCAAGACATATCTCCTTCACGGCGATTCTTTATTTGCCTAATTCCATTCAGCCTTTGGTTTCAGTCCTTTCTTTCCACTTGCCTTAACCGATTACTAGATTAGATAGGCTAGCTAAGGCGTACTTTGTTCTATGTTTGATATAGAAAAGAAAGTCAGTTTGAAGTTGACCAAGTGAGTGTTCCATGAGCCTTCTACTAGCGCTTGCTTTCTTACCATAGCTCAGTCAAGCTTCCCCTTCATCTTCCTCGTGCAGTGAACTTGATCGAGCTGAAGTCGGGTGCCCTCGAACTCTCTTTTTCTAGAAGCCTCCCCCCGATCCTAAGAGTGAGTCGAAAGGCTTCTGTTTCCATTCTTGATTTTGTTTAGTTCAGCCCCTCTCAATCTTTTTCGAGTATGCATGGGTGATGGTAATTGATATAAATCAGAAGAGCGCAGTCTGTCAAATCGAGCCTGCGCCGAGATGGTCACCTAAGCAGCAGAGCGACGACCGGGGAGCGGATTCCCCACTAGCAGGGGGATAGAAGACCAAGCTCGAAGCTAGAAGGGTAGCGAGCAACTTTCGAGGGGCAAGCGTTAGTAAAAATAGTTTGGGATCTCTCTCGCATGTAAATCTTTCTATCTAGAAACCCTCGGGCATCTCAATAAGTCCTCTGTCCTACTACACATGCCGCGATAACCTTTACCAAGTCCGAACAATTGTCAACCACAAGATCTGCTGGTCTCTTTCTATGGAAGGTATGCTACTATCCTTTAAGAATCAAGGACGAACTACACTTTCGTTTACAGAGCCGGACCCTTTCTTTTGGAAAAAAAAAAGCTATGCGGGTACTTATGTCTGCTAGCACTTGTTCAATCCTTCTTCCACTACTGGTGTGGGTACCCTAGAAAAGCTAGTTCAGTTATTTTTATTTTAGGAATCAATATTGGGTGGTTGGGCTCACATTGAAGGTCATTATTGTGTGTGCTTCTGGGGGAGCGCGTATGCTAGAAGGAAGTTTGAGCTTAATGCAAATAGCTAAAATATCTTATGCCTCATATAATTATCAATCAAATAAAATGTTATTCTATGTATCAATCCTTACATCTCCTACAACTGACCGATTACCTACTCCCTCTAACGACATACCAAAGCTGCCCTAACCGTTCCCGGTTCATTCATTAAGTGAACAGAGTAATGAGTTCGGGTTCTGTTTCGACAAAGGATTCCAGAAGAAGACAAAAGCTATGAGGCTAATGCCTTCCCAGATGCAAATTAATCTAGCTAACAATGCCTCTGACATACGGAAATACTGCTGGGGGAGCTCTTTTGAGTTGAGTTTGCATCCGCTTGTATGACCTACTCATTAAGACATACACGCTTCCATCTACCTTTTAAAGGCGCGAGTTGGGACAAGATTGGTCCTACTATATGCTTTCATGTGGACCAACTTCTATATTTTTATCTGAGTCAAGGCTGAAACAATCACTTAGTCTTCGGTCGGGTGGAGCAACTAAAAACCGAGGAAAAGGAAAGACGAAAGAAAGACTCTGAGATCCTTCAGCAGAAAGAGTCCTTTGTTAGCTACGCCATGCGTTCAATACAACTTTAGACTAGATAGATAAAATGTTAGAAAAGTAAGGCTCCGTTAGCCTGGGCTGATACAGATAGTGTATCGCCTCATATGATTAGGGTCCTAGCTACACCATGCGTTCAATACAAAAAATAAACCTCTGGGAAGCTGCAAGGATGACAAAAGAGGGCGTTTTCCTGTGTTGCACTGAATAAAGGAATAAACCTTACTTAATTCAGAGCGTCTTCCTCATTCCTTATCCCCATCTCAGCCCAGGCTAACGGAGCCTTACTTTTCTAACACATTATCTATCTAGTCTAAAGTTGTATTTTTTTTCATTAAATATTATCTTAATCTCTTCTTTTCACTAGGGGCATATTAGTAAATTTATGTCATTTATGTATTCCTTATGGTAACAACTAACAATTATCTAACTTTTGCTAGGGCACATAAGCAAAAGACCACCTCTTGTTTTTATTCTTCTTTTAGAACTATTGAATTGGCAAGCATGCATCATATAAAGGCAGGATTTCTAATCTCAATTGCAGGATTGCACTTCACACAGCCAGAATATTATTTTTAAAAAATACAAAATATTTATAAAAATGCATTAATAGTTTATAAATCTATTAAGAAAAGTAAATTAAGATACTTTTGGTCTTATTTTCAAGTGAGACTTGTTAATTCTTTTAAAAAAATTACATGGTTTTCAAAAAATGGACTTACTTTTTTTTTTTTTTTGGGAGAAATGATAAACCACTTTCATTATAAAGACAAATTTTCAATAGGTTCCCATGTTCACATATCCTCCTGAGCAGAACCTTATCATGAGTTCAGATTTGCTTAGTTCCAAATCCTGGAATGAGGAAAATTATTATTCCAAAATACCCAAACAAAATAAGTATTAGGATATCTAATCCCAGCAGTGGACAAGTCTAAAGCATCAACATCATATTGAACACACCCTTTGATCTGACTTTCAAGTCCAAATTCGCAAATTCATCCTCTACTACCCAAGCTCTTGGTAGATGCTACTAGTTGTAATAGCCAAGTCGAGGCTTGATCCTTATTTGTATCATTAAGGTGTAACACCTAAGCCAATAGCTTACCCTTGCTCTTCTATGAGCGACGGACTTCTAACTGATTAGTATCAGTTTAAGCATGCACAAGGTGTCCACATCTATCACACACTTCTTTTGTTGCTTCCACTTTGGTATCAGGCATCTGTTTCTGCATCTTTGGTAAATCAATCTCCAAAACGTCACTTAATGCTTTAGAAGCTTCTTTAAGCTCCTCCAGACTGGAAAGAGGTTAAGAAAAAAGTCAAATAATTAATCGGTGCTAAAGAAAAACATAATATTCTAGCAATACTGATTATGCTATCAAAGTTTCAAAACATTCATGAAGGCATTGTTTGACGTACTAATATCTTTATGAGTGTTCTGTCCAGCTCTATATAATGAATTAAAATGTTCTATTCTCTAATTTCTATTTGAGATGTCATTCTGCACAAGCAAAGATAATTGGTACTCCTGGAATAGCAGATGAAAAACATAACATATACATATAGATGAACAGTTCATTGCATAAGAGCAACACCAAGGCATATGCAGCTTTCCTTCCGAATATAGATGAGGTTTAAATAAATCTCTACACATAAAATGGCCAGGTTGCCAAGAAACAACCTAACTGGTCTGTCAGGTATGGAACACAAAAATTGTAAATATAAAGTTTGGTTTATTTATAATTAGGCATCACGATCATAGAAACAGAATATGTAACTGTGTGTTAAATCTTTCTAGACTGGACTCTGTTGGGCAAGCTAGAACCATTATTGGGCTAGTCCAAATCTCCACACTAGTGTCATCTTGTCCGCCTTGGGCTTGAGCCCGCATAGTTTTATTCTTGGGCTTAACCCAAAAGGGTTCGCACGAATGGAGATGTGCTGCAAATTCTATCCAAGTCAAGGACAGCCAAAACCACTATTGGGCTTGTCCAAATCTCCACATTAGTGTGATATTGTCCGCTTTGGGCCTGAGCCCGCACGGTTTTGTTCTTGGGCTTAACCTAAAAGGCCTCGCACTAATGAAGATGTGTTTATCACTTAAGCCCCAACACTTTTTCTTCAATAGTCAATGTGGGACTATTGTTTGATTTCTAACACCGTGATTTCTGTGTCGGAGCATCCTATAAATATTCAAAAAACAAGCATAATATTATGCTTTGAAACTAGAGTTATATTTTAAGGGGAAAAAATGGCCTGGAATTCATTGTTTCTCTATAATTTGATGAAGTCTGGCAACTTTTCTACTTTGTTTTTAATCAAAATAATTCTTTGCATTATGAACACCAAAACTGTAACTTGTCCTGGGACAAATAAAAAGTGCGTAAATGAGAGTGACATGAAAATGCTAGAACTAGGATATAGAGTATTAATAAATCTGGTTGGAGTCTGGATCATATATGCTTGAATACACCCTATGTTTTATTATATTGCCAAATAAGGGAACATTTGTGACGCGATGACAAAAGCAGGTTTGCATCTGTGAACACCAATTTGTCACTTCACTTGCAGTGAATCAATATATTCTCATGATAGAAGTTTAAAACCTTAAGAATAAGAAACTTTATCATCTAAGAGTTTTACTTAAGGAAGAGAAATACAAGGATAACCAATATACCTGAGTTTGAAGCCTATTGGTAACAAATAGCAATATGGAAGACTATATTGGTAACCAATGCCAAAAAAATGTCTTTGCCAGGACCCCCCCATCATCACAGGCATAAAAACACATTAATTACATATTATTTATATTATCAGTTAAATATAGAAAGGAACTTGGATGGTTAAGGAGCATTTTTCTAAGCTTGTGTTTAAGGAGATGATTATAGATAAGACTGGGATTCTATTCCAGACTCTTTAGTACACTATCTGTATTTAAACCAAGTTCCATTGCCAATAAACCAGTCCTGATTCTATTCCAAATTCTAATAATGAGGTTGGGATTCTCTCTAACTATATCGCTCTTCGTAGGCTGTATCCTATCAGGCTTGTCCATATTGATCAATTCTTTTAAGAAGGGAAATATTATGCACCCATATCTTCTTGAGAATACACTACACATTAGACCTAACAAGAAATTTTGGGGTAAAACAAAACTTGTGCACCAAGCAGTTGCAAGATACAAAATGACAAATAAGACTTGTCCATATTGATCAATTCTTTTAAGAAGGGAAATATTATGCACCCATATCTTCTTGAGAATACACTACACATTAGACCTAACAAGAAATTTTGGGGTAAAACAAAACTTGTGCACCAAGCAGTTGCAAGATACAAAATGACAAATAAGAAAATTAATAAGCCATGAGTAAAATGAAATAAAAGATACAAAACGCCAGACACTAACAATTTTATAATTCAAATATTTTGCACATATATTCTCTTTCTTTTCTATCAGCTAATGTGTCAGCCATTTATGCATATTCAAAGATAAGAGAAAATTGCTTACATGCCCCTACAAAAGTTTGTATTTGCTTAAATGCCCCTTCAAAAATAATATTTGCTTACATACCCATGTAAAACATGTTTTATTGCTTATATACCTTTGTCGTCTGTCACAATTAGCAACTGTTAGAATTTTTAGTTTTAACCATAGTTATAATCTAACCATGTTAAAAAAAGTCTAAACTATCATTTACTATTTTCAGATAACTCAAGTTAGAGGGTTATATTTGCAAACCCATTTTAGTAATTGTCCCTTGTTCCATCCATTAGTTTGACATTGTCAAGGGTTAAGTTAATCACATGGGTATATAACCAAAACAAAAGTCGATTTGTAGGGAGATGCAAGCAAATATGATTTTTGCAAGGGCATTCAAGCAATTCCGAACTTTTATGCAAGCAAAACCCCCAAAAGATAAATATATTCAATTGCAACCATCAAAAGTAAAAATTTATGCCCAATCCCATCAGAGAAAAAATAGGGTTTCATGTATAAATTACTAGAGAAGCTTATCACTGCCTTTTGTTTCCTAATCCATTCTCCAAGTTCTATCAACTTACAAGTACATAGTTTGGAGGCCTTAATCACCCAAGTATAGACATTTTCTTGCATTTATGGATGCTTGTAAAAAAGAGAATATATTCAAGCGCAACTATCAAAAGTAATAAATTTAGGTCCAATCCTATCAGAGAAAAAACAGGGTTTCATGCATGACTTAAAAAAGCAGGGCACATTTTATTATTTTTAATCTATTCTCCAAGTTCTATGAACTTACAACTACATAGTTTGAAGGTCTTAACCATCTACGTATAGACATTTTCTTGCATTTTTCATCTTGATGGAAGTGCAAATGCCTATTTATTTGAGGAAAAGAGACATGGGAAGTTACAAGCAGTTTTCTTCTTTGTTCGACTATGTTAATGAAATGCAGCAGTATGATGAGCTCTAAAAGCTAAAGCTAGTGAAATTGACTAAATCCTTACCTTATAGAGAGTGGAGGAGCTAATCGAATTATAGTGTCATGTGTGGGCTTGGCAAGAATGCCTCTCTCTTTCAATTTAAGGCATACATCATAAGCAGAAGCAGGAACTAAAGCCTTGTTGTTCATCTCAATAGCATTTAGCAATCCTCTTCCCCGCACTTCTTTAATTATCTCCGGGAATTGTGCCTGAACATTCTTCAACTGATCCCTTAATTCTTGCCCCATTTTAGCAGCTCTGAAGAAAAGTGTGATGGCATATAAGATAACCAATAATCATTTCTTAGATACTTTCAGGAGAAAACATTTGATATAAACAAGAGGAGGGGCGCAAGAGGAGGGGCGCATAAGCAAGGGGTTGAAAATTCATTACTGTTTTAATGATGCATATGAGGGGATAGACCTTATGATAATGAGAAAATTAGATATTGCATTGTTGATAAATAATACATAATATCTGTTGAAAGCTTTATGATATTCAACAAGGAAGAAAAACATTTGTCCTCGTACTAATAAATTTGGTGGCTTTAAAATATAATGAACTAAATTTAAATCTATAAAAAGACGCTTCAAGGAAACTGCAAGAAGCATGTCTCAAACTGCATAATTAATTTGTAGACAGAAAACTTGCTATGATTCCATAAAGCAATATATTTAGATGTGAACAGCTCACGAGTAATGCAGATACTAACAACAATGTAATATAACTGAGACGCAATTGATTGCTATAATACCGTACCTGAAGTTATACAACTACAGATGCTATATACTGTTCAGACAAGGAAAATGTTCTATATGAGGTGAGTAAGAAAGTATGATACCTCTCGATCAACCCTTCATCTTTTATTACATTTAATGCAGCAATTGCAACTGCACTCGCCAAAGGATTCCCTCCAAATGTACTGCAAATAAATGAAAACAATCTATCATCATTTATTGTATAACATACAAGTAAAATGTGGACAAAACATGGTGCAAAAAAAACATTCTACATAACAGGAATAAAAAGTGAGAAATGCAACAAATGTTGCATAATTTTGTCAGGATATTCAGGTCTAAATATTATATTAGCCTCATCTGGCATATTATTCTAGTTATAGATGCAATAAAATAGAATTCATAATCAGAAATTGAATTTGTTCAATAATAAAACCACAAAGTTTATTATAGGATGCAATTTGCTGCGGTTGAAAGTGGACCAACCTTCCATGCTCCCCAGGTTTGATGCAGAGCATGATGTCCTTGTCAGCAAGCACAGAACTAACTGGTATTACTCCAGCACCTAGAGCTTTACCTAGTATCTGCCATTGATGATGAAAACATCAGACGTTATAATAATCTAAATTTTCAGTAAAAACTTCAACTTGATATAAAAAACAATTACAATCAGATGCAATCAAAATGTGTAAGCCATATAACTTCACACCACCAATTCCTGATCAAAATGCTAAGGTCTTACCACAACATCTGGACGGATGTTTTCCCAATCACATGCTAGCATTTTTCCTGTGCGCGCTATGCCAGTTTGTATTTCATCAGCAATCATCAGAATGTTGTATTCAGAACAAAGATCCCTCACAGCTTTTAGATAACCATCTGGTGGTACTATAACCTGGTAAAGATGCAAAGGAAAGCAATAACACAAAGCACTAGGAAACCTCATAAGCGATGAAAATTACTGGTAAGGGAAAAGGCATGTTGTTACAATCAAAATAGTAGAAAAAGGCATATGTTTCAGATGTGCACAGACGTATTACAGTCATGAAACTTGAGTTAAAAGTAAATGAATCTGTGAATGGTAATGTACAGATGGTTCCTTAAAGTAACAAGCACTATCATCTTATTAAGTTGATAAAAATGTTCAGGTTTGATATAAGTGAAAATAGGAGAGGGAGAAAACCAGTTCTTGGAAGTCATGAAAAAATCCAATAAATCAACGCAATAAAACATGATTACCAGGTCTTTGATGCAGAAACACAAAGATTTGAGAAACTCTGGTGCAAGAAAAACTTTAGATAGGTAACAAGTCCTGTAATGAATATGACAACCTTAAAAATATGAGATACCAACTTTTTCGTGCAATTAGATTTTCGAACTCATACATTAGATGTCACTACTATAATCGCACATTAGCTTGTATCAACTAAGAGTGCACTAGGTGTCAACCTTTAATCATTTGACAGCCAAGGAATGTTCCTTGATTATGGAAATTGGTACCATTTAAACAAGTATTTAAACTTAAAGATAATTACCATATGGATAAGATTATAAATGTAAAATCTAAATTACACTTACAAGTTACAACTTTATTAGGGATTACACTTCCTATATGGATAAGATAGTTGCTCCTAAATGAGAGTTAGATCAATTAATTTAGAATCTCAATCATAATTTGCACTAAAAATCACCCAATTTGGCTTAATAAACAGATCAAATAGTACTACAATTTCATATGGTGTTTTAATCTCTATCTACTTGTTACAAAATCTTAACTAATACCATTTCATAATCAATACAATCTTATATTTGCATCCTAAGAAGGTCAAAACAATCACATCAAACCACAACCAAAAGCTGCCATGAGACCTACAACCAAAACAAAAATTTTAAACATCGATATGATTAGAACCAGAGTCTATAAATATACATACCCCGGCCTCGCCTTGAATGGGTTCAAATAAAAACCCTGATATCCGATCACCATGATCTGAAATTGAAAAAGTTAACGCATTAATGTTTAGCAACTTAAATCTTGGAAGAACAAAATCATTCTCGAGTCAAAGCTAATAAAACAAGATAGTTCAATGAGTCTGGTCAAGTAATGAATAATAGTGCTCAACAACCTTTGAAGATTTTTTCAAGAGCATCTGAATCTCCGAAAGCAACTTTTAGATGACCAGGAACCAAGGGACCAAAACCACGAGTAGCATCATTGTCACAGCTCATAGATATTGCACCCAATGTCCGACCATGAAAGCAACCACAACAAGACACAATAATAGCCTGCACAAGTATCAACTTCTTTCAGAAATGATTCTAAAGGTACTGAACATATGCAATTGTTAGAAAGTCTCATTCTAAATGGCAAGGATTTCATTAATTTCATTAATATATTCTGAATACAATTTTTTCAAACATTACTGAGTATCAACTTTAGAAACTGATGCCATGTGAATTGCTAGAAACATGTGTCTGATTGGGAACTATCTAATTTTCATATATGAAATTTATATAGAATCTTTATTTCTTCAATTTGCTCTCCACTTCTAAGCTCATAGCTTTCACACTCGGGATATGGAAGAAGGAATGAGGAGTTATAAATGTTCAATGAGCCTTAAGAGCTACCAAACTGCTATAGAACGCGCGCGCGCGCAGCCGCGCACTAGAGATGCCTCACAACAATATTTATACAAATAGAATAGTCTAATAATGTAATAATGCACAAATATACATTTAAGTACACATTTCAATTAAGCCTAGCCATCACATGAGTAAGACTCAACATTTGCCTGCTTAGAACAAAAAAAGAATAGCATAGATTGCCCGTTTGTGAGTTGCATTTGAGTGTAGACATTAATGCTAATTGAATTTGAGCAAAAATCTGGTCATGAAACCTCAGTATTTGGAAAGAAAGAGCAACTCAGCAGTAAAATAAAAGATCACCAAAAATTTTCTAGGTAAAAAACCAAGCAATCAAAATTTGCTAAAGAATTTTGGAACAATGCATGACAAATGGAAAGGAAAAGTGACAAGAAAGTGCATTCAATATAAACACGATTCAGTACCTTATCAGGAGAAAATAAAAAGATCGCATATAGAATCTAACAGTAATTTAACATTTATAAATATTATTATATGTTATATATGGGAATATTTGCAGCTTAAACTAAGACCACCAGAACATACCACAAAGTAAAATCAAATAAAATATAAAAGTACATTGTGTCTTAGCTCTATGTCACCTTAGCTCTATGCCACCTATCTTGTCCTGTTCCTATAAGGATTATTGCATTTTAACTTTGAACATTACTTTGTTGCCTCTACACTGCTAGGAAATTCAAAAGTAACTATTACTTTCTAGCCCATGAACCTGCTAGAAAATTCAACAGTTCCCATGACTTTCTTGCCCATGAATCTGCTAGAAAATTATTAACTTAGCAACATTATAATAGAGTCTAAAAAAAGTTCCTGAGAAATAAAATTTCAAAAGTTTATTTGTCCAACCTCATTTTTAGGTATCATTTTCTTCTCATAACCCCACTTTCTCGCCAGCTTCAGAGCTGTTTCCACACCTTCAGCTCCTGTATTCATGGGTAGCGCCATTTCATATCCAAATATGCGGGTCAAATATTCTGCAAATACTGGAAATTTGTCATTATAAAAGGCTCTAGAGCTAAGAGTCAGCCGTTCTGCCTGTTCAACCAACGCTTTCATAATTTTTGGATGACAATGTCCCTGGAAAAAATAATAAATAAAAATCACAATAAGTAACCAAATACAGATCAAACATGTTGAGATTAGATAAAGAGTTTGGCATGGTTTGTGCCATGCTCCAACTATGTCAATCAAATTCTGAAAAAGAAAAAACTACAGCTCAAGAGGGAATTTGGCTGTCTTTGGTGCATGACCATGAGCTTATGACAATTAAATCAATTGAGCAATTTCTATGAGAGATAAATTTATGCCATTGGAGAGAAGTAAAAAGATGGGCTTGGAAAATCAAACAGACCTGATTAACAGCAGAGTAAGCAGATAAAAAATCAATGTATTTGTGGCCTTCTGGGTCCCATACGCATGTTCCTTTTGCTTGAGAAAATACCATAGGGATTGGATGATAACTGCATATTTGTTGAAAGGACTTGATTTTAGTGAGAACAACCACTATCTATTCACAAGCAGAGCATTCACAAGTATTCACAAAAACTGTCAATACATAATTACTACTAATGGGCTGCCTTTGCAGTTGTATAAGATCAACATTATTTTAGGACATTCAAAAGCATAATATGCATCTGGTTGGAAAGTTTAAGCTTCTTGATTGGAGTTAAATCCGTTCATCAAGAGATTTAACTATACCTCAATGGCATTTTCATTTTCAAATAAAAAATAAAGTTATAACAAGTCTTATTGCCAGAGGTTCATTGATTTGGGGAGTCCTAATTTGGCAATAAAAAATTTCAAGGAGCCTAAAATTTTAGAGAATTATTTGTGGTTTTCATATATGGGGTGTACGTCAACGTTGAACCCATGAAATTCATCAATCAAGGAATATTGAAAAAAGAATTAAGTGTCTCTTGTATTTGCTCTCATCTTGTTCATATTTTTCTTCCCCACCCTTAGTTTTTTTATAAAGCAATCTTCTATATATTTAGAAGTTCATTGTTTCTCATTCTCTTCACATCAATGTTAATTCATACTCTTTACTGCAACCTCCTTTATTTAATTAACCTTGCATTCCTCTCATCTTCTATGAATTCATTTACAATATTGTTAATTATGCACTTGGAGACTTCATTATCATTTTGAGTTATCTCTTTTCTCCTTTTGGGCATGGAACATGGATTCCCGTAGATTCATCTACATCCATATAATGCCTTAATTTATACTTTGTCTATTTTCGATTTAGATGAGATGTATGTGAATTGGGTAAATTCAAACCTACGCAAAAAACACTAGAGAATTTGCAATATCACCTAATATTATGCCCCCTTCTTTTTGGCCTTGTTTTGTTCAAGGATAACCTAGATTATCCAATGCTCTCTATCTTCCTATTTTGGGTTTGGTTTTGATATTTTTTAGAAATTTGATAAATATAATTAATATATTTATTAATTAATAATTTTAAAATATAAAACATATAACAAATATTAATTATTAGTTAGAAAAATATAAATTTAGTAAAGTCTATTTATTTTAATAAGTATTAATTTAGTTAAGTTTTGCTCAACTCACTTTAAAATTCTCTCCCAAACCAAATTCAAAAACTTAACCACAACTCAACTTAACCTCACCCCAAACAAACCAAACACCTATATTTCTAATGAAAAGGGAGGTGTAGAAAGTTGCCAGCCTTCATAAATTTTGTTTCAATATAAATGTTGGGAAAGTGAATTATGCTAATTTACTAACCTCTTTTTTCCTAGAACTTCAGACCAACCAAAGATGAAGTCACCAAAAGTAGGTGGGGGCAGTTAAGGTGTTTAAGGTAGCTTCAATTTACTTCCATTCCTGAGGACAAGTATTTTCATCAATTTAAAATTTTCTCCACAACCCGTGACTTAATACCTTTATTGGAACAATAGATGGGACACATTGTAATAATTGTATATATTAATCTATATTAGAGCTACTATGTTTTGGAACAAAGGTTAGATGCACTGAAACATTATCATTTGAAGTAGTATATACTTCAAAGAATCAAAAGGTGCCACAGCATCACTTGAAGCCCATATCATACATACTTAATGAGCAACCTTAAGTTGAGAGTTCTGTAAGCTCACAACTCTTATCCCAAATCTGCTTCTGTTCGCCTCAAAGGCCTTTTTGATATGAAGAAATCAAATAGCAAGAACGATGTAATTTTGGACAAAAAGTATACAAATAAATGAAGGAGACAAGAGCCATATATTCAGAACAATCATATAACATTTAAATAAAAAGAAATGAGAGGGCAAGTAATCCTTTCTACAATGTGAATTTTACAGAACGTATACAGAAAAAAAAAAAATTGAGAACAATGAGAAATGTTGGAATTTTTGTTGCATAAATTTCAAAAGTTTCATGACATAAATATTGCCTCAGAACTTTTAGGGACAACTCTAATCTCTCATCATAAAAACATCGACTATTTGCTTATAAACTCTTCCCAAGAGCCTATATATACCTTTCAGAATTCAAACTCCCTTATATAGAGGAGCCCCTTCATGTTCTTTTTATATATAAATATATATTGAGATCACATATATATACTACCCTAACAACCAATAGCCTGGTTCAGAATTAAAAGAAGCTTCCTTGTATCTCCATATATTAAGAATCATTGATACACCAGCTCAGTCTTGTTCGATCCAACTTCTACTCCAACCTTATCCATGTTGTTTCCACAAGACCAGGTAATAAAATTATGCAAAGAAGGGAGATAACTATAACATACTAAATTGAATATTTTAATCAAATTTCTAATAAACTAAATGTTGCTGGAAACCAAAACATCTGAAGTTCCATCTAAAGCTGATGTTTTGAGAAGTTGCAGAGGCTCAGAAGCAATAAACCCCTTCAGATTTTGTCAGAAAAATTAAGAAATGCTCAAAATTCAACACTATCAACCCACATAACACCAAACACCAAAAGAACAACCGAAAACAACAAACAAATAATAAATTTTCAGAACAAAGTTAGGCAAATAAATGAATTTCGTCAAAGATTCATTCGAGCAACATATAAATGAAAAGAAAAGCATACTTATGAGCACTGTGTTCATGCTCCATCCTCATCAGCTCCTCAGAGGAGGAAGAAGAAGAAGATGCTGATGCTGAGGCCTTCTTTGGCAGAGCGGAGAAGCCCCTTGCACCGAGAGCCCTCTTGAGAAGGCATTGCATGTTTCTCTTAGCGGCAGCCATTGGGATTGCTCGTCTCCTCAAATCAAAAGAGAAGATGGATTGATGACGCCTTTAACATATTCTCTAGCTTTATTTATTTATTTATTTATTTATTTATTTATTTATTTAATGAGATTATTTGTTTTGTTTAAACTGGTCGGGCCGGGCGAGGCCAACTGATATCTATCTGCTATAAGATTAAACTTTATAATTTTGAAATTTCTAAAAGATTTTAAAAAAATCATCCCCTCAAAGTTCTAGTAAAACTTACTTTTTCCCAAAACATCTCTCATTTTTCATCATTGTTTATAGGGCAATTTGCCAAAATGACCATGGTCCATTTATTTTATTATTTTTTTGACCCTAAGTCAAAAATATTTGCCAAAATAGCCCTGAAACTGCCCAATCAGCAACCAAACTGCTGACTGGGATAGCAAAATAATATAAAAAAAAAATTATAAAAATAATCGGCCTTTCAAATGTCGATCAGTTCCAAAGATGATGCTCTGGGGCAAATCGGCCTTTCAAATGCCGATTAACTTGAACCAACCTCTCTGGAATTAATCTGCCTTTCAAAGGCCGTTTTTAATCCAAGTCAGCAAGGTGACTGCTGACTGAGCAGTTGCAAGGCCATTTTGACAAATATTTTTGACCTAAGACCAAAAAAAATAATAAAATAAATAGACCATGGTCATTTTGGCAAATTGCCCTTGTTGTTTGTTTATATCTTTCCATCCACTAACAGGGTTACATTTTAATTTTATGACGAAAATGCCCTTAAGACATTAATTATGACATGATTAGGGCTGTCAAACGATCAAGCTGTTCATGAGCAACTCAAGCTCGGCTCGACCCGAGCTCAAGCTTCAATTTTGAGCTCAAAATTAATTTCGAGCCGAGTCGAGCTCGATCGAGCTAAGCTCGAAAGCTCGAAATTTAATATTAATATATTAATATATAATATATTAATAAAAAACTAATGAATATTAATAAATATTATAATATATGAATAAAATATTTAATATTTAGTATTAATATATAATATATAATATTAAAGAATTAATTTATAAATAAGTTTTTAATTTCAAACTAAATTTGAGTTTCAAAATTATAATTGAGTTCATAATTTTTAGCTTTCGAGCCGAGCTCAAGCTTTCAAAATTAAAATCGAGCCGAGCTCGAGCAAACTTATTCGAGCTAATTTCGAGCTCGAGCTAGGCTATTTCAAGCCGAATTCGAGCCGGGCCCAGCCCGATCAAGCTCGGCCCGTTTACAACCCTAGACATGATTGCAGTTGGCCCCTCCAAGGCATGAAATATAAAACCAATGGGAAATTAATGGTAGAATTGACAAAAATGCCCCCAACTTGCAAATCGACAACTGGGGGCAGTTGGAATCCCGAGATGGTACGCAGCAACAGGCCAGACAGGCCTTTTCCCATCTCGACCTTTCACATGAACTCATTTTCAAAACTGAGATTGCAGGAACACTCTTCGATTTTTCCGATCGTTGCACCACCATGACACCACCTCTATCGGAGTCCTCCCGCTGTTTGTTGCTGCTCCCTAGAGATCAAAGCTTTTTTTCAAGAACACGGACGAAAGCTGCTACTCTAAGGTATGAAGGCATGCGTGGGAACCCTGGATCAAGGTTTAGGGTCTCCACGTTTTTTCCTTCTTTCCGTTTGGTTTTCCTACTTTGTATGCACTTGCAATGGAAGATTGAACACATTGGTGAGTGATTTGGGGTTCTCAGGTTGTTAGGACTTCGCAACAAGAAATTTAGGGTTTAGGTTTTTTTTTTTTTTGTCTTTCTGATTTTGGTTGTATCCAGATGAGGATGTGTTTTTTATACTCTCTATACAAATCATATCTACCAGTATTTCCATGTAAAATACAGTATTTCCATTAATTCTTCATAGTTTCCATTTAAGCATTATAGAATTCTTCGTAATGTATTAAGCGTGTTAAACGTTAAATACTTTCTAACATGCAAAAACCATATACATTAAGCATCAGTATACATTGGAACTCGACAACTTAAATGAAAACATTGTTTGTTAAACAGAAACTCAATTGGTAAAGACGCCGCCTGCGAATGTTCAGTACGTCTTTGCTTTATTATATGCTTCAGATTCTCCACCGTTACGGCAGATGCCATCCATCAGTATGCGTACGATGTAGGGCAAACGCAATAGCGGCAAGTTCGAGTTGGAGAGGTGGAGTTTCTCACCATCGAGAGTCTCCTCTATAAACCGCATGACATAGATAGGACAGTCAATGCTCCCCTGCTTCTGTTGCGAGCAGTTGCAGTCGTGGGTCAATGGGTAGGCCTCTGTCTCGCACTCTCCAAGTTTGATTGCGAGGCAAGAGTCAAAGAGTGCTCTCTGATATCAGAATAAGGACCATTTAGAAAATCCAAAGAAAAAATAAGTGAAAAAAGATGACACGTATTACCACTTTGCGGGTGTTTTCTTCGTATATAGGGCTTTTCAATGACAAGTAGTGAACATACGCCCTCTTTTTCATGTCAAGGACGACAAGATAGTAGTGCTTATTCAGAATAATCGGTAAAATGACGAACTCTACTTCGTTGAACACGTGCACGGTGTCCTTCATCATTGTGAGGGTGATATCTCTGGAGTCCATTTGCTTTGACATCAGAAGCGCCATCATCCTTGTGATTGCGGCCCGCTTCTTGTAGGGATAGTGAGTTTTGCGCATAAAGTCAAGGACAATCATCAAAAAACATCCATGATGTAAGCGGGAGCCATCGTCTTCCCGTCGATCAGTGTGTATAGATGGTCCCGAGTGGTGAATGACCACTCGTTCTTCCATATGATGGTCATGGGTGGTAAACGGGCATGTTAAACGGAAACCAAATATTTTAAGCGAAAAATCAATAAATTAAGCAGAACTCAAAATATTACACGGAAACTCTGAAAATTAAGCGGTCAGTATCTTACACGGAAACTAAAAAAATTAAGCGGAAACTCCGAATATTAAACGGAAACACAAAGAAATAAGCAGAAACGTCGTATATTAAGCGGAAACTTTGCAAATGAATGGAAAACTTACTTTTTAATTCAGCAATTGAGATACATTCCAATTGCTGCTTTCTCCATCTTGTTTAACCACATGAAACTGATAGGATGTTTATTCTTCGGCATAAAGTTTGTTCTCACTCGCATCGTGTCCTTGTTGGCCATACAGGCCTTTGCAAGGATCACGTCTTCAGTCATTGGATCGGTGGCCGCGACCGGTGGTTCAATGGAGGTAGACGATAGTTGTAACACCCATCTCCGAATAGGGGACATGTGTCACACTAGCCAAGTCAGGGGGTTAACCTTGAGCCTAAGGCTGTTTAACTTAATAAATTTAACTCATAAGCAAACTCTAATGTTATAAATACTCAAACTGTTTAAGTATAATACCAAAATATATAGAGTCATATAACACGATTCATAAAGGAGTTCATAACTCTCCTAAGTCAAATACAACAGTTCAAATAACAACATGACAGCATGATGGTTAGAGCCAACTAAAGGTGATAGGTCTCTCACCTTGACTCTAGATATGATCGAGTACCTGTCTATCTCCTGCAAAATTCCACATAAAAGAAGAATGAGCAACTCGAGCTCGGTGAGGAAAACAGTACTATCAGGTAATACTATACCTGTATGAAATCAATAAAAGAAATCTGAAATAATTTCTTAAAATGTACAAGATATATAAGTATGAAGAATAATGCATTTCAAAATAATATGCCAATCTATGCATTATCTTCAATCAGATATAATCATGCCAGATTTCATAAAATCTTAAGTAAAATAACATGCATGAACATCTTATTCATTTCATCATCGGTACCGTATATGATTATGTAATTTCCCTTGATGAATAAATATCGACACCAATAGCCACCACGGTCCAAATATGGCTCCCGTGAGGTGGGATATACAAGAACATACATCATATCTCAATAGTATTAATTTCACCTACACCTCTACTTCAATAATTGCAGAACTAGTGTGTAATCAGGATGAACCCTCACAGTCCTCTAGGGCTCCCGTCGGGGTACCATCTCTGCCCTCACAGTTCTACTATGGCTCCCGTGAGATGACTATCTCTAGGATAGGATATACGCATACCAGGCACTCTACGAGTATGGAAAGGGGGTTTTATTTATTGAAAACGGAAAGTTTTTAAAACAGATAGTTTGGACATTAAGAAAAGCAAAGTTTACAAATCACCCCTTCCCTACCTAGTACCGTACTACCTGGCTCTATCAAAGTGCCACCACTAATGCAAGCAAGTATTATAGTATGATACAGAGAATCAATACTTTTAATTATTCTCTTTCTATTTCATAATTCTTAATTGAAATCTTTTTCATGAATATCTCAAAATTCATTTCTAAAAGGATCTTTCAAAAGCATAATGCAGTTTCCAAACTTAGGAAATCTCATATAAAACTCAATTTCATGATTTTCAAAATAGAAGCAGACATTTCATAAATAATACGGCGAAAATATGGAAATGTCCAGTTTCGGTCCCTCACCTGAGTCTAGTAGAAGCTTAGGACAGCCTCGGTCCTTTGGCAGCGGCTGACTTGCCTTTGCCTTTCCCTTTTTCCTTTGCTGATAATCAAAATACAAAAATTTAGGAATACGGAAACTCATGAATACGGAAACCGTACTCTTAGCTGTACTCTTACGTAAACTCGAAAGAATACAATAATTCCATTAACCTACTAGAGCATGCTTCCTATTAGCATGCATTTAGGTATTTCTAAAGGGTGTGAAGAAAATACGGAATTTATTCGAATTCAAAGACCTTGCTATCTTCATCCTTAGACAGATTGTAGGATCTAACATGCTCTTCAGATTAATCAATTGCTATAGATAAACATGGAAGATTAATCTTATAAATTCAAGAAAAATTGGGCAGCACCTCCTCCACCTCCTCTATTTAGAGGGCCCCGAAATAGATTAATCTTGAAGAGGAGGTGCTGCCCAATTTTTCTGGGATTTATAAGATTAAGAGGAGGCTTGACTGCTGACAATGTGGCAGTGACAAGAGGCGGCTACAAAGGCGGTGAGGTCAGCAGTGCGAACCGTGGGTGGCCTAGCGTGCGACGAGGGAAAGCTGGGGCGGAACAACGGCGTGTTGAGTCGGCGCGGGTGGGGTTGCTTGCCAAAGGTGATGGGGTTACCGATGCAGGTGGTGGTGCTGGCTGGGAGGTAGCGATGCGCGTCAAGGGCTGCCGGAGGAACCCTAGGCGGGCGGGTGAGGAGGCGCAGCCTAGCTGCGCACAGGGGCGCGCGCGTGCGTGTAAGGTGGCAGGTAGAGGCAAGCGAGGTGGTTGGCCGGCGGTGCGAGTTGGCGATGGAGCCATGTGAGTAGGGGCAGCCCAGGAGGAGGCTGCTAGTCGTTGGTGGGCCTCATCAGACTTCGCCAGGGCTCGTCGGAGTAGGGAAGAGGGGAAAAGGGAAAAGAGAAGAGAGGAAAAGGGAAATTTCAATTTGATCTCAATTCAAACCATACCCTAAGTCCCATCTTACCCCTTTAATTCATGTCTTATATATATATATATATATATATATATATATATATATATATATATATATATATATATATATATATTAAAATCTATTTTTCTTATCACCATTATGTCACATGATAAATAATAGGGTTCCTTTAAATTAACCTATCCTAGCTTTTGTCACAAGTCCATTTAATCAAGATTATCTATTATATTATTCCTCGTTCTACTAAGTTATAATAAATTAAATATTTATTTAATTTTATCTCCCCACTATGTATTCATATGGGCTATTATAACCTCACATGTGTCTCTGGAAGAATTCACAGACCCAAATCCGGGAAATCCAGCCCTCAATGTTTTATCAGTCACGGGCGTACTATGGCATCACAGGGTTTGTCTCCATACCTGACTAGATCCACTTTTCCCGGGACTCAAACATTTGTTCGGTATCTCCCACTTAATTAATCCATATTATTTAACAATTAATAAATTTCCAAATTAATTAACAAGAATTATACTATCCATCCACCTCCAACTATTTCAAGTGAAAGTGGCCTGGCCCAATAAGACCTCCTCTGGGCCCAATAGTTGCGAGACTGGATTTTAGGTCCATTAATTCCCGATTTTCCTTTAATTGAGGTTTAAAAATAATTAATTCGTCATATGGCTAATTAACCTCATTAAAACATTAAAAAAATATCAGATTATTTATTAGGAAAAATCCGGGATGTTACAACAGTTTACTTCCCACTTTCGATTTTTTTGAGCAGGATGTCAGAGGTTCAATGATCACACCCAACAGATTTGGGTGGTTGGCCGGTGGTTCATTGACGGTAGTGGGTGGTTTAGCGTTTGGTTGTTCAGTATCGAGGTCGTCAGTCAGTGGTCGACGGTCGGTGGTGCCTTAGAGGCAGTGGTGGGTACAAGGATTGAGGTGGCCGACATATCTGTTTGGCCGGTCAGTGCTTCATTGATGGTAGAGGGTGGTTCAGTATCGGGGGTCGATGGTTGGTGGTCGGCAGTCGGTACTGCCTCAGAGGCAGTGGTGGGTACAGGGACTTCGAGGGTCGGCAGATCTATCTGGGTGACTGATGGCTCATTGATGGCAGTGGGTGGTTCAGCGTCTGGGGTCGGCGGTTGGTGGTTGGCGGTCGTATGGGATTTTGAGGCCTTACACTAGTATGGTTTTAAACTGCACAAAATATGGAAAACTTTTTTTTCTGAAAAAATGAGAAAAGGAACTTATGGCGAAGGTGGATGACTCACCGAGGAAGAGATGGTCACATGGCTTGTCACACCGGAGAGCAAATGGATGGTAGAAGAGGCAAATTTATCTCGGCCAGATGGAAACAATCAGTAAGAAAAGGGATTGAGGAAGAAGAAAAGTAGAAAATTTGCAAAAAAAAAAATGGGAAAAAGTACAAAAAGTAAGTAAAAAGATAGAAAAATGATGAGGATGTAATGGGTGGAGTACAACATTCAAAAATTATGAGATGATTTAACGGGAAAAATCCCCACCAAAAGCAAGGGCAAAATTAGGTTTATAATAAAAAGTAACTAACGAAGTAAGGTTGAAGGGTTGAAAAATAATTGTATCAGAAAGGAGGGACTGTTGGGATATTTAAATGTTAGCGGGATTGTCTCGAAAGACCTATAAGTTTTCCCTTAAAAAATAGGATAATTTTATGGCCCGCTATTTAATTTTCCAATATAAAATATATTTGTATTTTTAAAAAATTTCAAATTCTATTAATTGAAGATAAGTTACTCTGATTTTTTTTTAGTTTTGTAAATCTATAAAATAAAATAATTATATATCTGGATCTGGAGCGAAATGAGATGGAATCCAACAAAAAAAGAAATCAAGATTTTACTTGAAATTTGATGATCTGATATAAATCATTAAATTGGAAAAATAGGAGAAATAAAATTTAAATATAGCTACTTGTTTGATAAGATATCCAAAAGTCACAAATTAATCATTTTCTTTACATTAAATAATCGAATGTCAAAAAATGCGGTGTTTTGTTTGGGTTGCAGTGGGCCAGCGCCGGAATGATGATATCCTTAATCCAGTTTTCCGAGAAGAGCAGGACTGAGAAAAATAATGCACGCCACGGTGATCTTTGTCACATAATGCGAACAAAACAAAACACCTGCTGTAAAACTAGCCTGCCGCAGTCATAAGAATCCATGTTTGAAAAGAAACGAATCTTGAGATTATTATCCACATGGAGATGGAGGGCAAGCTGGTCACTTCAATAACCATAAAAAAAGAGTTTCCGTTTGGTTTTGGACAAACAGTATTTTCTAAAACAAAAAAGCGCTTACCTAACCAACTGTCTCTTGGTCTATTTTTATATGAGATCCCTTATATAGAATATAGATGGTTGAGAAGAATACAGCGTTTGTGCAAGAAGCCGTGCTGCCTGCCCCTAACTTCCATGAGGGTGCTTGTCGCATTTGTCATAAAAAAAAGGGCCCAACCCATCAAAATACTTTATTGGTTATTTGTTTTATTATTTAGGTTAAAATCTTTCTTGTGTGAAAAAAGATTCAATGTTAATTTTCATTCCCAATTTTTTAAAATATTCAATACATTTTTTATGTATTTTATATTTTGTTTATTTTTGGTCTCTGAAGATAAATTGAGAGAATAACATATTACACTTGTAAAACCCAAGGGTTTTAAGTACAAAAAAAAATATATAATTAAAAAACCTAATTAGGGTTCATTAGGGGTTGTAAGGACCTTTTGATAATTTCTGAAAGAATGAAGGACCCAAAGGAAATTGTTTCCCCTTACTAGACATGGCCCCGGTTCCGATTCAAAGAAATCTTGAACCTGAACCAAATGTTTGGTTCAGGTTCGGTTCTGGCGGTTTTGTTCAACGGTTCCGGTTTGACGGTTCAGATGGTTCAGGTTTTTTTTCAAATTTTAATTTTTTGTTAAATCAAATAATCTAATATTTTAAATTAAAAATGAACATGAATCATGCTATAAGTGGGGAAAAAAGTACAATAATTTTTTTTATAAAAATGCAATAATTAATTCAATACAATATTTTATATAAAAAATAAAAGTATAAATTCAATACAATAATTTGTAAAAAAATACAAGTACGATATGAGAAAAAAAAATAAAAAAATAAAGAGCTTGAACTTATTTATATTAAGTTGCCTACGTATCCTCTCGGGGTATAGAGGAATCAAAGCCCACGTAGTTCTTTTATTTTTATTATACACATTTTCCTACATCTTCTAATTGGCTAATTGCCTGTTTCAACTTTCATCATCAGAGGAAGCTGCTGTTGTTGTACCAGAGCAATCATTTATGCACCGTCTGATGATGATGAATGTATAAGGTCATCTTGACTTCGTAGTCTAGCTTTTTCCCAATCATCGAGGCAAGTTTGTGCTTCCAATGATTTTGGACCCAACCTTGATCGTCTTTCGTCCAAAATGTTGCCTCCATTACTAAATGTTTGTTCAACTGTGATTGTTGAGGCAGGAACTGCAAGGAGTTGTTTAGCAATCTTGCTAAAGTAGGAAAAGTCTCTATGTGTCTACTCCACCATTCCAAAATTAGAAAATTTGGACCTGCATTATCACCAAACTCAAAAACTGTTGTTAGATATACTTCGAGCTCTGAATAGGAGCCTGATGTTCTAGGCTTCTTCCTCCTTTCTAAAATTTTGTTACCCCATTTAGTGAATTTCGAGGAGGATGGCGGTAAAGGAGGCTCCACATCCACTTCATCATGTGTAGAAGGTGAAGCAAGTACTTCACATAACTCATTACACAAAGTTCTAATTCTAGTAACTATTAACATTACATCAATATCTTGGCATTAAACTCCAACAAATCAAAATAATAAGTGTTCAACATCTCTATTAAACCTTCAAATTTACATCTAGAATCAAAAACCATAGTAGTAAGATAAATATCAGGAATAGTTTTATAATAACTCAACCATTTTTCTCTCATACCATAAACCGCGTCATAAATGGGAGGATGTTTGAGTCCCTCCATTAAAGCACCACTAATATTTATTGCTTCAATTAAAAATTGATGAGAAGTTGGTTTATATACACTACTAAATGTATGAGTAGCATCATTAAAAACATGAAAAATATCTAAAATAGTAGAACATATTTCCCATTGGGTTGGCAAAAGAGTATGTTGTGCAATATAAGTAGATGCAAAAGAATACAAAAAATGTCTATACTCATAAGATTGATCAAGTAATTTAAATGTTGAATTCCAACGAGTAGAAATATCTTTTGAAAAACGTTTTGGTTTCATTCCATTTTGTTTACAAAACTTTCCCCAATCTATATTCTTGCAAAATATCTAAAATCATTTTACATATATTTTCGGCGGTATGCCTATCATCAAAACATCTATATGTAAGTAATCTTTTTTGTAAAACATTATTTTCATCAACCCAATGACAAGTTAATCCCATATAAGAATGTTCACACCAATGATCACTCCAAATATCACTACAAAGAGAAACATTAAAATCATTGTTTTGAAAATATTGTATTAATTCACTTTTACGTTGTTTATATAATTTTAAAAGATGTATTTTCAAAGTATTTCTAGGAACTTTTTTAAAACTAGGATTTACATAATTTTGACAAAAATTGTTAAAACCCAATTTTTCACCAAAGCTAAAAGATAATAGCAACTATCGAAGCTAATCCACTTCTAAATTCCATTTCATTATAATGAAATAATTGAGTAGAGTTAGAAGAAGCAAACCCGGTCATTTGAGATTGTCCTTTGCTCAATCCAATCTTAAGTTGATGCTTTGCTTGCAAATGTTTGGTAAAAGTTTCATAGCCACCTCCTTTTGAAAATTTGTAAACTTTATGACAATAATTGCAAGAAACGTCGAACTTGCCATCTCCTTTCAGTGTCTTTTTGAGATGAATTTTGAAGGTGTTGGAATTTGAATCTCTTCCACTTGCCTCCCCTTGCAGTTGCGATGATGGTGGTGGATAGACCTGTCCATGGGCCGGGCCGGGCCAAGATGAGTAAGTGACAAAATTCATGCTGCCTAAACCCGGCCCAGCCCGGTAACATGGGCCTAAACTTTTGCCAAGGCCCATCCAAATTTAGGGCCTTCAAACCAAGGCCCACCCAAATGCCCAATTTACCCATTTTCAGGGAGAGATTAATTGGTCTACATTATTAATGTCTACTTCAAACCAAGACCCATGTGGCCCATCAAATCTTGCTATTTTCAGGGACATCCAGTGTCCACATTGTCTTTTGTACAATAAATACAAATAAAATGAAAATCAACCAAATGATGGATTCACCTGTGTTGATAAGCCTCAGAACTCAGAAATTTCCATAACAAGAAATATGGGATACAAATACAATCATACAAAATTACAAATCAAGAAGCAATATAAAGTTAAGATAAAACACATTTTAAAGTGGATTAGAAGATTCTGCAATAAATGGAGTCAACCAAGAGATCAACACATTAACGTTTCTTCATTTTGTTTGAAAGAATAAGCATTAGCCACCCTTGTAGCCTCCTCAATCTCAACTTGAGTAGCATCCTCTCTCCCCAGAAGCAAGTAGGTCTAGCAGAGCCTAGCTACCCTTCCAACATTCTGAACCTGTTGCGATCATAAGCATAGGTTCATGAGATCAATCAATGCTTATTTGCAAAAATCACCAGTAGTTTTTCTTCTCAAAAGTACTGCAAACCTTATTAGGCAAGTAGGAAGGATCACTAACAAGCTTCTTGCACTTTGTTGTTTCTCCCTCTGAAGTCACACCAAAAGCTTTTCCATCCTTGTCAAACTCTACCTATATGATTGTAGAAAGAGACTTGTAAATCATGCAGTAAAATATATCAATAGCTTAAAAATATTGGGAATTGGAGTATCACCTTGCATTATGGTTTGTTAAGCATGTTCAGCTCCACATGTCCTGTCATCGTGTCCAACTTAATCCATGACTCACTAGAAGGGTTTGCATTCAACCAAGGGATCAACACATTAACAACATTTATTCATTTTGATCCTTCATCAAATTCAAAAAATATTTCCATGTCAACTTCAAAATCTATGTACTGGATTATAACTTCAACAAGTTACAATCACAAACCCTAAGATTATATTATAATCATTATAAGCAAATAACTGATTGAAATTTGAAACACACTACAAGCAAAAAACAACAACAACAAAAAAATACAACAAACATCATCATTCATAGGTTATGAATGAAAACCAAGTAACTCAATAAGCATGAAAATCAACCAAAAAATAAAAGGATCTTGCAAGTTGCAAACACTTTCTGTGATAAATGATATAACAAAATGTGAAATCTCCCTGTAACTCAGCTCCACAAAACTTCAAGCTTGAGAATTCCCTCCATTTGCTTGGTATTCTCTTTCTTTTCTTCATCTCCCTGATTGAATGTGTTCCTAAAACATATTATAATGCAATGCCCTAGAAGGAGAAAGGAAATTTGAAGGAATGAATAACTTATGATAAATTAATAACAGCTAGATTCATCAAATTAATTTTACGACATACAGTCATTGCAGCATCATCATTTTCCCCATCATTTTCATCATCACTAGAGCCAGAAGCTTCATCTTCTAATCCTAATAGAAAATTTAATATAACAAAATAAGAAATCACAAAATAATAATACCATAATGATATATGAGAAACAACAAAAAGATTCACCCTGTGAAAAGCCTTTAGCACGCATCCAATCATCCAAACAAACAACGGCTTGAACTGTTTTTGATTTGAGTGAACTCCTCATATAATTGATGACTTTCTTTCCAATACTGAAAGATGACTCTGAAGCCACAGTTGATATAGGAATTGCTAAAAGGTCACGAGCCAATAATGAAAGCTCAGAATACCTTATTGAGCTTTTACTCCAATACTCCAAAATATCAATCTCACTGTTCAAATCAAGTGCTTTTTCCTCCAAGTAAAGATCCAACTGTGACTTTTCAGTTTCATCAGATTTACTTAAAAACTCTTTGTAATCTTCAGCCTCATCACAACTATGAAATGCAGCTCCAACAACATTAGAATCTTGCATGCTGAATTCAACAAAATTAGCCCCCGTAACAGTTGAACTTCCATCCAAAGATGAAGAATTCGATTTGAAGTTCTTCAAATATTCATCAAATAAGATTCTGAGAGTATTGATAATAGTTTGCACTAAATCTGATGCATGATTGCCATAGAGTTTAGTATAACAGTACTCTATATATTTCAACTTGTAACGAGGATCAAAAATGGCAGCACAAGATAATACCACACTATACTCAGCCCAATATTTATTGAATTTCTCTTGCATCTCCTTAACCATAGGGCTTAAGAATGTATGTGGACCTTTAACAGTGTCTAACAATATTTTATGGACTTTCCACACCCCTCTAAAATAAATATTTGAAGTGGGATATTTAGAACCAGAAAACATGCAAGTCACATCATAAAAAACTTTCAAAAACTTGCAAAGAATTTGAACCTTTCTGAATTCTTCAGCAGTGAGTGCAAAAAAGTGGAAATCTTTATCTCGTTGCCCCCAATAATCCAACACATCTTTGTAATAAAGAAAGCATTCAAGCATCAAGTATGTAGAGTTCCACCTGACGCACACATCTTGATGCAATTTCTTAGTTCCATTCAAGTGGAAACTTTTGTCAGCAATTTCATAAAATCTTTTTTTGCGAGGACCGGATCTTTTGATGTACTTTATCCCATTCCGAACTTTACAAATAACATCATCAATAAGTTTGAGACCAGCTTGAACAATGAGATTCAAAATATGGCCACAACATCTAATTTGAAAAAAAGCACCATCACATAAAAGCGCCTTGTTGGCTCGAAAACGACTTTTAAGAGAAGAAACCATGACATCATTATAAGAAGCATTATCCAAAGTGATGCTAAAAATTTTCTTGTCAATTTTCCATTGAGCTAAGCACAAAAAGAGTTCATCTGCTATGTTCAAACCATCATAAGGAGGTGTCAAAGCTCTAAATCTTATTATTCTTTTTTGTAATTTCCAATCACTATCAATCCAATGGGCAGTAACACAAATATATTCATCAACATTGTGCTCAGATTTCCAATTATCAGAAGTTAAGCATATTCGACCAGGGGCTTTAGCCAATTCTTCTTTGACATGCTCTCTTTCTTTTGTGTAATAATGCAGAACATCTCTGGTAGCTGTTTGTCTACTCATGTTCTTATAGTTAGGACATGCAATACTCATCAAATATTTAAACCCCGGTTCCTCAACTGTTCTGAAAGAATGTTTGCCACATACAAGAAAAATTGAAATAGCTCTACGACATTCTTCTTGGTCATAGTTAGGATTCTTGATCAACAACCCACACCCACTACTTAAAGTTGATTGAGTTGATATTGTGTATTGTCTAATACTTTTGTTATGCTTCTTAAGACAACCTTCCAAATGGCGTCTCAAATGAGAAGTTCCACTAGAGGATTTAGCAGATAGAGTAGTCTTACAGTGGTTGCATTGTGCCTTTGAAAGCTCCTTATCTTCACACAAAACTTTTGTCATCTCATCCCATACCTTCGATGTAGTAACTTTTTTATGCTTTGGAGCACTTTCATATTCAGTATACCCATCCTCCACATTTATGGGGGTACTTGAACATGTCATTATCATGAAATTCAAGTCCTACAACAACATAAAGTACTAAATGAATAAGAATACTAGAAGATAAATGCATAATATCAACAAGGGATTAAATTAGTTCACAAAGATGGCACATTAAACTAGAAAATCTGAAATTATTGACTAAACAACATTAGGCAAGGGTAAATATAATTGCTTGTAAATTTACAGGGGGAAACTATGAAAAAGAGAACCTTTATCAGTAGAACTGGGTTCAATTGCTTCTCTATTGAATTATATGAGCAACAAGGAGACCTTAGACCTTATACCCTGAAGGCTGAGAGAAATAAACATCCAAAACTGGCATAAGAACATGAACAAAAGAAAATACATATGAAATAATCGCATCGAAACAAATATAGCATGAAACTTAATAGATCAAGTAGATCTATAACGATTAAATAGATAAATAGATATACTAGATATTAGATTAAGTAGATCGGCACAAAACCCTAATCCCCAAATTAAAAATCGGCTATAAAACCTCAAAGAATAACAAATGAAAGAATTTTCCATAACCAAAGTTACCAAACCCTCAATGGCTCAATCTCATCCATCAGTACAAGCATTTAAACTACATTAGCCTCCTTAACATGAGAACCAAAACCATAACATCCCTAAACATCACCATAAAATCCATTATCTCCATCCCTACAATCCAACAAATCAAAATGTAGCTAAACAAACTAACAACAAAGCACAACAAAATGCAGCGAAATCTTGGAGAAGAGCTCACTGGATTTCGGTTCCCCTTCTCGAGTAACGCTCGCGAGTCGCGACCAGGCGAGTGGCGACTGGAGAGAAGCACGAGCAGTGAATGACTTTGAAGGGATTCTTTTTGTTTTTAGGGTTTAGCTTTTTTACTTTCTTAAAATCCAACGGTTAGGATTTATAAGATAGAAATAGAATTTAAAAATTAAATAATAATTTCCAAGATCTCGAGATTAGCAAAACTTTATCAGATCTGAGAAAAGATCTTATTATCATTTATATTTCATATTCTTATATTATAAATCATATATATATATATATATATATATATATATATATATATATATATATATATATATATATATATTCCGGGCCGGGCCCTGGCTTAAAGAAGCAAACCAGAACCCGGCCCATTTTTTAAATGGGCTTTTTTTTTGGTCCGAGGCCCGATGTTCGGGCCTAATATTTGTGACCAAACCCTCCCATTTTTCGGGGGGGCCTTTGGGCTTGGGCGGGTAGCCCGGCCCTTGAACAGGTCTAGTGGTGGATTGCTTTCACTTCCTTGGGTTGAATGTTCTATTGGCATATCGTGGTCATGATCAAAATGTTGAGTCTCACCAAAACCACTTCTAGAGCTTGCTATTTTTTTTTTAAATCAAAAAAATTATAAATGACTAGTAAATTAAAGAGAAAGAAAATATAAGTAGTGAGAAATTGAGAGGAAATTGGTGCCGAGAAAAAAAATATAAAGGTTAAGAGTATTAATGGAAATAAAATTGAAGAAATAAATTAATAGTATAGAACATATTGAGTATATGAGAATTTAGAGAATAAGGTTGCAAGAGAGAATTAGAGATTGAGAGAATGAGGGAATTGGAGATAGAGATTGAGAGAATGAGGGAATTGGAGATTGAAGACTTGAAGTGAGCTATTTATAATACAAAAATGTTAGTTTTTAAAAATTAAAAAAAATCAAATGAAAATCAAATGAAAATCAAACGGTCACATATACAACGGTCATTTATTAAATAATACAGATGTGATTCATGTGAACTATGAAGTGAAACTCAAGTCATGTTCAATGGTCATCATTAAATAATACAGATTGATTGGAAGATAATCAATATATATTGGAAGATAGTCAATGAAATTTAATGTTCAGGGTTTCAAAAAATAAAAAAATAAAAAATATTATTTTATTGGAAGATAGTCAGACAGACGTCACAGAACGACTCAGATATTGATGCCAAACGCTGAGCATCTCTCTGACTATCTGAGGTGAACGGTCACAAGATTCGAATCTATACAAAATTAAGTATTCAAAGGTGAACGCCTGAACGGTCACAAGATTTGAACTTTGAACCGCACTGGTTCAACCGCCGGTTCAACGGTTTTGGAATTATGGAACCTGAACTGAACCCTAGTTCAACCACCGGTTCAACGGTTTTGGAATTATGGAACCTGAACCGAACCTTGTATGAAGGTTCAGGTTCCAGTTTCAGGACAGTTACGGTTTTTTCGATTCCGGGCAGGTTTCGGTTCGATTCCACGGTTTTGGTTCAGAATGGCCACGTCTACCCCTTACAGAGAAAGGACCAAGATGTAACTTAAATAAGTTGAGGGACTTGT
Source organism: Dioscorea zingiberensis (assembly GCA_026586065.1). Classification (NCBI taxonomy): domain Eukaryota; kingdom Viridiplantae; phylum Streptophyta; class Magnoliopsida; order Dioscoreales; family Dioscoreaceae; genus Dioscorea; species Dioscorea zingiberensis. The sequence goes on from CM048826.1 coordinate 27,112,252, forward strand.
ATATAAAAGACAAGAGAAAATTCTTATAGAAATGAATGAACGGTCGAGATTTAAACATTCTAGATGTGTGCTGATCACGACGAGTTATTGAGGCATCCGTGAAGCCACGTGGCGCGTTGTGGAGCAATCATCTGATCAGTGTGTCTGTACGAGGCAAGAGGTGACGATCTGTCCGTCAACCTCCAGACGATCACGATCGTCGATCTAGGTGTTGTTAGATCCAAGACATTATAGTTTTTTTCTTGTCATTGGATTAGATCCCTGAGATCTCCACCGTTCATCGGAAGATCTCGATCACGAGGCATGACCATCTTCTCCCCACGAACGCCACGGCGCGTCCATCTCTCTTCTCCGGCCGTTACGCGCGCAAAGGCCGACCGTTACCAATAAACCTGTCCCGTGAAGGTTGCCACCTCCTCATCTCCCCTTGGCTATAAGAGTGGAAGCCTCAGCTTCCTGCAAAGGCAGAGAAAAGAGAGGAGCCACTGAGGAGAAAGATCCCCGGTGCTGGCGATCAGAGGGTACAGAAGGAGCCAGCTGCCGGCGTTTATTGCGCTCACAATCACCGTCGTGGTCTCTAGGTGGAAGAGGAGGTCGAGAAATGAGGAATTGCGTTGCTGCTCGTCAACCGGAGTAGCCAAGCTTACCGGAGAAGACAGTGAGCATTCGCCGGTCGCCAGAGAATCTTCTGGTGGAGGTAAGAGACGTCAACAACCTTCCAGTGAGTCTCTCCTCCCTCTGCTTAAGGTTTTATAGATAGATGCATGCAATACAGTGGTTGTTCGAGCTCGCCAGAGATGAAGTATTAGACCAGCCGAGAGTGAAATTCATTGGAAAGAAGGGGGAGCTTGCAGCCACCTTGAGGAGGCCATGATGCGCTAAAGATGTTCCCAGCCGAGCAGAGCTTGATGCCGGTGGAGCTCCGGCCGCCTGCAAGTTCACAGGCGGTCCCAACGAACTCCGGCGGGTTACAACTGAAGAAGAAGAAGAGAGAAATAAAATTAGTTTATAAGCAAATTAATTAATTGATTAATCAAATATTAATTAATTAATTAAGTGTGAGTGGGTTAGGATTAACCGATTAAATAATTGGTTGGGTTCAATCCACAGTTAAACTAAGTTGTTAGGTTAGCCACATAAAATGGACTAAGGTAGTGGGTCCATAGGTTGGACCAATTAGGTCGGGCTCAAGAAGTTGGCCAAGGGGTGGGATTCCCAAGCATATAATAGAACCTTAACCACTAGGACATGGCAAGCCACAATGATAATAACTAGTACTTTTAGAATAAATAAAGCTGGGCCAGGTAGGGTCCAATGGGCTTGGTAGATCTACAGATTAACCTTGATCAAGTAAAGTTTAACCCATGACAGATAGGTTGTCAAGATTGGTCGATTGACCTAAGTTGACCAAGTTAGAATTAAGAATCGGTCAAGGATTGTGTATTGAAGAAAATGGGTCGGTGACCAAATAGGATACCTCAGGACCCGTTTAACCGGGCTATGACCTACACACACACAGAGAGAGAGAGAGAGAGAGTCCTGCATATGCATCTAGAAGTGTAGGGTTTTGTTAGTATTTTTGATACTAATAGAAACTTTACTACCAGATACCGATGTGGAAGTCTAGTGACACGTTAGGAGGGACACTAGAGAAGTCTCAGGCTTTTTGATTGAGGTAAGTACTCTTTTCTAATGCCTTATTTAATGGCTGGTTGTTTTCTCGATTTCTTGCTTGTAAGTACACTTGCCTAGTTTTCACCCGGTTTCGGGTTTTCATTGTCTTTGACTCTATTTTGTTTAACTATACATGAAATCGTTGTTCTCGTACATGCGTGTTTTTCTTCCTTTTTTATTTGGATTCTTGAGCATGTATGGTTGTTTCGGGATGTTGGTATCCTTAGTTTGTTGATTAGTCTTTCGCTCGGATCAGTGGAGCGTAGGGGCTCCAGTTAGCAGAGCATGTGGAGACGAGGACACCCTAGTATTCTGGCATCCCATGCCAGAGGGGCAGTTAAACTCTGAATGTCCGCCCGGTTAGTGAGATTGATACGCTGACCATGTCAACATGCACGGGAGGTGGCGCTACTGACTCACGACCGGAGGGTTGTTTTGGCCGAGGCTGATGATGTTGACCGGGGGACGCTTGCAGAGTTCTTTCCAGGGCCTGAAGGTCGTTGCTAGATTTGGTGTCCCTACTTTTGCTAGATCCTTGTGGTAGGGTTTGAGACCCCTAGAGCTGGATAGAGTGGTGGGGGGTAGACCTACTTGTTTGATTAGACTTGATGGCTTGATATGTTCTTGATTATATCATTTATTTGTTATCTATGCAGAGTACTTACTGAGCTTTCCATTCGAAAGCTCACGCACTTGCTTCTCTTTTCCTTTTCAGACCCCGAGGAGTAGGTGATTTGGTTACAGGAGCTGTGTGCGAGAGTTGGGGATATCATTTGCAGAGGTTTTAGAACCTCATATCTTATTGTGTGTGTGAGACACTAAATTTGTAAGACCCCTGTCGGGCCTGGATTTATATAGGGCATTTGGACCCTTATGACTTTAATTCCACTGAGACTCTATTTTGATATTTTTACGTTGTTATTTGTTGTCTATTATTACTTACTTAGGCCTTGTATTTGAATGGGGCTCGTCTCCACTTGGGTATGGCCGATCTGTGTACGCGCTCGAGTCCTGGAATCTGGGTCGGGGCGTGACAACACCAATCGAAGATAAGTTTAAGAGAAAGGTGCGTAAGATGGCTTGGACATATGATAGTTTAAGAGAAAGGTGTCATAGACCCTCAAGTGTCCCTGTTCGAAGATATGATAGTTTAGTAATAGAAGATAAGAACAAGGGTAGAGGTAGACCTAAGATTATGTGGAGGGAAATAGTATCTAAGGACCTATGTATATTAGATATTGAGTCGGACCTTATTTTGGATAGAGCGATATGGAGACAAAGAATTCATATAGCCGACATTATCTAGTATGGGATTAATACTTAGTTGTTGTTGTTGTTGTTGTTGTTGTTGTTTGGTCTCGACGCTGACTTGGCGGCCAAGTGGCATACGAATGAGATATAATGTATTTTTTCTAATTTTTTTGTTTTCTTTTACAAGTAGCCGTATTTTCTAACATGAAGTGACAGGTAACCGTATTTGTTAGTATGGAGTGACAGGTGCATTACTAACATGGGTCCAACATGCCACAATAGTAAACAAAAAAATTCCCAAAAGGATTTAAGGTATGCTGACATGACAGTAATGTGGCATTTTCCGAGAAAATTGTTGATGTAGTTGTTTTTAATAGGTTTGTAGCAGCCGATGTGGCATGCTAATGTGCTAATATAACGCCACATCAAAATGAGGAGAATATTGAAAGAAAATGGGTCCCTTATATGCCACACTGCGTTTAGTCTCCTTCCTCTAGTGTGCCCCATGAGCTCCCGAGTCTTCGACGACATTGGTGGTCCCTCTTGCTCGCGTTTGTTGCTTTGACGAGGAACGATTCTTGCGCTCTCGGATTTTGAAGAAGCTCCTCCACCAACGTGGGTGGTCCATTGTTTCGGCCATCTATTTGTGCTCAAGTAGACATGGAGAAAACCCCAGCCTACAGGTAAGACCTCGAAAAACCTTTCTCATGTGCTTTCTTAGAGATGTATTCACTATGGTATTGGTTAATATTTGAGGATAGTATGTGATCTATGAGTATTGGTTGATTTAGGATATAGTTACGGTTTCAGAGCAAACCCTAGGAAATCAGAGGTTGAGGGGAGATAGACTTTTATGCTAATCTAGATTTCAATTCTCTACCACACTTCACACAATACAAAACCCAATAAGAGTTTAATGTCTTTCCGGGTCTCATAACCAATCTCGCATTCTATTAGAGCAGTTACACCCCTGCGGGCGATGGCAGGGCAAGGGGCTGGAATGGCACTTTTGAAAAAAAAAAAAAACATATGACACCCCGCGTTGAATCACCCCGGCGATTGGTGGGACCCACGCGACCGGGCAAGCGCCTGTGCAAAGTGTAAAATCCAAGATTTTATTGGAATAAATGGATGATACAATTTTTCTTTAATTAGTTTGGTGACTAATGTAATTTCCCAAATTTGTATTTAATTTGAAAAGAGGAAGTTAATTGATTAATTCCTCAATTAGGTTTAGTCGGGGCGATCGAGGACTTTTTGGTAATTTTGGAAATAATAAGGACTTAAAGGGAATTATTCCCTTCTCACTGGAAAGGACCATTATGTAACCTAGAAGAAAAACAGGGACTTGGTTGCAAAAGTTATGGAGTGAATCATACTTGAATCGTATTAGAAAATGTTAATGGTTGAGATCGAGGGATCAGAGGGTGTGCTGATCACGAGGCGATCATCCAATGTTCGTTTCATCCAACGGGGCAAAGATGTGGATGTTCCTACCATGCGGGTGCGTGAGGAACAGTCCATCTAGGGATTTGTTTTAAGTTCGAGGCACGGTTTACAATCCCAGTCCTCCATCCGTTATTAGTAAAGGGAATGATCTCCACCATTGATCTCGGATGAGGTTTAAGTTCGGAGCACAGGGTCACGATCCAATCGTCCATCTTTACTTAATCGTAAGCATCCATCTGAGATGGTGTTTTAAGTTCGGAGTACAATTGATGATCTTGACCCTTCACTTCATTTCGTTATATGGAGACGATCTCAGCCGTCCATCTCAGATAATCGAATAAGTCCAAGGCATGATGATTAAATCTGGCCGTCAGTCGCTAAGCGATCCTGGCCATTTATCCTCGGGAGTCCCAGATCCGAGACCTACTGATTGTCGATCCGTCGTTCCTCCCCGATCATTAAATCCTCGCCGTTGGATAAGCTAGTGCCGATCATGAGGCGTGATCGGATCTCTCCTCCGCCAGTGCCTTCTTCTCCATGCGCGCGACACCTTGTGGACAGACTGCTCCTCCGCGATCACCGTTGGGCAAATATAGAAGATTTTCAAACACTGCCCATTATAGAAAGAAGCCGATCACGGCTCGCAATCCGTGGGATAGTGATGGTATACGCAGCCGCCACCAAGATTTCTTATAAGTAGAGATCTCTTCTTGGAACCCTAGCAGCGTCGCCCATGAATGGAGAAGAGACAGGACCTCCGCTCCTCTTCCCAACCCCACTTAACGATGGAGGAGCGACTGGAGAACCAGCCACGAGAGGGAGAAGGGCACGTTGAGGTGTTGTGAACCCAGACGACGAAGTGGAACTCCCCGGACCACCACAGAAGAGCATCAGAGGAGAAGGGGGAGAGAATTCCAGGGACCTCCACGTCACCTGTGCGCCGCTTCGAGATCGCCAGGGGTAGCCCTAACAGGTACATTCTTCTCTCGATTTAATTTGATTGTTTAAAGCATACCGGCCATGAGTATGAGCTCGCCTGAGAAGATAGCATGGTCGAGAATTTGGAAATTCCAGTAGGAGGGGAAAAGGAGCCGGTGGACCTTTAGGAGGTAGCTATGGTGCGCAGAGAGCTTCCCCAGCCGAGAGGAGCTCGGCGCAAGTGGAGCTCGACCGTTGCAGCCTTACCGGCGACCACCGCCCAGCACCAGCCAGGCTTGGCTGAGAGGGAAAAGAGAGAAAGGGATCAATTATTTAATATTTTTAAATCAATCACTTAAGTTAATTGATGAAGTTTTTTTAGTTGATTTAAACTAGTTAAATTGGTTAGGTTAGCCAATTTAGGGTTGGGCTCAATAAATTTCAAATTGGGTTAGTAAGATCCAATCAAGTCCAATCAGGTGGTTCAGACTTGGGTCCAAGTCTGGTTCAGGCTTACGATCCACCAGGGTGGTTTAGGTTTGGTTTGAGTTTAGTTCAGGTCTATTCAAGCCCAATTAGAATAGATCAGGTCAGATTAATCAGGTTCAAGACCAATTAGCTTGGTTCAAACTAGGTTCAACCAACTGGCAACAAGATGGGTTCATCCAATTTGATCAAGAATAAGTTTGGGTCCAGCCAATTAGAAGATGAACTAGAACCCAACCAGGTTAAGAGGAAAGATAAAAAAAAAAAAAAAAAAGAGAGAAGAGATTGTAGAAGAGGAGATTGGAAACTAAGATCTTCTACACAACATTGATGGGCCTTAACCACCAGGGCCTTGTTTCACTTTTGGTTGGATAGTCAGGACATATTAAATTAAGCTAGGGCCAACCAAGTTAAGGGGAAAGTAAAAAAAGAATAAAAAAGGGACAAGTAGAGGGAATGGAACCAGGGACCTCCCAATGGACATAGTGGGCTTTAGCCACCAGGCCATCTTAGTACATTTGAACAGATAGCCAGGTTTAATCAGTTAAGGGAGATCACACTAGATCTAGGCAAGGTATAAAAGGAAAAGGGAATAGGGGATTTGAACCTAAGATCTCTCAAGTGTAGTTGAACACCCTAACCACTAGAACAAGTAGCTTGTTAGCTAAAAGGGTGGGGTTTAAGCTTTTAAAAGGGAAATAACATATAATACAAAGGAAGGCCCATATGGTTTGACTTGGGCCCGATTAGAGCATTATGCATGTACATCTAGAGATTAGAAGATGTTGCCGATACTGATATAGATTCTATTATCAGGTTACGACATAGAGACGTGATAGGAGGGATTTCTGAGTGATCCTGAACATCGTTGATTGAGGTAAGTACACATGCCTCGTACCTACTCTTCGGAGTTTCATTGGCACTTTTACTATCATGATTAATGATATTGTTGCCGTATTTCCTTTGACTTGTTCTGTCGAGTTCATACATGCTTTCCTGATTTTTTTGGATTCCCATTGAGCATGTTTGGTTGTTTTCGGGATGTTGGTATCCCTGATTTATTCTTAGTCTTCCCCCCTGATTCAATAGAGCGTGGGGGCTCGGTTTGGAGAACGTTCAGGGACATGACACCCTGGCGTTTCGGCTTGCCATGCCAGAGGAACGATACTTTGGTTATCCTGCCCGTCAGTGGGGATGATTCGCTGGCCGTGTCGACATGTATGAGAGGTGGCGCTACCGATATACGATCTAAGGGCCGTACGATTGGATGGTCGAGTTCCAACAGTTGCTGATGATGCTGGCCAGGGGAGACGTTTGCCGAGCTTTCGTTGGAACTCATTATAGAGCTTGTAGGCTTCTGTATTTAGGAGTCGTTACCATTGCCCTCGTTTTGTGGTAGTCTCCCGGAGATAACATTTTGTGGGGCGTGTCCCCATTGATCATATATTTGATATTTTGATGTCTTTATGATCCCCACAAGGGTACTTACTGGGCTTTCCATTCGAAAGCTCACACACTTGTTTCTTTTCTCTTTCAGATATTGAGGAGTAGGTGACTAGAGTTCAGGAGCCGTACGAGGGACGGGGTATCTTGTATAGGTCCGAGGATCTCTTTTATTTTCTTTGTGTGCGTGACAGTTGTTATAGGACCCTTATAGGGCCTGGTACTCTGTAGGGCATCTAGACCCTTATGATTTTTATTCCGCTGAGACTCTGCTATTTTTATTATGATGACTATTTGAGATTTTATTATCTTGTTATTTTGTTATATGCTTTTGATTACACAGGCCTTATATCCGAGTGAGGTGCACCTTACTTGGTTACGGCCGGTCTGCTCATGTACCCGAGGTCTTGGAATCACGGTCGGGGCGTGACATATTAAGGTGGTATCGGAGCAATGCAGATAATGAACACCCTAGTTGCCCTAGTGACTTAGTCAAATAGGTTGAACTGAGTGTTGGGTTGGGTAGACAAATTTGCAAAAACAATAGACTGACGATTTGCTTTAATGTAGAGAGAGCGAAGATGTCTGGAGGATACCGTGGACGTAGGTGCTTTCAGGTGTCATCATCAAAAGAGGTGAAGTCGGTGCGAGAGAACAAGCCACCACCATGAGCTGATGACTTCCAAGTGCCTGAGGGTTTCCTGGCATAGCTAAGGATAGCTATTGAAGCCACTAATCGACGGATTGATAGGATTCAAACTATTGTGGAAATACTTGTCTAATGACAGCTGAGGGAGGGCCAGAGAGTTCACAGATGCGTGAGCAAGGCTCGTGACTATCGCAGGAGTCTTGCGGCCCCATACAGTGCCAAGAGAGGAGGCCTAGTGACTGGGGAGACCAGTAGAGTGAGGTGTCTCCTCTATGGAGGCTATGGGCACGAGTATACTGTGTGTCAGCGCTCGCCAGGCATGTGTCTTAGCTGTGGGAGTGACATACACCTCACTATGGACTGCCTTGGGGACCTCCCTGGACCGAGCAGAGGACCTGCGAGCATGAACGAGTTCCTATCACCGGGGGGTGAACCACAAGGCACTTATAGCCCGTTGTCCCCGTATAGGGAAGATTGAGTCGAGTTCTTGCTATTAGGAATAAATTTGCAGTCTTACAAACTGTTTGACTTGTATGAACTGCAAATGCTATTTTCGAATTATGGAATAAAATAAACTATTCTATTATTGATCGTTTGTGTGTTATTTTTCTGAGCTAACCTTACTAGTTGTCTGACAGTTACTAGGATGAGTGATAGAGGTGGACGCGGACGACCTCGTAGATGGCCTCGCCACACAAAGATTCCTCAGCCTCTGGTAGAGGAGGTACCCCAGCCGCCGTTGGAAAAGGTTCCCCCACCGCCGGTAGACATGGAGGTTGAGCAGGAGCTGCCGGCTCAATCAGGAATTGTAGGGCCACAAGAGCGGGCCCAAATCCGAGGGGGGAGATACCCCCTATTTCTATGATCGACCTTATGAGAGAGATGATGGGATACATGCAGGAGCAGAGGTAGCAACAACAGGCACCGCCTCCACCCCCGCCTACCACACCAGTTGCTAGTAGAGGCTTGATTGGGGAGATTCAGAGGCCCTCCCCCCGCTCATTTGATGGTACTTTTGACCCATAGGTGGCCGAACTTTGGATCCGGGAACTGGAGAGGAAATTTGATATGCATCAGGCAGAGGACCCAGATAGAGTCAGAACAGCCGCTTATCTGATGCAGGGTTATGCAGAGGATTGGTACCTCGGGGAGGTACGATTGAGGAAGGGTGTGCCCTTCCAAACATGGGTTGAGTTTAAGAAAGCCTTATTTGGAAAATATTTCTCCAGGGGAAGACTTCTTCTGACGGCACAGGAGTTCAACAATCTCTTTCAGGGACGCATGACGGTAGAACAATATGAGATTGAATTTGACAAACTTGCTGGCTTCCTACCAGATATGGTTCCAACAGAGGAATGTAAGGTCCGTAAATTTGAGACCGGTCTGAGGCCATCCCTAAAGAAGATAATATTTGGACATATGTGCACTAGTTACGCTGACGTGGTGGTCCGAGTCAAGTACATCGGTGCTTCCTACCAGAGTGACTCTCAGGGGCCGTCTAAGAAGGACAAGTAGGAGAAAGGGTAGAGTAATGGACAAGGGCAGTCTTCTGGAAAAAGCACGGGATGATAGAGATCCAACCACACGTCTTTCCGAAAACCTACTTGCTTGGAAGAAAAATATTTTTGTGGTTCTGTCGTAGGATTTCTTATGGTTTTGACAAAAGTGTCCCACCTGGTGTAAATTCCATCTGCAAGGTAGTATAACTCTTGGTACACTATGTTGCTTGATTGTGTATGTGATTTGATTTTTTCCCCTCTTAATTGTTCATTAAATATAGGAGATTGAGTAAGAACGTTAATATAATTTTGAGCGCTAGGGACACCAAAGAATGTGTGCCTCACCCATGTGTCGTAAGAAGCTACGGCCTCCAAAATGATACTTTTTTTCCCTTTCCTATTCCCATATGTTCCTTGCGATCCACTTGGACAAGTCTTCCAAGTCCAATGCATGCAGTTAATACTTCCAACCATTCCAGGGAAACCACGATCCTCACCTTTTCTAAGAAGTCTATGGTAGTCCGCAACGGTTGGGCTTCAGAGGTACATTCCAGTGTACAATTGTTGGATTGCAGTACAAAACCTTTTTATGCACTCAAGGATGGTTGTCCTCCCCATCCTAACATACTCATCCAGTTGGTCGGTAGATGTGCTGTAAGCAAGCATGCGTAATGCTGCAGTCATTTTTTGCTCCGGTATTAGCCCTAAAACCCCCAAAGCGTCTCTCTTTTGAACAAAGTAATTATCATAATTGCAAATATCATGCATAATTCTTAGAAACAAGCTTCGGGATAATCTAAATCAGTTACGAAAATCATTTCCTGAATACACAGGACTTGGGATGAAATTATCTTCTAAGAGATCCTTACCCCGAGCATGCCTTCTTTTGTCCATGTTTGTGGCACGCCATGAACTTGACCCCGTATGTTGTCATTGACTGTCTTCTTGGAGCATAGCTATCGCCATGGTTACTTCACTGTTATAATTTTCCCATTCTCTTTCCTCTTCTTCACGTTGCTGCCTTATTTACTCCTCCAAGTTCTCTTGTTCATCCAAAACTTTCTAAAAGTAAGACATTTTAGGCAAGAGTGAATGATATGAATGAATGATGAATTGAAGATGTTGTATATATAGAAAATTGAGTAGATAATTGAATATCTCCAAATTGATTTATGACCACATATTCTATGTATGGATAATTGAGTAGATAATTGAATATCTTCAAATCGATTTCTAACCACATATTTTATATATGGATAATTGAGTAAATAATTGAATATCTATGAACCGATTTCTGACCACATATTTTAGATATGGATAATTGAGTAGATAATTGAATATTTCTAACCACATATTTTAGATATCTTAATGTTTAAATTAATATACTTCATTACAATTATAATTAATAAATTTATATTTTAATTAATATAATTGTTTTGTTTTAATTAATGTCTTTAATTGCAATACAAATAAGACATTAATTATAAATACAAAAACATTTAACCAACTAAACATGTAAAAAATATTTATAAATAGTGATTGTCTGGGCAATTGAAGGTTTGGGGTGGAAGTTTTTTTTTGGATGAGTGAATTGCCATGGCAATTCTTGCCCGGGCAATTGAGGGGGAGGGGTGTAAGTGCTCTTAGAGCATGTGGAAGCCAATGTTGTTACAATTATCTCTTATGTGTTTAAAATTATATTTTTATTGTCTAAAATTATAGTATTTCAAGGTAAATAGACAACATGAGGGTTTTCAAAGATAGTGAGGATAAAGATTAATATACATCAAAATAATGTCATGTTCTTGCTACCTTCTGAATTTTTGTGTGTGATTTAAGCAACTTTCCAAATGAAAATGATAAAAACTCCAACAGAGATCTAACTCAATAATACAGGTAGGTTTGATGTTAATAACTATTTATCCATGGTATACAACAAGATTTACAATGCAAAGTTTTTCTGAAAATTTAGTATTATTAACTTTTAAAAAGTAGATAATAGGTCAATGTAGGAAACGTGATCACGCCCAAGTAGGAGTAGCTTATGCCTACCAATTAATAGTTACATTAATGAAAGATTATCAAAATAGCAAACATTAACTTTAGACTGTTAGACAAAATTGCAACAAAGTGACAACTTAAATCTCTCAGCCATGTATTACTAATTTTATTAGATATGAATAAATTTTTTTGATTAAGTTTAGACTACATCAACATAATCCCAATAAGACTTTTTAATACATTTTTAACCAAAAGTGGCAAAACATTTAAAATAAAAGAAAATATAGAGAGAAAATTTAGAAGAAAACATCAGATAAACTTCACTGTTACCTTTGGTGGTGTGTTAGCTGTCTCTCCTAGGTCTGATATTATATGTTGTGGTTATAAGCTTAGCAAACAACTACAGTTATCTTACCCATCTAGTTAGTCTGGGTCGTCTGCTCCCTTTGATCTCATTCACTTTGATGTATATGGGGATTGCTCCTTTTATTTCCAATGGTGGCAATAAATATTATGTTTTTTTGGTGGATGATTGCACTCATTTTACTTGCCTTTATTTCATGCACCATCGCAGGTGTATCGCAGTCAGTTAATTCACATTTACCGCACCTTTGTTGCTATGGTTCACACTCAATTCTCTGCCTCTGTCAAGACCTTTCGGTCTGATTTAGGCGGGGAATACCCACACTTTCCGCTCGCTTCTTTCCTCTAAGGGCACCTTACCTCACCTATCCTATCCTGAGGCTCATGCTCAGAACGGGGTTACTGAGCGCAAGCATCACCATATCTTGGAGACCGCTTGTGCTCTTCTTTTAGGGGCCTCTACCCCTCCCGACTTTTGGGTTGATGCCGTTAGTACTGTAGTTTATCTTATTAATCTGCAACTTTCCTCTCTTCTTCGTGGCCATAGCCTGGGTGAGTATCTTCACGGTACCCCTCCTTGCTACAATCATCTTTGTGTCATTGGATGTCGCTGCTTTGTTTAGCTCCCTCCAAGTGAGCGGACAAAAGCTGACCTCCTAGTTGCTAAGAGGTTGCGTATCTCTCGGGATGTCACTTTTGATGAGTTCCCTCCCTTTTATGCTTCCCCTTCCTCTACCGTGTCTTCCTCTTCCTCTGTCTCTTTATCTTTTCTTTTCCCAGCTTTTTCATCTAAGGAGTCTGCTTCTCTGTTGTCTTCTCCTACACTTACACCGGTTGTTTTCCTTGTTTCTTCTTAGTCTGTTGAGTCTACTCCTTTTCTTCTTATTCAACCTCCTATCCAGTTTCATTATAGTCGCCAACTTAGAGTTCCTACTATGACACCACCTCATACGGTTTCTTCTTTCTCTTCTCCTGTTGATGATCTAATCACTAAGGTACCTTCTTACACATACTCTTTGTGACCGTTGATGTGTGCTCGCCCGCAAGTGCACGAGGTCACTCAAGTAGTAAAGTACCCTTAGGATAGGGTAGTCGAATCCACAGGGAACGACAAAGCTAGTATTAATTTATCTTCTATTATCTAGCCTAAAATATTTTTAGTGTTTTTGTGTTCATAACTAAATAATCTAAAGAAGAACTAAAACTAAAGTGAATAGTTGGCAAATATAGGGTTTAATTAATGCAGAGATCATGGCACCCTGGAACTCTGTCCCTATAGGAATCTCTTGCTCGACTATTTTCCTAACATCGGCTATCTAGTTGATGTATTCTTGGACCGTGAGGAATCCTAAATTAGTTTGACCCCGATCTCTCGTGACAGCCAAACCCTAGTCCCATACAACGACTTCGTCATACGACTGCATTAGCTAACAATTTGCGTAGGTTCTGTGATTCCCACTATTAGGTTTTACCATAATCTAGAGAGTGTGTTGATGTTGCAAACAACACTGTGAATCACCCGATCTCTCAACGTGCGCGCACCCCCTATTATCTATAACTAGATTTAGCTTGACCGAGATCTCTTTTCATGCGTCAAGCAACTCTAATTATGTGATCGGCGCTTTCGCACTAACAAACCACAAGCATTAAGCACTCAAAGACAAGTCACAAGAACAATCAAAATGAAAAGCCTATGTATTAAAGAAAAGGAAAACAACCACAGGTTCATTCTAGAGATCTAGAGTCTGAGGCACCACAAGAGGTTTGGTCACTCATACTAAAGAGAGCCATAAAAAGATCTAAAGAGGGAGACATGATAAAAGATAGTAAACTACTCCCGGATCGATGCCTCCCTTGCCTTTAATCTCCACCTAAAACCTCAGCCGTCGGTAGAAGAATCGTCAAAAGTCGATCGACCAAAGTCCCCGTGTAAATTAGATATGATAGCCTTTTATAAACATCAATTTTACGCCACACAGCCGTGTGTAGGCCGTGTTGATCCCGTGTGTAACACTGGAATAATCTAGAATTAAATCAATACATTTTTGACTATTCCCAAGAGATACATAGCCTGCACACGAGCTTTACATGCCCGTGTCAATTGACACGCAACCGTGTCATCTGACACACAGTTGTGTGTGAGTAAGCTGGCATGATCTTGGAGTTTATCGATTTAATTTCACTTTTTGAATAAACACGCCCGCTTATACGACCATGTGGAGGTCGTGTCACTCTGTAAATTTTTTTCCTAGCTTTTTGAATCGATATGCCTGCAGTCACGACCATGTGGAGGCCGTGTGGAGGCCGTGTGGAGACTGTGTGGAGTCATGTTTTGCCTTTGAAAAGGTGAGGCTTTCTATCTATTGTCTTCTCACCGACACCATACGATCGCAAAGCAAGAGAGTATACACAATTGAGCAAGAGACTAAACATAATTTAACTCACTTTTAGCCACGGATTATAAAATCTATGGCTAAATTTGGTAGAAATTTTTTTTTTTAAAAGGATTGTAAATCCGCTAATTCCATTGCAAAAAAAGAAGAAGCAATAGATGTTAAAATACAACTCCAATTTCCCTTGCACTAAAAACATATTCTTCTAGCACATGGAAGGTAGATAGAATATAAAAAAAAGCTTATTTATATTTTACTCATAATTAGAAAAAATCCATGATAAAAAAACTTCTATAGTCACATATAAAATAAATGTGGCTATACATTACTTTGATATTCATGCATAAATTTAAGTGTAATTGTAATAAATAATCTATACTCATAATTAAAAAAAATCGATGACTAAAAGAACTTTTTTAGTCTCATATAAAATAACCGTGAGTAGACATTTGTTTAACACTCATGTATACATATAAGTTTGATTATATATTAAGCTTTAATCATGCTTAAATTTTTATAAGTTTTTTTGTAAGTAAATGTAACATTTCTTATAATGACAATAATAATAATAATAATCATTATCCTAAAATTTTATAAATAAATTCTAACATGTTATAAAATATTAATGTTAAAAAAATATATATAAGTAAATTAGCATTCAATATACATTTAATTTATATCACTATATTGTTGGAATAATTAATTGATCAAAGTAGTAGGACCAAAAAAACATGTGGATTATTTTATATAACCCTTAGTTTATATAAAAATTTATTATAAAATATTAAAGAATCATAATGATTTTTAAAATTTAATGTATTGTTAGATATACATATATGGTTAGTGTATAGTTTTATACATCACATGCTTGTGTATAGGCCTCACACAGTGAAATCTATGTATATATACTTGGGTCTTTGCCCTAATAAAGTAAGCTCCTTCACATGCCCGTCTCTTTATTTATCATGGTATCAGGGCCCTATTTGGCGACGCTTTCATCTCAGTCCCTCTCGTGCCGCTGACGTTCACTTCACGAAGATCTTGACCTCGGAGAAGGGATCTCAAAGATTTTGACCGAGATCTTGCGCGTTTAGACCAGGATATGGGTGGTGATCTGCATGCGAGTGGAGACAGTGATCTGCACCCAAGATCGGGATCTGGACCATTGCTTCTCCACATTTGTGAAGTTCTTGAACGGCGTAGGTGGAGACGTAGCACTGGGAATAAACGTATCAGCCATGCTTATAGGTTAAGTATTAGTCATGCTTATATTAACGTGTGTGAATTAATATAATTCACAGTCATGACTATGTTATATGTGACTATAGAAAGATTTTTTAGTCGTTGGTTTTCCTATAAATGGTATATATTATAGTCATGTAGATTTATATGTAAATACTCAACTTAATCTATAGTCACATTTATTTTACATGTGGTTGGAAGTTTTTTTAGTCATACATTTTTTCTAATTATAAATAAAGATTATGTATTATACACTTAATTTTTAATGTGACAAATTTTCTATTATTTTAGTTATGTTTGAATGAATTTTTTTTTAAAGATTATTACATAAAATAGTATTATTTTAAATTTATGTTAACGTTTGACAACATATAAGAGGAATCAGAATTTCTTTTTTGCATGAAAAATATCATAAAGACTTGAATATTGAATGAAATGTAACTTGATATGATTCTTCACTCAAGCAAGAAAAACATAAACCAAGCCTTTTTTTTTAATTAAAATAAATAAATCATATTATTTTATTTAAATTAGAAAGTCATTACATCCTCTTGGGTGAGGTTTATATTAGTGTTTCCCTTGCATGTTTCAGCCCCCTACCCTGGGTATACAAATGTGCTCTACAACTCTATTCATTCTGTGTTACTTCCCCTGGGTGTTGCAAGCTCATTTAAGTCGTCCTCGTAATCCCTCATGTCCATCATTCCCTCATTCGTAAAGGTGAGGCTCCACTTGACGATGTTTTCCATTGGCATCACCTTTTGCTTCTTGGAGGTATGACGTCACGCCTCGAACCCGGGTCTAGGAATGTCTGCAGACCAGCCGTACCCAAACAGGGACAAGTCCCCGCTTGGATGCAAGGCCTTAGGTTCCTGGTGCAGATCAGAGTAATAGCTGAAAAAATAACAATTAAGGTAACAAGGAGTTTGCACAACTCTATACAAGGATCCAAGTAATCACCCCTAGAGTTAATAGCAAATACATATATTAATCTAAGTCTCACTCTCACAGAAATAAGCACGAGATGCGTAGACCTCAAGAAGTGTAATTAAATGCTACTCAGAGGGTCCACCCACCTACACCCGATCCTAAGTCTGCTCGTCCCTGAAAAGTGTCAACCATGTGCATGAGTCAAAAGAAAAGCTCAGTAGGATCGCAAGAAAATAATATTTGTGGCGAAGGGCCATAAGTAAAGTGATGGAGCATAACGAATGCCAGTATCAGAATCATATCAGAATATAAGTACACACACATTGAACGCATAACAATATCCTCCAATGACAAAGGTGAGTACTACAGAGTAGAATATCAGCAACTGAAGTAAAGTCATAAAGCAAGTAATATATCTCGGATAAGTGAAGCAAAATCACAGAGTACTGTATCTCAGGCATATATGATACTACGGTATAACATAAGGTGGTCGTCGCCGGTCAAGGCAAAGTATACCATCTTAATATAACATGATACCGTTGTTGGTCAAGGCAGAGTACACCATCTTTGGCTTGAGCCGGGTTGCGCTAATAATAGAATAAAACATGTGCGCATGGCTAGTATATCAGCTCACTAGCGGGGCCAGCATAGTTCTAGGGTATAAGCCCCCTGGCAATGGGCCAACATATAAGTATCATGCCAAGCAAAGGAGATGCCACCGGTAAAGAATACATAATACAAAATATACAGCAGATAAGTAGCTCAAGAAAACCAATATTTTTGAGCAAATGGCAAACATGCACAATCTCAGAAGAACAACGCAGAAAGAAAAAAATGGACTCCAAGATCCATCTAGCAAGGCAAAATAGGAATCAATAGAGGGTTATGAGTTAGAAATACTCACAGTACCAATGCGAGAGCCTATCTTCTAGTAGTAGCACAAAACTAGATCTCCGTCATGTCTCATAGCTTTACGTCGATATCTGATAATAAGAATCTAGTCTTAGTATATTTACAAGTACATAATGGGTCCTTACCTATCACGCCCCGAACCTGGGTCCGGGCATGTTGACAGATCGGCCGCACCCAAACAGAGACGAGTCCCCATCTAGGCGCAAGGCCTCAAAGTTCCTGTACAAATAATATCTAGAGATGACACAATGAAAATGTAATTAAAGGGAGTTTACACAACTCCATACAACTTCATAATACAATAAAGTACAACAACGGGTTTATGCAACCCATACAAGGATCCAGATATATCACCTTAGTAGTCAACAACAATACGAATACATGACAAGTCTCACACACAAATACAACACGAGGTTCACAGACCTAAAATAAATGTAGCAGTAACAACCAGCTATTCAAAAGGATCCTCGTCTACGCCCGATCATACTCCTCATCATCACCTGGGAAAAAATATCAACCAAGTGTATGAGCCTAAAGAACATGCCCAGTAGGATCGCAAGAAATAACAAATGTGGTAAAAAGCCATGAGCAAGGAATAGAGCAAGTGAAACAAAATCACAAGTAAGCTATATATCTCAGGAATGTGAAATAAAATCACAGATGTACTGCTTCTCAGGCATATATGATACTAGGGTATAACATGACGTGGCTGTCATAGGGTCAAGGCAGTGAATGCAATCCTAGTATAACATGACATGATCGTCATCGGGTCAAGGAAGAGTACACCGTTTTTGGCCTAAGCCGGATAGCACTAATAACAAAGTAATCATGTGCACATGGTCAAACATTCTCGCCCTCTAACTTGGGCCTGCATAAAAGTATCATGTCCGTCAAGAAGATGCTACCAGTACAGAATACCTAACAAACAGGTATAAATGTATATATCCAAGGCACCAAACCTCTCGAATATATATAAACAAGCGGTGATTTCAAAGAGATAGGAAGCCAAACCAAGGCATATATTTAAGTAAACAATCAGCTCATATATATTATAAGCAACATCTCAAGGAGATATAAGCACAAAATCACAAGCACGGTAGGAGGAAGAAATACTCACAACACCCGTACGAGAGTTAGCAAATATACAAATTCTAGGTTGCCTCCCGCCACGACTCAAATGCCCGTGTCAGGATCTAAATATGTAACCATATACACTTAGGGGGCGTTTGGTTAGAAGTAGTTTCAAATCCATGGATTTTGAGTTACATTGTAGTTGTAAATCCTTGTATTTTAAAATACAGGAGAGTTAAATCCCGTGTTTGGTTGGATGTATTTTGGAGTGCTGGATTTAGAAAGTATGTGCTTGGTTTGATGTATTTGGAGTGTTGGATTATAGAATCCTTGTATATGGTCACTCATGGTGAGGTTACCCCCATTCTAGGCTATTAGTAGATTTTATTAATAATAAAAACCTCATAAAATTTTCTTAATTAATATATAAATATATATATATATATATATATATATAATTATTTTTAATAATCATTTTCTTTAAAAAATTTATATTATTATTATATATATAATATAATTTTTTAAAGAAAATAATTATAATAATATTTACACGTTATAATACTTGATTATTATGGATGTATTTAACATAATATTGATTTTTAATAATTATGGATGTATTTTTTATTATATGAATAATTTATATTATTGTAAATAAATTTAAAAGATTATTTTCTTAAAAAAAAATTTATATTATATATATATATATATATATATATATATATATATATATATATATATATAGACGTGTGAGGATTACTGTGCATTCCTACTCGTCTCCCGTTTGACCCCCTGAAGCATGTTTGAAGAATTTTCAACCTTATGGATGGGAAGATCATCGAAAAATAAGCTAGCATGTCCATTTTCATACAATTTGGTAACTGTTTGGTTCTCCCACTTAACGGTTCTTATTTTATAGAAATCTGAACGGTCCAGATTTCAACTATTAAGTGGGAGGACCAAACGATTACCAAATTATATGAAAATCGACATGCTAGCTTATTTTTCGATGATTTTTCCATCCGTATGGTTGAAAATCCTTAAAACACTCTCCAAATGGTCAAATGAGTATCATTCTCATATATATATAAAATAAAATATTAATATAATTTTTTTAAAGTCACCGCTGAACCTTACGCACGTGGCTCACAGGATTTGAAAAGCGTGGGATTTGGTTTTAAGGCCAATTCGACCATAAAACCAAATCCCACTGATACCGTATTTTGAAATACAGTGACTTTTTGAATCCGGCCAAACAAACATTGGATTTAAAAAGTTACTGTATTTGTAACTCCTTCTCCCATCAAATACTGCCAAACAAACGCACCCTTAGTGATTTGTTATAAGTGTATATACACTTTATATTCGACACTTAGTTAACTTTTAATGAAGTTGTAAAAGAATATGGTTATCTTGATATGTAGGATCATCAGAACTAGGCCATGGACATACAAGGAGAAAACCTTTAAAAGACTTATAACCCTATAAGAACATCCATACACACTTATGAGAGAATCCACAGCAAGCTAGTTAATGGCTAAGCTTTTTTTTTTTTCTTTTCCAGGTTATACAATATCAAGTTGCAGCCTTGTCCTTGCACAATTTCTTAATGGCACTAACTCTTACCAGAATTGTCTATTTGCAAGGTTAACATAGCATGATATGGAGTACTTTTACTTAGAGGTTGAGCCAAGTGGTAGTATACCTCACATATTTATAATACCCCAATCCCAATCATGCAAGGTTCTCATACTAGCTCCAAGTAAAAGAAAATTCAGAACTTTCCAAGGTTGTAGATGCTCTATAGACCTGGGAACCCCTTCTTCTTTGGGTTAATTAAATACAAGTGTAATTTCTGATACAATCATGTTTTAACTCTTGCTTATACGACATGTTTTACAAGCATACATACATAGCTTCTTAACTCATGCTTATACAATATGTTTTACAGGTTCATCTCCTCATAACTAGTAACACAACTAAAGAAGAAGCTGGACAGATCTGTCTATGGTTGTTAATAGCCAGGTCTTGGAGCTGAAGGATCAGTAGTAATAGCCACCAACACCTCTAACTTTCTACACATGATCCATGTCAAGTATTAACCAAATCTCAAGCTTAGGAGGGGGTTTTAAGCTTACCACGAACTTAGTCACAGCCATAGTTCTATGTCCTTCAACAGCTCCTGATCTTCAAGGAAATTTCAAGCCTTGCACTTCCCACCAGCTGCTCATATCTTGACAGAGTATTCATACTGCCTAGAACCTAGCTATACCTAGGTTTTCTTCCCCAAAATCAAAGAGTGGAACTGTTGATGAGGAAGAGAAGAAAGAGAAGGATGTTAGTTGCCCCCCTCCGCCCCTTCCAGTCTTCAAACACCCTTCAAGAGCTTCCTCTCATATCAGCAAACACAGTGGAGAACCACGATGGGGAAGAGTTTAGTTCTGGCAAGGCTAGGGCAGTGAGAGTGAAGGTTAAGAGAGGGAAGAAGTGGAAGACTTATGCTCATCTAGCTGGTCTTCACTCTACTTAATAAGTTACTTTCATGTGATACTAAGTCATGGAAGTGATCATGAAATAATGAGAGGCCATGTGGTCCTTAAATTATTCACCCACCTTTTGCTAATTAGAATCACAAGCCTTTGTCTCTACTTCAAGAGACAAGATTTATAAATCTCGGGTCCATAAGGAAGGTTGACTCAAATGTGTGGCATTTAGCGTTTAGTGTCCTAATTAGGTTAGTTAGGATCTTAATCACGCTTAGTTATCCTAATAAACCTAATTAAGTAAATGGGTTGAAATTTTTCACTTAGGCCCCAGTTTATTTGCATTTGAATAAAATGCCCTCTATAACTCGACAATTGTGAGTGGTTCAGTGTTTCAGCCATAAATTTGGCTACGGGTGTCGAAATTACGCATTCAATCCCAATTCGAAAAGCTTATTCCAGCGCGCATCTATTGGCCACACAACTATGCTCTTTGGGCCTCATTTTCAATTCCCAAATTCCATTGTTTACCCCTTCAAATTTTCAGTTTAAGATTTTAGGGAAAAAATAAATACATATTTATTCAGGGGTGGTCTTTAAATCACCCCTACTCGGGCCTAATTTCTTTATATATGTACTTAGTGTATAACCTATGTCAAGAGGACGGTGTTTGATCAATTTTAATACCCTACATAGCTATGCCCATTACATAATCCGGTCCATACCTAGTCATTGCATTTAGTTGGGCCGTGGCCCATTAATTAGTTTATCTACTAGCCATCTCCATTAACTTGTTGCCACATCAAGTTGGACCCTTATAAGATAAAAGCCCAATAATACTGTGAATTAAATCGTGCAACCTTCTGACAAGGTCACCACGCATGCTAACCCGATCCACCTCCTTCTCTTAAGCCACGTAACCTCTTTAATGGTTTTCAATGCATAGCTTCTAATGAGGGCTTATAAAATCTAATTAATATTAACGTGTTATGAAACCCATGCATGCATGTTCTAGAATATTCATAAACTACTCTATTCATTGTCTCACCTTGATCACCCATATGAGGTTAGCTTAGAAGAAATCTCTTAAATATTCTCACTTGACTTAGCTTGTGTTACCCTTTTTAACGCCAATAATCCATTTATCCATGCAACTCTATAGTTTCTATCATTGTTTTTCAGTAGGGGTTGTAGAGCTTACCGTAAGATGGTTATTCCCAGTGCACCCTAGGCAAAATTCCTGCGGTCGGCGGTGCTCTGCCACCGTGGGCTCAGCTTGGTGGTTTACTAGGACAGTTCAACTCACTTGCGATCTCTGTCCGAATAGTGAGCGAGGTGTGTTCTTCTTCCTAGGCCTCCGCGGTCCGACGATGTACACTGACATCTCGCCTTCGTTGGTAACAGGAGTGAGTCAAGCCCCGTGAGCAAAGTCCAAGGCTCCTTCCTGCAAGGGAGAGAGAGAGAGGGAGAGAAAGAAAGAGAGAGGGAGAGAGTATCACGCTTACGATTTCCGAAAGGTATACCCAGCTCAGTCATGACGTCCTCGTGCGGTAAAGCCCTCTTGCTCCTCCTCTTAGATTTCTACTAGCTCCCCAGAGAATGGAAGATGTCTAAGTCGTGGCTATGCCCCTTGGAGGCTTGTGCACCTTTAAGCGTCAAGGAAGAGGACAGTCGGGATGGGCTCGAGGCATGGTCGCTAGTTTCTCCTAGAAGATAGGGTATGGTCATGGGATGGTTCATCCACCTTCCCCTATCCATGAATAGGAATCCCGGCAGCCTAGTACGATAGATCTCGGGATAGAAGGCGTGCTCAGCAGTTGGAGAAAAACGCTCTTGCCTGCCTCAGATTCGGGTTTCACTCGGATGAGCTGTGGATAGCCACTCGCTCAATGAGATAGAATGAAACGGAAACCCGTTTCGCTCATTCATACGTTACTGTAGTCCAATGCTTTTTAATTAGCATCATCATTTTATCCAGGTTGTTGCTTCCATTAATGAGAACCACGTGGTTGGACTAGTGCATGGATTCTAGCTCTTTACGCCAAAGCCCCTCAATCTCTCTACTTAGTTATTTCAATATTAAATCATGTGATGTTAGTCTCTCACATGAGTCACAGTCTTTTGCAGAAAAGCCCAACACACTTTAAAGTTTACATACAAGTCCTCCATGGCTAAAATCTCATGTGAGGATGCTTTTGCACTTTAGCCATTTCTAAATTTACAACCAAGTCCTTGGCCATTTAACATATGGTCATTAAGTAGTGACTTTTTCATTAAAACCCTCCAATGGGGTTTAATCTATCTCATGCACACCCTTTTGCAATTTAATCCCTCATTTTAATTAAAATTTATCCAACAAGTTTAGAGGGTAATTAAGGATTTACTTAAGCCATAAACATGGTAGCTTTTACAATCCTTCCCCTTATAAAAATTGTCTTCGAATTTTATATCTTATCCCCTAAGTCACATCAGTCAGCATCGAATAACTCTAGGTAGTGCTCTCTCATATCATTCTCATGCTCCGAAGTAGGCTTCCTATCCAAATGATGGTTCTATCTCACCTTGACGAACAGGATGACCTAGCTTCTCAGCCGTTGTTCTTTGAAATCCCGGATCTCCATGGGTCGTTTCTCATAGGACGTATCCTCTTGAAGCTCCACAGGAATATGTCGAATTACATAAGATGGGTTGGGGATGTATCTCCTAAACATAAAAACATGGAATACATTATGGACCTGAGCTAGGTCCTGGGGTAGATCTAATCTGTAAGCAACTGCTCCTACCCGCTCCAAAATCTCGAAGGGTACAATATAACGTGGGTTAAGTTTCACATGCTTCCTAAATCTCATAAATCCCTTCATTGGTGATACTTTCAAGAACACAGCATCATCAACATGGAACTCCAGCTCAGAGCGGCGCTTGTCAACATAACTCTTCTGGCGGCTCTGGGCAGTCTTTAGTATTTCCCGGATCATCTTGACTTTTTCTTCACCCCAACAGATTGGTGATCTATACTTTCTCCCGTACAGTGCTTCGTAAAGCGCCATCTGAATGCTCACCTTATAGCTATTGTTATGGGCGAACTCTACCAGGCGTAGATTCCAATCCCAAGAGTCTGTAAAGTCTAAGATACATGCCCTCAACATGTCCTCGAGGATCTGGAAATTCCTCTCTGAATGCCCGTCCGTTTGTGGGTGGAAGTTGTACTGAAGGCCAGTCGGGTACCCAACGCAGCATGTAGGCTCTCTAAGGACCTTGAGACAAATCTTGTGCCACTGTCCGAGTTGATCGACACTAGAACTCCATCCAATCGGACTATCACCTCAATTTAGAGCCACGCCAGCTGCTCCAATATGGTACCCGTCATCAACAGTATAAAGTGTGTTGACTTAGTCAATTGGTCCACTATCACCCAGACCGACTCATACCCCTTCTGAGTGTAGGGTAGCCTTGTCACAAAATTTATATTGATATGCTCTCATTTCCACTCAGGAATGGGAAACGGCTACAGCTTCCCTGCCGGTTTGTAATACTCTGTCTTTACCTATTGACAGGTAAGGTACTGCGCCACAAATTTTGCGATCTCTCACTTCATGTTATTCCACCATAAGTGATGTTTCAATCCTGGGTACATCTTGGTTCCTCTGGGATGCATCACATAGCTTGAGTAATGCGCTTCCTTTAGTATCTCTCTTTAGATCTGGAACATTGGGTACACATAGCGGCTCTCCATATATGAGCGTGCCATCCTCATGGACCCGAAACTGTGTTGGCACACCTTGCCCGATCTTGCCCCAAATCTTCTTTAGTTTCAGATCGTGTGCAACTGAGTCTCCAAAATCCTCCCCAACAAGATAGGTCGTATACTCAAGCTTGTTAGACTGGCCTCCATATCTAGCAATACGATCTCCAACTACAATCTCCTCATCTACTCTAGCAAGGGCCTCTGTATAGTCAGAAGTGCGGTGACTACGTAGTTGACCTTCCTGCTCAGAGCACCTGCCACCACATTAGCCTTGCCCGGGTAGTAATGAATACTAAGGTCATAGTCTTTGATCAACTCCAACCATCATCGCTGTCGTCGCTGCCTCATATTCAGCTCCTTCTCGGTGAAGATGTCCTTTAGATTCTTATGATCTGTGTACACTTCACATAGCACTCCGTAGAGGAAATACCTCCAAATATGTATTACGAATACGACCTCTGCAAGCCCAGATCGTGCTTGGGGTAGTTCTCCTCATAAGGCTTCAGCTGACGTGAAGCGTAGGCGATGACTCCCCTGTTTTGCATTAGGACACACCCCAAGCCTGTCTTGCAGGCATCACTGTAGATTATGTATCCACCCCTACTCTCTGGTGCGGCCAAAAATGGTGTGGATACCAATCTATGCTTCAGTTCTAGGAAACTCCTCTCACATACGTTGGTCCAAACAAATAGAGCTCCCTTCCGGGTCAATCTCGTCAGGGGTGTTGCCAATCGGGAGAAGCCCTTTTATGAATCTCCTGTAGTATCCGGCTAGTCCCAAGAAGCTCCGAATCTCCCTAACGGTGGTCAGTCTCCTCCAATCAAATACTGCCTCCACTTTCTTGGGGTCTACGGACACTTCGTCCTTATTGATGCACCAAGAAAGCCACGCTGTCTAGCCAAAACTCGCACTTTGAGAACTTTGCATACAACTGATGTTGTCTCAAAGTCTCCAACACTATCCTCAAGTGTTTCACGTGCTCTTTGTGACTGCATGAGTAGATCAGACTGTCATCGATGAAGACGACCACGAAGCAGTCAAAATATCGTCGGAACACCTGGTTCATAAGATCCATGAACACTACCGAGGCATTGGTAAGCCCAAATACCAGCACCAGAAACTCATAGTGCCCATAACATTTCCAGAAGGCACTCTTTGGGATGTCCTCCCCTCTGATCCATACATGTTGGTACCCGAATCTCAAATCAATCTTGGAGAACACCTACTCTCCATGCAACTACTCCATCAAATCATCAATCCTTGGTAGAGGATACGTGTTCTTAATTGTCACCTTATTAAGTTCCCGGTAGTTGATGCATAATCTCAATGATCTATCCTTCTTGACGAAGAGCACCGAGGTTCCCCAAGGTGATTTGCTCGGTCAGATAAAACCCTTCTCTAGTAACTCCTCCAATTGCTTCTTTAATTCTCTCAGCTCCGCAGGCGCCATTCTATACCTGACCCTAGATATGGGAGCGGTGCCAGGGAACAAATCAATAGAAAACTCCAATTCCCGCTCCGGAGGTAACCCTGGAAGATCCTCGGGAAAACGTCTGGAAACTCGTACACTATCGGAATGTCTGGCACAATAAGTTCATTCCTTTTCCTTAGCCTCGGAGATAGAGGCCAAAAACCCTATGTACCCGCTATCGATCAACTTCCGGGCTTGAGGAGCAGATATCTTCCCGGCTACCCTTGTTGTCATTGAAAACAAACTCCTCGTAGTTAGGAAATCAGAAGTGCAACCTCTTCCGTCAGCATTCCACCACTACATAAGCTGTGGCGAGCCAATCTATGCCGAGGATGATGTTGTAGTCTCGCATATCTATCAAATGTAGATCCGCAGTGAGCTCGTGACCCTCGATCACCACCGAGCATCCTAGTATCAATCTACTCACGATCCTCGTCGCTCCAACCAGAGTGTCAATGCCTAGATCGTGTAGTAACTCAATAATATATAAAGAATTCTTCCGAGCGAAAGATGTAGACATAAACGAATACGTCGCCCCAGGATCAAATAAAGCGCATGCATAATAAGCACAAACAGAGATAGTAACTGCTACCACATCACGTGAAGTCCGGGCGTCTTCCTCGGTTAGGTTGTAGAATTGCCCTTAGGCCACTATTCGGCTGGAAGAAGAAGGCTAATCTGTCATGAGTGCCTACCCATTCCCGCCCCTCGAGCCTCCACGATGGCCCCGTCCCTCGGTGCCTTAGTGCCCAAATCCTCCAGATGAGTGCGGTGGTCAGCCCGGTGCTTCCTGAGTCCCTCTACCTCCTTGTGATCTTGGCAGACTGACTGGGCACTAAGCAGCAACTAGGCCACAAAGTGCGCATGGTTGTCGCACCGAAAGCACGTGCCAACTGCACGTATGCACTCTACCTGGGTGTGCGGTCCTCTATGGTCAGGGCATCGGGCTGGATGGGGAATGTTGCCTAAAGATCCTCTACCTCCGGAACCAAGCGAAGAAGTCAGTGGTCTGTCATATAGCTATGATCGGTGCTCACCCCTAAAGCGTCTTGAGCTAATCTCGGAAGACTGACTTTTCTTGAAGCGCAGACCTCGGCCCCATCGCTGCTCCTATCTGCCCAGCTCCTGGGTCTCCTGCCAAGAGACCTCAAGGTCCTTGCATATGTCCACCATCTTAGAAAAGGGGAGTCTCCGGGACAATGTCACGGCTCGTCGAAGGTTGTTCCACAGGCCCCCTATAAACTGGCGCATCCTGCTCTCCTCATCAGCCACTAGTATTGGAGTAAACTGGCATAGGCGATCGAACTCAGCCTCATACTCTTCCACGGACATAATTCCTTGCTTCAGGTTCAGGGACTGTTGAGCGATCTGTGCCTATCTGCTCTTGGAGAAATATTTGGCGCAAAACGCCGCCTTGAATTGCTCCCAAGTCTAAAAGGTTTCTTTTCCTTTTGGCCGTAGTTCGCTCTAGAAGCAACTCGCCACCTGACGTTTCAATATATATGAGGCCAGCCTGACCTTGTCCTCTTTTGAGTTTTGCATAACTCGAAAGGTTACCCCATCTCCTCGATCCATAGCTCTACCAATGTCGGATCAGTAGTCCCCTCAAAAGGTGCCGGCGCGTGCATCATCTTCCTCATAATCGCGGTGAGGGCTCTAGGATCAGGCTGTTCTTCAGCATCGAGTACCTTTTTCCTGCAGCCCCTTATGCTCTCATTCAGTAAGAGGCTCTTGCTCTTACTGCATAGGTTTCGGGGATGGGCTCAATGGCCTGGTGTGAGGTCGTCCTCTACCTTGACGCATGATTACTAAGAGACAGAGACAGAGTAAGATTTTTAAAACTGACTACTCTACCTGGACCCACTCTTAGAATGAAATCAAAGTTAGACTTCTAATTTGCTAAGACAACTAGGGTGACTTTTATCCGAACGCACTGATACCACCTTAAATCTATCACGCCTGGAAGCGGGTCCGGGCATATTGGCAGACCGGTCGCATCGAAACAGGGACAAGTCCCGCATGGATGCAAGGCCTCATATTCCTGGTACAGATCAGAGTAATAGCGGAAGGAAAATAACAATTAAGGTAACAAAGAGTTTACACAACTCTATACAATGATCCTGGTAGTCACCCCTAGAGTCAATAGCCAAAACATAAAACAATCTAAGTCTCATTCTCACAGAAATAATTAGGAGGTGCACAAACCTCAGAAAGTGTAATAAACAGCTACTCACTCAAAGGGTCCCCCCACCTACACTCGATCCTAAGTCTGCTTATCCCCTGAAAAGTGTCAACCAAGTGCATGTTACCAAAGAAAGGCCCAGCAGGATCGCAAGAAAACAATAAATGTGGCAAAGGGTCATAAGTAAAGCAACAGAGCATAACGAATGCCATTATCAAAATCATATTAGAATATAAGTACATACACATTGAAGGCGTACAAATATCCTCCAATGATATAGGTGTGTACTACAGAGTAGAATATCAACAAGTGAAGCAAAGTTACAAAGCAAGTAATATATCTCAGATAAGTGAAGCAAAATCACATAGTACTACATCTCAGGCTTATATGATACTATGGTATAACATGAGGAGGCCATCACCGATCAAGGCATAGTATACTGTCATAGTATAACATGACACGGTTGTCGTCGGTCAAGGCAGAGTACACCATCTTCGGCCTGAGCCGGGTAGCGCTAATAATAGCATAAAACATGTGCGCATGGCCAGTATATCAGCACCACTAGTGAGGCTAGCATAGTTCCAGGGTATTAGCCCCTTGGCAATGGGCCAACATATAAGTATCATACGAGGCAGAGGAGATGCCACCAATACAGAATAAAGAATATATAGTAGATAAGCAGCACAAGAAAAAGAATATTTTCGAGCAAATAGCAAACATGCAGAATCTCAGAAGAAGAGCGCAGAAAGCAAAGATGGACTCCAACATACATCTAGCAAGGCAGAATAAGAATCAATAGAGGGCTATGAGTTAGAAATACTCACAACACCGATGCGAGAGCCTACCTTCTAGTAGTAGCATAGAACTAGATCTCCGTCACGTCTCACAACTCTACATCGGTATCTGATAATAAGAATCTAGTCTTAGTATATTTACAAGTAGATAATGGGTCCTTACCCCTACTCGTGCCTAATTTCTTTATTTATGTACTTAGTGTATAACCTATGTCAAGAGGGCAGTGTTTGATCAATTTGAATACCCTACATAGCTATACCCATTACATAATCCGGTTTATACCTAGTCATTGAATTTATTTGGGCCGTGGCCCATGAATTAGTTAACTTAACCCAACTAGTCATTTCCATTA
Organism: Dioscorea zingiberensis; assembly: GCA_026586065.1. Lineage (NCBI taxonomy): Eukaryota > Viridiplantae > Streptophyta > Magnoliopsida > Dioscoreales > Dioscoreaceae > Dioscorea > Dioscorea zingiberensis. Next base: position 27,141,558 of record CM048826.1, read on the forward strand.
ACTAGTTGTCACCTCAAGTGGACCCTTACAAGATAAAAGCCCAATAATACTATGAATTAAATTATGCAACCTTCTAACAGGGTCACCACGCATGCTAACCTGATCCACCTCCTTCTCTTAAGCCACGTAACCTCTTTAATGGTTTTCAATACCTAGCTTCTAATGAGGGCTTATAAAATCTAATTAATATTAATCCGTTATGGAACCCATGTTCTAGATTCATGAACTACTCTACTCATTGTCTCACCGTGATCACCCATATGATGTTAGCTTAGAAGAAATCTCTTAACAATTCTCACGTGACTTAGCTAGCATTACCTTTTTTAACGCCAATAATCCATTTATCCATGCAACTCTATAGTTTTTATCATTGTTTTTCAGTAGGGGTCTAGAGCTCACTATAAAATGGCGGTTCCAGGTGCACCCTAAGCGAAGTTTCGGCAGCCGACGGTGCTTTGCCACTATGCGCTCAGCCTAGTGGTCTGCCACGACAGTTCAACTCACTTTTGATATCTGTCTAAACAGTGAGCAAGGTATGCCCTTCTTTCTCCGCCTTCGGGGTCTGGCGATGTACACCGACATCTCGCCTTCGCTAGTAATAGGAGTGGGGCAAGCCCTATAAGCGAAGTTGTCACCCCCCGACCCGGTTTTCAGGCCTCGGGCACATGCACAGACCAGCCGTACCCAAGTGGAGATGAGTACCACTCGGATACAAGGCCTAAGTAAATCAAAAGCATGCAATAAAATAAATCCATTAACATCAATAATCAAAGTTATTACAGATGGATTTAAAATCAGGTTTCAAAATATCCTACAATAATCTATACAAAATCAGGCCCTATAGGGTCCTATAAAAAGTACAATCTCACTCATAAGAAAATCTGAGGTCCACGAACCTCGGCAAGCTATCCCGATCCCTCGCGCAGCTCCTGGATCTAATCAACTAATCTTTCAAATCTGAAAAAGAGAAAAAGAAGCAAGTGGAATGAGCTTTCGAAAGGAAAGCTCAGTAAGTACCCCCGCATGGAGTACAAAGAAGTCAATGAAGTCAACCAAGAAATAGTGATCCATATGAAACCATAAACATATCAAAAAACAAGATCAGACACAGGAATCACTATCCGACAATCTCATAACAAAGAATACAACAAGCAATAGACATGAAAACTTTCACGTCATCTCCCGGTGCTCATCGACCTCAGCCGATCATCACTCTTAATCACATCCAGACCCTCGAGTCTGGTAGTGCTCCTACGTGCACGTACACGGCCAGCGTATCATCCCACTGACGGGTGGACATCTAGAGTTTCCTTCCCCTAGTAGGACTACAGGACGTCCAGAGTGTCCTCCCCCTGGACGCCCGCAACATATCTGCACCAAGTGGGAGAATCCACAACACAAGAAAAACTGACAAACACATTCTCAGAGAAAACAAATACCGCGTGTCTCAATGGTCTTATGTCGGACAACAGGAGGCTATGCTTAGCGAGCCCGCTCACTCCACTGATGCATACCTACCCAACCTAAACACAAGCACCACGAGTCTCCACAGTATCATCCTGGTCACAAGTGGGTATGCTCAGCGAGCATTCAATAATAAATAGTGCAACTGACACATGCCGTTCCGGCCAGTACACAGGCTCACGTGTTGCCAAGGCCACATGCAGGTCAACGGACAAACATGCACAATAAACACTATCTCACACAAAGCACCCATACACATACATGGACGGGAAACCAAACAACAAGCAGGTATGTGCATATAACCAATAAACATATCATCATGAAAGAACAGGCATGCTATCAAATAGCAATCATCAAACTAAAGGAACTCAAAGATAGGTGGGAGCAAGACAAGTGCACTTACAAATACATGGCAATAGCAAAGTCAAGAAAACCCAAATCCGGGTGGGAACTAGGCAAAGGCACTTACAAGAAACATGAATCAACAAAGTCAAGAAAGGCCATCACTGGGCAAGTACTAGGCAAAAGTACTTACCTTAATAGCGATATCCTGAATCCCACAGGACTCCTTCCTGATGCGTCTCTACGTCAAATATGGTAACAAATTCTATGTAAGCAACGGTAATTATTCATAAACCTTATATGCACATGAATGGTCCACTATTGGGCCATATTCTAGTCTAGTGGGCCCTTGTCAGCTCTTTATTAGATGTCTAAACCCTACCCTTTACCAAAAGTTGTGGCATCCTAGTGGTTAAGGCCCAATAACTTGATCATGGAGGTCTTGGGTTCTATTCCCCTCTCTCACTATTTCTTCTTTTAATTCTTTGGCCAATCATAACCTGATCAGACCCAACTTTACTCACAAATTGGTTGAATCTAACTCAATTTAACCGGACCCAACTTAGTAGAATTGATTCGTTTGATTAAGTCCATCTTGTATTATCTGGGTTCGGACCCAGCCACTTCAACATGATTAAACCAAGCCTATTTAACTTAACCCATTGAAATGGACTAGACCCAACCACTTTACTTAGCTTGATCACCTAATACTTGAGCTTAATTTTAAACTAGTTAACCACAGCTTAATAATTTAAAAAAAGTCCAATCCTAACCTGATTAGACTTGATTCAATCTTCTTAGTTGGTCAGACCCAACCCTTCAAATCGACTGAACCCAAACCACGTTGGATTTGACTGAACCTAACCTAGTTCCTAACTGACTGAGTCTAACAAAACTGGACCCCAAGTTACAACCCATTTAACATTACTTGATCAAATCAAACCCAACTCACATAAATAAATTGACTAACTTAACTCCGTTTGATTTAAAACAAACCCAATTCAACTTAACCACTTAATTAACTTGACCTGGATTGGTTTTGTAACACCCTTATCCTTTTCAAGACCCAGGTGTCACACCAGCCAGGTCTAGGGAATGAACCCAAAACCTAAGGCTGTAGACTGCAATTTAACTGTAAATTAATAACATGCGGAAGCTACGTAAAGCAAACTGAATACATTCAAACTCAAACTCAATCGGGTTTAATACAACACCATATAATATTGTCTCAAACTTAAAGTCTCACAACCACTCATAATCAAATAACATAATTCTAGGCACTGGAGTCAGAGCCAGCTACAGGACGTCTCCACTAGACTCGCGATCAGACCAACCTCTATACGGTCCTCTGTCTATCGCCTGCAATCACAATGTCAAAGAAGAGGGGGCTGAGCTACTGGAGCTCAGTGAGTTGGGAACATATCTGTCGGGTGTAAACTGTACCCGTATAATAAGTAAAACTGTAAATCTGACGTATAAAAACATGTATAGGAAATAACTGAATTTAAATATTGAAATCTGAACTAAATACTGAGCAAGTAAATGCTGATCAATGTATTCTCTTTTATAGGCATATCTGATTTTCTGTTTCTCTGTCTTGTGAATTATTTATAAAACCGACATTCCCCCTGAGTAATCTGTCCCTGTGCCTTCTCTCTCTCTCTCTCTCTCTCTCTCTGAGATAAACTCTATCTCTAGAAGGTGAGGAATGCGGCATCATCTGATAAACACAAGACTAATTCTCAGACTACACATCTACTTCAATATTGTATGACCAACGACCAACGAGTATATCTGATAAACGAGGTCGACTATATATACGTACACTGAGCATCCGAAAGGATAGAAACGGGGTTTTGGTTTTATAAATGGAAGTTTTTTAAAAATAGATAGTTCGGACTTAAAATCAGAATTTAAATCACCCCTTTCCTAACCTAGTGCCGTACTCTCTGGCTCTATACGAGCCACTACTGGTCCATGCAAACATATCAATAAAGTGTAATCAATCTGTTTCTATATCTGTTTCTCTTTTCTGTTACTGAATATTGTGCATGAAATAGTTTTACAAAACTCTAGAAATTTTCATAAAACTCCCAGTTCATGCTTTTCAAAACTGAAATCTATATTGTATGAAAATACGATAAATCAAACGAAACTGTACAGCTAATTCCCCTCACCTGAGTCTGGTCCGAGCTTAGGTCTGGCTTGGTTCTTTGGCAGCGGCAGACTTGCCTTTGCCCTTTCCTTTCCCTGATAAATGAAATACGAATTCTATAAATACGGAGTCCGTATTCTTGACTCGTACTCTAATTTAACTAAATAGAATACGATAAAAGTATGGAAAGCTACAACATGCTCGTATTACTCCATACTACTTATTATCCTTCGATAATGCTTAATTATCACTTTCCTAAACTTAATAACTACCATATTAAGCAAGGAATAAAGATGATTAATTTGCTAAGCATGAAAACATTAACTAGATCTCAATTAAACTCCTAACTATTATAGATTTTCAAGAAAAATCGTGCAGCACATCCTCTATTTCTAGGGCTCCCGAATTTCTACAAACATTCACACATGACTACTTAACTTTAAAATCTATAATACAAGGCAACATCTAGCAACTTCCAGCCCTAATACATGAACATCATCAACTATCTTCAACCCTAAAATCATGAACTCAGTTGGGGCTTTTACCCCCCCAATAATTCCTTCAATTATCTAGTTAATAGTAAAGTATTCCCAAAGAAGCTCACAATGGAGGGAATGGGGGCTGAAGTGGCTCGAGCTCACTATTGAGTCAGCTTGGTGCCATGAGACTACCGCAGCCAGGATGTAACTCACGACGGCCAGCTGAAACTCCTAAGACTGGGGAAGACACCGGCGGGCGGCGGCGTGGAAAGCTCGCGAGGCACGCGCACGGCGAGGCTGGAGCGGCGATGACGCTGCTGTCCGGTGCGGGGGCGCGTGTCAGTGGGTTGCCGGTAGGGGGCGGCGCTGTGCGCGGGCTGAACTCGCCGACGGTGGGACCTCGTCGATGGAGAGCTAGGGTAAGGGCTCTGCGAAAAAGGAAAGGGTTTCCTCTGAACTAGATCGAGAGGGAGAGAGAGTAAGATGAGAACTTTTTTGTTCTCTCTCTCTCTCTATCTTCTCATATTTATAAATCATATGAATTAACACTATTCCCTTATGATAATATATTATTTAATTAACTTATTAAAATATCTTATCTATTAAAAAGTAATCGATTAAATAAAATTATCTTCCAAATATCCTCCACTACAAGCCGAACAAACTTTTAGTTGATTTTATCTTGTTACTGTGCCGTCACGAGGGCGACTAATGATATTCTCTAGCTTGTCTCTATCTCAGACCAGATCCGAGAATCCCTGGTCAGACGACCCCAGTGACATAAGCTGACTGTAGCATCACGGATCGTCTCCTTTCCTGACCCAGATCGGTGTATCTCGGCTTTTGACTTGGTTAGTTTGACTTTATCGGGACTCTAACTTTTGTATGATATTCCTATTTAATTAATCTGAATTAATTAATATTTAATTAATCTCTGGTTTAATTAATCTAACTAAGCCGACTATCCATCTCTAACTATTCTATGTAACTTTGGCCTGTCCCAATAAGGCCTTCTCTCGGCCCTATAGTTGCGACGATGCATTTCGAACCATAAATTCCTGATTTTCTTTAACTTTAAGGTTAATAATAATTAATCTGATTTAAGTTAATTAACCTCATTTAAAATTTCAAAATTTTACTGAATTTTACTTAGGAAATTTTGGGATGTTACAACTTTAACATAGATCTAACCCAACCTACTAATTCAATTAACCCATTTGATCTTAATCCGGTTTGATTTTAAAATAGGCTCAACTAAAACCACTTAATTACATATGAGGATCTTATTAATTTATATGCCCATACATAATGCAGAATTTCTGCCAGTTTTGCGCAGCTAGAAAGGATTGTCCATATCTTCCAATCCAGACATCGGATTACGTTGAATAGGATTCATTGGAAAGCTATTTTCATAAAATTTCTAATGGTATATTATATGTCATGATCAGAATACTATAACTAGATGAAATTATACTCCAAACTGGCAGCTCAGAACTGCACAATTGCAGTAGCATATTATGCGCAGTCCGAAAGAACTGCTCATATCTCTTAATCCGTAAGTCAGATTTTAATGATCTAGTATTCGTTAGAAAGATCATTTCCTAAATTTTCTAAATATGTATTATACACACAAATTGGATAATAATAAGAATCTCAAATGTCTCTTGAAACTGACAGCGAGACTGCAGGTCTGAAACTGTCATCCTAAAAAAAATCCTACGTTGTATCTACATGTTGCCTTAAGTTTATCGCTTCCTGATCTATGCATTAATTAAAGGTAGGGATAGTGAAGGTATATTTACCTCTATCAATCTCCCTAGGAATCCCTTGATAATGATTGACTTTCCAATACTGGTTATCTGGAGACTAGTTCTTGGAGAGGTGACAAACTGCACCTTCTAGATGCAACACCTGATCTCTCGGCATGCTAATCACCCTCTATCACTTGTGCCTAAAAATGACCTAAAAAGGTATGAACGCTAGGCTAAAGCAAAAATAACCACACGAATCACCAACATAAATACTCATCGTGTTATACTAGAACCTAACTAGGTGTGTATGATCCGGGTAGGGGTGTAAACGAGCTGAGCTGTTCATGAGCTACTCGAGATCGGCTCGGATAATGCTCGAATTCGACTCGACATTTCACGAGCCGAGCTCGAGCTCGAGCTACTCGAGTAGTTTGGCGAGCCGAGCTCGAGCAACAAAATGCTCAGCTCGATAAGCTCGCGAGCCTAATCGAGCTTTATATATATATATATATATATATATATATATATATATATATATATATATATATATATATATATATATATATATATATATTAGAATTTTTTAATCAATAACCTTTATTTTGTCTTAAATTACATCCTTACCCTAAGTATATATACAAATTAGAGAAACCTAAACCTAAAAGGGATCAAAGTAACAGGCAGCCGCCAGGGCACAGGACTGTCAACTATGGGAGCACTGGGAGGCTGTGGCTGAGCCCTTCTTCAGTTCTTCAAATCTTCAGTTCTTCTCATCCTTCGGACCTTCGCTTACTCGCGCCGTGGCTGCAATCTGCATCGTCATTCGTCGTCCACTTGCGGCGGGAAGAGTTTCACCGTCGGAAGTCGGAACCCGCTGATCTTCTCGCGAAAATTAGAGGTAGATCTCACGAGCTTCATCGCCATCTTCGTTTTGGATCTCTGATCTGCCTGAAATTCTTGCAGGTTTCGTTCGATTGGTGTTAGAGGACCTTTGCAACGGTCGGCCGCCTTCTGTCAGTTCTGTGGCCTTAGATCGGTTCAAAACCTACTGTTCCGATCCTTCCGGCAACTGGTTCGTTTTCCTGTGTTTCTTTGGGATGATTTCTAGACTTCATGTAATGTTGATTCCAGTTGCTTGTAGTCCTATGATTTGCATGTATATGATCTTAGAGCAAGGGACTTTGTTTGGTTGCAGTGGTTGTGCTATGATTTTCCAAAGATTTGAAGATTTTTATGAATCAATCTCTCATTGATTTCTCTGTTTTTTTATTTTTTTTCTTTTTCTTTTGACAATCTCTAAACAAAGCTGAAACATCTATAGTCAACCAGGATAGCTTGATTTTGCTTTGTGATTCACCCAGAGTTTGAATTATTAGCCATTATGGATCACCATTTGGAAGTTCATAAACGAAATTTTGTTTTTGTTTTTTTTTTATGATAAACACATGATTCATGTTTAGTATTTTACTTGTAAATATATGCCTTCAATAATTTCTGTCATATATAAGTAACTACTTTCACTTATCTTATCTATGAATCAGTTATCTGTGGAGTATAATTCCTGTTTAGTATTTCTGTCATATATAAGTAACTACTTTCAGTTATCTGTGAATCAGTTATCTGTGGAGTATAATTCCTATTTAGTTATCTGTGAATCAGTTATCTGTCAGACTGTCATATATAAGTAACTAATTTCAGTTATCTGTCATATATTACTTGTAAATATATGCCTTCAATAATTCTTGTTTAGTATTTTACACAGTCTGTGGAGTTCAGTTCTTGCAGCACTGACTTGCAGTTATCTGTGAATCACAGACTGTGCGCTCAGTCTTTGATTATTACAGATACCTTCTATAATGGATGTTACTTCTCCAATTTCTGTGAATGGTCCACAAGAAGATTGCTCTCCCAATGCTACTACCAATGCCACCACCAATACAACAACAACAAATACGGGAGATCATATAAAGGATGAATGTGCACTTCAAAGGAAGAAGAGGGCAAAGACATCAGCAGTGTGGGCTGAATTTAAAGATGTTGGTGATGGGTCTAATAAAAAGGTGGAGTGCATTCATTGCAAGACTAAACTTTCAATACTTGCAAGTGGTTGTACAACACACTTTTCAAGGCATTTGAAGAGTTGTTTGATGAGAAAGAATCTTATGAATAATCAACAAAGAATTAGTTTCCAAGCCGCAGAGAAGGAATGTGATAGCTCAAACTTGGCACCGGCAATTATGGATGGGAAATTGGACATGATGAAGATGAGAGAATCAGTTGCCCATTGGATTCTTATGCATGAGCATCCATTTTCTATCGTGGAGGATGAAGGTTTTAATATGATGCAACAAAGGGGAATGCCTCAATGGGAAAAGTTTTCTCGTATCACAACTAAGAAAGATTGTATGTTAGTGTATGAGAATGAGAAAAAGAGATTGTTTTCCTTGTTGAAGAATGTTAATAAGATTAGTTTGACAACAGATATGTGGTTGTCATCACCTCAAAAGATGGAGTACATGGTTCTAACTGGGAACTTTCTTGATAATAGTTGGAAGTTACAAAAACGTGTTCTGAATTTTGTGCATCTTCCCCCTCCTCTTCGTGGTATTGATATTGCTGATAGTATTTACAAATGTTGCAAGGAGTGGGGAATTGAGAGTAAGATCTACACTATCTCGGTTGACAATGCTAGCAAGAATGGTGTTGCAATTAGAAATTTGAAGGATACCTTTTCAAGACATAAGAAGTTGCTTTGTGGGGGAAAGTTATTTCATCTTGAATATTATGGTTCAATATGGTCTTGAAGAGATTGAGAGCATCATCAAGGATATCCGTAATAGTGTGGTCCACATCAAACAATCTAAGAAACGGTTAATCATGTTTTCAGAGATTGTACAACAATTGCAGTTGCCTCATAGAAAGCTTGTTATTGATTGCAAAACAAGGTGGAATTCAACTTATGATATGTTATCTACTTCACTACAATTTAAAGAGGTGTTTCCAAGATATAAGGATCGTGATTCCACCTATGAATGTTGTCCAAGCGATGAAGATTGGGAAAAGGCGGCAAAGGTTTGTGAAATTCTTCAAGTTTTTAGTTCCATCACCAATATCATTTCGGGAAGTGAGTATCCTACCTCAAACTTGTTTTTAAATGAAGTTTATCGTGTGAAGGTATTGTTGGATAGAAAATATCAAGAAAGTAGGGATAAAGATAACTTTATTTTTGACATGGTTGCAAACATGAAAATTAAGTTTGACAAGTATTGGGGTGAATGCAATTTATTGATGGCAATTGGTGCTATTTTGGATCCAAGGTGCAAAATGAGGGTTATTGACTTTTGCTTTCCTAAAATGTATCCCTCCATTTGAAGCACAAACTTACATTCTTGAAGTGAAAAATTGTTTATATGAACTATACAATGAGTATGTTGCTGAATTTCAGTCCCTTGGTGGTGAAAATAGTGCTGAAAATTTAACAATTAGTGGAGCTAGTTGTGCAAGTACTGTCAGTGGCCAAAGTTCTTCCTCGGGATGGTCTGAATTTTCGGAGTTTGTGAAAACCATTGAAACCATTGCCCCACAAAAATCAGATTTAGATACTTATCTTGAAGAGGGTTGTTATATTTGTAAGGGAGATTCAAGTAAATTTAATGCTTTAGATTGGTGGAAGGAAAATACCTTGAAATTTCGTATTTTGTCTATGATGGCTCGAGATGTTCTTGCAATACCCATCACTACTGTAGCTTCTGAAGCCACTTTTAGTGCCGGTGGAAGAATCATTGACTCATATCGTGCTTCATTAGCTCCTGAAACTGTGCAAGGTTTAATTTGTGGAGGTGATTGGTTGCGTTGTCTTTATGGCGTCAAGAAAAAGAGCAAGGTATATTGACTAAATTTTCTTTTAACTTCATATGATTTTATTTCATACTTGTTACTAATATTTTAACATTGTTCTTTACTTTTTCCATCTTACAGAAAGAGAACAAGGTCAAAGAAATAATTCTTCCTATCGAGTCTTGAAGAGCTAAGCTTGAATTGATAGGTGAAATAAATTTTTGAACAATATTTATGCAGGAGCTTTTATGCATAATGATAGCTAATGATTATTCTCTTTAAGTTACAATATTTTTTTCTCTAATTTTCATCTTACAGTCAGTTACAGAGTTCTCTGATTTTTTGCAGCTGCACATTACACTAGTACACTAGTGTTTACCATGTCTGAATTTTTGCAGCTGCCAGCTGCACAATAGACTAGTGTTTTTTTTTAATTAACTTGATTTTTTAAAAGTATGTCATGCGAGTAATTTGTTTAAAATTTTGAAGCTACTTGAATCACTGAACAGTTAGTCAGCAGAGTTAGAATTGTTTTTGAGTTGAAATTCATGTGACACATAGCTTACTTATATTCCTTGATTGATCCTCTTGTGCAGCAAGTCTATAAAATGCAATTTTACTTTCCCGTGACTTTTATGCTGCAATCTCATTGTTTTTTATTCAAGAGAGTAATAATCTGGTTGTTCGACTCGCTGGAGAATTTTTGAGGAAATATTATTGCTAGGAGTGGAAAATTGATTGAAATGAAGCATGGTTATTGTTAACTGTTTCACTTTTATTTTGTTTTGTTTTCAATGTGGTAACTGTTTATTGACATTTTAATTGTTTTGGAGAAAAGACTACACTTGTGGTATGTAAATGTTATTGTTTAGGGAAAAGACTACCATTTTAATTGACTTCCAATGTGGTAATGGTAACTGGTAACCTTATTTTCCACTGTATTTTTATTTCCATTATCTATTTAATTGTTTTCAATGTGGAAAAGACTATCATTCAATGTGGTAATGGTAACTGGTAACCTTTTTTAAATAATCTCAATATGGTCACGAGCCGAGCTTCACGAGCCGAGCTTGAGTAGCGCGATTAATACATGAGCCGAGCTTCACGAACTCGAGCAATTCGAGCTTCGCGAGCCGAGCTCGAGTAGCTTGCTTAATAGACGAGCCGAGCTTGAGCACCGAAATTAAGGCTCGAACGAGCTCGAGCCGAGCTTTGAGCCTGGACCTTTCTTCACGAGCCGAGCTTGAGCAGACCAATACTCGGCTCGGCTCGGCTCGTTTACAGCCCTAGATCCAGGGCTCTTGCACATGCAACCATAGAAACCACAAGCATAAGCATACATAGATGATTCACAAGAAATATCAATAAAGAGGAAACCGCTATAAAAATAAAGTCAATAACAAGTTCATCCTAGAGTTCATATATCTGAGGTACCACAGAAGGTTTAGCCTCTCATACTATTAAAAGCGATAACATGGATACAAGAGGAAGACATAATTGAAAGCATATAATTCTCCCTAATCACGATGTCTCCTTCACCTTCAATCTTCTCCCAAAACCCTAGACGTCACTGCGAAAATCGTCTGAGACTAATCTACCCAAAAGTTCTACTGGGCCCGCCCAAAGATGTCTGATCTCTTCCTGTGATAGGGTTTATAAAGGCTGAAAAAAGATGAAACATGACATGCCTAGGTCGTGTTTATCCTATATTTAATTTTGGATAAATTTTTGATAACTTTGGGATTAAGTTAACATGTTTTCAGATAATCCTGAGATAACTTCGGGATTAAGTCAGAGTGATATTCCAGGCATGCGTAGTCTTCATCACGGGTTGATCGGATGGTCATATCATCTCGGATTAATCTAAAATTTTAATTGAGTGTTCCTAACGCCTTGTTATTCAATCTGAATGGTGGAGATTGGCTTTAGAGTTCTGTAGCTTTTGTAATAAATTCCTGACTTCTACAGCTCATTCAAACTGCTCACAACCCTATCTCCTCCTTTCTTTTCTTGCTCTTTTGTCATAAAACACCTCTTTTGATTGGAGCTTGATCAACCCTAACTTTTTCACCACATAAAAATAAACACTCTATTTGTAAGATGTCCTTTAAGCTTCTTTTGCTCTGAATTATCTTGATTTTTGCTTCTTTTGTTACGGGGACCTATTATCCTGCTCAATGACACAAAATACCCAACATAGCACAAAAATAGAGAAATCTATGCGGAAAGACAAGCAAAGTGCATGTAAATATAGTATGAAAATATCTATAACTATGCACTCATTAGTCGCCATCACCATTTCGCTAAATTTGTTGTATTGAAACATTTCAGGTCAATTATTCCCCATCCACCATTTTCCTTTGGTCTACATAGATGGTTCCAGCTCAACAGTCGGTATACTTTTTTTGCAAGTCCGACCAATTCTAGAGGAAATCCCGTCATAACACGTTGATGCAGTTTATAACCCAGTCAGCGAGTTTATAAATAGTCATCCAATAGTTAGGGATCATAGAGAGGATTGAGTTGATTAGGGTATCCCCCCTCCCATACAGAGGAGTCTTGCTTGTCAGGAGCTCATTCTTTTCTTGACTTTTTCAATCAATTGTAGCCAATCCTCTCTGTTTGGTTTTGTAACAGATAGCGGGATGGCCAAGTATTTTACCGACAACCTCTCATTCTTGCGGTTAAGTATGTATACCATAGATTCTAGTGTGTGTGTGTGTGTGTGTGTGTGTGTGTGTGTGTGTGTGTGTGTGTGTGTGTTTGCTCTAATAGTAATGAGAGAGCTTTTGTGGTAGTTTATTCTGAGGTCGCATATGTCCTCATACAGATGGAAAATAAGCTTAATAATTTACAGGTGTCCTAACTCTCATGTATTGAGTACCAGTAAATCATCTGTATATTATAGGGAGGTCATCTCTTCTATATTTGTCCCTCCACATATAATCCCTATGTAGAGATTCGCTCGATTTGTTGTAGTTATCATTAAGTTAAGAACATCAGGTACCAGAACGAATAGCAAGGGGGCTAGTGGGTTCCCCTGTCTTAGACCCCTTTTGTGTCTCACATATCCCCTGGGTGATTAGTTGATAAGAATCTTTGACTTTGATGTAGTAAGAATGGCCTGAATCCATGATACCCACTTGGCCCCAAAAGCTCACACCATAAGCATTTCCAGAAATAAACCCTAATCTACCATGTCTAAATCTTTTTCGAAGTCTATTTTGACTAGTACCCCATCTTGTTGACCCTTTTTTATCATGTATATCAACTCTTTGGCAGCCAGAATGTTATTCTGGATTCACCTTCCTTTTATAAAGGTCATTTACACCTGATCAATTAGATTGTGGATGATCATTTGTAGTTTATGTGCTAGCACTTTTGTGATAATCTTCATCGAGCAATTTATTAGACTAATTGGTTGGTTGTCCTTGATCTCTACTAGTGCTTTTGTTGTGGGTATGAGAAGGATGTGCACCCAATTTATCCTGTATAGTAGGGCACAACCATTATAAAAGTTGGAAAATAATTTCAGGAGATCATTTTTCATAAAACCCTACCCCTATTGGTATACTGTCATTAGGAATCCATCCGAGCATGGGGCCTTGTTTTGGTTTAGCTCTTTGATGGCTTTCATGATTTCCCCTTTAGCGAATTATACTTTCAGGTGCTCCAAATCTATTCTTTGCTTGTGAGAGAGTATTTGGTAACAATTCGAAGAGTACCGGGTCTCCCTTGCATGTCCCATGATCCCTTGAAAATGGGTAAGGTAGCAGATATTTCTCCCTCTATGGATAATGAAATGCTCAGCTCTTCTATTGTATATATCCAGTTCCTGCATCTTCTTTTGTTTGCCATAATGTGGAAGAATTTTGTGTTGTTATCCCCTCTTTCAGCCAAGTCATCGTGGAGAACTGCCTCCACTTTGCTTTCTCTTCCCTGATAATGTCTTCATATTCTCTCTGGGCGGATAAGAATTCTTGTGTTTCTCTCCCAGGAGATCCCTTATCTTCTGTAGGGACCTCTAGCTTTCATAGGGGTTCTTTTCTTCCAACGGTGGCGATGCAATTTAATTTCTATGTGCCATTTTTTTAGTTGTGTCGTTAGAAGGGACATCTTTTTTTCAATCAGGAAGCCCCATTCCCTTTGTAATAGATAGGGCTAATGACATTTTTCATCTCTAGAAACAGTACGATTGTTCACTTTCATCCTTGTATTTTCATTTTGTTCAATACGATCCCTGTGTAGTGCGTATTTTTTTCAAATACGGTCCCTGACGCTAATGCGGCATTGATGTGGCAGCTAAGTGGCATAAGAATGAAATACAAGGGTTTTCTTTTTGTTTTTCTATTTCACAGGTCGAAGTATTTTGCTTAAGTGACTTGACATGTGGTGGTATACGCTGATGTGGAGTGACATGTTAGCTTAAACATTTTTAAATAGAAAATTTAAGCCATGCAGCTGACGTGACAAAACTTTTTACAAAATTACAAAAATATTTAATTCTTTAATAAACAACATAACTAACCTCTTTATATGCAAAGAATATCAATTACAAAAAATACTAATAATTAAACTCTTCATTTCCAAATGATTTTGCCAAACCCAAACCCTAACCCTTCTCTTTCTCGCCTCCTCCTCCTTGTAGTTGCCGCCCAAGAGCTCTACCCTCGCCTCCTCCCTCTCCTCCTCACCTATCCAATGGAAACTCCTCGATATCCTCATCGCCGAGCTCTCCCTCTCCCTCACCCTCCCCCACCGGCCAAACCTTCTGATGGCGCCGCACCTCCCCCTCCGTTTTAATCGGGCCCCTCGGTCCCGACCTCCTCTCCCTCCGGCACCACCCCGACCCCAACTCTGCTGTCTCACTCCTCCTCCATAACCCCTTCTCCCACTCTACCTCTCGCATCACCCTTTCGGGTGACCTCAATCTCGATCTCTCCCCGACCTAGCTTTGGCGCGGGTTTGCCGATATTGATAAGAGGTTCACGGAGCTGGCATGACAATGAATATAAATCCAATCTTGTTTTCTCAAACTTGAGCCAAACTTTTTGATGTGCACAAGAATTCTCTCCCCAAAATCATTGTTTCTATTGTTTATCAATTACCCCAAAAAAAACTCAGTTTTCATGACTGGAATACCATAAGCAAAGTCTTGGAATGTTTATCAGTGAGAAGCCTTTGGTTGTGTGTGTTGTCTATTGTATTTGAACTAGGTAAGTGATGAAGGAACACCAAGTGATATAATTAAACTTGTTGATCTAGAAGCTTGATTTGTAGAGTAGATGTAACTTGACTCTATGGTGACGAGCCAAGCATAAACTGTTGGCCTTTATAAGTTCTTTTGGAATGTTTATGTTCTAAATTAAAATTGTTGCTGATTCTCATCAATGTAGATCAAATATATTATTGTTGAATCTTTAGTCAGATCAATAGTTTGCATCTTGAATTACTTGTACGTTGTTTGGAAAACTGAAGTACTTTTAGGGGATAAATTTCTTTTTAAGTTTGATGTATATTCTCTAGCTTAAATCAATTTTTGTAATTAAGGACAGGTTTCAGGTTTCACCAGGTATGAAGCATCTCTGAATCAAGCCCGCATATATTACTTTCACTTAATTGCTTTGACTTTAGATATGTCTATTCTTTCTACATAACAGTAAATTATGCAAACAAATTCAACCATGAATCCAATAACTATCTGGGGATTGGAGAAGGGTGTTGCAATGCTTGAGCAAGATCAATATAAGGCAACCACATGGGCGGGAGCAAAAACCGGCCATAGGTAGAGCTTCGATTCAACTGATAATGGTACAAAAGATATGAGCCTTACAAGCTTCTTGAGGTCTTTGTAGGACAAGAACTTGTCCCTCTATGCAGGGATTGTCTCTTTTATTTGCCTCTGCACGAACCCTCGCAAAAGCTTAGCCGGGGAGAAATTGAGGTTGAGGTAGCCCCGAAGGGTGATGTGCGCGGTGGCAGAGGTAGAGTAGGAGGAGGGGTTGTGGAGCAGGAATGAGACGTTAGAGTTGGGGTTGGGTGGTGGCGGAGGAAGAGGAGTTGAGAGCCGAAGGGCTTGATGAAAATGGAGGGGGAGGTGCGACACCACCGAAAAGTTTGGCATGTGGGGAGGATGAGGGGGTAGGAGAGCTCAACCATACGGATGTTGAGGAGTTGGCATTGGAAAGTGTGGATGAGAGGGAGGGGGCGAAGGTGGAGCTCTTGGGCAGCGGTGGCAAGAAGGAGGTGGCGAGAAAGAGAAGGGTTAGGGTTAGGGTTTGGCAAATTGATTTGGAAATGAAGAGTTTAATTATGTATATATTTTTTTGGTAATTGATATTCTTTGCATATAAAGAGGTAAATTTAGTGTTTATTAAAGAATTAAATATGTTATAATTTTGTTAAAAAAAATTACCACATCAGTAGCATGGCTTAAATTTTCTATTTAAAAATGATTAAAAATTTTTGCTAACGTGGCACTCGACGTTACTATATACGACCATATGTCAAGCCACCTAAGTAAAATACTTCTACCTTTGAAATAGAAAAACAAAAAAAAACCATGTATTTCATTTGTATGCCACTTGGCCGCCACATTAGCGCTGACGCGCTACGTCAGCATTAGGGTTCATATTTCAACAAAATACGCAAAACACAAGGGTCGTATTGAGCAAAATGAAAACAAAAGGATGAAAGTGAACAATTGTAATGCCTGCCCCGAAATAAATAAAGATTTCTATTTATTAAATCTTAAATGGGAAATTTAAGATATTTAAACAGATAATTTCAAGGAAATTATCACATTGTTATTTAATCCCGATTAAATAAGTACTGATTAATCCAGATTAAGTGTAAGTAATCCAGATCAATTACCGAGAAGGAAACAGGAAAAAGATAAAGTCCCGGGAAAGGTGGATCTAGTCGAGGACAGAGACTACCCCGTGATGCCACAGTGAGCCCGTGACTAGAGAAAACGATTACAGCCGATGTTCTCGGATCTGGTCTAACGAGAGACGGATCCCGCTGTTTGACAGTACACCCGTGCCGCTGGCATCGTTGACCGAGATTCGCGGATCCAGGTCGGGCCCGGGGACGAGAGAATTATTGCGGTGGACCCCACTCAGAATAGTAGACCCGTGAGTGAACAGTACACCCGTGAATGCATAGTAAACATGTGCATGAACAGTAATCATGTGACTTGAATAAAAAAACTAAAAACTAAACTAATATTTTTATATAAGACAAGAGAGGAGAGAGAGAATGAAATCTCTCTCTCTCTCTCTCTCTCTCTCTCTCTCTCTCTCTCTCTCCCTCTCCCTTCTTCTTCAGCTGCGCCTGGCCCTTACCCGCGCCCTCCACGCCGAGCTCCCCCGCCCGGCCCTCGCAGCCCGCCTTCGGCCCGAGCCTCGTCGCGCGCCGCGTCCCGCCGCACCCGCCCAGCGCCCACGCCCAGCGCCCACACTTCCTCGCGCCGCGCTCACCGCCTTCGCTGCCCGCGTCCCGGCTGCCGAGCCCCTCGGCCCGACCACAGCCGCAGCCCCAGCGCCCCACGCTGGCCCGCCGACCCAGCGTGGTGGCTCGCCACGCCGGCCGGATCTGCGTCCCCGCGACTGCGTGCGTTCGTGACTGGCGGTCGCTGCCCTGCGGCAGCCCACTCCCTGCTCGCGTCCCGGCCTGCAGCACCGCCCAACCCACCGGCCTACGCCCTACCTCTAGCCAGCACGAAACGCGCCAGCACCACCTCCTTTCCTCTTTTATTTCAAAAATTCCGCTGTTATTGCTATTTCTGATTAATTGCTGTACAGGAATCTCTAAGGCCTTACGCTTGAATAGGGGTCAGTCCCTATTCGGGTCCGGCCGGTTGGTCACGTGCCCGGGCCGAGGTTCAAGACATTACAACTAAAGTGGTATCAGAGACGACAATCCAAGTCACCCTAGTTGTCTTAGCAGCTTAGGAGTTGAGTCTAAATTTTTATTAAGAGAGTGGGTTGGGTAGTGTACTAACACTTGAAATATTTTTCTCAATTTCAGAAGTCATGCCTCCAAGATGACCGGGCCGACCTCGCAAGCTGGTGGAGCTCCCTCCCCCGGAGCCTCTGCATGATTCAGATAGAGAGGGCCAACAGATGCCAACCCCTGAGACTGAGGGGTATCCAGATCCCGCAGTTGGAGGATACCCAGACCCTGTAGCCGGGGGATACTCAGGTTTTACAGCTGGAGGTTATCCAGGCCCCGTAGGAGGAGATTATCCAGGCCCCTCAGTAGGAGGATATCCAGGTCCTGCAGCGGGAGGGTATCCAGGCCCCGTAGCAGAAGGGTATCCAGGCCCCACAGGAGGAGGATATCCAGGTCCCTCAGCAGGAGGATACCCGAGTCCTACAGCCGGAGGTTTCACTGGTCCCGTACCTGGAGGACCGGTTGACCCCGCAGCACTATCAGGGATGATGCATGAGATGATGCTGTTCATACGCGAGCAGCGCCAGCAACAGCAGTGGCAACAGCAGTGGGAGCAGCAGCAGCAGTGGCACACCCCACCACCGCCCCTACCCCACCTACGGCTGCAGAGAGCAGCCCGACTATACTGGTGGAGTTCAGGAGACATGGGTCGATACCGTTTGAGGGGGGTATTGACTCGACAGCGGCTGAGCAGTGGATTGATGAGATGGAGGCTACCTTCCAGGTCATGCAGAGCTCTGAAGAAGATATGGTCAGCTTGGCCAAGTACATGCTGAAAGGCCGTGCCAGAAGCTGGTTCAAGGCCGAAGTCCAGAGTAGAGGTGAAGAAGCCTTCCAGACTTGGGAACAGTTTAAGACAGCCTTCTTCAACAAATATTTCTCAGCAAGCAGGAAGGCTCAGATGGTACATGAATTTATTAATTTGAAGCAAGGAACCAGTACTGTGGATGAGTATGAGGCAGAGTTTGAGCGTTTGTCCCGCTTTGCCCCCTTTCTTGTAGAGGATGACATGTGCAAGGCCCGACAGTTTGTGGGTGGTTTGAGGAGCAACCTCAGGCGATTTGTGACACCATCACTCAGACTGCCTTTCCATGAGCTGGTGGACATAGCCAAGGACGAGGAGGTCGCATTGCGAGAGACCCAGGATCTATCTAGGCGAGAGCAGGGCAGTGGCAAAGGAAAGAATCCCAGGAAGAGCGAGTCTTTAGGGGGCAGCTCAGGACGCTCCAGGAGTGAGCGCAGGTCACAGCCATACAGCAGGTCATAGACATCCTCGTCAACCGGGTCTAGAGGCAAGGAATCATCAGGGAGTGGCTCCCGTCAAACTAATTGCAGCCGTTGTGGAGGTTTGTAGAGGGATTCTCTCGTTTAGCACTACCCATGACTAGGCTGACCCGGAAGGGTGCTCCTTTCATCTTGACGGAGGACTGCGAGCAGAGTTTTATAGAACTGAAGAATTGATTGGTATCTACACCTATCTTGGCCCTACCAGAGAGCGGGTGTGGATACGAAATCTACAGTGATGCTTGCAAGATAGGTTTGGGGTGCGTCCTTATGCAGAATGGGCGAGTCATTGCCTATGCTTCAAGGCAATTGAAGTCGCATGAGGAGAACTACCCCACACATGACCTAGAGTTGGCAGCAGTGGTATTTGCCTTGAAAGTTTGGCGCCACTTCCTCTACGGCGTGCCATGTGAAGTGTATACAGACCATAAAAGTCTGAAATACATATCCACACAGAAAGAACTGAACATGAGGCAGAGACGCTGGCTGGAACTGATCAAAGACTATGACCTTAGCATTCACTACCACCCAGGCAAGGCTAATGTGGTGGCTGATGCATTGAGAAGGAAGGTCAATTACGGAGCTGCCGCAAACCTTACTGAGCAGATACCTCTTCTGGAGGAGATGAGGAGGCTTGAGCTTGAGGTGATTGAGCCGAGCTCAGAGGTGAGCGTTGCTACTCTATGCATACGACCTACCATATTGGATAGGATCCGGGATACCCAGAGACAAGATAGTAGGATGGTGGACATTTTGAACAAGATGAAACAAGGCTTGCCAACACAGTTCCGGATCCACGAGGATGGCATGATTAGATTTGGGGATCGGGTATGTGTACCCAATATACCAGAGCTCAAGAGAGACATAATGGAGGAAGCACACTACTCGAGCTACGCGATGCATCCCAGGGGTACCAAAATGTATCGTGGATTGAAGAACTACTTCTGGTGGAACGCCATGAAGAAGGAGATAGCTAACTTCGTGGCTCATTGCCTTACCTGCCAGCGAGTGAAGGCAGAACACCACAAGCCAGCAGGGAAGCTACAACCCCTACCAATACCAGAGTGGAAGTAGGAGCACATCACGATGGACTTCGTGACTGGCTTACCTCGGTTTCAAAAAGGAAATGAGGACGTGTGGGTGATCGTCGACCACCTGACCAAGTCGGCGCGTTTCCTGGCATTGACACGTAGGATGGGTTTGGCCCGACTGGCCAGGTTGTACATGGACAAGATCGTCTGTCTACATGGCATACCAGTGACGATCTAGATTCGTCTCAAAATTCTGGGAAAGTCTACATGAAGCTCTGGGTACTCGATTGACGTTTAGCACTGTCTTTCATCCACCGACGGATGGTCAATCGGAGAGGACAATCCAGATTTTAGAGGACATGCTGAGGGCATATGCCCTAGACTTCTCAGATTCTTGGGATGAGCACTTGACAATGGCAGAGTTTTCCTACAACAACAGTTATCAGGCAAGCATCCAAATGGCACCATACGAAGCCCTATACGGACGGCCGTGCCGATCTCCTATATTCTGGAATGACGTGGGAGAACGGGCTTTCGAAAGACCTGAGGAAGTTCAGAATGCAAAATAAGTAGTAAAAGTTATCAGGGAAAGGTTGAAGTGCGGACAAACACCGTTCTATGCTGGAGTTTCAGGTGGGCGACAAAGTACTTTTGAAAGTATCACCCATGAAAGGTGTGATGAGATTTGGACAGTGCGAGAAGCTTAGCCAGCGGTACATTGGACCTTTTGAGGTATTGGGCCGAGTTGGAGTAGTGGCATATCGGTTGGCCCTACCTCCGAACTTGGCCCAGGTTCACAATGTCTTCCACGTCTCTATGTTGAGGAAGTGCTTGACCGACCCATCTCAAGTCATAGAGTATGAGCCGGTAAAACTTCAGTAGGATTTGACTTACGAGGAGTGGCCGGTAGAGAAACTTGACTACAAGGAGCAACAACTCAGGAATCAGAGCATTCCTTTAGTCAAGGTAAGATGGAACAACCACATTGGTGGTGAAGCTACCTGGGAACGCGAAGCCGACATGAAGAAGCGTTACCCAGATTTGTTTGAGTAATCTTTGATGTGAGTTTAGGGACTAAACTCCTATAAGGGGGGGAGATTGTAATGCCTGCCCAGAAATAAATAAAGATTTCTATTTATTAAATCTTAAATGGGAAATTTAAGATATTTAAACAGATAATTTCCAGGAAATTATCACATTGTTATTTAATCCTGATTAAATAAGTACTGATTAATCCAGATTAAGTGTAAGTAATCCAGATCAATTACCGAGAAGGAAACAGGAAAAAGATAAAGTCCCGGGAAAGGTGGATCTAGTCGGGGACAAAGACTACCCCGTGATGCCACAGTGAGCCTGTGACTAGAGAAAACGATTACAACCGATGTTCTCGGATCTGGTCTGACGAGAGACGGATCCCGCTGTTTGACAGTACACCCGTGCCGCTGGCATCGTTGACCGAGATTCGCGGATCCAGGTCAGGCCCGGGGACGGGAGAATTATTGCGGTGGACCCCACTCAGAATAGTAGACCCGTGAGTGAACAGTACACCTGTGAATTCATAGTAAACATGTGCATGAACAGTAATCATGTGACTTGAATAAAAAAAAAAAACTAAAAACTAAACTAATATTTTTATATAAGACAACAGAGGAGAGAGAGAATGAAATATCTCTCCCTCCCTCTCTCTCTCTCTCCCTCTCTCCCTCTCCCTTCTTCTTCAGCTGCGCCTGGCCCTTGCCCGCGCCCTCCACGCCGTCGAGCTCCCCGCCGCCGGCCCCTGCGCGCAGCCGCCCCGGCCTTCCTGGCAAGCCCCGTGCGCCGCGTATCCCGCACACCAGCGCGCCCACGTGCTCACGCCCCACGCTTCGCTCACCGCGTCCCGCCGGAGACCCTCGGCCACGCACCAGCGCCCAGCGCCAGCGAGCCCGCCCGCGGCTACAGCCGACCAGCGCCCGGCAGCCGCCACGCGCCGGTGGATCTGCGTCTCCCGCGTCCTGACCCGGCGGAGTCGCCTGCAACCCTCAGCCGGCAACCCACTCCACTGCCAGATGCCGGCTGCGGCCGCCGCTTCCCCTACGCCCTACTTCCGGCCAGCACGAAACGAGCCAACACCACCTCCGTCGGCCTCGTTCGGCTCAAATCTGGTTCCGACTGCCTTGCAGCTCTGTTGTGCGCTCAAATCCGTGGGCCTGCAGCTCGTCAGCGCCCCCGCGTGCAAATCCCCGCCGATCGGCGACGACGGTGAAAATCTGAACCCGAATTGGGGATTTACCGAACCTATTATATGCTAATCAACGAAATTGGACTAATTGTATGAAATTGAGAATAATTGATTGTTAAATTGATGAAATCCATGTGTAATGGATCGTATGTGTGAATGTTTGTTTCAATATCGGAGCCCGATAAACAGGGAGGTGCTGTTCGATTTTCATTTGAAATCGAGTTCGAGCCGCTCCCTTCAGGGTGTGGTTCGGGGCAGCAATGGTACCCCCGATCGGCACAATTAGCATGCCATTGGAAGGGGGGAGAAGAGAACTTTCCAACGAAAGCTAGATCGGGGAAATCCGACTTACGGATTGAAAATTATTGGCAGTTCTCGGTGACTGCATGCTAGAGTGAAAATACGGAGTTTTGTAGGGACCTAGTGTGCCCACTTAAACCATTTAATTATGCATGATTGTGAGCATCAAGTATAATTAACTAGGTTGTATGCTATTTACTAGATCCTGATCCGGACGCGTGAGACGCGACGAGGATTAGGGGATTTCTCTCCAGATCAGGTAGGATCTTGCACGGGGTTTTGTGAGTATCTCATTCCTCTTACTTAGCTTATTATTCTTGTATTCTTGTATTCTTATTTCCTCGAGAGGTTCCCAATACATATTCGAGATGGGTTTCCTCATATGTATCGGCTTTATATCTCGGGGAGATTGTTACCTTCTTATTTTCTTATGCGTATTTTAGTGGAGTTTGCCCCGGCAGAGGGTGTATAATATCTGGCCACGAGGCCCCAGCAGAGGGTGTATAATATCTGGCTACGAGGCTCTGTCAGAGTGTGATACTATCATCTGTGTACTCATTCACATTCCCGATGCTTGTTATTTGCTTGATGTTGTTGTACTTACATATTTATACTTCTTTTATTCCGTTCTTTGCTAGTGGCTCTCGCCATCTTTACTGCTTTTCTAACAATCCTAGTGAGCCTTCTTCTTTGGCTCATGCACTTGTTTATGTGCCTCTCAGGTTCAGACGAGGAGGAGTTGGGACGAGCCTAGGCAGGGGTTTCACCGAGTAGCTGACTCGAGAGTTGTTTTACCTTGAGGTCTGCGTACCTCTTTTATTCAGAGTGTGTGAGACTTGTAATATGCATGTTCCTTGTTGTTATGGATTACTAGGGGTGACTGGACTAGATCCTAGTCTTGGGTTGTATAAACTCAGTATTGTATTTGTATGGAGTTGTATAAACTCCTTTCCTCTTTTATTTCACAAATTCCATTGTTATTGCTATTTTTGATTAATTGCTGTACAGGAATCTCTAAGGCCTTATGCTTGAATAGGGGTCAGTCCCTATTCGGGTGCGGCCGGTTGGTCACATGCCCGAGCTGATGTTCGGGGCGTGACAACAATTGTACTATTTTCAGGGAAGAAAAGTGTCTTTAACCCTAATTGATACTATCCCACCATTCCTTGATCATCTCCAAAAAATCCCCTATTCTTTCCCCATTCCCTACTGAATATGAATGTCCCTCCTTGTTGCGCATGTGTGCCACATTACAGGCAGATCGGTGTGTGATCCGATCTTACCCTTGGGATGGTCATTTACCATATCCTCTGGTAGTTTGTGAGCCATTCCAGGGATAATAGAAAATGGTCCAACCTTGCCATAGTTGGCTTGGAACGCCCATTCGGCCAAGTGTATTGACCCCCTTGCAGAGGTGGGTTAAACTGCTGCAGTTACTAAATTGTATCCTCAAAATGTTCACAAAGTCCTGCCTACTTTGGGGGCCTTGATTGTGCTCACACTTGTTTCTGGTGGGGTTAAAGTCACCACCAATTATCCAGGGTCCATCCCTTCTTATTCTGATGGACTTAATCTTCTCCCAAAATTACTCTTTTTAGGACCTATTGCAGGGCCAATATACAGTTGTTAGTATCATCTTAGTACTAATCACTCTCTCTTCTAGGATGACTGTTATAGAGCAATTGTCTTGGTGCGTGTTGACCATTTTGAATATTTTATAGCTCTAGTTGATACAACATCCTTCTCTGGTATTGTTGTTTGGTTGCGGTAGTTTTTCATTGTATGCGTTCCCCTCTAGATCCTGTCATCTATTACTTGGAGCGTTGTTTCCTAAAGACAAAAAATGTCCACCTTGTGTTGTAGCAAGTAGTCTTTGATCAGGAAACACTTTTCCGTTTTCTCATCCCCCTCACATTTTATGAGATGAGCTTCATTAACTAACGGGTTAAAGACATTTTTGGTCCCTGTACTATGGCCTAATGTTCATTTTGATCTGTATAGAATGAAAATGTTCAATACGGTCCCTGTACTTTCAGGTTTATGGCAATTACAGTCCCTAATGCCGACATGAAGGCCAGTTGGCATATGGTTTATATACAACCTATTTTTATTCTAACGTGGTAGCCTACGTAGCTTGCATATGCTAACGTGGCGTGATGATGTGGACTTTGAGTAGTTTAATTTTTAAATAGTGACATGGCATGCCACATCATCATAAATGAAAAATTTCCAAAAAAAAAATGTCATTTGTACACAAGATTTTGTACATTAATCATAGCAATAAACTTGGAAAATTGCATAAAAATGACATGATTATTTTGGAAAAAAATGGAAATTCTTGTCACATTATTATTGATTTTGTAAGGAAACACAATACCATGTCAGCAATAGATTAAATCAAAAAATGAAAGTTGCTATGTAGTTGTTGATGTGACATTATTTAAAAAAATGAAAGTTTTGTCACATTATTAATGATTTTATAAAGTATAACCATGCCATGTCAGCAATAGATTAAATCAAGGGCATTTTTTATGTAACTGTTGACGTGGCATTAGCTTTTTTAAAAAAAAATCAAAGTCTTATCACATTATTAATGATTTTTTAAAGTATATCTAATATTGTAGGTTTATGCAAATTTTCAGGTTTATTGATTTGATTAATGTACAAAATTTTGTCTAAAAAGGCCATAATTTTTTTTTGTTGGAATTTTTGTGATCTTTTATTTTCTTAATAATGATGTGGCATACCACATCAGCATGCCAAGTCAGCATACTGATGTGGCATGATGACACGACATGCCACATCATAATTAAAAAATTAACCTACTCAAATTCCACATCATCATATGCAAGCCACGTTGGCTGCCACGTTAGAATAAAAACTAGGTTGTATTCAAACCAAATGCCAGCTGGTCTCCACGTCAGTATCAGGGACAGTAATTGCCACAAACCCAAATTACAGGGACCATATTGAATATTTTCATTGTACAGGGACCAAAATGAACATTATGATATAGTATAAGGACCAAAATTGGTTTTAAATCTTAATTGACTAATTAGCGCCCTATCTCATGTCCCTTTCTACCTCTTAGTGCTTAGTTGTGCCTTTTGGACTGCCCTTTGGTTCTTTCCGCTTCTAGGTTTCGTATATGGGTGAGATATGTAGTCATATCATCCCCAGAGTGTTCTAAGTCAACTTCTACCATTAGGGCCGCCGATATAAGTTTCCTGTCAGGCCATTCTGAAAGGGTAAGAGGAACAGTAGAAAGTTTAGAGAGGTTACCATCTCGTTTAGGTCGTTCCACGTGCCCTTTTGTTACCCTGGCCTCCTTGTCCAAATCATTCCATGCTTGGCCTATGTTTGGCATTCCGGGCTTAGCTTTTATCAGCCTGTCTCTTGGTCTTGGAGGGGAATTGATAGCTCTCTAAAGAGAGCTATTTTAGTAGGCAATTATCATATGTTTAAGGTCGAGATGTATGGCTTTGAGTGAATTTAATATGAATTTGGTCTCGAAATGCGCTATCTATCCAAATTAGCTGCCACACTTGATTTATGCATGTTTTCCACCTGTTTTATATCTATAGATGCTAAATCGAGTGAATTTTGTATATATAAGGTGAAAGCTGAGCAGCTAAGGTTTGGTATCGGGATGCATGTAGGTGGCATCGCAATGTCTACAGAGGACTCAAGGAAACTCTTGGGAGAACTTGGGCATCACGATGTCTAAGAAGGAAACAAGCACACTTCTTCGGAATTCAGTGACATCGCGATGCCTGCAGGCTACATCGCGATGTCCAAATTAGAGCATCTTTGGAGTTGGAGTAGCATCGCGATGCCTGCAGGTCGCATCGTGATGCCCTAACTTTGGAGCTTCTTGGGAAAATCAGAGACATTGCGATGTCTATAGCTTTTATCATAAGTTTCCAAGTTTCATTTACATCTCGATGCTCGACCTAACATCACGATGTAAAATGCTGGAGGGGTATAAAAAGGACACGATTTTCTAGGTTTTGACATCTTTGGTCTCCACGAGCGGCTGTGAGTAGATAGTAACGATCCAAAGGCTTTCAACAACATTTAAGGTTGGGTTTACTCAACACAAGAGGGGGGATTCATCAATCTTTTGTTCTTGAATGCTTAATTCTTCTTTTTGTACTTAGACATGGATGTTTATGTTAATCAAGTCATTTCTTTGAATCTATTCTTTGTAATTGCAGCTTAAACATCTACTCTATGGTTGAATGAACTTAATGACTTGATATTTTAATTAAACTATGTTTGCATTGGTTGAGTTGTTATGGATATGCCTATGGTTTAATACTGACTCTAATCGTTTGCCGTCGGGTGATGACAAATCTTTGTTCTCTATGCATAGACATATGTATGCGAGAATCATATTAGAATCATAGGAGCGGAGTGACAGCCGTAAAGGTTAATAGCTTAGAAAAAGGCAATAGTTTCCATGGTGATGATAGAGTCTAGGTCTATAATGTTTCTCCTTACACCATAGACATATAGGGAGGAATTGAAGCATGTTTCTTAGATATAAGGAACTTGTAGGCTACACCCGGAGTGCACACAACTAGGCTTATCATTGGTTATCCCGTAACCATAGCAACAACGTCATTATAGAACATAGGAGAAAATTTTCACAAGTCATTTGAGCCATACAACCCTAGATGCTTATCATCGAGAGTTTCACCCCAAGCAACCTTCGTATTTCCTTTGGATTTGTAGGAATTAAACACATTTCCATTATTTGATTCACTGACTCTTCGAGTGACTTAGTACACTTCTACTCACTTGGACCTAGTTCACCGCTCCCTAAGGATTTGATGTGGTACTTACCAGAATTTTATTACTTGCGACCACCTGCGCTTATGTGTGGAGGCTCGAGTTCTTGCACTCATAGCCGATGGTCATTAGGGATCTACCATCGCTCCCAACATATATGTTTAAATGACTCTGGGGGATTTTGGCTATTTGCCATTTTTTCAAGTTCCTCATTTTCTCTTAACAATTCTTATATTGCATCTGAAACCATGGTCCAAGACCCTTTGATAAATCTGAGGGCCATCTTTGTTGATGTCAATGTTTAAACCCTCCCCAAAATCAACGGCTTTGATAAGAGTGTTCAGCCCTTGATTACCAGTATTAATCACCTGATTAGGTTCACTAATCATGTGAGCATGTTGAGCAATTAGTGGAATAATTTCCTCATTCGGGATTATATGTAGAGATTGACTCATTAGGCCAGAGTATTCAATAGTATTTTCATTTTCCACTGTTATTGGGCCATTATAATCAATAGATGCTCCATTATTCACTGCAAGTGGCCCTATTTGGTAGGCTAAATTAATTATGGCCATCAGTTTAAACTTTTCGTACTCTTACGGGTTGTTTAGTGTGGGCCTCGACACATCCACCCATAGCCCTTTTGTTAGCCATAATGGGGCCCTCCGCTATGTGGTCATTGCATAATGGGCAGTCCCTCTTGAGTCAGCGCAAGCACCCATGCCTCTCAGACGGACGTCCCTTTGGTCCCCATTTGCTAATATGGCTGCTTACGATTCCTTGGTTCTACCGTGTCAACGCTCGCGTTACGCGTGCCAAGTGGTAATCTCATGATTGTTCCTTCCTCGCGATCCGCTCCGGCTCATGGTGAAACATGTCTTTGCCTACCAAACCCTACTCCGTGTGAGTTAGAGGGTTGCCCGCTAACACCCCGATTTAGGGCTGACCCTACCCATCTAGAGCACCGTAGTAACCGCTGGTCAATAGGAGTCGCTTGGCCGGTCCTTGCCACTAATGGGACGGTGTTCCTTTTCCCGGATATGGATTACTGTATACGATTGTCACCGGAATTGATCCATGGTACGCTTTTCATGCTGTAGGACCCCTTCCCTTTTTCATCTCAAAACAAATGAGCTTTTCCCCCTAAAATTTGCTCTTTTAGAGCCTCCTTTCCTATGCGAGCTTCCCTCACCGGAGCTGCAACTTCTGGAGGTTCAAAGGTCAGCTTCTCCTCGCTGAACGACAGCTCTTCTTGTCCTGACTCCATCTCTACTACGAAAGCATGCTTACGGCTCCCTTTGTTAGCCTTTATGGTGATTGGCAGCCGTTTTCCTTATCAGACCTGGATGACGGCCCAAACATCATTAGCATACTTCACACCATGTTCGTCGATTAAGATGAGTTCCCCTATCAGTTTCAGAAGCCTAGCCCGTGGTATCCCGATGCCAACAAAAGAACATGAGGCCTTTGAGAAGTACCTCTCTCTGTTCGCCTTCTCTTGTCAAAACAAGTCCGATGTACACGGCTCGAAATTGAGCGAAAACCGGGGTAAATGTATGGTCCCAACCTTCTCCAATTCACGTGCTTCCTGTTATAATACACTTAAAAGGCCGAATATAAATATATACAACTATAGGGACTAGAAGGTAAAATGGGTTGATACTTATCGAAATTAATGATTAGTCAAAGATCTAATCTAAAAACGGTTACAAATCCCATTACTTATCCCCTACGCCGTCGTTCTCACCCGAAACCCTAATCTGCCTCTTCCTCTCTCTCTCTCTCTCTCTCTCTCTCTCTCTCTCTCTTTGAATAGAGGCGCTTACTTGGTCGATCCAGAGACACGATAAGGAATTTCAGGTAGAAGGCTGTCAAGGTGAGGTCTCTATCTCTCATCTTTCACTCTTTATTCAGTTTTATTAAGCTCTCGTATTAATTCATGCAAATATGACTGGCAAACCCGTACCCTAATTTCGATGCAATTTGGTTGGAGAATTGAGAATCAATTTTATAAATATAAATATGTAGGCTTTTCTCTGAAAAAAAGAAATGGGGGAGGGGGGAAATTTCCTTATAATTCTAAACTTTTAGTCCAACAACAGCCATACACCACGTGAGTGATTTTTCTTTTAATATCTAGAATCTAGATTATTAGAATTATTTTTCATCACTTTCACTGCATACATTACTGTCACGTCTCCTCACGGATCAAAGGAACAATTACTATCACTTTTTGTAGTTGTTCATGTGCTAAGGTCAATGAAGAGTAATGTTTTCTATCACTGATTATACTTGGACTAAGAATGAGTTAGGTTTCGGTTTCCACATGATTCCAGGTGAAAATGGTCTGACTTTATCAATTTCACTTTTTCTATATATATATATCCCATCTGCCCTTGTTTTCACAATTCCTCTTTCTTTTTTACTTTGTTTTTTCCATGATCTCACTTGTTGGATTTTGTTGGTGATTATGATCCATCTGAAGGATAATAATTATGTGTGTGTTTTGTAACTTAATTAGAAAGGCCTGGAGTGTAGGTTGTGTTGGTGTTTTGTAGTTAGGCCCAATAATGAATACAACAGTGGATAAAATTTAGATACCTCAGTTACTGAGATTATATGTTTTCTTTATAGATCCTATTACTAGTACGGAGGTTTAAATTACGGTTAGATTAAGCTTGGAGCTTGGAGTTTGGAGGTAAGTATTCCACCTATAATTTAAGCAAAGTTTTTCAAATAACTTCATAGAAATTATTTTCATTATAAATGAATTATTTATTGACTTTATTTGATATTTCGAAGGAACTTTAAGCCATCTATCTTCTATACAAATTGAACCATGCTACTATATTGAGTTTTTGAGCTATAGCCGACTATTTGCTTGTAATCTTTTAGTCATAGCTATTTGGTTTGGCATATTATATGACTTCATTGGATTTATTGGGATTTTGTATATGTCTCCAAATGTGTCTATATTCTAACCTTTGTCAATGGGGGTTAAACATTGACCGTGTCGACACGTATTTGTTATGAACTAGTTCAACTTGTGATGTCGGTAATTATAGCAGTCTTCTGGTTTTATCGTGTTGTTGGTCATAATAGCAGCCTTTTGATTATACCATGTTGCTGTCATAACAACAACCTTGTGTTTTCTTACTCGTACCACAGGGGTAAATAGTGGTCATAGAATGTTTGAGAGACTTATTTACTTTGAGTACAAATATAAACCCTCTGCTTGTATGATTCTACGATATTTTCTGAGTATATTGTCTTACAAAATTACTTGATTTAGAACTGGTTCTGTGAATAAAATATAATTGTGATTCTTTAAGTTTGGTGAAGGGTTTTAAACCCATTTGACTTGATGATAGACCGCAAGACATGGGTTGGGTTTAGCCACGTTTAAGTACATAAAGGGTTAGGCTAAGTCAGGTTAGAAGATAAGCCCAAATTCAAGACTATAGTTAGGTTATTCAAGTTAGAAATAGTTAATGGCCTGCAGTCTGGTTGTCCCTTTCGAGGGATAGTTTAGTTATTTATACTTACTCGCTCCGGATGTGTAGTATATCGTTAGAAAGGTTTGGAAAAGATCTTTCTAACGAATCTTAGATCAGCCAGATCGGGTTCCGGATTAGAAGTTATGAGTAGTTCATTATGACTGTGTAGAATTTCCAGAATTCTGCATTAACACTAATGATAATAATAAACCGCTTTGGTTATGGTAATGGTACTGAGATCTAGTTGGTTTTACCAGATTTGGACGTAGAGACGCGTCAGGAGGAGATTTCGTGGGATTCCAAGCTTTGCAAATAGAGGTAAGTGACTCTTGCCTTGTTCCCACCCATCTTTGGGTTTCTTGATTTTGATATTGCTATTTATTAGCATGCTTGCTCTATTCATGATGATCTGTTGTTGATTTCATACACATGCCTGTTTCTTAATTTGTATTGCTCCTTCGTTATGTATGTGTATGGTTGATGAGCTAGAGGTAGTATTTACTGAACACAATCATCCGTTGATCGGTACATGGCCGTTGAAACACGTGAGCCTTCCTGAAAAGAGAGGAAGCAGCTTCTGGTGCTTCGTCCGGATGGGAGTGTATTAGTTTTCACTATCTCTTTGTTGATTGCTTGCGGAGCATACCCACTTGTGACCGGGACGATGTTGTGGAGACTCGTGGTGCTTGTGTGCAGGCTGGGTAGGTATGCGTTAGTGGAGCATGCATACTCATTGAGCATAGCTTCCTGTTGTCCGGCACTTGACCACGGAGACACACGGTACTTGTGTTGGTCGGGTAGGTGTGTGTAGGTTGAGTTTCGTTCTTCCGCCCAGATCAGTGGAGTATGGGGGCTCCGGTTGCAGGACGTGCGGGGACGAGGACACCTCGACGTTCTGGCATCCCATGCCAGAGGGGCAGTGAAACTCTGGTTGTCCACCCGTCAGTGGGATGATCTGTGCCAGGTATGCATTACATATAGGGCGCTCTTTGGACTCGAGGGTCTGGATGTGACTGAGATTGATAATCTGCTGAGGCTGGTTGTTGCTGACCGGGGGATCGTTTGCTGAGCTTCTTCTTAGAATTCTTTTCCCGGGCCTGAGAGATGCTGTTTGGATTAGGAGTCTTTGTCGTTGTTTATTGTTTGTGGTAGACTCTTAGGGTTTGGATTGTGCGGGGCGTGGCCCCGATTGTTGGCTTCTATTGATGGATGTTTTTAATATGTCTATTTTGACCTATCTGTTATTGTCTGATTTGGATTCTTTGTGATCCCTGCGTGGTACTTACTGAGCTTTTCTTTCGAAAGCTCACTCCACTTGCTTCTTTCTCTCTTTCAGGTTTTGAGGGATAGCTGGATCAGATTCAAGAGCTGCGCGAGGGGTTGGGATAGCTTGCCGAAGTTCGAGGACCTCATATGATTTTTGTTTTTGAGAGATGTTATTTTATAGGACCCCTATAAGGCCTGAATTTGTATAGACTACTATAGGGTATTTAAACCCTGATTTTATTTTTCATTGTGACTCTGAGTTATTGCTTATATTTTGTTTGAGATATTTTGGTTATTATTTGTTATCTGCTATGATTACTTAGGCCTTGTATCCAAGTAAAATGCGCCTCTGCTTGGGTACGGTCGGTCTGTGCACGTGCCCGAGGCCTGGAGTTCGGGTTGGGCGTGACAAAAAAATATGTATAAGTGTGAATAAAACCTAACCATCTATTGTCATAGAGTTTTTCCGTCACAATATGGCTATACTGACGCACGCTTTTAGTCATGGCATTTTTAGTGCCGATATAATTAAGCGTTTTTTCTGTGAGTAAAAATATTTTGATCTATACTCATACTTATTGACACTTTTACTTGCGCTTATGTTGTCATGAGTAAGTATAACATTTCTCGTAGTGTGTTGTTTTTATTGTTGTTACTGCTGCTACTCCTACCATTACTACTATTACTACTACTAATTATTTTTATTAGTATTTAAAAATAAAATTAAAAAGTAATTTACAATTAATTTATCCACAAATTTTGTATATAATATTTTCTTTTCTAATTTCATATATTTTATTTGTATAATTAACTTTTAAATACAGAACACATTTGAACTTATTCAATTCGTTCATTTTAATTTTAATCAAAATTATTTATAGAATAATTACATATTTTGCAAAGCTATGAATATATTGTTATGAATGAGAGCTACATAATTATGGTGAGTGTTTGAGGATGAAAAGTTGGGAAACTTGTCTATCTCCACCCCTTAACGGCAAGCATCTTTTTTTCTCCCTTAAACAGCTTTGTTTATTCATTCAAGAACAATTAAAATTTTAATTATTTTAATTATTTTGTTTGAAAAACGTTACGGAAATAGCATGATTGAAATTGAAAGAGGAGTATAATGGAATAGAATGTTCATAAGAATTATTAAAATATATTAGTATATTATTTATAATATATCTATTTTGTTTAACCTGTAACAATTATGCTATGAATTTAACTCTTGAATTCATTAGTCATGTTTTAATTGCATTAATGATATTTGATAATAATATTTGAGTTAGCCGGGTCAACTCAAACATGCCACAGTAAGGGTGCAAACGCGACGACACTGTAATGGTCATGCCTTGTTAGGCACAGCTCGACCTTGGGCCCGTGCTGAGTCGGGGTCTGCACGGTTCGCGTGCCAGCATGGCTCAAGCACGTTGGCCACCGGCACAGTATAGTTCGCCGAGTTTTTTTTTTTAAACCCCTAAAATATATTAAATAATCCTTATAACAATCATTAGTTTTTAGAGTATTTATGTCTAATATATAAAATGACATTTTTTGTAATTTTTTTTGGAATTTTTGGGTTTCTAAATTTTTTTTAAAAAAATTACTAATAAGCCCATGAGTTGACTTGGTACGACTCGGGCCCCTACCAGCCTGGGTTGTGCCTTGTGCCAGGGCAACCCAGAACGCAACCCGGAAAAATTGGTGGGCTATGCACAGTGTCAGTGCCCGCCTTTCTCGGGCCTATGCTGACTGAAGTAAACATAAGTTGATGGTTATATATATCATCATAAAGTAATAATAAAAATATTAAAATTTCATATTATACAGCTAGGGCCATAAACGAGCCAAGTTTGATCGGGCTGAGCCCAACTCGAATTCGGCTTGAAATAATCTAACTCAAACTTGAAATTAGCTCGAATAAATTTCTTTCGAGTTAGAACGATTTTAATTCTGAAAGTTGAGTTCATTTCGATTTAAATTTCGAAATTAAGAACTCAATTATAATTTTAAAATCTCAAACTCTTTTGATTTAGCTAGAAATTAAAAACTTATTTATAAATTAATTTTTTATATTATATATTATATATTAAAACTAAATATTAAATATTTTATTTATATATTATATTATATATTAATATTTATTCATATTTATATTATACATTAATATATTAATAATAAATTTCAAACTTTCGAGCTGAGTTTGATCGAGCTTGATTTGGCTCAAGCTCGGCTCGAAATTGAAGTTCGAGCTCGGTTCGAAAGCTCGAAATTTCGAGCTGAGCTCGAGCTTTTACCAAGCCGATCTCCAGATACTCACGAACAAGATAGTTTGACAACCCTATATATATAGCATGTTGGTAAGTGTACTGAATAAATAAATAAATAAATAATACACATGAATCTTGTGGAATTTTACATGAAAATTAAACGGTTTAATACCCAATTTAGTCCCTCTATTATACCGAGCCAGTTCTTTTAGTCATCCATTATAAATTGAGCTTTTTTAGTCCCTCTATTTTCACATTTGTAAAATTTCAGTCCCTAAAAGTATATGTACAGGGACCAAAAAGGCCTGAAAGACATATATACATTGACCAAAAAGACCTGTGGGAGGGATTGATATTTCTCAATTGTGAAAGTATAGGAAACAAGAAAACTCGATTTATAATGGAGGGACTAAAAGGGCCAATTTAGTATAACAGAGGGGTTAAATTGTAACACAAGAATTAAAAGTGTTTTTTTTTTTTTTGGTAGAAAGATGAGCTGTACTACAGCTAAACACAAGATTTAACTAATAGAGTCTTTAAACTTTCCAACTATAGTAGCAAGCCATGAAGGCATTTCTTCAAAGTATTGAAAACTCCAGCACTCTCCTGTTGCTCTAGCAAGCTTGGCCAGTTGGTCAGCTGCATAGTTTTCATCTCGGGGGATTAATTAATGGATAGGGAAAGCAAAGAGCGCTCCATAACAAACCATGCACGTCGCAATCATTATCCTCTCTCTTTCTTTCTCTAAAAACATATATATATATATATATAGGCTGAAGAAACCTCCATAACCTCCTATGAAGAAGATAAGGCTTCTCTTCACCACTCTTTAATTACATGCATTTAAATTTTATCAGATTATTATATATATATATATATGGCTAGCCTTCGGATAAACAATCAAAATTTATTTATTTATTTTTGGCTGTGGAAATTCGAGATGACGTTTTCGGATGAGGAAGCAGTGTTGGAGATGGCATTCTTCACAACCACCTCGAAAAGCTCATCCAAAACCAATGACCCATTTCAGTCACTTATATATAACTCTTTGTTTGTCCTCACCTCACGTGCCCCCCTTATATTATTTCTCACATTCCACTCCCCCTCCTTTTTTTTATTATAATTACTTTTATCCTCTCAGCCGCCTCAACTCGGACTGGTCTTCAGCACCACCTCCTGCAGGTCTGCTCCCTCCTCCATCGATCTTTTCACCGATGAATGATTTCTGGAATTAGATGTTTCGGCGACTTTATTACTTTCCGTTTATGTTACTATGATTCAATCATGCATTTATTTCTCTGCTTATGTTGTTCTTTATTGCATGATTTTTTTTTTTTTTAATCTTTTTCTTTTATGAGGATTCAATCATTTGCTTATTTGTATCTCTGGGTGCATTTCTTGTTGGGTTTTCTATGGTATTAGCAGGGAAGATGGAGATCACCAATGTTACAGAGTATCAGGCCATCGCCAAGCAGAAGTTACCCAAGATGGCCTATGACTACTACGCCTCTGGTGCAGAGGATGAGTGGACTCTCAAAGAAAACAGAGAGGCATTCTCCAAGATTCTGTAAGCATGCATCTTCAGAGTGTGTGTGTGTCTTTTCCTTTTCATAGTCCTTGGTTTTACAGCTTTTTTTCTTAAGTGTTTTAGGATGATGGTACGTCCAATAAAGAAGAGTAACAGATATACTCATGGACCATTAGTATCAATCAGAATATTCTCATATGAGAGGTTGCTCTGTTGGGCAAGGTTTATAAGTTTTAAATTCTAAAACAATTTTCATGTGCTGCTGCAACCCCTTTTATGTTATCCTCTGGTGTGATAGGAATGACCTTTTGGCTTTGGTTTTTTTTTTTTTTTTTTTCTTATTGTTGGTATCATGAAGTTAAAGCAGATCTTTGATTCCAAAAAGATGCACCCACAAAGGATATTTACTTATTTTCCACATGAAAAGTCAAATTGTGCCAAAATATTTCACAACTTAAGCATGGAAATTGTGCAGTGTGTCAATATTAGTACTTAAGCATGAATACTTTAAATTAAGGCTCAAAATTTTTGATCCAAGTTGATTGGATAACCAAAATAAGTTGTTTTTAGAAATTTCTCTGAGAGTCATATATGTTTCAGGTATTCATAACAAACATATTAAATAGCTTTGATATGAAGAGCAGAATACACTTCCCTATTGCTACAAAATGATCTTTAAGGTTCCAATTTGATTGAATTCTACATTTCAATACTCAATTATTCATATTACTTGATGCAAAATATTCTGAGGTGGATTTAGTCAAGAATTTGGTGTTATGTTTCAGATTGGTGTAGAGTGAAAACATTAGAGGTTTGAATGTGGACCATATCGATGAAGCACATGATGTCACTATCTTTTGTTCAATTCCTATCTCTGGCCATTTACTTTTCGGTTATGATTCATGTTAGACTAAACTATTGCCAATATCTGTAAGCAACTATTGAAGTGGCAAGGATTTCTACATGATACGTTTTAAATGTTTCTTCTCTTTAATTTGTTTGTAATGTAGCTATGAGATTTGATTTTAGTTCATGATCCAGGTTTCGTCCTCGCATTCTCATCGACGTGTCTAGGATTGATATGACCACCACTGTGCTGGGTTACAAAATATCAATGCCAATCATGATTGCTCCCACTGCTTTCCAGAAAATGGCTCACCCTGAAGGTATGTCTTTCTGACTTTCTAAAATTGAAAATTTTGCAAGCTTTAGAATTTTGTAACATTTTCAACAGGTTTCATAGCTGAATGTGCCTGAAATAAAGTTACAGTAATTTGAATCTCAATTTCTAGACCATTTTAATTCATATCTTTATAGTCTCCTTGCTCATTAACTTTTCTGACTTGGATGAGTTTTCTATGATCTTTTGCTGAATCTTCTGTTAAATTTAAGATTTTCAAGAAATTTAAAAATGTTGACTATGATTTAACCTTTGAGATGATATTAAAGATGAGATTTCATTTCATTGTTGTATTAATGAGCTTTCTATGAATCAAACAGTAGATATGAGTTTATGATTTTTTGTTAAATACCACAGGAGAATATGCAACAGCAAGAGCAGCATCAGCAGCAGGCACTATAATGGTTTGTCACCTCTTCTTATGATTTCTTATGATTTAATCATAAAAAAGATTCATTTTGTCATCTTGTTTTTACCCTAAATCTACCTGATAGAACATTGCAATCCTGAGGAACCTTGACAAACCACAGTTTGAACTAGAAGAATCTGAACCTATCTAACTGTCAGATTGCATTGTAAACTAAGATTTTTGAATCATGAAGCGTTTTGCATTTAGAAGCTTGCTTGTTTTCATCATTTGATCTTTTCAGTAATTTTTTCCAACACCTCACTTATTCTCCAATGCTCAACATCATTCTTAATCAATGTCATTCTTAATTTGTTGTTATAAAGAATCAATAAGGGCACTAAATTAATCCCTAAATGAGGAGTGATGTTTAATTTTGTCCCTAAAATGAAAAAAAATGTTCAATTTCATCCCTAAAGTGAAAGTGAAGGCATTTTTTCATTTCAGTCCCTCCATTTTGGTTGCCACATCAACAAGTTTACAGGTGTTAGACATGTGGCAGAAAAAAGGACAAAAGAACAAACCCCTACACTTTTAGGACAAAATTGATCCTTTTTTCAATTTAGCTACAAAATTGACCACCGTTCCTCAATTTAGGGACTAACACTGACCTTAATCCATCTCTATGTAAGCAAGCATAACTCAACTAACGGAAAGGATGATCTATTCTTCCTCAACAAATAGTGTTCTCCCATGCTGGTGCATTTCTTTTTGTTAGTACAAAATGCATAATGCAACCTTGATCATGAGTATGCATTTTGTTCATCAATCAGCTGTTTCTGGATATTTTTGATAAACATCATTTTTTGTAGTTTTTATTTCTATTTTTTTAATCTTGGATTTATTTCAATTAAAATAATGTTTTCTTCCTGCTTAACAAGCAGTTTAACTACTCTTGCTTTATATGTGCTACACCAAGCATTCTATATCCTTCTGATTTTTGTTTTGTGCATATATAATACACTTTTGTGGGACCCCCTCTGAGAGATTTAATTTTAATGGATGATAGGTTTTAGAAGATACCAAAGTGATATTGTGCTCCAGGCTAAAGTTAATAATCAATACACACAAAAAAGGGTCAATTTTTCTTGATTCGTCTAAATTGTGTTCATAAAAGATCCATTACATTCAAATTTCTGATTGATCCCTTTTCCTGATAACTGCTATAATAAGATATATTATGATGTGCATGATGTACATGATTGCTCATAAAAGAAATGTAAAATTCATTTTGTTTTTACCAAAGTATTATTTTCATGCTTGTTATTGTATTTTTTAACTTTCTTCTGACTATAACTCTTGTGCTTCTAATGACAGACTTTGTCCTCATGGGCTACTTCCAGTGTTGAAGAAGTTGCATCCACTGGGCCTGGAATTCGGTTCTTCCAGCTCTATGTAAGGATGCTCTTTTCTTCATGTTTTTTTCTCTGGTTGGTTTTCAGAGTACTCTCTCTTTAAGGCAGAATATTGTCTCACATAGATAACATGCCTGTGAATTTTTATTTTTTTTAATTTTCATGAGTTACATCTTTCTGACGCTAGGTCTACAAGGACAGAAATGTAGTTGCTCAGCTTGTTAGAAGAGCTGAAAGGGCTGGGTTCAAGGCAATTGCTCTCACAGTTGATACCCCAATACTTGGCCGCAGGGAAGCCGACATTAAGAACAGGTACATATTCAATAACCTCATAATTGTTTCCATGATATTGTATCTCATTTTTCCATCAGTTTTTACTCTTATTATCACTTTGGGACAATTAATCAACTTATTTTCTGTAATATATTCTCTTTTCAATTGGTAAACACGGTATATGGTTAGAAAGGGTTAAGACTGATACTTCTGCTGCACGTGAAAGTTTGCAGCAATTTAATAAAATATAATATCCAGGTGGAAAAAGGAGTGGAAAAGGCAAGCATGAAAATCAAATGAAAGTTTTGAAAGAACACCATGAAGATTAAACCATAGTAATTTGACCATCACAAATATTGTAAAAAAAATAAAATATGCACTCATGCCAATTATTTGAAATGTCTAAAATCCTATTAATATTTGCATAATCTTTTTGCAGATTTACTTTACCTCCATTTTTGACACTCAAGAACTTTGACGGATTGGACCTTGGGAAGATGGATAAGGTTAGCCGCTGAGGAACCTATTCTACTTATCTTTTTATTTAAATATTCGTTGTGTTTGTTTCTTTTCTCAAGGTGTGCATATCTTGTTATTTAGGCTGATGATTCAGGCTTGGCATCTTATGTTGCTGGACAAATTGACCGTACTCTAAGCTGGAAGGTAGGCCAAGGATCATTTCTTTTAAGGTTTATTGTCCATAATGTCATTCCATTATTATCTTATATAACTGTTTGAATTTTGATTTTTGTTATTTACCAATCTCTTCAAAGAAGACATATAACTGATTTAGTATTATAGAACTCAATCAGTCGATACAATATATTTTCTTTGCATTTCAGGGTAAAATTCAGACCTCTAGGCACTTTTGTTGAATGGAAGGTAGGTTTTTGTGATGTTTAATTAAATGAAAAAGTTAGCCCATTTCTTTTTAAGGCACACAGTCGGTCCCACTAGAAGATTAGAGCTCAGATCTCTACTGCCTTAGTGTCAATTTAGCTCTTCTCCTCTTTCACCTATTTTCTCTATAAACAAAGATTAGCGCCAAGAACTCTCTCATATTCCCCATATTTAATTCAGCCCGCTAGTATCATGTTAGATGCAAACCAAACACATTACTTGGGCTTGATTCAACCCAAAAGGAGACACTCAAACTTATTTATGAAAATACAAATTTATTTGATTAACCATTGTGGGACTAATAGTTATTTTAATATACCCCTTAATAAGTTCTACCCCTTTTTAACTAGTTGTAAACAAACAATTATATTGGTTCTAGTACCATGTTAGATGCAAACTAAAGAAATGCTTGCTAGACTCAATTCAACGTAAAAGGATAAATTTAATTCTAACACCTAGGGTCTCCTTAAAGAAAGACCGATTGATATATTTACTTCCAAATTTACTAACTTAACTTATGTGACACTATTAAATATTCATAAAGAATATTTTTTAAAAAATTAATAGTCCTAGCTTGAAGAAATTATTTTTTGGTTGGAGCTCATTTGAGGCTAGTGACAGATGTTGTAGGTCACAAATGTAATTGTTCAGTTTTCAACTTATTATCGGACATGAACACTGCTCTATTGAAATAGAAGGAAAGTTTTATATAACCAAAACTAAATATTTATGATGAGATCTATTAATTATTTCATTAGACATATAAGACAAATGTGTGGTGGAGTAAGTTTTAAGGAAAAAGGGACTGATCTTTAAGGTAGTGTAAAGAGGAATTTACACTGATTTGAATCATTCCATTTTATGTCTAGAGTTACCTTTATCAATAGATGAAGTTTGAATCTGTATGATTAGTTTTGCTCTTAATTTTCTAATATAATTTACTTATGCAATAACATGAGATCATTTTAAATAAACCCCACAATTTAGTGAAACAATTGATTTAGCGTCAAAAGCCTCCTTTCCCTGGATTTAATTTAAACTCACATAAATACTGAAAATTCTGCTTTTGTACTCCTTCCATCGGCTTACTGGTGATTCTTTTATTTATAGATCTAAACCTCTCTAACACTGTTTTTTTTTTTTTTTTTAACAGGACGTCAAATGGTTGCAGACAATAACATCCATGCCAATTTTAGTGAAAGGAGTCATGACTGCAGAGGACAGTAAGCATTATGTTTCAATTCGTTGATATTTTGTATTTTTTTTTCTTTATTTGAATTTCACACATGTACTCTTTATTTTCAACCATGCAGCAAGGTTGGCCATACAATCTGGTGCAGCCGGTATCATTGTCTCAAACCATGGAGCTCGTCAGCTGGATTATGTTCCAGCAACCATCACTGCCCTGGAAGAGGTATTACTTCAAACGGTCCAAATTCCTTTCTTTTATTGGTTTAGTAAAAACTTGGACTATAGTTTTTACTTTGTTTTTTTTTGCATAAGAGTATCCTCCACAAGAGATCAAAAGCGTGAGTGAGATCCATTTAACCATTGACAGTCTATGTAGTCAATTTCATCTTTCATTGGCATACATGAAAAGCAAGTGATGAACAGATTGACATTACATCTTTACCTTAGAAATGGTTTAATATAGCAGTTGTTAATGCAAACAAAACACATGTTAGGTGACATCTATCCAACCAAAAATCTTAAAGCTGTTAGTAAGAGAGACCGATATACACACATTCATATCAAAATTTTCTAAATTATTATGTGTTGTCTCTAGTATGACAAACTTGCAAGCACGTGTTAGATGCATACATTTAACTCCCATTCAATGACTTCCTAAAATATGCTAATCAGTGGCCAACTGTTTAATAAATTCAGGTCGTCAAAGCGGCACAAGGCCGAGTTCCGGTGTTTATGGATGGTGGTGTTCGTCGTGGCACTGATGTGTTCAAAGCACTAGCTTTGGGTGCCTCTGGCATATTCGTAAGCGCTACTATGCTACATGATTTTCTCTTTAGACATTTACTAATTCTTAAGGGGATGAATTTTTACTGGTTTCTCTTGGCTCTAATGAAACTAAATTCTGATATCATTTTTTATCTCAGATTGGCAGGCCTGTTGTCTTCTCTTTAGCTGCCGAAGGTGAGGCTGGTGTGCGGAAAGTTCTACAAATGCTACGCGATGAGTTTGAACTCACTATGGCATTGAGTGGTTGTACCTCACTCAAAGAAATCACTCGCAACCATATTATCACCCCCGGGGACTTCAATCGCACCGTGTCCAAATTATAAATCACGTAAAGATTTATTGCTTTTACCCTTGCTCCAGTTCTGAGTGATATGGAGCAAGTTCAAGAGGTTCAGGAGTCTCAGTACTTGCCATGGAGACCCTGAAATACTTGATATTGGATTATATTTTTATATGCTTTTATGAATATGGCATGCACTGTATATACTATTTCTTCTATCGTAAAACCAGTTTAATTGGCTTAAATTTAGATTTTGTAACTGGAACAGTTTAAACCTGTTTGTTTGTTCAGGAAAATGGTTTCCTTCACTGTGTTTCTGGTTCTAAATTCTGAGAAAACTGTTTTCATTTTTTTTTTTGTTGAGTTTTCCTGATAAAATGTTGGCTATGTTGAGAAAATTAGGGATTTGTTAGGGTTTGGTTATTTTGTTTTATTATTTATTAAAGGTATAATAGTTTTTTTAGTTTTCTTCATTTAGCCTATATATAGTTCCTTTGTGTTTAAGGTTTAAGTAGTATTTTGTTTCGGTACTAGTTGAATAAAACCTAGCCTTCTTTTCTCTTTTGTTTCTTCTTTTCTCTTCTCTTTATTTTCTTTGATCTTTTTTATTTCTTTGGATTATTTAACATGGTATGAGTAGATTGCATAGAAGAAAGTTTAATCTCAAAAACAAGTTTTGCGGATCCAAATCCGCAGGGAGTTGCCTAGGGGTTTGCATCAAGTATTTTAGTTCCATTCCTTTTGCAATCCGGTTTTCATTGTTTTTGGATTATGGCTACTGAAAGGGTCAATTCGCTTCAATCTGTGAGTGTGAGGTTGGATGGGAAGAATTATTCCTATTAAAGTTATGTGATGAGAAATTTTATTAAGGGCCTGTTTGGATGCACTCATATTCCATAGTAATGGCCTTCATTACTATGGAATGTAACATTACGATGAAATTTTTATTTTGGCCAATTTGGTTACCCTTTTTTACGGGAAAAAATATAACTATGGAATCTAAGGATTCCATAGTAATATGTAAAAGAGGTCAGACCTCTTTTTTTTTCCTACT
The DNA here is from genome assembly GCA_026586065.1 of Dioscorea zingiberensis. Classification (NCBI taxonomy): domain Eukaryota; kingdom Viridiplantae; phylum Streptophyta; class Magnoliopsida; order Dioscoreales; family Dioscoreaceae; genus Dioscorea; species Dioscorea zingiberensis. The sequence goes on from CM048826.1 coordinate 27,185,161, forward strand.
TGTGTTTTTTCGCGAGCTATTTTTAAAAAACACTTAACAGATATTTTTTATTATTAAAAGAGTTTTTTATTTTCCACACCCTCAAAATAGTTAAATCACTTATCACCCCCTCACTTTTCAATAAAACCCTATAACACTCTCATTTATTTTTATTTTACTTATCACCACTTGGACCAAAATTTTATGCTTTAACTTGGGTTAAATTTAAAACATAGGGTTATAATATATCTAAAGTGATAGTTTTACTCTTTTTATATATATATGATATCATTTTCAATCATTTTTCTCACATTTCCTATTTTCCAAACATTAAAAAACTTCAATTTATCATTTCAAAGGTTTACGATGTGCTCAATTTAGTTTTCGATGTATTTTATATGTTTTTAATGAAAATCTAATTATATTGTTTTACTTTGAGGTTAATCACATTTTTTTTTACAAATTTAACATAAATTTAATTGTAGTATAACCCTTTTTAGAATTTCTCAATTGCTTATTAGTAATGGCAAATATCAATTATGAAAAGAAGAGGGTATTTTTGTCTTTTACTTTGTTTTTTAAGATATTTTTAAAAATTATTCAAAACTTTTGGTTAGGAGAAGTAACTCAAGGGTAGCAAGTAAAATAAAAAAAAATGTGGGGGTTATGGGGTTATTATTGAAATGTGAGGTGGTGATAAGTGATTTGAGGGGGTGACATGTAAAAAACTCTTACTAAAATTATTTCATAAGAAATTTTTACTGTGCATAACCAAACACTCACTCCGTATGAAATTTTCCTGTACTTTTCCCCTATAGGAATCATCTCCACATCCAATGGAATAAAATTCCTATAGGAAAAATTCCTATCCATCGACCAAACAAGTCCTAAGGGTAAAAAATTTGTGGGGATATGTTAATGGAACTTTTGTGCAACCTAACAGTAATAATGTGAATTATGCTACTGCGATAAATGTCTAGGAAACAAATAATGAAAAAATCATTAGTTGGATTAACAATTCTATTGAGTATTCCATAGGCATATAGTTGACAAAGTATGAGACAACAAAGGAGGTTTAGGATCATCTGCAAGGTTATTCACTCAATCAAATTTTGCAAAGCAATATCAATTGGAGAATGGCATATAAGCTCTTAAGCAAAGGACTATGAGTGTGCAAAAGTTTTATTTTGCTATGACAGATCTTTGGGATCAATTGGCTTTTACAGAATAGAACGAATTAAAAGCATGTGGTACCTATATTGCTCGTAGAGAGCAGCAACGGTTGGTGCAGTTTTTAATGGTTCTTCGTAGTGATTTTGAAGGACCTAGAGGTTCAATTTTGCATTATTCTCCACTTTTGTCTGTTGACTCAATTGTCAGTAAGTTGTTGGCTGAAGAAATCCATCTTAAGTATTCTGCTGAAAAGGGAATTCTTTCTTCTCCAAATCCTTTTGTATTGTCGATTCCCTCTAGGCCTCCGTCTAATAATCAGAATAAGCATTACACAACGGTTGCCTTTGCTATAAGAAGAAAGGTCATTGGAAGGCTCAGTGCCATAAGTTGAAACAACAGAATCAATCACAATAGCAATCTCAAGCTTGGAAGCCTAGCAACTAGTCAAAGTCTAATGCTAATAGACCACATAAGGGTTACAAACCACCACAATCTAACATTTCAACAGTAGTTTCCTCAAGTTTCACTGATCCTAGTACTATGGCTGAGTAATTCCAGAAGTTTCTCTCTTTGCAGCCCGAAGTTATGTCTGCCTATTCTTCTATAGGTCACTTGTCTCATAGTTCTTCAGGTGTTGGTTCTGTCGTTATTCCTCACTTGTCTCTCCCAAAATCCAAAGAAGCTTATGTGGATAATTGTTCGAAGTGCGATTCAATGGAGTTTTTTTTGTGTGTTTGTGATTATGTATATATTGTTGGAACAAACAAGATACAAGTTGAAAATGCATGGTTAAAGGCAGAGCTTGCATCAACAAGTGCTCTAATCTGTTCTTATGATACAGAATATGGATATGATTCATAAAATGATGCCAAACGACATGATGTTTTGAAGGATGTATAATAGAAGACGGTTGAAACCCTTCAATTGAAGGATGAATATGGACAGCAGTTTCAAACAATGCTGGAGATATTGGCTAATTTGGGAAAGGACATAGAGAGGTTACAAACTCTCACTCGGGGATATTGGCTAATTTGGGAAAGGACATAGAGAGGTTCCAAACTCTTGATGCTTGTGGAGAAATATGAGATGAAAAGAAATCTCATTCTTGTGAATTAACAATACACGGTATTATATAAGAGATTACAAGAGAAAAGAAAATAGGAAACTAAATCTTTCCTAAATCAGGAAGGCTAATAAGAAGGAATTTGAATCCCTCAAGTTAAGGGATTTCAAATCAATTCACCTAATCTATTTACATTTACAGCTCGACACTCCCCTTCAAGCTAAGGAATAGATGTCTTCCATTCCCAGCTTGGATATAAGATCATGGAAACTTGAACAATTCAACCCCTTTGTTAGGACATCTGCTAATTGTCGTTCTGATGGAACATAAGACATACACACTAACCCTTCCTCCAATTTTTCTTTGATGAATCTCTATTAATTCCAATATGCTTTGTCCTATCGTGTTGTATAGGATTATGAGCAATATTGATAGCTGACTTGTTGTCATAATAAAGCTTTATTGGACCTTCCTATTTGACTTTCAAATCATCTAGAACAATCTTCAGCCAAAGTAGCTCAAACAATCCTTGAGCAATAGCCCTGAACTCGGATTTTGCAAATGATCTTGCCATTACATTCTGTTTCTTGCTTCTCCACATCACTAGATTACCTCCAAGAAAAGTACAATACCCTGTAGTTGATCTTCTATATCCATAGTGTAACCTGCATAGTCAAGATCAGTGTAAGTTTCTCAAGTAAGAGTATTGTTCTTCTTGAACAAATTTCCTTTCCCTGGATTGCCCTTCAAGTAATGCAGTATTCTGTAAGTAGCTTGAAGATGACGTTCTCTTAGAACATGCATGAATTGACTGATCAAGCTTATCGAGTAAGCTATGTATGGTCCAGTATGAGCAAGGTATATAAGACTACCAACCAACCTTTGGTACATTCTTTTATCAACAACTGGTTCTTCTTTGGCTTTCCCCAACTTATGGTTTAGATCCATTGGAGTAGAGACTGGTTTACATCCAATCTTTCCTGTGTCTACACCCAAATCAATCACGTACTTTTACTGAGATATGAAGATCTCCTGTGTAGAATATTGATAGTGTTGCTCGCCCGCAAGTGCACAGGGTCGCTCAAGTAGTAAAGTACCCTAGAGGTAGGGTAGTAGAATCCACAGGGATCGGCACTAGTACTCACTAGAACTCTATTACCTAGCTCAGAAAATATACTTGGTGATGGATTTATCTTAATTAGAATCAAACTAAACTAAGTTGACAGTTGGCAATCTAGGGTTTATCAATCAGGAGAGTATGGCACCTCGGATCACTGTCCCCCTAAGAATCCCTCATGACTAATCCTCTAATATTAGTAATCTAATTTTATCTATTCCTGGACCGTGAAGAACCCTAAATTAGTTTAGTCTCGATCTCTCGGCAACCAAACCCTAGCCGTATGGAGGCTTCTGAAAACGTACGACTACATTCTTATTGGTGTTCTATGGTTCTTACTATGAGGTTTTATCCTAATCCGGAAAGTGAGTTGTAGTTGTAAGGAAACTCAAGCGACCACCCGATCTCTGGACGTGCGCCTCCCCTTCCCCCCTATTGTTTATGCTAAGACCTAGCTTGACCGCGATCCCTAGTCATGCATCAAGCAATTCTAATGGTATGGCCGCATTTTCGCACTAACAAACCATACAAATAAGTACACATAAAAAATTCACAGAGATAAATAAAAAGGGAAACTAATATTACGAAGAATAAAGATTCACAAATTCATCTAAGAGTTCAAGGACCCGATGCACCACAAGAGGTTTATCCTCTTATACTAATGACAAGCATCACAATAAAGAAGGAAGAAGACTCATAGACTCCCTGGCACAATACTTCCTTCGCCTTCGACTTCTCTCCAAACACTAGCCGTCGATTCCTGGATACACCAAAAGTCCTCCTAGGCCTCCGCTCGAAGATGTCTACTCTCCTCCTTCCATAGGGTTTATATAGGCTAAAAATATGAAGCATGGTCGTTCTTAGCACGTTCCTATCTTTGGATAACTTCTGGATAACTTCAGGTTTAAGTTAGAGTGGGTTCAGGTAATCTTGGGATAAATTCGGGATTAAGTCGGACTAATCTTCCAGGTCTGCGTAGTCTTTATCAAGTGTCGATCGGATGACCAAATCAAGTCGGATTGAACTAAATTTTAACTGGGTGTTCCTAACTCCCTTTTATTCAATTTGAACAGTGGTGATCGGCTTTGGAGTCTTGTAGCTCTTGTAATAAATTCCAGACTCCTGCAGCTCATTTACACTGCTCACAACTCTATCTCCTCCTCTCTTTCTTTGCTTCTTTGTCATAGAATACCCCTTCCGATTGCCACTTGATCAACCTCTTATGTCAATATGTCTTTTCAGCTTCTTTTGATCGATTTCACTTCATTTGTTCCAGATACCTATTTTCTTGTCCAATCATAACAACATACCCAAAAGAGCACAAAAGTGGAAGAAACCATGCAAAAAAGTGTGCAAAGTACATGTAAATATGATGTGAAAATATGCATATTTATGCACTCATCAAATATGCGACCTCAATATCGAGGAAGTATTTCAGTTTTCACTTCCTTTATCTCAAATTCTTTTCCTAGTCTCTGCTTCAGTTCATATTTCTCCCTCTCATCATTTCCAGTCACTATGATATCGTCCACATAAACTAGAAGGGCACTTACTCCCCTTGCAACCGAATGTTTAATGCAGAGAGTGTGGTCACCTTGGCTTAGTTTATACCCAAACTCTTTCATGAATTTTGCAAATCTCCCAAACCATGCTCTAGGAGATTGTTTTAACCCATAGAGGGCCTTTCTCAGCTTGCACACCTTGTTACTTGTGTCCCCCTCAAATCCTAGTAGGATGTTCATGTAGATTTCTTTATCTAAATCACCATAGAGAAATGCATTTTTAACATCATACTGTAGGAGTTGCCAGCTGAAGTGAGCAACCAATGATAACAAAATTCTTATAGTATTCATTTTTGCAACGTGAGCACAAGTCTCTTGATAATCAACCCCATAAGTTTGAATGTACCCTTTGGCCACCAATCTTGCTTTATATCTCTCAAGAGATCCATCAGCCTTGTATTTCAGAATGGAAATCCATTTACAATCAACAATATTTTTCTCTTTTGGTTTATCAACAATCTTCCACGTTTTATTCTTTCTAATGCACTCATCTCCTCTCTCAAAGCATCCCTCCATTCTCTTTTTGACAATGCCTCAGAAACAATGATCTTAGGGAAAGCAATGGTATTTAATCTCACAATGAAGTTTTTGTGGGATGGTGAAAGGTGTTTAAATAACATAGTGAGATAGTGGATAGAGTGGTCGTTTAGTGCATTCTCTGGTACATTTTCTAAAAGCAATGGGACGGTCTAGATCGTCTATAGGATTAGTAGGTATTTCAACAGATTGTGTATGTGAAGGTGGATCAGATCTTACCATGATCTCATTCCCAGAGTCTAAGTTGGATTCTTGGACTTGTATTAGTTTTGGAAAGACCTTTCTCCTTGAATACACCTAAGAGAACCTTGGAAAATTGACAGTAGCTTCAACAGGAGATGACATAGGTTCAGAATTAGGTGACTTAGATGTGATAGGTTTAGAGGACTCGGACTCAATAACACGGGATGGGACAACAGGAAGATCAAGGGTTTTAAGTGGTTCAAAGGACTCACAAGTACTATCTTCCATCATTGAATCTCCCCTTGAAGAGAGGACTTGGAGAAAAAAAGGTGTATTTTTTATAAAGGTGACATCTGCAGAAATGTAAAATTTTCTAGATGAAGGGTTATAACACTTATATCCCTTTTGAGTGGATGAGTAACCAAGGAAAACACATTTGATAGCTCGGGGTTCTAGCTTGTCTCTATGTTGGTTGTGGACATGAACAAAGGCAGTGCACCCAAATACTCTAGGTGTACGTGAGGCCATTTGAGGTTCTGAAGTGAGGGTAGAAACTATTAAGGATCTCTATGGGACTTTTGTTATCTAACACATGTGAGGGAAGTCTATTTGTTATATATGTGGGCTTAAGCATAGAGCCTCCCCAATAGGACTTAGGAACATTCCCTTGAAAGAGTAAAGCTCGGGTGGTGTTGAGTAAATGCCCATTTTTCCTTTCAGTTGCCCAATTTTGTTGAGGTGTGTTAACACATGACGAATCATGGATAATGCCCTATGATTAAAAGTAGGGTGACAAAATCTGGTTGAAGTAGTCTTTAGCAGTGTATGTCCTAAAGTTTTTTTATTTTAACCCCAAATTGGTTTTGAACCATTTAGTGGAAATTGGGTATAACAATGCTAACATCGGATTTTTGTTTAAGAAGAAAGAGCCATGTAACCCGAGTGCAATCATCAATAAGGGAGACAAACCAATGAGCCCCAAACACATTAAGTATAGTAGAAGGACCCCATATATCACTATGAATCAAATGAAAAGGATGAGAACTTCTTTTATTGCTAATAGGAAAAGGTACAGGAGTATGTTTTGCCAATTCACAAATATCACAATGAAACTCAGAAATATCTAATCCTCGGAACAATCGAGAAAGGCACAGGTGATATAACCAAATGGCATCTTTATTTCTGCTTCTATCTTTTTGAGATGATTCAAGGTAGCAAAGGCCGTTTCTTTCCTTAGCAAGTCCAATCCTCGTCCTCGAGCCCTAATCCTGAAAAACACAATAAGAAGGGAAAAAAGTGGCATAACATTAAAGGTCATTGGTAAGTTTTTGAATTGAAATCAGGCTGGCTGACAATTTTGGTACATGGAGGACATTTCAAGGTATATAAGGGTAGGTGTAATATGTATATCTCCAAACCCTGCAATAGTGGCTAGAGAGACATTGGCCACAAAATTTTTTCTATTACTCGGAGATGGGGTATAGGTGTGGAAGAGTTTAGATATGGGAGTTATATGGTCTGTGGCACAGGAGTCTAGTATCTAAGATCTAGCATACAATGTTTCTGAGGCATTCATACAAAAAGAAATTGGAGGTTTACCTGTAAGAGCCAAGGAACAAGTGCTAGAAGGTTTTTTCAAGATACCCCAATGAAGCCGGGCGGGGTAGCGATTATCCAGCGGGCTAGCCGGATCCAAGGACCGCAAGGAAGAACAAACGAAGAACCAAAAGAACCAGAGAAAATACTCTGAAATTCAGGAAAATACTTTACTTAAAATTCAATAATAAAAAACTAACCCACGAGCCGGGTTAAATAGCCTCAAAGATTAACCTAGAAACCTTATCATCTAATCTAAATTTGTTAAAATTGACAAATTATTATTTAAAACTAAACTTATCTAAATTTAAAACTCTAAACAAATCAGATAACTCCTAAAAATCCGAGATCAAATCGGATTCAAATCCTATCCTAATTTGGCATATGAAATATTACCAAAAAATAGAAAAAAGACCAAAAACCTAATTCGGCGGATTAAATATTTCTACAAATAGAAAAAAATAACTAAAATTCTCTCTAATACGTCCACATGTCGTGCGCACTGCAAAGAGCTTTCCGAATTGGGGTCGAACGCCCGATTCTGATATCGGTAGCCAAAGTTATGGCCAAAATACCGAACCACACCCAAAACTGACCCAATCTTGGAATTGACTCGATAACTTTCCGTCTTTACGTTGACCCTCCAACCCGGCACCAATATTTGACTCAAGCCTCCTGCATCAATCACCCCGGGTTAGAAAGAACTCGACCCCGGGTTCGACTGTACCTCTGTTGGTAGGTCTGGATCTCCGTGCTTGATCTCAATCAAAACCTTAGGGACAGAAAGTAGGTTAGTAGTGTTGGTTACCGGGCTAGGAGGGTTTTCCTCCCATCGAGATACCAACGCAACGCTAGTCCCATCATCGTCATAGATGGGCTCACCAATTTCCTCCTCGAGCTAGCCAATTTCCTCCTCGTAGTCGTCATAGATGGGCGAGATCTCCTCATCCACATCATCATTGAAGATGGGAAAAATCTCCTCCTCCGCATCATCATTGAAGATGGGCGAGATCTCCTCCTCCGCATCATCGTCATAGATGGGTTGATAGATGGGTAGGCCAAACCTGTGATCGCTATGATTATGGTGCTGGACTTCCTCAGCCGGAACCTGCCCATAACAACCACGATCAAAATCGATCGCCGCCAAACGCCTTGATAATTTCTTGACTTTCCTGTACAAATCCTTGATCATCAAGCGTTGGGTTAACTCCGCGACTTGCCTTTGTAGATCCTTGTTCATCGCCTCCAGTGCGCTCATGTCACGGTATTGGACTTCCTTAGCCGGAACCTGTCCAACCCGATGACCACGACCACCAGTCATTGATGTCCCTGATGACGCTTCCCAAGAAGATGATGAGCTCTGATACCAACTGACGTCGAACGGGGTAGTGATTATCCCGCAGGCTAGCCGGATCCAAGGACCGCAAGAAAGAACAAAAGAAGAACCAAAAGAACCAGAGAAAATACTCTGAAATTAAGGAAAATACTTTATTCAAAATTCAATAATAAAAACTAACCCACAAGCCGGGTTAAATAGCCTCAAAAGATTAACCTAGAAACCTTATCATCTAATCTAAATTTGTTAAAATTGACAAATTATTATTTAAAACTAAACTTATCTAAATTTAAAAATCTAAACGAATCAGATAACTCCTAAAAATCCTAGATCAAATCGGATTCAAATCCTATCCTAATTTGGCATATGAAATATTACCAAAAATAGAAAACGATCGAAAACCCTAATTCGGCCGATTAAATATTTCTACAAATAGAAAAAAATAATTAAAATTCTCTCTAATATAACATCCCCATGTTGTGCGCGCCGCAAGAGCTTTCTGAATTGGGGTCGAACGCTCGATTCTGATATTGGTAGCCAAAGTTATGGCCAAAATACCGAACCACACCCAAAACCGACCCAATATTGGAATTGACTCGATAACTTTCCGTCTTTACGTTGACCCTCCAACCCGGCACCAATATTTGACTCGAGCCTCCTGCATCACCCAACAAGCTTCTCAGTTTCTCAATTTCTTCATTATTGAACCTCCTGTTGCTGATTTTCCTGAGTTTTAGGTTGCTCTGTCATATGTGCTTGAGGCCTATGTTGTCCCCCACGATTTCCCTACTCTTGGCTTGGTAGCTTACCATTCAATTTCCAACACTTCTCTTTTGTGTGCCTTGGTTTCTTGCAATAGGCATACCAAAGATTATCCTTATTCACCTTCTATTGGTTTTCTCTACTCGGGTGTTTAGGATAATCACCCTTTCTTTTCTCCTGATAATCTGTTTTTGCTACTAGGGCTGACTCGTTACGGTTTATGACTCAAGCATAATACCCCTCCTACTTTCTTCGGCCCGAATCACTGAAATTGTCTCTTGTAGAGATGGTGTGTCTTCCTTGCCAAGGATTTGAATCTTGACCTGATCAAATTCAGGATTCAATCCAGCCAAAAAATCATAGACACGGTCTTTTTCAATGAAGCACTTCAAGATGATAGCATCCTCAGGGTGTTTCATCTCAAAAACTCAATAATGATCAAGTTCTTGCTAAATATTTTGCAACAAATTTGCATATTCTGTGACAGATTTGTCTCCTTGCTTAGTAGCCATCGTTCTCACCTTGATCTTGTACACTTGAGCAGCATCATGGGTGTCACGCCCTGAACCCAACCCAGGCCCGAGTATGAGACAAACGCCGCGTACTTATAGGGTTGCTCCCATAAATACGCAAGGCACAAAATCAAAATAACCTTGCTATAGACCTAATATAATCCATGAAGGAAATCAAATCCTAATATTATATATATCAACTATTCGACTCAAATACAAAATAAGATCTTAGTTCATAAAAGGACTCATCAAATATTAGTACAATGACCCATACTAGACTTAGAGCCAACTAAACAATAAACCGTCACATCAATCTTCGGTTCCATATCACTTCAAGTCAATTAAGTTGGCTACCATGACCTGTTCCTGTACACTGAAATAGTGGGAGAGTTATGAGCTACAACTAGCCCAGTGAGAGACATATATCACACCAGGGTTATATACAGAAAATAGCAGATATATATCATATATAACAGAACGAAACAATACACATGCTGGTCTATGCGCATATCAATCACATCAGAAAGTCCCATGCCAGTCAAAGATAATCTAGATGAGATACTACTAAATCTCAACTTTTGCATTTCACAAACACGAGTAAATCACAATTTCAAAATATGACTGGCATATCAAGGCAACTATATCAATCACACCTAGTCTGTATGCACCCAATCTCAACAGTACTAGCCTTTCTCACATCTCATATCACACTCACATAACCAGCCATCGGGCGATATTCAGAAAACCATTGGTCCCACGGACCCAAGGGCTCCTCACCCGAGCCCCGACAAGCATATCTCGACAGGTGCATACATGACGTAGGTATAGGCTGACATACGAAACATTCAGGGTTGGCTCTACTATGAGCAAAAACAAGTATATACTGAAAATATGGTTTCAAAATCCATCGATAAAAACACCGATAAAACATCAAGCAATCAATTTAAAATACTGGAGTTCATCTGCGGTCAACTCACCTGGCAGTCTCCCTAGTGCTTAATCATGGTTGGACCTTCCTTCTCCTAATACTTGGACTGATTCTCACTAAGAAAGAACCTTAAAGAGAAGAACCCTCACAAGAGATCGCTCAACTTCTCTTACCGAATTGTATATCAATTCTCTAATTATGCCTCTCCTTATAAGAGGGGAGTATCCTAGTCTTACTCTAACGAGATAGAGATAAAACACAAATATTTTATAATTATCTCTATTAGATAAGTCTTCATCCAATTCAAATCTAACCATTGATTCATAATCAAATTATAATTCATAATCACAAACAATCTAAAATTATCTCTACGAGGCAAATCTTTATCCAATTCAAACTCGAATTTTGATTCTCAATCAAAATAAAAATCTATATTTGAGATAAAGAACAATCATAAATCTTTATTCAAACTCGAATTTTGATTCTCAATCAAAATAAAAATATATATTTGAGATAAAGAACGATCATAAATCTTTATCCAATTCAAACTCAATTTTGAATCTTAATCAAAATAAAATCCATATTTGATTCAACTCAAACACATAATCAAATTTAAATCCATATTTGGATAGAGATCAATTATAATTATTTTCATGAGATAAGTCTAATTTAACTCAAATATAATATTCTACTCAAAGTACAAGTCATATTTGAGATAAAGATAAATCATAATCATTTTATAATTCTCTATTTTATCTCATGTCAATCCCTACAAGGTTAATCCAAGTCAGGTGGCATGATTAATTGGACCATGTTGGTTTAATCATATTAAATCACAATTATAAAATTTTAATTAGGTCCTCGAACTAATAGGTAATTACAAACAATCTCTTCACATTTTCATTCTAGTACCTATTTACGTATAGGTTTTGAGTGGGTTATTACAATGGGCCTTTGAATATGTGTGACAAATGAAGTCCCAAATCTCCTTTGTTGTAGCAAAAAACATGTACGTGTCACTAATCATGGGATCCATAGAATCCCATAGCCGAGACATTATCATGGAATCTTCCTCATCCCATGCTTCAAATGTTGAGTCATCCTTTGCCCTTGAGGTATGTGCGGACAAATTGAGACCACTTGAGGTAGTTCTTCCCATTGACCCTATAGGAGGCCTGAATATTCTGCAAGTCTCCAATTTTCATAACAGGCTTGGATTCTTCAAGTGGGTTTGGATTGCTAGATTCAATGGTTTCAGAAGTTGACATGATGGAGTGGAAGATAGCTTGCAGCAATTAAGGCTACCTGATCAAGAATTGAAGACGGAATAAAAATAAAAGCAAAAGGAGATCAACAATGAAGGCTGATGAGAGTTTGTTCAGTAATTAGGGTTAAAGAAAAGAGGCAAAATTCATAGAATTCCCAGAAAAGAACTTAGAGCTCTGATACCATGTGGAGAAATATGAGATGAAAAGAAATCTCATTTTGTGAATTAACAATACAAGGTATTATATAGGAGATTACAAGAGAAAGAAAATATGAAACTAAATCTTTCCTTAATCAGGAAGGCTAATAGGAAGGAAACTAAATTCCTCAATATAAAGGATTTCAAATCAATTCACCTAATCTATTTACAACACATTTACAGCTCGACAATGCTTATAGTTGTTGCATCATGAGTTTGTGTGTGTGTGTGTGTGTGTGTGTGTGGGGGGGGGGGGGGGGGGATGTTGAGATATTTAAGTATTTGTTAGGGTTTGGTTATTTTGTTTTATAATTTATTAAGGGTACAATAGTCTTTTTAGTTTTCTTTATTTAGCTTTTAAATATTTCCTTTCAGTTTGGGGAATTAGTTGTATTTTGTTTCAGATTGCATCTAGTTGAATAAAACCTAGCCTTCTCTTCTCTCTTGTTTCTTCTTTTCTCTTCTCTTCGATCTCTTTTGTTTCTATAGATTATTTAACATGCTAGCCATTTCTAAGACTAGTTTTATGGGAGTTTGGAGTTTGAGAACTTGAGAACCATCTTTTTTTCTTCAATTACTTACTTGATTTCTGGTAATTATTTTTAATAATTTAAATTAGAAATTATTTTTGCTTGGGATATATGCGGTATTTACTTTCACCTTGGAAGGATTCAGACCCTTATTCCAACAATAATAGCCAAATGACCAAAAAAAAATATTCTCGATTTGTTATAAGATTATAGAAAATAATAAAGAGGAAAATAAGAGAAGAGCAAGACAAAAGAAAAATAGAGGAAGTTCTTCTTCTTCTTCTTATATTCAACTCCTTAGGTACATCATATATATATATATATATATATATATATATATATATTACAATAGAAACCGAAAAACCCTTTGGAAAATAAAACGCCAAGAGTCAAGAGGAGTTGAGAAACCCATAATGGATATTCACTTTTAATATTTCATAACACTCTCCCTTGATTGTCCATTGTATAGGAATTTGCCTCGTTAAAATCTTACTAGGAAAAAACCCAATGGGAAAAAATCATATTGAAGGTAAAAGAGTACAGCTTTCCTAATATATGCTTCCTATGTTGCCTCATTAAAACCTTGTTAGGAAAACCTAGTGGGACAAAACCTTGATGAAGGAAAAAAGAGTACAACGCGTATATGACTCCCCCTGAAGAAAACATTATTGAAGATCCCTGAGGCAATGCATCCTAATCTTGCGAACAAATTTCTTAAAAGTTGAAGTGGATAATGCCCTTGTGAATAAGTCTGCATGATTTTCACTGGATTGTATAAACATTAATATCATAATTTTTCTTAAGATCATGTGTGAAAAATAACTTCGGTGATATATATTTTGTCATGTCGTCTTTGATGTATCATCCTTTCAATTAAGCTATATAAGCTGCATTGTCGTCATATAATACTATTGGTGTATTCTTCTGGGACAACAAGCAACAAGTTTCTTGAATATGGTGTGTCATTGATCTTAACCAAACACATTCACGACTTGCTTTGTGAATTACAAGTATTTCTGTATGATCCGAAGAAGTAGCAACTATGGTTTGCTTTATAGAACGCCATGATATGGTCGTTCCCCTATGTGTAAACACATAACCACTTTGTGATCGTCAGGGGGGGGGGGAATAAAATTTTGTAAAATACACATACCACATAAAAGTCATATTTTCTTTGTTAATTGTCAAAAGTAACTAGTAATATATTTTTTAAACAAATTCCATTTTTTTATTAGGTTAGATTTAAGATTAGGGAAAATTTGTGAGGCTGAAACAAAAATTTCAAAAAATTTCGAATCATAGGAGTTTATACATAAATATTGATATTTTGTGGGGCTGAACATATAAATATAATTTTATAAGGGTGTATATACAATTATAAACTTTTATAGGGGTGAATACACAAATGCCCCTATCATAACTCATAAACGATAGAATGAAAAAGGGGTCAATTAAAATATTAAAAAAATATTCTATAATAAAACAATGAAATTTTCAATTCAAAGGGGAGCAATTGCCCCCCTTCTCCTCCATGTGGCTCTACCACTGGTGATCGAGATTTGTGCGGGAAGATAAATAGCCCGCAACTTCATATCCAATCAATTGCCCCTTCTAATCAGGGGCGGCTCAAGGGTAAAGCGAGTGAAGCGAACGGCCCCAAATATTAAGGGCCTCGAATTTACTTCTTATCCTTTAAGATTTTTTTTTTTTTGAAATGTTATTATCATAACTATAATAATAGATTATTATAATAAATTGACATTTAAAAATTTTAATTTTAATTTTAATGTCTATTGGAGGCATTATACAAAGTTTAAACCTTAAATTTTTTTAAAAGCTTATCATTGTAGTTATAATAATAATTTATATGATAAATTAATATTTAAAAATTTTAATTTAATATCTATTGGAGGCCTCTTACTATATTTGAACCTGAAAATTTTTAAAACTTTATCATGCTTATAATAATAATTATTATTTGTTATAATATACAAATATTTAAATTTTTTTAATTTAATATCTAATCAATTATATATCTTTTATCAACTAACTTTTTAAAATAAAAGATAATAAACTAAAGTTTTATTTTTTTAATTTAATACATAATTAAATATATATATATCCTCTCCCAACTACTTTATTAGTTATTAAAAAACTAATCCAAGAATTATTAATTACAGCCGTTGATAAATTGGTAAATAACGATCATTTTCTCTATTATAAAAATTTAATTAATAACTTCGGATCTAAAAAAGTTAGAAAAATAAATTTCAAATATTTTTGTATAGTAGATAGCTTTTTCTATATTTTTGGAAAAAAAAATTCTCTTTTTATAAAAGAACCTATTACTTTTCTATTGTTTAAATTTTTGTTTATTTGTTTAGATGTTTTTTTTTCTTTTTGGAGTGGTTATAGAGTTACTTCTCCATCTCATGTTCGTATATAAAATAGTTAAAAAATATCTTGTTTAAGTGTTCCTTTAAAAAATTAATAAAATTTAATTTATATTAAATAATAAAAACCCTCAGTTTAAAATTTCACTCTAGGCCTTCAACCCTCTTGAGCTGCCCTGGCTTCTAATTCACGTGGATTAAATAAACACATATAAATTGTTCTTGGAAGATAACGTAGTATATGTTTAATACCATTCCAATGTCTCTGGTGCAGAGTTATATCTGTCTGGTCGAGTACTGTTAGCAAGATACATTTAAACACAACTTCTGGAATGTTTGCTATGTTTTTGAGGGAGAAAATGGTGTTTATGAATATCAGGGGATCCAACCATCACAGGATTTGTTAAAAATATAAAATAAAATAAAATAAATAAAATAAAATAAATAAACGATTTCTTTTACATATAGACCAGCACCGAGTCTAGGGATCATCGAGCCCATCTCACATCACAGTCCTCTATCGAAAGCTTCAATTGCTCTGCATCCGGTTTGACGCTCTCTTCAATGGCTCCAAAGCGCCCTCCTTCCAAAGCTCCCCCCAAACCCCCGTCCTCTTCGTCTTCCTCCTCCGACGACGAGGAATCCGAGCGTGAACCTCCTCCTCCCACCAAGAATCCCACCCAATCCTCCATGGAAGACGAAGAAGAAACCAGCCCCGAAGAGAAGGATTCAGCTCCGCCAAAGAAACAGCCTGATGATTCTCATTCTAGTTCCGGCGAAGAGTCCGATTCCGACGCCGAGCCCCCTGATAAGCCGGTCCCCTCCCAGCGTCCCAGCCGCGGCCCCGATCCCTCCATCAAACCTATCAACTCCAAGCCCATGGGCGAAACCCCCAATTCCAATAAGTCTCCCACCTCTGCCACCCCCAAATCCAGCAAATCCGGCAAGAAGCCCCTAACTGCTCCGGATTCTTCCGAGCCTGATAGCGGCATCGCGAAGAGGAAGCTCTTCGAGAGGTTCTGGAGCGTGGATGATGAGATCAAGATCCTTGAGGGCATTCTGGAGTACCACCGTAATAAGGGCTCTGATCCGGCCTCCGTTGTTACTAGTAATGCGCTTCATTCCTTCATGAAGTCCTTTCTTGGCTCCGAGTTCGGCAAACATCAGCTCGGGGACAAGATCCAGCGTCTCAAGAGCAGCTATCGAAGGAATGCTTCAAGGGCCAAGGACAACGGCGACCCCAATTTCAGCAAGCTGCATGAGAAAACAAAGTATGAACTGTCAAAGAAAATTTGGGGGGCGAAGAAGGCTTCCATCTATGAAGCCAATGATGGCGATGTTGAAGACAATAATGATGGTAATGGCGGTAAGCATGAGGCGGAAAAACGCAAGGACAGTGTGAGCTCTGTGAAATCGCGAAAGCGCAAAAGCAAACTGGTGAATGGGATCTTGGATAGTGCCAATAATCACCCTAATAAAGAGGTTGATGATGGCTGCTCATATGAGTTCATAAGGGAAGCATTTGGTCAGATGAATGGTGATGTTTTTAAGGGCCTGTTTGTAGACAATGGGTTGAAGTTGGCTGATCCAAAGAAGGCGAAGAAGTTGGATGAGGAGTTTCGAAAGCTAAGTATGGTTGAGATGAAGCTTAAAGTTCAGGGGATGGATATAGTGAAAGAGGTCACCAACCTCCTTATGGAAGTATTCGAAAAATCAGGTTGATTTTTATCTTTTGATGATATCTGGGCCTCTTGATGATAATGGGGTGGATGTTTGGCATGTAGGATAGGGCTGTCCTGTTGTATTTTGTTAGGTTATCTTTAACTCATGAAAGGACCTATTTTTCTCTTGTTGTGTATGATTGAATTGGCTGTTGATCTTGCAGGGACAGTTGTGAACATGGTATTTTTAACCTGTTTATTAATGCTTAATGGAACTTCAAATTTCTCTAGTTTCTTGGTGAAGCTGTTGTATTCTTGTTAATGTTTTCTTATTTAGAGTCATAGGTCTCTTTGCCCTTCTGTTTTATTCTTGTCTGTTGTTGAGTCCCTTATTTTCTTTTTTGATATATTTTTTCTTATTATTCGGATGTCATGATTGTTTTGTGTTTCAATAGGGCAAGCTATGACCTGTTTTTAGTTACTGCTTGTAATCAACTTGTAAAACATTGATTTGCTTAGTCAACTCAAGGCCTTAGTTTCATTTCACCTTGTTGTTCTTGCTTCTTTGCTTTGAGTTATGAACTTGTTAAGAATGTATCATGGATTTTTCTACTTTTTGTAAACCATAGAATCTGTAAGAGTGCTTTGGTTGTTTCTGTCATTACAACTTTTTTCCCCTAATATATTTAGTTGTTGTTTACACTCCTTTTCAATTTAAGCTCAGCCTTTTTTGAAACAATACCGATAAAAATGTGATTATCGGTATTGTTTTGAAGCAATGGCTGTTAAACAATATGCTATTTGCGGAATAGAATGTTGACAATTGGTCCATTGGCACATGATTGGGATGGCTAAGTTAGGAAGCATCATACAGTTCTGTGCTTCCTTGAATATTGTGTTCCAATTTAATTTGTTGGACCTGGGCAATGGATTAGGTTTGATTATCGTGGCATTAGAATCAAGGAAAGTAAGTGTTTGTTAATGATGCATCAACCGGAGCAAGGTTAGGACAAGAAGTTTGCTATGTGAGGTCAATGATCTTTTTGATATTCAATTCTCTTGAGTTCAATGGAGAATAAACTTTCATGCTCTCTCTCACAGGAAGTAATTATGCATAAGGTCTTCGTCAAGTCAAACCTTTTCTTAGACAAGTTATGTGATCTCAGTATATTGATTTTAGCATGTGAAATATCAAGTTTTTGAAATCAGGAAATTGATTAGCATGTGAAAACTTGGAGTGGTATTAAGAATAATGAATTTGGTTTTTTGGAAGATCAACCTTAAATTTAATGCTTAGACAAGATGAACTAAAGAAATTTGGGAAGGATCAGATGGGTTATTTGATGAAGTTATTAAAGTTATAAGTGTATTTATTGCAATGGTAGTTTTAATAAATGTTTAGTGATTTATGAGTTAATAAGTTCAATTGCACTTCTTTTAAGAGGAGAGAGCAGCCCCCTGCTACCCTAGAACGGAAGATTTGAGTGGTAGGAAGTTTTTCTGAAGACAATCTGAGAGCAATTGAGGTATACATCAAGGACAACTCAGAAATTAAACTGCCATGTGGCTAATGGTGATGTTCAAGATGCTCAATCAGATGTAATTTTCAAGGAGAATTTTGATGATCTCGATAAGAAACATTGAGGTGTGGGTGCCTGAGCAACCCCTAGCTACTCTAGAA
Source organism: Dioscorea zingiberensis (assembly GCA_026586065.1). NCBI lineage: Eukaryota > Viridiplantae > Streptophyta > Magnoliopsida > Dioscoreales > Dioscoreaceae > Dioscorea > Dioscorea zingiberensis. Next base: position 27,203,639 of record CM048826.1, read on the forward strand.
AGGTTTCAAAATTAAAAATTCATTTATAATATATATATATATATATATATATATATATATATATATATACGGGATGATATTATAAAGCCGGCCGGATTACTGTGCAAATAAGGTCACCTCCCATTTGCCCACTTGCTTAGTATTTGAAGGATTTCTAACTGTATGGATGGAAAGAACATCGAAAAATAAGCTAGTATGTTAATTTTCATACAATTTAGGAACTTGTAGGGTCTTTATCTTAACGGGTGAAAATTTATAAAAGTCTTACCGGTTTAAAATTTCATTATTTAAGATAAAGACCCTACAAGTTTTCAAATTGTATGAAAATTGACATGATAACTTATTTTTCCAATGTTTTTTCCATCCATACGGTTGGATTTCCTCAAAACACGATGCAAGTGGACCAAAACGAAGGTAATCGTGATTTCAGATAAAATGATAGGCGCCTACGATAAGTATATATATATATATATATATATATATATATATAGATAGATAGATAGATAGATAGATATATTGTTAGGATCAGGCGGGCCGCACTTGCGGCCACCTGATCTTATCACTACTCTAATATAGTAAATATGTATAAAAAATATATATTATATTTTTTATAATGTATTTAGATATATATTGATTTATTTATATATTTTAAATAATATATAGATATGTATATATATTTAAAAATTATATATACATATCTATATATTGTTTAAAATATATATAAATCAATATATATTTAATTACCCTTAAAAAATATCTAATATATCTTATATATATATATATATATATATATATATATATATATAATCGGGTCAGCTCGAAAACTCTCAATTTCGAGCTAAGCTTAAACTGCCCATAAATCAATTTTATTGTTTGACCGCATAGGGGATTGAGCTACAAGCTAGCGCATAACTTTTTTTTTTTTTTTTTTTTTTGATATAGGGGATCAACCCCTCCACAGAGGGACATCAAAGGGAGCATCCTTGACCCCTCATTGTACATGTACATAATATATAGAGATTTGAACCTGCAAGTTTTGTGCTCACCAAATGAATTACCTAATTGCTATCTTCGTTAAGGAGACGGGGATTCGAACCTGGGAACTTTGCTCACCAAATGAATTATCCCTGAGATAGCGCTAGACCAATGGTCCTTTGGTTGGCACATACTTTATGTGAGCTCAATTTGTAACTTGTATTAAAAAGGCTAATACACATCTCAGAGAGTTATTGATAGATACACAAGGATAGTAGTATAAGATATCTCAGGCGTGGAAAAATGTACAGAAGTGCTTTGTCTTAAATTAGGTTGACCACAATTACTCATTGTATATTGTTACGGATATATTTGGTAAGACAGATGTCATTAACCTAGGGACCACCTGTCACACACAGGACCGTGTTTCTTCGGCCACGTAGCATCTTTGGCCACGTGGTAATATCACCAAATAACCTTGCACAATTCCGTTCGGCAATAACATGAGGAATAAGTCCTGCGAACAAGTCCGTCGGAATTATAACAGCCCTCTTATACAAGGCGTGAGGTGGAAGAAGAGAAGTAAATATCTAACGCCTCTACAGTAAGTAGACCTTATCCACTTACTACAGTGGGCAGATATTTACTCTACTTACCTACAGGGAACCTACACGCTAGGTAGATATTTTTCTACCGCCTTAGAAGATATTTACCTAGACCACCGCCTTACCCCACCGCCTTGCAAGATATTTGCTTAAACCGCCTCTAACTTGCTATAAAAAGGAAGGAAGGACAGAAAGGAAAGGGGGAGAGAAACATTCGCTACACATTACACAAAGAATTGCCTAAGATTTCTTACCCTGATTTCTGACTTAAGCATCGGAGTTAAATCCGGGTAGAAAGGCCCAATTCCGACCCCCTTTTCTCTCCCCTTTACAGGTCCATCAGTGGATAATTCCGGACGGAATTTCAGGGTGCCCTCCGCGTTTCCTTGTTCGTGAGCAGAAGTAAGCGTCCACACCAACTATAAATTTTAACCGTTTGTCAAAGGCTGAGACCAGATCACGAGGCCACAGTGGCCAAAGTGTAAGGTGGACCAGTTTTTGGCATCAACAGTTTGGCGTCGTCTGTGGGAACTCTTACGAAAAGTCAAATGACCACTACCAGAAGATCAAAACGAATCCAAGGACAAGGAGCACCTACTAGCCCTGAAGGACCTGACAAAGTCCAAAGACATGAAGAAATCCGGTCGGACGATCCCCCCATCATACCTCCATCAGAAAATCCGTCCGTCCAACCCCAAGAGTCCATTCCGGAATTTTATCGTAACATGCAGCAGCAGCTAGAACAGTTGGCTCAAGCTGCTGCATAAAGAGAAAAGAGAAAGAAGAGGACTCTTGGGGTTGCAGCAGCAGCAGAAAATACGTTTGGTGTTGCAGCAGCAGCAGAAAATACGTTGACTCATCCTCCACCTCTCCCCACACAAGCTCCAACACCAAACGTATCAATGGTCCCGCTGGTCAATTCCGAAAGTAGAGGGAGGACAAGAACCCGCACCCATAAAGAGAAAAGAGAAAGAACCGCCTTTTCCGCTAGTTCGAACCCTCCGCTCGGCGTAGAGACCCAAATTTGCCACAAGAACCGAATCGGACAAGGATAGAAATGCAGTAGTCCATCTATGCAAACCGTTGATAGAAGGACCCAAATGGCGGGATCTTTCCCCAAGAAAACGAAATCCGGCGACATATCCTCAACATATGTTAAGCCCTTTGTTAAGGAGATATTGGAAGAACGAAGTTCCCGGCGGCTTCGTGCCACCTATTATGACCGCATATGAGGGCGTAACCGACCCGTCCCCGCCACCAAGTCTTTCCGATCGAAGATGCTCCCCATCGAATTACCGACGCCATATGTGCCGAGCTTTTCCCGCCACCTTAGAGGGAAAAGCGCAAGACTGGTTTGTCGATCTTCCATCTAGTACAATTACTTCTTTTCAGATTTTAGCAGATCGCTTCCTAGCCTATTTTGCTAATTATTCAAGGCAAAAGAAAACCCCATCTACCCTTTTGCACGTTAAACAACGAAAGGGAGAAACGCTCCAAACCTATTTAAATCGTTACATAGACGAAACAGCAAATGTTGCGGACCTTCTTCCACGAATGGCCATAACCTTCTTAATGGAGGGGCTGTTAGATTCCCCTTTTCGTTTCTCCCTCACTTTGGATCCACCAAAGACAATTCCCGCCCTTATGAGCCATGCCAAAAATACATCAATTCCGAGGAAATTTATACGAGTTGGGAAGAAGAGACTCGACGTGGGCCTATAGACACCCTAAAAGGAAAAACCTATCAAAGTGTCGACAGAAGGCCCCCGGATACACGGAAGGAAAGAAGATCATATAGGGACAACAAGGGCACAAACAGAAATCTGAAATCCTCAACACACCCTCAACGACATATGCTGCAGCCCCGAGAACCTACAAAGGAAGGAAAAATTGTCAAATATGATCACCATACCCCACTAAATCAAACCAGAAGCCATATCCTCATGCAAATCAAAGAACAAAAGCTTTTGACGTGGCCAGAGCCTGCAAGAAATACCGAACGGCAAAGGAATAGCAAGAGATATTGCCAGTTTCATCAATCTAAAGGACACGACACGGAAAAGTGTACCCACTTAATGAATGCGATAGAGGATGTCGTTCGAAGAGGACAGTTGGAGCAATATATCAACCATGAGATTCAGGAGGAGCCTGAAGCTTCGCAGCCTGAAGAAGAAAAAGGAGAGATGGTGGGGTTTATCAGTGGTGGCCACAGTTTGTGGAGGTGAAAGCTCCGCCTCTCGAAAAAGTTATGCCCGAATGGTGGGAATGACGCAAGAGACAGAAACACCGCGAAGAAGGTCTCGGCCCACGGCCCCCATCATTTTTTATGATAATGGCGCCAAGAAGGTTCGCTATCCCCATGATGACGCACTGGTCATTGCCATCAAGGTCTCCAGCTTCCAAATGAAGAGGGTTCTAATAGATAGTGGAAGTTCAGTTGACATTCTCTTTTGGAGTGCTTTTGAAAGAATGAGATATGACGCGGATGATTTACTTCCTGTAAAATCATCCTTAGTAGGATTCTCCGGGGGGGTGATACAGCCAGAAGGAATGATCTCCTTACCAGTTACAGTAGGAAACTCACCAAGATCGTCAACCGTGACAACAAAATTCTTGGTCGTACGTTGTGCTTCAAGTTATAACGTGATCCTTGGTAGACCAACCCTCAACGCCCTGAAAGCCATCATCTCTACTTACCATCTTCTCCTCAAATTCCCAACTGAAGGTGGTAGTGGGGAAGTAAGGGGAGATCAACCTTTGGCTCGGCAGTGTTATGTCTCAACCCTCAAAGGGAAAGACCTAAGTAAAAGGAAAACAAAGGTTTCAGAAGCCATGCTAGTCAGCAGAATAGCCGAACGGGAAGATGAAGGGCTTCGACCTACACCAGTTGAAGAATTGCTAACAGTTCCCCTAGACGCAACCAGAACAGACCGCACGAGGATATGCCAGGCGTGAAACGCGAGATCATAGAACACCGCCTCAATGTAGATCAGTCATTTAAACCTATGAAACAGAAAAGAAGAAATTCCGCTCCAGAAAGGTAGAAGGCCGCAGAGGAAGAAGTATCGAACCTTTTAAAGGCTAAGTTTATCCGAGAGGTGTATTACCCAGAGTGGTTGGCCAATGTCGTTCTAGTAAAAAAGCCGTCCGGAAAATGGAGAATGTGCGTTGATTTCACAGACTTAAACAAAGCTTGTCCAAAAGATTCGTTTCCTCTGCCATCAATTGATGGTTTAGTTGACTCTACAACGGGGCATGAGATGCTAAGTTTCTTAGACTCCTTTTCAGGCTACAACCAAATCCGAATGGCCAAAGATGACGAGGAAAAAACGTCCTTCATTACAAGCACTGGAACTTACTGTTATATGGTGATGTCGTTCGGCCTAAAAAATGCTGGAGCTACCTTTCAAAGGCTCATAAATACAGTCTTCAAAGAGCAGATTGGTAGAAACATTGAAGCATATGTGGATGATATCTTGGTGAAAAGCCGAAAAGCCGCTGAACACCTATCAGACTTACAAGAGGCTTTTCAGTCGCTCCGGAGTTACACTATGCGATTAAACCCGAATAAATGTTCCTTCGGTGTCCGATCAGGGAAGTTCTTGGGATTTATCTTGACACAAAGAGGAATAGAAGCAAATCCAGAAAAGATCAAAGCTATTCTTGACATGGGATCACCCAAAAGTCTTCAAGAAATTCAACGGCTTAATGGACGCCTGGCGGCACTTGGCAGATTCATCTCCAAAGCCGGAGAGAAAAATCTCCCACTCTTTCAAGCCCTGCGAAAAGCACCAAAAATGGATTGGACGGAAGAATGTGAAAAAGCCTTTCAGGGGCTTAAAGATTATCTCCGATCGCCTCAGCTACTAGCTAAACCACAAGTGGGAGAAGAGCTCTACATCTACTTAGCCGTTGCCCCGCGAGCAGTCAGTGCGGTCCTTTTGAGAGAAGACAACGGAGTTCAAAAACCAGTCTACTACACCAGTAAGATCCTTAACGATGCGGAATCGAGATATCTGCCACTTGAAAAATTGGCCTTTGCTCTTATTACATCTGCGCGAAGATTGAGACCATATTTTCAAGCCCACAGGATCACAGTCTTGACTGATCAGCCATTAAAGCAAGTTCTTCATAAACCAGAGAATTCCGGACGCCTAGCCAAGTGGGTAATAGAATTAGGCGAGTTCGATCTCACCTATAAACCCCGAACGGCGATCAAGGCTCAAGTGCTGGCTGATTTCATCGCGGAATTAACTTTCCCGGCAAACGAGGGCGAATTCCCGTCACAAAATCCAGAAGAATGCCTTAGCATCCCGTGGTCCTTATACGTTGATGGATCGGCAACTGAAGAAAGATCAGGAGCAGGTTTCGTCCTTTATTCTCCTTCTAAATGGAAAGTGGCGACAGTGCTCAAGTTCCAATTCCGAGCGACTAACAATGAGGCCGAATACGAAGCTCTCATTGCGGGATTACACCTGGCCCGGGGACTCGGAATTCAGTGCCTGCATGTGTATTCCGATTCACAACTAGTCGTGAGCCACACCTTAGGCAGCTTCGAAGCAAAAGAAGAGAACATGGTCAAATACCAAGCAATAGTAAAGAAAATAGTACCATACTTCGCCTATTTCCGGGTTGAAAAAATTGGCCGAGCGCAAAACGAAGAGGCGGACGCCCTGTCTAAAAAGGCCACGGCACCAAACGGAGATACAGAGTCTTCTTTTAACCTGCAGTACCTTCCCACGAAAACTATTGATAGATTGGAAGGAGAGGTACAAAGTGTGGCCGAAGAGCCAAGTTGGATGGATCCCATAAGAAATTACCTACAAGGTAGGCCTGCACCACCCAACAAAGTAGAGGCCCCAGATAAATCGCCACAAATCCGCCAAGCATAATCACATCAACGAAAGCCTCTACAAAAGGTCTTACACGCAACCTTTCTTACGATGCCTACATCCTACAGAAGCTAGCTATATCCTTCAAGAAATTCACGAAGGCATTGGTGGTGGTCACATAGGAGGCAAAGCCTTGAGTTATAAAGTCTTACGACAAGGTTATTATTGGCCAACACTAACTCGAGATGCGATAGCGTTCGCTCGGAAATGTGATGCCTGCCAGCGGCATTCCAAAATTCAGAGGACACCACCGGCACCACTTACGCCAATTATCAGTCCGCGGCCGTTTGCTATTTGGGGAGTTGATCTTTTAGGGCCATTTCCTACTTCGATCCGGCAGCTGAAGTTCCTAATAGTCGCTATCGACTACTTCACCAAATGGGTGGAAGTTGAGCCCTTAGCCAGGATCACAGAAAAAGCTTGCCAGGGATTCTTATGGCGAACGATCATCTGCCGATTCGGAATTCCAGTCGCCTTCATCTCCGATAATGGGCGACAGTTTGATAACCAGGCTTTCAAGAGTTTCTGTTCCGAGCTCGGAATTGAATCCAGGCTGACTTCTGTAACACACCCTCAAGCCAATGGTCAGGTAGAGGTAACAAACCGTACCTTGCTCCAGACCCTGAAAGCCCGGGTATCCAAAAATGGAACCAATTGGGTGGAAGAAATTCCGAGCGCCCTTTGGGCCTACAGGACAACTGCCAAAACTCCCACAGGGGAAAGTCCGTTTTCTCTCACTTACGGGTCCGAAGCCGTCATCCCCGCAGAAATAGGAATGCCTACTTTGCGAACACAACAGAAGTTCTTATCAGAAGAAAATGAGAAAAATCTCCGAGCGGAGCTAGACCTACTTGAAGAACGAAGAGAAATGGCAGAAATAAAGGCCGCTGTCTATCGCCAAAGAGTCAAAAGGTTCTACAACACTAGGGTAAAAAGAGTCTTCTTCCAAGTCGGTGATCTGGTCCTAAGAGAAAATGAATTCCAAGGAAATAAAAGCCGAACGGGGAAGCTAACTCCTAACTGGGAAGGCCCTTACGTCGTGCAAAGGATCGTCCGTGCTGACACCTATTATCTAGTAAATATGGACGGAAAAACGCTCAAGCGTCCGTTCCATGCTGAACACTTACGGCGCTGCTATCAATGAGTTCTGTAGCTGTCCCTTAAAATGTCACGGAATAAAGCTCAAGTCTTTCCCATTCTATTAAAATGCGGTGAAATTCCCATTCTACTAAAATGCGGTGAAATTCCCATTCTACTAAAATGTGGTGAAATTCCCATTCCTGAAAGACGAGTCGGAATTATCTTACACAGATAAACGACAACTCTCAAACGCAAAAAATTCCGATCGAAATATGAGACAACAACCTCATTTATGAAGACAAGTATCTTACTCAACAGCTTAGTCCCATGATTGGACCAAGAAGAGAAGAACCCACTACGAAGCTTACAAACCGAATGAGGAAGGGAAGACCTTACAAAGGACTTTAAAAATACCTCTCAGCGGTTTTCTTACATGGTTAAGGATAGCCATTACTCGGAAATAAATCTTCACCACCAGAAAGGTTTGCATTTCATTCATATCAAATAGAAGTTACATTTCAAGTAAACAAACAAAAAAAAAAAAAAAAAAATTACAAAGGCATAAATAAAAAACCCCTAAGAAACGGGGCCTTCAGGCTGGTCGGCCATTACTGGAGGAACTTGAGTTGGAGGTTCCAAAGGGTTAGGGGCAGAAGCTTCTGGGGTCTTAATAATCTTTTTCTCTTTTAGTTCCATATAAATCTTCAAGACCCCAGCAAGCCCCATAGACAATACTTCTCCTGGAGGAACATGCTGGCTCACTTGGTACACCACCGAATATATACGTGTGGCTCCATCTTTAACTTTTGCCCTGAGCCGGGCAACCTCCTTCTCTAGTTTATCCGCTCGCTCTATTAAATCCTTAATTTCTTGCGAGTCGGATTTAGGAGTTTTCAAACGGGAAGCCAAGTCTTCCTTAAGTGTGTCACGCTCCCCCTTTACTTCCGCCAACTCAGCTTGAGCGGCAGTAAGCTCAGCAGCCTTCAGCTTTAGATCCCATCGAACGGCAGCTCGCTCCTCCTGAGTAGATTTGAGTTCCTTCTTCAAACTGCTGGATTCGTTTTGTAACCCTTTAATATTCTCCTCAGCAGTCAGAAGAGAACCTTTGGAAATAGATAGCTGAGCCGCTAGATCGTTCTTCTCCTTCTCCATGGCGGGCATTCTTTGCGGTAGCCTTCGGCTTTATCTCGCTCAAGGGTCCGGATAGCGTTAAGTCGTTTCTTTCTCCTTTTCCTCTAAAGCCACCACCCTAGAGCTTAATTGGGCAATGTCCGCCTATTCGTTTCCATCTTTGCCAAATCTTCTTGGCAAAGATTATCAACTCGATCCGCCCGGTCTTGATTTCACGGAATAACAAGACACTTTCGTAAAACACACCAAGTTTAAAAAATAATAATAAAGAGAAATATGAGAACAACCCTTACCAACATGACCGAGCGGAATAATTGATAGGTGGCTTCTTCCCTCCCAAATTTCTGAGTTTCGCGGAGAGTCGCCGGGCCTCATGGCCATCAAAACATCCTTCTACGGACCCAAAGCCGCGAAAAGGAGTATCCTCAGAAGGTAGCTCCTTCTGCTTAGTGGCAGATCCCTTTAAGACTGAGTCCGCCACCCTCAGTTTGTCTAGAAGGGCCGCTTCTCCTGCCTCCGCCTGTAAAATAGAACCTTTCTTAAAATGTACCCTTAGAAAGTGCCTATATAAAGATTCTCACCTCAATAAGAAGGATATCCTCCGGCCGACTGGAAGAAGGACCTTCGAAAATTGGAGATAAAACCGGACGGACTTCTTCCGCACGGCCTTCCTCTTGAGGCATCTTCACCTGTTCCTCTACAATTCGGGGACCCGATACATCCTCGGAATTCTTTCTCTTGGTCCTCCTCTCCCGTGAGGACCCTGCGCTGGGGGTACTTTTAACCCCCTTTGTGGAAGAGTCAGTCTCCTTTCTCTTCCTCTTCTTTCTCTCCGCTTTGGAGGTATCAGCCCCTGGGCCAGGTATCACTTCTTTCTTTTTCCACCCGCGAGCCAAAGGCGGATGAACTTCGCCTTCGAAAGAAGCCAGAAGACCCTTCACATAGCTCAAGTCTTCGTCTTCCATCGGACTTTCTGCAAAACAAATTCCGAACGAGGTTAGACATCACAAGTCAAAATCAAACTAAATTAGGTACGCGAGCGATCCTACTATTAGACACTATTAAACGACACTTAATGAGGTTTTCCTTGGTCAAAAACCTATCAATATAGACTTTGGATAGCCCCGCCATGGACTTAAGAAGATTTCCCTCTTCTTCTGACATCTCCTCACAAGTGATATCCGCACGGGGAACCTCCCACCTTGTTCGGATATCCCACTCGGACTTACACCTAACAAAGAAAAATTTGCTCTTCCATCGCTTGATGGAAGAAGGGACTTTCCCTAAAAACTTCCTCCCAGGGCGAGCCGAGAAATAGTACCAATCGACATTAGACTCCAAGCAAAGGCTAAACAACAGGCGGAACAAGCGGAAGGTCGGATTTACTCCATAGTTCTTAAAAAACATGACAAATCCGTTGAGCAGTCTCCAAGAGTTCGGAGTTAACTGCGAGGGACACAAATGGTATTCCTCTAAGATTGCCTTGGCAAAATCAGAGAAAGGAAGCCTAAGCCCACCTAGCAACGCGTCCTGATAGACAGCTATCTCCCCCTCCCTGGGGGCACTCGCCCTCTCCCCAGAACAAGGAACCCTAACTTCAAATAACTAGAGGTCTATCTCGTATCTCTCTACTAAGTCATCTACATCCTCCTGCCTTAGAAGGCTTATGAATGTGTCCGACCCTCTACCCATGGCCCTAGAGGCAGGATGAACCCGCGAACCCTGAACTGGAGCACCCCCAAGTTCACCCGGAATCGCCGGAATCGCAACAGAGACCATAGGGTTGGATGGAGAAGGAATCGAGGACTCATGAGAAGAACTAGAGGAGGAAGAAACAACGCTAGCCATTACCTTAGAAAAGGAAAAAGACAATAAAAACGCAGAAAGCTCAAAACCAGGGCTCGCCGGAGAAGAGGAAATTTGGAGAAGAAGACGCCACACGATTTTCGAAACAACCTTTTGCTGCCTGTACGATTCCCCTTATATGCAAAGGCAACGAATCCGTGGCCGTTAGATCTTAAGATTGTGTTCCGATCAGAGCCATTGAACCAAAGGTCCACAAATCTGAGCCGTTCAAATAAACCATCAAAACTCATCACGCCGCCGTACCAAGCGCCGCCTGACACACATGGAAAGCCACGCCCATCACCCATCATGACGTTGACAAACGCGCACGCCACACACGTCGCGCCACTATCCTCCTTTAATGCTAAATAGCAGAAGAGACACGTGTCGTCTTAGGGAGCAGGGAACGTTGCGTACGTAGAAGGTAGAACCTGTACCGTATACGACAAAGCACACACTCCAACATAGGATCACCAAAATGCCAAAGGATTTACAAACAAAACGACAAACGTCATTTATTCAGGTTACATGGCGAACGCAAACAAAACAAAAATAACAAAAACATGTTATCCGACGGACTAAAGTTAAAAATCCGCGGATCCATCCGAAGCCACGCTCGGATGAGACTCGGAGGAGATGCACGGACTCCCGCAACCGTCACTATCCTCGTTCCCACTAGGAGGACCTGGATCAGCACGGGGGCGAAGGTAGGGACCCACTTCTCTACGGCAGGAGTCGTCTCCAAACATCTCAAATTCGAAACGTACACCCCCAGCATAAGTGACAACTAAAAGGTCCCCCGCCTCCATGCCGTGATCAACATGAAAAGCCTCCCACCCTGCATCGATACATATCTCACCTAGGTCCCCGTTAATCAATAGAACGCCTGGCCACACACAGCCGTTCGGACTTACTAGGTGGATAAACCCAGTCCTTAATTCCGACAGATGTTCATGAAAGGAGCTGGGAATTCGCAAGTGACGAGAGCATTGGCTAAAAGTAAAGAATTTATAAAAAGACAAGCGTTGAGCCATGATACAAAAGATTTCTGACTATGAACGTTACCCATACAAGCCCTTAAGTAGAAAAGTAGGCGAAAATTTCGGAGAAAAATCTACCTCGATAACAGCGCAAAGAGAACACAGTAAACGTCGGTCACCTATTAAAAACACGTATACCATAGCCATAGACGAAGCCCCCTCCTACATAGACGTACCAACTAAGAAAAATACTTGTTCTCGAACCAAGCGAAACGTGCGATTAGCTCACCCCTCGCTCAGATTCTTCGAACAAGTACATTTTAGGGGGACTAGTGTTACAGATATATTTGGTAAGACAGATGTCATTAACCTAGGGACCACCTGTCACACACAGGACCGTGTTTCTTCGGCCACGTAGCATCTTTGGCCACGTGGTAATATCACCAAATAACCTTGCACAATTCCGTTCGGCAATAACATGAGGAATAAGTCCTGCGAACAAGTCCGTCGGAATTATAACAGCCCTCTTATACAAGGCGTGAGGTGGAAGAAGAGAAGTAAATATCTAACGCCTCTACAGTAAGTAGGCCTTATCCACTTACTACAGTGGGCAGATATTTACTCTACTTACCTACAGGGCACCTACACGCTAGGTAGATATTTTCCTACCGCCTTAGAAGATATTTACCTAGCCCACCGCCTTACCCCACCGCCTTGCAAGATATTTGCTTAAACCGCCTCTAACTTGCTATAAAAAGGAAGGAAGGACAGAAAGGAAAGGGGGAGAGAAACATTCGCTACACATTACACAAAGAATTGCCTAAGATTTCTTACCCTGATTTCTGACTTAAGCATCGGAGTTAAATCCGGGCAGAAAGGCCCAATTCCGACCCCCTTTTCTCTCCCCTTTACAGGTCCATCAGTGGATAATTCCGGACGGAATTTCAGGGTGCCCTCCGCGTTTCCTTGTTCGTGAGCAGAAGTAAGCGTCCACACCAACTATAAATTTTAACCGTTTGTCAAAGGCTGAGACCAGATCACGAGGCCACAGTGGCCAAAGTGTAAGGTGGACCAATTTTTGGCATCAACATATATGATTGTTATATTATGATTTATTAAATATTCATTCAGGGATTTGTTTTGAATCAAATGGTTATTAATCATTTTTCCTTCTGAGTTGTTAGATCTTCAATTGCAAGTTCAGTTGATGTCATAAAATCACTTATATTTAAAGCAATTAATTATTGAGAAGCATAAGAGTTGGAAAGTTTCTCATTATTTTCCTTTTTTGAGAAAGGAAAGCCATGATCTTCATCTTTGTGTATATTTCATAAAAGAGGACCATGGTGTTGTTAAAATCTGATTGCTCACAAATCAAAAGGCAAATTCACTAAAATCATGTAGTATTGTGAAAGCTCTTTTTATTTTTTCCCTAGCACAGGTTACAATTTCTCAATTTTATTTAGAGTTATATTATTTTCTATCCGACACTTCTAAACAAATTTATTTATTGTCCATTCTATTCGATATTGTGTGTGTTGGTTATGTTGGACTAACTTGCAACCACTGCCAAACAACTCTGACTGTTTTTTAATATCCACTATAATTTAGAAAGACTAAGGTAGTATTTGTTTGGCTGGATGGGGACTTACATCAAAGGATGGGGATGTATCCATCAAAAAAAAAAAAAAATTACATTTTTTTTATTTGATTGGCTCCCTATCATTGAATATAGATGTGGCCATTCAGAATAGCTGGATGACCACATTCAACAAAAATGACCGGATGTGGCCATCCATTATTTACTTATCCACTCTCATGTAACTAATCATCCATTTTTATTAGACTTCATTCAGCCCTAATAGTTTATAGTCACCCCCTTTGCCTTCCTTACAATCAAATTATTAATCCTTGCTAATCATTAATTCTTGTTAATTATTATTAATTATTACGATCAAATTATTTAATTAAATGTTTTTATAATTAATAGATTAATGAAACTAACAAGTTTTATTAATTTTTAAATTAATTAATTTAATGAAAAAAAATATGGGTCATCCTATAACAATACGTGGTTCATCCACCTTTCTTAAATAAAAAAAAGGTCATCTCATTAATTTTTCACATTCAACCTAGACCTAATTTTATTAATTATTAAATTAATTAATTTTATCTTAACCTATATTATAAAAAATTTTAAGATCATAATTTACATATTTAATTAAAATATCTTTATTTCCCTTACTTTTAAAAACATTATATATAATTTTATAAAAAGATAATAATCTTATATATTTTATAAACATATCATAAATTTTTCCAAAATTATTTAACTATATGACCAACTGCCTTTTGACCTATTGGTATTGGGTCCCTTATATAGGGTGTTGTTGGTTGGGAGAGATCTCAGGTTCAACACCCCAGGACCGCAAGGTGAGGGCACGTGTGTTCGGCATGTTGTCCACCCCTGACGGGTTGGCGCTTGTTGCCTTTGTCAAAAAAAAAAACCTATATGGAACTTGAAAAAAATTATATCTAGTTTTACTTAAAAAATTATTTGAAGATATTATTCCATATATTAAATTAAAATATCCTATTTTTCCCTAATACTATGTTTAAACTTACCCCTTATTAAATTTCTAATTTTGAGTATTTTAAATTAATGAAAATATTTTAATTTAAATACATCATTTATATCAATTAATTTATTTCAAAAGATTTAAAATTATTCATTCATTAATTTTTTTAAATATCTTAAATTTTCTAAGAAAGGTAATCTCACCACTCACAATAGAGGTAATTATATCCCCTATCAAATTCATCTTTTATTACAAAAAGTGTATATCCACTTCTACATCCATCTCTTTTTAACCAAACAAATATACATATAGGCCAAAGGCCTCTTGGCCTAGCGACATAAGTCCCTTATGTAAGGGTTTGACATCCGGAAGGCTCGAGGTCGAATCCCCACTACGCCAGGTGAGGGCGTAGGGCGTGCGTTACGCAATGGGGTGCCCACATACGCACATGAGTTTTCCCCATATATGTTTAAATTTAACCTTGGACGGTAAAATAAATGCATACCATATGAAACCTTCAGATGATAAAATAAACTGTGTTGTGTGAAACCCTTGATGGTTTGGACTACTGCACACACCCTTGGCTAATCAGTGCTTTTTTTTGACTGATCCGACATGGGCATATATATATATCCAATATTTTCCCCTTCCCCTCTATCCGACCAAAACACATAATTATAATTTCTCATTATATATTTGCACATCCTTGTGGATGAAGAATTATAAACAACACCCGCTTCACACACTATGCTTGATTGATTTCTGATGTTGCTGCGTCATTCGAGGCGGCGGCCACAACATTTGCAACTATAATAACATCCTATAACCTCCAAAACAAGATTGCTTTTTCACATGTTATTATGCATAATTACAAATGAAATAAGAGAACGGTTCAATTTAATAAACTAGATCCTAAAGCTGAGCATCCAGTAAAAAAAAAAAAAAATCCTGGATTATGAATAGATATCAGATGTTTGCTGGTGAATGATTTGCCGGTGCATCAACTGGTCCAGGAAAGAAAGATTTTCACTTCAAACCTGCAATACATTCAGGAAAAAAGAGCATCATTTGAAAATTCAAAACAAGCAACAAATTACTTCCAGGAAATAAAAGCACCCAACGGATGTCTATATTCTATAATCCACAGTTGATTTGCCATGTAAAATAGTACACTACCATGTGAGACCAAAATTAACTGCTAATATACCAGGTGAAAGAGGCAGTGGCCACTGTCAATGTCTGCGGCAAGAATCTTTTTACAAGCAATAATGTCAATCAGAGGACGAGTTTCTACATATGAGTGAGAGCACCATACTTCAATACATTTTCCTACAAAACTCAGCTGATAGTTTTGTAAAAAGTATAGGCAAAAATTAGGGTTAAGGGTTTTTGACAGCCCCCTTTGTATATATAAAAGGACATTTTACACAAAAGATCCTATTGAAGTAATTATTCAACATAAGGACATTTTACATAAAAAAAAAACTCTATAAAAGTAACTATTTAATACTTCCCCTCAAGATGGGCGATAAATATCAATCATCCCCATCTTGTTACATGCTTTAATACACTCTCTAGGACCTAATTTTTTAGTTAAGCAATCAGCTAGTTGTTCGCTAGAATGAACATGACTCAGCTTCAAAATCCCATCATCCAGTCGCTCCTTAATGAAGAACCGATCAATCTCAACATGTTTTGTGCGATCATGTTGTACAAGATTGTTAGCAATGCCAATGGCCGATTTGTGGTCACACCAGAGCATTAATACATCTCCTCTAAAAAGTCACAGTTTTGACAACAACCTCCGTATCCAAAGCATCTCACAAAGATTAACTGTCATAGCCCTATACTCAGCCTCAGCTGTAAACCGAGCAACCACCTCTTGCTTCTTGCTACGCCACGACACAAGGTTACCTCGAACAAAGACACAGTAACCTGAGGTGGACCTCCTGTCATCCAAGCAGTTTGCCTAATCTGCATAGCAATATCCCTCTACATCCAAGTGCCCATGACTCTTGAACCAAAGGCCTTTCCCTGGGCTTCCCTTCAAGTATCTCAGAATCCTGTATACTGCCTCTATATGCTTAACCCTGGGATCATGCATATACCTGCTCACCACGTTCACAGCATATGGAATATCGAGTCTCTTATGGCATAAGTAGATAAGGCGACCAACAAGTCTCTGATAGCACTCCTTGCTCACTGAGTCACCAGATTGGGCACACAACTTGTGATTCTGCTCAATCAGAGTAGAAGCTACTCGGCACCCTAGCATTTCTGTTTCAGTGAGTAAGTCCAGAACATACTTCCTCTGAGAAAGCACTATTCCTCCATACAACCGTGCAATCTCAATACCAAGGAAATATCTCAGTTGGCCCAGCTCCTTGACCTCAAACTCTTTACCCAGCCTTCGTTTTAAGTGAGAGATCTCCTCAGCATCATCCCCTGTAATAACAATATCATCTACATAGACAACCAAAATTGTGATATGGGATTTGGAGTGTTTGTAAAAAAAAATATAATCCCTACCACACTGCATATAGCTCATACAACATGCTGCATGTCTGAACCTATCAAACCATACCCTTGGAGATTGCTTCAACCCATATAAGGACTTCTTCAACCTACACACCTTCATACCTGTCTGTGGAGTAGTAAAGCCAGGAGGAATCTCCATATACACCTCCTCTTGTAGATCTCTATGCAAGAAGGCGGTTTTGATATCCAGCTGATGTAACGGCCAACCAAAGTTCGCTGCACATGAGATCAAAGTTCTCACTATGCTCATCTTTACTACTGGAGCAAAAGTCTCATCATAGTCAATCCCATAGGTTTGGCTATACCCTTTTGCAATTAGCCTCGCCTTGAACTTGTCAATCTTCCCTTCAGGAGTTTGCTTTACAGTGTATACTTACTTACAACCAACTGTCCTTTTTCTAGCTAGGAGAGGTACAAGTTCCTAAGTCTCATTCTTCTCCAAGGCTTGGAGCTCCTCCTGCATAGCACTCTGCCACTTAGGATCCTACTTTGCCACTCGCTAGTCATTCGGTATTGGCACTAACTGTAATGATGCAATGAAAGTTTTATATGCAGGAGATAAGGAAGAATAAGAGACAAAGTTAGCAAAATCATTTTCAAAACCAAATCTAGCCAGAGGTTTTCCAACATTAGTCCGAGGTTCTCTACGCGGGGAAATAGACAAATTAAGAGAGGTAGAGACATTACCACCCAACTCAGGAGGAGACGGTGAAGATCCTCAGGAAAAAGAAACTGAGGAGAAGCTTGGGACAATGGCATGCGTGGATTGGTCATCAATTTCAATCACAGGGAGAGGATGTGCACATTGTCGCTATAGGCTGCGGGCTGCACGCTTCTTCTCCATACTCCCCTGGATGCACAATGCAGGCTCCCTCAAGTGCCTCCTTCTATACACATTCAATTCTTCTTGTCATCGTGTCAAGTCACTATCATCATTTTCATCTTTATTTCCATCATCATTTCCATTTTCATTTCGATCGTGACGTTCCCCTGATCCATGTCATTTACAGGACACGGTGTTAGCCCCATAACCACATCTCTATTGTTCTCCCCCTCTCGACCAACAACTCCTGTGCTAGGAGAGAAGTCCTCAAAGAGAGATGTCAAGTCTATCTTCTCACTATAAAAAAGCTCCAACTCCCTAAAGGTCACATCCATACTCATAAATAGCCGACGCTCAATCGGGTTCTAGGATCTATAACTCATCGGCTAAAAGAGTACCTAACAAATATACACATCACAGCCTGAGGGTCCAACTTCCTTACGAAAGGCCTATGATCTCTGACAAAGCAGGTGCAACCAAACACCTTAAGAGAAATGAGAATTTGTTCTCACCCAGGAGCATCTCACATGGTGTCTTCATTCCCAACACTCATAAAAGCATTTGGTTAATGAGATAAGCTGCTGTCATCACCGTCTCACTTTATAAGATCTTTGGCACATTCATCATGAGCATAATAGAGCGTGCCACCTCCAGCAGATGTCTGTTCTTGCGCTCAGCCACCCCATTTTGTACTGGCGTATCTGGGCAGGATGTCTGATGCAAGATCCTCTGAGCTGACAAGAAGGATGCAAAATCCTTATTAACATACTCAGTTCTATTATCAGTTCGTACAATCCGAACCTTCGCATTGAATTGAGTCTTCACACAGGCACAGAAGTCTTGAAAACACCGAAGCACATCACTCTTATGTTTTATCAAATAAATCCATGTCATACAAGAATAACAATCAATGAAGGTCACAAACCACTTGAATCAACCAACTGAAACAACTAGACAAGGTCCCTATACATCCAAATGAATAAGAGCAAATAGTTCAACACTTCGAAGATCAATATTAGAATAAGTAGAACGTGTATGCTTGCCAAACTCACAAGCATCACACACAATTTTACTCCTGTTTACTTTGTCCATTAATTCTGGTTGCAACCTACTTAAGCTATCGAAAGATAAGTGACCCAGACAACAATGTTGGAGCCGTACTGCAACCTCTACTCCTCCACACACACAAGCAAGATCAGCATCAACATTCCCCTGATCCAAGTACCAAAGTCCATCACGCCTGGTGCCAGTCCCAAGCCTCCTCTCCGTTTGCTTCTCCTGGAAAAAACATGATTCCCGATCAAAATGAAGCTGAGATGCCCCTTCTTTCCGCAGTGTAGCACTCTTTATCATCAGTAACAGGGGCAGGAACTATCAATGCAAACCGAATAAGGGGTGATGTATCACTAGTCATCACCTTCAGTCTAACCTCCTCTTGGATCATCGCAGCGATAGCCTCCTCCATAGTGGGAAGGGAAGATTGATGACACATTGTACCTCTCCTGTGCTCAAACTCTGCATTCAGGCCCTTCAGAAAATGAGTCACCCTCCTGTGCTCGATCCATCTCTTGCCCAAAGTTGCGCATATAGTATCTGGGAATATTAAGGGATCATAATGATCCAAGTCAGATCAACGGTGCTACAGCTCAGCAGCATACTCCAAGACACTCTTTTTCCCCTGCTTCAGATTCTCAATTTTTGTCTGAACCTCAATTATAAGCATCACATTCCCTGCTCCAGAATACATCTTGGCCAACATCTTCTACATATCAACCGTATTACGGATTGCCTCCACCATTCCAGCAATGGTCGGAGACATCGAACTCATCATCCATGCCACCACCAAGGAATTAGTGGTGCGCCAGGTCCTCCACTCAGCACTCCCGTTTATAGGCTCAACATAGGTCTCCTGCACATAATGCTCAAGCCCCTTTGTGCTCAAGATCAGACTCGCCCTCCGAAACCAACTAAGATAGTTCTTTGTCCCTTCTATTTTTCACATCATTTGGCATCAGCTCCAACCTCTGCACCATCTCAGGCCATGTCACAATCTCCAGATTGGATGAGGCATCGACCTCATTCTTGGCTGTGAACATCCTCGCAAGTTCCCCGAGAATATCCTTCATATCCTGAGTAGTGGCTGGGGTCGCCATCTCCACAGTCACCTAAACTCAGGCGACGGCGGACGGTGATCAGGCGGATGGTGGTGGCGGTAAGATCAGGGTGGGGCCGGCGGCTCTGGTACCATGTAGAAAGTCTAGGCAAAAATTAGGGTTAAGGGTTTTTGGCAGCCCTTTCTGTATATAAAAGGACATTTTACACAAAAGACCCTATAAAAGTAACTATTCAACATAAGGACAGTTTACACAAAAGACCCTGTAGAAGTAATTATTCAACAAGTTTTATAAACTAAGGCGAAAGTGCACTTTTGATTCTTGAAAGATATCTTATGTTTATTTTGGTCCGTGAAGCCAAAAAAAGTTCAAATTGGCGCTAAAACTATACGTTGTTACACATAATCCATCACATTAAGTTTACAAATCAATTTTTTGTAAATTTTCTTCTAAAACCTTTTTTTATCAGTTCTTGATTATTTATGTGATTTAGGGTTTAGATTTGTTTTTATTTTTTATTAATTTTTATTACTAACATTCTTTAGCATTCCCATCTCCTTTCTTTTCTCTTCTCCTTCATCTACTTAAGAACCTAACCCTAAACCTAGCTATTTCCCTATCCAATGCCATCTCTCTGTCCATTCACTCTCTCCCCTTCCCTCTCTCACTTGACCCCTACTAATGGACACTATCACCAATGTTCCCTCTCCACCTCACCACCATCTCCCTCTCAAATACTTATAACCCTCCAAAGCACCTCCTCAAGGCCTATGACTCCATCAAGTCCCTCCCATCTCTTTCTCCCCTTTGACCCTTCCAGTGCTGCCCTCAAGCTCCCCTAATGTCTAGGCCAACTTCATGCACATCATTGTTGGGTCTGCTGACAATATCTTCAAGAAGCCACTCTCTCCAACTAAGAGCCTCGGATCAACAAAGAATTTCTTTGTTGGTAGGGGTAAGTGTTGGTAAGTTTAGAAGAAAAACGTAGTAAAAGAAATGTTGATGTGTACTTGCCACATCAGCTGACAAGCCAACATTAGTCAGTCCAAATCAGCGGCCTACATCCAATCCAATAATGAGGACTCGATCTATCTACACTATCATTCCCATTCAAGCAAAAACTAACTAAATTCAATGGACATAAACAACAATCTACTTACCTTACTATCCACGAGATGACATTAAGGCTAACAACACAGGACCTGTCTGCAAAATTGACTAATTCAAGGAATTGATCATTGAATTCAAGGTGATGGATTAATTGTCATGTAAATAAGGATTAAATTGAAAATAGTGCTATAATTTGGGTTAATTTGAACCTTCTTTTGCGGTTCAAGAACCAAAATGAATACAGGGAAAT
This sequence comes from Dioscorea zingiberensis, assembly GCA_026586065.1. Taxonomy (NCBI): domain Eukaryota; kingdom Viridiplantae; phylum Streptophyta; class Magnoliopsida; order Dioscoreales; family Dioscoreaceae; genus Dioscorea; species Dioscorea zingiberensis. The sequence continues at coordinate 27,224,561 of CM048826.1, forward strand.
AGTTCAACAACATTGTCAGTTAACAGAGAAATTAGAAATTTCTCATTGAATTATATGGAGGGAAAGGACGGGGCTTACTAAGGAACTCTTGATCATGTTAAGTAACTAGATAGCTTCTCCATAGTTGGATAAGAACTATTTGACTTCAACAAGAATATATTACCCTGGATTGCTTATTCTAATCCAGACTGAGAATTTCTTACCTAAAATAACACCTGTGACTAGCTAACCATTCCTCAGGCTTCAAGTTGTTTCAATCTACATAGTTGGCCTTTTGTATCTCTGTTCAATACGATAAGGTCTCTATATACTAAGCACGAAGGAACAAGCTCCGATTCCATAATGGACAAGACCTAGACTACCTAATATATAAACCTAGCAACAGAGTGTAGCTTGCATCCTGCAAATAGCCTTGTTCAACATTCACCTAAACTAGTTAAATTAGAGATTTAATTTGTCCAATCTTTTTCACATATAAGAGAAATAATTAAGGTACAAAGATAAGTATTTGAATATGTTGATGTGCATGCTCAATGTTGATGGCATATGTATTTCATGGGTGTGGAACTCAAAATCTTGAGTATTTCATGGCAGCATTGGATTGTTTCAAGCACAAAGTTGGATCTTGATTTGAACTACACTCTTTGTTTAGTAATAACAGAATGGCACAAATGTGAAAGAAATACATACTGCATATGACCCATGCCATATGTGGCTACCAAATGATAGATGAAGGCTGCCTATCGTGACATGTTGTTCTGACCACATTTTTGGGCTTCATATGGAACCACTTAATCTAGTAACCAACTTTAAACATGCAGGCATATGAGCTGTACCAACACCAATTTTCAGCTTATGATATGTTTTGTCCATAACCCATGGTAATCATAGTGTTCACTAAATAGTGAATTGATCCTCTAACATTTTAGATGTGAGTCAATTCATCACAAAGAATGACGTGGGGCCCAGTTTATGTGGATATTGGCTCATACATAACATTGACCGAGATATCAGAGTTGGATTTGAGCTCTAGAAGGAATTGGATGACGGGCATTTGAAGTTCTACATGCTTACATCAGTAAAGAAAAAATAGGATGTGGTACATGCAAATGTCCAAAAAATTAAATGGTTTTCTTTATACACTGGATGTTAAAAAGAAATAACAGTTACATGATAATTTACAAAATTTATACCAGAAAAAAATTCTGAGATTAAAGTATATCCAGCAGAACACACAAAACCAACAAGGAAATAACAAGGAAAGAAAAGTAAAACAAGTTCAGCATCTCTTTTCTCCCTCCACAACCTGCCATCATCTCCACCAATTCCATTGAATAGCTGCCAATATATTTGCAAGATCTCTTCTTTATTCCATCATCCTTTGAAATCTTTTTTGGATGCCAAAGTAGCCTCCCTCATTTTTGTCTTAATATTTTTTCTTCGTTTTGGTTATCTAAATTTGTGCAAAATTGACCATTTTAGAGAGGCTAACACATGATTTTGAAGAATCTATACCACAAAAAAGGAGGCCATAGATTCGGAGAATCCGATGAATAGAAAAAGTAGTTAAGGCAGAGCTAACACCAGCAAATGGGTAATACAAATTCTTTGGTACGCAATTTCCCATATATCAGTTATGCAAGTCCTCTTAATTCTCATACACAAAGAAAAAAAAAAGAGAAAAGAAAACATTAAGGATATCAAGAGAAAAGGATAGGGAGAGGCAAATAACAAAATTCAAATGGATTATAAGAAAAACAAACTTATATCAACTTGTTCAGAAAGACCTTGTTTCCCGCTCCATGCATATTTAATTTGATAATGGAGTAAGTATGATTGTCAGCTAATCGGATTCAATTATTCTTATGAGGTTATTTTTCTAAGTGAACAAGATAGTCGTAAATGATATTTATGGAGTGAGATAATATGTTTTAGTATCTTCACCCATTCTTTCATCATATCACTTTTTTAAGACAGCTGAAATTCTAGAGCTTGAGCATCTTTTCTATAGTTGATCTTTCACATTGATAGATTGTTGTGAGTCCTATTTTGTTATATCTTTAAATTTGAGTAATGTTAAAATAATCTAGCCTCTTTAAGAGTGTAAATGGAGAAGGAAGACAACCCAAATTAAGAAAGAACCCAAAAGTTTGATTAAGAATCAGCAAAAAGACATAAAAATATGTAACAGAAACAAGACGCTAAATCAATCTAAAACCAAGGAGCAATTTATGACACAACAAAACTAACCTTGCTAATTTTTGGAGCATGGATGGACATGTGCCTTAGAAGTTTATTCTTTGATACATCCTAAAGTTGTTTAAGAAAATGAAGCACAAATGAACATACCTCGTAGTTGATGTGCTAAGATGTCGGTATTAATATAAATGGATGGACTTTCCTAAAATTATTTTATATTCATTCTAAGATATTGGTACTTTCAAGATTTAGACATCAGGTACCTAGCATAGAATACTAGTGGATAACCATAAAAGGAGGACCATTTGAACATATATAACCAGCAATTAGAGAATGTAATTAGTCATACCAGTTTTAACATTTGTTCACATGAAAATATGGAAGTATATCTTACATGGAAAGTTACACACATGCAACTTAACAAACTCAATAACATTGCATGAAAAAAAATTTATGTAGGTTACATACCTTCAAAGAGTAGAAAGTTTAAAGAACATGCGTCATAGTAAATCCACATTGAAGATGGAGATCTCAATAGCCTTGTTCAATGCTTACTTTCCCGGCTATGAAGTGAGACTACATCAAGCACAAGGTTCGCTGTGCATGGTGGGAGTTAGCAACCCTAACCATCATTCACAATGGAAGAAATCATAAACAACCGTAAGGAAAAAAAAATGAATAAATAAATAAATGAATAAATTGTTTCAGGTTCACCCATTTAGAATTGTGCATGTCGAACAAGGATTTCAAAACATAAGAAAGAGCTGTTCTAAATATAGAAATGCTCCACAAGTACCCGAGAGTTCCTATGTTGATGCTAACTACCAAGTCAGAAACCTAGGATACCTGCATTGGGAATATCATATATGTCAGATTGATTTAGTCCTAAACAGAGTAAAAGTACCTCTAGAAAAATAAATTACCATTTGTTGCACTGCCAACAAAACCAGCTTCAGTGTTGCTATCATGCTGCAAACTATCAGCAAGACTTTCAACCACATCCCTTTGCTCATTGCTTGTGGCAGTTATAAGGTATGGAATCTGAAAAGGTCTTGATTGGACCAGTTGCCCTACTTGTTCAGAAAGCAGATTTGATTGACTCTCAATGAAGTTTGATGATTCTGTAGTCTTAGCAGCTCTTGCCGCAATTGTGCTTAGAATGCAGCATAAATAGTTATACCGGCTTGCCAAAGATGACTTTGGATCATGTTCCATTGTACAACCAGAATTGTATCTTATATTACCAATTTTAGCATCCTTTCTCCACCTCTTTAAGATGTATTGTGGAGGAAGCTCTTTAATATTCCGAAAGTCAAGGACTTTGAAAACATGACGACATTGGATTCCAAAAAACTCAAATTTTTTGCAACTGCAGAAAAGTGTACCATTTATTGAGTCATATCTAACAAAGTGTCCTTTAGGTTTCTCCTCAACAGTAACCCTGTAGTCAAATGTCGTCCCAACCTCACCGCAACTGAACACCATGCAATCCATATGCAATTCGAACTCTTTTTCAAAAACTTTATAGATTGCAGGTGTATATGCACTTGCAGCCTGCTTCAACATGCGAAAACTAGGTATTCTCGGTAAACTCTGGCATGTGTTAATATCAGCTCGCATTTCTGCACGTCTCCGTTCTTCCAGAACTCTATCATAATGCCCCAAAAACTGTAGCATATCTACTTTTGGACCCAAACATTTTTTTAAGACACTATTTAAGTTTTCCTTCATTAAAGCACTGTTGAAGTCTGCGCAAAAGACCTCTCTTCCATAGGGCAGGGCCCACCTTTCTCTTTCTTCAAATTGTTTGGCCAACCATCCATTATCCTTAAGATCATATTTCTCAATCAATGACTCCCATGCAGACACAAATTCTTCATCATCTTCACAATCAAAGACACATTGACTGAACTCAGAGGCAAAAGTTTTTGAGCCTTCAAAGACTCGACTTAGCTGAATGGTAGCATTCTGAAACAAATGCCAAACACAAAGACGCTGAGCTGTGCCAGGCCACACTTCAGCTAATGCCCCACTTATTTCTTCACTCCTATCAATCAAAAATGTTTTTGGTTGTGTCCCGCGCATTGCAGTTTTGAACGCCTCAAACAACCAGACAAACAACTCCATGCTTTCTTCATACAACAATGCTGATCCAAAGATCACTAACTGCTTATGATGATTCACACCCAAAAAAAGCATCAATGGCCTTCCATAGTTGGCCATTTTGTAAGTCGTATCAAAACAAACCACATCACCAAAGTACATATAGTCTGTCATAGACTTGGCGTCTGCCCAAAAAAGACCCGTCATGCTATCATTCTCATCAACCTTCACAGCATAAAAGAATGATGGATTCTCGACCTGCATTTTCTGAAGGTACTCTAAAACCGCTCCGACATCCCCCTTCACCACGGTCGACGTGAACAGGTGTCCTTGCGCAGGTCTCAGTGTCATCTTAGGATCCTCCTCTGTATCCAACTCAGGGAACTTTCCCCTAGATTTCGGCCTATGAGACCTCAAAGAATGGCTGGTTAAGGGATTAGCAAGCTGATGGTTATGCCCAGGGACAAATTCCGTGATCCGGTATCTACCAGTTGGTGCAATCTTGATGGTCAGGCAAGCTGGACACCCGGTCCGTGTGGCTGGCCGGGGTTTTTTAGGTTCAAATCCCTTCTTCTTCTGGCGGAACCCTTGTTTTGAGCAAACAAAGGTCCTGGCAGCAAGAACATCCTTGGAAGTAGTCCACATCTTGGACTTGCGGATACTAAACCCCATGATTTCTGCATAATTGTTGTAAAATTCATATGCCTCATCCTCATTCACAAATTGCATTTCAACTTGCGGCACCCATCTGGCATTCCCAGCATCTACAGCTCCCATTTGATTGATCCACTATCAGTTGATCGCTCTTGTGAAATATCAGAAGAACATGAACAATATGAATTTTCTAAAATGAAAAACAACAAGACATGGGATCAGGATTATGGTGCTGGTGATCGATTCATGGTATGATTTTCAAGAAAAAAAATTCGAGAAAAAAAGGATAGAAACTAATGCCGGATTGAAGAAAAAGTTGTCCGTTTCAGTACCAGAGAGATCAAGGGACCTTGGATTGTTCTTCTTTGGGAGCTGAGGAGATCGAAGGAGGTGAGTGGATAGAGGGTCGGAAGTAGCATTCGTACCAAACAGGGTTTGTCAAAGTCATCAGGGCAGGCCCAACAATTGAACTTGGTTAAGTATCTATCTAAACAGTAAATAGAAAAATTTTACACACAAATGTGTGTATATATATATATATATATATATATATATATATATATATATATAGTAATGATAATATAAGGTAGAATTTGGATTCTTGTGCAAGTAAGGTTCTTCCCATTTAGTAGGATTGCATAATATTTTAAGGATATCCAACCGTATGGATGGAAAGAACATCGAAAAATAAGCTAGCATGTTAACTAATTTTCATACAATTTGGGAACTTGTAGGGTATTCATCTTAACGGGTGAAAATTTATAGAAATCTTACCGGTTCAAAACTTCACTCTGTAAGATGAAGACCTTACAAGTTCCTAAATTATATGAAAATTGATATTCTAGCTTTATTTTTATGTTCTTTCCATCCATACGGTTGGATTTCCTTAAAACACTGCGCAAGTGGGCCAAAACGAGGCGACTGCACTTGCACAGTGATAAGGTCGGCCGCATAGTATCAACCCCGTATATATAAATATATATATAGGTTTGTTCCCATGTGGGGGTGCTTGTCCTTTACCAAAAAAAAATAACCATTTGGGTTAACTTTTTAAATGAAATATCTTTAAATAATTTAAAAATTTACTCCTCTCATCCTATTTCTTCTGGAGCCCCGAGTTCCTCCCTCGTTTGCTAATTGATTTTTGTTAGATACAAATCGAGACAATTTTTTTATTAGTTTTTATCATTTTTTTTTGTCTTTGATCCAATTTAGTACTTGCCCCAAAATTGAATAAATTAGTGATGCTACCAACGACAATAAAGTTGTTGTTTTTCTCAACGTTGTCCAGTCCATTCATAAAGATGATCTCCTTCGTATTCATGACATATGGGTTGGAGAGCAGACTTGTCGTCTCCTCTATTGTTGTTTTTGCAAATATTGTCATTCCTGGTTTGGTAAATTTATATTAAAAAGGCTTGTTTATTTTGCGTCGAATCAACTTATATAGCTCTGAAATTGCATAAAAACTTTTTTTTCCTTCTTAAAAGCTCATTTTTCGAAAGAAAACAATTTGCTTAAACTTACTTTTATAGATACTAACTTTGACTTAACTGATTTGACACAGTTAACTATCTTCTTATAGAAAATATTTGGGGCCCTGATATGCTTCATGTGATCTCCAATGAAGAGATCTAAGATTATTTGTAAGAAATGTTAGAAATGAAACAATTAGGCCTAAGGTCTAGCACAACTTCCTTTTGAGAATACCCAAACTCAAGACCTAACCCTAGCTCATTGTAGCCTTACATCAGGTAGGTAAGAAATGTAATTCCACCTTATATATCCTTGCAGCGAATCCCATTTACTTGATTTGTGGTTAGGGTTTTGTATTACATATTTTAGTGGATTTTTTGGTAAGTTACCGTTTTCCATTTCTTTTTCTTCTTTTTCTCTTCTACTCTTACAGTTCATTTCTAGCCAATGATCACCTTTCCAACAAATCATGTTTTTCCTATTGAATGCTTAAGCCTATAAATACCAAGTACCTTCTAAACCCTAATACACTACACCAAAAAATACTAAAGCACTCATCATCTTCTTCCCTTCTATCTACATCTTTATTATTGGTTATGACACTTGAGTTTCTCTCCTCTCTGAGACGTGCTATATGAGGATCTGTCACTATTAATCTAATTAATCAAAATAATAATCACTTGGTTTTAGTTGCATCTCACCCTTATAACCAGTTGTCTGATGATGACTGCATCATGGTCCACCTTTACTTTATGAGTTTAATTTAGTACTTCTGTCACGACCCGACCCGGATCCCGGGACCTCGAGTAGAGGCGAACCCCACTCGGATACAAGGCCTAAGGAAATCATAGCAGATAACAAATACCTCAAAATTTAATAATAAGATAATATCAGAGCCACAACGAAAATCTAAATCAATAAGGGTTTACATACTCTACACATGGTCAAGGCCCTATAAGGGTCCTACAATAACACCACCTCAAGAACAAGTGTGACCTGAGGTTCTCGAACCTCTACAAAATCAGCCCAACCCCTCGCTCAACTCCCGAGTCCGAGTCACCTACTCCTCGGGACCTGAAAAAGAAAGAAGGGAAGCAAGCGCATGAGCTTTCGAAAGGAAAGCCCAGTAAGTACCCCCGCGGGGTCACAAGACATAAATGAGCAATATGTCAAATAATAAGGTCACAACAACAAGAAACACAACACTAGGAGTCTACCAGAAACAATCCAAAGGTACGACCCCTGGTAACAGAAGCCCTCGAGCCCCTGTGATGAGTTTCAAGAAAACTCAAGGATCACCCCCGGCCAGTATGTCCAGCCATTTGCTGTAAGCACGACCTTTTGGTCGTTCGACCCTCCGGTCGCAATTCGGTAGAACTACCTCTCCTACGTGTTAACACGGTCAGTGTACCATGCCCACTGACAGGTAAGACCACCAGAGAATTGCCTCTCTGGCAAGGCAGGCAGAAATGCCAGGGGGTCCTGTCCCTGAACATTCCCCTATCGGAACTCCCTAGCTCCACTGAGTCCGGGCAGTAGAACAAACTCAACCTACACACACCCACCCGACCAACACAAGTACCGTGTGTCTCTATGGTCAAGTGCCAGACAATAGGAGGCTATGCTCAATGAGTACGCATACTCCTCTGACGCATACCTGCCCTGCCTGCACACAAGCACCATGAACCTCCACAGTATCGCCTCGGTCATAGGTTGGTATGCTCAGTGAGCATCAACGAAAAGATAGTGAAACCACGCACTCCAATCCGGACGGAACCGCGGGCTCACGTGTTTCCACGCGGCCGCGTCTTAGATCAACGGATCCTCGTGATCAGTTAACACTACCTCTAGCACACCAATCACACACATACCAAGGAAAGACATCAAAAGAATATGTATGTGCATGCATCCAAGAATATCAGGTACCAAACAAAAGACATGCTAACAAATAGCATACATCAAATCAAGAAACCCCAAACAATGGGTAGGAGTGAGGCAAAAGTAACTTACACAAGTATCAAAGATCAATCAATGATAACGGTACTAGGCAGAAGTACTTACCTCTAACAAGAGCTGGAAACTCCCCTAGTTTCCTCCTGACGTGTCTCTAAGCCTCCACGTCGATATCTGATAGCAAAGTCTCTATCAGTGTCAAAATAACAACAACCCTACATCCTAGATGCACATGCATAACTCTCTCGCTTTCGGTGGTCCTAAGCTCAATTAAACGGGTCCTTAAAACCATTTACGTGGTTACCGACCATTTTCCCTCATTTCCAAGTCCTTTAGTTGACTTTCAACTCTTGGTCAACTCTAGTCAACTTTGGTCAACTGTCCTACCTTACTTTCATGGTACGCACCCTCATTGGCCGTTTCTAGTCTTCTTAGCTAAATTGGGCCCATCTACCAAGCCCAGTAGTTTAGCTTAACCTTGTCTTGTCTTTTATTCGACCCTCAACTTTTCACTTGGTTAACAAGTCCATTGTTCAACTTGACAATCTATTATTCGTGAGCCTAACATATAGCTCGATCATGCTTGGTAACTTTGACAATTTGGGCCCACTCGTCAAGCCCACTAAGTTCTCTAGCCTTCTTATCAAACAACACCTATGCTAATCCTTAAATCATTCCCATAAACCAGCAACCTCAAGTTACCCATGTTTATGCTTTCATGAACCTTCAAAGATAGGGATAGATTGGATTTACACTTTTCATGATCATGTATATAAATTCAATTCATGAAACCACCCATGGAGATCAAACTCCAACCCTTGGACCAATTCTTTACTCATTTATTCCCCCATCTATCCTTATAACCCATGCATTCATGCATATATGAATCCTCATATTTATCACCACACATAAGTGAGATGCAGGAATTTAAAGAAACTCACCGAGTATAGATGTCTACAGACATTGAAGACAAACTGACCGTCCAAACCAGATCTCCACCGTTCAGATTGGGTCAGGACAAGTCTTCACTATGCTCACCAAAAATCAGCTCGATCAGACTAGAAATGATCATCCGATTGAAGCAGATGATGAAACTGGTCGGTGCAGAAAATTAGCAGTGATAGGTTCTGTTTCACACCCCAGAAACCTACTCTCCCGGCCACTAAAAACAATCTTAACCGTTCAAATAGAAGAATGAGGAGTCAAGAACAATCTCACCAAAAATCAGCACGATCCAACGGTGAAAATGGTCAGAATTGCAATCAAAATAGAGCATGCTCAACACTCCTTTGAACAGAAGATCCTAGTCTCTCAAGCTTTCTTCTCTTTTCTTCCTTCCTCTCACCTCTCTTCTTGATTCCCAATGGCCCATAAACTTTCTCAAACTTGCTATTGCTCTATGCCAAGCTTCAAGATTATATGCTTTATATAGGCCTCACAAGTGTAACCTCTACAACTCTTCACATTCTAAACCTCCCCCATAAATCCCAAGATAACACCCAAATAATTTTAACCTTTCAAATTCATAACCCCATGGCACCCTTCCCATTCCAAACCTCCCTCATAAACCCCAAAGACAACACCCAAATATTTTCAACCTTTCAACTTCATAACTAAGTTAACTTGACCAAATTTCATTTATCTAATTCACCAATTAATCCAATTAATGGGTTAACCTAACCCATTTATTCAAATCCAATGCCAAGCTTAATCAAGTCATTGATTAACTTAAATTTGGATTAAACCACTTTGCTACTGGACCAACCCAAGTCATTCGATTCAATCAAATTAATTTAACTAGCTTGGATTCAACCCGATCCCTCTTTGTTACTTGACTAACCTTAGCTAATTAACTTGATTAGTTCACCCATAAATTCAAATAATGGTGTAGAACTAATCTTATTACTTGATCCAACTCCAAGGTTCAACTTAATCAAGTTGACTAACTCAATTACCCACTAGACTAAGCACTAGTCATCGCGTTAAATCAACTTAGTCTAATTAATTTGATTTTTCTTAAATTGATCAAAGCCCTTGATCCAAATTAAGTTGATCAAACTTACATTCCAAGAGTTGGGTTGGATCAATTGATTAATAGACTAATCCTAGTCTTCTTACTTAATTAATCCAGTCACATCTTATTAATTTGCTCAATCTCAATTTGGTCCCAAGCCCAATTCGGCAAACAAGGTTAACCCAAGTTTAATCACCAAATGATTAAATCCAATTGAACCCAATCCTTTTAACTTTCAACCGAGTTGTTTGATTTAATCAACCCAATAGATTGGTTCAACTTAATTGATTAATCGTTGTCACATTAGACGGTCTATTAACAATACTTAATAACCTTAGTAATCTCTTAAATTATACCAACCATTAATCAATTAAATACGTCACACATAATAATAAATTATTCTATTATTTTGTCACACTACCAAGCTTCCCATATAATCAATTTAATTAACCTAGTTAGTTAACCAAACTGATTGTGTCACACCTATAATTCCATAGGATTATACTCAAGCATAATAGTTAATTGATTTTTGTCACACTGCCATACAAATCATTTTAATCAACAGTGATTAATGACCTTAATAATGTCACACCACCTAGGTTTTTAACATTAATTCAAAACAGTTGATTAACCCCCTTAATGTTTGTCACATCCAAAGTTATTAATATTCACTTAAATTTAACCATCACCTAAGTTAATAATTAATTAAAATTTTATTTTTATCTTCTCCTACCTCCAAATGGTCGAGCCCTACCGAGAGCTCACGGAAATCCATCTCTCCACTTGGGCTTTTATCGCCGCCAAGCGGTACACGAGCCCCGTCTTGGCTGCCAATAGCTTGCTTGGCGCATCCGTGGTTCCCAATTCCATCTCCCGAGCCTCCCCACAACCGTTCCGCTTACTCCCGGCGAGCCCTAAAGCGCACTATCAATGCATCAAACGCGAAATTGAAACCGGTAGAGAATTCATACCTTAATTCCGGTTCTTCCGGTACCAACAGGAGTGACAGAGACCCCCTGTGGCCGAATCCCCCTTATCCGACCAACCCTCGCCGGCGACCTTCTTGATTTTCTCTTTCTCACTGTCTCAGGGCGAGCCGGGGTGGGGTTCTTATAGGCCGGGGGCAGACGAAGCGTTCGGTAACGCTCCCGGCTTTATTCGCCGTTCGTCGGTTGGTACATTCAGCGAACGCCCGGGAGAACGCCTCGAGGGGGCCAGTTCGATTAGGTGATGGGGTCGCCCGTATCGGGATCGGCACTTCCGCAGATGGATGCCTGAGATCACATCTCTTATTTCCACGGTCCAGATTAAAAGCAGTTGGCCTTGAGTTCGTTATCATCAAAGATGACCGGTTGAGATTTAATCTCACTCAACGGCTGGATTTTCTCCATTTTCCTAGCATCCACCACCCACTTAGGTGGACGGTTATAAACTACCAGCACGGTAGGATCATCCTTACCCAACCCTTTCTCCTTTGAGTCGTATTTGGTATACGATGAGATGGATTCTATCTCAACTCGCCACGTGGCTCTATGAGAGCCTTTATAATGCCATGAGATAAAACACGCAGTGCGAGATGGTCTAATCTCGGTAGATTCATCCTCTTCTAAATAGATTTTCTCTCACGAAAATTATCCAGAGGTCCCTGAAATATTTTTAGGTTACACCAGAGCCCAAGCCTGTGAAAGAGGACAATTCCTCGCAAGTCCCTAATATTTTCTTAAGTCACAATTAAGTCCTTCATTGTGATAGAGAGAAATTTCTATTTGGTCCTCAGTACTTTCCATAATTACCAAGAGGTCCCTCTGACTCCCAACTAACCCTAATTAGGGTTTTAAACCTTTTAATCCTTTATTTTACCCTCTTTCCTTTAATTAAATAAACCACCAATCCTTCCTTTATTTAATGAATTCATCCCAAGAATTCATTCATTCCTCTTAATTACTAAAATACCCTTGGTAGCCCCAATTATACCCAACTAGGGTTTTCTCTTATTTCTTGGTTTAATTACCAAACTAATTAAAGGGAATAAATACAAATCCATGTATTCAAAGTTTCGGGAATTTCCTTTAATAAAGAAAATTTAGAAATTTGTTTCTCCATCAAAATTTCATTTTGATCAAACCTCGGGGGTTTTCCTCATTTTCCAATTAAATAAAACCCAAAAAGAAATTTTAAATCCCTAAAATTCTTGGGTTTTACAACTTCAAATTAAAACTTGCAATCATTTAGTGTCTTTAGATTCATTTTAATTACATCACACCCCATCAAATTCTTTTTTTGTTTAATAAAGTGGATAAACCACGTTTCTTTGAAAGCTTAAGATAATTGTAACACATGCCATGTAAGGGCAGATATAGTGAAAAAATATGTAAATTATGCAGTACAACTACTCTGCCAATGACCTTCCCTACTTAAGCACCCCACTTAAACTTTTAATCGGCTTAATACCTATAGTTGCATTGGTATTCAATCATTCATCTTTGAATTCATTTCTACGATCAATTAACTTGAAACTTAGTACTATACTATTTTTTTAAATAATAGTATAATACTATTCATACCGTCTTTTCTGAAATAAGGAACTACATCATTGTCCTCTGTGACCTTTATTACTCCATACAATTTGTAGTTCATCAAGTGTCTTGGTTTAGTTTCCATGAATTCCATAAGTATGGCATCTAATAAGGTAGTGTTTGTTTGGCAGTATTTGGAATTACATGATACAGGGGATTTTGAAAACAGGTGTTTGGTTGGGGGGTTTTAGGTGGATTTTGAATTCCAAGGTATTCCAAAATACACCAAATATGGTAGTTTGAATTATGCCTAAATTGGACGTAATTCAAAATCCACAAAGTTGCATTTACAATCGCGTGCATCATGTGATGGTGAGATCGTCCGAAGGGGGTGATTGGAATTCCCGTGTCTTTCCTTCTCACCTGCGTGAGCAAGGAGCAACTCCCGAACCCTAGACGTTCTCATCCCTCCCGAGCACCGACGATGAGCCTCTCTTCTCATCTCATGTGCCCTAGCACTTCTCTTCTCTCCCGAGAGTAGCCCTCATATCTCCAGAGCCCTAACCCTAAATCTCATTAATCAATGCCGCCCTCCCCTCCTTCCCAAGCAATCACCTCCATAGCTCGGTGATCGGCCGGGAATTGGCTCTCCTCGTCCGTCTTCCTCACTTCCAAGTACTCCTTTTTGTGTTTGTGATCATATTTGTGTGTTTAGATATGTTGTGTGTGTTTTAATACTGATCCTTTTGGTTGATACTCTCCAGAGGGATTCATTCATCTTCACCCTTTTTTCCAACTGTAGCAGCTGGGGAAATCTCTAGTTCTCGCCCAGCCGAAGTGCATAGGTATGTTGCATGATAGATATCTGCGTGTGTTTTTCTCTAGTGATTCACCTTTTTTCTCGTCTCTTGGATGAGGAAACAATGAATTAAAGCTTGAAGCTTTGATAGTTTAGTAGAAATTTTGGTGCTCGAATATTAGTTTACTTGTCTGAATGTTCTGTCTTTATCTTCAGATGCAATTAATTATCTTCTTATAAAAAATTTATAGGATTCTGTGGATTTCTTTCTAGAATTACATGAACTAATTTAATAAATGTTGGAGGCCATCTCAGATACAGGTTTACAATTAACTAGTTTTAGTTTAGCTAATGTTAAAGCTGAAACTCTACTAATTCTGGAGAAATTTTTGTGTATTTTTTTTTACTATCTTATCAATTGATCTGGTTTTTATTGGATTCTTGTTGATTATGCGATTCTGTTAGGGTTCTTGTTTATAATTTATCATCCAATTAAAAAGAAGTTAGGGTTCTTGTTTATACTTAATCATGCATTTTTATAGTTTGATTCCTGTGATTTTGTCAAGATGTTGAGATTGAATGTGTTGAGAATGAATGCGTTTGTTTCCTCAATGAGTTATATTTCTATCTTAGTTTTGTTTTTTGAGATCATACCTGCTAGTTGTGCTTTGTGTTCACTGATCCTATGAGTTATTCATTGGTTTAATTCTTATAGTCATTATTGCTTGCCTCCATTTAGAAAATGATTTCCATGCTATATAGTTTATCCAAACATAAAGATGTCAAGTGTATACTCTGGTTGATAAGAGAGTGATATTGAATAGTTGTGTGGCCTTTACAATGCTAGTAAATACAAAACCGGAAGTTATGGTTTGGAATAAATGTTGTGATGACATTGCTAATAAATACAAAACCAGAAATCATATTGAATAGTCAATGAGAAAATTTCCTTGTTTTTGAATTACTTTTGTTTAGTAATACTACTTTCTTCTTTTTAACTAGGTTCGTGGTTTTTATTATTTCATGGAATATGAAAATTCTCATTGTTGTGATGACCCAAAAATTTACTGTATATAATTTCTCTCTATCTTGATTGCAGGAGAACTCAAGGAAAGTTGGGTGAAGAATTGGGGGTAGCATGACATGTACTAGAGTCCCTAGTCTTGTTGTTGATGAAGTTTGAAGAGAAAGACTTTAGCATGAATGACTTGAATTTTCTGTATTGGGTTGTGATGACATTCACTGTTGTTGGATGATAAACCTTATGAATTTTCTGTATTGTTATCGAAAGTTGGATGATATTTACTGTTGGAATGGAATTGTTTGTGATTATTTGCCATGATTTGTTTGCTTATAATTAATAGTTATGTTCGTGATTATTAGCATAAATGACATGACTTTAGCAATTATATCTGTTACTCAAAAACAACGAAACCATGAGCAAAATATTTGTTTGCTTATTAGCAGTTATGTTTGTGATTATTTGGCACGAGTGTTTGTTGTATTCATGGTTGTTTATGAACCTCTTCTTGTTAAATAATACAGCTTCAAATCAATAATGCAGCCATTTTGTTAAATACATATTATAATCATGTTGTTTGTTGTTAATTATATATGGTTATTCTTCATGGCATGGCAATGGTTTGCTTCATATATATCTTGTTGTATTCATTGTTGTTTATGAACCTCTTTGTTATAGACATTTTTCTTAAATACATATTATCTAAAGTAATTATCTAATTTGTTGTTTTAATGACTTATAGGGTGATTTGTATAAAAACTCACAAATAAACCTTTTATAATAAAATTAAAACATTCTTATATTTGAAAGAATATATATTATTTGTTGTGGTAATTATTTATAGGATTATGTTTAAAAACTAAAAAATTAAATATATTTAAAATAATACTTAAATATATAATTGTAAAAGGGGATAAGCTTACCCATAGAAAAGAGGGTGACCATATCACACTGTTTTTCAAATCCAGATTTTCAAATACTTCCAACTAAACACAAAATTTTGAAATATGGATTTCCAATTACATTCAACCAAATATTGGATTTTGAATGTGGTGTATTTTGAAATCCAAGTATTTACAATTACATTGTAATTCGAAATCCCTGGATTTTGAATTACATCCAACCAAATGCTACCTAAAGTGACTTGTATTCCTACATTTTTGTAGCTTCTTGTCTTGATTTATGCTACAAATTTCTGCAAATATACTTTTTTCCATAGATTTTATTAGTTAGAAATAAAATGAAGCGGATAAGAGATGATATCTCTATTTATTTAAAATAATAAAAAATAAAAATAAATCTCTGACTGATTGGAGTTGTTATGGAAGGGTTCTGGATTCTAATATTCATGTGAAATTCCATGAACTTCAATGGGAAATCCCATCATGTAGCCTCTACAGGAAATCCCACTTAGTCGGTCAAAACCTCCATATAAGATAAATAAGATGATTTTTTTTAAAATAAAAACATCCCTATTGACTAGATGTAGATCCTAATCCAGATAAAGTAGAAGATGCAAAGATCTTGATCTAGATGAGACAGTACGTATCTTAGAGATGGTGAAGATCCAAGGCAGATTGTGATGAAGATCCGACACAAAATGAGAAGAAGATCCTGAGACAGACCCTTGAAGATGATCCCAAGGAAGATTCGTGAAAGCCGATTATCAGATTTGTAAAGACTTTGATTCATCAGATTTGTAAAGATCCCGAGGTGGAGGTAGATCCATGAAGAAGAGAAAGACAAATCTTGGGGCGGAGGTAGATCCATGAATAAGACAGAGGCAGATTCCAAGGCAGAGGTAGAAAAGAAAAAAGATGCAAGAAAAAGCAAAATATGCAAGAGGAAGAAAAACAGAAGATGCAAGAGAAGAAGAAAAGAGCTACAACAAAGAGGGCAACAACATGACAAGAAGAAAGGTGAAGTAGAAGAAAGGAAAAGCAACAAAAAAAAATTAAAAAAAAGAAGATACAAAAGAGAAAAAGCAAAAGAAAGAAGAAAGAAAATAAAAAGAAGAATAAGAAAGAAGAAAGAAATAGAATAAAGAACAAAAAGAACATTGGCACCCTAAGAGTTAAGGAATACCCTACAAATCAAGGGACAACCCAAAAGCTAAGAGATCCCCTATAAATCAAGATATACCTCAAAAGCTAAGTGATACCCTACAAATCAAGGGACGACCTAAAAGTTAAGGGATACCCTATAGATTAAGGGATGCTCAATAAACAAATCAAACGATGTTTTGGATTTCGGAGCAAGAAGCAAGATCCAGATCAAGCAAAGCATGTATATGCTCCTGAAGCATGAACATGACGACGATGAAGAAGAAGAAGAGGAATGAGACAACCAAAAAGAAAGAAGCAAGGAAGCAAGATGAAAATAAGCAACAATAAATGAAGAAGAAGGAAGAAAATAAAAAGACAAAGGCACACAAGAATATGAAAGCAATGAATGAAGAAGAAAAGTAATGATGCAAGAAAATAAAAAAATGAAATCAAGGAAAGCAATTAAAATAAAAAAAATAAGGAAGAAGATAAAGACCAACCCAAAACAAAAGATAAATAAATAAAAAAATGTTATAATATGCAAATATAACCAAATTCATATGAAAAGTATTGGAACAATTATGTTTACTTGTACTAAGCCCTTAATCGAAGGTTCTTGAGACTATGTCTAAGTTAATTAATAATAGATACTTGTCTCTATTAGAAATAAAAGAACCCACAAAAAAATATGGCATTTGTGATTCGATGTATCTCATAGTATCTCTTCTAAAGACACGATACCAAACGAGTATTTTCGATCCCATAATACTATTACCATTCTAGCTAGTTGTCAGATTGCTATTACTCTTACTGTTTGACTGCTCATTGCTTTACTATTCATTGTTGTGATTGTAGTCTCTATTTAATGCTCACTACATTGCGTTTTTTGATCCCATAATACTATTACTATTCCAACTAGCTGTCAGATTGATATTACTCTTGCTGTTTGTGTAAAATCCAAGATTTTTGATGAAAATAATCTTTCCTAAATCATTTTTTAATTATTTGGTTTATTAAAGAATGATTCCAAAAACTTGGGTTCATTATGGGATTTAATTTCATATTAAATTTTTTCTTTTTTTTTAAAAAAAAAGAGGGTTTTCATGAGTGTATATATATATAATATTTGATATAATATGAATGTATAAGTAGTATAAAAGGACATGCATGAGTATAAAGAATGCATGAGAATAAAGAATGCATGGCTAGATTGTTTTTGAATCAAACGTGTGAAGATAAGAATGGAAACAGACGCCGGCTGCCTCCCCCGCAATCCTCGTGCCGACATCCCAAGTAAGGCAGATCAAATCTCGGGTTATAATCGCGCCATCAACGAGATCGTCGCTCCATTGCCTCTCTTCTTAAAGGGATCAACTCCAAACCTTAGCGCCACCTCATAGCCTCTCTTCCATCAAGCGAACGAACTTATCTCTCATCACTGTGCTACCCCAACCTCCTGGACTCTCATTCTCCCTCTCTGTACTTCCGACGGCCGAGGAAGCATCACAGACTACCTGCGTTCTGGTGACCATGGTCGGGAACCCTTTGACCAGTGGACAGAAGCCTCGCCGACACAAGTGAGGTGCTAGTGGTCGTCCGAAGCTACCCCACATGGCCAAAGATCACTTCGCGAGTTCGGCAGTTGTAACACCCCAAATTTTTCTAAATAAATAAATCAGAAAATTCTCAAAAATTAATGAGATTAATTAGCACGGAAAATAAATTAATTATCTTAAAGCTCAATTAAAGGAAGATCGAGGATTAATGAATTTAAATCCAGCCTCGCAACTATTGGGCCCAGGGAAGGCCTTATTGGGCCAGGCCATTTACAATTGGAATAGTTGGATGTGGATGGTTAAAATAACCTCGGTTAGTTAATTGGGAAATTGACTAAGTGTTAATTAATCAAAATTAATTAAGTGGGAGATACCAGACAAATGTTAGAGTCCCGGTAAAATAGAGTTGACCGGGTCAAAAGTCGATAATCTCGGATCTGGTCTAACGTGAGACAGACCCTGTGATGTTACAGTGCACCCGTGCCACGGGAATCATTGACCCGGGATTTCCGGATCTGGGTCGATGAATTATTGAAAAGATAATATTAATTAAAGGCGAGGTGACATAAATGATAAGTTTAATTAAATAAAGGGTTGGAGATAAGATGAAGTAAAGAATTAAATATTATAAAATATATTTTTATAAAACCCTATTTCAGTAAAAAGAAATGGGTGTTACAGCCGTTGGAGCTCTACCGTGTGACACCATGACTCGTCCCTCACCGGAGAAGCACCATGCAGAAGCTAAAGTGATCCACAACTCCGATGAGCATCTCTAATCTCTCTGCAAAACAATAATGCGAATGAGCATACATGCATGGCTGTTAATATGATTGGGTTGGAGGGTTAGTATAGTCATAAATACTTTGACTTTTAATTGAAAATCAAGTTCAATAACTATGGAAGAGGATGAGGTTGATTATGCGTGGCTAGGATAGATGGATACTTGGAATATTCTCAATTGTGAGAAGGTTTGAGACCTTTACAATGTATGCATAATTGTAACTTAGTGGAGGAGAGGATGCTTAGCTACTTGGTTGTTCTTTCTCTTCATATACATGGAGAGAGAGAGAGAGAGATGATAAAATGAATATAATAACCCAGACAAAATATGTATACATGCTCAGTTAGTGTGCAAAACCTAGGTTTGTTGAGTCATTATCTAGCTAAGTGGTTCAATGGAGAGAAGCTAGGGGCTCAAGGTCGGCCAAGTTGATGGTTAAAGGTAGGGCTGTGCAAAAAAACCGGTTAAACCGGAAACCGGACCGGACCGGGTTTTTTTGAACCGCCGGTCCGGTTCCAACCGGTTTTCCCTTTAACCGGTCCGGTCTGGTTTCGGAACCGGTTCGGTCCGGTTTCGGATTTCTGAACCGCGGTCCAAACCGGACCGGACCGGTTAACTAATATTTTAAATTTTTAATTAAAATAATTATTAAATTCAGTTCAATGAAATATCAATTTGAATAAGTGATTCAGTAGAAACAGACAGACAGTAGCATTAGTCCATTGACTCAATTGAGTCAATTCAACATTGAACATTGGACCAAACCAGACCCAAGATTAAGTTTTTAACACTTAACACAACAGTGAACTTGGCCTGCAGCTGCTGCAGCGCTGCTTTGATGGCTAGTGACTCTTAACCAAGAGTAGATGATTATTTGGTCTGGCACCTTAAATTGGATCAGGTGCTGGCCTATCTTGAGACCAATGTAGAGTGATTCCAGTTTTGTTTCCAATATTTATTGTTTTGCTATCTTTCCAATTAGGGTTAAAGTCATTTTTGGTCCCTGAAAACGGGACCAATGTTCATTTCCATCCCAAAATTCAAAATTTGTTCAATATGATCCCTATGTATTGCATATTTTGACATTTTGGGTCCCTATATATTCCGTATTTTGGCATTTTTGGTCCCTATTGCTGATGTGGCAGTCATGTGGAATACCAATGAAATACATATAATCTTTTTATTATTATGTTTAGGTCGTTATTTTGCTGATGTGAAGTGATAAGTGATAGTATATGCTGATGTGGACGGTATTGAACAAATTTTAAATTTTTGGGATGGAAATGAACATTGGCCCTATTTCCAAGGACCAAAAATGGCTTTAACCCTTCCAATTAGGTATACTCAATTGTTTTTTTGCTTCTCTTAACCAATTCTTTGTTATCAACTGGTGCATATGGAATGAAATTGTGATTATTCAGTTCTAGCTTTGATGATTGAATTTATTTGATTGTCGCTGAGTTTAATTACAGACCATCCTTGGTTGGTGAGGTGTGTTGTGTATTGTATTTGATGTGTTTCTCTTGTGTATTTTGTTTTCTAGGACCATACATTCAAGCACTTGCTTAATTTGAAAACTTTAATCAGATACTATTGTGTTAAATATCCTAATTTTACCAGTTCTTCACTTGATTTGATTGGAGAATTTTAATTTACTATCATAAACTCTGTGATTGAATACTGGATAAACTTGGCCAAATGTTTTACACAAACCTGTCCATTATTTTTTCAATTAATGTATATTAAATTATTAAGTAATTTAAATTTAATTCGTAAAAACCGGGACCGGACCGGACCGGACCGGTCCAAAACGGTTTGGACCGGTCCGGGTTCCCCTATTATTTGGTCCGGTCCGGTCCCAATAATAGGGAAACTGGTTAACTAGTCCGGTCCGGTTCTGGACCGGTCCGGTCCGGTTCGGGACCGTTGAACAGCCCTAGTTAAAGGGTCAGATGGAGATTTAGTTAGTTTGGCATTGTTATAACATTAGAACTGATACTTGGTCAGTGTATGGGTCCAGTTTCAAGTAAGTTAATAATTTTGTCCATAATAGTTGAATTAGAGGAAACCAGTAAGCCACAGCCCACTTCTCAGGAATTGAGACTCTAAAGAGACCCAATAAGAATTTTGGGGTTGAATGAAAAGTAATAATCATTTAAAATCATACATATACTAAATATGGGTTTTATTATCAGATATCAATGTACAGCGGTGAGCCGCGTCAGGAGGGAGTCTCGAGAGTTCTAGTCGTCTCCCATATACAGGTAAGTTACTCCTGCCTAGTTCCAACTCGGTTATGGGTCTTATTGGCTTTGTTGTTTGCTATGTTCTAGAATGCCTTCCTGATTATTTCAATGATCTCTTTGTTGATTGCATACACATACTAGACATCTGTCTTGTTGAACTGTTTCCTTGTTATATGTGTATGGTTGATATGTTTGAGATAGTGCTTGCTTAATATGACTGTCCGTTGATGGCCACGAGGCCATGTAAACACTTGAGCCTGTGCTCCGTCCGGATAAGAGTGGGTCAGTTTCACTATCTGTTGTTGAATGCTCACTGGGGATGCCCACCTGTTGACCGGTACTTGACCATGGGCACATGTGTACTTGTGCGCTGGCCAGGTAGGTGTATGCCAGCTGAGTTCTGTTCTTCCGCCAGGATCACTGGAGCGTGGGGGCTCCGTTACGGAATGCCCGGGACAGAGGACACCCTCGCATTCTGGCTTTCCATACTAGAGGGAGGAAACTCTAGTTGTCTAGCTTGTTAGTGGGGTTGATTCGCTGATCGTGTCG
Source organism: Dioscorea zingiberensis (assembly GCA_026586065.1). Classification (NCBI taxonomy): domain Eukaryota; kingdom Viridiplantae; phylum Streptophyta; class Magnoliopsida; order Dioscoreales; family Dioscoreaceae; genus Dioscorea; species Dioscorea zingiberensis. The sequence goes on from CM048826.1 coordinate 27,246,476, forward strand.
ACACTTACGAGAGGTGGCACTACCAACTCACGACCGGAGGGTCGTTTTCAGCTGAGACTGATCATACTGACTGAGGGATATTTGTCGAGTTTTCTTTGGAATTCTCTTCCAGAGCCTGAGGGCCATCATTGCATTAGTAGCAGGGGCGGCTCAAGGGTAAAGCGGGTGAAGCAACCGCTTTAGGCCCCCAAATTTTAAAGGCCTCATATTTACTTTTTATCGTTTAAGATTTTTTTGTTTTAAAATCTTATTATCATAACTATAATAATAAATTATTATAATAAATTGATATTTAAAAATTTTAATTTATTTTAACTCATACAAAGTTTAAACTTTAAATTTTTTTAAAAGCATATCATTGTAGTTATAATAATTATTTGTATGATAAATTAATATTTAAAAATTTTAATTTCATATCTATTGGAGGCCTCCTACTACATTATAACCTGAAATTTTTTTAAACTTTATGATGCTTATAATAATAATTATTTGTTATAATATACAGATATTTAAATCTTTTAATGTAATATCTAATAACTTAATATCTTTTATCAACTAACTTTTCAAAATAAAAATAATACACTAAAGTTTTAACTTTTTTAGTTTAATACATAATTAAATATATATCTTCTTCCAACTACTTTATTAGTTATTAAAAAACTAATTCCAAAAATTATTAATTACTAGCCTTTGGTAAATTGGTAAGTAACAGTCATTTTCTCTATTATAAATCAAGATTTTTTTAATTTTTTTTTTATATCTTTACTCGTTTCAATCTTTGCTTTTGAGTTCTTGCTTGCAATACTCATCGATCACAAGTGATAAGTATGTCTCAAGAAAGATTAAATGGATTAACCACATTATTTAATGAAAAAGGAATGTTAGAACAAATTGATTATAAAAATTTAATTAATAACTTCGCATCTCAAAAAGTTAGAAAAATAAATTTTAAATATTTTTTTTGTAGTAGTATTTTTCATAAAAAAATTTCTCTTTTTATAAAATAACTCATTATCTTTCTATTGTTTAAATTTTTGTTTAATTGTTTGTTTAGATTTTTTTTTCCTTTTTGGAGTGGTTATAGAGTTACTTCCCCATCAAAAGCCATAAGAGTTATCATGTTAGTATATAAAATAGTAAAAAATATCTCATATAAGTCTGTGTTAAAAAAATTAATAAAATTTAATTTATATTAAATACTTAAAAGTCTCATTTTAAAATTTTGCTTTAGGCCTCCAACTCCCTAGAGCCGCCCCTAATTAGGAGTCCCTACCGTTGATTGTTTTGTGGTAGGTTTGAGACTCCTAGAGTTTGGATAGTGTGGGGCGTGGTCCCCACGTGCTTGGCTTGTCTTGGTAGTTGTTTTGATATGCTCGTTTCTTGACTTGTCTATTATCATCTTGTGTTGGATATGATTTCATTATGATCCCTACGGGGTGCTTATTGAGCTTTCCCTTTGAAAGCTCATCCACTTCTTTCCCTCTTCTTTCAGATCCTGAGGAGTAGCTGACTCAGACTCAAGAGCAACACGGGGCATCAGAAGATTGTTTCAGAGGTTTGAGAACCTTGTGATTTCATTTGATGTGTGAGATTTTATTTGTAGGACCCTTGTAGGGCCTGAACTTATGTAGGGTGCCCATACCCTTTCATTTTTATTTCCGTTGTAGTACTATGGATTATTATTTCTGTTATTGGATTTGTTATTATCTGCTGTCAGTTTTATTTGTATTCGAGTGAGGTGCGCCTCTACTTGCGTATGGCCGATCTGTGCACGTGCTTGAGGCCTAGAATCCGGATCAGGGTGTGACAGTTTGACTGCTCATTGCTTTACTATTTATTATTGTGATTGTAGTATCTATTTACTGCTCACTACATTGCTTTACTTTCTTGTTATTTGTAATTAATTACTTGTCATTAGGTAGCTGAAATTTTTTGCTTTATATTACTTTAATCTTGGTGCAATTTCAACTTTTTTTAAAATATTGTTTACTTGTTATCTTGTTGAATTTTCTCTAGAACTATCTTGATCACTTGTCACTAGTTCATCCTATCTCACTTGATTTATTCACTCACATTGCATATTATGGATTTTTCACAACCTGATACACCATGCAAGCCGGAAAAGTTTGATGGAAAAATCATGTTTAGGAGATGGAAAGCTGATGAGTGCATAAATATACATATTTTCATATCCATTTACATACACTTTGTATATCTTTTTGTATGGTTTCTTCTACTTTTGTGCTTTGTTGGGGTGTTTTGTGTAGCTGGACAAACAATCAAGTACTCAGGAGAAAAGAAGCAATTCGAGCTACTCGGAGCAAAAAGGGCTGAAATAGAGAGTGACACGGTCATTAATACTGGTGTGTCCATGAGCGTGTGGATTTAAAAGAGGATTAACTAAAGTTCACACTCAAATTTCATTGACACGGCCGTGTACCAGATGACACGGGCGTGTGGCGCCCGTGTACATATCGAAAACACATTAAAGTGATTCCAGAAGACTTTAGAGCGGAACATGCTCACACACATCCCCTCAGACATAGCTGTGTGACGTAAAATCAAGCTCTATAAAAGGCCGTCGAATCTATTTTGTAAAGGGACTTTTGGCAAATCTTCTACCTACGGCTAGAGTTTTGAAGAGAGGCTTAAGGTAGGGGGGACATCGGGCCAGGAAGTTTATTATTATTATTAGAGCTTTTTGCAGGTGTACCCCTGAATAATTTTAAAATTACGTATTTATCCCTGAATAAAACATAATTGTATATATACCCCTGAATAATAGGTATAATTGCGTATATACCCCTGGGGTTAAAATTAGATTAAAAATTGTCAATTAATAAACGGTAGACATGCAAAATAACCATTATACCCTTTACATATTATATACCCTTGAAAAATTTGTTTGATTATAGATTTAAAAATACCCCTTTAAAAATCTAAATTTTAAAACAATTAAAATATATAAAGAGGGGTATTTTGGACATTTTTCAACCCTTAACCCAAGTTGTAACCATAGTTAAGATTATCTAGTTAATTTCTGTCAACAGATACTAACAACAGGGGCATATCCGTAATTCAACCTGTTTTTCAGGGGTATATAAGCAATTATGATTTTTTCGGGGGTAAATATACAATTATGAAACTTTTGAGGGTATATAACCAATTTCCTATTATTATTATTATTATTATTATTATTATTATTATTATTATTATTATTATTATTATGTCTTTCTCTCTAGTTTTTGTGATGTTTATTGTTAGTATGAGACGCTAAACCATTTGTTATGCCTCGGGTCCTTGAACCTTATGATGAACTTTTGATTATTTCCTCTTTTTAATACTAGGTTTCCTTTTTTATTATTCTTGAGAATTATTTGTGTTTGCTGAATTCTTGTGGTTTGTTAGTGTGAAAGCGCCAGCCACATAATTAGAGTTGCTTGATGCATGATGAGAAATCGCGGTCAAGCTAGATCCAAGCATAAATAATAGGGGGAGGACGCACGCCGAGAGATCGGGTGGTTGTTGTGTTATCACGCAACACCAACTTAATCTCTAGATTAGGGTAAAACCTAATAGTGGGAACCATAGAACCTACGCTCATAGTTAGCATAATACAGTCATTGGATGAAGTCGCTGTATGGGTCTAGGGTTTGGTTGTCATGAGAGATCTTGGTCAAACTAATTTTTGGTTCTCCACTGTCTAGGAATATATCAACTAGGTAGCCTATATTAGGAAATTAATCATAAGGGATTCTTAGGGGGATAGAGATCCGGGGTATCATGTTCTCTTGACTGATAACCCTAGATTGCCCATTGTTCACTTTAGTCTAGTTCTCGTTAGATCTTTATTTGGGATTAGATCACTACCTATATTTGTAGGCTAGATAATAAGATTCGAATTAGTACTAGCTCTACCGCTCCCTATTGATTCGATTACCCTACCTTCAGGGTACTTTACTACTTGAGCAACTTCGTGCACTTATGGCTAGCATTACGCATCGCATCACAAGCCCAAGTATAGTTTTGGTTGACCACCCAAAAGCCTTGTTTGTTTCATGGTTTCCCATGGTTTCATAATGCATGGTATGGTTTACTTCCTTTTTTGTTTTCACTTCTATTAAGATGGTATAGTTTTCCATGGTTTTTTTATGGTTTAAAAACTACCATTTTTTTATTAATTTTCCAAACCACCGATTTGGTGGTTTCCTATAATGACGCCGGGCATGATAGTGATTATCCTGCGGGCTAGCCGAATCCAAGGACCGCAAGGAAGAACAAACGAAGAACAAAAAAAAAAAACTAGAGAAAATACTCCGAAATTCAGGAAAATACTTTTATTCAAAACTCAATAATGAAAAATCAACCTACAAGCCGGGTTAAATACCTTTCAAAGACTAACCTAGAAACCCTATCATCTTATTTAAATTGTCAAAATTGGCAAATTATTATTCAAAACTAAAACTTATCTAAATTTAAAACTCTAAACAAATTAAATAACTCCTAAAAATTTGAGATCCAATCGGATTCAAATCCTATCCTAATTTGATAAATAATTTCATACTAAAAATAGTAAAAAAATATCTAAATAGTGATATGACGGGAAAACAACAGAATTTGAATTTGAATATGGCGCCCACTAAGTCGATTTGGGGGACCACGTGGTGTGCGCCGAAACGAGCTTTCCGGATTGGGTTCGAAAGTGTGATTCCGACATTTGTAGCCAAAGTTATGGCCAAAATACAGAACCACCCCCAAAAGTACTCTAATCGAAGAATTGGCTCGATCACTTCCGGTCTTTATGTTGATCTTCCAACTCGGCAGCAACTGACCCGAGCCTCCTACATCAGTTACCTAGAGTTGGAAAGAACTCATCCTCGAGTTCAAAACAATATGTTTAAAGTCGTCCGAAGTCTTCAAGCTTGGTCCAATCTTTTGCTCCTAATCGTCATAGATGGGTTCGCCAATTTCCTCCTCATAGTCATCATAGATGGGCGAGGTCTCCTCCTCGTATTCGTCGTAGATCGGAGAGATCACCTCCTCCTCCTCATCATCATATGTGGGCGAGATCTCCTCCTCATCATCATCATCGTAAATAGGTTGGCCAAACCTCTGATCGCTTTGATCATGGTGGTGGACTTCCTCAGCCGGAACCTGCCCACGACAACCACGATCAAAATCGATTTCCGTCAAATGCCTTGATAACTTCGTGACTTGCCTATGCAAATCTTTAATCATCAAGCGTTGGGTTAACTCCGCAACTTGTCTTTTTAGATCCTCGTTCATCATCTCTAGGGCGCTCCAGTCATAATACTGGACTTCCTCAATCGAAACCTGTCCACCATGTCGATCACAACCACCACGACCTCCAGCCATTGATACCGATGCCATAAGAAGAAGATGAGCTCTCTAATACCAACTAACGCTAGGCAAGATAGCGATTATCATGCGGGTTAGCCGGATCCAAGGACTGCAAGGAAGAACAAACGAAGAACAAAAAAAAAAAAACCAGAGAAAATACTTTGAAATTCAGGAAAATACTTTTATTCAAAACTCAATAATGAAAAATCAACGCACAAGCCGGACTAAATATCTTTCAAAGACTAACCTAGAAACCCTATCATCTTATCTAAATTACCAAAATTGGCAAATTATTATTCAAAACTAAAACTTATCTAAATTTAAAACTCTAAACAAATTAGATAACTCCTAAAAATCCATGATCCAATCGGATTCAAATCCTATCCTAATTTGATAAATAATTTAATACTAAAAATAGTAAAAAATATTTAAATAGTAATATGACGGGAAAATAACATAATTTGAATTCGAATATGGCACCCACCGAGTTGATCTGTGGGACCATGTGGTGTGTGCCGAAACGAGCTTTCCGGATTGGGTTTGAACGTGTGATTCCGACATTTATAGCCAAAGTTATAGCCAAAATATAGAATCACCCCCAAAACTGCTCCAATCACGGAATTAGCTCGATCACTTCTAGTCTTTACATTAATCTGCCAACTCGGCACCAACTGACCCGAGCCTCCTGCATCACATAGCTCTAAATTTTTTCTAAAAAAATATCCCTGATAATTTTTATAAAAATATCAAGTTTACTTCAGTCCCCTCTTCTCTCCACCAATCAAGGAACATAATCTTAATCTCTACCCAACAAAAGTCTCAATTACCGAAAATATCGGTAATAATTTTTATGTATTAATTTTATTATAATTTTACCAATTTTAAATTAATGAGTAACAATTTGATGTATATTTTGTAAGATTTTAATAAAAAAAATTCTACTTTAATTGAATTTAATTTTTGGATCTTAAAACATTGAATTTAATATGATTTCACATTAATTTGTATTTTAGGGTATTCTCATCATTTTATTATTTCTACGACCATACCATACCATCAAAACAAACACAAACAGTTTATTAACTATACCATACCATAACATCTTTCCAAACATGATAAACAGTAATTAAAATAACATACCATACAATACCGTACCATATGATATATTACTAAACCATAACTGCTAGTCATCCAAACAATGCCAAAAGGTTATTTTGATTTTAATGGGTTTAGTCCTCATGGTCTTTGCTGACTTTCTATCTCAACCTCTAACTAGTCCCAAACTTCAACTAAACTTGATAGGACTCTAAAAAGATTAACTACTACTATAAGTATGATCTCTTTAGTTGTTTTTTTGATTGGTTGTGCAACCGTTACTATTACTTTAAGACTGTCAAGGCAAAATCTCATAGAAATAAAGTATGACCCTAATACTACTACCAGGATCAACCACCTTACAGTTTGTTTTAAAAACTTTAGGATGATAGATTATATACCATGAAAGATCAAATTCATACATTCTAAGAATTTGTTATTGCCTTCAACAAGCATGGTACTCATTGTTATGAGAGTCATATAGTGTCCATATGTATTAAGCAAGTTATAACCTTCCTGGTCTAACTTTGTTGATTTATTTAGGAGCAAAATTACCACCCTTGACCTTATGAGAGTCTACAACATGCTTAGGACTGAAGAGGAAAACCATTGTTGCTTAAGTGAAATGATACTAAAGCATCAATGCAAGTGTATGTGTCAACAAGTAATAAAGTCATAAGAAAGAGTCGTACCCACGAGGAATTATTATCAAATTTTGATGAGTATCAAATTGTACCAAGCTTCATTTTGTCAAGTTCATCTAAGAATCCAAACCAATCTAATGATCTCTTGATCAAGAAAGAATTAAGAACATAGATTTTACATACAATCCAACATCCATTCATTCAAAATAGTATGAGAATCCAATGATACAATTGTCAGGATCCATCAAAATCCTTGATATAGAGTTTAGCCCATAACTAAGATTATCATCTCATACATCATTGAAATCAAATTCCATTCCATAGAAAGCACTGGATGAAAGGGTAGAGACAATTGATTGAAAAGGTCTTAAATCCCTGCTCAAAGATCAATTCTCATACTCCAAAATTTATCCAAGAATCACCCTCAATTCCTCTCTAAGATCGCAACCATTCCCATACTTCTAGAATGCCCCATATGAGGGAATTTTAGGCCTTTTATAGTAGTTATATGAGTGTCACGACACTTAGGGTTGATCGTCGTGATGCTTGTTTACTGGAGTTTTCCTACAATAAGCGTTGCGATGCTTATTTTCATTGTTGTAATGCCTAGTCTTTGTTTACTTTGAATTTGATGATTTTCACCATGTTGCTTCACATCTTCAATCCTCTTGCTCCAGAACTCTTCTAACCTATAAAAATTAATATGAACATATATTAGTGTAATAAATTAAACATCAATGTCACCTTTATAATACACTAATGCATGTAAACAGAAGACTGAGATCAACATTCATACAATTATCAAAATATCTAACATGTAACTCTAAAGCTCATAATTTGGTTGAAATCAAAGCGCAGATGAACATGAATATAGCTCTTATTTGAGAGCTATCAACTGCCTTCACTCCAATTCCATTGGCTCCTCTAAGGGTAAAGTGTTTCTGATTGAGAACAATAACAACCATCCGAGTCCCTGCCACTCACCCAAAAACAAACATTTTTCTCCCAAGGGTAAGAACTCCAAACATATGGGCAAACCACACATCCATCATCCTTTACAGTTTTGACCACCTTGAAATGTTTTTCTGTGGTAAGACCAATTATAACGCCAGAGACTGCTTCTTTAGGAAATGGATCTATGAAGCAGAATTATGGTCCTCCTAATCCACAAGTTAACTAACCTAAGATGGGTATCTTCCACTGAGACCCATGTTAAGTTAGTTTTTCTCCAATTGCTAATTTAACCTATCCAAAGTTAGAATTGTGGTTAGATTCCAGTGCTAACATCCATGTTTGTATTAATTATTTCTAGTTCTCCACCTACCAGGTCTTAAGTAGAGGATGTGTGATTGTGGGAAATGTATCAATTGCATACATGCTAGGGAAAGGATGAGTAGACTTGAGGATGAGATCTGACGCAGTCCTTACCCCTCGTGAAGTTAAGCATGTACCTAACATTTGGAGAAACTTGCTTTGCGGCTCACTCTTAATTTAGACTGGTTATAAAATTATATTAGAGGATAATCTAGTTATAATCACTAAGGGAAACCATTTATAGGAAATGGATGTGAATTTGGTGGTTGTTTAAATTAAATATTTGTGAACCTTCTACGTACTTTATCTTTTAATAAAAGTGTTTCCTCTTCTTTATCTTCATATGTTGTTATGAATATTAAATCCTATGAGACCTAGCATGATAAATAAGGACATATAAATATTAGAATGATTAGAGTATTAATGAACCTAAATTTGATTCCTAAATAATAAACAACTCTAATTCTAAGTGTTACATTTGTGTGCAAGCCAAACTTCCTAAGAAGTTTTTTCGAATACATCAATAGAAACTCTTATTTACTTGAACAGATTCATTGGGACATTGGACATTCAAATAGAACTCCTACTAGAGCTACCAACTAATATTTAATAACCTTCGTAGATGACCATCTAGATATTGTTGCATTTGATCAAAACCAAAGATGAAGCTTTTAATATATTGATGATTTATAAAGCTGAAGTTGAAAAACTAATTAAGGAAATTCATTTAGATTCTCAGATCTAATCAGGGTGGCGAATTACCTCTAATGTTATGACTTAATATGAGAATAGAATGACATCATCCAGGAGTTTACAACTCCTTATACTCCTAACTCCAATGCGATAGTTTAAAAGAAAAGCAAAACCTTAATATATATTGGTTAATATTATATTATTAAGTTCTAGAGTATTCTAGAACTTATGGGGGGAGGCCCTACTCTTTGCTTGCTTTATTCTCAATAAGATTTCTTTTAAAAACTGTGACATGACACTCTATATGAGTTTTGGAAGAAAAGAGCACCTTAGCTCAATTACTAAAGTATAGAAGTATGTAGCCAAGGTTAAGTTTCCTCAATCTAAAAAAGATTACACCCAAATCCAATGACACTATTTTGCAGGTCATGCTCTATATAACAAAGTTGGTGGATTTTTAATAATTAACTTAGAGGTGAGTAAAATTACTAACAATGCCATCATTAAAGCTAGAGATGCAACCTACTTTGAGAAAATCTTACCTTTAAGGATTGTGATACCTCTCTTATCAGCGAACAACTATCGAGAATGTGGGACACTATGGGGAGGAATTTCAGTGTCTAATATGTTAAATGGATTTTATCAAATCAAATGCTCACCAGAGCAAATGGTGGAGGAGCTACTTACTGAGGGCCCCTGGTCTGTAAGCTGCCTAGCATTCTATTTGATGCGGTGGCAGCTAAACTTCCAACCAGCGTTCGCACAACTTTCTATAAGTATTGTTTGGATCCAATTGTACCATCTCCCAATTTAATACATTGAGGAGGATGCCCTTGAACTCATGGTAAACAACTTTGGTAGGATGCTCAAGATGGATGAGCCAACTCTTGTAGTCGCGATTTGCTAGAGTATGTGTCGAAATCGACCTAAAAAAGCGGTTGCAGAGAGGGATTTAGGTGAAGTCCTCCTGGCGAATATCTTCATTTCAGTTTTATAAGAAAAAATGCCTATCTTTTGTTACCCATACGGAATAGTTGGACAAACAACATAATCTTACGTGGCGGAGTCGTGCGGGAGCCGCTCCGGGGAACTCGATACTGGACTACCCATACCGGATCCGAAAGGGAACATGATGGAGGTCATGGAGGCCTTATCTCCAAAGGGGAATATGTCAAACTCATGTAATGAGGCTCTAGCAATTAAATCCATACTGCCAGATGAAGAGGATGACTCGATGTTCGGACCATGATTGGTCATCAGCTGGCGAGGCCGTGGGCGGGGTATGTTAGCCGATGGATGGGTTGCTGCCCGAGGAGGTAGGGGAGCATATAATATAGAGAAGGAATGGAACGGAACTCATCGAGTAAGATGGGAAGAAAACAGGGACATTACGGCGGTGTTGGAGGATGGTGAGGATGGAAACGTAGAGATGGTAACGTGTTTCAGGGAACAACCTCACATGAGTGGTGATATCACAACCACTCATAGGATAGTGGGATGCTTGGCAACTCAAGACGTAGAGGGTATCGTTGGTACAGTTCTCGCGATAGCAGGATTAGGGGGCTGTTTGAAAAGCAAGATAAAGGTACAGATGAACATGGGCTAAGAGAACGTAGTAAAGAGGACATGAGCCAGCCCACAGGTAAATCAAAACAACTAAGAGATACAGTGAGAAGGGATACGATAACTTATCTGGACTTGGACCAGCCCACAAGGGAGAAGGTTGGATACTTTACAGACCTAAGAGAGCACAGAGCCAACGAGCAAATAAGTAATGTATCTGTCTCAATGGGGATGATTACTTCTCTAGATAATAGAAGGGACTCTTTAACCCCTAAGCCACTTGACTTCCAAGAGGATCATATAGAGGATCAGTGAGGCTATTAAGAGAAAAATAATAGCTATCATTTAGCCGTGATGCACTCTGTCACAGGAGCATTAGAGGAAAATGATCGACTGAACCTGATGAAGGAGGATAGAAGACAAGCTCAAGGTAATCATGTAATGGAGGACAACATGGACCAGGAATTAGCTAATACCTTGGGAAGAGAAGAAGGGGAGAAAAGGTACTCTATTGTGGAAAGGAAAAAACCCAAGAAGAACAGGATCGAGCGAGGAAGCTTACAAAACCCACCATCATTTTTTTTATGAATTTGCTAGTATGGAATTGTAGAGGAGTGTCTGAGAACGACACCATCAGTAGAATTAAAAGTATGATGAAGAATTTTCATATTACAACCTGTTCTTTAGTAGAGACGAAGCTGATGGTCCAAGAGTTTATAGATTTGTGAGAGTATTCAACAAGCAATGGCATTGGGCAGTTGTCCCTGCACTGGGCTATTCGAGTGGGATAATTACACTTTGAATGAAAGATTGTTGTGTAGTTACCCCAATCTCCAAATCTAGGTACATTCTATATTTAGTAATAACTGGATTCACCAATCAATCTTGGCTGGTATCTGATAAATGCACAAATATGCATATATTTCCATCATATCCATATGCACTTACCCTACTATTTTGCATCAATTCCTCTACTTTTATGCTCCTTTGAGTTTATTTTGTAATTGAGCAGGTAAAATGAACACCCGGAATAAAAGGAACAAGAAACGGGACAAAACATAGCTAAACAAGTCAAAAGAGCACTTCACAGAGGTGTGCATGACCTCAGTATAATTTCGCACGGCCGTGCACATGCCCGTGCGCTTCAAGAACTTCAAATAACCAAGAGATTAAGCTGTGGGAGTTGGCACGGGTGTGCGTGAGATGCGCACGGTCTTGCCAAATCAGATAAAGTCTTATATAAACCCGTAGAAGTCATAGAGTTCGGGGACTTTTGGTGGAGCAATCTTCGGCGGGTGTTCGGAGCGATGTTAGGGTTTCAGAGGAGATTGAAGGCGGAGAAGACATCGAGCAAGGGAGTCCCCATGTTTTCAATTATGTCTTCCTCCAATATCTTTGTCTATGTTTCTATTAGCATGAGAGGTTAAACCCCTTCGGTCGTGCCTCAGACACATGAACCTTAGATGATTTATTAATTGAAGTCTGTTACTTATTTTTTTTCCTTTTTTTTTTTTGATAATTCTTGTGAAATCTGTACTTGATTTTGGTGATGATACCTTGCATGAGCCATAGTCAATTACCTCGTTAGATTCTAGCGACACATAGGTGTGTTTAGGGTTTTGACTTGCATGTCTCTTCTATGCATAGATCCATATCTCTTTTAGTTTCATTACAGCTAGGCATAGGTAACGAGTTCGATCCGTACACCGAGAGATCGGATGCGATGTCTAGGTGGCGCAACTGGTAAACTCCCAGGAATTAACCAATGGAAACAAATATTTAGAATTCAGTTATTAATAAAGGAATCTTAGGGGATTGGTATCTGAGGTGCCATGCTCACCTTGAATTGCTCACAACCTACCAATTGTTCGTGTTAGTTTCTGTAGTTTAATCAATCAACACAATCACTTTCATAAATTTGAACTATGTAACAAAGATAATTAGTACTAGTTTCAAGTCCTTGTGGATTCAAGAACCCTACCTTTGGGTATTGTATTACTTGATCAACCCCATACACTTGTGGGTAGTTGTCACACACCCTGTGCGTGCATCAAGTTTTTGGACGTTGCTGGGGACTGACAACGCTAGGAATAATAGGATTTGCTATTCTAGTTACATAGTTTAGTTTACTCTAAAAAAAACTTTTACTTTTAGGTTTGATTTTGGTTTCTTTCTCTGAAGGTATTGGTGTATGACCAGAAGCAGGACTCCATATCTAGCAGAAATGCCTGATCCGGATTTTGAGCTCCACTTTCATTGTCAAATACGAGAAATCGTTCTAAAAAAGATGATAACAACATAATCTAGCGCAGAAGTCAATCAACCAGAACTAATGGCGGCCCCAACCTGATCTATATCGGATTTTGTGAGACTGAACCTGGACGGCATCGGCTCAAGCATCATCCCACCACCAGTCACCATGCACAACTTTGAACTGAAGCTCCATGTCATCTAGATGGTCAAACAATTGTGCCAATTAGACGGGTTCCAAGATGAGGACCAGTACGCACACTTGTCAAGTTTCCTGGAGATCAGCGACACAATCTCAATAAACGGAGTATCCTCGAACACCATACGCCTCAGGTTGTTTTCATTCTCAATTTGAGGCAGAGAGAAACAATGGCTGAACTCTTTACCACACGACTCCATCACAACATGGGCATAGTTGGCTAAGAAGTTCCTAATGAAGTACTTTCCATCGGCCACGATAACAAAGCTACGAAGTGATATCTCTTCCTTCAGACAGTTGGAGATGGACACATTGTATGACAAATGGGAGAGATACAAGGACATGCTTAGGAAGTGTCACCAGCATGGGATAGAGGATTGGATGCAAGTCCAAACCATATACAATGGACTAAATGTAGCCACCAAAAATATGTTGGACACACCAGCAGGTGGCTCCCTTTGTAGCAAGGATCTTGAAACGATCAAGGAAGTAGTGGACGAGATGACCACCAACGGCTATCAGTGGAGCTATGAAAGGATCAAACCAAGCAAGGTGGCCGGAATTCAGAACATGAATGTGATAACAGCCCTGACAGCTATCATAGAAGCCCTCAGTAAGAAGATAGATAACATCAGTATCCAAAAACAAACGCCGGTATAGATAGATGTGCAATAGATGTGGGAGCAAAAAAGAGGAAGTGAAGGCTGGACAAGTAGAAGAAGTTGACTTTATAGGAAGATCACAGAACAATCTATACAGCTTCACCTATAACCCTGGATAGAAGAACCACCCCAACTTTTCCTACGGTAACTCAGGACAGCCACAACCAAATCCACCCCAAGGGAACTTACCATTGCCTTAGACTACCAACCACCAGCACAGGATAAGAAGGGAGCAAGGTTGGAAAGTTTGATCATACAGTACTTTACACACAATGAATCGCTTGATCATACAGTACTTTACACACAATAAATCGCGAGCTGCAAGGCATGAGGAGATGATGAGAAATCAACAAGCATCCCTACAGAATCTCGAACACCAAGTTGCTTAGATAGCTAAGACATTGGCAGAAAGACCAATAGGGACACATCCAAGAAACACAGAGGTAAACCCAAGAGAATCCGTCAAGACTATCACCCTCAGAAGCGGAATAGAACTAGCACCACCAAGGGTCAAGATAAAAGAAGTAGCACCCTCTACACTCCTTGAAGAGGATGAATCAACAGGTACCAAAAAGACATCCACGGGAATGGACAAGGAAGCACCCATGGTACCTGAATATAAACCCAAGCCACCTTATCCAGCCAATTTGAAGAAAGACCAACAGGATGAGCAGTTCAAAAAGTTCTTGGATGTTTTCAAGGCAATACACATCAATGTGCCTTTCGTGGAAGCACTTGCACAGATGCCACGATATACGAAGTTCTTGAAAGAACTACTCACTAATAAGAGGAAACTGGAGGAAATGTCTCTAGCAATCTTGAACAAACAATGCTTGGCTATCCTCACCAACACTTTACCAAGGAAAGAAAAGGATCCAAGGATTCACATAATGTAATGACCCGAATTTTTATAGAAAATTGACTATTAGAGTAAAACATCAAATGAGGTGTAAAATAGTCAATTAAATTGAAAATAAGGGTTAAGAAAGATGTTTAGATGAGTATAACACAGATAATGTTATTTTTTATGATTAAATGAGTTAATAAGGCTTGAGAGGAAAAAAGACCATTTTTCCCCTCAAGTAAACACTTAGTCAAATAAGAGATGAGAATGAATGAATTATTCATCTCTCTCTCACACACTCTCTCACTCTCTCACGGGCAACCCTAGGAAGCACTATGGCACCTTGAAGAAATTTGGAGAGAAACCGGAAATCTTCGATCTTGGTCTCGAATCGAAGGTAGGAAAATGCTTAGATAGCAAGTATAGATTGAATTCTCTCTATTTGGAGCTTGATTTGTGTGATTATGAGCTTGGGTTCATGATTTAGGTCTTTGAGGAGAAAATCGAAGGGAATCGAGGAAAAGCCCGGAAATACAATATTTGGAGGTTGAATCTTCAAGAGGTAAGCTCAATACTAACTTAGAGGCATTTGGACGATTTCAAGTTGGGTATTCATGCATTTTAGGGCATAGGTTTATGAATTGATGAATGAGAACCATTTATGAGATTCTAATGGATGAAACGATACATAAATGGATGGAAATGAATCTAAGGAGGTGTAATTAGAGTTTAGAAGTAGTTTGGAATGATTTGTATGAGAATTGATACTTGAATTAGAATTTCAATTCCCGAATTTACTGTAGCAAATACTAAGGTTGAAGAAGGTACTGTAGCAGGTAGAGATATTAATAGTAAATTTTTGATATTTTTCTAAAATGCTCGGTATTCGTTTCTGATCGTCCCGATAGTTCAGGGGTACATTTAAACTAATAAAAATAGTGCGGTCATGTGTCTAAAGGCCTGGATTCTTTGGTTATAAATTAAAAAAGCCAACATTCTAGAATAGACATGAATAGGGTCATTTCACATTAGAAATACTTTCTAATTGATATGAAATGATGAGTAATGGTGTGAAACCATAAATAGGATGTATGAAAGGTGTCGATAGCTCCGCATGAGGATTGGAGGATAAATAGTTCATAGTTGCACTGAGGTGAATGGAAAATGAATGACCTATAGGATTTGCTTTTAAACACATGTTTTATAAATGAATTTCGATTCATGTTTTGAATGATATTTGTTTAATTACAAGTTGATTACCCCTAGTAAGGGTTTGCATATTATGAGATACATGATCTATATTGAAATGTCTTGTGAATGCTCGATTGTGACATGAGATTTGTGAATAACTAGGAATAGTAGTTACTCATTGAGTTGTTTGACGGGACATGATTGAGTATATAGAGTTAGTGTGTTGACACTTGCATTATAATTTAGAATATGTACTGAGATAACCAATTGTAAGGAATTGGGAACATGTGTTCTGTGTGCACCTATTTGATTGACGTAGTTAACTCAGTGCTCAATGAATGAGCATGAAGGTCTTTGGGACCGCAGTTAGTGCCCATTTGGGAGGGGAGTTTTAAAATGACAATATTGATTTTTGTGAAAAAAAACCCTACCAATTCTTTTTGGGAGCATGGTTCTGGTTGTTTGCCCTTTAGGGGTGTCTGTACGTAACTGACATTAGCTTCACTCTAGATTACTTCATGCTTCGGCATGTGATTCATGCCTCGTGCATGATAAGGGTTCAACTTACATGGACATGATTAGGTGCAATGCTTAACATGATTGACATTGATGGATGTTGAGATGCTTGATGTATGATTTGATACATTGCTTATTTTTATCAGTTTTATAGGGGGATTTTCGTATGAATGGCATGTTATCTAAATTGAAGATAAGTGAGTGGACTTACATACAATCCGGGATTCTTATCTTGATTTTGATCAGCATATTCATACTGATTTCAAGATAATGTATATTTTTATATACTTACCCTGTAGTGATGTTTTCCCTCACTGAGTGCGTGTTAGCTCACACTCCCTATTTCCCCCCACAGGGATGGATTTAGAGGAGGATCTAGAATGCTGATGGGAGGCATGAGAGTTGATAACTTTTGTTTTAAATGTATATGTAGTAAGCTCTGAGTACTTGACTTATGAAACATATCATGTATGTGACTTTGTGGATATTGTGACACTAGTTATCTTGTATTTTGATATACAATGCCCATGTATTTAGACTTATATCTTATTATTAGTCAAAATGACAGGTGTATGTTGAATTATTGTTCTCCGGCATGATGATACATGTCTAGTAGGTTAAAACAGTCAGAGTAGGGTTGGTGTAGCGATCATGTCCCAGGATGAACAGTTGATATAAGAGTGTTTGGGGGCGGGTCGTTATACATAATTCCTTGCACAATTGGAGGATTGGTAGACGAACAAGCGCTAACTGACATTGGAGCAAGCATCAATCTCATGTCATACAAAATACTCCAAAAACTGGGAATTGGGGAGCCAAAACCAACAAGGGTGACCCTTCAGATGGCAGATAGATCAATCAGTCACCCTCGAGGGGTAGTTGAGGATGTGTTAGTAAAGGTCGATAAGTTCATCTTCCCCGTGGATTTCTATATCTTGGACTTGGACGACCAGTTGGAGGTGCCACTTATTCTTGGGATACCCTTCCTGAAGACCGCATAAGCACTGTTCAATATCAGATACGGCCGAATGACATTGAGGGTTGGAGAAGAAGCAGTGGTCTTCAACCTCAAGGATGCCATGCGACACCCCATGGAGCTCGATGACACTTGTTATTTCATTGATCATATTGATGAATGTATTTCTGAACTTGTGTAGGATGAACTACTGAAAGACCAACTAGATGACCTATTCAAGGACGCACCACCTTGGGAGGACTCCGACAAGGAACAAAAAGCGAAGGCTCCAACAAAACCGATGACTAGAGCAGAAAAATAGAAAGCGTGGTGGCGGAAATTCAAAAAAAGGAGAAAGAATTGTGCTCCTCCCTTCCAACCCCACGACCGGGACCACTCAAGACTGACCCATATGAGTATGAATTCATTGCTTCATTAAGTATACAATTTGTAGGGCGTGATCCCCCGGGTAGAGAAGCAGAGAGGCCCCATATTTTTGAGGCTCACTAAGCACAAACAGGTAAGTCAAGCTAGTGACGTTAAACAAACGCTTCTTGGGAGGCAACCCAAGTTAGGCTAGTTTTTTAGTATCATTATCGTTTTAGTTCTTAGTTGAAATACAACTGTAGTTAAATCTACAATTAGATGATGTTCCAATTAATCTGGTGATTCTTATGTGTTTAATAGCTAAACATTTGCTTTTGGAGTCACTAACACACTGATACGAAGGAAATTGAAGGAAAAACGAACCAATATAGCAAAACAGAGATGTGCACAACTATAATGGTGTTTGGCACGGTCGTGCCAAAGGGCGTGCATCTCTCAGATTTTTCCTCTCACATAAGACTCTATTGCGCACGGCCGTGCATCTCATTGGCAGGATTATGCCAAGCAAGGTGGCGAACGCAACAAGAGACCAGAGCCTCGGCACGACCTTAGTTCAATTTGGCACGGTCATGCCGAAGAGCGTGCATCTATCGAGATACCTCCTCTCACAGATAACACTACTATACACAATCATGCATCTCATTGGCACGACCGTGCGCATCTTCCAGCGAACTTAAGGCTTGGCACGCCCTGGGCCTCGCGCTTGGTCCAGCGCAAGATGAAAAGGTGTTTAAATCCCTAGATCGTGAGGACGACTCCTCATCTACATCTCCTTTGCGCACGACAGTGCGTCGTAGCCTTCTTCTCCACCGGTGCTCCTCCGTCTCCGTTTGTTGCATAAGCGTGCACTACCCCCTTCGGCGAGCCACCACTATTGTGAGCACCATGCCGTCAAAGAAGCCATACAAGAAGCAACCTAGGAGAAAGAAACAGAAGGGAGAGGGAAGCTCCCAACCCCAGGCATCCTCATCTATTACCACCTCGCAGGAGCTGCCATTCATGATGCCCATGTTCGTCGCCAGACACTTCCGCCTTTGTCAGCTAAGCTTCGGCGAGGCCGGCCGCATCGATTTGGGCATGATAGAGACAATAGGCCTCGCTGTTGACATATAGAGGCACCTAGATGTGGGCAGATGACGGCGCCTCTTGGATATTCAGGAGATGACGTATAGATAGCTGATGCTAGAGGTACTCTTGACACTCCTAAGTCGCTAGAGGACTCGTCACCTAGCACTGACCAGACCAGATAGAGTTCCGGGTGCGGGGCATGATGTTTCAGATGAGCTACACAGACTTTTCCATCCATTGGGACTCTACGATCGAGAGTTCACGCTGACCCCAGAGTATGAGGGTCAGAGGGTGAACAGACCAGCAGGCGAGCCTCAGAAGTCTGTCTGGAAGAGGCTCAACACGAACTCACATTACGACCTACGCCTATCGAAGGCATCTACTCTATGTTCCCCGGCCCTTAGGTATATTCATCTGATCCTCAGCCACTCGATCACAGGGTGGGGGCGGAGCACAAGCGTTGTGAGCACTAGGGATGTCCTCTACCTCCAAAACATGATAGATGGCTTCTCACTCCACCTGGGATGGGTTGTGGCCGAGCTACTAATACATCAGACGACCCAAACCAGTATCAGAGTGATCTTCACAGGGCCGTACATCACACGACTGGCCCGGGCATAGATGTCTTGTCATAGACTCACAGCATGTGACAGATAGATAACGAACACAAGGAGCTCTGCCCTAGTCACCATAGAGACATTGAGGGCGATGGCCATGGTACGGGCCACACGGATGTCTCAAGGCGTCTGATACATAGTCTCCATCCCCACCGAGCCACCGACACTCACAGAGCGGCTTGGAGCAGCATGAAGCGGCAACAACAGGACCGAGTACCTCATCCCTGCCAACAGCTGGATTGAGTACCTCTTTATCTCCACCAGCACTAGCACCTGTATTGACCCAAGCAGACAGAGACGCGCTCCTCATCTAGCTAGTGCATGCCACGCAGCTATCCCTTGATCGCCAAGGTATAGCGTATCCACCCCCACCACTACCATCAACACCGACCAGAGGAGATACGAGGGCGGCATCCAAAGATAGCACTACTAGAGAGGACACAGATGGGGAAGACACTGACGATTCCTTCAATGGCACCGAGGAGGAGGACCTCGCCTTATAAGCATCGTCTCTATTTTTATTTATTTATTTACCATATTTGAATTTTCTTTTTCTTTGAGTCAGTCTATTTATAAAAGGGTTTAGTCTTTCTATATGCTATAAAGTTTCACTTTTTGTGCCTTCAATGTTCTCCGGAAAAATTAAAATTCACACTTGACAGGATACAAAACAAAAGGGATCGACACATCACGGTGCATATTGAGCTAAGTTCCACCTTCTCTCCCACCTTGTTTTAGCATGACATATACTTTTTAGTGCATATAATGTGTACATTGGGGACAATGCACGATTTAAGTATGGGGGAGGGATTAATCATTGGAAAGTATATTTGTAACGCCCCGAAAATTTTCACGATTTAAAAAAATATTTTCTGAAAATAACCACTGAGATTAATTAGCACATAAAAGACATTAATCATTTTAACACCTAATTAAGAAAAATCAGGAGATTATGAAATTAAAATCCGATCTCGCAATAATTGGGCCCGAGAAGGCTGTATTGGGCCAGGCCAAATAGACATGGATAGTTGGAGATGGACTGAAGAGGTTAAGTCCGGATAATTAACTCAAAGAACTAATAAGTGTGAAATTAAATTTAATTATTCAGTGAGAGATACGGGACGAAATGTAAGTCCCGATAAAGCACGACTGACAGAGTCAAAAGCCGGAAGACTAGGATCTTGGTCGGGTGCGTAGTGCGACCCGTGAAGTTACAGTAGGGTCCGTGACCACCGAAAGGATGTTCAGAAAGAATAAAATAATAAAATCAATAAATATTAATTAGTAATTAATCATCTCGGTCCGCGAGATGTGGATCTGGTCGGGGAAAGTGTTAGTCCCCGGTGAGTGAACAGTAAAAAAGAAAAAAAAGAAATAATAAATCAATTAAATAATATTATATATTATTACTTTAATAAAGTTACTTTATTATTTATGAAGAGAAGGAAGAGAGAGAGAGAGAGAGAGAGAGAGAGAGAGAGAGAGAGAGAGAGAGAAAACTCTCATCTCCCTCTCCCTCACAATTCCCCTTTCTCCTCCTTCTCTAGCTCACGAACGCAATCGGCCGAGCCACCCCCACCACGATCCTCACCACCGAGAGCTACCACCGGCAGCCCCTTCCCTTCCCCCGCGCCTCTCTACTCCGGTACCCCAAGCCACCAAGCCGCTCGCCTTGCTGTAGCAGCCCGACAAGCTCCGTCGGTAGATGCAGCCCCAACTCCGCTGTCCACAGAAGCCCTTCTTGCGCGCCTCCCGAAAGCTGACGTCGCCGAACACCAGTTCTGCTCTGACAGTCATCCAAGGGCTGGGAGATCGGTGAGCTAGAGTTGGGGAAATTTTGATTATTGTTGAATAAATTGAAATGGATTAAGGGAAGGGGTCTGAAAATCGATGAGATGATCAATGGAGTATTACTAGATGATAAGTGGATGTATGGATGCATGGATGTAGGAATTTAATTACTTGATTGATTCATGTTGTTAATGTGAATATTTGTATTAATTTCGGGGCCCTAGAAATAGGGGAAACTCTGCCGAAATTTCATTAGAGTTAATGCCGGGTTGTCCCTTTCTGGGATAAATTCAACCCACGATACTTCCCCGATCTGGGAGTATTTTAGATTGTTAGAAAGGTCATCGAGAGACTTTCATAACAAATACTTGATCGACTCAATCGGGCTTCCGGATCGAAAGTTATGAGGGGTCCAAGCGGACTGTGCTAAACTGTAGAATTTTCGTAAGAAATCTTAGTGTTAATGTTTGATTTAATCTTCGTGATCTTGCTTAACAATAAATCACTTTTAGAGAGCATGATATGAACTCTAAATTGAGCTTAGGATGATTAGAGCTAAATCCTTAATTGAACAATTCCGTATTTCCATGTTTTAGAAATATGATTTCCGTATTCCTAAAGAAATCCGTATTTTTAATCTAAGGTCAAGGAAAAGGCAAGGGCAAGGACGTTGTTGCTGAAGAGCCTAGCCAGCCGTAGAATGACACAGACCAAGGTGAGGGAACACCACTGTAAATCTTCGCATTTTATTGTATTTTGGTCGTATTGATCTTTGGGATTTCATGTTATGAAATCGTTATGATTTTCATGAAATGCTTTTCAGTTTTCAAGCATGATTTGCCGATTTATTTGGAGTTTGAATTCATGTTTATGAAAAGCATGTGAAAACATTGCACATTTTTAGAACTTGCCATGATAGACATATTAGTGCATTGCATCATACTTGAATACGTGCTTACTCCAGACGTGGCTCTACGATAGAGCCAGAGAGTACGGTATTAAGTAGGTAGGGGGTGGTTTATATAACTCTGTTTTTAATTGTCCAACTATCTGTTTTCAAACCCTCCTGATTTCAAGAAAACAAAACCCCTTTCCCGTACTCTTCGAGTGCTTAGTATACGTATATACTTGTATAGCTCACGGCCGATGAGTTGATCCTACCGGAGAGATACTGAGTGTTGGTTTATTTCACTCTGGTACAGCTGTATGAAAGTAGAGGTGTAGATGACACTAAGGGGGCGTTTGGTTCGAGATATGAGATATGACCACGGTAATGTGATATGCCTGGGAATAGAGTCGGGAATGCTATATGCCTGGGAATGGTGTGGTAATGTGATATGACCATGTTTGGTTCATATTTAGTTGGTCAAGGTAATCAACTTAGTAATGTTCCAAATTTCCCAAAATACCCATCTATATAAAATTTTGAGTAAATTTAAATTTAAATTAAAATAAAGTTTTAATTAAAAATAATTAAATTTTAATATCAAAAATTAATTATGGCACATTTTTCTGAAATAAACTTGCATCTAAAATTTTGATCAAGTATCAAATAATAATAATAATAATAATAATAATAATAATAATAATAATAATTATTATTATTATTATTATTATTATTGTAATTATTAATAATAAATAATAAATAATAAATAATATTAATCAATAATAATAAAAAACAATAATAATAGTAATTAGTAATAATTAATAATAATAATAATAAATCAATAATAATAATAATAATAATAATAATAATAATAATAATAGTAGTAGTAATAATAATAATAATAATAATAATAATAATAATAATAATAATAATAATAATAATAATAATAATAATAATAATAATAATAATAATAATAATAATAATAATAAGAACAATAATAATAATAATAATAATAATAATAATAATAACAACAACAACAATAATAATAATAATAATAATAATAATAATAACAACAACAACAACAACAACAACAACAACAACAACAACAACAACAACAACAATAATAATAATAATAATAATAATAATAATAATAATAATAATAATAATATGGTAAAAGGATGGAGGGCAAAATGGGGATCCACATTACCATCAACTTGGTAATGTGGATAGACACCTATTTTGGTGGTAATCCATATTACCACCAATGTGGTAATGTGGAGTACCAACTTATTCTCATTATCATCTTTGCCAAACGTGGTAATGTTTCACATTACCGCCTCATTCCTGGGAATGTGAAAACATTACCCCCAACCAAACGCCCCCTAATATGATAGATAATTAGAAATTAATTCCACAGCTTGTCACCCCATGGTTGTTGATACGGTCCAACCTGGGAGGACCTTGACTTGTGTGGAATTGATCTATTTCCCAGACGAGGAGTTGTTTCCATAGCTTGTCACCCCACGGTTGTTGATACGGTCCAACCTGGGAGGACCTTGACTTGTGTGGAATTTATCTCCCGTTCTGATGATGAAAAAAGTAAAGAAATGCTAGTTTATATCATTTGATATTTTGAATATTACCATAACTCTTATCATGATCAGCATGTTGTTTTCCATGTTTTAAATATTATTCAGTTTTGGTATTTTGCTTTTCAAAATTTCTATTATTTTAAATTGAAAGTATACAGGTATGTTAACCTGACAGTAGTGTTAGTACCTCACTGAGTTCCTATAGCTCACCCTGTGTTATGCTCTTTTGCAGGTTAGTAAGCAGGGTTATGGCCCTACTTATAGTGAAAGTTAGGTTTGGATTCCCTTAGCTGGCTCTGACCGCTTGGCTCACGTTATCTATCTTATTTCTTGCTGTATGATTTGGGGAGTATGTTAACTCCCATCTAGACTTAGTATTTTATTTGAGACAGTATGGTTTGTAATAATATTGTACTTGATTTTATATTTCCTTAATATTATTTTGATTATGAGTATTTAATGTTTTTTTTATACAGCTTTAGGCCGGGGTTCACTCCCTGACCTGGCTGGTGTGACACCTGGGTCCTGGAAAGGATAAGGGTGTTACAATATTGCTTATGATAAATGCTGATTTAGGATGATCTATGAACAAATTAATGGGAGTCCTCTTTTGTGTCTAGGTCAACATTAGCGTTGTAGGCTAATTTTTTCAAACGTATACAATATAATTTTGCCTTTACCAGATACCTCATAAAATTTTGAGCACAAACTCTGATTGTATTGTTACTTGTCTACTTAGGTTTGGATTCCGCCAAGTTTGTGACCACTAGTTTATGTTATTTATAAAAATAAAAAAAAGAAACATCAGTGAGTTGAATTAGAGAGTGGTTGGCACAACTGGAAACTCAGATCCAGTAGGACTGCCCTACCGGTATAGAAAATATGGTAGAAAGAGCTATCACCCTTGAATCGTGAAAGCCGTTTTTGAGTAGTCGAATCTTGGGCATCACAAATGTTTACTTGATGGCCTACCAAAGGAAAAGGCAACCTCATTGGATGTATGAAGCTACTACCCCCAACCAAAGAGAATTAGGTAAAGAAGTTAGTGAATAAGGGTTAGACTAGACATACCGGGCTTGAGTTGGTAAGCAGCACCATAGGAAAGGTTACACATACACACACATGTGTTGGGGTTTGAGTGCAAGGCAAAATCTACTTTCTATAAAAACTATTTATAGCCTCAACATTGTGTTTTCTAGGGCACCGGAGAGACTCCCAACTATATTGAGATCTGAGATTTTACACTTATCTATTTTTCCTTATATATTTCCTTTGTTTGAGGACAAGCAAAAGTTCAACCGTGGGGGTATGATAAGTGCACAAATATACATATGATTCCATCATATCCATATGTACTTACCCCGTTATTTCGCATCAATTCCTCTACTTTTATGCTCCTTTGAGTTTATTTTGTGATTAAGCAGGTAAAATCCGCACCCGAAGTAAAAGGAACACGAAACAGGACAAAACAGTGCAAAACAAGTCAAAAGAGCACTTCACAGAGGTGTGCACGGCTTCAGTACAATTTGGCACTGCCGAGCCCACGCCCGTGGCTTCAATAAATGCAGATAATGAAGAGATTAAGCCGCGGGAGTTGGCACAGGCGTGCGTGAGATGCGCATGGCCGTGCCAAATCTGATAAAGTCCTATATAAACCCGTCGAAGTCATAGAGTTCGGGGACTTTTGGTGGAGCAATCTTTGGCTGGTGTTCGGAGCGACGTTAGGGTTTCAGAGGAGATTAAAGGCAGAGAAGACATTGAGCAAGGGAATCCCCATGTTTTCAATTATGTCTTCTTCCAATATCTTTGTCTATGTTTCTATTAGCATGAGATGCTAAACCCTTTCAGTGGTGCCTCAGACACATGAACCCTAGATGATTTATTAATTGAATTCTGTTACTTATTATTTTTCCTTTATTTGATAATTCTTGTGAAGTCTGTGTTTGATTTATGTGATGATACCTTGCATGAGCCATGGTAAATTATCTCGTTGGATTCTAGAGACACACAGGTGTGTTTAGGGTTTTGACTTGCATGTCTCTTCTATGCATAGATCCATATCTCTTTTAGTTTGATTACAACTAGGCATAGGTAAGGAGTTCGATCCGTATATCGAGAGATCGGATGCGGCCTCTAGATGACGCAACTGGCGAACTCCCAAGAATTAATCAATGGAAACCAATATTTAGAATTTAGTTATTAATAAAGGAATCTTAGGGGATTAGAATCCGAGGTGCCGCGCTCACCTCTGATTGCTCAAAACCTACCAATTGTTCGTGTTAGTTTCTTTACTTTAATCAATCAACACAATCACTTTTATAAATTTAAACTAGGTAACAAAGATAATCAGTACTAGTTTCCAATCCCTATGGATTTGATAACCCTATCTTTGGATACTGTATTACTTGATCAACCCCATATACTTTTGGGTAGTTGTCATATACCATGTGCGTGCATCAGTATCCACAATTTATAATGGGAAAAAACTAGAGGAACAGAGGAAAGTTTGGTCAAAATTGGAAGGGCTTACAGATAAAGTGCGGCCCTGGATTATAGCTGGGGAGTTCAATGCAAATAACCACTCACTTTAATTCCTTCATTACTAATAACCACCTCACTGAACTCCACTATTATGGCTCCAGCTTCACTTGGTGTAACTACCAAGAGGGACACTCCAGAGTTTGGACACGGTTAGACAGGTTATTAGCAAACCATCAGTACATAGAGAGCATCCCAACATATTCTGTTAAGCATTTTCCTAGGACCCAATTTGATCATAATCCCATTCTCCTACAATGTTGTCTAGACAGAAGTAGAGGAAACATGCCATTTAGATTAAATAATTTATGGATGCAAAATGAATATTTGTCATAATAGTGTGAAATCAATTTGGAATATTGGATTGAAAGGAAACCCCCTTCATGAATTAAGCCATGGATTTAGCATGTTAAGGAAGGATTTAATCAAGAAGTGTGGAGGATTTGGGCAAGGACTAGATAACTCTATTAAAAGACTGGAGGATGAGATATTAGAACTAGAAGTTAGTAGCAATATAGAAATCCAAGAGCTACAACTAAGGCTAAGGTCCATGTACAATAAATTCCAAGCTCTCTTGAGGCAAAATACAATTTAGTGAGTATAAAAATCTATGCTAAAGTGGGTGCAGGATGGGGATCAGAATTCTAAATTCTTTCAAAAGGTTACTAGAGGACATAGAAGTAGAAATAGAATCACCCACCTCATTTCTACAACTGGATTGGAAATCTATGAACACTAGGGCATAGAACAAGAATTTGTATCACTTTACTCTACCCTATAGAATCTAGGGGAAAAAGTTAGGATTGAAGAAGTGATATTAGGACTCCCTGATGATCTGAAACCCATAATTGAAGAACAGGCAATTGAAATGATTAGACCAGTCACAAAACAGGAAATATTTAGAATCTTAAAATCAATACCAAGAGGAAAAGCTCATGGCCTAAATGGATTGAATACTGAATTTTTTAGGGCTTACTAGAACATAGTGGGGACTCTATATCCACTGCAATTCTTCATTTCTTTGAAACTGCATCCTTCCCAAAAGCTTGAATAGAACTCATATTACTTTGATTCCCAAAAAAAGAAAACCTACACCATGCTAAGGATTTTAGGCCCATATCATTGTGTAATGTCAATTACAAGAGCATATCTAAACTTCTGGAAAATAGATTAAGGGTTGTCCTGCCATCTATAATTGGTGACGAGCAGTCTGCTTTCATCCCAGATAGATGTATTTTTGATAATATAATCC
Source organism: Dioscorea zingiberensis (assembly GCA_026586065.1). NCBI lineage: Eukaryota > Viridiplantae > Streptophyta > Magnoliopsida > Dioscoreales > Dioscoreaceae > Dioscorea > Dioscorea zingiberensis. The sequence goes on from CM048826.1 coordinate 27,273,894, forward strand.
TAGATCAGGAGCTTGAGTAATACCCCGATTTTTCTTTGTAAATATTATATAATTACTAAATAAATATCGGGGGTTTATAAGTATATTAATGGTTGTTAGAATTTAATTACCAATATATATATATATATATATATATATATACACGAATGTATTACAATCTAGCTGACTGTAACATTGTTCATTTAAAGTCACCTTCTATTTGGCAACTTGGAGAGTGTTTTAAGGATTTCCAACAGTACGGATGGAAAGAACATCAAAAAATAAGCTAGCATGTTGATTTTCATAGAATTTTATAGAGCTCCCAGAACTATAAAATAAGAACCGTTAAGATGAATGATCATCACGTCACCAAATTGTATGAAAATTAACATGTTAGCTTATTTTTCAATTTTAATTCCATCCATAAGGTTGGAAATCCTCAAAATACTCTCCAAGTAACCAAATGGGAGCGACCTTACTTACACAATGTTACAGTCTGCCGGACTATAACACGTCCGTATATATATATATATATATTGATGTATTGCATGTTATTAATAAGTTAATGATTAATTTAGGATTTGCATGTAATAGACTTAAAAGACAAGGGTCTAGAAGTAAAATAGCTCATATGCAATTATGAAGTCATTATTGGCCAATAGTTTGCATGTCATGAGTGAATATTAACGGAATTGTTTGAAATTACGTGTCAACATGTGAAGGATCTGGAAAGGGTGTTGAAAAACTTAGAGAAATGAAATGTTTTTAATTAAACCACACTGCTTTATGAATATGTATGCAAGGACAAAGACTTATTAGGGTTTCAGGTATTTATCTCTTTATGTGTTTATTTACTATTTTACCCCTGCAATGGTATTATATATATCCCAACTTATTATCAATAATATTAACCTTTTCCCTATTATGGTATCAAGAGCCAAGATCCAAAAACCCTAATTTTTTTCCCTGTCGCCGTCAGCCGCACGCCGGCCATGAGACGCCCGCCCGTCTCCAGCATACTCTTGCTGCACCATGCTTACCTCGTGCGGACCACCACAACCGGTTAACATCAAAATCAGTTGGTCAACACCACCAATTTCAATCAATTTCACTCACTTGCCAGCCGGTCAACAACAAGTTCCGGTAAACCAGTGTTTTTAAACCCGGACCGGACCGGCAAAACCGGGAACCGGACTCCAGTCCGGTCCGGGTTCATACCGGTTGTTGACCGGCTATCGAACCGTTCAAACCCGGACAGACCCGCCGAACCAGCTGGTTGGCCCGGAACCGGACAGACCCCGGTTCTTGGCCAGCTTATGCTCCTCAGTCCTCAGAGACTGATTTGGCCGCGAGTGGATGAACAGATGAGGGTTCATCTACGATGATGGCCGTGAGGTAGCTTTCGTAGAAGGTCTCGACGTCCATGTCAGCCTTATCGGACTCAACAACGACGACGCTATCAGCCTTAGCGAGCTGCTTGCCCTCGGACTTCACCCAAGACACGATCTTGCCCTCTGTCATGGTGGAGCTGAGCGCCGGCATGAAGATCTCGTGGATCTTGGCGCAGACCTGTGGCGATGTGCGGCGGGGGGAGCAGCTACGGAGGGGGAGTGGCAGCGGAGGTGGCAGGTGGAGGTGGGGATGAAGGTGGTGTCGAACTGGAGAGAGGCCGCCATTGATGGGGAGCTGAGAGCTCGTGAGAGAGAGAGAGAGAGAGGGTGAACCGTGAAAGTGTATATTTTAATTTTAAATTTTTAATATCTGAGAAAGAGAGAGGACATGGAAGAAAGAGAAAACCAAACTTGGCAAGAAAAAATTGGGTACATTTTTCCTTGAAATTACAAGAATGGCCTCCTAATATTCACATTATTACTTAATACTTATCTAATGATTTTCTTTTTGTTGTTTATATATATATATATATATATATATATATATATATATATATATATATATATATATATATATATATATATATATATATATATATATATATATATTTATATTTATATTTATATTTATATATTATATATATTTATGACGTCATCCGGTCCGACCGAAATGGGTCATCCGGTCAGACCGACTGACCCATGACCCAATTATGAGACCGGTTCGCTGTCCGGTCCGGTTTTAAAAACATTGCGGTAAACAACACCAATTTCAATCAGTTTCAATCAATTGCCAAGTTTCAATCTAGTTTTCAAATTCAATCATTTGTCAGCCGGTCAAAAACCAACAAATTCCACGCTTCTGGTTCCGCGCGGACATCACCATGGCTGCTTCCTCCTCCTCATCCGGCCTCACCTCTCGCCCTCTTCTCTCCACCACCTCTGATCTCTCTCCAAATCTCATTGCTATCAATGTTGCAGCGCAAGTTCCTCTCAAGTTGACCGCTACCAATTACTATGCGTGGCGCACACAGTTTGATTCTCTGTTGATTGGGTACGACCTCTATGGTTATGTCGATGGCTCTCTTCCTTGCCCACCTGGTACTATTACTTCACCTGACTATGCTGCTTCAATTCTCAATCCGGCCTATTCTCTCTGGATTCGCCAAGATAAGCTATTGCTCAATGCTCTTCTTGGATCTCTGACTGCCAATCTAGTTCCTTTTATTACTTCCAAGAAGACGTCGATGGAGGCTTGGTAGACTCTTGAGAAGACCTATGCTTCCCAGTCCCATGGATGAATCATGGAGTTGCGTCGCAAGCTCGCTACTCCTGTCAAAGGGTCTCGCACCATCACGGAGTATATGCAGGACATACAGTCTTGTATTGATTCTCTTGCTTTTATGGACAAGCCTGTTGATTTCGATGAGTTGTCCATTCAGATTCTGAATGGACTGGATGACTCCTCAAGCATCTATCCAGTATTATTCAAGCGAGGCAAGACACCTGTCACTTTTGAGGAATTGTTTGAGAAGCTGCTTTATGAGGAAGCTCAATAGCAATTCCTTACTACATCGCCCCCGGCGCACTCGGCTACTGCTCTTATTGCACAGACTCCTGAGGGTTCTATCCCTTCCAGGCAGGGTACTTCTGGTAGCCGCTCTCACCACAACCGACGATCCTCCAACTACAACCGGCCCTCACCACCTTTGTTTTCTTCCTCTCCTGTACCACCTTCGGCTCCACGTCCTCCATCTCCAGTGCTCACCCCTAGTCGAGGCTATCAAGGAAAGTGCCATATCTGTGGCATTACCGGTCACTCTGATCATCAGTGTCGTCTTGTTCCTCCACATACGTGGGATCATATTCCGATGCCGCCTCGTGGTCCTCCTCGTGTGAACACCGCTACACACTACCCTGCTCTCGGTGCTTCTTCTGATTGGGTTGTTGATTCTGGTGCTTCTCATCATGTCACCACCGACCTGTCCAACCTGTCGCTTCATCAACCTTACACTGAGACTGAGACTGTCATCATTGGTGATAGTATCTGTCTTCCCATTACTGATACGGGATCCATGTATCTTTCGACATCACATGGCTCTCTTTCTCTTACGGATGTGTTACATGTTCCATCCATGTCCTTGAATTTAATATCGGTTTCGGCTCTATGTGCTACTAATGCGGTCACGGTTCTCTTTTATTATGTTTCTTTTCAAGTGCGAGATCGTCACACGGGGGCAATTCGGGCCACGGGATGTCGTAAGGATGGTGTCTACCTTTGGCCGACCACTTCCACATCTCCCTCGTCTGCACCACATCTATCGGCTCCCAAACCCCGCTTCCCGACCCTCAGTTTACTTGGTTCGTCTTCGCCTTTGCTTTCCTTATGGCACAGTCGCTTTGGTCATCCTTCTGTTAAATTCTTTATAAATTAGTTGTTATCTTTTGGTATTTCCTTTTCCAATTCCCAATTACTTAAATTTTCTTGTACTTCGTGTCATATTAATAAAAGCTACAAGCTTCCTTTCTCTCAATCTTCAGTATCTTCATCTGCACCACTTGAAATAGTCTATTTTGATGTTTTGACATCCCCTGTAGTTTCTCTTGATGGCTACAAATATTATCTTATTTTTGTGGATCACTTTACCAAATATATCTGGTTTTATCCTCTTATACGAAAATCCGATGTTCATGCAACCTTTGTTGCCTTCAAAAACCTGGTTGAAAAACATTTCCAACACCCCATCCGTACCTTATACTCTGACAATGGTGATGAGCACATTGCTCTTCGCCAATTTTATTACTCATCTCACTACCCCCCCTCCCCCACACTCCAGAACACAATGGGTATTCTGAGCGCCGGGATTGCCACATTGTCGAGACCGGCTTGTCATTGCTTCATCATGCTTCTCTTCCGACTCAGTTCTGGTCCTTTGCCTTTGCTACTGCAATTTATCTTATCAATCACATGCCCAAAGCAAACTTGTACGTAGTCCCGTCTTCCTTTGAACATCAATTCAAAAAGCACCCCACTCCCACATCTCTTCATGTTTTTGGTTGCCTTTATTTTCCTTGGCTTCGTTCGTACACTACTCACAAACTTGACCCTCAGTCCAGTACTTGTGTCTTTTTGGGCTATTCTCTGTCTCAAAGTGCCTATATTTGCTACAATCTCTCCACCCACAAGCTTGTCATCTCCCTTCATGTTCGCTTTGTTGAGGATGACTTTCCTTTCTCTCGGTCCTCTTCCACCTCTGCCGAAACATCTTTCCCGACATTCCTGGCGTCCTCCTGGCTTCCGCGACCATCGTTGCCCCCGAGTAACCTCCCGGTACCTGTAGCTGCACCTCTTGTGCTGCCTCCTTCTGAGCGGACTAGCCTGCTCTCGGCTCCGGTCACTTCCTCTATTATGGCCGTGGCTTGTCTCGGCGCCTGCACTGAGTATCACTCACCTTCCTCAGGTCCGGGTTCTTCCTCTATTGCTCCTAAGAATCCCACCAATGTTCACCCGATAACCACTCGGTTCAAGAATTCTATTTTTAAGCCCAATCCAAGGTACACTCTCTTTGCTACATGATAATCGTTCAAATGAGCATATTTACACATCATCTTTACATGTATCTCTATGTCAATTTCAATGATTTATAGCCCACCAGTACTTAAAATGTTTCATATATTGTAAACAGGGCGCATATAAGCAACCCCGGGTGAAAGGAAGCAGTTATCGACAAAATGAAGACCAAACGAAGACATTTTGAAGTGAACAGGGGCTGAACCGGGTGATGAAAGGCCGTCCACAACCAGACACAGAAGCTGGCAACTAAAGGAGGTGAACGGCCTAGTGAATGTCCATTGACATGCACATTGAGCAGCAACGTATTACGAGCGAGGCTGATCAGTCGCCCGTTGATACGACCGTTCAGCGCAGCCTGTAGTATGAACGGACTGATCAGTCGCCCGTTCAACTGACCGTTCAGGGCAACCTGTGCTTTGAACGGTCTGATGAACGGCCCGTTCACGGGCCCGTTCATCGTTACTCTTTCTTACCACGGGCCTATCCGGGGCAAATTTGTAAATCTGAAGGAAAAACCCTAATGTTAGGGTATAAATAGGGAATGTTTATTGTTGAGAGAGGAGGTTGGCTTGGGAGAGAAGCTAGAAGAGAGATTAGGGTTTGGGGGTCACCTCCCCCAATCTTGAGGATAGATTATTCATTGGAGTTGCGACCATTGGAGGTAATGGTGTTCTCCATTACTCTTCCTTTTGTTTGTAATCTTTTCCTTATGGATTTGAGTTCCCCATTGATGTGGAACTATTCTATTGGTACTTGGGTATGTTGAACTTTTGGATTGAGCATTAATAGAATTGAATGTTTATGATGATTTGTTGGTATTTTCTTGAATGTCTAATGAATGTTATGTATTGATTGTAATCTCATTACTAGAAATTACTTGTGTGCAATACAAGGGCTAGAGCTAGCGCCTCCTTGTATTAGGAACCTGCTTCATTAGAGAGTTTCATGAGTACACCGAGGAATCGGGTACTAGAAGGGCGAACGACTCTTTCATACGAATTCACCCCCATGATCCTTCCAATATATAAATCCCCTTGAGCTTCATATCAAGTCCTAGGAGACTAGTTATCCAATCACCTTGGAAGAGGGGTTGGATATAATCTAGGGATTATTGGCACAAGAAGTATCAACTTTGATTCATAAACATCTTTGCTCACCTTTAGAATTGAAATCCAAAAGGGATGCATACCCAAGTATCCTCTCTTGCTATCGATTAATCTTAACTAATTCTCGATTTTTTTGTTTCTTAATTGTAATCTTTCTAATTTCTCGATTTCACAACTCCAAAAACCCCCCAATTTGCGTACTAGACTAGGTTAGTAAATCTTGGTTTGAATTTAGTATTTTCTATTCCCTGTGGTTCGACATCCGACTCCCCATAGACCACTCTATTACTTGACTACGACTCGTATACTTGCGATTTCACCCATCACTACAGTTGCTCCTGATACTGAACCTGCTACAACATGTCAGGCCCTTCGTCATCCCCAATGGTTTCAAGCAATGCAAGCTGAATATGATGCTCTTCAACGCAACAAAACCTGGGTCCTTGTTCTTCCTGCTCCACATCAGAATCTTATTGGGAACAAGTGGGTATTCCGTATCAAACGCCATCCGGATGGTACCATTGAACGGTTTAAAGCTTGTCTTGTTGCCAAATGGTTTCATCAGCGTTATTGTGGTCATTTTCATGAGACTTTCAATCCTGTTGTTAATCCGGTCACTGTTCGCACAGTCTTGAGTGTAGCCCTGCATCACAGGTGGTTTGTTCGGCAGCTTGATGTCAACAATGCATTTCTCAATGGACATCTCACTGAGAAAGTTTACATGGCAAAACCCTCTGGTATACGTGATCCTCACTTTCCCAATTATGTTTGCCGTTTGGAAAAGGCTCACTATGGTTTGAAGTAAGCCCTACAGGCATGATACCAGGAGTTGAAACTATTTCTTCAGTCTCTTGGTTTTGTTACTTCTCGTGCAGATACATCCCTCTTCATTCTGTCAGCTGCAAACCAAAGATTACAGATTGGGATAAGATGAAGAGGAAGATAAAGGGGCACTTCCTCCCCTTCGGCTACACCCAAACCTTGTTTCAACGGCTTTATACATTGAGACAAGGAGCAAGATCGGTAGATGAATACACAGAGGACTTCTACTAATTGATCGCGCGGAATGACTTATCCTAGACGGAGGAGCAACTAGTGGCTCAATATCTGGGAGGTCTACGCCAACCACTACAGGATGTTCTTAGTCTACACACACTATGGACTGTTTCAGAGGCAAACCAGCGCACCCTCATTGTTGTAAAGCATCAGAATAGAAGACCACCAATCAGGAGCGATCAGAGTAGTCGGACAGCTCACCCTCAGGCACCCCACCAAGTCCAGCAAGCACCGTTTGGTAGTTCTAACTCTGCCATTCGTTGTTATAGATGTGGTAAGCAGGGGCATAAATCACTCGAGTGTCGGAAACCTGCTAGTCAGAAAGGCAATAACTTGATGATTGAAGAGATCGAGGTATGCGAGGCTGAGGAGGCTGAGGAACAAGTTTATGATGATTATGGAGATAATGATGAGGCTGGTGACGTGCTGATTAGGGATGGCCATGAGACCCTCGTTGTTCGCAAGAGTCTGCTGACACCCAAGGATGAATCAAGGACGACTGGCTGAGAAAAAACATCTTCCACACAACTTGCACAGTGGCTGACAAGGTTTGCAAGATGATCATTGACAGCGGTAGTTGTGAGAACGTGGTGTCTAAAGACGTTGTCCAAAAGTTGCAGTTGAAAATGGAGCGACATCCGAAGCCCTACAGTCTATCATGGCTAAACAAAGGCACCGAGGTAAAAGTATATCGGCGATGTCTCATGTCTTTCTCCATTTTGCAGAGGTACTTTGACAATGCATAGTGCGATGTCGTGCCAATGGCTGCCTGTCACCTACTACTGAGGCGGCCATGGCAGTATGATCGAAGCGTAGTTCACGATGGAAGGAAGAATACTTATTCCCTCAGCATCAAGGGAAAAAGGATCGTGTTGGCACCCCAACGGGAAGAAAAGCTTCCTACCCTGGTAACTAATACTAAACTACTTTCTATGTCTAGATTTTTAAGCGAGATCGAGCAGGGCGATATAGTCTATGCACTACTACCTTGCATGCATAGTGCTACAGACATGGATCTAGATCTGCCAATAGAGGTGCAGCAGTTGTCCTGGAGTTCGCAGACTTGATGCCGAGGAATTTCCCCCGGGACTCCCACCTATGAGAGACATCCAACGCTAGATAAATCTTGTCCCAGGATCGAGCTTGCCGAATCGACTGGCATACCGACTCAGTCCCAAGGAACCTAGGAATTGCAGCGGCAAGTGGAGGAGTTATTAAGGAGCGGCTACATCCGAAAGAGCATGAGTCTCTGCACAGTTCTAGCCCTATTGGTGCCAAAGAAGGATAGCTCGTGGAGCATGTGTATATACAGCCGAGAAATCAACAAAATCACCATCAAGTACCGCAACCCCATCCCCCGCCTGGACGACATGTTGGACCAGTTATCTGGCTCGAAGGTCTTCTCACAAATCGACCTAAAGAGCGGATACCACCATATCAAAATACAGCTTGGAGATGAGTGGAAGATAGCGTTCAAGACATAGCATAGACTGTACGAGTGGATGGTGATGCCTTTTGGGTTGTCCAACGCCCCAGCATGTTCATGTGATTCATGCACCTAGTTTTATGACCGTTTATAGGCAAGTTTGTGGTGGTCTATTTCGATGACATCCTCATCTATAGTCTGAGTTGGTCCTTACCCTTTGACCACCTTCGCGCTGTCTTTGAGTTGCTGAGAATAGAGCACTTATTTGTCAGCCGAAAGAAATGTTCCTTCTTCACCACTTCTGTGACCTTCCTTGGCTTTGTTGTTTCTATTGATGGTGTTCATGCAGATCAACCAAAGATAGATGCGATCTTGGAGTGGCCCAGATCGAGGACCTTGCATGATGTTAGAAGCTTCCATGGGCCTACAGAAGATTCATCAAGAACTTTAGTACGCTGATTGGCCCCATTTCAGAGTGTCTCATGGGGCGTGATTTCAAGTGGACGGATAAGGCGGAAACTAGGTTCCACTGGTCAAACAGAAGATGACTGAAGCACCAGTTCTAGCACTTCCCGACTTCGACAAAGTGTTCGAGGACAACTGTGATACATCTGAAATTGGCGTTGGAGGTATTCTGAGCTAGTCAGGATTCCGGTAGCTTTCTTTAGAGAGAAGCTGTCAGGGTTGAAGAAGAACTACTCCACCAATGACCTAGAGTTTTACGCCATAGTTCAGTCGTTGAAGAATTGGCGCCACTACCTCATACAGATGGAGTAAATCCTCTTTACCGATCATGAGGCCCTGAAGTACATCAATGGCCAACACAAACTAAGCAGGTGGCACGCTAAGTGGGTGGCGTACTTGCAGGAGTTCACCTTTACCTTGAAGCATCAAGCAAGAAGTCTCAACCGTGTAACAGATGCTTTGAGCTGCCGCAGTTCTCTTCTTATCACAATGAGAGGCAAAGTTACACGGTTTGAAGCCTTTATGGATATGAATGTGGATGATCCTTCCTTCGGGTGGATCCTTCAGGAGGTAACCGATGGGCATCGTCACGATTTTATTTTACATAACCGTTACCTATTTTGTGGCCTGAAGTTGTGCATCCCCGACTGTTCATTGTGACAGCAGATCATGAGCGAACTCCTTAATGAGGGGTACTTTGGTCGTGATAAGACCTACGCCCTCATAGCTACAGACTTTTATTGGTTGAAGCTGTCTAGTGACGTGGCTCACTTTGTGGAGCGCTGCTTTGTGTGCCAGCAGGCCAAAGGAGTTCTCACCAACGCAGGCCTCTACACTCACAAATCCCTGAAGCCCCTTGGCTTGACGTCAGTATGGATTTTGTTCTGGGCCTTCCTCGTACCCCGCGGGCCTCAGATTCTATCATGGTGGTGGTTGACAGATTTTTCAAGATGGCCCATTTTGTAGCTTGTCGGAAGACTATGAATGCTACTCGCATTGCCCATCTTTATTTTCGAGAGGTTGTCCGTTTGCATGGTGTCTCTCGCTCCATCACATCCGATCGTGACACCAAGTTCGTCACCCGCTTCTAGAGAAGCTTGTGGGAGAAATTGTGGACGCAATTGAATTTTAGCAGTGCATACCACCCCAGACAGATTGCCAGACTGAAGTGGTGAACCGGAGTTTGGGTAACCTACTAAGGAGTTTGGTTGGAACTAAACTGAAGCATTGGGATCTGGCCCTACCTCAAGCCAGATTCATCTACAATAGATTGAAGAATCGGACTACCGGCTTGAGCCCATTAGAGGTTGTCTAGGGGCAGAACCCATCAGGAGTACTTGATCTGACCCCCGTCCTACGAATTGGTCGTGTTCAACCCCTTGCTAACGAGATGGCTAAGCATCTTCGGGTTATTCATGAGTAGGTCAAGTTAGTCATTCAGGAGAGTAATACCAAATACAAGGTGAATGCCAACAAACGGTGGCGTTAGGTGTTGTTCGATGAGGACGACTTAGTGTGGGCTGTCCTTACTCGAGATTACTTGCCTGTAGGTGAATATAACAAGCTCAAGGAACGGATGATCGGATCCTGTGAAGTGCTGCAGAAGATCGATGACAATGCATACCGGTTGCGCCTCTCCAGTCATTTGAAGACCTCTGACATCTTCAATGTGAAGCATCTCAACCCTTGCTTTATGGAGTCAACTGATCTTATTATGAACTCGAGGGCGAGTTCTTTCCAACCCGGGGGGGCTGATGCAGGAGAGCCCGAGTCAGATGATGCTGAACTGTCTGATTGTATCATGAGAGCTTTGGCATACCATGATTTGACGG